>CM052060.1:9075000-12021954 GCA_028476895.1 Tetranychus truncatus
TCGGGGAGGGTGAGTGAAAAGTAAAGTATGGGGTTATGGGGTTGATAGAGTTGGTTATTGGTGAAATATAAGTTGGTTATATAAATTGTAAGTAGTAGATTGGATTTTGGGGGTATTTTGGGAGTGGTTTGGGGTGTGGGGTTAAAAGTTGTTAATTGGGGGACTAAAATTGTCTTCAAGTGATGATGATATTGTTTAAATGATTGTTTTGGGGTGAATTAATGTGTTGGATGGAGGAAACATTAAGAGAGGATAAATGTAAAAATTGTTCATTTTTTTCATCATTCGAAAACGAAATTCAACAAAATAAAAAAAAGATATTCGAATGAATTTCTTTTTACAATAGCATTTCAAAGCAATTCTTTTCCTTCTTTTTGCACTTTCCTTAGCAACTTATCATTCATCCAAGTGATTTACAAAAGTCACTTCATCTTTTTTTATTGCAATTCATGTTATAAAATTACACTTTTCAGATTGTCCCGTTGTCTAAGCAATTGCATGGTAATTCAGGGTAAAAGGTTGCAAATTATTATCATTACGATCAGGATTAATGTTCATTTTATTCATTCCCTTTGATGGACAAAAGCAAACAACTTTACATTCATCAAGTCGATAAGATCGTTATTGACAGTTGAATGTAAAAGTGGAAAAAATTGTTACGAACTTTTTGCTTTTCTTTGGACCAAAATTGAACTGTTTCATTCAACCTTATCCAAGTGATGGATTGATTATTTCTTTTAATCAAATTAATTAATTGATTCAATTAAACGCAATTCATCACTTGGCAAAATTTCATCAACACTTGAATTTGAGATGAAAAATGATTAACATTTAATCATTCAATTATTGCAGCAAAAACAAAAACACTTTTCCATCTCATTTTCATTCATAATCATTTCATCGTTTCACTTATCATGTTACACATGATGAACATGAACAGTGTTCAAGAGTCATTAGTTATTCAATGTAATGTAAATGGTGAAAATTGAAATTCAGTTTCACAATAATTATGCCATCATTGTCATTCCTCTTGTCAGAAATGTAACCAAAATGCCAGAAGGAAAGTTTCATCTTGAAGCTTTTTTTTGCAGGGAATGAAAAAAAACAGGAAAAGATGATTTCAATGAAACTGTTATAATCAAGGTTCCCAGTTAAACTGATCTTTCCACCAGCATTTGAGGACAACATTTACCCAATTATATCAATAATGCCCTGCCTTCCATGTAAAGACAAAAATAGTAAAAAATCTCTTCCCTCCCAGTTATAAGCATTCATCTGATAATTAACGTTAATTACAAAGAGAAGGGAGTAAAAGCGATTAACAAATTTCCCAACTTCAATATTAATGTGAAAATTAAATTTAATTATTTGATAACAAGATTACTTGAAGTGAATTTAATGCCAAGGAAAAAAAAACATTTTTGCTTTTGGTTTTTGATTGATGAATTAGGATATCATACGATTTAAAGCAACTTTACATTGCAAATCACTGGTTAGACAAGTTTTTTTATGCACAAAATGCCGGTTCAAAGGCTCAATCCTTTGAGAGGCAAAACAGGGAATCGCTAGTTAACCAGGGATGATAAAGACTTTGAGTGATTATTTTAAATCCATTTCTTTACTCAACCTTGTTTAATCAGTTGCACTTGTTAATAAAATATGATTCCTTTCACCTTTTAACCTTTTCTCGTCTGCAAGTTCACCTCGACTGGAAAAGCTGCAAACGTTGTGTCTGGAAAGTGAACAAAATTGTCTGTTGAGACTGGCGATGTTTCAGAAAAGGCAACATGAAATGGTCTTTATCATTGAATGACCGGAATCATGAGCAAAGTTAACAGTCTAGGTTATTGACTTACGAAATTTTGTCGAGATTTTTGCTTTAGCTGAGCAACTGAAAATGAAACATTTTTATTGTAAAATCCTTTTCACTGGAAATTTCATTTTCAATCAAACATTTTCACTTAAAGCTGTTTTATTGTGTTACAATGTTGACCCAACAGTTTAACACTTGTCTCTGTTTTTGCTTTTCCTATTTTATACAAAATCTTTGAACATTTCATTGGTAAAAAAAGAGATTTCATCTCATGGTAAATTCAATTATACTTTATTAAATTGGTTAACTTGTGATAATATTTTTCAAATTTTATCTCATTTAATCCGTTACATTTGACAGCATTCAACTGATGTCTCCCTGACTCCATTGTTATTGATGATGAAAGTAATTCCCTGACGATGATAAATCTGTTCAAGTTTAACATTAAGTCTTACAATTGACATTCAATTTAGTTGATAAAATCTAGATGAATGAGAAAGAAAAGACGAGAAGAGAAGAAAAAACAAAATGCTCTTCATTAATACCATTTCAACTTTACATTGAAACATGAAAATTATATCAACCTTTTAAAATACTTTATGAGACTAACTCAAGTCTAATATCATTAAGAGTCAAAATTTATGAAAATAAATGAAAGGAAAGCTTTTAATTTTTCAACTTTCCTCAAAAATGGTTCATTAAAATATCAAACTAAAGTAATTGCTTTAAATTATAACTCATTATCTGATCAAGTTCATGATTGATGTGAAAAAGAATCTGAAAACAATTTGAAAACAATTTGCCCGTCAATTTGCTAATGTAATCAAAGGTTGTTTGAAATTCGAGTTCAAGTCGACTTTAAAATGCAACAAAACTGAAACTTTATTTTTACTTTACTTGATCAAGTTAATGAAAGTTAATGCGGGTTAAAGTTGCTATAAATCTTTCATTGAAACATTTTCCTTTCGATTTTTCGACTTCTTTTTTCGTTTAAACTTTTATATTACAAAGAATTGGAAAATTGCCACTTTTAATTGATCAATAAATCATCTAATTAAGTCACCAATTAACCTTAATTATTTGAAAATTTGCACAATTAAAGTTGCAAAAAGGTTCTCATTAGTTTAAGTTGACCTTTATTGGCAAACAAATTAGCTTTTATGAAAAGACTGACGACAAAATTGATTAATGTTTAGTTTTGATGAATTTGCAACTTGCTTTTGTCATGATCAGACAGAAGAAACTTTTTCTCTTAATTTACCTATTCTGATCTGAATCTTACATGAAACCTTGTTGCGTCTATTCATGGTTCACCTAGCTTTAGATGAAAGATAAATGTTTGGCTAAAAAGCGTTTATATTAATTTGAAAATGTTTAGTTTTGGTTAAACGAAGGTAAAGATAGTGAAAGTTTCGCATTCATCAAGAGGAAAATCAGTTAATCACTAATGAATCATTCTTGTGTAAACAGACTGGTTGTCATCACTGAGCCATGATGGAACACAAAATGAAAATTATCGAAATTTATTCTTCTTCTATTCTTCTTTTTTTTGAACAGAAAAGACAAGAGACTTAGCATTTGTCGAGAGTTCATTTGAAGACATGAAAGCATTATTAATGTATAGTTATTAGTATTTCAATTATGTTTGCTTTACAGAACCACAGAATTTTCAACAACATTCCTCTCATCATTTCAAGGTTGATAAAGATGCTAAAAGGGAGGAAATGAAACCTGAATGAGAAAAGGTAAAAACCAAAGTAAGGCAAAAATCGAAAAGAATCCAATATCGACATTGCCTAAAGTAAAGTACAATATTATGATAAATGTTCACCTAATGAGACACATAAGATAACAAAGTGTACAACAGTGGCAAAGGTGTAGAAAGTGGCTCTTGTAGCTTCATGTCATTTCCCATTAAATTTGAGTAAATTTGTTTACTTTCGTGGGAACAATATTTCTTATTGGAACACACATGAAAACATGAATGAAATGTTTCCCTTTTGACAAATCTCAAGATTCTTTGCTGAATTTTGGTTTCGATATCAACAAGTATCATGACTTGCAGCGAAATTTACCAAATGCAAATCAAAAACAACGAAAATAATCGATTTATATTGATCGAAACCTCGAAACCTGTAAAGAATCTTTGGAAACTTTTTCAAGCAAAAATTTTCGACTTTTGCAAAGTTTTGTAAGTGCGTTCTAAACAGTTTCAAGACTGATCTCAATATTAATGATGACATTTTGTTTTACCTGCAAGTTTACTCTTGACTGATTATTTATTCAACTGAAAATAAGGCTGATTTAATAAAAAGATTACAACTTATTTCTATATTTAAATCTGCTTTGTCAAACTGGTCACAACACTTGACCATTAAAATTGGATTATCATTAGAGTTGGTCAGAAGGAAAACTTGATGAAAGGAACAAGAAATGGCAGGTTAGCTTGATATTGTTTCCAGGAATGAACTTCAATCTATAAATAGATGGAAAAGGTTTGATGAATGTTATGAGAAAACAGTTGAAGAAAACTGTTGAAATTGAAATGTAAAAATAACTTTTCTCTTTGAAAATGTAAATCTGCAAATATTGACCAAAATGCTGTAAACTCAAACAATTGATTAAACCGTTTTCGTTTCAATACTTTTGGTCAACGTTCAACTTGATTTAATGCTAACCTTTTTCGATTGATTATTGCATACAATACGAATTGGCAGCCATTAATCTTAACCAATGCTATAATGGTCAGTTTGTATTGTACACATTTCTCGTTAATGATACGCAATTTGGCCAATTTTTTATTGAATTTTTCTTTTCGCAAGAAAATTTGTTCAAATGTTGGTTCCTTTTCCAATAAAAAGATTGCTGCCAATTTGATCTTTCAAAGGTTATATTGGAAATTGAATTATCACTTTTTAACACATTAAGTGTTGGTTAGACTTTACGAAGTGACCATTAATCTAAATAGTTCAAGTTTGTGCAGAATTTCATTGCAATTGAAATTACGTGAAACGAATAAACAATCCTTTTAAGCAAACTTTCCAACCAAATGTACAAAGTAAAATGAACAAGACAAATGAAGTGTGTAAAGCAACTTTCAACATTCATTTTAAAATCGAAGATTAAAAGACTTTTCTTTCCATCTCAATCAAATGAGATTAGTAATAGAAGAGAAGAGAGAATTTGAGTTTCCATGGAAATGATCTGAAGATTATTTCTTTCTAATGAGAACCAATGAAAATATATTTTCGAGTAAAAGACTTCGTCATTATCGGCTCATTTCCAATACAAATTGAACACCTTATCAATCAACTCAATGTTGACCGGAAAAGTTAAAGCCTTTAACAAGAGATGAGCTTTGCAAAGGTTTAGTCTGTGATTTTGTTGGCAATTCTTGTTGTAATGTATTCCGTAATAGATGGATTGTAAATCCACAGATAATTGATATTCTCGGTTCTAAATAGAATACAGAATTGTTCTATTAATATTAATATATTCGTTTCCTGTTACTGTCCACAGGATAAATGGATTAACTCTCAACAAATTGGTCTTCTCCGTAAATGCTTTATATTTTGGTTGAAATGATAATTTACTTTAAATGATTCAACACTTGACCAATAACATGAGTTGTAAAATGTTGAAAATGGCTGTGCAAATGGAATCTTGTCTCAATGTTCTCTCCTATTTTGAAGTTCATTTCTCAACTAATCAAATTTTCTCCTTTTTTTTCAATCAGATATCGAATTGTCATCAATCCAATGAAACCCAGGATTACCAAGACTACATGCGTTGCGTGCCTAATATTGATTTGGCTCATTTCATTTTTACTATCATTGCCGACCATTGTCTATGCTACGTACATAACTTATGATATAAATGAAAATTATACACGAAAAATATGTCTACTTCAATGGCCTGATGGCGTTCCTGGCCGATCAGAAGCCGACTTTTAGTGAGTATCAAGTAATTACAAGTAAAACAAATGAAACATTATTTTCCTTTCATTTAGTTTTAATCTAGTAATATTTGCCGTTGACTATGCTATTCCAATGGTTCTAATGTCAGTCACCTATTACCGTATCGGCCGAGTCTTCTGGGGAAGCCAAGCAATCGGTGAACTAACTGAGGGTCAGCGTGAAGCGATTCGCGGTCGACAGCGAGTTGTAACAATGTTGATAACAGTGACTGTTCTGTTTGCCATTTGTTGGCTTCCATATCACATCTATTTTATTTACATAAAATACGATCCAAACATTATTAAACACAAATACATTTCCAACATTTACCTAACAATCTACTGGTTAGCCATGTCAAACTCAGCCATTAACCCTGTGATTTACGCCATCTTAAGCAAAAGGTAAGTTTACCATTCGTTGGCCCTCTTAACCAAAATGAACCTTTTGACTTTCACTTGGTAAACTTTGTCCAAAATGATGCCATTATTCACAAAGCTTGTGAGCGCAAAAAAAGAGTGAGGAAAAATCAATTTTCTCATTTTTTAGCCTTTTCCCTCATTTCCATTTTCAATCTCAACTATAAATAATGATTAACATGATGCTAGTAACAGTAAATCGTTTATCAGCTTTTTTTTCCAGAAAACAAAAAGTTGTTTGCCAAGAGAAGCATTATTAAACACTGAACTGAGTTACAAGGCAAATTATTGAGATTATAACACGACAATTAAATCAGAGATGAAAAAAAATGATGTCACTAACAGGACTTTTATTGTTGCCTTTTCATTCCCTTCATTCCCTTGGAATCCTCTTTTCACCATTATCATCATTTCTTTCTCAATTACATTCCTTCTGATTATCTCTTTCTTTTTCCTCTCCTCATCTTCAAGTTTCAATATAAAAAAAACATTCAACTCTCTTATGGGCTATTCACTTGCCTCATCGTTATCATTATTACATCTTCACTCCCAGTTGTTGCAATGATAACAACAGCCTGACATTTTATATCTCTAGTGATCGTAAGATAGCTGCTGGAGAAAAGTAAAAAATATCATTTCCTATCATCATTATTGTTTCTCGTTTCGTTGGCTTGATTAGTCTATTTTTAATCTTTTTTTATTACGTTCAACTTTTCCTCTCGTAATTGATCTAAAAATCGATGGATTCATTTCAAGACCTCAACCCTTCATTTGTTTTACACTTTCCATGTCTTTTTCCAAACATTTTTCTTCGAAACACCTTTTCTTTTCGAAAAAAAACTAAAACAAATTGCCGAATATTACAGCTCATTAGCTTTTTTCAAACTCTGTTTACCTTGCAATTAACACTAGATTAATGTTGACAAACTTAATCTATTTAATAGTAATTATTTGAAACACTTTTTCACCTCTTAATTCATCACTTGTTCAATAATTAGACAAAACATTTTCACCATTATTCACTTCAAGTTGTTCAAACATTGAACAGTTAACTCAACAATTGATGGTTGGGAAAAGGAAAAAATATTTAGATTTGGTTTGAAAGAAAAAAGGTGAAAGTGAAAGATATTGCATTTATAGCCTTTCTGGCAACATGATCAAGTTAACAACAATTTGATGGAATCGTTTGAATGAACAATTTTTTATTCAACTTGAAGCGCTTCGTATTTGCTCATCTTTTGATCACATCAAAGGAAAGCTTGATCCTTTTGATAAACTTAACCTCAAAAAACAGACTAATGTCTGAGTTTCTAAGGATTTGGGTAAAAATGGATCATTTTGTTATTCGTTGTAATGTTTTTTTTTTCATTCAACTTGTAACTTGTTTTTTGCATCTTTGTGCACTCTTTTCCCTGTTATCCTATCGTCTTATTGATAGTGACCCATTTTAACAATCAATTTATCTTATTATTACCATTTTTATTGTACTCTTTTCGCGACTTTTTTTTTCTCCTCTTCTTTTATTAATATTTTCATTTTCCTTTCCGAGTCTATTGTGTCCAAACAAAGCCTTGAAGGTATAAACCTTGATCATTTGTTATCATTACAACTATTAATAATGGAATCATGTTGAGTTTTGTTAACTTTCAATGTTTGGTTCCATCAACACATTATTTTGAAGAAAACTTTCGGGGTTTCCATGTAACGATATTAATATTAATCATTGAATTGAAGAGCGAATAAAAATTGATGGAAAAATTTGATTCATAAATTGTTAAATGCAATGAACTTTAATGCTTTTTACAAATCACTTCGATAAAACCATTTGAAATAATCCATTGTAGAGATCGTTTAACCTTTTAATTTAAATTAGTTAACAGATATAAATTGAATTATTGTACGATCATTGAATAATTAATTTGCTTTAAGTGCAATAGATTCTCGTTTATGGCTTTAGTTTCGATTAGAACGGTTAGAAGTGTTATTAGGAGAAAAGTTCAATGTAACTTGCAAAAGTTTTGAACGATTGAAGATGAATTCTGATCGGAAAGAACAAGCAGTATCAACATTTTGCTAGAATGTCCAGCGTTCCTCGATGTATGAAATCGAAAGAAGCGATTCTTTTGACTGAGATATTATCGACGAAGCTATTCATGAGTATATCGTAAAATTATTGAAAGACATTCATAAGGATTGAGAGATGAAAATGCAATGTGAAAAGCAATCTTTTAAGCTACTGAAGATATACTGAACTTAGATTAACGAGAAAAGTTGTTACTTGAAACTGATTCGAATGCATTAAAGTCATTCGATTTGGTTTATTGAGTTATCCAAAAACGAATTTCATCGTTACAAAATAACCAAATATCAATGTTTAATCGAAGCGAATTTTTATCAACCTTATCTGACTGACTACAGTTTTGAATCAAGTTCAATCTACAAGAGTTACGAAATAAAGTTACGAGAAATAAAAGAGATCATTAAGTAACACATGAGCTACAACGAATCGAAAACGAACTGAAAACTAATTAAACGATTAAATTTTCTGACAATCATGTTGATTGCAAATTCAGACAAATTGCAAAACCAAGTTTTAACAAAAGAGACTTGCAAGACACCAACAATAAAAGCTAATAGCCTTAGAATAACCACTAAAACGGTTCGTAAAAAGCAATTAACCTCATTGGAAGTTTAACAATTATTCACTAAGCAATTTGAAATGAGATAATCTGATTATAATGAAACAATTGATAATCAACTGTCTTTTGTCTACAATAATTTACTCCTACAGGTTATATTAACAATAAGTATGTAAACTACTTAAACGAAATGAATAGTTTTTATTAATGATTAATACTAATACTAACTTGAAGTACTCATCAACAGTTTATTGTTTTAATCAGCATTTTTTAAAAAAAAACAAGTTAACAAACTTTCGACTAGAAATTGAACGAAAAAAAGTGATTGAAATGAGTAAAGCAATTTGAAAATTCAATCTAAAGCAACATTTTGCATTTATTTTGTGAAAAGGACAAAATAACTCAATTGAAATGTCACTTTGACTGAAATTGAAATACAAATCAAAGTTGCCTGACAAAAACAAAAGATATTTTGCTCAACTTTACATTTGTAGCCATTATTGGCAACCAATGGAGAAACTTGAAACATATTAATTTTGGGTTATTCAAGCACTATAAATATCAACTCTAACTCATTCCCTTACATCACCTAAACTATATTATTAGCTTAATAATGATATTAATATTGTTAAGAAATGCTAACAGAGGAAAACAAATAATAATGTTTTAAGTACGAGACCCAAAAAGAGTTAGCAACACACAAGGATAACTTTGATTGTTGGATGTCATTGTTAACTGTCAACTCTGTCAACCTTAAAATAATAACGATAATAACGTCTTGATAATAAAATAATTATAGTTGCAAGAAGTTGACTGAAAAAAAGATAACTTTCAGATGCTTTTTTTGGGTTCAACTTCCCTCAAGTAATTTCCCTCCCAGTGCCAAGCTAATATTATTTGATTCTCATCAAAAAGGCTCGAGCTTTCATCAGCTTCCCATTATTGCCTGTTTAACATTGAACAAGATTGAACCACAAATAGTAAAAGTTAAGAATCAAATTACCATGAAAAAAAAGTTGAACAAAACAAAAGCTTTACAAATGTTTAAAAAATTAACTCGATTACACCATCAATTATCAATGCTATGCAATTGACGGATAATTTATATAACAAGGAAAAGGAAATTGTAATCACTTATTTAACCTTATAAATGGAATTAAAATATTTTTGGAAACATTTTAAGCCAATCAAGTTAGTGAAAGAGCAACTTGATTAACTCAGTGTTTCATGGAACACCGAGTAAAACATTTGAAAAGATTATGATAATAATCACTCCCAGTGAATAATGTTATCATTTGCATTTCTCTTTTTTCTTTCTTTTTTTGCTTTTCTCTTCTTTACCAGTGCTTCGCCTTTTCTGCCCACAATTGAATCTCACATTTGAATAAATCATTTATCTTTTCTTTTTATCTAACATTCTTTATTAAAAAAGATTTCTTATTTACATTTTGCTTCTTCACTCCCAGATATCGAACTTATTTTCTCAAAATGATTCCCTGTAAACTTGGTAAACGAGCCTTTGACAAGGATAAATCAATGAAAACCAGCCAAAAAACTGTTGAAATTGAAATGTTGTGAAAAGAGAAATTTTTTTTTCTCCAATTCTTCTTGCTCCATTCTGGTCAATATTGGCTTCAACTTTGCCATCATTCAATCTGTATTCATTGGTTCAACATTATTGTCTTTACGCTGCTTCTTCTTTTTTTTTATTACCCAAATGGATACCAAATCATGATGGATTCTCATCTTTACTATCATGGAAAACCAACTTATGTTTAAACCTTCAAACATTTCGATTCATTTTTTTCCCTCTTCATTTTCAAAGTAATTTGGTGGAATGCGATGATGAATTTGGAAAAAGTTCAGCTAAGCGAAAAAGTTTAGTTTTGATAATTTTTACTCTCAAATTTCAACTTTACCTCTTAGTGATGATAAATTGGTCATTTTAACCTTTCTATGAAAAGCCATTTCACGATTCAACTGACCAAAGTCATTTATGTACAATCTTGAGTTAAACAATTAAAGGCGCAAAAATAATTCAATTTGATAATTCTTTTGATGATGTTTCTGTTTCCAAAGAAAATGATTAATTATCATTCAATGTACATTTGATTCAATGGAAAAAGGTCGAGTTCAATTGAGATTAAATGTTGGTTAATCGATTAATCATTGACAGCGACAATTGATTCACAATTGTTTGTTGTTGTCCAATTTAAATGGCAATTGTAAGACGATTTGTTGGAAAGTTGTTGATTGAGAAATTGATTTACCTGATTGTCTTATTGTTTAACTTTACTAAAAGATTGAGTTTCAATAATGAATAATTAATTTTCCAATTACTTTAAATTGATTTGTTAACCAATTGGTTAACATGGTGAATGACAGCAATGAATCTGATGAATGATTAAACTGTATCAAGTGAAAAACTGGAGACAAGTCAGTGTCAGTTTGAGTAGCATTTTTGGTGTGAAATGTTAAGATAACACTGTTTATTGAGAAAATTTAATCATCTTAAATATTGTTTGTATCGAAGTGCATAGACTTGATGATTGATTGTTGTATAGCGAGTAATGGCAAAAGTGGAAATGATTGATTGCCTTTTTGAAAAATGATTATCAGTTGATCACAAAGAGTAACTCGAGTAAATCAGAGTCCAATAGTGATATCGATAAAACTGTGCAAGAGCAATTTAATTTATCATTTGTTGAAACGGTCAATTAAGTCGAGAGAGCTCGAGATCTGAGATCATTTTCATTTTATACCAAAGGCTATTACTGTTGGACCACCAAAGACTGCGAATCAAAGCAATTACTTTAACCACTTGTTTAGTCCAATTGTTAACCTATTCGTAGTTATGTGAGAAAATATTTGTAAGCTCAGAACTTTTTTTTACATCAACTTTGAATCATTCTCATTTTTGTCTTCTCTGATTGCATTGAGGTCTTCATCATCTTGACTCGTCTTTTCCCATGAAAAGGTGATGAACATTGCTTTGTACAAAAAACATGTAAGCCTTTAAAGAGTTGAACTTAGGGTTGGACCTTTTCTTGACGGAAATACGTTTTAAGTTTGAAAATGTTAATTACATTAAGAATCTTATGTAATGTTAAGAGCCTTATAATGGTTAAGGCTGTGATGAGGAAGAACAAGGATTAAGGTTATTTGCAAATGCGATTTTCATGATTATTATCATGTTTTCCATGGTGATGATCATCCCGAAGATTTTCGTCTCTTTCTATTTCCAAATTGTAGAAAGATTAACATCTTGATTCATTATTGTTGTGTTCACCAAAAGCACTTTGAAAAGGTGAATCAGTCTGATGGTAAGGAAAGAATCGAGTTTATCATTTTGTTCAATCACTAATTATTCAATGTCAACTTGCGTTTGTTAAACTTGAAATAACAAGTTTCAATTCTCAATCTCTTATGGCCACGGAATGAGCAAGGTTTAACTTGAACGTAAAATGTGAAATCGAACTAATTTTTGGATAAAATAGAAAATTTTATTTCTCAAAATAAGTCCATTTTCTGGTTTATGATAAAGGTTACATCAGTAAAATGATTTCATTAAAAATCTGCTTCAATAATCGAACAAACGGAAGTTCAAACTTTGACCTCAATTTTCTTGTTTTTTTTCTGTCAGTTTGAGTAATTTAATAAAGCTAATTGACTCAGTTTTGCTATTGCTACAAATCCACAGTTCGACCACTAAGTGGTTCGAAGAAACTTGTTTGTAGTTCATGTTTTCACTGTTTTTGCTCGGTTTGACTCACAACTGAGCTGGAAAGCCTAACGTTAAATTGGGTTAAACTAGGAATGAGTGTATTTTCCAGCTCGACTCTGAGATTGAAAACAAGATTAAATCGAGCACAAGATCGCTTGAGAGATCAATTTAAAGTAGATTTGGTGTATTCAATAGTCAGTTGAATGTTGGTTAAACGTATAGTTGACTCGATTTGACTAGATGCTGGATAACACTGTTTAAACATGAACGCACAAAACTGCCAAGTAGCAACTCTATCTGATCTTGAAATTTTTGATTGAATCAGTACAAAAACTCGAAACACAATTAATCATGATGAGGTTAATTTGAGAATAGACAGTCTTGAAAAGTTTGTCAGAAAAGTTTGAGATTGATTGCAATCTTTTCGCAAAGAAAGAACCCAAATTATCTGCTTCTGAAAAGAACCTGAAACATGTCAGAATGGCAAGATTTAGTTTTGAAAAGGAAAAAAAAAGATTTCTCAGTGAATGAGGAAACTCGCCACCATGGAGTAACATTCCAGCTATGTTTTCAAATGGATTTTCTTAGTCAAATAAGAGACCAACTTCATCATTGACAAGACCATTTCTCAGTCAGCATTAAAATACTTCAACTCATAGAACACAGAGTTTACCAGAAACTCGAAAATCTAACCTAAATCTTGTTAGAAAAAGTAAAGTGAAAAAAATGGTTTCTTTACCAGTCGTAAGTCATTGTAATGGTGAGAAGGAAAAAATGTAATCTCAATTCATGGTAAACAGTTTAATCGAGCTTTCCAAGTTAATCAGGTTCGAAAGATGGGAATCAAACAGGTCGAAAAGATAAGTCGATTTAAACACTTGAATGAATATGAGCTTCATCTAAGTAGGAGTTTTGGCAAATTCAATACTTGCATATGCTCGTTGACCTTTATCATCATATTTTTCCTGCCTTTCATTCATCTGTTAAACTTGAATTTTTGGCGAATTGAATAATGGGCCAAAAAAGTACGAGAAAGAAAAATGAAATACTCATGAATAGTTCAGAGAAGCAAAAGAGTTGAATTTACGAGAAGAAAATGTTTGAATCAAAAGTAAACCTTGAAATTTACAAAACACAAACAGAAATGAAAAATCACTCAACTCTTATTTTGGATTGACTCCAGTTAATCATGATGAGGATGATTATTATTCAGTTTTTGCATCACAAAATGATCATGTTGAAGGAGTTTTCCTCATTTCTTTTAACTGAACACATTTTCTTCTTCTTCTTCTTCTTCTTCTCCAGTCTTGTTAAATGAGTGGAAACATATTTGCTTCAATTGTTGTCAACAAATGAACCCTTCAATTGATCACAAAGGTGACAATAATCAACAAGCTTCAACCATTCGTTCACCTGGAGCTAAAAAGTTGGAACAATTGACCAAAATCAATTCAAGGTAAGATAATCATTTAATGACCTTCAGTATAACCTTTGCCTGGTATTTAGGCAATTGATACAGATTATTTGGTCAACAGTTTTTGGGTAACATTCAATATTGTTCAAGTATGATTAAAACATTTCTAATAGTCAACAGCCATCGAGAGTTTTGGGCAAATTGATTGTGATTATACTCATTACCATCGATATAATAATACAGAATCTTTGTCATCATTACCATTGATACAGATTATTATCATTATAACTATTATGTTGGTGAAAGATATTAAAGTATCCATCAAAGATTATCATTAATGGTCATTAAGGTTGATTGTTATTTTCATTTAAACCTATTTTCTTTGCTCATGAATGGCTTTGTGATCAAGATTTTCATTGATACCGATAAAAGTTAATTAGTTCAATTTTCAATTCACATTTTCAACAGTCAACCATTTCTCGAGGGATTTTCATGTTTTGGGGTTCACTTTGAATCTTGCTTTCAAATGAAAATTGGTTGAACTTTTGACTTTCTGGTCTTTTTGTTTGTCCTATTTGTAGGTTACAATTGTAATTTGTAAGCTAGTTAATTAGCAATAGATTTGATTACTTTTAATTATATCCCTGTCTGTAGATTGGAAACGAAAATAAATTTTTTCTTCCTTTTCTTGTTTTCATGTTGCTTTCTTGATTATACTTTTTGTTGCTTTGTTTACATCTCTTTCATTTTATACCGCAATTTAATTAAAAATTTACTTTCATCGGTACAAAATTAATTCCCACTGCCAATTGGATTAATTACAAATTCATTGATACATGTATCAGCTTGTTGTAACCATACTTGCCATTGGATAAATCAAGGTTAACTCAAAAGGTAAAGTTGACATTATAAGAGCAACAATAGACTTTTCTTGAATTGATTATTTTCGTCATTCATCTCATTTTAACCACAAACCCTAATTAGTAGATACCAGTTAATTGGATAATTAAAGGTGATCATTTGATCAGCCATAAAATTGGAGTCGAGTTTAAACTAAAAGGTTTGAACTTTTGAAGGATCTTTCTTGAGTCCTTTTCCCTTTATGTTGTCCAGTGATTATTAAAGGGGTAAATTTACAATTGAGTGGTAAAATAATTAAATATCGCCAATGGTCAAAAAGGCTTTGCTGGGAGTCGAACCCAGGATCTCCTGTTTACAAGACAGGCGCTTTAACCAACTAAGCCACAAAGCCAATTATGAAAGGGAAACCAAATTAAGTTGGGGCGAATCGAGTTAATGATTTGATAAGTCATCGAATGGGTTAGTCGAGTTCAAGATACAAATATTCAACATTCATATCCACTTTTCTCATTGATTAATAGTTGCTGTTTTCATAGAATGGCCAGATTACCATTAGAGTTTACATCTTGATTCATTTTAAATCCATAAATCCGCAATTTCCTAATTTCTTGATTGCATTGCTGTAAATTAAAGTAAAATAATTAGATATTAGATTGGATTCAAGTTTCGAGACTTTCATGGGATTAAGTTGGTTATTTTGACTGCTGTATGATAAATGATAGTTGATCGTTTCGTTAGTTAGAAGTAATTATTGATTATAGCTTTGAGATTTACATAGGAAATTGATCATAGTCTGATTGGTAAGTTAGGAAGGTGACTTGGAAATTAGAAATGGATATGGATATTTCAATGAAAATGCCAATGTTGTTTACGAAAATGGAAATATTAGAATATTATATTATGTCATATTATATTATTATACTGTAATCTAATGAATGATGCTTGACTTGGGAAGGAAAGCAAGCAAATCTAAATTTATCATTAAGTGGCTCAGACTAGAGTTTTAACTTTCATTTCAAGAAAATTCAATGATTGAGAATTTAATGGATAGATAATGTAAATTATCACCTTATTTTCAATCATTATGAATAAACTTGTTTAAATGTCTGATTCAAGAAGTTGTCAGAAAAGGAAAATAAATCTTACCTTGAGACGCAATTCGATTAAGATTTACATATTATTAGACAGCTAACGATCATTTCCATTTCTTGCATCAAATTAACTTGTGGAAAGAGAGGAAAGAAAGTAAAAAAGAAACATTTTCTTGTCCAAAGAAAGATTCAGAGGATTAATCGATAACCAATTTTTCATCTCGGTCTTATTCTGGTTTACTTTGACCATTACAATGTTTGGTTAGGAACAGAGGAAAACTTTCAAGTGTTATTTAACCATCATCTTATCATTCGATGTAGATTCAGTCTAACCATTTCAAGGTGGAAATGTAGTTAAGGTTGATTTGTTGCTTAAAAAAAGGAGAAAAAATAATGTTAGTACAATTTGATTTAATTGAAAGAGCAAATGAATACTGATTGATTTTAGGATGTTTAGTTGTTTTTTGGGCTTCCACTGTTTCTTGTTCAGCTTTTTAAGATTGATTAGGTTTACTAACTGTTTTGTATGCATTAAATGCACTATCCACGTTTCCATAGTTAATACTTTGAAGCACCATTTAACCATTAAAGGATTACTGAGAATTGCTTATTGATGTAGTTGATGACACATACTTAATTGGATACAATTTAACCATCCGATTCAACCATCTATACTCTTGTAAGAAAGTTTACTTTCAAAGTAATGATGCATCAATCAGAGAAAAGTTGCCTAAAAAGAAAATTATCATTAATTAATGAAGTTTCGTCATTTCAATAAGGTTTGGTGTTGATTAAACAACCATTATCTATGTTAATGGTGACAATATTCAAATTTTATTTTTCAGCTAAAGCTTTCTATCTCATGAAGAAAGGTCAGAAAACGAAAGTTTTCCATTTATATTTCCATTATTTGACCTTTTCAACCAATTGATAATATGCAAATTAAATTTGAAGGCAATCTTGCTAAAGTTTGAGTTTCCATGATTTATGAAACTTTTGACACTGAAACAGTTGAAATGCTAAAATAGAAATTGATGATGGTCAAGAGAATGGAAACTCCATTTACATGAATGATTGGAGCAGTCAAATTACCATTAATTTATATTGATTAAGCTGTTAACGAAAGGTTATGTACTCAGAGAAACTTAGTTAACATGATATTTTAATCAAAATAAAGCATGATAAATGAGCCAAACTGTGATCTTAAAGAAATCCACTTTGAAAATTATATAACTTCATTAAACTTACCCAGGAAATTGTAAAAATGAAGACTACAAACGAAAGGCCATATGTAGGTCGTAAGACAGAGTATTTAACGAAAATATAATCGTTTAGATGAAATCTAAATAAAGTAAATCAACGATTAATGATAAAGTTCTGACTAAAATATATTGTAAGGATTATTTTTCGTCTAAAACCGTTAATATTGCTCAGCTGACAGCTTTTTAAAATCGTTTGCTATCGCCATCTTTTGTTCCTGATTTCAAACAAGTAGTTTCTGATTTTAATGATTTTGATTTTGTTTTCATCACCGTTGCTTTAATTGTGTGTCGATTATTATTGTTTTGTGTTTACTTCACTTTTGAAGCTAATTCCAAAATGGATGAATTTCCAATTTCCTGCTGTTTGATGTTTTTCTTTGGTATCAGCTTCCGAATTGTCAAGTTTCTTCTCAAGTGTACTGTTCTCATTAAAAATTTGATGTTTATGTCTATTTGTTGACCTTGTCTGCTCAGCTTGAATTTCATTCTACAAAAATGTAACCAAGAAAGATCAATTACACTGACCTAATTGCAGAATTACACAAAATTTTTGGTCATCACATGAAATGAAAACTTTCATAATATTGTTGATGAAAGGATTGAAAATCAACACAAGCCTAAACTGTTTACCCACTTGTATCCATTACACTTGTAATCGTGTTTTCCGTTTTTCTTGAAAGAACCATAATTTATCATGACATTATTTTGAAACAATCTTGTTTGTCTTCTTGTTTCAACTCTTTAAAGCTATGGTCGACCGGCTGAAGGCTCAAAAACATTACAACGTGGTCTTAAAGCTCACTCTCATGTAACAAAGGAAGTTAAATATTTGTGTGAAATAATCAGAGACAGCGGAGTTGATGCTGCCGATGGAACCACATCAATTACATTTGGCAGATTATTCAAGGTAAAAATATTTTTCTAATTTTTAAATCTTATTCTTCATATTAACGATGCTCCTTCATTTTAACTCTTCAGATTTACGTAGCAATTTCGGATAAAGTTGTTGGAATGCTGCTTCGAGCTCGTAAATACGGTTTTGTTGATTTTGAAGGTGAAATGTTGTACCAAGGTCAGGATGACAACACGATAATAAGATTAATCAAAATGCCACCCAAAGATTTTACGTTTACATTTTAACTGTAAACCAATCGCATTCTATTATGTCAATGCTCACAACTGAAACATTCGAGATTATAGCTTATATCCAAATTAGTTGTGTCTAGACGAGAGCGGCCAGTCAACTTGGTTCATCTATTCTCATTTTATTTTATTTTCGTTGTTGCATTTATATTTTTGCTTTTATTGAGATTATGATAGTCAACGCCATTGCTGTGAACTTTAAGGGTTGATTATTTGCAAGATAAATGAGAAAATAATTTGTAAATTAAAATAAAGGAAACGAAATTTATGTATTTTGAATTAAACAATTCTTTATAAGTCATGATATATTGTAAAAAAATCTTTTCATACATTTTCAAATGAGATATACAATATTTATTTTTGTTTTTCTTGATAACGATTTGCTTTTGTTTCAGAAAGTTGAACACGAATTTTAAGTTAATCGTGTTAGAGTAATAAGTATTTACATTAATGTATATGGCACTTTACATCTAAGCAAAAAAACACAGGATTGGGGCAATGTTGGTGTGAATGTTTCATCTTCAGGTAGAGAAAGAGGTTTTGCGAATGTTGTTGGTTCATTTGTTCTGTTGATCATCTTTACATTGCTTGCAGGCTACTTGGACCAAGGTTGAACCAAAATATAATACGAAACTCAACAAGTTGGTGAATAAAAAGAAATGAACGAAAAAAGTTGGAAATGTACAGGTAGAAGTAGAGAAGAATAGTGCTGTTTCATATAGAGTTTGATTGTCAGTTGAAAATCAGGTCCAGTTTGAAAAAAATCTACAAATTTTTTGCATTGTTCGAAAAGTTTGTTTAAGTGTTAGGCTTTAAACTGTTGCAAGATTGATTCCGTTGATAAAAAGAGATCCTCTGGTAAGAAAATTTTGGGCTTTAACCACATTTATAATGACTAAATCACATCCTCTTGTGACGAATAATTCAGTTTGATAAGTAACTCTGAATTTAATTAGATAATTGCCTCTTAAAGCTAATGACTGAAGACTGTAAAGGAGAAAAGAAAAAATTATTAGAATAATAAGAAACAAGTTAACCAAAGATTACAATAGCGTAGAGTATAAAGGTTTGAAAGATAATTGATCAGTACATACCTGTTCAAATGAACAATTTAGTCGGTGACGTTTAATTTCTTTGGTGTGAAGATTTTAAATTGTTTAAAAATCTATAGTCATACTTGAGAAACTGCAGTAGTTTGTTTATCAACTGTTCCATATCTAGGATCATAGTCTGAAATAGTTTCCGAACCATCATAAGAGTTTCGCCATTCAATTACGCTATTGGGCAAATGATTGGTATTTTGAGGCACATAATTGGCATGATGATTATAATATTGATATTGATCGACTGGGACTGGATATCTCCATGAATTAAGATCATTAGACATTGTTACAAAAGGATCATCAGGTATACCGGTGACTGACCCTCGAAAACGAGAATCATTATCTGATAAAGAGGATGCATTATGTACAGAACCAATATCTGTGATGTCTTCAATACGCATAACAGGTAAAGGTTCATTTCGCTGTTTAGCTTGTTTAACTTTATCATAATGAGATAGCAATTTGTTTGCAGGAATTGAATCGACTGGACTGATTCCCTTAATACCATTGTCTAAATTAACAGAACTATTCTGATAGGTGGGCTGATTTAACTGTTGCTGTTGAGATGGTGGTACCTGTTGAAGTTGTTGGTGTTGAAGGTGTGATGTTTGATGTGTCAAATGATTGGATGTTATATGGTGAGAATGAATATGATGATGACCAATATCGCTAATATCATCACCTTTGACACCCATTAAACCATCTGAATAAGACCTGTAAACAGATTTATCAGGATTTTCGGTTCCCATTGAGCTAGGAGGAATCTTCTTTGCCTCTTCTTTAACATTGATTGACCCGTTAGAACCATTTGAATGACGGCCAGAATCTGCTCCTCGTCTCTTACGACCAGCAACCAAACAGATGATGAATAAAAGAATCACAAGAATGAAAAGGAAAGAACCAACCACTATGAACGTTACATGCCAAATGCCAAGAATACCCGAACCATCCGAACCACTAAAGAAACTCCTTCGACTTCCGGTGGCCGCTGAATTGATAATATCAAAGAAATCCGATGAATCAGAATCTGAACTTTGCATGATTGACTCAGGCGGCTCACTAGGTAAATCAGGCTCACCATTTAAGTAGATGTTAACCAAATTGGAAAGACTTTTGGCTCCTGATGGATCCTTCAGTTGGGCAGCAATTACATATGGACCAGAGATGCTTACTGTTCCTCTAGGAATCTCAAACTCTTTACTATATTTATTCAAACCTTGTTCAAAAACTGATGATAAGCGGACACCATAAGAATCAAATGAAGAACGAATAAAGGGTCTTTCCGTCCAATTGAATATTTTAATATCTTCAATTGAATGGGCACCAGTAGGCAGAGTAAAATCAACTTTAACAATATATCTTGTCTCGTCAACCAAGGAAACTGATAAATCAAAAGTCCGACTAGATCTAACAAACATATCAGTAGAACTAGCGTCGTCAATGTAAAAAGAGCCACACGATAGTACACGGTTGAGATCTTTGTACCCTTGAACAACAGGTTGTTCAGGTACAGCACTACCACAACAAGGACGATCCATGAGTCCAGGATACAAAGTAAATCGTTCAGAGGTTATTATAGCTTCTGCACGAATGAAACGCTTTGACGGTAAATCTGAAAGTAAATAACTCCAAACACCATCACCTCGAGTAATATCAGGATCACCAAGACCATCATCAACCATTGGAGCCATGGACACAAGGGCACCAAACTCATCATAAAAAGCGATTGCTACCGAAGCATTGTGAACATATTCATGAAGTTTCTTTGTTAATGAGACATAAGCATAAACACGATCTCGTGAAGTGGGACTAATTATGGGTTGTTTGTGTGAAAGCCAACATGAGCCAGTGAAAAAATTGCTCTCAAGAGATGGGACCTTTTTTCGATTTGGGGTGACAGCAATAGCTGTGATATATGAAAGTTTGCTTTCATCAAGTCCAGTCCATTTAACTTCCCATACGCCATCTTGATGACGTTCCGGGTGAGCGTTAAAGGTATAAGTGTTTGAATAAGTGGAAAGTTTTTGTCCTTTAGCTCTAACTTCCACATCATTGATAAATACTTTGTGTGCGATTCGTCTATCGGTACATGAGTCCTCAGCATGGCAGAGAAGGATTACTTTGATTGAATAGTTAGCTTCAATTAAAGATTGGTCAACATTGAATTTGAATGAATAATTATTCGTTTCAGAGGTTGTGTTTTTAGCTAGTACAACAAGTTCAGAAGGGTGCAAGTTATCTTGGGCTAAAACAAGTGTTTCCAGAAAAGCAAAACGATTGTAAGTCGATCCAGGCCTTTTAGCATCGATATGAGGTACGAAAAAGAGCTCAGCTGATGCAGCCTGAGCAAAACGTAGAAGCGTTGAATAATTTGCTTCTGGCCTGTAAGGATAAATAACAATTTTAACCTTAATATCATATGAGAGTAACTCTTTTGCATAAGATTCCAATGGAAAACGGTCGGTCCGGTAATGACCCGCTGTTACAATATAAAGATGGGTGATACTGTTGTCAACATTTTTCACATTTCCTCGAATATGCTCCATTCCACAGTCAAAGCAAACAGGTACGTCTTCCGGATGACCATGAGTAAAATCATCAACCGTCAAAACAGTAGCCTCATATTGTTGCAATTGCAAGATGAGTGGGTTATATGGTTTAAAGAAAGTAAGAATGGGATGCATAATCATCGAATCATCATGTTCATTGATAAAATCAACGAATACAGCAATCCTTGGTTTCTTTTCAGTGACAAGAGTAAACTTGGTATTACATTTGTTAGCATTAGATTGTAATCCCCTAAAGAAGCAAAGAAAAAAAAGAAAGTTAAAATTAATAATTTGACCAAAAATAAACAAAATATAATTAAAAGTTTAATCGACAATTAAAACAAAACTAGTTAATTATTGCACAAAAAATTTAAAACAAAAAAACCGTTAAACAAGTGAAAGCCCTTTTAGTGATAAAAAATTATCATAGATGGCGACTAGAGTACAATAACCAGAAACAACCTTTGAGTTAATCAAAATTTAATGAAATTCCGATTTTTAATGAATCAAGACAGTGAATAATTTCCATCATCAACCAACAACAGTTAGACTGACCATAGATCAAGTGAAACAAATAAAATTATCCAGGAAAACACAAAAAAAAACAGAAAATGGAAGTCCATCTTTTCCCATATCAACCATCGTTTTTGCAACATCGACTGATTTGTCATCAGATAAATTTCAAACACAAATCAATAGACCACTAATTGTTGTGAACATTTAATTCACGATAATCGTGGATTCCATCATCTGTCGTTTATCTCTTCATTTACATCAATTTACATCAATGAACATAAATTTGAATAGAAGCGTATTGAGGGAAAAACAAGACTGAATAGATCAACAAAACATTCACTTGATTCACAAGGTAAGTTACATAAATATTTTATTTTTAACTTTTTACAACAATCACGCAATCAAGTCAAACCCTAATAGTAACCATACAATTGAACTTATCAAAAATAAAACTAAAGGTAAAAAAAACAGGAGTGAGAAAAAAAACAAAAATACAAAATACTATTATAATCACATGTTGAATTGAAAAGGAGGTAAAACAGCAAACAACTGACAATAGGAACAATATTTAAACAAAGATAATTTCCTTTGAGCTACTGTTTAATACACAATATAATCGATTGATTAGCTTAATACAGTATAATACACCATTAGTTTCTTCATTATTTTATGAAAAATGATAATAACCATCATTATTAACCATCAGTTATATCTATGTGAATGAGGTAAAAGGAAGGAAACAAAAAAAAACTTGATTGTAAAGTTAACTGTACAAGATTATAGTTGAACAGGTAATATACAGTAAGAGCTGTTTAACAAAAAAGACTGAGGTAATTGTAAAAAGAAAACAAAAAAGCCCAACTATTATATTAAATGAATTAACATTGTGCTATTAATTGGTTTCAGTAATGTTCATCAATATCTCTTAATGGATCATCAAGAAAGGTTATAATTGTTATTGAAGGCTAAAATATATTTCAAATAATGTTTTCACCAGCAAATGTTGAAAGCTTTTGTTTTATTGCTTTTAATCAGCAACTCATTACCTGACCATGTCTCAATGATGATCAAGAAAAATGAATCATTTTCAAGTTGAACGCTCACCTAAACCATAGATTCAAAATTTTAAATTGATAATTTTCAATGGAACATGAAAAAATGCGTAAAATTGAATTAAACTTATTGTTTTATTGGCCATTGAAGGATTACTTTGACTCTTGAGAAGTAAAAATTGTTAGGAAGAAAAAAAAAAGATTAAACTTAAGCTTTATAAGCAAGAAAAGGCTCAATTTTAAGGTAAAAAAAAGGTAAATTAAAAGAAATAATTCTTAAACATAATTTGAAGGCTTTACTTTTAAATTTCACGTTGACTTTACCATTTACATAGGAAAAGCTGATAATCAGTTAATCTGTTCACTTGTAATCTTCCCTGACTTTCTCATTATTGTATTAATTTTGATAATTGCCTAAGCTATTGCATAAAAAAAAGTAATGCCCAAACCTAAGCTGTTACCTGGAAACTGACAGCGTAGCGTTTAATGCAAACACAAAATCCTTCATAATGCAGGGTGGTAAAGTTTACTTGCTTTTTTTGTGCATTTAAGTCCATGATGAAGATGATGTTGCTAATGGTGATACTTTGCTGTTGCTTGTTAAGTTTATTTTCTGGTTAGGATGTTTAAATTGCAAGTTATTAGAGTTTCATTTTTGGCCGTCAAACAAGTGAAATTAATTCAATATAAACGGATCAAGAGAGTGAGCAAACTTGTTGAGCAAATGACCTGGTAAATCCTTCAACAGTTGAACCTCACTCTATACAGGTTTACATGGTTTACCGTCATTTTTATCCCCATCATCTTCCTCATCATTTTTAAAGCACAACAAGAAACCTGACATTGAATTTTACTTTGCTCATTACAATATGCTGAGCCAGTTTTCATATGCACTTTGGACAGGGTTGAAAGGTAATGTTCAGTGTAAGATGATCATGATTACTGTTTCTCTTTTACTTTTCCTTCTAAACCAAAGTCCGTGATTAGGAATATAATTTTGACGGTAAGAAGGTTTCTGTTTTTTTTTCTTATAAACTTTTGTCAAACCATTGGTAATAATCATGTTAATGAAGCTGATCAGGAAAATGATGAGTAACATGGTGGTAATCATGATGAGCAATAATGTTGCTAATCAATTCAATAGTTTCATTAATCTTTGCGTATTATTTCATTTTACAGGGTTAATTTCAATTTTCAGTCTTTTTTCTTCTTCTCATTTCAAAGTGAAACATTTGCATTGAATTAAAAGTTAATTTTGTATAATTGATTGGGAAAATGTTCAAATGGGTGAATGTAACTGAGTAAACCTGAGTTTCATTGTAGCCTCTTTAATAATCATGTAATGTTAATAATAATATGATAAGCTGCTGGAATCGTCAATACCCTAAAGTTAATTTAACTTTTCTTCTTCTTCCTGTGATTCAATGCAAGTTGCCTTTAAGGCAACTGAAGATTCCTTTTGACATAATATTTCAGTTTCTTTCTCAGTTTTCATTCTTGCAAAGGCAACATTTCAATGTTATCAGATGAAAGGATTCAATGGTTTACATTGAAGGCTCACTTTTGAAATTATTTTTTCTTTTTCTGTCACATTTGACTGTTTGTTTGTTTCAATAAAACCAGTAAATAAAGAAAGTGTCATCATGATAGTTATCATGATATTTGTCATTCATTTCAAATTATTTTCAAGACAAACCTTTAATTAGCAGGCTGCAATTTTAAAGTAGCAATTTACTGAGATAACATTGGATGATGGACCAAGGAAAGGAAAAAAAAAGGTTGCGATTTTGCTATCATCATTGAGATGAAAATGTTCATCTTTTCACCATTTAGCTAATGGATGGCAGCCACTCCTTTGGTAGCTGCTTTTTTGATGAGCACAGATGAGGTTACATTCAAGTTTGGTTAATATTGAATAAAGCATCATCAGTCTTAATTGAAAATTAAACATGTTGTTAATTACATTGATATTAGTTTAAAAACCAGAAGGAGGTTAGAAGCGCACATTTTACATTATTAATGACTTCTAATTGATACAATTTAGTAATAGCAACATTTTGTTGCTCTTTTCATTTCAAATAACAAAACCATAATTAATTGTCTAACATTTATTATTTTCAACAGATTAATAGTTAGTGTTTCAATGAAATTCAAAGTTAATACCATGTTATATCAGCTTTATTAATCATCCAACTCTTTCCAAGTAAACTGAAACTAAATGGCGAAAAGAAAAGGTTGAGATTTTATTTCATTTTTACCTTTTTCCTGATTTAAAGCATATGGTTTTAATAATCACGAGATAACTCAATGACGATAATCATCATGATAAACATGGTTGAACAAAGAAATGAAAAGTGTTGTTTTTCCTCTTCTCCAGCAAAGCTGTGAGCATTGATTTAAGAATAAGATTCAAAATTTTGAATCTTTTTTTATAACCTACAATCAACCTAGTCAACTCAGTGACCCATGCAAGATTCACTACATTTGACTGATGATTATTCAGTTTTACAGATCACAGGAATCAACAAGCTGATAGAGAGCATTTTTCACCGAGAAAAAAAAAGATGAAAGACTGTTGATCCCGGAAAAAAAAGAAAGACTCATCTCTTGAAAAGAGACAATTTGAGTTATGAATTTTGAGTGAAACAGAAATGAACCTTTTTTCAAGTGAAAAAATAGTCTGAATAATAATCATGGTGATTATGATGGAAATGATGATGATGGTTGGGAAAAGATTTTCAATGAGAAATTATCAACCAGAAAACACTTGACTTAAAAATTATCCAAAAGATGAATGAAGGCAAGCGAAACAATATCAATAAATAGTGACAAAAATATCAACCTATTGTTACCTTCTGCTTTTACATTTTGGAGACAAATTTTTCAATTTCCGTTTCCATGACAGGTGAGAAGTGAATGCTTCAACAACCGGTTGTTGATTCTCAATGGTTTACCTTGTTATACTGAACAAGCTGAATCCATAAAAAAAAACCAAAGTTAACCTCAAACGGAATAACGTTTTTTACCGTTTCTACCTCTCAATCTCACCCTTTTTTACCACCCACCTTTATCATCATTCATCTTGATTCTTCTTTCAAATTTCATCCATTTTATTGGTGTTGCCAATTTAACGTTTACTTTTGTTGTTCCCTTCAAATAATTTGAAAACTTCAATTGGATTGCAATTTTAACTCCATTATTGGCCATATCGTACACTTAATTCACCTCTTTGGCTATCTTTTATCATTTTATTATTATTTTATATTTTTCATCCTTCATCTTCCATCATCTTCATCATGTTAACATTATATCAAGTCCAATGGTCTTAAATTTGGTCAATGGTCCAAGTTGTACTTTTGTTCACTTGATAACCTTTTTTTTTATTTCCCATTGAAAACAATTTTCAACTTTTCTCCTGTTTTTTTACACGCTTTCAATTGATTGAGATAACAATGGTTTATGTTTAAATTGATTGTTTCTCATTATATTACAAACTATTTATTTTTACCAGGAAACTTTAATTATTTCAACTATAAAATTGTCGCCTTTTAATGACATAATCAGGGAAACAATTGGAAAGAAGTGAATCATCATTAGGAACCTTTGCAAGATTATCATTTTAATAGTTGCTTTTTTTAATGTTTTCACAGTCAAACAATAATGATCAACAGGAAAATGATGGAAAAATTGGAAAGATATTAAACTCAATTATCTTTTGTCTAACCATAATTGAAATACTCAACAATCTATGGTGAAAATTAACATTGAGAAAGAAGGTTGAGTTAAACGGGAAAACTATAATCATTTGAATTGATGATAATTTGAAAGCTAAACTTTTCAGGTAATCATTTTAATTGCACTCATAATTGTAATTATGCAGTTAAATTGTAAAAATGGTTAAATGGAGAAACTTTAAATTCATTGATAATCAAAGTATTCAATCCTTTGAGATGAAAATTGGCTATCGATTCAAATGCATAATTGTACCGATCATGATAAATTTTGAGCATGTTTAATAATTCAAATATGAACACACACACACACATTTCAATTAGAGTTGAGATTTTTAAACTGTAATTGATATAATTATCTAGAATGGATGAAATAATCTAAATTGAAAATCAAACTAAAAAATGAGATCAAAAATAGTTTCAACAATAACGATTCAAAGTTCAGTAAAGTTATGAAGAGAGAGAGAGAAGAAAAAGAAAACAATATTTGAAGCTTTTTTTCCCGTAAATGTGTTAGCCCTTGATTGTTATTAACTTAATCACTATCAACATTGAAATCAATATTAGCTGGGGCAAAAGACGTGAAACATGCATTAAACCTCATCACTCTTAGGTTGACCTTAAAAGATTTACAAGCAAAAAAACAACCTTTTTTTTGTGCAAGAGATATGAGAAAGGTGAAGAGAGTCAAGATGATGGAGATGATGAAGATGGCGAGTCATTCATTACAATTAACCACTGCAAGTTCATCTCTTAACATCACGAATCCTTCCAGGCTTATTTGAAAATGGCTTTAAACGATTTTTAAGCTTAAACCAGTTTTTTTTTGTTTTTACATTTTAGTCTCTTTTTTTTGTTTCTTGCCTGTTTCGCACCAGGTAAAGGTATAATACTTGAAGCAAAATCGTGATGGGCCAACTCATGTAATAAGATCGTGATGTACCAAACAAGTAAGAAAAAGAAACCTCTAAAGTTTGCAAAAAAAAGCAGCAATAACGAACTGTTCATCATCAAATATTACAAGCTGTAAGCATTGTTGCTGCAACGATGTAATATTAAAAGGTCGCAGTAATCAACATGAGGTCAACATGATGATGATGAGCAACAAGAATTGCAAGTTTACCGAAATAGATGAGAGAAAAGTGAAGAGAACATTTTAATCATCAAATTGGGATGTATTTTAAAGAATAACCGTTATTGGTTATCGATTGATTAACGACCATTCAATGAGGAGTCAAGCAAATGTGGTCAAGTTGATTGTTGGGTGGAAACAATGGAATAATCAAAGTTGTAATGAAAAAAAAAGGTGAAGATGAGAGATGTTTTTACTCTCTTTTAACCTTTTTCATCTTCTGTTGGTCTTGTTTTAGCTTTTCAAAGGCAAAGGTAATCAACATTGGATATGATGTTTAACATGGATTGGTAAAGGCTAAAGTAGTCATGATGATCGTGAGATGGCCATGATGAGGATGGTCATCAGTTGAATTTGTTTGATTGCAAGGGAAAGAAGAAGAGACAGCACATGGATGGATAGGGAAAAGTAGACAAGTAAATATCAAATGAATAGCATGTGAATGGATGATGAGAAAATGAGGAAAAAAAACTAGAACAAGAGTCAACACTGAGGATTTTCTCATAGATCAAGAGAGTGAAAGGAAAGTGGATGAGGTTGGATGAGAAAGGTTTGTAAATGGTGAAAGAAGAAGAAATAACAATCATTGTTTACCAATTGAGCTTTTCAGATTGAGAAACAATAGTCAAAGTGGATGAAGATACCAGTGATGAGGAGGGAAATGATTGAGATATTTACTGAGAAAATGTGTGTTTTTTATCACAAAATGAAAAGATGAACATGTAAAAAGTAAATAGATAATGAAGGAGAAAATTATAATGATCATTTTTGAGAGAGGATTGATAATTGTGAGCAACTTGAGATGAAAATTTTGGGTAAACTTTTGGAGAGAGAAAAAAAAGTGGAATGGAAATTTTACATTTAATAGGATTTTTCAGCTGAATTTTTCATGATAAATAAATAAACTTGAAATTGGAGTAAACATGTAACCAAATTTAACCAATTTTTTTTTCTTCTCTTCTGTTTCAAACACTTTACTTCAAGTCTCTACAGGTTCCCTGATGGTGATTATGGTTCGTATAAAGAGCTTGAAATGATCATCATGAAACCACCAAACCTGAAAATCTGTATCATTTACCTGGATTCCCATTGATTTTATCACGAAGAAACGAAAGAGGAAAGAAAAATTGGCCAAAAAAGCGAGTAAAAGATGGATCCAAATAAAAGTTAGACGGAATGCTGTTTCAAACATTTACCTTCATTTCATCAATCATCCAACCTATTCACATCCATCACAATTCTGATCATCATCATCCATAGGAAAAGTTTCAATATAAGTCGTTAAAAAGGATTCAGTATTTCAACATTTCTTTTTTCACTCTTTGGGTTGATTGGGCCAAAAAACAGTGAATTTCAACTGATAATGATCATCACCATGTTGAACCTACATCTTTATTCACTGCCATTATCTTAATCATCTCTCAATATCATGAGTTGCCTAAATGTTCATAAGTGTTGAATGGTTAAACCCTTTCAACAAGATGGACAACAATTGAATGTAAATCAATTCTCACTGTTAATCAGATTATCATCATTACCATCATTGACTGGAATCACATTAATATCATTAACATGATCATCATCATTATCCTAAAGATGGAACCGATGAAAAGTGTTGATAAAATTCAAAGGGAATTTAAATTATAATTGTCATTATCATTCTTCTATTTCCATCATAATTATCATTATTTAATCACAAGAAGGTAAAAGAAAAATGAAAGAAAAGAAAAAATCATTAATGAAATGAAAACCAATTAATTGTAAAGAGCCAATTAATTACAACAGCTTCGATTATTGTAAATCAATTGATGATATCGATCGAAATGAATGTCATTTTTGAAACTTTTTGCACGTCAATTGAAATAATCATAAAAATGAACATTAAACTTTGACCTTTTTGGATAAACCAGGTAAAATGATTAATTGAGAAACAGTTGAATGAATAAAATTAGTAAACAGTAAATTTGAAATGACAAAAAAACAACCAAATCGGGACAAAAGTGATTAGCAAATTGATTTGAATAATTGATTGATGTTAATTGTCATTTGGTCAATTTGTTGAAATGTTAATCAGCAATTGAAATAATTGATGATTAAGGTCAAGAGAAAAGATTTTTTGCTGAAAATGGGAAAACATGTAAAGGACTTGTTTACATGATGAGAACAACTGAGAGCACACATTTTAACTGATTTACCATTCAAATGCAAAATTGTAACTTATTTATCCCACTGCAATCATGAATAAATTCAGTGATTCAAGGTGTGTTAGTAGTTAGATTGTTTCATGATGATTCAATCCGTCAAAAGTGAAAAGTGAAAACTAAAAAAAAGGATGAAATTCAAACAAAATGAGTTTCATATTAAACCATTGAAACATCCTGTGGTTATCCGTGCAAGTAAAGGCTTTGATAAGCTTGTAAACAGGAGGAAAGATACTGAATCGAGTAAATTCATCATGAGAACCGGAATAACTGTACAACGTGAAATCAACAGGATAGTTTGAGAGTTTAATTAAGGTTGAGATTCTTAAAATTGGATTGCATTTGGTTAAAGTTGTCACTTTTTGCAAATATCAATCTGTCAATCTGTTTAATCTGTTTTGCCAGTTTAAATAAATTAGACAATTTGGTTCAACATTTTGGTTTTGTTTTCAATTTAAATGATGATGATGATGATGATGATGATAATTTGACACAATTTATGAGACAGAATAATTTACATCAATATAACTTTATAACCTTACAAATTGTTATCCATCAAAAATTCAATGTTAGTCTCAAAGTTGTTTCAACAAAATTGTTGAACCATTTTTTTTTCTTGTAGCAACCAAAAAATACGAGTTTAAACACCTCAGTTAAATAGATGATGATCGATGAAAATAACAGATTTAAGGTGATGAAAAACAGTGGTGAGGAGCAAAAAATGATAACCATAATAATATGAGTCGAGATTCTGAAAATTCATGGAATAAACTTTTTTTTTCCTTCTTCTTCTTCTTCCTTTTTCCCTGCTTCATTTTCACTAATTTAAAACTCAACCTTTTACTTCAACATTTTGTCATGATTGTTTCATGTTATTGTCAGTTGCCAAAATATTGTCTTCACTTTTGTTTTTCATCAGCAAAGGTTTTTTTTTGTCAACAGTTTTGAAAGTAAATTGAAGAAGGTGAACAATTTTGAATTACGGATTATTTTTGAAGCAACATTTCATCATTATTGATTCATCTGAGCAACTAAAGGAAAACCTAAATATGAACAAGAATCATGATAAACCTTTCAAAGTTGAACATTGATCAAAATAAAGCAAAAGAGTAACTCTTTAATTTAAAGCTGCATTTTACAAGGTTTCAGTGATGTGCTTAGAAGGTGAAAAGTCTCAATTTTTCATGCCATTATTTTTGCATCAGCAAAAGCAGAAATGATGAAATTAACAAGATACAAGGTGAAAACAGGGAAACCAGGTAAGGAAAAGAATTTCAATCCTTTTGCTTGACTGATGTTGAAAAGTTTCATTTTTGTTGTAGAAAACAAAACAAAATGAAAAACTGAAAACAATACATTCATCAATAGGATATATTTCAAGTTGACTTGATGGCTTATGATTAAAGCCTGAGGCTCAGAGGTTGGAGTTGAGATTCTGTGATGATTCAGGGGAAAAGTTGTTCAAGATAAATGACAGAAGCTGATGATGTAATAAGAAACAGGTAACACAAGGTAAACAAAAGATTTTGTTTTACTTCAAATGTTGACAAAATGGATCAACAATTGGTATTTGACTTTACGAGTTAATCTTGTTAATTGAAATTATCAGTAAATTGTGTGTGTTTTTTTTCAACAAATAATTGCAATTGAACAAATACAGATGAAAGATTTATTCTGTTAAACATTTACAAGTAAATGAAACTGACTTTTTTTTACTCTTGCCGGGATTGTAATGGTTATAAGATGAGTTGAACTGTTGAATTTAAGATGAAAGTGATTTTAGCTTTCAAGTTGACTCTAGTTAAATGATAATCAAAAACAATTTACATAGATGAATCATGATTTGATAAAAAAAAGACTGAAATGGAATGAATGGAAAGTGAAAGTGTCATGAGGAAGAATGAAAACTAAAGAGTAAAGCTCAAGTATTATTATTTTCACAACTCGTCATCTCTTTGTCTTGCTTTGGTTTTTTGCCTTCTGAAGCTGTCAGAACTTTTCCTTCTCAGCTACAAAATATGAATCAACTTTATCACCTTTGTAAATGTGAATGAAATTGGTTTACTTAAGTTAATTAAATTGCTACATCAGCGACTCTCAACATTTGCAACCAGATAAAATGAATAATCATGTTTTCGTTGGAAAAGTAAATCTTTTGGTAGAAAAAAATGAATGAATGATAAAAAAAAACGTAAACCAAATGAAAACTTGTGAATTTGAAAAGGTAATTTGCACCAAAAGAGAAAGGTTGAAATTGTTTTAAATTGGATTAAAAGGGGAATTTGGTTCCAATTTTCAATGGTTTTTAATTGTAAATGCAGAAAATAAAAGCTCGCTTGATGTTTGAAGTGAAGGTTCAACTTGGATTTTAATTTTACATTTTTGAGGTAAAAAAAAAGTTCAATTTGATGCCTTTTCCAACCAGTTTGATTTACATTTTTGCAGCTTTACAAGTTGAACGACTTAACAAAGAGATTAGCGAAATTCACTTTTTTTTTCACTAAACAAAGACATAAAAAAGGTAAAACCTTTTCAAAGGTGATTTAAAAATGGTTTTTGAAATGAATAATTTGAGAAAAGGTAAAGTGCTATTGATGGTCTTAAAGGTGTTTGGCAAAGGTATTACATGTCAAAAGGTGTTGCATTTACTGGCAAATAAAATGGATCACTTTTCATTGCTTTCCATTGATCAACCTGTATTTACCTTAAAAGTTGCTCAAATAATCTCAGGTAAGTTTTTATAATCACAAATGAAAATATTAGCAATAAACGAGAGAAACCGGGTTTCTATTTGTTCAAAGCAATCCCTGGACAAGCTTTTTGACGGTAAATTTTGGTGACTTTAAATTGATTGCTTTAAACTGTTGGATAACAATGATGATGGGATGAAATTAATGTTTCATTTTTGATAACTTTTTAATCAGTATAAAACTCATTTAATCATTTCCCATCAACATCATCATTAGGCTAGTTTTTTTGACTGTAGTCAAGAAAGGGAGAAAACTTTTTTCAATTTTTTTCTTCACATCAACACAAAAACAACAACTCTCATCAACCATTAGAAACAATTAATCACATGGTGAAAGGGAACACAAAAAATGATTAAAAGCAAACCATCAGCCTGATGATGGTTTAGTGTTTACTTGATTATGAAGTATAATTAACACAATCTTAATGAGAAATGGACCTAAAAAGAAGAGATTTTTTTTTTCTTTTTTCATTTAAAATGATGATGAAGATGGGAAAATTGGATTCAGGCGACTCCGTGTAAACACGAGTAATTTGAGATGATGAGTTGAGATTTGAAATTTGAATGCATTGTAACCATGAAACATGATTTTACGAATTCATGTAAATTAGTGAAAATTGAAACGGAAATGATATTGATTTTCAATTGTAAGGTTGTTCCATGTAATTGATTAGAAGGAAATTGAGAATTTGCCGGAAATGAAAGTCTTGAATTTTAATTTAAAATACTAATTGGTTAACCAAAAGGTAAATTAATTTCGTCTAATTCGCTCATTTGTTGGTTTGTTGTGTATTCCAACACTTTACAAGCTCTTTTAATATCAAACAGTTTCAGGTGATGATGATGATTATTTGGTGCAATCAGAGAGTATGAAAGGGTTATGATGATTATGAAGGAGGAAGAAATATGAAAAGGTTCAAATTGATATGTAAAGGCAAAGGCGAAATGCAATGTTGCGTGAAATTTCAACTCATTAGATGATTACTTAAGCTCTGATTCTTATATTACATTATAATAATAATGATAAAAATAATAACATCCAACATGAATAAGTGCGATTTTGCCAATTAACCAAAGCTTGGAGTGAAAAAACAAACTAAGAAAATTAAGTGCAAGGATAAAGTTCAGTCAAGTGCAATAAGCTGTTTGCATCATGATGATTATGATGAAAACAGAGGATCAACACAAGAAGCTAAAGTTTGTTTTTTTTTCGACAATTTTTTTTTCTCTCTCACTCTTCTCAACCTTTTTTGCTTTCACCTAAATTGAAATGAATCATCAATTGAATACGCTTGAATACGAGAAAGGTTAGAAGAGTCCATCGGAAACGGGAAATGAACTCTCATTTGTTTGTTCATTCAAGTAGCTTTGAATAACATGGAATAATGAAAAGAAAAAGAAAAGACTTCAATTTATTAATATTTCATTATTTTCATTATCTATTTATATTGCTATTATTATCATCATTTTTTAACAATTTTATTGAATTCAAAGGTTGTATGTTTTACTTGTAAATGCTGAGAATGGCTCATGACTGTCATCTTAGGCTTTTTTATTTCAGGGCAAAATGAACCTGAAAACTAGTTTATCTGCTAACAAATGCTGAGAAATGGCGCTCAAATAGATTTGCAATTCAAAATACTTTTATCGTCAATTGTATTACAATTGTTATGAATTTTTTTCTCTTCCTTTTTTATTCATATTTCCAAAGATTCTGATGAAAGATGATGGTTGGTAGAAAGTTCATGATGATAATTGTTTTAGATTGGTTCAGAATGTTTACTGTTTCGCATTTTTTTTTCTCTCTCTATTGCTTCAGATGTTTCATGTTGGAATCAATGAGATAAATGGGTGAAAAAGGAACAGAAAAAATTAAGTTGATTCTATGGATAAATGAAGAATCGTAATCAAGTTATGGGGAAAGAAAGAGATAAATGATGATGGATCATGATAGGGAATCATCATGATTCAGACTTTTCAATGAACCATTTGAATGCAATCCTCGTTTGGCTCACAAAAAGTAAAACATTAAAAGATAAAGAAGAGGAAACAAAGTACGGTAAGATTGTGCGATAAGTTCCGGTTCATCTGTCATCGAAACATGATACAGGTTTATCAGGACATCATGTTACTCTGTCAACAATGTTAATCAATATGGAAAAGTTTAACTAGAAATGTCTCTGTCGAGCGAAACTTGAATTGTCTCTGAAAAATGCTTTTTTTCACCCAATTTAACCTTTAATTATGAATACATTTATCAACCTTTTTTACCTGTTATCATGATATTTATATGAATTAATGTTTTGACATGGGAATGAATAATGATGGAAATGATGACCACTATTATTATAATCCTGGAAATGGTTTAACCTTTCAAAAATCATTCAATACAGAAAGTAAATTCAACCGTAAATGAATACAATTAATTTTTTTTTTCCTCATAGCTTATCATTTGTATCATTTCGAGTCTCTTTTCATGTAAGTCTGGTATAATTAGTAGATTATTTGCTAATTATCAACCTTGAATGGAATCAGTTGAATTATCATTGTCGTTTATCATTAACCTTATTAGTCTAAAAATTTTGTGGTCAAATGCTATCAATTATTCACTTACTTGAAATGGTTGACAAATGAAACAAAATGAAATGTGCAAAAGTTGAATCCAATCTGACACTTAAATACAGTTTGATCGAAACGATTAAATTAAGTTTAATCATGAACGGTATTCTTAATGGTTCAAGTTTTATCAGTTCATCATTTCATTTAAATTTGTATACTTTTAGGAAACCTTTTCTAACCATTAGATTGATTTCAAGTCTAAATTTTGATCAAATTACTAATCGAACCTTTAGATAATTTCAATCTTGATGTTCAGCTAACATAATTTGATTAAAACTGAATCATTTTTTCCAGAAGTTGATTTTGAAATTTTCAATGTTTCTTTCAATTTTTAGGTAAATTGACTTGAAGACGGTTTGGTAGCAATTAATAGATTTGAGATTTTTTTGAAATTTTATCTTATCAAAAGATTGTTAAATTGAAAAAAAATCAATCTATTGATAAATGTTAATTTGAAATGGCTAAGATTGTAAATTTCAAAGGTCAGATGGAATGTTTGATATCGTTTAAATCGTGAAATGTCAGGGTTTGTTAAGAGTTTGATTGTTAAATCAATAGTTGCATAGTTTTGTTGAAATTGAAAGGAATATCTGATAAGGAAAGGCATTTTTACCTGAAATCGGGATGAGATCGGATAACTTCGTTGATAGATTTACCATCACAGAGGCGATTTTGTTTGGTTGGTGAAAAGGCATCATGATTATCTTCTGAGCAAAAGGTTGATACCGATGATAATCTTGGTGAAAACATTAATGATGAGACAATGGTTGAAGGTGTTGTTGATAGGATGCATGAATTGGTGGGTGGAAATGAATCACTCAATGGTCGAGAGAAACAATCGGCTGATGGTGAAACAGGAGAAACAATAATGTCCATTGTTTCACCTTCAACATTTGAAGCGCATGAAGTCATGATAAGGCGTTCAGAGGTGTCGATAGTATAATCAGGATGAAACTTGTCATTACGATAACCGTGTTCACTGAAAACACCATAACGATAGGCTGCCCATTGGTGCAAGATTGTTTTCACATCGACATTGCCATTGTCCTTCTTGAGGAAAACCTCTTTCGATAAGTGAATCAATTTACCGCCGACTCCACACTGTCCATATTGCTGGGTAAAGGGTTCTTCATTAAACATTTCACCTGAAATTGGATAAGGTGAAAAAAATGATTAATTTTTCTGTGCAACTTTAAACTTGGTTCAATTCAATTAGTCATTGATTCATCCATACTTTTTTGTCTCTCTCTCTCTCTCTCTCTGGTTTATTGTTTTCAGATATAATTTTCAAGTTGCTGGTGAAATGAAGAGACAATGAAATGCTACTTTTTGCAATATAATTAACTTCATCAACTATTCATTCAAATTTTCATCATTAATTTATTTTCATAGAAATTCAACTTTTTATTCTTCTTTTTGGTTCCTTTTTTTTCAATCGTAATGTTAACCTGTAAATTATATGGACAATCATGAATCTTTTGTTCCCTGAGCAACATTAATAGTTAATAATTATTGTGTATGAAACACGGAAATTGTAGAATTCGGATTAAAATAATGTTAAATGTACAATCAATATAACTATAAAAACTGATCAAGTTCAGTAATAAATTATCGTGTCTCATGAATATCCTGAAAGTATACTTTGAAAGCTGGCAAAAGATGTAAAAAGATGTTTACAACTGTAATTCAAGATAAACTTGAACTTCATTAAAATATTGCTTTCCAGTGTTTTCTCCAATTGCAATCTCAAATATCATGAACAATATACAGTATTTGCTTTAAAATTGAACAAAACCCATATTTACACTACACTGTTCAGTTCAAAGTTCAACTCTGTGTTTCTCATCGACCACTTGCCTAGAGTATCAATGTGGAAAACTTACCATTTGAATTGATGTAAATATCCGTATCTAGCGGTGTAAATGAACGTGTAGTGTTGAGACGACGATTACCTATTTTAGATGACCAATGGTCAGGAAGAAGGACAATAACTTCACCAAAGCACAAACTTTGATTGGTGGCAGTAAATAAATGGTCAGAAACTTGTTGAATTTTTTCCTCTACATTTTCCAGAAGAGTTGAAACAAGGTTTGTTGAGATGGCAGGATCAAATGAGATAACAATATCCTTGTAAGAATTGTTGTCAACATGAATAGAATTTTGTGAAGCATCAGTTAAAACAAAAAACAACAAGATACACAAAAAAGCACATTTAACTAAACTTCCAATTGACTTGTTGCAACCAAAATGGTTACCATTATTGATGGTCGCATATTTGTTCAATTTACTGTTGAAATTGTAATTGTTGTTGATAAAATTATAATCCAATGTTGGTAATAAACTGTTATAAATTGGTGGAGCCATGTTACGGCTTCAAAAATTAGATGGAAAAAAAATGATTACAATTTTATTATAAATATTCACGATGTAATGAAACAAGCTTAACATTGACCAAGTTTAACTGAAACTGTAAGACCAAGAGTACAAGTTGGTGAGAAAGTTTGTGAGTAGAGGGGTTGATAAATATGCGCATAAAAAGAGCGGCTAATATAAAATGTCACCTTTAAAGATTTAAACAAATAAAAATGGGTTTCTACGCATATTGGGCGTGGCTCTAAACCCAAAAGCTATCTCTCCCCTGTAGATGGCAGGCATAAATGCTCATTAACGGATGTTTGCCAGCTGCCTTTAGCATGGCTCACTAGTTCAAAGACTAATGGCAGTTATCTAAAATTGTGATTGTGATTAGTAGGGCTTTCATTTCCAATGTTGTTTGTATTCATTTTATCTATCAAGATAAATCCAAGTCCATTGTTTTTTCAAAGGGAAAAAATTATCAACAAAATCGGTTGAAAAATGGTTACTTTTTTATCAGTTAAGATTAAGGTCTCACTAAAAATGACCCAAATGTACCAGAACAATGGAAAGACTGTGGAGAAACAAATTTCCTTTCGAGTTAAGAGTCTAAATTTTTTGTCCATAGTCCTTTCCATTGTTTTGGTACATTTTGGGTCATTTGGGTCATTTTTAGTGAGACCCTTTTCCTTTGCGGCTGAAAATTAATTAATCTGGAATTTAAAACATTTATTAATTGTACTCTTGTTTGCTGTTGAACTCATTGGATATTATTGCTTCATTACCTTTGATAGTTTTTTTCATTTCAACCTCTTTTTCAATTCAGGTTCAATCTTTTCTCTCTTTTACCTTTCTTGCTCTGAAAATTGATTAGTCTTCAAATTAAAATGAGAATTTATCAAATTTTTGTTTATAAATGGATTTTAATTTTACTACAAATTTAAATTTAAATTTGTGTTAGATTCTCATCATCATCTTCCTGCTTCGACCATCCAAAATTGTCTTTTGATTTATTCGTATCTGCTGATTTCACTTTGGTGTAAACATAAGGACCAACGAAACCAGCAAAAAGTCCAATGAATAGGAACAACATAATAATACCGAAAACTCCTCCACCACTGACTTCAGAAGCCTTAATATCTGGACTGTTATCGGCAATTGCCTCTGCTTTTGATTTAACAGTTGATTCAAAGTTATGACAAATGGATGAATCCACTGATTCCGTCTTAGGATCTTTGACTGAATATGAAGTTATTTGACATTGACTCGGTGCTTTCCCTTTAGGACAGAAGTTGAATGATTTACATGATTGATCATCATCACAAATAGCTGCACATTGATCCAAATCTATATCAACTTCTGTATACAAAACTTGACTAACAAGTTTTTTTCCTGTTATTGTATATTTTTCAGAGCTTTTCGCTACGGGAAAATAAGAAAATGTTTAATTTTTTTAAGTTTCATCAGTCAATAGGATTTGTTGCGATTAGTACTTACGAACATAAATATCACAGTCTGCATAAAATTCCGTATTTTCTGCTGTGACATAACCGCCAAACAAACACTTTCGACTTCCGCAATATTGGAATGAAACACAATCTTTAGAAGCATAACATTCCGAAGCACAATCATCGACGTAAACTTCCTTAGACACTGTAGTTGGATGCTTGTATCTCAAACTACGTCGAACAGTATATTCAGACAAGTGGTTCTTTGAATAAATTATACAATCTGATGAAGTTGTTCGATTATCTGATACCTGAGCTGCCGACCAAATCGATACAACACATTCTTTCTTATCTTTTCCATTACAAAATGAAAAGGATTCACAAGGAATATCTTCATTCTGAGAACAGGCACGATAACAGTCACCAAAACGGTCAACTCCAGGAACCATGACAGTATGAACACCATCTATGTCCTCAAATTGACTGTTGTAGTAAAAAGTTTCGTAGGGTCTTTTTTTCTTTTGAACATCGTCGACTTGAGCAACAACATCTGTTACTTGAAAAGCAACAGCCTTGGCTATAAAATATCAATGTAAAGTTAAGTTATAAGTTTGAATAACTAAATCTTAACGTGTATAAACCAGACATTTATGAAAATATTTACCTTTTTCATCAAGATTCAAGTTAAATGTTATGCGTCCAAAGTAACCAAGAATATGATCATGTAAATCTGATAAAGGCTTTTCTTGGCCTAATCTATTAAGCTTTTTAAATGGATCGGTGTAGACGCTACACGAAGTTCCTGTGTTAACTTTCTTTACATCTTTTGCGTCTGTGATACTGAAACAAGCCTTTTCTGAACCACAATAGATTATAGCACTTGGAATATTGAATGGAGTAAAAAGAATTCAGAATTAAATGCTATTCAAAAGTTAACGTTAATCAAAGTAAGTAGCACTTACGCTCCAGGGGGAACGAATAATGAATGATATCGTAGGCACTTTTCAACGTTATCAGCAACCGTTTCGTGTAATTTGTTTATGGATTGTGCTCTTATTGAGTATATTTCAAACGGTAGAACATCTTTGATACATGGAAATGAAATTAATTTCAAAATGATTAATTATTCTATCACAATCTACTATTTCAGAAATGATTGAGCAATTTTATTACCAGAAATTTGAGGAGCTTCGAGAAAAGTGACATCAGCTTCAATCACATCATCTTGGAATTTAAAGACGATATCAGAAACACGAATTGATGATATTCCTACTTGTCCGAGTAAACTTGATCTAAACAGTTCTCTCATTTCATAAACTGAGTCCTGTGACTTTTTTATGCATCCATCAGAATCTATGTTGTTGTAGATGAATTTGATTAAATTAACAAATAACTTTAAACCTAAACATTACCTTTGCATGTTAAATGAAATTTTAAATTCAACCTTTCTTCTGGTTTTTGAAAACAATCTTCAATTTGCAGAGCTTCATGGTATTCAGATTCGGGTAAATCACTATTGGAATCATAATAATCTCGATGAGCTGAATATGCTGCAACATATGAACCCTGCAATATATATCAGTTAAGAATTATATTTTCAATAATAAAAGCATCTCTTTTTACCTTTGCATCTTTTGTGTAGCCTTTTATTGAAGCTGCGACAAGGCTGTAGCGATTGAAAATATCATATTGGTACTGAAATAAGGGAAAGAAATGTTAAAATATTTCCTTTTAATGAACCAGGATGCAAGTCAGATTAAACTTACAGATGAACTCAAATACTGTGTTGTCACCACTTTATCATATGTTTTCCCGTTTATAACTCGATTAGTCTCAATTGATTCCCAAACATGAACATTATAACCTGATCTATGCTCCTGTAAAGATACAATCGATATTAATTGTTCATTAGCCTGTTAATCAATTTATGGTTAAACTTACAAATATTATTTGTCCAAGATATTTCAATGTCTTCGATAACCAGAGTAGTCTGGCTATTGAAAATGAACCACTTTCATCAATACCAGGCACGTTTGCATCAATATTTGTTGTATAGCAGTTACCAGAATCCGATAATTGATAAAAAGCACCAAGTGAATAATCGAAGAGCTTTTCACTTTTGAAGCCAAATTTTAGTTCAGATTGTCTCAAAATTTGGTAAGTTTCATCAGCATGAAACTGAAAACAGAATTGATTAAACATTATGGTCGATTTTAAAGAAAAAGCAAATGCATCTATTTACCTCGTTTATAACTTTTGGACCGTTATTAACTTGTTCTGCAGCTATGAAGTGAATTTTGAGGGAATTGAGTTCAGGGAAGGGACGATTTCCATTCAGGTATACTGGGCAACCGAATCCTGGTGTAACCTTAGAGAGTCAAAATTAATATTACTTTTCTGATCAAAAAACTATTAAAATAATATATTTACTTGAACTAGTTTAGCCAAGCTTAGTACAGTTTGCGATTGTAAATAAATGTCTAAAATGAGAGTCTCTCCTTCTCCTTCAATTAAAGTATCAGGATTGTGACCGGTGAATATGATCTGACTTGGCTGTTGAACGCCATCTATTTGGTTGAGAAAATCTGATGATTGAATATTAGTATCGTCAATAATATAACAAACAATGAAAATGAGACTTACTTTCATAATATAAAGTTATATTGAGTTTACCATCCAAATTGGTTGAGACGCTGTGCATAGACGAACCTCGGATAATCTCATCGTTACCACTTGACTGGTAATGAAATTTTATGTTTACAGTGAATATTATTTCAACAATTATCTTGATTATTTAAAATAAATTTCTCTATTAATTACCCAATCAAAGCGATTAAAACGATCCAATAGCGATGGACCCAAAAGCAGGATAAGGTTAGTCAAAGGTTTATTTACACCAGGCAATAAGTTGTCCCACTTGAGATCATAATTGTAAACATCGCATTCATTGTCTGAATAAATTAATGGATAAATGAAAATTCATTAGTTATCAGTACTCAGATCATTACAAGTATTAAGTGAGTCAAAGATGATGCTTATTATTATCAAATGTTAAATCATGCTCTAGTTAATCAAACTTAACACCTCGAGTTAATCACTTGTTTGCTATAAAACAATGTTCAACTCTGGTGGGTGTTTTATATTTAATCACACAAAATTCAATTGTCAACGTGCGTTGATCTTACTGAGGCAATCTTACTCTCTGTCTAATCTGGTAAAACTGTACCGAGAATAAATTTTTTGTTCAAAAATAAAAAACATCAATATTATTGATTATTATTAGCGCATCAATTAAAGTTAAAAATACGATGACTTACCGTGAATAACAAGACGTTTCTTGTTGTCTCTGGAGTCAGTGTACGAATAGAAGACATTGGCTGCATTTTCATCTGATTTTATTTCGATCCGTCCAGCCCTTGGACTTCCTGAGTAGACCGACTCTTGAATTTGCCAAACGCGGCCAGTGTCCTTAATTAGATAGTTGATTAATAAGATGTAACTTTAATTACAATTTAATTAGACTAACCTTGTCTGTTAAAGATGCATGAATAATCCTATTGGTATCACTGTGACCTGTAACTCTTGATCCCACCAAAGATGCTTCAAAAGACAGGTTTTATAATCAATAAACAATCAAATAACATTTTAATTAATTAAATTGATTACTTACTACAGTTGATAATTGAACAATTTAACAACAGGAAAAGTATAAAACAAAACATCTTGGAAAGTATTTGATTCCTCATTTTAAGTGTTGAACACAACAATTAAGTATCAATTAATGATTTTAATTCTTACTTTTCAGGATTTGCTTTGCTTTTTGTTGATTCCATCATTTTATAACACCTCTAATTATCAACTGTTAGAATTAATTATCATCAATTTGTTTATCCCCTCAAACAATCTTATTGTTTTTCAATATCAATCATTGCATTTAATATTGTTTAGTATTTAGGAGTTATTAGATCGATCAATGATTAGTATGAACAGGATGGTTTATTGGTGTCATAAGATCAAGTTCAAATAAAGGTGTTATAATGCCAATCTCAATAAACTGTGAATTTCGCAGAAATTTTTCTCATATTTCTCTGTCTACATTCCCCATGGGGCTCGTTATCGAGACCTTCGTTCGATTTAACCATGATTCATATGTTAACTAAATGTTTTTTGAATCATGTGCTTGGTGCCTTTAGTTCGAAAAGAGTTCTTGACATTTATTAATTGTGCTCATATTTTCTGTTGAAATCATTGGATATTAGTGCTTATTAATTAATTCTGTTGCATTTTTTCATTGAAACACATTTTTTTATTCAGTTTTTTCTCGCTTTCTACCTTTCTTGCCTCTGAAAATCAATCTTGCATTTCAACTGAGGATGAATCAAATTGATCTTTATTAATATAAACTGATAAATTTAATTTTGATTAACAAATCAATTTGAATTTAAATTTGTGTTTGATTCTCATCATCATCTTCCTGCTTCGACCATCCAAAATTGTCTTTTGATTTATTCGTATCTGCTGATTTTACTTTGGTGTAAACATAAGGACCAACGAAACCAGCAAAAAGTCCAATGAATAGGAACAACATAATAATACCGAAAACTCCTCCACCACTGACTTCAGAAGCCTTAATATCTGGACTGTTATCGGCAATTGCCTCGGCTTTTGATTTAACAGTTGATTCAAAGTTATGACAAATGGATGAATCCACTGATTCCGTCTTAGGATCTTTGACTGAATATGAAGTTATTTGACATTGACTCGGTGCTTTCCCTTTAGGACAGAAGTTGAATGATTTACATGATTGATCATCATCACAAATAGCTGCACATTGATCCAAATCTATATCAACTTCTGTATACAAAACTTGACTAACAAGTTTTTTTCCTGTTATTGTATATTTTTCAGAGCTTTTCGCTGCAAGAAGAAAGACAAAAATGTACAAAAAAGTAAATTTAAATCAATTTGCATCAGTTAAGACGTCAGCACAAGTTATCAGGCATATGTATTATTCGTTGAGATTAGTACTTACGGATATAAATATCACATTTTTCATAATATTCTGTATTTGCTGATGTGGCATAACCACCAAATGAGCACTTTTGACCTTCACAATATTGAAAGGACGAACAATCTTCGGAATCATAACATTCCTTTGCACAATCATCGACGTGAATATTCTTAATCGCTGTAGTTGGATGCTTGTATTTTAAATGGCGTCGAACAGTATAGTCAGACAAGTGGTTCTTAGAATAAATAACACAGTCTGGATCACTTGTCTTGTTATTTGCTAGTTGCGATTCCGACCAAATCGACACAACACATTCCTTTTTTTCTTTTCGGTTACAAAATGAAAAGGATTCACAAGGTATATCTTCATTCTGAGAACAGGCACGATAACAGTCACCGAAACGGTCAACTCCAGGAACCATGACAGTATGAACACCGTCGATTTCATCGAATTGACTAGAACGAAACGCAGAATCAAATGGTTTTTTCAGCTCTGCAGCAGCTTCAATTTGAGCGATTGCATCTGTTACTTTAAAGGTAACAGCCTTTGCTGTAAAATGAAAGTAAATTTAAGCAATCAGTTGAAATGCTATGTGTTTAAAATCAATCTTAATGATATAAATTGTGAACGAAAATATTTACCTTTTTCATCAAGATTTAAGTTGAATGTTATGTGTCCGAAGTAATTAAGTATATGGTCATGTAAATCTGATAAGGGTTTTTCCCGGCCTAACCTATTCAGTTTCTTGTTTGGATCGGTGTAAATACGACACGAAGTTCCTGTTTTAGATTCCTTTACCTCTTTCAGATTTGTAGTACTGAAACAAATATTTCCTGCCTCACAATAGATTACAGCACTAAGAATATTAAAGGAAATAAAAAAACCAGAATCAAACGCTATTCAACATTACTTAAAACAGTCCAACTCACGCTCCACTAGGGATAAATGATGAATGATATCGAAGGCACTTCTCATCATTTCCAGCAACAGTCTCGTGCAATTTGCTGATCGATTGTGGTCTTATTGCGTATACATCAAACGGTAGAGCATCTTCGATAGAAACAAAATGAGAGAAAAAATAAAATTTACAATTTTCAATGATAATAACAAAATCTATTATTTAAGAATCTATTGATTAATGCAATTACCAGATATTTTTGGTGCTTCGAGAAAAGTAACTTCAGCCTCAATCACATCATCCTGAAACTTAAAATCGATGTCAGCAACTCGAGTTGATGATATTCCTACTTGTCCGAGTAAACTTGATCTAAACAGTTCTCTCATTTCATAAACTGAGTCCTGTGACTTTTTTATGCATCCATCAGAGTCTATGTTGTTGTAGATGAATTTGATTAAATTAACAAATAACTTTAAGCCTAAACATTACCTTTGCATGTTAAATGAAATTTTAAATTCAACCTTTCTTCTGGTTTTTGAAAACAATCTTCAATTTGCAGAGCTTCATGGTATTCGGATTCGGGTAAATCACTATTGAAATCATAATAATCTCGATGACTTGAATATGATAAAACATATGAACCCTACAATAAACAACAGTTAAGTATTATATTTTAAATTAACATGATATTTCGTTTTACCTTTTCATTTTTGATGTAAGCTTTTATTGAAGCTGCAACAGGACTGTAGCGATTAAACACATCATTTTGATACTGAATCAAAGGAAAGAAATATTTCATTTCAAAGATGAAGTAATAATTTTTAGTTGCACTGAACTTACAGATGGACTCAAATACTGTGTTGTCACCACCTTATCATATGTTTTGTCGTTTATAACTCGATTAGTCTCAATTGATTCCCAAACATGAACATTATAACCTGATCTGTGTTCCTGTAAAGATACAATCGATATTAATTGTTCATTAGCCCGTCAATCAATTTATGATTAAACTTACAAATATTATTTGTCCAAGATATTTCAATGTCTTCGATAACCAGAGTAGTCTGGCTATTGAAAATGAACCACTTTCATCAATACCAGGTTCATTTGAATGCATGGATGCTATAAGACAGTTACCGGATTTGGATATACGATAAAAAGCACCAAGTGAATAATCGAAGAGCTTTTCACTTTTGAAGCCAAATTTTAGTTCAGATTGTCTCAAAATTTGGTAAGTTTCATCAGCATGAAACTGAAACAGAATTGATTAAACATTATAAGAAAAGAAAAGAAAAAGCAAATACATCTATTTACCTCGTTTATAACTTTTGGACCGTTATTAACTTGTTCTGCAGCTATGAAGTGAATTTTGAAGGAATTGAGTTCAGGGAAGGCCCGATCTTCATTCAGGTATACTGGGCAACCGAATCCTGGTGTAACCTAAGAAAAAAATTAATATTCGATTTCTTAACAATAAACTTACGATATAATAAACTCACCTGAACTAGTTTATCCAATGCTTGTTCAGTTTGAGATTGTAGAGCAATGTCCAAGATTAGAGTCTCGGCTTCTCCTTCAACTAAAGTATCAGGATTGTGACCGGTGAATACGATTCGACTTGGCTGTTGAATGCCATTTATTTGGTTGAGAAAATCTGATGATTGAATATTAGTATCGTCAATAATATAACAAACAATGAAAGTGAGACTTACTTTCATAATATAAAGTTATATTGAGTTTACCATCCAAATTGGTTGAGACGCTGTGCATAAGTGAACCTCGAACAATTTCATCGTCACCATTTGCCTGGTCATGAAATTTTATTTTTAATAGTGATTATCATTTCAACAACTATCTTGATTATTTAAAATAAAAGTATTAATTACTATTAATTACCCAATCAAAGCCACTAAAACGATCCAATAGCGATGGACCCAAAAGCAGGACAAGGTTAGTCAAAGGTTTATTTACACCAGGCAATAAGTTGTCCCACTTGAGATCATAATTGTAAACATCACATTCATTGTCTAAATGAATTGATAGTTTAGTGAAAATTCATTAGTTTTCATTTATCCGCTCAGATCATTACAAGTATCAAGTAAGTCAAAGATGATGCTTATTATTATCAAATGTAAAATCGTGCTCTAATTAATCAAACTTAACACCTCTAGTTGATCAGTGATCACTTGTTTGCTAAATGTTAAATAAAAGTTGAATATTGAACAATAACCAACTCTGGGGGTGTTTTTATATTCAATCAAACAAGGTACAGTTGTCAATGTCAGTTAAAACTAAAGACAATCCTACACTGTACTATTCGTCTAATCTGGTAAACCTGATTTATTTGTTCAAAAGTCAAAAGAATCAAGCATCAATATTATTGATTACTTATGATTGCGACACAGAAATCAAAAGTGATTTAACGAACAAACAAGACTTACCATGAATAACAAGACGTTTCTTGTTGTCTCTGGAGTTTTTGAACGAATAGAAGACATTGGCTTCATTTTCATCTGATTTTATTTGGATTCGTCCAGCCCTTGGGCTTCCTGAATAAACCCATTCTTGCATTTGCCAATTACGACCAGAGTCCTTAATTTAATAATTAATAAAGATTATAAAACTCATAAAATGCTAATTACATTTACACTAAACTAACCCTGTCTGTTAAAGATGCATAGATAATCCTATTGGTATTACTGTGACCTGTAGCTCTTGATCCCACCAAAGATGCTTCAAATTTAAAAGACAAGTTGGATGGTGAAAAAACAATCAAACAATATTTAAATTAATTCAGTTCATTACTTACTACAGTGGACAATTGAGCAATTCAACAACAGGAAAAGTATAAAGCAGAACACTTTGAAAAGTATTGGATACCTCATTTTAAGTGTTGAACACGACAATTAAGTATCAGTCGATGATTTTGATTATTACTTTTCTGACTTCACGATTTTATAACACCTCTAATTATCAACTGTGAGATTTAAATCTCATTAATTTCTTTATCCACTCAAACAATCTTATTGTTTTTCAATACCAATCCATGTTTGGTATCTAGGAGGTATTAGATTGATCAATGATTAATTAAGCAACTAGGATTTACAATTAAATTTTGACTTCTTCATTCATCGAGACTGATTTGGGTTTGGTTGTAAACAGTTTTCCAAAACAATGCAAAGAAATAACACTTTTTTTCAATTTCAATCGGCAACTCTAATCAATATGTAACCATATCAAGCCAAGAGTTATTCAAATATCATTTCGGGCAAGCATGAAATTCGTACATTACGTTTATTTGATGTGTCATAAGAAATAGCAGTGTTTGGTGGTGAAGGCGCCTTAACAGCTTCTTCGATCAAACCCAGTTGATACAAATGTCATATAAACGGCCATATAAAGTTATCTTCTATTCTGATGCATATCTTGAATCTTCTACAATTTTGCTGACTACATGCAACTGATGGCAATCAATGAATTGACAATTGTAGAAAAATAAACGCCATTTTCATCCGAAAAGCAGGAAACTGTGATTACCAAAACCATTTTGTTTCTGTCAACGTTGATTCATTTCCAGTCAACAGGTAGAAAACTTAAAACAAGATGTTAACATGATTTTTATGTTTATAAAGATTTTGCTATTGTTAAACGTTAATCTCTCAACAAACAGTTTGTACAAAAATATATATTTTGCATGAAAAATTTACAGGTAATTAATTAACAAATTGTTTGAACAAAGATAACGAGATGGTTTTGCTGTTGTCAGGAACAATTCAGACAAATGAGTAAATTTTTTAACCCAAGTCAAGTAAAATTGGTCATTTGAATATTCAAATTTGTTGCCAAGTTTATTTGAATAATAGTGATCAAAGTTTGTCGTTTCTCATCAAATTTCAAATCCAAACATCAATACGATTTCTAAATATCAATAAATTAAGCCAATCTTGGAATCCAGAATTAAATTGAACAAGTAAATATGAACAATACGATTTTTCTTCCTTTTGCTTCTTCTTCTTCTTTATCCTGTTCGTCTCTCAGGTTTGATTGGTTTTGCAGAATGAAGATGATGGTGATTATGATGATAAGTTCACAGTATAACTGGTTTATGGGAAAGAATCATGGTTGGCTGATTGTTGTTCCATTATGTTTCCATGCTGAGATGATTTTGGAGAGTTGAATAGAAAAAAAACCAAGAGGATTCTTAAATGATGATCAATCCGTCAAAATAATAGTTCCATGTGTAAAGATATAGTCATGGTTTTCCTTCATTATTATTGAGAGAGAAAGACATTTCATCTGAGTTTCTTTTTATAATTTTCAAAGTTAAAAGAAAAGGAAATCACTCTTTTATTTCTTTTGATGACAAGACAGGTAAGATAACATGATGATTATGAGTAAAGCACAGAGTTAAAGAATAAAATTTTAACTTGCCAAAATTAACTCGACCATAACTATTAACAAAACAAGAAAAAAGTTCTTAATCACAAATGTTAACAATTTTGTTTGATGATTGAAAATTGAGTCTCGTCAGGAAAAAAAAGCCAACCTGAAAAAAAAAACATTAGGAATTGACCTTAAACATATTCAAAGTATTGATCAATCCAAGATACAAATAAATAAAATACTACTTGGAATCATTGATTAAACTATCTGAATTTTCTCAGAACTTTCCCAGACTTAAATGATGAATTATGATTGCAATAAATTTAATAAACATTATTAGGTTTATAACAAATATTATAAAACAAACGGTTTTTTTTCAAAGGAAAAATGCTGACACACTTTGTCATTTTGATCTATCGATATATTAAAGGGGTTGATGGGATCAATCGATTGTTTATTTACAGTGTCTATTCTCACCTTATTGTTAGAGATTAATGAATAGACTCGTTAATTAATGCAGTTAATTAGCAACTCTTTCTTATTTTCCCATTAGTGTAGTTAATTGAAACCATTCGTCATCGTTTCCAGTAATTCTCCTAATTTGTTAATGTTTCTATTTAACCGTCATTTTTAAAATGACCATTGAATGATTTGGTAAAATCGTCTGTTGAAATTCGCTTAATGAATCTTTTCATTTCAAGTATCATTCAAGTTAAGTGTTATTTTTAATCATGAAGAATTGCAATTTTTACATTTTGTTTTACATTTAAATTTAATGATTACAGTTAATTAATCATTAATCTTACAATTACAAGATAAAAATAGCCATCAACTTTCCAGATCAATAGCTAATATTTAGGTAAGTAAATTGCATCTCTTTATTTTCTTAAGCCATCTTGTGAACATAATATTCAATTTTGCTAATTTGTTCTTTCCAGATACACCAATGAATGTGAATTATGATTAAGTTAAGATTTTGTTATTAAGAATAGCTATCAAAAGGAAAAACATCTTCAATCATTACAAGGTCTTATAGCTGAGCCTGGATGATTGTAAGTTGGTGGACTTGAGGCAACCAACAGTGTAAATGTATTTACCTAGAAGAGATTGGTGTTAAGCTGTAACGAATTACATTTGATTGTTAAATTGGATCGTCTGGACACGACTTTACATTAGGTAAAGTCAATATTAACCTGGTAAACACAATCTTTTTTTTCTGCTCTCAATTTTCCGGTTTTCTTTATCTCCTTTCCCTATTTTGTACCTATTTCTTTCCTTTTTCCGGTAACAAGTGTCCCCTTTCTTTCTCATACAACTCTATCGTCCTCCCCATCATCACCAACACCAGCAGAAAAAATATACTCTATTTACCTTGTGAATCAGTTTATTTCAATTAATCAATGCATTACAAGCTATAAAAATCAAATTGAAAATCAATTGAGTATTCTGAAGAGCTCATCAGATGTGTTTTTTTTCAACACCTCACTCTTTATAATCTCCTTCAATTGCGAGTATGTTTTTACCGTTTAACCGCAGTCTTTGAGTTCACACGTTCAACTATTATACCATTTTATTGATTGAATTAGTGATTAGATTGATAATTGAGTGGACAATTCCTCTAACTGACCCAGGCTCACTTTTTTTTCTGTTCAGATCAAGCGTTGTTACAAAGTGAAAACGAGAGTATTTCCAGCCCATCATCTTTTACCTTTACTATTTTTAGCTTTTGATCATTTCATTGCCTTTTTTACATTTAGATTGCTTTCTTATTTCTTTTAAAGTCTTTGAATCCTAAATTGACATTCTCACCCAGTTCACAAATGTTTCATATTGTTATCAATGTATGCATCTAAACAGTTTTTTTGTCAATACAAGAAAAGCATTCTGTGTTTAAACTTTAAATGCTTCTGTATTGCTGATTGAGCAAAAGAAGAAAAAATCGTTTTCTCCTCACAAGGAATCAACTGGAGCTTTTATTGCTATTTGCTGATAGTTCAAAAAAAACTCAGGAAGCTTGAATAGCTTTTTTTTATTGCAACTCTACCTGTAGAGTATCACGAAAAATTATTCAGTACTAGAACAATTTAGATGATCTAAGATATTAAATAGCTTTTTTATACTCTTCATTGATTGATCAACTAAACAATTGAACAATTTTAAAATTTGACTTCTTCACCCTTTGAGACAAACTTGGGTTTGGTTGTAAACAGCTTTCAAAACAATCCAAAGGAATATCACTTTTTTCAATTACAATCACCAACTCTAACCGACTTTGTTAATCATAATCAAATTAACTGTTTTTTTCAAATTTACTTTACAGAACAAACAAAATCTAAAATTGGACTTGTAGCCATATCCAGCCAAGCACCGTGCAAGTATCATTTCAAGTAAAACTAAAAACTGGACATTGCTGATTCTCATTAAACTGAAATTACCACCAACCAGGAATAATGAGTTGAAAAAATAATTTAAACTGTTTCTTTTCCCATGATAATGAGCAAGGTGAAAAAGCAAGGGAAAAGTCACCGAGTTAATTGTTATTACTGTCCATTACAATGGTTTAACACCGTTTTCAACGGATTAGCAAACTCACCTGTTAACTGGTTTACCTTCATACTCACCATTTAACTGGTTACATTACTTCGGCCATTCAACACGCTCACACCTCTTTGGATTCAATTGTAATCCAGTTAGTGAATTATTGTGGTTTTTGTTGACCAGAAAAGGACTCATTATGACCACTAATTTGAGTCATTTCTGCTATAAAAGAAGAAGCAGAAAGCGTATAAAAAGGTAGCCATAATGATTATTTAATCATCTTTCTTTATTCATCAAATTAACCCAAACACTATTAATTTAAATCTGATTCCTTTTCTTTTTTAGGTGATTTCAACCTTTTTTTGCATTTCAATGTCTTAAATTGTCAGTCAGAAAAAGTGTGTCAGTAAATTGAATTGACCATTGTGATAACTGTACGTTGAAAGTGTACAGTTAATGGTCAACTCTATTAATTAAGCTTAACTGTCAGTTAGTCTAATTGCCTTTTTTATCCACTTTTTGGTTCTTCTTTTATCTTTCAATTTTTTGTGTATTATTCAAATTAGCTTGTGAAATGCATTTTTCCTCTCTTGTTGATCCTGCTGAATGATTATTAGGATAATGAGGATGATGTAGTAGTAATCCTATGCTTCATTTAATTCAAAGTTTTTCACTGTTGATGCAAAATACACCAAAACGTGATTTGTCAGTCAACTTATCATCAACTTTTGTAATTCTTGATGCATTTTCACTGTTTTTCAGCTTGAAATGCAAATCATTCAGGTAACTATTGCCCTTTTATCCAATTTATCATTCAATCTCTTTTCATTGTTATCACCATCGTTTGACAATAGCTCTAACTAATAAAATCTTTTTGTCTTTTTATTCTCTAGATTTTCTCAACTCAAAGACGCCTGGAAACATCTACTTTCTTATCTAATTGTTCATTTTTTTACCATGATCGCCATCACCATCAGTATCCACCATAATTAACTGAATTTTCAACTTTACACCAAAACTCTTGATTACACACAAAAGTCCATTGAACGAAAGATGATTTATAAATAACTCATTAAGTTTCTTTCTACTTCAGCTAACTAACTTTAACTAACCATGCTAGAAATATTCAGTCATTAATATTCATTGAAGTAATCTGAGATAAAAAAAAATAAATTCTAGCAAACTAAAGGATGAGGAACATGAAAGAATCAATTGAAATTCACTGAAAAAGATGTTGCTTTTCATCTTTCATTTCTTTTTCTTCTTTTTCTTCGTCTTCCTTGCCTCTGTTCATTCACTCATATTCATATATCAGGGAGCAAAAGACAGGAAACTAAATGGGAGTGTCAATGTGTTATTCATATTTATCAAATACACAAATAATAAATATATGTTATATATCTAAATTCATATCCATATAATATTCAAATAATTTGAAAATATTCTCATATTGACTCTTTTTTTTCTCCTCAGAATTTTTCGGTTACCACAAAATTTGGATATTTTTTCATTCAACATTAAGCAAGAAATTGAAGGTAAATTTGGCAAATGATTAACCACATCAATATAAGGTATAAAAAATGGTTGAAAAATGTTAACCTTTACTTCTGTCTCTCTACACTTTTTTGTTAATTTTTCATCACGGATTTTTCATTTTAATCATCATCAGTAAACTTCCTTTCAGCTAGATTTACCCTTCCAGCTTTTTTGCAATTTTTGTTCAACTCTTTACCCTTTTCTCTTCTTTTTTTTCTCATACAGAAGTCTTTTTTTCTCTACCGCCAATCGCAACAACAACAAATTTATTCCTCGGTTCCTTGGTTTTCGCATATTAATCAATGAGAAAATGTAACTTATTTGGATAAATTTGGCTTGATTGAAAAATGTAAACTAAAATCGGAATCTCCCGAGTATTCATTTTATATCATCACTATCATCATCATTCATTAACTATTTCATCTCTACTTTGGTAGTTAAACAAAGCAAAATTGGTTGAAATAAAAGGATAAAGACTGCTAAAGGGATGCAAAAAGGATGCTGATAAGTCATATCATGGATGATGAAGGAGAAAGCAAAAAACATGGAAAACACAGAAAAAAATCAAAGCATTTCTAATAGATGATACATCTTCAACTCGCATCATTTTGTTGTTTATTATTAATAATATATGGTTTCACCTTTAACCTACTCTCAAAGTCTTTAACCATCTTGATGAAGTATAAATGAGAGTGAGTAAGGTGAGAGAGGGAAAAAGAATCATCACCTCACCAGAATTAATCTCATGGGAATCATTCATTGTAACTGTCATTTTTTGTTGGTTCCTCTGGATTCACACCAATCAAGTATTATTATCATCAAGATGTTTAAAGTAAAAGAGGAACATCGTTAACATTGTTTTCCTTCTTACCAACTTTGGTTTCATTTTACTCATTATCATCTCCCTTCTCTTTTCATTTCGTTATTCATTAACTTTCTCATTTTTTTCTCTTCCATTTCTTAGGCAATTGGATTGACTGTACACATTAGCTGTTCATCTGATACTTTTAATATTGAACAACTAACGCTCAAAAAAAATGATGTACATCCATTGTACTTTGATTACTTTTGATTGGTTTTCTTCTTGTAACCCTTTTGTAGACTTTCATATCTTTGGTGAGTATAATTTTCACCTTTCAATTTTCTCTTCTTTTTCATCATAATCTTCTTTTCTTTTCTTTTTCTCTTTTTTTCTGTAAAAAGTAGAAATCATCCAAAATATGGAGTCAAAAGAAGAAAGATTGGGTAGTTTGAAGCAAACAGCGACTGTGGCCTTTGAATGTTGTGCGCTTATTATGGTCACTATTTCAACATAAAATGAGTCCAATTGAAGTAAATTTTGTGTTTTTTTTAATTTTGTGAGATTCAGAGCTTGCTAAAGCCGTTAAGGCTTGTAATATGATGGATCCATGATTCAAATTGATGAGAAAGGAGAAAAAAGAAAATGAAGAAATAATTTTTTTTCACATGCTTATGAAAACGTAATACAAATGTGAATCTGATTGTTTTGTAACCACTATGAGTAATGATTGAAGTTATCGAACGAAGCTGCAAATATGGGAAAATAAGAAATGGTGGATCCATGATGATATCGTGGTCAAACTGATAAGGTCATCATAATATTAAAAAAATGAAGTATATTTAAGACAAGATCGGAATCTAGAATATTCAATATTCAACTTTCAACTGTGGAATATTGCGTGAGAAAATTAATGATCTCACTATGTCCAATCATGTGAACGGGCCCAGTATAAAAAAGATGGTTAAAGATGAAACTATTATTATCAAGATGATTATTATTATATCATTATTATCATCAGAATCAAGTTGATCCCAACTCTAACGTGCCATACTCTTTCTTACTGTACTTACAGATCACTTGGATACTATTATTTATTTTATGAAAAGGCAAACTAATAACGTTTACCTGGAATATATTGTGGGAAAATCACGAGCCTTATTTGTGTATCCATCAGAAGAAAAACGTAGAAAAAGAAAGGCAATGATGATGTTTTGTAGGCTATCTTCAAAAAAAAAAGATGAACACTAAATGTAAGTGAAAATAAATGAATAAAGAAAGATTGAAGTAAAGAAAGCCAAGAGTGATTGTTAGGTAAGAAGATGAAGATGAGGTTTTACAAGTTAAAGCTAGATCTTCTTACTCTTCTTCATTTTCATTGAAATTCTCTCTTCCAATATGATTTGTAATTTCTTAACATGTATAAAGAGGACTTTACCACTTTCTCTTTCAATCTTTCACTCATTCCTTTATCATCTAACTTTTATTTAATATCAAAAAATGTTAACGTTTGTTATGTGTCTACTTGTTTGTATACATTGCTGTACATTATTTATTGCTTTGCAGACTTGTCCAATGGTGGGAAAATACCTTAACGCCTTATGACATGGCAAGTTACAAAGAGATGTTGAATTTTTGCTGTTTTTCTTACTTCACTCTCCTTCATCTTTTCAAATCAAGTAATGTTATTGTTATTATGTTATACCTTTTCATCATCATCTTTTAACCTTATCATTCAAATTTACGTCTCTTCATTTTTGCATGTTTTCATGTATTGTATTGTACTTATCATATTATTTGTCAGGCGTTAGAAGTCTTTAAATTATTATCAAAAGATGATGATGATGTTGTGTGTGTGTTTTTTTGGTTGAGGGAGGAGGAGGAGAAGGAGGATTTAAAAACAAAACTAAACAAGAAAAAAATGTTCATCTTTTATCTGACCATTATTACAGGTTAGGTTTTACCAAAGAGGACAAGCTTTTGTGCTTTTCTGTCTCTGTTTGTTGTTCAACAAAATTAAGTCTAACAAGTGGACCTCCTTGTATGCCAACAGGTCAGTTGATGTAAAGATAAATACACTTGTAATACTGATTGGGAATGAACAAAATTAAATAATAAGATTTTCGTGTTAATGATTTATTTCTCTCTTTCAGAATGGCTTTTCATCCTAACCATTGAAGTGTATTTTGATGGTATCGAGGCTTGAATCATCAACAGAAGCTTTTTAAATAACTATATGTAAATTGAGTTATTAAATGTATTATTCACGTTTACTGGGATCATAATAACTTCAATCTGGTCTCAAATATTGAGTAATTAATTTGCCAAAATGCACTTATTCTTGAATTGTTCATGTATAAGGTAAAACTAGATTCAAAGGGGGGAAATATAATCAACTCTTGTTTGATTTGATGATGATGATGTTATTGTTGGTAATATTAATAATATTAAAGTAAAGGTTTTAAGTTTTTTGATTTACTTTTATCTTCTTTTTAAAATTTTTACTTACTTTTCTAAGTATCTAATGGGTTTCTCTGCTTTCTCTTACAGTTATCATCGATTGGAAAACGTATTTCAAAGCTTTCTACTTTTTAGATGGATCCAAGATGAATCTGACGCAAAACTGGGACATCAAATTGTCTCATCGTTAATCGTCTCAAGAAAAAGTCGTCTCTAGTCTTTCCTTTTTTCTTCGGGGTTAAATTTTAACATTGAAGGTCCACAAAATATCTTGAGATGTCAAGGCTTCAGATGAAAAGACGTTTCTCTTACTTGCTCTAACGTCTTTAACAGTTTCTTTTGTTGTCCCATTTTGCTTGAAAATCACAAAGAAAGTCAGTGCTATTTTAAAGTTATTTGACCTCAAGGTTGTCTTAAACTCGACATATGTTCATTTTTGTGTCCTTTTCATCTTATTTTTCTTTCACTGGTCCTTTTCATCTTAGATTCTAGTTAGGCACAGCATATGCTACCAAAGGATTTAATTTCGCTCTTTTTTTCTCTTTTCCTTGTAGGAGCCTTTAAGGTCAAAATTGAGTGATAACATGCTGACCTTTACCAAGCGAAATAACAAGTATTCAAAGCAGTGGCTTTTTTTTTGTTAAATTTTTCCTTTTTTACTGAAGGCTGATCTCTTTGCGCTGTTGAGAGGCCAAAAATGAGGAACCATTATGGATAGTGAAAGCGTAACACCTTTAACCTTATTTTTTTTTGCCTGGTAACATAGTGGTTGGCAGTTGAGTTTACAAGGTTGATCAAAATTGAAATAAAAAAGGTCAATGGTCACTATGTGTGGGTTAACTTTCCAAAAATAGACAAGTGAAGGTGCTGTTTGAAGATGGTCGTTTATGTGAAAAATGACAAGTCTGTAAAGCATTTCATTGGGTCGTGTTGTAACTCAAGCAATCAAGTATCAAGTCAAGCTCTGATTAAATATTAACCCATCATTAATTTAAGGGTTATGAAAGATGTTAATGATGGTTACAAATATGATGTTTAATTTTTCTGATCAAATATTTGATGGTATCAAGCCAAAAAAAAGTGATCAAACGATGAACTTGATTTACCAAGTTTACCAATCTCATTATTTTTATTGCAAGGTAACTTTTGATTCGATTGAGGGTGATGTGCTGTGTTGATGATGAAGAAGATAATGATTGTGACAATAAGAAAATTGACTTCCTGGCCTAATTTGGTATCATAATTTCCCTTGCCTTCCAATCATCAAAATACGAGTTACAACAATAATAATGATTATATTGATTATTGTGTTAATCATTTTGGACTCACATTCACAGCATATTGCCAAAAAAAGTGTACAACTGTGGCAAATTTTCAATTTGATCAAATTCACTCATTTTGATTTGTGATTTTTCTTATTTAATTTCTCAGCTTCTTTTACTGTAATTACCAATCTATTGAAATGACATGGTGTATAGGATTCTCTCAACATATCCAGTTGACCACTGAATTATGATGTTCAATAGTAACAGCATTCATAGGTTCATCTTTCATTAATGGTATCAAATGCACACCAATTTTGTCAATTGTCAAAGAAAATGTTTAACTTTCTTATTTAGAAATGATTGATTTAATTTTTTCAGCTTGATTCATTACAAAAAGGCTTTTAAATATTTAATGATTGAGTTTTAGGCCTAAAAAAGTATTGTAACATCTACATCTGGTTAGTTATATGAATAGTGGTTGATAATTATTGGCTTATTGAATGTGTGTTGATGTTTTTGTAGATTTAACATTTCAGGACAATCGTTGAGACCAGATAAAGTTGAACTTTAATCAGTATTTTAAATTTATTGTCTAATTGCTCGCATCATTTGAATTGTTCAAAAATAACATAATAAAATTGTTTAATAGCCAATAACAAAAAATTAAACTTCAATTATTGAACAAGAAACCAAAATGGGTCAAGAGCTGTTCACATTTTTGATGATCCAAAATATGATCAAAATTATGATTAATTCAATGATTAAGCTATTAACCCAATAATAAAATTTAATTATCCATGTCCAGTAGAGTCTCTGGAGATGATAATTTTCATACAATTGAAATGATGAAAAATGAAATGAGTTAACCTTTTGTAATTCATTTTTATTTTCATTTTCATTTTTTCATTTTTCATTTTTCCTTGCTTTTGCTCGCTTTTCTTGCCTAATTTCAATAATTCAAATTTAATTTATGTTTCAATTGTTTACAAATCTCATTTGAGTGTGATAGATTAAAGAACTGAACTCAATTCAAATGCTAATCAAACACATTTTCTTTTGAGAAACTGTTTAACCAATTGTTTGATATTGAATTATTTCACTTGATCGGCTTTAAATATGCAGGGTTTGGTTTTGCCTGATTGTGCTGGTCAATTTGGTTTTATACTTAATATTCAGAGTAATCTTGTTGTTTCTGGTTGACAAGTTGTAATCAAATGAAAGGATAAAATCCAATGATAATCCTAATCACCGTCCATAAACGTTTTGTTTGCTCAATGAATTATTTTGTTTGCTAATAGTTATGGGATAAGGATGAAGAAGAGAGGGGAAAACAGGTAATAAGCTTTCTGGGTAAATATTATATTAACATGATGCTAAAATGAACAATTCAAGATTTTAAATTAGTCAAGTGAATTTGAATTTGCCCGGGATAAATCAACATTGTACATAAAGATATTGCTCACTATCTATAAAGATGTTTAAGCTGTTTTAGGCTTTAGTTTAAGCAACAAATCATGATGACCATTTTAAATCTTGTTTCTATTTTTTGTGTAATTTTTGTATAATGGATGGCTTTATTTGAATGTTGAACACAGATTATATTGGTTTGGTCATTTATCAGGTAAGATTTGGTTTTAGAATCATAATCAGTTTCAATTAAATTGGATAGTATTTCGATGATCCTCTTCGCTTGCTAAATAATGCATTCATTTAACTTTCAATCTTGGCTTTTGTTTTGTCAATTTGATGATGAAAAATAACATAAGATTAGTAATTGATGAATGTTGATTCACAGGATTACTGAAGTTAATTGAAATACTGAGGGCTGAACTCTGAGAAAGTCACAATTCCATGAAATATTGATTGTAAATGAAAGTAAATTTTAGCAGAAGTTTACAAGAGCAGAAAAAAAGTGAAACTTGTTTGACTTGACCAAGACAGTAAAGCTCTTCAATTGTAAACTTAATTACTTGTTAACTTTGTTGAAAGACTAGCATTGATTATCCGTCTAATTTTCCATCTAAAATTAACGTTAAGATATAAATTAACAAAGACAAAGCTAACAATGAGAGCCATCAATAAGCTGTGAGCCTCTTTTATCGCAATCACGTGTTATTTGATCAGCTGGTGCAAATATAAAGCATGTTAATAATTCAGTTATTTTGTTTCAATTGCTTCATGCTTTGTTAACCCATTCAAATTGTTTCAATTTTGTATGTTTTTTTGAAGATTTATAATCAATAATTTGACGTGATTAACTTTCTTTGGATTGGATATTACATACCATAACCAATGGATTAAGGTAAGTTAATCTTGAGCTTAAGGTTAGGGTTGGTACTTTTATGATACTAAATTACATTTATTTTTATTTCTAAAAGTTGATTTTTCCATAAAAATTAATTTGGTTGTGACAGTTTAATTTGCACATTATTATCTAGGTTCAACTTTTAGCTAACCTCACCTTATATTACAACTCAAAACTAGAAGTTAAGAAAATATTTTAGTGCCAGATTTGCTGGTTTAAAGTGTTGTTACATAGTGTCTGTAGCTTCAACTATTTATTTTCTGGATGATCAACAAATGTAAATCAATTAAGGCAAAGTGATGGTGATTCTCATCCTTGTGTTAGTCTTTGGAGATAATAGGTAAACAGGATCGCGTCAAAATTTCCAAGTGATGTTTATTTTGAGAGTAGAACTGTCTTCAAGAGTAATTTCAAATTGGTGTGTGTATGAGAGTTTATGAAGATAATGACTTTATGATTGTAAAAGTATCTAACTACTTGACGTTTATTGCTGATTTTAGCAATTTGTTGTTATGGGTAATGAAAAAAAGTTGACATTGTTCTGCAATAACAAGACTGTTAACCACTGACAATTTAATTAAATCACTAACTCTCTTTTTTTCTCTCTCCCTCTCTCTCTCTCTTCTCTTGCACTTTTTTACAGACTCTCAATCTACCAAGGAATCAGTTTCATAAGCATGATTGTTGGATGACTGAGTATTTTAAGACTTAATGAAGGTTTGTATTATGCATTTGTTTAAGTTAATCACTCTAAATTTCTCAAACTTCTTGAGAATAGCTGATGGTCTATTTTGCGATCAAGTACACGGATTTTAGCCAAAGATTAATCTATTAGGCAAACCAGAAAGTTTTAAACCTCTGATAGTTATTATGGTTCAAATGATCAATTCATATGATAAAATTTGTTTAATTGATGATGACTGATCAATAATTGTTCTTTATTTGAACCTAATTTATAATAATTACACTATTGCCTAGAAACGTCTAATTTTGAGAGGCTCTAACTTCGAGAGGGTTGATTGTATCTTAATCTTAATCTTAGGGTTGATCCTTATTCACGAGAACTCACTAACGCGAGCACCAGATAGAGCTGATTAAAAGTTTCTGATAAAGCATAGATAATCACCTAGAGACTTTTATTATTGAATATTAAGGTTGGTTTCTGGTTCATTAAAAACCAAATACACATTGAAAAAATAGTTGTCAAACATACAAAAGTTAACCAGATGAGGAGGAAAATAACGAAAAACTTGACGTAATATTTGTCGCTGCTTTTACCATTAAGATTACTGAATAAACAACTAATTGGTTCCTTGGGAATCATACAAATTATGCTATTAATCTGAATCTTCCCTGTGAATAACTGTTTTCATTTGACATCTTTTTCAACACTATCTTTTATCCATCATAATCTTCTACAGATCATTAACCTTGCCCCTGTTGCTATTATTTCCTTGTTGATATTTTACTGATATTTATGCCAACATTTTATTTTGTTTCCTTCGTGCTTATACACTTTGTAGTTTAGTTGTTGAATCAGTTTATTTGTGGATAACACCATCACACCGATTTTACTATCAGTTGCAAACGTCATCAAAGTTGAAGTTGAACATAAACAATGGACCAGGAAAATATTTTGGATAACAGCTCATTACCATCTTCATCATCTGCAGTTTCATCTCCATCATCACCATCTTCATTAAATTCAAATGAGCTTGCTCGTGATCGAAGCTCAAGTGAATCCTCAATCGGCTCAAATGATTCAATCTTGCTTGGTTTACCCGTTAAATTTGCAAATACGCCCAAATCAAGGGCTGTTCGAACCTCTATTGACTTATCTTCAATGAACTTGGACGCTGAGACAATTAATCAAAATCTTGATCATTTTATAAGCCCTGGCTTTGCTAATGACAATATTGGGAACGATGTTGACGCAGAAATTGGCTTTAATGGTGAAAACAGTCTCACTTCTGGTGACGATAATGATTGTGATAATCATTGTCTTAATGAACCAGCCAAACGATCTATTAAAAGTCTCAATTTGAGTAACAATCGACTAACCTATTTACCCTCAAGCCTATCCTCTTTTGTAGGCCTTACAACTCTAGATATTAGTGAAAATGGACTGGACTCCCTTGAGCCAATGGTTTACTTACCTTGCCTAACGGTCCTGATTGCCTGTAACAATAAACTGACCGAGATTTCATTGTCTAAAGCTGATCCAAGTAAATATATGCCCAATATCAAAGTGTTAAGTCTTTCGGGTAATCAATTTCGAAGCATACCTGAAACAATTTTAGACTGTGTTCAACTACGTTCCCTTTACCTTGGAGCCAATTTAATTGAAAGCATACCAAAAGCAATTGCCAAACTAACCAAACTCCGATACCTTTACCTTGGAGGTAATCAGTTAACCACAATACCAGAAGAGGTTGGCCTACTCAGTAAACTTGAAGCATTATCTCTCTGTGAGAACAGAATTTCATCTCTTCCTTCTTCAATTGCCCATCTATCCAACCTGCGATCACTAGCACTTCACATGAACCTATTAACAACTTTACCCACCGAGATTGTTAGGTTAGAAAGCTTGACTGAGGTAAGCAAATGTTACGATTAATTTTTAATCATCATTGAGACCATTGCAATAGCAGTACAAATACAACTAGGCCAAGTGTCCGTCAATGCATCAAGGACTAATAATAACTTGTGCTATTTGCATATAAACTGTATTTCCAGTCTAGCTGTTGATCAATTCAACTGTTTCAATCGCTTCAATTGGTTCTCTTTCAGTTCATTTGTCTTTTCATTTTTATCTTCTCATGATTATCATTATTATTGTTTTATACTATCTTCTCTCATTTTATTTACTATTCATTATAAAACTTATGACTGACTGATAAAAAAAGGCAAATCAAATGAACCGATAGAAACCATTTTAACAAAGTTACCAGTCTTAATCCAAAGTAAAACTTCAGTAAAAAAAGCAAATCATTTTCACGCTCAGTTTAAGAAGAAAAAGGTATTAAACCTTTTCTCGAAGTTAAATACTGTTTCTTTCACCTAACCTAACCAACCTTTTTCAAGTTACCTTTCTTTGTGTGTTGTATCTTGTGTAAAAAAACAAAGTAAGGTGGGTAAAGGCTGGTTAGGCCCTCCTAATTCGGTGGACCATTTACGTTCAATGAGGTGAAGAAAAGTACCATTCAATTCGACCTTTTTAAACGGCCCATCAAATTATCAAGAAGAGGGTAAAAATAGTTTGAGATCACACCTTTTCTGGGCCACCTAAGGTCATATACTAACATGAAAGTTGCTTAAATTGCTACTTGTACAACTCATCATATCATCTCATTTCAATCATTGATCCAATTGTATACAGATGCACCTATTCAGTAAAACATTTAATCATAACTTGTATCAGTGCAAAAGTTATCATTAAGATTCACTTGAATCTTACCCATGGAGATGAAGGCACGATAATGGGTAAACAAGGTGATTAATTTGTCACAAATATGATAATATTATGATATAATAAACTCATGACTTGTTATGTCATCAGTTCGTACTGAACTTAACAATTTTGTAGGGATTTGATTGCTTTTCAATCAGACAATTTCAAGTGTTGTTTTCAATTCTTGCGATCCATTTTAATGCAATTCTTCTTTATATTCAACATTTACAACCTTTGAATTTTGAACACCTATTCTTTAATTGCAATTCTTACCATAATTTACCAATCAAAATTAGATAAATCATTTAAACTGTTTTACAAGAATACGAAAGATAACTAAGCAAATAAGCAAATTATTCATCTTGACACTGAGCAATCGGACAAAAACAAAACACAATTCCATAGAAAGAGAAAACACTTTGAGTAAATGAAAATGCAAATAAGTACAAAATTACATCACAATTTTTGAGAAACCTTAAACAGTCAATATTGAGCTTTGCTCAAATACAAAGGTCACAAACACGAGAATAACAAATTTCAAAGTTACTAAGTATTAAGGTATTTGCTCATTTACTCAAAGTGTTTTCTCTTTCTATGGAATCGTGTTTCGTTTTTGTGGAACGAAGATTAACTCAAGTAAGGTTTAATCGGATCGGGTTTTCATTTTGGAGATTCTGGTTCTAGTTTAGCCAAAAAATCAATTTAAAAACACTGTATCTCAGCATTCGTGTGGGATAGAAACTTCTAACAGGTTTGATCGATTGTCTTAAATGTATTCTATATGAATTTGAAATATAAAAATATATGATGTGGCCTACAGAAGACCCGTAAAGCTGCACACTTTGACATTGAAAATTTCAATAAACGATAATCTCAGAGAAAAATGAACAACATTTTGTTGCGTGATACTCATAGTTGAATCTATAGTCAAAAAAGTTGAGATCTTAACTAATAAAGATAAAAAAGTGAAGACTTCTCGAGACCCTCCTTAGCCACAATTTACTCATCACCTGTAGGCTATGAAACTTTAACCAAAATATGTACTTGAATAAACCAAATTTAGGTTTAACACTAATTTACCTTGACCAGTTATCATCCTAATCATCCTAATCATTCATAGTTATCCAATTTTCTTCATTTAATTTACGGTAATGCTTCACTGAACTCTTGTGAGATTTCAAGTTGATAAAAAATCAATTCTAACCACCAGTTGATTATTATTATATTAACTCTCGCAATTCAACAATCCGTAACAATGAAGCAGTTATTTACCATGTAATAATATCGAATCAGAATTACATGTTTTTGAAAAAAAATTGACAAATTGATCAATATTAGAAGCAAACGCAATTTAAATAAAATTCAATTGAATCAATTTGCCAATTTCAGCCAACAATTTTGGCTCAAAACAGTTTAGCTACAATTGAAAGATTGACAAAAGGATGAAAATAAATGTTTGATTGGCAATTTGAATTTTAAAATTGTTACTTGCAATTGAAATTTAATTGAACTTTTGCAAATTCATTTTTCTTCATTCATCCTCACTTTTTACACTGATCGTACATTGATCATCATTTCTGTCTATTTGTTGCAACTATCATTGGCCAAGAATGATTAACATTGCCATTTTTATCGACATTGTTTTTCAATATTCGGTGACATAATCTGATTCATGGCTAACTTGAACAGCGATCAGACATTTCTGTTTTACATGGATAACATTGTGAAGTAAATAAAACTGTTTTTGACCATTTCTGAAGCAAATTGTTCAACTTTTCCTCACATTTGACCAAAAAAATTTACTATCAAAATGGTTTTCTTCGCACTTCATTTAATGTTTGATATTTTTTAACATCAGATTCAATTGTTTGCCTTTTTATCATCATCATAATCAATCTCAACCGACCATTGCGAGCAAACTGAATTGATCAATTTACAATAGACTTGTATTTTACATTGTGGCTTACAATTTTGATGTTTTTTCTGTAAATTCATTGTCACCAAAATTCTTGACATTCTTTCTATCAATTGATGTAAACATTTAATAATGAACATCTATTGATTACAAAGGCTGTTATGATATTTGTGAGCTTGGATGTAATTGTTAGTCTTTTTCACTTCTATTCAATCAAATTGACTCCAAAGCATCTGATTGCCTTTTTATACTTGAGGTAAAAAAGATTCAAAATCAAATGAAAGGCAACTTTGAAAATTGTGAGCTACTTTTCATTATAAAAACTTGAAATAATGCTGATGATAATAATAATGGTTGAAACCTTAATTTATATCCAATTCAGTTGGGATTTTTTCTCTCTGTAATTGTGTTTTTGTAATGCTATACTCTGTTTGGTGCATTAAATTGCTGTCAAAATGGTTTCACCAACTTCAATTGCTATTTCCTATTGTATTTTGAAAGTGTAGTTAAATGTTTGTTGAACCATTGTGAGTCACCTTTCCCTGTTTAATTGTTCAAATAATTTATTGATTTCTTTTCATACCTTTACAGTTGAGCCTTCGTAATAATCCTCTGGTGGTTAGATTCATCAATGACTATCTTTACAATCCACCAAGTTTACTTGAATTGGCTGGTCGATGTATTAAAATTAACCGAATCAATTATCCAGCTTACATGATTCCTCAACCTCTTCATCGTTACCTACAAACAGCTCAACATTGTGTTAACCCTCAATGTCAAGGTAAGTATTTTTGGCCCATTTCAATGGCCGGTAACAATCCATTGAACAAGCCATTTTAAGAATATTGAAAAAAAATCAAAAAATGATGATTGTTTTGTTGATGCTCTCTTTTTTTCTGTATCTGACAGCAAAATTGAAATCATTTAATTTCTAACCACATTATAACAATCATCATACATTTAAACGTTAAATTGATTCCATCTAATTGTCTATTTTATTTCTTTCAGGTGTTTACTTTGATTCTCGCATTGAGCAAATTAAATTTGTGGACTTTTGTGGTTCCTATCGTTTACCTTTACTTCAATACCTGTGTTCCCCTAAATGTAGCAAATCAAATTCCCAGAGTGACAATTTTTCAAATTTTGAAATGGCTGTTCCAGAAAATAAAATGAAACGCGTCTTGTTGGGCTGATTTAGATGACGATCAAACGCAGCTTTAATCAAGATTTATCACAAATAACTTGTCAAAATATACCCAAAAAATTTGGAACAATGAAATATGGAAACTCAAGTGGTTCAATATACACTTCAACTAATCTTCTTTACAAGCAAAGTGAACTTCAATGTTGTTGTTGTTTTTTTAATATCAATTTCAATAACACAACAATGTTGCCCTTTTTTAAAAACTAAAAGCTTTACATTGACCATCATTTCATCTTTTCAATTCTATATTGTTATACCTTGAAACATCATTCAACCCATAATATTGTGCAAAGATAGTAAGGTGAAAATGAATAAGATGAAGATGAAGAAGAAGGCAAAAACAGATAATTTGAAAATTGCAAAATAGTGAAATACAGCTTTTAGCTTTTCGAGTTTCATCCTTTTGCTGAAGATCAAGTCTATTGATGATACTGAAAAAAAATGTGAAAAATGATCTGTAAAATAGCAAACTTTGGTTCGCTTTTTTTTGCAGCTTTTCAATTGAAATTACATTTGCCTTTTCTTTTTCCTCTTTATACATATATTACACATTCATCCATCTTGCTTTCATAGTCTTTCCTGAATAACTTAAAAAACACTTTTTCAATGTTGTAAAGAAGATGATGAGGAAAGAAACAGTTTAGCTAAACGTTTAGGAGAAGCATCATGGAAACGATGAGAATGATGATGATTGAATCAATAAAGTCAATAGAGTTGCCTTTATCCACAGTCAACTTCATATTCTCCATCATGTTCTTCTATCTTCCCAAGCTTCTTGTTGTGCTTCCTTCTTGACTTAATAAATTGCTGTCAAATTGTAAAAGGTTGTGAAGGGTTAATGGTTTGTGCAATGAGAAGGACAGGACAGTTAAATGTACAATCTAATGTTAAACTATTAAGCCATCAAAGGGAATCAAATTGAAATACTGAATTGTGATTATGGTGATTATGATGAGGATAAGGGATGAAAACAGCTTTGAAATTCAAAGTTAAATTACAACCAACGCAAGAGACAAGTAAAGATTAAAGTGAAAGGATTTAAAGGCAAGGATTCAAGTCCTAGAAATTGAAATCATTTGACCATGGATGATTAACGAATCAGAAAGAAACAATCAAAGATGGTGATGATGTCGATAATCAAGACCATGACGTTGATAATGAAAATGGGTCGAAAAAAGGACAATTACAATGGACGAGCAAAATGGACAGCCAGACAACAGCACAATTCATCCAATCTTTTTTCAATTTTTTTTCTAATGTTTGTTATAATCGGTAGACATGTTTAAATACACTGTAAATCGCTCAATGGTACAATTGATACTCATTTATTTTACATGAGGTAACCTTGAATCATTTTTCCTCATCATAATTGTAATGATTTATGTTGCTGGTTGTTTTATTTTACTTCACTTGTTCCTGATTCTTGTATATTTAATATTCAATCTTTAAAATTTTGAGATACACAGAAAAAAATGGAAATATAAAGATAGCTGTTCGATCACGATCATCATCAACCTCATCAAAATCACTGTTTCTCTTACATTATCGCACCTCTCACGCTTGATCATAATTATCATTATAACTATCACTATTATTATTTTTTGAGTTAGGCTGATTATCAATCATTAAAAGTAGTAACAAAATATTACCAATCTTGTTTCATCTATGTAAACAATAAACTATTTTGTTGTACCTTGGAATACAACTTCAGCATTAAATAATATCTGCTTTTACATTGAACTAATACATTACATTACCTTTACCTTTACACTCTTTGTGGTCTACCTTAACCAACCGGTTAAACACTAATCAAGCTATAAATAAAATTTAATTATCACTTGGTATCAACTCCAATTTACATTATGTATTAACATTATTAATATGATTATTAAATTAACAGCAGCAATTACATTTCTTTCGCTAAGTAAGCAAAAAATGTTGTCTTGAGAAAACAAATGATGTATTAAACTTCATTAGATTCTGATTAAATTTTGCTTTTCTGCTATAGCTAAACTGTTATCATAAGTAAACACAATTAGAGGCGTATTCTTTAACAGTACGCTTATTGTTTTACTTTATTTAAAAAAAACTCAATCAGCCTAAGGCTTTATAAGAAATACTTTTTAAGATAGATCACAATTGATGATGCTTGTAATTTCAATCATTAGTTAATACATTTCATTGTATACTGAATCTTTTATAACAAACATAAACAAGGCCAAAAGTGTTCAAATATAAACCAGATAAAGTAGTTGATGAAATTGAAATAAATTAAGATTGATTAATAATGACAATAATGTTGATTGAAATAAAAACAAACGATTGCAAGCAAAGATTTTTTGTTTCCTTATTAATTTGGGATCTAAACACCGGTATCTGTATCTTGTATCAATATTTTTATAATTTTAACCCACAACTGGCGCGATATTTAGATATTCATAATTGAATGTTGATTTCATTCAAGTCTTATTATAGTTGTACTGTTATTCAAACCATAATTGGATTTTGCATTAGATTTAACAATTTACCTGTTTATATTTATGGAAATATATTTAAAGCTGCCATCATTGGCATATTAATAGAGATAAATTTGATTCTGTCAATCAAATTGAATATCAAGAATTTTTCATGGTTTCAATGATTGACTTATACTTTATTTAGCTCCTTTAAAATTGCTGATGGTTTGTTTTTACAATTAGATGGGTAAATTAGTGGAGATTAATAACATCGATGATTTAACTGATGAAACTTGACTTCTGTGTAAACAATCTTTAATTGTAAAATGAAATGTTTAACCAACAATCACAGTTGGATATCTGTTTGTATTTGCCTTGAGCAATTTTATAGTTAACATCAATCACAGTATGTTTTATTATTGTTTTTGTTTCGATACAGAAACAATGATCAACAATTTGTTTAATTGAGTATTTCAATCCATTGTTTGAATCATTGTTTGATATTTGTCTAAACCAAATGTGTCCAATTTATAAATAAATCACAGTCAGGCTCAAGTTGACATCATTTTTGTTCAATATTCGCGTTTTGATATCAACTGAATGGATCAATGAGAGGTCTCATTTAAAAACAAGATGATGAATATTAATAATTAATTGCGAGATATTTTCTTTGTTTTCATCTCAATCTGGATTCAATAATGCAAACCAACGTGAGCTATCAAGCAAGATATTGAATCTTAATTTGATGTATAGCCTCAATCAGATTGGGTGATTCTGTCCATCAAATTGGCTTTTTGCTTATGTAAATTTACAGTTGGTCCACCTTTTTAAATGAGGTTACCCTGGGTGATTTTATTATCATATTTTAATAACAATAATAAAATTACAGTAGCACTTTGAAGGTAGAAGGGTGGCCATTAAAAGGCCAACAATAAATTGTATGATACCTTTGATGATGTGACAGGTCGCATCATCATTATTAACCTCAAAGTTTCAAATTATAATATAATTGATATACTTTTGCCAATACTCGGTATTATGTAGTCATGTAAATAAGCAAACATACAATTTGTTTGCATGTAAGAAAATAATTTTTGACAAACAAACATGTATTAAATTCCCAAAATGAGAGGTTAACCAATCTAACCATCAATCAGTTTCTCGTCAAAACTTGATCAAGTTACTTTTGTGAGGCAAAAAAAGAAAAAATGAATCATTTTTCCAAAATAAGGGAATGTAAAGCTCCATTAGAAAAATTTCAACTCATTGAATGAAATATAATAGCAACTGTTATTTTCCGTTCGGTGAGACGATTGAACTGAATAAGCTGTTATTAGTTGAAATGTTAATCATGCAATAACCTCTCTAGTGGTCATTACGTTTTTCAGTTACGCTTAAATAGAGAGGCATATTGGGGTCACTTGTTTAAATAACAGTGGACACAAAAAATTGGCTAAGTCAGGGATCTAGTTGGTCTTGTTTTTGCTCCTTTGGGTATTTGACATCTTAATTGGTACAACTTTTTTGAGGTAAGTTGAGTTCATTTCAATTTACTAGAAACCTATTCATATACATCCAGCGAGTCAATCAAACGGACAATCTTTGCCTGGATCGTTGTTATTTTAAATCTCTCTCCTTCTGTAAATCGTGTCCATTACAATAGAGTTAATTAACTTTGGGAAATATTGGGTTCGTGAATGTTCCATTAAACAAAGCCTGCGAAATGCTATGTTACAAATAGAGAACCAAAACCAGGACGTGGTATCTTTTTCCCATTTTTATGACCTTTAGGTAGATTGAGATGTCAGATTTTGGTCCACGATAGGTCAAGTAATGATAACAATAATGGCAAAAAGCAAGTAACTTTCTTTTCGTTCTTGAAATAATGACCATGATAATGAACTAAATCTATAAATCTTTTTTTCCATCTAGTGAAGATCTTTTCCTTCTGTCTCTGGGTTCCTTGGGGTCCCCTTGTAGCTACCATTCCCTTTGGGCTACTTTGGACAAGTGTTGGATCCACTTAGGGGTCTTTTGTTAACTGAAAAAAAAAGATTAAAGGTAAAGCTTAGTATAACCAGTTAATCGATGTAAAGAGGAGAGCAAAAATGAACATTGATTAACCTCTTTCTTACCTTTTTTGTCTTGCTTACCCTTGTCTCTCCAAATCTCCAGATTATGTTCATACCTCGTACAGAGCTGGGAATAGAGTGATTTAGTGTTGCCTAGGAATTTTCCATTATCATCGTTTAGATTTATAGCAATTTGAGGCATATTTTTCCATTGGTAATCTGAAAAATTTGGTGCAAAAGTATTAACAAAATAAAATGAAATTGCTTCTTAACTTTTTCCATAAAAAAAGATGGCAAACTTGACAAGTTAAAGTTGAAATCAAATTAATTTCATTATTTCTTACCTTTTCCACATTGCCCTCCTTTATTAATGACACGCATTTGACGGTTAATTTATTGACAACTCATTAACCAAACCATCATTGAGTGAGTAAATAATTAACAGGGTTGATTTAAAAGCACTGGAATACAAAAGTTAGAATCAAAACAACGGATATTAAAAAGTGACTCAACTGTCATGACAACAAACGCACATTTTGAATTTACAAACAGCTGACTTTAAACTTTTTTAATTGACAATTAATACATTTGTTATAGATTAATTTGGATAATAAATTAAATAAATTGGGTAATTTTGTTACCATCGTTTAGGTATTTTTAATAGAAGCTGCTTTAATTAATTTTAATGTCACTCAATTTTTGAAAACAGTGCTTTTGTGATAAGTGTGAACACTATCCGTTATCCTCTAAATTATCAATCATGATGTTTACTGCAATTTTAAACTTGATAGTTTAATTGCTCATTCAAAGTGAATTAATTTCTTATTTTTTTCTTCGTTCCTGTTGTGATGATCATCAAGAAAAAAAGTACACTTGCAATTTAATTGCTTGGAATCTCTGATGAAGCATCAAACATCTTTCAGCCATATTTATCACCTTCTTACATGGGAAACCGGAATGGCCTCATCATTTTAACTAGTTTTCATTAAACATTAATCAAGACTCAACAACTATGTTTAATACCATTACAAAAGTTAATAACAATTCCTGTTCATCATTATTACCCAAATCTCTACACAACTGTATGCTCAACAGCCAATAACCCAAGATGTAAAAGGATAATAATTGTGTTGTTAAAGAAAGTACTAAGGTCAATCAGTGAAGTTTAATGGACAAATTAACATGCTTGGCAACAATTTGTAAGAAGGACAATTCCGTTATACCTTGACCGTTATCCTATTTTTGTTGGTGATAAAAAGGCAAAGAATAAAGGGAAAACTTGGTTTTTTACATCTCACAACTGTCTTTCAAACAACATGCTTTATGTATTTCAAAAAAAAATATATTTAGTTCTGTTTTTTTTGTACCAAACTACAATTTAATGGACAATTTAGGAACTTTCTTTACCAATTGACCATCCCATTGGACGCTCTTTGATATGAATCGTGATCAGAATGAATCTGAATGAGTTACCCAGAATTATAATAGATCTGTCTTCGTCTATTGATATATTAATGTATTTTTTAAATACATCTATATTAACTAACAGCAAAAAAGTTGAGCTATTTATTAGACAATACAAACTGCAAAAGGAACTGGAAAAATTAAAACTGTCCATTGTGATGTATACGAAATGCTTGGTGGTGGTTAATGGTTATTTCGTGTTGATCAATTTTCATCAAAGTTCAGAAACAAATCTTAACACACATCAAATCTAAATACTTAACATGTACCTGAAATATGTACATGTGTAATTGAGATGGCAACAAATTGTAAATTGTAAGTAATATCAGGTTTACCAAGTCAAAGGTTGATTATCCTTATTGAACCTTGTTAAACTTAAATCTTACAGTTATTAATAATATCATCCATTCACCAACTCCAGCTTATTTATCATTAAATGGCTCCTTTTTTCATCAACTTTACACGATTAAACCTTTTATCTCTAAATAGTTAAATATTTTTCCATTAACCTCCAAAAAATTTACCCTTTAATAGCAAAAAAGCTAAAATTTGTATTTTTCCCTTCGTTTCAGGAACCATCAACACTTTGTAATCAAGGATTCATGCAATCGATTTTCAATTTAATTTTTTTTGTGGTCAAAGTTAATTTAAAACTGGCAACCTCAATATTGCAAATTCATTTTGAGTGTATAGTGAACTAATCAAGGTAAATATTAATAAATCACCGTAAAGCTTCAAATTTGAATTGTTGATCAATTCTCTGGCAAGAAATCTTGATTTGATTGACTAATTGTTTATTAATTTTCTCATTGTGTTGACAGAAGCATCATGGAAAAGACTATTCGTTCGGATTGATTGGCCTTAGTCAAATTACATTCAAAGTCTCATTATATAATCATCAAACTTGGTACTTATTCAAATCACAAGCTATCATCAGTCTCCCATTATTTGTTTAAATATTGGAAACAGAAGTGATTAGCGATATTTCAAGAATTATGATAATTTAGTGGTCCTGATGAAAGGCAATATGATTGAAAATAATGAATAAGACTAAGGTTTGAAGATGGAATTGAAAAGCAGAAAATGTCTTAAAAATTACGTGATTTTGATGGATTGGTTGGATAACTTTGGAGCAATGATTTTTGACTGACATTCAGTTAGGAGAAGCAAAAATTGGTATTACCATGGAAGTAAAAATATGATGAGAATAATGATAAAAATGGCAAAGTTCAGGGTGACGTTATAAGCTGAATGCAAAATATGCCAATCAAAATGTTATGTTGATGAACCAAAGGGAATTGAAAATCATGATTAAGCGATTAGCAATTGCATTTAATTTCAACGATTCAGATTATGGTGTTCACCTCCATCTTTAAACTCAAATGTTTATCTCAGTGTTGTTTGTTATGATAATCACGCTGACGAGCTCTGTTTGTTTTTAACTCATTATGAAACAAGCTAAGCTTTCATTATTGAATTAGATTGCCTAGAAGCGTCAAACGTGTTTTAAATGGTCACTAAAATATCGTGAATATGTGTGAATGTTAACTCATGATTTGTAAAAGAAACGTTCAAATCAAGCCAATCATTCAAAAAGGTTATTTAATTGTTGAAAGTTTTAACTCTGAATTAATTCACTCTCTTTTGGTTGATTACAGATTACCATTGATTTGAACACCAACATCACGCTCTATATGAGACAAAGACCCCTTGAGTTGAAAAGGTTAATGTTAAAATTGAAAGATGGCGTTAATTTATTGAATGCTCAACCAGTTGATTGTTGGCTCTGTGACAAATTCTTGGTGTTTAAAAAAATTTAATTTTGTGCATCAAGATGGATAATCGGGAAATGGCAAATGAGATTAATGTTGCTATTATTTTGTTTATAATCAACGAGGAAAACAATTTCAAGCAAAACTCAGCCGATGTTGATCTCGAAATATGCAACTTGTATGGTTTAGAGAAATATGGAAGGTGGAAAATGCAATTTTACCATGAAATTGAATGATTTTTATCATTACTTTTTTCTCGATTTACCTTTTCATTTCACTCAAAGGTGCTTTTTACATTGAAAATTGATAACTTCTCACGAGTGTAATAACAATAACAAAAATAGCAACTAGGTATAGGTAAATTTAATAATAACAGTTAAATTTAAGATTGTGAAGTGAACATAGAAACGAGATTAAATGTGCATAATTAATCAGTACTAAGTGTTGAATGTAAACTCTTTAATACCAGAGAATGGTCTTTTTGAATATGTAATGATATGTTTCCATAATAATTATACCCTTTGCCTTTTTTATCTTTTCAGACTCATCTTCAATCCTACTTAATTAACTGGACCTGTGAAGAAACAAGAATGATTTGATCCCATCGAAAATCTTAAATGCACTAGTAAACTCTGTTACTATTGTCATGATGAAAGTTAAATCCATGATAAATGATAAACTATCATTTGGGAGTTGGATTTAAATAAAGCTCAATTACCTTTCAACCCATTCAAAGTGGTATAACTCTATTAATACATGCAGAAACTATTGGAATGAAAATCGATAATGGTTCAAGCCCAAAATGGTTCCATTATTATTATCATATATACACACATCAATATACAGCAACATCAAGATGATTATGCTTTTTGTTTGCTTGATTATTTATCTAATTTACACAACGATCCACTGAAAGTAATTAACTCAACTTGTTGGCCATTAAACCGTCAAGTCAAACTTTTTACGGACCAATAGTTAATCATTGGTTAACCATTTAAAAAATCTTCACTTTTTAACAATCACCATTACTTTTATGATTTGCCACCAACTTGATCAAGTACTTAATCTTTCAAAGTTGATGCCGTTGAACAGTTATGCAAACAATTAGCCAGAGAAAAAAATTCCAACAGAAATTAAACTCATTCTAAATGGAGCCAGTCAATTGGATTTTGAGCATTTTTATGGGCAATATCAACATGTGTTACACATTGAAACTGACCGTGGATTGGTGATAATTTGGGAAATGAAATGAGCCTCATTTTAATTGCATACTTTATCAACTTTCTAATTGTTGGACTATTTTTGTTGAAAGTCTAATTTGACTTCTACTATTAAACTTTTCTGTTTGATGTGTAAATTTGAGTCGTTAGGTTCTATGTTAGGTTACCATTGATGATTAAGTATTACATTTATGGTTAACCATGCAAAACATATGATAATTCATTTGATATTAGACTAATTATTGGGAATCAGTCGTCAATCAACCCGTACAATGGTCTATGTATTCATTTATACTTGGTCTACCCATGATTGACCAAAATTAGGACTCAATAATCATGGTAATAATAATAGCTTTTATCATAATAACTTGTACAGTTTGATTGTTATTATGAATAAAATAAAAGTTAATCTGAAAAGAAGACATTTCCCAGGCTGTTCAGGATCAGTAAACTTTACTTTGTCCACAAAATATCGATCAAATTGTTGTTTTCAAGACAGTTTAGGTTGTATTTTAATCACGTAAGATCATGTTAATAATGGATGAATAACAGGTAAACAGAGATCTGAATTAATATAATTTTAGTTAATCGTTATTTCTAGTAATTTACCTTTTCATGTTAGCATTATTTGTTACAAGTAACCTGGGAAACCTAAATTAACCTAAGAACAAACAAGGAAAATTAAATTAGTCTTATTTGTACTGATATTTGAGTGATGAAAGTTAAGATTTGTATTAGATTTAAGTTAATCAAATCATTGCCAAGTGAATAGATGTAAAAATGTATTGAATTGATGATTTATTGGATGGTAACAATGGTTAATAAAATTACTATTTTTGTATATTAAAATATTCATTTTAATAGTCAATTGTAATCGAGTTAACCAGTTGCCTTCATTTGTTTGCCATAACCTTACCTATTAACCATTCACTTTAATGGCAACTAATGGTCTATTTGTTGATAGATTAAATCAATGAAGGGTTTGCCAGGGAAATTGATATTGCTTCAATTTGATTGAAAGGTGAAACAATTAGGTAGCAAACAAGGTATCAAAAGTAATCGAGTCTGTAAAAGAAGGCAAGTGATGATTTATAATAATCAATTTAAACAGTCAGTTTGTTATAGCTAATTATAATAGATACATCTAACAGTTTTGATGGTAATACTTGTCTAACAATCTTATGAGAATTAATGTATTCCTTGGATTGAAAATAAATTGTTGATGATATAAAAAGGCAGTGACAATAATTTATCAAAATTAACTTATTTTTTCTAGTCAAGCTATTAAGAAGTGCTCGTAATTAGTTAACTGTTAAAGATTGAATGTTGTTAACATGATTAAGGTTAACCAATATGTACATTAATCAAAAGTGTGTGTTGTGTGTGTGTGCGAGTGTAAGCTAACCAAGGAAATAAAATGGTCATTTAGCCGTTTAATTTTGCTCTTTTTTCTTACCTGTACAGTTGAGATGATGTAAAATGATTTAAATGATGATTAAATTAACTGTGAAGATTACATATTTTTATATCAAATTGATTGGAGAGAGTGTTCAAGGTGAAGACTTTGAAGAAGGTAAAAAAGTGCAATTTATCATGAAAAATGAACCAATTAGTTGTTACCATTGCTTGTAAGGTGACATCTTTATAGCGTTTCAGCCTCACCACATAACTATTCACATATGATAAATTTGGTTGCAATATTTTTTAATTAGTCCACCGTAAAGTCATGCTGTTTGTTTGCCATTAAATTGCTGAAATATTAAAAATGATTAGCATTGAAAAATTAGTATTGACTTGTTTAGCTATTGGAGCTGTCGTATGTTATTATTAATAGGAATCCCAGGTTATATCAGACTTTGGGTAAAGTCATGGTTGACATCAATTTGTAATGAAACAAATTATGAATTTTGGGCAAGTAATTGACTGTTGTTCAGCTGGATGAATTAATAAAATGGAAAGTAAAATAAGATTAATGTTAGGTAAATAAAGGTAAATAGAATAAATTGTTTCTTGTAAAAAAAGGTAAATGATTTCATGATGATGATGAAGAGAAGGAAAAAATATATTAACATGGAGAAACTAAAGAAATTTTGGTTTGAATAGATTTTTTTTTCCTACTAATATTTTCACTTTCAAATTTATATTTCAACTCCACTCCCTTTCCTTTCATATTTTTTATATCAAATTCAATCTAATATTCGTGACATTTATCAGAAGAAGTAACTTTCGTCTTCATCATAATGCTTTCCATCTCCTTATCACCAAAACCATTTTCCTCCTCATTATCATCAACATCACCATCGTCATCATTTGCTTTCTTCTTATTATTTCAATCAAGAGAAACATCACCCTGGCTCCATAGTCTTGACTGGCTTATACGTAAATGTTAAAAATAAAAGGTTGTCATAATTGACCTTTTTTCACTTTCCTCTTCACGAGCTTATTTCCTTTAGTTGACTTATCAACATCGTGACTCGCCCTGTGGTCACGGTTTATTCACCAGCTATACAACATGATAATACGGAATCAGGTAATCAGACCGAAGGATCGGTTTGTCGTGTTTAACCCACCTCACTCTTTTACCTTGATTTCCTTTATATATGTGTGTTTCTGCTTCGCTTGTTGACTTCATCTCAATGGTGATGGTGGACACATTGAATTACGAACTGTGGCAATCAAATGCCCAACCCAATAAGCGTGTTTCTGTACGCCCAAGCTCATTTGAAACCACAGATAATGTTTAATAATCAGATCATTTTTCTATTCAAAATCCATAATGTTCCTTCGGTAGATGAAAAGATTTTACTTTCTTGTTTATGATGATGATGATGTTATTGTTATCAGGTTCACCATTAAATTTGAATTTATCTTGATTTGTGATTGAGATTGTGATTGTAGTTCGGCTAAAAATATTTACAGGTTCATGTGAATGGTGAAGATTGCTTCTTTATGCCACACATATAAGCCATAAATAGCGAAAATCTATGTTCAAGATAAACTTTATCGTTTTGATACAAATGAAAAGCTCAATTGTACAATAGATGAAATTCTGGAGTTATTTGGGAATGAATGAACACGCTCCATTCAAAATGGTCATTTATAGTGAATCAGTGTTTATGATGTTGATGGCCAGGGTGATGATGATGATAATCAATTTCATTGATGTACTTTCTTTTCTTTCACATTCCTTTTATCTCTCCAAATTGCATTCCCTTATGATGAATCATGAATATAAAAAGCCAGGCAACATGAACACCAAAACGTTGATCGACCTTGTCTTAACTTTATAATCTTGTATGATATCTCAGCATGTTGTTTCTCCTTTTCTTCTCTATTTTATTATTCATACAATTCCAACGTTATTTGATATAAACCTGGTAAAAGTGAAGATACAAGATCTGATCTTTTATTAGTCATTAATGAATAAAAGAAGTGAAAATGTGTATTTTATTCAATATTGGATACAACACACAAAAAAAGATTTAAAGAACAACTAACCTGTTGTTTACTTGATCATTGTTACCAAAATTCCAGCTTTCTCTTGTTAGTTTACATGTAAATTTGACTGGCTATACTTTTAAAAGATAGCTTTCGATTAAACAAAAGGTCAAATCTCCTAAAATCTTAGCTTAAGTAAATCGCTTTTAGACTTGGTTATCTATTTTGTAGTTGACTACTTTAAACTAGAGGCCATTTTAAATTTGGCTTTTTTGTTTTGTCAGAATGTAGCCTAAGAAAAAGAATGGCGAATTAAGTAACTGAAAAACGCGATTTAGTTCTTACAATTCACATTCAGGTGCGCTGGTATACAAAGTCTATTCTTACCGCTTTATTGTATAAGGTTTCCCTTGGTGTAGGGGAGTAGCATATAAGGCGCTTTTGTCTCAGGTACGACCTCAGCGGCTCCATCTTCTGATCAAACCTTCAACTCAAGATATGAATAGTTTCTAAGCAACAAAACTTGTTTAATATATTTTTTTAATATATTTCTTGATGAGTTATCATTCTCGTCAGATTATTAAAATTTTCATAACATTATGAAACTTTTTCTGTAAAACAATACAAATTTAAGATACATTTACATAATTCTCACGCTATTGAATTTTAAGACGAACAGGTATAAAAAGACGGAAATTTCTATCTACATTGTTTTTGTTATAATTTATCATGTCTTAGTTTTGAAAATTTTGAAATTTATTGCTATTAAGTTAAGTATAATATAATTTTCATCCCAATATACGGCTATTCTGGAAGTTATTTTACAGCAAGATTCGAGGAATAGATGCACCAGCATCAACAAGACGTGCATTTCATTTCAGACTTGTTATCATTGAATTTTTCAACTGAAATTTCATCATTCATGTTTTCAGCTGTAGGTGAAATCTTGAAATCGGTCAATTCACATATTGATTTACTAGTTGGAAGATGATTATTGTTAATAGAAACAGATCGACGACACTTGCAAACACAACAGGATAACAATATGATCGCAAAGCAGATTGATGATGCGTACATTGTTTTCGCACTGAGCAACTGTTCGCATTTATTCAAATTTGTATAATCTGGACAATTGTATGTTAGGAAGGCAGAGAGTTTATTCAACTTTGATGACGGAGAACTGCAATTAGCAACTTGCGAATCAAGAAGACACTGTTTCAGAATCATTGTCTTACAACATTGACTTTTAATTGAGTCCAAAAAATCTATTTTTTTAACTTTGGAATGGCAATGTTTAGCAATCATATTGTTATGTGATGAACAATCTGATGACACTGAAGAGACGCTATATGATGAGAGTGTAGATAGATTTGGTAGTGATGGAGTGACAGTTGAATATACAAAATGGTTGAGCACAGTCGAAATGAGTAGGCCATATTTGTAGATAGGCGCACATGAAGGCATATTTTGAAGGTTACCCAAATAAATTTGCAGATACACAAATAGAGACGCAATTAGTGAAAGTACGGATAATACATTAATGAAGTCGAAATAATCAAGAGACAGTTTTTAGGCGACTGTATCGACGTTGTAATCACGTTGAGAAAAAATAATATTGATAATATTAGAACATGAAATAGTGTTATTGAAAAGTTAAGTCATGTTCTCGATCATATTTCTTAACCATTTGGATCAACTCCAAGCCTTGTTTCACTTCACTTTCCTGTTAAGAAGTAATTAGTAGATATTAGATCTTGATTGTTTAGCCAATACTACATGAAATGCCTTCTTAAACTGGATTCAACACATTGTTATACAGAGTCAAGTAACAAAGATCATTAACAAAGCCTAAATTGTTTGATTGATTTTAATTGAAAATAGTTGTACTTACTGAAGTATTAATTGACAGGACAAAGTCTAAACTTTGCACAACTTGAAAAACGATCCATTTTGAGATCAAATTGAAATTTCATATCATTATACAGTAGAGAAATGGCAACTTGAACTAGGAATGATGTAGACAATGTTCAAAGGGCATAAGTTTCGCAATGTAGCTTCTCGGTTTGTGTCGGAATTACGGTCATGGCTTTTCCGTTCCAACATATTCATCACTTTTTCATTCATCTCTCTCTTTTACCGTATTGTCCACCACACAAATCTAACCATCCACTATACATCACCATTATATCTATCATATCCGAAAAATGTGATGAACGATTTGGTTAGCCATTTTGGTGAGAGAAGGTTTTCCATACGAAAAAATTCACGAATTTTGAATTTAGAAACAGAAAGGTTGGCAACTGACTCTATGGATTAGTGACTCATAATCCCGAGATTTCCTTACGGGCATATGGAACTGGTCAACACCTCCTAAAATCACACAAAATGTGAGTATAAAAAGGCGATGTAAATGCCATTGAAAGACATTCAGTCTCTTCTCAACCTTATTTGACGTTCACTCCATTTCAAACGAATTGTTTGTGTCAATTACTTTCTCTGTTCCAAAATGTCAAAATTGTTAAGTTTCCTTCTTTTGTGTATCTACTTCCAGTGTACCCTTGCTTTCCATTTGGAAAAGACAAAAGGAAAACATTTCATCACTGGATCAACAGCTGATGGAATCAAGAAAAAGTCTGAAATGGCTGGTTTGATATCAGGTACCTCAGTTGGAGTCGCTAAAGCCGCATTGAAAAAGCCAATTATTATCGAAGATAAGAAAGTTTATTTCAAGAAAGTTACACCGCAAAAACCCACATACAAGTGGATTTTTGTCAAGCAGAAAGTGCCAATCCTGACTGCAGAACCAACACCTCCAGTGGAATTGTACAAAAAGGAAACAAAAACACATGTGAAAAAAACAAATATGTTCAAGTTGAGTGTAATACCTTATTTCAAAGGTTATTTCAAGGGTAAAACCGTTGGCAAAATTTTTGGTAAATTTTGAACAAAGTTTGTAACATAAATAATAGTCAATAAATAAATAAATAATTTCCTTTATTATAAATTTACAATGTTTCAATGTTATTATATTTTGAACTTAACTGGTATCGAAAAGACGAGTATTTCCATTTACATTGCTATTGTTATAATTTTTCTCTTGTCTAAATTTCTAATATTTTGTAAATCATTGCTATTACAATTTGCTTATTAAAATTTTTGTCCCAATACACAGCCATACTGGAAAACACTTGGCAGCAATATTCAGGAAAAGATCCAGTATCAACAAAACGAGCATTCTTTTCAGACTTGTCGTCAATCCTTCAGCTGAAATGTTTTAAACTCCAAATTTTCAGTTATCGGTGAAATTCTTACTCGCGAAATTATCCTCTAAATCAATTGAAAGGTCCACATCCTTATAATCTTCATTAACATCGTCAGCAGTGTATTGGCCCATTGAGCCAGGTTCAGGTGTTTCAATATGTATTTGCTCGGGTCCATAAGAAACGTTATATTTACAACCAAACTCTTTGGGGTCACCTCTTACTTCATCGCTAAACCTTACTCTGCGATTCGTTATGCGGTACCTTTTGAATAGTTTAACTATCAAACATTTCATAAGTCCTAATAAGGAAAGGATTACAAGTCCAAGCGAAAACCAAAGCATCACACTCAATAGATCAAACGCTATGAAAAAAAACAGAAAAGATAATTTATAACAAATCATTGAGAGTGAATGTTAGGGTTCATGAAATACACTTACGATATTTATGTTTGGATTGACATTTGAAAAGATAACCAAGTTGCATTTTTTCATAAATTTGCTCATTTTCTTCCAGGCAGTCCACTAGGTTATATTGCTGCAATGATATTAGAATGAAAAGAGAACGATAAAAGAAGAACAATATATTAAAGTAAGGGTTTCTTACATAAACTAGATCAATGCAAGTATAAAGTCCAGCTTTGGCGTAAATCGGACCCGAAGATGAACCAAGAATAGCAGTTATGTAATCTTTTTGCACGGTAAGCAGATGAACAATGGTCGAGGTTTTTCCAATCGAATGATTTAGTGGTTTCAGAACTCGAGTTTCACTCCAATAAGGCAAACCATTGGATATTTTTACCACATCATAACTATAGACATGGCGTTCATTGGAAAGGTTGTCTTTAGTGTAAAGTTGAATGGTAAAATCAGACCCAAAAAACAATTTGGATTCTTTATCTTTCAAACCAATAGCATGTTCAATAATTCCACTGAATGGAGTGAAAATTTCACTGATGGGCTTTTCAAATCTCTTATTTTTGGACACAAGGATAACATTTTGTTCCTGCAAAAAAAAATAAAGATATTATTTGTTAGTTTTTATTTTTAAATTTAAAATTAGACAAAACTTACCTCAAAAAAATATCGGAATCCATGGCCATCAGTAACTGATGCAATTATTTTAACATATTTATCGATTAAAACCTGATAATTTTGATTAACATGAAAAGGGTAAGAAGAACAGTCACCATAAAAAATAAGATTGTTGAATGTGACCATGAGTTTATTTTCATGGTCACATGAGATGGAATCGTAGATGCCATCAACGCAAGGGTCACTATGCGCTGATGGCATAGACGATAATAAAACAATGTTCACAATTAAAAAATTGTGAACATTGTTAACAAAATTTTTATATAAAAAAAGAATCAAAAAAAAGAAAAGCATTTTAGCTTAAGAAAGCCCGAACTAAACTAAAGCAGTTTATAAGAGTGAAGAAGCGACTCTTTGTTTTCAATATAATCTGATAGGAGTTATGTGATTGGTTAGTCAAATTAACCCATTACATTATCCTATCAAGTTAGAGACCCTAGATTTTGGTTTTGCAACTGTATGTGAAATTTTTCCATCGAGTCAGGTTTCATTGTCTTAAATGTTTGTTTTGTTTGTTTTATTAATCATCTTTTGTTAAATTATTGTTAGACGATAAATGTTGAAATAATTTGTTAATTTTCAGTGTGGAATTTTCTTCTATTTCACCTATTTTACTTTTAATATTTCCTTATATCTCCTTTCCTTATTGTGGCTTATAGAATGTTTGTTATTTATACTGTAGAAAGGTACCGCAAAGACAATCGCAGATTTAAATTTATGCGATGAAGTAAGAGGTGATTCCAAAGAGATTGGTTTCAAATACGTCTCTTATGGAGTCGAGCAGATATATTTTGAAACTCCTGAATTTTGATGACGATTATAAGGATGTGAACCTTTCAATTGATTTAAAAGAGGACAATTTTCAATTAAAATGAACGACAAATGAAAATTTGAATATTTGAAATTAACAGGTTTTTATTTGAAAATTAACGACAAGGCTGATGAGAAATGCTGCTTTTGTTGATACTGGCTCATCTTTTCCCGAATGTTACCTACAAATGGTTTCCAGCATGGCCTTATATTGCAACGTAATTTTTATAGCATTACATCTCAAAATATTAGAAATTTAGACAAGAGAAAATTATAACAATAGCAATGTAAATGAAAATACTCGTCTTTTCGATACCAGTTCAGCTCAAAATATAATAACATTGAAACATTGTAAATTTATAATAAAGGAAATTATTTATTTATTTATTGACTATTATTTATGTTACAAACTTTGTTCAAAATTTACCAAAAATTTTGCCAACGGTTTTACCCTTGAAATAACCTTTGAAATAAGGTATTACACTCAACTTGAACATATTTGTTTTTTTCACATGTGTTTTTGTTTCCTTTTTGTACAATTCCACTGGAGGTGTTGGTTCTGCAGTCAGGATTGGCACTTTCTGCTTGACAAAAATCCACTTGTATGTGGGTTTTTGCGGTGTAACTTTCTTGAAATAAACTTTCTTATCTTCGATAATAATTGGCTTTTTCAATGCGGCTTTAGCGACTCCAACTGAGGTACCTGATATCAAACCAGCCATTTCAGACTTTTTCTTGATTCCATCAGCTGTTGATCCAGTGATGAAATGTTTTCCTTTTGTCTTTTCCAAATGGAAAGCAAGGGTACACTGGAAGTAGATACACAAAAGAAGGAAACTTAACAATTTTGACATTTTGGAACAGAAGAAGTAATTGACACAAACAATTCGTTTGAAATGGAGTGAACGTCAAATAAGGTTGAGAAGAGACTGAATGTCTTTCAATGGCATTTACATCGCCTTTTTATACTCACATTTTGTGTGATTTTAGGAGGTGTTGACCAGTTCCATATGCCCGTAAGGAAATCTCGGGATTATGAGTCACTAATCCATAGAGTCAGTTGCCAACCTTTCTGTTTCTAAATTCAAAATTCGTGAATTTTTTCGTATGGAAAACCTTCTCTCACCAAAATGGCTAACCAAATCGTTCATCACATTTTTCGGATATGATAGATATAATGGTGATGTATAGTGGATGGTTAGATTTGTGTGGTGGACAATACGGTAAAAGAAAGAGATGAATGAAAAAGTGATGAATATGTTGGAACGGAAAAGCCATGACCGTAATTCCGACACAAACCGAGAAGCTACATTGCGAAACTTATGCCCTTTGAACATTGTCTACATCATTCCTAGTTCAAGTTGCCATTTCTCTACTGTATAATGATATGAAATTTCAATTTGATCTCAAAATGGATCGTTTTTCAAGTTGTGCAAAGTTTAGACTTTGTCCTGTCAATTAATACTTCAGTAAGTACAACTATTTTCAATTAAAATCAATCAAACAATTTAGGCTTTGTTAATGATCTTTGTTACTTGACTCTGTATAACAATGTGTTGAATCCAGTTTAAGAAGGCATTTCATGTAGTATTGGCTAAACAATCAAGATCTAATATCTACTAATTACTTCTTAACAGGAAAGTGAAGTGAAACAAGGCTTGGAGTTGATCCAAATGGTTAAGAAATATGATCGAGAACATGACTTAACTTTTCAATAACACTATTTCATGTTCTAATATTATCAATATTATTTTTTCTCAACGTGATTACAACGTCGATACAGTCGCCTAAAAACTGTCTCTTGATTATTTCGACTTCATTAATGTATTATCCGTACTTTCACTAATTGCGTCTCTATTTGTGTATCTGCAAATTTATTTGGGTAACCTTCAAAATATGCCTTCATGTGCGCCTATCTACAAATATGGCCTACTCATTTCGACTGTGCTCAACCATTTTGTATATTCAACTGTCACTCCATCACTACCAAATCTATCTACACTCTCATCATATAGCGTCTCTTCAGTGTCATCAGATTGTTCATCACATAACAATATGATTGCTAAACATTGCCATTCCAAAGTTAAAAAAATAGATTTTTTGGACTCAATTAAAAGTCAATGTTGTAAGACAATGATTCTGAAACAGTGTCTTCTTGATTCGCAAGTTGCTAATTGCAGTTCTCCGTCATCAAAGTTGAATAAACTCTCTGCCTTCCTAACATACAATTGTCCAGATTATACAAATTTGAATAAATGCGAACAGTTGCTCAGTGCGAAAACAATGTACGCATCATCAATCTGCTTTGCGATCATATTGTTATCCTGTTGTGTTTGCAAGTGTCGTCGATCTGTTTCTATTAACAATAATCATCTTCCAACTAGTAAATCAATATGTGAATTGACCGATTTCAAGATTTCACCTACAGCTGAAAACATGAATGATGAAATTTCAGTTGAAAAATTCAATGATAACAAGTCTAAAATGAAATGCACGTCTTGTTGATGCTGGTGCATCTATTCCTTGAATCTTGCTGTAAAATAACTTCCAGCATAGCCGTATATTGGGATGAAAATTATATTATACTAAACTTAATAGCAATAAATTTCGAAATGTTTAAAACTAAGACATGATAAATTATAACAAAAACAATGTAGATAGAAATTTCCGTCTTTTTATACCTGTTCGTCTAAAAATTTAATAACATTAAAAAATGTAAATTTATAATAAAGAAGCTAATTTATTTTTTTGTAATGAATTTTGTTCAAAATTAGTGGTTTAGTGTTGAAGTAAGAGGTGACCCCAAAGAGTTTGGTTGTAAATATAACGTTTCTTATGGACCCGAGCAAATACATATTGAAACACCTGAACCTGGCTCAATGAGCCAATACACTGCTGACGATGTTAATGAAGATTATAAGGATGTGAACCTTTCAATTGATTTAAAAGAGGATAATTTCGCGAGTAAGAATTTTACAGACAACTGAAAATTTGCAGTTTGAAAACATTTCAGCTTTAAAAGTCTGAAAATATTGCTCGTTTTGTTGATACTGGCTCATCTTTTCCTGAATATTACTGCCAAATGGTTTCCAGCATGGCCTTATATTGGAACGCATTTTTTGATAGCAATGATTTTCAAAATATTAGCAATTTAGACAAGAGAAAATTATAACAATAGCAATGTAAATGGAAATACTCGTCTTTTCGATACCAGTTCAGCTCAAAATATAATAACATTGAAACATTGTAAATTTATAATAAAGGAAATTATTTATTTATTTATTGACTATTATTTATGTTACAAACTTTGTTCAAAATTTACCAAAAATTTTGCCAACGGTTTTACCCTTGAAATAACCTTTGAAATAAGGTATTACACTCAACTTGAACATATTTGTTTTTTTCACATGTGTTTTTGTTTCCTTTTTGTACAATTCCACTGGAGGTGTTGGTTCTGCAGTCAGGATTGGCACTTTCTGCTTGACAAAAATCCACTTGTATGTGGGTTTTTGCGGTGTAACTTTCTTGAAATAAACTTTCTTATCTTCGATAATAATTGGCTTTTTCAATGCGGCTTTAGCGACTCCAACTGAGGTACCTGATATCAAACCAGCCATTTCAGACTTTTTCTTGATTCCATCAGCTGTTGATCCAGTGATGAAATGTTTTCCTTTTGTCTTTTCCAAATGGAAAGCAAGGGTACACTGGAAGTAGATACACAAAAGAAGGAAACTTAACAATTTTGACATTTTGGAACAGAAGAAGTAATTGACACAAACAATTCGTTTGAAATGGAGTGAACGTCAAATAAGGTTGAGAAGAGACTGAATGTCTTTCAATGGCATTTACATCGTCTTTTTATACTCACATTTTGTGTGATTTTAGGAGGTGTTGACCAGTTCCATATGCCCGTAAGGAAATCTCGGGATTATGAGTCACTAATCCATAGAGTCAGTTGCCAACCTAAATTCAAAATTTGCGAACTTTCATGAATAGGAAATCCATGAACAGATCTAAATATCCCCAAATTCTGTACAGAAATCAATGAGAATAGGCTATCAGCTTCTGTTTTATGTCCGAATATCGCTAATTTTCCGGTCATGGGGTTAGCAACATCTTGATGCATTTTTGTTATCTATTTTAAATGTTCAAGTATAAACTAAGCGCCAAAACTGAGATAGCTCCATGGTTACAGCCTCTATTCGCAAATGTTTATCTTTTAGAGCAGACAATAAAAGAATTACCTTTAAAAATCAAACTTCTGTCGATGGACTGTCTTGTTTCTTTTAAACAAAGATTTAAAATTTTGCAGAACGTATTCATCGTTTATTCAAGCTCCTTTGCATAATTATTATGGAATCAGGTTTGGTCGAGATATCTAATGAAGTGTAAGTTCAGCCAAATTTTTTTATCTCCTTTTGTTTACTGAATTTACGAGCTCTTTTCTTCCTGCTCTTCTCCCTATTGCCGCACCAGTTTGTCTAGGCCCAAAGTTAAAGGATTCATGGCAATTGATAATAAAGGTTTGTGCTTACAATCTGAAGGAATCAATGAAAATCTTTCCGGGATCTTTTCTGCCATTGCAAATTCGGCCAAATTATTAGATACAGAAGATGACCCTGTAGTAGAATTGGAAACGGATAAAGGGTGTGTTTCACAATTATCTTGTTAATCATTGATTGTCATTGAATATCATAGAGGAATTATTGAAATTCGCTAATTTTTTTTGTTCTTCTCATCCTTACAGACGTATTCTCATTCAAGGCAAAGGAAATGTTGTTACAACAATTTATAAAACTAAATAAACCTGATGTTTAAATCATGTAAATCAATATGTAAATCAATATTTTTCAAACAAAACTCGCTTATTAATGAGCCTTCAATGAGCGTTCATCTACATGAGGTTATCCTTTTGATTCATTCATTAAAAATTCCTATGTTCAGATGATCAAGATTAGTGTTCATTGCCATCACTGTACAACAATCCATATTGTTGATACACAAGTATGTGCGACAAAAAGTTAGCAAATTTATGTCAAGTGAATATGATTATGTCATCAAAATTAAATCGATTAAAAGAGACAGAAAACGTCGGTGGATTACAAGTTTAGCCTCAAAAATACATGAATATTAAGTACATCTACAGCTTAGCTATTCTGAAAGCAGACTGTGAGCCAGCTGAAAGTTTCCAACAAGAATGATGCGAAAATAAAGATTGATGAATTACAGAGAATTTACTGGCGTTGTGTTGAATTGATCAACTGATATATCATAGAGATCTAAAATGAATAATATTCATCAGTTTAGAGCATTTGATGGATTCTTGATAACAATGAACGCAAGTTGAAATTTAAAATACATTTAGAGATGGGCTGGCATGGCAGAGAGACGATTTTTGAGATGATCATGTGAATCTAGGTAAAACAGGCAGAATTAAATTCCCAAAAGAAGAATCCTGAGTTATAAAATAACCAAAAGTATTTTGATGGGCATGATAAGCACTCCTTTCTCGTTGATTGCTATTATTGCTTCCTAAGCTCATATTGTTATTGGTGATATTGATACTATAGTTGGTATCTATGAAAGCCTGATTAGTTCCAGGATTATTGGTGACTGAGGCTTGACCTACTAATTGGCTTTGTTTCAGCAACTGTTGTTTCTTCTGGACATCCTCCAATGCTCTAATACGGTCCACAGCTAAAATTCAAAATTAAAACCGATTTTTATTATGAAAGATTGACGACAAATTACTTATGTATTTACCTTGACGAGGGTTTGGTCCTTGAAAAGACATTTATCTGAATAGTTGAATAAACTTCAGGTGGTCCAAGTGATAGTTGACCAAAACAAATTTAAACAGCAGTATTGTTTTTTCCTTATCGAGTTGAACATATGATATCAGATCTAATAAGATCCAAGTATCACGTATAGAAGTATCGGTTCTTTTAAATCATTACAATTACATGTAGGCATTGTAATAATTCACCATACATAAAATAGTATCTTAAGCGTATATCAAAATAGACTTTTAAAAAGTCAACATAGATTCTGGAGCTTGACAATAATAAGCCAGCCAATGGTCAGTAATTGAAATTGGAGAGTTCCGGTAACCAGCGGCTCAATTATTTAACCGAGGCTCGGAGTTTAAACTGAAGCGCGCTTTTAAATTTAATTAGCATTGATTTTTTGCAAATTATTTTTGCTTCTATCAAGGGTGCCATTGGAATTCACCTACTGAGAATAAACTCATTACAAACTTACCTCTCTTGACTTGCTAACTTACTTCTAAAGTGTTTCACAGATTATTATCAAAGCATAAATTTTACCAAGTTCAATGGTCTTTATAATGATAATCAGTAATTAATAATCTCCCGCGAAAATGAAAATATCAGATAGAAATGAAATTGATTGAAGCGCAATTGAAGGCTTATAATTAGGTTTCATATCATGATAGGCGCACTTGTTGTAGACGGATCTGTCAAAAGTGTTCAGATGAAGAGATAATAGAGAATAAGTAAAGAAACTGTCAACGGTTCAAAGAGTTATCGTAAATCCAACTTCCAAAATCAAGGTTAAGTAGAGCTATCAAAGTTAGTCTATAGATGAAGAATTTTTCTTGATAAAACACCGATACTGGAGATGTATATGGTTGTATGTTTACCATAGGCGGACAATAATCGAAAATTTAACACGATGAATTGAGTTGTGTGGCTCTTATAAAGATGGTAAAAAATTTACTTTCACTACCGAATCGGTGAAACTAGTAACTTTCTTTGCACATGAACAGGGGTAGTTTACAAAAATAAATATTGGATTGATTTAGAGGTAATCGACCATCAAATTTATACATCATGCATAAAATAGAATAATCTTTTAATTCAGTCATCAAAGTGAATGAAAAAACCGAGAACATATTGTAATTATCGCTATTAATAGGATTGCTATGAAACTTCCATGTTAGATGTTTTCCTTCTTTTGGGAGGAATAAAGGTACCGATTCCACCAGCCGCTTCCGCTTCGGCATGAGTATAAGCAGGTTCTTTCAACTCTCTTAACCTTTTCTTATGGGCTTTACTTCGGATGTGTTTATCTAATGCTTGTTCATCAATGAAGTGGCGCCTAATAATAAAAAAGTGAATGTGAAAGTTTGCCGATAAAAGGAGTAACACTTCAAATAGTCAAGTGTCTTGTAATGCAACTTACGAACAAGCTTGGCATGGAAATAATCCTTGTCCAGGAAAATCATCATCAGGCTCAGTCGGTATTTGAAATGTTTTTACATGCGTTGCCATTTTCTACAAAGGTTGAAGACACTTTTTATTGAGAGAAAAGGAAAATTTGATGAAAACCTTGGTTGAAAGAAGACAGTGAATTAATGGAAGGTATCAGACTGTTTTAAGATGCAAAAACTGTTATTGTTTCAATAGGAACCAAATAGTCTAAAATTTGCAGAAAAAATAACGATATAAAAAACACTAAAGATGATTTGTTTGAAATTTTGAGATAAAATGAGTAAACGTGCTCAGGAAAAGGTATTTTCTTTTACACATGGAATATTGAAAATATCTTAAATTAGATATGTTGAAAACGTTCAAATAACTTTAGAAATGGTTTTAAAACTACAGTCTATTGTTGAAATGTTGAGCACTGATGGAATCGGCAAGTCTAGATTAAAGTTGAAAGGCATTTTGGTCCAAAAATGAAAATTAGGGTTCGATTTTAGGGTAGATTGACGTTGCCATCTCACGGTAAGAAAAGTTACTCATAAAAAATCAATATTGTACCAGCTGAGTGTATCATTGTATGGCTGAAATCGCAAGAGTCTAATTTTATTTTAGTAATATTGTCGTTAATAATTTTTTCCCAGAGCCTTTGGTTTGTGCAATTTTTTCGCAAATGTGCATACTACTTGATTAAAATACAATTTCGTTGAACTATGTGTTATTTACTTCAGTGATTACATGTTGATTGAACTGATTGGATGACAACCAGACCAAGATTTAAGCTTACTGAGAGTGAGCCAAATGTGCCCACCAATCTTATGCTGTCTGCTCGTCGCTGCAGCTCGGGTATTTTTATATCCAACATGTTCAGCTCACGATTTCGCCATCTTCAAAAATTGCACACCGAATCATTCATGCTAGGTTTGAATGCTGTTGCATACCCAGATTTACCAAAGGGAACCATATTTCGTTCAAGCTTACCCGCTACTCCGGTTTCAACTCCTGTTTTTCGAGAAGGCTTTCAACATTTTACCGAACAAACATTGAAAGAGAGACTTTCAAAGAAGCGTACTCTCATGCCTCACGATACTCATTCTTTAGACCGCCATAGAATGCATCAGTTTCAACAGCGTCAGCAGCTCGCTTCTCCAAATGATGATAACCCTTATCGCATTGATGAAAGAATGGATACATCTAGTCCACTCCCTTCTAGTTCCATATTGGATGATCCATTGATAGAAGGATGTTCAGATATGAGTGAATCAGAAAGCTTATCGTTACCGTCTACTTCCAAACAAAAAGGAACCAAAATGTCGTTTAGTTGATTGGATTGGAAGCCAATGAATCTATATTGATTCCCTAAATAATCATCATCCATAGGGTCACTCAATTTTAAAAGTTAAAACAAATATTATAACTTGTTGGAAAATGATGTTCTGTTTGAATGGTTAAGTTGAAATTAAAGTATTGAAATTTAATTTAACCTGTTTAACCTTGCAGTTAATTAAATTTTATTGCTTAATTTATGATAAGTTAACTTGAAATTAACATTTAAAATTAAAATTAAAATTAAAAATAATTGATTCCATGATAAGTTGATAGTTGATAATTTAACGATGCAACAATGACTATGAAGTATAATGAATTTTGTTAAAATTTACAATTTTTTCAGACGAGAGAATCCAAAAAAATTCAATATTTAAGTTAAACAATCAAAAAAAAAGTTTTCTAGAGATGTCACTTTGTTGATGTTTTGGATGCAGTTTTGTCCGTTTTAACCCAATCATAATTACCGTCTAAAGGTTTTTCATTTTTAAAGTCAAAATTATATTTTGCACATTGCTCGTCTTCAATCTTGGTCATTTCTTTCTTAAGAAATTCCAACGTTTTACGATGATGTTCCAGCAAATTTCCATCAATAAACAAAGCTCTTTTAACTGAATTTAATTTATCATTTCGTCGTCGTCTTCGCCGTCCATTAACCGATATCCTTTGATCAATATCTCGAGTTTTGACATTTCTAATGTGTTTATCTAATGCTTGTTGATCAATGAAGTGGCGCCTAAGATTGAGAAACAGTTAACATTAAACTTGTTGCCAATAAAAAGACCAGGTTAACTAATTAAATAGCCCAGTTTATTGTAATTAAACTTACGAGCAAGCTTGACACGACAAAAATCCTTGTCCGGGTAAATCATCATCATCAGGTACAATAGTCATATTCAATGTTGTTGACATTGTTTTTGAAGGTTGGATACACTTTGATGTTATTAGGCAATAGAAATGATGATCTGATGAACAGTTTTAAAAGATTAAATTAATTGAGATCAGAATTAAAATTACCTAAAAAAGACTGCTAATCAAATTTTTAACAACATTCATCTGTTGAAAACAATTATAGTAGAACCCCTCAAATTGCAATCCTTATAACTATCTTTGCCTATTGAATAAATTAAAACAAGTCAATTTAAAAACCCAATCTATAGCATTAGCAACCAACAACATTAACCTAGCAACATAACCAGATAACAGGTTTCGAATCTTATTGAATCAAATCCTGTATTGATACCAGAATCCGTTAATAATTTTTTTAATTGACATTCAATTTGATTGCTTTTATCCTTTAAATTATTTCTAGCATATTCTTATCCACTTTTAGAGATTTTATCGTTTAATTCTTGCAATTTTGATCCATCAAAAATCATTCCACAGCAATTCTCATCGAAATTAATGTTAGGTATAAGGAAAAGTATTTTATTTGAGATCAATTCAGTTGAATTGGATCCCAGCATTACAAGAACTCAAGGCTTGAGTCTCAAGCGCTAGGAAAAGTAAGAACTGGGCGTAGAGAAAGAGAGAAAGAGAGGATAAACCAGGGTCTAACAGAGTCTGTCTAAAATTTTTACAAGCAATGAAATAAAAGCCTGTACAAGCCATTTTGCACTAGACATCATCGTTTTTTTCATCTAATACATCTACTGTAAATCTTTATGAAGATTTTTTATTCCTCTTATGTCATTACCTGTTATCCAGTTGTTCCGGTAGACCACCAATCGACAGAAGGAAAGTGACAGTTTGAAAGTGAAGCTTGAAGGCTCGCTGATCCAGCTCATTTTGTCTTTTACAATAAATAGTCAATACTAAGTCACAACCATTTTTAATTTTGTTTTTATTCTCTCTATCTCTCTTCCTCTCTCTCTTTTTCTCTTTCTCCCTTCTTCTTCTTCTTCTTCTCTATTTATCTGTCCATTTAAATTTTTCCCAAGCACATTTATTTCAGTATAATCAACAAATCATCTTTAGTGTTCTTTTTTTATTGTAATTTTGTTGCAACTTGGATCTCCATTCAAACATCTTTCCTACTCTTGCTTGCATAACAATTGTTTCATCTCTTAAAACAAATCTGATACCTTCCATTAATTCACTGCTTTCTTTTGGAAACCAAGGTGTTCATCGAATCATCCTTTCTCTTAATAGTATATAAAGTGTCTCCAACCTTCAAAAAACAATGGATAAAGATACACTGCAAAAACAAATTGAAAACATGAGAATTCAAGCACAAATGGAGCGATGGCCTCTTTCTAAGTCAATTCAAGCGTAAGTCAACTTTGATTGTTGCTTGTCTAAAGCTTATTTTTCTGTTACAAAATTTGCATTTGATTGATTCGCGTCCACAGATGAACAGGTTACAATGTGTTGATTAACCGTCTATTTACTCCGCTGGATTTGCCAATCCTGAGCTTGAAAATTGAAATCTCATTGTTTCAAAATAGATTTGATTAGATGTGCATTTAATTTGCAATCACTCTCCCCTTAAATTAGCTAATAACAACGATTGATTTGTTTCTTTCTTGCTTTGTCTTAATTGGATTAGTATCAGTGTATTTGATTCATCGCAAACTGCTTCAGCTATTCACTTGCATCTTCATCTTTCTATGGCTTCAGTTTCTTTAATGTGTCCAAATCCTTTTACATTCTTCGTAACATCGATTTTAAGCGAATCAAGTTCAACCAATGAAAAAAACATTGTGATTTGATCCATACATTAAAATGCTTAGCTTTAACATTGTTCTTCTATTGACTGACAGACATTACCAAATATAATCAACATGTATACATTTGACAATCCATTAGTCGACTGACCAAATAACTGACTTAGTTGGTCATCAATCAAATGCCAATTTGTACAATACTCATCAAGCTGGAGCAACTATTTAAAAAGCCAAATCATTAATCTCTCTTATTACTTTCGTTTAGATTGCGGGATTATATCGAAGAGAATGAGCCAATTGATCCATTGATTCATGCGCCGGACAAGAAAAACAATCCATGGGCTGAAAAAGGAAAATGCAATGTAATGTAACAATCGGTTAAAATCTAACAACTTTTAACTTTGACCAATTTTCACACCAAAACCAACACATCTACCACCACCAACAACTCTGTCTACAACTGCTTCTTCTATTACTTCTACGATAATTATAATTATTATTATGAACGACACACTATTAATAATCCATTTTTAACAACCAAAAAAGGACAAACCAAAATATTCAGATTCAATTACCTCCGTTAGGATGTTTCCTTTCAATTCATGTGGAAAGATAACCGATATGCGAAGTACAGTTATTCATCAGATCCATCATTTCTCAACAAAATTAAAAACATCATTTGAATTTTCATTAGACCTCACTTCCTAAGAGAAAAGAACCTTCATAAAGACCTTCCTTCACTTTTCATTTTTTTCCTATCTAAATTATGAAATGAGATTGCTTCTAATAAATAAAGGTTAAATAACTGTTTACAAATTTATTTTCCCTATTTATTCATGTTTCACTATCTTACATTTTTTTATGTAATTTTTGAGCAGTTAAATGTTTCAAACTCTGATTCCTTCATTACTTTTACAATATCTATCAAGGCACTTGAAGCATTACACTTTGTGAAACATTCGATTGCATTTAATGCCTCATCAGCATAGCGATTCTTGATTTCGCGTATCTGTACGATGATTGATCCTCCAATAATGGATTTATACAATTCAATAACATTCAACGTTTCATGATTGTTTGAGCTGGAGTAAAAAAAAAGTTTCTCAACAGGTTTGTTGATTGATTCTTGGACATGAAGTAAGACTGGTAGTGATTTGAGATCTATGACTAGTTCAGAAGATTTTGAATATGAAGAATGTAGATTAGATAGAAATGGTTCCATTTCTGTTAGTATTTGCCAACAGAAAATAAAGTAAATATGAAGAAAAAAGGAGGAAAATTACAATTTAATATGCTTATAAGTCATCTTCTTCCTCTGATTCTTCGTCAAGTTCGTCAATCGAAGTTAACTTTGGAGCTGATTTTGCTCTTTCCAACGGCTGCCTGAAGTTGGCCAAGCCTTTAATTAAAAGCTACTATCTTAATGGAATTAAAGGAATCTCTTTGCACAAGGAGGCGAGTGACAATCGAAATTTTTATCTTTACTTTTTCTCTCTTCTAAATTATTGTAGAGTAGTGATTAATCTTTTGTTCAAAAATTCAGCCATCTCCTTGACTTACTTCCTTTGCTACATAAAACAGCATGGCATCTTAATTATTGTTTCATTTTACGTCCAACATGACGAAAGATCTAATAAAAAAATTTCTGGTGATCAGGATGAGTGGCAGCACATGTTATTCTGTTACACCATTATTCAGTTAATCAATCAATACATATTGAAAATTGCAACAATAATTTTATCACAAAGTTGGTGAAGCTTTGACTATGGCACCATCACCTTTAGCCAACAAAGTTAAAACATTTCCAAGCTAGACAACTTTGTATACAGTATCATAATCGGTTATGGTTAGACTTTTTCGAGTAAAACAAAATCTAAATTGAACAGTATAAAGTCCGAAACTTTTTTCACTTGACTTTAAAACCATTTTCTTTAATTTTGAGCACAAAGGTTTTTCCTCATTCTCCTCCACCGCCACTTTCTGCTTCTTAGTCGTCGACGTTTTTACCTTCTTTCGGAGCCACATAAACAGATTAACATGTTAAATTAAATTTAAGAGTAAAGATGATTTTTATTCCGGAAAATGGACACAAAAATATACGTGAAAGTTAAGTTGAATGGCTGAAGACAACATCCATAGTATGTCATGTATTTTAAAGATCCGTCAAACGATTTCCTCTTAAACTAGCGAAACAGTGATCCAGTAGAAGAAAAAGGAAAAAAGAATCGTTTTTAGTACACAGAATGAACATTTGATAGACATGAAAAGAGATTGTTTCTAATAAATAAAGGTTAAATAACTTTTGACAAATTTATTTTCACTATTTATACATGTTTCACTATATTACATTTTTTTTATGTAATTTTTGAGCAGTTAAATGTTTCAAACTATGATTCCTTTATTAATTTTACAATATCTATCAAGGCACTTGAAGCATTACACTTTGTAAAACATTCGATTGCATTTAATGCCTCATCAGCATAGCGATTCTTGATTTCGCGTATCTGTTCGATGATTGATCCTCCAATAATGGATTTATACAATTCAACAACATTCAACGTTTCATGATTGTTTGAGCTAGAGTAAAAAAAAAGTTTCTCAACAGGTTTGTTGATTGATTCTTGGACATGAAGTAAGACTGGTAGTGATTTGAGATCTATGACTAGTTCAGAAGATTTTGAATATGAAGAATGTAAATTAGATAGAAATGGTTCCATTTCTGTTAGTATCTGCCAACAGAAACTAAAATTTTTACCAAATTTAAAAGCAGCCTCTTGGAGGAATAAATTTAAACCAGCAACTGTACTAATTGACTGACAAGCATGTCCAGGTAAACTTGCATGCATAAGATAATGCCGTCTCTCCCAATCTTTGATTGGGTTGTCTTTTGCTTTTAAGGTTAATGATTGGATCGGAGTAACTGGCAATTGAACATCAGTTTGCATAATAAATTGTCCTTCCGTAAAATCACTTATACCTTGGGACATCAAAAGATTCACATCAATCGAGCGAAGTCGTCCGAGAGAAGCCCAAGCCCGAGCAACATAATAATCTCCAAAAAGTATTGCCAATTTGTTGTTGTAATGAATATTCCAATCTTCAGGTCTTAACCTTGATGTACCAACTCGATGATTTGCAATAGACTTGTGTAGTAAATTCGTCTTATAAATTAATTCAATGATCTCGGTTAAAATTAATTGTTTATGCACAATCTCTTGGTGATCAACAAGAGATGATTCTGCTTTAGGATCACGTTGATATTCGTGGGTGATTTTAGATATCAACAGGAGTACCAACTCTCTTATTTGAATGTTAACATTATTATCATATGCTGCCCTGTAAAATAAAGTAGATATGAAGAAAAAAGGAGGAAAATTACAATTAATATAAGTAGGACAGAACAATAAATATTAAAACTCACGCAGTTTCCTCTAATAGAGGATGGTGTTGGTCTCCGTACACTTGTCGTAACTGGTCTATCACTCCATGTCTTGTTTGATTCAGAGCCATCAATGAACTGTGGACGAGCTCCTGACTTCTTTTTATTGAATTTAATATTTTGAACATTGTGAGTAAAATGTTCTAGATTTACTCAAATAAATAATGAGATCGAAAAAAGTTGCACAAAAAACAAAATAATATTGACAAAAATAGATTGAGATCTGACAGTATCTGATCCTTAGTATCGGATATTTTGACGTTTTGTTTGGGCTGAGGCAGTTTCCAAGTTGATTCAAAATTATTTTTAATTATCTTTAGTTTTGTTTTTTTTGTGCAACTATTTATTTTTAATTTTATTTCTTTTTATTTGATAAACGAGCCAGACTAATCTTCAAATTAGGATATACATTGGTTTGATTCTGGTCGCCCTTAAAAGGTAAGTTCTACTTTTCTTTACCTCTATTCAACTGTAAATCATACTTTTTTATGTCTGACATTCTTTATTTTTATACTTTTCTTGCTAGTGTAACTATTCAGTTACATTGATGGCTCCGCAGAGTATTTATGGAAGTCGATCGACCACTTCACTGGCCTCGCATCGATCTAGAGCTACAATAACACACAGTCTACCTGGATCGCGAAAATTAGAACCTAAATGGTGGCAAAGAAAACCACTTATTGAAACTGCATTTTTTACCGATCTCCAAAAGGGTTCTTATATTGCTGCAATATATACTCTGGTAGGTCTTTATTTTTTAATTAATAATTTTTTTTCAGGCTTAGCTATCTTTTTAACAATCTCTTTCTTTTCATTATAGGTTGAAAGTATAATTCAAATAGTATTAGCAGTATTTGATACATACTGTTTGTTTGAAGCTGCTCCCGGTTCAAGGCATTTCAGAAGCGTTGGTATCAGTTTTCTCTTTGTTTATAGTGGGAATGAGCACAGTTAGTATCTATTTTTCACTATTTAGTTCGACTGAAAATCAACCTCATAATGATAAATAAGTTCTTTTAGGTAATACATACGAAACAACAAAATCGAATCAACATAATTTCATAGCAACTTAAAAATCTTTAAGTAATGTCAATAGCTACAAAGCACAGCTAAACATTTTTGATCTTTTAGAATTTTGTTCTTGAAAAGTTAAGAAAAGAAGCTAAGTGAATTTGGTTTTCTTATCAATGAACTTATTACAGTGTTTTGACAATATAGCATATAAATTAGATATATATTTGCTTCATTGATAATGCATTCAGAGAATTAACCTAATCAATTGTAAATATTTAAGCATTCCAAGTTTTTGAAGTTGATTTTCATTCTGGCTCCTTATCAATATAAATTTCTAATTTTCTAATTTTTTTTCGCTTCTCTTAAATTTTTTCCCCTCTTGTCGAAATGCAACACCTTGAAATTATCGATCAAATCTAAAAAACTAAAATTCTTCTAATAAATAACAATGACTATTCATTCTATTCATCACCATGGCCCTCCATTTGTCAAACTCAGTCCGGCGCTCTTTGATAGCATGCTCTTTGCTGTTAATATTAATATCAATCTACCTGTTGATATCTTCAATAATATTGATTCCAGCTCTAAAAAAAGAACAGGAAGCTAAATTTAAAAATTGGCTTAGAGCGATGTCCATTTTCATTATTATACGTACATGTGCAACCATGTTTCAATCGATTGCAAATGATTTGTTTTTCACTTATCATCAAATGATGCTGCTTATTTGGCTTTTTGCATCCGTTTTGAATGTTTTCGCTTTTCTCGTTATTGTTTCCAATTATCAAGAATTAAATACTATTACTCATTTGGAGGACATGGCCAAACTTAAAATGAGTACCATAAGCTCACTCAACGCTTCTCGAACTCTATCTCATCATTCGCTCGACTCATATAGGGGACCTCATTTAACTACTAACCCATCACCTAATACTTCTATCCAGGGTACACCAACAGCCCTTAGAGGTTCTCATGCTTCATCAGAAAGCTATAACCATTATTATCCACAACCTTCACCACGTCTTGGTAATCCACCATCTGCTAGTTCCATACCATTGGCCGCTTTCAGCTTGAATCTCAATCCAAACGGAACATTCTCAACGCCAAGATCTGCACAAGGCTCTTTAGGGGGTGGTTCACTCTCAGGTGGCCGTGGGTCAACACCATCGACAGCGCCGATTTGATCTTATAGATCATCAAAATTATTACCTTTGTCATCATCATGCTCATCACTTTCATCGACATCATCATGCATTTCATCGATAACTATCAATGTTAATCAAAGTTAAGACATAATACGCTTCAATCGCATTCAAAATACAAATTCATCCAACAATGCCTTCACTTTTGTTTCAAATTTACCAATCAATTAGTTTGAATGTGTAAACATAGATCACATTAACGTCAATCAAAAAATTTTCTGCATTTTCAACTTTGTTCATTTCTGCCAATTTTCGATGCCTTGGAACAAACTCGTGTTAACTATAATTTAAATAACTGTGACCTTGGAATTTAAAGTATACCGTCCAAATTGAATCTCTTGACAGCTATCTGTATCTTGATTTTCCAGTTCAGCTGAATTTATCAATTTCATTCCCTCCATTTTTCACATGAGCATACCTAACACACACAATCGCACTCTTTTTCTTCGTTTGTATATATTTAAAATTTATCTTTGATTTCACAGGCATTTATCTATTATATTTTTATAATCGCAAAGTTAATAATAAAAATAATGTCAAATTGTCTAATTACCAAAAGGTTTCATTTTCATCTTTCAAGTATCCATCAAGCAGTCAAATGTCATTTCAGCAAGCTAATCATCACAAGTTTCAAGCTTAAATTTTATTTAGCTAATGTCTTATGATTCTATAACAATATTCAAATCTTAATAAAAAAAATCATAACTTTAAATTATGATTCAAACTCTATCGCAGTAAGTAGATTAGTAGGCTCATCACTATTAGAGGCTTTCAGAATGATCTGGTTGGAAGCTTTACTGAACAATGGCTACTTTAAGCTCTTTCTCTCTAAACTTTTTATAGAAGTTGAATTTTTGGTCCGAAATCAACATGAATTTATGAATTAAAAATTTATTATTTATGCGGAAATAGAATTAGCGCCATCTTATGGATTTTGATGAAATCACTTCTCATTAAAGCTTGTACATGATATGCGTCTGGTTGCTAAAAATAATTGCTTCTCTAATTAAATATACTTTAGTCCAAATGATCAATGTATAATATAAATTAATATTTTATTACGAAAATTACTCTTTTAAATCTGAATTCTTAAAAATCTTACTCTACTGATTAAAAGTTGATGTTAATCTGTTTGAAACCTTGTTCTGTAACCAAGTGTTTTCCCCTCCTTCATATACTAACAAAATAGGAATAGCTGGCCAATGGAGATGTCTTTAGTCCGTTACATAAAAAATTCTCGTAACACTGAGACTCTCATTGCTGGTGAATTTATGTTCCGTAAAAACAAATGTAGAGATGAAAAGGTTTATTGGAAATGCCGTAAAAGTGGCTGCAATGCCAAAATAACTACACATAATGGTAAAGTTGTGGGCTACTTTTTGAAACATAATCACGTTGATAACAATCATGATGAAATTGTGCGGCTGGAGGGACTCCACTCAAGAAATAGTCAACCTCAGGTGAGATAATTTCATGTCATATTATTGCATCCAACTCATAGAGTCAGTTCAACTCGTTACTACTTATTGAGTGAAATATTAGTGCATAATTTTTTTTACATTCTAATATTTTCCTTTTTATCCAACCAGGTTACGCAAGTAGAGAATGTGATACACCAAGAAATAATCACTCCGGAAGAATCTTTTGTCGATTATTCATTTGCTGTTGAAAGTATTGTCACTCCTACAAGCGGTAGTAGCATCATTATAGAGTCACAGCGAAGGGTCGATGATCTGAACGGTATTAAAGGTCCAAATGATGACCATTCACCAAGTGAAACAACCGCTGCTGTTGCTGCCATTGAAGACCCTGAAGCAGAGGCTGATGCAGCAACTTCATCTTTGACCATTATGTTTAAAGAGTTCAGTGAATCACAGAAAAAAATTGAACAGTTAGTTACTAATCTTGTCTCACCTGGTGAAAGTGATGATCTACAATCAGAGAATATTAGACTAAAGGAACAATTGGAAGAGACTGTCCGTAAGTGTAAATCGGAGTTGGAAGCCAAAGAATTAGCTATACAAGAAAGAAAAAGTCGGGCCGAAGCCATCGAGAAAGAGATGCAAGCTCGTCTTGCTGTAGAAAGATCTATTAAGGAAAAATTAGCCGATGAAAATGCAGAGTTGAAATTAATCGTTGAACATTACGAGAAAAAAATCAAAGAACAAGTCCAAAGAAATTTTTTATTTCAATGAAAATTATCTCTCAGCTTTTTTCCTTTACTGACAATTTGTTACGATGTGATAATAAGTAAATTAACCAAATTGTGTACAAAGACACTTGACAAGCAAAAACTCTGAAAACAGAACTATGATGATGTTATTTAATCGTCATTGCTTCTTCTCTCTCTCTCTCTCTCCCATGTTCCGACTTATCTTATCATCCTCATCAACACTCTCCATCAAATTTTTTTTCTTTTTTATTGTGACAACGCGTAATTAAATTTAAAATTGATTTGAGGAAATTTTAACCAAATATGATGGTTACTTTGTAAAATTGATCTATTTGCAATAGTTTATTTTATTTTATTTGCTTTAAGTGTACCTTCATACTTTTTGGATTAAATGAAACTCAAAAGAGATTCATCCAGTAATCATAACATTATTTAGATCAAAATATAGTTGGTTAAATTATTAAATTACGAAAGAAATTTTGAGTTTGAATTAGAGCTTCGATGGAAAAATTGTTATTACCGATTTTTTTATTTGGTAAGACAAATACTGAAGACATTAGATGAAATCAGTGGCAAATAAGTAAATAATATTAAAATGATGATGATGAAAAAGAATAAAAAATATCAAAGTCATGCTCACTTATTCGACTCTTGCTTTTTTATTATTTGCTTCCTATATTGATTCAGTCTTTTAATAACTGATCTCATGTGAGTAGCAGGTAATATGCCAAAGTCGAATAAATTGTTTAAATGAAGAATGAAATTTTTGTATAAACCACGATTGAAAATTTCCTGCCAGTACTGGTCAACAAATTTCTCACAAGCTGCAGGAATTTGACAGTCACCAACATATCTGTACAAATATTAGATGAACAAATTAGTATAAATTAAAACATGATAGCGCTGGGTTGGCAAAAGTTAGTAAACTAAACATAATAATATAGATACTAACCCATGCTTCATTCCATGAAGATTCCATAACTTCATAACTTCTTTTTCTCCTTCATTCACGTCTGTGAACTCATCAATCATCTGCAATAAAAGAATAGAGTCAGTTACAAATAGAAGTTAATCGAAAACAACTTAAAGAATTTTCAAAATTAAAAACAATAATTACCAATTGAGTTTTTATTCTCATCCATTCAGGATCGATTTCAGCCTCGCTATCTTCATCAATTTCTTGAGGCTTGATTGGAAAACAATCTGTGGATTGGTAATATTGTCTATTATGACCTCTTATATAAGGTCTAATGGAAATAATTCCATCAGGATCGTCTGTTTTAACGAATTGTGGCAGTGAAAGCTTTTTTGGTTTAAGATATATGAGTTGAGTGACAGGAGACCTCCGAACTGGTCCTTTTTTGCTGAATGCATGGCCAATAGTAGGATGAGAAAGGTCATATGGATTACCCGCATAAGAACCATCAAAGTTTTCGTTAACGGTAACATTAATTTTATACCCTTTTGGGTCTGGAATGAGTGAAAAGTTGAACCTCATGTGACAGTTTTTCAAGTGATGCATTAAAGACATAACCACTTTACATTTTAAAGAGCACCATGGGCACTTCAAGTCTTGACTTGATTTTGTTTGTTGTAGCACAACTTCACCGTGGAGGAATCTATAAGTTATTTTACCACTGGCTTTGGTATTTTTTTCTATTAAATCCAAGTTGGAAACAGATGAGCTACTGGAGCATGTTTTTAATCCGTTTTTCTTTAGAAGTTGATTTTGTGTTCCTCCATTGTAGAGTAAAGAATTATTTTCATTGTTTGGGCAGCTAAGAGGTAGATTGAGAAGAAGTAATTTCCCAGGATTATCAGTCCACATTAAATGGAATACTAATACAGGACCTTTTTCAAAAACAACAGCACTGTTATCTTGAGCTCGTGAGACAGATTCCCACGATGAGACTTTATGGTTGTTAACCTGATTGTTGACTTGGCTAGTGTTTGTTTCTTGTGAAGCCTCCACGAGAACGATCTGATATTCTCCGTTGGTCAAAACACATTTATGATTACGATCAATTACTGTTAACTCTCTAGTGAATTCTTCAGAATGAGAAACTTTTCTCTTTTTAAAGGATGGAGTATCACTATCGTCACTTTTAGTTTCTCCATTAACAAATGATTTAGTTGCAGTGATTTTAAAATGGAGAGAGTAATATTTGACTAGTTGCCCATTTGATAAACTAAAAAATTCTTTTGGCACTGTCAAGGTAACTGGAGTGGGCGCTTGATCATTCGGATTGATAGGAATTTCACAACTGCCAATTGTAACGGAGCTAACAGGTGAATGAGGATCATTTCTTTTCTTATGACAGAATTTAACTAAGGACAGTTCCAGGTTAGCTCGCATTTTGTTGTCAAAGTTTTTTGAAAATACTCCAACACAGGCAATAGACAGATTTTGGATTTTTCTGTGAGTGAATAAATAAAAAAATACAGGTTAGAGAAAAAGTAAGTTGAACAAACAGAGACTCATTACCTTTCACTAGTATTATCATCATCATTTTTCGCAGCTACCCGGACGTAAATAGAATCGACTTTGAAGTTTTTTCTGGCTTTATGAGACCGAGACATTCGATGCTTCATGTAAGAAAGGGTGCGATGGAGAAATATGGGCTGAGAGACAACGAAAAAAATAACCAAAATAAGTCAAGCATGATTCAGTTGACAGTGAATTAGAGAAATGACAAGAAGATAAATAGGTACAAATTATATAGAAGAAACAAAGAGGCAAGGAAAATCATTTGAATGCATTTTTAAGTAGCTTACCGAGATGAGATGGCGATTCCTAAGATAGCGATAGATCTGTGTTGGTTTTGCAATGGTTGCAAGCGGACCAATTTGAGAATCTAATAACATGGTGGATCACAGTAAAATACAAGTTATTGTTAACAAAAACGGATCAAATGTTTAAAGAAAAATTAAATAAAACTTACCATCCATTTTGTTGATATCCCAAAGTATAAAAACCTAAACAAAAGGTTTTTGTAGCGCTCAGTAAGGCTTATTTCACAGGTAATAGAGTTATATTTTTTTGCGCCATCTATCTCTAAGGAATGTAACAATTTTGAGTAATTTTTATGTCTTTTTTTCATTCATAATTTCATTCATAATTAAAATAAATTAAACTCAAAAAATTATTTTATTTATTCATTTGCAAATTTTACAAGTTAAAAGATTGAATAATTAGAATATTGGAATGAAAAATTACTGAAATTTTCAAGATTAGACGTTTAAGATAAGACATTTAATTTCCTAACATTTGTTTCTAAAACTATCTTTCACATTGAAAAGTATCCTAAAATTGTGAATGATTTGATGATCACAAATGATTTTCAATTGATTATGCAAAATATTAGGAAATATTAATATTTAGGACATGATATTTAGCGATATCGCTGTATACTAGAGAGATTGGGATTTTCCTCCTGAATAAACAAATATCCTTGTAACACGTCAACAGACTGGTAAGGATGAACAACCTACATAAATGAAGCATTCATCTGATAACATGAATATTACAATGATATAACTTTTTTGTAATAACGATAATGACCTAATGACCTTATCCTTACATGAATTATAACAAAATAGCATAATTGATAGAGATATATTCTTGAAATGTCAAATCAGAAGGCCATCCACTAAAGGAGTTTTGCGGCCGTTCGCTAAAAGCAGAAGATCGTTGTTGAAACGAAAAATGTAATCGATCATTGATGCTCACCAACCATTTCTGCCAACCAAAGTAAATTTCACCGCTTTAACAGCTTTTATCATTAACTAAAAATCGAAGTGACCTGTTCTACATTAACAGAAATTTTTCTCTTCAAAAATATTTCCTTTTCTCATTGGTCATTAAAAATTACACCAAAAAACATTTGTAAAATCTGGTTCCATAACTACACAGAAAGCGATCTAAATTTGAACTGTAAAGATTATTCATCTAAAAATATCGACCGGAGACTTTTTTAATTGAACAAATGAGCTACACTAGTGGTCAGGGTTAAGTTAACAAAAAAGGGTCAGACTTAAGTTAATTTTCAAGTGTCGCCATCTCGAGCATTTACCGTTTTAAGAGACACTAAACAATAGAAATCAGAAAAATTAAGTTCGATCTTAAAGGCACTTTTATTTCTTGTTATTTAAATGGCGACTATGAAAAAAATCTCCGATTTTATTAACTTAACCCTGACTACTAGTGTATATTTTTATGCTTCTACAAATTTTCGATTCTTACCTTGAAAGTTCTTGACGTAACTTGATTTATCGATCCATTTTTGCCTCGATATTAGTTAAAATTGATCAAGCAAACTTCATGTTTATGATTTATATGAATCAGATTTATCTTTTTGCTATGCTTTTTAATCAGAGATTGATAGTGAATGTATGCAAATATGAATGCCATATTCGTGAGATGAATTATGGTTCACAGTTTCATAATCTAGAATAATCATTCAGTCGACTCATTGTTCATATTGTTTTCATTATAATTATCTTTTAACTTGAATGTTGACATTGAGTTTTCTATTTCAATCAACGGTTGTTACAATTTTTTAATACCGAAAACGCCTTTGTTTTATATTGATAACAACATAAAGCATTGCTAAAGATGATTGAGACGGGAAAACATTGAAGGTCAAACAAGATACAATGCAAAAGATTCTTCATTTATCCTATTTTGATATTAAAATCAAGTGAGCTTGGATGGATTCTCATGTTATATTGATATTTTTTGCCAAACTATCTGATTGATAGTCTCTAGAATTCTTGAACAGGTTTATTTTTTCGGGTATTTCGAGATGATGAGTTTCGTAGACGGCAAATATTCTATTCTCTTCTAGATTAATTTTTTTGGTATTAAAATGCAACATTGAAATAATTGTAGTTGAATTAGTTTAATGGATCAATGGATGCAAGGAACAAACAAAATAAAATTTGATATTAGCATAATTACAGTTACATTTCATGAATCAACCATGTATTAATCGTTGATTGATTTTTGGTGAGATAAACAATTGAAGTGTTTCAAGTTTGCTTTATTTAATTACATAACATGACTTTTTCACTAATTCAAGCATTAACATGATTATATTGAGTAATCAAGTCAATTATCGCATGGTGATAACAAGGTAATAATCAGGTTTAATCAGTAAACTCTACAATTGGAACCACAAATTGACATAGTTCTGATAAAAATAAAAGAAAATTTTCAACATTATTTGATTAAATTTCAACATTATTGTTGAAATTTAAATGTTTCAAATCGATTTCCTGATCAACATTAGGCAGTTTTAGCGAATTTAATTTTATCATTAAATGTGCTTAAATTAATTGACAGTGAGATGAAAAGTGCCAATTAAAGCATGAAAACTCCAATCAGTATAGTCCTAAGAAAAAAATCAGCACAACCAGACTCAATTGAACAAGAAAAAAGTACAATTATCTATAGGGATCAAATATGGATAGTAATTGAAAATTGTCAATTTGATATCTTTTTACATATTTATAATTATATGTATTAATATTTATAATATCAATAGATATATTGATAAATTTTAAATGTGAAATTATTCAGTGTGTATCGGTGAGATTACAATTGAAGAGATGAGAAGGAAATTAAATGTGAATCAATAACTACACATTTATAGTCAAATTAATTTTCAATAAATTTTTTCATCATTTTTATGCTCAATTCAGGTTTCGATGCCGATATTATCTCGTTTAAAAACTATTCAAAATCGGATGAGACTAAGTTCAATGTATATCACGATCACCTTTTCCAACCAGTTTTATTACCAACCATAATTTGTTAATATTGCCTATCCAGTGAAATCTCGTTATAATTGATTGCTATTGTGATGGACTTCGTTTAAATTGTTCGATCTTTTTCCACGGAATTAGTCTAAGGCACAACAAAGCTAATTTACAACTCCTGATTCATCTAATTACACATTTCCTTTGCTCCCAGCCTTTGACAGCCAAAGATTTTTGGAGAAATGGTCAAGATCATTGATATAATATCTTGGTCTGTTGATCAATCTTAAATTTAATCCTGAAATTATTAAATTTTGAAAATACTTTTAACCGCTCCTAGAGCACCAGATAAAGTTGGACCTTGTTGTGGTTGTTGTTGATTTTGATTTTGTTGTTGACCTTGAGCTAAGCCCATTCCAGGGACATTATTTCCGTAGCCAAATTGTTGCCGATTGTTCATCGTTTGTTGTTGATTTTGTTGTAATTGTTGCTGTTGTGAAAACTGTCGCTGACCGTAGTTTTGCTGCCCCTGTTGATACTGTAATTGTGCTTGCGATTGCTGCTGGTTCAATCCAGAACGATTAATACCTTGTTGATTCATATTAACATGATTTTGTTCATGCTGCTGCATCATCTGACCATGGCCATCAAAGCTTGGTGGGTGACTGACTCTTGGAGTTGTAGCTTCTTCTAACATTTTCTTACCACTATTAAGTAAATTTGAGATCGGGTTAAGATTGTTAGCTTGTTGCTGCTGAGGTAAATGTTGATACTGTTGCTGTTGGTTTTTTAATAATTGCTGATGATGCTGTTGTTGCTGTTGGTGTTGTTGTTGATGCTGTTGCTGGCTGATCTGATTCACATGTCCCTGAACTCCTTGGTTCGGTCTTAATTCCAAACTATTAGGCCTTTGTTGTGGTCCTATTTGTTGATGATGACCCGGATGTTGTTGGTGAGTCAATTGAGCTCCGTAACTGCCTTGAGGCCTCATTCCTTGACCAATAACATTGGTTAATACTTTCTGATTGGAAGAAGTTACTTGCTGTGGCTGTCCGTGAAATTGATGCTGACCGTAACCTTGGCCCTGGGACTGATGTTGTTGGTGGGCAAGTTGATGTTGTGGCTGTTGCTGATGTGGATGCTGATGCTGCTGATGCTGATGCTGTGGTTGATGCTGATGCTGTTGATGCTGTTGGGAATATCCCGGTTGCTGATTCTGCAATTGCTGCTGATTGATTGAAGGATGGGTTTGATATCCAGTTTGACCCTGTAATTGGTTTTGTTGTGTTTGGGATGTTCGAGAGTCGCCTACCGGTCCTCTGTTTATTTGATTCGGAGTAGCCTGAAGAAGTTGACAATAAAAAAGGTTATTAAATGGTAAGTGAGTGTGAATGGAATGAAAATTTCATTAAAAAGAGCACAAGACACAAGAACTTTCGGGTTATAATTTGACATTAATACAGTTTGGTGATTAAAATAGTTAATGAAATTGAATTGTTAAAGACATGATACAGGTGAGTGAGAGAGCGAAAGACGACATTGAAACATTTTCAGGAAAGGATTTAGTATCAATACAAACACTTATGGCAAGTTATTGGATTAAGGCCATTCCAAGAAAGCCAAATAAGCGGATTTTTCTGTATTTTTAATAATACTGAAAAGATTGACTTAATAGTAAGTGAAAAGTTGATATGAAAGTTTATGATTTACAACATTAAAATAAAAAATGTCTATTGAATGAGTAATAATGAAAATAAATTTAAATTCTTGCATAAAATGACTTCCCCTAATACCTAAATAAGTGAATCAAATAATTACGAAGAATATAGTACTGTGAGATTAAGATAGTTAAATGGTTACACGAAAGGGTCTCATATCTAACATGCAGCATTCATGACAAACATAGCTATTAACAAATACACAAAACAATTAAACTTTGTTTGGCAAATCAAATATAAGTTGAGTTAAATTGAGATTAAATTTCAAGCAAGATATTTGTGACAAAAATTCATGGATAAACACATAAATAAGGATAATTTTATGGTAATTGAGTGATTTCGTGTTTGATTCATGCAAGGTGATTGAATGAAAAGACCAGTTTCTCCTTGCTGACTTCAGTGCATCTAATGACCACAATAACACTTATTACAATGCATATCCAAATGATAAAATATTGCACATTAGCAAATTTGGAGATGATAGTGTTGATGCTGAATTGTAATTGTGTATGTATTATATTAATATGCTCCGCTCCCCCACCTTGACGTAGACTCACATGTCGAGTTGTCCCGTCGATGGCATCAGTCAGAAAATTTGACGGAACTAGACCTCGATTACCGTTGAGTTCGCCCATATAAAATCCATCTTCATCCAGATCACCGAAAACGTAAATATGATCACCGGCATGAAAAGCTAATTCCATCTACAATTATTAATGGATCAATAATAAAAATCAAATGCAATGCAAAGAAAAAAAAGAAATGAACTTAAAAAATTGAAAAATATGAAATATTTAAAATGATAAACAGCTAAAATAGTTTATAAAGAAAAGTGATCAATGATTAAAGTAAATCATAGTAAAATACAGTTTCTATTAAAACGCTTATAAGATTTAAATTGAAAAAATCTAAGACAAACTGAAGAAATCAATTAAATTATAACAGAAAAGTCCTTTTTTTTGCAATGAACATGCTTCATGGCAAGAACAAAATAAATTCATTCACTGATGATTAAGAAATTGACTATCTCAGGCTAGTAAACATAATTAAAGCAAATTTTTCAAAATTTGAATTTCAATAGCTAAAGCAGCAACTCAAGCATTTTCTGGTTCTAAGTGACTGTGAATGCAGATCTATAAGTTAATTCTGAGTTTGATTGTATCTGTAACACAACCTATGGTTAACATGGGAAATTTTTGTAAATCTAATAGAAATGATCATATAACCCTTGATCAACAAGTTTCGTTTGGAAGATATTCATGAATTAACAATTTTCATAACGTATTTCTTCACTTTATAACCCTACCTCAGCATCTGGATTAGGCGAAAGCTCTTGTGGATCGTAATCATAAAGAGCAATCATTTTCTTTACATGTAAATGAGCCCAAGGATCATTTTCATTTTGTCCTCTTATTGGTGCACCAGTTTCAGCATCGTATTGAACCTCAGAGACCATATTGCAAGGCACAAAACCTATTCGATCATTCAATTCACCTCGATAAAATCCATCTGGGTCTTTGTCACCAAAAATCTGTAGAATAATTGAAGTAAAGAGGAAACAGTATATTAATCGGTTACTTATATCATATTATGTGTTGATCTTATTTTACCTTAATAATATCCCCTTCACGGAATGGTAACTCTTCATTGGCCGCATCAGGGTTTGGAGACATTGTCAATGGATCGTAATCGTAAAGTGCAACAAAATAACGAACATCACGCTGCTGACGATTAGGTACAACTCTAGATTGGCCGCCAGCAATAGCTCCTCGCCCTTGACCGAAATGAGATCTCTCATGATCAGTGTATTGGCGATTTCGTTGAGGAGGCTGTGGAGAAGAGCCACCAATTCGATTGTTTCCACCTTGTAAAGCCTTCTTCGGGTCATTCATATCTTTTGTAATAGCTGAAAAAGTTGTATTACCTAACAGAACATACAAAATATATTTTATAATAATCACTTACCTATTGACGGAATGTTAGATTGATTATTTAAGTTTCCTGGTGTATTTTGAAAGTTGGATTGGATTTGATTATGAGGCAACTGCTGCTGTTGCTGAGAGTGTGGTTGATTTACATTCATATTTCGGTTGGCTTGATTATGTTGATTTGAAAACTGATTTTGATTAGGATGATTCGACAAATTACGTTGATGATGAGATGTTTGTTGCCTAAATTGTTGCTGTTGTTGATGATGTTGTTGCTGCTGTTGCTGTGTTTGCTGTTGCTGTTGCTGTGATTGTGGTTGAAGATGGGACTGCATTTGCATTTGTTGAGACGATGGTTGCTGTTAAGAAGAAATGACAATCGTATTAAAATTTTATTTACCAATTAAATTATTAACAAGATCATTTGTATCATAAATGAGGAAATCCATACCATACGAGGCTGTCCACGGCTTTGAATGTGTCCTCTCATTGCAGGGCTACCACTTTGACTCTAAATAAAAAATTAGAATGAAGTATTGAATATTTATAATTCCAACGGTAGATTGATTATTAAGTGCATTTTCATTAACATCGAGCAAGACAAAGTTGTGTATGCTTTTCAAACAAATAATTAGTTTGGAATTTGAAAATTTCATTTTCAACAGTTTCAGGGAATGAATACACCTAGAAATGGGAATACATGACAACATAAATGTTTGACACAACACTTAAACCAAAAGATAAAGCTACCTGAAGTTGGACAGGATCAAAAACTTGAGATCGACGAGTGACATTGTTCATTAATTGATTGATTTCAGTCTCCGATTCAGAATCAGAATGGCTTTTTTGGACAGCTTCAATTCTCATTCTCAATTGACCATGAAAATAATTGTTATCAATAGACTAGCAAGTGTGAAAAAATTAACAAAAATGAAGCTATCATTTCAATTCAATTTTCAGTAATGCAGTTTTTAGTTTTGTTATACATTCTAATGATAATTTAGAATCAGATTAGTTTTTTAAACTTAAACACAGTTAATATAACAAATTTAAAGTTTCTTTCAAAGCAGATAACTGAAAATAAAATTTACCTTTCGAGGATTGTTGAACTTGATCAATTCATCAGGAATTTGACATGCTATTGAATCTTGTGATAGATTTTCACCAGACTTTGTCCGTACTGTAACTGCCTTTTTGTGAAAACTTTCAACTTGAGAAATGTCAAGAAGAGCATGATCCCCTGGAAATAAATAAAAGAAATATAATTTAATTACAATCGTAATTGGATATTTACTATTGACTAACCCGTTGGACTATCAATTTCTGCTAATTTTTTATGGGCCGAAAAAACGGCATAGCCTGTCACAGCACATCCATTCGAAGTACCAAATTGGTCTAATGTAACTGGAAGCCAAGTTACAAGAAGAGTACCATCCTGAGGTCCAGACTCAATTTGTACATCCACAGGAGGCTCCGGAAGACCTTCAAGAAAATAAAAGTATAATTTATTAAAAGACTAATCGACTTAAAAATTTTAAGAATTGTAATCACTTTAAGAAACATTTCGCATGCATCTTTTGAAAAGATAGGAATAAATAAAACGAATTACACTTACTTTTAGGCTGAGTCCGAAAGTCAACAAAAGTAGTGAGCATTTCAAGTTTTTTAGGATTTTTCTCCTCTGAACATAGCAATTTACCGGGCTTAGCACGAACCGAAACTCGATACATAGTATTTGGAGAGAGACCGGTAATCAAGTGTTTGTAAGTGCTGGGTCCAACAGTTTTAACTTCAACAGAGTTCACAGCAACAACATGATAAAAGTTACTATTAGAAGGTAACCAACTAATCAAAGCAGATGTCGCAGTAATACTGGTAGCTTTGACGCTACATGGAGCAAATGGTACATCTGAATAATAAGAAATGAAATTAAGAATTAGTTGACATACAATCAAGATAAAAATAGGACAATATTACGTTGACAATTTTTGAAAAAAGGTGATTTGAAAAACAATAAACTCAGAAGAAAAAATCAATAAAAGTTTTATAAAACAAATGCAAAAAAGTCATGATTGTCAATATATAAATGAATATAAAAAAAGCATAAGATTATTGAGCAACTTAATAAAGAAATAAATAAATAAAATCAACATTAAAATGAAATAAGATAAAAAAACGTTAAAAGGTACAATAATTATAATGAAACTGTGCATTCATTATTACAATGTGTATTATTATAATTGAAGACCTACTTTTACCAATGACTATTGTACATGCTGCATCCCTAGAAGCTCTTCCTTGAGGTGCGATGGCTCTAACACTGATTCTATGGGGCTGAGAGGGAAAGAGTAGGTTAGATGTTTGAAAATAACGTAAATTTTCAGTTGAACTTTTCATGAAACCTTTGAGATTAAAATTTATATAATACGAATCATGATTATAAAATTCTCCAAATCATTTATCTAATAAACTAACAAGGAGAAGACTTTTCACTGTCAGAAGTAACAGCTAAAACTGGTACTTAAACGTTTGAGCTAATTGTTATCGGAATCAATATAGCTAATTCTTAGGGAAATAATACAGATCTAGATAATATTTTTAGCTAAATTAGGCAACCTATATAAGTAATAATTTAAGTTATTGAATCAAATTTGCCTAAAAGTTTGAATAGCTGGTGTGAAAAGCAAATTATCAATGAATCAAAGTATCCATCACCGGGTCTAATCTAAACTAACAACTGTACAACTCAGTGTTTTAGACTGGAGCCATCAAAAATTGATCTTACAATTGAAGAGTCGACACCTTCTACTAAGGCTCTTGTTCGCTCAATACTTGGTATTGTGACTTTTAAAACTCCATCAACATAAATTTGGTAATTGTCAATGTAACTTTTTGGGCAATCAGGAGGTAACCAGCTTAACAAAATACTTTTATGCAATTGACGTTCCAAAATTAATCTTTTTGGTGGAGGAACTGTTGAAGCAATAAGGAAAGTTCAATTTATTAATTAATGATATTAATTTGGAATTTGAATTAAATTATCTTACCTGTGTCTTTTGCAGCATTCGCTTGAGCTCGCTCTGGGTCAGAGAGGTCTTCCTCATCAATTTCAGACGATTCAACAAGCTCTATGTAATCATTCATCCTATGAAAGTCCTCTGTAAGGGAGAAAATGTAAAGTTTTAAGAGATAATATTATAGATACAATAAAACACGAATTGTAGCGAAGGGCGGCAAAATGTAATTCATCGCCGACTTAAAACTAAATTAAAACTGAGTGAGATAAAACTCAAGAAAATAAATTCACTGCGAATTTGGTAGCTCCAATCATTATCAATAATCAATACAAATCAAACTTTTTTATTTCCTCAATAAAGATCTTACCGGGTGCAATAAGGTGTTGAAAATTTGAATGAGCCATAACATCGTCTAAAATGGCATCATAAAATTCAGGTGGATAACTGCAGGTTGATTCGTCACCATCTCTACCTTCATAGAGAATGGACGTTTGAAATTCAAATAAATCCTCCCCAGTAAGCTTTTCAACAAAATTAGAAGGCACTAAACCTCGGCGTCCATCAAGTAATTCACCAAAATAAAAACCATCATCATCGACATCACCAAAAACAAGAATGAAATCACCAGCAGCTAAGTGTAACTCTGATTCAGGATTTTCATTTGGTGATTGTTTGTAAGGATCATAACTATAGCGAGCAATAAACACGCGACATCTTCCACGATTTGGAACCTCAATATAATCAGCAAGATCTTCAGCATATTGAAGTTCTTGATTTTTTATCAAAGCTTGTAGAAGCTGGATATGGTCAATTTCTTCGTCAAAATAAGCATTCGCTGATAACATCAATCGTTTATCCAACATATTACGATCAGAAATGGCTCCTGTAATAATTGATTAAGATTGATTGGGGAAAATAAAAGATCATTGTTAGTTAGTTGGTTAAAAGAAAGAGATGAATTGTTTGACTTAATACCATAAAATTGGGTCAATTAATGAATGTTATTTATACTAGGATAGTTTGTTGTTCACTCAAGCTTAAAGTGAAACAAGCATAAATTGCCCGGTTTACAAAGAAAAGTGACAGAAAATAAAAACATTAAATCGGTCAAGTTTAGTGGGTAACAAAAGTATTTACCAGAAAAAAGTTGAGAATAAAGTGTTGGTAGTAAGCCAGGATGAGCAATTCCAGTCAAAGTTGGTAGGGATGAAGATAAAAATACTGGCGATGATACATTACTTGATGAGATACGTTTAACTTTTTGATCCAGTTCAGCAAGTATTCTATTGTCTTGTTCCAATTTTTCCATCAACTTGTCTAATTCTTGAGGCGATATTGAAGAACCTAATGACATAATCCCATGAGGTGAAAAGAAAGGACGAGAAAAAAATACACGGATTAATCCAATTTAATATCGAGTGAAATGATTAATATTAATTTGATGACCAAGAAAAAGATTATGTATTAACCTGATGGTCTTGAATTTAATTGTGAGGAAATTAATTGCAAAGCTTGTTGAGTATCAATTAAAGATGGCATAGATGATGATAGATTTGCTCCTCCTCCATAAGATGCCAATGCTAGAGAACCTATTCGATTTAATGGAATGGTGTTCAGCTCACTAATCGTTGAAACTTGATCACTGACAGTTGATGAGGTATTGGTAGAAGTTGTTGATGTTGATACTGATCGAGTTGTAATTGTATTCAAAGTTGGTGGAGGTGTTGAAGAGTGGCTTTCCTTTTCAGTGGATGTTGATTTTGATGCAGTAGTTACTAAAGTTGACGAGGGCAATGGTGTATTATTAACGGTTGTTTTAGGTGTATTTGTTGCAATTTCATGGCTAGTTTCGATGGTTGATGCAGTAATTGTTGTTACTAGTTTCTTCTTAGGCAATCGCTCTTTTTTTTCCAATTCCTCAAGTTCTTTCAGTATTTTGTCATCCTCTTCCAATTTTTTCAACAAAGCATCAACATCTATGGGTTTTCTGTGACCATTACCAGCTGTTAATAGAAAGATAAAAAAGGTATATTAAATATTTTGTTTAATGCAAATCCATTATATTCTGTGATGATTATTCAACTTGTTATTATCCAATCAAAGAGATAAACATATTGGGAAAAATTTTACAAAATAATCACGCTTTCGACTGATAGTGTAAGTAGCAGGATTGCTAGTTACAGAAGTTAAGTGAGTTGATTAAATAACACTCTTGGTGGCTATCAGAAGAAAGTGGTTTAAATTGTAGATCAATAATTTGCTAATAGCTTTTAGTTAACAGTTTGGCAGTTTATTAGATAATTTGAATGTTCGCCTAGGCTTCACTGAACACTTGAAATCTATGACTATTATCCTGGAGCATGGCATCAATCCTTCAATCGTTTGAAACAAAAAGTGCTGCTATCCTATTTATACATTTAACTCTTAAGTAATCAATTATTTGTATAATATTTTCCTTTTGATTGTTGATAACAACCAAAATAGCAATAAATAAAGGATCGAGTTCAATTCTCATTAGAAGCAACATTACACATGCAAAACAGTCATTGATTCAGTTGGATGGAAAAAAATCACGATAAAAAAGCATAAATATGGCAAAAATAACTTGAAACTGTTTCTGTGTCATCTGTGATTACTTTTGACTAGCAAAAATAAAATAAATAGAAACTAAAACAGCTAACCCAAGCACTATCTTTATTTTGGACAAAAATACAAGTTATTGTTATTACAGTTACAAGGACAAAATTGATCTTACCTTGATCTTCTGGTTTGGTCTTTCCATTTAGATCACTGGCTGTTTGGGTAGAGCTAATGGTTGATGTAGACCCGATTGTTGAAGATGCCTTCGATTGATCACTAAATTTTTTCTCGGCCAAATTGACCTCCATAGATGAATCCATTTCTCATTAGAATGCGTTGAAAATATCAATGGAAGGTTTAAAATAAGTGTAAGAAAGATTAGACAAACAGAACAGATTATAAATAAGAATAGAATCTATTCATTCACTTCATTATAATAATGACCATGATAAATTGTAAAACCTAAATAAAGCAGAGTGTTGGTAGCAAGGTACAGTTACCAACATTATAATTGAATAAAATAAGTGATATTATTATTAGAAGACTAATAACAATATTGGTCAAGAAAGATGTTGATTACTGATAACAAGGTATAGCTGAGGATGATGTGTATCAAGATGTCGATGATAATAGTCCAGCATATGATTAAGGATGATAATGATATTTAATGACCAAAGATCAGGATGACTGGTTGAATTGAAAAAAAAGACGATGTAAAAATAAAAGACACAAGGAACAGGAAAATAATAAAATTGGTTAAAGCTTATTTACAATTATCCAAAAAATGCTATATTAATGGTGACAATAAACAATATACACTGGAAAACGAGAGAAGCAAAATTTTGGTGGTTATGTGAGTGGGAGAGAGAAGGGGGTGGAAGAGAAAGAGTTACATAAAGAAAGAGAAGAAAGGGACAACCAGAGGTAGACAGTGAGTCTGAGAATCATGTCTTTCAAAAAATGTACAGTCTCCGATACTGTTCAAGCTTTCTGTAAACTCTATCGATTAAAAATGTTGAGTTAGTCTATAAAAGCAAGGAATCTTTATTTCTCTTTCATTTCCAATTCTTGGCGAAATGACTGTTGGCCTTTTTACGTCATTCCTGTTCTCATCATCATTATTATTATCAACAACAGCAACAACCAAAAACAACTTTAACCCTATTCTATTGATATTCAAAATGTGTGTTCCTATGTTTCTCATCTCTTTACCTTTACATAAATATAAATATATTAGACAGTTGATGGAACAAGTTTTACATACAGAATTGATATTTACTAGATGATAGAGGAAGAGAGAGAGAGAGAGAGAGAGAGATCAAAATATAGATGAACAGTTTATTATTACAATGATGATTTAAGTAATGATAACAACGATGAAGATGTTAAAAAAGGTACAAAATAAGAAAAAAAGTATAAAAACGCAAATCCAATGTAGGTTGTTGTCACCATTTCTTGTGTAACTTAAACTCTGAGGATTTTTATACTTTGTTGGTTATTATGTTATTATAACTCCTACACGTGAACTTTTATGCACCTTTGCTTTTAAATCTAATTTTATAATTCCTTTATGATCTTAACATTTCAATTTTAATAATCAATTATTACTCGAAAAGTCTGTGAAATTAATTTAAAAAAATATACAGATAAAGTTGCTTATGAACGAAAATCAAAAATTGAAGTGTTTTCTCAAACTTTTATGGAACCCATCAGTGATTAAATAAACATTGACAATGTGCGATTACTTGCACATCCTATTCACACATTTACTGTCATTATTTAAATTTTTAAGATGACTTGTTAAATTCAGATTAAATAAATAATAAACAGTTACTGCCAAATTTTGATCAACAATTGCTAATCCTTGCATCTTTAAATTTGACTTTTGAGTTACCCAAAAAACCAATGCTTAATGTTTAACCGCTTATTTCAGTACCATTTTAACCAGTTTTGCCAATTACATTAATTAAAATTTGAGTCATTATGAACCTGGTTTTTGGGGAAACCAGATTTTTAAGACTTATTGTTGAGACATGAGTTTTCAATTTTATATACTTTTACTAGCCATAGAGAACTGATGAACATTTGTGTAGCATTTAATTTAAATTAGAGGCAATACCTGACTTAGATTTTATTTGGGATTGGAATCAAGCTAATCATAATATTGATAAGATCACAACGTTCAATTTTACATATCTTGCAATCAATCATGAGATACAGAGCAAATGAATTGATACATGACTCCTTGATTTTTCCTCTTCCATCAATAATTTTTCGGGTGAATAAGGTAAACAATCAAAATGAACCAATTGATTAATCTTAAGCTTTTTGCGTCGTTATTGAGTTAGTAATGATAAAAAACACTTCCCACTTCATGTAAACAATCTTAATAATGATCAAGTCATTTAATATACCAAACAAAATTCCAACTTGTTGATTTCAATGTGCATTTATATAAAAATCACTTTTTTGTGGAAACTAAAAAATAATCCTAAAAATGCAGCTCAATTGCTGTATTAAAGCTTATCCAATGAATGGCTGTAGTTCAATGAAATTTAATTGCAATGTTACTTGCAGATGGAAATAGCAAATCTGTGCAATATTACAAAAATAAATAATTTACCAAATGTTGGATAAATTTGCTATTGCAATTTGAAGGATTTTTCTGCAGGTTCAGGCTTGTGTTTAACATTCAAGATTGAATTGAAGTATTGCAATGAAATTTTTATCTCGATAGTTAATATGACCTAAATTATCAAGGCGTCCGGGAAATTTTTAACCCAAACTTGAATGACAATTGTTAATAAATATATAAGAAATGTTAATACCGATAATTAAAAACATATATCTCAAGTAGATCATTGATGAACGTAAACAAGGAACATTTCTTTTGCCTACTTCACTCGTGATAATCTTTATACCTTACCTTTTTGTTCACTTGTTTTTATTTTTATTATTATTATTAATAAGTGGATCAACAATTTAATCAACGATTTGTTCAACTAAAAGCAAGGTTTAACTTTGCCTACAAAGTATAGATTGTAAAACTATTAATAATCGTGGTTGCCTTCTTGATCCTTCAACCATCATCTTTATTCCCTTTTCAATATGACAGCACAAAATCAGGAAAAAATTCACTTTCTTTCACTCCTTTACTTCCCATTAATTTGAGAATCGCAATCAAGATAATCAGTTTAATCAATTCAACGATAATCTACTCTTTTTGCCGATGTTAAACACTTCAAAATGTAGTTAAAAACAATACCTAGACAAGGTTAATCATTTTAAAAATAGCTTGACATAAAGTATGCAACCATTGCTTGCTAGATTTATGTTGAACCATTACCCAGCAAGAAGGACTCTTGAAAGAGCGCGATTTGATAAGGCAATAGATAAGAAAGAAAGGGAAATCAGAGGAGGTGGAGGTGAAGGTGGATGATTGAGAAGATAAGTCTTTCTTTTTCTTTTCTCTCTTCCCGGGATTGGAACCTTGACAACCAGTGTCAATAATCATCTTCGAGTATTTCGATATATAAATGGATTCGTTGCCTTCCGTCCATAACTTGAGTTGAGCTACCAAACAAAGTAACATCGTGCTAACATTTACCATTAACTCTTCCTTTACTTTTGCCTTTGTGTTTATCAATTTTAACAAATTCACTTATTAACTTTCATCATGAAGTTTTTCATATTCACTGTTTGTGTTGCTGGTTTTGTAGCAGTTGTACTCACTGGTAAGTTACAATTTGTTTTCAATCATTGCCACTGTGTCTAACCGTTATTCATTTGTATGAACTCTGTTTCTTTTTGTTTTATCTGTAGCTCCAGCTGATCATTCCCATACCCATGCCGAAGCAACCAATGAAACTGCTCATTCTGCCGGCCATGCACATTCCCATGAACACCATAATCATACCGATGAAGGATCCCATTCTGGCCATCATGAAATTAGTTTCCACCATGGCCATGATCACGGTCATGACCATCATCATCATAATTCACATGCTAATCATTCTCATGAGAGTGATCATTACGAAAATGATGGACACACTGCACACAAGCCTGGTGATAATGTTCATTCCCTTGATCTCCACATCAAATGTCATGGAGAGTACTCACCATCTACTGAATGTGCCAATGGAACCAATTCGTCTGATATTTTCTGGTTTGACATGACTCGAAATGTTTGCAACAAATACGAAGTTGGTAAGTGCCCATCAGCTGGAAGTAAAAACGTATTCTCTTGCATGGATGATTGTTTGAAATGCATAACTGATGGTAACGCCATTCAAGGAGCAGAACCTGCCATAACTGCCCGAGCTGCATCTCCAACTCCTTCTGCAAGCACACCAATGGCCACTTCACCTTCAACATCAGCTCCAACCACTGCTAAACCAAGCTCAACTACTAGCGCCCCAAGTTCAACAACCACTGCTGCTGCTGCAAGTACAACCGCTGCTGCTAGTACAGCCGCCGCTTCAGTTGCTACTTCTGCCGCTACTACTGCCTAAATTGATTAGCAATCCTCATCTTCAATTGTAGGTTTGGTTCTAGTTTCGGATGTAATTCAACGCATTCAAAATAACGTTCCTTTTCATGTCAGCTATAATTTATTTTCCAAAAGTTCTGACTTTTCCCCATCATTAATCTGTAATAGATCAACACATTCAAGCATGCTATGAAAAAAGTTTATCAATAAATTTTGAAAATTAAAAATTTTCACCAAAAACTAAACCAGTCATTTTCACAATCTTGATTACCGCGTTGTTTAAGAAAGAATGAATTTCTTATCTGCCATGATCAATATCATGGATAAAAAATACCCTCTATCAAAAGTTTAGTTTGGTTAATTGTTGAGTGGTTTTAACTCAATTAGCTGATCAAAAAACGAGGGAATTACCTCATTTTATACTTTCTAATATATCAGGAAGAGTTTTATAAGACAAAATTAATCAATTCGCACTTTTAAATGCATATTTACTTCCAATGATCTATTGTAATTAAATTATTGAAATTTTTACATCGAGAGGCTTTGAGGTGAGATTCTTACTAGTTAGCCGTGGAGAGCTTTCGAAATTCAAACAAAATTATAACTATTGAAATGCAAATAAACTCCTTTCCACACTGCGCATATGTTGTATGCTTGTACGAAATTTCCTCGTAATCGGTTGTTTGGTTTAACCAAAATCGTGAAAATGATTTTTTTCGTTCAGACCAACTTAGTTAATAATGTAATTTTTGTAGCATATTAAATTTTCATTTATTCACTAATCGAAAGTTTACAAATAATTGAAACATGACTTGAAATTGAACTGAATATTATTAATTCGGAGGAAAAGAAGTTCGAGAAAGTTCAATACAAGCGTATCAGGAGTTGAATTTTCTCAAACTTTTGTTTCAGCCGATGAGATTGCATTTTCAAGTTCAGATTGCGAAAAGTTTGACAGATAATACAAAAATTTTAAAAAGTAATTTTAAACAATAAGTTTCAATCAGAATAAAGACTATTTTACAATATTGGTGAATGACTTTGGTTTTGAGAGGATTCCCAGAAATTGATAGATGAACCAAAATGTTCCGTTTGATTATGATTATATTTCAATATCGTTATGAATTTCGAATAGCTTAAAATTTCAAATGAAAAGGCAGAGACAGTTCAGAATTATTCAGACTGAGTTATTGCTCGGTAGTTTTATAACCTTTAGGCACATCATAAGGCACATTGACGAACTCAATTGAAGACTTGATTAATTTCTAGAATCTAAAAGATCAAATGACTTATTTTTCAAGGATAAATGAATGTTAAATTTTGAATAAAGACCGGTTAACTACCAATGTAAATTCCTTTTAAGAAATGACTAAACAGATTCATTTGCTTACGACTTAGCTAATTTGAGAACATGAAGAACCGTTTCATCAACCGTTTGATTGTTCAATAATTCTTTGACTGCATCATCTTCAATTACTACAGTAAAGAGAAGCTTTGTGTTTTCTCTGAGTCTATCATGCAAATTAAAATCATTAGGTTCAACTGGCTCGTGTCCACATCGTTTTATAAGAGATTCCAAAATTTCATCAACGGGTCTATCTGGCCAACCGAAACTTTCCAGTGTAGATTCATCAACTAATAAGCTTAACAGCTCTTTTATTGAGTCGCGGAGCTCAGTTTCTGATAATAATTTACTTGGACCTGGTTCTGATTCATCATGTATTGATATGGTTGAACTTGAGGTGGACGTATTTGAAGCGGCCTCATCTTTATCATCAATCGGTTTGTTCAACACGTCTTTATGCCGTTTCCTCATATGACGCAAGAGACAATCTCTCCGTAAGAAAACCCTTCCGCATTCATTACATGATTTAGGTTTTTCTTTGGTATGTGTTAAGAGATGTAACTTGAGAGATGGCTTGATTGCAAATCTAGTGAAGAGATTGATAAAGTAACAACATAAAATTAGTAATTTATTTAATTCCAACATTAAATTTCTTACCTTTTATTGCACGTTGAACACACGTGAGGCTTTTCGCCAGTGTGGAGAACAAAATGTCTCCTGAGGTCTTCTTTGCGTGTAAATCTTTTTTCACATTGGTTACACTCAAAAGGTTTTTTCCTCTCATGAACATAGCGTTGATGCATTTGAAGACGACCTTTGCGATTGAAAATTTTACCACACTGTTCGCATTTGAACCCGTCTTTACCAGTATGATGAAAAAGATGAGCTTTCAATCCTCCAGCTTGAATGAATTCTTTGTCACAATAAGGACACTTGTGAGGTCGTATTCCTGTGTGTACTCTCATGTGTCGATTAAGTGTCCCTTTAAGTGAAAACTTGACAGGACATTCAGGACAGCTATAAGGCTTCTCCCCTGTATGTATTCGCGTGTGTTTACCCAAGGCACCACTAGATGGGAAAGCTTTCGGACAGAGTTCACATTTAAAAGGTTTCTCACCAGTATGAGTTCGTTCATGGATCGTCAACAAAGAAGCACCGTGAAACATTTTCCCACAAAATGAACACTTGTAATTCTTTTTTCGAGTAACTTCTCCAGCATGAACCCTTAAATGTTCTCTTAAATTATCTTTACGGGTATAAATTTTACCACAAACTTCACAAGGATGAGCAGGCGGAGGTTGACCAGAGCAAGGAGTAAGTTGAAGATGACGATCAAGGTGATATTTTCTGGTAAAATATTTGTCACATTTGTTACAATGGAAGCTCTTCTCTTCATGGACAGATACTTCATGCAAAACTAAATCATTAGCATCATCGAATTCTAAATCACATTGTGAACATTTTAATGATTCATTTTTAGCTTCAGCTGTATTTTTTGAGTTATCATCCTGCCCATCTTGAGATTTACTTTTTCCTTTCTTTGATTTTTTCGTAGATCTATTGCCTGATCTAGTTTTAACCCCCTCTCTAGTTTGATGAATAGAAATGAACGAATAAAATAGGAAAAACGAAAATGAAAGAACCAAAGACACAGAAAAATCAAAAAATCAAAATAAAAAGTATAAGTTGATTTACCTTGCATTAGATTTTCTTCGAGAACCTGCCATAACTTATCAAAAAAGAAACAGGATGAAAATAAAATAATGGTGAAACTGAAAATAAAATGAGCAAAGATTATCTGATGATTATCAAAGCAATCAATCAGACTAAATATCATTTCTTAAAGTAAACAGTATTGAATCGCTTTAGAGATCCAGCGATACTGTTAGTGAAAATAGCACAGACTTTTATTTTCACTCACTGTCATATGTTTTCCTATGTTTTAAAGTTTTGATCAAACATAATTGACAATTAAACTAGATTATAAGATGAAATGGGCACAGTGATTACCGTCAAATATCACAAAAAAAACAAGTAACAATCCATTGGTCCCAACATGTCTCAAAAAGATTAGAAAGCTTAAATTTTAATTTTACAAAGTTATCTGCAATACAATCTAGCATGTGGCTATATTGCTATAATTGATGAAACAATCAATAAAATGAATAATTAGGAAAACTTCCGCAGGTAGTTGAATAAGATGATCACAGTGCGCTTAACTCTTTCAGAGCAGACCAAGAAGTATAAAATAGCTTCGTGCTTTTGTGAATGTATTGCTTGAAATTGAATGTTCAAATCTCTTCAGACTCTGTAGTTTGTTTCGACCAGACGAAGTTAAACTATTGAATTTATAACTAGTCCTTTATAACTAATTTTGATTGAGAAAACGATGGATGTGTGTGTAGATAAATTCTAAGCAATCATTTCTGGGTAACATTTTAGTAAAAATTAAATTCACTTGTTTTGACGACGTGAGTTGATCACTTCCACAGGCAAGTACGGCTAGATAGCTGATAACTCGAAACTGGAAAGGTGAAGAGAAAATCGAGAGCCATTAAATAAACAAATGACAGTTTTAATGTAATTCTTACCATTGTAATTGCTTCGTTTATAACGAAATTAGTAGAACCGATAAATTTTGAGGTTTCCTTTCCCAGCATGTTCTTTGTATAATAATTTACACCTTTTATAGATCTAATAATTTCTAAAGATTCTGAAAGTAAAAGGATCAAAATTTTATCATTAGATAATTAATAGTTCGCACCAAAATATCGAAATCAAGTTGCTTACCTTCAATAATAATAAAATTAAGAATAAATAAAGTCGAAATTGAAGTCAAGGTAAAGACAAGTAATATCTTGAGTTGGAGACTCTGCAACAAAAGAATGTCAATCAATTACTCGGTTCATTGCATATTTCTGTTATGAAACTAATGCAGAAATCAATAGTAATCGAGAAAAATCAGTTATACTAACCATTGGATGAATATAATTACAAATCAAACAAATAATGCCAAACATTATCACATTATGTAAAGAAAGGAGACTATTTTTGAAGGAAATTGTCTTGAAAAGTTTAATTTGAATAAAATTGGAATGACTGTAAACATGGGCTTCAATCTGGAAACATTTTAAGCTTTCAAATTTTCGGCAAACATGGTAGTTTTTGGCAATATCGTCCATTTTTTGTTTGTCCATTTTAATTAGTAATCAAAAAATAAACATAGATTTTTAGCAGCGAGATACCGGTAAAAATGAGTGTAAATAGAGACAAAGCTATTTTAACAGCTTGCAAGAGACTTAACAGAACCAGAGGTTCAAATACAATTTTCAACTTGAAAGCTCGAATAAATCAACATAAATTATACCTGACAGTTGTGTTAACAATTTCACCGAATAGTAGTATGCTTATTAAAATCAACTGTTGTGAAATTGAAAGGTAAATCAACATTGTTGTTGAATGCATTATCCTCCTTTGCAGTTGAATAAATTTTTATCTGTCTGATATGGGTGTCTCGGCCATTTTGATGGTTTGAAAGAATCGCTATTTGAACCAGGAAGGCCCTAATCCCTTGCCCGTTGTTAGCGTGTCGACAGTCAATATGTATCCATCCAGTAGGTTCTTGTAGTTCCATTACCTCAACCTCTTGTAAATCATGAAAATGGCTTCCCGTCCTAATAGAAATTCTGGATGGTGTATAAGACTCATCCAACTTGAAGTCAGCATATATACAAATATCTTCAATGCATGTTTTCTTTTTAAATTGGACGTTGACAAGATGAGGTTGTGGACCATCCGATTGCCAATAGCTTTCCAAATTATCATCTCTCAATTGATCAACGCCAAAACCTGCCTTGCAGGAGGATAAAGACCAAACGCCTTGGCTTCCAACCTCACGAACTTGACTTCTACGTTTCTTCAAAACTGGATCAGTTTCTCCTTTGCTTGCGCTTTTACCTGAATTCATGTCTTTCACTAGTTAAATAATATAAATGACCACAATACAAAAAAGGCAGTATTTGAGACAAAACACTGAAAAGTTTGGACGAGGATTCGATGATTTTGGACTTTAATTTAGCTTTCAAATGGCTACATTTTTTCTAGTCCAATTCACTGTTTCTGACTCATTTATAACTCTCAAGAAGGCGCCAGCTATCGTAAACAATTTTTTTGTTACTTTCATTTAATCCTTTACTATTCAAATTTTTAATGTAAATTTTAAAAAATTATAACTCTGTCGATCATATTGCTCTGCAATGCTCCAAGAGTGTAACTGTTTATACTCCAAGAATCTCTCCTTATACTGACCAATTTCCGTTGGATATTAGAGGTATCCTCAATTCTGTAATATGATGAAAGAAACAATAAGCAAGGCTCAAATTTTGTGCATATTCAAATTGAGTTGTTGAAACAAATTGCTTCCACATGCACTTGGATTAAACAGCTACTCTTGTTTTAAATGTGATTCGAATTTTAACATCTGCATTTTTCCAGGTTGGTTTGAATATTGGTTTCAGTCGGACGTAAAACACAACGCAATCAAGAAATGAAATATTAGAGGACTTAATAACTAGCAAGTTGATTGAATAGAAAATAATTATAATTAAATGGAATAAATTAAAAGACATTTTCTATCTTTTCATCTGCTATCCAAGCAAATTTATTTTCAAATTAGTTAAATACAATTTGTATACTCTAAAAAAGTTGAAAATGATATCATCAGCTATCAAGATCTGCATAAATTTTATATTGGAACAATTTGTTTAACTAGATCTTGATAACTGATTAGCTTTAATTTCTTGAATACAGTTGTCACCATTTTAATGTTTCGACCATTGTTGAAATTAATAACCTTTCTTTTTTTGCTCTATTTAAATGTATTTCTCCTCTCTTCAATCAGTTGATTTAGTTTGCATTTCAATTTCATCTCGGATCCCACAGCGATGACTTTCAGAGTTATTCAATTTACAGGAAAGCTCTTCACTTGCTATGGATAAAATTTGTTTTCCGATAGATTGATAAAGTTGACCTTCTGGCAGAAAAATCGGCGTTAATTCTCTAATAGTGATTCCAATTCTCCGTGAAATTATGTGTTCTCGTTTAATTGCATGATACCATTTATATCTAGCATCACCATAGAGAACCAGTAGACTTCTTGGAGGTAAAGATATTTCAATTTCAACATTATAATTAGAATGATCAAAGTTATTTTCATCATAATCACTCTGTTCACCAATATCTTTGTGTGAGCATTCAACTGGACTTAATGTTAGTCGTGTTTCTGAGATCAAATTTACTGTAACTAATCTTTCTCCCCAAAGCCAATCATCATCTGTAAAAAAAGAAGAGAAAATTAACAAATCATTGATGATAAATTTTTTAATTACATGTATATTGAGATATTCAAAAACAAATAGAACTTATTTGAGTTGAGCTTAAAGTTCAATAGAAAAAAGAGCGGGGTTTTATAATTAGAAATGCTGTAGCTAATAAATATCTTTTTCAACTAAATTTTTATTGATAATCTCTCAAGACTTTATGTGTTAATAATTTATAATAAAGGATGACATTTGCCTTGAGAATAAGTTAAATGTTAGTTTGAAAAAAAACTTATTTCGCTTACTAAGCGATATTTTTTGAATGTACTTTGGTAGCTTAGGATATAAAATGAAAACAAAAGTTAGAGAAAATTTTGATTAAATCTCAATATTTTTAAAAAAATTAGTTTTGACATCAGGAAAAAGGTAGGAATAGAAAAATAGTTGAACTGACCCAAGTGCGGATCAATTGCCGAGCCCCTTTCAGGAACATACTCCAAATTACAAAGTTCAACGGGAATAAAATTTTCTAAAACCTTGGCAGATTTTTGGACATGACGAAATAATTTATGACCATAATTAGGCAGTCCATTAAACCCGTTCAATTTAACTTTTTGTTTACGAAAATTAACTTTCGGCCCATAATCTTGTTTACGACGGCCAGATTGAGAAGATACCCAAGGTGATGGTGTGGCAGGATCATCAATCAGAGACACAATTAATTTCTCCTCATCTTCACCAATAACATTTTTAATAACAGTTATGCCTTGAATAGGAATAAATTTTGGCAGTTGATTACTTTTAGTAGAAAACTCAAAACTGCCAGTAATAGAAGTTTCAATTGAGCTGTGTTGGAGATGGTATGATTCATCATCAAGATGTGTTTGAAGATCATCCTTTAACCAAGCTTTAGAACCACATTGAGAACAATAAGTATAAACAATCTTAGTTTGTTGATTGATATTTTTGATGAAATTGCTCCTCTTCACAGTCAACCGATTTTCACAAATGAGACACGTCCGAATGCCTTTGCAACCACAAGGTCTATCGCCGAAAGAGTTCACATCTTTAGAGAATTTTTCGTCACATTTATCATTACTCATTTTTGACTCAGGATAGGCTTTTATAAGTTAATAAAAATATCAAAAAATGAGAAAACGTATCAGTTGAGGAAACGCGAAAATATAGTTTGCAGAGTGAAATGCAGATGTGGTAATGAATCTTGTGTATGATGCAATGTGAGGTGGATGGATGTTGATGTGCGAATAACACTACCCCGAAGCTAGATAGCGAAAAGAGTTTTAGATTTCTCGAAAAAAATTGTGATCACAGTGGAAGATGGTGAAAATGAATCAGTAATTGTCCTTTGGCTATGTTTTGATGCTCGAGTGTTTCAACTCTCCGTTATTTGTAGAAAAATGGTTTTTTTAAATTTTACGCGAAAATTATCTCAGTAAGCTTCAACTTGTAGATTGTCGACGATATCACACATGAGAAAGTCCAATTGAGTCAACAAAGCAACTTGATCAATTTGTTCATCATTATCATTTAAGAGATTGTCTTCAGAGTCTTTATCACTAGTTGAATCATCAATAAGGTCGGCCATGTCAATCGAAGGTTCAATAATATCAGGTATAGAATTAATACTAGTGTTGAGCATCTCAATAACTTCTTCAATTTGTGTTTCAAGCTTACTGATCATATCTGAACGCTGTTTCTTTTGACGATCTAATTTAACACGGATGGTTTCTCTAGCCTGATGGGGTCTCATCTCATTAAGAAGGTGGTGCATCTGAATAAATAACATCTCAATGTCGGAACATTTTTCTTTTCGTTTGGGTGATTCCGGGCACTTAATTAAAGCATCCAAAAGATCTAACATACTAGCCATAAGGCTAACATTCATCTTCTTGATCTCACGCCGGTAGTCATATTCTTTGGGGTACAAGCGTTTAATATCCTGATCTTCCAATGTTCGGATTATTGGCTCATCAACTTTGATTTCAACAGCGAACATAGAATAACTTCCATCGGTAATCGGTTTTGGTGGTTCGGGATTAAGGCCTTTAGAAATATTATCATCAGAGTACCATTGTATGAGTAATGTTGGTGGCAACGGATAAGACGAGGATATGGTTGGTGCTGCCGGTGGAGCTTGATTTGTCATATTACCCGCACAAAACGGGTGATCTGAGGTGAGTCGGCCAACTTAGGGGACAGGGAGATATAAATTTATTTATTAAGCTATTAAAAAAAGAAACAATTCAAACATCACTAGAGAATGATGATGACTTCATACCGATTGAAGAACCACACATTGAAACTTATGTTAGATTCAAGATTTCAATTTGGGAGTCAAGACTCAACCAACCAACCATTCCACGCATGCTCGCCCATACAGATGAGCGAAAATGCGAGGTAAATATGAAAATTCATTTTAATTTAAATCCAATTTCATTAAATCAACTATTTTTGATTGCCATAATCATTATCATTGTTTGAATTATTATTCCCTTTAAAAATAATTTTCAATGATATCAAGTTAACCTAATTCTATCATAAATAATTCTTATAAATACAAGAATTTTTGAAGCCGGTTGTTTTCATTTTCATGTATGCGCGAAAGATTAGTTAGATTTCACTGATTATTAATCATGAAACATATTTGATCTGGCGCGAATTCACTTTCACCTAGCAATCAAGGGATTTTTGAGAATATTTAGTGTTAATCAATGTTATTTTACGCTAAATAAAATGATATAAATCTTATACGAAAGTTCAGTTGAAAGTGAACATTATTTTGCTAAAATTAATAATTTAGATTTATTCCATACTGAAGTTGACAATTTATGAATAGGTTTTCGTTTTGTCAAAAGATTTGCATTCTGAAATATAGAACGTTGAATTTTTGCATTCATAATGGTTAACTTGAAACAACATTTAAAGTTAGTTCAGTAATATCAAATTGACAAAAAGATCTTGAGAGTTAATGGTTTTGCGACTTTGGGAAAATATTTTTTTTCAACTGTCTAAATGATTTGCTTTTTTAATCAACAGGTCATTCATTTAATGATTTGTCAGACTATTTTTGGATGAAGGTGAAATGATTAAATGTTGAATGGGTTAGAAATGTGATCAGGTTTTTCAGACAAAACCAATAGCATTCTAGAAAAACAAGACATGTTGATCAGATAGTGAGGTGAAAATTTAATTCGCCAGTGATACACCGGCACAAGAAAAAGAAAGAGAAAAGTAAGAAAGCAAATTCTAGAAGAGAAAAAGAACTAACAAAAAAGAGTTGAAAGAATAAATATTCATTTCGAAAAAATGAAGACGAAATGAGATAGAAGATGAAGATTTACATGTAGAATACACTGCAAGAATATTATCTCCTCATTCTTCAATCTTCAATTTTTTATGTAACAAGCTAATTTTTACCGTTGGCAATGGGAATTGCGGAAGAAATAAGTTCTTTTAACTCTTCGGTCGAAACAGTTGGTTTGTTTGCTGATGTTGATGTGCTGGTTTGTTTTGGCTGGTTTGGTGTTCTTTTATACATGATAAATTACTGATTTTTTAATGGTTTTATTATCGATATCATCCATGCAACAGAAAGAATTGTGAAGAAATTGTAAAGTCTGAGTGTAGCGTTTATAAAGCGCAATCAACAGTTGATGGTTGTGAGTGAACTGAAGCAATCCATTAATTGGACGCGATATCCTCTGTAAAATAAGAATGTGAAAAAGAGAATTAGAAAAAGACCAAGTCAGAAGAGCGCGAAATCAAGTCTTAAGAAAAAATACAAACCTGATTTTTCGGACTCTTTTCTTCGTCTCTCTTCGTAGACTTTTTCGTCTCTAGGTTTGGCGCCTCCAAAAATGGCGTCTCGGTCTTTAGTCTCTGCTAAATCATTGACTGGGGTAGGTTTGGTACGAGGCAAAAGTTTTAATTTAGGCCGATTGGCAATTTCCTCTTCAGTTGGTTCTTTGAACTCTTCAAAAACTGGTGCAGGTTTACGTTCTCGGTTGTTGAAATTACGATTACCCCCGTATCGGTTTCCAAAATTATTTTTACCACGCTCTTCGTAGCTTCTACCCCTAAATCCACGGTCATTATAATTTCTATCATTATAACCCCCACGCCTATTATCATTAAAACCGCCTCTTCCTTCTTCTCTGCCCTCGAAGAAGTTTCCGCGATTTTGTGGTACAAAACCACCGCTGCCTCTACCTCGATTGTTCATGTTTTGCGATCCCCTGTTGCGATCGAAACCTAAGAAAGTAAAATGAATAATTATGCATTTATAATACTTGAATAGAAAATTAGAAGAACGGGATAGAAAATAAATACCTCCTCTCTGATTTCGGTTTTGATCTTTACGTTTATTATCACATGGATGTATACGCAAAACTCGACCACAGTATTCCTGAAAACGTAAAAGAAAAATATAAGTATACAAAGAGATAGAAAATTTTTCATTGGTTACTGACCGCACCATCGAGTTCGAGAGATTTTTTTAGTGATTCTACATCATGAAATTCAACGAAGCCATAGCCTGTTTGTATAAAAGTATAGTAAGGATAAAATTTAGATTATAGATATAATGAAATTTATTTAAACATGCTATTTACTATACCTTTGAAAATATCAGTTTCTTTGTCACGAACCAGACGAGCAGTGCTAATCTGAGGGGTGGAAAAGCATAATTAGAGCTAGAATAAGTTTATAAATCTTCACACAAGACTATACCTTTAAACTTTTAAAGATAACGTCAATATCGCCTTGTACAGTATTGGGAGGCAAATTTCCGACATAAATTTGGTATGGTGGTTCAAATCGTGATGGTTGATCAGCATAAGGAGCAACATAAGAATCTGATTCTTGAAATCTTCCGCCAGATCCTCCTCGGTCTCTACCACCCCTGTAAGTAACAGGGAAAAAGTAATGAGTAAAATGTGTGCAATTTAATTTACTAGACAAACAGCATGTCAATGTGCTTAGTGTTTCAGGATGTGTTTAGAGTAAACCCAGAAGAAAGAGATAGAGAGAAAAGGGGAGAGATGATATGGAACAGAGTGGGGAGGGAGATAAAGAGAGGGAGAAGGGGATTTAGAGAATGAAGCGAAAGAATCAGAGGAAAAGGAAAGCAGAAAGAGAGAATGAGAAAGAAAATAGAAAGGAGAAAGAAAAGATACGCACAGAGAATGAACATAGTGTGGAATGATAGCAAAAACAGAATTAAAACAGACTAACAAAAGAACGTGAACGTAAAATGATGAGATACTGAGTAACAATGATTGGGGATAAAAAAATGAAACAAATTGAAGATGGAATAAAGGAAAGAAAGCAAGGTTTATGAAGTGCAAGAGAGGGAGGGAGAGACTGTGGGAGAGGGACTAGTATAAGGATTGGCATTTAAACCAGTGGGAAACCTAGTTTTGATTCTTAATGCCCGGTTAAGACAATTATAATAAAGTAACTTACCTGGAGAATCCATCAGAAAAACCGCGAACACCGGAAGTAGCCATAATCAAAATAACAAGTTAAATCGATGTTGTATTCAGTTAACTTAGTATGGTTTTCACTTTTCAATTTCAACAAATTGTCTTTAGTTCAGAAAGAGTGAGTTTGCTTGTGGTCACGTGGTTACCTTAGGGACGGATCAATAATAAAAATACTTAGGAATAATGATTCATTCAGAGCTCACCTTTTAATAAAGGTGAGGGTAAACGAGAACCCGTCATCTAATTAAGATAACCCGATTCAATTAGATTTACTAATATTAGCTTTGTTTAGATAATTCCAAGTCAATCTACGATGATTAGTTCAGGATTAAACAGATTTCATTGCCGTAGATGATGTCAGCTGTTAGCGCTGATGCTTTATTCAAGCTAGCTGAATCTTTGAAAGTAAAAAGTGAGCTGACGGACTCGATAAGTTTCAACCTTTTTTATTTTATTTGGTTGTTAATTCAATTCAATTATTCTTTTTAAGAATCATCGATTTGGGGGACTCGGATAACAAAATTTCAGATAGACTTCCGTTAAACGATATTTTTTCTTGTTTCAATATTCACTGAAATTCAAAGGGTAATAAGCTATAAATAAATTAAATAAATCTTACAACTTATCTCCCAACGCTACACCGGGTTTCAATTTTTTTTGACTGCAAAATATTCTAAAGGGTCAGATATGAACCTATGTCAAGCCTTTCGTTTCGCAAATGCCCCGTTTAAAAGTTACAGGGTGTCAAAATATCAATTTTCGCATGGGTTAAGCCTATTGAATGCAATATGCATCGATTAAAAATATTAAAAAACAGACTTCACCATTTCATCATAGATCCACATTATTTGCATTTATCACATAAACCTATGAAAAAACAACTTTGACACTGTAACTTTTAAACGGAGCATTTGCGAAACGAAAGACTTGACATAGGTTCATATCTGACGCATTAGAATGTTTTGCCGTGAAAATTGAAACCCGGTGTAGCGTTTGGGAACCTTCCCTTGTTAGTCTTGAATTCTGCTGGTGAATAATCTTCGACTTTCTGTCAGATGGCAATTTTTATGTGAGTTTCCCAATTTTTTTAGAAAAGTTCAGAGGAAAGACAATTTTGTGTCACTGTATTTATTTTTTCGCAAGTAGTCTTATTTGATCAGTTCAGATAAACTGTTAACTTAATTCTATATAATGTTTTTAGAAAGTAATCAAAAATTCTCACTGATTTTCTTAAAGAACCTCGGAGTTGTCTTTATTGTTGCAAGTTAAATAAATTTTTTACATTAATGATCAATCCATTACAAAATTATTTAACGGTCCCTATGCTCTGTTTACATTTTTGTTTTTTCAGTCAAATGAACTGCTGTTTATTGCTCGTCAAGATTATCATATAGTTAACTGATTGTTTATTGTTGCCTTTTTATTTCTAGTTCAAAATCAACAACAAATAATGAACACTATCAAAAGTAAATTCAATCCAACTAGTTTATCCTCTCATTGTCTCAAGGTTAGTATATTTTTAATTTTCTAAATTGTCCAATTCTGAATAATATTCATGTTCATCTGATTGATTGTAACATTTATCTTATAATTTATCCCTCTTCACTATATTTCCCTATCTAAATTGAACACTTTTATTTTTCCATTTTTTGTTTCTAATTTGTTTCGTTTTATCAAAGTTGACAACCTTGATAAAATGCAATTCAATGTTTTCATCTTTTAAACCCTTTTTTGATCTTCCATTTTTAATATCCTTTCACTTAAATTAATTCATTCATCTTCTTTTCATTTATTGCTCTCAACAGCGAAATCGATTATTAAGAGCTTCGTCTTATTTGATTAACAAATGTCCGTACTCATCAACACTAGCTTCACCGTTGGACGATCAGTTGTTGGCTTCTCAAAAATTATGTGCTAATCATTTGACATGTCTCACTGGTAAAAGATTATATTCCCAATCTTCAGGTGAAGGTAAAGATGGTCAACTTAGTTGTCCCAAATGTGGCAATCCTTGTACTCAAGTGGAAACCTTTGTTTGTAAGTTTTTGTTTTCTTTTTAAATAATTGCGTCACTAGTTCAATATCAAGATCTGAGAGCTTATTTTCAACAAGTTTAATTGGAAGTAACAAGTAGAGGTCAGTCTTATGTGCTTTTAAATAGAACAGTGTGATCTCTTATTTGTTTTACCATACTGACCTCAATCTTGTTTTTAAGTCTCATTAACTCTCACTTTCAAGGATTCAAAATCATTATCGCGATTCCTACAGGCATTCGTTTTTAAAAAAATTTTCTTTTCTTTTTCAGCCTCAACTCGATTTGTAAAATGTGAAAAATGTCATCACTTTTTCGTTGTTCTATCAGATGTGGATTCGAAAAAAACTATTCAAGAGGCGCGTTCTCCTAAAAGCAATTCAGAAAACAATAATTCAGCAAGAAGACCTCCTCCACCCCCTCCTAAGAAGGTTAATTGACTCACTACATTTATTTAACTTCGATAATTTGCTAATATTTTTTTATTCTAATTTTAGATCTATGAATATTTAAACAGGCATGTGATCGGACAGGAACAAGCTAAGAAAGTGTTGTCAGTAGCTGTCTACAATCACTATAAAAGAATATATAATAACATCCCTTTGAGTTCAAACAATCGTCAAAAAACAGGAGCACCAGAAGGAACAATTATAGAGACTCATTCCAATGGTTTGTGTTCTATATTTCTTCATGCTTAGAGTCAAGAAAATTAATATTCTAACAGTAATTTGTGAATTTTTTTACACCGGAAGAACTTGATTTATTCATGCTATTCTTTTTTCAGATTTATTGAATATTTCTGGATTAGGACATAGCAGTAATGCGCTTGGAGTTAGCAATTTCGCCCATCATTCAACTTTCCCTGCTGGCGAATCCAATGCGGAAGGATTCAACACTGACTCCAGGTCATCTAACCGTGGATCTGATATACTTGACTCTAAAACTCATGAACTAAAATTAGAGAAGTCCAACATTCTCTTACTTGGACCTACAGGAAGTGGTAAAACTCTTTTAGCACAAACAATAGCCAAATGTTTAGAAGTTCCCTTCGCCATTTGTGATTGTACTACTCTAACTCAAGCTGGATATGTTGGGGAAGATATCGAATCAGTTATAGCTAAACTTCTTCAAGACGCAAATTTTAACGTTGAACGTGCCCAACAGGGTATCGTTTTTTTAGATGAGGTCGATAAAATTGGCGCTGTTCCCGGTATTCATCAGCTTAGAGACGTTGGTGGAGAGGGTGTTCAACAAGGAATGCTTAAAATGTTAGAAGGAACATTAGTCACCTTTCCTGAACGAAACGCTCGTAAACTGCGAGGTGATGGTATTACTGTGGATACGACTAACATATTATTCGTTGCTTCTGGAGCTTTCAATGGATTAGATAGAGTAGTTAGTCGTCGTAAAAATCAGAAATACCTCGGTTTTGGTGCAACTGTTTCCGAATCGTTAGGTCGTCGAGCTGTTTCAGCAGCTGATGTTGCTAACAATTATGCTTCTAACTCTACTGCAGAAGATTTAGCTGAAAAAGATAATCTGCTTCGATGTGTTGAAGCTCGTGATTTGATAGAGTTTGGTATGATTCCCGAGTTTGTTGGTCGTTTTCCAGTTGTTGTTCCGTTTCACAGTTTGACAGATGCCATGTTGGTTGATATATTGACTAAGCCACAAAATGCTCTTGTGCCTCAATATCAGATGCTTTTCTCAATGGACAAAGTAGAGCTCACATTTCATGAGAATGCCTTGAAAAAGATAGCTAAATTCGCAATGGAGAGGAAAACAGGAGCCCGTGGGTTAAGAGCAATTATGGTTTGTTAATTCTCTCAATTCTTATTCAGCTATTATTAGTATAATATTAGTATTATATTATTAATATAACTTGCTTGCTCACAATCAGAATCTTTAAGCTAACGTTATGTTATCTATTTTTTTTCATCAGGAAAATCTGTTACTCGATGCTATGTTTGAGATTCCAGGATCCAATATTTCAGCGGTTTATATTGATGAAGACGTTGTGGTGGGCAACAGTAAGCCAAAATATATCTACTCGACTAGTACAGAACAAAGTGAAAACGAATCTTTTCATGAGAGAAATTATGACGAAAGATATAAATATCAATCATGTAAATAAGTTAATTACTTTTGTTTTTTTTTGTGTAAAAAATTTTATTCACTTAAACTTGTTTAACAAATAAAAGCCTATCAGATGCGGTTAACAATTCTTCCATCCATATTTGCTGTAAACGCGGCTTGCAGTATCTTAATCTTCTAATTGACAATAGGACCGACCAAGAGTATAATTCTCCAGGCATAATAAAACGATACAAAAACTTGTTAGTTGTAACTGCCTGACCACCATTCATTTCCAGAAAATCGTCTATAGTTGAGCTAATGAATCACCGAGATAGCAATCAAAACGAATTAGACTCGAATCTGGCCCAATTAACTTAACGGAAGTACTGAAAATAGATGCTTGGCAAAAGAACGTTAAAATTATTTGAATTATCTGTTTTACAATTAGCTGAAATTCGCCATTACCATGGAACATGTTCAAACAGTTCAAATTTTCATCTGGTAAATTGATCCATAATATCTTGTGTTTTATCATAATTTACCATTAATATCTCGTAATTAATGTAATTAAAATTTAAATAAACTGAATAATCTTTCATCTAAATAAAAAATACCCTGGATATTGTCCAAGAACAGTATAAATTATAATACCGCTACATCGACGAGCATTAGTGATTTGGGCAAATGGATTGTTGGAATATGCGACAGTAGAAACTAAAGTATTCTGTTCACAAAGATACTTACTATCATCAGGATGGCTGTTAATAAATCATTTATTCCCCCCTTAAATTTATTTAAATTCAAATTAGTCATTTTCATTGGTTTTATGAGAATGCTAAGCATATTTCAATTGAAATTTCCTCTGAAAATTATTGACTAAAGTGTGCAGTCCTCAGCTTATTGTCAGGAGCCTAGAAACAGAGACTTGCTGATGTCCAGTTTCTTTGATATTATTTTATATCATATAAGTTTTACACTGTAAATTTTACATTCAAAATGTACATCATCAATTTCTAGAGTTATGGTGTCAACTCGACTGATTATTAAAATTGACAGTGGGAAAAAGTTGTCAAGTTAAATTGCGGTGAGTATGATGAATAAAAGAGATTGATATTTTAATTTATTTATTCTACACCTTTAAAGCATGAGAAATATCCAGAATCATCAATTTCAAGTTTCACAACTCAAGTATGCAGAAGAAAAAACAGTTTTTTGCTCCGTTAATATTAGGATACTAATAAACGAGGGACTAAGGAGTAAATGCTAATGATTCGTCGATGGAAACAAACCAAGAGATGATATGGTTGTGTTTGATGCGTGGTGTGCTTGTGTTTGTGAGTCGGAGATATTAAGGAGATAACAATGAATGTTTAGATGCTACACATTGAGTTGTTAGAGTGCCCCGATATAATACATTATGAGGATAAATCATCCCAGTTCAAAAGAGAAAGAAGGAAGATAAAGAAAAAAGCAAGATAATACAAAAAAGATTCATCGGAAGAGATAAACTTTTTGGGTAAAGATACAATCAATCGGCAAAGATGGAAATGGGTCGAAAACTGAGATACAAGGGAATCCAAATTCGGACAAAAAAGAGGACATCACACAAAAGATGAAGTGACGACTGAAGGGAAGAAGAGTAAAAGAGGAAAGGATATTAGTTTTTGTTTTAAAGAATATCAATGGATTTTAAATATTTATGTATATATATGTATAGATCATAATAGAAAAAACATTCGTTAAAAAAAGCCATTTAAACCTCCAGAAGGTGGTCCATTACGGGCATTTCTATGATGATAATGATTAGTAGGAGAGGAAAGTGAAATGGGTGCTGCGTTGATGGACGCAACTGATGCTGATGTTGATGCTGCTGCTGCCGCCACCGTTGCCGCTGCCGCTGAGGATGTTGACGATGCTGATGCAGATGGTGCAGGCCAAGATGACTTTGATGGTCCACTTCTTGGTATTTGAGGATGATGAGAGTGAGATGAGGTGAAAGAAGAGAGAGGTGGTGGATGAGGTCCATTTAACCCGGATGTGATAGGACTTTCACAGTCCATGGCGGATGAGCAAGTTATTTGTCTTGTGGCAACACCACTGGCGATCAAAGGTCCACTTGAAGAGTTAATATTATTGGCAGCATTATTGGAAGCTGTAGATGATGTCAAGTGACCATAAGAGCCACCAGGTTCGGCGTAACTATTCTGATAGTGCTGGGCATTCACAATCTGCCTATTACTACTACTATTAATATTATTACTACTACTACTATTTATATTACTAGTAAGGTTACTACTGCTATTACTACTATTACCCTGATTTTGATTAGAATGTATATGTTGGTGGTGATGAGTATGAGTGTTGAGGTGTGATGAAGATGATGGTTGATGGCCCTGATGGAGATGTTGTGGTTGTTGAGTTGAAACATTCCCTGATGTTGGTGTTTGATGAGACGAAGGTAAAGATGATTGCGAAGCGAGTCCCTGAAGGTGTGGATGAGGATGAGGATGACGTTTTTTACTCTCGTTTGCATGATTATGATAAATCAAAGGTTCATTTATACATGGTTGTTGGCCAGATAAACAAGAACTGGCTTGAGTAGAAACATTTAACAATGATTGATCGGCTAGAGGACTTATACTGTGACAGGTTGTATTGGTGCTTCCATCATTGGTTCGACGAAAAAAACTATGTTGGAGAGCATGATGTGGTGTTATACGAGTCTTAGGATTGTAATCCAACATCCTTAATATGAGATCTTTGAATTTTAGGTAATCAGAAACAGAATGACCTGGTTCACCTAAACGTCTGCCACCAGGACCACCAGTTTCTACTCCTAGGATGTCATGAAGTTTTCTTGATCCAGAAGGCATGTATTTTTTACCTCCTGGATGTTTACCCTCTCGTGTTTCTTTGAGTACATACTCCCCATCTGGAGTTTTGTCAAAAAATTTGGTTGATTTAGGTGTTTGGTCGAGAAGGTGTTTCGGAGGTATACCAAGTACCTCCACAATTTTATTTATCTGGTCAAATTCGTTTGCTCCACTGAATAGAGGTTCACCGGTATGCATTTCAATTAATATACAACCAAGCGACCACATGTCTATTGCCATGTCGTAACCAATACCAAGTAGAACTTCGGGAGAACGGTAAAATCGGCTTTGAATATATTGATAAATTCTGTTGCCGAGTTGACAGGAGCTTCCGAAATCAACTATTTTGATGGCACTTCGCTTGGGGCTACAGAGAAGAATATTCTCTGGTTTTAGATCACAATGAATGACTGATATTTCAGGATGGGTGAGGAACATCAGAGCTGTACAGATTTGCTGAGCAAATTTACGGGTTAAATTTAGGGATACACCACGGAAATTTGTGTTCCGAAGAAGATCGTACAAATTGTATGATAACAATTCAAAGACTAGGCAAAGATGGTTACGCCACATAAAGTGACCTTTCAACTGAACAATCTTCTCTTTACCGGCAGAATAGATTGACCCACTTGTATCAAAGTTATTCATCATCTCCAACAGTTTAACCTCGATTTGCGCCTGATTGAGAAACGGTTTCTTATTTTTAATAATTTTAATGGCAACATGGCATTGTTCTTTGATATCATAGGCTTTGACTACTTGTCCAAATGATCCTTTGTTAATTAATGAATCAATTTCATACCGATCGGAAAACCTTTCTCCAGGTCGAACAATATAATCATGATTTTCATCATCATGACCATCATTGTGTAATTTTCTTTCCTTTTTATGACTTGCATTATCATCTTCGCCTTGAGTTTGTTGAGCACGTCGTTTCTTTTTCGCATAATACACTTCGTTTATCCTTTTATATGTTTTAATCAAATCCACACTTAATTTACGTAACGGAGCTGAAGCTGGATCACGGAATTTGAAATTTAACAGTTTAGATGAGTGATTGGAAAGTGATGAAACAATATCGTTACAATTTAAAGAGCCACTACCAGACTGTCCAGAGCTGGCTGAAGTTGCAGCAGCAAGGGCAACCAATTGATCCTGAGTAACAAGTCTACCATACATGCCGGTGACTGTTAATAGATGATTATGATTCCTTGGCTATGTTTATCAACCAACTGAACATTTGAAAACCTTAAAAATATGGTGATTCATCTAAAACAAAAAAAAGTAAATTACAGATGAAAACCAAAACATACACAACACTGCTCAGTTAAAAGACAGACAGAAAGAAAGAAAGGCAAAAATTTTTGTTTGTGATGAAAAATTTATAGACAGTGACACCTAGTGGACAAAAAAATAACTGAGAATGGATGAGTTTTAATTTAAAAAATCATCAGAGCAATCTTGAAATAATTTTGAGATTTTTTCTCACTAATCAACAATTATCAAGATACAATGCTAACAAACAGACCCATTAAAAACTTGAACTCATAGGATGGATTTGAATTTTTTTAACAAAACCATTTTGAATTCAGGAAACACTTAGAATAATTGTTTGTGTTTATCAATCTGCACATTACATATGAATTTATTGACATTTGTAATCTAAAGATAAGATGATTTGTTGAATTTCTATGGCAATTTGAGAAATAAATGTAAACAAAAGACATAAACTATCTAGTTTGATGATAAAGCTCCATTAATTAATCATATGAACTATAGGTTATTTGTAGAAGTAGATTGATTACTAATTCGTAAAATTTTTTAATAGGAAAGATTCTGATTGTAAACAGCTTGAAAATATGTTGATGGTTTCCAGAAATGAAAAGAAATAGGAAAGAGGATATCATTGTCGGTCTGATAAAGCCAAAAAGAGATGGGGTTGAAAGAGATAGAGAGAAAGAGATAGAAAGAGAGAGAGAGAGAGAGAGAGAGAGAGGAAAACAAACAAAAAATAAATACAAGATAGAATGGAATGAAAATAAGAAAGAAACAGAAGGACGATGAACATAAAAAGTAAACACGGATGAATCGCTGGAAAATATAGCTAGATATTTTTTAAAAGTAAAACAATGAAGATTATTAACAAAGAAGATGAATGAAGCTAATCTATTGGTGGATGAAAAATTGAAACAAAAGCGAGATGAAAGGAAGAAATAAAGAGCAAGGTTTATTTAAAAAGATGAAGGAAGGATAGAGGCAAAGGGAGAAAAACTATATCAAAGGTTGATATTTAAAACTCTTGGAAACCCAATTTCAATCTCTACTGTCTGGTTAACATAATTATGATAAATTAACTTACCTAAAGAATCCACAGAGAAGGTCATAAACACCGAAACAAAAACGATAAACATAATAACAAGATGAAATAAATACCGAAAACCAGTCGATTCAGTTATAAGTCGCTGATTGCTCGGCTCATGGTTGGTAGTCGACCTCAAATCAACTCAAGGATAGGCCACTTTGATTATATCGTACAATATAATTCTGATTGAATGACTCTATTGTAAAGTGATTGGGATTGAATTCAGGAGTTAAATTAGCAATACAATAAAATAACTACTCTCGCCATCAAAATTGAATCATTATTCATTCAAATCGGCTGAGCCGTTAATTGAGTTTACTTTCGACTGATAGTCAGACGCGGCTTTTTCTTGGTTTAATAATGCGCTTTGAGTATAATTAATCAGTAGGGATATGGTTAAATTGAATTTATTAAGGTAATTTTGATAATTGCAAGGCTAGTTGTTTTTAATTTAGATACACAAATTGTTGAAAATGGGATCATAGGATTTATTTAGAGACGGATCAATAATAAACAGAATTTGAAAACGAGAATTACTTTCCTAAGAATTTTTATAGAATGTACAGGGTGAAATTTATATGGAATCAAAGGTTATCTGTTCATTTGTTTAAGCTCTTCAGTAAAATTAATTTGATCATGAATTGAGTTTATCTCTCTCAGTTTAAACTGCTCTTTGTGTTGATTGTGTTCATCACAGAAATGGATGAATATAAAAATAATGGAAAGGTATTGGAAAAACTCGTTACCTTTCATTAGGCTGATGAACAACATATTGCAAGCTTTTATTGCAAAGTAATTCTTCTTTCTTCGATTCAATAAATTGTATCAACTAAAACTTGTAAATACGATAATAAGATCTTCTACTGCATTGCTCATCAATCTGACAGCCCATGTAATGAAAAGCGGGAAAACTTTTTTTAGAGGAATAAATCTGACCTTAAGCTCATCATCAGTAAGGTTTTTACAGGTCTTTTAACAATATTTTTTAAGTTTAGTTTAACTGAAATCAAAGTTGATTTCATCTCATCATCAAGAAGCTTTCATCTTTCTATACGTAACTATTAGCTGGACAATTAATAGCTCAACTACATTATGATAAGCTAATAAAGTTGGATAATTAAATAATGACAGATGAAAGAAATGAAGAGAAAATTGCAACGAGTTAAAACTCGATACGTTGATCGGATGAATTTTCTCTTTTTGTTGATTAAGTTGGAACAAGAGTAAAATCACAAATTATAACGAACGAAAATTAAGTTGATTGTATTAATTAATTTTTATTCAAACCACCTTTTGTTCAAATTTGTTGATTGATTTGCATTAATTTTATTACTGATACAGTTACATTTAAGAGGTTTTATTAGCTTTTTTAAAGACTTATTTACATAGATTTCTTACGATGGTAATAAGACTTTTTTCCTCTATTAAGCAATAATCTTGTTTCATATTTCAATTCTCAGTTTAAAGTACTAATTACAAAATTTGTCGAAATCTTTTACAAATTTATAAATCACACTAATTCACTCAGAGAAAATTTTGTTAAACGACTAATCAGACCGTTTTGTCTTGTCTAACCAAAATTAAGTCTGTCGAAGCTTCACATAACAATTTACATTTTCCATCAAACATTTCCTTGTTCCAGGAACTAATAAGTAATCTAATTTAGCCTACTAGGTTTTCTCTTAGTAATGATCACCATCACCATTGTAGTCATAGTAAATGATACAGGGAGCAATAATATTGCTTCGAGTACAAAATATAAATACAGTAATAGCACAAGTTTACCATGAAATAGTTAAGTCCTGGTAATTACAAAAAATGACTGTAGAATCTCACTAAGATAGACGGCAGCGAAGAGAGAAAACAAATCACAAAGATAACGAAACTGGTACAAAGATGATGAAAAAGAATAGCAACGTCTCCTTTGGATTAACAAGTTGATTATCGTTAGCTAAGTACTTTTAATTGGATTCTGATTTAAGGAACGCTTTAAAAGATTCGTATGCTAACCAGGATAACGCAGTAGATGGAATTGAATAAATAACACGAGCTTGTAAGCCATTAAAATAACCTCTGATACCGCAGCACTGATATATTGTTCCGATGGCATGAAAGAAACCATTTATACGAGCTTGTTTGGAGACTTTCAATGTTCTTGGGTCTTGTGTGTTGAGAAGAGTTTTGCACACATCCAGTGGTGTTGTTATTGCACTAGCAACGGCACCTCCAATGGCTCCACTTGCCATATGAGTAGTCGGATTATATTGTCTATTTGGATTCAATAATTCTTGAGAATATTCATAAGCCACAAGGTGAACACAGTGAAAAGGTATGTTCATGGAAAGCTGAGTAGTGTAACTCCGATAAAATGCTTTTATTCCTTCATTCTTACAGATCGATATAAAACACGGGAATGCTCGACTATGTTGACTATTGTATATTTGAAGCCTCTGTTTGATTGTTTCTGCCGGATTCATCCATGCATCATGAAAGATTGTTGCTAAGCATCCAGCGGCAACTGGAATTGAGAGATAGAGAAAAAAGATTAAATGAAAGAAATGATACAACTGTGTACGCTGAACATATTCAGATGTAAATTATCAGATTGGTTCTGCTGGTAAATGTCAATGAAAGAGTGAAATAAATCACGTAAAACTTTTATTGCAGAGTTATCCTTGATCGATAGCTTATTTTTATCATGAAATAGGCAAATCTTGTGAATGAAGAATAAATTTTTAAATAAAATACAAGGAAAAGAGAAAGGAACGATCTCACTAAACGATATTTACTTTTGGACCTGAAGAATAAATCCTTGAAAAGGAAGGCGATTCCAAGGATTAGAACCAATTGATTACACAAAAATAGGAGAAAGATTGACAAAATCAAATTACTTTGAGCTACGGGACTTTGTCCTCCAGTTTCTGTACCACTGATAGATCTTTTTACTTTTTCGTAAATTGAAAAATAAAATGCATGAGCTGGTCCAGCTCCAATGAGCGTCACGGAAACTCCTCGAAATGGCCGTTTTATACCCTCATGTCGGACAATTTTATATAAAGCTTCAGGCACTGATTTATAAGTTGCTTTAGGACTTGGATAAAGACTTTGCATCCGAGTCTAGAATGAAAAAGGAATCAGTTTACATCATGATCTATGGAGGTCAAGAGTAGCAAAAGAATAGCAAACATGACGAAATGAAAGTAATCAGTTTACCTTGACTGAATCAACTGGAAACATGACACAATGTTCAACTATACCAGCAAGAGCACCAGCGGCCATGTGAATATGGAAACTGTAATGACTAGGAAGAGATTCATACACATTCTCTTCATCATTAAAAATTGGTAAATTAGAGGATTCTAAATTCATCTTAGGATGACCCAATCGATTGTCATAAGCAAGTATAGAAAGTAACAAGCAACAAACGACCAGGTCGATCAATATTAAACCAAAAAGAATAAATAAAACAAACAAATTGAAAAATAATGATTCTATTTTCACCGCAAACATATGATAAATGCATGGTTTGTTTCTGGTGACATCTGTTAACTATACTATTACATAATAACACGCTTTCAGATTCAAACAATCTTATTCAACAATTTATTCAATTAAAGTAATAATTCGCTCTGTCCAGTGCGACTTTCTAAATATTTATTCTTTGATAACACTTTGAATTTAGCAATTTATTAATGTGTAATTACAATTTAACATCAACTCAATTCATACTTATCAGAACTATAGTCCTTTAGATGAAATCCACAAAATCTACTATAATGTACAATTTGATTTAAAAATCTAAAAACTCAATGCTATTAATATTTATTCATTAATTTCCGTTAGAAGCCTACATTAAAGTTAAATAAATAAAACTTTCAATTGATTAAATTAAGATATTCAAAGTGTTAGGATAGGTTTATGTGATAAATCTATTCATTGGTTAACGTTAAATTTATGCATTTCGTTAATATGTCTCTTCTTTATTTATCTCAACCTCTCTAATAAATTTTAAAGAATAATTCATCGGAATTTGGTGTAAATAAACGAACTGAATTTATTGTCAACAAGTATGTTCTATTTTTCTCTTCAATTTATTTGTTGGATTGCTATTTCCATATTACACAAGTTTAAAAAAGAATTAGAAAATGCGGTTGGATTTTCCTCCTTGATCGGCCGAAAGTGTAAGACCTATTGAGCTCTAGCAATTGCCTCCTGCATGAAGGTAATTAGATTAAGCATTGGCTCTGAATTAACTTTTTCATAATAAGTTAGCTCAGATTTAACACGTTTCATCCAAAGGTTAATATTCTGAAATTTTTCTAGATCCACAGAACAAGCTTCAGCAAGCGATAGTGAACACACAAAAGAAATATCAGCAATTGTTAAGTGATCTAAGGCCAGGTATTTCCGATTCTCCATGTGAATATTCACTGAATCCAATGAATCCAAAAATCGCTTTTCGCCTGCTTTATCCGGCTTCTTACCAACGAATACTGGACTCTTTAAAAGATACAATCAATTACTCGTTTAGCTGCACAGTTTTGACGTTGCTTACTATGAATGAGCTCAACAAGCAATAGATGTCCATTTCTTGATATAACCATTGATCAACTTTAGCTCTCGCTTGCAGATTTTCAGGATACAATTGATTGTTAGGGGCAAACTTATCAATTAAATATTTGACTATAGCTCGACTGTCAACGAAATGAAATAATTGGTTAGAATAATGTCTTAAAAAACATTAAAAGCCAGTTCTTAATCTGACATTGTCAATATAGTGAAAACCAAAAAGTTAAATTATTAATAATATAATAATATATTATTAAAAGTTGTCTTACCTTTCCCACAAAGTAAAATCACCATCGACCAAAGTGGGCACCACATGGAAATGATTGATCTGTAATTGGAGTGAGATTTTATTAAATCGTAGACTCTATTAATTATTGTAATGTTTTAAAAGGATGGAAATTACCTTAAGAAAGCTCTGAGAGAGTTGTTCTTGTTTTGACAGGTCAACATATATATAATTCACCTTCAAGTTTAAATGTTCAATCAGCATCAACACTGTTCGACAAGGTGGACTTTCAGCCATGTAATATAAATCCATATTTGATTAAAAGTATCTAATTTCGCTAAAATTTAGTCAAAAACAAAAGGTTCAAGAGAATTTGACTAATTTACTAACCAACCATAGAAAACATTGACTGATAAATAAGTTGCTAATCAACTTTGTTTTAATTGTAAAACCTCAAGATGGCGTATCACCTCCACCGAATATCCCAGTGTAAATATGCTTATATGCTATTTTCCCGATCAACTGTTTTGCATTAAATTCTAGCTCAATGAAAATTCAATTTGCTCCAAACGATTATCTTTCAAACCATGCTTTACGTAGCAAAGATGGCTTTGAAAAGTGAGTTTAACCCATGTAAGTAACAAATTGTGATGTTACAAAGTTGTAATAGAAAAAAATTCAAAATGAGTACAAAAAGCCGGCTAAAGTAAATATTCATTTCAAAAATAACCGCGGTTATTGGCTATTTCTTCCAATCCAAACAAAAGTAAAGCCTGGTTCAGGTTGCTGTGTTTACCTTTAGTGTTGTTTATCTATTTTGTTATTTCATTATTCCATTGCATCTAATTTTCTTATTGTCAACGACATTATCAATTTAATCGACAATGCCACGTGAGGGAGTTTCTGGTGATTCAGGACCGACTTTTGTTGGTATAAGATTTTGTCAGGAATGCAACAACATGTTGTACCCAAAAGAGGATCGTGAAAACAAAGTGCTTTTGTATGCTTGTCGAAATTGTGATTACAAACAGATTGCCGAGAACAATTGTGTTTATGTAAACAAAATTACCCATGATATTGATGAACTATCTCGTATTGTACCCGAAGTCGTACATGATCCCACTTTACCACGCACCAAAGATCACCCATGCCCTAAATGCCATCACAAGGAAGCTGTCTTTTTCCAGGGTCAATCCAGAAGAGCTGAAGACGACATGAAACTCTATTATGTTTGCACGGATTCAAAATGTGCTCACAAGTGGACTGAGTGAAATAACTTTTGTCAATGCATATTTTTTATTTTGAACAATCATCATCATTGGTAACAGATGAAATAATGACCAATCAGTCTTATGTATAAAAAATTACTAACCAAAAATATAATACATGTGAAATAAACATGTCATTACAAAATTAATGAGAATCCCATTTAATCAATTGAAAAAGATATAAGGCGTCTAGTTGAATTGGTTAAGTATATAAGTAAAATTTGATCAAGATTCACGGCGCCAAGTATAATAAAGTAGACTTTTATCGGTTAAAGCAATGTAAGCTGGTGTAGAAGAGTTAACCGGATTGACTTGAGCAATATCAAATACTGAACCGATTCCACCAACTTTTTGGATGCATTCTCCAACCTCGGTATCCCACGCAATAAATCCTCCAATATCTTGATCACCAGCAATAACAAGACAACGGTCTTGCTTTTTAGGATGGTGAAAAATTCGTGCTTTTAAAGATTGATCTGCTCTAGCACCACCATTTAAGGTCAGAACTGGTTTAATGTCGATTAAAGCTTCTTCCAAGATATTAGAGTTGAGGCTTAAATTAAATATCTACATAGAGCAAATTTAAAAGACCCGATAAGTTATATAGTCAGTTCATAAGTCAAGGAATGAATTACTTACAGTATGATTAACAAAGTTTTGTTTAGGTTTAGAAGGTCGATTACTAACTAAAAAGTTGGCTGTTTTACGCTCATAATGAGAAGACATGAAAACACCCTGGATAGGAAATAATTGCGAATAATAGTTTCCATTTCTCATGAAATGAAATTCGCTTCCTTTTAAGCGCGTTGAGCTGATGCCAGAAAACATGTCATTATAGATATATTTTAAAGAAATGCAAGGCGTTTTATCAGAAACAGGAATTTGAGCCATAGTTCTACCGACAACCCGCATATCGAACTCGAAAACTTTTCCACTCTTTAAACCAACATAAAAATACTGAGGTTTCTTATCATTCCAACAACAGCTCCAGGCAGGATCTTCGAATGGAAAAGTCATCACCGGTGATGAGCTGAAAATATTAGTTATTTTAACGGTTTTATCGTGTGATGCCGTTAAAACCATAGCGTCATAAGGATGAAAAGCAACATCTCTGATTACATCTTGATGGAGAGGAATAAATTCGTTTTGATGAAGATCAGCTGAACCAATGTTTCGCAGACCATAAGGAGGAAATAGAAGTGATTCTTTTTTCTGTGGGATCATGATCACACCCAACATATCGGAAACAGTGAGAACTCTTGTATCACATCTATTATCAAAATCTAATCGTTTGCTCAGTACAAAGGGTTGAGATTTGGATCGAACGAAAATATTTTGGATAGAAGCAGCTGCAATCCGTTCCGTTTCTGATGATAATAGTCTTTCATATTCCCTTTTCTCTTCTTCATAGAGTTGTTTAGTTGCTTCAAAATCCTTTTTCAAATTATAAAACTCCTGGTTAATTTTCTCCACTTGTTTCTCTCCCGCTATGCGTTCCGCTCGTGCTTTCTCACTTTCGTGTTTATATTTGGTGACTAATGTTGGATCAGCCCTAAAAACTGAATATGGGGCAATAAATCTGATATCACTAGATTTGGCTTTGGATTTACACGTTGGACATTTTGTACCACCATCAGTTTTGCCTTCAGCAAACCATCGTGTGATACATTCATCACCAAATAGATGACCGCATTTCAAAATTACAGCTTTATGAGTTTGAGTAGTGTATGGTTCAAGGCATACGGAACAAGCGCTATCTTCCAGAATGGACTCTTTCAAATTTTCCCAATATTCTTTCAGAGGTTCCAAATCAGTTTGCACTGCCCTTGAAACAGTTCTGTCACGATTAAATCTATATATACGATTACAGTTTGAGCAAGCATAATTTTCAGTTGTATTGTGAGGATCATATGTTTTGTATAGCAGGCAGTTACATATTTGGCAAAAGCCATCTGAAGAAAAGGCTGGACTAGAATCACTAGGAATATCATCTGGGGACATCACCGCCTCAAGATTTTAAAAATGGTACAAGATTAAAAACCAATGGTGATAAACTGGTCAAAATATGAAAAACTTGAAAAAATATAATGGTGTTGGTTACAAAGCATTTGAATAGTTCTTGATAAAACATTAAGTTACTGGTTAAAAACAAACAGAAAATAAGATATATGTAACTTCAGCTGTTAAGTTTATTCAACCAATAAGATTTAGTTATGCATTCACGTGGAAAACTTATTTTAAAATTAGTACAAACATTTATTTAAGAGCTTAATTATGTTATAAATACACATTTGATTCGGGATATTAATATTTATCTCATGGCTCAACACAACTGTATCTAAATAAATACTGACCCTGAGCAGATAGAAGGTAAAGATACAGATAGGATTCCTGTACTCCTTTAAGTCAGATTTTAAACTTTTAAAAATGTTTATTGCTATTCAAACTTAATTGAATTCTCAATTTTAAACTGTTTAGATTTTTAAAGCAATAGCTTATTCAGAGACTAAAGCTTGATGCTAAAGAATATCGTTTTTCTAAGCTTATAAGAGTGAAGCTTCGCGAACTCAGAAAAGTTTAACTCAAAGTGAATCAATTATCAATGAAAAACGAGTTAATCAGAATTAAAACCCATTTAATTCGTAAGAAATTTAAATTTGACAATAAACTCTATTCATTTAATAAAAGTAGACCAAAAAATCATATTTTAAGAGTGTAACAACGATGTAAGACAGTTAATAAAAGGCCGATATCCGAAAATTCATCCAAATCAATTGCATTGATTGATTTATTCCTTATCCAAAGCTTCTGCAATACAATCCTAGAAAAAATGAGATTAAAAAATAAAAATTAATTAAGTGTTAACATATTACAACCATAATCAAATTGAATGAGCAATAACACACCTGAAAAGTTTTCTTGGCGTCTGAAGCAGGTGAGTTGGATTTGAAACATGATCGAGCCTAGAATGTAGAGTCAATGTTAAATGTTTAGCAATGAACCAATGAGTGAAACAAAACGATTGAAATGGAGTAAAGTTATTCAAAAACTTACCTCATTAAATTTAGGTTCATATGACTTAATATCAGAGCAAACCTTTTCCACATCACTTGGAGTCTCCAGCGGGATCATCGATCGACATTTTTCCATAGCTTTAACTTGATCCGGTGGAAGGGATTTAGCCTAAGTCAAGACAATAAAAAGACTTTATCAACTCATGGATCTTAAAAATGAATCTCGGAAATTAAAGAATCATATCTCAACAAGAAGTAATACCGAGCAATCGTCCAGAATCTTTTTGCGGCCAAAAAAAGTTCCATCATCAATTGATTCTTTTAAATCCTTACATAAATTTTCTAATGTATGCGAATGTGGTGGACCATCCGGAGCAGCAAGGGTTGAAGATAAACTAAGCATAAAAAAACAAATAGATAGGGTAAAAGTATCCATTGGCGCTTTCTTCAAACAGGAATATCAGGTACAACAATCGTTGAAGTTTGTATTTCAAATTTATTGATATGAATAAAGAGTCCATTTGAAATTGAATTTTATACAGTTTTTAAACGGACTGCTGTTTAAACATAAACTAAAATAAGATTATTAAAAATAACTCAAACTTCACAGATGTTAATTATTAATAAATAGCCATTTCAACTTACAATTAATACCAAAGCTTTTACATTTAAGTCTGTAGTTATTGTGATGAAAGTGACAATTTAAACTTATAATTTTAAGCATTTCTGTATTCATTTCTTTTGTATTTCCATTCAATATTTAATCTGTATTAATATTTATTCTGTATTTAATATAACTTTACCTTTCAACAAAATGAAAAATATCAAAGACATAATTAAATGGCAGCTAGATCAATAAAATTTCAATCCTAAATTTTGATAGACTCAATGCATCAAGCCTGTTCTTTTTAATATAAATTAATATAATTATTAGTATTGAAAGTAGACGTTTCCCTGATTGTTAATTCGGTCATCATATTCAATTCAAAGCATTTCACTTTTGATTGAGACTTCTAACTCATTCCTAATCGAACAATGATTAAAATGGAAATTTTAACTTTTTTCAACTGATCATCGATAGTGACGTTTCCTTTGATAATCAATTGTATAATTGACAGGAAAACACACGATGATTGTCGTAAGATGATTCCAATTAAGCTGCTAATCAAACAATAGAGACTTGATTAGACTGGTTTGATTAAAAAACATATAATATCTCAAGTGGCTTTTGTTGAATATAATCATTTATATCATTTTCAATGATAATTGGATACTGAATGCAATCAGAAATGAAACTAAAAAATGAAAATGAAATTATGAAAGAATAGAAAGTGAATTATGTCAAATGAATCAGAGACAATTTAAATTTTTTTCAATTGTTAACTTTACAGGTTTGCAATCTAAACTGGCGATCTGTCAAGGTGAATAGCATATAAGTAAGAATTGATAGTGTTCTGATTTGCTGATTTACTATTGATAGTGAAGGTAGGATATCCCAAGGATAAGAGTAAGCAAAAAATTACGATAGTTTGATGATAATCACAGTGTTACCATGAACCATGTTCAAGGATAACAACCTTATTTAGCCGGGAATAGAGTTGAAACAATCAGCCTGTTTAAGCTAATCAACTGTATTATAAATGATAATCAAAAGCATCATTTGATATCAACAGTAACTGTTGTTGTTAAATGTTAATTAAAAATCTAACTGGAAAGTTGTTTACTTTGATAGTTTAATGTTGTCAAGTTAAGCTTAAGGTAAAGATTTAAGATTGTGTCTTGAATTTTCTGGATATTTCTAGATTTTATGCTTTATTAGCTGAAATTTGGGTTATTGAATAAATTGTTGATTAAAAGGGATAAAGTTTAATGGTTAATTGAGATAATTGTTGAGGTGAGAAATGAAGAAATGTGTATTTAAGTTGTTTACAGTTTTATATCTTCACGTGAACAGTAATACAGATTGCTCGTGATTCCTCTATTTTAATATGTGATGTCCTATTGAATTACCTTTACATCGATCAACTGGAAATCTGTTTAATTAATTAACGGTTCAATGTTTAATTAATACCATGTTTAATCACTGATTTGAACTAAAATTTCCGTTGACAAGTTATAAGGTTTATTAGTGATTAGACAAATAGACAGACGGATTCAATTTCAGATTTACATTTCGTTACCAAAGCTGAACATGTTTCAAGATCATGTTCTTGATCATGAATAGTTGGTCTTTTTTACCTTCAAGAATCGTTAACTGACGGAAAAGATGAATCCAGTTGAGGTGGTGATGGAAAAAGAGTTGTTAAGATGAAAAGTGATTGAAAATTCCAAATGCTGTGAGTGGAGTTTAATTGCAAAAAAAACATTATTTAAAAGAGTAATTGACTGAACACTTACGGCTATTATAATACAAATAAATTAGAGGAGAGCAGCAACAATAATAATAACCATCTAATTGATTATGAAATGGTTTAATTTGCTCTCCGATCATCGATCATCACTTGAAAACATGAAAGTAAAAAGGTAATCCCTGAAAAAGATTGAGCGTGATGATAAATAAGCTCGAAGGTCGTTTTGATGACGATTACGATGATTTCCAGGAGGGCGGAATCAGGCAAGTGTGAGTTTAGTATGGTTGAGTGAGCGATTGTAACCAATAATAATGTTAATTGTAAAGTCTGGAAGATGTTGGAAAATACCTTGTTGCTCAAAAGATGATGGAATTGATAGTTGAAATTGAATTAACCAATCAGAGAGAGGCTGTGTGATGTAACTTATTACAGGAAATATCAGAATTTACCTTTGATACTGTGACATCACAAAATTGAATGATTAGTTAATTGTAAACAACTCTGCGTTGTTTTGGTTAGAGAGATTGCGTGAGTAAAAACTCTCGGCTAATAAAGACGAGTCGAAGAAGAGTTTAGATGTTAGTTTAAAGGTAAACACCAATCTAACCTGAGCTAATCAACACATATTTACAAATCAATCTTAACCAACAATTTAATCTTTGCGTTTATTTCTAAATCAGTGATCTTGTTAAAAATGCTTTTCAATGCTATGGAACTGGTCCATGAAAATAGCATCTCAGCTATTTCATTGCTTCAAAATAGGTAAGTGTTGATTGTTTTTCCCTTTTGCCATTTAGTCATCTTGAATGGTTTGTTTATTTTTTTGAAACATGACTTAATCTTTGTCTTTTATTTTTACAGATTTGATCAATCTTCTAACTTGATGTTTCTCATTTCAACTTTGTTTGATCCTCGTTATGCTTTCCTATTTTACGCTCCGCTTTTCTATTCAATTGATCGTTACACAGGACGTAAGTTGATGTGGGTTGCAGCTATATCTGAATGGTCTAACCAGATTTTAAAATGGATATTACACGGTGAAAGGCCATACTGGTGGATCCATGAAACTTCCGTTTATAATAAAACTAGTTTACCCGATGTCCAACAATTTTTCATCACATGTGAAACTGGACCAGGCAGTCCTTCTGGCCATGCAATGGTTACAGCCTCTGTTTGGTACATTCTCATTGAATCTTTTCTCCGCAAACGATCCGTTGACTCGAGTAAAAATAGCTTAGCCAATCGACTCGCTTGGTCTTTTTATACAATCATTTTGGCTGTGGTTTCGCTTTCCCGGGTTTACATTGCAGCTCATTTTCCTCATCAATGTTTCCTTGGAGGTATCATTGGTGTAGCTGTGGCCATGATTGTCAGTAATTTAGATACTGATTCACTTTCTCGCCGAGGTTACGTCCTGGGTGGTGTTGGTTTGTTTGCTTCTGCTATTATGACATATGTCTCTCTTCGAGCTATTGGTGTTGATCCAATGTGGTCGGTTGATAGAGCACTCAAATGGTGTGTCAAACGTGAATATGTTCATCTTGATACAACTCCTTTCTTCTCGGTAATGCGCTATGTTGGCTTCTTTATTGGTATGGGTCTAGGATTAACATCTTCTTGGTCCAAATCTGCGTCCAAAGTTACATTCACTACACCAATGAAAATTGTTTCAGCTATTCTGGCTTTAGGAGTCTGTAAAGCATCTGAATACATAAAGATTCCTATGGTTAATCTTGTCTTCTTTTATGGAGCTGCGTTAGTCATTAACATGATTCTTCCCTACGTATTTGTTGCCATTATCCCTTACCTTGTTAGTAAACTGTCATTCACTAACAAAGCTAAGTCTACCTAATTACATTCATTCAAAGGGTTGCGTAGTTAATTAGGTTCAAGTAATCAGTTACTCGAATGTAGAAAAGGAGATAATTATGGTATGTCCACGTTCTGGTAAGCGTTTCTAGAACCTTATTAACTGCAACATCCTTTAGCAATGTGTATATATTCATGTATTGTTATCATAAATTTACGAACATGTAATTATTTATCAACTTCATCAATTCATTCAAAGCTTATCCATCAAAAACATGTAAATATATTTTCTCTGGAAATGTAATAACCTTCAGTTACAAGAAAACATCTATGATGATGTGAAAAAATAAGCTAATTGTGAAGGACAAAATCAATCTGTTACCTTACTTGTGAATAATATATAAATAAATGTATACTTTGAGACTTTAACATGTAAGCTTGTGTACAACTAATAATATAATAATAATTATTTCAGGTTTCAAGTTAAAATACCTACGACTTGGGCACTAAACTTTTCCAAGCTTTAATAACAAATTGCATTCGGTGTAACATGCTTAATCAAGGTGATTAAATAATTACTAATAAGTTTGATTAACATTTCCAGCTAATTTCACAAAATAATATTTGTTGATGAACAATCACAATTGTTTGATAATCATTAAGCAAAAGAAACCTGTTAACTGTTATGGTTAGATACTGGAAATTGAGTTATTTTTAGATAGCAAACAAACCTTGGAAAACTCGATTGATATTGAATCCGTTAAATCACATGGAAAAACAATGATGATCGCAATTATAATTAAAATTTATATAAATGCCAGTCACAAGAAAATATAAGTCGTTAGATTAAAATTAAATCGAACTAGTATTTTGATCCCGATATTACTCAGTTTATCCGATTCATACAAAGGCGGTAATTTTGTAAATTAACTTATTCATATTTACCAGTTTTTAAAATGTACAAAATGTATAATACATTGGATTAAATTGTAAATGGTTCAGCTATATCGAACTGATTGTCGTTATAAGTTAATGGTTGAGGAAGATAACCGAGACTTTAAATTCAATTAGTGTATCATCTTCAAATTTATTGTTATTTTATATTAGTGGATATAAGAGCTACAAAGGTGCAACTGCGAACGCTTTTGCACAGTTATTGAACCTGATTTTTTTTCATCAAACTCATTTTCTTGGTGTAAATTTTGATGGCCAACCAGAAAATGTACTTATTTTAGGAAATAAGTTTCACTTTCTGTAAAACAAATCACTTCGATTTTCGGTTAAACTTGGCACTTCGAGTGATGGTAAGAATTAAAGAGCTGAGAATTCTACTTATCTGGCGTATCTAGCTTTATCTCATTAGTTATAAAACATATTTATTATTTGCTAAATGTCAGAGAAAATTCAATCGATTTCCTGTACAAACAAATATCCTGTCAACACATAATAAGATTTGTGTTTGAATAACAATTTTTATAAATAAAACATCAATCTGATATATAATGATGTAGCATAATAGAGTACTATAACTTTTTTCCATCAACTTGAATGAAGAAAACAGCTGAAATGAACTTGTATTTCCATGTATTATAGTCAATCATTATTATATTATTAAAATAAGGTATAATAACTGGTGAAAGAACGGCAATTGTAATTGCTACTATTGAGGCTTAAAATTTCGAGGCCAATGGTGAAAGTGAAGATAATTATTGATGAATTGAAAAAAGTGTTGATCTTTGATGTGCACCAACCACGAAAAACAAGTTTAAGTTCTTTAACTTGTACCGTCAACCGAAGCGTCAGGTTTTATCAAAAAACGAAGTATTAAATTTAATTTTTCGATGTAAAGTAAGTTTCAAAGTGAATTTTCCGGTTGGAAATCAATAGGAATGAAATCCTGCGTGAATAGAAAAAAGACCGATCTCACGAAGTGACATTTTGACCATAATAACTGCATATGATATCAATTACAACTAGTTAGTCATTTCTTTCTGTTGATTTCTAGTTAGCCTTTTTAACTCAAAATGCTCCACTTTGATTGTTAATTTAATTAGCGTGAATTTTATTAAATTAACATGCATAAAATAACGAAAAAATGGCAGTACAAGGAAATCGATTAGAATCTATAAATATGAAGATTCTTTTGAAGTGATTGACTGAATCAACATTTTCATGGTAATAATAATAATGCTCTTTATAATGTGTCCATATATTTATGCATAATGTTAATTTATATTCATATTTACATGATTTGTTTTTCTCAGTCTAGACTTTTCCAACCAAATGATAATCGATCTTTTAAATGGTTGTTTTTTCAATTTTTCAGTTTTCGATGCAAAGTAATATCGTCTCTTGCATTATTTATGAAAAGTAAGTCTTAATTTTTGTCCTGGTTTTCAGATTCTTGGTTCAACTTCTTTATAAAGCTGAGAAATATCATCAAACGGATCGAAAGAAAGTGGAAAATGAGATTTTTCAGGTTGTAGCAAATCAGTTAGGAAACAAATCGTTCCAGCCCAGCCTTCAAACATACTGTAAGGAGAGTCAGGAGTACGAGATCTGAGACGAAATTCATCGGTGAATAAAAACTCTTGGAATTGATTTGCTCGATGAAGATACTTTGGTTTACCTGAAAATACAAAAAAATACAGAAAATAGTTGATTTAAGAATTCATAATTACTTGTAGTATGCAAAACTTTAAATAGATAAAAGTAAAGAACGGAAAGTTCATGCCTATTCCAGAACTAACAAATACCAATACAACATTTAGTATGCTAGATGACATCATTTTGCAAAGCAGAATGAAATGAATGAATATTTTTCTCATTTGTATAATTTGACTGAAAAATAACGTGTGCAAAGAATATTGACAAATCAATAATTATTTGCATCATTATAATTAGTTTTACCTAACCTAACCGGGGATAAAGTATTTTGCAGAAGTCGAGAGCAAGACCTATTCTAACCAACTCCAAAAAATTGGTATTGGCTTGAATTTACTTTTCTAGGTTTTGTAAACTAAAATGAAGCCTCAAAGCTAAACATTTGCTCATATAACCATCCTGGCAATTTAATGCCTGATGATTGATGATTATCGAAACAGTTCCATTTAAATATAAATGTAATTTTATGTATAAGGTGGTTAAAATGCGTACCAGTTAAACGATAGAGAACAAGAAAAACTAAAGCATTCCCAGCGACTCCATGGCAGATACCTGGACCTTTACGAAGTAAACCTTTATTCCAGACAAGCTCTCCACATTTGATACAACAATCAAGATATTTATCCTCTTTCCAGATTAGATATGCTCTAGCCATCAACCAAATCACTCCTGGAGCTCCATGACACCAATGAACTAATTCATCCTCCTCTGATCGAATGGTAATTCCTTTGGTAGGCTCAACTAATGAGTAACAGGAATGGAAGGATGAGAAGAAAAACATCAATATTAATAATGATTAAATTAGAGGGAAAATGTGATTCAAGATAATAAATTAGAAATTTCATAAAGGCAAAAGGTTCCATACTGAGTTCATCAAGGGCGCAAGGAAAATTTCCTGAATCTGTTTGGAGGGACAAAAGATAATCCACTGATCTTTTAACATCTCTTTCCAGATCTAATTTAGGATTGAAAATTCCTGGAACTGCAAGTAAAGCTTGAAGAATTCCAGCGAGTCCATGAGCTGCCCCTAAATAATCAGTGCCATAATAACAATACATCAAAGGACAGATATTTTTTAGTCCTTTTCGCACCGAATATTCACGACCTGGAAAGACCAAAAACAAATGATAAAAAACAGGAAGCTCATTTATAAACACTGGTAATCATATATTAACTCAATTCAGATAACAATAAATCATCGCCATTATCACCACCATGATGGTTATTATAACTAAGTTATGTGATAAATAATATTTCCTCTTCGCACTTTTTGATAAAAAAACAATTTCTAACCACTAGATAATAGTTGCTAATTGTATTAGACTGTTGCTAGCATTAATAACACGAAATGTCCATAAAATTGGCAATAAAGTTGATAATCAACAAGTTCCATTCTGTACCTGATTTGATTGATGAGAGAGCCAATGCAAGAAGAACTCCTTCAGGTATCACTTTATTGTCTTTAAAGGATTTGTTAAGAATTGTAGCACCACAAATGTAACCAGCTCGTCCAACTAAAAGTTCATCAGACCCTTTAGTTAAATAATGGATAGGTAAACATTTTGAGGAAATTTGACTATATTTGTTAATATAAAAATCTCTGTTAACTGTATCATTAATGTTGTGATAGATAAGTGAAGCGGCCACAAAAGTTCCTGCAAAGCCAAGAAGATACGCAACAGATGAGAGGCGATCGTTCTTTTCCAATGAATTGGCATAATCAATGGTGGGTCCAAGATATCTTAATGCTTGTTTGGTGAAAAAATCTCTTTCCATAGAATTAAATAAATCACCAGTGGCTGATGCTAAGTAGTTAAACATGTAAGCTATCCCAGAAATACCAACATACAGTCCACCATCACAATCAGCTTCTTCACTGGTACACTTTTGCTTCTCAACAATCAAGTTAACCAAATGAATTATACGTTTCTTGATTAAACACCTATCAATAATAACATTAGATTGAAGATTTGCAATCTTAGGAACGTCCATACTAACGGTGTTACTATTGTCAGTATCCAAAGGAGAGTCTATCGGTGCCAATGTAGATGAATGGATTGTCTTTGTTACATTAGTATCCGATGCGAACTCTGAATGTGGCTGTGTAATTGATCCTGTATCAGTTTGATTTTCATTGTTTACAGATGTTAAAACAGAATCCTCAGAAATGGATGCTGTTGATATTGCTGTTGCTGTTGTTGTTTCCCCAGCTGTTGGTGTATTAGTGTTGCTTCGGAGAGAAGCGTTAAAGTCACATGTGCCTTCGCCATAACTCACATTATCGCAGTAATCCGGTAGATTGTTGATAAAATATCTAACACGACGATGACCAGTAGACATCACAAACTTGGAATTGTCACAGTCAGAATAAAAAAACAGAACAAAAAAGGCAAAAAAGATCGAAGAGCAATTTGGAAAGAAAACAAAAACTGTTAACAGAGAGCTATATTTCAAATCCCATAGCATTGAGTCTGAGTTTTGCACTCTTTTCCCTTTTTCTCACTCTCCTTTCCCGATCTCCCTATTCCTCTCTTCCTCTCTTACTTTAGTTCTCTCTTTGAGTTAATTAGTGTTTTTCAATAACTCACAACAATTCTAATTCTTTGTTTCATAACAATTAATGTTTGTATTAGATCAAAGAACCCAGGCAAATATGGAATTCTGACTGTTAACCCATCAAAACAGGTTGATCAGAAATGGAGAATCGAGTTACCGAAAATCAGATGCTTCATAATCATATTTTGATAAATAATCGAAGATTTCCAGCATTTCTGCCATCATGCTTACCTTTTAAAACTTCAACTTGATGTTTAACTGATAATAATACCGGTGAATAACAATTTCAAACATTTTATGGTTCAATTTTATTGTTTAGTGTAAAACTTTTTTTTTTAATTAATTTTCTATGCATTTTGCCTTTAACTATTTAAAATGAGTTTCGGTGTAGTTGTACTCATCAATCGTCATAAGCTTTTTTCTTAGCTCATTGTCTTTACCAATGGTTAATCATTCAATTGTATTAACATCAATATTTATCAATAAGTGATTGACTCTTGACACTCTTGATAGTGACTAACTTCAAACAAACAATTTCCCATTCTTGGGTCAGGGGCAGACATCTTTTCAATTGTTGTCTGGCACTTTAGTTCCTGTTACAAAAATGAATTGGTAAAAGCAGTTATTATTTATTCTTCCGTAGACCTGACAATTAAAAACACTTTGTAAATGAGGCTAAGTTTCATTAAAGGATCAATTTTTGTGATAAATCAATCCATTTAACTAGAATCAGTTGCAACACTGTATTTAGTTTATTATGATGAGAAGAGAGAAAAGACTATTGACCCGTTTATTGACCTTAATCATCAATTTTGATCAGATTCTTGATCCAGGATAACTAATTAATAAACACGTTTTCAACAAATGAACAGAGCATTGTTTGCTATTATTAAATGCTAACAGCTTTTTCAGCAATGAATTTGATTTTAGATTGCACTTTAATTTGAACCTTCAAGTGTCTATTTTAGTCGATCAGTCATGTATCAGTAACTGATCGTTAAATCATCGTGATAACATCATTGAAAATAAAATGAAATATCTATCAATATTTAGGCTAATTTTAAAGGTGTCTTTTATTTACAATTCAGATAACCATGTTTGGCATTGAATAGCTCAATCTTTTTGCAAATTCATTTGTATTAATAAATTTTGTCGATTTTCAATTCAATTTGCAATTAATTTTGGCGCTGCTTTCACTAGAGACACCTGATGGATTGATCCATTGTTTGGACTCCCAAACTGGGAGCAAAAACATTCAACTTGTTCATTTGAGTCTATTTTGAATTTAAAAAATTATCTAGCTTCTCTTGTGCTTAAATTGTTTGATTCTCAGACTATTAACTATCATCATGTACAATGGAATCGGTTTACAAACCCCCCGAGGTAGTGGTACCAATGGATATGTCACCAGAAATTTAGCTCACATACATAAACCTAAGGACAAAGTTGGTCACAAAACTGAAGAGGAAGATAGTAAAAAATACGATGATCTTTTACCAAAACCTATTAACCCAGAGATATTGGATCATCAGCGTAAAAGGAAAATTGAGCTGAAATGCGTTGAACTCGAAACTCAGATGGAAGACGAAGGGTTAGTATTAATATAATCAATTAACTTTCTCCGAACCACACACTGTGCAAGTTCGAGGTTTCTATCTTGTGCTATTTCAGTCTGTTGAAGGTGTAAAGTCTCTCGCTATAATTTGTATGATTTCACAAATAGTTTGATTGATAGAATGTTTTCGATCATCTTGAATAAATTATAACAATTTTTTTTTCTTTTTAGATGCACTCAGGAAGAAATCGATAAGGCAGTTGCAAGGTTACGGGAAAAATTGAAAGCAAGAGAAGCCAAGGAAGCCAAAAAAAGATAGTCAGGATGCATCACATTTATAACACTCACAACACGAAGTAAATTTATTATTACTGATTTATGAAGCTTAATCGGTTCAAAAAATTTCATCCAATAAATATTTTTCGTTGTAGAATTGTGTTTATTTCTCTAATCATGTTCAAGTCGTTGACATGGATACAAAATACGTTAAAAATTGCAGTATTTTAAGTTTCATAAAAATTGTCTTAAAATAGTCCTGGAACTATTTAATCAGTATAAATCAGTTTAAAAGCGTGTAACAATTATTCAAATTTAATCCCTTGAGAAAGTGGCAGATCGCGACTGTAATTGATTGTACAAGTTGAACGACGCATATATTGCTTCCATGAATCACTTCCTGATTCTCTTCCACCGCCAGTTGCCTAAAAATGTTGGAAATGAAAATATTCAATGTTCATATTCACATTTAATTCTTATCTACTAAGCTTTAAAAGGTTGCAGCTATCAAAAAACAATTAAGTGCATTACATGTACATTAAACCATATCACTTGGAAACTGTTTCTCTTTAACTGAAACCCTGTTAGCTTAAATTTCATGCAAAAATGATCAAGGTTTTAAATAAAATTGTATTTACCTTTTCACCGCCAAATGCTCCTCCAATTTCAGCTCCACTTGTTGGTATATTAACATTGACAATACCACAATCTGACCCTTTTGGTCCAATCCATCGGAAAACATTATTCAATGTTTGCGTGAATAATGAACTTGATAATCCCTGATCTACTTCGTTATTAATTGTCACTGCGTTTTCAAAGGTTTCAAAAGGTAATACATAGACAATTGGCGCAAAAGTTTCTCTTTGAACAATTGGAGATTTATGGTCAATGTTGGTTACAATGGTTGGTTCTACATAATAACCACCATCTAGATTGATTGTTTTACCTCCAGTAACAATAGTACCACCTAACCGTTTTATTTCATTGATTGTATCGTTAAATACACTCAGAGCTGATTCTGAATGAAGCGGTCCACACAAAGTACTCGGATCCAAAGGTGAACCAATACGAACTTGTGAATAAGCTTTAACCAATCGATCTAAAACTCTGTCAACAATTGTTTGGTGAACAATCAACCTACGAGTTGTTGTACATCTTTGTCCAGCCGTGCCTACACAAGCAAATAATGCTGATCGAACCAACATTTCTATATCAGCATCTTCACAAGCAATGATAGCGTTATTGCCACCTAATTCCAGTAGTGATCGTCCAAAACGTTTTTGAACATTTAACGCCACTTCCATACCAACCGAAGTGCTTCCCGTAAATGATATTAAAGGTAACCTTTTATCCCTCGCCATAGCATCTCCAACTTGCCAATCACCACAAACAAGTGAACATATAGCACCTGCAATGGAATGTGATTTAACATGTGTTCTGTGAATATGTTCTGTGCAACTATGATTACCTGGTAAACCGTTTTGAGTCAAAACAGATTGAACAATTTTGATAACAGCTATGCTGGATAATGGCGTTGTTGGAGCTGATTTCCAGACCATTGAATTACCACAGACCATAGAAATTGCATTGTTCCAGCCATAAACAGCGACAGGAAAATTGAAGGCTGTTATTATACCAATAGCACCCAAAGGATTCCAAGTTTCTAACAACATATGACCAGGCCTTTCGGAAGGTATAATTTTACCTTCAAACATTCGCGATAAACCAACAGCATAATCACAAATGTCAATATATTCTTGAACTTCGCCTTCTCCTTCAGCCAATATTTTACCCATTTCAAGAGAAACCAACCGACCTAAGTCACTTTTTTTATCTCGCAAAGCATTTCCGATCAAACGAACTATCTCACCACGCTTAGGAGCTGGAATCTCAGACCAAGTACTCCAGGAGTCGTATGTTGATTTGACAGCATTCTCATAATCGTTTATATCACCTGTCACCACCGAAGCAATGGGCTGACCATTAGCAGGGCATATAGAGTTAACAATCTGTAATGGACGAAGTACAAGACAATCATCTCACAGTTTGATTTAAGATAAATTTCAATATACTCAGACCTTTCCATGACCAGACCATTCGCCGTTAAAAACTCCTAAATTTTGTTCCTCTAGTCCTAAATTTTTGAGAAAGCTATACTTTGGATCTGATATGAGATATGAAATGCTATTGGAGACGATAAAAATGCAATAATACGATAGTTATCGATAATGAAATAAAACGTTAATAAACATATCAATATCATAATAATCAAAGCAGATTTTTGCAAAAACTTACCTTCTATATGAATTGCTGGATTTTAATTTCAATAATGATCTTGACACTGCTTGGAGAATCATTATTTACAATGGTTGGATGGACTTACAAATTTTCAAAAAAGATTTGGAATATTTTTTCGCCTTTGGTTTTCTGAGTCTGATAGAGTCAAGATAACTGAAATTAATCTGTTTGTCAAGCGTTTTTCTGATAAAGTGATCAGCTCTATCAGTTTTATAACTATGAGGGATCTCAAGTTATTAATTGCTTGCCAAGTGCAACCAACACTGGTCTTATTTTGATTAAATCTAAAGCTAATACTTCTATAAGTATGATAGTAAATTGATTGCGGTCCATTCAAACTATATTAGATTGTCTTTCAGTCTTGAAAATAATGAAATAACAATTTATTACAGTAGAACGGTTTAATTTTTTGTGAAAAAATCATGAAATGCTTCACATAAATTATATTTAAAATAGTATAAAAAAGATTTACATTTTACTTATACAAAAATAAGATAAATGATAATAAACAAGATCTTGAAATTCAAATGGAGCTCTCATCTGAAAAGCGATGTTTTACCTTGAAGTCTTGATAGAAACTAATCAAGTCTGAGATGATAGTTCAAAAACTTGATTAAATACTGATTTTTACAATATATACTCTATTTAATCCATCACTCGAGTAAATCGTATTCTTCTCGATTCTTCCTTCGACGCACAACGGCTGCACAGGTTGTTATAATGATCGTTAGTATAATTACACATAAAATAATAGCCATAATCTCGTTAGCACGATAACCATTTGGACAAAGGCCACATTTCTCCTGCCAATCCGGTAAGATAAACTGGTCAAGATTACTAAGGAATTCTTTAATTCCACAAAAGTCTGAAGTTTTGTTGCAATAGATTGGTACAAGATGAGACGGTTTAATAGTATAATCAGTGTTCCAATAGACAAGGCGCACAAAATCTTCTCCTAGAATTTCGTGCAATTCAATGATTAAAGTTGCTCCTTCTGGTATTGTTTTGGATTCTGAAATACCGAGACCACAAAGAACTGACGACAATAAAAGTTCTGCGCTTGAGAAGAGATGTAACTTAGGTTTGTTAATTTTGAAAGTTTCATTGACGTCGGATAAATTTTCTGAAATAATGGCTTTTAGCTGCTTGAAAAATCCAGTGATACGGATTGAAAGAATATCTGACGAACAAGCCTCAAGCTGTTCAAACTGTTGATCAATTTTGCTCAAATTGAGATAGATTTCCCGGGTATAATAATCAGGTAAGGGAAACCCATGGTTTTTAGCATATTCAAGATACTTAAAGAGTATAGTTAAATTGGTGAGCGACTGAAAAGCTGTAGAGTTTGTTTTTTCGACCAGGTACTTGATTGTTTCTTTGTAATTGGCTTTTATGTTCTTCATTGCTGGATGGTTTTCAATCGAATTATTCCACTGCTCAATAAATGGACAATCACAATCAGAATCCAAGGCCTGAGAAGGTAAAAAAGTAATGATTAATAAATTTTAAATCACGATTTGAGCTATTGAAACTTACACAGGGATATTCTTGCGGACTAGAATGAATTGGAATGGGCAGATAATTTGTACTATTGTCATATATCCATTGGCCTTCAGCCTTTGCAAGACCATGAAGAACCAATAGACCACTTTCAAGTGCCACATCTACATCAGAGGATTCAGCTTTGTAGTCTAGTGGGTTATTGGATAAAAATGAGTTATAACGGGATCTTAGAGCTTCGCCCAATCGGTACATTTTTTGGCGGCCATTTGAGGTGAGATGACCTTCTTGTTCATTAGAGTTCTCGAACGAGCCAATGTTCGGAAAAATAGAAGAATGGCTTAACTCTCCATGTTTGTGAAGCACAATCACTTGATTTAAGCTTGAAGATTTAAAAGGTGAATTGTTTGTACTATCCATAGCAACATTGTTAACCAGAGATAGCAGAAAACAAATGTTATGAAAAATAAACCAATGTGGTAGATTGATGAGTTGTCTTTTGATTATCTTCATTACTAATTGAACAATTAATTATCACAGATGTATAAACAGTATTCAAATTCAAATAGATTTAAGTTAATTGTTTATTGCAACTGAAAGAAGTAAGGCACCCAAGTGTGAGAAAAAGTAGTCATCAAACTGACAGAGGAACAAAGAGTAAAGGAGGGAAAATGAAAAACGTAAATGAAGCAAAAGACGAAAAAGCAATGATGCGCTCTTGCAATGAGCCACTTATCTTATCAATAAAAACGAAAGCTGGAAGTTAAATAGAGATAAAAAGGCACAAAAAGACAGTACAGATTGTGAAGTCAACATTTGGGCAAGTAAAGTATTCTTCGATAGAGGGGAATCTCTTTCCAACACACACCACAAATAAAGGGTGTTAAGATTTATTTCTGACAAATTATCTTAAATTAAAGATGAAATCACAAAAGTAAAGGTTAATCAAAATACTCGAGCAAATACAAGTGACCGATTCATCTTTATCATCATGTTATCACAATTTTAACCTTTATCTTCAGATTATTTTTTGTCAGAAATAAACCTTAACACCCTTTACAATGAATCATCCACCGCAGTCACCGAGCTTGACCCCATGAGCTTATTTGTTTTCAGAATAAAAATACAGGAAAACTAACATGTTTGTCTGGAAGGAAAAAAAGTTCACTACCCTCAAGGCCTTGAGCCAGAAATTTTGAATCGAAGCCTTCTGTGATCTAATTAACCAAAATATATTTTACATTTTCAATTTTATGGCGAGATAGGTTCGCCCCTGAGTTACCGATTATGTTATTAGTTATTACAGTATATTAATAGTTGATCAAATCAAGTAAACATTCCTAGATAAATAATTTAACAGGGTATTCTTAATTGCCATCCAATTGGATCCTAAGCTTTTATTTAATCTATGAATAATACTGCTATTTTTTGGCTAGCTGAAAATTGACTAAACCACATCTTTCTGATAATGTACGATAAACCTACTGAATAAGCTTCTACTAAGCCCTTCAAATATTATCAAGGAAATCAAGGAAACTATCTGAATGAAAAGTTTATGAAATTTCCCTACAAAATAACCGTACAAAATTGGTCTCAGTTTCCTCTTAAATGATTTTGCTAAAAAGCCAAGAAAAAAGGCTTCATAATCTTGGATTGAATAAGAGACTGAGTTTGTAACTCAACTAAATATAGTTTCTGTGCAAGAAGATGATGACGATTAAGATGAAAACAGAGAGGGAGAGTGAACAAGAAGAAAGTTAGATTCAGATGTGTGTAAATTTAGTTGAATACTACTTGAGACTAACGTCTATCAAGTTAATTATATTTCTGCTTCATTTTCATATTTTTCATTTTTTCTTCTCCTTACACCCTTATAATCCTTTATCTACAATTGAACAAACTGGAACAAAAATTGTGTTTAAATAACTGACAAAGAAGTAATTGTGGTCTAAAAACGATAACCAAGAGCTATTTTCAAATTCCAAGACTATTCATAAGAAAAAATAATTAAAGGTAAGTAAATATTTTTTTAACTACTTTGTTACCAGCATCATTTGTTTATCCTAAATTAAGATTCATTGATAGATTTGATCATTTCTTTGTTCATAACATTTTTATATTCAAGCTTCAAATAAAACAAGAAAGATGTTTCTTTATTTAACAACTTTGCTCACAGTTTAATATGTCATAACTTATGACTCATAAGTTAAAAGCTTATTTTTGCAAGGCTAACAAGTCTGGAATCCTTATCGCTTTCCCTTTTGTTTTGTTTCAAATATTTTAAAGTGCTAAAAATTTTGTACATTTTGTGATTCGACTTCTAGTATCTCAACAATCATCGACATAATTAAACATATTTTCATTTTTTCATATTTGTTTCTGTGTAAACACGGTGGTTTTAAAATAAAATCAATGACTTACAATGGTTAGTATTAGGTTAACCTTATTTAAACATATGATGAAAACTCTTGATTCTTCTTCTCTCCTTCATTTGGTTTCTCAATCCAATTAGTAATATGATTTGAAGATTTGAGTTTAGTGTTTGGATCTCTTGTTCAACTCAATGAAGATGGTGTATCAAAACAAGTGTAGCTTAATTCTCAGTGAGTGTTACCGTCACATGACTTATTATAATGGTTGACTAATAATAATGGTTGTTGGTGGCTTTGGGTGTATTTTATTTTTGATAATTTCCACACTCTTTACTTTTTTGCTTCTCAAATCTTAGTTATAATACATTTTATTAGTTTCATAATTCCTGGTCTTCATATCAAACAGTTTCTCTGTAGGTCACCTTTTTTGCCATAATCTTAACCCTTTCTCATCTCACCGTTTTCTTTCTCTTTCATTATTTAGGTTTGGTCAACCTTTGTTGCTTTGATGCAACTCAAGTGATAAAATTAAATGTGTATATAACTGTCAAAGTGGATTCTCAAGTTGAATCAACACGGCGAACAAAACTCTCAAGCCCGTTAAAAAGATTCTCAAAAACAATTTGGACCATAGATCAGGTCCGGAAAGTTTAATATCAAGAGAGCAAATTGGAGGAGGGGGAGGTGGAGGTGGCCGAGGAAGAAGAGATAATTATGGTATAGACTTTCAAAATGACCATTCACCATCAGTGGCCTCAAACTCTCCTAATTTATCTGATTGTGCAGCAATTCAACTTCTTGCTGAAGATGTAGAGGAAAAATTAGAATCACTTCTCAAAACGTTTGTCACTGAAGACAAGCTTCGTCAAGAGGCCAGATTTAATTTGCTCAACAAAAGAAGTGCATCTTTAACCAATTTAAATGCATTTGATCCCAATGAGGTCGGTAGAGATAGAGTTGATCAAAAATCAACTCAACCTTCCAATATATCTAATCAACCTAATCGTCAATCTACTCAAGGTCGTTCTTTGTCCTCTGCCACAGGACGAGCATCTAGTTTCATTGTACAGCGGTCATCATCACCTTCTCCAGCACAAGTTATTTATTCCCCTTCATCACCAGGCTCATCAACATCATTTACACCAACTCTTTCTACATCATCTTCACCAAGTAAGAAGTCAAGTGGCTCAAATAACTCTACGACCAATATCACTAAACAGGGTGCTCGCAAGATTGTCGACAAAAGTGAGTTAACAAAACCAACAGCCAACAACAGTTTGAACCAGGAAGTTAGTAAGGTTAAAATTAGAAACAGTGAGCCTAACTCCTCTCCAATGAGAGTGAAAACAAACTCGACATTAACACCAACCTTAGCAAACCAAAGTGAAAATGTTTACGGAAAAGTGAGAGGTACAAATTTACCAACAAGTCATTACTTACATGGACCTGGATCTAGATTAAAACAAACTCGAAGTCAGGAAGATTTACGGCTATCCAATGAAGTTGAAAGACTTCTATCGGGTTTATCTGATTGGTCTCCAAAGTCAAGATATATTCAGCTAATGGCTGAAAAATCTGGCCTTTTGAATAATAAAAGTGGCCTTAAGAAAACAAATTCCGACCCGTCCAACCGAACTTCTCTGTCTTCATTAACTAAATCAGATACAAACAAAAATCAACCAAATTTTGCCAAAAACCAATCCAGCAATCGATCAACTATACCATCAGTGCAAAATAATAAAGGCGGACTTGTACTAAGATCAGCAAGTCGAAGTCCTGAAAGGAGTTCGGTTAACCAGAAAACTATAAATAGCAATGCAACACCAGATGTTATGAAGCAAGTAAGGTCCAAAGGGTTATCTTCATCACAATCAGCTACTTCACAAAGAGAGTTGTCCAATAATGAAAAGGAAAGCAAAGAAATAAGATCAAGAGTATCGAATAACCGATCTCCATCTAATGTCTCATCTAACCAAAAAGTTGTATCAAAAAGTAATGGTAAAGAGACCAAAAGTATGGAACAAATTCTTGCCGATGCATTGAAATTAACTGAAGATGAGAAAGCTACTTTAATTGCTACACGAGAAAATTCACTGGCTACCAAACTGGCCAAGCAGCGAATTGAGGAATCCAACAAGAGTTCAATTGAATCGAGTGGCGAAAAAGCATCGAAATTACCTGAAAATGATAAGAATTCACCCACAGCTAAAACTATCGAACACAATGGTTCCCAATCCTCTCAACATGGTACAGTCGTGTCAATGAAAGCCGGTGAATCAAGAGAAGAAAAGCCTAAAGATGAAGGTCGTTTTCGCGACTCATTATTTTCATCACCAGTTAACTATGCGAAGAATCGCTTTGCATTATCAAGAGAAAGCAGCAAAAATTTAAGTGAATCTGCCTCTACTGAAGGTAGTTCCGCTGAAACATCACGACAATCTGTGGTGAATGAAGCGAAACAAGCTTGGGAACGTAAAGTATCAAATCAAAACTTGGATAAACAAAGCCCTTTTCGTGGATCTAATGCTTTTAGTAATCCATGGTATGCTTCAAAAGGGGAAACTGGAGCAGTTAATGGATCAAACGCGTTAACCAAGCCAGATAAAGTTACATCTACAATTCACCGAACTAATCCTGTTAGACCATTTTTGACTAAGGGATCGGTTGCAGAAAGAGTTTTACTTTTCGAAAGAAGGCCCGAAATGAAAAAAGATGGCAAATCAAACTCAAATGATAGTAAATCAAAATCTCCTGTTCTTTACAGCACTTGGAAAAATCAAGATAAAACTCAGGTAATTGACATTGATTCTTATTATTACAATTGTTGCAATCATTTTTTTGCAAATTTTACGCAATTAAATATTATTAAACTTGGTATTTTGAAGTTATTCAAAACAAGCCAATTTCCAATTCAACATATCATCACAATCTGCTTCAGTAAACTTGGCTTGAATTCAATATCTCTATTTCAGACATAATCTAAATGCTTAGGCGTACAGAATTAAATTCAACATGTTTCGATTTTACTTTACTTTTCTTGGTGAAAAAAAGGAAAATGAAAAGCGAAAATTATTGATTCAATGGCAAATCCAGGTTTTTCATGTATTAATATAATGATTGGAATGTAATGGCTCAGAATCGACACTTACTATCCAAGACATTTCTAAACTATTTTTTTATTTCTAACTATTTAGAGTGAAGTGCTTCAAATTGCGCAAAACTTTATCCAGCCAACAACAAATCGTCAATCTTCCACGACAGTTTCTCGCAACTCTTGGGGAACTGGATATGGAATACCAAGATTCTATTTTCCTTCTGGCTTGCCGTACACATCTACCGAAATCGATGCTCGAATCAGGCGTATTGTGGAGGAATTCAATCGTTTACCTGACCGATCATCGACTCGAGAATCTTTCGGTAAAATTACCAAAGCGGCCGGGCTTCCTTTATATTGGAAACAATCTTTGTTTGATGCTGTCATTGGCGAATCTCGAAAATCTTTAGTTGCCTGTGATCAATTTGTAAAATACTTTAAAGAGTAAGTAAATATTCAAATTTTCCAATAACTCATTGTGATGGCCATTGCAATTTTCTGATGAATTGGCTTATGAATGATGCTTTGGGTAATATTTGTGAAGCAATCGTAACACTGACTTCATCTGTATTTAAAAATTAAAATCAAATTTTGATTTTTTATAATCAACCAGATATTACAATTTGACTTCAGTGTAATATTTTATTGACCATCCCTTAATCAGATTTTCAATTTTTTAATTATCGGTTGCTGATCATGGATAAATTAGTCTTGTAACTTCCTGTCATGATGATACTTCCAAATTTGTCCGAGTTTATTCTCATGGGAAAAGAAATTATCTTTTGCCGGAAGATTTCGTTCCAATGATGCAAGATGTAATTGAAACTCATCCTGGTTTAGGATTTTTAAAGGAAGCCACTGAGTTTCATTCTAGATATGTTCAAACGGTAAGAAATACTATTGTCTGATGAGAAACAATGTTTAAATATTGATAAAATATGCTGACTAATCTTTTCATTATTCATTGTGTGCTTAAAACAGGTGATTGCTCGAATATTTTATTGTGTTAATAAATCATGGAGCGGACGAATATCTATTCCTGAACTGAGAAAAAGCAATTTTCTTCTTGTTGTATCTCTTCTTGAAGAGGAAGATGATATTAACCAGATTACAGACTACTTCTCTTATGAACACTTTTATGTCATTTATTGTAAATTTTGGGAACTGGATAAAGATCATGATCTTATAATAGACAGAGAAGATCTGATGAGGCATAATGATGCAGGTAAGTTATTATATTGCATATATGCATTTTGAAAAAAATCATTGCTGATTTTAATTTTAACCTTTTTTTTCTTCAAGCAATATCATCTCGTATGATTGACAGGATATTTTCAGGTGCCGTAACTCGAGGCCCTGTTCGTAGACAGGGTAAAATGACTTATTCTGAGTTTGTGTGGTTCTTGATCTCAGAAGAAGATAAACGTTATCCAAGAGCAATTGAATATTGGTTCAGGTGTATGGACATTGACGGCGATGGTTATCTATCGATGTATGAACTGGAATATTTTTACGAAGAACAAGTCAAAAGAATGGAAGCATTAGGAATTGAAGCTTTACCATTTAACGATTGCCTTTGCCAAGTAAATTAATATTTATTCTAATACAATTATGAAACAATCTAATTTATTATTATAAACTATTTTCCAGATGCTTGATATGGTTAGACCGAAAGAATGTGGACGGATTTCCTTGGCGGATCTTAAAAGATGTCGAATGACGCCAATATTTTTTGACACTTTTTTCAATCTTGATAAATATCTTGATCACGAACAAAGGGATCCATTTTCGTCCAAAGACAATGATGATACTATTATTTCTGATTGGGATCGATTTGCTGCTGAGGAATATGAACTTTTAGTCGCGGAAGAAAGTGCTCAACAGGCCCGCATTCATTAATTGAGACATGAATTAAAACCGCTTTTGGAACAAGCAAAGATTGCAATTCTCGATAATTTATTGTGCATAATTATTCAGAATTACGAAATTACTCATTTTTTCTGTTATTTACTTTTTTTATACTTCCCTAAATCCAAAAGGTTTCTGCTATCAAGCTTCAAGATTAATAACAATTTAATGGAAACTAATCAGCACCCTGAGCCCCTGTTAAACAGTGAAACTGAATGAAAAACTAGTCAAAATTTTGATACAAAACTTGCTTTTGAATCAAAAATTTTTAACCAAACAATCCACAGTAATGCCAAAATTGAAGAGATTATCTTCAATGCTCATTTTAATGTTAAATAAACCCAAATAATGTTAAATGTGAAATATAAATGTTCGATAAATGATTTGAAATGTATTGTAATAAAAACAAGTTTAATAAGTTTGAAATAATTTCGTAAAAAAAGTGATAATTTTCTGCAGTTTGAATCAATAGTGAATAAAACGAAGTCTATGAATACGTATGGTACCCACGGTAAATCGAAAGTTTCTGTGGAGTTGCAATTACTCAAAACACATTTGTGATATTTATTCATCTAATTGTTTAGTTAAATTATCAATGATAAACTCGAGACAATCGATTACTAAGATAAATGATAATTTGAATATAACTAGGCTAATGATGAATTGTTGTCTTAATCTAAATCATTCAATTAGAATATAAAAAAGGTCTGAAGTTTTTTAATTTTGCCTTTGACTTTGATTTGACTCACAACTTTGCCAGTCAATTGATACGGTATACGTTATTTAATCAATTTATTAATTTCCATTTCAATCGGCAATTCTTAAAGCACATCCTTGTTTGATTGATTGATTTTGATTTGATATATTGCATATTTAATTCATAATGATAGTTTTTTCGTGATCATGAACATTAATACATGTTTGAAGAAATAATAGACTGCTTTCAGTGAGTAGATTCAGAAGTTCAGATCAATCTACAAGTTGGATGACAGAGTTGTATGCGAACCAAAAGCAAGAAACAAAACTTATACTTTTGTTTATTAAATTGCTCTTCGTTAGCAATTTATTGCTTTAAATTATTCAAAAATATCCAAAACTAAAAATTGAATGAAATCATTTGCATCACACGTAAACCGAAAAGGATTGAAATCACAAACGGAAATTCTGGTTGTTAAATTGTACTTCTTTAACAATTCGTTGCTTCAAAACATTATCATTTTTCATTTTCCCCGCATAATTTTATAAATTAAAATGATTGAAATGATTGATAAACTGAAGCCAACGAATGTCCATCAATATTTGCAGCCTTTCTTATACAAACTGATTGGTTGGACTGGTGCATCCGATATTGAAACAAGAAAAGCTTTAGCTCGTTTCGATTATCTAAATCAGTTGTTTCTTGTTAGTTTATGTGGTGGACAAAAGCAAGAATACGATAAGCCAATCCCTAGAAAAGTCCGAATATATAACTGGATCGCTCGTATTTCAGTCATTTACACAGTCATTCGAATGAGTCTGTTCATGTACTACCAAGGAAATGATAAGATTGATTTATATTTGGCTAATTTCCTTCCCGAAGATGAACAACCGACGAAATTGGCCTTTCTTATATTAGCTAATATTACCTTTTCCGTCCTTTTTATGCTTCGTGAATACATTCATTACATCGAGCGTGCTGGTTATCTAATATCATTTAGATTTTTTCTAGACATCCGTATTCAAGGAGTTTCTTGAGAGCGTTTTAACTTGAATAAGAGATGCTCACAAATATTCAATAAAATTTGCCATCTATTCATGATAAATGGAATGCGTCTCTTGATGATCGCTTGTATTGCTGCATTTTCAGTAACAATCTCGATCCGTTTATATTTTCCGGGCAATTTTGCAACTAAAATGCACGTCTTTTACGCTATTTTACATATTCCTGTTGAATCTGTATCAATAATCACACTTTTCACTGCCCTAGGTTGTATTGGAGTATATCTTTGGACTATCGCTGCGTTGGTCACAGCACGCATAGATAGTATCATTGACCAAATCAAATACTGTCTAGATGAGCCTAATTTAAGGGAAGGAGATCTGATAAAAGTTAATTTCCAAGTGATCCAGGTTTTCAATCACATTGATAAATCTAGTCGCAACTTGAATTATTTGCTTCTCTTTCTGGATGGACTTATTGCAATTGAAGCTGACCTCATGCTGTTATTTGCATTAATGTATAAACTTTTTCCAGATTTAATTTCAAAGATAATCTCCTTTGGAGGCATTTTGATCCATTTTTTTCTCGTTATTGGAACTTATTGGGCGTCTAGTTATTATGTTAAAGTAAGTATCAGTTACATATTGCGATTTCCTATCACGTATTTTTCCCTGTCATTACTTGAAGGTGTTAAGTGTACATGGATATTATACTAAACTTATATTGCATACACAAAAGATATGTCCAGCTCGATTCAAGGTACTCCATACTTTTTTAATGTTACTCTCAAAGATTCAATTTATTCCTTGTACTGTCTTTTATTACATGGAACAATAAAACACTGAGGCATTTTATTGATGAAAACCCTTTACTCAGGCTTTAGAGATTCAAGATCGAATCAATGGCAACCAAACTGGCATCATAATCGGGGACTTTGGCCTGATCACTCCAGAGTTTGCTCTCATTGTGAGTTAATAACGTATGAGGAGAAATGGAAAAACTTCTAAATTTATTTGTGAGAAGAGTTTTGAAGCGAATAAAAACATTCAATATAAGTTAGTTTCAATATGTTCTAGTGGATATACTCATCCACTAGAAACTATCCGTTTTAATAACCTTTATTTAATTGAATCAGTTAAATTGACAAAATATCTTTCGTCGAAGGTTCTAAGCTTATTTTTAATCCTATTGAGTTACTCTTTTTTGCTTTTCGGCAACCAGCCATCTGCAAAGCTTTGCATTTCAAATGTGCCCTAAAATGGGACTGTCAGCCTTTTGAACACGTTATCTTGATTCATATATTAATAAATGCTAATACATTTTTTTTCATTTATCACAGTTTATATTGGAAAATATCAACTTCATCATGCTTTTAACTTGCAATATCAATTCTTTGATTGAAATTCCATGAGTCTTTATCAAACTGACTTCAAGTACCGGTACTTTTTACATAAAATGAATAAATCGCTTCTCCAATCATTATAACGACAATTGATAAAAAGTTTAATGAAGCGACTTCGCTATTATTGGTTTCTCGTGCTCTTTTATTCACTGAATGAGGATTTAAGATTAATATTACAAGAAACATAACAAAGTCCATGAAAGAAACAACACTCGAACAGTTTTTGCAACATCACGTAAACATATTTGGCATAATAATTCATCAATAGTCATTTATTTAAACCAGTATAAAAGGAATCGGAACGATTGATCTATGCTGAAGCAGTGAGCAGTTTAATCGATAATATCAATGCCATTTAGTCGGAAGCTTACAAGACACCAGTATTTGATTGATTTTGATTTGATATTCAATATTTAATTCGCTCTTTCATGATTATGTACATTTCCATCTATTTACAAAACAGTAAACAAACGATCTTAGTCAGTAGATCAACAAGCAATTCAGATCAATATATTCATTGGATAAAAAAAGTTGCAATAACAAACTTCGCTTTCTTTTCATTCAATTGTTCTACTTGGACAACTGAATTGATTTAAAATAAGGTGTTATAAAATTGCATTTCATCCTGGATCAACATGTTTTGCTAATGTGACCTGTTCCGACGAAAGTGTGACGAAGGTTTCCTTGTATTGGAATGAATAAAATTTAAATGAATGTTTATTCGGAAATAACTACGAGACATACATAATTGTTTAGTTTCTCAATTGATTTATAATTTCCACTCTTCCGTGTTCATCAATATTTAGACAAATTCATCATAAACAATGAAAAAGAGATTAGACTAGAACAAAAAGTTACAGTATTTTAAATCAGTCTCCAAGTTAGGAAGAGCAGTTTGAAATCATAATTTATTTCATAATTGATTTCGAATCCATTATTTTATTAAATTGTTTTCTTTGTGTATTTATGCAAATCTAATTGTTACAAAGTAAAATAAATTTTTTCCGTTCCTCATTTCATAAAGTTGAAGATTGAAATGATTAAGGAACTGAAGCCAACGAATCTCCATCAATATTTGAAGCCTTTTCTATGCAAACTGATTGGTCGAAGAAGAAGAGCTTTAACTAGTTTCGATTATCTGAATCAATTGTTTCTTGTGAGTTTATGTGGTGGACAAAAGCAGGAATACGATAAGCCAATCACTCGAAGAGTATGGATAGCAAACTGGTTCGCTCGTATTTCAGTCATTTACACAATGATCCGATTGAGTCTGTTTATATACTACCATGGAAGTTATAAGATTGATTTATATTTGGCTAATCTCTTCCCTGAAAATGAACGGCCGATGAAAAAGCCTTTCTCATATTAGCTGATATTATCGTTTCCGTCCTTTTTATTCTACGTGAATACATTCATTACATCAAACGTGCTGGTTATCTTGTAACACTTAGATGGTTTCTGAACATTACTTGAGTTTCTGATGCACCTTTTATGTTGAATAAAAGTGAGGGAAGTGGTACGGTTAGAATCGGGTGAAAAGTTTGATCGATTTGGATTTGTATTCGATATTTAGTTAATAGTGATAGTTGTTTCGTGATCATGAACATTTAGATATATTTTGGTAAACAAATGAGAGGATTCAGACTCGCGAATCAAACTAAAAATTGAATGCAATCATTTATTCAGTTATTCATGCAATATGATACGTGAACCGAAAAGGATTGAAATCACAAACGGAAATTCTGGTTATTAAATTGTACTTCTTTGACAATTCATTGCTTCAGAACATTATCATTTTTCATTTTCCCCGCATAATTTTATAAATTCAAATGATTGAAATGATTGAGAAACTGAAGCCAACGAATGTCCATCAATATTTGCAGCCTTTCTTATACAAACTGATTGGTTGGACTGGTGCATCCGATATTGAAACAAGAAAAGCTTTAGCTCGTTTCGATTATCTAAATCAGTTGTTTCTTGTTAGTTTATGTGGTGGACAAAAGCAAGAATACGATAAGCCAATCCCTAGAAAAGTCCGAATATATAACTGGATCGCTCGTATTTCAGTCATTTTCACAATGATCAGATTGAGTCTGTTCATGTACTACCAAGGAAATGATAAGATTGATTTATATTTGGCTAATTTCCTTCCCGAAGATGTTCAACCGATGAAAACAGCCTTTCTTATTTTGACGAACACTGCCTTTTTCACCCTTTTTCTGCTCCGTGAATACATTCATTACATCGAACGTGCTGGTTATCTAATATCATTTAGATTTTTCCTAGAAATTCGTGCTCACGGAGTTTCTTGTGATCGTTTAATGTTGAATAAAAGATGTTCACAAACATTCAATAAAATTTGCCATCTATTCATGATTAATGGAATACGTCTCTTGATGATCGCTTGTATTGCTGCGCTTTTGATGCCAATCACATTTCGTTTATATTTTCCGGGCAATTTCGCAACTAAAATGCACATCTTTTACGCTATTTTAAATATTTCTATTGAGACACTTGCATTAAGCACAATTTTCACTCCTTTGATTAACATCGGAATATATCTTTGGACTATCGCTGCGTTGATCACGGCACGCATGGATAGCATCATTGACCGAATCAAAAACTGTCTAGACGAGCCTAATTCAAGTCAAACTGCACTGAGGCAAATTAATTTCCAAGTGATCCAGGTTTTCAATCACATTGATAAATCTAGTCGCAACTTGAATTATTTGCTTCTCTTTCTGGATGGACTTATTGCAATAGAAGCTGACATTATACTTTTATTTTCATTGATTTATAAACTTTTTCCAGATTTAGTTACAAAGATTCTCTCATTTGGAGGCATTTTGATCCATTTTTTTCTCGTTATTGGCACTTATTGGGCGTCTAGTTATTTTATCAAAGTAAGCGTCAATTTATATTCATATGTACTATCGATTATTTTGCTATGTTTTTTCTTTGCAGGTACTAATCGTACATGGATATTATACTAAACTTATATTGAATACAGAAACGATATGTTCTGCTCGATTCAAGGTATGTAACTTTCTGGCAGGGCATTTATTTAATCAGATCGATTGAATGTATTCCATAGTTGCAATAATTAGTGTTTGATTCATTGCCTTTCAATGCAATGCCTTGCAATCCAGGCTTTAGAAATTCAAGATCGAATCAATGGGAACAAAACTGGCATCTTAATCGGGGACTTCGGACTGATCACTCCTGAGTTTGCTCTTATCGTGAGTTTCTTGGTTTCAACATTTATCTGAACTCATCTAAATTATAAATATTTTTCATTCATTATCACAGTTTGTATTGGAAAATATCAACTTCATCATGCTTCTAACTTGCAATATCAATTCTTTGGTTGAAATTTCATAAGTCGTTACAAACTGGTTCAAGTAAGATTTTACATAATCTGCATAACTCGCTGTTGCAACTAACATACAACGAACGGCAATTATTAAACAAGTTTTCTTAATACGGCCTCGCTTTTTACATTTTGGTTTTTTCGTTTTTATTTACATCAGAATTCAAAATTACATACATGAAGGTTATCTCAGCATCGGTCAATCCTGTTGCAATATTACCTAAAAATGATTGTGATATTGATTCATCTAATGGCCTAATAGCCATTTGCTTTGGCCAATTTATGAATAATAATATATGAATGCATAAAATAACTACTTTTTTGGTATAAATTATGTCTATAAAGTTCGTACCTTTGAATGGATAAATAAACTCTATAACATTTTACTATTGACTTTGCTTGGATTTCGAATCATTTTCTCTTACTCATCAGATTGACTCAATAATTTGAGTGACAATAGCGAACATAAGCGCTCTTAATCACAGAAAATTGAAATCGATTGAAAATAAAGGAAGTGAGACGTCAAAGTGTGACGAATCAAAACACTATTCAATCGATTTTATTTCAGTCTCAAAGTTTTACAACACATCGGTATATGATTGAATTTTTATTTAATATTAAATTCATAATGATCTTTTTTCGTGATTATGAACATTTAAATATGTTTACAATAAACAGTGAACAAACTATTAGTCTGATAAAAACAGTTGAAACTATGAACTTCGTTTTCTTTTTTGTTAATTTATTCTTCTTGTGCGATAAAATTGTTTAAAATATTACAAAAGTAAATTATTTAAATGATGAGGAACTTAATCCATCGAATTTTCGTCGATGGTTGTCTAATATCGTCAGGATTTTGTGTAAATCCGTTAGCATATTGACTAAAAGATTATCTCAACTATTCATTAAAATTTTCTCATCTATTGGTGGTAAATGAAATAAGTCATTGCATTTTCCTTTGAATAAATACTAAAACCAAGTGTGAATAAAACCATGAACCTGATTATCTCAGTTCAACTAGATCGAAATACATTATTAAATCAATTTAGTTTCAATCGAAAATCTTTGCAACACTTCCTTTGATTGATTTTGACTTGATGCATTCGACATACAATGCATAACAATGGTTCGTTCGTGATCATGAACATTTAGATATTGGACAAAAACAATAGACTGAGTGAGTGGATTCAAAATTATTGAAACCCAATATGCAAGCTGGATAAAAACAGTTGTATGTGGTCCGAAAAAAATGCAATGATTGAGAAACTGAATTCTTCGAATTTCCATCGATATTTGAAGCTTTTTTTATACAAACTGATTGGTTGGATTGGTGAGTCCGATAGTGAAACAAGAAGAGCTTTAGTGAATTTCGATTATCTAAATCAATTGTTTCTTGTGAGTTTATGTGGTGGACAAAAGCAGGAATACGATAAGCCAATCACTCGAAGAGTATGGATAGCAAACTGGATGGCTCGTATTTACGTTTTTCACATCGACGATGGTTTTCAATTACGAATTTTTATCTTTAAGTATGGATTTCTTTTGTGTTTACGAAAATAATACGGAAATAACAATCAGTCATGATTCCACTGGTACAGTTAATTTCAATTCAATCAGAAACCCTTACAACAAATCTTTGTTTGATTTTGATTTGATAAATTTGATAGTTAATAGCTAATGATCGTTCTTTCGTGATCATGAACATTTAGATATATTTATAAGCAAACACTAGGCTGTTTCAGTGGGTAGATAAAAACAGTGAAACAAAAACTTCCTTTGTATCAATTTTTTGTGCATTATTTTATAAAGTCAGATGATTGAAATGTTAGAGAAACTTAATTCTTCGAATTTTCGTCGATATTTGCAGCCTTTCTTATACAAACTGATTGGTTGGACTGGTGCATCCGATATTGAAACAAGAAGAGCTTTAGTTCGTTTCGATTATCTAAATCAATTGTTTCTTGTTAGTTTATGTGGTGGACAAAAGCAGGAATACGATAAGCCAATCACTCGAAGAGTATGGATAGCAAACTGGGTCGCTCGTATTTCAGTCATTTACACAGTCATTCGAATGAGTCTGTTCATGTTCTACCAAGGAAATGATAAGATTGATTTATATTTGGCTAATTTCCTCCCTGAAGATGTTCAGCCGATGAAAACAGCTTTTCTCATATTGTCTAATATTACCTTTATCATCCATTTTTTGCTTCGTGAATACATTCATTACATCGAGCGTGCTGGTTGTCTAATATCATTTAGATTTTTCCTAGACATTCGTGTTCACGGAGTTTCTTGTGAGCGTTTTAACTTGAATAAAAGATGTTCACAAACATTTAATAAAATTTGCCATCTATTCATGATAAATGGAATACGTCTCTTGATGACCGCTTGTATTGCTGCATTTTTGATAACAATTACATTTCGTTTATATTTTCCGGGCAACTTTGCAACTAAAATGCACGTCTTTTACGCTATTTTACATATTCCTATTGAAACTGTCGCATTGATGACACTTTTCGCTGCTCTGATTAATATTGGAATATATCTTTGGACTTTGGTTGCGTTAATCACGGCCCGTATAGATAGTATCATTGACCAGATAAAATACTGTCACAGCAAACCATCATTCAGTCAAGCCGAGTTGAAAGAGACTAATGAGTTAATGATTTTGGTTTTGAATCATATTGACAATTCCAATCTTAACATGAATTACTTGCTTCTTTACTTGGATGGACTTGTTGCAATTGAAGCTGACATCATGTTGTTATTTGCATTAATTTATAACCTTTTTCCAGAATTAATTTCAAAGATAATCACGTTGGGAGGCATTTTAATCCATTTTTTTCTCGTTATTGGAACTTATTGGGCATCTCGTTATTATGTTAAAGTAAGTGTCAATTAAATATCGAAAATCAGCTAACACTTATTTTCCTGTTATTCCTCGAAGGTGTTAAGCATACATGGATATTATACAAAATTTATATTGAATACTCAAACGATATGTTCAGCTCGATTCAAGGTAAGTAACTTGCTGTATTCAATCTACTTCGGCCACTGTCTATCAGTCTAAAATGCATTCAAACAAACTGACATTCCTGAATGTAAAATATTTGTTCAGGCTTTAGAGATTCAAGATCGAATTAATGAGAACCAAACTGGCATCGCAATGGGAGATTTTGGACTGATCACTCCTGAGTTTGCTCTTATTGTGAGTTTCTTGGTTTCAACATTTATCTGACCTAATTCTATCTTCTAATATATTTCATTCATTATCACAGTTTGGAAAATTGGAAAATATCAACTTCATCATGCTTCTAACTTGCAATATCAATTCCTTGATTGAAATTTCATAAGTTGTTATCAAACTGGCTTAAAGTCCCAGTATGCTATACACAACAATAGTTTACATAAACAGTTTCTCTTGATGCGACCTAACTATTGGAAATACTCAGTTATTTGTTTCATGCTCAGGATTCTGAATTGAGAATCACAAACGCATATAAACGAAACTAATCATGTTTCTTAATCCTGCTGAACATTAAAACTGAAAAAACGTTGAAAAATGAAACTGAAAAATTTTTTATACACAAGCTTTCATAATCATCAATGTTCATTCTAATGTGAATAAACTCAAATAATGTTCAAGATCAAATAAAAATGTTCAATAAATTATTTGAAATGTATTTTAGTAAAAGCAAGTTTAAAAAGATTACAATGATTTCGTAAAAAATGAATCGCAAAGTAAGTTGACGCAAAATTTTCTGCAGTTTGGAGACAAAAATTAATCTAACAAAACCTAGAAGGATGTGCATTGTCATCGGAAATAACATCGCAAATTCAAAGTTAATATCAAATAACTAAAAGCACTATTTTGACACTAATTCTTCTGACTGCCGTTTACTTTGGCTTAATTGTGAATAACAAAATCGAGACGATTGATTATCGATTATAAATATTAACTAGCTTCCTGTAGCTTCCTTCCTAAGCTATTCAGTTTATTGTGATAAAATTAACGTTAAAATCGCGTTAAAATTACAGAGAATCTTAGAAAAGATTGAAATCAATCAACTGAATTTCATTTTAAAGAGCTATGCAAAGATGAAATGAGCAGTTTATTCAAAATCAGTCTGTGCTAGAAACAGCCGGATTGAGTAGAAGAAATTCCAACTCAAATTCAAAAGTGATGAGCAAATAGACAACTTTGACATCCTCCTATGCCATATACTGATGAAAAATAAAATAACCCGTTAATGCTGCGTTTCATTTTCCGGCCACTTATTCAACCAAAGCGTGCATCTTTTATAATTTTTCATATTGAATCTGTTGCATTGGTACAATAATTCGATTTTATCTATCATTTCGCTGTGATTACATTTGCACGACTCTGTGAAATCATATTTGTGATATTGATTCACATATTGGCTTAATTGAAATAGGAATAACGAACTCGAGACAATTGATTAGTGACATGAACGATAATGTTTGACAATTTTGCAACCAAATGCACGTTTTTGTAGATTCTACCTATTAGAACTGTTGCATCAATAATATTTTCACGTATGAATTAAGAGACTCTAAATTGATTGATTTTCGGAACAAATGATAACTGGCTTCCTGGCAAGCTATTCAGTCTATTATTTAATTGATTTGTATGTTAAAATTGCAGAAAATCTTTGAATAAGAGAAAAGGTTGAAATCAATTAATTGAATTTCATTGATATTTAACGATGTATACAAAGATGAAATGACTATTGTGATCAATATTATCAATGGTATTTTGTTGGAAGCTTTACAGCACACCATTGTTTGATTGATTTTGATTTGATACACTCGATATTAGCTTCATAATGATCGTTCTCTCGTGATAATGAACATTAAGATATATTATTTACAAAACAAACAGTTTTATGGCAGTAGATCAACAAGCGTTTCAGGTCAATTTAACAATTTGATAGAAACAGTTGAAACTACAAACTTCGCTTCCTTTTATTATATTGTTCTGCTTGTGCAATTGAATCGCTTCGAGTTACGATATAATGCAAATGTATTTTCCTGCATGAGTTTATAAAATCAAATGATTGGAAGGATTTGTAGACTGTGGCAATCGAATCTTCGTCGATATTTGAAGGCTTTTCTATGCAAACTGATTGGTTGGACTGGTGCATCCGATATTGAAACAAGAAGAGCTTTAGCTCGTTTCGATTATCTAAATCAATTGTTTCTTGTGAGTTTATGTGGTGGACAAAAGCAGGAATACGATAAGCCAATCACTCGAAGAGTATGGATAGCAAACTGGGTCGCTCGTATTTCAGTCATTTACACATTTACAAGAGTGACTCTTTTTACGTACTTTCAAGATAATCAGCAAATTGATTTGTATTTAGCAAATTTGATTTCCGAAGATGAAATGCCGAGTAAAACTTCGATGCTTGTATTGACAAACATCACCATTTTTAATCTTTTTGTACTCCGTGAATACATTCATTACATCGAACGCTCTGGTCATCTCATAACATTGAGATATTTCCATGATGTTCGCATTCATGGCGTTACATATGAACCCTTAATGTTTAACAAGAGGTGTTCACAACTATTTAGTAAAACCTGCCATCTATTCATATTAAACGGGATACGTCTCTTGTTTTTACTTTGTACTTATGCATTATCACTAACAATAATGTTACGTCTCTATTTTCCGGCCACCTATTCAACCAAAATGCACATTTTCTTCATGATATTACATATTCCTATTGAAACTGTTGCATTCATAACACTTTTTTCTGCTTTGATTGGTATTGGAATATATCTTTGGACTTTGGGTGCGTTTCACATTGCCCGTGTAGATAGTATCATTGACCAGATCAAATACTGCACCAATAAACCTCCTTTGATTCAAGCTGATTTGAGAAAGATTAATGAGCGAGTGATTTTGGTTTCTAATTATATCGACAAATCTAATAGTCAAATAAATTATTTACTTCTCTACCTCGATGAACTGATTGCCATAGAAGCTGACATAATGTTGTTATTTTCATTGATTTACAAACTTTTCCCAGATTTCGTTTCAAAGCTAGTCTCATTCGGAGGCATTTTAACCCATTTTTTTCTCGTAATTGGTACTTACTGGGCATCTCGTTATCATGTAAAAGTAAGTGTCACTAAATTATTCACAAATCAATGTTTACAGTTACTTTGCGTTATTCTGTTACTCAAAGGTATTGAGGGTACATGGATACTATACGAAGCTCGTATTAAATACAAAAGCTGACTGTTTAGCTAGATTCAAGGTACAATTTTCATTTTATAAAAAAATCCTTACGTTGCTCAGTCAAGGTTTTATTACCGTTTTTTCCCTCCCAAAACATTTACATAGGGCTTGGAGATTCAGGATAGAATCAATGAGAATAAAACTGGAATTGCGATCGGAGATTTTGGCGTATTCACCCCTCTGCTCTAATCGTAAGTTAAATACTTTTCTGATGTGAGCTATGTGTTCAAATGAATGATCGCTCACTTGATTCGTTTACTTTATTATAGTTTGTACTGGAAAATATCAATGTTATTATGCTTCTAACGGTCAATATCAATTCGTTGGTTTATTCATCATAAAGCAAGCTTGAAATACGCTTCGCATAACACACATGAAATATACAAATCTCGTTGAAACCAGATATTTCTGTTCTTTCTGAAAAGGTTTCTGTTATAGAGCTACGAGCTAATAATAAATCAACCAAATGGAGACCAATCGAGATACTAAACCCAATTGAATAGTGAAACTGAATGAAAACTCGAGGTGTTTACACTTTGCAATTCAATGTAAAATTATCATTGTCATTAACACCCACAGTAATGTCAAAATTGAAGAGATTATCTTCAATGATAATTTTAATGTTAAATATTTAATAATTATTTGAAATTTACTGTAATAAAAACAAGTTTAATAAGTTCTAAACGATTTCGTTAAAAAAGAACCTGAAAAATAAGTTTAGATGAGTGGATCGGACGGTGTATACTCGGAATTGGCCAGTATGCTTTCCCGGCCTTACCGTGTTCGACTTTTTTCTTTTGGGGTCATCTCAAGAATAAAGGGAGCCCCAAAACCTCAGCTGAAAGAAAAACAAAAAAATAACAAAAAACCATACCAGAACAAAAAACTGAAAGTTATGTCTCGGTATGGAGGATTCGAACCCAAAATCTCCACACCTTAATTCAGTAGGCTATGCCTCGCTAGACAATTTTAGGCTTTTTAAAAATGCTTCTAATAAAACTGCACAAATTTTTAACCTAAATATCTTAGCCACTAGGCTCACAGATTAAAGCCTCGACAGTTTTTCATAACTCATCATCCTCTATCGAATGACTCCTCTCTCATTAAAAAATGGCTCGGATAATTCAGTTAGTCCCCATGTAAGACGAAATTAGCTGACTTTCTGGTTTCGTTTTCGCGCTTGAGAGCTGTCAATTTAACTAATAACTATTCTGGTAATTTACAAAGTCAGAGCACTAGATAAGGTGAAAGTTATGAAAAATAAACAATAAAAGTAAGACTATGAAAGTTTGAACAAAGATTAATCTTGAGATTTTGAACCAAAGAGCAAGCCATTGAATGATTTTAATATTCAACATTTTGCTACCCTTCACCAACAGCTTATTCAACAAAAATTAGGGGGCGTTTTGCATAAAATGACCTATAAGTACACAGTTACTCGACCGTCTGGATACGGAAGTTATAACTCGAGACAACCTAACTTCACTTACTTGCGAGTCGATTGGTGAAACATTGGCCGATTATTCCTTCATTAAGTAGATCAAGAGTCCAAAATGAAACTCAATTTAAGGATAAAACAGCTAGTTTATGAAAATCCTATAGAGAATTATGTTAAATTGCAAAACTTTGAGAATCTTCCAGAAAAGATTATTTTTATTTTTTCATGGAATAAAATGATTATCGTGAAGTCAGTTGGGGATGGTGTACTTTCATTAATCAATTAATGAGAATTAAAAAAATAATTCTCTTACTATTAATATGGTTGCTGAATAATCAGTCAAACAACTTTGTCTGAATTTCTGTTTCCGCTACCACTGTGTTAGACTGAAGATTCAAAATATTTGCTCAGAATGTTTGAATTGAATATTTGCATTGTATTCATTTCTCTTTGCTCATTTAAATGAATAAACAATTAATAACAGAATAAACACAAAAAGCACGAGAAATTTTTGTCAACAATGTTTAAGCATCACGCTATGGTGTTTGAAATAAGTATTCTTAGTGAGACTGATAAGCTTTCGAAACGTTTTAAGCTAGCTTTGACAATTTATTTTGCAATAACTCATCTAATGTTGTACTATCAAAAAATTAATGTTGATGTTGAGGATGGACTTTTGCGCGCAAAAACATACGACATTAATATTGCAAAATTAATGCCATAATGTTGGTTGTGAGACAATCGTACGAATATTGCTTCGATATTTAAGACTGTTTCATTTAATGTTTTTATTTGCATATTGTTTTTTTGATGAGCTAATTGACGGTGAGATTTCGAAGCAAATACAGATGATTTAACAACAGAATTATTTAGTTCGATTCCAAATCGGAAAAGCGTTTGAGCAGATACCGTGAATAATATTAGTGTTTTAGTAACTACAAGCAGCCACCTGTATTTAACTTTGAGGGCGTACATTCCAGAAAAAACAAAAAATAAACAACAAGGCTATTGTACGATGTATTTCCGTTTCCGATTCGTAAATATATTTATACAGACGCCTATTGAGCTACTATAAAACCCAAATCTTAGCTAGCTAAAAATCATACCATCTCGACAAGTGTTAAGAAAAATTAACAAACAATACCTCAACATGGTTTTTAAAACATATATCAGTTTACTATTCCTTACTATAACAGCAACTAATTATGTTTCTACACGATCTATTAACGAAGTGCCAGACATAGGGTTGGACATGGACATGCCGATTGGAATCGTCTCGAAAACATTGGATGGTAGCAACGCGTTTGCTAATTCAGATGCAGTTACCTCAAATGACGAAAGTGGATCGGATTCAGTAACCAGTACTTCAGCAAGTGCCACTGCAGAAGCCACAGCAGATACCACAAACTATGACCAAGACGATGAAGACACTACAAACTCGGGTTTCGCAAACAATGAAACAAATGCAGAGGCTACACAATCTACGACATCGAAAAATAGTGGCGATGTAAACACGAACTCAGCAAAAGCAGAAACAGCAGCAGCAGCATCTTCAGCAGCCGACGACAGCAACGATAACAACTACGGAAACAATAATAACAGCGGAGATTCGAGCGCAGCGGCAGCAGCAGCAGCAGCATCTTCAGCAGCCGGCGGCAACAACGATAACAACTACGGAAACAATAGTAACAACGGAGGTTCAAGCTCAGCCACAGCAGCAGGAGCAGCATCTTCAGCAGCCGGCGGCAACAACGATAACAACTACGGAAACAATGGTAACAACGGAGGTTCAAGCTCAGCAGCAGCAGCATCAGCAGCATCTTCAGCAGCCGGAGACAACAACGCTAACAACGGAGCCAACAACGGTAACAACGGAGGTTCAAGCTCAGCAGCAGCAGCATCAGCAGCATCTTCAGCAGCCGGAGACAACAACGCTAACAAAGGAGGAAACAATGGTAACAACGGAGGTTCAAGCTCAGCCGCAGCAGCATCAGCAGCATCTTCAGCAGATGGAGACAACAACGCTAACAACGGAGGAAACAATGGTAACAACGGAGGTTCAAGCTCAGCCGCAGCAGCAGCAGCAGCATCTTCAGCAGCCGACGACAACAACGATAACAACTACGGAAACAATAATAACAGCGGAGATTCGAGCGCAGCGGCAGCAGCAGCAGCAGCATCTTCAGCAGCCGGCGGCAACAACGATAACAACTACGGAAACAATAGTAACAACGGAGGTTCAAGCTCAGCCGCAGCAGCAGGAGCAGCATCTTCAGCAGCCGGCGGCAACAACGATAACAACTACGGAAACAATGGTAACAACGGAGGTTCAAGCTCAGCCGCAGCAGCATCAGCAGCATCTTCAGCAGCCGGAGACAACAACGCTAACAACGGAGGAAACAATGGTAACAACGGAGGTTCAAGCTCAGCAGCAGCAGCAGCAGCAGCATCTTCAGCAGCCGGAGACAACAACGCTAACAACGAAGGAAACAATGATAACAACGGAGATTCAAGCTCAGCCGCAGCAGCAGCAGCATCTTCAGCAGCCGGCGGCAACAACGATAACAACTACGGAAACAATGGTAACAACGGAGATTCAAGCTCAGCCGCAGCAGCATCAGCAGCATCTTCAGCAGCCGACTACAACAACGATAACAACTACGGAAACAATGGTAACAACGGAGGTTCAAGCTCAGCCGCAGCAGCAGCAGCAGCATCTTCAGCAGCCGACGACAACAACGATAACAACGGAGGAAACAATGGTAACAACAGAGGAGCAAGCTCAGCCGCAGCAGCATCAGCAGCATCTTCAGCAGATGGAGACAACAACGCTAACAACGGAGGAAACAATGGTAACAACGGAGGTTTAAGCTCAGCCGCAGCAGCATCAGCAGCATCTTCAGCAGCAGTAGACAACAACGCTAACAACGGAGGAAACAATGGTAACAACAGAGGAGCAAGCTCAGCCGCAGCAGCAGCAGCAGCATCTTCAGCAGCCGACGACAACAACGATAACAACGGAGGAAACAATGGTAACAACAGAGGAGCAAGCTCAGCCGCAGCAGCATCAGCAGCATCTTCAGCAGATGGAGACAACAACGCTAACAACGGAGATTCAAGCTCAGCCGCAGCAGCAGCAGCAGCATCTTCAGCAGCCGACGACAGCAACGATAACAATTACGGAAACAATAATAACAGCGGAGATTCGAGCGCAGCCGCAGCAGCAGCAGCAGCATCTTCAGCATCCGGCGGCAACAACGATAACAACTACGGGAACAATAGTAACAACGGAGGTTCAAGCTCAGCCGCAGCAGCAGGAGCAGCATCTTCAGCAGCCGGCGGCAACAACGATAACAACTACGGAAAAAATGGTAACAACGGAGATTCAAGCTCAGCCGCAGCAGCAGCAGCAGCATCTTCAGCAGCCGACGACAACAACGATAACAACTACGGAAACAATGGTAACAACGGAGGTTCAAGCTCAGCCGCAGCAGCAGCAGCAGCATCTTCAGCAGCCGGAGACAACAACGATAACAACGGAGGAAACAATGGTAACAACAGAGGAGCAAGCTCAGCCGCAGCAGCATCAGCAGCATCAGCAGCATCTTCAGCAGATGGAGACAACAACGCTAACAACGGAGGAAACAATGGTAACAACGGAGATTCAAGCTCAGCCGCAGCAGCAGCAGCAGCATCTTCAGCAGCCGACGACAACAACGATAACAACTACGGAAACAATGGTAACAATGGAGGTTCAAGCTCAGCCGCAGCAGCAGCAGCAGCATCTTCAGCAGCCGGCGGCAACAACGATAACAACGGAGGAAACAATGGTAACAACGGAGGTTTAAGCTCAGCCGCAGCAGCATCAGCAGCATCTTCAGCAGCAGGAGACAACAACGCTAACAACGGAGGAAACAATGGTAACAACGGAGGTTCAAGCTCAGCAGCAGCAGCATCAGCAGCCTCTTCAGCAGCCAGAGACAACAACGCTAACAACGGAGGAAACAATGGTAACAACGGAGGTTCAAGCTCAGCAGCAGCAGCATCAGCAGCATCTTCTACAGCCGGAGACAACAACGCTAACAACGGAGGAAACGTTGGTAACAACGGAGGTTCAAGCTCAGAAGCAGCAGCATCAGCAGCATCGTCAGCAGCTGGAAATAACATCGCTAACAACGAAGGAAACAATGGTAACAACGGAGGTTCAAGCTCAGCCGCAGCACCAGCAGCAGCATCTTCAGCAGCCGGAGACAACAACGCTAACAACGGAGGAAACAATGGTAACAACGGAGGTTCAAGCTCAGCAGCAGCAGCAGCAGCATCTTCAGCAGCCGGCGGCAACAACGATAACAACTACGGAAACAATGGTAACAACGGAGATTCAAGCTCAGCCGCAGCAGCAGCAGCAGCATCTTCAGCAGCCGACGACAACAACGATAACAACTACGGAAACAATGGTAAGAACGGAGATTCAAGCTCAGCCGCAGCAGCAGCAGCAGCATCTGCAGCAGCCGACGACAACAACGATAACAACGGAGGAAACAATGGTAACAACAGAGGAGCAAGCTCAGCCGCAGCAGCATCAGCAGCATCTTCAGCAGATGGAGACAACAACGCTAACAACGGAGGAAACAATGGTAACAACGGAGGTTTAAGCTCAGCCGCAGCAGCATCAGCAGCATCTTCAGCAGCAGGAGACAACAACGCTAACAACGGAGGAAACAATGGTAACAACAGAGGAGCAAGCTCAGCCGCAGCAGCAGCAGCAGCATCTTCAGCAGCCGACGACAACAACGATAACAACGGAGGAAACAATGGTAACAACAGAGGAGCAAGCTCAGCCGCAGCAGCATCAGCAGCATCTTCAGCAGATGGAGACAACAACGCTAACAACGGAGATTCAAGCTCAGCCGCAGCAGCAGCAGCAGCATCTTCAGCAGCCGACGACAGCAACGATAACAATTACGGAAACAATAATAACAGCGGAGATTCGAGCGCAGCCGCAGCAGCAGCAGCAGCATCTTCAGCAGCCGACTACAACAACGATAACAACTACGGAAACAATGGTAACAACGGAGATTCAAGCTCAGCCGCAGCAGCAGCAGCAGCATCTTCAGCAGCCGACGACAACAACGATAACAATTACGGAAACAATAATAACAGCGGAGATTCGAGCGCAGCCGCAGCAGCAGCAGCAGCATCTTCAGCAGCCGGAGACAACAACGCTAACAACGGAGGAAACTCAGCAGCAGCAGCATCAGCAGCATCTTCAGCAGCCGGAGACAACAACGCTAACAACGGAGGAAACAATGGTAACAACGGAGGTTCAAGCTCAGCATCAGTAGCATCAGCAGCATCTTCTACAGCCGGAGACAACAACGCTAACAACGGAGGAAACAATGGTAACAACGGAGGTTCAAGCTCAGCCGCAGCAGCATCAGCAGCATCTTCAGCAGCCGGAGACAACAACGCTAACAACGGAGGAAACAATGGTAACAACGGAGGTTCAAGCTCAGCAGCAGCAGCAGCAGCAGCATCTTCTACAGCCGGAGACAACAACGCTAACAACGGAGGAAACAACGCTAACAACGGAGGTTCAAGCTCAGCAGCAGCAGCATCAGCAGCATCTCCAGCAGCAGGAAACAACAACGCTAACAACGGAGGAAACAACGCTAACAACGGAGGCAACAATGGTAACAACAGAGGAGCAAGCTCAGCCGCAGCAGCAGCCGCAGCATCGTCAGCAGCTGGAAATAACAACGCTAACAACGGAGGAAAAAATGGTAACAACGGAGGAAACAATAGTAACAACGGAGGTTCAAGCTCAGCAGCAGCAGCAGCAGCAGCATCTTCAGCAGCCGGAGACAACAACGCTAACAACGAAGGAAACAATGGTAACAACGGAGGTTCAAGCTCAGCCGCAGCAGCAGCAGCATCTTCAGCAGCCGGCGGCAACAACGATAACAACTACGGAAACAATGGTAACAACGGAGATTCAAGCTCAGCCGCAGCAGCATCAGCAGCATCTTCAGCAGCCGACTACAACAACGATAACAACTACGGAAACAATGGTAACAACGGAGGTTCAAGCTCAGCCGCAGCAGCAGCAGCAGCATCTTCAGCAGCCGGAGACAACAACGCTAACAACGGAGGAAACAATGGTAACAACAGAGGAGCAAGCTCAGCCGCAGCAGCAGCAGCAGCATCTTCAGCAGCCGACGACAACAACGATAACAACGGAGGAAACAATGGTAACAACAGAGGAGCAAGCTCAGCCGCAGCAGCATCAGCAGCATCTTCAGCAGATGGAGACAACAACGCTAACAACGGAGGAAACAATGGTAACAACGGAGATTCAAGCTCAGCCGCAGCAGCAGCAGCAGCATCTTCAGCAGCCGACGACAACAACGATAACAACTACGGAAACAATGGTAAAAATGGAGGTTCAAGCTCAGCCGCAGCAGCAGCAGCAGCATCTTCAGCAGCCGGCGGCAACAACGATAACAACTACGGGAACAATAGTAACAACGGAGGTTCAAGCTCAGCCGCAGCAGCATCAGCAGCATCTTCAGCAGCAGGAGACAACAACGCTAACAACGGAGGAAACAATGGTAACAACGGAGGTTCAAGCTCAGCAGCAGCAGCATCAGCAGCATCTTCTACAGCCGGAGACAACAACGCTAACAACGGAGGAAACGTTGGTAACAACGGAGGTTCAAGCTCAGCAGCAGCAGCATCAGCAGCCTCTTCAGCAGCCAGAGACAACAACGCTAACAACGGAGGAAACAATGGTAACAACGGAGGTTCAAGCTCAGCAGCAGCAGCATCAGCAGCATCTTCTACAGCCGGAGACAACAACGCTAACAACGGAGGAAACGTTGGTAACAACGGAGGTTCAAGCTCAGAAGCAGCAGCATCAGCAGCATCGTCAGCAGCTGGAAATAACATCGCTAACAACGAAGGAAACAATGGTAACAACGGAGGTTCAAGCTCAGCCGCAGCACCAGCAGCAGCATCTTCAGCAGCCGGAGACAACAACGCTAACAACGGAGGAAACAATGGTAACAACGGAGGTTCAAGCTCAGCATCAGTAGCATCAGCAGCATCTTCTACAGCCGGAGACAACAACGCTAACAACGGAGGAAACAATGGTAACAACGGAGGTTCAAGCTCAGCCGCAGCAGCATCAGCAGCATCTTCAGCAGCCGGAGACAACAACGCTAACAACGGAGGAAACAATGGTAACAACGGAGGTTCAAGCTCAGCAGCAGCAGCAGCAGCAGCATCTTCTACAGCCGGAGACAACAACGCTAACAACGAAGGAAACAACGCTAACAACGGAGGTTCAAGCTCAGCAGCAGCAGCATCAGCAGCATCTCCAGCAGCAGGAAACAACAACGCTAACAACGGAGGAAACAACGCTAACAACGGAGGCAACAATGGTAACAACAGAGGAGCAAGCTCAGCCGCAGCAGCAGCCGCAGCATCGTCAGCAGCTGGAAATAACAACGCTAACAACGGAGGAAAAAATGGTAACAACGGAGGAAACAATAGTAACAACGGAGGTTCAAGCTCAGCAGCAGCAGCATCAGCAGCATCTCCAGCAGCAGGAAACAACAACGCTAACAACGAAGGAAACAATGGTAACAACGGAGGTTCAAGCTCAGCCGCAGCACCAGCAGCAGCATCTTCAGCAGCTGGAAACAACAACGCTAACAACGAAGGAAACAACGCTAACAACGGAGGAAACAATAGTAACAACGGAGGTTCAAGCTCAGCAGCAGCATCAGTAGCATCGTCAGCAGCTGGAAAGAACAACGCTAACAACGGAGGAAACAATGGTGACAACAAAGGTTCAAGCTCAGCAGCAGCAGCAACAGCAGCATCTTCAGCAGCAGGAAACAACAACGCTAATAACGGAGGAAACAATGGTAACAACGCCGGCAACAATAGTAACAACGGAGGTTCAAGCTCAGCAGCAGCAGCATCAGCAGCATCGTCAGCAGCAGGAAACAACAACGCTAACAACGAAGGAAACAATGGTAACAACGGAGGTTCAAGCTCAGCATCAGTAGCATCAGCAGCATCTTCAGCAGCAGGAAACAACAACGCTAACAACGGAGGAAACAATGGTAACAACGGAGGTTCAAGCTCAGCAGCAGCAGCAGCAGCAGCATCTTCTACAGCCGGAGACAACAACGCTAACAACGAAGGAAACAACGCTAACAACGGAGGTTCAAGCTCAGCAGCAGCAGCATCAGCAGCATCTCCAGCAGCAGGAAACAACAACGCTAACAACGAAGGAAACAACGCTAACAACGGAGGCAACAATGGTAACAACAGAGGAGCAAGCTCAGCCGCAGCAGCAGCCGCAGCATCGTCAGCAGCTGGAAATAACAACGCTAACAACGGAGGAAACAATGGTAACAACGGAGGTTCAAGCTCAGCATCAGTAGCATCAGCAGCATCTCCAGCAGCAGGAAACAACAACGCTAACAACGAAGGAAACAATGGTAACAACGGAGGTTCAAGCTCAGCATCAGTAGCATCAGCAGCATCTTCAGCAGCAGGAAACAACAACGCTAACAACGGAGGAAACAATGGTAACAACGGAGGTTCAAGCTCAGCAGCAGCAGCATCTACAGGAGCAGGAAACAAAAACGTTAAAAACGGAGGAAACAATGGTAGTAATCGAGGCAATAGTAATAAGGATGCGAGTCACAATGCAGGCGCAAGTGCAGCAAGTTATGCAACTGGAAATGTACCGAAATCTTGTAAAAGTCAAGCTAAGCAAGGACTTATCCCATCTATGGTAGCCAAAATGATTCCTAAAGTATCTGTTAGTATGTTTTGAAAATTTCTTTGATTGCTAGTCATTACCGATGAACCGTAAATTACTGTACTAAATAATGTCATATGTCTATTGATTAAAAGTTCATTCCAAGTATACAATGTATTCTTTATATATGTTAAACGTAAACATTGCTCAGCTCGTGAGTAACCTCGGGACTAGAAAATTTTTATGATAATTGTTCTAGTTGTCATTTTTTGAGATGATAGGTAAGGGTCATTCAAGAAAATCACCCTCAACGTGATTTTCATGCTTAAATAATTGTACCATTCGCAAAAGCAGGAACATTCTAAGCCAATTATTCGAAAAGCATGGATAAGGAACTGAAAAATGATCGAGAAGCTGGACTGGACGAAAGATGTGAATTGAAAGGGAAGATTTAAAGGGGCGTAGGAAAAAGCAGTAAAAGTTTATCAAAAGTTCTTCAAAGTTTGCATTTTAAAAACTAGGTCAGAAGATCGATCGTCAATATCGGAGCGTGTGGAAATGAATATAAGGGCTTCACCTGTACAAATTACCAGTATGAGGATGATCTGTAGCCTAATCACACCATACTATTATCATTCTAGCATGTAATGTTAATCTTTATGTTTAAGTTTGAAGTGCTATGACTTAATTTCGAACTCATTCTCAAAATTCTGAAAATTTTAAGATAATACATCCCAATGATATATATGATATCTTACCAAATGTCTCAATTAGAGGACGTGTCCCGGAACTTTTGATTACTGAAAATAGATTCCTATGAGAAGATAATATTTTCACCCGTTCCAACATTTTATCTCTCTCTCTTTGAACCTAACATTTACATGATGATTGTGAACATAATGAATTTTTTGCATGCGATATGTGCTGATCTTATAGAATGAGTATCTGCACAATTCTTTGACTATCTAAACGGACTAATGTGCATGATTTCATTACAGTTTGCAACTTCTATAGATTGTCAAGTTTTTCGGAAAGTGTGAAGACATGAATCAATACCAAGTAACCGACAATAGGGAGCTTTCCTGCCTCATCTATTGGTTGAAAAACTAGATCAAATTTTCATATCACAAGCTGAATTTTTCATTTTATGGAGTAATTTGGCATATTCAGAGCTATATTTCGATAACTGTTATAACTGTTAAAAATAAGCAGCATTTACGATTCTTTCAAACGTTTTCAAACTTTCAAAAACTATTAAGATAAATGCTGTCGTAGTCGCCAGATATTAAGGGTCCGTAGGGAAAATAAAGTAAAAACGATTTAACGCAAAAAAAGGAAATTCAACGGCTTTTTGAACAAAAGGGGACCTAGAGCCTAAGAAGCTTAGCTCTTAAATACTTTAACGAGGAGGGCTCTGGTCACTGACCAATCAGGTTAGAGCCAGAGAGTCCTCATTTTTAGAGTGACCACCACAATATGAAAAAAAGCATGAAAACTATCTCCGAATCGAATCCTGTTGGATAGTGAAGTTAAATTCAAAAGTATTATAGTCACTAACGTTAGTCAAAATATTTCAAAAATTAGTTTTGAATCAAGAATCTTAACAAAATGATTCAAGGTAATCTAAAAATTGAATTTTCGAGATCAAGACAAAAGAAACTTACAATGAAGTAAAAGCAGTTTTCCTTTCTCATTTTCTTCAACAATGTCTGACCGGTCGAATAGGTGTTTAACAAAAAATATCTGGCCTTTTAAGGTCAAGAAGTTAGCAAATAGCCATTTTTTCTCGTTACTTCCAGTGAAGATGATCTTGATTGTTCATTTATGAGAAAGCTTTTCTTTGGCAATTTGCCATAAACTCAAGTCAACAAAGTATGAGTAGCTTCTAATTTTTAAATCTTCGCCTCCGTCTTCATCCTCTTCTCAATTTTTCGATGAACCTTATTAGGTGATCTAATGATGAAACCTTAAATCGCTCATTTCAATTCTAAAAATCAGATTATTTCATAGATTTTAAAAATCAAACCTACAAATCATTGAAATACAGTAATTGATTATGGTTTCTTAAAGTTACTGTTGATCTTCAAATAAATAGTTCAAGAAACATGTAACTCAAACAATCGTGTGATTTAAAGAGTTATACAAAACACTTGATTGGTAATCAATTTATTGTTTAGATACATTTATAAGTTACAATTTTGGCCAATATTTGAGGACAATCATGACGCTGAAGATGAAATGATGCTTCTGATGAAGCAGCTATTAATATCTTGAAAAAGGTTGGATGGAAGGAAAGAGACAGCGTAAGAGAGGTAAATAAGCATAGGCTTAACGAAACAAGTGAACTCATCTCGAGAATCCCTTTGCTTTTTTTACCTCCTCACTTCTTCATCTTCATCTTTATCACCAGTAATATCATCATCTTCAATGTCTCTTCCTACAAGTCGACGAGTTTGCTCCTCTTCAATCCATAAATAAACCATCTTATTTAAATTTGATTGTTGCCATCTTTAGAGGCCAAGAAAAAGTTAACTGTATTGGCTTGCCAACACAAAAGAAGCAGCCATAAACCGTTTCTGATCTTTGCTCTGTCTAAACAGTAATCATCTATTCTGTTTATTTACTATTTGCTTTTGATTGTGGATCAGCTAATTATTTAAATTGTCCAGTGTCAATTGTTGGGTTTAAAGTGTAATATTTTCATGTGAAAAATGAGGTTTATCAAGTCACAGTTTCGGGTTCGCTGTTTGGGCTGAAACTTGTACAAATTGGTAAGTATCAATTGACTTTCATAGATTATATCAAAGTAAATGACTTAATATCTGGTCATTTTAGCTAATCTACATTTATTTGGTTTTTCCCTTCGTTTGCTGTTTCTAATTAAGCAATATTTCGCTTTAAAAGTGAAGTTTCTATTCAATGAGCCAGCTTTAGTGATTACACTTTAAACCAACTCTCTTCTTCACCATCAATCATAAATCTAGTGATTTGAATAAAACTATCAAAGCTTAATTCATCTTGATCAATCTCAAGATGGCTACTGCTTGGGATAAATTGGAGCAGCTTTTAACTTGTGCAATATGTCTTGACCGGTTCCGTAACCCAAAGATGTTGCCTTGTCAACACAGTTTCTGTCAGGAACCTTGTATGGAGGGTCTTCAAGATTATGCTCGTAGACAAATCAAGTGTCCAGAATGTCGGGCTGAACACAGAATACCCTTCCAAGGGATTCAAACTTACCCCACCAATGTAACCCTTCAACGGTTCCTTGAGTTACACCAAAGTATAACTGGAGAAGAACCTGAACCGGTTCCATCCATGATGGAAAGATGTGGTGTCTGTTCAGAAAAGTCAACAGTTACAAAGTGTTCACATTGTGATAAAAAAGTATGCCCTGAGTGTAAAGAAGCCCACATTGATATACTTAAGCGTGAAATTTCTCGCATCTGCCATCAAGTTCGTCGAGCTTTGAATCGGTTACAAGATGCACTATCGCAAACTGAACGATCAATGGAAAGGTTGAATGTTAACTCTGTTCATATTCGAGATGAGATCGAAGAAATAGTAAGAAGATTTGTAAAAGATCTAAAGGCTCAAGAAGATAAAATGTTAAAAGATTTGGAAACTTATTCACAAGTGGAATCGAAAAATTTAGCTAAACTTAAAGATGACTTAGCCATTGAATATGATTTCCTTAAAGATAACTGTGACTCGGTGGAGAAGAATATAGTCGATCCTGAAAAGAATTGGAATGATGTGGAACTGTGTGAGGTTAAATATATTTTTGTGAAAACACTTGACTTCTTAAGAAATTTCGATGCCGATGCTGCAGATTATACTCGTGGAATGAAATTCTTACCCAGTTCTGAGCTCGACACCTTGAGACGTAATTTGGTCAATTTTGGTGAACTCAAGCTTTTGACTTCAGAAGAGGCCAATGCAAATGTACGAGCTTCGTCGCCAGGTTTAACCGGTGGCAGTAACTCTCTGTCTGTTCCTCAACAAAGTATGCTTATGAGAAGCCAGAGTGACCACCGATTGGCAACACAATTTGCCCGTCGTGATAGTCGAATCAGTGATCTTACCTCTCAAAGTCGCCTTAATCCTGGTTACAGTGATTCTGAAAAGGATCCAAGAGACTCGAATAGAGCAACTTCACCCAGCAACTATTCACGATCTCGACGAGATGATGCCAGTCGTTTAGGTCGCTATGGAGTGAGTGATGATGGTCGTGACTCAACCTCACGCAATAGATTCCTCCGAGAAGCTGATAGTTATCGGTCAGGCTGGTCTCGAACAGATGACGACTCTTTTAGCTCTGGACCTCAATTCAAATCTCGATTTATGAGGGAAAGAGGAGCTGAACTCTCTGGTTTCGATGAGTTTGACTACGATCCAAATGCCTACTTGTCTCGAAGTGTGCGCTTTGAGGAACCCTCAACAACGGTACCAAACTCTGTTCCAACTCCACTGGTAAAGGTGTTTGATGTTCCTGAAGCACCAAGAGGCTGTCTCAGTGGAATAGTTAAAATTTCTGACACTGCTCATTACATGGAACGCTCTCATGAGAATGAGGTTCGAGCTAAGGTTGAAAAAGAGAGGAAAGAAGAAGAATCTCGAAGTCTTCCACCACCCTCGTCAATTCCCGCATATCAATCACCTCAACGACCCAGACCACCGTCTCGTCAAGTATCAGAGGACGAAATAGAAAAGCAAAAGAAAATGAATCAAGCTTCGGCTGCATCCAGCGTCACAACTAACACCAACTCTTCATCTTTGACTAACAACACAACATCCACATTTAACAGCAGCACCACAACTCCTTCAACCATTGGTTTAACCTCAACAACCGCTCCTGTTAACAGTTATGGTTCAACCATTACTGCTTCGAATACACAATCTTCTGATTCTATTCGACCAATTACAAGACGCATTGGTACCTTTAGAGATGATGAAGATAGCCGAAGTTCATCAACACATCGAAGTACTTCAGACAACACATCGTCCACTCGAAGGAGTGACACAAATGATTTGACCAGTTCTTTGGTTGATGATAATGACGATGATCTTGGTGAGTCAAATTTATCTCGACTTGGCAGAAGACGAAGAGGATCCTTAACCGGTGAAGATTCCAAAGAATCTGTGACTTCTTCTGGTCGTTCATCTCAAGTCTCAGCTACTCCAGCTTCATCTGCATCAACGGCAACATCTGGTTTAAGGCAAGTACATTCAGAGGAGGATTCGACATCACTGTCAAAGGAGGATAGGATAGTGCCCACAGGAGGTGATACAGTTAGTAATTACAGGCGAGGTTCTATTTCCCAATCGTCCACAGGTTCATCACTTCTTCACTCAGCCTCATCGACATCCCTTATCGGCTCATCTTACAACAATAATAGTTCAACCATCAATAGTTACAATTCAACAGCTCACCAGCAACCATTAACAAATAGTCGAGCTTACATGTCCAACAATTCTCACTCTTTAGACGAAACTAGTCCTTCAAATGAGTCAAACATTCACAGTTCCTCCAACCGAACCAGAGCACCATCACCATATGTGTCTCGGCGATCCTCTGACTTTCAAATTGACAAATCTTCGTCCCTGTCTTATTCATCTTTCCTTCGCAGTCGTAGTCCTTCAATTGATCGTGAACTTAAAATTGAATCGACACCAACTAGACCTTTACTGAGTCGAACAAGTTCATTGGAAGAAACTGCAGCTGGAACAATTGGCACAGGTGGAGGAATCGACAGTGGCATTGGTAGTTTAAGAGGAATAAATAGTATCTCTAGTGGCACTGGTGGTCGATACTCTTCACCCTACACATCGACTACCACCTCTTCACCCTCTTCAACTCGTTTTACCTCTCGAATGCCTCTTCGCTTGGCTCGTAGTTCAACCATAAGCTCACTTGCCTCAGCAACTTCTTCATCATCAACTAGTCCTAGATTATCTGATGATTATCGTTCCTACCGAAGTCGACCTTCATCTCCAGTTCGGTACAACTCATCCTCATCAACCTCACTTTCATCATTAACTTCCTCAGTATCTTCAAGGCGACCATATTCATCAATCGCAGATACAAGTAAACAAGATTCTTCACCTTTTGTCAGCAACCAAATAAACAACATAAACGCCTTGAAAAATGACCGCATCAACAAATCCAATTCCTCTTTTGACAGTGACTCTTCTCATCATTCCTTATCATCGTAGTTTTAATAGAACCTCATCATCCATCCAGGATCATCTAACAACATTAACCCATTTACACCACTCTCTAGTCATAATTCACTCTCAAGAAAAGGTAATCTTGTGTGAAACTAATCTCTTCAATTTCCATTCTTATTACAACAACAGGTCAGTACGGGCGCCGTTGGCAAAGAACCTACCGATAGCCGAAGAAGAAGAAGATAGAGATCGTGATATAGCAAGAAAAAGAGGACCAAAATCATCATTAGTTAACCCTACGGCCTCATCATTAGGTAAGATTTAAATTTAAATTTTCTTATTATGCCAAGATGACAATGTATCAACGTGAAAATTATTTGCAAACCAATGTTGATCGAAAATCGAGGCTATAAAAAAAGTAGTCTTGATTATGTTTCATCTAGTGCGATGCATGAGAATTATATTGAAGATTATCGTTACTTGAAATCTTCAGCTTATACCAGCAAAGCTTAATATGTCCGATCATAAATGTTGTTGTCGTTATCGTCTTCATTGTCACTGCCACTGACTTAGTACCTTCAATATAAACCTTTGTTAACTTGTTTATGTTTACAAATTTAACCCAACCAATTAACTGTTTACACTAAAAATCAAAACATGGTTTGTTATTTTGTTTATTATTGTATCTCTTCTGGATTCTGAGTTTTCTTCTTGCGGTTGATTCGCAGGGGAAAACGAAATGATTCCTATTTATGGGCTTGTGATATTCGTGATAATTTACTTTTGGCTGTTTTCATAATCATCTGATCGCTTCACCGTCTCACCGTTCACCGCTTTCTCTTTCACGTCCTTCGTCGTTTCGCTCAAACATTCATCGACACCAATAATCATCTCAAAATAGTCAATCCAAATGACTAGCATTGTAGGTATCTCGACTCAATCCTTTCCCGACAACTTGAATGTGACCAGAAATATCTTATTTTAACCACTTTGACCTGAATCTGTTTGTCTAAACCTCATGATTTCAACCAGTTGAGACATTTAGCTTTTGTATTTGTTTACAAATTGACATTTACTTTGTCAAATTGAAGTGATTCTTGACGCCAAGTATCAGCCTTAAACTGAATTCATTTCTCAACAAGAGTCTTTGTGCTTTCCTGAAAGTAGAGCTTTTTGGTTTTTTTAAATAATCCTTTCAACTATTCTAGGACAACCTCATTGATTTCAACTGTAATAAGTTTACATTGCCAAAATTTTGGTAATATCAAGTCTTTTTTTTGTGCTCATTCATAAACCTTTGATGCTTTCAAATGAACGAAATCTCAAAATTTGTCTTAATTTCAAGGTTTTTCAAGTTTCAAAGTGATTACTAATCAATAACATATTTATGTACATTCATCCTGATTGAACTCACAGTTATGACATTGATCATCGCTGTTCCTATTAATATTCAACCTTCATTGGTATAAACAAGCTTTGCCAGAAAAGACTGACAAAAAATTTGATTATCTCATGATTGAGCCTCAATTGTGCATATCAATATCATCGAAGCTTATTTAGATCTCAAAATATAGCTTTTGTTTTCAAGATATTACAAACATAAACAAAACAGATGCACATTGATTTGCGCTCATATAAATCAATGACATTTCTCATCGCAATCGACATTTCAAATTGCTGATCCTCTTCACCTTAAGTTTACTCCACAATTTTCATCTAAATTTATGAATTACAATTTCAGCTAATCTCTAGCTGAATCAAAGCCAACTTAGATATTTTCCGATCTCTTGATCATATTTTTTGCTTCCAACACCAGCAATAACATGATAGTTTTGTCTTCTATTGATATATTTTCGCTTCTGATTGTAAATTTAAAAGTCACATCAGCGATTTTTTGGTGCCACTGAAATTTGGTTACCAACCAAATTCAAATTTCAAAGATGAAACTTTCGACTTTTCAGTCAATATATTTTTGAACCAGAATTACTAATCCGGATTAGTCTTAACTAAAGGCAAGTAAATAATCAATTACCAATGATAAACAGTCTGTTGATCTTGAGAATTACAGAGAAAAGCAAATTTCCAGACAGATTCAAAATTCCTTCAATACATTGATTGTTTAAATGTAAATCTTATATTATTTCCTCATCTTAATGTAGTTAATTCATTTTCAGTTGACCCTATCCTTTATCAACCCTTTTTCCGAACCTAAATCTAGTTTCTTTTCAAATCATTTCAAGCTTAGTGATACTCTTTTCAATCACAGTCTAAATTTAAAAATATAATTTGGCAGACATTTTTTTTCTGTACCATCATCTGCTTGCCTCTTGAAAACACTCTCAACATGCCACCATAAATATTCTGAATAGTCTTCAATGGTTCAGGTTAAATGACTTTCCTTGTAAATTTTGTGGTTAACAATAAATTGGAAACTTTCTCGGCTTTTGGTAAAAAGTGTTAGTCAGTATTTCATCTCATCATCCCAAGTTGACTTTTTTGTTTAAATACAAATTTTAGGCTCAGATCTATGTATCTGATTAATTTGACTATTCAACTTGCAGTTTAATCAAATTTTAATTTACGGATAAACGGTTTTATTTTTAGCAATTCATTGTATCACGATAAAAGAAACGGATTGTAAACCTTGTGTGAGAAGCTTAGGTGTAATGCCAATGAACATTGAACAAATATGCGAAAAGTCAGCCAAAGATGCCTAACACTGTTTTTACCATTAAACGTGATTCAAGTGTTTTTAGCACTTAAAGGTTACTTCAAGTCAAAATTTAGCTTATCTTGTTGAAAAAGCTGAAACATTGAATGAAAATTCTGAAGATGAAATCATGAGAATATAAATTAATAGTTTTAAAGTGAAAGTTTCTTCCACTCGCATAAGATTAATCACAATAAATGCCATTCAACTTGCGGCAAGGTTAGTTTCAGTCTTGAATGATTTTCAATTTCTAAATTTTATTATGTATAAATGATTTTTTTGCATATGATGCTAATAATTACAGAAAAATTTAACAACATTAATTGGTCAATAAGGTGAATATGATGATTTAGGATTTTAGATGAGTCCAGTTTTCCAACTGTCATATCAGGCTTGTTTTTTGTGTCCAGGTCAACAATTCAAAATAATTATAAATATTAATGTTTACAATTTTTTTTGATTCTGCGAAATATTGACGGATAAAGAAATATAATTTGGACCTATTTTACTTGTGAATTCACCCTTTCAACTCTGGCCAAGATATGATCTAGTAGATTGTTAAAAATTATTGCTGAAAAGTGAGCTCATAATTTTCATTGAATTTCAGATGATGGTTGAGTTTTTGTTTTCAAGCTATTCAAATAAAGGAATTTGTACAACTTTCTTTTCAACAAGAAATACAAAGATGATTAATACAACATACAGGGACACCAAAAAGATTCCATATGAACGAGTTGCTCGAAATTTCAATATAATAGTTACTATAATAGTTAACCAGATTGTTGCTCCGAGAGCTGCATAAGTAACCACAATCAATACCGATGGTTCAAGCTTAATGAAGAAAAACAAAAGATAATTAGATTGTGAATAATAAAAAAATGGTGAATTATTTAGTTTTGAGAAAATTACCGGAATGACAGATGATGGGTCAGGAGCGATTTTTAATGTAGTTGGGATTCCGACACCAATTAGGAGTGCTGAATGTTGAAATAAACAAAACATCAATAGTCAATAAATAGGAAAATTTTGCCCTTATCAGTGTTAATAGAGTGTTGAAACTACACCAATTCATCAATTAATGTTTACAATGACAATTGGTGGTTTTATTGATGAATAATGCAATTACATCCATCGTTTCAGTGGAGTAATCAAATTGGATATAAATTAAACTTACATAGTAAAGGAGCGCCAATACATGCACTAACAGCCATTCGTGGATAGCCTCGTTTGGCGATGGCAATATTAGCCACAAAATCAAGGAAACAATTTCCAACAGCCAGTAATGTCATTCCGACAGCAATCTCAGATATACCGAAAGCTACACCTAAAGTCTAAAAGAAAAAAATGGTTCGGTGAAATTGAAGTTTACATCAAAACACAAGACAAAAATATCTTACTCTAATAATGGAAACACATTCATTGGCAATCGTGTAAATCCACGTTACTCCAACAATAAATGCTAAAACAGCTGAATAATTTTTATAATAACGAGGTGCCGTTTCAAAATGTGATTTACAAATTAAAACGAGAGCAAGAAGGGCTGCGACTACAAATACCACAAAAGCAAGAGGGACATATTTTCCAAGCCAAGTTCCACCATCTATATTCAAAGACATTAGAAAGAAATACATTTTTAATTAACTTAATTAAACAATGTTGTAATATTGTTAAATTTGCTGAAAAAAATACTTACAGCCAAGAGCAAAAACTACAAAAAGAGGACCAGTAACGCAATGTAAAGCGCTCAATAGTTTGTTCCATTCACCTTTTTCTTCGACATCAGCCATTGGCGTTGTCAACAATAGAAATAATCTAATAGGAGACTGAACCAGAAATGACAACATTATTATTGTGTAATGATCAATTTTTGGAGTTACAATCAACATCATAACAATGATGTTTTGAATTTTTTAAGAAAATTTCAATGTTATCAATTCAAAACATTGCGAATTTCTGATTGCTTTTGTGTTTTCAACAGCTTATAGATTACCTTGATTATTTCAAGAGTTCTGAAACCCCAGTTTTGTCTTTTCCATGTCATAACATCGATCGGTGTTATCCTTTCCAAGAATTCTCGTGATGCTCTACGAATTTGTAGCATTTGAGTTTGACTAATTGAAAAGATACTTGATGCTCGCGATCTACGTGGACCTCGATTTACATAAACATCGTTAACACTTGTAATCGTATCGTAAACCGAATTATCTAAATGAAATAAAATGAATAGACATTAATAAAGTTATTAATAAATTTGATAAATTATTACTGCAATAAAATTGTGCTGTAATAATTTATAATGAAGTGAATTGAGAAAGTCATGAGAGGTTGGAGAATACAGAATGTGTCATCTGGATGAGTCATGAAAGCTCATCTGAATTGTTATCATGAGTATAAATTCCTCAGATATCATTTTAATCCTAACTTTTCCTTTTGATTGTTAGTCAGATATCCAGCTCTCAATACAGTTTCTCTTGCTAATGGAGACAAAAGAACTTTTTACCTTCAAATATTGAGACGCGACTAGGTGACTTTTTCCTCATTTGAGTTTCGCCAACCGAAAGCTCACTTTTACTATCCTCATTATTGATCTTGATTATCGGGATGATGGCAGGTAAATTTGATGTTTTCAATATAGTAGGATAAGTTTCATTCCTGGGTGGCGGAGGAGGAATTGGTTTATCACTGATCATAACAAAACCCTTCATTACAACCATATTTTCATTTGGATCAATGTCAGGAGTGATTCCTTCAAATGTGATCCCTTCTTCATCTGAATCACCGCCGCCATGGCCATCTGAAGTATTTTGTCATTAACAAGAATCCATTGATATTCAAACAATAGAGGAAAAAAAGTTGAGGGAAATTACTAAATAAACTGTATTTTTCATTGAATTTTTGTGTATTTTTAAAATGACATTGATTTTATCATTTTTTGTTTTTCACACTAATGATCAGTATTTTGACTGAACAAATATAAATGTGCACTGAATATTTATCTATACTTACGCCCGAACCCAAGACCACTCGGCGTTTTATCAAATTTACCAATTATAATCACAGTTAACACGTAAACACAGTAAAGAATTAAAAGTCCTATTAAATGAAGAAGAAAAAAGGTCAGACAAAATTGAAAAATCAACATAAATAAACAGTAGATCATCAATGAGTTTAAATTGAATATGAATTAGCCTGTGATCAAATTGTCTAGATAGTATTTAGATTAACAAAAGCTGCGTATTTAATTTTCAATTGATCCAATAAGATTTTGCCTTTGATCATTCAAAAATTGGATAAATCATTGAACTAGCTTCCATAACAATTAAACTCATTTTAATATACTCTGGTTGTCTGAATAATCAAAAAATCAACCTACCTACAGCATCATAGATGCGAACACATCGGATCCCAATGAACAGATAAAATATCCACGAGACTCCGATGAAATAAAAAATTAAATCTCGTATAAATGGTATTGCCAGCAATTTAAAAGGTTTTATCGAGAATAAAGTTCCAATGACAAAAAGTAAGACAAACATGCCACCACCTGGAAGTTTAAACAGAGAAAAATAAACAATTAGTTTCATCAATTAATTATTATTTACAATTTTTGCCTATTTTTTCATTGTTGTCAAATCTCTTTATCTAAATTTCCACTGCCGATTCTGGTACTAACCTAAAAGATCACCAATAACTAAATCAGGTCGACCTTGTCTCATTCCAGTGATAGCAGCAAAAATATCAACCGATCCATTACCAAATGCTACTAATGTAACTCCAGCCACATCTTGAGATAGTCCCAAAATTTTGGATATCATAAACAGAGCGGGGCACAAGCTGAATAAATGGAAACATAGAAATGAAAAGTTAATTATTTGATAATAAATGTTACAAGGGATTGGGAAAATGTGCTTTCAAGTGATTTAATTACTAAAGAAGGGAAATTATGAAACTAATTCATAGAGGAACGGAAATTAATTCAATATTTTTGTAATAATTTACTCAATGAACTTGACCTAACTGCATTATAATGAAAACTATCTCGAAAGGAATCTTCTGGAATTTTTTTCATTCAGTGAATAATCCATATCGTTATAATATTAATAATATATGATTTCTTAAGACGTTCTGATTGATTTTAGTTTATTTTATTGAATGTAGATTAGATTAATTGTTTAAATGCTTTACTTTTTCCTGCAATTGCTTTGATTTTTTTTTATTAGCCCTCATCTTAAGATTGTTAACAATTATAATAATTAAGTGTTAGGGTGTTGATTTTTTAGGTTAATAAATTATTGTTAGACCTAACAGGATGTTTTATAATTGTATGTGAGGCAGTCATTTTTTAACTTGTGCTTTTAATTTTATTATTAGTACTAATTGGTAATAAATGATGAGAGAAGATAGTTAATTAATCTGATAAGGAAAACCTTGAGAATTTTCCAAGTCTACCTGAAACTGATAAAAATGATTACTTATTAAAATATTATATTGCAGGTTATTTTTTTTATTTATTTCTGATGCTATTTTTGCTCTCTTAGTTAATTACTTTGACTTCAGGAAAAATACAGATTAAAAAAGGGATAATCAGCGGTAAACAAATAATATAACTTACAAATCAGTGGCAGTTACAGCTAAGGCCAAAAATAGTATAAGAGCCCATGTAATCTAAAGAAAACAGAAAAGTAAAAAGTTAAGTAATAAATCCAGTAGTTGTTGATTGTCACTTAATCCATTTGATAACAGCAAACTTGATTCATGAGTGTTTCCGATATAATTAATTAACTATCAGCAAAATTTCAACAATAATTAACTTTAGTAAACTGTCAATTTCAAGAAAAATCATCTTACACAAATAATAACTCCATAGGCAATCTTTTCAGGTTCAAAGCCACAAAATAGGAATTGATTGTAATCAATTAATGACAATGTTGTATTACAATCATGATTATTTTGAACAAAGTCGCATCTCGCTTCGTGGGTTAAATAGTCTCGAACAGCAAGGCACTTTGAGTGTTAATTTTCAACATTGAATTAGACATTATACCAAAATCGTAGTGTCCACAGTATCAGATAATTTTCATCAAGTAAGATTGTCCATTTCGTTTGTCAATGATTTGGTTAGAGACGTTGGTTAGATTTTTATATTGTTGGCGTTGATGATTATTTATTTTTCAATAGTGACGGTGTTTATTAACCATAATTAAGGGGCCAAATGGTAGATTAGAATGCGTGTCAAAACAATAAAACAGCAAAAAAAGAAATAAACATTCGATTAGTGAAACAATTTAGTATAGTATGGTCACATGTAACTTACCTCTTCAATAGTTTTATTGCGAATTATGGGACTATGAAATGTTAAAAAGGTTGAGGGTGTTGTGATCCACATTTTTGTAACCCCGGTAAGGTAATTAATTTGTCACTAATAATGGTTAGCATGTATATTGAAGGTTGATTATTTAACTGTTTGACACAAGTTGATGGCCTTTTTGATTTACCAACAGTACACTGGTGAAAGCCAACAGACAAAAGCTTGACACAATGAGAAACAAAAGGCGCTACCAAACGATACAGATTTTCGGTTAATAACTATTAATTTAAATATTTCCAGTAAACAACAAATAACAGCAATAAAATAGCACAATTAATGAACAATAATGTCAATAGTCTAATTAATAATGAATATTAATTAAGGGTAATGATGATGTAACAAAAAACAATCAAAAAAACAATACACAGATACTTATATCGGTGATAATTTATGCTCAGAAGAGACTAAAGTGAGTGTTTCCCGCAAGACGTTGGTTGAAAGTGAAAAAAAGAAAGGGGTTCAATGAAAGACAAAAGAAAGGGGTTTAGAGAAAGAGAAAAAAGATAACCAGAAGAAAGTATAAAAGAAAGAGATTACAAAACAGACAGTAAAAGGTACAGAAAGGTGTAAGGAAAGGTTAAGCAAGAATTAAGGATTTATGTGATTAAAAGATGTGAATAGAGACAAAGGAACTTGAATATGTCTAATTTAAATGACTGGAAACCTGATTGAGTTTAATTGCTGAGTTTAACAATCATAGACTCATTAACCATTGCTAATTGAGATTGTTAAAGAAGAGTAAACCTCAGCTCTTTTACTCCACCTTCAATTCCTTCACACAGGAATCCCACCTCATGATGTAGATGATAATCATGATGATGATTATTGTGATGATATTGATTGAAAATTGTCTTCCCATTTCAGATCAATCAAACAGACTAAAAATTAAATAGACAAAACGTCTATATCTCTGCTTTTCAATGTAATTCATTAATATCATCATATTATAACAAGATTTAATGGTTAATTGCAATACGCTTGGCGATTGACCTTTACTACTGAAATAATAATTATGCTGATCATCATAATCATCTGAACAAATAACAATCTGATCAACATTAATTGTTTACATTTCCATACTCTTAACCAAAAAACCTCTTATTTTTATCAATGTAAGCTTCAGAATGTTACACTTTATCAAGAGTCTAATTATTACAATTAACCATGTTTCCGGTAAATCAAGCCATTCAAATCAATGGTAATCAAAACGATGATTGTAATAACACTATTTGTGATATCATTAATAGTAATAATCAAACACTATTCATTTAAATAACAATGATAAGGCAAAGTTGACATTGTCAACCTAATCGAGTGTACTTTTCAAATTTACATTTTCATCAATTTAATATTTTCATATTTTAAGGTCTATGATAGATTTATATTTAAAAATAATCTTAATAGATGTAAATTGGCTTAAAATGAGGGTCAAAATGAACGTTAATTGTTAATAAATTGTCAACCAAATATTAAACTCTTGAGCTATTTTACCAATGACTTTTGGGTTAACTGCTGAATCAACAAACTACCGATCAAGTTTACAATTATTATTGACTTTGTTACGTATGTGATTAAAACGATGATTGACTTGGTTAATTGTTTGTCTCATTGTCAACTTGATCATTCTGTATTTATTTAGCAAGCTTCAATCATTCAAGGTAAAATCATCTTCAACCCTTTAAACTTCAGAGGTAAAAAGAGTCTTTTGGGTTTCAATGAGATCCATAGAAAGCATTGAAATCAATCTTCGATTGTCATCGCCTTTTGTTTCTCAATTTTAGTCAAACTCAAACATTTCCAGGAATAAGACATTTCCTTCAAACTATTCATGTGATTTGATATTTATTTTACATATTATCATGATTTCACAGTCTGATACCTTAACAGTTATGCAATTCAGTGATTCCCCGAGTTAATCAATTTTAGATGTTGGCTGTAATTTAGTTTTAATTTGTCTTCTTTTTCACTGCAAATCATCTCAATTTCATTGACATAGATTATGTATTTCATTCAAAAATAGTTAAACCTTGAGATTTACTCTATTTTCATGAGCACATCCATTTACAGGTTAAGATGCAAGAATTGTGCTTTTTTCAGTGAAACTCTTCAATGTTTAGTGTTTAATTTAACCATCAATTCATCATTGTCGGTGTTTGGTCGATTTAGTTTGTATCATTTCAAAAATAGTTTCAATCTTTTCGACTTCTACTTCCGTATTTCATGCCTATGTAACAATCATGAATGTTAATAGTCACCAATTGCCAAAAAATGGTTCAAGGAATTGGGCCAAGAAAACAACTCATGAGATATGATCTATGTTGAAAGGTTGAGTTGTGAGTTGGTGAAGAGTTGTGATGCATTTCAATGTTTTCATGAAACTTTGATATTCATCATGAAAGATAATAATCTGTCAGGTTTATAGTAATTTTAATTGTAATTTGTGATTTATTCAATGAATATTATCTATGGGAATTATGTAAATTGATAATGGAACAATATTGTTTTCAGATTTTTGCACTTTTTTGTTTCTTTTATTTCCATTGCCAATTTTGCTTTCTTGATTGTTCAATTGTCTTAAAGCTTTAATTGTCTTGAGGTTTTAAGCTTTCTTCATTGTCTAAATGTCTTGATCAGTGTCTGTGAATGTCAATTATAATGCGCTTTTTACTATTCATTTCATTAAAATAGATTGTTTGTGATTGAAATTAGCTAACCAAAACTAACCTTTCACTAACAGGCTCGTCCATCGGAAAGCAGACAGACAATCGAAACAAAGATGACGATTTTACTCAATCCAAGTCTAAGTTTGGCTATGCACATGGTGGCAATGATTGGGCAGTAGAGGAGTGGGATGATGATCAAGATGAAGAAGAGGAGGAAGAAGAAGTGGACGAAGACGAGGAAGATGGCGAAGAAGAAGCTGAAGAAGAGGAAGAATTTATAGAAGAAGATGAGCAAGAAGAAAATGATGAAGACGAAGAAGACGCTGAAGAAGAAGGAGAAGAGGAAGAAGATAATGGCAATGGTAATATAAGTCAACTAGTTGCTCGGCCTAGTACACCAGAGCCTTTGGTACTTGTACCCAGACGCAATTATGGACTTAATATTGGAAGTAATGTTACTAGTAGTGGACTTAGATACCACTTGAACAGAAGTGAAATAAGAGGCCACAATAGGCTGCGTGAACAAGAGCAGCAAAATATTACTCCAACTCAGCCTGAGCAATATGATAAAGGTCGAGAAAATGGTTTACCTTGTTCGGTTGCTGATCTGCTTGATCGTAGTGCTCAAGTCCGCCGAGACAGTGTTGAGTTAAGGCATAAATTTTTTGAAGTAGATAGGCCTTCTAGCTCTCATGAGCATAAACCAGGAAATACTCGAGCTTCCAGTTCATCTCAGATGAGTGGACTTTCTGATCAGCAAAGTCATCATCAAAGTGAAATGCCTGGAAGCTCAAAGAGTTTCCTCGAAGATCCGACGCCTCAACGGAAACCAGTATACCGTCCATCTAGATATCCTTTAGGTCGCTCTGAAGGTGGACTTGACAGCGCAATGAGAACGAGCAAATTAAACCGACATTCAGCTAATACTGTAAATGATAAGCATGAAACTCCATCATGGTCTCGTAGTAAACCTAATAGATTATCTTCTCATGCGCGTTCTAATATTAACCCAATAACTTCCACCAGTGGCTTTGACAATCATAATTTATCAACAACAACAGTTAAACCTAAACCTTTAAAAAAATCCTCTGATCGTTCTTATTATCATTCACCTAATTATCACTCTAATCCAGTCACAGGGAGAATTATTTCACCAGCTTTAACCAGCGTAAATTCAGGGCCATTGGCTGCAAGCTCTGCTTCTGCTTCAACCGCTGCTTCAAACGCTTTATCATCAAGCTCGCATAATTATGATCTATCTAATTCCAGGCTGAGTCGAAGTAAAAGTTCCCATTTACTTGGAGGTTGGTGATACGCTTATTGCAACCCTTTAACCTAAATTAAAAAACTGACTTTTAACCAATATCCAACTGCCTTGTCAAGCTGATCAATCCTTACAAAAAATCCTAGGCCAATCTATTGTAAAGCAAATCTTAAATTACAATCCAATCTTGGGTTTACATTTTATAATTTCAATCAATATTATTGTATCGAAAATTGAATCACAGTATTTCCTCTTACATTGTCAATGAAAAAAAAGATAATTGTTTAGTGAACAATTAAAAGCAACATTCATTATCATTTACCAATTACATTAGTAAAATTGTTTGTTTTATTTGTGTATAAATCAATTAGTTGTGTTATCATCAAATTTTTGTGTACATTTTGCAGTAGTTGAACAAATTTTTATTATATTTTTTAGTACATAATTACGCTTTTATAAGTGTGCAAACAGGTTAGACATTTAACCCAACTACTGTAATAATTTAAATTGTTTACCAGTGGAACCTTTAATTGTTCAGTTAAACATTGAAGAGGAAAAGCTGTGAGCATTTATGCAAGCTTATTAATAAAATCTAACTTAAAAACTCTAACTATTAATATACAATTCCAATGCCTTAATTGAAATTTCTTCTTCTTCTTCTCCATCATCATCTTTTTTCTCAAGACATCATCGCTAACCCAAAACAAACTGCTGTTAGCAAATTGTCTACCAACTAACCTCAAAATCAACCCGTTAACTTTGCAAATTGATCAAAAAAATCAACCAACCTCCCAAACCTCAACATTCATCTACACCATCCAAACATCCAATGCTTTTTCACCCAATCTTTTTGTCCGTTTGATTTGAGCAGCTTCTGAATAATACTTTAAATCAATAAATTTAGCTTATCTTCAGCAGCAATTATTAACAATTAGCCATTTGAGACTTCAATTAGTCTCTTTTCGCCATATCTTCTTTCGCAATCGCATCTTCATTTTGAAGATGGAAAAAGCAAGTGCTTAAAAGCATTAGGTAATGTGCATAAAAATAAATATTTTATTAAATAGTATCTTGATTATTGTAGCAGCTTTACATGTGCCTCTCACCTCTTACCTGTCATGTTTGGATTTACACTATTACAGTATTAATCTGAGCTAATTTAATTTATTATAACTATGAATAAAATTGGATTAATGACCTTTCGAAAAATTGAAAAACCGCTAACAATCAGCCAATTACAGTTTTAAATATGCGATTGATCCCCCATGTTAACTCTGTTTGTTGCTTTCTCATTCTCAACTCATCCTTTCACCCCTTTCATACCTTATTTGTTGTCTCTTTCTCTTGTCATATCCAGTCTATTCTTCAGGTCATGATGGAAGTGATGATGATGATGATACCTCTACACCATCCGCACCCACCTACCGAAGTCGTTATGCCGAAGCAAATTATGGTAAAGAAGGACGTTATCAATATCGAACCAGACAACAACCAAAAGACCGGGAAAAAAGTCCGAGCCATGATGAAAACTCTGGTAAAAATCTTATTCTTTCAAAATCTAAGAGTTGATCAATTAAAATTATATTTCTTTTTCAAATTTTAAACAGGTAATACTGGAACAACAGCGTGGTCTCAATATTTAAGAAACAAATATGGATCTAGTCGTAATTCATCAGCAAGCTCTACCGGATCGGGTTCACGAGCTGCAGGATTAAGTAAAAGTAAAAGTTCACATGCAGTCTATTCGAGAAATTTATCTGATAGTTCAGATGAAGAAGGCAACACTAATACCAGTGGCCCTAAAGGAGCTCTATCAAGAAAAGGAAGTCTTGATGCAACCGAAACATCTTCATCAACCGATGGTCGACGGCCTAGTTATGGGTATAATCTTCCCCGGTCAACCTATTTACAGAAGCGAAGAATGATGTTCAAAATTGGGACCCGTGGAACTGAACCAGGTTGTTTTACATGGCCTAGAGGAATTGCTTGCGGTCCTGATAATAGTATTGTTGTTGCTGATTCCTCTAATCATAGAGTTCAAGTATTTGATTCAACTGGACGATTCCTTCATGAATTTGGTTCCTATGGTTCAGCCGAAGGAGAATTTGATTGTTTAGCTGGTGTTGCTGTTAACAGAATTGGACAGTACATTGTTTCAGATCGCTATAACCATCGAGTTCAAATATTTGATCCATCAGGACGTTTCCTTAGATCTTTTGGATGTGAAGGACGAATCGATGGACGATTCAGTTATCCTTGGGGAATCACAACAGATTCACTTGGATTCATTTATGTTTGTGACAAAGAGAATCATCGAATCCAAGTGTTTCAATCTGATGGCACTTTTGTTGGTAAATTTGGCTCCATTGGAAATCGCCCAGGCCTTTTGGAGCATCCACATTACATCGCTGTTTCAAACACTAATCGAGTTATTGTCAGTGACTCTAATAACCATCGTATTCAAATTTTTGATGTTAACGGTCGCTCACTGTCAACTTTTGGGTGTGAAGGAACAGAAGAGGGACAATTTAAATTTCCTAGAGGTATTGCTGTTGATGATCAAGGTTATATTATTGTTGGTGATTCTGGTAATAACAGAATCCAAATCTTCAATCCTGATGGAACTTTCCTCAAAGTGAGTCCTATTATGGCTATTTTTCTTGATTTTCTGAGATATTTCAAGCAGACACATTCTATATTAATTTTATTATCTTTTTGTTGTCTCTTAGGCCTTCGGAAGCTGGGGTTCAAGTGAAGGTGAATTTAAAGGTCTTGAAGGCGTTGCTGTGTCGACAACTGGAAATATTTTGGTCTGTGATCGAGAAAACCATAGAATTCAAGTTTTTTAAATTAATCTAGCAGCGCAAAAACCTTCAATTATGCTCAATTAATTTGATCTTTATAATTATTCATAAAAATATGTTAGTTAAATCAAATTTCTGTCCATTACAATTTGTTTTATTTGACAAATGCAACTGTGAAAGAAGCAATGGCTAACAATATTAATTCTGTCCTTAAATCAGTTTACAAAATTGTGATCAAATCATAGTCAGCATTCATCTTGATTTGTTTTGGTGCTATAATTGGAGTTATTCAATGAAAATAAACTATCAATCGATATAAACCATAGCAATGTCCCCAAAATCTATAACGTTAATTAATAATTAATAACTTGACTTTTGATGTTTGTATTGATTGATATTTACCTAGCTTTGTTTACATGTTGACACTAATTTAGTTATTATTAGTGTTTTCATTCGATTAAATTGATGTTATGATAAACAAGATCTAATGTTAAATATTCACATTTAAATTGTTGCTTTTCATTTTTCTCAATTTTCTTTCACAACTTTGATGTCTCCTCATTCCTCTTTTTGCTTTCTACCCAATTTTTGTCTTCTTCAATCAAATTGATTAAAATCCTCCTCAAAAAATATATTTTCAAGCTAATTATAACTCTATTGTCAAAATCTTTGCGAATCACGAATTTAGCTTCTTCGATTTCTCATCATCCTCCAATCTGTACCATTTATCCCCATCTCAACTATTTGTAATCATAAATAGACGATTCTTGTCAATGTAATTTTGTCTAATTGTTAATAATTCGACAAAAATAATGGTTCAATAAAAATTATTGTGTTAACAAGATCATGTATTCTTATGGTTTGATGCTTGTTTAAACTTTTGAATTTTTTATTCGATTGGCTTAGACTGTAAAAATCTTCAATCTGACTAAAGGTGAGTCGAATGTCTTACAAAGATTAGATTGTTCAGTTATATTAGAGATATTATTTGGTACAATAAATATAATAACATACAAATATTAGATTATCAACGTGTATTCATGAATAAGAAAAACATTCAGACCAATATTCAATTCGATTCATATAAAAATATCTTTTGTTGGTTACATTTCAGTTGAATATAAGTTGATATAAAAAGGAGAATTGACTTAATCTTGATCACAAAAATTCTGTGAAAATACATCTTCACTAACAACAAGATTTTGAATCAATTGAAGATGATAATGAATCAGGGTCTATTGTTTAGTTTTTAAAAAGCCAATTCACATCACAGTCGCAAAATATTATTGAACTTTCCTGTACGGTTGAGTAGACGTGTTTCCATCCATTGTTTGATTAGTTGTACAAATACTGCAGAAAATTTTCTATTTGAAGTAAAAGATAGAATTAAATTAGAAATTAGAATAGCGCATTAAACACAATCAGAGTAAACAGATATCAGGAGTTAAAATCGAAATAAAACTTAAGGAACACCAAAATAGCAAGCTGTGAGGCTCACAGATGAGTAACTAAGGATGGTTACTAAAAACAAACGAAATAAAAACAATAGATTAAGTTTCGAATTCGAGATCTAGTTTCAAGACCCAATTTTTCTGACTAATTATAAAAATTGTTGGATGAATTATGACAAGTTCAAAACCGATTGAGCTGTATAAATTTGATCCTCTTTGGCAAGATCGTGATTTACGTTTTGATGCAACGGCCAAGGAATTGAGTCTACGCAAAGGTGAGAAAAATTTGTATCGTTATGATCGAATTGAAGATACAAAAGGTAATGCAGGTGATGAGGGTCGATTGACTATTACAAATTTACGAATTATTTGGCAATCCAAGTCTAAGCCAAGGATTAATTTGACCATCGGATTAAATTGCGTTATATCTATAACAAGTCGTAATTTGCACAATAAATTACGAGGACGCTATACAGCTCTTCATATTATGGCTAAAATCAATGGGACCAGATATGAATTTGTGTTTACACCATTGGAAGATAAAGAATCAGTTGGAGGCGATCCAGTTCCATCTGCAAGTTTAATATTTAGTAAACCTGATTCAGCAGCAAGCGAATCTTCAAATGATACTGCAACTGGAATGAATCCACGATTTTGTAACATTGGATCAGAAATAACGATGACAGTGAGTCGTGTTTGTAAAGCGTATTTGTGCACAAAATTATTTCGTGATTTGAAGCTTAGGTCAGCTATTTTCACGGCACAAGGTAAACAGCTCAAAATATTGTCATCTGAACAGATTTACAATAAATTTCAAGGAGTTTGGAATCTTTCGTCTGATCAAGGTAATCTCGGTACGATGCATGTAACCAATTTACGAATCGTTTGGCATGCAAATGTCAATGAATTATTCAACTTGTCGTTGCCATACATTCAAGTTTCATCAATAAGAGTCCGTGAATCCAAATTTGGTCCTGCCTTGGTTATTGAATCTAGTGACAGTTCAGGAGGATATGTTCTTGGCTTTCGAATTGATCCACTTCAAAGACTTATCTCAGTTTATAATGAACTGTGCAATTTGTATAATGTTCACGTAACTAATCCAAATTATGGAGTTGAAACTTTTCTTGCCATGGAGATGGGTTTATCAAGCTTTGATGGAGGAAGGGGCAGCAGTTCCTCAAGTGATTCCAAATTGGAAGATGATTTGATTAATACAGATTATATAGATGAAGGTAATGAATTGAATCCTGATGTGATTGCTTCGTACTTGGAAGATGATTCGCAAGTGATTGCTAAAGATGCTGAACCAATATTCTGTCCTCAATTAGGATTGGCAATTGAAAAAATTAAAGACGGTTATACTCTTGAATCACTTTGGAATGTAATACCTCAAGGATCATAATCATCAAGATTGAAATTTTGTATGAACTAAAATAATAAAGAAGCCTAAATAAACTTAATCTAACGTTACGTGTTCGAATCTTATTGAAAAGGTGAAAATAAGATTATTAATTAGTGTTATACTAATCCTTACATCTTCAGATATTGGTAAACATTCCTCGTGAAAAATATGTTGGCAATTGAAAATAATTAGGTTTGATGCTCGGGAAAGATCTGAAAATATAACAAAAAACATTCGATTATTAAATTAGACTTATAAAATTCAGAAATGGTATCAATTTTTGTTTGAAAGGGCCGATTTTGAATCACTCTACCTCTTTTGAGAACACGCGTTGAGCATCTATTGCAAGTTTTATCATCAGACATCAGTATTCCTCGCTTTTGAAAGGAATTTAACTTTTCCAATAATTTATAACAATCAGTGACTAGAACTTGCTTGCGAGTTTCTTCTTCAGCAATATGAAGTCGATAATCACGCAATATTTTGAGCAGAGCATCTTTCAATCCTTGAATTTCCATTTGATTGGGAATTCGACTGATGAAGGCAACTGGATCAGGAATATGAGTACCAACAGTTGATAGTAAAACAGCAACGAATTCAGGTTTGTCAAGAGAGTATGTGATTAAATCTTCCCAAAGATCATTGTCAGAATGTTTTAAACAAAATTCAATAGCATAGTTGATATTAGACATTTTATTAATAATATAATGTAAGGCTTCTTTTGAATTCCCCATTCGACTGAGAAGATAAACTGTTTCGGGAATAAGATTGTACTTCTCACAAACTTTGAGTGCTTTTTCTAAAGAAAAGTGATTTGAACTCTGTAAAAATGGTAACAATCGATCAGAGGTGAATTGTGCATAAAGCGAAATGAGAAGGTCATGATGTACTGCACAAAGATCACCATCTTGTTGAACAACTTTATCAAGGTAAGACCACAACAGGTCATGTCGATTTTTCAACTTGTCAACAACAAAATCAACAGGAATAGTTTCTCTTTGTTCCAATAGTAGTTTAGATGTTCCACTTGGATTAACTACCATGAGATCTTCCAATTTTTCAAGAAGTAATTGATTCAATTGATAATCTCGAATTAATTCAAAAACTTTGTCGCCTTCACCAATTTCTAAGTAAATGGAAACTGCTTGTTCGTGTTTACCATCATAAATGTATAATAAAGCTAATGCTTGGGATAGCTTTTTGTTTCCAGGGTCCTTGCCGTAAGCTTGAAGTAAACCTCTGGTCATTCTTTGAACATTGTATTTTGAGGAAGGCCAAGTTTCGATTAAGTGTAGAAAACCACTCGCATCTTTTTCCAAGAAATCTCTTAAGACTGTTTCATAAGTATAGGCATCTAAGGTGATTGGATCTTCGATTGGTAAAAAAGGCGCTAGAGCTGCTAAATTTCCATACTCAGTAAATTGTCGAATTTGATCTTTCCAAGCTTCAACTGAATTACCAAGAATGGAGGGACAAATTTCTCCGGCTTTTTTAAAGGCTTCATCGGTCTTTTGGTTAAGAAGATAAGATATATAAGCTTTACCAACTGATAGTAAGCTATGAAGGCGAATATTTTTACCCTTTTTAACAAGGTTCAAAGCTTGATCGAAAAAATGATGATCAATTAGCCAACTTATTCGTTCATCATCCTCTTTAGGCTTAGCAATGATCAGATCTTTAGGACAAAAAACAAAATATATTCCATCTTCAAGGAGATATTCCAAAGAATAATCGTTGCTTTTGTAACTTTTGTAACCTCTTGGAAATAAAGCATCATTGGAAATCACGTCACATTCGTCCTGAGAAGGTTCTATTATAATTAGTGATGGATGGTGAACCTTAATTTTTTCAGGTTCTTCGGAAGAAGCAACTTCTTGGACTTCGTGAACTTCTTGAGCTTCTTGGGAAGACGGAGTAACAGGAGAAGAAGGAGTTTCAGGAGAAGAAATAGCTGTCGTAGTGGTAAGAACGACTATAGCATTTTCTAAAGGTGCTATTCCATAAATGGAGGATTTAATGGTGCAGATTGAAGGTATGATAACTTGTTTTGTAGGAAGCTTATCAGCATCAGCTGAACGGAAAGATCTTCGGGCAACTTGGCACAATTTAATTGAGTTGGCACACCCTATGATAAATTCATTATCATTTTTCCAGCAAAGATAACTTTGATGAAATTCGGAATTAAGACTTGGCTCTGCTTCTCTAGCAATAAAACAAATAACTACTCTTTCATCCATATCATAGATACGAATGCCATTATCACTGGCAAAAGCAATCAGGTTACAACGCCACTTGACTGAACGGATCTGACCATAGCCTTCGTAGAGTAAAGTTGATTTGTAACGCGATAGAAACGTTTTCTCGTGGAGAACAACTCGCTCATCTCCGGTGACAATACGTCGATTGCTTCCAGGACGACAAAAGTTCGGATCAATAGCAACACAATGGACAGGTCTATCAAAATTAAAAACGTTGTTGCAATCATTGGAACATAAACCAAAAATTGTCGCCTATTTTTAAGACAAAGATTAATTAGAATTTAAATCAATAAAGTTAAAGTATCAAATTATACCTTGTTGACAGAACAAGAAACGATATATTCTCCTTTGTTTTCTATGCTTATACAATTGACGGCCGTGGTATGCTGGGAAATATAAAACAATAAGTTATTGAATACAATTTTAAATGAAAAGTGGATTGAATTACCAGGGAAAGTTGAGAGAGGCGTTCATGGACACAATTACCCTGCAAGTCGACGATATGAACCTTGCCAAGACGAGTTCCGATTGCTATATACTTTAAACAAAATATAGTCAATATGAAATCTGTAAATCACAGAGGAAATAGAGTAAATTGAATACCTTCCAATGCACAGCTACACAACTGATTGAATCCTTTTGTAAAATATTATTAACATGATTTCCAATTCTTTCAATCTTCAATCTGGGTTCTGATTCCTAGATATATTGATACAGAGATGAAAAGTAAGATTACAAAAACCAAAACTATTAAAGTTAGAAACTTACAACTGATTGTTCATCTCCCCCAATATTTCCTGGTGATCTTTCTGGATCCCAATCATCTGTTGGATCAGTGTCTGACATGATACTGATAGATCAAGTTTACTGATAATTTAGAAACAATCTCACAATAATATAAGGTTCATAAACTGTAAAATAATAATCTTTAACTATGAAATCTAAGAAAGATTCAATAGATATCCGTTGAATAACAAAAATAGAGAGTTTATACGGTCAAAATTCAACATAAGCATTTATAGTTAATCTATGTTGATCAAAATTTCCAGTAAAATTTACAATTATTAAAGCAAACAAACAAATTATTTAAAGAAATAGCAGCAATTCAAGCTAGTATTTTAAAACATTGGTTAACATTGTTTAGACAAAATCAGCTGGTGGTGGGAGTGACTTATAAAAAACTAGCGCGATTTTGTCAACATGTAAAACATTACATGTAATTTCATTATTGATTAAAACTATTAAAACAGACAATAAAATTAACCAAGAAAAGCAAATTTCAAATTTAATAAAATAAATCCTTGCAGTCAATTTCCAATAGTTAATCTAATCAATCTATACTGATGAACAAGAAATTCCCTGATCTCCAAGGATATGCAGCATTGTTAAATTGAATAATCACCAACTAGAGTTGAAGCTATTTTCAATAAGAATTTGATTTCTATTCAGAACTCACAAAAATACTGTTTGAGACTGAACTCAAGATAATTTGTGTATTTACACTTATACACTTGAACTGATTGTTTATTGATGCGAAAACATCACTCGTAATACTAATTTTTCGTCATCAAATTGCCATTTTAACATCGATGAATCTTGATAGACAAATTATTCAATCTTTACGATAAATTTAACTCTAAGTCAGCAAACAAATTCACAGATAACAATCAATGTTGAACAAAGCCAGCGCAAGATTTAATAAATCAAAAACTAAATCATGAATTTTGATTCGGATTATTTTGATATAGAGTTCAGAAATGATCTTTTATTATCGGATATCAGAAAGAATGGTTATTATACAATCAAATGCCATTCGAAAATCAGTTAACTGATAGTCAAGTTATAAACGACATTTTGTCTTATATTTTTTGCCAATAGGTTAGTAAAGAAGCATTTTCACGAATCCAAATCTTTGTGATAATCAAATGCTCTAACTAGTTCAATGATCACATAATTCATCAATTGATCACCCAAGTTGACTAAAATTTAAACTATAGATTTTGAAATTTACAAATAAACCCAAGAAAAACTAATAGCAACATTACATGAATTTGAAGCAAAATAAAAACAATACCAGTAATAACAATAATTATGATGAAAAATAATAAAAATAGAGGCTCATCGAAATCTGTTTAAGCTTATTTCATCGTTTAATTATGATGTAAGGCTCAAATTGGGTTTCGCTCTGATTAATAATATCATCTTAAATACAACTGTTACAATGATGAAACAATTTTCACCAACAAATACATATTAAGCTGTGCACAAAAACAAAAACAAAACTGAGTGAATCAAGTTAATTGCAATAACAATAGATCGTGAAATCAGTTAATAGATTAGTTGATTGTTATGAATGAAAAATTGGTTGACAAAAAAAGCCGATCATTTACAGTATTGATGAGACTTGATTATTTTTTTGGTAAAACTCTCACATATTGGCAAGTCTCTCATCATTGAACAGCATTATTATTGCAATCCTTACTTCATTATTATGATTATATGAAAGGGATGAATATCTGTTTCTTTTGGTGGTTTACTGTCATTAAATGTTTCTTCATAATCAACAATCAAGCTTTTATCATGAGATTTGTGACATTCATAACAATGTTAAACTAAATTGTAGCTATTTCTCACTATTAATCGTGTTTCCGATGCGCCTTTTTGAATAAAAAAATGATCAAATATTATTAGATGATAATCAAATGTCATCAAGTCATTATCATTTCGGAGCTTCAAACAATCCAAGCTAATTGTTGATTGCAAATATCAAGGTTAATCTCATATTTTTCATTCTTCATTTCACGATTTCTCATCTCTCACTATTAATATGATTTACCAGCTTTAATTTAAAATAAGAAAAATCAATAATCTCCAGTCTTTAAATTGTATCAAGGCTGCAATGTTTCAATTGAGACTCCGGTTTCAATGGAAAAGCTTTGAAGCTTGAATCTTCACATAATCTTCATAAGACAGGTTAAAAAGGTGATTGTCAATTGATAATTTTTAAAGTTTATTGGTTTTGACCTCCAAATTTGATATTTATCACAATTAGACAACAAATTGCCTGTATTAATCAGACTTAATCGTAAATTAAATCAATTTAAAATCAGCTGTCAAATTTTAATTTCAGTGTCAATACGTTTAACTTTAAACTCATCTTTTAGTGGTAAATCATTATAAAGGTTGATCTATTGATTAATGTTGGCTACTGACCAAGGTAAATCTTATTACAGTGAAATTATCTTAAATTGTAATCATTTGCATGTTTATGGACTCATCCTTCAGATCAGCTTTTAGATCGATTTTAGATCTTCAAGGCCTAAAAATTGAACTCATATTTACATCTCGATTTGCTTATTCGGTAATTAAATTATTTTATGTTTCCAAAGCTCATTTATTTGGTTATTATTGGCAATTTTATGAAGATGTTTAATGGTTAAGATCATATTCAATGACTAAATCAGGTTGTAAGCAAAATGGTGAAGTTACATTCATTTTAAATGGTTGGTCAATCTCATCTGAATTTGTGTTTCTGGTTGTTAGTCAAAAACATTAATTAAACTGAATTACTTTCATTTGTATAATCATATTGCGATGGTCAACTGAATTAGTTCTGTTTAAGTGATGGGAAAATCATTATTGACTCAATCTTTGCTTTCCTTTTTTTGCAAAAAAAAACTGGTTAACGAACCTTTAATTGTTGTTGAAGATATGAGAAGGCACAAAATCACTCAACTCTGATTATTAGTAAACATTTTACCATGTTTTACATGTTTACTAAATTTATAAATACATTATACTTTCTGGAATTGTGATTAAAAACAAATTATTATTAAATAATTTTTGCTCTGACCATCAAATTGTACAGATTGTTGGTCACACTTGAGATACGAAATGAGGCTTTCGTTTGTATATTCATCCCATCCGAAATTAATTAACCTTTGGTTTCCTAAAATAACTTTTTTACCATTTGAAAATTGTGGATGTTTAAATTTTCCATTTCCAGCAACTTGAACTTGTCCAGTTGATAGACACTTTAAGATTTGATTGTTTAACATTTATAAATTATGTCCGTTGAGACGATTTTGATATAATCCAGTTTTTGGCAGCACGAAGTGATTGATATATTGTGACCTCGACAGGGTTATCACACTTATTGCGACGATTAACATGACAAACAAGATCATCCAATAAAAAAAGGTTTCTTTGCTTATCAAAAATCTATTGATCCCAATCCAATTCTCATGTTTTGATCATAATTTTTAACTTTAATCAGGCTGGCGGTGCATTCAATGTTAAAAAATGCAATGAGAATGATATCAATTCTAATTGTTGATGGTACAATTGCGATGAATTTGGGTTTCCATTCTGATTTGTAACAAATAGGTAAAAGAAATAAGACAAGAAAAAATGCAACATTAGAAATATAATAAAAATATTATGAGTTATTAGTTACCTGTTTCCTTCGTTAAATCTTGATTTTACTGGGAAATAAAAGAGCCTAATGGGTTTAACAATAAAATGATATAAAAATCTAACAAGCAAGCTTGAATAAGCATTTTATTAGTGCAAGAAATAACTCAATTAACCATTCAATTGTTGATTATGACGAAAAGAAATGTTGATCATCATGTTCGTATAATGATCTTTTTGACTATGTGCGCTTATAAGATGTCATCTTTTATAATTATCAATAGTTGATAGAAGAAGCGAAAACACCAAAAATCATCTCAATCGTGATTAACTTCTTTAGCACGTGTTTATCATCTTTCTCACGTTGACTGTTTACTGATATTGTAAAAGATGATCAGATTAGTGTTGGTGCTGTTCGATGATGATATGACGATGGTGATGATGGTGATAACCTTGCATCCCTCAATGAACCTTATCGTTTGCTTCTTCTTGCTGCTTGGTTCATCCAAGAAGATTTTAAATTGTGTATAACAATTTATCTTTAAACACACTTTATGGCTTTACGATTGTGTTAAACACCTCCAAGCCCCTAGAAGAGAGTAAAGAATCAAATTATCAATAATAACGATAATAATAATAAACGAGCAAGAAAATTTGACGGGAAAAATTGGGCTAAATGAGAGAGAAAGAAAGCCAAAGAGAAAGCGGCATTTTTTGAATTTTACGAACATTAAGACATGTGAAACGGTTCGTCGGAGATGTGTCATTGATATTGATGTAGAGAGTAATGAAGAGGGTTGGAGTAAAATGGTTGGGGGGTTTCAAGCAGGTTGAGGGGGTTCACATGTTTTGGAACATATTTTGACAGTTCATGGCCCGTTAAGCAGATCATCCGTTGGCCTGAAAGTGATGCCTGGTCTAGCGTTTACATAGTTTATATACTTATAGCTATTAACTCTTTTTCACTCTTAACCATTCTCATCTTTTTCCCCTCTTTTAAGCTCTTCTCACCTAAATTTTACTCCCTCAAGAGACTCTTTCGTTTGGTATATAAACGCATTTCGGGCTCATCGAATTGTCACAATAGTTCAAGTATTGTTTGGATTAGTGCAACAAAAAAAATTAAGTGAACAAAACTTACCTCATATTTTGGATTATTACCTTTGCTCGAGTCGAGCTTTTTAAACCTTTTTAGCTATATTATTTCAATTTAAGCCTTTTTTAAATTCCTCATCATTTCAAAATGTTCAACAAATCCAGTTTCGTTGTCAGCCTTTTGGTCTGTGGATTATGTCTTACCGCTAACGCAGCTAACAGCACCTCTTCCAATGCATCACCAGGCCCCTTCATCCCAGTGCCAGTACCTATTCCAGCCTTCCCTGGTTTCCCTGGTGCCTCAGCCGGTGCACCATCTGGATATGGCTATCCTGGTTATCCTTCAGCCTATTCTGGTTTTGGAAGCTACGCTAGCCCAGCTTATATTTCACCAAGTTACGCACCAGCCTCAGGAATGAGCCCATACGCTTCAAGTCCTTATGCTGCGTCCAGTCCATACTCAAGTGTAGCCTCATCAAGCCCTTATGCTGCTGCCTCCAGCCCTTACGCTGCTGCCGCTCAAAGTCCATACTCATCAAGCCCATACTCATCAAGCCCATATTCATCAAGCCCATACTCTTCCAGCCCATATGCATCATCAAGTTATTCATCACCATACTCATCTTATGGTACTCCATACTCTTCATATGGTTCATCTTATGGAGGTTCAACATTAGGTTATGGTTCCTCATCATACCCAAGTTCATCTTCATTCCCGTAAGTTTGATTGATAATATACAAGCTTTTAAAACTTTAATGTAAAACTGCAGGTCATAATCCTTTTCGTCTGTTTTGCCTTACTTCCTAATGTATTTATAAATAAACAATCAAAATAGAGAATAAAAGAAATAACCAGACCAAATTAGTGGAATTTTACACACAAATTAACTCATTGACAAACAGTTATTTCTTAAAAATTCAATGAAAGCATGAAAACAATTAAAATGAAATAAGCATGAAAATATTGCCATATTGTTAAAGTTACAATATGTTCAACTTACCGAATGGAAATTTTCAATTGTACAATACACGGAAGAATTTTTGATTTTGCCTTTTCAAGATAGTTGACAATCCACACAGATGATTGTCAGAGAAAACCATCATTCCATAATAATTTTGAGGAAACACATTCTCATCTCTTTATTTATCTTCTCTTTTTGTTAATCCAGATTCTTTGGTTGAAACAAAAAAACGTTGTATTCCAATGACGTTCATAAATGAATTCATGTCTCCTTCAAGCAAGCCGTTTGAAGCAAGTTTTCGGCCAAAATAATTGTCCCTCCAAAATCAATTATCCACCAAAAGAAAAGATCTTATACCCATATTAATATAATAATTAAATTTATAACAATAATCACATTTGTTTTCATAAGTAACATTAACATTAAAAATAAATCGCTAAAAAATCACCGTGAGATGAAAAGCTATTGTTAAAAAATATAACAATGACCACCATCTATTAACAAATGATACAAACTGATTATTGCAAAGATCCACCAACACTTTTTTGACTTTTTTGTTATTAAACATTTTTTTGCAAAACAATATTATTTTCACCTAAAAAACCTCAAAATAATTATCATTTACTATTATAAAATGAAAAATGACTTCATAATCAATATTAAATTGTTTATGGTACATCTTTTACGATAAATTGCTGACATTTAATTTATCGACGAGCAACAATTTACTCCTAGTATGAGTAGCTTCTGTCCAATTATCAAATAAGGATTTTAAACCGATAAAACCAATAAGTTCATGGATACGGAAACATTAAATTATCTGACCAACAAATTAATCAATCAACAAATAATTTGCAATCAGACAATAAAGACAACTTGAGAGTGAAATCAATTAATACTGTAATGGATTCATCTCCTGTACTCAACCAAGTGTAGCATCTAGATTGTTTTTAATAGCTATATGTTGGTTAATTGTTGACAAGCATACTATTAGAGTTACAGTTGCCGATATGACGAGAGGTGATGACAATAATTGAGGTGTAAGTCACAAAAACAAATTACAATTATAATCATCGGTTGACTTACTTTTACATTATCAGGTCGATTGCTTGTTGGCGTCATTTTAGATAATACAAAAGATATTATCAATTGAATTAGGATCATTGTCGAGTGCTGCTATTTAATTGAAAACTATTCATCTACTGATCAAGATGATGACTGGTGAAGCAAAAAGGGTTGACGAATGAAAGAAGCAAGTTGAATGTTGTATGGGTTGTTCACTGAAAATAACCTTGTCACTACATTTTTTCACGCATTTACTGGCATTGACACTAAAATCTTGAAATTTAAGACGCTAACGCTTATTTAAGTTAATGGGGCGACGAGCAAAAACGGTTTATTTAGATATACTAATCATAAGTATTGATTGAATTACTTTACAGCTGATGATGACTTTCACACACTAAAAATGAGAAAGGGTTAATAATCTTTAATCTGTTCATCGTTTAGTTTTTCTGCTTATATCTAAATGGTGCTCTCCAATTATTACTGTAGTCTATCGATTATGAACACAAGTAAGCGCACGGCTAATATATCACAATCAAATTGGTCATTTTATTCATCGCATTTCTTATTATTTTAGATTGAATTGAGAATAAAAGTTAATGAATTTGGCCTTTATGTGTTTTAATTATAAGTCATGATCAATTGTAGTTTGTTTATTAGCTCTCGGTCATTTATTTTGATCGATTTGATCAATCTCTATATTACAAAAATATTAACATAAACCGAGTTTTAAGATAATACATAGCGTGTATTTATTACATTGAAACAATCTAGGTTTGATACCTTTGACTGCTTGACTTGTTTCTTTCAAATTTCAGGTATTTTTTGTAAATTTTGATTGTTAAAAATAAACTGGAGGCATGTTGAATTTAAAAGAAAATAGAAGTCTGATCTTTATTCGTTCTCATCTTTTGATGATTCTTACTTAATCGCAACATTCTTAATAGCAATGGAATTAATGGTAATAATAATAAAATAAACCCGATATTATGGATCTATGGCATCCAATTTGACATGAAAAAGAGTCTTGTTGGTTTTTTGATGTCATTGTGGTAAACATTACAAATAATGTAATAATAATGACAATTAAATTAATTTTTTTCATGTTTCACCCAAAGGATAGTCAGTGAGAGGACAGAAAAAAGAAAGTTGATGATGATTTTAATGATGAATATTGGTTGATGTATTGCAATTAATTTACTTTCTGAGACCAAATCCTCCGTAAGGAGCGGCAAAACCATAAGCACCGTATGAAGCTGGGGCGTATGAGTATGGAGCATAAACTGGAGCTGGTGCGTATGCAGGGGCTGGAGCATATGCAGGAGAAGCGTATGTTGGAGCGATTGCTAAAGGTGCAGCTACTGGGGCTGGTACAGCGGCAACGGCTGGAGCAGGTACGGCAGCAACAGCTGGAGTAACAATAGCAGGAGACTTGTTGATCAAAACACTAGCAGGGTCACGGGGCTCGGTTCCTAAAATTAAGAATCGAAAGCGAAAAAGATGATAAAAAACAGATTAGTGAAATTAAGTATTGCTAGGTTATTATTAAATATTACCTGGTTCGTTGGTTGAGATGGTGGCTCGGAAACCGTTAGCATCGGCAACATAGTTGACAATTCGTAATCGACCATCAGCATCTCTTAATCCGTATGATCCGATTTTGGTTCCAAAAGCATCTCCACTTTCACGTCTGAAGGTTCCACCGGTGGCGTGATCTTCATTATATCCAAAAGCATAGTTTCCAACATTCTAATTGGATTCCAATGATTATATAAAACGAGTGGTGAAATATCACATGTGAGAAAATAAATAAAAATAATTTAGTATAAGAATCCAACAATAAAGTTGTGAAAAGACAGGTGAGTTTTCAATCCAAACAAAATAAACTTAAACATACATCCTGGCTTCGGTATTGGCTTGAAGCTCCGGTGTTGAGGATAGCTGCAGCGGGTGCATAAGCTGCTGGAGCAGCGATGAGGCCACAATAAGCTGAGGTGAAGAGGGTAACAAAGGCTACGAACTTTATTGGAGTAAATATGAGAAAAAAGTGAGAATGAAAAAAGAAACACATCAGATGATTAGAAAGGCAAAAAATAACAGTTGAGAAATGAGTAATTCGGGTAAAAGGTTAATACAAGAAAGGGCGCACTTTTTGATTAGCTTGGTTAAACTTATGAAAATAAGATGAATAAATTTTACATACTCGGATCATTTTCACTGATTGTTGGTTAATTGTAAATCTAAGATACACAAAATGGATAAACTGTTGCAGTTAGAATAAATTGAAGAGATTGTTCCTTCGAAATGGTTTGAATGTTTCTGAATGAAAGTGAAAGTGTAACCACAACGATTTATATACTGTCCAAGAAATGTGAGATCCAGAGGGATTGAATCTATCATTCTGATGAAAGAAGGAAGAGAAGGAGAAAGAGAAAGAGAAAGAGAAAGAAAGTAAAAGAAAGTAAAAGTAAGGTCATCATTATTTACTTCATTTGGCTTTCAATTTTCACCACCCAAATATTTATTCACCTTTCATTTAAGTAGCCATTTCTTTTGGCCTTTTTTCTTTCTTTTCTTTCTTCATTTCTCTTAATTCTTCCTCCCTCTTCCTCCTCCTTCCTCACCTTACATCGGACATTCAAAGAAAATGTAAACCAAATATTATTCAAAGAGGAAGGGATGAATATTAATTCACTCCTCTAAACATGAAAAGGAAAGTGAAGCTAAAAGTGAAACTGGACTGGACGACTTTCACTCTCCATCATCTTCATCATTATCATCCTTATTATTATTATCATCATCATCTCATTTTGGCCGTTCATTTGTATTACATGCGATTATACATTCAGATAGTTACCTTGATTTCTGATGGCCTCGCCCGATCACTTATCATGGTAACTTCACCATTCCTACCTTAGATACAGTCCAAATCGTAACCCAGGCTTTGATAACCTAGTCATTGACTACTAACAGTCAAAAAATGGTTGAAATTGTCAACAATCTATTGACTCGCTAAAATTTTCCTATGTTGATTGTTTAACTCGGAAGACAATTATTTTAAACTCAAAACAGAAGTATTGAATTCTGCAACTATTATCCATATAATGGTTCCAATTAGATAATTGGATAATTATTTCCCACTCTTTGTCAAATCAAACCAAACCCTTGAGTTAATCATGTAAAATGTTTGAGTAATTGTATAACAAAATGTAAAATATCATTCTTTAATCAAAACTTTGCCTTTTACACAAGAAAGAATAATTTTGAATATCATTTGTTGTAAGTGTAAATGAACCAGTTGAATGTTAATAAGAGCCATTATATTATAATATACCAGAAAGGGTCCACTAAACGTAATCGATTAAAAGTATAGCCATCAAATTTAGATGGAAATCAGTTTAAATAGGAAAACAAGCAAATCATTATTTTCAATTGGTCAGCGAGTCTCAACAATATATGATAGCCTCAATTTAACAGTTGATTGCTCAACAATTGGATATTATGCAACAAAAATCGTTTTACTAGTCAGTTAAATATCGCTTATTAGTAATAGATTTTGCTAAAATTATTCAACAACTGAATTAAAATTATAAATTGATAATCAAATCGTCTATGCATGTTTGTTACTTTTTTTGTCACAGGTGGACTTCAAGCTATGGTAAGGAAACTAGACTCATCTTTGTAACCTGAGTTGTAGATTTAAATTGTTGTTATTGTAATTAGTTGGGTGAATTAAAATGACTGGTATTGGAAATAAAGACCAGATAATGTTTGGTTTGGATTAAATGAACACCAGAAAACCTAAGGTAACCATAAAGTCGCTGTGACTCTTAAAATGAATGAAGTTGTTAAAGGTAATTCATTTTAATTGTCATTCTATCCTCGCTTTTAGATAAATTGTTTCTTTATTACACTTTACACCTTCTTAAGTAGCTTCTTTAATTTTATCAACCTCAAGATTGAAGGTTAAATAATATGAATAAACACGTTCCATACAGTTGAGTTAAATAGGTAAGCAAAGAAACAAACAAAAACACCAAAGCAAATTAAAAAATCATTTAACGCTTATCATCATGTAATGCACGGTAAGTTGTTTCCCTTTGATAAATTATTATAAATCAACAAGCTATCATCATAAACAATAAAAGAAACTACTAATACATCCAAGAAACATCATCATTTTCATTCATTTATTCATTCAACAATCATCTTCTTCCTTTCTTACTTGTTTCCCGTTAGCATTTCAATCAAGCTATCTGGCTTATTATTAATGCTACATGATATTCATTGTTACCGAATCATGTTCAAATGGTTTAGCTTTTCATCATCATATAAACCGATTGAATGGTTTTGCGAGCGGAACAATTCAGTAACCAAAGCAATATATAACAACAGGTCAACCCTATTGTTATGTGTTAACAACTGTATCAATTTTTGAACATAAAATGCCTTTAAACATCCCAAACTAACTTATTGATAATGGATAAAAAATTCATTAGCACCTTATTTTGTCTGATGAAAGGTGATTAAAAGCAACTCCTTTTGATTCACTTCATTATTAATATTATTGATCCATCCAAATTAATCTAGATTAATATCAACTTATTGGGTAAGAAAAGTGCTTTTTGTGAACCAATTCATCAATATTAAAACACAAAACACAAAAAAAATTACCTCACCTAAGAAAACCTGACCTTGCACGAGATTAACCTAGTGTTGATGAATAGTGAAACAAATCATGATTACTCCTACTCTCAATTGGAATCTATCGTTTTGTGTTTAGCACAAAAATTAACACGTTGTTGTGATTTTGATACTATTTTATTTTGCTGTTCACACACCTAATCACTTTTGATGGTAAAGAAATGGTAATCCTGGTTCAACCGGGAAATATCTTTAAATATTGGGTATACATTGGTTCCTTGATCTGGTGATGATTGAAGCATTTAGTAATCATTAGTAAATGATGAGAAAATTGTACATTTTTTGGGTAAACCAGATGTTGACATCTCGTTATTATAACCACAATCAAATGTACAGATTGTTTGATTTTTTAAGACTTGATTGGTAAGTTGAAACTGTTGAAAAGTTGAATTTGTTTACAATATCAACAGGCTTTTCTCCATTAATTCATAATCTTGGTCAATCAATGACATGAAATGGGGCTTGGTGTTGTCAAAAATCGAGATTGATTTCCCCTACTTTGCATGTGTATTATCATTACAATTAACAAGTTCTTTATCTATCCATTTCAATTGTAATTTTCCGCTGATTCGGTCCAAAATTATTTCCCATTAAACAGTTTAATTGCCATTTCCTTGACAAAAGATGAAAGTTAATATTTAATTTGTGTTGAGATCTCCATTTAGTGCTCTCTTTAAGATACATTATTCATAAATAAACAAGGATTTTTCATTAGTCCATCATAGTCACAAGTGTCTTCAATTTTTTAACACTGAATTGCTTATTAATTGTTTCATTAACCAAGTGAGATTTCCCCTTCAAAAAAGTCACACATAAATTTCATTACACATTGAATAAATTAAATTGTCCCAAAAGTTTGAAGAGCCTCCAAAAAATGACCAAATAAACCAACTTTTTTTTCTACATCTTGAGCCATTCGCATTATTATTATAAAACTTTTTAACCTTAAATTTTTATCATTTAGATTGTTAACATTTTATAGTTTACTTATCATCACGTCCCATCTGCTTATTGTTCAAACTTTCAGGAAATTTGATTATCCGAGTTTACTTTACTACCAATTATTAGGTTGATAACATTGAACCACCTTGAAAAATGAAGCAAATTAGCAGCTTTTGGCACTTTGATTAAGTGGGCAATCAAGACGAAATCATTTTTCTTTTTATTGTCACTCCTGGGTTTAGACTCTATGTTGTAAAGTCATCAGGCCTTTCCGTAAAATTGATACATAACACAAGTACATCTGAACTGGAAATGGTACAAAATCTTGAATATCCTCTCCTTTTAAGCCTATTGTTATGCCAATAATTAAGTCATTTTGAATAATCAAACGATATCCAGAGTTTAAACTCGTTGGGTTCAAATACAGGTTTGGTTGTTCCTATCACTTAAATGTGTTTCATCCGTGGGAGTTAATCAATGGTCAAACTTTAAAATTCAAGCTTCTTGATCAGCATTAAACTACATCATTGATCAGCATCAGCAACAGCTTATCCATAATAATATTGCTTGTGTGGCTTTCATTTAGGTAAATCGAGTTATCATCTTTTGCCAATCTAAATGATCAAAATAATAAACAAATGAATGAATAAATAGATGGGTAGATAAATGATTAAATAAATTGGATAACATGATTTAACCTGACCGACGCCTAAAATGACCAAATATTGGAAATATTATGATATGAAATCAAGAAAATAAGTGAAAATATATACATTTTAGGTTATAATTTTATCTGTTAACTTCAACTACCACTGACCCTTGTTGAACCAATTTACCAGATTCAAGATTGCAATTAAATTGGAATGCGTGAGTGTCCATTTCGTGATTAACTTCAGATTACATTGGACAATTGCACAAGAGCAGTCAAAAGGACCTTTTCAAACAATGTTCAGTCCAAAAATAACGGGAACAATTAAATGAACAGAAAAGCGGAAGCCTAACCTCACCCTTTAAAACAATCTTGAATCAAAAAGATATTGATTGTTTTTCCAAGAGCAATCTTGATTTTTTGAATTTTTAAAGGCGATAAAATCATGATGAATAAATAATCATCATGTTTCAATGAATCAGTAACTATCAAGTTTACGCTGTTTTAAAAAGAGTTAAGAAACCGATAATGATGAACAATAATGATATGATAATACAATAATATCATTAAAATTTAACATTAAAAGTGACCTTTTTAAATCAATACTTTGAAACCGATCATTTTTTCCAAGATTGAGTTTGACAAAAAGGTAAGATAACCAAGGTTGACTAGAATAATCATCAATTGATAATCTAATAACAGTGAATGAGTTACAATGGTAATAATTACCGACTGATGATTGTTGAATGTCTGCAGCTGAATTAACGGATCAAATTCACAATAAGTTACGTGTTTTTTGAAAAAAAGTGTAAATAATATCAATAATTAAGTTTATATTATTGATTTTTGATTTTCACAAAAACCTCAATTTTCTTATGATTATATCTCGATGCTTTGTTTTTGTTTGATTCCATCATGATCATCAGAGCCATTATCAGAATCAATTGAGATTTCCTGGAATCAGCTAACCAAGAGTTTAATCCAATTACCAAATCATTTGATCAGAAATGCATTTAGTGGACAACAACAACAACACAAAATTAAAGATGATAAAACCAAAGTGATGTGCGACATCATATTGTTTTGTTGAACTGGAAAAGAAAAAAATGAAATAATGAAAAGACAAGTCATTGATAATAATGGTAATAATCGTTGATATACTCAATAATAATTGATTCATTGATTAGCTTGGCTGTCAATGTTGAGGTCGTGATGGCAAGATTTTGCATGTTTTGAATCAAGGAAAGGTAAAAAAGGGAAAAAGACAAACACAAATGTAGCGATAATAAACAAGAAGTTTATAAATAAATAAACCTGATAATCTAATCAGTGTAGGATCTTCAAATCACAATCAGGAAGTCATTTAATCCGTTTGTTTAATGTTAAAATTAACACGATCATTTGTCAATCACTAATTTTTAAACGACATAAGACGCTTTTGGCTTTTTGGTTAACAGTTGTTATTGTCACGCAGCTTTTGCTTGTCTAAACACATAAAATTAATTTTTGTCAAATTATTAACTGGATCACAAACCAATATAAAAACTATTTTTCCAATAAAATGAGTTCTAATTAATGATTAAATTTATGGCAAATACTTATGGCAAGTAATTAAAAACAGTTACAAAATAAATTGCTAGAAATTAAACCGCATTTCTAATGGTGTCCTTGGTAATCGTAAGGGCCAATCAGGTAAAAGGATAAGGCGGTTAAAATGAACTTTACGCTCGTTTTGTAATGAGCTGGTTACTAATAGTAACCAGCAACTGATTTGTGAAAACTTGTAAATAATTGTTTTTTTAATCACTGATTTTCACTCATCTTATAATTTGTTGCCTTTAATTGTACGCTAACAATGTTAATGAAAGCTCCAGTTACTTTGGGTGAATTCCTGTTTCGAAAAATAGATGTTGATAATGATCTATGATATACACTAGGATCAGGAAAGTCTCTACTAAACTCTAATAACCATCCAAGTTATTTTTGTTTTTATTTCAATTTACATCATTGTTATCTATGTTAACCTGTTTTATCATAATCTTTTAAATTATGTATGCTGTAGCCCAATCTACAACCTGTAATTCAATTGAAAGACCCTTGAAGTGCTCAAGGATGGGCATGTTTAGAAACATAGCTTTCGAACAATAAACACCTGTTTGGTTATTTTTAATCATGTTATCATCAAAAAATCTATATCAACTTTATTAAAACTTCTTGAACTGATTTTGCACTTTATTTCCCTTTATTCACTACAGATTTTGATACTTTTGTTCTGAAGCTTAAGATAAATTTGGCAAGATGTCTAGTCCAAAATCAACCGCTGAGAAACTCATAGGATGGAACAAAGCCTGTTTAGCCATTGCAAAGAATGCTATGGTAAATGGTCTAGTCCCACCGTCTGAAGAAACAGCATTTATGAATTTTATATCTGATGTATATGCAAGATTGCGACAAGCTGCTTGGCTCTTTAGAGAGGTTAAAGATAAAAATCGAAACCGAGAAAAGATATTGGTTGTGGTAAACAATATCTTAAAGGATTTGTGTTTACTGGACGTTGCAAACACGGAAGAATTAAAATCCATCTATGAAAGAACAGATACTCTTGTGTCAAAACTGAAAGAAATTCCGAATGTAAAACTGGCCTTTGAACAAGAATCCCAAAAACAAGAAAATGGCTTCTTGATGAGTACTGACGAAATCATCCAGGTATTTCCCTTGTTCAGACCAATGGATAGTTTAAACCAAGCAGTACTATCAGGTGATACTTTCCCAAGAGAAATAAGGACATTGCTTTATGCCTTCAGTGATGATGAATTGGACATAGCATCAGAAGGAAGTGACTCAGGAAATGACAATAGTACGTTAATAGTCCAAAGTCAAAGTTCTGAAGAAAATTTATCTTCACGTCAAAAGCCGTACGATAAAAGTGGAATTATCGATAACAGTACGGGAAAGCAAGTACAACCTACTTTGCATATGGAGATTGATCCTGAAGGACAAAAAGGATCTGAAGGTTTGACAACCACAATAACTCCAGTACCGTTATCTCCCCAACAAGTCCCGTTCAAAGACGGGAAGAAGGGTAAAAAAGGTTCCGAATCACAGAAAAATGTGTTACTACTTAAAGCTCAGATGGAGCGAATCCAAGAATCATACAATCAACAGTTACAAGAAGCTGCCCAAAAATTAAAAGATATGGAAGCTAAGATTATGAAAGATAAGCAAGTTGATGCAGAACTTATGAAAATGAGATCTGAACTTGAAAAAGAACAACAGAGAGTGAAGCAAATGGAAGAAAAACAGAAAGAAAGTACAAAGTCATCTGCATTATCCGTCCCAACCGTGAATAAACGTCTTAAAACTGGATTTCAGAATGATAAAGAGCAAGGAGAATTATCAGCTGGGAAACCCTTTGCTGGTACGAAGAGGAAAATGAAAACCAATATTGCCAACGAATTGGAAGGAATGATTGATGTAGAAGAAGTTGATTTTTTCTTAGAAACTTCTACGGTGTTTGGACCTGTAAAGGATCTAAACAAAAGCCTTGCTGAAACATTTGCTGGTGTTAACGATGCTTTGCATAATCACTTTTCAAATGCTTCGAAAAACAAAATTTCTGCCAATATCATTGGACCTTCGAATCTTACTTCGTCTACGTCAAGCGGAATCGTTAATCTTGGTGCAGGAACTTCGTCAGGAAGTGCTGACGCAATGGATGTGGATGGTCAGCCCTTGCCGCTTTCTACATTTAATGACGGGATAAGTGATAACTCTAGACTGAACAAGTTAGATGGTTCAATTACCTACGAAAATTTCCTTGCTGGAACTCTAAGCAGCCCATCATTGTTGTTCAACAACTTCTTTTCAAGATTCTTGCGTACATCAGCTTCTTTGGACTTTTCACGACCTGTGTACCATAGATATGAAACATCTATCGCAATTCAGATGTTGAACATCGGAAAGATTCTCACATTGGCTCCTGAATTTGCAGGAAATGATGTTCTGAGAGATACATTAACATGTATTGAAATTTTCATGCCAAAAGTACCTTTGAACAAATATTGGCAAGAAAAACCTGCTCGACGACACTGTCTGAAATATATCAGTGCTATAATGAACTCTGAAGTTACATCTCTTCCTGTTCAATGGTCTGAATATATTGATAATTTGTTTAAATCTGATAAAGATCGAGAAAAAAGCCCTTTAGTTGACAAGATGGTTGGACAACTTAGGAAGTTCAAAATAACTACAATGAGAGAACTTATGGATGCAGGATTGGACAAAGAATACAAGGACCTTCCAGTTAATGATCCTGAGAATGCTGATGTTCGTGCATTGGTTGAAATCAATAATCGGAATTTGGACGATATAATAGATATGAAATTTCAAATTTTGGTTGATTTTATAGATCATGCGATCCTCAAATTCAAATCTACTTTTATCAAATTATGGACTGTTATGATCTCCAGGAGCTTCTTGATGATCTGTAGACGAGGTCATGTAACTCCATATCAAGCAAAGAAATTTACTAATGCCCTAAACGCAATAACTCCTGACATGTACAATCATGTTGATTACGACCTTCAAAAGTTATCTACAATGTACGATGATGCTAAACATTATATCGATGAAAATAGTGCTCTCGTCTTTTTTACTCGAATAGCTCAATATTTGGGTAATAAATACAGTCCTGTCATTGCAAACTATGTATCTTATACGAGAATGAATGGAATGTCAGCATTAGTCATTATCAATTCATCTATTGTTGATTTTGCAGACTTCCCTTTGGTTTTTAGCCAAGTCTTATTTCAAATCTGCTTACGAGCATTATGAAAAAGCCCTGGAAGCTCTGTGGGATAGACCATATGCCGGATACAATCCAAATGGTATCGATTCTACTTATTCGGCTCGAAGATACGTGGATCTAACGTATTTGTGCATAGAACTGCAGAAAAAAATATGGTGGAACTACTGGTCAAACATTATCCCATTACAAGGGTATCAATTCTGATCATATTTCAGAAACAGTTAAAAAACAAGTTATTGAGCTACTCGGCATCTCCATCTTTTTCAATTTCGAGTCTGGTTTTTATTTAATTCATAAGAGTATTTATACTCTTCAAAGAAACCAGATGGTAAAAGCAATTAGTTTTTTACATAAACAATATTCAAATATAAACATTAAGTTATTTTTGTTACAAAAATGAAACTCTTTTTCAATTTCGAGTCTGGTTTTTATTTAATTCATAAGAGTATTTATACTCTTCAAAGAAACCAGATGGTAAAAGCAATTAGTTTTTTACATAAACAATATTCAAATATAAACATTAAGTTATTTTTGTTACATATACCGGCCGCCTTTCTGAACAGCCACTGTTCAGTTACAAAATTTAACTTCTTCCATCTTTGTTGATTTGAATGCGTAATTTCGCTCCCTCATTAACAGTGAAATCAGCAGGTAATACGGTAATGACTTTCGGTTGATAGCAAAACTGGTGTTGCCTCAAAAGCTTCTCATCACTGATGATAGTATGATCAGCTCGCAAAATAGTACCCACTTTTGCTCCAACCAATTTCTCAATCTCAGTACGTAAGACAGAGCCTGGATCATCAAGGGAAAGATTCTCTAACTGAAAAGTTTGATCCAAATACCTTATAGTGAATTTGGTATATTTTCCCTGCACTGGTCTTAAAGTACGCACAGGATTGCTTATGGTTGCAATGGTTTCTTCTGAACTATTTTGTTGTAGTGCAATCTCTTTCTGTTTCAATTTTCCCTGTAATTCTTCTATCATCTGTTTCTGCACTTCCATGGTTATAGCTGCTCTGGTCAACAACCTTTTTTTATCTTCTAATTCTGCATGAATCGAACTTAGTTCATCCATGCAATAGCCTATATGAATTTCTTGGTTCCCTCCTTTTCTATTGCACCTACTGCAGTTGTTAACATTGTAAATACAGCTATTAACATGGTCATGATAATCTTTCACTGGGATTATATTTTGGCATGATGGATTGAAGAAGCAATGTACTTCTAAATTTTCAAACTGTTCAATAGATTTTGGTCCTGTTCTTGGTCTATTTCGATAACGAAAAGACGCCCTACATGCTGGACATTTTCTTGTACGAGCCGGATAAGATACCTTGTAGGCAGATAAACAGGAGTTGGGGCACATTGATTTAAGGCAGTTACTACATGTTTGAGACTTATTATGTTCTACAACTATATCCAAGCAAATTACACATTCAAAATCTTTGATTGTTTGTATGTCTACAAATGCATCTTGGGTTAATTGATGAGGTGTTGTTTCATGATTTTGTTCCATCAATCGTAAAACATTAGGGTCCGGTCGTTCATCAGTATCCCAATCAAACAGATCTTGGACAGGAGCAGGGACTGCGAAATCACTATCTTCCCATCTATTTGGCTGTTGGACAGGGTCTAAATCAATAACAACAGGGACTGAATTTCTTGAGGTTGATGGTCGATACATATTTAACAATAATAACCTAAAAGGAGAACAAAACATTAACTATTTAAATATTATAATTTAGCAATAAAAGCAGCGTAGTGGTTAATAAAGCGAGCTCAATGGTACTGGCACTTGTTTCAGTGTATTCATGCGACTGGCATTTTGATCAGGAACTATGTTCACTGAGACGATTGGTCTTTTAATGCAATAAAAGATCATATTGAAAAGCTTTGATATGATGAGTAGCATTATGCAGACGGTTATGACTGATAACAATAACATTATCAGACTTCTTTTAATCCAGTCAGTCCATGATTTAGACTGCTCAATAGAATCCTTATGTCTTGTTACTAATTCTTCCAAAACATCAAGATCATATAGTTTAGTATGAATAGCCGTTTGTTAGTTTCCAATTAATCAGGTTTGACACCGGAGTCATTTTATAATGTTCCAGATGCGCAAGTTGACTAACAGTATAAGTTATGTTATCGATGGAAAAGTTCAGGTTCATTGATATCTTAAGAATGTTATCTGGGCATTCTTTGGTGTTACCAAACATTGTTATGTTGTGTCCAACACAGTAAATATAGAAGTGATCATTGACAATTTTAATTTGCGGTTTTCTTATCTTGTATTTGGACACTTCTACACAATTTTCTTTCGACCATAAATCAATGTTTAGAGATTTGTCACAATAGTTTGGGAAGTGAACTAAGTAAGGTTGCTTAGTCTCTTCAGCGTCTATTGAACAAATTTCTGTCGAAGTTTCATTAACAACTATATAATGTGGACCTTTGTAGTTCTTCAAACACACGGTTTGGTTATCTTTGTCCAGAAGAACGAATGGATCAGCCTTTTGCACTACCAATTCGGTTGCAATCTCTTTTACTTTGAACGTTAATTCCATGAACCAACTTTCATTAGAGGTGTTGTTTGAAATCATTCGACAATTTGCTTCGGTGACCGTAAGCAATGGACATGAGTTCTCACATGGTAACTTTATATTGAAAAAATTGAAGGTTGACATTGGTATTGTTCCTTGGAGTCGAATAGCGTTTTTCATTTCATCCAAGATGGATATAATTCTATTCATTTCGAAAGAAATATCAGATGCTCTAAACGAGTTCTCAAATGACATGTGCTCGAGCTGTGAAACTCTAATTTTGAGTTCAGATAACTCGACTGCCATTGTCATCATTCTAGCTTATTGAACTCTTAATGCTCTTGTTGTGTGGTCAAGAAATTCATTTGTAATTTCATCAATCGTTTTCGAACGACTGTTAAAACTACTATAAAGCATAGACGTTCCCAGTATTAGAAGTGAAGCACCAAAAATAACTCCTGATACAACTGCTCTTTTACGTCTGACTAGTGATGGGTTTTTAGATTGGTTACAAAGAATCTCAACATCGGTCATTTTTACATTAATATACCGTAAACAAGACTGTCTGGCAATATAAAAGATGTCATTGCGATGAGTGTATTGAAAACAAATTTCATCGTACTTTTCTTTACAATGATCTCTATTTCCATTTTTAATAAATTCAGCACAGCCACGATAGGTTGGGACTGCTTCGTGGATCAAATCTGACACCCATTCGACTTCACACTCTATTTTATCTTCGTTGGACCATCGTATATTGTTGTCGAAGTAACTTTCATATTCTGGTATCTGCTTGCAAGGGTTCACCATCATAATCGTTTGGTTTACCAAGATAATCCCTTTCAAAAACTTATTGTCTGTATTTTTCCAAATAAGAGGTTCACCATATTCAATTGACTGAGACATCGCTGTTAAACAAGTAAGAAGCAGTGTTATAAACGCACTCGACGAGATTTTACTCCCGTTTCTGTTTCCATTCGCAGGAGTTGCTTTATTCTCATGATAAGGCTTGATTTGGGAACCATGTACTCGTTTTGGTTCAAATTCTTCTCCTCTATTAAGTAGATAGGTAGTTTCACCAATTTTTTCAACAATCTCGTAGGGTCCTTCATATTTAGATTCTAACTTGTTCGTTCTCACTTGTTTCTCATAAAGAACCATGTCTCCTACATTAAATGTTCTAAATCTGTGTCGTCTCTCATAATTTTTAAACTGCTTTTCTTTTGACTCGTCTGAATTAATTCTTGCCTGCTCTCTCATTAGCGTCCATTCGTTATTTATAAATTCCACATATTCAGAAAACCTTGTTTCTTTATTTTCAGGTTTTATCTTCAAATCGATCGGCAAGTTTGGCTCTCTTCCATATAATAAAAAGAATGGTGAAAATTTAGTGCTCTGATTAGCTGAAGTATTATAAGCAAAATTTATCAGTGGCAATACTTGAGTCCAACGCAAACGATTAGTTTCCTGACAATAATGACTCAACATCTGACAAATTGTTCGGTTAACTCTTTCAGTCATTCCATTGGTTTGTGGATGATAGGTAGTTGATAAGTGCCATTTTGTATTCATAAATTCTGCAATTTCTTTTATAGTGTCAGCGATAAAATTTCGACCTTGATCACTAACAACTGTTTTTGGGCAGCCATGTTTGCATAGTATGTTCTCGATTAAGAATTTCGCGGTGTTGAGTGTGTCTTTCTTTGCTATTGCTTTCATCTCTACCCACCGAGTGGAGTAATCAGTCGCCACGATGATATACTCTTTTCCAGCAGAAGAAGGTAAAGGACCTAATATGTCGATTCCCATTTTCTCAAAAGGAGCGGACACATAGATCGACTTCAATGGAGGAACAGCGTTCCCTAGGCCTTTTTTATTACGTTGACACTCCTCACATGCATTGATATATTTTGCAATATCTTTAGTCATTTTCGGCCAATAATATTTTGATTTTAGTTTCGAATAGGTTTGATAAAGACCACAATGTCCTGAAGTTACATCATTGTGATAAGATAATAGAACTGGTTTTATTAAAGATGATGGTAGCACTGGAACCCAATGGACTCCATTTTCTGTTACAATCTTTCTCTGTAAAATACCATCTTTAAGTCGATGACTACGTGTAATTTTGTTTTTTATTTTTGGTTCTAATTTATCAATTTCATTCATTTGTTGTATCTGAGTTTGAATTACTGGATCATTACGTTGTTGATTAAGTAAATCAATAGTTTCCTCATCTTGTTCGTTAATCAACAAAGTAAAAATGTCGTCTCCCTGCTCTTTATCATCCTCTCCAATATTATTAAATTCAGGATCATTCGTTGGGTAACGACTTAAACAATCTGCATCTTGATGAATTTTGCCAGATTTATAAGTAATTGTAAATTCAAATGATTGTAAGGTCATTGCATAACGCATCAATCTCGGGGGTAATTTAGTCTTAGACCTCATGAAGCACAAAGCACAATGATCTGTAACTATTTCAAATTTAATTCCCTCGAGATAATGCCTAAACTTCTCAAAAGCATAAATAATTGCAAGACATTCTTTATCTGAAATGGGGTAGTTAATCTCTGCGCCTCTAATTTGTCTACTTGCGAAGGCAACTGGTTTCCATTTATTATCATGTTTTTGAAGTAAAATTGCACCTAAGCCAATGTCTGAAGCATCAGTTCTCAACTGTGTCTCCAAAGTGTGATCATAATGTGCTAAAACAGGAGCTCTGATTAGACAATTTTTCAAATATTCAAAAGCTTCAACCTGTTCGGGACCCCAAATAAAAGGAGCTTCCTTCCTTGTTAGTTGTGTTAAAGGCTGCGCAATTTTAGCAAAATCTTTGATAAATTTTCTGTAGTAAGAACAAAGTGCAACAAATGATCTTATGTCTTTAAGGGTAATGGGAACAGGAAAATTTTTAACTGCTCGTATTTTTTCTGGGTCAGGTTCTTGTCCGGCAAAACTAATTATATGGCCAAGATAAAGTATTTTTCTTTTAAAGAAAAAACACTTATCTGGTTTCAGAGTTAATCTAGCCAATCGCAAACGGCTGAAAACGGCTTCTAGACGTTCAAAATGTTCCTCGATAGACTTACTGAAAACAATAATGTCGTCAATATATACTAAGCAACATGAGTATTTAAGTCCTGATAAACAGCAATTCATCAGTCGCTGAAACGTTGCGGGGGCGTTGCATAAACCAAAAGGCATCGTAACATACTCATACATCCCAAAACTAGTAACAAATGCACTTTTCTGGCGATCTTCTTTGGCTAACTCTACCTGATGATATCCAGATCTAAGATCTAGAAGACTAAAATATTGTGAACCTTTTAGTGCGTCTAATGATACGTTGATATTGGGAATAGGGTATGAGTCTTTTACTGTAATTGCATTCAACTTACGATAGTCTACACACATTCGCCAATCTCCAGTTTTCTTACTAACTAAAACTACTGGAGAGCACCATGGGGAGAATGAATCAACTATAATTCCATCTCTTAATAGTTCGGCGACAGTTTGCTTCGTTATTTCTCTCTTTTGTTCACTTTGTGAATAAGGAGATTGTGCGATTGGGGCATGGTTGCCTGTTTCAATGCGATGAACAAAGAGATTAGTTCTCCCTAATTCTTGTGCAGTTACAGCAAAAGCTGTCCTGTATTTGTCACATAAATTCTTCAATTCTGTTTCTACTCCACCAGGCATTCCAGTTTCAATGTTTAATTTCAACTCTGGAGTATCGATTGTTGACGAAACAGGTTGAAAGTCTACTGTACTTTCAACCTCTTCTGAAGGTTGATTTAGATCTGGTTCGGAAGAAACAAAATCGTTTAAATCATAAACTTCATTAGAGTGTTCATCGGCAGTGTTCTGGTCTGCCGAAGACTTCGATGAATCATCATCTGTTGTGATTAACTCAACATGTTGTTCATCAGTACCTATCTTAATTGACTTGTCCCCACAATTGATCTGTACCTTGGCTTCGCTTAAAAGATCTTGTCCTATGAGGACTTTGAATTTACGAGGTAGATGTTTGACAACCTGTAGTTTAGTGTCAATCACAGCCATTTTTTTACCATCAGTAATTTTCATTTGGACCTTAACTTTACCTAATACAGGTAGTGGTTTATTGTTTGCTGCAAACGGTAACGGACCATTATATTTTTTTATATCCAAATTCAGTTTCTCTGCTAGTTCCCTAGTGATTAATGAGATTTCAGATCCCGTGTCTAGCATCGAATCTACCTTCAAACCATTAACTTTTATGTACTGTTGAATCAAATTCCTATTTAGTAAATGAACTACAGGATTGACTAAATACTCCTCTTCTTGTTCAAAACAATAATCTGATTCCATATCTTCAATATCAGATTCATCTCCCTGATAAGCTGTGATTCGAACCTGCGGTGCTTTACCTCTACCGCGGCCACGACCACGACTAGGAGGTCTACCTCGTTTAGGTGAAGGTGATTTTTCTTTAGACCTACCTCGTCTAGCTGGTTGTTTCGGAGCTACAGTTTTTACTTCAGTTTCTTTCTGTGAAGTTGAAGGTCTATCTCTCCAATTTTCAGGTTCAGCAGTATCCTTAGCAAAGGGTTTTCGTCTAACAAATGCACGATTTGTGACTCCCGGGTGACCAGGAGTATAGTATATTATATCACCGGGCAACTTATTTTCTTGATTTTCTTGAAAATTCAAGCTAAATGGCTTTTTAAACTGATTTCGCGAGTTTCTTGATTGATATTTGGCGAAAGAAAATTAGATTTAGTTAAATAATAATCAAAGAAATTTAAATGAAATTAAAATTTAATGTGTAACTTTGACAGTACTGTCAGTCTACGAATTATGGGTTGTTAACACGGGGAGTCAATATCCTGATGAGTTGAAATGTGGCCCCAAATAATAAAACAAGCTCATTAGAACTAAAGCTGTTAGCTGTTGAACTATTAACAGCTAAAATTTATCATAAGAAATATACCTACAACATTTTGTATACCATTTGTTCAATTGTATAGACTGTTGTATACCTATTGTATAGTCAAAATAAATGAATTGTATAAAATTCAATTTCTAAAAATGCAATCAGATAGTTAGTAAAGTTGATAATTCGAAAATACAAAAGAATTCAGATTATTGATCCGTTACATCGAAGCGAGGATTGAATTGATGGTGGATGATGGAATCAAAAGACGTATCTCCCCAAACCTCGGATACGTTTTTAGCAAATAGATTATTTCGTGGATTCTGATTGAAGATTTTCTCCTAGTCTCGTGATCATTAATCAAGAAAAGATATTCAAAATGATTGCTCCTTACTTATAAATAATCAGGAGCAATCATTTTGAATATTTTTGCAAATTGTTTGAAGTCTGAACTTTCACTAACAAGAGAAGAATCTTTTTGAATGTCTTTGCTTGATAATATGAATTTACATCAATTGGTTTATGAAATCAAGTTATTTAATCAAATTTTCAAATCAATTTTTATTTAATAGAGTATTCGATAATATTCGATAATATTGATGCAGGTAAATTGCAAAGAAAAATGAAATCTAATTCATGGCATATCCGATTTTTGTCTCAAGATGTTATCAAATATCTGAACAGATAATTGATCAATTTCGTTTGGCATCAAGTTAGGGTGATAAATTTTAAGCAGAGCCTTTACGATATCTATAGATGCCTGAATTGCTTAACGTGTAGAAATTACAAGCTCTGCTAATTATGTATGCATAATTTGCTTCTTTGCGGATGGCAGTTCGGAGTTTTCCAATGAATTCAAACTCAGATAGGAAAGCTCTATTTTTGTTTTTAAGTGAGCCATATATCGCTTCTGCAGGCGTGTAACTATCCTTCTTCGGAATATAATCTATTTGAACAACGAAGATAAGATGAGTGGAATCATTATCCTCGAACGAAGTATTCGGTCTTTCAAAAGATATAATGCTTTCCACGCAAGTAGCAGGATTATAATTCATGTTACATGTCATTGGCTCATTAAAGCCAAGAATGTCCACCTTTTGATTTCCATTTACACTGTACCATGTTACCTTACACATACTGAGAAGTTGCTGCGGTAAAAAGGTGAAATGGGGTCCAATGACGATTGAGATGACAAAATATTACCAATATATACAAAATATTAGGTTGAGATGACAACAGGTTTACAACAGTCACTACAGATATACAAATGGTATACAAAATGTTGTGATAGAATTTCTTAGTAAAATATTGTTTATTCATTTAAAGTAAATTTCAATCATAAAAAGTGAAAGTCAAAAGCATTTGAAAACCAAAATATTCATTATTTGAATTAATAGCAATAACTTAGCAAAAGTTGTGAAAACATTGGCGAATCAAATCGACTATACAACAGGTTTACAACAGTCACTACAGATATACAAATGGTATACAAAATGTTGTGATAGAATTTCTTAGTAAAATATTGTTTATTCATTTAAAGTAAATAAAATAATCTTTAATAATGCAAAAGTTTAAATAACTTATTATTAAAACTTGAAACTAAAAACATGATGAATAATTCACACAGAAACTCACTTAAATTTAAATTTACCGAAAAAAAGAAAAGGATTCTAAAAAGACTTTTCAGAGAGCGCTTTATTTAAAATCAAAAAGAATTATTTATATATGCAGCCACATCGAGGTCGTCCAAATTTTCGGCTGACTTCCATCAATAAAATAAACTCCCTCATTTAGCTTGACTTATTATGGCGCGAGTTATGAAATATGCGCCAATTAAAGATAATATTAATCGGAGTAAAATGTTGATGAGCTTGTTGGTTATCAGGTACATCTATGAATAGCTCATGAAAAGTTCCGTCATAATTCTTCACTCGAATTGTAGATGAAGGTTGAAGTGAAACGCGGTTAGAAAACTGACAGGTTAAGCTCGCATAGTCTTTGTAAGACTTCAATCACATTTGATTTCATGTACATGTTACATACTTGACACGATATGGTTCCATCAATAGATGGCACTCTCTCTACTGGTTAAAAAGCGGATACTTTTCATTTTGAATTCATCACGTTATTCATAAGGTTGTAGTGTTGCATGATACCCGAAAAAAGTATTTATTGAAAGAACAATATTTTTTTCATGAGTATCGATACTATTGAAAATACTAATATTATAAAATATTGTGAAAAGTATTGCAATATCAATGAGATTTGGAAATAATCATTTTTCTAGTAGAGATGATATAAAAATTCCAGTTGTTAGTAACTTCGTTTTAGCCTTTTTATGATTTCAATAGTGATTGAAAGGATTTATCCGCTCTAGATAGAAGTAATCGGGCTATTCTACAACGAATAAACCCAAATTTTGTGAGTTCGAGGCGTTTCGCAGCGTTAAAAAGACACTAAAATGTCAGAAATTTCAACGAAAAAATATATCGAAAGGAACAATACTATTGGAGAAAGTATCGATAAGTATTGTTGAGCTTGGTATCGATAATATTACTCAAAAATATAATATTGCTGCAACACTATAAGGTTGATTTCAAATTCTTTTTCTAAATTCTTACTATTTCATCCAGGATTTTAATTATTCATTTTTACCTTTATTTTCAATCACTTCCGTGACCAAGATGTCAAAATCGGTAAGTAAAAGATTCTTGAAAATTTCATTGTTGATACTAACCTAATACAATAATCTTATGTTTTCACAGAATCAAGGAGTCGAAAAACAAAAGATTATAGATATTATAAAAACTGTACCGGATGATGCACCGATTAACGTGGTTAAAGGCTACAACATTGATGGAGAAGAAGTTTTTATTGGCAAGGTGGCCGTACCAAATGCCGTAATTACGAAGCTCCAGCGAAAAGGAAAATAAATGGTCCAATGGATCTAGGAAAAGTAGTATTTACTGCTTAGCAGCAAACATCTTCACATCATTCTGTTGAGTGCTATCACATACATTGATTTTATAAATATTTCGTAGTTATTTAACTTACAATTTCATCTAATTTCTCTATGTAGAAGACTCGCGTTTCTTGAACTAAAGATGTTCAGAAATTCTCTGACGCTGTTACCTTGAAAGTTGATCATTCTTTGATTTATTTAGCTATGGAATCATCTAGGAAATAAAAAAATTTGTTATTTAAACTTTTTCATTATTAAAGATTATTTTATTGGAAAAAAATTATTTTATTTTATTCATATCAATGTAATTGTAATAACTTAGCATTGCATCCATATTCATGACAAGTTGAACATTTTGTATACCATTTGTATATCTGTAGTGACTGTTGTAAACCTGTTGTATAGTCGATTTGATTCGCCAATGTTTTCACAACTTTTGCTAAGTTATTGCTATTAATTCAAATAATGAATATTTTGGTTTTCAAATGCTTTTGACTTTCACTTTTTATGATTGAAATTTACTTTAAATGAATAAACAATAATACCATATTTGCTAATAATAAAATGCACTGTAAGAAATTCTATCTCAACATTTTGTAAACCATTTGTATATCTGTAGTGACTTTTTTATACCTATTGTATAGTCGGTAATGTTTTTATAACATTTGCTAAGTTGTTAGTGAGTCAATAGTAAAATGAATTTTATTTATCCATTTTTTATTGGAAAAAAATTTACTCATTATTGTGCAAATGTATTGTAAACCTAAATTTCAGCTGTTAATAGTTCAACAGCTAACAGCTTCAGTTCTAATGAGCTTGTTTTATTATTTGGGGCCACATTTAAACTCATCAGGATATTGACTCCCCGTGTTAACAACACATAATTCTTGTAGTAAATAATTCAACAACATCTTACAATATCGAAAATTTCACCTCATTGATCGAGTCTGTATACTAAACCTCAACTTATAGATGCACAAAATTAACACAAATTATTCGCCTTACTTCCTTTCATCGAATAGTTTTTTAATTTTCTCGAAAAAATTAAACACTTCTATTTAATTATCAGAAAATATCCAAAAATTGAAAAAAGTTAGCGAGCAAATCAAAGAGGGTCCCTATGATTTTTTGAAATTTTCGTCAAAATGAAAAAACGAATTTTTGATTTAAATTGTTCTAATTTATCAACCGAACCATATAATTCTATTTTATTAATTGCAAAAAAAATTCTTAACTATTCAGGTATCACTAATCGAAAATTCATAAAAAAAAGTCTCACCAATTCGAAATAATAACAAACGAATGTCCGCCATTTTGGCCTGGACAACCTAATAGAATCACCTAATAGGTATACAACAGTCAATACAGATATACGAATGGCGCAATATGTTGTTATAGAATTACAAAAGAAGTATGATCGGCCTGAAGGAAGCTATTTCTATGAAACGTGCCACTAATTGGAATTTGAAACCGAACAAGCCGTTTTTCGCCAATAATTGTATCAGAATGATGTTTCCAAGCCTGATCAATACTAAACTGTGTATGATAAATCAATTTGCTTATAAATTTAATAAATACATTTGAAGACGAAAATAGTACTAGCATACCAAAATAATCACCATTTTATTTCCATGATTCATTATTTTTGTCGGCTACAGAATTTAAAATTTAGCAGAAATCGATAGCAACAAGAATTGACAGATAGATTTAACTCTAATTTAAATTTTACAGAATAATGAGTAAATTTTAATGCCAATTAGTGACGTTTATCTGTAGCATCATCACCATCCTCATCCTCACCATTTCTATCACCATTTTCATCACCATCTTCATCCTCATTTTCATTACCATCCTCATCACCATCAGTAGCATTGGGGTCACAATTATCCTGACGATTAGTATCAGCACCTTTGGTGGTGAATCTTTTTTTCGGAACAAACTTGCGTCTATTTATGTAGCAACGCTCTTTGCTGATGTGCCCTTTGAAATCTTGGTAATCGTTAAAGCCCTTTTCACAACCTACACAGGCGATCAAAAAATTTTCACCCAAAATGTGGCCCATCAGCAGATGCTCATCTTTGTGAATATAAGTTCCATTGCATCGGCAGTTTACATAGTTACATATATATTTGTCTCCTTCAACGGGCATCTCGCTTTGCAGCTTCATTAAGTAATTTATAGAAACAGTCTTTTTTGAGTTTAGTTCGATTATTCTAAATATTTAGTTGTCTAGACACAATAAGGAGCGAACACACTATTTAACCAATCCCAGTTAAGGCACTAATAATCAAGTTGAAGCTTAATTTCTTAGAGTTGTAAAACAGTTTTTGTTTGCTCAAATATTAGTGCTGACCAGACACCAGACACTATTCCATATTCTATCCTACTAATCCAATTTTCAATTTTTTCTTCTTTTAGTGGATAAGGCGAGTCAAATCGAAAGAATACCGCAAATATCTTAAAAAACTAAGTTATTACCAGCGGGCTCGTAAAATCGATGAAGATTTCCGGGCATTTGCGGATTTGGTGTCTACATGTGGACAATTTTCTTGCGATTGTATACAAACACTAATGAATGATTGGGATGCTGCCCATTTCAACGCTGTTTTTAAATACACGAATTTTTTTGAACAATAAAATAGAAAGCAAAGGCAATATGTTCTTCTTTTTGTTTTTATTTCACATATGTTTCAAGCGGGAGTCTACAGACTAAAGAAAATTGCGTAATGTTTTGATCTTGTTTCAAGCAGTTTTTGTTCATTCTTATTCATTTTAATTCAACAGTTTTAATAAACATTCTTAAATGAGTAAATTTTGTATTTTAACTTTTAATTTGTGCAACGAGCCTGAGATGTATTCCATCGTGAAGCAAAATATATCTCGTTTTCAAAATTATGGCCTAGTTTTTGTTGGTCTCCAGGAGATATCAAGAACTTCTGCTAGGTCCCACGATAACCCACAAAAAGGGAGAAACCAACTAAGATTGGAATTTCACGATCGTGGAGATATTGGAATTTTATACACTCGTGGTACCCCAATGCCTCACGAATTTACTACCTGCCACTCCATGATCCAAGCCATCGTCCATAGTGAACAAATTGGATTTATTAACACGCATCGATCCCCTGACATGGACAATGCTGGTGTTTTTAGTTATTTCACAAATCTACTTGCGACAATTTGCCGGATTTCACGCGGTGGAGTAGATAAAGATGATAAAGAATTCGCGGCTGCTAAATATATCATCATCGTAGGGGATTTCAATGCGGACATTGATCGGACTGATAATCCAACAGTTGCTGATGAATGTTTAAAAGCATTAATCAGAAAGTTGCACCTTTCTGTGCATCCAACATCGAGTACATATTGGGACAAGGCAGAAAACGACCATAGATACGATTATATCTTGTACTCCAAAAATGTCATGTTCAGTGACGCTCCAAACGATTTTTCAAAATTAAAAACTGACCACATTCCGATCTTTATTAGGTGTACACTCGAACCTGATCAAGCTATTGAACCAGCTCCATACGATCTGCCATTTCGTGGGCAAAGATTGAGAGATTATGTTAAATCAATTGAACAATTACACCGTTGGGCTTAGTATACCAGTAGTATGCCGAGCCAAAAATAATACCATTATGAATTAAAATAAATATGATTTTTGTTCAACAGTTGATGCTTTATTTGAGATGTTGTTGAGAAATTGAATGATTATCGATTTTAACATATCTTGATTATATGAAATTCACAATTTAACCCGCATGTAGTTAGACGAAGATTCTTGTAAATTCTTAGTTATTTACATGTAGTCTCGGTGCGTTGTTTGTCCGTGAGTTGGTTGTGGTAATTGAGACAAATATTTAATTCCATAATGCCAGACAATTGTCCATAGGTTAGAATTTCCTAAGAAATCAATCGGTCGAACTAAATATAGATACTCTTCTGGTAATTTATTGAACTTAAATTTTACCAAAATTACGAATAAAATTGGACAATCAATTAGTAACCTTTTAGTTATCAATTCCGATAACAAAGGTTAACAATTGATTGTCTAAATTTTTTATGGGTTTCAGCTCTAGAAAATCAGAGCTCAATCAGAGCAGCTATTAGTTTATGCCTTATTAATCAATGTTCAAAGAGATTGAGTTTTAATTTATTCAACTTAAATTTTACCAAAATTACTAATAAAATTGGACAATCGATTAGTAACCTTTTAGTATTCTGACTCTTTACATAACAAAGTATAATATGTTTGGTATAAAATGTGATAAAATGTGGATAAAATCTAATCTTGATGTTTCCTCGCGCGTTATTTCAAAGTTTGTTATTGTTGATAATGTTTTACCACAGAGTGGACAATCAACTCTGAATTCTGGTTGCTAGAATAAAAAGAAAAATAGAAATTTGCAAGAAAAAGATAATTGCAGATTGAAAGGTAGGGTCGATTAGATTGGTGAATCAACACAAGCACCCATGAAAAGCTCGATATTCTTTGTGAAAGTTAGTTACTCAGATAACAGCGATAGCTGCAAAAAGGTAGCCTAGTCAGGTCTTGATTACATAAAAATGTTATTTTATTAAGATCACAGATTTACAGACGAGAAAGCTTAACTATTCAAATTTATTGATGCAATTTAGTAGGTCCATCATTTTCCACCTTTTTACTAGTACCTCACTTTGCTGTCGGAGAAATGAAAAGTACGAAAAGCTGGGCGTTAGATACAAAATGCATCCTGAATTCAAATTGAGCATCCATTTTAGCCTTTTCCAATTTACCAATAAATTCCACGTAATCCACCTTGGATTCTAGAGCTTTTTTAAAGGAACTTCTACCTAGAGTCAACAGCTGATTTAAATCAAATTTCAAAACTATCTGCAACTGAAAACATTGTTAATTGATGAAAAACTCAAAACAAAGTTAATTCAAACTTACCCAGTTCATATTGAGATAGTTTTCGACAGTTCGAGAAGCGTAAATAATTGATCCATCGATTTCCGTTATGATTACAAACTCTCCATCGAGTTTATCACAAATTTCATGAATTTTATTGTATTGGAAATTTGACTCTACAAGCCCCATTCTGAGTTCAAAATACAAGCTGAAATAAAAAAGGTTTGAAAGATGGCAAGATGGGTTATTTTATAAACACAACATCTTTGAGAATGCAAATTTTCCTTTTATACCATCATTCACGCGCAGTGATTAATAGAAAAATAAATTTGAGCCTAAATCTTCTGACGTAGACTATCTGACGCATTGTAACAGCATACCAATTATTAATAATGAATAGAGTTTCCGATCGTGCTAGTATGGTTATTTTATTTTATTGATGGTGATTCAATAAATAAATGATGGAATTTAACTGATTTTTATGAGCTAATAGCAATGAGATACTTCTTAAAATCTATTGACTTATCCACCTTTGAATTATCCATAATTATTCATTCTATGGGTTTAGAAAAACAATTCAAATCATTACTTTTCTTCACACCATTCTTACCCACCGTTTAATCATGCCCTGTAAATACCATTAAGTCGATGGTAATGAAAAAAAATCAAAACTGCATGCAATGAATGAATGATTGAATTATTTACAAGTAATGGTAAAGATGAATTAATTACAGCATAAGGCAAAGGTGGAGGTGTTGATGAAGTATAAAAAGATGTCAAAGAAGGTGGCAAGTCCAGCTTACAATCGTTCTCTGAAAGTTCACTTGGATTAGGCAGGATAAAAAGTGACTGAATAAGGGTTGAATAGTTTTAAAAAGGAAAAAAATATGATGCAACTTTTACTTACTCGGTTTAAGTCGCTTGGTATATTATATTCCAGTGGATGAACCATGTGATTTGAAACACCGTTGCGATGGTCGGCGAAAAATGTATTGAATTCAACTGGCGAAATCGGTTGCTGGCTAATCCATCATGGGTCGAGTTATCAGAAGCCAGCGGAAAGGAGCAGGAAAGGGCTTTTGAATAGACTTTCAGCTCCTTTCCTCTGGCTTCTTATAACTCGACCCATGATAGATTACAAAATTAACTGGTTTATTTTTAAATAATATTCTGCGACATAATTCATGCATCTCATAAATGAAAGCGACCGCTGATTGCCCTATTCTTTGTTTGGCTTTATAAAGCTCCTGAGATAAATAAGATCTATAATCAGCTGGACAAAGATCTGCGATCATTCTATTTTTAAGAGTAATATAGTCTTTTGGTGGGTCATCGACAGCCATAACTGTTCCTGAGATGGCATAGTACCATCGTCTTGCCGTTCCGTGCAAATATGCTGGGACAGCATTAAACATATCTGTCTCATTCCACCCTAAGGCTTTAGCAGCGAACTCAAAGGTAACAAACCAATCAATAACATTTTCATCATCATCTCCAGAGAAGAAGTTTATATTAATGGTAACACTTGGTAGGGAAATGTTGGCTGTAGTAGCTGCCATTACATTTGGTACCTGAGAAGCGTTTATACCATTATTAGGAGCAATAGTTGAATCCTCTATTGAATTCTGCATCACTATTGATTTAATGAATAATGATAATTATCAGAAATCTAAGAAACCAGGTGGTATATAAATACCGTCAAATGAGTTGATTCCAGTTAGACTCCGATCAGTAATGATTTTGTTATTATAAAAATACTTTACTGTAACTGGTTGCTGATAACGATATGCTGCGTGATTCCGTAAATGAACTTTTACTTCAACTATTTTAAAGTTTTCTTTCGGGCTTGTCATCTATTAATAGACGATTATCGTATGTGATTAATCTAAGTTCAGCAATAGTAGCTATTAAATCTTTTCAAGTGATTAGTTGGTTAGCAAAAATTGTTCAGAGATTGTTTACTCTGTTTTAGGTTAATAAGATAAACAAATAAATTGTAAACTAATAAAATAATCGTTAAATAAATGGATTGGTGAATTACCAATAAAAATTAATTGGTTTATCATATAATTGACGTATGTTTTTTTTATGTGGTAAAATAAGCTAAAGCAGCAATGTAATGATTAATTTTAGAAGCAATAATTACAGATTCAGCAGATATTTCGTTAATAGTTTTGATAATTATAAACGCAAAATGTAAACATAGATGAAATAACGAGAAATTTATGATTGAATTTGTAATTAACTTTACGTTGTGACGTTCTTTCAATTTCGATAAACAATCTAAATTTCTTAGTACGGATAAACAATTTAGTTTGGTTAAATATTTGTTTAAATTTATGAGGAGAATTCATTAGCAAAGTATGTGCTTTTGACTTTCAAATGACCTTGAACATGCTATAACGTCACTCTGTTAATTTTTTCCTTAGAGTGAGTTATAATCTAATAAACTGTTCAACATTAGGTCTATTTTTATCATATAAAATTTCAAATAATCTGTTTAATTGCTCTTGAGTTATTCCAGTTTGTAGTAGGCAGCACATTAATTTGATTTGTTGCACTGTGAAAACATCCATTATATTAAGTTGAAACCTTGAATAGAAAAAACCAAATGATAAAGTAGAACTAGGTTCTGACCATCATGTTGATTTTATAACTACCTATTTTAGTGTCTATTCTCGTCTTTCGTTTCAAAACATATGAGACCGTAATCTATTACTGTTTTACTGGTATGATGATAAAATACGACTATCGGTTGATGGTTAATATACCAAGGGTGAACTCTTAATGCCGTGCTTATTGGTTTAATTTTTATAATATGGTTATCCTTAGTCATTTATATTGTTTGCAGAACTTTTGGTTAAGTAATCAGAGAACTAGGTTCCCATCAGAAGGATTAATTATGTTAACGACTATATGCAATGAATAGAAGGCAGTAAATTTCCTCGAAATCTAAATCTGGCTTGATATTCGCCAGTGAACTAGGTTCATTTTGAATCCAACTAATCACTAATTAAGTAAGGTGGAATTGAATGCTCGATAGAATTTGAACCGGTTCACTTAATATTCAATTTAATCAATAGTTTAGATAGAATTAATGTTTGATGAATTGTGAACTAGGTTCACTTTAGGATCAATTTAATCAATGAATTAATGTTTGATGTATTATGAAGTAGCTGCACTAGCAATAATTGAATGTTTATCAGAAATCAAACATTAATCTTAATTGAAAGTAACTGGATTCAATTCATAAAATTGATTTTATTGTTAGTCCATTGGTGTTCTAATCCAAACAATAATGATAGAACTGGGTTCAAAATTATTGACAGGATATTGATAATTCTTAATTTTATGGTGGATTATAAATACTGAGATTTTGAAAAGCGAATCTTTGTATAATGAATTAATGTTGCGCTTTTGATATTGCCTCCCACGGCTGATAGAGTTCAAGAATAAAATGAATTGAACGGTATGCAACAATAGATAGCAAACTCACTATCCCAGTATGATTGGGTTAAAGTAAAAGAAAATAATTTTTATATGTTTTTTTTACAGAGTAGATGAATAGTCAACTGGGTTTACTATCATCAATCATGTAAAGCAGATGAACAAATGGTTTAAAGCAATGCCCATAGCATTTGTTAGTGAATTCGGCGTGATATGTTAAAGATACTTGCGTTTCGGTGTATACTCGAAGATAGTAAAGAGTCCAAGAGTAAATGAAATAAATGACTTGAATAGCTTGTTAATTATGACTGTCAATGACAGAAATGCAACCAGGATAGTTATAAAAAGGGACCAACAGCCCACAACGAGAAACAATCTTTGGTGATAGAATGATCCGATAAATGTAGCATATAACAGGCTTCCACAAAAAGTAATAATTGTTTATAATTTGTTGAATTTGATGTCGAATTGTTGAATTCGAAACAAAAAAGAGAACAAATGTGTTAACTAGTAAGTAATAAGTAATAATAGCACCAATAAGGTAGAGTTGACTAGAATTGAACAGTAACAATCACTTGTAAATGTAATAGTTGACCACAAAGTGGAAGAATTGACTCAAAACAAAGTGAATTACGAACAAAAATCAACAAGATTTAAGAAAAATTATTTAGCTTTCTCAACGAGGGTTAAAACAGTAATCAACCACGAGAGCGAAAGGCATCTCCACCAAAAATGAAACTCTTTTTCAATTTCGAGTCTGGTTTTTATTTAATTCATAAGAGTATTTATACTCTTCAAAGAAACCAGATGGTAAAAGCAATTAGTTTTTTACATAAACAATATTCAAATATAAACATTAAGTTATTTTTGTTACAGTATGCTTAACGAATATCTATTATTTCGTTCATCCAATTCTGCGCTTCTGGAATCTTTAAATTAATTTTATTGTTAATACTTCCTACGATGCTTCTTACAAGTGCTTATTGTTCAAATCAATTTGAAGTTCAAGCTTTTGAATGTCATTCACGATAAAAGGGTGAGCTCTATCAAACATTTCAATCTTTCAATTCAGTTCTAATTGTATCAATCTTGCTTTTATTTTACTGTTATTTACAATTCTTCTTTCCATTTGTTTCAGGTTTCTCAGCAGCAGATTTAATCACCATTAAATTGTATCAAATAAATAATTTAATGAACCTGAAAGCCACCATGAGGTGTTTTTCAAGGATATTTAACCTGTAAAGACCATAAACAGATATAATCCTGGAATAGTGTGATTGGCATTATAACTGAATTTGTCTTCAACTTTTGTTTTACATCTTCTGTTAACAATTAACCATTTGGTGAATAGTTTTTAGGTACACAATTGTTGTCCATACTCTCAATGCTTTGTTAAATCATTTCAACTAATTGTTTCTTCAAGATTGGGCGATGTCTGTGCTTGCAACGTTGAATTGTCCAGCAAAAAAACAAAAACAATGAACTTCTCTATGCTTAAAGGATTAGGTGTTTCCTGTTTTCAACTATAAATATGTGCATATATATTTGAGTCTTTCAGCTTTGACCAAATCATCAAGTAAAACTATCAATTGAATCAGTTATCAAAATAAGTGGCACTTGATAATTATCACAATTTACTGGAATGATTTAAAAAATCATAAGCTGGACCAACAAAAGGTTGTCATTGATAGAGAAATCAGATCAAATAATTACTTAACATCGACCTTGAAATTTCTCTAATTAAAACCCAATTCTAGTCAGATTCAGATCGAAACCAAACAATTAGACAATGGTTAAATGAAAAGCAACAAGAAGCAAAACAAATCAATTGAAGACAAGATTTGACGGGTTTCTAGCAATATCAAGATGACCTGTAAAAACAAAGCCAAGAAAAACGTTAATTGGTGATATTTATCAATTGAGATTTCAACTGAAGCAATTAATAAATGGTTATGTGATGCAGGAGCAAATCATCTTTAGTATTTTAATCAAAATTATGATGGTGATTGTAATTTTTCAATGTACTCGTAAAAGGAAATGGTTTAAACTGATTCAAATGATTAGCCTTTCTTGGTTCGTTTCAACAATCACCTAAATATTAATTGTTTTCTTACACAAATCAATAATTGTTTGGGTGTCAAATCAGTCAATCATTAAAATATCCTTACAAAGCCAACAAAACAGTGTAACCAATCCTTTTAACATTCAACATTATATCAAGTATCAGCTATAATTTATTCATAGTTAATGCTTTATATTTTAGTATTCAATTTGTTTCAACTCGCTCCAATCATCTTTACAATTGAATTTTAACATTGTATAACTGAATTGCTTTTAATTAGTATTTATTAATTTATCTAGGTTTACTCTTATATCATTACCAACATCATCAGCTATTAGCTGAACACAAGAAGAAACAACCAAATTGAATTTGATTGTAGTGCAAGTGAAAATGAGAAAGAAAATTGTTTCAATAAAATGAAATTATGATCAAGATTTCATCTATCATAGTAATCAATTAATGATTCAATTAGTTTTTTTATTCAATTGCAGTTTTCGCCGATACAAGTCTACTTTCTTAATCGACTAACAATTTGACCAAACCTGAAAAGTAAGTGAACAATTTATTTCCTTCATTTTTGTTGATTGTCTTCAAGTCAATTAAATTAGTTGGTTTACACATGATTATGCAATTAATAATAATCCAACTTTACCACTCAAAATCAAGTTTAATATCTTTTATTTTCTTCTTTTTCTCAGCTTGCCATCATTATAATGGTCCAAAATTGTCATTACAATAATGTGGATATAAGATGTTCAGTTATTGAAAATTGAAGCATCCAAATATTGTCACTCATCCTAAATAGTAACAATTGTCTTCCTGGTGAAGAAGGTGAAGACAAATTGGCGTTTTAAATCAGAAATCAATTTAGCGTCTTTAAATTGTATTATTTCAACTTTTAGGCAATAACAAAGCAAGCCATGATCAACATCCAACACAACCTGATGTCAAATCGCATCATCTCAAGATAATCAAAGCTAACTGAGTTGAATGCTTAATACCAATTTAATGGTTAACCAAATGGTTGGACAGCAGATAAACGACAGCAAAAAGCGTCACCAATGATGCCGTTGATTGTACAGCTGAAAACTAACAGTTGATTAAATCTGAAAATATTATGAACCTGAATTGATCTAAAAATATTGATTAAACAAGGAAACTTCAAATGTGATTAAGATCAAATCCAGTTTGTCTAATAATCGTTTCATGAACCAACTCATCGTCAACCTTTTTGAGGGCTACTCTGACCAAGCACAAGATCAAAACTAATTAACAATAAATCAAAAATAAGAGAAGGAAAACTATTTTGTTAAAATCAAAGTCAATTGAAACAATCAACTTGTTATTTATATTGTTTATCGTATACAATTCAAGTTGAATGTTTAAAGTCAAATGTAAATGTTAATCGTGAGGAAACTGAAACTAAATTAATTTAGTATCAACATCAGAACTGAACTGATCTTTAAATCATTACAATATTATTAATATAATAATAATATTAATGAAGCAAAAAAACATGATTAGATGATAATTGACCTTCCATTTAGACCAATTTTTGCTCCTGGAGAAGTAACCATTATATAAAAGACCCTGGCTTTTTCAATCTTATTTATTTATACTTTTTCCTTTTAATTCAGTCAATTGTTACAATTTATTTAATAATTATTTTCACCATTTTTAATTTGGCGATTGTTGATTAACCTTTACACAAATCAGATCAAGTCGAGTGAACAAAAACATTTGAAAAAAAGTGTATTACTAAGGATGAAAACAATAAATTGATGTGAATAAGGTTTGCTTCATTTTTAATTAAGCATTCACACCTTTTACATTATAACCATTTATGTGTGTAATGATCGGAATTAATATTTTTTCAATTTAAAAATGTATTGATAACTAAATTATTTACAATCAAGAAATAAATAGAGAAAAGAAAGAGTAAATTAACCCAAAGACCAGAAAAAAATTGAACCCAAAAAAAGTGTAAACAGGCAAACCCATTCACCAAAATTGAACTGACACAAGCAACTCAATCAAGGCAGTCTAATGTTTGAATATTTACCAGTTAATTAACAGAGTGATTTGATTGTGAACTGGTTTAATGAGAAACTGTTTCAAGTGTAACAATGAAAGTATTGCTTTCAATTAAACCATTTCATTTCCTAATTTTTATAAACGCTATTTCAAGGTTTGAAGTGATCTGAAATACTCATTGTTAGGCTTAAAAGAGTCTTTTAAAAAGATAGTAAATTGCTTAAATTGTTGACCATTAAATTGATTAATTTCAACGCCTCTTTCATGATAAACAACATTCTTGTTTATTCATTTCGTAATCGTATGTTTACCATGCATTTGATTGTTTAAACATTTTAAAATGAAGTTCATCAGTTTAGCCAAATTTTTGCCAAAATCAAAAAATATTTCAAGCTATATTGATATGAACTGATGATCAACCCAACTTTTGAATAAATAGTGAAGTTGTTTTCAAATTGCAAGTTTAATTTACTTCAACCATTGATCTACAAATCAAATATCAATGCAAGTATTTTGAATATTTATTTTACATTTCTGATACACTGAATAATCTAATCATCGGGCGTAAATCTTCACATTTTTACCTTGATCAACTTCACTATTAACGTTGAATTCAATTTCCAGTGTGAAAATGTATTCAAAGATCGGGTCAAGGTTAATCGGTAAATGATAGCAAATGAAATCTAATTCAATTAAGTATAGCAATTTAAGATAAATCTTGGTTTGATAGGCTTTTGACCATTGCTCCTGCTATTAGCATAAGTAGATGTGATTATATCACAATATTAATGGCCTATTGTTGCACCTTGAACATGTTTGAACATTATGTTTGCTTTACTGTTTGACAGACTTATACAATAAGATTAAGTTATCCTAATTGTATCGTGCAAAGTGATGTATTTTTTAATGGCCAAGGAACGTAGATTTTCATTTTTTGGCGTCAATTCATTTGAAGAGATTGAAATGACGACCGAGTTACATGGTAACAATGTTTCTTGAGATTGAGTGGCATTATAATCTGTTTATCAATCCGAAGCAATTGATCAATTGATTTGAAGGATTAGAGATGATGGTCTTTAACCAGAAAAAAGGAGAACCCAATTGATTGAGAATTGATTCGGTTTTGTGTCCACTTTTTTTTCAATTGATACAGGATGATGATCTGATCCGACCTGGCCTTGAGCAGTGTTATTAAAAGATTAGCTTGATCCTGATTTGAATGAAATATTTCAATTGACTAAAATCGAATAGAAGAGAAAAATTTCGGATTAAAGCAGCTAAATGGATTGATCAATTTGATTGAGCATGTTGATTGATCTTCACTAATTTTCTTACTCTAACTTCTTTTCATCTCTTTGCGTTTTCTTGATCACTTTGATTCACCAACTTATCCTGTTAATTAAGTTAGCTCAATTAAGGACACTTGATTAATTTGAACACCTATCGTTGATTATCTGTTCCGTATTAATCCAAACATCAGCATCAACAGCGGTAGCAAAAACTATCGACCAAAATCAAGAGAGCAGCTCAAATTGATTGTTGAGATTAACAGGAGCTTGGTTACAGTTGATTAAATGAGACATTTTGTGTATTACAACACAACTATTAGATGACGATGATTAAATTAATGTATTTTTAAGTAATTTCAATTTTAGATGAAAATAATGTTCATAATAATTGAAAAGCCTAAACCTAGTGGTTTATAATTTGCGCTACCTAATGAAATAAATGTTACAAGGCTTTTACCAAATATTATCTAAAGAACGTGTGTTAAATAACACAATTTAAGGTAACTGAATAGCATAATAATTTAAATTTATAAATAAAATAAACTAATTGTAACAATAATAGTAAACATATAACAATAGCGAAAAGTGAAAAATGAAGTAAATTAGGAAAAATTTCAGCTGATCTCTTTGAGCGCGAATAATGATTTCTGGTTACAAGGTAAAAATGAAAATGCAAGGCTAAATTAATGTTTATTTTTCTTAAATTTAACAATGATCAAGACATAATTAAATGCATTTTAATAGTTAATTATAATAAGGAAACATAACCAAATTGTGTGAGATTAACCAACAATATATAATTTAGTAATATATGATATCAAAGTGGTATTATTAATAAATATAGTAGTTGACTGATTCTTTCAACAAATGTTTATCCTAAATTGATTGTTGACTTGATTGATATACAATAGATGATTGTCTGGAGCATTATTAACCTTATTATTATCAAGGATTAATCATTAATGAGCTGGAAAGCTTAAAAAAAGAATAGCAAAACAGCTAAATGAAGAATCCAATTCACATGGTAAACAATACAACAAAAAGTTGGATAAGTATTCACATGATTTGATTAAAATGTGACTTAGATGGTTTTGATGGTCAAAACATTTATCAACACTTAATTGTCTCCATTTTAACTGTTGATAATCAAGATGAAACCATGAACTTGAGGGAAATGTAGGATTAATTGTCGGTAAGAGTTGAGCTAATGACAACTGACAGTGTATCAAAAATATTGGCCTAATTGGCATCCTCTCATTTACAGTTACAATCATTTAAAGATTAAAATGATCAATCTTGCTCAGGATTAGGAATGGCAAATCTAATGGTTAATCTATGACTATTGAGCATTAAGCTTTTCAACAATTAAAAAAGAGCTACAAATGAGTTTCAATTGATTTTCCTGGTTTAACGTTGAAAATCAATAAACCAACTTGCAAGCCTTTTTTTCATAGCGATAAATGTTCGTTAGCTCAGACAATTGAGCTCATCGTTAATTTCAATCATGAATCAACTGATTAATGGGAATGTTAAAGGACAAATTGATTATCACAGCTACATCATAGTTAATTGGTATTTGGTAATCAACTCTAAGGTTGAGATGTTAGTATTAAAAGGTGAAATGCAAACTGGTAAATATACATTTACATTTCATGATTACCATCCTTATACCATCTTATTGACTGAATAACAACTATTGATGAAATTAACTATGATTGACAATCAAAAATCTGTTAATATGTATATTATAGTCAACTATAGCTTTAATTATCTTCCTTAATTAACACATCTGTATATTGTCTTGACTTTGATGGATAAACAAGTCAATTGATGGTTTGGTTTGCATTTGATTGAAGTCAAATGTCTCAGGCTTGGTTTGTTTCGTTATTTTGGTTGATAATTTACATCGGAACTGTTGGCCATTGAGTTGACCATTCAACTTGGTTAACCTGATTCAACCTTGAACTGCTGGCTTGGGTTGATATTAAATAGATGACCCAAATAATTTTGAAATGTAATATCAATCAAAGTTGAAATAATAATTAATACAATAATGTATGGATATAAATATACAATAACAAAACTGAACCTCGCCTTGGACAATCATTACAGCGATTGTTACCATTAAACTTAATTTCCATTCTCTATCTTTCTTTCTTTCTGCCTCTTCTTCACATTTTGTACTTAATGTTGATCGAAAATTCAAGTGATACTTTAATTCATGTAACGATTTTTAAATGTCGATTGCCAAGGTTAATAGATGTAGAAGTATCAATACAAATGAGCCAATTGGAGTAGTCAAGATGAACAAAGGTTAAGTCCTTAAGTTGAATTTTCACTAGTGGACAATTTATACTTATCACATTATAATAGAATTAAATAGTAACGCTTTTGACTAACAATGAGTCACAATTTGATTAATGGCAAGTCAAAATTAATCACAACCAAGGGAAATTTGAGAAGAGAAATCGATACTTTAGTGTAAAAAATGAAAGCAAATAAATAATTTTTTAATGGTTGATTAAATCAACACAACAGTTACAATCCAGTCGATAGATCATAGTTTTTAGTAATAATCAAACTGTATTTGTAATGAAATGAGACAATAAATATAAATAATTACATTGAAAAGGGTTAGTTAGATGAAGCAATCAAAAAGCTTTGTTTTTCAATTTATTCATATGATTTGGGATTGATAAGTGTTAGGAATCCAGATATATCGAGATCGGGATCATTATCTAACAGATTATTTTCTTCGTCGTCTTGAGCACCTTCCAGCCCATCAAGTTCATCTAATTCTTCTGTATTTTCTTGACCTTCCTCATTATTTCCTTTAATTAAATGTTTGCTTTTGCTGTCACTCAATTCACTAACTTGATTGTCATCTGTTGATGATTTAAAATCATTGTCAGGATCGTCTGTATCATCAGCATATTTAATACCCTCAATGTGATCATAGTTTGGATCGTAATAGTTTGGCTTGGCGAGAACCTTGTGAATTTCAGAGTAAAGTCCATTTTTGGCTAAAAGAGTCATTAATGGCGGAAAACAAACCCAAGTATTTTGATAATCCTTTATTGCTAAAAGACCATTTGGAAACTTGAACACACCGTAATCATCATTATAAAGGTGGAATTGATCAATTTCTGGAAAAAGGTAACTGTAATCACAAACATAATCAGCATAATCAACCGGAGTCAATGGCAATACCAAATCGTCAAGGATTAGACAATAGACCAAAATGACCAAAAATACATTCATTCGATAGAGATCACAGTTGGAAAAATAACGACGATTTAGAGGCCATCGCCATTAGCCTTTAGTCAATTCACTATTTATGATGGACACATTGACTTCATTCAAGATTATTACAATATTATTAAATTATATACATCTAACTTGACTTGACATGGTTTAATAAAAAATTTGGCAACACTAGATTCTCAAGTTAACAACTAAATTATCAATTTCAACTGATTTCACATAGCTTTAAGCTTTATTCCAGCCATGAAAAGGTGACAAGAATAGCGTTGATGATCATTCAAATTATTAACGGATCAAAGGCTGAATATTTTTCAGTGTAACAACCTTTTTTTAGGTAAATTTTCCTTTCTTTGACAATAATACTCATCCTTATAATAAATTAATTCATTTAAAGTGATTAACGTGATTTATCGTGTAATGCTAGCTTTTGTGTTATATATAATTACAATTAAGTTTATTGGCCGCAGCAAGGATATGCTTCGTTGATAGTTAAGTGACAACTTGACAGAAGCAAAAATTGAAACTAAAATTAACTTCAATCATATCAAAATACTTAAGTAGAAAATTTGTTGATACATTGGAGTTAAATGCACAAGTAATTAACTTACCATTTAATTAGACTGGTTAATTACGAAGAAGATGATAACACTAAAAGTTGTTAACTTGAGTAAAACCTAAAACACAAATGAGGTTCAGTCCTGAAAACTAAATATTGTATTGAAATAATTTTCCAATAACTCAAAAAACTGTCCAGTTTAATTGTTTCAGCAATTGAAATGATAATTAGATTACCTGCTTCTATTAATCAATGAGTCTAAAATCATTTTGTTTTTATCCAATTGGAAAAATCTCATCTCATTGTTACTTGGATCAGTGAAAGTTTGAAATTAATGAGAAAACACAATAATTATTTTAATCATCATCAAGATCGTAAACTATTCAGGTCAAAGTCAAAATCTCATTTATTGTCCTCTCATTCACAAGTCAAAGTTTTGACAATTATATAATAACAGCTGAGCTAAAGACACGTTCCAAGGGAAGACAATTTTAATTTAACTGTTTAAGTGATCTTGACTATTAATTCAAATCCTTTTTTATACATTTACAGCAACAAAAGGAACCAACTCATTTATTTTCAATTTGCTTCTGGAAGCCACTATTAAGTTAATGATGATTATGAAGGCTATGATTTTGTGATAGTTAAAAACTGCTAAATTGGGATGAAAAACTTGATCAAAGGCATAATGAAAGATGAACACAAAGGTGATTGAAAAGATTTGAATTAAAGATGCTAATTGAAATCATAAGATTGAGAAATCAAAGATCCGGGACTCAAATTGAAAGTGATTGTACTTGATAATGGACTTATTAAATCATTTTATTCATTTCAATATAATCTTAAAAGTTAGATTTAGTTGTCTTGAACAATTGCAAGAGTCAAGATCGGATTAAAGTGTTGATATTTTTGTGGTGATCTGAAATCGTTGGCCAACTGTTGATATCATTTTGTGACAAGATTGGTAGCAATTACAATGGACAAAAGCAATCAGCTAAAATTATCGTGAATCAACGCTCAAACCTCAGGTAGATCAAACCGAAAATCCTAAACGATGATTACTCGTATTCGATTAAGGTCTTCGGTAATTATGGTTTTACTTTTATACTTTGTGCTCATCCGAGGAAGTTCAATGACATGGAGAGCTTCAGTTTCGGATACTGTATCCGCTGCAACAGCAACTGCTGTAGTAGATGATGATGGTGATGATGACCGGTTCAATATGATTGCTGATGGTTACAAAATTATACGAAGATCAGATGATGAAGAGGAGGAAGATAGTTGGGGAGGAAGCTCATCGGAAAGTGTCATGGATGGAGGCTGGGGAGGTGGTGGTGGAGGTGGTGGTGGTAAAGGTAAGAAATGCATCACTTGAACTTCAAACATACGTATAATAGGGTAAATTAACATGTTATTTTAATGATGAACTTTTCCCCCCTTTCTTTAGGCAAAGGTAAAAAAGAGAAAGGTAAAAAGAGTAAGGATAAAATGAAGATGAAAATGAAAATGAAGGATGAAGGTTGTACTCCAGAGGTTGTAGCAATAAAGAAAACCCGAATTATACCAGTTGCTGTACCAGTAAAAAGTGGAAAGCGATCATTCACGATTAAAGTGCCCCAATCAATGATGATGGCTGCACAACAAAACCAACAAAAGTCTTGGGCTCAATCGTCGGCACCAGCACCTTCACCCATGCCAATGTTTATGCCTATTCAAATGATGCCCATCGCTTATCCTGCCCCTGCTCCAGCTCCTGCTGCAGCTCAGGTTATGACTCCAGCGCTAGCTTGGTCAACCCCATCTCCTGCACCAGCTCCGGCTCCTTCGCGTGCCCCTGCTACAACAGCTCCGGCAGTGGTGATGGCACCCGCTCCAACCTCAATGACTTTTACAATGCCAATGCCAATTACAAATCCATCAACTTGTAATCAATGCTCACAGGCAACTACAAACGTCGAGGAAGTTGTGGAAGAGATTGTTGAAGAACCTGACTATGATTACGACATGGAGATGACCGACGGGTGGGGATAAACTATTTTATGGAGCATTTGGTAACAGCAATTGAACCTTTTCACGATCGGTTTAGTAATTATTATCAACCTTGAATTTCTAGTTCAGTTTTTATATCTTCATATCATACGCGTATTTTACCAATTTCAGCATATCATATTTTACTTTTAATTTTTCATCTAATCTAAATTTTTTAAGATTAAAAAAATTTAGATTTGTTTGTATATTAACTAAATTTTCCATGGATAAAAACAATTTAATCCCAAACAACTATATTTGTCTTTCATTCGTTAAAGTCGAATGGTTGTGATGCAAAACATAGGAAAAATTTACAAAACGCTAAAATTGCATGCAATGCCAATGAACTGATTAATAAAGATATCTTCATTTACAAAATTCTATTCAAATTAACAAGCGGATGAGCTAGCGATTCGTGCTTTCAATCAAATCCTCGTGATTCATAATTAAAATGAATTCTACTTTTGGGTACTTCGGGTATCCGAGATACCTTAAGATTGCTAACCATGTTAGTGTTCAATTAGCTATACATAGAAAAAACGAAGAAAGTTCGATTAGATAATTATAGCTAGACCAAATCAACGGACTAAATCATAATTGCAAAGATTTTGTGAGAAGTCTAGAAGCTCGATATATGATCATCAATGATGGCAATGTCGAATTATCCAATCAAATGTCAAAGTATGAGAAACAAAACTTAGTTTTAAAGAAGGAAACCAAAAGGCTAAGAAGGATTATCAACCTCGAATGATGATGAAAAATAGCCATTCCGATCATTACAGTTTATTGCTTCTCAAAATAAAGCAGATTTTAACGATAGGACTATTCCGACTGGGCCCCTCAGAGACATCCTTAAATCAGTTGAGAGAAAAATTAGAGAGCTGTCCTAGTTACGTGCTATTCTAACAAGAATTCGGGTATAATGTGGCCACTTATGAAAAATTCTTCTGTTTTTATTTCGATTTAGTACAAGACAAACAAAAACACAAATTCTGACGACGAAGATGGTTTTATCTTAATGATGATGGGGAGTTTCGTGTCTTTCGAGATGGACAGCCCATTACTACAAAAGAGTTTCAGCAGATATTGGATGCATCTGCCATGTGGAACAAAAAACAATAGATGAAAACACTTATTAATACTGTTGAGACAGCGAAAAATGTAAAAAAGGGCCAGAACGTTAGAAAAGTCGTTCATGACTTCTCATATATTGGAAAACCTTTAAAACTTGGAATTCGAATACGATTTGTTTGGAGAAACGAAGATTCACGAAATTTTTATCTTTTAAAAACATTTTTTTTGGGGAAAATACAAAATCGTGAAGCCAGATGATGAACCTTCCGTAAATTTGGATCAAGTCAATAGATACAAAAAGGGGCGTTCATTGTTTATCAAAATGGCGAAATAATAACTAAAGGCCAATATTGAATTATTGAAGAAAATTGGATAAAGAAAGAAAACCCGGGATTCGAATGTCTATGTGAACCATCCAAATGTAAAGAAAATTTCGGAAACAAATAATGCCAGGTCAGTCACGTGTACTTTCAAAACAATTTAACGGAACATTTGCATGTTTATGTGGGCAAAAATTTTTTACTTTAGACAAATATTCAACACACTATTATCGCGGTTAAGAGCGCGTTTAAATCATTAAAAAATTGTATTCAATCTCAATAATAAAATTATGAAGTTGTTTGGAGCCTAGCAATAAAGTCTAGAGGAGTTGCATGCGCGATTCAAGCATTGTGAAGCTGGCAAATAAATTATGAATTTATAATGAGGCACGTTATTTTAAAATTTAAAATTTGTGAATTTTATATAACAATGATATCATTTTTAGATGACACAGTTTATATTTGGTTGTAGTTTATGATTCGGATGACTTAATTTTAACATATTTACGGAGTTCTGAAACAAATTTCTCAATCTTCTCGTCATCAGCTTCATCGACTTTAAATTCATGAATAGATTTCAGGACATGTTCACGGATTCGGCGAGTTTTATCATCAACTCCACTAAATCCTTCCAACTCTTGAACTTTTCTTGAAGCATCTGCGATTATATGATCAGGAAATTGAGCCAATTTGGCAACATGAATTCCAAAACTTTGATCGCATATACCCTTTTCAACTTTATAGAGAAAGACAAGTCCATCGGATGAAGTTTCAGCTTTGACATTCAGATTACCAATTAAAGGAACTTCTTTGGTCAGTGCTGTAAGCTCATGAAAATGAGTAGCAAAGAAACAATAGGCGTTGATTTTAGTCGCGATGTACCTAAGAAAAGAGATAAATGGTTTAGAATCAGATCAATTCGAGTCTCACACGTTATTTAAATGTGAATTCGTACTCAGATATATGCCAAGACAAACCAAAACCGTCGTAAGTAGATGTCCCACGACCGAGTTCATCAATTATGATAAGAGAATCTTTAGTAGCCCCCTGTAACGCATAAGAAAAAGATTAAGAAAAGAAATTTCGATATATTTGTTTGGTAGCAACATACTCTTAGGATAGAGCTTGTCTCTATCATTTCAGCCATGAAAGTGGAAACACCTTTGAGTTGATAATCACTTGAACCGACACGAGTCTGAATACCATCAACCAAAGATATGGTGGCAGAATCTGCAGGCACATAAGATCCTATGTGAGCGAGAAGAACAGCAATTCCAACAGATCGAATGTAAGTTGACTTCCCTCCCATGTTAGGTCCGGTTACAAGATAAAATTTATGATCATCTTCGTCAAGATGAACATCATTAGGAACGAAAATGGAGTTAGGTTGGGCCTCCAAGCAAGGATGGCGAACTTGCGAAAGTATTATCTTTCCACTGCCTGAAATGAGAAATTAAGTCATTGCTTGAAACAAATTTTTTGAATCAAAATTCGTATATTACCTTTTGGTAGCAATTCGGGTCGACAAAATTTTTTGCCACTACAGGAATAAATAGCGAAAGAAATGATAACATCGAGTTTAGCTATCAAGTCTCCTAAAGATCTCATTGCTTCACTGTAAGTTGCTGTCGAAATAGAAGATAGAAATGATAGCTTAGGTGAGAAATCAAAAAATGTTATATCGATGGACAGAGTGCTTACCTGCAACTTTGATAATTCCCTCGACTAATTCTTTTTGTTGGTTCTCATAATTAGACATAAGGTCAACATATCTAGAGCTCAAATTATCCAATTTATCATTCACGAAACGAATCGCGTCCTTTTTAGCCCTGTCAATAAATCGAATACCTTGCGAGTTTCTTATACTTTTCTCTTCTTTTTTGGTAACTCTGAAGTTGTATCCAGTTTGCGAATTACGTTCAAGTTTGAGCTTGGCTGGGTCAATATCAAATTTACGACAAATAGAAGTAGCTAAGCCATCAGCAGCATTTTCAACTTCTTGCAGGTCTTTATAAATTTTTTCCAATTCTTCGTCAAAATCTGCCTTGATCATGGGTTCACGATCTTCATTTAGTCGAGTGAAGTCAACAGTACTTTGAATTAGCTTTACAAACTCTTCAAAGTCTTCATTAGATCGTTTCAAAGAATCGACAAATGTTTCCTTAATCTTTGGATCACCACTTGACTCTAACAGCTCTACTATACTTGGTATACATTTAATGAAGTCATAAACTTTGCAGCAATCAAATAAAGCAGCCTTTTCTTGTTCAAATTTTTTTGATAACCGAAGCAGGTCAGGAACTCGGCGTAGATTAACATTATTCAAGGTTTTCCTTATATCATCATATTTACGAAAAAAATCAACTAGGTCCAATCGCTCCTCTGAAATATTGAGAAATATTTGATAGTGTTTCAAAAATATAAGATAAAAACTAATAAAACTTACGAATATGATTCAAATCAGTTAAAGGTTGCCTGATCCATTGCACTAACAATCTTTGACCAGCTAAGGTTCTACAATTGTTCAATAAGTGGTAAACACTAAAATTACTGTTGCTTGAAGGCTCAGTTCCAGCGATTGTGAATAAATCAAGAGATTTTATGGCAGAAGAATCTAAACGAACAAACGAGACATCAAATTTTTTTATTAAGTATCGACCATCAACACCTCCTGTAGATAAATTCAAATATTCAATAGCTGCACTCAGAGCAGCAGTTGCCAATTTATGATCTTCCAAATAGTCTGTAAAAAATATAAAAAAATTATATTTAATTCTGTAACAAAACATCAAAACTTAATACTCACCTGTTTTGCCTTTTGAAGCTACAAGTTTATTCAACTGGAGTTGCAAAGATGGATAATCTTCAGAGTAACTTTGAGGTTTGACATCAGTAACAAGAATCTTATTTAGATCCATAATTTCTTCAAATCTTTTTAAAAAAATGGACGAACGAAATGACTTTGGAATAATTACTTCTTTAGGTGCACATTGAACGAGAATCGCCTCAAAAATAGATAAATATTGATCATCTTCAAATTGGATGACATTAATAATTCTTTCCAGTGTATTAATATAAGCAACACCAATGATAGGAACATCATTACCAAAAATTTTGACTGAAATTAGACCAGATGAGTTATCGTTAACAGAATAAAGAGTATCCTCCAAAGAACCAAGATTACCGGGCGAAGCTTTAACATCAAGTGACCAACTGGCTGATCTAGAACTTTTTTCTTGTTTATAAATTTCAACTCGGTAATGACGTATCAGTAGAAGTTCTTTCAAAATCATTTCTAGCTTATTCATACTCAGAGCTATTGACGGAATACTATCAATATATTTAATGACTGTTTGAGTTTTCAAGATGTCATTGGCAATAAATAACGCATCAGGTCCATGAATAGTGAAAAAGTCTTTACGATCAAATAGTCGCACAGTTGTTGGTGATTTTTCAGACAATTTTCGATAGAATACAAGGAAATCCGTTTCATGAGGAACATCTGTAAAATAAAGTAAAAACAATGAAAATACAAATGGAAAAAAGAAAGTAACACAATAGGTAAAATTGTTTCATATTATTTTAACTCACCTAACGCTTGGTCTTCACAATCACCTTCCATGGTTGATTAATAAATTGTTTGACAAAACAATAAATCTAATTTATTTAACTTAATAACAATTGAATGAAACTAAAGAGAAACAACAGATCAAGGCAAGGAAAAACCCTTTAAGCAACTCCAAATGTAAACAGCAGAAGTTGGCGCTTAAACTGGCTCAGTCACATGTTTTAAACAAAAGAAACCCAAACTTTTGTTTGAGAGGCAATTATGAACTTTTTAAACATTCGAGTTTAATCATTTTTTTTACTAAATTACAATAATCTTTCTTTTTAGAATAAATCAATTAACCAATTCAAATAAAAATAAATTGTTGCTGTTTGATCGATTCTCTAAAGGTTTTCAACGGGCTTGCCCTTGAATAGATCCAAAATTATAAATTAATTTAATTTTGTTATTAATGTGAGAAATGAATTAGATTGCAATTTATTCATATTTTGGATATTTTATAAATGATCGAGCTACAGTATACGAAGATTATCTGAAGGTATGAACATTAACGATACATTTTCAGCATTAGTAGAGGTATCATCAAATAGTAACTTTGAATTATTGGACAAACAATTAAATTTTCTTTTCTATTAGTAATGTTTCAATTGAATTACAGATGAATATTTGACATCATCAGTGTCCAGTTCATTAATCACAACAAATAAACTTCCAAGAATAATTAAAGATAGTAAAAGACACATAATTGTAAATGATCTTTAATCTTGCCGAGTGTTGCTCTCGTGAACCGCAGTCTACTTTAACGTCAAACTGATAATACAATCACTAGTTGTCATTTCATTGCAATTTTGAGGCCTTTTCCCCACAATTTGGTACAGTCAGAGTAAACAAACTAATCTTTCCTTCAATGGAAAAATTCATTATCTTTCAGATCAAGTAATTTACTTCTAATCTTCGACCTGAAGTTTTCCAACCTTTGTATTAATAATTATACAACTGTATGTTGGAACCTCCGTCAATCTCAATGATATTAAGTAGATCAAAAGTATATCATGTGATGAAAAATGGTGAATAAACTTCGCAACTGTGATCGAAACTAAATTTGTTATCTGAGACCAAAATTGCACAAAAGATTATCTAAAGCTTAAATATTTAGAACAATTTAGACCGTACTTTTGGCAGGGGAACTTCCAGTAATCTCCTTTAGTGAAACTTTAAGAAACACTGGCATTAAGTTGGGTTTTTCTCGTTTTTCTGGTTCATGGGTTCTCGATCTTCATTCAACCAAGTGAGGTCAACAACCTGCAGTTAACGCGAATCGACTGTAAATAGAAAAATCACAATTTTCTTATATTTTTTGGACGTTGCTTCGATGATTCGGGGAAAGTTTAATTTCGATTAATAATGAAATTGGCTCTAACCATAAGGTGTTTAATCTTACAATAAAATAACATTAAAATAAATTGTAAATTAATAGGAAAACGCTAAGGTTAAAAATTATTATATGCATCGACGAATCATTTGTTCAACATAACCGTTTTCAACTAATTCTGAAGCTGAATTTAAATTTATATTTTTTTGTTAGAGTTAATCAACGAATTTATTAATTTGCTAGAAAAATCGCTTCAACTTTGATTGAATACAACTCTTCGCTCAAACTAGATGGCGTAACTTTTGAGCCTTCGTGCAACATTTTCATTTTCAATGAAACTGGAACGTTTGGTTAACCTTTTTACGTTCAATTGAAAATAATTTATGTCATGATGTAAGAAACAAAAAGAAGAAAGAAGTGAAAAGCTCACGACTGGAGATTTCAGTTGAAGAATGTTTTTATTGTGAATTCACCAAATCGTTTGTTTTTGTTACCAAAGTGTAAAGTGAACTGTTTTGATTTTGTTTAAGATTATGAATATTGAAGGTTCGCTTAAGGTAAAGTAACTAAATTTGATGTGTTCAAAGAGTTTGGTTGAATTAAAGTGTAAGTTTCATATTCTGTTAATTTTTGAAAAAATGTAAACATTAGAAATTAGTAGAGGGAAAGGGAACAAGTTTGTTAGAGAGAGATAGTGGGAGGGAGAGTTTGAGGGAGAAAGAGAGAGCAAGAGCAAGAGGAAAGAAAAAAGAGTGTAAAATTGTGATCATCAACATTCAACATTCAACAGTTGGTTTCTATTGCTTAGAAGTTAATGTTGCTCCAATCCAAATTACTCTGGTATTTTTTCATCCTGTTTTTGCCCTTTCTAATTCAACAGTGTACTTCCCGTGACCGCATTCAATGACATTTCAAGATGTCTTCTAGTCAAGATCATCGTTTAAGACTATCGTGTTCCACCAACAGTTCATCAGATGATGGAACGTGTGAAATTAATACTCCAACAACCACGACAACAGCCGTTCACGCCATAATACCAGTATCTAACTATAATGGATCTGCTGATGATCCTGTTTTCACTTCGGTTAATTGTATGAGTCAAGAAGTGGATATAACGGCTTTAAACGTAGATTTCATGCCAGAAAGAAGAATCATTGAGACTCATTCCGAGACTAAACCTTTAATTCACTCTTCCAACTTTCCTAGTGATCATGATTCTCCAGTCAATTTGACTTCAAATACTTTAACTTTCATGCAATTAATAAAAGCAAACATCGGTACTGGAATATTGGCCATACCAAATGCTTTTGCTAATTCTGGTCTTATATTGGGTACTGTTGCCCTGCCAATTCTTGGTTTCATCGCAATTCATTGTATGCACTTGTTGGTCAATTCTCATAACAAAATATGCAATATATTGGGATACAGGGCCTTAGATTACCAAGAAGTAAGTCAACACTTTCCTTCAATTTACGCCAGTTCTGGTTTGTGTAATTGTTATAGAAGATAAGCTTCATTGAATCCTTTTACTTTTTCTCGCTTTGATACCGAATTACCTTGCTAACAATGAGCAAAAGCTGGAAATTCATTAAAAACTTCAAGGTTCTTTTCCGCATTCCGTCCCCTTTTTTCGCCTTTAAAAAACACTCCCCTTGTTTCTTTGGACTTACACTGAATTCAAATTTATCCTTTCATTTCCGCCCTCTAATTGTCGGTTAATAGTTTCAACAGCTGATTTAATCGTTAAATTATATCATATTTCTATTATCAAATTTGGGTATATTACGACAACCTTTGAACATTGCTTGCATCTATTGAACAATTACACAATTCATTTGACGACAATTGATTAATATTTTCACATTTTTTATAACTACCCATTGACAGCTTTTCCTAATCACAATTTTTTTGTTTTTCTACCTTTTTATCGTTATTAAAGGTGGCCGAAAAAGCACTACAACTAGGGCCTAGGTGCTTACGAAGTAAAGCGATATGGGCTCGTCGGGCTGTAGTCCTTTTTTTAATCATAACACAGCTAGGATTTTGCTGTGTATACTCTTTGTTTGTTGCATCAAATTTATCGATTGTTATTCGTGTTCTGTTTGGCTACCACTTACGTGTTGAATTATTGTTAATCATTGAGCTTCCCGTTATGATTTTATTTAATCTTATTCGAAATTGGAAACATTTAGCTATTATTTCAACCATTGCTAACATTTTACAAACCAGTGGTCTTATATTTGTTTTTTACGATCTCTGTCAAAATTTACCTCCTATCTCAAGTAGACCTGCAATCAACGACGTCGAAAAACTTCCTCTTTATTTTGGAATAGCTATTTACGCCTTTGAAGGAATCGGTTTAGTATTACCTTTACGAAAAGAGATGAGACATCCATCTGCTTTGGGTGGATTCGCTGGTATTCTTAACCTTGGTATGGGCGTAGTGCTATGTCTCTACACAGGAATTGGATTTTTTGGTTTCCTCAAGTACGGACCTGGAGTCCAGGGCAGTATAACCATGAGCTGGCCTCCGGAAAAAAAATATGCTATTGTTCAATTAATGTTCACAATAGCCATTTTTCTATCTTATGCGGTACAATTTTATGTACCAATTAACATTATGTGGCCTTACTTTGCGACTAAATACGAATTGGTTTCTGGTGAAAGGAAAACCATTCTCTTGGATACTGTTCTTCGAACTTTATTAATATCATTGACATTCCTTATTGCTCGACTTGTACCAGAACTGGATACCGTCATTTCCTTGGTCGGTGCTCTTTCCGGTAGCTGTCTTGCTTTAATATTTCCACCTCTTATCGACATCATTGTTAATTGGGATAATCCTTTTACAGCCAAATGGACTCTAATTGTAATTAAAGACGCTGCCATTTCATTGTTTGGAATCTTAGGTTTTTTAACTGGTACTTATGCAAGTACGCTGCAAATTTTGAAAAAGACATGATGACATTCGGACAATTTCTTCTAATTCTGTATTATTTATGTTAAGATTTCTCTCTGTTCATTTTTCTCACCATTCATTGATTCATTCTCTTGCCACAAGATTGTATCAGAATTATTTTTTATAACTTGTCAAATTTCGTTTCTTTTTTAATGCATCATTAAAATTGATTGATTTACAGAAAAATTATTTTCATCTATTTAAACTAATTTATTTAATTACACTTATTAGTTTCGGTCTTTGTAATTCATAGCTTTCATAGCTTTTATTCATAGTAATTTATAACTATTTTATTGGGTTATTGAAGATAACAATTGGAATAGGAAGTGAATAGACTTTGAATTGTAATTACTTCTGACAATTTTGAACTTTCCTGCCAAATGACCAATTTAATTAATAATCAAATTGATGACGTTTAATATTCCTCGATGAGCTCAATTTCCTCAAGTGCTAAATATAATTTGTTAATTTAATAGAAATTAGTTCTCATATTTCTCTCTTTAATTAAAAAATGAAAAAGAATACCGATTCTGGCAATTAACTCATTCGAACCATGTGTGAATCGGATGCTTAGCCAATGATAAAATTAAAGATTCCACAATCTATAAATCAGATTATCTTTTCATTATCAGTATCGAGATGCTGTATATTAATATTTAAACTGATTTGCAGTGACACAAATAAACACATGAAAAAACAGACAAAAGTGGAAAAAAAACTTATCGAGTTGGAAATTTCCGAGCGCGATAATAAAAATGGAAAAGTTTGTTAGGTTCGGGTTAATGTTTAGTTTGCAGAAAGTTGTTTATGTCCCAACACATGAAGAGTAGTACTAAAGATTAACAAAGTTATATTTATCATATTAATCGCGAGCAAAACGAGCCTAGTAACCAATATTTTGCAATACTCAAACACCTGATGCATAGAACAAAATATTCAATCTAAAAATAACAGCATCAGGTTTTTGTAATTATAGGTAATATTGCACAGCTAATTAGCAAAATCCAATAACTTTCGTTAATAACTTAAATTGAGATTAAAACATTCTGAAGCTTTCTGAGAAAATTAGCATGAAAGACCTGTAAAACGTGAATCTCGCGACTAGGAATGTAATTTTTCAGTTATATTCTATTAACTCAATAATTTTCATTACACCGATGTCTCAATTTTAGGCTGAGACATCATGAAACAATTTTAAATTAATTGACAAAATCATAGTTTAATCAAAAGAGTTTTGAATTCCCTTTAACATGAAAGAATTAGGCCCAGTCATCTTGAGTTGCTCCCCAATCTCCAATGGCTTGAGGAGTCCAGTCACGAGCTACGGGGACTGGAGCGGGGACTGATGCTGCAGCACTTCCGGCTGATGGCCAATTGCTTCCTACTGCGGTTCCGGTGACTGCTGGGATATCAGCAGGTTCATGAGTTTCAACTGGAGCTAATTTAAAAAATAGAGAAAAAATTAAACAGTGAAATAAGATAAAAAGAGAAGCTTGTGAGCAATAACACAAAATAAATAGCAATTCGTGAACCTACCGGAAGTAGTCCATTCTTCAGCGTAAGCTCCATCAACTTCAGCTCGAGCAATCGGTTTAGCAGTCTCAGTAACAGCGGCTTCTTCTTTCTCCTCTTGTTCAGGATCTCGGTAGAAGAATAAATCTACTTTGACTGTTGATTCCCAAGGAATCTCTCTAGAAAGCTTTCCTCGTAACCTAAGAACTTCTCTAGCTAACATCCACCACATTAAACCTATTGAAAGTGGAGCCTTGTTATTACAAGGGATAGCTATGTCGACAAATCTAAGAGGTGAGTCAGTGTCACAGAAAGCAATAACAGGAATATTAACATAAGATGCTTCGGTTAATGGTTGATGGTCCAATCTTGGATCAGTAACAACAAGAAGCCTAGGTTCCCGAAAAGCAGCTTGAATTTGATTTGTAAAAGTACCAGGAGTAAATCTACCGGCGATTGGAGTAGCACCGGTATATGTAGCGTACTTAAGAATAGCTCTCTGAGCTTGGACTCGAGAGGAGATTACACAAACATCTGCTGGGTTTTCAATGGTGACGATAGCTCGAGCAGCAAGAAGCAATTTTTCCCAAGTGTGGCGAAGGTTAATTATGTGAACACCATCACCACGTCGCTTGAAAACATACTGTTCCATTTGAAAATCAGCATTTTTAGCACCGAGGTGTGTGTGACAAGCAAGAAATTTGGACACATCATCTTGGGTAATAGCGAGAGCTCGCAATCCTCCAGACATGATAGCTAAATTTTTTCACTGAAATAAACTATATGAAGTCACAATTAAGAAATTAAATTAAATTAAAGTGGATAACAACTCGTGTTCAACCAACTCCACAAACAATTTTCTAAAACTATCTGCAAAAACATCTTCCGTTTCCGATAGGTAACCAAGGAGACGCACAAACTCCTTCATTACAAGGCATCGCCGCCTAATTTTAAAAAACAAGTCTACAAAACTTGCATTTTACATTTAAATTGATTGCTGTTCATAAAATAAACTCAAAGAAAATTTGAATTAATGCAAATTTGTTCTCAAAATTTATAAAAAAGGATTTATCTGTAGTTAATGAAATGAATGATATTCCATTCTTCACGTTGCAAGTTTTAAAGGTTTGAAGATTCAAGTTCTTGATCGTGGAATAAGAAGCGTTATTTCTCTATTCGTGAGTTTTCGTTTCTTAAGACCAGAAATGCAAACTAATCTAATGATTATTGATCGATAATCATTAATTGGAGTTCTAATCAAATAAAAAGTTTGATTCAATTTAAGAGAAAGTTTAATGACGACAATGAGTTGAGGGAGCGTTGTCTAACAACAAAGTGTCTGCATTTCCTACGTGAGATTGTCTCAAAAATATTCAGTCTATGATTTTTCATTGTTTGTTTGCTATTAATTTGATTAGTAGTTTTATTTTATTAAAAAACGCGAATTTTGATCTGTGAATAGATCGCGATTTATGGTAGTTTAAATTTCATCTAATCAGTTTCTTGGATGACGTTGAATCAAGACCATCTAATACTTCAATTTGTATTAAAGCAATTAGACAGGTTGAAATTAATTTGCTTTGAATACTACTTCGCGAAATTTTATGGCTTTGTTGAATTGAGTTATTTTCTAAGCTCTAACCTGTTACCAATTTGCAATATTTCATTTAAAACTCTAATTATAGATGATTAATTAAGTTCAACCTTTTCTCGGTTGACTATTCAAGAAATTTTCTTGAGTTGACACATTAAGAAAATGAAACAAGTTTTAGCTCAAATGAAGACCTTTATTTCAATTTGATTGAGATCAGTTACATCTTTGAGATGGTGAAAATACATTGGAGGTAATCACATATTTCGAGTAATCGGAGGTTGCAAAAGTGGGACAAAAATACATGATTTGTTATAATTAAAGCATGGAATCCGATTAATGAGTCTTTATTTTTTCTGCACAGCCTGGTTATCGTCTGTTTCCATTGGAGCAGCCATTGTAATGGGAATAACCTTTTCGCTTGGTTTAATCGCTTCAACAACCTTTTTGGGTGCCGAGATTGACAAAACACCATTAGAGCTGAGAGATGAAGCAATTTTATCGACCTCGCAATTTCTTGGCAAGACATAACGGCGAACGAAGTGTCGACTAATGAAACCGTGATCATCTTGCTTCTCTTCATGATTACCTTCAATGGTTATACTCTTGTTGTCAACCACTTTTACGTTAATCTCTTCTGGAGCGAATTGGGAAACATCCAAATTAATTTGGAATTTATCCTTAGTGTTGACCACTTCGGACATTCCACTTTTCACCGCACTTTTGCGATCTCGCCAAAGACGACGACTAACGGGACGATCATGGTAACGAGACAAACTGGATGGTACAAAGTCATCGTCACTAAGAGCCTCACCAAAATGTTGATCGAAAATTCGCTCTGGCCAGTTCCAGAGGTCCCACCAATCATTGTTTGGTCTGAAAATGAATGAGCTTAGAGCCATAATGAACTTTTAAGCAAGGAACACTCACAATTCAAAAACAAAACAAGAACTTGAGACAGATCACAAGAATAAAAAGTTGGAGAGTTTGAGAGTTTAGAGCGTTTTTTCAGGTCAGTTAGTTTTCACAACTTTTTCGATTAACGTTCTGAACTCTGGTCTTTTTATACCTAATGCAACATTAACGAGAAAAGTCGAGAAAAATTCAGTTACATCAAAAAGAAGAATAAGAAAACGAAAACTCGAGAAATTGCTCGAAAGTGAGCAGTCTGCCATCTGGTGGAATACAATCTGAAAGTCTTGCAAATCAGTGATACAAACATCAATGAAATGTGCTTCCAACGAGTCTTTACTTTCAATTTCCTCATTTTTATTAATGCCTTAAATAAGCTTTGATTAAACTGAGGTATTTATCTTAGGCATCAATGCTGTTACAGGTAGTTTGTCTGTGTAAGAGAAAATATCTTGACATTTTACATTACTGCATGGTCTTGCTGCAATGATCAGAACCAAAAATCTTTATTTTGAAATTATTTAATTTAAATTAATAAAGTATATTTTCCTGTTCGGCTGATGATCTCGAGACGAATTGTTGATTAAATAATTATGAATAAATGATTTGAATTAAACATTAGGGAATATTTTAACTGAATGTTGGCATTTTGGGTAAAGATCACACAGCAAAGGAAACCATTACAAATAAGCAAATATTTCAAAAATACCGATAATTAATGCTGAGAATTTCGTGAATTGATTAAGAAGGCCTTATTAAATGTAAAAATTACGCCTATTTCAACGATCATTATCATGACTATATTAATACTAATAATTATTAGTAATAATTTATTGCAGTTATACATTTTATCATTAACTCGAGTTAAATGGTAAAATGTACTAAGCATCATAGCAAAGATAACTTGTAAATATTTATCATTTTAGTATCATTTCAAGTCTAATAGTTATAAAAATGGGCATCTATTTAGTTTAGTTGCATTTAGCCGTTTATTAGGAATTAAGCCATTGATCAGCAATCTAGTGATTATAAGATTAGTTAGTGGAGATTTATCCAACAAATCAAACTCTTTTGTTGCGAGAGTTTGATTATTTCTGAGCTTTTTTCCTTCATTATTGAATTATGTTGAACTAGGTTGTTTATCATAACCAATCAATTTTTTGAGGTTCACCAAAAAATTAATGCACCTACGGAATTCAGTAAATCTTTATTTTCTAGATTGAAATTGCCAAGGAATGCTTCTCATTCAATTGCTGAACAGGTTGAACATATTTTGTTTGTATAAATTTTGAAGACATCATTGTTGATTGATTGCATGATCCGCCTTGTTTTATTAGCTGCATAATACTTTTTGCGACTTTATTCTCAGACATCATCCTTAGCATTTAACTTTTGATTGATTTCATTAGAGTTACTTCGACTAACTTATTTATTACAAACCCGAGCCACATATTTGGAAATGGTAATTCATTTTTATAGCTTTAAACATGTATATTTTAAATTATTTTAATACATGTGTACTCTTATGAATTGAATCTATGTAAGTTGAGATGTAACTAAATTTCAATTGATTTATTGTGGGGGCTTGTTGTAAACGTTTCTCAATAAACTATGCTTAATTAACTTAGAGACAGACGATTCATCTAGCTTTCATCAATTAATTATTTAATCAAGGACACTTAAAAATTTTCTCATTGATTCATCAGGAACATTATGCACTGAACAAATTGTTTGACATGCGCACGCCGTTAATGAATGTCTGTTTTACTTCACTTACCGCCCTATTATTTTATTATTTAATCCTATTAATTTCTCGAATCACTTACATTGTATTTGTCATCTAACAGTCAACATTTCATTAGTTTGCTCAGATATCATACTGTCTGTATTCTAAATCTACTGATTGTGTTTTTAGTTCTTTAAGTAATCAATTTGAATTAAAATTATGGGACGTTTAGCTGTTGTTACTGGATCCAATAAAGGAATTGGATTTGCCATCGTAGAAGCGCTTTGTAAAAAATTTGATGGAACTGTTATGTTATGCTCAAGAGATTTGGAACGAGGACAAAAAGCAGTTGAAGCTTTAAAACAAAAAGGTTGTAATCCTGTTCTACATCAACTTGAAATATCTGACCAAAATAGTATCAATAAATTGGCCGAGACGATCAAGAATGAGTATCAAGGTTTGGACATTCTTGTCAATAATGCAGCTATAGCTTATAAACACGATGCAACAGAACCTTTCGTTAAACAAGCTGAAGACACTATAAATGTCAACTTTTTCGCGAATCTCAATGTTTGTAAGGCATTATTTCCTCTATTGCGACCTCATGCTAGAGTTGTAAATGTTTCAAGCTCTCTTGGTATGTTGAAGCAAGTAAATAGTTCAGAGTTACGAACGAAACTCTCAAATCCTAATTTGATTGAGGATGAATTGATTTCGCTGGTTAACGAATATTTAGCTGATGTTAAAGCGGGCGTTCACTTAGACAAAGGTTGGCCTCAAACAGCATACTCTACCTCTAAAGTTTTCGTATCCGCTTTGACTTTCATTCAACAACGTGAGTTCAACAAAGACACCAGAGAAGATATTGTCATCAATGCTGTGCATCCAGGATATGTTGATACTGACATGACAAGTCACAAGGGACCATTGACTATAGAGGAAGGAGCTTCAGCGCCCGTTTACTGCGCGTTACTGCCACCTAATAGCACAAAACCTAAAGGTGATATGGTTTGGTGCAATTCGAAAATAGTTGATTGGCAATCGTTGGAATCAGTGGAATGAAATAATCACTATTTTATGCTTTAGATCACTAATTCAGAGATCTTAAACAAAAGCTTGTCTTTAAAAAAGTGGTATAACTTCTGTAATAACATTTATTTCAAAATAATCGAGTTAATAATAAAGTTACACTCATGAACTGTTTACTATTTTCTGTAATTTAACATTTTTTGAACATTTACGATTAAATAAATAGATTTATTGAATAACATAGACCTTTTTACATGTAAGTTTTTTATGGTTAAAAATGAATGCAAATTAATCTGAATCTTGGAATTGAACGTCAGAATATAAAAGTATAGACCCAGAAGGAATTGGGCCAGGTTGAGGACAAAGAACTCGAACAAAGTTTCTCTTCGTGTCAACATGAGTAACACAAACAAAACCCATTAAGTTAGATTTAACACCTTCAGATGAATCAGTAGCAAAACTGACCGACAAAATATGACGATTCAAAGATGGGTCAGGAGTAATATTGACAAGTTTAGTTTGATCATCTCTTGGAGACATTCCAATCGGTAAACAAGAAGCTGGTGTGGATATTGAACTAACTTTGTAGATTTTTAATTGGGAAAAGGGAATGTTAAATGCATAAGGTGAAAACTTAGGAGGACCACAAGACTTATAAGATCCATAGAAATATCTTCTTATACGTTCTTCCCTCATTTCATCTCGATAGGCAGCGTTACGACGGACAACCCCACTACTTTTAGGAGTGTCTATTATTTTAACAGATCTGGGTAGGTCTTGAGTTAAATCATAGCATAAGCTTTTCATGTCTAAGACCAGAATAACGTCCACCTCGAATGCTGCAGCAATGTGTAGCAAGGATTTGTATCCATTCTCTCCTGCAAGCTAAAAAATAAAAATAATAACATGTATGATATGTTCATATTAGCTTTTTTTAAAATAAACCAAAGCAAAGCTTTAAGCGAGAATTCAAGGGATAGCTAAACTCGATGTTCTCAAGGATATTTCTCTCGAAACTTACCCAATTGCAAGTGTTGATGAAAGCTCCTGAATATCGTACGTGTTTGTTTAATTCCACTTTTTTCTCAACAACTTCAGCTACTCGAGTAACCAGAGAGTTGTAAAAGTTAACGTTTTGTTCAGGTGATAGAGAACCAAAATGAAAAATAAGAGGAGCAGTGGGAGAAGTTTTATCCTCTAAGTCTGCTAACCGCTCCATAGCATTAACTCCTATAGTTCCAGGTATTCCAATTCTGTTAGAGGCCACGTTAAGATCAATCAAGATTGGACACTTATCTCTTCGGATCTGTTAATAATAATAAGAAAATTTTTATTGAAAAAAAACGGTCCAGGCTAACATTTTTTATAGCTTACCGCAAAATTACATAAAATACGAGAGAGTGTAGCCTTTCCCGTATCAGATGGACCAACTATTAAAGTGAATGGGCCTCTTTTTCCATTTTCTTTACACTCATTCCTCAAACCCTCCAATCCACCGTGAACATTTGCATAAAATTTCATTGGAGTATCTTGATCAATGTAGATGCGACTGCAATTACCGGTTACATCAACAACACAGCCGTGCCAAGTGAAAACTGCTGCTTTGGTCCCTTTGAAAAATTCATACTTTTTACCCTTAATCAGTTCAGTTCCAAATATCTCTGCTAAGCCAGAAATTAATTCAATTTGAACCTTTTCTTTACCATCAATCTCAAATCTTAACTCTGTTTCCTTTTCAAGTTTGTATTGTGTCACATTTGGATCTGAAGGCTCGTTGGCTGTGACAGTATCACCTTTGGCTTCCATATTCAGCTATGCTGAGAACTGATGGAAAATATGAACAATGGCACAATAAACAAAAAGTTGACAATTCTCAAGTAAATGGTAAATAGATAATCCAACAATTGAATAAAATTGTAAGAGCTTCGGATAATTTCAACAAACCATAACAAAAATCACATGAGTTTTAATTAGTGTTTCCCCGATACTTTTTTTTCGAGTAAAAGTATCGATACTTTGCCTGCCGATATTACTCGATACTTTAAAAAAAGTACTCGATACCATATAAACCTCTTATTTTGATGAAATTATCAAGCAAAGTTTTACAGAATTGAGAAAAAATCAGCTTTCATTTATTTCTGGAGACCATGAAAATGACATAACTACATAAACCCATGCTTTAATTGTACTCATTGAAAACTCGATACCTTTCTGATTGATACCGATACTTTTCAACGATACTTTTTTTCAAGATCGGGAAACACTAGTTTTAATGCGCAATGCACAAAAGCTTTAAAAACAAAATTGGCTAAATTAATCGGCAAAATGATGAATTAAGATCTGATTAGCCATTAGAACTGAATTTTTACGAATGAATTTTTTTAGCTAAATGGTGCATTGCATAAATTAGAAGATATTTGACTTTAAATAGCTGGAAAAGCTCTGCTTAACCTGCATTGTTATCATTTCTTCTCATATCTGGCGCCATAATTTTACGAGTATCACACATATTTCAGCTGTTGATTGAGGTAAACATTTTTCTTTGAGAAACAACTTTTATTTAACTCTGCTTGTTTATTTGTGCTTAAAACATGAATGAATTCACGGTAATTGGGCCAATTCAAAATTTTGTGTATTTTGCTTTTGTCTTACCCATCCATGGATGACATGTGAACAAAGAGGCTAATGATTATTTTCAAGAATATTTCTGTGTCTAAACAGTTAGTAAATTGTGATCCACTTTTAATCTAATTTTTCACTAGAAATATTTTTAATTTTATAATCAATAAACACGTACTCTCGATAAGTTTTTTGTATCGAGTAATTAAAATTTTCTCATTGACTAGTATTCATGTGATAATTGGTTAAAGTTTTCTACCTCCTTTTAAAATGAGTAAGTCATCTGAAATAATACAATTTTCATTTGATATTAATAATCCTATCTTTATAGATGCGAAGTGCCTTTCTGCTGATGGTTTTACGATTGTAAATCGACGTCGAAAAGGTAAACAAAGGAATCCTTCATCGAATCAAAGATCTCAATTAGCTTATTGTTTCATAGACCAATGCGACGAAAAGGAGGTTGCGGATCAAGAATTTTCTTCTAGATTGAGTTATAAATTGAATAAATGCTCAGAAACTCTCAGAAGAATCAAATTTGTTGAGCGGGTTATTAATGGACTATCTCAATCTAATGGTAATAAAATTGTATCCCGTAATGATGACAAAAAATGTATTGATACTTTGAGGATGAACCCTGATAAATGTCCATTCCGACAATTTGGACAAGTAGTTTCATACGGAATCGGTAGATTCTCCGCATCAAAAGAATCTCTTTATCAACTCAGCCTTCTCTTCATTTTAAAAAATGAGAAGATAGTTACCGCAGAAGAATGGCTTATTTATGATCCAGTGTTTACTGATCACGAAAAAAATTTCCTTTCTGCTAATGGTTTCAAAATCATGGATGTGAATGAAAAAGGAGCAAGAAAAATTACTTCAACAACATTTTTTTATATGCCTCATTGTCCTATTCCAATGTACAATAATTTACTCTGGTCCAATTGGTCATCTTTCAGTTTGAGCAAGATGGTATTATTAGGAACCAGTTTTGAATCATTGGTGAACTCGTTTATTGATTCAGACCAACAAATAGATTTTGCATATCTAATACATGCTTACCGAAACAAACTAACTATTGAATTTCCACTGAACGCTCCTTCAGATATTTATGAAGCATTTAACGACCTGAGTATCCATTTTTTCAAACCTGTGGCCGAAATAGAAGATTTTTTGAAAAAAGTTAATTTAAACCATGTACCGAAATATACGAACAATGAGTTCTCAAGTGAACTGATTATAAATTGATTTATTGATTGTTGAAAAATTGTCAAGGTTTATCAGCATTAAATGTTCTTCCATGTTTCCAAAGGGAAAAACCCATTTCAAGACTTGTGACTGCTTTCTATGTCATCAAGGATTTTGCTCATCTTGTAAACTGTGTATATATCTGTTGTCTGCCATTTTGCTACGCCATAAGGAAATACTCGTTCACAGTTAGTCGCAATCCGGGATTCGAATTTCTTGCTTGCCGATGAATGATAGAAAAAAAGTCCTGTTGTGTCATATATACTTATCAGATTATCCTGATTAATACCAGAGCCAGCCATGATGTTTATATCATTACCGTATAGTTCTTGCAACTTTCTCAATTTCGTTGCTCCTTGAGGTGCTGTTGGCTCACATCCTGATGTTAGAATGCAGTCAAAGCCCAGCTCAATTAATTTAGCGCAGCTTTTCACTGGATCCGTACACAAATCGAAAGCGCGATGAAAAGTGGTATATTTCTTCACCCCTTGGCTGCGTAATTTAATGTGATCTAATAAAATTTTACAGCTTTTGGTATCTATGCAAATGTTTCCGTCTTCATCGACGCTTGAACATCCAAAAACGAAGGTATCACAGACATTGATTAAGTGATCTATTTCGTCCATCATGAAAGAAAGCTCTTCTTCGGAGTAAATAAAATCTCCAGATCGTGGACGAATCATTGCAGCCAAAGAAACAGAAAATTTGTTATTCAATTTATAATTGGAAATTTTTTGCATTAAAGATATATTCGGAGTCAAACCGCCAACAGCTAAAGCTGAACATACTTCTAGTCTATCAGCTCCTCCAAGAATTGCAGCTACTGCTGATTCAAATGAGTCCACACAAACTTCGAGAAGAAACCTTTGCCTGGATTTATTTATTCTCATCTCATGTTGTACTCCTTTACGCAAACTTTTTAAATATTCTGGCAATGAGAATACACCTGTTTCTAAGTTGTCGACTAATTTCGAATCCATTAGTGTTCGGCTCAGAATTGTTAACTATTGACAAGTTTAAAGCAATTTGAAAAGACCAACCTGTTGAATAAAAATTTAAATGGATTAATTATCTCGACCAAAATGAATCTTTTCATTTTTTCATACTACACATTTCTCGTGGACAGATCTAAAATTAAAAGTGAAATAACACCTAGCGAGAGCGAAATAGCTAGCCACAATTTTAAAAGCAAACTGTCAAACTGAAATGCTACAACATTGTTTATATGTTATTCATAACTGACACTTCATCACACTTTCAAATTTTGTATGATTCAAAACAGATACTAAAAATATCAAGTGTTTAAGTAAATTGTTTGATGACATTTTCAAATTTAAAGTGAGACAAAGATTCCGTAGCAGATCGGCTATTTATAAATTAGGTAATTTAAGTAAAGTTTTTAGATTGAATACTGGTCTAATGTTTCATCTTCATGTATGTGATTGAACAATGGATACTTACTTAAAATAAATTTTCTTTGTTTCAAGATTTTGTAGAATGTTGACGATCCTCACAATCGATGGACGCAAAGCAAATGTGATACTTGACTGATAACTGACTTGGTGAAATTAAAAAGTGGTCCAAACTTCGGGAAAAGATCAATTATCAAAGATGAAGCAAACTTAAATCAAGCCAAGAAATAAATATTGAGCTATCACCACTGCGCAAATCAAAGTTACAGATCAACTGCGTCAACAGATTATTGTCAACCAATTTTAAACTATCTGGTACAAATGGCACATTAACCGCTTTTTTGTCTATCTTATGATATGCATAACTTATCTACTCAATTTAAGTTTAAACTCATTCTTTATTCAAGTCCATTATCGCAATAAGTTATCGAGCTAAATATGGTACATTATAAACGGGTGTGAAATATTTCTGATTATTTTTATTTTCATCTAACACACTATGATGATTGTATCTTAAAGATTTTACTTGAACTTGAATAGTAACGAAGAGCATAAGTTGTCCGTATTATTTCTTATCTTCCAGTTCATTTTTTCAATATGAATCGTAATTATCATTGCGAATACTCATGTAACATAAATCCAAAACAATAATTACAGATTAACTTAATCGGTTTATTGATTGATTGAATGTTGAAAGTCATGAAGACAATTGGTATTAAATAGACATTTTTTTGCAAGTTTATTAGCGATTATACATCTTCTTTACTTGTACTCTAGTTACATGCAATCGGTTAGCAATGATCAGAGGATCTCTATTTCTTGCGCATTTGTTAACTCTATCGAACTTTAAATGTGCTGATTGTGTTGTTGTTTTTTATCAACTTTCACAGACGTCATATTTATCGCGCATTGATTTAATAAGTCGCCTTATTTTCTTAGCTGGTTAATAATCTTAAGAAGGTATTTTACACAAGTATATACATGTATGTCTAGTCAGAAAAATAACATTTAGTTTGTTTTTGGTCACAGCATACACTGTGCACAGCATATAACCTCGATCTCAATAGAAAGAAAGTTACAAGTTCTCAGTTTAACTTATCATTGTAATTTGTGAGATTAATTTGAATTAAAATTATGGGACGTTTAGCTGTTGTTACTGGATCCAATAAAGGAATTGGATTTGCCATCGTAGAAGCGCTTTGTAAAAAATTTGATGGAACTGTTATGTTATGCTCAAGAGATTTGGAACGAGGACAAAAAGCAGTTGAAGCTTTAAAACAAAAAGGTTGTAATCCTGTTCTACATCAACTTGAAATATCTGACCAAAATAGTATCAATAAATTGGCCGAGACGATCAAGAATGAGTATCAAGGTTTGGACATTCTTGTCAATAATGCAGCTATAGCTTATAAACACGATGCAACAGAACCTTTCGTTAAACAAGCTGAAGACACTATAAATGTCAACTTTTTCGCGAATCTCAATGTTTGTAAGGCATTATTTCCTCTATTGCGACCTCATGCTAGAGTTGTAAATGTTTCAAGCTCTCTTGGTATGTTGAAGCAAGTAAATAGTTCAGAGTTACGAACGAAACTCTCAAATCCTAATTTGATTGAGGATGAATTGATTTCGCTGGTTAACGAATATTTAGCTGATGTTAAAGCGGGCGTTCACTTAGACAAAGGTTGGCCTCAAACAGCATACTCTACCTCTAAAGTTTTCGTATCCGCTTTGACTTTCATTCAACAACGTGAGTTCAACAAAGATACCAGAGAAGATATTGTCATCAATGCTGTGCATCCAGGATATGTTGATACTGACATGACAAGTCACAAGGGACCATTGACTATAGAGGAAGGAGCTTCAGCGCCCGTTTACTGCGCGTTACTGCCGCCTAATAGCACAAAACCTAAAGGTGATATGGTTTGGTGCAATTCGAAAATAGTTGATTGGCAATCGGAATAAAATTATCTTTACTTTACTTCTGTTACAATATATAATCAAGGTATAAATTTACTGCCATGAACTGTCTACATTCTTGTTTTAAATTTATCAATCTGTCCACCGATTTTATAAGTCGCAACTTTGATCTACAAGCCAAATATGAAAGTTAATTTCATGTAAAATTTTTGATTGGTCTTTATAACAAAACTCATTCAGATTCTACTCACTGTTACACACACAAACATTCATACATACATTTACATTAACGCAAAAGTCTTTAACCTCAACAAATTTTCCGCTTTAATTCTCAATTCTGTAACTAATTGTGAAAGTCAGCAAACTAGTGATTGACAAAAATATTAATAGTCTAGCTCAATATAATTAACATGTCTATTGACATTGCTTCTCCAGGCTTTAGCTTGTACTACCAAACCGTATAACATTCATTTGATTATTTGAAATTTAGTTTCTCTTTAATGTAACTCAAATTACTAATATGTCCAAACCTTATTAACTTAATTATATTTAAAATGAATAAATTTTATCATCTGAAAGTGCAAAATAATGAGCTAAGTTGAAATGTGATTTACTTTACTAGTTTCTCAGTTGGCTGACTTTTTATCTCATCTGTTATATCCATCTGGGTAAAGACACAGACTCAGGCTAAAATTATAATATGAATTTCAACTCATAAGCTTATCCAGAAGTAGTGAAAATAATTCATCATTAACTGTCATTTGTAAATTGCCTTTATACTGGAAAGTTAACAAAAAAAAGAAATGATTAGATACTGAAAAACTCATAAAAGCCTTAACATTCAATTTTTGGTTAAATCAAAATAGATTGAAGATTCAGTTTTCACCCATAAATTTATTATGATAATAATTGATCAGATATTCTCGTTCATCCAAAGCAATTGACCAGATTTGAAAAAAAAGAGGAAGAAGGAAAAAAACAAGAAGAAGAGAAAGAGAAAGAGAAGGAAAAAAGAGACAGAGAAAGAAGAAGAAAGAAGAGAACCCATAATTATGCTGGATGATATTACATTTCAATTCTTAGAGAAGTCAAGATAATAAGAATAATATAATAATTTTCGTTTGCCCAGGAAAAAAACAGAGATTGTCCAACAATCAGAGAATTACAATTAGCTATAATAATAATTATAATAATAAAATTAATAATAATAAAAAAATCCGTGTTGAACATTGTGCATCACATCGCATGCATTCATGTTGAATGTGTTGTACCAAAAATGGGTAGTTGAAGGCGTATAAGTTAAAATATCTTTTTTTTGATTCTTAAATAGTTGACCCAGCATCCTCCTCTTCTGGTTCAATTTTGATTTTTTTCATCATTGGTAAATCAAGAGACATTAACAAGGATTCCGTTGTACTTGTTAATTGCTGCTGATTGACATGAGTATGAGTTGCCTTACAAAGGCTAAAATGCTGCATTAACGTTTTATTTTCATTTTCCAATTCTTTATTCCGTTGATCTAATTGTTGAGCCCGTCTCTCTGATTCTTTGGCCCGTTGGTCCAGTTGTTGAACTCGTCTTTCAAGTTCCTCCATGTATTCCTTTTTCTTGCGCCTCGATTCTTGGGCTGAAATCTTATTCTTTATTTTTCTCCTAATTTTCTTAAGACTTCGCTCTTCAGCTTTGGTTAATGGAAATCGTGTTGGAATTGGATAACCTAAATTGTTGCAAAAAGAGAAGAGAATTAATAAAATGAATCAATGGTCAGTCAATAAAAATGATGAGAAAGGGAGAAGGAAGAAGAAAAGATAATAAGAAGGAGAAATTTGTTGATATTGCCTCAATTACGAGCAGTTTTTTTTCTAATATTAAAACACCTTTCTGCTAAGTCAACCATGTAAAAGGTAAAAAGTAAGCAAATTTTAAACATGAGTAGCAAGTGAATTGGTTAAAATTTAAATTGTTGCCTGTTTAATGTTAATAACATTATTATCGCGAGTTGACAAAATCTTTGGTTGTAATTTGCACGATTCATGCTTTTATGAAGCTCATTTACAACACTTTCAATGATGTTGTTTTCACAATCTTCAGGTAAATCACTGTTACAGTTATGAATTATTGTAGCTTTTATTACAATTAAATCAAACATTTAATCAGTTTATTTGTAAATCAAATGTTGACATAGTTTTGTTGTGTCTTAATAAATGATCAAACTTTGATTAGTTTGTCTATTTTAATAGCAATGTTTCATAACTTGTTACACAACACACAAAAATGACACATTCAATGATACACAATCTCTGATTATAATTACTGGAAACTTGATATTGTAACAAATTATTGTTACACCTATCAAAGTTAACAATTTAATTGTTAAGATCATATTTAACTTGATTGATGTTTACTGAAATGAAATATACATGTTATTTGCAGTAATTCATTTGATTGTTATGACTTTGACTGGTCAACATTAACAGAGAAAGTAAAACATGATTTTGTAAATAAATTAGAACAGGATTAAGGAATTGTGACTGATTAAGGTGTGATCAATAAGAAGCAAAAAAAAATGGTACAAATTTTAATTGTGAGGATACAAAAGTTTGTACCATTTCTATTGACCACATCTTATAGTAAATAATATTTAATTTCATTCCATTCAATTGAAATTTGATAAAATTGGTTAACTTCAATTCAACCTTTTTCCCAATTCAATGGTTGAACGGATTACATTTGAATGTAAAAAGTTAAACCAGCTTAGCCTCACCTTTTAACCCTTAATCATAACAAGTTTAGGCCAAAATGATTTATACACATGATTTAACATGTTTATACATTATCATGATTAACAAGATGATTATGACGATCATAATGATAAGTAAAGATCAGGTGGAGAAAATTGAAATTGTATTGTGCATTGTGTTCTAGATGTTGGACAGTTTCAAAGATATTCAATAGTTGATTTTAACTTATTAAATGTGATCTTCATAATTTGGGTTTACTTTCATCTTGCAAATTGGGTGAAAATGAAACTAATGTACAATGAATGGTGAAGAAGAAGAAATCAGAAAAGATTATCATGATGATGGTTGAAACCAGCATCTTTTGATACTTGAGTTGCTGGTATCAACAGGATAAATCATGTTTGTTTGATGGGAAAGAAGAAGGCTGTTAGATTTAAATTGAATAACAATCAACCAACTGTCTTTTATACACATAGACCTAACAGACAATACAATTGTTTTTATATGCTCATAGCATTTGTTTAAATGATAATGATATTAATAACAAGTGATATGTTTGTGTAAATGGTGAACAATTAAACCAGTAACCTTCTAACAATCAGCTAAATATTGGTAAAGGTGATAAAAGAAGAGCAGAAGAACGTCAATTGTATTGAATGGTTACATTAATTAACTTTTATCTATATAAATTAAACTTGATTCAAAGTTGAAAAGCACCTGAATAATAAACTAAATTAAACTGGTTATTGGTATTAAACATAGGCTTACATGGCGTTTAAAGCTAACCCAGGGATTGAAAAAGAAAGATTATCTTTCTTAATTTAAAAGATACATTTGCTGTTTAGATAAGGTTTTGGTCATTTTACTTGTTACTTCAATGATAATCATGATGAATCAGAACCATCAACTATAATAGTTGACAGAAATGGGTCAATTTTTTCTTCTTTATTTTCACCACTTAACTGTTGCCGTTCTAATTACATTGATTGTTCACTCTCATTTTCTTAACCAACCCAATCTCATCAGTACCATCAACAATCAAACAATTTGATTTTTCACTCACTTTTTTTGTGTGTGTTTTGATAAGAAGCGAAAAAAAACGATGATGTTGATGAGTAAATCTGAAAATGTGAAAACAATTGAAGGTAGAGTTTGAATGATGTTACCTAAAATTGGCAACTCTTTGATTTTCTGTAAATCTTCCTTGACTATTAAGTTGATACACATACGCAGGGTGTATCACAGAGCCTGACGGCCTCATCATGATCATCAAGAAGAACTTCATTATTATCAAAAATCCACCCATGAATAGTAATTGAAGATGGTAAAGAAGCAAAGAAAATGATGAATTTTGTAACTTGGCTATTAATAATAATCAATCAAAAATGAAAATATTTATAAATTTGGAATCACCTTAATTCAAATTGGAACAGCAACATTCGCACAGGTAAGTAGTTCGTTCACAGTTTAACCTTTCTCTTCTCTCTTTCTTATTCTCTTTTTCTTCATTAAACCATCATCAAAAGGCGTCAATCACTAACCTGTAACCGCCATTATTATCATCATCAACACTATTATTACTATTATCATTATTATATCTGGCCAAAAAAAACAGCCTGAAAGAGTTGTAAAGGTAAATTATACTCGATTAACTTGGTATCAATCCTTTTTTACTTTCAGTTGTGGTGTTGATTGCCAATCAATGAAGAAGGTAAAGATTGGCAAAAAAATAAAATAAAATTGGCAAAGAGGTGCAAAAGTGTTACTCTAATAAAACATCATTTGTTTCAACAAAATACAATAGCAATAAATGATTCCCCTGAAAACGGTCTATCTTCAATGGAGGGCGAAATTGTGTCGCTAACAAAGGTTACCATTGCTATTTACACAGGCAATACTTTTATTTACATGTGTTCAAAATGATAAAATATTTGAGTTGGAATGAAAAAATGGTAAATAATATTGAGAAGAAAAAAATTGATTCAAAGGTGTAAATGGAGCCATGTTGAAAAACTAATGTCTAATCACAGGAAATTGAAGTTGAAACTCACGCAGCAACGTAAATGTTGGTGATAAAGAGGATTAATCATGAGTTTGGTTTTTAATTCATGATATTAGAAAAAAAATTGAATTAAGGAGTGAAAATTAGTTGATATTATTAGCTGAATGTGCTTTTGAGTTGAAATGAAAATCAAGACAAAGTGCAAATTCATCTTTTGATAATTTTCGATTAAAATTAATGTAAACTATTGATGTTGGGCCGAGAACTGAAACTACGTTTTTTATGAGCTATGGTCAAAGCATAATTGATGAGATTATATTAAATGACCACATACAGTTTATGAGTGTAAAAAATTTAATAATTTGTTCTTCCTTGAATTAACTTTGAGATTTTTAAATGTTAACGGCTCATTATTATTCCAATTGAGGTAACTATTTTTTTTATTTTAGTAGAACTGAGATACTAATCTTTTCATGATTTAGTGGCATTTAATATGATTTAGTATCAACGGTTATTGATTATTCAAGTCAGAAGGAGACTATTTTTGATTCAAGTTGAATGCATGTTTGAGTGTTTTGTGTGTGAAAGAGAGAGAGAGAGATGTGATTTTTTATCTTCATTCATGCGATGGAACTGAAAACTGAACAACTAATTTTATAAGAAAATCGACAGTAATAGAAGTTTCTTGATTGTTGTAACCATGTTTTTGGCTGAAGTCTCTTTGCAAACTTAAATTGCTATCTTTGATCGTAATTGAGAGACAAAGAAATTTGTAATTGTCATAAATTGTCGATTAATTATTCTGCTTACCTTCAGCAATTAAGGTTCTTTTTTCTTCTTCAGTTAAAATAACGGCTGTTCCACTTGCAGCGTTCTTGGGCTGGACAGATATTAAAGATGAGACGGCGGCTGCTGTGCTAAGGTTACGAACGGTTTTCGATGAGCCACCATTATCACGTTTAGATGGGCTTGAGTTTGTTGAGGAGGCTGATGAGAGGGGTAACGATAAACCACCCAGAGGTGAGGGGGCTGATGAGGAGGATGAGGAAGAAGAGGATGAGGAAAGGGAGAGGGAAGACGTTGATGAATTGGAAGATGAGGAAGATGAGGTTGATGATGAGATCGAAGAGGCTGGTGATATTGAAGAGGAGCTTGGCGATGTTGCTATTGTCGTTGTTGCTGGTGTTTGCGGTGGTGATGAGGACGATGAAGATAAAGGTGATGGTGAGGTGGTTGAGGTGGTATTATTGTTGTTGGTGGTAGAGGTTAAATTATTATTAGTTGTTGAGGTAACCGATGAAGGTGATGAAGATGAAGAGGAAGACGATGAAGATAATGGTGAATGAGTTGAAAGTATGCTATTGTTGTTACGTGATTTACGTCCGTTGGGGCGAGTTGAGGTTGAGGTTGGTGAAAGATGGTTGCTACCCGTTGTCGTCCTAGTTGCTGTGGACAGGTTCAAATTGCTAATATGATCATTACCAGTAACACCATACAACGATGGTGTTAGACTACTAGGAATAGTTGATTGGGCTAATGTGCTATTTTGAAATAAACTATTACTACTATTGCTATTACTAGGTGTTGACATTTCACAGTCAGACCCAGAATTTGATCCAGGTGGAGTTGGCGGTAATCCTGAAGAAAAAAGAGTTGAAATAAAACAAGATTAGAAATGAGAAAAGAAGAAAATGTAAGACAGAAAGACAAAAAACTTTGATCAACTGTTTATATTGTAAATTTCAATTATATTCAGAAACTGGCTAATTAAATTGTATCATTAAATTTGTATTGTGCAAAGTTTCATTAACTGTGTTTGTATTCATTCCCTTTTGGATTCTTTTAAATCTTGCTCATCCTATTCAACCCATTGAGGTCATTGATTAATTTGCATGACAATTTACAGGTCAATAGGAAAGCAACAATGCTAATGGTAAACTTTATCAATGTCCGATTTAAACAAATAGAGAATGTCAATTACTATTTAAAAGAGCTGCTAATGTTAAACTCCGGGTTCCATTGGAGTTGCCATTGAGTCCATTGGTGTTTTCATTATTAATGGTCGTACCATTGTTATTAATTTCGGGTCCAAGTAGACCAGTTGAATTGCCCGTAAGAGTACCAAGAGTACCACTGTTGCTAGAACTATTACTTGAACCTGTTGAACTGGAGGAAGTTACTGAAGGCCGCCGGTTACTGCCGGAAACAACCAAACTATGCCCAATTGGAAGTCCATTCATTTGAATTGCACTTGACATTGGTATGCAAGGGAAACATTCAGCTTCAATATCCATGTCTAAGATAATTCAAAGTTCAACAGGAAAAGGCAGGGAAATGTACAAGGAAAAAGAAGAAAAAGATTACAAATAAAATTACAAATAAAATTGATAGATGTAAAAGTCAACATCAACTAGTGTATTCAATTGAATTAGTCAATGAGCAAAAAAAGCGAAAAAAGAAAAGAGACAAAATTTTAGACTAAATGTAATAGAGGAAAATTTGATTAAGATTGCCGAGAGAAAAAAATGAGTGCAATAAAATTATGTTTAAAGTTGAAAATGTGATGAAGAGTGCAAAAGAGTTTAAAAAATTGAATGTAAATTTGTAATAAATGATCAATAGATGGAGATAGTGTAAAAAGCGTCAGGTGGAATCATCTTCAGTTTTTAAAAAATGTTGAAATTATTGTTTTTTGAGCTTGTTGATCACGTCTGAGACAGGTAGGCTAAGGCCTTTTGCTTTACAAAAATTGCTGATGGGAGCTTCGCCGAAGGTTGCTGACCTTCTTACCAAATGTTGTTGACTCCAACAGGTATGTAGTCCTCTTATTCAGGACTCATGAAAAACTTGCTCTCATCTTCCTTTCTATCTTCTCTGTCTCTCTCTCTTTCTACCTTGTTTGTGTGTTAATTCTTTATCATTCTCGTTTTCATCATCTTCTCTTCTTCTTCTTCTTCTACTTCTACTTGTACCTCTACTTCTTCTGCTTCTTATTCCCATTCTTATTATTATTATCTTGTTCAACTTCAGGATGGAAAGAAAGTTTTCACTGGGGGAAAAGAAGCGTTGATGCGAAGAAGGTTTGATGCGCATTAAGCGCTTTTAGATCTATTTGTTTCTTGAGCAATAAAATTCTTCAGCGTTCAACCTGTATTCCTATAAATTTACTCACACCATGTACTTTAAGATTCTTGACATAAAAAGTTTTCTACTTATGCAATCAAATTAAATACTAAACTCAATCATATTTGTTTACAATTAGTATTAACTTTGATTGTAATTTCATTTGCCTTCCATTTTAATTCATTAATATCTTTTCATTCATTCCCTCTTTACTCTCAAACTCTTGGCTTGATCTCAATCATTTAATACGAAACCTGACTTATTGAATTAGCATGTTAATTAGATATAATTAGACCTATTTTCTCACCCCTTTTTTATCATCATCTTACTCTCTTGTCTTCTCTTCAGGAGCATTTATAATCGTGGTTAGTGAGCCATGTCAACAATGGGTTGACGCTAATATCATGTTGATCATGCAAACGTGTCCAAGGGGATGGAAGGGATTTAAGATGGTGCAAAGAAGGCGAAGATGAGAAGAGAAAAAAGATTATGAAGAAAGCAAAAAGGAGAACAAGAAGAAGCTAAATGAAGAAAGAGGAAGAGCAAAGAGAGTGGTAACCTTGCTGAAACGGAATGTCCAGCCAACCATCAAATAGTTATTGTGACCTTAAGCCAATGTCTACAAAAAAATGAAGACAACAGCAAAAGCAGAAGTAACAACAACAACCTGAAGCTACAAAACCAATAGCAGATCAAGTTATCTCATTAAATTACCAAAAAACTGTTTATACCAGCTAAAGCCATAATTTGACCTGAAACTTATCCTAGTTGATTTTGGCCTTTTTTACTTTTTGTTACCTAAACATTTGGATTGGTTGCAAAAATTGTTACCTTTAAAAGATGATCCATGAGATTCAGTGAGATCAGCATCATTTGAAAGATCATCATCATCTAAGTTATGGGTTAAAGTTGACGCACTATTGAAATATGAATGTTCTGATTGGACGGTTTCGGACATGAGGCGATCGTTAAGAATGATTACATTATAACTGCGATTATCTGAATCATTCCAATCATTCTGGGTAAAAAGAGATGAGAAAAACAAAAATCATGCAGAAAAAGGAAAAAAATGGGAGAAAAAAGAAAACAAATAATAAGTTAATAATACAGAATTGATAACAGAAATCAAATTGACTAAATAATAATGTCAAGGAAAGGATGGGGAAAAGGAAGGAAAATCAATAAAATATTGAAATTAATTGTTTCATTTCTATGTTCATTAGGAGAAAAGATGAGCTAATTTTATTAGGTTATCAATTATTAATTGTTATCTATTGCTGGTAAAATGTATAATAATTTCATGGTTCAAATGAATGCCTATTTCAAATCAAGATTATATTCATATTTTGCATTCAATTTGCTTATTTGATTAATAACAAATTATCTTTTAATTGTCATCTCTTACGGCTAAATGGATAAGCTCAACAAAATAAGGTGCATTGAATATTAAAAACAAACAGCAATTATCGATGTTATTTATAGTAAATTTCCTGAAACTAAAAAGGTCAAGTTTCATTGTAAGCAGGTAATTAACATGATTATCTGTGATGGTCAAATCTTCAGATTGTTTAAACCAAATCTAACGATTGAGATATCAAGAGTGAAAATGTGAGATTTAATCAAAAACATTTCAATACCATTGAGATATTGAATAATAAGTTGTTGAATCAATTGTTTGATTATGCTACAATTGTTTCAAGTTGTTTAAGCTGAAAATTATGATAACTTATTTTTACTCTTTTTTATGTTTCTGTACTTTTATTACTAGCATTAATCAAGCAATAATTTTATTTCATTATATTGAACCTTTTTTTTTCTTGATTCAGGATAAATCTAAACCAGTCAATAAAATTAAGGTGATAAAGTAAAGTATCAAAAAATGTGATAGTAAAGAGTGAAACTCAATACAAGAATTTTTGTACCTGTTCAGGTAAACCAGTTAATTCAAGGTCATCATGACAAAATAGTTAATCTGAAATCTCAAAAAATGAAATGGTTCAGGGCAAAAATTTAATTCCTTTTCTCTTTACCAATCAAAAGTTTTCATCAAAAGGTAAATAATTTTCTTATGATAATAAAAGAAATAACAAAACACGGATTGAATAATCATTATTGTATATCTTTTTTGTATGATAATCGAATTAAATGAGAAGATAATATTGTATTGATTGTGATGTTAATCATAATGTTAATTGTTATGTTAATTGTGTTAGAGAAAATTGATTTCTCGGTATTTTTCCTTCAAAATTCTCTCTCTTTCACTCATATCTTCATCATTTCATGATATCCGTTTCCGTATATGATTTTAATCATACCTTTTTCACTCTATGAATTATCTAGAAGCCGAAAAGGAGAAATGGAAAAAGCCGATAAAACAAGATGAAAAACTCTGAATAAGTTGTAATTTTGCTGAAGTCCGATGATTTCTAGTTTCTTCAGCAAAAATCATGAGTGCAAAAACTGCCAGGTAAGACTAGGTAATAAGATGACAACTAATGATGAGATAGAAAAAAGAAAGAGGAGAAAGAAAGAAGCGGAGAAAGAGCGAGATAGAGACATGGAAAGAGAGAGAGATTTGAAACAAAATTGAAAATAATTAAGAATTAAACTTACAAATTGTGAATTTGAATGACTGAAAATCTCGTTATCCATACTGGAATCATTGATGAAGATATCACTTATCAATCCTAAATCTGTATCCATTTTGAAACAATTTATAGGTAACGATGAGATTAAGAATGGTAAATAAAATAGTACAGGGGAAAGTTAGGAGAAACTGAGTTCAATGTTTTCGCCATCATCCACTTGATGAATCTACAGTCAGAAAAGAGTTGGAACTTTTTCTCTGTTGGCACATGCTCAAAGAGTAAAGGCTCACGGCAAAAGGCAAAATTTAAGGGTGAGATTAGTTCTTCCGGTTATCTCTCAGATGGCGCTGATGACCAAAAGCGCCATCTATTGGGGAAAAAAATACTTTGATTTCGATTCTAACAGCTATCTCGCAATTCTGTAATCCAGATTTCGGTGAAAAAGTGCAGCTTTTGCATTTGTAGATGGTGATTTGTCCGACTAAGTAGATTAGTGCATCGATGCGCTAACTGAAAGCCTTAAATTATTAAATTAATGCTAAAAAGCGTGATAAAAGGTGAAAAATGTGCATTTACAAAAAAAATCTCAAAATGTCACCACCTGATGATTGATAATTAAAACACAAGTAGATATGATTGAACAGTTAAAAACACCAAACATCTGGATTTCCATTTAAATAAAGAAACACTTTATTGGAGGATCATCCTGGTTAATGAAACTAAGTCAATATTTCATCAAATGGAAGAAAAAGAATGGAAAGGTTGAGAAATAAATTATTGAATTGAATAATTATACAATTCAACAATACATCTACTTATCCTATGCAATTTTGATCAAACTCAACACTTAAGACGCAACATTAAAGATATAATTATACTATTCAAAATGGAAAAAGAGAATCACTGAATTTATTGTGTCCAACAAAATAAAGAATTACTGATAAATTTGGAATCATTGAGAAAATTTCGTATTGGAAAATCAACAAGACCATAAAAAAGTTAAATCATTAAAAATACCATGCTGTGCTTAAAACCTACTTAAACCATATATCAATGTGAAAATATCAATCATATAATATCGATAACTTTAGCATAAAAAATTTAAAGAACTTGAAGTAAAACTAAAACAAAATAATTAAACTATTGAGTATAATAGAAGAAACAGGATACATGCACAATAACTGTAATTCAACACTAAATTGTTTAATTTATTAATTGACTAATTTTATATTATAATTGGTCTTTTGTAAACCTAAGACGGTTGACTGTACCGCCATAAATGTTTAACTTTTAAAAGAAACATCAGAGGGAACTGCTGGCTGGTCTTTTCATGACGATTTTATTTTTAAAATGCTGTTTACTATTTTAGTTCTTGGTAAATTTATTAATTTTTGTTAATTTAAGATAATAGTTGTCTATTTTCGATGGAGACCGCAAAACCAAGCAAAAAACCTAATCGAAGGTTCAGGAATGGCTCAAGATTTAATAAGAATAAGAAGAATGATCAACCACGAGATGGCAATTTGGTTAAAAACACCAGTTTCCAGGGATTGACTCGAACAGTTGGTATGGATTGTGAAATGGTTGGTGTTGGTGACAAAGGGACTCAATCAATTCTTGCTAGAGTATCACTTGTTAATCAATTTGGACATTGTTTATATGATAAATATGTTAAACCTACAGAGCCCGTTACTGATTATCGTACTTCAGTTAGTGGTATAAGACCTGAGGACATTGAGAATGGTGAAGATTTCAAGAAAGTACAATACGACGTTAATGATATAATTAAAGGAAGGATACTGGTTGGTCATGCTTTAAAGAACGATCTCAAAGTACTTTTCTTAGATCATCCACGAAGTCGAATCAGAGATACAAGCGTTTATTTTAAGAAAATGCTCAAAGGAGGAGGAAAACCGTCATTAAAACGTTTAACATCTCAGCTTTTAGGTGTTGATATTCAACATGGTGAACACGATTCCGTTCAAGATGCTAGAGCGGCTATGAGATTGTATACAATGTATAAAAAGAAATGGGAAAGTGAAATCAAGTCCAGACATAAATCTCAAAAGTCTAAAAGCAAAAAGAAAGAATAATCTGCCATTCCTCTGAACCACTAATGATGAAGTGTTAAAAGTTTATTGTACATGTTTATTGTACAGAAAAATTACAAATTTATCATTTTTATCTCATGGTTACGCAAATTTTCTTCAAGTTATCATGGTTATGTGATTCCCGTACTTGATGTGATCTAAATTGTGCAGTCAGTTGATCAGTGGCGATTCAAATAACTCGCTTATCCATAATTTGGATGCTTCGACCATCAAATCATAGGCTCGCATCAATGAGATCTAGTAATCAAGTAAATATAATAAAAAATATTTGGCCTTGTTCACTAACCAATGTTGATGATGCTAGTGTCAATGAGAATTAAAAAGACAATGATTTAACATTACAAAACATGTAAATCATAAAATCTGGGTTGCTACAACCAGAATGATGTGATGTTATAATAAAAATAGGAATATAAGATAATTGAATACCTTTTTATTGTTTTATACAATGTTAATTTGTTTAAATAGGTGTCACATCATTGAGCACTGGAAAACAGAAAGGAAAATAGCAAAAATTAGTCTTCTCGAACAATAATAAATAAATAATTTCTGACGATAATTTGATGATTACAACTCAACAATTACCTTTGAAGATGACTTTTCATCTGGTTTGCTGCTATTTTTTCTCGATGGTAAACTCTGACTTCTCCTATTTCCCGATTGAAGTGACCTGAAGTTATCTCTAGGTTCAACGTTTAAATCGAGATTTGACTGGCTTTCATTCTGCAAAGAAACCGATAAATCAGTATAAAAAATGAATAAATAAATTTAAATATATTTTACCTGAGATGTTTGCCCAGTTTGAGGCTCCCTGGAACAAAAAGAAACGAAAAAGAAATTGAGCTAATGTGTTAACGCCATGGAGGAAAAAGATGAAAATAAAAACAGATTTTGATTGTGAAACTTACTGGTAACTAACTAATTGTCCTGCTTTACGTTTTTCTTCGTCTTGAAGTCTACGTGCGAATTCCTCGTCACTAAGCTCATTCAACCCATTCTCTGTTTTGAAATTTTCCCATTCTTTTTCTTTCTCGAACTCCTTTTTCTGTTCTTCTTGAAGACTTAATGCAATAAGATAATCTTGATCAACTTGAACTTGCTGATCTTCGACAGTTAAGGAAGTCTTAGGAGGAACTGGAGTAAAGTCACCATCAACAAATAATCCATCATTTTCAATATTGCTGAGTGTTTCCCAAACTACTCTAGATTCAGTCAGAAAACCTTGATCAGTTACCAATTGAAATAATTGATCCTGTTAAGAAAGAAATAAAGAAATGAATAAAAATGATAAGTAACGAAAATATTGAGAAAACTTTGAAGTATTATGATAAATACCTTATGTTTATATAATGTAATAAAATGATTATTTCGGAAGAGAACACTAAGTTCACCATCTTTTAACGTTGAATTTAACTGAGACAAACCAAAATAAGTTAATTGCGAGGCAGTTCTTTCCAAAAATTGTTCGACAACTAAAGCTTTAAAATAAAAAAATGATGATTAATAAGTAATGTAAATTGATATTAATCAAAAGTACACCGGAATAATAGTAACATGATATCAAATGTGTACGAAAATGACAGGAAAAAGACTATCTGAAAATAAAATCCATAATTGAATCAAAAGTTGATTCAGGTCAAGAACAAAAAAAAGAGTTGAATAGATCTTGATAAATTCGAATAATAATATCTCTCTATCTTTTGCAAGCTTTATCTTATTTACTCATCGTAATTTAATTTGGAATAATTTTGTAATCAGAATAAGTAACCTTGTAGCAAAATAATATCTACAAGAAAATTTTCGCCTCCTACGAGCTTTCTATGTCAGTTAATCGATGTGTGGGTTTAAATATCAACGTTACAAAATCATCCATAAAAACAACGTTACCAAATATATATAAACATGATAAAAATTTAAGCTAATGAAAATATTAATAAATAAATACCTTCAAAGGCTGATTCTGGCCGTGTAGAAGTTTTATGAGTAATTATTTTGTCTACCAATTGATTATAACTCAGATTACCAATAGATGATACTGTTTCGACATCATTTGGATCAACAAGCCAGCCATGATAAAGAGGAATGTGGAGAAGGTCAAAGAAAATTAATTCGGGTGTGAATTCAAAATCAGAGACACCGGAAAATCGAACATTAACATCTAATCCGGTTTGCAGCTTAGGAAGAATAGCGATAGCATCATGCATATTTTGTTCATAATTAAGTTGATTTTCTTCTTTCAGGCCTTTAGGGATATTTTCCAATATACAATCGCCAAGATATTCCATTAATTGATTTGCTGTGATTACTTCCATCATTGAAGGCAGACGTAATCGCCCTTTCATCAATAAAACATTGATTATAGCAATCAGCGGACAGGGACCATTTTCATTTTGAGTGACTATCGGACATTTATTCCCTTTCCATTTGATCCATTTTAAATGATATGAAGGTGGTTGTTGAGGTCGCTGTTGGGGTTGTGGCTGGGCCACAGATGATTGTGTTGTTAACATTAACAATTTATAGTGTTATTGAATGGGCATGGATACTTTTGCCTCGATTTAACCACTTGTTTGGATACTATCATTTTAATTAACAACTCTTCTCATAAAAAATTTTCCTGTTACACTTACAGTTATCATCACTTAACTATCACAATCAATTAATTAACACAAGATCAAAAACAACAACAACAACAACAACAATTATAGTACAACCTTACCAAAACAAATTGTCAAAATGAAAAACTGTTACGTTATCTAATCCAATAGCTCGTCAGATGGCGACAGGTTTGCAAGAAACCCGCGTAATTTAAAAGTCGATTATCCGCGAAATTGAAATTAAACATAGACTTTGCATTCATTTCAATAATTTTTGATTTGGATTATTTAAATTATTTTATTTTCATGTTATACGCAAATGAAATATGACAGTGACTCAGCTAATTTGTTAGCATATCAGTTAGATTTGCTACAATTGTCTTAAGTTCTCAATTTAACTTCAACCATCTTTTTAAAAATTTTTATTTTAGTTCGTTAATCAAGGGACTAAAAATGGTCAGTTTTGAGGACAAAGTGACTGACTTTAGAAAGCAATAAGTCGATGACTGTACATTGTTTTCATGATAAAAGTGTTAAAGTATCAGAACCAATCATTGAATTCCAGTTAGTTGTGTAAGGCCGAGAATATGGAAAATGTTTAAAAATGAATTTAGAGTTAATGATATAACCAGAGACAAGCGTTCATTAAAACTGTGTATCATCTCAACTTTCAATTTGAAATTCATCATAATAAAAAGGATCCTGTTCAAGATTTCCGATTGAATATAAGATTATTTACAATTTACAATGAGCAATGGATAATCAAAATGTAGTGTAACTTCAAAAGTCACAAAAAAAGTTACAAATGTTTCCTAATCAATGAAGTTACAAACTTGATTAAAAATCGGACATTAGATCTACATTATTGTAGTTTCTCGATGAAATTTTCACGCTTTATTTTTTTCATCTCTAAATAAAAGTGATTTTGTATAAATGGATTAGTTATGAATCATCAGTTAAAACACTGCAATTGAAAGTTGAATTACAAGGTGGAGAGCTCCATACAGCTGAACTAGTTCTCTTGTCGTATTTTGGATGAACGACACGGTTACTCTTGAATATTTCACTCAATCGAATCGAGAAATCGAAGTTAGGGAATATATGCCGAATTTCTCTTTCTCGAGCTCTCCTGGATTTGGCAAATTGTTTATCCAATGCAGATATCAAGGCATCGCCTGGATGGGGGAAAAATAGGTTATTAAACTCAAATGGAATATTTTAATGCACAAAAATATTACCTTTAGCCCATGGAGGTATCTGTTTTCTCGGTCTATCTTCGTCATCAGTATCATCATCTGACTTTATATCACTGATATCATAATTTACTGGTGAAGGTTTAGGCTTCGGAGGAGGAGTCAATGGATAACTGAAATAAGAAAGTTTAAAATCAATCAGTAATTCGAGAAAATCGGTAAAATTAAGAACTTACTTTTCACTCGGAGCAGAATCTTCTTTCTTGACTGATGTTGACTTCGTTTCTGGTTCTGGTTCTTTGTCAACATTGAATGTGCTATTCAAAGGTAAAACTGGAGGAGTTCCGACATCTAATGGTAAAGGCTGCTTAAAAGTTGGTACAAGATGTTCAGATTTCTGCGGAACAGGAGCCTTTGCTTGAATATTTTTATTGTGAGCCACTATCATCTCTAATATCCTATCTTGCTCCTTTTTAATTCGTTCATTTTCTTCAGCTTTCTTTCGACTTTGTTCCTCTTGTTTGAGAAGACGAACTCTCCTCTCTTCTTCCTCTTGTTGTTTCCTTAGCTCGAACTCTTCCTTCTTTCTTTTTGTAGCCTCATGCATTCGAAGTACTTCACGGCGACGAGCTTCTTCTTTCTCTCTGCGCCGTTCATCCAACTCTCTTTGCTTTGAAAGTTCTTTTCGGCGTTTCTCTTTCATTTCTTCTTCTTCCTTTTTCTTCTTGAGTTCTATCTTTTTCATTCTCTCTTCATTTTTCATTTTTGTGGATAAAGCTTTCTGCTTCAAATTCTCTTGTCTTTGTTGATTCGCTTTCTTCTCCTTTTCTTCTAGCTGAGCCAATTGTGCTCTACGTTTTTCGTCCTCGTCCAAGCGTCTCTTTAAAGCAGAAGCCGTTAAAGATTTAGTATCAGGAGTAGTACACGTTCTAGATATAGCCGTCTTTCCTTTCACTGACTCTGATCTACCAAGTGATGAAGTGATAGTAGCTGCTGAACTAGCAATACTGCTTCCACTGGTCGTAGTTCCACTTGATTTTTCAGAGAGGACTTTACGTGAACATTTAACGGCTGATGCCGTTCTAGATAGACAATTATTTGGAACAAGACATTCAACTTTCGGTGTGATTTCAAGTTTAGCAGTTGCTCTAGTTAACCTAGATGACTTCCGAGGTATAGATGGAGTGAAATATTCTGTTTGTTTTCTCTTTTTCTTCACGGTTGAAAGTTTGTGGCTCGAAACAGGAGACTTCTTTCTGGTCATTCTTTGATAAGTTTCGTCCCCGATAGATCGGACACTTTCAAATGATTCGTCGTCAGTAGTCCATTCACTATCTTGAGGTGCTGACTCAGGAGATACTTTTTTTGCATTTTTTGGAGTCACCACTTCAAACTCAACCCGATTAGTAGGTATTGGTTCAAGGTTAGGCTCTTCTTTTTTAAGTTGACATAATATTTCTGTTCTTTTTACATTCCACATGGATGGGTCCTCACCCTCTTCTGTAGGTTCACAAAGCTTTGGAATCGGACTGACTTTAAAAGACATGAACTCATCACAATCCAAAGTTTTGAAATCAGTTTCATCACGCTCGTTTTTGATACATTGTGTTTCAGTATCTGGCTTAATGGTTGGTACTGGAGGCTTAACGAAAGTCTCATCTTTATCGTCTTTCTTTACTTTTGCTCTAAGATTCCTTTTACTTTTATTTTCGTTAACAGAAGAGTTAGATTCTAAACTTCGATTCCCTCCTGAGCCAGTTATAGAGTTATTTTCTTTTACACGTTTTCTAGCTTGAGCACGAGTAACACGTTTAACACTATCCGTTGATGCTAAAGATGAATTAATTGATGATATATTAGCACTGTTCAATAATGCTTGTAGAGCCTTCTGTGCAGCTGTGAACCTTCTTTCACGTCTACCAGCTTGCGTTGCCGAATAGGATGAAGTTTCCGAGGACCTGACGAAAAAGAGATGACAAAATTTCTATTAAATTTTAACTAAGAAAAAACTAAATATGAGATATCACTGTTTCAAATAGTCTCGCCCATTTTTTCAATGACACAATGACAGTCATTTTCAACATCGACATTAAATAACAAAATAACTGATATGAAGCTATATGAATATGAATGACCATCATTACAAAGACTTAGTGAATAAAGATCATTTGCAAAACATAATAACTAGAAATACCTTAAGTCTTGATGACATAAACCAACAATGGAGTGATGAAGGTTGGCTATATGTTGATCCCATTCTTCAGCTATTGTGGCCAAAGCTTCATCAATCAAGTTACATCCCAAGAATGTTCTCCATTGACCGGTCTCTAGATTCATTTTTCAGTACACAAAAATAAAACTGGCAAAAGTGCCTTACAAAATATTACTAAGGTTAATCAAAATTTAACATGGTTAATTACAATTAAAACAATGCAAAAAAGTTTAAAAACAATCTAGCAATCATCAAAAGCGGTTAAGAAACAAGGGAGAGAAGAGCGCCAAATTTTCAAAAACATATATAGGGACCATTACTTAATTACACGCAGTTAGAATGTCAATAATGAATCAAAATAACTGCTGTTATTACCAGTTGATGGTTTAAGAATTGTGTGAATTATTTGAAAATATTTGTTGGAAATTATTGATAATAATTGATATCAGTGATTAAATCAAACACGTTCTTACTTCGTTGATTCTGGTTGTTTTGTGCTTTTGAAAGAGTGAAAACAGATGCAAACCTGAATCTTTAAATTATTTTCTTCATGCAGCAAAGGCCGAGGTAATGAGACTACAAATAGCTTATTCATCAATCAAATTCAATATCATCAAATTTTATTTCATAAATGTTAAATTTCTTCTAGACAGTTTAGTGAAGAAAAAGTATACAAAGAGATATTTTACGAATTGAGTCTCATTATCTCATCCATGTTTGTGTAAAAATACAAAATATAATCCGATTGTTTTTGAATAAATAGGTGATATTTAATAATTAAGGAGGAACTGAGAACCAGCTTGAAAGAAGTTATAAATATAAATAAAAGGTTAAATTATTATTTCAATGGTATTGTTCCATCGCCCAATCTCAAGTCTATCAGGAAAAACATCACGAAATCGGTAAAAACCAACATCATCCACCACGATATCGTCATTGCCTGTCACTATCAAAGTTGCTTCTTTTTGCTCGACCTTAAACTTACAAAGGTTAACACCATTTAATTTGTCTTTAAATTGATAAGATTCGCCTGGATTAAGATGTTTATCTCGGTCATTGTTGCAAGCAAATCCCAATTGTCTATCACTCTCTTTCAAATCATTGGTTACCTGGATTCCTGAATTCAATCTTATTATGGTGTCGATCAGACCTTCGCCAGGAAAGTCCATGAAAATTATGCCAATAAAATCATTCTGGGATCGTGTTAACCAGTCCATTATGTATTTGTTAATTCTTCGAGCTATTGTACATGGATAAGCTCCAGGTGATGTTCCTGAAAGGAAATTGATGACAAAGGTATCAGATTGGTTGGCACGTAGCCGAGCACGTTCCAGATGCTCTTGAACTTTAACCCATTTGGCTCCGATTGAGAACACAGTTGGCACAAAGTAATCATCTTGAATCAATGTACTATCCCATGGAACACCAATTAACTGCTTGGAAGGATAGTTACGAAGGATCACAATTTTACCCCGAACCATTCCTAAAGGAACAGTTGAGTTGCCTCTCCAAACATAACCACGAAATACTGGTTTACTGAGGTAATATTCGACGGTTTCAGCGAAAGATCTTTGATTGTTTTTCGGTATATGTTCCTCTTTTATCCTCACAAGCAACACTTCTGTTGGAAAGTTACCCAAAAAGGTGACCATCGACTGCAACACTTTATCCATATCAGATTTTTGATAGATGGGTCCATGGTGAATTTCAAATCTATCATTAATATGGCGACAACGAATATCAAAGGCACGAATTCCAACTCGTAACTGCGAGTCCAAAGTCAATATTTGAGTCTGTACTAAAGGTCCACCATAAAAGGCCATCGTATCATGTGTCCCAGGAAGCGATAAGTGGTTAAGATAGACGGAGTCACTAATGTTTGACATCCAATTTTTGTTGGCTATATTAACCCTACCATCGCGATTGAAATAAGCTTCAGTTGATCCTAACTTTAGAGCAGAAATCAAACTGAGGAAAGAAAGGAGAACGAAATAAATCAAAAGCATAACAGTTATACAGTTAAATCACCAAAGTAAATTTGATGTCAGAAACACTTGAAACCAATTTGATGAAATAAGAGAAAAACTTTGAAAGATTGAAAAACACACTCGTTCGGAAGTAAAAAAGTGTTCACTTCACTTTTTATCGAAAAAATCACTAAGATAAGTAAACTGGGCTGTTGGATTTTGTGATAATCCCTTGGATGGCAGGCAGAATAGACCAAACCAGGAGAAGTCATAATTTTCCTAATTTTCGTTGAAAACTTATTTCAACCGACTTTCAGTCAAACAAATTGACTTGATCGTTTTATCTAGCTGCCGTCAACTGCTTAGACACTTTGTTGAGTTAATGTGATAATTATTTTTCCCTTTCAAAAGTTGCTGTTACAAATTCAGTACATTCAAATGTACTGAATTTATCCTGATTCAGATCAATGTAGGTGAATAAAGTGTAAAATGATTCAAAGTAGGTGAATAAAGAAGGAAGCTAATTGATTGTCCCTTCATTATTGCGTTAATGTTAACGAAGATGAAAGATAAACATAATAATAAGTGATGAACACGAGGCAAATGAGCATGAAATATCATCATATTTATGTGAATAAAAATGAAAATAAAAATGCTCATTCTCTTTACCTTTATCATTATTCCATTATTAATAATAGAATTTTTTCGATTGAATACTTACAATGGTATTTTCCGTAGAAAATCAATTGTCAATAAACCAGGGATGGGTTTTTCCGTTCCTAGCTGTGCATTTACTTTGCTCATTTTATTATTGTTCATACTCTTGTATAAAGATTACACCATTTGGACCTGATTAACATGAATTTTTAGTAATTTAAATGTGATCCAAATCAACTGTTTGACTCACAAATCGACAAATGTCATCTTATTAACCTGAACATCCACAATAAAAAATATGGCTATGATAACTGTTTTTTGTCTCGATCAAGGTTACATGAATGATTTGACGTTAACTGTCTGTATTGCATTTATAAATGTTAATTTATTTTCATGATCGACCTCATTTGTCACTATAACTTTGCTAATTATATTGTATGATTATTTTATGAATTAATCACACTTTAAAGTAAACATTTAAGAATGAAATCGGAATGGAAAACCGAAAAATTTTAACTCTCGATACTCTCGCCAACACGAAACTCTACCAATATGTGGAGTAACCTACTGTAAAAAAGTTACTCCGATACCGGGAATCGAACCCGGGCCTTCTGGGTGAAAGCCAGATATCCTAGCCACTAGACCATATCGGATTACATAAGGAGAGAAATGACTTGTATACAAAATCTTGAAATATAATGTGTTATCAGAAAATGGTTAATGTAAATAGCTCATTTTTGCTATTCATCGAGATATTAATTTTTTTATCCAGCGAAAACTTCTAACAATGTTTCTAGAATTTGCTTAAGAACATTCACATGGTTCATTCGATATTTCATTGAAAGTATAAAAGAGTTCATTATGAAATAAAAGTATTCATTCATAAAAAGTTGAGCTACCATTGCATATCTTTATATTATATTGATAGAGAGCTCTCCATCAATCTATTTTATACATAATTACATGTGTGTGAGGAAACCGATGAATAATTTCAAACTAAATTAACATGTTTTTCATCAAGTTGACCAGAAATTTTGGTGAAGATTAGGAAAATCCTTTTTTTTTCTTAGGAACCTTCGATCGAATTGATTAACCATCGGTTGTTTCGCTCAATATTGGAGCCTAGATTAAAGGCATCAGAAGCCACCAACAATCGTCGTTTTTATCCATAGATGTACTAGTTATTTGACTTGATAATTATTAATCAAATTGATCATTTTTTCTTTCACTCAAAATTCTTTATTTTTGTAACGAGTTTACAGATACAAAATAAAACGAATGCATTAAAACGAATTGTTTGCAATTGAAAATTTATTATTTAGATCGAAAATTTGTGTTCAACATTTTAAAAATTGTGATGCTTATAGAAAGAAATCAGACCAAATCAGCGGAAAAACAGACCAGATTGAAAGAACCATTTTGCTTAGGTTTCAGATGAAATTTCTGGGACTACTTTAAGCATTATCTGGATTTATTTTCTTGCAACATTCCTATTCATTTTTGAAAAAAAGAGGTAGAAAAATCTGGTTAGAATTGTTGTCTTAGGAAGAGATTCTTTTATACTTACGCCAAATTTAGACATATCATCGCCAAGTGCTGCCTTTTCACATTTCAATTTCTAATAAGAAAAGAAAGATAAAATGATATTAGAAGAATTTCTAGAGTACAAGAGCATCAAATTGAATCAGATGGATTTGAATTTGGCAGTTACCTCTGTTAGTTTGGGCACATTAGCATCCTTATCGGAGCAGGCTTGCTTTACTTGATCAGCGGTCGACATTGGCATAAGCTCTTCACATTTGGTCACAGCAGCAAGCACTTCTTTAGATACGGCTTTCTCCTATTGTTTAATAATTCAAATTATTTGATAGCATTGGTATAATTATTGTGGATAATCAATAAGATGGACATAAACTTACCCTGCATTCATTCCTGTCTTTGATTCCCTTCTCAAAAGTTCCAGCTGTTATTGCTTTCATCGCACCCTCACACATTTTATTTAACATGTTTGTTGGGTTTGGTTGAGTGTGAATAAATGACATTACAGACAATAGTAAGATGAAGGTAAAACTTTGTCGAAGCATGATGAGTGTAGGAATAGAAGTATAAATTTTAGGAAAAAAAATTGAAATAGATTTTAGTACTTTGACGTTTGAAGTTTGAATTGAAATTAACTTGTGCTGGTTCTTGCCGATCCTCCAGACTTTATATACTCGCTAATCTACGCGATTTCATTTTAATTAACTCAAACTATCAACAGTTTATACAATAACTTGAATCATATCATGTAATCAATCAAAAGAAATAATCGACTGAATCGGATTGATGAAAGCATTTGGAAAGTGTAACAAACTCGAAGTAAACAAAGAGCACTCAATCCTTTGTTGTAAAGTCAACTCTTTTTATTTTTATTCAACATCTACGTTAAAATGGCAATGAAGGTTCTAGGAGAAGTCATTAATTTTGTTTAATATCGCTACGAGTTTAAAATGAAGTGTTAATAAAGTAATTTTGGGAAATGAGCCGCTGTTGAATCGAATCGATTAATTGTATGATGAATTTTGATGATCATTTGTTCAACTTTATTTGCTCAACTAATCAATTTTGCATCTTTGGAAGTTCTATTTTCGACTTGTATTTCCTTTGTTCAGAATAACAAATTCCTGAATATTTATTATTCGAATCGCTATCATTAAGATACATAATATTATAAAACCTGTCATTACACTTAATTTGATTAACTTCGCATATTTGTTCGGACAACAAACTCAATTGTTTTCAAGGATTGTGTCGTTAATTTTTCTGAAAATATATGGCGATAGAAGGGAACCTAAAATTTAACTATTTCAGTTAACCTGAGAATAAATTTTACTGTAGTTGAATTTAAAATATGCTTTGGTAGATTTAATTGTGAATAGAACGAAACAATTAACATGTTGTCACATTTAAGAAAAATTGACACAAATGAAACAACTGGCCATAAACTAATCAAATAAATTTCCTTTGAATTTAGCTTGTAAGGATATAAAAACTAAGTGCTTCATTACGCTTTGCATGTCTCTTTAATCTATAATTTCAGCGAAAATCGAGACAAAGTTGAACCTTTGATCGGCTTTTGTGTAGTTATTGTAGCTGTACCGATTTGTGTGACCGTGAGAGTTACATCGCTAAGACTCATTTATCGGACATTAACCTGTTGTGACACATCATTGGTCGAAAACTTTCATGCGATTCTGAAATTTCTCTGATCATTAGTTTTTCATGAAATGAAATACAAAGTGCAACCTTTGATCGGCTTTTGTGCAGTTATGTGACCAGATTTTTCAATAAAACTTATTTATCTAATGTGAATTTTCAACACTAACCAAAGAAATTAACTCATTTTGAAGAATAAAGTTTTCTGTTTCTTGTGAATAATAGGATAAATGGCCAAAATAAAGAGAACTGTTTATAAATGGAGAAAAGTATTTACAATTGATGTGTACCAACAATTTTTATCGACAGAAAATGAGTTTCGACTCTCTAGTTCTTATGATTACTCGTAGAATCAGGTTCAGCCTAAAATCGAACTGATCTGCTTTACAAGGAACGAGAAAGTTTATTTCTCACAATAAGCTTATTTTCTGGTTGGTAATCAAAATTAACATCGGAAGAATAAGTTTGGTTGAAAAATCTGGTCGCACAACTGTACAAAAGCCAATCGAAGTTTTGACTTTGAACTCGATTTTCTCGTAAAATACAGATCACAGAAATATTTGGATCGCAAGAAAGGACTCAATTCATATGGCTCTACAAAACTAAAGAATCAAAATTAGAAAGAAATTTATTTTTACCAGTTTTTGCGCAACGCTAAAGTACGAATTCACACAAATTGAATAAATGTTCAAAAATGGGTAAAAATTACGGCATCACTTACAATCATCATTCCTTGACCAAACATTAGATTTTACTATGGACAAAAAAATATTGCAATATAATGCTATTCAGGAGGTTACAGATTAAGCTATGGCATTTAATTACTTATATTGTCACATTTGAGCTTGATCTATTGTATAATATGCAGTTAAATGTAACTTGTAGAAGATATTTGTTGAATCCAATACAAATCTTAGGCGTTAGAAGGATATTGTTTATTAAATGGATTAAATTGCATTTTAATTGCTATTCAGTCATATCATGTCATAGCCCATAACACAATCTAGTTTCTGTTCAAGGAATGATGATTGTAAGTGATGCCGTTCTCGAAATATTGATGTTCAAAGTTTGCAGTTAAATGGCCAAAATCGAGAGAACTATCGCCAAATTGAAAAAAGTATTTAGTTGATGATGTGTAACATCAATTTTTATGGTCGAATAGTAAGTTTCAGCTCTCTAACTCTTACGGGCACAGAAAGCGTTTAGTTTAATTGAAAATCGAACTGATCTGTTTTACGAAAAATTTAACATTTTATTTCTCAAAATGAGAACATTTTCTGGTTGATTAACGAAAGTAATACCAACCAAATGAGTATCATGAATAAATATGATTCCGTAATTGTCCAAAAAACGATCGAAGTTTCCACTTTGACCCCGATTTTCTCGAAAACTAATTGTCAGAGAAATATCTAACTCACACTACATGACTCAGTTTTTATGTCCCTACAAAGATTCAGTCAATAAGTTGAATGACATTAGTTTTTAACCATTTTTGAACATTGATTCAATTTGTGTGAGTTCGTACTTTAGCGTTGCGCAAAAACTGGTAAAAATAAATTTCTTTCTAATTTTGATTCTTCAGTTTTGTAGAGCCATATGAATTGAGTCCTTTCTTGCGATCCAAATATTTCTGTGATCTGTATTTTACGAGAAATTCGAGTTCAAAGTCGAAACTTCGATTGGCCTTTGTACAGTTGTGTGACCAGATTTTTCAACCAAACTTATTCTTCCGATGTTAATTTTGATTACCAACCAGAAAATAAGCTTATTGTGACAAATAAACTTTCTCGTGCCTTGTAAAGCAGATCAGTTCGATTTCAGGATGAACCTGATTCTACGAGTAATCATAAGAACTAGAGAGTCGAAACTCATTTACTGTCGATAAAAATTGTTGGTACACATCAATTGTAAATACTTTTCTCCATTTATAAACAGTTCTCTTTATTTTGGCCATTTGTCCTAAAACTTTGAACATCGATATCTCGAGAGTGGTGACCCTTAAAATCGCCATTCTTTGACTAATCATTAGACTGCACAGTCGGCCTTAACAAGGAATAACTCAATGCCATAAACAAGTCTTATCTCACTCCTTTAATAACGAATAACGAATATTCATTTAACAAAGTATAAGGTTTGTTTGAACAACCATTTGCCTTGATTATTGTAAACCAGAAAGCAAATCTAACAGAATATTAAATAGGAGTATATTGCTAACAGTATAATGTACAAATTATAATGTTTTAGGAATTCGAAGCACCAAATGTTTCAATGTAACATATCTTAGGATAGAATCTAATAATTGTTGAAAGAATGGCGATTGTGAGTGCAACCAATCTCGAGATATCGATGTTCAAAGTTTTAGGACAAATGGCCAAAAGAAAGAGAACTGTTTATAAATGGAGAAAAGTATTTACACATTGATGTGTACCAACAATTTTTATCGACAGAAAATGAGTTTCGACTCTCTAATTCTTATGGTTACTCGAAGAATCCTGTTTAACCCGAAATCGAACTGATTTGTTGCACAAGAAACAGAAAACTTTATTCTCCAAAATAAGTTAATTTCTTTGGTTAGTGATGAAAATTCACATTAGATAAATAAGTTTTATTGAAAAATCTGGTCACATAGCGTACAAAAGCCGATCAAAGGTCAACTTTGTACTCCATTTTATGAAAAACTAATGATCAGAGAAATGTCAGAATCGCATAGATGGTTTTGGCTCATGCCTTTGATTCGTGTATTAATGTGAAAACGTGTTTTTAGTAACATGCCTGGTCAATGAATTTAATAGTCAAACATTGGTATTTTATGTGTTCTTTATGCCATTGTTATCGGATTTTAATTTTTATGTACATTTTAATAAAATAATTTATTTTTGAATTGATTCCTTGGATCCTTCATTGTATTTTAATGTCAATTTTAGTAAAGTTCAAATTACATTTATCGAAATTTATTACAATTAGATTCATTCGAATCGATGAAAAGTTAGTAATGATCACTAGTCCCTACTGATTCTCATTGTTGTTTTGATTACTGTTGACTACATTACCTTTCACGTCGTTATTATTGTTATTATTATTGTTGCTTCTCTCCGTTGGGCCAAAAATATCTTCATCGAAACGATAAATAGAATCAGAGTGATTGGCTTGTCGTTGTTCACAGTTACAAACGCAGCCTTGAGCCACATGATTGGAATGGACAGAACTCACACTATTATCCGTATGATGATTTTGATTAGGCCAAGGCCAGGTTTTATGGACAACCATTTCAGGACTGATTGGCTCATGAATGAATTTATTTCTCATCTGGAGTGAATCATTAAGCATAACATGAGGTGAAATACCATTGGCGTGTTCAATCTCTGATAGAATCCATTTCGAATATGATGTTACATTAACATAAAGCAGAGCTCTTGCCGGACAACTAATAGGATCTATTAGAAGACCTTTAAGATAGGTTTGACCTTTATCATGAACAATAATGGGTAAACCAGGAACCAGATAACATTTGTGCGTTTCAACTGAAGCCGAGGAAGCACAAACTATCGAGGCATCTTTAGGCTTTGTAAGCTTACATTTATCTGGATCGTCAATAGTAGTAATTTGAACTGGTTTATGGATACCCAAACTGTACAAAATTGTTGGGTCTTTAGCACGCATATTAAAAACATAATTGATTGAAGGTGTCTGTACTTTGCTCACTGGTTTCTCCAAGTAAACAATGGCCAAGCTAGTTGTGTCTTTCGGATGAGATTTTGGGTTATAACCAGGAACAAAACGAACTTTGTCAATCGGAAAAACGTTCAAATCTTCCTCACAGTGAGGCAAATAATTGGGTATATTTGGGTATATTTTAATCTTTGTTTTACCTCTAATGGAAATGGTTTGTAAATTAGTTTCTCGTCAATTTGTTTTAACCATTTTTTTTACAGTAAATAAGTTACATTTTTACTTACTTTTTAACGCAATTTGCCAGTGTCAAAATACTTCTCGGAGTTAAGAAAACTCCACCGCATAATTTTTCACATCCTTCGTGTATTACCACTGCCATGAATGCAGGATCGTCTTTGGAAACATGGCCATGCAACTCTCTACTACTCCGTTTCAAGTGATATTCAGGAACATCGGTTTTGTTTGGTACAACAAGGGCACTTGCTTGGTAAACTAAAAGACTCAAGTAAAGATAAATTTGCTTCATTTTGGTACAATACTGTTTATCACAATCAACCCAATAATAAGATGATCTTTCAAGATCGCCTTTTTTCATCTAATATGTATAAACACAAATTTAAATTTGACTTGATAAAAATTAAAAGGTTACTTATAAGCAATCACCACAGGTGTAAATTTAGCTCGTTTTTTTCATTTTAGCGATTTAATTACAATTTTTAAAGTAACCATATTTGCATCTTTTTAGTCATTAAAAAGTGTTGTAAGAGTAAATTAAGTTGAAAGGCCAATTCATTGACTTTTTCAGATTCAATTACAACTCAGTAAATCAGTAATTTGATCAGTAATATTGCTAACTACTTATGATAAATTAAGTTTACCAAGGATTTTCAATTGTTTTATTATATTTCAATAAAATTGCCAAGACTTGACCAGAAAAATAAAAATAAATAGTTCTTATTACCGTATTGACTCGCATAGTGGACCCGCGCTTATAAAAAAGTACGCCACCATATAAGCGCCTTTTGAGCCACTGCTAATGCGCGAAGATTATGGCTTATTATGCAAAGGCGCCTCTATTGTCATAAAATTGTGCCTTTAACAGTAGCACGCTCATTTTAAAGTACGAGGCCACTATGCGCGTCAATACGGTAAGTAAATAATTGATAAACTTCAAATTTAAAATCTAACAAACTTGTTGAAACGGGAGATTTGATTAAATTTGAAAGCTATTGAAGATGGCATCTTAAATCATTAAACTTTAAAACAATAGATGTGATATTAAAGACAGGACAAAATTAAACTCTTTTATTTCATAAATCAACTAAAAAATTAAATTACATTAATGTTTAATCAAAACTGAAAAGAATGACTTTTTCCAATTTTTCAATTTAGTAAAAAAATAGCTATAATAGTCATAATAGTCTTCATAGTCATTGATAATACTTCCAATAATATGTCCGATGCCATTGCCTTTACCTCCAGACCCACCACCTCCACCGCCGCTTCCCATATTTCCATTTGCATCTTCATTTTCATTCCCATCACTATTATCAACATTATCATTGTTATCTTCGTCCGAAGTAAACTCAGAATCAGGTGTATCAATATATCCATCGTCCTCTCCATCTTCATCGTCACTTTCAATGATATTAATATTATTATTGTTGTTATTATTGTTATTGTTATTATTAGATGGTCTTTTTTTACCACCACCACCTTCAACACTTTCACTGCCTCCACTGCCTCCATCGACTGTCAAGTTGCTATCGCTATCGCCACCACTGCCATTACCACCTTCAACACCTCCATCGCCTCCTCCATCCTCATTGGTCACTGTTATGTCAATCCCTGAATCATTTCCATTTTCAGTTGGACTTCCATCTTCACCATTATCGGCCGTAAAATTGCCTTCAACATTACCATTACCACTGCTGTCACCAATGTCACCACCACTTTCAACGCCTCCACTACCTTCACTGCCTCCATCGACCGTCAAGTTGCCTTCACTATTGCCTTCGCTATCACCAGTACCACTACCATTACCACCTTCAACACCTCCATCGCCTCCATCATCCTCATTGACCACTGTTATGTCAATCCCTGAATCATTTCCATTTTCATTTACACTTCCATCTTCACCATTATCGGCTGTAAAATTGCCTTCACTATTGCCATCGCCATTTCCATTACCACTACCGTCACCACTGAAATTACCATTGACTTCGTTATTTCCACAAGCGTTTCCACTCCCAAAGTAACATTCAGTACTAGATCCGTTGCTAGTATAAGTGTTTCCTCCATTTTCAAATTCGACATTACCATTGCCGTTACCACTGCCGCCATCATTGTCATTAGCACTGCCATCGTTATTGTCATTGCTATTGTCATTATCATCGACGTGATCATTTCCATTCTCCCCAGCTGGCAATTCACCATTACCAGAACCTTCAGGATCTGGTCGATTTTCATCGTGATTGTTATTATTGTTGTTGTTATTATTATTACTGCTACCATCACCATCACCAATGTTATTATTATTATTATTATTGTTATTATTGTCATCACCACCGTTGCCGTTGTTGTTATTGTTGTTATTATTGTTGTTATTACTGCTACTAGAACCATCTGAAGAAGCTAAATTATTATTGTTGTTATTATTATTGTGATTGTTATCACCCAAATTTAAATTTGTATTGATATTTTCAACATTTTCACTCATATTGAGAATGTTAGTTTGATTGCCTACATGGTGTTGTTGGTTAACATTAATATTAACAATCTGGATTTGTCCATGGTTAACATTAACAGGCAATGAACTGGGTAAAGTTGGAGCAATATTAACCAAATTGATAGACATATTTCTCAATTCATTAACTATCCAAGTCATTTGGGAAGTTACATTAGCTATCAATGTTTTCGCTGTTTTACAGTTTTCCCCTGAACAAGAACCATGAGCAATTATTCCAATCAAATAGCGCTGAGGTATTGGCGGTATCGATGATGTTAAGGATAAATTTAAAGAAGGTGTCAGTGCTGGTGGGATAAATGATGAAAATAGAGTTGACTCCCAAACAATTGGAAATCCTTCATCTTTTAGGCAACTGCCATTAATCAATTCAGTTGAAGCACAAAACGTTTTATCAGGTAAAGTTTGCGTGTAATACTTTTGACATGAGCTTGAATTGACAATCAAAGTGTGCATTTTAACCAGATCAGCTGCATGGCTAGCAGACCAATAGTATAATGAATGGTTTTCCCGTGAATCGAAAGCACGATCAACAGTATTATTGTCAGCAATCAAACCGATCGGCTCTACATATTGATGAGCTGAATTGTACAAAATAATCAACGCCAAATTATCAGAGCTGAGGCCATCATTGGTTAAATTATGGCTGGGATGAAATTTAATCCTAAATATTGGATAAGGAATCTGTTCCCAATGACAATCTGGTAAATGGTTATCCAAATTGGGATAAACACGAAGTCTACCGATTCCTCTATGAGACAAGAAACTCAATTAGCAATATTTAACAAAGCAATACACATTACTTACATTTTAGCACAATTTGCCGTTGTTAAGATAACTGTTGGTGCAATAAAGACTCCACCGCAAGAAGATTGACAGTTGTTTGAATAAATAATAGCCATAAATTTATCGACTGCAGGTGCAACATGATTAAATCTAAGCGAAATGTTTTGAAATCCCAATTTGTGATGGTTTATTGAACTTGACTCTGATAGAGCAATTAAACAGGTTAAATGTAACAAAATCAAAGTATTCATATCATCAAGAATGGCCTTTAAAGATTTGGATTTTGTTTTTAAATTACAAGATTTTAACTTTCTTACTTGAATAATGTCGCTTCAATATAGACATTGTGCACAAATCTATTTAGTTTTTCATTAATTACTTTAACTAGTATTTTATTACACTCAACCATATTTGCATTTCTCATTAATCGCTTGTTATTAAATGGAAATTTTAATGGTTAAGATGGGAACAAACCAACTGACATTGACTAAAGACATAATTTACTTTAATTCATGATCAAATGGAAAACTCGGAAATCTTTGGAAAATTTGGTAATAAAAAGACACCAATCATCATAATTGTCCCATTTGTGCAAAATTTAGACAAAAACTGAAAAATGCATTTCAATCAAATTTAGACTCTGATAATTTGTAGGGATATAAAGGCTGAGTCTGGTAGAGCGATTTAGATATTTCTCTGATTTAAAATACAGGTCAAAGTGGAAACTTAGACCGCTTTTTGTACCATTATGGAAGCAGATTTTTCATGATACTCATTTAGTTGGTATTGCTTTTGATGATTAACCTTAAAATAAACTTATTTGTATAGATAGAAATTTCGTTTCTGTAAGAGAGATCCATTCGATTTTCAATTTAAACAATCAACACCGATTTGTGTGCTGGAACTCGAGCTGGAGCTGAAACAACTGGCCATAAACTAATCAAATAAATTTCCTTTGAATTTACATTGAAGTTATCTTGTAAGGACATAAAAACTAAGTGCTTCCTTACGCTTTGCATATCTCTTTAATCTATACCTTCAGCGAAAATGAGACAAAGTTGAACCTTTGATCGGCTTTTGTGCAGTTATGTGACCAGATTTTTCAATAAAACTTATTTATCTAATGTGAATTTTCATCACTAACCAAAGAAATCAACTTATTTTGAAGAATAAAGTTTTCTGTTTCTTGTGAAACAAATCAGTTCGATTTCGGGTTAAACAGGATTCTTCGAGTAACCATAAGAACTAGAGAGTCGAAACTCATTTTCTGTCGATAAAAATTGTTGGTACACATCAATGTGTAAATACTTTTCTCCATTTATAAACAGTTCTCTTTCTTTTGGCCATTTGTCCTAAAACTTTGAACATCGATATCTCGAGATTGGTTGCACTCACAATCGCCATTCTTTCAACAATTATTAGATTCTATCCTAAGATGTGTTACCTTGAAACATTTGGTGCTTCGAATTCCTAAAACATTATAATTTGTACATTATACTGTTAGCAATATACTCCTATTTAATATTCTGTTAGATTTGCTTTCTGGTTTACAATAATCAAGGCAAATGGTTGTTCAAACAAACCTTATACTTTGTTAAATGAATATTCGTTATTCGTTATTAAAGGAGTGAGATAAGACTTGTTTATGGCATTGAGTTATTCCTTGTTAAGGCCGACTGTGCAGTCTAATGATTAGTCAAAGAATGGCGATTTTAAGGGTCACCACTCTCGAGATATCGATGTTCAAAGTTTTAGGACAAATGGCCAAAATAAAGAGAACTGTTTATAAATGGAGAAAAGTATTTACACATTGATGTGTACCAACAATTTTTATCGACAGTAAATGAGTTTCGACTCTCTAGTTCTTATGATTACTCGTAGAATCAGGTTCATCCTGAAATCGAACTGATCTGCTTTACAAGGCACGAGAAAGTTTATTTGTCACAATAAGCTTATTTTCTGGTTGGTAATCAAAAGTAACATCGGAATAATAAGTTTGGTTGAAAAATCTGGTCGCACAACTGTACAAAAGCCGATCGAAGTTTTGACTTTGAACTCGATTTTCTCGTAAAATACAGCTCACAGAAATCTTTGGATCGCAAGAAAGGACTCAATTCATATGGCTCTACAAAACTAAAGAATCAAAATTAGAAAGAAATTTATTTTTACCAGTTTTTGCGCAACGCTAAAGTACGAATTCACACAAATTGAATAAATGTTCAAAAATGGGTAAAAACTAATGTCATTCAAACTTATTGACTGAATCTTTGTAGGGACATAAAAACTGAGTCATGTAGTGTGATTTAGATATTTCTCTGACAATTAGTTTTCGAGAAAATCGGGGTCAAAGTGGAAACTTCGATCGTTTTTTGGACAATAATGGAGTCATATTTATTCATGATACTCATTTGGTTGGTATTACTTTCGTTAATCAACCAGAAAATGTGCTCATTTTGAGAAATAAAATGTTAAATTTTTCGTAAAACAGATCAGTTCGATTTTCAATTAAACTAAACGCTTTCTGTGCCCGTAAGAGTTAGAGAGCTGAAACTTACTATTCGACCATAAAAATTGATGTTACACATCATCAACTAAATACTTTTTTCAATTTGGCGATAGTTCTCTCGATTTTGGCCATTTAACTGCAAACTTTGAACATCAATATTTCGAGAACGGCATCACTTACAATCATCATTCCTTGACCAAACATTAGATTTTACTATGGACAAAAAAATATTGCAATATAATGCTATTCAGGAGGTTACAGATTAAGCTATGGCATTTAATTACTTATATTGTCACATTTGAGCTTGATTTATTGTATAATATGCAGTTAAATGTAGCTTGTAGAAGATATTTGTTAAATCCAATACAAATTTTAGGTTTAGAAGGATTAAATTGCATTTTATTAATATTCGAGTTTCATTGGATTTGCAGTAATTTGCTATTCTAGTCCATAGTAAAATCTCATGTGTTGACAAGGAAAGATGGTTGTAGGTTAGGCCATTCTCGAAATATTGAGGTTCAAAGTTTTCACGTAAATGACCAAAATCGAGAGAACTATCGCCAAACTGCAAAAAGTATCCCTAAACGGATTTATCTCAACCAGTTTTACTTACAAATAACAAGTTTAAGATCTTAAACTCTCACGGACACCGACATCGAACGGCTCAACTAAAAATCGAACTAAACTGTTTTACAGAAAAAGAAAAGTTTTTTTTTCAAAATATTTGCATTTTCTGGTTAGCAATCAAAAGTTAAATCATAGAAATAACTTTTATGGAAAAATCTGGTCATACAATTGTACAAAATGCGATCGAAGTTTCAACTTTGAACTCGATTTTCTCAAAAACTACCGATCAGAGAAATATTTAAATTGCAAAAATGAATTCAGTTTTTATGTCCCTACAAACTATTAAAGTCTAAATTTGAAATAAATTGATTTTCAGCCGTTTATCTCGCACATTCTGCACGCGAAAATGCTGTTATCTAATGAAACTCACAAATGGTCATTCATATTCGTTTTTGCTCTTTTAAGTCCCGTAAATAACGCAGTTTTGTTATTATATTTATCGAGACATAAATTTTGTTATCAAGCAATTTCACCAATGTTGATAAACTTGCCCAAGAAGTGTATTCAATAAGTTCTGGTTCATTTAATAAGCTAAATTATTATCGAATATTTTGTATTACATTGATAGAAAGCTCTTCATAGAACTATTTCGTAAATTTTCTCATCAAAATGATTAACAATAAAGAATGGATAAATTCAAGCAAAAAAGTGCTCCAAATCTTAATTGTCCACCGTTCCAATCTTTATTAGAAGGTGCCCCTAACTAATCCTCTTAATAAAACAGATAAATTGCACGATTTTCCTCCAAATGTTTAAATTTTATCCTTCTATTAATAGTCCCAATTGATCCAAGTCTTGTGGCGAAAGCAAAGTAGAGAGAGCATAAGGCCAGCGCATAAAGTTAACACGCAGAATTGTTTGCCTGTTAGCGTTTTTTGCGGTTAACGCAATAATTTCCACTCAAGCAAAAGTATCAATGTCTGCTTATACACTTCATAAATTATGTTAGACTCTTAAATAAAATACTAGCTCACTGGTCAAAGAGTTGGTCAAGTTTGATTGACAATTAAGAGTGTGAGAGGATCGAGGTTGCGTCAATGTATCTTTTTGTTACTAGAAATTTAAACATGCGTGAAGCGCCCATAAATTTTATTAAACGCATAGCTGGCGTCAAATCTGTTAAGTTTTAAGCTCGTTCTTATAGCGTCTTTACTTGGATCAATTGGGAGTAAAATATTCATAACCGATTCATGCATTGTTTGAGCCCTATTATGTTCATTGAAAAATCTCATTCTATTGTTTTCCATGAAAACTGGTCCAGTATAAATAGTTATATTAAAGACTAATATTGATTTAATAGGTATCAAACGGTTAAATCAAGAGATAATTAAAAACTTTCAGGCATTGTTAAGATTGGTGAAAAATTAATGAATAACTTTAATTATTACAATGAGACATTTACAAGCAATAAGTGGAAATGAAACATGAAAACATCATGAAAACATGAAAAATGGACAGCTCTAAAATTTATTAAGCTGTTAGATAGCTACTTAAATCAAATGCTGAATTTAATGAAAAAATATCAATAGAAAATAAATTCAATAACTGAAGAATACGTTAGACATTGGGTCTAGACTGACGAGCACGTCCTCTACCTAATGGTCTTGGAATATCGGGAACAACAGTTGGTTTGACATCTCCATTGTTTGATGATCCGTTACTACTATCATCTCGAGCTCTGAAGGGTGAAGTGCATGGTTCTTGACCTGGTAGTCTTGGTAAGTGGTCACCGTTCGAGTGTCCTGACGTGGATGATGTTGAAGGTGTTACACAGGGTTCTGCTTTAAGCGTGCCCTCGATTAATCTAACATCAGTAGCAGGGAAAAAGTGGGGACCATTCCTAGGACTGGGCGCTTCTCTTTTAAAAGATGTATTATCTTTCGGTAAGTTTCTAGCTGATCCACGACCCACAGAAGTAGGCCAAGAAATAGTATGAGTTTCGCTGACAGGTCTTAATGGCTCATCAAAATCTTCATCGAAATATCTTCTTCTTTGAGGAAATTTAGATGTAGTGATATCTTTGTCGAAGTTGCCCCAGTTGTCATCCTCTTCTATTTCAGGGTCTGACCTAAGCTCTAATGGGAGGTGTTCTGGCTTGAGATCAACTTCGTAAAGCTTACAAAGGTGTTCAGACATTAACCAACAGTGTTTTTTGGCCACCGTTACAGCACAGTAGCGTGTATCCTTGTTTGTATGATAATCACAGCGTCCATCATAGTCGTATTTTGAACAATCAAGCATATCAAGAAGAAGAGCTTTGATTCCATATCCTTTCTTTTGGCTCAAAAAGAAAAAGAGATCAGCACAATCAAGAACTTCAATTCCATCTGTAAAATGCTCTAAACCAGCTTCTTGAGCAATTTTTTTTAAGCAACCTTTGTTTTGCCAAATTTGGTCTGTTTCGGAGAATATAATCTTTACAGGTTTCCCTTCATCAATATACACTTCATCAATTATTGCATTGTTAAAAATATCATGTAAATCACAAACTAAGTCGTCGAATTCTCTTCTTCTTTTTTCCATATCATATTCTCCAGTAAGTAAGTCCTTGGTACAACCAATTGCTTCACTTAGATCAGATGTTTCTATTTCGTGTTTTTTTGCATGTTCTTTAACTACTCTGGCCATAGCCACAGGCGTCTTTCCGGGGTCTGTGAATTTATTGATAAAAAATGTTATTCCCTCAGAGATACAGTATTCAGCTATTCCAATTTCCATCGGATAGTAAGTATCTTCATAGACGCATTCATCATTTGATTCTACTTCTTTCCGAGTGGCACATAATACATTTGAAGCAATGAAGTAAAATTTTTGTTTTATAATTCTTTCAACATCAGCACTCTCGATAAATTTTCTCAAAGAATCTGTCAACTTCTTTCTTCTACACTGTTCTGCAGTAACTATGACACTTGCACTTGAACATCGAGATTCGGGTCTGGAAATAGGGACATCTGGATCTGGTTTAATAGAATTTGGCTCAACTTTGACTTTGCGGCTTGTCATTTCTTGGGCAAAATCCCTCAAAGGATATCTCTCTCCGGCTTTGTATTCTTTATCCTTATCAATAAATGGTTTTCTTTCCTCCGGAGACATATTTTTCCACTTTTCTCCAGCAGGTCCACTTACTTGTGCCATTGATAGCAATTTTTTCGTTTTATAGTATTCTTCCTTCTGAAGATGAACCATAAACCACCAAAAAGCCGAAGACTTTTGTTTACCCATGATAACGCTAAAAGAAAAAAAATGAAAAAAAGAATTTTTAAAAGGTAAGATCGCACTTTGTAAGCTTATAGCAACATCCAACAACTAAATAGCCTGAGAAAAATATATTAAGATGCGTGTCTAATTCTCAATGAGACTCTTTAAAAGCAATATCGATAAAAATTGGAATTAAGATTTGCATAAAAAACGGTTTAAAACGTCGACAATTATATGATTATATGATCTTTATATGATTAATTTGAGATAAATTTATACTTACATTTCTGCAGGTGTGATTAATCAAAGTTGGACACTAATGGCAGTTCAAAAAAACACAGGAACAGAACTGGTTACTGGTTAAATTAGATAACAAATTATTTAACAGTTAGATGCAGTTTAGAAGAAAAAAATTAAGTTTGTGTGCCTCGTTGCCAGGGTAGCACAGCTGGTTAGGCCTGTTACTCGAAAAGGAGTCAAAACAAAGAGTAATATTTGATGTTAGTGACGCTAGTGGCGTGGATTCACTTTTTTAAGCTTGAACAACCTAAAGCTTGTACTTCTCTTCCTTCTCTTCTTCTTCTGTATTCTCTCTTTTTTAACTTGGGCAGTATAGTTTCAACTCTTTCGCTCATTTCAGGATTGACTTTGTTCATCTTCGGTCACATTTGTGTTCACATTGCTCACCAGTAAATTAATTGACATTCACAATGGATTACTATAAGATATTAGAGGTTCAAAGAAGTGCTTCGGCTGTTGAGATTAAAAAAGCGTAAGTATTCCTATTATTTTATAAGAAAATCAATATCTTGATCCTTGTTTTCTACTTTTTCTTTCTTTATTGTTTTACTTGATCAACCATTAACCCAAATTAATTTCTCTTTTTCATCCATTTTTGTTTTCAGGTATCGAAGGCTTGCTTTAAAATGGCACCCTGATAAGAATCCAGACAAAAAAGAAGAAGCTAAAAGAAAATTTCAGGAAATTTCTGAAGCGTACGAAGTATTATCTGATGGTAAGTTAAATATATTTTTTTAAATTCACTTTGGTTCAATTTTCCCTTCGACATTATGTGTTTATTTATATATTCACAGAAAAAAAGAAACAAATCTACGATACTTATGGTAAAGATGGCTTGGTTAATGGTGGTAGCCGTCATACTAGACCAGATCTCTCATCTTTCAACTCATTCACTTTCCGTGATCCTGAATCGGTGTTTAGAGAATTTTTCGGAACAGATCCATTTTTCTCTTTCTTCGGTGATGGTGGCATGCACAACTCAGACACATTCTTCAATCCAGTTCGATCATTCGATATCTTCAATTCCAGTTCCAATATGGCCAGTAAACCTGGAGTCAAGCGTACTACAACGTCAACCCGTTTTGTAAACGGAAGAAAAATAGAAACAAAAAAAGTTATTGAGAACGGTGTTGAAACTGTAACCGTCATTGAAGATGGCATGCTCAAGTCTCGTACTGTTAATGGTGTTCCTCAAGCTGTACAACATCATAATCATAATCATCATCATCATCATGGTTACAATATCATTTAGAGAAGAGTCTTCACATAAGATTAAGCTGATGAACATGGGAAAATCGATGATCGTGATTTTACTTTTATACTCGACTTTCGTTTGTTTATCTGACAACTTGAGTTAAGAAAAAAAATAAAGGTACGTCAGATTCATCCTTGAGAAAGAGAAATGAAGAAAAGAAGAAGATGAGAAAAGTAAAAAAGAACCAGGCGGTATAAACCTTATTAACCAACATTTACCGGTCCAACCACCAATGTAAATTTAATGTGTTAATTTTTATTTTTATTTTTCCATAGAAGTCAAAGCCTAATTTCTTTGATAGCTAATTTCATGATCAAGTAAATTTTTTTGTTGGTTAAATCTTCTTTTGTTCACATTTATTTATTTATTTATAGTATGAATCAAAATTTTGTGCGTTTGTATATAAAACATACACTCACACTCACACATCATACAGCATACTGATTACCTGATAAGCATGATCATGATGATTTTATAATAATAATTTGTCCTCACATTTGAAAAAAGAAAGCTTTCAGTCTCTTTTTCTGTTCATCTTTGCACATCACAATTGAGTTTTTTTAAAAAATATATTTCCATCAAAATCATAATCATTTTCGCTTACCTAAACGATTACCTCAAGTAATATTCCTACGCTTGTCCTTCTCAGGATTATCGGTCGGTTGCGTTGGTCGTTTTCTCCTTCTAATATCTTGCTATTTAAGTATTGAATATGCTAAATTAATCGAGAACGGGGTTTTCTGAGAAAATGCTTTTGATTTATGAATTATAATGCTTAGTAGTTAATAGCTACACCAATTGGTTAACAATTTAAGTGGAAGCAACAGTCTGTTGTAGAGGGAGACAGAAAAGAGAAACCCTGACATTGAATGATAATCGAAAGAAACTTCCAGAACAAAAGTGATCGATAATAGAATGAAATAATTTGAAGAACAAAAAAACTCTTGACAACTATTTATTGTTATTATTGTCACAATATTTGTCTCAAATGATAAAATTGATAATCAATATTGAAAAGACTTATGTCTCAAAAACCGATACTAATCCATATCGGTAAAGGTCTCTTAGAGGCCACTTGTCCTGTAAACATCTCAATCTTTACCAAAATTTACATTTTTTCCAGATTAAATTGATTAATGGATAACATTATTGGTTAACATTTCACTACTTATTTTATTAACCTTATAAACTACAGAGTTGAGACCTTTTTTTGGGTAATTAATGAATTATTTGCCTTCACTGAAAATGAAGTCAAACAAGTTAATAATTTAGGTGTAAGGTTAATTGTTTTTTGATTTTCTGAAAACCCAAAAACAGGAAGGAATACAATTGTTATTTAATGTTCTGGATTTTCATGGAAAAAAATTGACTGCACCAAATATCAATTAACTAAGCTGACTCATTTCTAAATCATGGAATCAAATATCAGAATGTAAACATTGAAATGAAGAATTGTAATTATGATTTCTGTTAACCGGTTCATGAAGACTAGCCGATTCAACCAGAATCTGCTCATTTTCATAATTAATTGTGACCTTCCTTGTTCCTCAACAAACACCTACATTTTGATAAAAATTTGTATCACAACCCTTGTAACTTTTGAGAGGCAGTTGATTGTTGAATACAGAAATAAAAAAGTTAAAATAATGGCCACTTTTAATCGACATGAACAATCGTAGACTTCAATTGTGACTCTCAGGTTATTCAACTTTGAAACTTCTGTTAAATAGGGAAGAGGAAAGAAGATTATTTGACCGTTGATCATCATTATTATTAACATGTGATGAGCTTTTTGGTTGATGATGTACAAGATGAACAATTTAAGAGTATTACTGTTATTATGATTGACTTTGCCTTATATTTTCAGCCTCTCTGATTGTTTAATTTTCATCCCTTTTCCTCCTAAATTTATCCACTTCTCATTTTGACTCTCACTTCAATCACTTTTGATTTAACAGTAAATTGTAAAATAGATCATTAACCTTCCATTACTTTTATTTTCGTCTCTTGGTCATGATTATCATCTTCAATAATGTTTACCTTTTTTTACCCTGTATTCAACTTCCTCATGTCTAAGTTGAATACTTCAAAAGTCATGTTTATGAATGATTGGTCGACTAATAGCATGAAAGTAAACCCATTTCTGTGTAATCATTCATGATTGATTGACCATCAAAAGTTTCGTGCCTTTGAATAACGGTTCCAGGTTATTCAAATTGAGCCACTTAATCAATCCACCAGCAACCTCAAACTCACAAATCTCCAATCTCCATGAACTCAAGTAAACACAGATAATTGCCAATGGTATTGGGTATTAATTAAACACTTAATGATATACTTTCTTCCAGAAAAGGTGCATCTTTGTTGTCCGGTAATTTTTTCAACAATCCAAGTTGAACTATTACTTAAAACACTTTAATATAATAATGATTATTGTATTGTTTGTATCTTGATGTATTGTTCAAAACTATTATTTATTAAATTTCATTATTACGTTGATGGTCAATCTTTTTTTTTCTAATCAAAAATTAATTTCCAAAAATAAAAGCTTCTGTTTCAACAAAATGAAGAAACAATTGAACAACATCAGCTGTTTTTGTTTATTTCCTAAAGACGCTCCAATGTTTAACAATTGCTATCAAATCCGAAAAGATTTGCTTTTATAATTTAAAATCCAATGTCATTATCCTTTTGATTTTTAATCAATCATATTTATATTTAACAATGGTTCAATCTTTGATAATAATCAAATTACCTTCCAATGCCAATTGTTATCAAACACATCATTGTTTCGATTACATCTAGAAACGTTTATTTATAATCGTTGTAAAAACTGATTAGAGATGAGCCAAGTTAACAGAAAATGCAAGTCAAACCAAAAAATGCTTGGAAATGAATATAACAGTAAGCAAAGTAGCTAATAATTGAAAATATTGATAATAAATCAAAATGAATCTTAATTTTCCTCTTGACTGTCATCTCTTTAACTCCGCTTCAGAAAGCTTCTTGTCCATAAATATCAAATAGTCGCTGAAATAACAAAAAATTGGATATTTTCAAGTTGCTGAATTTCCAGACTTTCCTGGCTTTAATTCACTGAGAAAAATTTTAACCAAAGGATTTAGAAACCTTAAACTTGACCTCAACCGAAATGTACCAATAAAAATTGCTATGGACTACAAACAAGGTTGTAAGACCAATGAGGCTTTGTAAGAATATTGGACAATTTACTAATTGCAAATTAGATGAATTGATTTTTATATAATTTTTGTTGATTCAAAATCTAGGAGCTGTAAAGGTTTCATTTATCTGCACAATTTCATCCAAATAATGCGATTCAAGTTTAAACTCGGCAAATAAACGCGCCTCATTCAATGAAAAATCCTGTTTTAAAGTTGTTTAATTGAACGACTAACATAGATTTGGTGTTAAATTAACAAAGGTAAGGTTTTTTGAGTCTTTTGTATCACCATTACCACATTTGCTGCTATTAATATTATTATTTTACAACCATGGTGGGAGAAAGAAACTCAATGTTTTAGTTCCGGATTGACTCGGTCATGAATTGCATGATCATGATCATCTTCCTCCTTTTCATTTGTATTATATTAATATTGTTTTACTTTTTTTGTGTGTAATGTCTTTAATCTTGTTTCTTCTTCTTCTTCTTCTTTCTCCTTCTTCCTGCCTCCGGGTTCAATATACATTGGATTGCGGAAGAAAGAACTAGATAACTAGAAAAGATTAACATGAAGATAGCTATGAATATCACCGACAACTTATGAATGACTGGCTTTTGCTATTACTACACATATTACTAGTTGAGTGGAACCCTAAACTCAATGATTAACATAAAAAAACCAAACCTAATCAAAGCTATTCTTAACTGTACTTGGCCTCACCTTATTTCTGGTTTCAACCTTTTGGTTTCATCGTTTGGTTCCTCTATATTACTATTATTACAAAGTATAACATTGCATCAATTGGAAGTAACTCTTCTCAGGTCAATCCCTTCAGGAAGATGAACCAGAAAGATATCTTCATTCAATACCATCTTTAACCATATTAATCGAGGTGGAAGCAAGAAAAAAAGGGAAATTAATAACTGTAACTTTATCTTTCATTGCTCACCCCATTTGGGTTCTTCATTATAGTTACCGTTAGGAATACATTTATCTTTACTCATTGAACAATAAACACTTTAATTAGGATTAGCAAATATTGAGTGACATTAAATAACAATATTTATCCTTTTTTTGGAATTGTCACACAACAATTTGGCTGATTTTTATTGATAGTCAATATTGTGTTCAACAGCTTGGATAGACTCTTCACAAACAATGTACATTCATAAATTATTATATAACAATAGCGATTTCTGGTGAAATGGGAAATGCTCATTGATATTTTCATCAAACATGATATTCAAACAATTTGAAATTGTCAATATAACTTTAGTTATTACCACAATCAACTAATGCAATACTTTGCAATCAGCTGTGTTTACATTGGGTTATAATTATATTTCACTATTTTCAGTGTTGATAGGTTATTGCTGATAACTTACATTTCTTGATCATGGTTAATCAGGTTTCAACTGTTTTAACCTTTTAAAATAATCTTTGACTTAAATCTTAGAGGACATTAATCTTGACAGCAATGTAGATACTATTCACCGATAGCTTACTAACTATAAATAGTTCAATCTAGATATACCTGAACAAGACTGGGATTAATGAAATCTCTCTACTTAATCTCTTTTCATAAAGTAAACATATTTTTTTCTGTTTAAACATGTTCAAACTCTTAAGATCAAGGATTGAAATATGATTGGTAATGCATTGACTTACGGTGATTTAATGAATGAACTGAATGTCCAATACATTATAACATCTTAATCATCTTAACACCAATGTCTAATCAAAAATACGGCGATCCATCAATAATGTATCCAGCGAGTTCAAACACATTACCTTAAATGTAAATTTAAAAGCTCATCGAAAATGATTACAATCAATACAAAAAAATCTATGCAAATTTAATTTGATTGACCATAGTATAAAATGCAAATGATAATAAATTGTTCAAGTTAAACAATCTAGAGCTCATTTGATTGTTTCACTTACAATTCAACAAATTGAATTAACTCTCGTGTTTTTTAGTAGCTTTTAAGGCGCCATCGAGTGTTTATCATTACAATTGTTTACCAGTTTGCTCGGTTACTCTTTGGATGTATTTGTAACTGTAACCGGTTAATTTTTGGTTACTCAAAGTAACTTACTTTAAGAGGCAAATTCAAAAAATTAGCAAAAAGATTTTTTGTTGAAACAATAGATGGCGTAAAAATAAGTCAACTTCATTTCACTTCATAATTCAAATCAATTAATGAGAATTAATGTTTACTGATCATCGAACCAATTTGATTCGAAGATTTTTGCAGAGTGTTGCTTCGAGAGTAGACTTTGAATATTTAATTTGTATTTACTCTGATTTTGTCAATTTATCCGTTCGTGATAATAGTTCAAATCAATGAACAATTTAATTCGATATTTTTCCATCTTGTTTGAAACTCAAAAATAGACTCAAGACTGAAACTCAATTCACTTTTAATGAATCAGTTGTTGAATTTTTACTAACATAATTTAGTTCTTTGACGTGAGTCAATTTGTGAAATTTAAATAGCGTTGAAATTATCCAAAAACGCTAAATCAAGATAGATGGATAGCTTTAAAAAGTTGAATGTTCCGAATTTAATTAGTAAAAAGATTATATCTGCGTATTATTAGATCAAAGAGTATAATTAAATTTATCGATTAGATATGAGAGGACCCTAACATGAAAGTTCTGAATTCAATTTGATCAATAGATATTAGTTTTTGAATGTTGCAAATCCATAACAATTCAAAGACATTTTTGCTTGGCAATTATTCGAATGTTTCGATTACCCGAATTATTATGAATGTTGAATAAAATATAAAAGGTCATTTCAACTCTCAACTTAAATGCAAAAGCATGATGCTGTTTATATTAATATTGATGAGTGAAATTCACTTAATTAATAAATATTTATGATGAAGTACTTGAATCGAGGCATTGACAAGAAAACAAGTATCCATGAGGTAAAAATGCCAAAATTTGACTTTCAAGCTGGTCCAAGAGCTCCAATGCACGAGAGCTTTATTCTTGAAAGCTCTGAAAGTTTTGGAAGTCGACGATAATCATTGACTGAATTGATCACACTTTTTAGTGAGAAATTGACGAGATTCTGAACTATCGAAACTTTGAGAATTAGCGTGATCACGAAGAAAAATTAGCAAACGATCTTAAATAAATAAGTTTAACTATATAATAAAGTAATAAACGAGAAACAATTCACTTCGAATAATTTGAATGAACTTCATTTTGTGAAAGTTAATAGCTTTATTCCAATTATCATCGTATCATTCCTATTGCTTTTATAGATGTTTGTTAATCAAAACCAATTTCAAGAATAAAGTTTAAGATGCTTTAGAAACGCATGGATATCTTGCTTATAATAAGGTCTTGTAGCCAATGCTGAGGTGATATTTTCGGGCATCTCTTTCCAGAGGTAAAAGTCAATATTGTTATTTGTTAATTTAGTAACAATTTCAGTTAACTGTGCTTCATCTGCCTTGAGGACAACTTTGTGCATATTTTCTAAGTCTTGAAGATACGATTTGGTAAAATCATGTTCCTTGAATTTAGTTAATGCAGCAACAGATGCATGACATCCTTGAGCTAGTGACATTCGGAAAAATGATGAAAGAAAATATATTAGCTTTCAAGTTTACATATTAGATCTAAAAATTGGATTTCAGGATGAATAAAAAATGAAATACCATAAAAACAAAAAACAAACAAACGAGAAAAAAATGGATAACAACCAAAGAGTAAGCTTTGTGTTTAAATACAGAAAGATTAAAATGATATTACTTACCAATCAAAGCCCCTAATGGCCAGTTTAGATCACATCGAACCACAATATATTGAATTAAAGCCATCTGAATAATTGCCAAATTATGGAGACCTTAACAGATTCCTTGAAATAATTGAAGCAACAATGAAAAGAAACAACGTCTCCACGCAGAAGCTCAACAGGCTAGTTGCATAACAGCTGATGTTGATAGTAAAAATTGAAGTTGGAAGAGTTGTTTATATGTTGCCTTCTCTCCTCAATTCGTGCCTCTTTTTCATGTTGCCTGTGTAACAATCTGTTGTGAAGATCCTTTCAACCTTACTATTTTTAGTTTGTCACTGTAATTACTATTATTATTACATTAATTTCAAGAACATCAACTTTCACTCCTCTCCTCGCCTCTTCTTTGTAACTCTTTTCTTTCATAGCTTATTAATGATCAAGTTTTCCACTTCTCATCAACTCAAGTTGTTCTACTAGTATTTTAAAAACTCTTGTTTTCACTCTACAAACGTGCCCATTCTTAATCAGACAGCCAGAGCTATTTTCCATATCAACCAATCGATTTAAGATTGATTAATAATCTTGTGTTACAACAATAACTAGTGGCTTGCTGAAATTAAAGGAGTTTGTCAAATGGTGATTATGCTTTTTTCGTACCTCATTCCATTGGAATTCGAAACATTGATTGGAAAGTAATTAATAAAACCAAACACGGTGTCACTCAAATTTAATTGAAGTTCAACTGCTTATTTTCACTTTCTCGCTCGCTAATCTGTCTCCTGAAAGTCTTCTCAACTCAGTTCAACATTAATTTGAACTTTTAGTTGATTTTCTTCCGTTCACCAAACCTGATTGTATAATTGTTTCAACCTAAATCAAGTGGAGCTAATGATTATTGCTGCAATCATACAAATATACAAATTAAATATTTATATTGCAACATTAGCGTCTCACTGAATCCACAGACGTGTCGAAGTGATTTTTCACCAAAGTGCCCTCTTGTTTTGCTTTAGTTGTGTCTGATTTCTTATTGATCAACTTCATCTCCATCATTTAACCAAAAACCAAACCGGTTCTGGTTGCTTTTATTTTTTATTAATAGCAACACATTTCCAATTGAAAAGCTGACCTGCTTCAGTTCGGAGAAAGTGTTGACTGCTTTCTTCATTTCTCTTCTTTTTACTTATTTTACTTTTTTTACTTTTACACTAACGTGTTAGCTTGATAGTGAAATTCAGGAAGTAAATAATATCATCCTGACACATTAGCTATCACTTAGCTTTTGAATATAGATCCATATCGCTTAAAACATTGTCCTTTGATTTTCTCGTAAACTGTGATCAACAAACATTTCACTCTCTCCTTTGCTCATCTCGTACTTTTCATTGGAAGGATAATCTCAACATTCACCCTGTGATATTAGTTCATGTGATTTATTGGTCGACCATTGCATCTTTCTTATCAATCTTCAATCTAGTTATCAATATGCTTCACAAAATTAAATCTCTTCTTAGTTCTATCCTCTCATCTCAATTGATCTGTGCTGTGGGATAAAATGTTAATTTAGTGAAAGAAGCAAGAAATATTTACCAACATCAACAATCTACTTCCAAAATGATCAGGACAATCGCTGTTATTTCAAAAGTATTTATTGCCTGCTGTACCAATGTTTTTCTTCTTGAGGCAATATCAAGGTACTTTTATCCCTGATACCAATTGAATTCCCAATTTTGATCATTCTCTTTCATTTCTTCTACTAACAGAGAATCTCCAGGCTCAGCTAACTTAATTACCTTTTCACAATTTGCTCTGGTCGCCTTTCAAGGATTATTAGTCAATTACTTTAAAGGAAAACCAAGAGTAATACCTTTAACGTAAGCATTAACTACCTGATCAAGTTTATCAGAATTAATTATTGTTTCCTCTTTTTCAGGGAATATGCAAAAATGGTGATATTGTTCTTTTTTGTTAGCACTGGAAATAACTTTGCTCTTAATTATAATATCTCGGTGCCTCTCCATGTAATATTTAAGTCGGTGTGTAATCCATTGAACGTGCTTGAACTTAGAATTGAAGATATTTTCTTTTTCATGTAACTTTTGCCATAGTTTGAACTTGAATCTCAACTACTCCAAAATTGATAGATTATCTTTTATTAATATCTCATTTGACTACCGTGAGATTGCAAAGTATCTTCAATATCTAATCGAATTCAGGGGTTTATTCAGAATTCAGCTAATTGTCTAATTTTTTACTTTCTTTCAGGGATCTCTGTTCGCCAATCTTTTTCTTGGAGTTATTTTGCTCAAAAGACGTTATTCTGTAACGAAATATATGTCTGTATTTCTTATCACAATAGGAATCATATTATGTACCATATCTTCTTATGTAAGTATTTAAAGAAAGGACAATGTTTCAATAAAATAACAATGTTAAGTTGATTTACTTTTAAATCTATATTTTTCCCAACCCCTCTATAATTCATCTCTAATCATTTTTTATTTCTACTTCACATAGAATGGACCATTACACAAGAGTAAAAAAGAATCGGAAGATTTTCTTTTCACATGGCTTATTGGATTATCAATCATGACTGTCTCACTATTTACATCAGCTTTTATGGGCATTTATCAAGAAAAATTGTATTCTAAATATGGGAAACATCCGCAAGAAGCTCTTTTCTATTGTGTGAGTGATTACCACCTAACTTTAACTACTAGCAAAAATAAACTTAATCATTGGTTGGCGTCAAAAATGTGACAAAAATGAAATCATAAATTCTTTAATGAATGACTTTCACTATTGAATAGTTCAGATGTTTCCTATGATACAGATTTTACACAGTATAAAGTGAAAAATCTTCATATATATATCGCATACATATATCATTCACATTAAAGCCTAGCCATGTGATTTGATTACGATCCAAATTGCATCAATTCTTATCTTTTCTCTGAATCTTTTTTCACAGCATCTATTACCCCTTCCAGGATTCCTTTTGCTCTGGTCTGACTTATCCAAACAAATTGTTGCCTTCAACCGATCGCCTTCGATGGCACTTGACTTTTTACCGTTTTTCGGTCACATAACTGTTCCAAGATTGTGGATCTATTTATTTCTCAATGCCTTAACTCAATATATCTGTGTTAGCTCTGTTTTCTCATTGACATCAGAGCATACTTCACTCACTGTAACATTAGTTGTTACCCTGAGAAAATTTTTTTCACTCCTCTTATCTGTTGTATATTTCAAAAACTTATTCACATTTTACCATTGGATTGGTGCATTTTTGGTATTCTTCGGAACCCTTCTATTTATTGATATTCATAAAAGTGTTTATCAACTTTTGACTGGAAATAGCTTTAAGACGAAAAAATCTTAAACAGGAGAATGATTTTCAACAAAATAATTTTAAGTTAACAATATATTCTCTGCTAAAGGTGAAAAAGAATAAAACTGGTTACACTATATAGAAATAATTGATTATTTTTGATTCACAACTGATTAAATTCCATGAGATTTATTAATAAAAAAAACAATTGTTATTATACAAAAGTATCAATTTAAGGTCTCTCCTTTACTTATTTTGGCTTCGATGTAATCAACTTTCCTTTCCAAAATAGTCAACCTTTCATTAAGTTGGTTCAATTTACCTCGAGATGACATATCAAATGAATTGAGGAAATCAGCAATTTTGTTGATAGAACCACATATAAGCCAAATATATTCACGATTAGCCCAATCTTTTTGGATTTGTCTTTGAATACCTTCACGTTCACCAAAGTTAGACATATTTGAACATTCAATTTTAGATCACTAATACCAAAATTGATTAAAGAAAATTAATAAAAAGACAATTAATAATTTAAAGATCCTGGGTTGACACTTAACAGATTAAATGGTTTACTCATATGTTTTCATTTGTGGTGATCAAGTATCAAGGCCATCTACAGACAAAAAATAAAATTAATAAATACGATTTCCATAAGTGAGAGATTGAATTGAAATTGTGGGTTGAACAGCAGCTAAATTCAATCGGCACTGAAATCTTTAAAGATGAAAAATGATTAACAACTAAAAGGTCTTTTATTAGTTAGAGTAAGACACTTAAAACAATAGAAACTTCAAAAATTTTAGCAGCCATTCACAAAGAATTGACCGACTATGAATTAAATGAAGGGTGAAGGGAAACAATTATAGAATCACTTTAGTAGGCTGCTTGAAAAAATCTTTATTCCATGATTTTATTTAATGATTAGGAAAATTATTTATAGAATTCTTGTTCGGCTTCATCTTTTTTAGTATTGTTTTTGTAACCCTTTTCGAAATCTTTTGGAAGAATGACATAACGATTCTCTCTAACTGCATGCATACCAGCCTCTTGGCAAATAGCATTTATATCAGCACCAGATATACGTTCTGGTCGAGCCACATAGTCTTCTAAATCTACTTCATCACTGAGATTCATCTTTGCAGTGATGGTTGAGAAAACAAGACGTTTTTGTCGACGATCTGGTAACGGGAATTCAATTTTCCTATCTAAACGTCCAGGACGGAGTAAAGCAGGGTCCAAAGTATCTGCCCGATTAGTGGCCATAATTACTTTAACATTGGTACTTTGATCAAACCCATCCATTTGATTCAATAATTCTAACAAGATTCTTTGAACCTCTCTGTCAGCACCAGTTTGAGCATCGAATCTCTTGGTTGCTATAGCATCGATTTCATCAATAAATATAATTGCTGGGGCATTTTCTCGTGCTAGTCTAAACACATCTCGGACCATTCTAGGACCTTCACCAAGATACTTTTGGACAAATTCTGATCCAACAACACGAATGAAAGATGCAGTGGTATGATGAGCAACTGCTTTGGCTAACATAGTTTTACCACAACCTGTTTAAGTAAAAGAAAACATTGACATTAGAGAAATAATTGTCATTTTGATTTCTTTCTGAAAATCTTACCTGGAGGACCATACATGAGAACACCACGAGGTGGGTCAATACCGATTTGTTTATACAATTCAAAGTGAGTTAATGGAAGCTCGACTGCTTCTCGAATTTCTTGCTTTTGAATGTCGAGACCACCAATATCTGCATAACTAACATCAGGTTTTTCATCAGCTCTCAACATAGCAATAGAAGAGTCAGCTTCAGGTGGTAAAACATCAACCAAAGCATTACTATGCTTATGCAAGGCGACACTAGCTGAAGGCTTAAGTAATTCTCGATCAATGGTACTTAATATTCGCACATAATAGTTAGATCCCGTTGTTGATCCAACAATACCAGTGTTAGCATCAACAGCTTCAAGAAACTGTCCAATAACCAAGGGAACACTTTGAATACGTTTAACCTCTTCTTGGGCATGAAGGTATTCTTTTTTCAGATTTTTCTGTTCATCCTTAATGTATTCTTCCTGGACTTGAAGAAATTCTAATTGCCGTTGTAGCTTTTTCAATCTAGTATAGACATCAGATAAGTCATCTTCACTAGGCGCAACATAAGAGCTCTTTCCATCAAGCATACTTACTAAATCATCCTGTAAAGTTGTAAATGATAAATTAATAAAAATAAGAAATTCAAAGATCACAATAAAAATCTCACCTTTTTTAAAGTAACTATTGGTTCACTAATTGTTGCCATAATTCAGTTCAAATTAATCAAATTTAGTTAGACAAAAATAATTGAGTCACGATCAAGTCAATTTATTTTTCGTTTTCTTCTCTTGACTACAGCTGGAGCTCTTGTTGGTGAAAGTAATTTCTGAAATTTAACAAAGCGGCAATTACAAACGTAGGAAATTTTTTTTTCGTTTATTAATGAAATATTTTTCAACTTTTTTAATGAATGAGTTATCTGTTAAGAAAATTCATAAAATAATGAATAAGCTCAATTTACATTACAACCGATTTCAAACCTAAATGTCAACAGAATAGGTTTACAACAATGATAGGCTTATGGTCACGGTTTATTGTCAGTTTTCAATAATTTATGAAATTAATTGCATTGAATCAACTTTATTAATTATTTAAACCTAGATTTAAAATAAAGCTTTGATTTAGTCTCTCGTTACATCATTAATCAATTTTATTGATTTTTGTTACAAAAATATCTTCGGTCCAAAATCGGATAGAATCCAATTTAAAGTCAGTGATAACGCTAAAAGATATTTGTAAATTGGCAAATTGTAAATATACTTGAAAATATAAAAACGAAATAATGTTCAAGTACAAATTCAAAATATTATACCGATTGTTGAATTAACGATTTTGAATAATTAGAAATTTATGCTACTGAAGAATGAAATATAATTGCATCTTTAACCAAGATATAATTTGAATGGAAAATTTCACTCTTCATAGTTGAAGTGTAGTTGTTGTGTAAATTCACAACGGTTCAATCGACATGATTAGACCCAATTCGAGTAAGATTTTCTGAATCAAGTTATCTCAGTTGATAATGTATCTGGTTACTTTTCAATATTGCTCTAATAATTAGAGAGCTTAAAAATGGCACTAAGGTCTAATAAAGTTTCGTATCCCAATTCCCACCCAATGAAAAGTATATAAGAATAAGTGAATTAAACTAATAATTTGCTGGACTGGAAGGATATTGAGCTCCTTCGGATTGAATTATTTGTTGGGCTGCATAACTAGCGACTTTGATACACTTCTCCATACTTTCATTAGAAATGTATTGCGAGATGAATCCAGCTACAAATGCATCACCAGCTCCATTGGTATCAACAATCTTCTCTGAACTTAGTGGTTCAACAGGATAGTATGTAACTTTATCAGAGTCACTTAAGGCAACAGTAATTGGATCAGCAGCATTAGTTATCACAACCATTCTAGGTTTGTTAGAATTCTTCTTTTCTTTTTTAGCGATCAGTTTAGCAATCTCTGAAATTTCAGTGGTTTCCCATCCTAAAGCAGATGCAAGAGCTAAAGCTTCAGTGCTATTACCAAAAAGTATATCAACATATGGTAAAACAGAAAGCAAGGCATCTTTGAAGAATTCGCAAATAAAAGGCGCACTTAAATTGAATAGGAATTTTTTGTCATCAAAATTAGCAGCATGTTGTGCTACTTCCAAAATGGCAGGGACACAAACTGTTAGATGGAAACCAGAAACATAAAGAAGTTTAGCCTTTTCGACGTGACTCCAATTTTCCATTAGATGCTCTTTCTGAAATTAAAGAATAGACTGATAAGTCAACAGCTCTACATTAGCTTATTACGTTCAAATAACCTTCATATGATTAGCAGCCCCTAAGAAAGCAACAAGTGATCTTGTTTTACCATTATTGCTAATAAGAACACAACAATAGCCTGTTTTCTCATTTTCGTCAATTCGATAGACACACGTAAGTTTGTCTTTAATAGCCTCTTGTTGCATCCGATCACCAAACTCGTCTTTACCAATACAGCCCATAAAAGTGCAGATATTTGGCTGGAAAAATGGAAAAAATAACAAAAAAATGATTGAGACAATTATCAATAGAATGTCAAGGTCGAAAAATAGGCCAACATGTTTCCTTTAACTCAATCATTGATTGACAGTTGATCAATAAAGAACAGGAAATGAGGATTTCTAATTACCTTAAAACCTAAACACCATTCAGTAATTCTCATTGTATTTTGCACAGAGCCACCAGCAACATAATTAACAGAGTATTGGGCAAGCATATCTTTTTCCAAACCTTGATGTTTATCTTCATAAAGAATAGCATCATCAGCTTTCAGTCCATATTTTTCCAAAAATTTTTCGTCAACTTCAGCAATAAGGTCAAGAAGAGGATTCCCAAGTCCAAATATGCACCCTTCACTATGTGAAAATCAAGAGAATGGAAAGATTGGAAATAGAAAAACAAAAAGGCTTAGAAACTAGTAACCTTTGGATGCAAATATAAAACAGACTTACGTTAATTCCACTTGATTGGACATTATTGTTAGTCACAGATGAAATTCCAAATATAAATAATTAATTTGAATTTAACTATAAAGGATTGTTCAAAATGAGAAAGTGGTTCAGCTAATGTAAAAGCATTTGGTGAAACAACATGTCTTATCTAGATATCACATGGGAGGAAGAGAAAAAAGCTTAAACTTGTCACATTTTCTCGAACCAGTTTTACTTTGTCTTTTTAGTCATCCATTTGAGCATTGAGCATTGTCAAGTTTTAATTATATTCTGTACAAAAATAAATAAAAGTGACTGTGGTGTCAAGTAGTTATGACAATTGTGCATTGAATTTTATGGTTACAGCTCACCAACAGTTTTAAAGCAACATTTCCTTTTTCCTCAGTTTTTGATCTTATTTATATGTTCTTATATTACCATAATCTTTCTAATTATTACGTCCTTCTTGGACCATTACCTGAGAGGCCGTGTATTAAATGTAAGATTACTTAACTAATCGAATACTTGTTTTAATGATTGGATTTATAGGTGATTTCGCAGGGATTAACTTGTTTTTGTAACTTCTGCAAAACTGATAAGTCTGACTCTAAAGTTACTAAGGACTTTATGAAATGTAAGACTAATCTTTCATCAGACAAATGTTTAAATTCTAAATGTTTTGAAGCTCTACCTGTGCAGCTTTTTTCCATGAGATTTTGAAATTCTGAATTGGAAAATAAAAGAACGCAACTTAATTCATTTGGAAAATGTATTTAATGAGTTTTAACTTGGACAATAAAAGGTTTGAGATATGAGATATTATTTAAATGAATCTCAAATCCATATATGGATGAACTAAAAGTTACCAGGTTAGACTAAACATTTTTGTTTTTGTACGTTTCTTGTGTAAAAACTTATACGGTTCAATTGTACTTTGACATTCGTCGATTTTGGGTCTGAACAACAAGTCGATCCAATTCAGCGGCATCATATCCGATTAGATTTTTCAAGTCACAAACAAACTTGTAAACAAAACGTTTTCCGTGGACTTTGGCGATCATGTCGCCATCATAATAGTAACGCAGAGCACGACTCAGCTTTTCATAATTCATGGTTGGTTTATTTTTTCTTTGACCCCACAGCTGAGCTACCATCTCGGGATTTATCAAACGAAATTCACCATCTCGTCCTTCCCATTTAATACATTCTCGGCAATCAGCGTCAGTTAAAAGTTCAAGTAAAAATTGCCATAATTGTATTTGACCATTATTACCAGAACGATTACCGGGAGATGGTAAAAATTGGCCGCGCCCACCGACAATAAGTCCATCCGCTCCGGAGCCTACAGCGATTCCACTGCCATTGTTTGATCGATTTATACCACCAATCAATCTTTTCTGTTTATTGGGAGCCGAAGAAACTGGTGAGTTAGTGTGAGAAGGAGGGGTTGATGGGGATCCGACATTTCCCTCAGGACTACCCGTTGAAATGTTTACATTAACATTATTATCTGGTGGTTTAAGAATATCCAAAATGGTAACGCGACGGGTTTCAAGCTCAACAATTAGTTTAATGTTGATTAATTTGGTCTGTTGCCGTGCGCCTTCAACCAAATTACATTGTTCAATTATAGATTTGTTAAATGTTAATTTGTTATCTTGTAGATAAAAGTCGTAGCTTTCAATATCCTCGTATTTAACTTTTAGCAACTGACAAAGAGTTTTGACACTTGCATTAAGTTCGATCCCTTCAAGGGTAACAACGTTCTCGTCCTCTTCTTCTTCCTCTTCCTCTTCATCGTCCAGATCGTCATAGTCTTCAGCAGACATTTTATTAACTGATCCTGTCTCTTCGTAATCGAAAGAGTGAACCAGCTCGTTCGATTCTTCTGGAAGCAAAGCTTCAGTTAAAAATTCTTCACTGTTTTCAGCCATTATCTATGCTTTTTCAACAGTTTGTCAAAGTGGTTTAAAACGAGGAAACAGCAAGCAAAAACCAGCCCGTCAGATGTAAATTTAGAGTTGGAGTAGAAGGATAGTTCCTTTGCTGGGAGAGTCAGAAAAATTTACTTTAAAATGATGATAAAATAATAATAATATTATATAAATCAAGTTGGTAACATCGTTAATCACTAACGCTTCCTGGTTTTGGTCTCTTTCATCACTTGCCACTTCCAATGTATTTACCTTTTTCAATCCATTGTTGCAACTCCAAATAGAAAATTGAACAATTTAATACTTTAATAGGATCATGATTGTAATCAGATGGTTAACCATGGACCAAAAGTAAAGGTGAATAAAAATATTAAAATAACTAAATTATTTTATATTACACAGACCAATTATCAACAGTCATTTATTTATAATTTATAAAAATTTTATTGAGCAAATGTCAAAATGCCCTGCCATCTACTGTTTCTAAAAACAGTTGTAGATAACCGCCAATAACTGCTTCCATCTATCAAGCTTCGTGAAAATAGTCCAAAAGTGCTAATCCCACGAGACATCATCATCATTATTATTGACTGTAACTCTCTGTAATTAACTTTTTTGGACAAAGATACAAATTTATCAATTTGAATTCAAGTCTCTTTTGAATGACCCATCCATATCTGATGTCGAAACGTAATCACGATAAAATGATTGGAAATGAAAAATTTTAAGTGTTCGTTATTGATTTCATGGATTCACTTCAACATAAACTTAACTTCTCTGGTTACACCATTTTTCTTGGTCTTGATGGATCCTATGGATTATCTTACGCAAACGGTACTTGGAATGATGTTGTTGACAATTTAGTCTCCCAAAAGCCTGATTTAGCTATTAAGAATTGACGATTACACGAGAAAGACAAGAATGATGATATTGATGATTTGAACATTTGATTTATCTTGAAAGTATCTTCAATTGAGCAGCTTGTTGCACTCAAAAAAATTATTTTAACTTTAAAGAAAATTTGTTTTCATCAAAAACGTGAATTCATCGTAAATTAATAGTTTAAAGTGCAGATTATCATCAGTTTAGATGATGAAAAATCGATAAGATTGTGTATATGCTTCAGTTGATTCTTTATTTGAATAATTGATTTAAATGAACAGACAAATAGATCTTGGAGAATATACACATATACTTTAAAAATAAAAAGAAATTATTGCTCGAGAAAATTTAACAAATAATAATTTATAAACAAGATTAAAGCATGAATCAAATAAAAAATAAATAAATAAATAAATAAATAGATAAATAAATAGGATAGTTCAATAAAATCTCAGCGTCGAAACTTCAACAGTCAAAGTATTCTTCATGAAATGTGATTCTTTTTGAATTTAACATTATTGAAAATATTAGATTATGTCGAAATTGGAAAGTCATATTTACAAAAGGTAAAAATTAAACACAATAACATCTATTTACAGTAACACAAATCCGTTATCGGATCTGGAATTTGGTGAGAAAGGATAATGGAAAAGATCATGGAGATAAAAGGAAAGGTGGATTAGAATTCAGTAACTGAGCTTCTATTGAAAAGGAAAATTCTCACCCACATCAAAAATAGATGCTTCTGACTTCTCTCTTGTTTTCTTGGTTCAAGAGTTTTCAGTGAAAGTAAAATGGGTAATAAAAAGAGGAGATGAAATAAAAAGCACTTCATAAAACGGATTCATCTGTCATTTAATCAACAATTTTTTATAAACTGTTGGTATTTCTTGACGTTCATGATTTTTTCTCAAACTAATAATGACCTGTTCATTGTTGTGTCTCAAAGTTTACTAGGGACTAAAGCTAATATTGTTAATATAGATTGGAAGGGGGATTTCTTAAAGCTTCATACCTTTGCTTTCTTGGATCAGGTAGAGAGCGCTTGACTGAAATTTTATCGGATGCAACCAGATTAAATTTATTGATGTGATACAATATTTTGACCTTTTGTTGCTCATATTGAGGCACATAAACAGGGGAACCATTTTCTCCGGCTTTAGGAATTGGATTATAATTGTTACTGTTGAGTATTTCTGCAAGATGAAATGCGGTCAAAGTTAACTTTTGTATACAAAATGAGTGATTCTAATAAAGAATTTATTATCCAGTATGGTTGATCAACTGTGATCATCCATTAACTTACAAAATTGTTGCACTCTTTTTGTTGACAACAGTAGCGTTGAGTGAGAGTTTATTCAATGTTAAAGAGCTAGTGTACACCAGCTGATAGGAATAGCTTAAAATATGCAAATAGTATTTACCTTGAGAAAGATTTGCTGATCCTAACCATGGTAAACTTTTTCCATTATATTGACCAACAATTACATGTATACCTTATTCACTTCAACATAAACTTAACTTCTCTGGTTACACCATTTTTCTTGGTCTTGATGGATCCTATGGATTATCTTACGCAAACGGTACTTGGAATGATGTTGTTGACAATTTAGTCTCCCAAAAGCCTGATTTAGCTATTAAGAATTGACGATTACACGAGAAAGACAAGAATGATGATATTGATGATTTGAACATTTGATTTATCTTGAAAGTATCTTCAATTGAGCAGCTTGTTGCACTCAAAAAAATTATTTTAACTTTAAAGAAAATTTGTTTTCATCAAAAACGTGAATTCATCGTAAATTAATAGTTTAAAGTGCAGATTATCATCAGTTTAGATGATGAAAAATCGATAAGATTGTGTATATGCTTCAGTTGATTCTTTATTTGAATAATTGATTTAAATGAACAGACAAATAGATCTTGGAGAATATACACATATACTTTAAAAATAAAAAGAAATTATTGCTCGAGAAAATTTAACAAATAATAATTTATAAACAAGATTAAAGCATGAATCAAATAAAAAATAAATAAATAAATAAATAAATAGATAAATAAATAGGATAGTTCAATAAAATCTCAGCGTCGAAACTTCAACAGTCAAAGTATTCTTCATGAAATGTGATTCTTTTTGAATTTAACATTATTGAAAATATTAGATTATGTCGAAATTGGAAAGTCATATTTACAAAAGGTAAAAATTAAACACAATAACATCTATTTACAGTAACACAAATCCGTTATCGGATCTGGAATTTGGTAAATCATTTGGAAATCCTTAAATTTAAATTTACACAATTTCAATTTCTGAATCCATAGAAATTTTGAGATTTTAAACGATGCCACATGAACAAAGATCGAATTTCGTTCAATTTTCATGTTGATTAAATGCCAGAAATCAATTTCACCATAATTCAGGACATTTGATAACCATTTTCATTTAAGATTAAACTTTGTGGTGCTCAAACTCGTCTTAATGAACGCCGACTTTAACAGAACCCTAGCTTAAACAGCTGATAACGCAATTAGACCGATTGACAAAGTAGTGACTTTCAGATGGATCAATTACGATGTGTCTGAAGGTTCCGTAAATATTTTCTTGCATTAGGATTCACCAGGAGCCTCATTGAAATCAAATTACTTTGCCATAAAGTACTTCCACTGCAATGAATAAATTTAAAAAAATTATGGAAATCACTTAAAACACTGAGAAAAGGAAAAACGAAACACTTACCGTGATTCGATGTAAATTAGGGTGTAATCGGAGGCACGGGTAATATGGCAGATTATTTTGTTTAATCACAAATAAAAATTTAAAATCGAGATCGAAACGATGAGTATTTTCTCATAATGAGATTTAGGAACCTCAAAAATTATTATAAGATCAAACTCAATCTCATTTTTTAAGGTTTATGCCAATCAATAGCAATCATATCCCACATTTGGCTTTTAACGGAAGAACATTTGTTCAGAGTTAATCGTCTTCTATTGACAACTCCGAGGTCGAGACACAAATTACTTCTCACGTGTCGAATAGTTTTATCAGCTAAAGAGTAAAGCCAATGTTGTCTAGTTGATTGAGAACAAGCAAGAAGAAGAACTGTTGGATCTGTATCAACATTAATAGCATCTAAACAAATTGACTCGTCCGTTAATATGATTCCCTGTTTGGTGTAAACGAAACATTGCGGCGAATAAGTTTCTATTGCACATTTTTCCAAGTCGACTCGGCCAACTCCATTATTCGAAGGTCCTCCTTCTGCGTTTGGTCTTTGCAAGCATTCTCCAAGCGCTACATTACGGATTTTACCAAAAAATCTATCATGAGTCGGAAAGAAATGCTCTGGCCAAACATTTTCCAAAAACCAAGAGAAACTTTTACAGGATAAACGTTTTTTCAACTCAATCCGTTCAGTTAAATTAGCAAGTTTACTTGGTATTTGACTATAATCTTCAACTTTTGACATTTCACCAAAAATGGTTCTCTTCATGACAGGATTTATCTTGTAAAAAAAATTAAGATACTCTGGATCCATCCAAACATGTAGAACTCGAGCCAAATTAGTGTAAAGAACACCAGTGACACCATCAGGTCGTGGGAATGAATATGGAGACGATTTACGAAACAAATGACCAACATGAGAACAGGGCACAATTTCCATGGTTCCACCACATTGCCAAACTCTCAATGAAAGTTCAATGTTCTCACCACCCCAGATATCCATTTGAGCATCATAGGAGCCAATTGAATAAAAATACTGTCTATCAATAGCAAACAAACCACCAGCCATGATTGGAGTTCTGAATGGATGACTAACTTCAGACAGGCCATGTTTTTTTATACGAGATAACTCAGCTTGACCAATTGGATACCAACGGAAATGAAGATTCCAATTGATGCCGCCCCAATGAAGCTCAAAGCTTCTAGCAAAGGCAAAAGTTTCTTCATGAATAATGTCAATAACAGGACAAACAACACGAGTCGGATCTGAATTGATTCGATCTAAAAGAGGTTCCAACCAGCCGATGGTTGCTTCACAATGAGCATCAAGGAAGGTTAAAACTTTTCCTGTGGCTCTTTCAGCTCCAATCAGGCGAGCCTTAATTAATCCGATTCGCTCTTTGGAACGTAAAATTTTGATAGGAACCAACGATGAGGCTGTTAAATTGACCATATAAGAATCCAATTCGGTTCCTAAAAAGGTTCGGGTACTAGCATCATCAACTAAAATGATTTCCTCCAAAATTTTACGCGGTGATGTACTAATAACAGAATGAACTGTCCGCACCAAAGTTGACCAAGCTTCATTATGGAATACAATGATGATACTTGCTTTTCCCAAGGAATTAGTATAAACTTTGTTTCTACACCTTTAAGATGGAAGCCAAAAAGAGAGATGAAAAAAAATATTCTTGGTTAGTGACCTCACGTTGTGTGAGAAAGGATAATGGAAAAGATCATGGAGATAAAAGAAAAGGTGGATTAAAATTCAGTAACTGAGCTTCTATTGAAAAGGAAAATTCTCACCCACATCAAAAATAGATGCTTCTGACTTCTCTCTTGTTTTCTTGGTTCAAGAGTTTTCAGTGAAAGTAAAATGGGTAATAAAAAGAGGAGATGAAATAAAAAGCACTTCATAAAACGGATTCATCTGTCATTTAATCAACAATTTTTTATAAACTGTTGGTATTTCTTGACGTTCATGATTTTTTCTCAAACTAATAATGACCTGTTCATTGTTGTATCTCAAAGTTTACTAGGGACTAAAGCTAATATTGTTAATATAGATTGGAAGGGGGATTTCTTAAAGCTTCATACCTTTGCTTTCTTGGATCAGGTAGAGAGCGCTTGACTGAAATTTTATCGGATGCAACCAGATTAAATTTATTGATGTGATACAATATTTTGACCTTTTGTTGCTCATATTGAGGCACATAAACAGGGGAACCATTTTCTCCGGCTTTAGGAATTGGATTATAATTGTTACTGTTGAGTATTTCTGCAAGATGAAATGCGGTCAAAGTTAACTTTTGTATACAAAATGAGTGATTCTAATAAAGAATTTATTATCCAGCATGGTGGATCAACTGTGATCATCCATTAACTTACAAAATTGTTGCACTCTTTTAGTTGACAACAGTAGCGTTGAGTGAGAGTTTATTCAATGTTAAAAAGCTAGTGTACACCAGCTGATAGGAATAGCTTAAAATATTCAAATAGTATTTACCTTGAGAAAGATTTGCTGATCCTAACCATGGTAAACTTTTTCCATTATATTGACCAACAATTACATGTATACCTTTTTTATTGATGTATTCCTTTTGAAGTTTACTTTCACTCAACATGACCACAACATCAGATGCATTGTCATCAGGCAGATCTGGTTGTTGTTAGATCAGAGACAGAGTAAATAACAATTAATTAAAAGATTAACAATATCATTGTTTGGCAAATGTTAAATAAAATACAAAATTTTAAAGGTAAATTTAAATTGGTTATTTTTACCTTGGTCAGTTGAACGGCTAAACAAGTAAAGTATTGAAGAGATAACAATAACAAATAAAATGATGAAAATTTTAAAACAAACTCTGCGGCGGCTAATGACTAGTCGGAAAACTCTGGAAATCATTGTTGGTGTACACTAAATGGTGATAAAATAAATTTAATATAGAATAGTTTGATGATTTAGTTGAGAGATGAAAAAAGTAAAATCAGATGGGAACAAAAAATAAAAAAGATGATTCTAAACAAGCTGCAACAAAACAACTTCACAATTGAAAAGCCAGTGTACTTTTTGTTATAAAATAAAAACAAGGTTGAGACCGGTTTATTGGAGGGATAAACGGTGGAGACTGTAATGAAAAGATGTTAGCCTTATGATGGGGTTAGAATTAAAAAAGTGACAAATATCCGATTGAGACTGAAAATGACTTAGGATCTTCAAATTTTTACCAACTTTACTCTTAATTTTACTCTCCAATAATTGTTGTGAAAAATTAACTTTTCTATGTTTTTCATCAAATCCAATATTCATATTATGCAACTTCATTATCCACTTATTTAAATGAGAAAATTGAAATAAAGAAAAAATTACGATGTTAATGACTTGAAGTTGACATTTCAGAGAAATATAGAAAGTCATTGAGTTTTGCTTCCCAATCTCGATGCAACTGATCAACATAAAAAATGAATTGTCCAGTTTCAATTTAACATATCAGTAAAGATGAAAAAATTGTATCCGTAAAAGCTTTATGAAATATACGTTACTATGATTGGATTTGTTTTCAATGAAGTCAATCCATGAAAAAAGTGGGAAAAAATGAACAAAATTAACTTTCGATGATAAGTTGACATGCTTTTGTGTTTTTCAAATGTTGACAAATTTCTTCTGGATCATAAAATTAATCTGATTGTTGAACCAAAATCGCAATCAAATAATTTGTCAGAATCTGCTCCTTCCTATTATAACGTTTTTGTCTTTCATTATTGTTTTTTCTTCTCCTTCTTTATTGTAGCAATTGACACCATAACTTGATTAAATAGCGTATAATGTAACGTTTTAATTAAAGCCTTTCTTTCCCTCTCTCTCCTCTCCATCCTCCTTCTCCTTCCTATTGAACAATTGAAAATCGGGTATTTTTAGGTGAATAAGGCGCGACAATAACCAATAAGGCTTGGTTAAAAGATGATCATATTGTTAAGTGGAAGATCAATAATCTGAAGGAAATTGTCGAAGCTTCCATCCAAATCCTGATCACAACGAATCAGTTTCAATTCAGCTTAGTACCTGATTACTTGAAAAAGAGATAAATTCATATCAGTCAATATATAAATACTTAAATAGTGTTTCTATTGGAAAATGTAAATATTAGTAAAAAGTGTCATACGATTGAAAATTTGTATTCTTATTCTTTATTCAACTGTTTGTATTAATTTGACAGTGTATTTGGAAACAATATAATTACCAGTGGATTAATAAAAATGATCAACGGTAAACTTTTAGTTATTCTTGGTGTCCAAATTGTCCTCACTCATGGACAACCATTTTTTGCTCCAATGGCCGGTCAATTTGGTTTACAATTGGAACCTTACGGTAATATTTGTGATTTTTACTCTATTTATCGATATTTTAAATAGTTTAAATTATTTATGTGTTATAATTTCAAATATTATCTTATAAAGTGAATTATTGTTCGAGTACGACAGATGCGAAATTGAGACAAGTTAAAGCCAAAGGTTCTCAAAGCGAAAAGTTTCGAAATAAACAAAATTCCAAAATTTTTGATGTTAAGTTTGATTCGTGTAATGAAATTTTGTAAAAACAAAAAGTCAAATTAGCAATCAAAATGTAAGAAAGGGAAAGAAGGTTGAGAGATTAAGCCTCCAAAATATTGAAGATTGAGTTTTTCATCAACTATCTTATTCCGTTACACGATATTGAGGTAAAATGGGTGAAATAAGTTTTGAACCCCTGAATTATGATCTAATTGGTGAATAATTAGTACATCATGAGTAATCATGTATATTCAAACCGTTAATTTTACTTCTGTTTATTTACTTGTAAATTGCTTGATTCATCGTTAACAGGAGCAGCAACAGGGTATGCGGGTGGTGGAGTTGGTATTCCGTTACTCAGTCCATTGGAGCTGAACGCGATCATGGAGGCTCAAGCAAAAGCAGGTAACCTAAAGACTGCTTTCACTCCTAACACCCAGCCTCAGGGTTTTGCTGGTTACAGTAATAATGAATATATGCCAAACTTTGAAGAAGGCTTTGATAACGAAGGTAACAGTGAATTTTACGAGTCTCCTCGTCACGGCGATGGTTTCCCTGATCCGGATTCTGTTGATAAGGAACCAGAGACAAAAGGTCGAGACAGTAGAAGCCACTTTTCTAAAGATGACTCTGAAGAAGACCTACAAAAGCCAAGCCATGGACGCTCTGGATATCAATCGAAACACGGATTCTCAGAGGAATCTAATTCACAAGGTGGATTTACCCCTCAGAGAGGAAATTCTCGAGACGAGGAAACAGGATCTGCTGAACCAGCTTCTGGTGGAGCTTATCGAGAGCACAGAGGTGAAGGTGGATCAGCTGAAGGTCCAGAAGAATCTGAAGGCGTTGAGGGAGGCCCTGAACCATACTCAGGTGGTGCAGAAGGAGAGCGATACAGAGATGATGAGCCACCGGAAAATTATCGAGATCACACAGCTGCTTTCCAAGAAGATAGAGATTATGGCGGGTCTGGTGAGCCAGCTTATGAACCCAAAGAAACACCTAACACTAGATTATCAGGTAAAAAAGGAAACTCAGCCAGTCCTAATGTTGCCAACCGAAGACCCGTTATGGATAATGCAGGCGGTTATTCACCTAATCTATACCAAGATGACTCTCGAATAAGGGTACAACCAAGTGCTTACAGACCACATCCAAACGCAGGTTATTTTCCAGGTCGCATAGCTGCTGCAACAAGTTTTATCCCACAAGGTTATCCATTACCACAGGTTAGGTCATTTCACCCGAATTATGCAGGATATAAAGTCTTTAATGGTTAAAGAACAAAAATGAGCACAAATTTGTATACACAGAGAAATCTTGTCAACATTTCCAAAACAATGTTTAATAATTTTGGGCCGCCAAGTTAGATACAGGTCAACATATAAATTCAGAAGCTTTTTCTAATTATAAGCTCTAATTATGAAAATAACAAATTTTTTTACATTTAAATAAATTAAATTAATAAATTTTTCACGAAAATTTCGCTAAACGAAAACGTTTATTGTTTATCCCTCTTAAACTTAAGTACGAATAGTTAATGAAGCTATTTTTAGCCATTTAAATTAGCTGTTGTTTCTGTAAGAATAGCAGTGCTATTATCAATTAAACACCAACAACATTTATTACTGAAAACTGAAATTAAAATTAGTTACAAAGAAATACCAATCGTATACATGTAATAACACGAAATTACCAACATGAGTTAAAAACAATACAAACCAAATTATGCCGAGTGATCAGTCACTCAAATAATCAGTTATAACCGTTTAATTAAAAGCAAAGCTGACCTGAAGCTTTCATTTCTGCAATTTCACCATCCATCAAGCTGAACTCATAATCTAACAATGATACTATTGAATAGGAACAATCGCGATATAAACTGAAAGCAAAACAAAACAGAAGATGTGACAAAAAAATGTCTAAAAAATGTTTTAAAACGTCAAGGATCAAAAGTGAAAAATATTTGATTCATTTTTTCGTAAAATAAAAAACAAAAGCTTCCAAAAAATGTCTTTCATCAGCAAAAATTAATCAAATGTTTTGTCATCACCATGTAGCTATCGATACCTTTAGCATGTTGCTTTCAAAGACAATGAATGAGCATATAATTCCGATAGACTTTCATTGTGTCGAGTGTATTTCCTGGAAACGCAACATTGTATTCGTGTTTGAATCATAGTAAAAGCGTTGGTTTCGAGATTTGATGCACAAACATAATCAGAATGAAAGATAAATTTCAAAACGCCAGGATTTCTTATCAAGACATGTAAGGAAAGCAAATAAAGAACCAAAATTTTCCAACCGACAAGTTGCTTGATGGGTAAAAAAATAAATAAGTCAAGATAGCGAATCAGAAAGGTAAGTTTGTTATATTAATAATAAAGGTAAATGATTACGGAAGAGACAATCAGTTTGCAGATAATTCTCGTTCCATTTCATTGATAAACTTGAGACTCACTTACTTTTTTGACACTCATGATTTGTTTTAGTCCGTTATTTGAATGTGAAACAAATGATTGCTATAAATAAGTGATATTAAAAGTAGATTGATAATATACATACATTTTGGTTTACTTTTGAAAACTCAAGATCACTAATCCGCGTCCGAATTAAATTGTTTACATTATTGATAACATGATTCATGTAACAGATTAGGAAGAAAGATTAAAATCTGTATGTTCAGAGAGATATCAATGAGGAATCGGTTCATCACAAATAATAGTAACAATACTTTGTGCAAATTAACCGGCTTTCAATTGAAACATTATTCATTTTTAAATTTAGAAATGAACTAATTTTGGTTTTCAATAAAATGGGAATTGCTCAAAACAGTCTAACAAGCTGAAGTATAAACTGGAATTCAAATCTATGTATATTTAATGTTACAGTTCATAATACGCTTTAATAAGCAATTATATTCTGAGTAAGAAGGCTCAACCGACGAGAATCAAGTGAATCTTTTTCATCTAGACTTTATTTGTAATGACAATTTTCTGGTAAGATGAGATCGAAGGAGCCTTGCCTTGGCCATTACACTGTGTATGGCTAGAAGAAAGTGTAATGGTTAACTGAAATATCGATTCATATTTGACTGTTTTAACAATAAGCAAATCATGAAAAAATTATTAAATAAGGTTCGATAGTTAACGCACTGTTTACCTCAATTTTAATCTGATTTCAAGTCTAATTTTAAAGTTATCTGAATGCAAACAAGTACAAGAAGGTGCAAGGATTTTGCTGAATTAATATCAGAATTTAAAATGAAATCTATTGGATTATAGTTGATTTACTTAATTACTTTCAATCAGACGAATGCGTCTAATTATCGAATGCTTATTTTACACTCAGCTCTGACTGGTGCTTAATTTATTTATATATTAGAGTTAACAGTTGATAATTAGTCACACCTAACTAACGTAGTTACTGATAAGTTGTGAGATCGAAAGAATTCTAATGATTCTCTGTAAGTTAAGTTAAAATCAAAAAGACACGAAAGTTATTCAAGAAAAAGCGACACCGAGAGACAAATATTTATTTCTCCGAAAAACGTTTGTTTTCATAAGTGGCGCCTACTGAATCCTAATCCTCTTTATTTTTGTGATCTGCTAAAAGTTGTTTCTGTGGTCTAACAATATAAGAATTGGAACTAGCTTAGATTTTAACAAAAATTATCCTGGATCAAATGTTCAGTTTCAAACACTGCTCATCTCAAGCAATGGGTGAGTTATCAATATCTGAAAAATTATACATAATACTGTTCAAACACTTGACAAGCCTCGTTGAGATGAGTTGTATTAGCATCAACTATTGAAAGCTGTTCAATCAATTTCATGCAAGTTCTTTGATAATACTTTTTTTTGAAATTTATCAAATCTTAACGACATTTGAATTACTGCATAATAGTTGAATCTACATTGAAAAGGGTATAATTAAAGGAAAAGTCAATGAAACTTGAACCATTAATGAATTCAGGAGTTATGTTAATTGATACTTCCAGTTTCAATCACAGTTGCAATAAAACAAAAATGATCAAAACCTTAACTCTGGTAATTAATGTAATCCGACAACTAGAAATTGTATTCAATATTATGTACAAATGAAGGCTTTATCTAGTTAATAGGTATGACACTTATTGCTTCACCGATATTTCAAATAACTTTACGAGAGATGATTTTGGATTTTATACCTTTTCTATTTAGTAGAGAAAGATTAAAATAATATTTTATAATTCAATAGAAAATTTGGTTATAGAGTCAGCGAAAAGGCAAAAAGTTAGTGAAATAGCACTTTAACTTGGTTTACTAAGACTTTTTGTTGGAACTTGGCGTCCGTAGAGGAATACTGAAGCCATAACAATCAGAGCACCCAAAACGAATTGCATGGTAGGATGAAAATTTAGAAAATAAATAGAAACAATGCAGGATAGAACAATTGCCAAAGAAGTAGCGAAACCTTTGAGAATATTGTCTGCGTATTTAACGACAACGGCACAAATTAATCCCCCAAGAGCTTGTAAAATAATAACAGTCCAGACGAGAAAGTTGTAACCATAAAAGAAACCTTTCTCAGATATTGGACCTAAATCAGTGAAAAGGATTCCAATTAATCCAAATGGTATGGTAAGAGCACTTAGTTGAACGTTTCGTATCCAAAGCGATACTTCAGCTGATCCTTTCAATATTTTTTCAAAATATACACCAGCAAAACCAGAGAGACAACAAGCAGTAAGAATTGCCATGAACCCAATAAAGGGAGATTGATTTTCATGGTTATCTTTGTGGGATGAAGATACTACTTCTGAGTTCGATGATGATGACGATGGTAATGGATGTGAGTCTGATGAAGTTGGTTGCTGCTGTAATTGGACAAGAACTACGCCAGTAAATAGAAGAATTAAAGCCAACCATTGATGAGGATAAAGTCTTTTATTCAACATAGCTACCGAGAAGAGGGCTGTTGTCAAAATTTTCAATTGATAGGTTATTTGACAGGTTGCTGCATCAAGATGTGTTGCACCAACATAGAGTAGATTATTTTGAATGTAATAAACAATTGACGGAACAGCAACTTTCAAAGTATCCAAAGGTCGCTTGATTATTTGATTATTTATGATGTTGATGGCTCCTCGAGATGATCCTTCATTTGAGTGAACCATGCAGATACAGGTAATTAATTTGATAAATTCTGCAATAATAACTGCTGTGGATGTAATAAATAGTTCTTTCTGGGTTCTTGAAACTCTCATCAATAAATTGAGGGTACAATTTTGAACTGTCAGAGTTATTAAGGAGCCATATTTGAGTACATCTCGATTTCCCAAAAATGAGTTCTTTCCATCAGATCGTAATACTTTGACATCATCATCATCATTTTTGATTCCGACATGAATCAATAAATGAGCATCACTTTTACTTTCCTTCATGGTTCTAATAATAACAGATGCGGATTAATCCACCAATTGATGAAGCTGGTTTTTAGTAGATTAATAAATCTGTTGCACCAGGCTCAAAATAGTATCATGTTAAATCTAAACTGAAATGTAAAAATAATGATATTAATGCTCCATTGTAATGATGAACGGATGAATTTCAGGGCATGAATATGCTAAGAGATGAAAGTAACTCGTGGCATATATTCAGCTGTTAATAAACTCAACATGTATTCACAGTACGTATTAAATGAACAAGGGAAAGGAATATTCAGGAGTAACTGAAATGAAATCAAGGTTCCAAATCTCCGATTCAATAAACTTACCATAAGAAAATTGTAATTAAACGTCGTCGTCAACCAAACCATGTAAGAATGATAAAAAGGGGGCAATTCAGGGTATAATAAACAATGAATTGAGCTAAAATTAGCTGTTTCCATATGAAGGAGCAAGTTTCACATCTCAAAACATATGATTATAAATGTTGATCCCCTTTATGTCAATACAATACGAGTTGGATCATTTGTCACTGGTCAAAATCACAAATCATAAAATATAAAGACTATTAACTGGTTACAATTGTTATATTCTGAGATGATTGAGATATTACAGTTTCAAGAAATTAAATATTTGTAACAAAACCGGCATCACTGAGATCTCTCTTCTCTCCCTCCTCTCCCTAGAACCTGATTTCCAGAATGTGTTAAATAAAAGTTACCCATTTTTTAACTGCATGTTTCTATACTTTAATATTGCCATGTAAATACTTTTTTTCTACTAACACTAATCAATTTACTCTGAATCAAAATGAAAGGTTGAGATACAAACCAAATAAGTAAATAGAAAGGGTGTAACAGTCTAAAAATTAGGAAAGAGGAAAGCTCATCAATTGTTTATTCTACGGTTGCTTAATTTAATGTTTATTTTGAAATAACTAATCAACAAATGAAGGTCGTTCGATCTACAAATCATTCATATTCAAATAAGACATCCATATGTCAGTTGATTATCTTAATTCCCATCCATTTAACATGAAAGATGATTGTTATTATTTCGAATCAGATTTATTATTTCCATAATACATGTAACATTCAAAGACTAGAACTGTAACACTCAGAATTTAATAGAGTCTTAACTATAGATAGCAATTGTAACTCTAAATTACTTTAGAAAATAAAGAATTAATTTACTCTTAGCAAGAAAACCAACTAATCAATAAATGTAATTGAAATTGACAGTTTAACCAAAAAAGAGTGATTTTGTTAAAATAGGAGAGGAAGCCTGCGTAGTGAAGATAGCTTAAAGTGCGCTGTTATTCAAAGAGCAAGAGAGAAAGAGAGAGAAAAGAAAGTATTTCCAGAAAATTCTTGCAATTTCAAGTTTATTCTCATAGCAGCTATTTGTTTCTCGATTGAGTGAGCTTTCTTATAAAATAAGCTAACTTTCAAATTATGTCGCATTACAATAAAAGTTCTGATCGAAGTGTTCCGTTTTCAACTTCTCGTGACTATTCTACGTCTGATTATTTTCCGCTCTCTTCGCAATCACCGCGTCTTGGAAATTCATCATTCGACTCTACTCGTAACAAAATTTTCAACAATTTGAGTGAATTTGAAGATCAACTTCCATCAAACAAAATGTTCGTGGATAGAAGTCCATTTGGTTCTTCTTTTGATCATCCTCGAATGATGGTAAGTATTTTTTCCTATTTTTTAAGTTTTTTGGTGAAGTCAACTTGAAATCTTTCTCAAATATTGCGTTTTATCTTTAGTCTATCTGTTTTAGTCTATTTTTGTTCTATTTCAATTTTTGTGAATGTTAGTTAATTGACTTGATGCCAGACCTCTTTCATTTTACTAACTTTCATCTCTTAGTTTTCTAACCTTGAATTTTTTTAACCTGTGGTTCTTATTCTATTGATTGAAATTTACTAACTCATCTTTTTTATCTTTAGTCAGGGTCTCGTAATCTTGACATGTCTAACTCTTTCAGAGATGAAATGGATGAGCAAGTAAACCACCATCCAAGAGTTTTCAACATCCCTATTCAAGTCGAAACACCGGAGGGTTTCGTTCCTCTTGTAAGATCCAACAGCAATACTGGTTCACCTTTTAACGGCAACCGGGGTAATATGAGTCAGCTTGCAGATCCTGTTGGTTCAGACTTCACGTTTGGCAGTCCTTCTGAGAGACCAGGGTACATTCATCAGCGACCTGTTAAAAGTCCAACTCCACCACCTAAACCTAAGTTCAGTCGAAATCGTCCAGAATTTCATCATCAACCCTACCAACACAATCCTGAACCATTCTCTCATAGTCATCCTCGTGTTCACTCGATCCCAGTTAAAATCGAAAGAAGTGGCAAATCTCAACAACCTACTAGAAACGATAGCTCTCAACCATATGACGAGGTTAATCATCCTAACTCTCCTAAACATGACACTTTTTTCGGTGGTAGACGATCTCGTTCATCTTCCGAATCTGAATCTCACCAACCTGATGTAAACCGTTCTGTAAATATTCCAATCCAAATTGTGAAAACTCAATCGAGTGAACCCCAAAATGCTTCTACCGAGTCTAATCAACCAGTCAATCTACCTAATCCACCTCAACCTTGTGAAAATAAGGAAAAAACTCCGCCTGATCCTATTGAACTCATCAACGAGATCGAAAAAGAAGCCTGTAGATTAGAAAAAGAAGTCATCGAATTCAATGGAGAATACTTAGATAAGAAGTATAGATATCTAGATGAGATGCTTACGCGATGTATGCTAAAGCTTGATTCAATTGATTCCAATGGACGTGATGAAGTTCGAATGGCTAGGAGAAGTACCTTGGCTCATGTCGACCATTGTTTGGCAATTTTAGAGGGTAAAGTAAATAAACCAAAGCCTGAAGAAAATCTCGATGAAACGACAAACCAATGCGATGAGCAGGCTGAAACAGCTAATATGGAGTCTGAACCCGTCCAGCAGGAAAACGAAGAATCAATTTCTAATGAATCGCCAGCCTGTGAGATGAGCGATGACCAGAAAAATGATATGATGGAGACGGAAAATAATTCCGATGAAACTAATATTAGTGTGGTCGACGAACTAGAACCTAAGTCTACACCAGTAAGTGATAATGTCAACACTGATGAGTTGACTTGTAAACCTGAGGTGTCATTTGACCAGTTAGATTTAGAGACATCCTCAGCTGACTCGACTAGAGTGTATCTCGACGACACAGCTCATAACTCACAGAGTGAACAAATGAGCCAGGATCTAGAAGCAAATGAATCTGATAATTCTCCAGAACCAAAGGTCGAATTTCCTCCTGATGATAATCCAGATGAGCTGGTGGACAAAGAGTCTATGGATATCGAAGTCAAAGCATCGCCTGATCCTGAAGCTTTAGATGAGCCTGAACAATCAATTAGTTCCACAACTGAATCTTTAGTTGTCGATGAAAAGTCATCTAACAGCGAATATCGAGTTGAATCTACTGAAGTTCAAGAGCCAGACTCTTCTTCAACAATTATCGACAACTCTATAGAGAAAGAGAAAAAGATTGATTAATTTGATTACTTATAAGTACAAATCTACTTCATCAGTCTTTGATTACATGCAATGTAATTGTACTTTCCGAAAAACACTATTAATGTTATGTAAACAAGAATGAATATTGTTTTTGTTTATTTATTTTCTGTAAATAATTTTAAATTATGTATCAAAAATTTCATGAAATCTATTCACATTTGTTAACGAAATTTCCTGAATGCATCTAAAAAGTCACTAAAAGTTTGTTGTTTCAATGAACGTCATTGTCATTATCAAATCAGTCTTATCAAATGAATAAAAAATTTCGAAAAAATATTTTTACTTGTATCTATTTATTAAACCAATTCAATATATTCAGTGGGACTGAACAATAAAATATCATTAATAATTTAATTAAAAGGTAAATGAAATACATTCTGATAACCCTTTTCATCATTTTTTAATTTTAGCAATAATCGAAAGCTCAACAAAAAGTACAAAAACGTATTAATATTTCAATCTAGTGCCTCTTCTTGCATCTTATCTTTTGTCTGTAAATTTTTGGATAAATCACGAATGTCTGAAATCTTGAGACTTCCCAAAGGTTTCTCATCTAATGATAGGTTATATTGTCGTCCAAAATACTCTTTAACCTCTATTGATTGTAGTGAGTCCAAACCTAATTCATTAAGGGTAGTGTTAGGGTCAAGTGCGTCGATATCTTTAATACCCAAAATATGAGCAATCCTTTGGAAGATATTTTCGAATTGAGAAGCTTCTTGCTGAGCCCCACTAGATATTACACAGGATTGGTAAACTGCATCTGGAAGTTGCATGAATTTATCTAAAGCTCGGAAACATGAGAAAATATTTTGAGCAGCAAAACCAAAAATGACCAAATCCTTTTCATTAACCAATCTAGCGGCAACCCCAACATCAGCAACTGGACCCCATTGAACAGCTAAACCAGGAAGACCTTCTTTTCGCCTTTCTTCACAAACCCTTTCCATAAAAGAATTAGCAAACGCATAATTTGATTGTCCAACACTACCAAGTGTAGCAATTGATGAGAAGCAAACAAAATGGTCAAGATAGGGACACAACTCTCTGGATATTCGATCCAAATTTTGAGTAACTTTAATTTTAGGCCCACAGACTAGTTCAAACGATTCTGTAGTTTGATTTTCAAATAAGCCATCTTTAAGTACCATAGCAAGGTTAAAAATGCCACCAATGGGACCTAGTCGAGAGGCTGAATCAATCAATTGAGAAGTCATTGTTGGTGTCATAGCATCATTAATGGTAACAATTATGTTATGACGACGATATTGATAATAACGGAGAAACTCAATGAAACCTCTTTCATTATCAGATTTGAAGCCAGAACGAGAAGTAATGACAAGATTTCGAGCTCCACGCGAAACCATCCAATAAGCTAACTCCAAACCCATTCCACCCAAACCTCCAAGAATAATATAACACTTTTGAGGATGGAAATAGGTTTGACAAACGCAATCTAATGGTTCCAACGGTAGTTTCAGTTTTTCATCTCGAATTTCAATAAGTACTTTCCCCAAGTGACGACTTTTTGCCATTAAACGAAAAGCATCTTCAACTTGATTAGCTTTGTAAATGTGTGAAGTGATTGGCCTTATTTCTCCACAATCAATTCCTTCGGAGAAAAATTTCTGAAATTGTTCAGCTAATTGTCGACCTTCCCATGAGTTTTCACAAATTTTATTGATAACAAATGAAAGACAGACGGCTTGGAAACTAGAATTGTTTTTCAATGAGCTATAATCTGAAATAAAAATGATAAAATTGATAAATGGTGAAAATTTTAATTTAGCTTATTTTAATTGAAAATTGGCTTACCAAATTGATGATTTTGCACGATATCATATTTTCCTAATTCAAGAAATCGACCTCCTTCAGCCACACACCGTAATCCTGATTGTAATTTATCATCTGTTAGGGAATTGAGAACTATATCAACACCTCGTCCATCAGTTTGGCGTAAAATGTGTTCCTCAAATTTACTTGAACGAGAATCTGCGAAACAAGTGTCATCCAATTGAGGAAACATTGATTTGAGGAAATCTTGTTTCGCTTGTGTACTAACAGTGGTGAAGACTTGACAACCACGGGCAAGACACAATGAAATGGCTGCTTGACCAACTCCACCAGAACCTGAATGGATTAAAACAGATTCACCCCGCTTCAAACCACCTCGAACACAGAGAGCATAATATACAGTTAAATAAACATTTGGTACTGTAGCTGCTTCAGCGAGACTCCATGCATCTGGAACATCGAACAAGATGGAAATATTTTTACCCGGAATCTTTGTAGCTATTCCTTTACCATGGCAGATTCCCATAACTCGTCTACCTGATTCAGTTATACCAGAAAATTCAGTACCAATTAGAGTTTCTACATTATTTGGTGGGTAAGCGTCCGCTGTTAATCGACCAGTCGCCAGTAAAATGTCTCTAAAATTGAGAGTTGAGTAGTGAGTGTCGACATTTTCATGTTTACAGTCTTCTTGCTCCATATCGTTGTCTTCAACCATTCGAACTGATTCATCATCATCCAAGCTTCTAAACCAAGTCAAACTGGTCAAATCTCCTCTTTTGCCCACATCGACATAACAATTAGTGGCTGATGAGTGAATGTCCTCGTCAATTGGTATATCATCCAAATGAAAAGTACCCCAATGGCCATCTAAATGTACATTGAGTAACAAATCCTTCCCTAAAATATCTTGATCCAAGTTTTTCAAATCATCACTAATTTCATTACCAGGCCAAAAGAAACACCGTATTTTATCACCGAATGGTTCAAAGCGAATACATTTAACCATTCCAACAATTCCATTACGAACCGAATCATCAGCAATCAAGAAAACCTTTTCTATTTCTTTGTCATCTAGAGCGTCTTGGATATTCTCAACCCAAGTGTATGAAGATGTATCAATGCGAATAACTCGAAAAGCCCCTTCAGACTTTTTTGGGCGTTTTTTGTACAATAAAGAGACCAATCCTGTTTTTTCATGTTGACAAGACGCAATTGGAAGTAAATCACTCTGTTTCATTTTACTCTCGAGTCTCTTCTTTATGCCACCAAATTTAGATGACGAGTTTTTCTTGCAAATTTGATCAATTTTTTTCTCAAAAGAAAGTAAATTTTCCCGACAATTCACCATCACAAAACTTCCAGGCTCAATAAATTGTAAAATTTTATCTTCATCGACACTTTCCTCCGAATGTCCACATAAGTTAAGACTTGAATGATTATAAATCAGTAAGTCGATAGGTTTAGAAGGTTTACCTTCATCTTCTGATATAGAAATCATTTCTCCACGAACGGCAAACGAAGATAGCTTTCTTAAGATTTGGTCACAAGTTTGATCACTATTTACTCCAATAGACGCTACATTGACCATTTTTTTGCACAATTCACTTTCGTAAACATTCAATGTAAATCCCAAGATTCGATTCAAAACTGAATCCATTAAGCTATCTTTAATCAATATTGCTGGATCAACCATCATTTTGGAATTAAAATCAGAAGTTGACTTTTCTGCCAATGCTTTATGAATGGCTGTGAAAAGCTTGAATCGAGATTCCATCTTAATGTAATTTGTCCATTCTTCTTTAAGAACATCCAATTCTTTTCCATAATTAGCCAGTATTTCATCACAGTCGTCCAAATAATCTGTAACCAAAGTTTCGGTTTTTGGCTGTAAGGTTAAATTGTTACAATGGTGAGGTTTAAAAGTCTGGCGAGCATATCTAAGGTCAGATTGTTCCGGCTTTTGAGGAGCTCCAGTGAATCGCAGTCCCTTTAGGAAAACTCCGTACGTTGTTATAGTTCCTACTTCATGGCATAAATAAACTTCAAGTTCTGCCGTTTCATTTCCTTCGCCTTCTTTAACCGTTGGAACCATTTCAAGAGCTTCATTGAAAGCCTCTGGATCATAGACAAACTCTTGGAAGCCAATTGGGACTCGAGGAGTTCGCATGGCTGTTGTAAGGCCGCCAAGTTGCATAAATGAATCAGCTAAACCAATCCATCCACCAGAATAGTTAATCCGAGCGTACTTGTGATCAGTACTGGTTGAAACAATGTTTCTCATCTTCTCTCCATAATGAAACCCTTGAATCTTAAGTCCAAGATAAAATCTATCTCCAGTCATTTCCAATGCTTCTGGGTTTGTCTCAACATTCATAAAATATTCAAAATCAACTGGTGACTCTTTACCAGTCAATTCACCGAAACCAGAAACACACACTTGATCTCTAAAGGCAACATTGAAACAGTGAGTAACTGGATTAAAGTAAACTTTGAAAATAGCTTCATCATTAATGATTGTTGCCCGATGAATCTTGACATCCCAGACTCGAAATCCATAATCTTTGAAATTAACAGAGTCACCGTGATAGTTGAAGACCATTGTTTTCCAAAGAAGGTAAATGTAGCCAACAGCAGGCATCAAAGTACGATCATCATAGATGTGATGAGAAACTTCTTCATATTCAGGATCAGTTAGGTCCACAGTAAAGCACAGATTAGTCATGTTATCATAAAACTCAACACACGAGCAAACTTTATGCTGATCCGAATGATCCCAAATCAGGAATGGGGACAAAGATGGAGTTTGACGGCCAATAGGGAAAGTTATCGATGGGTAAAGTGTTGAGATATTGACATTTTGACCAGAAAGGTAAAGACTACCTAAAGTTACCAAAAATTGAATAACATCTTCATTAGAGTTTGAGTTTTTTACTTGTTTGCAGCTATTTTGTGAGATTTCATTCCCCATTAGCTTGATTTGTCCATCTATATTGATTATTATCCATTCGTCTAAAGATAATTCCTTGTTATTAAGGTCGGTGTGAGATGCGATGTGAACATGAGTTTCATTTGAAGCTAGTGAAGAACCAGTGAAACCATTGAGAAGTTTGGAGTATTTGTCCAAAACAGTTTTAGATGAAGGAGTTAATGGAGTTGCTTTATTTGTTAGATATTTGGTGGCAGCAGTTAAAGCAGAGTTTCGGCTAAGTTGACTTGACGCATAACGAGATGATATACTGCCACTTGAAGAACCGATGACTAAATCGGGTTTGATTCCAAGAGAGCCAAGTAAGTCAATCAGAGCTATTTGATAAACAACATTTCTAACAACTGTAGTTGTCTTTGTTTGTTCATTTTTAGATTTTAGATGATTTTTCGTTGAGATTTCCCCAAGATCGACGCCTTTGGATTTTAAAAAAGATAAACTAGATTGAAGTGAATCACGGAAAACTTTGAACCTTGATAATCCATGATATGAGGGACAAGGTGAATCGTTGAAAACAAGACCAACACTCCTCGGGTTACTCACTAGACTAGTTTTCTGGTGATCGATTTTACCATTTTCAGATATTACTGAGCAACCTCGCCAAACCAGTCCATTCTCAGGTTTAGCGAGCGATAACTCATTTAACATAGCAATTAAATCTTCATTCAAAGCATCTTTGGTTAATAAGTGTTGAGCCATTCTCTCGATACCTTGGCGAGTGCGATTACAAAAGACGATTAGTCTAGGAAAAAGGGAAGAGTCTAAAGGTCTAATCTGTTGGGTATTTCCTTTTAAAATGATGTGTCCATTAGATCCTCCGAAGCCAAATGTATTAACTCCGAGAAGGTTTGCGTTAAATTGTTGTTTCTCAAGAACGGGAATTATTTTTCCTTCCAATAGGCCAGATATTCTCGAATTGGGGACTGAGTAAGCAGCATTTGGAGATAAATGCTCTGTTTGCAAAATTTTACAGGCTCTTATGACGGCATTGATTCCAGCAGAAGCTTCAGCATGCCCAATATTTGACTTTATACATCCAACTTTAATGGGTTGATCACTGTTATCTCGATAAGCATCTAGAATGGCTGAGGTTTCAACTGCGTCACCAGCCTGAGTTCCAGTTATATGAGCTTCAATGTAATCGATTTGGGAAGGAGGAATTTTGGCTATTTTAAGTGCTGATCTCATTGCATCGGCTTGAGCATATCGATTAGGAAATGTAATTCCTTCTTCTGTGTAGCCATCATTATTAACTGAGGTACCTAAGATTTCACCATAAATTCGTTTAGCTGCTGGTTTACGCTGAAGAATCAAGGCTGCAATTGTTTCAGAACGGATGAAACCATCAGCATTTTCATCGAGACAACGTTCAAAACCAGATTGTGAAAGCATTTTCATATCTGCAGCTGTCATGTTCACAAACGGATCAACAATAGTATTTACTCCAGCAACCACAGCTACATCACACAAGCCCTTTTTGACATGCCAATGAGCTTGAATAATGGCGTCTGCTGTTGAAGCGCAAGCAGTATCAAGTGATAAACATGGACCTTTCCAGTTAAAATGATAAGCTAATCGAGAAAATATATAAACTGGATCGGTTGTTTCATCCAAGTCGTACTGATCTGACCCATCGCCAGCTGAAATTCCGAGGAAAAATCCAGTGCGGGAACCTCGAAGAGAGTCCACGAGAATCCCTGGTGAAATTGAATGGAATTGAAATAAGAGAAAATCAAAAGAGTTAATGGCATTATTAATTTCAAATCAAGAGTAAAGTAACAAAATATGATGAAAACAATAAATAAAAGGTTGAGTTGAACTTTACTTTACAGTAATGCAATTTTCCATGCACTTGACATTCAAGCGAATCAATCAGTCAAAATTTTTCCCTAACTATTAATAAATGATGCATTGATACTTTCATTTGAAAAGTGTTGGTAAAGGATTACACAGTTGCACGCAAATCATCAATCAAAATGTGAAGAATTGAAAAGCGAAAAGAATGATATCTGCACTGAAATTGAATCAACCAAATTTTTGTATTTTATTTCAGTGAATAAGAGCAATGATCTTACCAGCATCCCAAAGGGCTTCATAGACAACCTCAAATAAAACACGATTCTGAGTTCCAATGTGTTCTGCTGCTTTTGCATCGTAACCAAAAAATTTTGCATCAAAACGGGACAGATCATTGATTTGTCCAAGCGCTGTCGGTCTATTTCTCAATTCTTTAGAAAGAAAGCGATAATTGAAAAATTAGAAGCAAAAGCTATTGCATTATAAAAGTTGTTTTACAAAGTTGTTTAAAAGTGGTACTTACTCGAAGGATGACGATCACGTTCCTCAGAATAGAGAACCTTTCCTTGTAATAATTTATCCCAAAGTTGATCAACATCATCTGCACCGGGAAATCTTCCAGCTAAACCAGAAATTACAATTGTATTTTGCTCAGGCATTTTAATGTGAACAAAACAGAAAGATGGTTAAAAAATGGATCAACTTTTACTAAATTAAATTAAACAAAATGAAGAGTAGGAAATTATGGATTTACAATGAAAAGCCGTTGGTTGTGCAGCAAGGAAAGAGCAACTCCAGAATCAACGATCTCAATTACAGGAAACCTAATCAATGTTGGTGAGATGCTAATGAAAATAAATCATTTAAATGACGGGCTTTAGAGGAAGTATTTCAAATTTTCAATTGCAGACCATAACAATAGCATGGAAATCACCTTTACATCTTTATTTGAATTAAACTAAAACTGATTTTATGGTAAAATTTCCAGATTTCACTTGATGAATTCGTCAAAATATTCAATCTTTGGTTTTTAAAAGCACAAATGTCACATTCATACATAAATTGCAATAGTTTGGCACAAATAAGCAAAAACGGGTTAAAATCAATTTCCATCAAATCCAGACTCATTGTGATTTGTAGAAACATGAAAATTAAACCTACAGTATTTGTGCAATTAAAAAGTTTCTCTGATCAAAATTAATAGAGAAAAGCGAGGTCAAAGTTGAAACTTCGATGGCTTTTTGTACAGTTATCAGTTTTGTACAGATCTGACAGAATAAGCTATAGTATTTTTTTATTTAAAATGTCAGAGTTGAGCTTGATTTATTATGTAATATGCAGTTAAATGCTGCTCGTATAAGAGTTTTGTAAAATAAAATACAAATCTTAGGTGTTAGTAGGATATTGTTTATTAAATTATTAAACTGTCAGATCTTGAATCCTGTGAAATTTCAATATATTTTAGCCCACAGTAAAATCTAATGCGTGGACAAGGAAAGATGATTGTAGGTCCGGCCATTCTCGAAATATTGAGGTGCGAAGTTTGCAGTTAAATGGCCGAAATCGAGAGAACTATTGCCAAACTAAAAAAAGTATTTAGTCCATGATGTGTACCATCAATTTTCATAGACATAAAATCAGTTTGAGCTCTCTAACTCTTAAGGTCACAGAATGCGATTGGTTTAATTGAAAATCGAACTGATCTGTTTTACAAAAAATGTAAAATTTTGTTTCGTAATATAAGTACATTTTCTGGTTGATCAGCAAAAGTAAAGTATGCATAATGAGAATCATGACAAAGTCTGATTCCATAACTGTACAAAAAGCCATCGAAGTTTCAACTTTGACCTCGCTTTTCTCTATTAATTTTGATCAGAGAAACTTTTTAATAGCACCAATGGAAGCAATTTATATGTCCCTACAAACCCTCAGTCCATTAATTTGCAAGAAATAAATATTTACCCATTTTTGAACATCTATTCAATTTGTGTGAATTCGTACTTTGGCGTTGTGCGAAAACTGGTAAAAATAAATTTCTTTCTAACTTTGATTCTTTAGTTTTGTAGAGACATATGAATTGAGTCCTTTCTTGCGCTTCAAATATTTCTGTGATCTGTATTTTACGAGAAAATCGAGTTCAAAGTCGAAACTTCGATTGGCTTTTGTCCAGTTGTGCGACCAGATTCTCCCATCAAACTTGTTCTTCCGATGTTAATTACGATTAAAAACCAGAAAATGAGCTTATTGTGAGAAATAAAGTTTTCCCTTCCTTGTAAAGCAGATCAGTTCGATTTCAGGTTTAACCTGATTCTTCGAGTGACAGTAAGAGTTAGAGAGCTGAAACTCATTTTCTGTCGATTAAAACTGATGGTACACATCAATATGTGAACACTTTTTTTTATCGCTAAACAGTTCTCTCAATTTAGACCATTGGTCGTGAAATTTTGAACACCGATACTTCGACCATGGTAACACTTACAGTCCCCATTCTTTGACTAATCATTAGACTGCACAATGAGCCTTAACAGCATATAACTAAATGCCATAAAGAATCTTATTTCATTCCTTTAATAACGAATCCAACACAGCACAAGGTTTGTGTTTGAACAACCATTTTCCTTGATTATTGTAAACCAGAAAGCAAATCTAACAGAATATTAAATAGGAGTATAATGCTAACAGTATAATGTACAAATTATAATGTTTTAGGACATCGAAGCACCAAATGACAATATTTCAATATAACATATCTTAGGATAGAATCTAATAATTGTTGAAAGAATGGCGATTGTGAGTGCAACCAATCTCGAGATATCGATGTTCAAAGTTTCAGGACAAATGGCCAAAATAAAGAGAACTGTTTATAAATGGAGAAAAGTATCTACACATTGATGTGTACCAACAATTTTTATCGACAGGAAATGAGTTTCGACTCTCTAACTGTCACGGTCACTTGAAGAATCAGGTTTAACTTAAAATCAGACTGATCTTTTTTACGAAAAACGGAAAACTTTATTTCTCACAGTAAGCTCATTTTCTTATTGGCAGATCAAAAGTTACATCAGAAAAGTAACTTTTATGGAAAAATCTGGTCGCACAACTGTACAAAAGTCGATCGAAGTTTCAGCTTTGACTTCGATTTCATAATGAACTTTTCATCAGAGAAATTTTAAATCTCATAAATGGGTTCAGTTTTCATGTCCCTACAGACCAAAATCAGGCTTAATTTGAAGCAATCTATTTTCGACCGTTTTTGTTTATTTGTGCCGATTCGTTACAATTAAAGTATTAATGGTACGATTGTGTTAATTGCGCCTTTTTAGTAACAATTGTAAGCTGCTAAAAACTTGAAACCAGAAAATCGAATCTATTTGAAGAAAGCTAATAGCTAAGAATAAGCTAATTATGGTGACTAAATGAAACTAAAGTAACTCACATAGACATCTTAAATCAACCTAGAAACACTAAATTACTAATATTAAGTCGGAAATCCATAAAAAATAATTACTTTTTGGTATTAGAGCAAGCATTGAAATTTTCGAAGGACCCAAATAAAAACAAATTACACTTAAACTATTATTCTGAAATTTTAATCCTAATGTTTCTCTCAATTCATGATTAATTCACGGATAATTTTGTTAGTTTTAGACTAACTTTAATTACTAATTTAGATGCTATTAGAATCGATTGCTTTGTTCATAAGATGAACACAAATAGGATGAAATTCGCCGCAATTAATTCAATAAATTATCATAAAAATTGTGAATATCCAATTTTGTGTAGCATTGAATCAACATGCTATCTTTAAGCTTCGATTTTCTGTTTAAATTTCAATTACCCAAAATTTGTTCTGGTCTTTATTGTTTGGGTTCAATTATAAACATCAAAAAAAATAACAAATTGATTGGCATTTAAATTAAATGCTAAAACAATCTTTTCAAAGACAAACAGCGAAACAACAAACAGGAATCACTAGCGTTTTCAGATTTACCCGTTTTTTAACCAACAATTTATCATGCAATCTTCAGACTCTAATTGTAGCAGTTAATGAAAATGAATCTCGAGATCATTTGAATTCATGAAATATACTAAACTTCATTGTACAAGGCTATTTGTTATAATAAAATTTCAGCTGGCTTTAGTGCCATATAATGGATTGAAAGTAAAGGTAGTAAAATAGCAAAAAAAAGTAATTATTGATGTTGAAACAAAAATGATGGTCAAGGTAAGATGATTAAATATCACTTTTCATTTCACAGCAAAGTTTATAAGCCAACTGTTGCCTGTAAATGATGCTTATAATGATATGAGGTTCTCTCAAAAATACCCTGTAAACATTGATGATTAAGATGGAAGAGAAGAAAACCAGTTTTTTGACACTTTTCCCACTCTTTCAGTTTCACTCCTTGCCTTGAAACTTTTTCTCCTTTTATTCATTTAGGTTATTCATTGAACCAATCCTGTAAGATTTTTATTTTACTTTTTCATGCTTGAAAATGATATTGTTAATGATATTCACTTAAAGCTAGAGCGTAAAGAAGCCTCGGGAATAGCAGTTGCTTTACTTAATTCATTGTCAAGACTGGTTAACAAAATAACCGTTGATATTGATTTTTATTTAGTCTCATTTCAAACTGTGATCTCAGTCTTTATTACCTTATTTCACTTTTGAGTTAATCTTCTGATTATCACTCGATTCATGTTGAAACCATTTTTCGATTTACTTTGGTTAAAGAAGGAAAAAAATCGGAAAAGATGTTTGCCTTAAATGAATGTAAACGTTTATTATTACCATCATCATTGAATGATATTCAATTTTTCGCTATTAACTGTCACCATTTATTAATCGAAATTTCCTTCTCTCATAGTCATGATATTTGCTGACAATCAATTTGAATGTTGACCTTTTACTATTGTTTGTGAAGCTTTACTGGGCTTGCAGCCCATTTACATCATTAAATTTGTTTATTAAGTGATTTTCATCTGTGATCAACTCATCAATGGAGGAAGAGGAAATTGTTGCTGTGAAAGTACGTAAACTTCAAGTCTCGTATGGACCTAAAATTGCTCGCAATATTGTTCTTAACGATGTTAATATAACAATACCTATGGGCAGGATATACGGACTTCTTGGGCCGAGTGGATGTGGTAAAACTACTTTACTTAAATGTATTATGGGATGTCGACTTCCAGATCAAGGTGATATCTCGATCTTTGGTTTTAATGTAAGTTCACCTGAAAGTGGAGTTCCTGGTGTTGGGGTTGGATTTATGCCTCAAGATATTGCTCTTCACGATGATCTGACTGTTGAAGAGATGCTCATCTATTTTGGAAATCTTTACCTTATGCCACCAAAAATTCTTTGCCAGCAAATTAACCTTTTACTTAAACTATTTGATATTCCTGATCGACATCAGTACATCGGGACACTTTCTGGTGGCCAGAAACGCAGAGTTTCCCTAATGTCTGCTTTAATTCATAGACCGAGATTGTTGATACTAGATGAGCCAACAGTTGGAGTTGATCCAGCACTAAGAGAAAGGATTTGGAAGTTTCTAGTCCAGCTTACAGTTGAGGAAAAGATAACAGTGATTATTACTACTCATTATATTGAAGAATGTCGAAGAGCTGATTTAGTAGGATTCATGGATAAAGGAAATGTTCTGGTGGAAGGACCTCCAAAGGATTTAATGGAAAAATATTTTTGTAAATCATTAGAAGAGGTTTTATTTCGCATTTGTGTCAGTAAAAGATTGAAAACATCTAAACGAAGTAAAAACCAAGTCTGTGACAAAAGTGACATAAGTGATGATGACGATGACTATCTAAATTTTCCGAAAGAAACGATGATCTCAAATTATCCAATGTCTATTGACAATGTTAAAATGGTGCGATTGAACAATCAAAATACTCATAATAACAGTGAAATAAAGGAACATAACTGGTACAATGGAAAAGGCGAATCAAGCTCCTCAAAAGACATTCAGATGGAAAGTGCTTGCAATCAACAGTTTGATGAGACAATTTCTTGTGAAGTGTTACCCGCCAATGACGGAAATAATAATTCAACTGATAACATGACCAATGGTCAAAAAAATGTACCTAAACTCGCTCTTTTCTCACAATGTAGATCATCTTCAGCGTCTTCAAATTCATCTGATAGCTCATCAACCTCATCATTAAACTCACCTCTATCCTCTTCGTCTGCACCAATATCAGATGAGGTTGATGATTGGACAATGCGCTTTCGCTGTTTAGTCTGGCGTCAGCTGATTCAAAATGTTCGCAGACCTGAGCCAACAATGGGTCGTATAATTGTTCCTCTGCTTGTTGTGATAACATATTGTGCTTGTATCGGTGGGACCCCTGAAGGTCTCAAAATGGGTATAATAAACCGTGAAAACTGTTCTGCTTTGGCACCAGGAGAGCCTTGTTTAAGCTTAAGATTGTTGGAACAATTTAACTCCTTTGTATTCAACAAAATTCCCTATGAAAGTGTAACTCAAGCCAGGGAAGATGTTAAATCTCGAAACCTTTGGGGCTACATGGTTATCAGGTCAAACTTTTCCTCTTCAATCATTTTAAAGACGCGATTCGCTGAGAAGGAGTTTGACAAAGTAGCAAATGATTCCATAGTTAAAATTCATGGAGACATTACTGGTAAAATATTAATGATTACCGTTGAAGTAACCATTGATGAAATTTATCAGGATTTCATTTTTGCTGCCCTTCGTGATAAAGGTTTGAATCCATTTGTAGGCCAATTACCCATCAAGTTACAAAAAACTATTTTCGGAGAGAAACAAAAAGTCGATTATCTTGGTGTTAGAGGATTTGGTGGACCAGGATTGATTGTCATCATTACATATTCAATTTCTTGTGCCATTATGGTTCTGGTAATTATCACAGATAAAACAGATGGAATGTTTGAACGCAATTATGCAGCCGGTGTTTCAATTGGTCAAATAATCGTCTCTCATGTTACAACTCAGTTTCTTTTCTCGTCAATCTCAACTTGTATCATCTTCTTCCTATCCATTTATCTGCTTGAGATCCCCTGTAAAGGTTCGCCCCTCGAAGCTTTGGGATTGTTGCTTCTCCAATGTTTAGCAGGAATAGGGACAGGCCTATTGGTTGCTTCAGCATTACCGACTTTATCATCGTGTGCAGTTGTTTGTAACGCCATTTTACTTGGATCTTTCACTCTCTCAGGAGTCCTTTGGACTAATACAACTCTTCCGTATTATGCGAAATGGGCAACTATGTATTTACCCGCGACTCTACCAGCTGAAGGACTCCGAACCATTATGACTAGAGGGTTACCAGCATCGACTCCAGTCGCGTATCAAGGATATTTGATAACTTTAGCATGGATTGTTGGACTCCATCTTGCAAGTTATAAAGTATTAGCCTTTGTCAAAAGGTGATCAAAGGACAATGAAATTATCAATAGATTTTGATTATTTACAGATGTTTATATGTTTTAAATTACGATTGTAAATTGTGAAAGTTATTTTATTAAACTATTGTTTCCAAGCTTTTTGCTTGATCCAAATATGGGAGTTGTATCCAACTTGTATTAAATTAATCATACTAGAAACCACATTGAGCTCAAAACTCTGAATTCTCCGTGGATTATTATTCGATAAATTAACACATTTAGACTGGATTATAAAAGAAAAATTAACATAAATTAATGTTTCGAAGGTATAATGGTGCCAATAGTTTTGGAATGGCAACCAAGAAAAGTTAGGTTGCTAGCAGATATTGATATTTAAGAATTGTTAAAGCCCAGTTTTGACAATGGCATAGTTAAGTGATAGAAATTTAAGGATATTACAGAACAGGAAACAAATTATTTTGATGTGTTAAATCAAACTTATGAATTGAATCATAAATTGAAAGTTTGCGTATTGAATACCTTTAAAGAGCAATGCGCAAGTTAGCAGACAAAGTCTCTTGATTTGCTGTTACCCATCAATAAGAGTGATATTAAGCTCAGCTGTAATAGTGAACTGTATTTCGTTTTTTTTTTCTCATCTTTTCATTTCGTGTTAATGAACAGATCAAGTCTAATTGTAATTTATTGATTAATCATTTTTCTTGTGAATCTTATTTAATCTATTAACTTGAATTGCTCTACGTATTTCATCAATTGCATTTTCAATGTCTATAACTATGCTCTGTGTGCTACAATGATCTCATTGACTTTCTAATCGTGAATTCAACCAATAATCTCAATTAATTAGTTATAATATTTAGTTAATCTTCTATTCTAATTATTTTTCAAGATGGCTCTCATCACTTTACGCGATTTACGTAAAGTCCTTCATCCACATTATCTGGTCAACATTCTTCTATCACTCTCATTCATCCTCATGAGAAAAATTCATCCCTTCTGTACATATTTGTTTGACTCTTGCTCATTAAACCACGTTAGTACCTTTGAGTTAAAACTAATTATAATTTCAAAAATGAAGATTAAATAACCCTCGTGTTCTATTCCAGAAAGAAAGTGAAATCATGTTCTTCGCTGCTGTTATAATTGTATTCAGAACTAGGAAACAAGGTTTGTTAGATTGAATTATCCAAGTGAAGTATCTAATGCCTACTTATCAATGTTAACAAAGGTGCTGTCAATTTTCTTCCATACATTGGAACTGCCTGTATGTTTTCGAAGTTGGCTGGAATGCTTCTTTGGTTTTTAGCTGATCCTTTGTACGGAGTATTGTTCGCAGTTCTTTGCCTACGTAAGACTTATATTTTTTGTGAAAAATCCATGTTTAATGCATTTTTTTCATTGCAGTTCACCTTCTTTTGCTGCCTGAACCCTGTTACAAAGGGCCAGAAAATATGACATATTTTAATGGAAACGATCTTGAAGAAAGCATAAAACGAGAAAAAGGGACTGTTTGGCTGATTGAACTTTACGCAGCTTGGAATCCTACTTGTATTGAATTTGCACCTACATTCTCAGAACTTTCAGCAAAGTTAGTTATTGCGCTTATTCAATGCTCCTTAATTATGTGCAACTCCTTTCTATTTTCTTTGAATAATTTTCATTTGCATCTCACATATCATTTTTTATAGTTACGCCTTAGACAATCTCAAGTTTGGTAAAGTTGAATTATCGAGAAACCCTGAAGTTGCTGATAAATACAAAATTAACACATCCCCATTGAGTAAACAAATGCCAACTTTAATTCTGGTCAAAAATGGTAAAGAAGAAATGAGACGGCCTTTGGTCTCAAATAACGGCAAACTTGTCACATTCAATTTCAACTATGTGAGTAAATATACAAGACTCTTTACTTTCATCATTGATTGTCTATATGACTAATGTATTTTATTTTCGCTTTATTTCAGGCCAATGTAGTCTCAACATTTGACCTCAACAATTTGCACATCGACTGCAAAAAAGCGTTAAAAGATAAAAGTAAAACAAAGCAACATCTGAAAGATGAATAGATATAGCTGACCTGCGATTTATTGCCTTTTAATAGTTCATTTAACCTAATATTCTTCTTTATATGCTTACCAAAGCTAATCGTACCCAGTGATTTTGTATTTCAAGTGTTAGTCGGCAATTTTTTCTATTTATCTTTAATGTAAATTAATGATAACCATAAAGGTTATTTTAGTTAAAATATCTTTTGTGCTCACTCATAATGAAAAATTGATGTATAATCACGGGCAAAACATCCTTCAGACTCAATTTATTGCTACATATTTTGTCGTTCCTTACATTATAATCGACACTTATAAGAAACAATGGACCATAAATCAGTCTATTAACTTCGTCATCGTAATTATTTATCTATAATTGTTCAGACCATTTTTAATGGTTTCAGGAATAATTATTTTTCATAATACATGTAAGATAGACCCAATCTCAGAAAATAAGTTTATCTTTCTTGTAATTGATCAATTGCTTTTACATAGAACAATGTTCATTGTAATTTTTTGACTGGGGTATTTCATGTGTACAGTCCATTCAGTGACATAAGCTGAAGACATTTTATATAACAATAATAGGAAACGTGAGCTAGATTCACAATAATAGTGAAATTGGATAAGCGTGAATGGATTAGAATAAAATCTCGTAAATGCTTTATTTTCAAATTTGTGCATTTAAATGTTGAGTAAAATGCTTTAAAAGAGATGGAAAACAATTAAAAACCAGGAGAAGAAAGGAAACCGAGGAAAACAGATTGGCTGAAATAAATCGTCTGTTTACAACAATACACAATTTACAGTTAAATTTAACCACAAACAATTCAATGCTGAGCAACTTAAGCACGAAACTGTTGATTTGGCTCTCAAAATTTTGAAAATTAATGATAATCTGAATATTCTGAAAACTTCCTCAATGAATAATTACATAATTACTGACGAGACTAGATGTTTCTAGAGTAAAACATTGGAAGAAAAAAATATTGACATGAAAAGGAACTTAATAAATCATACAGAAAAAAAATCCATATGGACATGAGTTAAAATTTTCTTGGACTTAACCACAATGATGATATCTACGAAATTGATAACAAGAAGTTTTTAGTCAGATAGAATCATTTTTGTATAATTTCAGGTAACAAAGGCTCTGGAAGATTAACTTGATCTGAGTCAGCATCAAATTGACCAGACATTAATGGGTTGTTGAGTAAATCACTGTTTGAGGAAACTGATTCCTCACTCGTTGTATTTACAGCTGGTTTTGTGTTTGATAGTGAAGACGATGAAGGTGGTGGTGGTGATGGTGCTGTTAATTTTGTAGATGAATTTGATGATGGAGGAAAATCTTCAATTTGAACCAGAATACCTTCTTTGTTTGGTTGAGTTAAATCATCATAGAGAGGACTTAATGTTACTCTCGATCCAAACACTTTTCTCCTTAGCTCTTGAGAGACAGTGATTTGAGGCATTTTCGATACAGAATCAATTTTGGACATCATAGAATCTCGAAAAGATTTCATCTTCTCTTTCAATTCACGAACTTCTGTTTCAAAGGTGGTGTGTTTTTCCGTCAATGATTTAAGAAGAACAGCATTACTATACATAATTCTCAATGGTTCACTGAGATAAGCTGATTGTTGAATATAACCAGGAGGAAGAGCTTCACCATTCAAGTAAATTTGAAAATCTTCTTCGGGAAGGTTAAGAGATTCACCATTAAGTTTTTCAATAAAAGCAACAGCACAGCAGAGGTTAGTGAAATAATAACCAGCTTCGCCCGACATCAGGCGCCTTGGATTCGAAAAGCGATTAATGAACTTAATATTGGAATGGAGTAATGGCGGATTAGCTTTAATAACAACAAATACTAAAGCCGGAAGAAATTGATCAGCAGAGACAGGGCCATTTCGCGCAACTTGTAGTAATTCAAATATAGCTTTGGAGCAGTTAACAATACATTCTAATTTTTCTAAAGGAATTTGTTTTGATCCCATTTCAATTATATCAGATATTGCTTTATCTAATAGATCTCGTATCTCTGGATTCCTCAAATCAAGCTCCAATTCAAGGTGTTCCGTCATAATCCAATTGAGGCTTTTGATTCGCTTTTGCATTTTAAGATCTTTTTCCTCATCTTCAGTCAAAATTCGAGTAAAAATCGGATTGTAGAGTGTACTGAGTAGTCTAGTTTCAGTGTAATCAACTAATTGGTCAATAGATTCTTGGACAACTTCCTCATATATTGCATTTGATGCAAAACGATCAGCCATCGAAGTATAAAATTCATAAACTACTTCACTCATTTCTTCGATAGTCGACAAATTGTGTAACTTGTCAATAACTTTGGCAACTTGTTTATGAATATCTTCTAGTGGACCGTCACTAGAATTGCTAGACGTTAAAGTTCCTAATACACTAGAGCCAACAGAGCTTGAAGTTATTCGGTTAAGAACATCATCGCCAGCTAATGATAAAGAATCAAGACTAAAAAAATTTTGCTGCTTTAACGCTGTTAAACGACTGGCTGCAGATGCTGGCAAGGAAGAATTAATTGATCCGGTGGATAATTTAGAGTTTGAACCATCTCTAAGGCCCGATGAACCACGGGAAGAAAGCTTAAAAATTGATCGCAAAGTTTTACTCCGTTTTTCAACTTGTTGTTTCTTTTTTTCCTCAAATTTTGTGAAACTTGACGGAGAAGTTGAAGTTGGATGACCTGTTGACGATGATGCTGGATGGGAAGATGAAGATGAATTTGGCGATCCAGATGAGCCTAGAATTGGCGAGAGGCGGGATGTTAGACCAGGTAAACTTTCATTGAGAGAGGCCAGTGAATCACTTTTAGATTTTTCAGGTTTGTTTTTGCAGCATTTTTTATTGTTAGGTGAGAGAAAAGAAAAAGTAGAAATTAGTACCATGATATAAATTAAGAACGAAATGTAGAAAAACAGACAAAATCAATAAGTAATTTGAATAGCTAAATGAGAGAAAATTTAAACTAAAAACTAGAAAAGGGCAATAGCAAAAGACAGGATCAGATAGTAAGCACAATATGAGAACATCGACATCTTTTTATCTATCGTAGATTATTTTGGTATTTTCAATCATTTTGACAACTTTCCAACTGATTTTTTACTAAAACTAGACAGTGAAGATAAGGAAGATAATCAAACAACTAATATTTTGTTTAATTAGATAAAATGATTTCTCGGAAAGGGCAAGTCAAGCATGAGAAACAAGGCAATGGAAAAGTAAATAAAAACATGACTAAACTCACCTTTTACTAAAATTTTTAGATGGTGATGATGTTGATCTGATTAGAGAGGAACGATTTTTATAGCACATTGAACAAAATCCATCCCATTCTGGGTTACCATAATAGCCACAATTGGCTTTACAAAGAAGATTTTTATCATCAAAAACAATACCAGTCTTTTTCATCATAATTTCAATCCAAAGGATTTGTCAGTACACCTTTCCGTTTTTTTGCCACTTTAATTCCTTAGTTGATCAGCTAATTAGAAATGCTATGAGTATAGATGGCATATATATTTACAAATAACAACATCAATTAAAGCAGACTAGTTAGCATATCAAGTTGATTTAAAAGACATTTGTGAACACCAAGAGAATACAGAGTAAACACAGATGAAAAGATATGGAGGAAGAGAAGGTGAAGTCATCTTATGTTTATGTTTATTTTTGTATTTTCTTCCTTCTCATTCGCTCAGAATGAACCGCGATAATTTAATTGGAAAATTGATGTACATCATGTAAATCGATAAAATTGTATGAGTCAACATTAATTAATGTAATGGACATTATAACAATCAGATTTTGGATATTAAAGGCGAAATAAAAAATGCTCTAATAATAAATATAGATAATCATTTTTAAATTTTGTAGGCCTTGATATATTGATTAATCACAATTATTACTTAATTGACCTTTCTTATTTGAAGTAATTTGACTGCTATATGTTTTTTAAATTATCGTTAGTGTTAGCTGGTACTAGATTAAGTGTAATATTTGCCATTTCACCGATTAGAATTGCCGTGTGAAAATTTCTGTTCAAGTCAGTTATTCTTCTTGTTAACATTTCTTAAATGGTTCATTGTTAAATTTAATTTGATTTCGAATAGAAACATGTATATTTTTTTCATCAAGATCATGAAAATTTCACACATTTTATTTAGTTATTCGTGATACAATTGAATATTCACCGGGATTACATCAGTAACATTTTTAACCATGGAGACTGAGTGAATCAGAAGATGGCTGAAAAGTTGGGTTATAAAGTTGTTTAACAACTATTTATTTTGCGTTGTTAGAAATTATATGGAAAAATGAAGAGACTTTGTGAGCTTGGCTCGTATTGCATTGAAACATTGATTAAAAAACTTCCAATTCATCAGAGGGTGGCACTTTGTCCTTGTGATTAACTAGATTGGCTTCTTCGGATCGAATTGGCACATGAACGCGAATGTGAACATGTTCATCATCGCTCGCTTTTGCCTGCAATAAAAATTTCAATAGATTTAAATACACCCATCTTACGTAAATACATCGTTAGAGATTTTAACGTACCTTAATCAAGTAGTTGGTTCCGTTTACAATTTGAGATTTGTAACTTACTGCACTGAGCTGCTCAAACTCTCGATTAAGTTTACGTTCAAGTTCCGGTTTAACCTGGGCTACCATACGATGAGTGAAATCATCAGCATCTTTGGTTTGAGACCAACCTCCACAAAGCATCGGCATTTTTACTGAAAAAGAAATTAAAATTAAATGGAAGATAATGAAATGATCGTGAATCAATGAGTCATAAAAGAAGGTTTAAAAATAAAATCAATATAAAGCTGGAAGAATCACATCGAGACTAGATGAGAGTGCAGAACATGGAATCAAATTAACTGAAGTGAAAGTTGAGCTAGCAAATATTTTCAACGCAATAACAAATTCTTGAGAAACAGATACAAATAGAATTAAGAAACTCTTGTTAAAACTTACTAATCAATGTTAAACTTTCTGAGCTAAATAATTTTTATTAATAAACACTTACTTTTTAAAGAAACGAATAAGCAGTTTTTAATCAGAGAAATTCAGACAATTAACTTGTTGGTGATTAAATGTTTTTAAAGAGTAGACAAAACAAAAATGGCTATTACCAATGAGCAATGGCTACGCCTTTACGATTAATCGGTTGATCAACTTCAATCATATGTCTCAATGCAATCATTATTTAATTGAAAATTTTGATTGTTAATTTTGATAAGTTGACTAAGGATATTGAAGTAAATGCCAAAAGCTACATGCAATGAATTTTAGCAATCAATAAATTAAATTTTATCAATTGTTTTAAAACTTACTAAATTCATCCACAAGATGGCACTAAATGCTATAGCAAAAGCTTTCAGTGCCATCTAATAGCGCTAAGTAAAACAAATTTCTGAGACCCGAAACTCAAATCATGATGGAGTTTGAAAGCTTATCTACATTAATCATATAAATATTAAGTGTGTTGATTATTAACATTTAACATTCGATTTTTATAATTTTAATTCACTAAACTACAAGAATTTCAGTTATTTAAAGATTGACTATCGAATTTTAATGAAATTGAAGAGTCTGCTCTTGATGAACTAATTCAATGGTTCAGATTGTTTTCAGTTCTGAATTTGATCAATTTCAGTAAAACAATAAAATCTGCTTACTGTCAAATTGACATAGAAAATAGTTTAATTCAATAATTTGCTCAAACTCACTTCAAAATGTCTTTTTATTCAAATCAGATTAGAAGTTCAAAAATATATTACATTTTATGTAGTACAAACCAAGAAAATCTCATAATTTTGTAAAATCTAATTCTCTTAATAATTAATTAGTAATGATTTAAGTTATTAATAATTTCCTCGATAAATAATTTGAAGATTCAAATGATTGATCCGTGGATAATTGAAGGATTTTGAAGAAAAATTGCTTTATTGAGCATCCCAATGGAACTCTGACGTGTCGATATGAAGATTGCTTTCATTCCCTAGCTTCTTGTTGGCAAATCTTTTTTTAACCGACTCTTAGGTTAATATAAACAGTCTCCTATTAATTTTTGATTAATTGTTCTGGTCACTTGACCAACTTTTGTCATTTACAAAGGAATTGGTTTATTAGTCTGTTTTGTTGTTGGTCATTCAAAGTTGCCACCATTAAGTACATTTGTTTCGCCATCATATCAGAAACAACATCAGCCTATTCCTGTAGTGGGCATTATAAACATCCTTCTTCTTCACCTGTTCACTACCACTAGAAAGAAAAGATGTCTTCAAATAAATTAATTACTGTTATATTTTTAATTTGTCTATCTGCCTATGTGTCCTGTGCTCGTAAGAAATCAGAGGTAATTGTCAATTATTAACCAAAATTTGTGTTACTTTCAATTTCAATTGTCTAACAGCTCTTATTGCAATAATGCATTATGTATTCCTTACTTTTCATCTCTTCAGAATACCCTTTCTCTTGGTGAACGTGTTGGACAATTAACTGAGTTGTCCCTTCGTAAACCTGTAATACGTCTAAATGGTGACAAATTTAGACAATACATTGGAGCCAAAAGTTTACCCCGTAATTACTCATTTGTTGTAATGTTGACTGCCTTGTCACCCCACCGTCAATGTACTGTTTGCCGACTAGCTATGGAAGAATATAGTATTGTCGCTAATTCATGGAGATATTCACCTTTATTTTCAAATAAATTATTCTTTGGAATGGTTGATTTTGATGAAGGATCGGATGTTTTCCAACTATTGGGCATCGGATCAGCACCAGTTTTCCTCTATTTCTCAGAAAAGGGTAAACTCAAATCTCCAGAAGTTATGGAAATTGAAAGAAAAGGCTATGCTGCAGAAACCATAGGAAAATGGGTCTCTGAGCTATCACAATTACCAATTAGAGTTATTAGACCACCTAATTATTCAACTACATTGGCGATCATGGCTCTTATGATGATTGTTGCTTCCTTATTGTACATTAAACGAAACAATCTTGATTTCCTGTATAATAGAAATTCTTGGGCAATGATTTCATTGGTGAGTTTTCAGATAGATGTATATCTTATACACTTATGAAACATTTTAATGCCAACTATATTATTTTCTTTCATTTCAGTTCATTGTTTTTGTTATGACATCTGGTCAGATGTGGAATCATATCAGAGGTCCACCTTTGATGACTCGTAACCGTATGGGAACAGGAATGACTTATATTCACAATAGCTCCGGTGCACAATTTGTAATCGAAACTTATATTATAATATTACTGAGTAAGTAATTACAATTAATTTTATCCAATCCTCGAATCGATTAAATCACCTACTCGATTTCAAACTTTGTTTTCAGATGTAGCAATATGTGCTGGAATGATTTTACTCACAGAAGCAATGAAGGGAAAAGCTGATCACAGAAAGAGAAAGAGTAAGTTAGAAAAATTTCTCAGTTCCATTGTGAAATAACGAAAACTTTTCGTTTAATTACAGTTTCTGCCATGATTGGTCTTGGATCTACTCTAATCTTTTTCAGTCTACTTCTATCCATTTTCCGAAGCAAAGCTCATGGATATCCATATAGTTTCTTATTCAAATAAATTTAGAGTCAAAGAATGGTCATTTTACATCGAAATTATTAAATAAATTATATATTGCGGTTTTTCTCAAAAAATTCAATACTTTATTTCAATTTTGCATTTATAGATATTTTAAATGTAACATCATTTTGATGGTTATTTTGAGATGATAATTTAATTATAGTTCGAAAATATGATGTTTCAATAGGGATCTTGAAAAATTGTTAATTGATCTTTAGCATTTAAGTCGATTTCCTGGAAAAATATGGAACAACGAAACGGCTGATGATGATCATAGTAGTGAAGATCAGATGAAAAAACAGAAAAACACAAGCAGTCATTTAAATGGTCGATTGAAACTTGATTGAAATCGATGGTTTGTCTAATTTGCTAAAATCAAGGAGAGTTAACTTGTTTGGGAAAAAATAACATCGATGAATACCTAAACATGGAATAGTAGAATTTATTTGTAATTAGTAGTAAAAATAGTTGATCTTAATAATGTTGATCAAAATAACATTTTGTGAACGATTTGACACCGCTACTCAAAGGAGCATAACACTCAATTTCGAATTGGATGATTTCAATGAGTAATTTAACATAACATTAGATTCAATTCTAAAAGCTCATCCAGTCATGAGGTGTCAGTGACCATTACCGACTCGATCTCTTGGAATAAGTCTTAGTTCAGATCCATGTTTCAAGAAAACATCTCCAGCCGTTTGAGAAGGATTAATTCCTATACCATCATCAGTAATGATTGCAGAAGTTGCTGGTGGAACTCTAAATTCCTCAGCTGCATACTTAAGAACCGCTGTAAATGGGGTGCTATCCGGTACTTTCAATCTAACAAAATTAAGAGTAAAATTAATTAATAAGGGCATATAAATATGGTAGCAAATTAAAAATAATATAAACTTACATTTTGAATGGTAATTTGGGATCAGATGTTAACGTTATCTTAAAAGTAACCTTTGTTGATGAAGCCCTGGATATAAATGAATTAGCAATTAATAAAAATACAGTCTTAATTACCATTAACTTACATTTTCAGCTTAAAGAAAACAAACGAGCCTGGATAGAACAAATAAACACAATTAATAAATGAACAGTCAGATTAAATATTAGAAAATTATGTTACACGACATATTTTATTAAAAACGACACGTATATAGTACGATCTTACACCGCTGGGCGGAGTAAGCCTCATTCTTTCAAATGCAAATTTCAAATTGAAACTTTTAATTTAAGTCTTTAATTTTGCAAATGACAATTGATTATTGTTGTTAATATATTACAAGTGAAATGTGTGTTCAAGCATAATAATGAAATAAAATCGTTTACGGTTCTTTTGGTTCCGATTTGAGTGTTAAATAACAAGTAAGTCTTGTAAGAAGGTGTATTATCAAAGTTCATCGAAAGTATTTATATTTACAGAGTTAATCACTGGATTTGGAAAAAGTAATATTAATTAGACTTGGATGCTGAATATTTCAAGACCAGATAAGAAAGGGTTGGAATCGGTCATTTCTTTATCAAATCCTTCGTTTCTGAATAGTCTTGCATTTGGGTTAATTGATTGTCCGATTGTGTAAGTGTTCAAGTTGCGTATTTTCAAACTAATGTAACCTCATCATCTGGGTGATATCCAGTTGACCAGATAGATTATGATGTTAATCGGCTTCATACAAATGTAATACAATAACAATAATTTATCGAATGTTTATTTTTTAATTTGGATAACAGTTAGGAAACAATCAAGTGTAACCAAATTGAAACAAAAAGTAGGCAAGAAAAGGTTATAATAACGTACAGCAATTAAGATTTTTTTTTCATTTTTTCTTGTCATCAAATCGTATGAGTTACCTACTAATGTTGTTTGAAAATGTTCATTAGTAAATGAAACTGTCAGTTACATGAAACAATTTAATCTTCCTCATAACAATCAAATGGTTATATTACATTAAAATGAGGTTAACTTTTGTATTCTCGATGTCATGAAAAGTTGACCAGAAAGTAAAATTAAGTACCATAATGAGATTTACAATAATTTACAGGCTGGACGATGTGACTTTTTTAATGTGAAGAGTTGAACAAGGTGAAGTTGAAAAAATCAGATTTAATTATCAGCTTGACTGTAATTTAACATTCAACCGTGTATCATTATCATTGATATCAGGTATAACATCAGAGGGAGTAATTGGCTTGGATGAAACCCAATCAAGGGTTAATTTGTATGGACATCCAGCTGAATACTTTGAATCAGGATATTTAGCAGCCAAAGCTGATTCGATTTTTTCCTTGAATTGTTCAGCTCGCTGGACACGTCGTCTCAAAGCTCGATTAAATAGATTATACATAAAACGAAAGCGTAATAAAACTGTAAATGAAAATTTACTAAAAGCGAGAAGCAATCGATGACCAATACTAAGTTTATAAGGAAAGGGTATATTGAGTATCTCATACCAATAATAAAGTATTGTTTGCCATCTAATAGCTGGTCTAATTGGTCGTAATGAGTTAGCGATCCCTTTAGCTACCTCAAATCCGATTGGATAAGGATGATTAGGAGTCTGTATAATCTGTGGTATGACAAATGATGTGAAAATATGTTTCAAGTAAACCCGAGTCTCTTCCAGGTTACCTGAACACAAATTGTACTTATCTTTGATGCCATTTAGATAGCCCAGAACTCTCCACAGATAAATAATATCTTCTAATTCTTTGTCACTGATTCCATGAGCAAAACATTTTCCTGGTACTAAGACTAGAAGACCAAAGAAACCAGCCTGAGTCATTGCCATTTGACATTGGGAAACCCAAATTTTATCTTTTCCCTGGACTCGACCAGTTCTATCGTTCATCATTTTGGTAACATTATTGTGCATTCGCCTCACTTGACGAAGTGATTTGTAAGATTTACTTCCCTCTTCAAATGGATCATCTCCGTACCTATTTGAAAAGATAAGGATAAACTAACACTATTACAACCACTATAATGAATCAACATTTTTAAACTCTTACTAACCAGGTATGTACTTTGAGAACTGTATCCAAATAACGGCGAAACAGTTTAGGAATCGTTTCATGTGTCCCAGTTAGTAACAATGGCTCCAAGAAAAGTGGAATCTGGATGCCAATCAATAATCCGGAGAATGAGGCAAAACTCAAACTGTAATAAAAAAACAATTGGTGTCCATTAATTCAAAGAAATTGGTTTGTAAAACTGAACATATTTTAAAGTTAATTATGTGTTATAAATTGTGAATGAACTGTATTACATTTTCATATAAAAATTTACAAATCTGACCAATAAATTGTCACTTATTACGATTATTATTTTCAATTCAATATCAGCAGGTCAAGGTGATTCTTATGGTCAAGGATAAGGGAGCTTTGATCTTTTTTTGCCGTTTTTGATTACGATAATAATAAAATAAGACCGGTTGGGAAGAGGAAAACATGTTTATTGATGGTTAAAAGTGAAAGTTGAGCTTGCTTCAGGTTTTTTTTCACAAACTAATAATGGTAATGAGATAGCAAAGTTTACATGAAAACGTTAATCATATTCTGCAGAAATTTCATCAAATGAATTGAATCAAGTTATCAAGCGATTAAGCAACACAATGATAATTTCTAGCTATAAAATTGAAGTGACCATGTAGCGAAAATGGATGTAACAGGTAAGTAAATTTAAAACCTAAGAGATCGATTTTCAGCTCATTTTTTAGCTTTAATCTATTTACAGCATAATAACTATTAAACGAGATGGAATGAGTTGTAATCAAATTAACTTACCTTGGAAAGAATTTGGCTGCCGTTGATTGAGCTTGCTTGAATTTATCTTTATCATACCAAGGAGGGGGGACACTTGGGTCAATTTCTGGTGAAACACCAACTTCATAGGAGCCTTCATCAACCAATTGACGATACCTGTCAATCACTTTATCCTTACACTCTGGTTTTGTTTGATCATCATCCATTGTGAATCCAGATACACAGCTTTGAATAAATGTTTCTTACTAAAGCACACTGAGCAAGTAAAACTATGGACGAACTGTTGTTGCCACAGTTAGCAAGGAAGCAAAAAGGGTGAAAACTGGCTGGTTAACGTCGCTTATTGTTCACTGATTGATTTGATTGAACAAATTTACCAATAATGGAGACAAAAGTTAAAAAAGACTTAATGGAAAGGAAAAGAATAAGGATGATTGAAGATAAATTGCTGTTTACGTTTGACTTTGCTGTTGGTGTTTAAGCTGCTGTTGTTTAGAGGGAAAAAAGTAGAAATGAAAATTTTGGATGAAAACTTGGGTCAGACGCTAAAAAATAGTTTCAAATGTTAAAATGCATTATTCTGATTATCTGATTAGTTTCCTTCTCAATACACACAAACATTCACTTACATTTACAGAAAAAATTACATTCTACTTCTTCTTTTCTATTACCTGAGAAACATTTTTCAAATCACTCCTACTAATTTGATGATCCGCAACTCCTCCATTAATTAAAGCATCATTGAGAAATAAGGTAACGTTGGATGATTGGAGGAGGTGATCAAAAGTTCTGAAAGGATGATTAGTGTCAATTTTCTTTCTCTCTACCAGAATCGTCCGAGCCTGAAGAAAAGCGAGTTTTCAAACTTAAATGGTTAGCCTATTCATGCGTATCACTTGAACGGGTTAATCATTAATAGAGAGCCAACTTACTTCTTCATTACCATTAAATCATCCTAGCTGTATCTTTGCTAATTACAGACATAATGTATCGAAACATAATTTGTAATTAAACCTTGGGAAACAATTTAGCCTTCGATGGTCAACTCTTGTTGGCTTTTCAAATTTCCCTGGTTAATTTATAGCCATTACCAAAGCAAATTTAAACCAGACCTTCAATCAGATGAGTGTTATTGAGCAATTTAAATTAAATTTTGAATTTTTTCACCAATTGTCCTCAATACTAGCTTATTTAACAAAATGTGAAAAATTGATAAAGAGTATGAATGCTAGACAGTTTATTGCTTTTACTTATTTATTTTTACCGTAACAATATCTTAATCAGATTGAGTTTATTGAGAGCTTCAGCTTTATCTCATTGTGTTACCTTGTTATAAATGTTGTTCCAAATCAAGCCTAGTTATTTTAATGTTAAAAGTTGGAAGATTCCTAATCGTTAGTATTTCCTGAAATCCTTAAGCAAAGACTGCGTCTTCTCTTTGATCTTGTGATATTCAATTTGAACCATTTTATATTCGTTACCATAACTGTTGAACAACCGGTTTTCATCCATATTTCAATGTAAGTTTTTTTATTGCCTGTGATTTTGTTTTGTATTGATTTGATTATTTTTCTATCTTTTTAGCTTTTCAAGAACAAGATCAACCTTTCCAATTTGATTAACTTGTTGTCACATTACAAGTGTCATCCAAATCAATTGTTAGCTATGTTTACAGAAGGTAAGTTTGTACGTTAATAAATTAAACTAAACATCGGGTGTAGTGAAGTGTGAAACAAAAGATTTCTCATTTTTTCCATGCTCGTTTTGAAAGTTTCAACCAATCATGAAGTCTGTTATGATTCAAATTCCTTCCGGACTTATTGGCCTTATAAAATAATTTTCACTCAAGCTCACACTGTTAGTGACTTCTCATTTTTTGTTGATCGATCAACCTTTTAATTTGATTTTCTCAAATGAGTAGCTTATTTGGTTACTCTCGTTTTTCACACTTTTCCCATTTCTCTTTCATTACTTTCCAACCTTAAGCATGATTAAACAACAATTTATTTATCTTTACTGGTTTCACCCATTTCAGGTCGTGAAGTGTCCAACTACATTCTTTACGGGGTAACTACTGCTGCCGTTGCTTATGCGATCTATACACACTATAAATTGAAGAGACTTGGCAAGATTAATCCTTCTATTCGGAAAAATGAAAAAAAGGTTGCTGATACATTTATCACTGAGGAGCTTGGTGATAGGATTTCCTTATGTCGCTGTTGGAGATCAGCAACGTTTCCTTATTGTGATGGAGCCCATAAATACTACAACCGGGAATTTAATGACAACACTGGTCCAGTTGTAATCAAAAGAAAAGATGCACCCGAAAGACGACCAAAAGGACCCAAAAAAGGAGAGTAGATTGGAGGATAGGCAGAAAAAAAGACAATATTCAAGAATAATTTAAGCCTAAAATATACTGCAAAGTATGTATTTTGAACCAGATTTTGATTCAAAAGATCAAATTAATGGAAGAAATAATGATATTCATGAGATATTTTCCTCTACAATCTCAAGAGTAATTTCTGTGATGAAAATTGCTCTAATTAATGGAAAACGTGACCGTTTTTAAGCAGAGAAATTGAGATTGAACTTACAATAATTATATGTTTATCAATTCCTTAAAAATTACAAAGTACATAACTATTGTAAATAGATAATAGCTTTTATCCTTGAATGTCTTACTATCAACTTGATGATGGATATTCTGAAGATAGTATTTCTTGTGATTTTCAATATTAATTATTAATAAGTTGACCACATGATTGAAGCACTTTATTTACATTATTATTTTCCAATTTTTAAAGGCTTTCTCTTGAGACAGTTAAAATCGATGCAACCCTAGTCTGTATTATTTCAACTTATTTTAATCCAAATTCATTACCTTGTTTTCGTTAACATTAAGAATGTTTATTTTACTCTAAAAAACCAATCAATCATGAAATCAACTCGAACGTATTCTCATCTAATTAGAAAACTGCAAACATTCAGTTTCTCATTAAATAGCATTGAGTATATCTTAAATAATACTTGCAGAAACTGAAACTGATTGAAACAATTTCCAACAGCCATTCAATCTTCCCTTTTTAGATCCACAAGAAAATTGATAAAACCTTTAAACGGCTGATGAGATAAAGATTGAAGATTTCAATTTTACACTCAATTTATCCTTGAAAATTCTGAAAAACATTAAATTAAAAGACTAACGAAGCGCATAATACATGTCGAATTAAAAAAAAGGATGAAAAAAACCATTGATCAAACTCTTGATTAATTTGTAAATTTTTAAACCTTCCCTTATTATGTTTCACAAAAAATAAATTTAAATTTTTCACTCAAGTCTATTTTGTTGTTGTTTTTTTTTGTTTTTATTTTGGTTATCTATTAAGTTGATCCAGTATTATATTTTAACTCTTATGGGGTCATTTATTTGATTGAATCAATCGCCATCCTAATGACTTTCCCACTGGAATAATATTCTTATAAGTAAGGCTTATTTCAGACTTTCTATTTCTTTACCTCTCTTTCTCTCTCTTTCAGGTGTAAACAAACAAAACCTCCCTAATAATGTTTCTCCCTTATTCTTTACAGGCCTTGATCATTAATTTTTATTCATTAGCTAATTTTTTGTATAAATAATATTTCTTAGTTAACCATTTTGGCTAGTTGGTTGTTTTTTCTCCACCATATTCTGGAAATTATCCAATTTGAGCATCATTCATCTTTTTGGTACCATGACTGAAGTACACAATGATCATACAACTGATGTGTGTTCACCACTTTTTGTTGAATACCGTTTGATGAAAGAATTTGTTTTGTTTCAGCAACAAACAATTCAAAATGTATATCTAATACCATCATACGAATCTCCTTTCAAATGGTTTGGTGTACTGTTTGTCCACGAAGGGTTGTATCAAGGAGCTGTTCTTCGATTTACATTCCATATCCCAGTCAATTATCCTGAATGTGACAACCCTTACCCTTCTATATTTTTTGATAATCCACCGTTTCATCCATTGGTCGATCCGGATTCAGGTAAATTAGACAGTACTAAGCTAATTAGTGAATGGAATCCACGAGTTCATCAATTTTGGCAGCTCATAGTTTACACAAAGAAAGCATTTATTTTTGTTGAACGAGAATTAAACTATGACGTTAATGAAAACTCACAAAGCCCTGAAGACGTGCACTACCTCAAGGTAGTGAACATGTATCGAGATAACCAGGAGTTTTTTGTTAACAAAATTGCTCAAACCGTTGAAACTAGTAAAACTTTAATCTATCAACCACCCAAAGACAAAGATGACCCTCATGCCATCATATTTACTGAAGTTGACCCTGCTACTCTAGAAAGCTGGAAAAATCGCCTATTAAGTTTGAAGCACTTTAAAGAAGACCCATCAACTAAATCAACACCATCTCCCTCGCCATCATCTTTAGATAATAATAATCGATCTAACATGGGCCTTTCTTGGGTTCAAAATGATATACCATTTTCACGTACAATCGTATGATGACGGACGCCTATTTTTTTAACAACTCCGATCGTACACATTATCAATCCTTCATCAAGCTTTGAAGTGTTACAGTCACTAAAATTGCCAAAAGTTACCAGTCCGGTCTTAATACCGACCGAATCCAACAATTTACAAGATCTTGTTCATTATTTCTATCATCTGCCAAATTTAAAATTGTCAAAATCTCGATCGTACAAAATCTCAAATGTAACTTGACCTAATAAGCCAAATATTTCATTATCAGATTGTTTTGGTTTTCTCAATATATTATTGACCATGTTTTGAATAGTGAACCGAGCTAGTCCAGCCCTTTTTTCTTTGGCCAATTAATAAAAAATACATTTCTATCTATTTTGATTTAAAGACAAATATCAGTTGTGAATTGATTCTTAATCGTAAACTATTATAATTTCCTACTTGCACAGTAATGTTCAGATAAATCTTTGATCTTCATTTTAATCAAATTTCAAGAAGCATATCAAACAAAGCTCCAATAATTGCTTACGCAATCCGACGATTGATTATCATAATTAAATTGTAACCCTATTAATAATAAATGAATGGTCGTCATTTAGTCATCTTAAACTGTGTGAACAATCCAGCTTGTAACGTTAGCACTAATCACCAGAGCAAACTATAAATAAATATACATTAGTCCATAATCCTTGTTTACACTCTCTTCATTTGTCATCAATGCTAATCAAAATTACGATTAGTATAAAATAATCGGCATTTTCACTAATGCTTTAGTTACTACCAATGTCAAGTTATCGTTACAATTACAATTGTAAGCAGCTATTCTCTATTCACATGGAATAACCTTATGGTGAAATATGGAACCCTCATTATTTTTTCATTTCAATGGCAAGATTGTCTATGAAAAATGAGAAAGGGTGAAGTCAAGGATGATAATAGACACAAAAAAGTTAATGAGTGAATTATTTTTAACATATTTTTTTACTAACCAAGTGCACAATCATCAGCAGTCTCCACCTAGTAGCTGCCACTCCGCAGTTCCCTAGAAGCTAGACAGATGATGAAAATCAAAGTTTCTTCTTTTTCCAGTTTCTCAACAACTGAAAGTAAAAGTTGCAATAATTAATTTTTATCCCTTGTTCATTTGCAATAAAGCTTGTTGTTAACCTGTTGTTTATGCATGTGAACGGTAGGCGTAATGATTAATTTTACAAAAATAGTTTTAATAATAACTATTCAGGTAAGATTGTGATTTTAGCTTTGAGTTTTGTTTTCCTTTAGTCACTTTTATTCTGCTTTTGTTTTCCCGGTTAAAAAACTGTTGTTAAGTTTCAGTTTCATGCTTTATTTATTGTCTATGTTAACTTATTTGTTGTGCTATTTTTCTTTCCGTTAATTAATTAGGTAATTGGATTGTCGTCAATATCATTGTCATCTCCGTTGTCTTCATCTGTGTCATCCAATTGTTCAATTTTACCGGGATGTGAAAGTGAAGGTCCACTTTGCTCATCAGAGGGTAAAACCTACAAAACCAAATGTGATCTACTTGTTGATCTGTGTAAAAGACCTGGTATCTTAATTGTTGCTAACTATCCTTGTTCTACTTGTTTACTTGAAAGAAGTGCTAATCTTGCTGTTAAATTGGAATCTGACCATCAATCAGGCAAAGAGATTTTAATTCCCGAATGTGATTTAACCAAAGGGTTGTACAAAGCACAACAATGCCATAAAGAAACAGGTTAGATCTTTAACATGTCAATGCTTCTGCAAATATTCAAAAAGTTGTGCATAGTTTTGGCTTGTGTTTTAATTATGAGCAATACATCGTTACCAGTATCTTAGTTATTATTCAAAGTATATTATCATTATAATAGGATTATAATATTTTTTGCTAAGTAACATGACCTAAGTCAACATACTAGTTGATATCATCTTTATAGCTCTCTATCTCTTTCACTCTTACTATTTATACTTTCTTGGAATCAATCTTAGCTTATTCTTAATTTTATAATTCAAACATTTTTAGGTTATTGTTGGTGTGTAGATGTAAATAATGGTAAACCAATATGGAAAACTTCTGCCAAAGGTGATAAAGCTTCAACGGATTGTGATATTTTGGCAAGGAAAATAAATCGTAAACGTAGACCAAGACGAGATAAGAAGAAATGTACAAGAGCCGAGAAAAATGAATTGATTAAAGATCTAATTAATCTTTTCTCGACTGAATATGAGAAGCAATTTAATCAACAAAAAGCAGATTCACAAACTTTAATCAAATATAAGTTCGCATCTTTAGATATTGACAAGGATGAACAAATAAATCGTCGTGAGCTGAAAGATCTGAAAGTATCAGTCAATAGAAAAGCAGGACAAAACAATTGTGCAGCGTCATTTTTTAAAGTTCTGGACAACAACTCAGATAGAAAAATCTCTTTATCTGAGTGGAATTCATTCTTTACTAACCAACGACCTGTAAATGATCGTTCTGATATTGCTGAATCCAGGAAAGTTCAAGCACGTAAGTAACTACAAATAACCAGAATGAAATAGAATTGTATTCTGAACTAAACTATCCTTTTGCCATTTTTGGTATAATTTAATCTATATCTAGGTCCATCTGATGTTGCATTGTGGTCATCAAATATTAGCTCTGTTCATGGACTGTTACTTTTAAACCAAAAACCTAAGTCAGAAACTCAGGATAATAAAGATGAAGATACCGAAGACGAGGGTGACTCTGATGATAATGGATTTAGTATCGAATCTATTGCATTTAAACCAAACTGCAGTGAATCAAGACAGATTGCTTTGAAAAATTCGGCAAATTTTTCTCATTCAAAGGTATCTTATTCTGTTTTCAATGATCAAATGTTACTGGCAAACTAAATTTGTACCTAATTTGCATTTATTTTTTAGACTCTCATCCCATCATGCAATAACCAAGACTCATTTCTTTACAATGAAGTACAATGTCATGAACTACCTGGATTTTGTTTCTGCGTTCGACCCAGCTCAGGCCAGTTGCTTCCTGGTATATCTTCAAAGCTTCCTGCTAAACCAGACTGTAGCCAACGTATGATTAGGAAAAGGTTGTCTAACCCAAGAAAAGGCTGTTTTCCTCAGAAAGCTTTGCGTTTCAAGCATTTTTTGATAAAAAATTTTCGTGAAGAGTATAAACGTGAAAATCCAAATGATCGAAATTTCGAAACGTCAACCCTGATTTCGTGGAAATTCAATAAAATTGACCGAGACGCAAACCGTTTAATTGAAACTAGTGAGTGGGCCGCCTTTGAATTGAGTCTCAAATCGCTAATTTCAAGACTACAAAACTTCAGAAGATGTGCCCGCAATTTTGTTCAGAGAGACTGTGATTCCAATCAAGACGGCAAGATTGAATGGAAAGAATGGAAATCTTGTATATACGCTCCTGACACTCGTCGAGATACCTCGCATTCATCATTATCGACCACGAATGCTCCATTGAAAATGCCTGAACCATCGACATCACCAAATTCAGACTCACCTTCACATTCACCGCAAACCAAGCAAAAATCTCAAATCGATGTTCAAAAACGAAAAGGTCGAAATCCGTTTCTTCCTATTTTAAAGGGAGATTAATATTTCATCATCAAATTTAGCAACAGCAAATCGTGGATTTTAACTTAAAACAATAAAAATATCAAATACATTTATCATTTTAATTTGTAAATAACAAGATTTTAATTGTGCCATATAACGAAATACGATGCTTATTTCTTAGTATTATTCTGCATTATTAAATATGATCACTTTTTTCAAATTGTGACTAATTATTAATTCCTTCCTTAAAACCATATTTAGAAATATTGATACATTTAAAATATTTATTTAATCTTTTATTCTCGTTATTCATTTAAATATTTATGATTTGTTAATCATTTGTCATTTAAGAATGTTGTTGAAGTCGATTTCAAAATGATGAGTATAAAAAGGTGAAAAATAGATTAGTAGAAAAGACAAAATAGAAGTTCAGAAAATAAGTAGTCCATTTCAATTACACTGTATGCTCAAGCTCTCGCGCGATGCACTACGAGGTCCTCGAGGCTGTTTCTTTTTTCTTTGTACCATCCAATCGTGCAGATATTGATTAACTGTCTCTGATGGCATTTCTTTTTTGATATATGGAGCAGGAGGATATTCAGTATCGTCATGCCAGTTACGATAATGTTTCCTCATATTATTCGCATTATCTCGTTCAATATATTGGCAACCTTTTTGAGCACAGCATTTTACAATCTCTTTGTCGTCTTTGGTTCGATTATTACGCGATTTCTTTTGCCCAGATCCAGCAGCGGATCCATTGGAACGTCTACTCTCTGAGTTATTTGATGATGATGATGACTGTGATACTATGACTGGATGATGGTTACCTCGGTCAAGTTGCCCTGAACCGATAGGTGACATCAATTGAGATCCACTTGGACTAGGAGCAAGACCCATCCATTCATCCTCTTTGACCAGTAAATCGTTTACCATTTGGAGATCAGGACCATTGCTTGGAGGAATGAATACGACACGATGAATCTTTTGTAAACTGTTTTCTGATCCTTCACAATCATTCTTATCTTCTTCTTTGGTACGATTGTTTCGTGGTTTCTTTGGAACAGATCCTCCAGCAGATCCATTTGAACGTCCACGGTCAGCGGAAGTCGCTGATGCTGATGACTGTGACTTGATGACTGAATGAATGTTACCTTCACGATTAATAGGAGGTGAACAGAGGGGTGACATCAACTGAGATCTACCCTGAATAGGGGCAAGACCCATCCATTCAACTTCTTTGACCAGTAAATCGTTAACCATGTGAATATCAGATTCAGCATTTGGAGGAATGAACACGACGCGGTGAATCTTTTGAATACTTTTTTCTAACCTCTCACAGTCAGTTTTGTTATTTTCAACAATGGCATCATGCGAGGTTAGAGTACCGATAACTTCACTAATAGTCATCAATTTTTCCTCATAAATCTTGTTATTCTTTAAAAGAAGTCGTTGACGAGACCATAGCTTATAAACGAACAGCTCCAGGCAGTTCATATAAATTCGACCATAATCGTCAAGTTGTTGGTAAACATAATTCCGTCTTTCTTCTGGTTCCAATCGCATCTCTGAGATAATGTGAAAATATATCAAAAATCAGTAACACAATAAATAAATACTAAAAATTTACATAAAAAACAAAAAAATACACTGCTTTTAACAAGTTTGTACTATGATTACACTGTGATTCATGGAGATGTTGAAGAAAGCTTTGTACAGTAACGAGCAGACTAAGAAAGAGAACACAAATGGAGCCAAGTTTATCGTCGTACTAACAATACACACAGAGAGTTTGTCTCCTTCGTCTCCCTCATCTCCAATCAATTGGACTTTTTGCCCTTCTTTACAATTCTCTTTCTTTTCTTTCTCTCTTCCTCTCTTTCTTTTCAACACAATATCTTCGTTTCCCTGTCTTTCCTGTTTCCTTGTTTAACTCGCTAAAACTGGTCACTAAAAACGATTTCCAAAGGGCAAACTATGGACCACTTATTGACAGGATTAACAAAGATTTTGAGAAAGGGTCAAGAAGCAGAGAAAACGGGTTACTGTATTAACGTAGGATAATAATAAAGTTGAATCATTTTCCCTGGAAACGACTAAAGCTAAACAAAAGAAGCTTTTCACGAGCATCAAATCCGGCCGAGAAAAAGCTGATGAAATTCAAAATGACATTTGAGCTTGAAAAATCAAGAATCAACAAGAAAACCACTCGGATGTATGTAATAAAAATGGATGCAATTGTCAAGCAAAAATGGATGAATTTCTTAATCATTATAACTGTACTTTTATCTAGGTAGGAATATTTTGTTTCCTTTTCTTCATCTACCAAGATTTCTAAGCGTGACACCCTTTACATTATGAGTCATATAAATAAATATTGATGGGGCCATAGTATATGAAATGTATTACTTACCTCACATTTAGATTGAACAAGAAGAGTTGTTGGCAATTAAAAAGTAAACTGATGATGAAAATGATGGTTAGAATGCAATATTCACAATGTAAATTTTGATGACAACAATTGATTAGTTTTTGGTCAAATAAGCAGATAAATGATTATCTCTCTCCTTCCTACAACTCTCTTCCTTTCTCCCTTCTTTTAAGGGTCTGCCATTTAGTCCTTGTCCTAAGTATGATCCAAAACCTACCAGAAAAGCGAAGAGAAAGAAAAATCGAAAGAAAGGCAAGCGTAGAGAGAGATAAAGAAGGGGGAGAAATTGGGTGAGAAGAAAGAAAGAGATGAAAAAAGAGTGCAGAGGGCGAAAAAGTCTGGTAAAATATGAGCACAAAGAGAATGGATGCAGAAATTAGTCAGCCAAATGATGAGTTTATTATTCTATTAGGCAATATTAAATATGCGAATGGCGTTTAGTTTTTCCTTTCCAATAGTAGCAATTAGAGTTTCAATTTGATTTTCATCAAAATTAGTCCAGAAACCAGGGCAAGTCCGGTAATGAAGGCAATATTTTGTGTACTAATTAAGGAAGACATTGTGGATTTGATAGGTTCCCCAATCATATAATAACGAGCCACCGAGACAATATGGACTTTTAACGTGCAACCCAAAAGATTTGCGTCTTTAGGAATCAAAATTTGCTCGTAACATTTGTTATGTCCTACCCAATATCTGCGATCTCTCGACTCTTCGGTAACGAGAACGGTATAAATTTGACCAATACGTCCTTCATATGGTTGATAAGATTCAAATAGTTCCGTCAGTTTTTTGGTTCGCTCTCTAACCTGGTGATAAAATGTAGTGAAAATCGAGAGGAACCCAAAAATGAGAACAAAGCGAGAAAAAGGAGGAGAGGAGGGAAGATAAAGATAGAGAGAGAGAGAAAAGATGGAAATATAAAACGAAAGGGAGAGAGGGAAGGCAAAAAGTAAGCAAAGAAACAAACTCCATTGTGTATAAACGTCACTATTAATGTGTAAGTCTGATTGAAAATATAGTTAGGCTTTTGATCTTTCATATGGCCTCTTTTAACGCTCTTACTCGTCATTTTAATAATAAACATAGATCGACGGTGATGCAGTCGACGCTACTTACGTTCCCCTCTCACTTATATGCATTTATATTTCTCCCTCCATATCTCTGTTAGTTTCTCTGTTTGTATGTTTCTATCATAAAATCGGAAACAGCTGGTTAGTTTCACGACTAATATAACAACAAGATAGAGCTGCTTCTTTCTCACGGGGAGAAGTAAAATTAATACAACTTAAACCGCATTTTACTTTTACTACTATAACACAGTTAGTAACTAACAAAAGAATGAGAGTGAGCCAGGCCACGTTCCTGGCATCAGGTAAGGTTTTTTTGACTGCATAATAGCGCAAGGCAGGCTTTACTGCTGTTGAGCTGTTTCTAATTCAATCCACCAACAACCGTTAACACGACGGATCAATAAATATGGAGATCCCTTAGTTTATCATCCCTAAATTGTAAATGGAGTTGCTATCGTTGACCTTCTCTCTCTCTCTCTCCCCATTTATCTCTAGTTTGTTAGTTGATGAAAAATCGTACCTGATTGGCTGGTATTCGTTCCATCTTGGCAGCAACCGTGCCTGGTCTTGGGTAAAATTGATTGATAAACAAACTAGGGAATCTATATTTTGCGACCAACTGTAATGTCTCTTCAAAATCTGCTTTAGTTTCAGTAGGAAAACCACAAATAATATCGGTTGCTATTGTTATTCCAGGAACTCTGTTAAAATAAATTGCATGTATTACAAATTGCTACCACATTTTAGTATTGAGATTTGTTTAATTTACCTTTGTCGAAGGTAGTCAACAATCTCTTCGAAATCTCGTCGAAAATATTCACGTCTCATATCAGATAAAACCTGGTCGCTCCCTGACTGTACTGGTATATGAAGGAAAGAGTAAACACGATGATGTGATAAAATTTTGCCCATATCTTCAAGATATTCCCTGATATAAGGCGGGTTAGTCATCCCGAGACGAAGATAACAACCATCAGGGATCACATTAATTAAGGCATACAACAGCTGAGGCAAACTACAATCAATATCTTTACCATAAGCACCAGTATCTTCGGAGGTTAGCCAAATCTCTTTACAGCCTTCTTTAAATGCTTCAACTGCACGGTTTACTATTTCCCCAATTGGATAGCTACCCAAATCTCCACGAGCGTGTTTAGTTTTACAGTATGTACACTGATTTAAGCATCCTGTGCTAATAGGAATAATCTCTATTAGTGGATTACGACGAATTTTGGGTAAGTTGAGAGAAGCACCGCCAGCTTTTCTTCTGTTGACCTTTTTTTTACCCAACAATCGTACTCTATTTCCTTTCAAGGTTTCCTCGACAACTTCAACAACTCTATCAATCTGTTGAACACCAACAATACTCAAATTTTTAAGATAACCAACATTTGGTGTGGCTTGAGAAACGCAGCCAGCAACCACAACGAATTTATTTTTATCTTTGGCCGAGTTAATTGCATTACGAAAATGATCTTCAGCTGGATTTTTAACCGTACAACTATTCAATACAACCAAATCAGCTTCATCTTCTGTGTTTACGATTTTATATCCACTTGAAGCTAATAAACCAGCCATGTATTCTCCATCACTATTATTATGGGAACAACCCCAAGTTTTCACAAATATCCTGTGAGTTCCTAAATCAAATTTTAAATAGCAAAAATTAAGTCAAGTAATTATTATCAATTAGGAATACAAAAATTTAATTTACCTGGTACGAAACTGTTGAAGCTATACTCTTCATCTTGAGTTACTTTGTCTTTAGTCTTTGGTCGAACAACCAATTCATTGTGAGATACTCGTTCAATTTCATCCGCGCCATTTGATTGAATAATATCCTCTATATCAATGATTCCATCTTCTTCTATTGGTGGCATATCTATTAACAATTATCTTTAATGACAAAAATTTTGACTCAACGAATAATGATTACAGTCATGTTTCAGTCAATAGATGGTGCTGTGATGTTTTATTGAAATTCAGGTCATGACTTTAATGCTGTTATTTTTAATTACAATTAAAATTTAATTTAGTTTGACCCATCGTCTATTAAGAATCTTTACAGATCGCCAAGGATCTTTATCTCGTTGAATTAAAAGATTATTAAATGTCCGATTTCTTTATTCAGCAATGTATTTGCATAAATAATATTTCAATATCGCTACAAAAATTCAACTACTAACTGTAACTACTGTTAAGTAGGTAAATTTATTGGAGATTCAGTCATAGTTTAGCTGAAATTTTACGATTCTTATCGTAAGTCGTAAATCCGAGTCGGATTCACGACTTTTCTACTCTTCATTCCTTACGAATAGAGCAATAAGGCAGTTTGATAGAAAAATATCGGATACGGGATCCGATTCATTGTCTGGCTATTTAGCTCTCATCTGTTTCGGTTTGAAAACAAAATTTTCAAAATGAGTTTTTTATTTTTTAAGTGGTAAATCAATTAATTGTGTTTATTTTTTAATTTAAACTGTTATTGTAAGTGTTGAGGCAGTTTGTTACAACGTAACTTCAGCGGACTTGTTGACAAAATATGGATAGTTCTCAATCATCAACAACACGTGCTTCTAAAGCTGATTCAAATGGAGGTTCTTCTGCTCAATTTAAAGATAGGATGGAGATAATTGATGAAATGAATGTAAGATTTCGTGAAAGAGCTCCTGGTTGGGAAGCCTATTTACCGGAAAACTTTGATGAATTTTTCACCAATGTTTGCAAACTTTGTCTGGCAAAAGAGAAAGGTTTAAATATGAAGCAAAGAATTAAACTGATAATATTTCTTGACAACTGTTTTAACAGTGTTGAAGTTGATCTCATTCGTGATACAATACAAAATTATGCTTCATTCCCTATATGGATCTGTCTATCAGAAACCCGGAGAGAAGAAGAATTTAGAAATGTTGCAAAACTGAAAAAATATTGGAATGTACTAAAGAAAAAAGATGCCAAATTAGAACCCGATCAGTTAGAATCTTTGAACTTTGAAAGAAAATTTCTATGGAACTTGATTCATCAATTTTTCCGTTTTCTTGCAACCATTCCAAGTCAGGAAGAAGTTGAACAATTGGATAAAGTGCAACTTAACGTGGTTAATTATTGTGAAAGATTTCTAGAGTTCCTTATCGATTTGGAAGCTTCATTGCCAACACGAAGATTTTTCAATGTTCTTCTCGATGATACACATGCAGTAATCATTTGTCAAAAGTCTAACCTCGCCAATCGGGTAAAAGAAGGACGACTCTTCAATCAGCTTCTTGAGATGTTAAAATTTTATTGTAAATACGAGATTGATGATATTACCGGCAAAGCTCTAAATCGGAAAGAAGTGATGAAGTTACACTATGATATGATGTCAAAGCTCCAAATGCTCACTTTTAAACATTTTGAATCTTTGAAAAACTTTTACCTAAGTAATATTGCTTCAGTTGATACACCAGAAAAGCTTTTAGAATGTTTCAAAAATCTGAGTGACGAAGAAATCGCTAAACTGATGAACATGCTAAACATTACTCCGGAATCGCCTTCAAGAACTCTTACTCGTGATTACCTTCTCGAAATAATTGCTTTCAGATGTGGTAGAACAATTTCTCAACTTGATGCGCTTAATGAAATGCCACTCTATCCGACTGAAGAAATCATCTGGGACGAAAATCTAGTTCCGGATCAATATTATGACCATGATTCCTGTTTAGCTTTACCAAAACTTAATCTACAATTTCTTACCTTACATGATTATTTATTGAGGAACCACAAACTTTTCCGTTTGGAATCAACTTTTGAAATCCGCCAAGATATTGAAAGTAGTGTATCACGAATGAAACCATGGAGAAGAGAAGATGGTGCCGTTATGTTTGGTGGTTGGGCTCGAATGGCCATTTGTGTAGATAATTTCGTTATCGTTGAGGTAGCGAAACCAAATATAGGTGAAAAGGCTCCATCCCGAGTAAGAGCTGAAATAAGAGTAAATCTTAATGTTCGTAATGAAATTAAAAAGGAATGGGAATCTTTAAGAAAACATGATGTTTGTTTCTTAATTACCGTGGAACCGACTGTTCCTCCCGGAACTGCCTATAAGTATAAAGAACCTTTTGTACCTCAAGTTGGTCTGAAATGTGTCCGTGGATGTGAAATCGAAGGAATGCTAGATCCCTTAGGAAAATTGATTGACGAATCAACTACTGAAAAACCTCATTTTGATACTGATTTTCGAACTTATCGAGTTTGGCTTGATTGTAATCAATATTATAGCGACAATATAAATCTTAAGGATGGCCAAGAAAGCGTTTATGATACATTTAATATTCTAATGAGACGCAAACCAAAGGAAAATAACTTTAAAGCTGTTCTCGAAACGGTTCGTGATCTGATGAATATACAATTTGTTGTCCCTGATTGGCTTCACGATATCATCCTTGGTTACGGTGACCCATTAGCAGCTCATTATACAAATATGATAGATTCAAGTGAAGTAATCAACTTTAATGATACATTTTTAGATTACCAGCATCTTTTAGCTTCTTTCCCGAATTATGAAATCATCACTTCAGCTGATAATGAGAAATTAATACCGCCCTTTAAACTCAAGATTGCTGAGAAAGAACGCAAAATTGAAGTTTTTCCTTTTGTTTTACCCAATCGTGGACCATATCCTGCCGCTCAACCAAGAAAAAATAGTGTTAGATTCACACCGACTCAAGTAGAAGCCATCAAAAGCGGTGTTAATCGGGGTTTAACATTAGTTGTTGGACCTCCAGGAACTGGTAAAACCGATGTTGCTGTACAAATTATTTCTAACCTTTACCATAACTTTCCAAAGCAACGAACTCTAATCGTTACGCATTCTAATCAAGCATTAAACGCTCTATTTGAAAAGATTATGTGCCTAGACATTGATGAGAGACATCTTCTTCGATTGGGACATGGAGAAGAAGAGTTGGACACTGAAAAGAATTTCAGTCGTTATGGTCGAGTTGATTACGTTCTCAAAAAAAGATTGGAACTATTGGATGAAGTTAGTCGATTGGCAAAAAGTCTCAACATTAGTGCCGATGTTGGCTATACATGTGAAACTGCTAATTATTTTTATCTTTACCATGTTCTATCGAGATGGGAAGAATTTCAAAGCAAATTAAGTGAAAGCAGCAAAGGCCCTGAAGATGTTTTCAGACTGTTTCCATTCCATAAATTCTTTGAAACTGCACCTCAGCCCATTTTTCATAAAGTTACATTTGAACAAGATCTCGAGATTGCCAAAGGATGCTATAGACATTTGAAAAAAATCTTCACACAATTAGACGAATTTAAGGCTTTTGAAATGTTACGTTCAGGAAATGATAGGAGTCGTTATCTTCTTGTTCGAGAAGCAAAGATAATAGCCATGACCTGCACACATGCAGCTTTAAAAAGACGAGAATTGGTTGAAATTGGATTCCAATATGATAATATACTAGTGGAAGAATCAGCACAAATTTTAGAAATCTTGACTTTTATTCCTTTATTACTCCAAAACCCTGAACATGGGCATAATCGTTTGAAAAGATGGATAATGATTGGAGACCATCATCAATTACCACCGGTTATAAAAAACATGGCTTTCCAGAAGTTTAGTAACATGGAACAATCACTTTTCGCTCGTTTTGTTCGTCTTGGTGTGACAACTATCGATCTTGACGCACAAGGAAGATCTCGACCTAGTCTGTGCTCATTGTTCCGCCAACATTACAAAAAATTGGACGATCTGCCGCATACTCAAGTCATGTCCGATTCATTGCCAGTTAATCCAGGTTTTGCTTATGATTATCAAATAATTGACGTTCAAGATTTCAATGGAGTTGGTGAATCCGAACCCATTCCTTATTTCTATCAGAATTTGGCTGAAGCTGAATACGTAGTAGCAACTTATATGTTTATGCGTTTACTTGGATATCCAGCTGAAAGTATTACTATACTTACAACTTACAATGGACAAAAATTCTTGATAAGAGATGTAATTAATCAAAGATGTATGGATAACCCATTTATCGGAGCTCCTCATAAGGTAACAACAGTTGACAAATATCAAGGACTTCAAAACGATTTCATTTTACTCTCTCTGGTTCGTACAAAAGCGGTTGGACATTTAAGAGATATACGACGTTTGGTTGTTGCTATGTCAAGAGCCAAATTTGGTCTTTACATTTTTGGTCGAGTTTCCTTATTCAAAGATTGCATAGAATTGGTTCCTACTTTCAATTTACTACTTAAGAGACCAACTTCTCTACATCTATTTCCAGAAGAAAACTATCACCCAATTTCAATTTCAGAACGTAAAAATCCAACAATCTTTACAGATATGACTTCCATGGTCCAATTTGTTTATGACTTTTACGTGAAAAAAGTAGATGAACGGAGATTAACTTTGCAGGATGAACAAGAAAAAGTAGAAGAAATCCCGCAACAAGATAAAAATAATGTAGATGCTGAGGTGTTTGAGGTGCAAGCTCTAGATGACACTGAAACTGAAGACAAATCAGACACAGATTTATGATTCAATCCATCAATGATCTATCATTTTGTATCATATTATGTATTTATCCATACTTTATTTCATTATGTGATTGCAATAATAAATATTTAAAAACATTTAAAGATGAAAAAAAGCGTTCTTTTTATTAAACTGGAATAAGAAATAAGATCAATTAATACAGGTGAAGTTAACTTGATACAATCAAATTATACTTCCATTCAGTTGAAGTTTATTACAACATGGGTATTGTTTTAACGTCCAGAGGAAATATCCTTGAGAGACTTTGATTATCCATTAATGGTTACCAGTAACCCAGTAAGTTTATTTTTATACTAAATACAGAGATAATGTCAAGGTTTCTTTAAAATGCTTTTGAAAATTTTAACTCTTCAGACCAGTTCTAAGCAACGCAACAAAATCCCAAAAGTTACAGGTTTCAATAATGGAATGTTAAAAAAAATTTCTTTGCCAATCAACGTCAAAAATTTTTCCATCTAATGTCATACGAATGTTTTTTGTTGCCATTGCCGAGAAACAAGCAGTTTGGTTATTCTTGCGTTGGAAAGAAAAGATACAAATCTTGAAATTCATTCCATCGATCCCTCAACTTTTTAAACTTATTTGTATTGTTTGAAACTGGTCTAAAGAGTTAAAATTTTCAAAAGTATTTCAAGCAAACCTTGACATTATCTTTGTGATTGGGTATAAAAATAAACTTCCTAGCTTTCAATGAGTAATCAAAGCCTCTCAATGTAAGGATACTTCATCTGGACACTCAGTAGTTTCCATCACAATCAAATGGATGACTTAATGAATATCGACTCATTAAATGACTATTAAAATGTTAATTCCGTTGTTTTGTAGGTTTCCTTGATTCACATGTCCAATCAATAAATAGATAGCACTGAGAGTAAATTAAAAATAAACAAGCTTTATTAGCTTTCTTTGTTAGGTTTCGCTTGATGTTTGGACTTGATCAAGCTGACTATCAAATGGTAAGATTGAAGGAAATAAATGCACCAAAGCAAAGCTGTTGTCGTTAAATGTAACTAACCAATTAGATGATGTTAGATGAGTTTAAAAGTGTTTAATAATTTGGTTAACTGTGAGATGATGTAGAGTTAGCGTTGATATTAAGAAAGGTAAATTGGTAATAAGAAAAAGTTTCAAAGTCAATAATAAATTAAATGAAAAAATGAGGAACAAGAAAAAGAGTGAAAGCGCCATTTTCAAATAGCATTAATAGAATCACATGATCGATGTTTTAAATCAGGCTTACGAAGGACTCGTTTCACAAAGCTAAGAGCTCGACGGAATTTACCATGACTTGAATCATTGATTGGCATAAAGCCAAACCGAGTTCGTACATTATTTGAAATCCAGGATAAGATGTGATCCAGATTGTCTTCCAGTTCAATTGAAGCCTCGTGAAAGTCAACCTCAAACCGATTAGCCAGGGATTTGCCTTCACTTGGATCAACGGTTCGAGCTCGGACAAGGTCAGATTTGTTACCAATCAGACAAACCTTTAAATCTGGATTCAATCTTTTATAATCAAAGATGGCCATAGTCAATAGTTGAGCTGCAATCTCAAAGCTACGACGATCAGTTATTGAATAGATGACAATCACTGAATCATAAAAAATCTGTAACCAAAGAAGAGAAGAGAATTGATTTCCAATTACGATTTAGAAGAGTTGAATCTTTATTGTGAAAGATGTTCATTTGCTTATGCAGAGTAGACATTATCAATCATCTTTTATTTAGTAATAATGTTTCTCTGGTAATCAAGTCATGTTCATTGATTGTTCAAGAAGCTTCACTCTTTTGGTAAAAATGGCAATTACGTGATTGTTGACCAATTTTGAGGTAAATAGCAGCTCATGATTAGCCATCAATCATAGTTTCTTTTCTACAATGGCAAAAGATACACAAAATTTCAATGCATTCATAGGAATTACTGTTGTTGGTTCAATTGATGAAAATATAAATCGTTCATTTACTCTGAAAAATCAATTGATCAACCTGATTGATGAGCCTGACTGTCAAGTAAATCACATTGTTCAGCCTCGTCTCTTAAATAAATGATAATAATACTGTAAGTAATAGCAGTTTTTTCATGATAATCATAATGACGATCAAAATGTATGGCAGTGAATCAAGTTAGGGTTGAAGGTTCAATGAATGATGAAAACAGTTTGACAAGATAAGTTGTAAGGTGAAATCAATGTCCATTTAACTCATATAATTGTTCATCTAATTGTCAGCCTCAAAGCGTTTCAAAACTGTTGTAAACCATTATAGATCAAAATTAATCTAAGTAATAATTAAAGATTGTCAAAAGTCAAGAGCAAACCCAAGACAACTAATTTAACCAGGAAAACCAAAAAAAACAAGAAAACCAGAAACCTAAGACAATGACAATTTTATTGCTAAACCAACTTGTAAAGCAAATGTAATAAATAATAATGAAAAAATATGATTTAAAGGTTTGATTGTCTCAATGATTAATTGGCGTTTGGATGAAAAAATCAGCAATAAAAATAGAGTTTTCAGTTTGAATTGACATTGAATTAAAAAGCTGTTAATGTTGACAAATGTATTTTGCTTTTTAAAATAAATGTTTGCTAATTGTAAGTTTCATTGTAATACATTTACTGATGATATTTACTGATTAACCGACTTTGATTAATGTTAACAAATGTTAAGGCAAACATTCATTATTTACCTTTTAACCATTGAAATGTTCAGTTATTCATCATGTTTTCATTTAACCAATTCATTCATTTCAGCCATTATCAACCATCAGAATCTTCATGACCAGCATCCATTATTCAATCAAAAAGTGAAGTATAACAAAAAGTGTCTTATAATGAAAGCTTGCTTTTGTTGCTCTCATTTTTGTATATCAACATCAATAATGGTTTTCCATGATAATCAATTCATTGGGTGTTAAAAAGGAAAAGGTATCAATGTGAAGCAATCACTAAGATAAACACTGAATATATTTAAAGATGAATACAGAATGTTTTCCAGAAAAGTTCATTGAAAAGGTGAGACTAAAAAGTAGAGTTGAAAAGCAAGACATTAAAAGTAAACATTTCAATATTTACCTTTTTTTTTGAAGAAAAAAAATTCAACAAAATTGAGATTTTAAGCAAACAATTTTAAACGAAAGAAAAAATGAAATTCAAGATTCATGAGGAACATGAAAATGATTAGTAAGTGACAAGTAAAGTGATTGTTTATCAAACCGACTAAAGTGAAAACATTACCAATGTTTTGATAATATACTTGTAAAGAGCTTGTCATGATTTACATGTTAATTGATTCAATGATTAAAGGTTTACCAATTCATTATTAAAACATACCTAATGCTCAAGAGAAACCGTTGACATTCAAATGTTGAGGTAACCAGAATTTTGTAACCTTTACTCATTGTATTTGAATCGTTAAACATCTTTGTTTCAACATCGAAAGTTGATTGAAATTGAATTTATTATTATTAAAAATGTTTACTTTATTAGCCATTAAAAGTAGAGGTCTAATGATGTTAGCTCAACCTAACCGTGAACCTGAACCTGCACAAGGTTAGTTTATCCTTACCAGTCTTTACAATGTTACCAGTTGCGAGTGAAAAGGTTATTCAACTGCAACTGTCTATTAAACATTGACGTTGATTTATTAACAATTTAACGACACTTGATGATGATGTCAAGTGAGCAATGAAATGAAAGTGTAAACTAGAAAAGTCATTTTAAAATGATTAAGACTTTAAGTGAATCCAATTTTATTGATGAAAAAAGATGAAAACAAATTGAAAAATAAAGTCAACAGTAACATTGAACAAGTAAAAACAGGGAAATGACAATGATAATGAAAATGGTTAAGATGAAAGTTAATGATTATTTATATTGATTGATTGCCAGTGTTAATTGTGACAAGAAATTAGATGGAAAATTTCTCCTCAAATGTTAATATCAATCCAGGGAATGATAACAGATTTGAGTAAATCTTTAGTGTAAATAAGTTTAAAAGTAAAGAGCACTTTAACTTGTAAAAATGTCTCACATTATTACATTATTACAGGCTAAAGATTTACCAATTTTTTTCCTCTTCTTTACTCATTTTTCTGGTTAAATCCATCTAACAAGCTCACAAGGAATGAAAATCATGAAGGTCATGGAAAGAACATTATTCATCAGAATTTTCCTCTAAATCCATTCAAGTTAAATCTGTCAAACCTAAAGAAAAAAGTTGAAACCATGAAAAGCTAAGCAAAATATCGCATTTAAAGCAACACCAAAATAAAGGATTTTAAGATTAAACTTAACGTTTAAATTTTTATCCAAACAAGAAACACAATTAAACCAACTGATTGACACTTGGAATCGTTTAAATATAATTGGTGGAAAAGAAAAAATTATTTTCTCATTTTTTCCCTTCCCTCATGATTGATCCATTTTTAGCTGTGAATCGTTGAAATGTTGTCTTGGAAAAGGTAACATTTCCAATTGTTTATTTCCCATTCTAATTCAATAAAACCTGGCAACAATCAATACTTAACCATTTAAAGTTCATTGACTTGTCTCCTCCTTAACCCAGGTAAACATGTTTCTTGTATTGATTAGCAATTGCAGTAAACTCATTAATTAATCAATTAAACATCAAATTGTTCAGTCGATCTCACTCAGATTTAACACGATTAGGAATGATTAGCTATGAAACAATCACCAAGATAGTAATGAATCTCATTGTTTGCTCGAATGGATAAATTATTATTTAGAATGAAAATAATTGAGTTTTCCGGAAAATCTTTGTAATGTTAATGAGAAGTTTAATTTTGATTAACCCTTGATTGTAATTGCAGAATATGTAAATGAAAAGAAGATGCAAGTTAATCAAAATTTTTGCTTCTTTAATTGAAATGTCGACAATTTACTGACTTTTATTTGCAAATTAAATTAAGATTTGAAAGCAAGGTCATCGATTTAATTGTAAATTTGAATGAGTTAAATGAGTTTAAAGGTTGAAATCTTTTTATACGTTTATCCATTTAAATCTAACCCTTGCTTCACTCCCAGTTTTGCACTTCACTCCCAACATTTACATTTATATTCACTTTCAAAGTCAACAGATTAATTTAAAATTCAAGTTTAACCTGTTCAACTTGAATTGATGAATGCACAAGGTTAAATGGATGAATAAAAAGCAAGCAAATTTTCCTATTTTTGTTTTTACCTTTAATGTTTAAAATGATGTCAACAAGGTGAGAACCCAAATTATCATAATAAGTGTTATAAAACATTACATGTACAAACAGATAACCTTTTTTTGCCTCTTTCCTGGCAACAGCAATCCGTCAGGATAAACAATGTAAATTACAAGCTTGCATTTGTTTACCTTTGACTGGAAGCAGGAACAAGAAAAAAAGTCTAATCTTAATTTAATATCATATTGGAAAAGGTTATCATTCCCTGTTTTACTGAACCTCTTAAAATGTCGTTATGTTTTGTATTAATAAATGTTACGAGTTTGGATGGAAGCAGAAAAAAGGTGAAAACAAAAAAAGTGGAAAACAAGGTTTGCTCAAGACAATTGTTCTCATGATTAATCTCTCATTATGCATATTGGTCATGACGATATCAGGTTCCAACAAATGCTCACATCTTTTGACAATTGAAGTCGATGGATAAGTTTACCCAAACAATCAATGTCAGCCAAATTTCATTCTTAATCTTTTAGGTCAACTTCGCAAAATGTTCAACTTTCCTTAGATGATTAGATTCGGAGTTTTTGGTTATTATTGCCATTCGAATCATGTCAAGTCGATTGGACATTTAGTCACTATTGAAATTGTTGTCATTCAAATTGAAGATTTAAAGACTTTAATTATTGAAGAAACGGATAAAATTTCGTTTTGAACAAAATTGGAATTTACATTTTGTCAAAGTTGAACATCGTTTATGGAAGCTGGCATTTCCACTCGAAAAGTTGAAAGTAAACTTTCCATCTCACATTACAACTTATGTTGCCTTAAATCATTAACGTAGCTTAATGATGTTGAAAAGGGCAAATTTAATATGAAAAGACTAACTTTGGATATTCTGATCCCAATAAGATGCAACATTATCATTGTTACGTGTCTCAGTAAAACTTTAATTAACTCTTTCTGACTGGAGTAGTTTTACCAAAGATAATAATGAAAGTAAAAAATTAATAATAATGTTAATAATGAATTAATCGTGTGATTGATGATTGTGAATTAGTCGCTATAATATAAGCAAAGAAGGTAATGAAAGTAATCGGGAAAAGGTGTTGGAGTTATTCAGCGTCACTTTAATAATGTGGATAATAATGAGGATAATAAGTAACTTTACAGTATTTATTACCATTAGATGAGATTGTTTGACAGGTCAAATGGTTTAAGGTAAAGATTATTAGAAAGTTGATTAAAATGGTAATAACAATTTGACAGTTGAACAGCAATTTTAACAAAAGTAATTGCTTTAATAATCAAAGTTTATTGAACTTTCATCAAAATTGATTGGAAAATAATGAATTGGAAAAGTCAAGAATTTGGTCAAATTTTGTTGACCAACTCAGGTCAGAGTCTGAAATATGAAGGAAAACATGTTGAAAATGTAAAGATTATTCTTCATTTTTTGTTTTTACTCATCAATGATTTATCCTGTTGCTCAGTTGATCAATTGTAAACAATGGCAAGATGTGAAACAGAAGATGCGAACAGAACTTTTCCAATGAACAATGTTTATTTTATGGTTATTTCATGGTAGACTAATCAGTATATTGTGATAAACAATATTCACATTAATCAAACTCTAAATGAAGTTGTCTTTTGTTTGTTGATCATTTTGACATGAGAATCATGTTAAACAGTTGGATTGAAACCAGGATTAGATTAAGTGTTGAAAAGTACGAAGCAAGTATATCGAGCAATAAAAGTTAATTTTGTTTATTCATCATCAATGACCATCAATAATCATGGGAATAACAATGGGACTAACATTTCATTGCAAGCTGTACATTATGCTTCAACTGATTGGTAAACTTGTGAAGGACCCAAAGCTCATCACTAAACAACTCATCGTCAATTTGGTAAACTTTATTGTTGCACCAATTTCGTGACAATAATGAGCCTTGAAGAAGATATTAAATTATATTATTTAGTCTCATCACTGGATAAATATGGTTTCATCCTTGTTCCCGTCTAAGACCAAACTAATCTGGGTCAACTTAATTAATGACACCAAATGAGCCAAGAGTTATTGTTATGGTTTACTGTTCATTCAAAGTTTAACCATTCAGCAAATTAATTCAACTTGAATCCATTTTTCATCTCCTTTTGTTCACTCGACAATTCCAAGTTCCATATCTTTATCATGTTTTAAGTACAATTTTTCAACTCATTTTCACATCAAATGGCAATTACTTTCATTAGATTTTGTACAAATTTTCCTCATTTATCGAAGTATAACACGACATTTAAGAAGGTACGTCAAAGATCTTGGCTCAATTAGCTTTAAAGCTTTGTTTTAATCGAAGGAATTTTCGATGAATTGCTTATTGATTAACGGCAATAATGTAAATAAAATTGCTTATTAGTTCATCTGAAAATGATTATTTATTTAAGCTCAATTTGAGTTGAGTATCGACAACATTCCAAGCCATTTCGACTGCTTTAACCTCTCATTTCCAACTTTAAGCCAAATATTTTGTGCTTTTATTTATCATGCAATGAGATCATCAACTCGATTGAACAACAAGAGATCAGTAGAAAAGCAGAAATATTCTGATGATCCTGACCATGATCTTCATTCGGTCTTCTTCATCTAGCAATAAAATTATGAGTTGTTTATGGATTCACGAAGCGATATATTACATTGACTGTTTGCTGTAAATTCAAGATTTAAATTGATGAGGAAAACATGAAGCATGCTAAACTCAATTCAAAGTAGTTTATTCAATAAGATGGAGAATGCCTTTAAGAACTTCTAACAAAAGCTTCCAAATGTGCAACAATATATTAAAAGCACCAAAATGATATTCTAAGTTTTGAGATAATAAAAGAGTTTGGAGTGAAACTGAATACCTCAAATATTCCCCTGAAAAGGTGAATTTAAACTAATGATTGGTAGATTTAAATACACAATGAGCTCTTCTCATTAAAGAATGAACCAGAATATATGAATAGAATAAAAATCTTCTGCAAAGTTCAGCAGACAAACTAAAGAAAAGTCAACGATAAGTAGCGAAATGACTTTCGAAGTGCAGTCTAGTAGTTTGTTTTGACGCTCTTTTAGTTTGCTTTGTAACAATACAAAGACTGAAAAATGGATTCTTTTCTTGGCTTTTTTTCCTTCAAATCGCTCATCAAAAAAGATGACCATTAAATGAGGTTAATGTAAAGGTTAAACTTTTCCTAATCTAACCAACAATGAATCGTTTCTCACCATTTCTCATTGTTCAACCAACTGGGAGTTGAAATACAAATAAAAGATTAACATTGAAACTGTAAATGTTTCAACTTTTTTACTTCACTCAGAGTTATTGTATTAACAAGTTAATCCGAGGCTTCAATTTTTTTTGCGTCCGACAGTTTCAAATAAGATTAATCCCAATGAACCTTGAATTGGATTGAATTAACGCAAGTTGTTTCACTTAATAGTGTAAAAAAAAAACAGAAAACGAAAATCAATGAAATGAAGGTTTAAAAACGTAAATCTGAAGCTTCTATTAACCTGTTTAAATGCAATAAATTAACAGGAATTATCTTTTGATTGGTTAATGATATTGGCAAAGAATCAATTGAATCAGATGAATTAGATGGAAGAACACAAAAAAATACAAGAAAATGGTTTCAAAGGGAAACTCAATTTTGCCAGGTTTATTGTTTTCCAAGTTTCCCTTTGCTCAGCACAAAAGCGATTCCATTGTTTTGACCAACCAATTGGCCAAACTTGTAACAATTGCAACCAATTATTGACCGTAAATGAAACATTACTATTTATCTCCTTCGATGCCTCTATTCTCATCCCTAATAGACCATCAATGATGAATACAATTTTCAACATTAGCAAAAGACTAACAATGCAAGCTTATCCACAGTTATTCCCATCCAAGCCTCAAATATTTATCTTTAGCTTTTGATGGTTTTTGATCGATATTTTTGGATTCTTTGTTTCGATTAAAGATTTTGACTTTGGACACATTTCAGGGTAATTACTCAAAGTGGAAACACTTTTTTCCAATTAATCATGTCACTTGATATAAGGAAGCAACTTTTGATTTCAAGTTTTCCCTTCCATTCTTTGTTCAATCTTTAACCGAATTGAAACATCTTACTTTGAATCCAATCTGAATAAGAAGATTAATTCGGGATAAAAGTGAATTCCCTGTTTACTCTTTTTTTTTTGTTTCCTCTTTTTCGCTTCTTCTTCCTTCTCTTTTCAAAGTAAATCCATGTTAAAGACTGAATCATGAACTTTCAATCCATCATCATGATCATCATCATTACCATTAAAAGTAAGAAAAAGGAACTAAAGGAAAAACAAAGGAAAACTTGATTATATTGAAAAAAAAAGTGAAAACATTTTTTTCCAATAACATTAACTGAACAATCAAAGGCACATTGAACCAACAATTTCATTCCAAGTGAACAAATTTCCTAATTGTTAAAGTTATCTTTTAAAGAAGAAAAAAATTCTCTAAAAAATGCAAAACTCAAACAGAACTCAATAAATGCCTTCATTGGACTAGCAAGAATTTCTGAAAGAATAGAATGTTGAAAAAATTGAAATTTTGTTGTAAAAACACAATTTTGAGAAGCACAAAAGAACTGAAAAAAAACATTAAATCAAGGTAAGTTATTCATGTCAGTTTCAGCCGAGCAAATCAATCATCAGCAGAATTGGTAAACTGAGAGAAGAATGGAAAGGAAAACTCGTTAAGAATAAAGATGATCATGAAGATGAACAATTTGGTGAAATTTTCTTCTCTTCAAGAGATAAGTCCAAGAATGTTTTTCAACATTTACTTCCTCAATTTAAGCTGAAAGCGAATCACTTGAGATTTAAATTCAGGTAACAACGAATGAAGCCAGTATCATTACCAGAGAGCAAAAAATTCACAACCATAATCATGAAACTTCCATTTTTTTTCGAAAAAAAATAAACATTTAAATCTCGAAAATCATCAGAATAAAAGTTGGAATAAAAAATGACATTTCATGGTTAAACTCTTTCAATTTGTATTGAATACTTTTCTTGAAATGTTCATGGTTAACATTGAATTCATTTTTTTGGAGTAAAATTTGTTTTAATAAATGTTGTCATTAATGTAAATAAATGGCAATTTTGCCTCTTCTTTGCTTCTCATTATTTTGAATTTAAATTCAATTAGAGTGTAATTTGATAAACTTGAACTTATCCAAATTAATGAGCTTCTCATTTATTTTCAAATTGAGCTCATCAACATAATCATGATAAGATAATCAAAGGGAAAAAGAATCACAATACTGATTATCTTTCAGTTTCAAGTTGATTGTTATGGAACTTTTCTGCCTTTTCTTTTTCTTCTCTTTTAGCTTCTCCATTTTACTGAATAAAAAGTCAAGTATTTCCTTTAAAATTGTGTAATGTAAAAAAAACATTCAAGTGGATCAATTGGTATCATCATGGTTATATTCAGTTTGGATGATAAAGTAAATTCCTTGAAACTGAAAGAGGATAAAGTTTGGCAACAACTTGATTAAATTGAAATTCAACTTCATTTATCGCTTTTTTGCTTCTTCCTGCAACATTGCATGGTAAACAATTCTCAGTTTCGATAATGATCTTACTGATGAAACTCAAATTTTATCATTCAAACACTTCCCAGGCAATCCGAGTCATTACTTTGCTTTTGCATCGATTCAAGTGTTAATCTCTGTCCGATGAAAGAGCCGAAAGCTTGGAATTTTGAATTTCCTTTTTTTCCAGAATATCTAGAAAACGGTAATTTCACAGAAAATCGGTGAAAATTTTTTCTTACTACAACCGAAGTCTCCTCAAATGAAATTAAATCATGCAACTTCATGAGAATGTTTTATGCATCAAATCAAGCAAAAAAGCGAATTCGAATCGAATCTTCATGGAAGTTGAATTGCTCTTGAGTATCGAAAATTTTCAATTAAAATTTTTTCAAATTCTTCATTTATTTGAAAAGGGAAAAAACTTCGATTTTATTCCTTTAAAGACTTTTCGTTGGCTCTTGATTTTATTGGAAAACTCGAAAAATTTACTTTTGATTTTCTAGAAAAGCTAAAGATAAACTTGCAGTTTGAGGCGAAATTTTGACCTTATTCCGAGTTTCTTTTAACCGGTAAACTTTATCATTTATCTCGTGTTCCAAGGTGAAAATTTTCTTCTGAAGAAAGGTTGAAGTGAAAAATTTTAAACCCAATAACTTGTTGAAATGATGCTATTAATAAAGATAAATACATTTTTTTTGTTCGTTGATGAAAGTAAAAGAAATAAAATGATTCAATTTTACTGGATTTCACATGAAAATTGAATTTAAACAATAACAAGAGGAAACAGTTAAGGTTGATATTTTCATTATAAAAAGTCTTGAGTTCAACTGGAAAGGAAATGATGAACGTTTTCATTTCTGGTTATTGGTCAAGAAACATTAAACACTGAAAATAACAAAAAACAACAAGAGTTAACCTGTGATAATAAAAATGTGACCTTTCTCTCAAAGTGCATTTCGATGTAAAGAAGTTTAGAGAAAAATATTTTCAAATTACTAATCAAGTGTAAAATAAAGTTCATTTTATCGACTCGATTCAACACCAGTCGACCAATTAACCAAAGGAGACGCAGAAAATTTCAATCAAAAATATTTTTCTACTTTCATTTGCTCGACTCACAAATGTCTGAAAAATTGCTCTGAAAGAATGAAAAATTGGCCGAGAAAAAGTAAATTTCCCGTTTTGCATTTTCTGTTATTTCTGGTTAAAGACGATTGAAATTTCCATTTATTCATTTACTCAACCATTTGCATTAATTAAAAAAGATGATCAACAATTTATTTTGTGGCAAAACATCAACTAAATCATCTTGAAACTCATTTACAGACATTAAAGTGAACCATTAGAGGAATGGTGAGAAAAGGGGAAAAAAGAGTTTATTAATACATGATGAAAGTGGGAATAACATGAAACACATTAGAGCAAAAATATTAACAAATAAGATAATTTTTACTTCTTTTCTGTTTCAATGGTGATATTTGTATTTCAAGATATTCTGCTGGCAACACCTAATGATGAAAGTTGAATGGAAGAAGAAGAAAGTAAATTAACAAATAATAAGCTTCGTTATCAACAAGGATAACGAGTACAGTTGAGTTTCTGTCAACCTTTTTCATCCTTGTTTAACTTGATCAGCTTCAACACTTTTCAACACAATCATAATGTTGATACATTTGGACAAGCTTATTGTTTTGAATCAGGTTGTTACACACTTTAAGCTTGACTTAACAAGATTCATCTTCATCATTCTCTTCATTTTCATTCTTTAACCATCTTCTGCTTCAACTAAATTTACTCTTAATTTGCTTTTCGTCTTGCTTTTCATCGATTATCAATACTCGTTGAATGGCGAAAATGAAAAGCTTGAAATGAGATTAAAAGAAAAGAAAAATGTTTTTTTTTTCTCCATTTTTGTTTTGCTCCTTCAAAATGAAAACTCTGTAAGAAGTTAATCGTTTCATGAAGCTTATTGTCACCAGCAATAAATTTTGACGCACAAATCTTTTCTTCCAACCGTAATTTGCTTGAATCAACCGTTTCTTTTTGTATCAACATTTGATTGTTTAGTTGTTGAGGGAACATGGGAAAATGTTCACCTTCAAGTCATGGGAAGGAAACGTTTGAAAAAAATGTAATGAAAAATGCATTCCAAGTCAAATTTTGTCTACTGAATCATCGTGACATGAGATGGAGTAATCACGAAAAGCTTCTTTGAATTGCAATCATGCCCAAAAGCGATTCAAATTTCCTTTAGTTTTGTTCACTTATCAACCTCGAATGTTCATTCAAGTTCATGGGAACTTCTTTACCAAATGTATCATTTTAATGTTGGAATTTTTGTTTCTCGAAATGAGTTTCTTCCCTTTTGAGTGCTTCTTTTGGTTGATTGATAAAGGTGAAAACTTATTTTTTCGAGTTTTTCTATTGATGATATTCGTTAGATTTTCCTTGTTTTTTGGACGCTTCAAGTATTGCATGATGTTAGTTACAAGTTATTGTTTTTTTTCTGCATTTGCTGCTTCAAGATCATTGATTGGGTCAATATTTTCAATTGCAAGTGAAGCAAATAGAGAAAACAGAAAACGGAAAATTGATTAATGGCTTTACTGTTTGGTATTTTCAGGGTTGCAAACTTACATTTGGAAAAACAATTGAAATGAATGTTTTTTTGCTCACTAATTCAGCACACTGAGCAACATTTGTTAGCAACATTGTTCATGAATTTCATCTTCGAAAACAGTAAAAATAGACGAAAATGAAAGGAAAAACGGTTTCCCATGAAATTGGGTTCGTTAGTTGAACAGTTTGATTCAACTGGAGCATGTTAAAGATGGGAAAGTAACTTGATTTGCTGGTGAAAGATGCCTTGAAAAGTAAATTTATAAAAATAAGAATCTCATTAACAAAGAAACTTCCACTCAAATTGACTGTCCAATTGAATGGTTGATTAAAGACGACTTTGAAACTTGAAGATAACTTTTCAAAATGTGAAAAACTTTCAATTCGACAATTTCTCTTGAATCGATCGATTTACCAAAATAAAGTGACATAATTTTTCAAAAATTAAATCAAAATGAAAAGATGATTCGAAAACTCGACCAGCAAAAAAGTTCGCGAAATTCGCATTCAAAAGGTCACTTTTACATCTTAACTAACATCAAATTGTCATAATTGATAATGAAAGTCATTACGAGTTGATTATTCAACTCGAAATTGTTGCTTAAACGACTGATAAATGATCGTCTATGGGAACAACGCTAAAGCTAAATGAATTGTCACTTTAATTTATCATTAATTCATACATTTTTTGCCTCAATTGAAAATGATAAAATGAACTGAAATAAATTGTTAAAGTGTTGGAACAATTTTTTTCTCTTTTTCTGATTATTCCTAAATGTTACTAAAGTTTGCAACAAAATCATTAGTATAACGAAACAAAATTGAACATTCAAGTGATAATCAAACTGGACAGGCTGAGAGATAAACTGAAAGCTGTAATTGGCACAAATTGAACGTTTCATAACCTTTTACCATTAACTTGATCAATTAACAAGAGAAATGAATGTAAAATGAAAAATATTAAAACATTTTCTTCATTCAATTTAATCATTTTATCATCATAATCAAGAGTTACAATAATCTGTGCAACACAGAATCGTCTGTAATGCTGTAAAAGATTAACTCCGAAAATGTAATTCACTGGGAATGATAACAGGGACTGAGAATAATGTTTATTTTTATGTTTCCCTTTACGTTGAGTTTATGATAATTTTAGCTTCATTCAATTGTATTCATTGTTTGCTTTGAACATTATTTCAACCAATATTGATGAGCTTTGAGATTCCTTCCCCGCTTCAAGATTATCCATTAATGGTTAAATTGTTTCATTGATTGTAATTTGATGAAAATTTTTGATTCATTTTTCAACTTTAATCTTAAATTGGGTCAATTGTTATTTTTCCCTTTCATTTTTTGTTGCTTTTCATGAGAGTGAGAAATTTTTTCTTGGTTAAACAGTCGAAGGCGAAAGCACTTTAAATGAAATTTTCTGCATTCATTTCCATGGTAATGTCAATGATGATCAAATTCATTAGATTTGATTTTTGCGTTCATTATTCAATTTGAATCTATAAATATTTTTCATCTCTTCTTTACTTGGGTTTGCAGTGAAAAATGATGGCTGAAATTTTCATGCTATAATTCATTTCTAATCTAAACATTTCCATTTCGAAATTGAATTCAAATGAATGAAATGTCACGAAAGTTTTCAGTCATTTTGGCAACTTTAAAAGCGACAAAAGTTACATATATTACAGTGATTACATATGACAAGAAGTTGATTGGTTTTCATGTTAAGAAATGATCAAATCGCATTTTCCAATTTGACTAAACAGACGAACCTGCAAGAGGTTGGCTCTAACTTGATTAAAGATTGAATTGTAAAACTTTCTTGATTAGCCACAAGTCAAGATCGAGAATGTTCGCAAAATTACTGAATGAAATTTGAAAATCGTTGCAAGTCAAGCTTAAAGTACGAAAAAAGGGAAAAACTTTTAGCACTCAAACAAGATTTTTTAAGTTGAGATGGAAATTTAGAAGAATTTCGAGAAAGATTGAATTTCTGTGCAGTTTACGCATTCAAGCTCGTCAAAAATTATTTCGATCAAGTGATGCCATAAAAGTTACCAGAAAGGAAACGTGAGCTGAGTTAGACGCAGCGAGACAGGTTGGTTTTGTCCTATGCCTATTAGGAAGGAGCCGTAGGCGCTGGTAAATGGTGCATGTTCCTCCTCGACTCGATGACAATACTATCTTTATAGAGATTATGACTGAACTTCTCTAAGCCAGAATCACGTCATTATACGGTAACGATACTGTTGAGCAGTTAGTGAAGTCATAGGAGTAGTGGTGTTTCATACGCTTCTAAATCATGCTCCCCCCATTTTGATATCAGTACTACCTTTTTTCATGCTGGTACTAACTCAATCACTATTCTTCAATCTAGAAAATTAAAATTCACTGAAAAAAATTATGATAACTTGTACTAATTCAAAATAAAAAAATTTAAAAAAACTAGAATTTGCACCTCCCCGGTAAGGGTTTTAAACTTAAAATGATTAATTTAGTATAAACTCGATCCGGGCGGGGCAGGACACGATCTCGCGAGACTATTGAAATCAATTATTACGCGTGTTTAACGTTATCATTGAGCTCGCGTATCAATGATCTCTTTTGGTTGTGGTAAAACATTCTGGTTAAGACAGCTTTTTAACAATATTGAAAGATTTATCAATCCTGTTCCTAGAAAGATTACATATTTTTATGCTGAATATCAGAAGATTTTCAACACAATGATGAATGTTGACTTCCCCGTCGATTTCCAAAAACCCCTGCCGGATGAACTTATCAACTGGATGGTCACCAGTGACCACAGCACCTAAATTGTCGCCATCAATTATTGTAGCGTCCGAATCGGAATCATCAGCTCTATCCATATTATTATTATCAGTGAGGTGGGCTGGTCGAACCATTTTAGGGAAAAAGTAAGTCAAAGTAAAGAATTATTGTTGAGGGTCAGAAATAAGTTTGAGAATGAATCCAATCCGCTTTCACCTCTTATTTTATAGTCGAATGCATCAAAGATAAGATAAAATTGGACATTTAGTGGAAAAGAACCATGAAATTTTTTCTACTACCAAAGGTATGGGAAGATAAGGTCATATCAGTACTTAATTGGCCAATTTTTATCAATACTTCAGGGGCCAATTTTTATCGCAGGACATTGAACTCGCGAGGTCAGCGAGATCATTGATACGCGAGCTCAATGATAACGTTAAACACGCGTAATAATTGATTTCAATAGTCTCGCGAGATCGTGTCCTGCCCCGCCCGGATCGAGTTTATACTAAATTAATCATTTTAAGTTTAAAACCCTTACCGGGGAGGTGCAAATTCTAGTTTTTTTAAATTTTTTTATTTTGAATTAGTACAAGTTATCATAATTTTTTCAGTGAATTTTAATTTTCTAGATTGAAGAATAGTGATTGGGTTAGTACCAGCATGAAAAAAAGGTAGTACTGATATCAAAATGGGGGGGAGCATGATTTAGAAGCGTATGAAACACCACTACTCATAGGTTAAACTGTATGTCGCTTTAATGGATATTGACCTAAATACAAGTCATTTGATTCTCATGCGAATTCAAAATCATACATGTATCTTGACATTTTTTAATGACTTCATATTTGAACTCTGAATAAGTTGTGGTTGAAGTATTCCTCTTTTTTGGGAGATCGAAGTCAATTTTCTGAAAGCTGCTATTTTAACGTATAATGCATAATGAATAATTATAATACAGTGAATAATGCATTCTCATGTAGCATTAAACTCATATCGGAATCGCAAATAAAAAGTTTTCATAAGTAATGACGAAATTACAACAAAATCCTAACAATGAAAACTCTTCAACATCAAGATTACTTAGACGATTCATTCTTATCCCGTGAATCGAAAAATTAAGTCCTCAATCATCATTCAACTTCTAATCAATCTTCATTCAGTGATAAATTCTGGATTACCTTTGCTTTTTCACCAAATCAAGAAACCTAATGTTTAACTTATCTATGATAAATGTTGTCTTTTAAAAGTTGATAGTTCGTAAAGTTTTCCTTCAGAAACTGACCTGAAAACTCTGTTGAAGGGTCAAAATAAATGACCGGGAATGACCTTGAGATCAAAATACATCAATTTGGGAAGCTAACTCGTTCAAGTTTTAACCCTTTAGCATCAATTCGAGAGATATGGCCTCAGTCAGACGGGGAAAATGTTCTGTTCAAACCTTGATATTAATCTAACCTTTTGTTATTTTTCCTCCAAACTTGCTTCAAATTCAATTCTATTCAATGTTTACTCAATCAATTTTCAAGCAAATTTCCTTTACCATCTTGTAGCCCACTTTCAAGCCACTCATCGAGTTGAAAAGTAGATTAAAATTAACTCAGCAAATTCATCAAACTCATCAAGGAGGAACTCAAGTTGAAGATCGAACAATAAACATCTAAAGAGAAACTCATGTTTTTTGGTGAAAAATCAAGACAGAATTAAAAGTATGATTCAAAGTATAAGATAAGTGTTGAAATTGAAAAACTTCTAAGAATGAAAAATTCTGTAAGAATAACAAAGGTATTCATTGTTCACCTATTCTTTTATACTTGTTCTTTGTTTCATTCATTATTGAACAAGATTAACAATGAAATGATTTAATGTGGGTGTTTAGCATCTTATTTATTTCGAACAGTTTTTCACTCAAATTTCATTCAATAGCAACACTTGTACTTTCAATATGATAAAAATTGAACTAAAAAACAAGTTGAATCGTATTTCATTTTGAATCTTCATCTTTAACTCTTTTATCCTTAGAGTATTTCACCTTTCATTGTATTATTACAATAGTTGAGTGCTTCGAGACAAAGCTATCAAAAAATGATAAAATACTTCTTATCAGGGAGAGAGAGAGAGAGACTGAGTGAAAATGCAAGTTGAACAAGTGAGAAGGGAATAGAAACAGACTTCGACTGGGAGTGAAACGGAGGGAAGTAGGAAGTGAAACTATGGTGAGACTGGGAGTAGAACTGGGAGTGAAGTTGGGAGTAATGCTGGGAATGAAACTCGGAGTGAGGCAGGGAGTGATGTGGAGTGAGACTTGGACTAAACCTGGGAATGAGACTGGGAGTGAGTTTTGAAATGTGAAGCAAAGAACATTAAGAACTATTTTCCATTACTGAATTGTGGGAACTGAAGAGTGATGAACTTAATTCAGAATGAAACTTGCCTGTGGGATGTAATTTCTCTCCAGTAAATTTACTGCGATAAATTTATAATTGTAACGATTTGGCTGGATAAAAATAAACAAATTGCAATTCAACAGCAACCTTGATTTGCTATTTTGTGAAATCTTCAATTTTTTAAAACAATTGCTGCGAGAAAATTTTTGGAGCATCGAGAGAAAAATAATCACCAATGAAGAGAAAGAGCAGTTTTTTGTTGATAAACTCTTTTTTTTGTATGAATGAAATTCATCAGAGAATATGAATAAAGTGTATTTCGTTTGCAGAGAAATATCACACTTCTAAATGGATTATTTTTCCACTCATCTTTCTCTTCTTTATCCTCTCTTTTTATCATTCCATCTTGAAATATGCCCATGATGCCCTAGGGAAGGTAATATAATAATCATATTCTGGTCTTGGTTCTTCTCTTTTTCCCTGTCTCTTGCAATTGTATAAATAGATTTGAAATGAAAGTAAGGCAAATCTTGTATTGTGTTGAGAATTGTCATGGAATAGTCACAATAAATCAATCATGTGTGAGTAATACTCTACTATAATCGAGTTTAATGATACATATTCAACACTTTTTTTCGTCTTCTCCTGTTTTCCTTGTTTTCCGTCATTTCATACGATTATAAATGATATTCACATGTGTGATTGTATAACTTGATAAAATTATTTGCTTCGATTTCGCCAAACCAACGCAGATAATTTTCATCAATCAATGTTGAAATGTTGCAACTTTGTGCTACACTATCTCAATCAGCATCATGATGCGTAGGATTTGGGTGAAAATTTTCCGGTTCAACTTCACCTTCTGCCATTATTGTTTAGCTTGAAAAGTTGATTTTCATCTTGATAGAGACATTGTCAATTTAATCATCTGATCAAACAAGCAACACAAAATGATTGAACCGATATCATCACCTGTTTACACTTTCATAACATTTCCATGCAGAATTCAAAATTTGCTTGACTAAACCCTGTCAAACTTTTTTGATTAAACATCAAATTGCTAACATTTTAATAAGAAATTCACACAAAAGCAGTTCACAAAGGCTTTTTTGCATCTGATAAAAATTCAAGTGAAATGTTTCGAGCTTGAGCAAAAGATGGAGACCGACATTGAAACATCGTAACATTGAAATATAAGTAAAACAATGCTGTTCATTCAAGGAAACTATTGAATGATTTTGACTCTATTTTCAATCGTTACGAACATTAATCTTCAAAATCTTTACAAATTGGACTTTTCTTGATCATTTTCACATATTCATATTTTTAACTCGCTTTTTTACTCGAAGAAACGTTTAAAAGGACGAATCCTCGAATCGGTTTAAGATTCAGAATGAAATAATTAATCGAAAGCTGATGCAATATGCCTCACTAAAAATCAGATCAAAATTCGAATTTTCTGGGGGATTGAATATTCGTTGACATGCAAATAAATGTTCAAAGCCGTGGCGTCTCTTTTTCACCCTATGATGACCACATCAGACCTAGAGCATAATGTTCAGCGCTTTGAAAAGTATCATGTGAGGTTACAAAGATTTTCCAAAATGATTTTCCAAGATTTTCAATCGATCAACTCTAAAACTTCTTCAAATGTTTTCCAATAATTAATTTTTAATACAGCTGAGCGCAAATGATGAAAGCAATGAATGGTTGATCGAAGGACATTCAAGGACAAGGACATTCGAAGTTATTTGGTTATTTGACCTTTGGAGGTAATTTTCTGAAATTCAAAGTTCGACAGTTTTATAGTCAAATGGTTGGTTAGGTGTTTATAACTTTTGCTGGTTAAATGATAAAAGTGTTCACACTGATGATTAATTAACAATTCAGTTATCTTTCTGATCACCAATCGCTTCGAAATTTTTCGCTTTCACAATATGAGCTCAAATATCGAAACAACCTTGAATGAATCGAATATATGAAAGTTGCTGAAATTATTCTTTTGAACTCAATAATTTGGCCTTTTTTGAGAAAACTGATGAATTTGTACAATTTAGATTTGGTCCAATCCGACTTTTTTGCAATTCCTTCATTTGTAATTCGATTTGGTGATGGTTTTCGGCTGTCCTCCTTTTAAAGACTGTTCAGTTTTTTCAATAACTCTGATCGGCAGAAGACAAATTAAGAAAAATTATCAAAACGAAAATCTAATCGTTTACTCGAATCTGCTTCAAATGGTTTTTCATTGTTACTTGATATCTGTCTGTGCGTCTGATTATAAAGTTTTTCTGATCAACAATTCAAGAACATTATTCATTATATCACAAAATGGATATAAAATAATTTACTAGAACTGAAATCAAAGAAAATTGAATGAAAAAAAAAATCATCGAATTTTTTATAGTTTATTTTAAGATATTTCATTTTTCATGATAAAATTATTTCAAACAAAAGTTGCTCAAAGTCATAAATAGAAGCTTTGCAATCTCAACAAAAACTGTAGACTGTCAAAAACACTTGCAATTTTGTTCCTTTGGATTCCATCATTCAACAATTCTTACATGATAATCATGTAACATTTTCCTTGAGTTGTAAAAAAGAGAAAAGAAAAGAATGTCTGAAAAAAAGTAGAAAATGCAAAAAAAAGCAGTTGAATGACCGGAAAATAATTGAATGAAATGGACATTGAACTTTTATTGTGAACGTATATAAATATACATATTGTTACAACTGTACAGCATCAGTCTAATAGAAACGGAAGTTTCTCACTTAACAGTTTACAGACAACAATGGCATGGAGAAACGAGATTAAAATCAATTTCAATTTTGTCAGTTGAATACAAAGTGGGTAAATACAGGAGAATAGTGGAGAGATTGAAATTAATTTGATTGAAATTGCACTCAATTCCATGGTATTCAGTTCGACAGTGTTTATGGCAAACATCAAATAAAATTACATTTTATAATATTGAACATTTCTTTCACTTCCTACAACCTTCTGAAGGAAAAAAAAGGCAAATGAAATGAAGAAAGAAATAAAGATGTTTCTAATGTTCTCATGATGACACTGAGCCCAGTCAAATGAAGCAAAATTTTTCTTTTTCATTCAACAGAATATTATCAGATGATGAAATGAATAGATGCCTTGAAATGGTGCAGATAAATTGATGGAAATGAAAAGATGAAAATAAGAATGAACGAAGAAAAAGGTTTTCAGCTTTTGAAAAATGCTTAACCAAAGTCTATAAAAAATGTTGAACAAAAAAGGCTAAACTTCAAATTCAATATCAAGTAGAGTTCAATATTATCGAAGTAAATAACGAAAGGAAAAAAAGAGGAAAAATTGTTTCTTTCCATTCAATGAATATTCATTTCACTGTTTATTCAAGTATTCATTTAAAAGGATCATAAATGAATACAACATTGGATAGCATTTCAATTGGAATAGACTTTTTTTTGCCTTTTCTCGCCTTTTCTCCAGCCTTTATCAGCATTTGGCTATTAAATGTGCATAAATGTCCAATGTTATCTGATCATATTGACAATATCAAAGAAGAGAGTTGGAAAATTGTTATTCAATAATAATGGCAATGATGACGATACAGGATATGTAATAAAAGATAATAGAAAAAAAACGAATTTCCATGTTTTACGATTCAAATTCGATTGACACTTAATCTTTCAACTGTAACCCAACTGATGGCATTGGTGATAATTTCATTTGTTAATCAATAGTTTGCTCCGTTTGACATGATTCACTTTCGTAGTTTGGGCTATAAGTGTCAGAAATAAGTTATCATTAAAGTTATAGATTTCAATGGAATTGCTATCAAATTCAACTTACTGGGAGTGATTTACATGTTCAGGTTGACTGAATAAGTTGATTTAGTTTCAAATATTGCAAGGATAATAAATGTTCATATTTTGCCGCTTTTCCGATCAAATGTAAATCTTCCTCTCAATAGGGAAATTCATATTTTAAATATGTGAATCCAGAGTAAAGTGTTTTCAATGTTTGCGCAAATTTTTTTCTTTTTTTGTCCAACGTGCAATTATTTTCAGATTTGCTACTCAGAAACGTGAATTATCTTTGACCCAGTTTCCGTTTTAAGGTAATAATTACATTAATTGTTCTCAGTGTTTTGCAAGATTGACAAATATTCTGAAGTCTATTTTTTGCTGTTAGAGGTTAGCAAAATCGGTAGTTTTAAGCTAGAATAGCTTGTGAATAGCAAAAGCACAATCCGCTCATCCTTTAGGTTTAAGGTAGTTAGGAAGCAATTGTTGCGAATGAGATGAGTCGAACTGTGGACTTATATTCGCATTTCCTTTAAACTTTTGTTTAGAGTTCGAAAGTCGAGAGGGACAGCAAAATGATTGTCAAAAATTATGTTCGTCTCAGAATGAAATATTTCAATTCTAATCTCTAATACCATTTATAATAAACATTTTTGTTTATGCTAACGTATTTGCCTCTTTATTGAATCAAAAAACCTAATAAAGAACAATGAATTTTAAATTATTTCAACTGAAACTTGGAAAGACTTTTGACCATTTCCATATAACATTGTCAAAAATATGTAAATATTATAATATAATTCAAAATCTGAAGAAGCATAAAACTGATCGGAATTGCTTAAAAATGTCAAGAATAAGATTAAATTGCATAATTTGATTGACTTGAAATGTTGTAGCAAATTGATGGTCGATTGAAAGCAAAACTGGCAAACCAAAAAGTGGGGTCAAAAGTTGAATAGCCATAAAGAGTAAAATTCAACCTTTTTCACCATTCATTTTTCAACGATAATCAGTTTCCCTGTGAAAAGTGAAAAAAATTTCATCTCGTATTTCGTTTCCCATGTATTGTGATCAAAATGAATTGACAAAATCACTTTATTATTTTCCAAAAATCCCATTCTCTCTTCATTTTCTTCCTCAATCGTCAACAAAACTACTCGATATCCAAGCAACACTGATAATCACGGAAGACAGAAAAGTGTTGTTCAAGTAAAATTTTTCGTTACTTATTGTCATTGTCAAGATTGATGTTTATGATGGGAAAAAAAGTAGAGTGAAAAAGCTGAACAAGAAGAGAATAATGATGATGATGATCAGGATGAGAGATGAAAGGAAATCGAATACAAAGAGAATGAAATTTTCAACAAATGTACACATTTAGATGATAACGATGATTGGGAATGATTTTCTGTTGTGACTCTTCTTCCTCGTTTTTCACTGACTTTCACTTTTATTGGAAAAGATGTTTTCACTTTTCCAAGAAGTGAAACTGAAAAGAACCGGAAAAGGAATGTAAATGGATAACAATAAGCTGTGAATTTTATAAAATGGTTAAGATTGATTGGCTTCAATAAACCATCAAATTCACCATGTTGACCTCATTCTCCAAGCTGATTGGATCATCAGTTGTTTTGAATACTTTTACCATGAATCATGATTTGTTCAATGGTCATTTACATTGACCAAAATGGAAACCAATGAGTCTCCTGTCATTTCCCTTTCAACAAGTAAACAGCAAAAACGAAAACATCTTGTAAAATTCATTTCAGTTTACATTCACTTCTTGTCCAGCTTGTCTGTAGCCTCTTGATATATCATCATCAACTTCAATTGAAAAAACTTTAAACATTCATCATCATTCAGTATTTCATTGAGATTCATGTTTTAAGAAGAAAAAAGAAGAAAAAAGAAAAAAAAAGAACGATTTACTTTTTCCTCTTCTTTTTACATGATATTTTTATTCAAACTTTTCTCAACATTTTTCCTTTTCCTTCTTAAGCCAACATGATTTGAATATAAAATTGAAAATTATCCAATGGATTACTGGCTGAAAAAGAGGAAGAAGAAAATGACTCATCAATGTTTTTCCAACTCAAAACGTCTTTTCATCCATTCACTATACTCGAGCATAAACATTACCTTGACATTTGATAATTTCAAACATTGAACATTCCAAATTGAAAGTAATTAAGTTGAGAAATTAAATTATCATTGGTTATAAGAGGAGATGAAAAAGTTGTCTAATCACATTATCTTGGTAAAGCATTGCATGTTAAAACGTTGACAAACCAATTTAGACAAATTGAATCTCAAGACTAGTTTAAAATGGCAATTATTAAACTTGAAGGTTGAAACCTACACAAGTAATGTTCATTGCAATGACCACATCAAAGGCTGATATTCACAGCTTTTTTATTAATCAGTTTCATCACTTTTAGGACAACTTTTGTTGCCAATAAAAAGCTGTTTGTTTATTCAGATCATTTTTGTATTAACAAAGCTTATCGAGCAAAGTTTACCAAGCGACTCTGCTAAAGGCTCTTCAACCTAATCTGATGCTTTTGCTTGCACAAAGTTTACACTTTGTTTGCCCTTTAGTCTGTAAGTGATGAAACATCTTTTTATGATTAAACTTGTTATAACTTGATGAATCTTGTAAACAAGTGATTTTGTTTGAATTCAAAGTAAAACTGATTCGAAAAGAAAAACATTATTACATGATTTGACTGATAATGGAAATATTGATTTGAATAGAATAATTTTTTTTTTCGTGTTTTTAGTTTGTTTACCTTTTCATGGTGAATACGATCATCCAGCAAGTCATCATTGAATGGTTGATTATCAAAAATGATGGAAATGTCAACATTGTCAATTGGGATCAACATTTTAATTGATCTTTCCCTTCGACTTAACTTTTCCATTTCCTCTTGGCGAATCAACTGATGTAATAAGGTTGTCTTGCCCACCTTGTCTGCCCCGAGAACCAAAACTCGATATGTTTTGGCATCACGTTCAGGTAAACAGTCGTCATTAACTTCCGAGATGGAAAATTTTCTCGGATCAATTGAAGTTTTACGATAATTGGTCCAGCTATCGGCATCACTATAAGACAGCCTTTCCTGACTTTTGCGACGTGACCGTCTTCCACCACCACCATTGACGGTACCATTAGTCAAGTTGTTGTAATGGTTGCCAGTTGGTGGTGTGTAACTTTGACTTCGTGATCGTGTTCGCCTGTCTGGCTCTTGAACATTCAACACAATACCATTCAAGGCATCAGGCAGTGTATTGACACGAGGACGAAAATAGTGTTGCGTTCGTTGGACTTGAGGTGTGCTGATCGATGAACGATGTTGATTTGGTTGTTGCTTTGTTAGTTGATAATGGCGATTATCCTTGGATGAATATTGATACTGATTTTGTTGATGCATTGGAGGTTGTGGTGTATGGTATGAGTGGACATTTAACATGATCGATTGATTAATTGGACTAATTGATGAAGTACTATTGGAACTAGAGGTTGGACTGTCCGCTCTGTTATCCATGGAAGTGATGAAATCTAGGTTGCTATTTGAACCATTGCAAGTGTTGGTTAGGCCAGGTTTGCTATCCACAATTGGATATGTTGAGGTTGAAGTGGATGCAGTTAGAAAGGCAAAATGACCATCACATGAACGCCGAGGAAAATATTGACGAGGTTTAACTGAAGGTGAACTATTTCGATGTCGAGTTGGATAACGATAACCTGGTTCATTTACTGGACTCAAAATTTGATTGGAACGATTCATGTTGTTTCACTTGTCCAAAAGTCGAGAGAAAAGTAAAATTTTGCCGAAAAAAGAAAGTGAGTTTTTCATGAATTTGTAGAAAAATATTTTTGCAAACTTTTCGCTTCTTAAAGATGATGATTTTGCTGAAACTTTAGAGTCAAAATTTTAAACGCTTTTACTTGATTGGAATAAAAAAAAAGTTGAATTGCAAATTTAAAGGCAAAGTAATGAGGAGAAAAAAAACTTCTTGAAACTGAACAAGTTAACGGTTGGTAAACAAAACAAGAACTGAATGATGAAGAGGAAAATGTGAGCCTCTTGGGCAACATTGTTTGCGCATGATGTTCATGTTCATTGTTGAATACTGATGGGCATAACTGTGGTTGAAGCTCTAGTTTAGCGAAAGACAAGATTGGAAGAGGAAAGAAAAATGTCCATCTAGGAATCGAAGAAGAAAAAATGGACAGGAAAAAGGCAATGATGAAAGTTGGGTCAACTTCAGTAATCACTTTTTTTCTCACTCCCTGTTCCTTGGTTGAGCAACCCATACATGGATATATCCATTGATCCATGTTTGTATAAATCTTGTTTCATCATATTTGATAAGATAAAATTTGATGTCTGAATTATGATCATAATGATTATCAAAGTAATGAAGATAATGGATGTAACAGAAAAACCAAAAAATTGCTGAAAATGGATCATGATTCGTCTATGATGCTACTCATGAAACCGGAAGTAAACCTTTTTTTTTTTGGCTGTTTATTGACCTTACCTTTACTTTGGTTTTTGTTGAACATTGCCTTCTTTTCGTGCCTGTAATTTAATAGTTATCATATGAGTAAACAAATATGGTCAACACAACTTTGGATTCAATCGATAAATGTTCAAGCCTTTTCTCCTTCTCAACTAATGAATGGTGAAGTAGGAAAATGTATTGTATGAAATGATAGACTACTTTGGACATTAATTTGACTTGACTATTTGTTTGCTTGACTCGCAACTTGATTGGCTTGTCTTTCCTGGTTCACTTGCAATGTATTAACTTTCGTTCACTTTATTTACATTTGTGGGTTAACATTCATTTTTATGCTAACTCAATGGTATTTACTGTTGCTGTTATTGAATCGTTATTTTGTGTTAATCTGTTAATTGTTTTATTGCTTTGTCTCGCAAAGGGTTATAATGAAGATTTTGCCTTCTTTTAACCAAAAGATTGATCAATGGCCTCAATGGACTTTATGCTTCCTGGCTGGATAATGTAATTTGCAAAGTAAGCACAAATTGCTCAAATGGTCAATGATGGCACGCTTTAACGACGCGGAGTATTTTCTCGTTAAAAGAGAACAATTTGGTTAAGATTATTTCTAGATTAATCATGATTGTTATCTCATGAGCAGAACTTTAGTGTAACTTTATGTTTGTACAGGTTTGAATTCAGAATGCTTATTCCATACAAGTAACGGCCTCTGTTGAACTTGCATCAAGTTATATTTCGAGTTTCACATTGTGATATCGATGCAATGATTTTTGCAAAATTTGATCATGTTTGACTCGGGTTCATTTCATGCTGAAAGTCAATGAAATAAATTAAATGATTAAATTAATTGATTTGAATACAAATGATCAATTTTTGCTACCATTCACTTTACTTTTGTTGCATCTCTAATGAACCAAGAATGCTAGGTTAATTGTCTTTGCACTGTTGCTTTTGAGGATTGAAGGAGTCATTAAGTTTCGAGGGCATTGTATGCGAAATGTCAATGCATCGGCTGTGTGCCAGGGAAGTCCAGTAAAAACAAGAAAAATCTAGTTCACCAGTGACCCTGACGCGGTGTTCGCAAGAACGCTGATTATCACTTCTGCCGTTGTGGCTTGCAATTCAATGGGGCGCACCGGAAAAAGAACTTTTTGCGTCATGAAAAAATTGGCCTTTGGTCAGGTCACGAATGTTTTACTGCGTCTGCGAGAAATCTGATCTATCCGCATGTCTTGCGAAAGGAGTGTGATGAACAAGCTGATTGTGCCATACCGAGTCGCAAGCAAAATTGATTCATTTCGAAATCTTGACTCTGGATATTAAAGATTTTTTTGTTTAATGTTTTTATTCATTTCCGATGGAAAATCGGTTATAACTTTAGAACCAGCAGTTGAATCTTGACGCTTTTGATAAATGTTGCTAAATGAAATGACTGATAGAATAAGCCAATCATTGATAGTCTCCTCGTGAATGAATTTCATCAATGCAAAAGTATGGAAATTTTGAAAATTTATTTTTCTACTTTTAATACAAATATATTGTGTAAGTTACTTGTTACAAAATATCAATCGTTTTCAGCAGTTTCCATATTTATTAAATTTATGTTTCTTGTTCAAGCGTTTTCGTTTCAAGATGTTAGAATTGGTAAATTCCTTTATTTATAAGATAAGTTAAAGGTGATCATGGCATCAGTATAAGCTCAACAATATTTGATAAAAGCAATTGAGTACATTCAACAGCAAAAAGGAAAACATTTTCATTCAAAAATTTCCGAGGGAAAAGTTGCGCAGGCGATTGAAGCTGTTAGCGTAGTAATGATGTGCGCAAAGTGTTGTTTAGCAAAAATTAAAAGTGCAGTCCCCGTTTGGTCCACTTGTTAAGGTCATCAAAAGTATTGCCATTGTCAATGGTTCTCAAAATGCTAAATGCAGGTAGCAATAAGAAAATGATACAAGTCAAGTTGTAAGTGAAAAATGAAAAATTGTAGAAAAAAGATGAAAAAACGAAAATCCTGAATGTCTTTTGAAACCGTTTTTTTGTCGATGAAATTCGTAAAATAATGTCAACTTTTATTCAATTACAACGTGATTGGACCCATTATGCATTGAGATTCTCAACTGAGCGTGTTTTGAACATAAAACGTTTGAAAAGTTGTCTAATGCAAGTCCTTGCTCGACTCATGACTTTATTTTGCTTTTCTTTCGTTGCTCCCGCTTTACCAGAATTTTGGTTATTGTTGACAACGGACAAGTTTTCCTTAATCTTTTCAACAATCCAAACCATAATTTGTTCAATATTGTCTCCAATTTCAGCTGAAGTCTCTATGAAATGTACACTAAAGCGACTCGCCAAATCTGAACCTTCCTCAGTGGTGACAACCCGAGCTCTAACCAAGTCCGACTTGTTGGCAACCAAGCATATGGATAGCTTGGGATTTGAATGGCAATGACGAAGTATGGCCAGAGTCAGAATTTGTCCAGCCTTTTCAAAGCTTTTCCGATCGGCAATTGAATAAATGATCAACAAGGCTTGATTCCTTTTACCCTGAACCATGAAAAGAGAAGAAGAAAAACGTTAAACAATTAATAAAATTTCAACTTTAATTAAAAATTGGGATAAAATATGTGACACAGAATGGTAATGAAAGTGCATAAAAAATGATTGAAAGCAGGCAAATAATTCAATAAAGCTCAGCTATCGATTAAATAACATTAAATAACATTTCATTCAATAATGAATACAAAATGGCAACATTGAAAAGAAACAATTTTCGTCTCTTTTTTTCCCCAATTCCCAGTTCGAAATGAGCAATTTGAAAAGCTATCAATTGGTTAAACCAATTTGATTAAAGAGTTTAAAAATGTTTATCCTTTTTCTCATCATTATCATTTTCCTAATAAATTTAATAGCCATTCCCTGTATCCATAAAAGTAAAACATGGAAAAAGTTGAATCTCAATTTCTACTCATTTTTATGGGTTTACAGAATTTCAAAGGTTAATAACATTGGAAAGGAAGAAAAGTTGAAAAAAAAGTATTCCAATTATCATTATTAGTGTATATTTTTCCAATGATAACTTTTCACTCCCAGCAATTTTCAGTTTCAAATGGTAAAAGGTTATTTATTTATATTGCAAACTGTGAATAAAATCCAAAAGTGAATGGAATCCAAAATTGTGTTAACTTTAATATCCAACCATTTGCTTCTTTTTCGTCCAATGCATTTGGTCAGTTTGCTCACACTTTACTTGAAGCCCATCATTCACAGTTTACTCATCTTTTCATGCAAGTTATTTATCTTTTCAGTATTATTTGATGTTGCAAATGGAAATGTCAATATCTATTTAGTGAAAAAAAACGAAGATGTTGAATGTCTTTTTGTTGCTTCTACTTTTACTGATAAGCTGTGATTACATGAGAAAAATTTTGGTCAGCATCGAACAAGAATGTTGCCATGGAAAATTCAAATTCACTTTTTTTTGCCTTCTTTTCCTTTTCCAGAAAATGAAAAGTAAAATATTGTTTGCAGTATCAGTCTAAATCTTTTTTTAATTAAGAGAATTGTTATTAAAATATGAGTTCTTTGTGATTCAACTTGCGAGTTTCATTGTGTTTGTTAACTCGATTCTCATGAGAATGTGTTGCATCAAAAGATTGGAATCAATTTTCTTCTTTTCTTCAACTCTTTCGATTTCTTCGTTTCTATTCTTTGGTTGGTAGTTTAAACTCGTGTTTGACTTTGATTGTCAATTTTGTTCTGTTTGATTACTTTGATTGGGTGAAAAGATTAATTGACTGTGGACAAGAAATGATGACAAGAAAAGGTTCAACTTTTACAGAAAGAGATTAAACTTTGATAATAAAGCAAATGAAGGGAAAAAGAAATTCTCATCCCAAAAGGCTTTCTTTTCTTGTTATTTCATGGAGAATGAAATAACAAACTTGAACACACAGAGAGAAGGAACCAAAAAATGCAATCTTTTTTTTTATTCTTTTCACTTCCCTGTTATCCTAGATAATGATAATGATGGAATGAAAAAAAAAGTGAAAATGATTGTGGGTTCGAAAAGGCTGAAATAGGAATCAAATTTTATCTCCAATTGACCCAGTCTTTGTTTTAAAACAAAACTATCGTTGAAATGGATTGTGAAAATGATACTTTTCATGATTGTTTCATGATAATTTTTTCCACTTTTCATTCTTTCCAATCGATTAGCTAATGAACATTTTTGTACAATTTTGTTTTCATCTCGGCACAATTCGTGGTTTCATTTACATTACCTAAAGATGAATTAACGGTAATCTAACGATAATTTGTAAATTTAGTTTTTTATCCATTTTCCCTGTTTACAGTCATAACTCACTGAAGGTGAGGCTCCCCATGAACTGTTAAGATCAAAGCCATTTCAAACATCATTAAGAAGATGAACTGATTTTTTCGCAAAAATGAGTTTAACTAGCTGAAGGATACTTAAACACTTTTACTTCAAACAATATGAGTAAATAATTTGTCTGAACAATAGAAAGTTTCGACTCATTTTTGGTGTCTTTGCTCATGAAAAGCAATTCTACTTGTAAAAATATAGCCAGTCATAAATGATCATGAAAGGTTTCTGTAGAGTGGAGACTCATACTAGGTGATTGGACTGTGACGTGGTCTTGAGCATACAGTATAAAGAAGTCGAAACTCATGACATCAAACACGACATTTTTCGGCTGATTTGGTGACATTCCCGTTATTGGGATGATAAGTTGGGACGATACTCAAATTTGGTGGGTAAAAATCAATTAATTGGTGTCACTCGTGTTACTTAATAACCGAGACATGTTATCGCGAACGAGGAAGTTAACTTTAATTATAATTTCAGCAATTGCATTGCTACTGCAGTTTCTTTGATTTCATTTTTGAACATTTTTTTTGGTCTTGATTTGTATTTGTGTTTTACAAATAGTTTTGCTGGATCAACTGTGTTCTCGGAGTACTTTTGTGTTCGTATTTGTGTTCAGAGAATACGTCGTTTTGGATACTCTCGAAGTCGCTCAAATTGTGATATCAAGCTTTGATATTTATATGTGTGATATATTCGTCTTTGATTATATTCTGAAAACATAGATGTTCATTCTAAGGATAGCTAAGAAATGTATAAAAAATGCGCAAGGCTGGTTCTTTTTCGTAAGCAAGATTTTGTTTCTTGATTATCTCATTCTCAAGATAATTGAGCGAGTATTGGCGTGGAGCAGACTACGAATAATACGTATCGTATTCCGATGGCGCGTTTGGGCTGACTCAGTTTGGATTGTTTCAATTCTTTGAGTTTTTCAAACTTCATTATGGTGGTAACCTCCTATGCTGTCCTTGGATGATGCCACTCCAAAAGGGATTTCACATTTCAACTGTACTTTTCTTTAACGCTTTATTTCCGCGACCAAACTTTTTTGCTCCATGCTGTTTTTACACCCTAAGCACAAAATTTAAAAAAATACTGCGTTCCTCGTCCGAAACAATTTCTTTTTAATTTTTAATTTTTAATCCATTTTGAACTCGTAGTCGAAAACTAAGTCTTATACAGTCAGCTCAATAATTATAGATACATGGAAAATTTAATAAAATTAGTTGATTATGCACAGATTTTTAGGCTTTTTTTATTGGATTAACATAATCTGCCCAAGAAAAGATTTTTTTGAAATCTTGTGATTTCACTTCCTATAGGAAGTGAATTGTTCCTATTGTTCAATTTGACCTATGATAAGAGATTCTGATCCTTCCAGTATGCTTTTGAGGATCGTTGGACAGTCGTTTTAAAGTCTCAAGAGCATTTAAAGAATATTAGTTCATTGACTTCCGACCATCGTTTCAAGGTGAGTATTGAAGAGATCGCTTTTTTCGTGATGAAAAATGTTCACCGTAAAAATTGAGCATTTTTTCTTGAGAACCTACACAAGTTTTTGTAAAACCGTCTCTTTTGACTGCAAAATGGCGATTTAAATAGCTGAGTAGCTCTATCATGCGAATTGCCCGTTTTAGTACTCTGATTAGTATTTGTCTAATAGAAATGAATAACAAGGAAAGAAAAACGTTTTCCACTCTCCTGGTTAAGCAAATGATTCGTTTAATTAACCAAGGAAGTGATACGCATTAATTAACAAATGACTGACTCTATACAAGTATTACAAAGATTAAATGTATTTGCCTTTTTTGTTGACATCAACAACTGAAATGACAGAAAAGCAACAAAAAAAGTTAAAATAATTAAACTCGTTTCCAATGGTTTTATACCCTGTAAGCCTTGTTAGTTATCCTTTCATTCACTGAATAATCGCCTTAGTTTTGTTTCATTTTCATCAACAAAGTTGCACATTTCCAATCGCAACTTTGGACAAAAGTAGCAACTTTTTTTTGTGTTTTACTTTGCATTTGACATTATTTTACCTTTAACTTTTACCACATGAAGCATTTCCCATTCATCAAGAGACAAGTTGACAATTACCATCGATAAAATTGAACTTCATTAGATGTAAATTAATTATTCAGGCAAAACACGGTCAACTTGCTTCTAACCAAATGATAAATCTCTAGATAATTGTAAACGAATGCCATTTCAAGAGACTTTTTTTCAATCATTTTAAAGTTAAAAAATGAAGGAAAATCAATAATTGTAAATCAATCAAAATCAAAGTTAAAGATGCTCAACAGCGAAATTCAATTTTACCCAGAACAGTCGAGCAGAAGAAAAAAGGTTGAAAGTTGCAATTCTGTAAAGCATTGACCATCAGTTAATTAGAAAATTGTTTTTCTCCAATTTTTCCTCTTCTCCATGTTTCCATTCGATCTGGACTCTGATAATTATTTACACCTTATTGTATGTAAACCGAGGTTCATCAAGCAATCAAAGTGATTCCCTGTTGATTCACAAGATTACCGAGTATAATTGTGTAAAGACAATTGCAATGGAAAATGCGATAAATAATTGAAAACGTTAACAAAATAAATAAAACATTATTAAGCAATTTTCTCATCATTGCAATCCAATTGATTGGAAGGTAAAAATTGGCCAGACTCGATTGATTCGATTAGATGTTCCAGATTAATGGAAAAATTGGTGAAAATGTTTCAAACTTGTAAAGCGACCAAACTTGATTCTTTATTGGATTGAAATTTCATGTCAAGACATTGATTCTTGTTAGCACTTGGTATCAGGATCAACTTGAACTTTCTATTTTCTCCTCTTTCTTCCATGGAGCTCTTTACATCACGGAATGCAATGTTATCATGCAATTAAACCCAGTTAGCACACAATGAAACTAGATTCATTGCAATGCTATTGATGTGGAAAAGGTGAATCTCAGCATTCCGTCTAAGGTGTGCAACATTGAACATTAATATTGAGAAAAGAAAAGCTTTTTACTTTTTCATGCAACAAAAGTTAGTCATTTGATATTGATAATGTTATCAAATTTCATTCCATCAATTATTCTGTTTCTCTTTTTATCTCACTAATGATATCCAACTGTTTACAAATAGTGCAAGTAAATTGAATCAACAAGCAATTCCCTGACGAAAGAAGAGCAAAGTTGAATTTAAAATTAAATTTAAACCCATTACCAACTACTAATGATGTACTTGACTTGAGCATATCAAATTACAATTTTTCACTTTCTTTTAGCTGTAAATCAAAATGCAGAAAGCGTTATTTTAAGATGATTGCCATTTAATGATAAACAATTGGTATAAATCTTAATGATAATTTTAATTGAAAAGTTTGACTAAAAAAAACTTTTTTACCTCCCTTTACCTGGGAAGGCAACTGGAGTGGAACTGTGAGAATCCAAAGAAAATATCAAATGACTAATGCATGTCAATGATAATGATGAGATATTTTCCAGGAAAAATTGTTGTTCCAAGTGTTGGTTATGTAATGAAAGACGATGAATTTGATAGCAAAGCAACAGTTACAAGTCTGGATCGGTTTAAAGTAAACTTTTATTACATGAACATTGATCAACAAATGAAGTCACAATTTTGGTTCGCTTTTGGTTTACATGTAAAATTGCTCAGTTTGATGGTGAAATGATAATTCCTTTCCTTCAACAAACATTGAGCAATTAACGACATTTACAAGAGTCAAGGCTTTTCGTCTTTTCAAGGCAAACAGTAATGATAAGAGATACTCTCATTCAGCCTCAAGTCATGGCTTAAGAAAAAAGGTGAACATTTCTTTTTGTTCGCCTAGTAATGAATATCTCTCGACTTGTTTGGTAACTGGAAAAGTTGGCATATTTTTTCTTCATTCCTTTCATTATTTAAAAAATATTTTCCTTCTCATGCATCAGCAAATGTGAATAAAAATAGAATCGGAAAAGGCTCGGGAAAAGGAAATTAACTTGAAAAATATTGAAATATCGCCACTGAGTGAATAATAAATGATGAACAAAAATGAATGAATTTTGCTCAATCTTTTTACATGGAGAACAAACAATTCTGCATTTGCCCTTCAGTATTAACCATCATTCCAAGCAACTTTACAAGTCTCTCAGTTTCAAGTGAAGACTAATAAAAAAGGCAATAAAATTGTGATTCACTCGAGACAATTTGATAATCATTTTACAGCCTTGTTTCTTGCAAGGCAACAAGTTACTTCGGTATTCATGAATAAATATTCAGAACTAAGATTCAAAACACATTTTCATTCCAAAGATTTGCTTGCAACTTCAATCCTTTAGGAAAAATATTTTGAAATTAGCAAATTTTATTAGAAAAAGAAAAACTTCTAAAATTTACAGTTTAAAGAATCGAAAGTTCTGTCTTTTTCGAGCTAGAAATTTTGATTATTCTTGTGCAAGATTTGATGAGAATGAATATTCAGATAAGTTGGCGAATATAAATTTTCTTATGAATTTTTCGCTTTTCATTATTCTTTGACTTTTAATGTTTGTTTGTTTCGTTAGCCAATTAAGGTTCATCTAGAGTTATTTACCATTCTTGACATTTGCTCATGTAAATAGGCAGCAGAACTTTTTTTGCTCATTTTCATTCAGCAATATTCTTTATTCTCATAAATACTAATCATCTCAAATCAACATGAAAACCTGTCTGGAAAAGAAGAAAAAATTGGTCCAAATTTTCTTGCATACATTTAAATCTTTACCATGAATGTTGGCATGAATTTCCTCCTACTTTGGACAAAAATCAAGGTGGAAAATGAAGTTGAAAGAAAGAAAAAAAACTAAATAACATTTTCATATTTGATAAGTTTTTGAAAAATACGAGGGAAGAAGAAGAAGAAGAAGAAAAAACGAAGTCAAATCTTTCTCCGTTTCTATCATGTTTCTTGTACTAAGAAGTAAGTCGAAAGTTGTTCAGACATTTTTACTCGTTATCCTTCATTTCATTACTCTTTTGCTTGAGCCTACTTGAAGTGTTGTTATGAAGAGCAAGAAAGATGAACATGAGTATGATGATGATAAAGACGAGGTAAAGGTGGAAGAAGGTAAAAGAAGGAAACAAGAATTTCAGTTAATCGGATCGATAATACCTTTGTTCAGCTTTTCTTTAAAGAAAAATTTAGTTTCTTCTGCTTTCAAAAACGATTAAGGTAAATTTACGTTTTCCGATGAGTTTTTCAAGTTGCTCTAATTGAGGATGAAACAAACTTTCAACAAAAGTTCAACTTAAGTTTGACTGTTTTCACCGTTCAATGAAAGTAGATTGAAAATAAGAAAACATTTCAAAGGAAACTTTCGATAATCAGTTTCAGTGGAAATTGAAACTTTTTCTCTAAATCACCAGATCAACTTCAGCTCTGAATCAAGCGACTTTGCATAATTCATTATTCTCCATTTATCCATTCAGATTGGTTCTCTATTTTATCCAATTGAAATCCATTTTTTTTTCTAAAATGTTCAATGCTTCGAATGAGAAAAGATGAAAAATTAATGGATAAAAAATGGCTGTTTGGCTGTTCACTATTGATTAAGGTTAATTAAATGTCTGAGAAATTAGTTGAATGAGAAAATAATAAACTGTGAAATCATCTTTTTTTTTCACCCAAAAACTGAGCTAATAATTAATCACAAGTTTCAACGTAATGAGCAGATAATTATGATTCTGGGTAAACCTTGAGTCTTTCACTTTAACGCAATGTTGAACTAAACAAACATTTTACTTTTGAAAATATTGATATTCAGGTTTAACTTGATCAACTAATGCCAACTAATGAGTCTTTACATCTTATGTGTTTAACATTGGATCATGACATGGATTGCGTTGGTGTTTAGTTAACCATGGAAGTTGCCTTCAATTACACTGAAATGCTAATATTTGATCGAACTATCATTTACCGTAATTGAACCTACACAAATCGAACCCACAGACATCATAAAATCAATTTAATCAAAAGCTTCTCAAATTTTGGTAATACTTTGCAATAGTCCAGAAATGGTCAACATTAAATTAAACAAGTTGCTTAATGTTAATGATCAACTTATATGAGTACATGATTACGGTTACCCTTGTCAAACTCATCTTTTATGGTGAAAGAGTTAATTTAAACATTCTAATTGAATGTAAATCGAATGGTTTCAGTTTTGGAAATGGGCAATATCTATGTTCCAGCTTGAAACTGGCAGACTTTACAATCAACAATTTGAATGAAACTTCTAAGTTTTTCTTGTCATTCATTTGAAATTCAATTGTTATTCAATATTCACGTTGAGCCACTTTTGGCAACAATTTTGATTTCTTCTGTTTATCCTTTTCTCACTTGATGTTTCTGAAGAAACTTCAACTTTTGACTTTATCTTTGGGTTGCCGAATCAACTCTTTATAATTGTAATAATATTAATATTCAACAGAGCAAAATATGGAAACATGTAATTTGAGGTATAAAAGTATTTTGATTTCCTTTTGTCCCTCCAACAACTGATGATCGTGTGATGAGTTTTTCAGTAGACATCATTTCATAGTCAATGGAAATTCATTTACATGCATAAAACTCATGTTCTCATCTTTATTCTTCGCTCTTTTTCGAGTTTCGCTCAAAGTGTTTAGCTGTTATAGCAATTCAGTTTAGTCAATTGTTGCTTAAGAAACATTCATCTGATTACTTGTCGTTTATTATTCCACAGATGCAAGAAACTCTGTTAAATGAAAAATTCTGTTGAAGGCAAACATGACGAATAGTGTTTCATTTTGACGTGTAAATTTTTCGCGAGAAGAAACATTTGAAATGATAATGATTATAAAGGAAGATCACGCTCATCATGTCTTATCAAATATTTCACATCAAGCTGAGTTTTCAATTTACTTTCTGTTTACTTTATCAGCTTATTTTTAGGTTATCATGGAAAAGATTGTCAAAAGTGATAATAATATTAACATTGAAATTTGAAAAAATAGCGGCCAACCTTTCTATTTGTAGTTGCTGAATAATTCAATTTGATTTTGGGTGAAAAATACTCTTTAATGATATTGGATTTAGACTTGGAAAGAAAAAGATAGGAAGGAAAAGAAAGGATGATAGGAAAAGATTCTTATTGCTCATTATTTTCAAACAATTCGGGTAAACAGAATGTAACAGAATGAAGGAAACAAAGCAGCATGAGAAATATCAATGTGCAAGAAAACGGCAAAAAATTCTTTTCTACTGATTGTTTCATGTTCAGTTACAGTCAAGTGCAGCTCTTGATCGAACAAGTTGATGCACGATTCAACATAAAAACGATCATATTTTTTTTTCTACTTATTAACCAGTCTGGAACATGGTCAATGTTCATGAGTTCTGGGAACTAAAAGATTTCACAAAATGAATGAAAATTAACAATAAACATCTTAAACAAGTTGAGAATTGAATCAGAATCAGGTTTGGATGAGACAAGAAAATTGAGAAATAAGAAAAAGTTCATAGAAAATTTTGAACGCCAGATTTTTGAGGCTTATTTACTTTTAAGCTCAGTTTCATGATAACCTTAACAATGAGCAAATCTGTATTCAACATCAACAGGAAGAAGACATTAAACGCAGCAAATTAAAGAGACAAATGAAACATCTTTCCATGACTCGGTCAGCTTTGATGAAAATTTGCTCTTTTTAGTTGATCCACTTTACTCCCTTGATATTGTTATTACATCTGATTATTGTTGATCCATGAATCACCATCATGACAACATAATGACAAAGTAAAATTTTGTTGCTCCAAAAATGGTTCACAAAAAGGCTTGATTAGCAACCATAAGCTAGTCTAAAGTTTTGTCTTCTTTTCACTAAACCAGAATGAAAATTTTCCCTCCCAGTAATCCTCAAACCTGGTTCACTCTCATTCCCATTGAAATTGAAATTTTCTCTCCAAATTTCCATCCAACAGAATGTTAATGTGCAACTACATTTTCACCAGGGAATCCTCGAATCTCATCCTTTGGAGAAACACTGAAAAGAGTAAACTTTTTCTGTTAATTTTTTTCAAACCAGTCGACAGATGAGAGTAAAGGTAAAAAAGTAAAGCATTACAAGTCGAGATTAAGCCAAAAGCATAAACCACAAAAAATGCTAACAAAGTGAACAAAGAAGGACAATTGAGAGTTGAACCTCGTCCTTTACCTGTATCCATGTTGAGGCAACTTTTGCTTTTCACAAATTTACATCGTAAATGTTCAATAACAATATGCAAAGTTTATTGATTTTTGTCGACATTTTACTTTACTCGTGAATCTTCATCATTATCATCTTCATGCTCATCATCTCTTTTTTTTGCACCACTCAAGAGATGAGAAGCAATTATTCATCTCGAGTTATCTTTGTCTGTAAATATTGTCAGAGTAGAAAAGAGAGAAAAAAAAAGTTCTCCATTCCATGCAACAATATCATCATCAGCAGATTATCTTCAAGAGCATCTTTATTCTCTTCTTTTCTGATACTCTTCCTCGTTTCCTATTCTTGTTCAACATGCACTTGTAATGCTTGTGCCCAAACTGATTTTCTACCTGTAAATGCATGTCTCTTCATGTAATATTTTCAACGATACTTGAAAGATATTAGTAATTATCTGAAAATGCGGAATGTAAAGTGGAAAAGAAAACACAAAACTTGTTGATTTTGATGTTTTTTTCCTTCGAAACATTTTTCGATTTAATTCTTCAATTGGAAGAGGAAATTTTGAAGTTTGCTGTTTTGATGCGAAGAAAAAAAAGTTAATTTCATCGTCGCATCACCAACGATGAATCAATATTACAAATGTTCTTGAAAGGACAAGCATTTTGTGAACATTGAAATTGAATTGCTGGTTTATACGAGAAAAAACACTTTCATCGTAAACTTGGTGCAATGAATATTATCATGATGAAGTTTTATTCCAATGCATTTTCATCATCTTCTACTAATAGAATAGCTAAACGGAAAGATTATCAAAATCAAAGTATCTTGGAAAGCATAAAGCATCCTCAAGTGTGCTATTAGTTTATTTCTTGTTCATTTATTATCATGTTTGTTTCACATTTTTTCCACCAACTCTTGTTCATGTTAACGAATGTGAGCTAAAATTAATGCATCTATTAACATAATGAACCAATTGTACCATCTCATGCACAAGAGCGAAAAATTTTGAGAAAAAAACCGAACTCTAGACTTTGCTTCAGCAACAGCCTTCACTCAAAGTTTCCCGATGCCAAAGAAAAGTAAAAATTGGCCATTGAGCGACACTCAAGACTAAATCATTTCTAACATTCGATCAATGCTCTGTTCAATTCAATGAATGAAAAATTCAGTTCTACTTCACCTGAATTTGCAAAACTGCATTTCCATTACAATTGCAGCTTACATTTCATTAATGGATTAAACTATTCTGTTTCATCTGGAAATTTGAGTAAATATGAAGTTGAAAAGGCAGCCAAATAACGAGTCTCCAAGTTAAACGACAAAAAATCATTTTGTTCATTCCAACAGAATTGTAAAGTCATGATTTTAGCATTTTAATTAGATTATTAATCTTTCATTAACAAGCATTTTTATGTAATTAGGATGGAAGTTAATGAAAAGTTTTTTTGGTTAAACTTTTTTTTCGGTTTCCATAAATTGGGACTTTTTTTTATTGATACTTTGCAATAATAGACAGAAGGTTGCAAATGATAGTAATGTTGACATTTCGCTATTCAATCCCAAATGTACTATTTTCAACATAACAATAAAATAAGATGAAAATTGTCTTGCTTCTTATTTCAATTGCAGTGTTGGTGCAAGGCGAGGGAAGAAATGATTATATATTGATAATAATTCTCATTAGTTAACAACTGTTTTCAACTCGATCTGATAGCTGATTAACTGCGAGTTGAATGAGCAAAAAAGTTATTCCAGCTAATAATATCTGTTACAATGGAACCATTTAATAATAATAATTTGATTCATTTTTCTTTTGCTGTTCTATTTGTAGAAACCAGAAACGATAGAAAAATGGGAAACTTTTTCTTCGCCTTTCTTTTGCAGAAACATAAATACTTTGAAGATTGAAGCACGAAACTAGCATTTACTTTGCCTCTTCATTGGGAAAAGTCAAGCATTAGATGAACATTTTTAGTTATTTTCATTCGAAGCAAAAGATGATTTAGACGTGTTTTTTCTGGTCCATCAATGGTGCAATTGTGCATTTCATTTGCGAGATTCGTTCGAAATCAGTTCATCTTTCTTACTTTAGCATGATATTATCAAGTGAAATGAGAATGCAATGAAAGTTTCCATTGAAAGTCTTCCATTGATTCCATCAATCTCTTTCTTTTGATTTGCAGCCTCAGGCTTATTACGAACTTCTTTTTTTTGTTAACTGCGAACTCGAAAAGAAAATTTATCATTTGAGGGAAACTGAGTAACATGGAAGAATTTAACAGATGGAATTGAGATGTATTCAATATATTTTGGGAAGACGAAAGAAAATGTTGGTTTTGAAACAAATTATTCAAGAAATGCAATAAAATTAACTGAATTCCTTTTTTAATGATGTCGATTTTCTCAATTTTATGACCAAACAAAATTGCCTTTCGGCTTTGTGAATGGAAAGACAAAAGTGGACAACAGAAAATTGTTTATCAATGACACTGAAGCTGATTGGATCACTTCATGGTATTCTGGTATTCAATGGAAGCTATACTTATACAATTATTTGCAAAAACTCCATGGATCTTACTGATTCAATTTAGAGATTTACAAATATTCAGATCTTTTTTCTTGCCATCAGATTTGCAAAACTTTTATTAAAGCAACTATTGCTTTCATCAAGCAATCATAGGCAACATTCAAATACTGAACAAGTTCGTTTACTATCATTTGATTAATTACGATGCTCTTGTCGGACCTGCAAAAGTAAATCCAAACTTAGCAAAGATTGAAAGCCAATAACTGCAACCAATATCGGTAAAGAAACTTATTTTACTTATTTTGAGTTAACTTATTAAGTTGAACAAAACTGAACAATTTACAGTCAAATGCGAAGTTTTTTTTGCACTGCCAACTTGAATGCCAAGTACCGGAGCAGGCAAAGCAAAGCCAATTCAACGAAATATTGGCAATCGATCTGACCCTATTGTCTAACTGACCTAAATCATCTCATTTGCTGAGCTAATTAGTTTGTCTTTGGGTTCAAACATTGCGATAATTATATTTACATGAAGATTAAGTAGTTGGAAATCTAGAGTCTGTTGGATAATCTTTCAGTTTAATCAATGTTGAAAATTAATCAGATTAGTGTAGTGAATAATTCGAGTTAAGTATTTTGTTCAACTTTGGACAGCATTATGATTACTTGTAGCTCTGAATGTTCGACTGCATAAAAGTTATTGAAAGTCAAGACAAACAGAGAAGATTTAGTCGATATCAAATGGTGAAACATTGCACATTTGCAAAGTCAAAGCAATTCATATCATTTTCCGTCAGTTCATCTTCGAAGCTCAATCGCTTAAAGTAAAGTTGAACGACAATGCGATCATCAAGATTGTTCAAACCACAACAATCTATTTATAAACTGCAAGTGCAACATGTGGCAACCAAAAGGTCAGAGTACATCAACTTTATCAGTGAACCTTTCGTGTCCATTACATGCTCAAGGATCCACTTTTCAACTTTACCAGAGTCTTGATGTTCTTGCCTCCCAGCAAAAGATGTTAAATATAACCCTTGAAATGTATACAACAAAACAAGCTGAAAGACCAGAAGATTGCTTTTCATTCCTTTCCTTTTTTTCGCTTCTTTTTTATCCTTTGCTCAGTCTCTTTTTGTTGCACACATTTTGGGATTGTGATTTGGTGCCTACAGCAAATCTCGTATTTAATAAGTGATGAGCACAGACAATAGTTTATAAAGGATGAATTGACAAAATAAGATGAACAAGGAAACGCAAAAGGCCAACAAGAAAGAACATAAATTGTCGAGTTATCATGGAAAGGTAAATGATGAATGCAAGGGAAAAATGTTAACCTTTTATGGATCACAATGTGTTCAGTGTTTAACAGCAAAGTGACTTTCCATCATGTACATCATACTTGCGAATCGAAAGAAAAGAAAATGGAAAAAGTAAAATTTATCTGTCGAGTTATTACACTTTTTGACATAAATATGGTCAACGTTCAACACTTTTTTTTTGCAACTTTGGGTTAATATTGAATCGTAAATTTACTTTCATCGAAATTATTTCCAGATTCATTTTATAGAGTTGAAATGTGCAACATTTTATGCGACAAATTTTTTATCGCTTTTTTTTCAAACTTTCAAAATCTATTTGAGCAATTATTTCATGATGAAATTGTATGGATTTTGAAAAGGCGAAGATAAAAATGGGTTCAAATTCAACTTTCTTTTTGCACACTTTTCTGCCAATTTTATCTTCTCTTTACTTGAAAACTTTTCTCAGTTCATCTGTTCGAGTTTCATTTGAAATGTTTACTTTTCTCTTTCCATTTCAATTCTTTTCTCAAATGAAAACCCAAAATGAATATAAAAAAAATATCTATTCATAGTTTATTCATATTAGTTTTACTTTTTGCTTCATTATTGAAAAGAAGCATTTCAATCTTTCATTTCATTGATAAATGTCAATAGTGACCATGCAAGTGCACAACAATGTTAGAAATGTTTCAATTTGTAAAGTAAATTGAAATGAACCATTTAATCGAAAACATGAAAAAGCAATTTTCGAGCTAATTAACCTCTAAACCAAGTTAACAATTTTTCGAATTTTACAAATTCTCTAGTGACTATACATTTCGTTATGGAAAAAAAACTTCTGATTCTAAGAATGTAGATGGAGATCGATGAAATTAGTTTCAACCAATACTTCGAGAGAAATTGATTTTGAAAATTTGTCGACTCGAGTTGACCGCAAAAAAAAACATTGAGATGTAAACTTGAAGTTGTTAGGATAAATCAAGATTCACTATTGGACTTTAGCTGAAGCACCAACATAGAGAGGTGATCGAAACTTTTTTGTTGACTCAATCCATACTTTGTCGTTACAAGCTTGACACAGACGTTTCAACAGATTCAGCTTTCGATTGTAATTTCTAGTCAATTGTGGTTTGTAAATGATTGAGAGACATTTTTAGTAAATTTTGGACTCTGATTTTGCTCATCTTTAATAGTTGAATTTAAATTTTCAACCTTTTTCTTGTTTTTGCTCGTCGAAAAGACGAAAATGAAATATTAATATTTATATCCAAATGTTGCTATTGAATCTTTGGAAGTTGAACTCGATTTTTTCGTCATTTTCATCTGATTATCTATCGATTATATTGTTTTTCCTTTTTCTCTATTTTATGCGAAGGCGGAGGAGAAGAAGAAAATTTCATTCATTCGAGTATCTCGGTGCTCCCAAGTCACTCAATTAAATGTAAATTCAATATTCAACATTCGATAGTAAAACAGGTTATTTTGAAACAAAGGAAAATAATCCAGCAGTTCAACTGGTAAACAAAAATCGATAAAAGTATATTAACTCAACTTGTAACTTGAAGCCCACACTTTGAATTTCATTGATTTTGATCAATAAATAGGACAATCGCAAGAAAATATTAATAATTTGACTTTGCGCTCAACTTGCCAATATTGCAGTCGAAAGTTACAGATTATAAAGATTATAGTTCAATCAGCTATCAAGTTATTCGTGCAAACAGATGGACGAAAAATTCGTTGTACTCAGTCAAATCGTATTGGTTCATCACATTAAAGTGTGAATCTTTGGAATTGAAAGATTATTCTCGAGGCAATGAGATTATGATAATCAGCCTGCAAATGGAAAAATATATTCTCAATACGAGAAAAGTTAAATCTTGGAATGGAAATTTCATTTTACTTCAAGTTAATTTAGTTCTCGATAACAACTTTTCTGTAAACTAATGGAAATAGCTCAAAGAGTTCTGTCAGTCTCAACCTGAAATTGAAATGTATTTTCAAACTGATAATCTCATTTCTGGTGATTTGTGGCAATTTTTAACATAATTTTTCAATCGATTGGAAATATTTTCAATTAGATTAAGAAAAAAGTTAATAAGACACAATTGAGAGCTTTTCTCGTAGATAATATCTTCTGGGTGTTTTGGTAAAATGAATCGCTATCGATAATCATAACCTAATGGAAACTTTGATCAGCAAATCTTTCAACCGAAATTCAATGTTAAACCTTTTCATTTTCAGAAAAAGCAAGTTGAAACTTCATAAAAATAGTCCCGACTTGAATTAACTATTGATTATGTACAAAGGAAAGATAATTTACAATAAACAAAAAACTGAGATTATTTAGTTTTGCCACTCATAGTTACGAAGGAATCTGTATTTAAAGTTAAAAAATGAAGTTTGAAACTCATAAAGAGGGTCTCATCAAGAAGTTCTGATGACGCTCTTCATGATAGAGAACAGCAAATACAAGGCATTTTAGCTGATTTGTACAAATATTTTGGCTATTACTTCGCTCCGAGATGCACAATTGAAATTTTCTAAGAAAATCCGTGTGTTTCCGATACTTGTTTGCTTTGTTTCATGTAATTAGATTCCTAGCAACCATGAATATTGTTCTGTGGGTTGTTAATTTCACAAGAAAAATATTTTAAATATTTCGTTTGAAGTACATTGTATGTTTGTAGCATTTGTATTAGCATTAGTTTTTAAACTTTATTGCAATATAAACGATACTTCGGTTGGAAATGTTGTCCACCAAATCTCCAAAATTTACATAAAAATTCATTTAAACAATGCGAACGATGAAATTGGGTTAAGATAAGCGATCGGTTAGAAGCGCCTTCTATTGGAACGAATAAAATTTCGATAATTGTCATTGCCTAAGGCTGACTGCAATTAAGATCTAATCAATAATTGAATTTCGTCTTAGATTTAGAATGCTCTCTATTCAAAGAATCTTCAGAACATTTATGCTTCGAGGCTCTGTCTACTGCAATCCAAAACGAACTTAAAATCTTTTTAGTCAGTTTCGACAGGAATTATTTCAAATCATCTTTAATTTACTAAAAATACTGATGAAATAGCTATTACTAAATGTGTAAAACAAAATTAGATTTCAATCATAGTTTATTAGATCAGAAGATATTCATTTTTCAATGAAATGTAGGCCCTGACAGTTTTTTAACCAACACAAAAACGAAAAAAATTCTCGTAAATGATCGTAAATCTGTCCCTGATAATGTCAAGTTCAAGACTCGGTCAAAGTTTGAAAGGAGGCTGCTAGTTTGGATAGCGATCTAAAAAAGGTCATTGCGAGCCATATTTCGTCACATATTTAAAAACTGTGCGGTAACAGCTGAAATTTACCGCACCAATTGTATCGCCGAAAGGCTAAAACTATTTATCGAAAAATTTCTTCCCCATGGACGCTACATATTTTGGCCTGACGGTGCCTCGGCTCACTATGCTTCATCAACGTTTGCAAATTTGGCCATAAAAGTGGTAGAGAAGGAACAAAACCTTCCAAAAGTACCGCAACTAAGACCTATTGAACGTTTTCGGTCACATTTAAAACAAAAGGTCTACAAAGACGGATGGGAGGCCAAAACATTGCGACAACTAAAGTTGTGAATATAAAAAGAGTTGAAAGATTTCAGAATATTTCGAAAATTTGATGAAAAATTGTGAAGAAAAAATAGCCTATGCTTCGACCAATGGTCCATTATCAGTAATAAATTAAAAAAACTGATGTTTTTCATGTTCTAATCGTTCCAAAATGTGTTTGAATTTTACTGACAAACTTTATCTACCTTGCCTATGAGCTCATGAGATTCAACAGACACATTATGAAGTGCACTTTATTTTCATTTTTTATTAGATGAATCTTAAACTCAATGCTTCCATATTACTGATAATTGATATAAAATATTTTGGCAAACATATCTGAGTCTGGACGCTGCCGGATGTTGAATAAATATTTTATCAAATGATGGAGACTTTATAGCCAATATTGGATCAATTGAATGCAATATTTCAAATGTGGTTGACCCATGAGATTGGCATAAATGTGATCAAAATGTTGCTCTTGTCATCAATCAATTACTCTTTGTTTTTGTTTCTGTTTTCGTTGCCTTTTTGCAAATCAATAACACTTAACCTGTCAATCTTTTCATTCTTGAGATTCTTTGTAATACATCCATGGATAGAGCAACTCTTTCAGTATCATCCAAATATCCACAATTTGAATGCTAATTAGAAAGGTAAAAAGCTGCATCTTTTGGTCAACAAAGCTGGTTAAATCGAAGAGTAAATAAATCTTTTCCACCCAAATTGAGAGGAAATTTTTTTTCTTCTTTGCTGGAAAAATTATTCATTGAAAGGTTTTACATTGTTATACAATTGCAAGAGAAAGCAAATTGGCTGAGGGAAAAGAAAACAAAAATGAATTGAACTCAGAAAATTGGTGATTAAGGTTATCATGATAATGATAAGAGTAAAATGTTTCTAATGGGCAACAATAAACGAACAGAGTAATTGAGTTGAAAGGCTAATTCACTCTACATTGTTGTACATTTTCAACAAATTGAACGTTCTCTTTCACGATAAACTCATTCAAATTGAGTAGCAAAATGTATTCAGTAATCAAGTAGCAAAGTCTTGAGTGTTTGAAATCAGTTGAAGAAAAAGCATTAATGATCTGATGATATAAAAAGAGTTATAATGATGATTGAATAGGAAATGAGAAGCAAAATGTTGAGATAATAATGACAAATGAAGCATTATCAATAATAATGGGCGTTGGTTAATCGGGAAACATGGAGAAGTCCTGTATTCCTTGGGTTTATCATTATTTGCAACGGAAATTTGAAACAATCATTTTGATTTGAATTGATCAACAAAAATCTGGGAATCAAACAGAACACTGAAAGTGAAGTGGAAAAGAGAGAAACAAAAAACTCGTAAAAAAAGTTGCCTTTTTGTTTCCATGATAAGTGATAGGAAATTACTCGAGACATGATTAACGCATAACCAATACATTTATAAATATTCATTGATTCAATTAGCTGTTGCTAATCTGAAAAGGTTAACAAAGATTTCAATTTTCCTTTTCTTTTCCAATCCAATCAATCCAGGGTAATGTGAAAATAGATTGAGCATGTTGATCAATTTTACAAGAGCTTACATATGAGTAAAGAGTATCTGGAAATGCTATTCCATCAGGTTTGCATGCTTGTCATTATTCATTCATCATTTCAAATTGAATATAAACTAATCAAATCATCACCTAATACGAAAACCTAATAAGAAAATATTCAATGAAAGAGATTGAGTTGAAGAAATTAGTGAGAAAAAAAAAGAAAATCGAAAATTAGTTTATTCAATGTTTAGAATTGAATTTACAACACTTTATCCAATGACAGATGAACTTTACTTCAAGATAATGACATAAACAAGTCTAGGTTTATACTGAATTTCATTATAAATGGAATTTCGAACTTGTTTTATAACAGAATCAAGAAACAAAGTTTCATTAAGCAAACAGTGCAACTTCTTTAAAACCCTTTTCTTTCATGTAAATTCAATTTCAAGACTTGCAAAGTGAATAAAATTCAACTTTTTTGTCTGTTAAGACAAAAAATTGATTGAAATTATTTGTTATAAATGTTGTTGCCAGAGATGGCGATTAACTCGATTCCATCGATACAACTTTTTGAGGAAAAAAAAAGAATCGAATAGTTGTTCTTAAAAGTGTTGCATGTTATCTTCGCTAATTATCCTATCTGAACTTATCAGTCGTTTAAAGGTGAAAATGTCCAACACAAATTACATTCGAAGATCACTTTCCGAGATTTAAAACTTTTTCAGATGGCTTGATATTAGTTACATGTTCATGAATAAGTTGGCAAAAAGATATGAATGTTTTCAAGTTGAGTATAGTTGAGAAAAATTTAAGTTCATCTTCGCATAATTTCAGCTCATCTGAAGCAGTTTTCAGAAAATCAGAGAATGACCTTCAAATGTAATTCAGGTGAAGATCAAGATTAAAATAAAGAGAGTGGCCTTGAACAGCGTTCGAACTTATAGTTCTTCAATCTGAGAAAGTTCAGTGTTCGAACCTGTAGCATCAGACCATGGAGAGTTGTGGTGGCAAACAGACGTAAAGGATTCAAAATGCTCTATTCAGTACTTACATTATTTTTTAGTTACTTTCTATTCTGATTCATTGTGCAAGTTGACATTTTGAAACATGGTAACCATTATAGCCGATTTGGAAAATGAAAATGAAATTCATTGAAAAACCAGATAAATTCTTGTTCACAAACTTTCGATGGAGTCACTCGCATTCCCTCAGATTATTGCAAAGTTTAATTTTTCTGCTTCTCTTCGCAATTCTTTTCAATTAATTGACAAAAATATCGATTAACTAATTAACCGAGAATCATCCATCTCTAGTTGTCTCATTAAAATAGTCATGATTGATGAAAGGTTGTGTAAAGTTGAAACCAATAGCCATAAATTTTTGTGGAAATAATTTGTCTAATTGTTTCATTGCAAAAGTGGTAAAATCATTCAACTTTGTTTGATTGAAAAGCACAATGGAAGTCACAATGATTTACTCGAGTTCAGGTTTTACCTCGTTTATTATAAGATTTTTACGTTTTTTTCTCCTTCTACTCTTCACTCCATGTTTACCTTTCATTATCATGAGTCTTATTATTTTATCGTCATCATCATTGTTTATCCTTTTGTCTGGTGAAGCAAATAAAAGGATCAAACAATGTTGTTATTCATAGTCATTAATTGTGAAAAGATTTTCTGTTGATGAAGAAAGAGAAGAAGAAGAAGAAGAAAAAAAAACAAAGATAATGTTGTTTCAAACCTCAACAAACATGATGATTATGATAACGATTAAGAGCAGAAGAGATGCTAAAAATAAAATGTTGAATAATGAGTTTGCGAATAAAATATGTTGATGAAGAAGAGAAAAAAAAATATGTTTACTTTATCCAGAATTTGAGGTTTTTTCGTTTGGATATTTTTCCCCAATCAATATCACATTTCGCAAGTTAATTAATATCAATTATTAAATATGTTCAGCAGACTGTTGAACATGATGATACTTGATATGGCCGGAACAACAAACAAAATTAAAGTAATAATTGTCATGTTGAATGGGAGAAAGTAGCGACGAAATCAAAGCTACAAAATTGTGAACCAGAAGAAGAAGAAAAAATTGCAAGAGTATCATTGTGTTATCAAGTAAATTAAATAACATTATTAATATTGATATTAAATTGATACAGTTCTGTAGTTGCATGGAAACAATGCTGGTTGGCATGGAAATCAACCTGTAACTATAATTGCTGATGAAATGTTGTATTAATTGAATTAGATTTGTAAAGTTTGTTTCTGCTGGAGAACCTGCAGAAAATGATTAATATTGAAATGTTTCAAGTTTTACTTTTTTTTCTTCTTCTCTCTTCTGTCAACTTTCATGATATTCAGTGGGATTAAACTTGATAAACCTGAAGCCTTTTCTGAATAAATTTTAAGTAAAAGTGACACAATTTTGTTTTTCTCGCCTTCTTTCAATGAGTGATGAAATGGTGATAAATTATAAATGTGTTGATGTGTTGCAAATGCAGAGTTTAATTATTCTGGAAAAACCTCGAGTTTTCTTGGTGTTTCCATGTGAGAAGGAAATTTGGCTTGGAAATGGAGAAAATTTTCAATCTTGAATTGGGATGAAATCCATGAATTTATTTGTAATCATTAATATTCAATTTGAGTTTCTTTTACTTTCATCATTATATTGATGTTCTTGTCTTTGTAATACCATTAAGGTTCTTGATATGATGAAGCATTAAATGTTTCATTCGTCAACAGAATGTCCTGTAAGGTAAGCTTCGAGTTTTCATAGAAGGTTGAGTAAAATGTCAGGATGAAAAGATGCAATTAAAGTGATACAAAGAATATCATGGCATAAATAAATCATAAATGTTAAGTTATGGAATTCACATTTAGCAACGAAATTCATATGGATTTCAGAGAAAATATTTTCGATTCTTGTTAATGAAATCGAAATTTCACGAAATTCTTTCTTTCACCGGAAAAGAGAAAAAATGACTAAAATTGTAATTCTTTCTAGCGAAATATTGGATGAATGCTATCTAACTTTCACAGGCAAGGGTTATCATGCATTAATATTGAGTCATCTAATTTTCGTATTTAAGAATCTGAATAATTTCTTAATGTTTCGCCTTAGGAAGCTGAAAATCTGTTAGCTTAATTTGATTTATTGTGTGTATGATGATATGAACAATCAGTTCCATAGGTTCAATCGTTCATTTACTTTTAGCTAAATATGAGCTTCTGTATAGATTCTGGCATTTTTAGGTGATCATTAATGAACGCAGAATTTCCGCAAAAAATTCGAAAAACACAATCTGCGATTAAGTGAAGAACAGTCGAAAAAAATTCGAAAAGAATTTTTTTATCGGCTAATTGAGAATGTTCCACTTTTGTAAACTAGAAAATCTAAACATTCCTCTGGATGGGCATCTGGCTGACAGAAGCTGAACTTGATTTTCATGGTTTAATTTCAATTCTGTATCTGACATTCAGCTTAAATGATAGAAAATGTTTGCTGGGAATGATATCAATGATAATAATAGTGTGGAATAATGACAATTATAAAAGTAATAATAATATCGATAACTGGGAGTGAAAAATTTCTGTAGTTGATGATAGAGCTTTTTTGTTCTGTTGGTGTTATCAGTGAGAAATGATGATCGGTATTGTATTAAAGATGCATTATGCTTCATGACATGAGGTTGAATAGAGTTTGGGAAGCAAAAAATCGAACATCAAGCTTAGTTGCCTGGGAATGATAACAGGGAGTGAGTGTTGAGTGAGCTTGGAGTAAATTGGATAGGAAAATGATCAGTTAGATTACCATTTAAAAGAGCAGGATGATAGGTTCTTTATGAACAAGGGGGAAAACATGAAAAAGCTGAAGGTAAACATTGAATTTCATGTTGGTTAGAATTATATGAAAGACTAAAAAAGATGAAGTAAAAAAGGTAAAACTGAAAAAAACATGAGGAAAATTGAAATGAAATTTGAATTTATTTACTCTTTCCATTTATACTCAACTTACCTGTACAGTTGATGGAAGTGAATCCTCATCTAGTTCATCTGAGTCTTCAATTTTATCAATTATCTTGAAATTTATGTTAAACTGTTCATAGTCAATGAGAATTGTTGCTTTCAGTTTTTCATTAACTGAATTGCCTAGGCATGCATTCATGACTCGATGTTTACCAACACTTTTAAAGCCTGCAACGTAAACGTGAAAAGTCTTTGATGATCGAAGAGAATCACAACTATTTGAAGATTTACGGGAACACGTCGGTGACCCACGAGGAACGTAGGATGACGATGAGGCTACGGGGACCACAGTAGATGAGCCAGGTTGATGGTGATGTTGTTCACTGGGGTGATGAGGCATGGATGGATGATGATAGTGATGATGATGGTTGGTCTCTTCCTTGGCCACATAATTGTCGGGCGATGCATTGCCAAGGAAAAAGTCACCCATCTTGACAACACTGCCCTTTGAGGTGCACCTAAATGATTGGACTCGACGAGCACCTCGAGGTTCACCGGCAACCATTGAACTGCAAGTTGTAGTTGGAGTTGAGCAATTGGTGGCATTCAATCCAATAGCTGAAGTTCCGGGTAGCGGTGATGGCGGTCCATTGTGTCGGTACAAGGACCAATCGTCTATCGACTCGAGAGACCGGGGGTAAGTATAATCACGTGTTGTATAAGTGGTTTTGGGCACTCGAAGGGAGCATCTCTCACGTCTGCGATGGGTGTAATTCCGTGCTGATTTGACTCGACGAACAGGAATTTGACGTCCATGGATAGACGTTGGACTTTCTGGTTCTAAATCATCAAAAGGTTCAAATCGAGTATCAAATATCATGATGAGATGGGTTGAGCTTGGATTTCAATTTATCATCACTTTTATCATAATCATTCACCAAATAATCCACTTTGCAGTCTGTCGATTAATCACTAAAGTACAGAAAACTTGATCAAAGTTTCTTAGCAAATGAAACAAGCACAATGAAGGTAAAACACGCAAGAAGTTGATACAAACTTTAAAAAATCTTTTCCATTCTTAGAGGGTCAACATTTCCAACTGTAAAATTGAGCCATAAAAGTTTATCTTTATTCAGTTGATTTACATGTTACTCAGATTCAAGACTGAATTTTGTTACAATCTGAAGCATCCAACGAGGTAAAGCACATGAAATGATCAGATACTTGATAAGAAATAAGAAACAACGCAAACAATGAAACTGGAAAGAGTAAAATGGCTTGGAATTTTTTCCCTTCTGAACATTGAACTTTTCTTTCACCAATTCATCTTCCAGCATTCTCATTCATTCTCTCTCTCTCTCTTTCACCTCATACCTTTCATGCTCAGTAAATTTTTGTTGCAGCAAAAAGTACCGAGAAAAAAGAATAATCAATACAGAATTGGTCAAATGCGCAAAATCTTTTTTACTCTGAGTTTTTTTCCTCATACTTCAACATTCACCTTAAAAGGTAAAGAGAAAAGATTGAATACAAAATGCAGAATAAATGCAAAAAGGAGAAAAAATTAAACAAATAAAAATTGAAATGCCAAAAGAAATGCACACGAAATGAAAAATCGAAAAAAAGTGTCGGCAAGAAAAGAAGAAAAAAAAGATTGATCAAATCGAGTTTCGTTTAAAGGTGATAAAGAGTTGAAATTACTTTGTTCTGATGAGATTGAAAAGTATCGTGAAAGACTCTTGTTTGTTATCAAATTTTTACCCAGTTTTTTTCGCCATTATCAATATTGTTAGCTGGGAGGTGAAAATATTTTTCACTCCAACAACACAAGTTAACAGGGAAAGAGGAAACTGAAAGATGGTACACTGATTTTGTACAATAATACCAACAGGTTAAGAGATACAAAATGATTGATTGTATTGCAAGGTAACATTGTGTTCATCCTTACAAGTAACTCACTAGTTTTTACCCCTTTTGCAATAGGATTAGCTTAATGATCCAGAAGAGTTGAAGATAAGTAAAAGAAGATGAAAAAGAACAAAAAAAGTAAACATTGGCTGTAACCAGAATGTAATGAATAATGGCGCTTTCCTTTTTCGTTGTAATCAGCAAATTGATCGATCTTTTTTTTCTTATAATTGATCAACTCGAATATCATTTCATTAGTAATGATAAATTAATTGCTTAAAGGTTAATGTAGACTCTTCAATATTTCATTTTTTCAGTCTTTTTCAGCTTCTTGGTGAACTTTATGGCTTAATGTTAAACTTGAAACATTGCGATTTGGAAAGTTTATTCATTAAATTTCCCACTTCAAGTTCAACTTTACTCTTTCTCTTTTTATTCACAATTTTGTCCTGCCAATTATTCAATTAACTAAAGTCACTCATTTCAGATTTATGTTCTGTGTTATTTGGCGCAATGAGTAGTCTAATTGAATTACATTACTGTGACTTTTATTTATTGCTGTTCAATCAGATTCAATGGTAATTTGGATAATTAACTTTTCTCTAACTGTGTGTACATGAGAATAATATTTAACCTTGCAACTTGATATGATCATTAACATGAAATTTATCGATACTTGGCAGCTGATAAATTCTGATTTTTTCATTTACTCTTCTCTGGTGTATACTAATGATTATGGTAATTGTGATCAACATTATGATGATGATCATGCAAAATCAACTGTTACATTAGAACATGCTATCAACAAGTAATACTCACAGAGGAAGCTGCTAACATTCGAACCGATTACAATCGCTAGTGTCTCATTTGGTTCGCACTACTAATGATAATAAAATTTTGCTTTTGATTAGCAAATTAAGCGAGTGAGCGTCATTTATTGTCTATTGATGTACATACTATATATCAATGAGGCAGCAATGATGTGGACTCATTGCGTTTAGCTTTCTGTTTCCTTCATTACAGTAATGACATTTAGAGAGGTTCATTATTCATTCTCTTTTTCTGTTTATTTTTAGTTGCAAAATGGCATCTTTCAAGCAATTTTTTAATATGCAAATGGCCAGCGCGAGGGGGAAATCGTAATGCAGGATTGTTAGTAGTGGTGTTTCATACGCTTCTAAATCAGGAAATAGATGCAAATTGAGTCAGTACCAACTCACCAAAGATTTAGCACCAACTCATCCACAAGTTAGTACCGACTCAGTCAAAAAAATCTAAGTTGATTAGCAGTAACTCAACGAGTACCATTACCTAAAAGAACCAAGTGGAACCTGTGAACAAATAAGAAAAAGTAATCAAGTTGGCCGAGCGGGCTTGAACTCGCGTCATCAAGGAATCCATTGGTTACGCGAGTTAATTGAATTCACTGATGCCGCGCGATGAATGAAATTTTTGAAACAAAATTTCAAGCAGAATTAATTTTATTCATGGATCATAACAGCTTTTCAATAACGAAACTCGCGATTGACCAATCTAAGATAAACTTTTTCAAGAATGTCAGCCAAGTCCCAATAATTGTATAGATTAACTACTCTTTCATTCTCCAATCACACAACATGCAGAATGATGGCAAGCATTTCATCCTTAGCATTATTCATCAACAAATCGTTAGCAGGCAATTGCATCAGGACCGAGATAAAAACTCGACGTGAAAGCCCATGAATGGTTTCATTCTCCATAATGAATTTGAAATCTTAGCGCAGTTTGGAACGCAATTGCATGTATAAAAGGGGGAAGATACTGAACCACGAAAATAAAATGAGTAATTAGTCAAAATGGAAGAAAATTGAAATGAGTAGGTGAAATGAAACAGAAAACTTACTATGGAGCATTTCCAAATTATATGGTTTGGTATTCATCTGAAATAAAAGAAGAAAAAGGATTAAAATGGATGTTATTAGGAAGAATTCTTGCAAATTACAGCAAGCAAAGCAAAAGCATAGTATTAACAATTTAAGATATGATAACAATTTGATATAAGATGGAAAAGACAAAAGGGAGAAGAGTTTTGCAAATATGTATTCAATACATTTGAAACATCCTTTCACAATGTTGATTGCAGGTCCAAGCGGCTGTGGTAAAAGTTTTGGCTGCGTGAACCGATTACAAATACTAATAGATTTATTAAACCACAACCTAAGAAAATAACTTATTTTTATGGCGAGTATCAACCATTATTCGATCAGATATTTTGCATTCTTTTTGAATGAGATAAGATTGATAAGAATCAATTTTTTAAACTATTAAATTGCTATGCAAATTTACACAAATTGTTGTAAAGGAAGTGAGTCACTCATCCTGTTTTTAACATGAAATTTTTTTGCAATTATTAAAACATTTTATTTGAAAAACTCAGAAAAATAATCCTTAAAATTCCCAAAAAAATAACATGCGCTGCTGATAGTACACGCGTAGTACAGTGAAATCAATTTACTCTGCGAACACGCGTGTTCAACAAAGTCATTTATTTCGTGATAACAAGGAAATCTTAATCTATTCTGTAATGTCCGTAAGCAAGGGGCTCAACATCATTTAACAAATATCTTTTGTCCTCAAATGGAGATAGAGCAATTTTCTGTTCTGCAAAATTATGGATGTTATGATTGACAGAGCCTAGATGTCTAACTTCAGCTCTTGTTACACCATGGTTGAAAAGAGCGTTACGATAGTCCTCCAAAGTTGATTTGTTTTTCACCACTGACTGACTGGTCCTCATATAAGAATAGTTTGACATGGTTTGTCATCTTTACTTTTGCTATACGCAGTGGAACGACATATTTTTTGTCTAAATTGTAAGAAAAGACACTTACAGAAATCAAATTAGCTCTTACAAATCTCCCACGCCATCTCGAAAATTTGTGGTTCCTTATGTATTGCTTATATAATGCAGGGCTTGCCATTTTTGTCTGGCACTCTGTAAGCACCAGCTAATACCGAGTACATGAAGCAGTCACTTTCACACATCATCAACAATAAACAACGTTTGTTTATGAGTTCTTTTGGTAGTTTTATAGTTAAACAACCACCATGATGAGGTTGATAGGCAGCAGCATAAACCTCCATTGATTTCATTTTGAGTATGAAGAAACCACTGCACGTTCTGTGTAGTGATCAATAATACTTTGAATTTCACTAAAGCTCTCTTCAATCAAATCATCCATTTCATTTAAGTATTGTTTAAATATTGAATGTATATGCGATGTCACATTTTCACCGCTAGCCAACTTTTCAAAACAAAATTTTCTCAAATCAGGACCATAAAGGTTAGCAACATCAATGAATCAAAAACAATTTTCCAAAACTCGATATTTACTTTCAAAGGCTTCATTCAATAATGTAAAATTTGAATTTGACAAATCAATGGGTCTTTTCGGAGTAACTAGAGGTAACTCGCAAGATTTTTTGTGAGCATCTAATCTAGCTTTGGTAATCAAACCGGCTCCACATTTGTTACAGTAGAACTTTTTGCCTCTTTTCTGGTCTTTGCCTCTTTTTAGAGTTGAATTAATTGTTTCTTCTCATGAATTTTTTCTGAATTTCATCATATTTTGCTTTGAAAGCGAATTGATTCTATCCTTAGCAAAAACATCTGATAAAACAAGTCCTTGAGTTGATTTTACTCTTCTTAGAATTACATACGTTAATCCAAGGGGAAATTCCCGTTCTCCAATGTTAACTTTGACTTTATCTAAAGTAAGGCCTTGGGCTTTATGAGTCGTTATCGTTATGAGCAAGCGATAACGGGAACTGTTTTCTCCAATAGCTATTCGAATTTTTTGCATATATCTTTTCTGGGTGTTATCGGAACTAAATTATCCTTATAATATGGCCCAGAGTAACCATCAAATTCTATCAAGATAGCGACAGGCAAGCTAGGCGGTGCTTCATTCTGGCGGTAGCAATATTCTCTGACGGTACCCACTGAGCCATTGACTAACCCTCGTTCAGTCCAAAGATTTATACGCAACATAACTCTGCAGCCGATGCTAAGATTGAGAACTGAAGATAAACGTTGTGCTTTATCTCCATCCGCAGATATAGCTTGAGGCGCACTGTGCTCAGCGACAATATTTGGGCATGGATTTCCTGTTTTTTCGATATAATCATAATTATATCGCATAACACTATCTATAGTTGTTAAAATGTTCATACTATTTTCGAAATTTCTAAGCTCATCATTTGACAATGTAGATATTCTTCTACTCATAAGTAAATCATAAGCCTCATCATATATTTCTCCATTTGATACACCATCTAACAATTTTCTAAATGATTCTTGATCTGAGCCTGATTGTCTATGACAAGTAGTTAAGAGTATGAACCTTTGGAATGATTCAAGTACCAACCTCCCTTCATGACTAAGTGTACCCTTCGTTTCACTTTACATAGCGTAATCATTAACAGGAGGTAACTGTTGCATATCGCCTAAAAAATAAACGATATAACCTCCAAAAGGCTCATCAGAACTATCGCTACCTTCTTGAATTCGCTTCGATGTTTTTGCAAGAAACTGTAGTCCTATCATATAAATTTCGTCAAAAATAAGTGCCTTGATTTTTGACATTCTGAGTTGAAAATTTCGCAGACTTTCACCTTATAAGTTACTGAATTTACCGACTCCTATATTAAAAAAAGAGTGGGTGGTTCTACCCCCTATATTATCAGCTGCAGCACCCGCAGGAGCTAGAATTTCTATTGAATCTGCACCGAAGTTTTCTTGGAAAAGTGATACAACCTTTGAAATTAAAAAACTTTTTCCTGAACCAGCTTCACCTTGAAACCTTCACTCTTTTGGTCAGCACTCTAGGATTTCGAGATCTTAATTGACGATATATCAAGAACTCTTTGCTGATCATTTGACAATGAAAATTCATTGGTGTTCATAATTTGCTGTCGTTGGAAGTTTCGTTTGACAGATTCTAACCATTTTTTCAGATTTTAAGATGTACAGGGCAATTCCGCTAAAAGGTGAGTTTTCTTTTGGCTGTTATTCAGCCCTACGTTGACCGATTGGCCCAAGATTTTGTTTATGCAAGTTTCGCCGATACTTATTTGTCATATTTCAAGGTCAAGGTCGTACAAGGTCATTTTGCGGGAATCTCTCAGAGACACTTTAGAGGTCATTAGAAAGTCATTTCATAATTTTGACCTTCAAAAATTAATCTGACAAAGTTTCAATCTTCTGTGATTAGTCATTCTCGAGTTATTATTATTTAAATATCCAAATAACGTTTTTGCAGTAAATGTATAATCGCATGTGCAGAGCTCCGTTTGAATTACCCAGCCAGTACCACGTGGAGGGGGAGTTGCAATTTACTGGCCATCACTCAAAAAGAGATTTCTCTGCCTATTAAGCGAGGTTTTTACGAGTTTTCCATCTCATTACAAATTGTAGCAACTCTGATGCTCTTACAAATCAGAGGAAATCAGTCTAGCTGTAATCTTTATGCAGTTTCAACTGCCTGCCTTCGATTGCGACGCAAGCTTGGCAACGAACTGCTACTGAGACACAAGCTCGGCTGATTTCCTCTTGAGAGAGCTCTTGGAACTCCTCGAAAATGAATGATAAGAGCTCATCCACTTAATAGGCAGAGAAATCTCTTTTTGAGTGATGGCCAGTAAATTGCAACTCCCCCCCACGTGGTACTGGCTGAGTAATTCAAACGGAGCTCTGCACATGCGATTATACATTTACTGCAAAAACGTTATTTGGATATTTAAATAATAATAACTCGAGAATGACTAATCACAGAAGATTGAAACTTTGTCAGATTAATTTTTGAAGGTCAAAATTATGAAATGACTTTCTAATGACCTCTAAAGTGTTTCTGAGAGATTCCCGCAAAATGACCTTGTACGACCTTGACCTTGAAATATGACAAATAAGTATCGGCGAAACTTGCATAAACAAAATCTTGGGCCAATCGGTCAACTTAGGGCTGAATAACAGCCAAAAGAAAACTTACCTTTTAGCGGAATTGCCCTGTATTATTTTCAACCCAAAATTTGCTTCTTCTCTAACTGTGTTTGCTTGTGGCAATTCTTCATCTGAAAATGATCCGTGAAAAACTGGTCTTGGCTCAGCAGTGGGTTATTCAAGGATCATATCATCAGATGATGTATCTGGCACGAGCTGCCTAAGAAAATCTGGAGGACGAGACTGAACTGTAACTTTGATGATCCTGCTTCTTGACTGTATCTTATTTAAGAAGAAAAAACAATAGTATCACAGTATAAATTTTGACCCAAAAAAAATTTGGAAAAACTTTGAATGAGTATACTCAGAAAAGCAGGACTATGACAAATAATAAAAAATGGTCTCTGCGTTTATATGCAGAAGTTGTATGCAAAAACCATAAAAACATTTGTTGTTTGAAGCGCGTGGATGGTCTGGACAAATAGTTACACAAAAAAGAAAAATGAAAAATGAATAAAAAAAGTGATCATGTAGTCTTTGCTACGCTCAGACTAATTAAAGTTAAAGCGATCAAGATCATGAACTCTTATTTTGCAAAAGTATTGTTTGCTTGGTTTTTAAACTGTGCAGATGAACGATGATGACGAACAGTAAAGAAAATCATACGCTAAACTGCACGAAAAACTACACAACATACTATAGAGTCGTCTTTAAGATATTGTTTGTGTATCGAAGGGATTAAAAGTGACTGATAGAATCAATTGTGCTGTGATTTTATTTAAATTAATGAAAACAATCAGACTTGATTGTAGCACATATTTTAAATCACTAATAGCTTTTGTAATGTACAGTTGCAATGCTGCGCAGTTATCAACAATTAAAAATATTGCATGAGTGTTAAATCGAAAGAAGAATAGTATTTCTTATAGAGATGAAAGAAAACTCTTAAATAGACTTAAATAAATTTACGTTGAATATAGAATCGAGCCTTTCAAAAGTTGCCAAAAAAGAGACGCTTCTCCTCCTTTTACTACAATTTTTTCTTGTTTTTAAAATTCAATTGTTTTCGAGTTAAATTTTACTTTAACATTAAATGATTATGAGTTAGGCAACAATAATTGAAATTTTACTGTAATTTAACGGTTAAACAATAACTGTTACAATATTCAACTAAATTTAACTGAATTTAAATTCATGCCGCAGTATTAAAGGCTGTGCTAAAGGCAACGTTACTCAAATTTTACTGTAATTTAACAGTTTACTGCAATACTGTGGAATAAATTTATTTTCGATTTCACTGTTAGTTTCATATTGTTACTGTTATTGCTTGACTGTTAAATTACAGTAAAATTTCAATTATGGTTGCCAACATCATAATTAATTAATGTTAAATTAATTTAACCCAAAAAAAATAGATTTTAAAAACAAGGAAAAATTGTAGTAAAAGAAAGACCAGAAATTTTCGCTATCTTTGACATCCTGTTTACTAAACACCTGAACAGTTGCAATGAAACAAAAACAGGATGTCAAAGAAAGCGAAAATCACTGGTCTTTTGTTTTTTCCACAATTTTCCTTTTTTTAGAATCTAATATTTTTTGAGTAAATTAGTTTAACGTCAATTGATTATGATGTAGGCAATTGAAGTTTTACTGTAATTTAACAGATAAGCAATAACAGTTACAATATGCAACTATTAACTAATAACAGTGAAATGGAAAACAAATTTCTTCCACAGTATTAAATTAAAGTGGCTGAGATAAAGCAACGATAACTCAAATTTAATTGTAATTTAATAGTTAACTTCAATATCGTAAAATAAATTTGACTCTTTATTTCAATATTTTATTTAACTGTTAGTTGAAAAAAATGACGAAGCTTAGTTGAAAAACTTTTTAACTTTAAATTCAGGCGTTGATATCTGAGTAGTAGTAGTATTTGTTAAATTTTCATCCGAATTTAACTTCGACCGTTGTGATATTTCCTGAAAGCGAATAGATAGTTAAAAAGTTAAATAAACGATTACAGAAATTATTAAAAGCAAAAATGTTAACGATCAAATGTACAAACCTTTTAAACTTTAAAAATTAAAAATCAATAAAGAAAAGTTATGTCTAGTTTGAAGAGAGGAAAGGTGAGAGATAAATTCGAAAAGGAAATTCAAACTTGTGGAGTAGTCAAACTATATATCAATCGAAAGTAAAATAAGGCAAGTAAAATATGCCTAGCTAAAAATTAGGTCAAAATTCGTATTCCCATGGGAGTTATTTGACAAAACCCTTGGACCCGCATGAAGACCATATCGCAACCAATTTTTCAGATAGAACTTTTCATACTGCATTCAATGATTATATGCATGTTACGCTAAACCTGCGGCTTTTAAAGATATTTTAATTTAAGGGTTTTATCGCGAGCAAATCAATGAACAAAGCCGTGGCGTTTCTTTCTAACCCTATGAAAACCAAGTCAGACCTAGTACATATTGTGCAGCGCCCTAAAAACTATCATGAAAGTCCAAAAATAATCTATGAAGTGTGCGGTTTTAGATTTGCCATCCATATCTCTATATTTCAGTGCATATTGGATTAATATTCATATAGTAAATCCAAAAAACCGCGTATTTGGAAATTGATTTTTGGACTTCCAAGATAGTTTATAAGGTGCTGAACAATATGTACTAGGTCTGACTTGGTCTTCATAGGGTAAAAAAGAAACGCAATGGCTTTGAATATTCACTTACATATGATAAAATTTTTTACATTGCAATATCTCGAAAAGCCGCACGTTTAGAGCAACATTCATAGCACCATTGAAATCAAAATGAAAAGTTCTACTTGAAAAATTAGGTCCGATGTGACCTTCATGGGGTCCCAAGGGATTTGCTGAATAACTCTCTAGGGAATACGAACTTTGACCTGATTTTTAGAGAGGCATATTTTACGTGTCATAAGCTTTCGATTGATATATAGTTCGACCAATTAGCGATCATGGGCAGATTTGGCTATTGTCCTTTTTTAATACACTAGTAGTCAGGGTTAAGTTAATAAAATCGGAGATTTTTTTCATAGTCACCATCTAACAAGAAATAAAAGTACCTTTAAAATCGAACTTAATTTTTCAGGTTTCTGTTTGTCTGTTCAGGTTTGTTTAGTGTCTCTTAAAACGTTAAATGCTCGAGATGGCGACACTTAAAAATTAACTTAAGTCTGACCCTTTTTTGTTAACTTAACCCTGACCACTAGTGTACAGAATTTGATATAGTTTGAATAAATGCACATCGAATGCATAGTACCCTTAACATGAACAAGCAACGAACATCAGCGCGCATAATCTTGAATGTCCTTTTAACTCTAGTTTATTCGTTCTTTTATCGACAAACTCCATACTGAAAGTATCAAATCACTATGACCTTTGGTTCATGATTAGTGAATGATAATGGTTAGTAGTTATATAATGTCCGGGTCTGGACCAACTTGTCCGCTCTGGACCAACTTGTCCGACCTGGACCAACTTGTCCAACCTGGACCGACTTGTCCACTCTGGACCAACTTGTCAAACCTGGACCAACTTGTCCGCCCTGGACCAACTTGTCAAACCTGGACCAACTTGTCCGACCTGGACCTGTCCGGGTCTAGACCAATGTATAGTATATAAGACTAAGTTAAACATAATCTTTCTAAAGATGGACCCTGAGACATATAAGAATATAATCAAGATTTTACTAGTCTTGATAATCATTATTGTTCTTTTTTTACGTACTTTCTACCGACCTACAAGTGAATATGTCATTAAACTCGCTTAATTATTCAATAGCTAATATTGTAAGTTTATGGAAGATAAATGGACCAATCAAATTAGAGATTGACAATACTAATAGAAAAAAGAGATTTAATGCTCAAATCATAAGGAAAAAAGGTGTATTTCTAGTTTTTGGATCAGGAAAAGTAATTGCTACTGGATTTAAAGAAGTGACTTCAGCTGGTTCAATTCTCCAAGAACTTTATCCTGAAAACAATGTTAACTTTATGAAAATAGTTAATATTACAGCTCATAGCTATTATCCATTTGCATTCAACATTCATGAATTTGTTGAATCATCGAAAGATGCAAATTATGAGCCTGAAATTTACCCTGCTGTGTATATTAGATTGAATGGATTGACCTTGATATATTATTCAACGGGTTCAATCATATTAACAGGAGCTAAAGAGCTTTCACAGATAGACGGCGCCCTAGTCGAGTTTACGAAACGTGCTCTCCCGATGAGTATATAAGGGGTCTTGGATTATTGATTCCATTCATTCTATTCACATCGATCAGAGTAAACATGTCTAATTGGAAAAGCTTTAAAATCCTAGACGAAGCAATTTGCTTCAAAGTTTTTTATGGTGAAACAGTCAAACGACTTGATATTCGTGCGATGATTCACAATTTACCATCAACATTCGGAGTATCACTCACACCATCTGAATTTAAATACATTTATGGTTATTACAAGAGTTTCAAAGAGGGACCATTAGAAGTTCATCACTATGATATTTCAATAAGGAAATATTCAAAGACTTCTTTTGAAATCATGAAGAATGGTAAAAAAGTGCTCACTCAACTTTCCTTTTGGGAAAAAATAACACCGTACATTCCACTTGCCCTATACTTGGTTTCTCAAGAAATTGCAGTTGATCAATTCATTGATATTTACGTTCTTTCTTTCTTCATGGGGAAAGATCACATGTTGCAAAAACAATGGACTACTACTCAATGTCTTTACATTGATCCTGATAATTCAATTGTTTATCAATTGGGATTAGCAGCACATGATGACTTTACTAGTCATGGTTGAATAGGAGTTGATCAAGGTCAAACACGGTTAAGTAGCAGTCAATCAAGGTCAAACATGGTTAAATAGGAGTTAATCAAGGTCAAACATGGTTAAATACGAGTTAAACTGTTTAAATTTGCCTCTATTTCATGTTTTGGGAATTTATAATTATTGCGTAATAGATGGCAGCACTAACTTATAATTTTGGCGGTTAACAACTGTCATTATGTCAGTTATGTAATTTCATTATCATCATTAACATCAAGTTAATTGTTATTTTGTGATAAACTATTGCCTTCATATTGTTCAAATGGATCCATCATCATCTTCAACTTCATCAATACCATCAACTCCATCATCATCATCTGGAAATGTGCAAAAAGTGAAACGCTTTTACGATAGGATGGTGCAATCTGGACCCTTAGTTGGAAAAGTCAAAGACATGTTGAACATAATGGAGCAATATCCAACATTTAACATTAAAACCAAGGAAAAACTCAAAGTGGTAATGAGTAACGTGATTTATCATATGCTGAAGAATGGCATTGAAGACAATGGGCGAAAAGAGGTTCAAAAATATAAAAAAGAAATAAAAGCTATTGATCGGCAGTTAAACATTGAAGCAAAAGAAAAAGAAAAGTTAAGTAAAGAAAATCAGAAATTGAAAAAAATGCTCGGAATTCTCGATAATAAAGATATGACTTTTGCCGACTACGCAATAAAAGAAATACAAAGAATTTCAAAAGTTCCGCAGGATCTGCTTGAAGAGAGGACGAGAGGACTTTAATTATCAAAAATAATCTTAAATATTGTAATAATTGAAAAATCATGATAAAAGTAAAAGTTAAATTATGAATTAGTTGGCAAATAAAAAGTTTAATTTGATGTAAAAGAGTTTCCCACGCTTTGTTTCCCGCACGAAAAAATTCCCACGCTCCCTTACCCTTTAAAACTTGACAAATAATCATCAAAAAGTTGTCCGGGTCTGGACAAAAAGTTTAGGAAAAAATTTGGTCCAAAACGGACAAGTTGGTCCAGGTCTGACAAGTTGGTCCAGAGCGGAAAAGTTGGTCCAGACCCGGACATTATATAACTACTATGGTTAACTTTTAGCCCATGACAATCAGTCTTTCTCCTCTTGCGATTAAAATCAATCAAGTTGATTCAATCCAAACACATTCATTTCACACAATTTGATGCATAACTGATTGATAGGGCAACAGATGGCGTTCAACAAATGTTTCTCAATTCAATTACTGACTTGGCCATTTTAATTGCAAAGTTTGGTAATCAAGTAATTGAAGGAAAAAACATTGTAAACTTATATCAACTTTATTAAAGCATTTTAAACTCAATTTGAATCACTTTATTCCCTAATTTTATTTTGCCGTTCCCAATCACATCGATGTTCAAAGATCAACATTTAAAGAGATGATATTGGATTATAAATGTTATTTTGATGATCAAAAGTATAAATGTCTTTAAGAAGCAAATTGCTTTTAAATTGATGATTATCAATACTTCTCAATGGGTTAATGTTAATAAGTTGTTGCCTGCATGTGAAGCTTCCAACTGCATGGTTGTCACGTCCATTCAATCAAATTTGGTGAATCTTTTGACAGTATTTTTGGTGATACTGTTTGGTGATACTGACTTGTTAAGAAGCACGTAACCGAGTGACCTGTTATGACCAGTGAATACTGTATTATGTATCAACTAGAGAAGCATCAAACTTTGTTTCAAGCATTTTCGTGTGAATTATTGTCATCTCGAAATGTTTAACATTTGTTGAGGAAAAGTGGCAACAATTAAAGGTTAATTCATTTAGTGTCATTCATTAAACATTTTTCATCGCGAGACTGTACAACACGAGAATGATCCTCTTTACAAGTCGTTAATTAGTACTAATTGAAGAGGAAAAGGTAAATAATTACAAGTTTGCAATTGTTATCAATGGGTAGACGAGTAAAAAAGAGCGATGAAAAAAAAAATTTTTCCTACTATTGTGGTGAATGGAAAAATGAATCAGATTTGATTAGAGGAATGAATGAAAATTTTAATTTAAATTGCAATTTCAACAAATAAATGTAAATGATAAACAATTTAATGTAGCTAAAATGTTATGATTAAATAAACAGCAAAGAGTATGTTAGGTGAGTAAACAATTTGGTTCAACATTTAATAACCTAAAAGATCATAATTAATCTGTAAACAAATTCATACATTTATGAATCTTTTGTTTTGGACTGTTGATTAATTGAAAGTTATTAATTCATTTTTAATTTAATTATCAAGATAAAAGGTTTCCATTATAATGAATTAATTGAGGGAAAACAAGTTTTCTCAGAATCAAAGAGAAACCATTAATTTTACAGCAAATAATGAGAAAGGTTGATACCGACTTTTCTCAGCTGCAGGTCCAACATTTAAACTTTGCCATAACCTCTTGCTTGGATCAACATTTTATCAAATAAAAGTCCACATTTTTGTGGTGAAATGAAAATGTGGGCAAAAAATTGCAATGAGCTAAGGTTGAGAAAAACAATAATAAAAGTGTCATAAGTTCAAATTAAAGGAAATAAAGTCAAGTTGAAAACTTGATGAGTAAACAGAAAGAAAAGATGTGGCTCAAAGGTGAAACATTTTGTGACTTTGACTCACTGAGTTTTCAACTTATCATAGCCATTAGATAATATCGGACTTTTTAAAGGATTAATCGTCTCGAAAGGTGAAAGCACCGATTAATGAGGTTCATTTTTGAGCGAAATTTCATTTTCCGCAATTCAATACAGCAGTAATATGAATCAAGATGCTTTCGACGAAAACTTCTAAATCAAAATTTTATCGATCCAAAGAAAATTTTATCGAAACTTTTTGAGAAAGTTCACTTCTAAGTCGTTGGACAGTTTGTTCAAATTGAATCACCGATAATAACGGTTGACAGTGACATCAGAATGAATTTCATTGTAATTTAGTTTTCCCTGTTTGTCAACAAATTGATTGTTTAACAAGCGAATTGGATCAGGAAATTAAATTTAAAAATTTCAATAACTTGTAATTTAGCAAATCTTTTGCAATCAAATTAGAGCAACTCAATGAGCAATAAAATGTAAGTTTAACTAATCAAAGTCATTTCACAGAAATGCCAATCAATTGTTAACAAATCAAACATTGAATGAAACAAGTTGCAGTTGTAAATCAAGAAACACTTTACACTTGATTATAAACAATTTACAGCAAATTAACTACTTATCCAGATTAACATACAAAAAAAGGATACACAGTTTTAAATTAATTTGATCGAGTGAAGGAAATGAATGCAATAAGAACATGAATATTGAAATAATCCAAGTTAAAGGTAAGCCGAAAGTTCCGATTGAGGTGAGAAAGAAATGTAAAAAAGTTGGTTCGAAATGAAAATAACATTGTTTTCTTTTCCATGTAAATGACTAATTATCCGAATAATGATAGTAGCAATAAAACTTTTCACCAAAATTATAATATATCAAGGATGGAAATGATGATGTTTTTACTTGATGACCTCGACTAAGTGAAGAAGTAAGAAAGACTTTCTTTTTTCACAGTTGTTCTTCAAATGTTAATGGCTTTCTCATGATGTTCATCCTGTTCAATTTCGTCTTTACTTTCATATTCGTCAGTCTATTTTCTCGAGTCGAAATTTATCATCTTTTGAAGGACAACTTGATCATATTTTATCATCATTCACACATGGAAAACAATAAAGAGAAGAAGAGAAGAAAAAAATTCGTCCATTTTTCTTCCCATTTGCATCTTGTTTAATGTTGATCAATTCATTTCCACTGATTAATAGACAATCATTTACATTGTTCTCAAGTTAATTAAATTTTCCGGTAAAATTAATTAACGGCAACAAAAGCGACCCAAAAAAGCAAAATCTGTTAAATGAGATTCTTTGATCGACTCAAAACTCATCAACTCTTCAGCAAACTTTTTAATCACTTTTCGAGTAAAAATTGTTTTCTCAATTTTTTGTCTTAGCCTCTTAGCTTTTCCCTGTTTATTATTCAATATCATTACAGCCATTAATCAACTTTTAGTAACCCATCAATATCATGTATCACTTTGCTTACTCACCATGCTGATCAACATGGAAACTCTTGAATTGTCATTGAAACGCTCAACCTTAACTGTCTTTCAATTGTGATTAAATGAATGAAAAGCTTATCCAATCAACCTTGTGATTTATTTTGCTTTTTTCACTGATAAATAAACAAATAAATATTTCTTTTAATTATGATCAAATGATTACATTTTTCATTTTCATTCAACTATAATTGGTGCTATTAATAAGCATAATTTAAATTAAAATGGTCAAACATTCAAGCATTCAAGGATTCATGACAAAAAGATGAGCATGAATGAAGAGTTTGATTAAATGAGAGTTTTCATGAATGCAAATTAATCTTTACAATCGATAATTTATTTATTCAGTTTGCTTCTTCAGCGAGATATTACATTTAAAATTGTTAACAAAATCTTAGCATTTCTCATTTATTTTAGGATTTACCAAACTTTCGCGATTGCAATTGTGACTCAATGAGAAAGCAAAAAGTTTTGGTTAAAAGTCTTGCAATGGTTATGGATAGTTGAACATCAATGTTTGACTGATGAAACTTATTTAGTCGTGAGAATGCTCAAGACGTCAATCAAGGTGCAAGGTTGACTCGCTCTGGTTTAATAGAATCGAGTGATTATCGATAATCGAAAGTGTGCTATCTTGTGTATCTTTATTACTTTGATGATTGATTTGAAATGATAAAAATGTTTGCCTTGTTAAGCTCAACTTTTATTCAAAACAACCTTTTCAATTGCTGTCGTCGCTTGTTTTGGCCGATCTCATCATGTTTCAATCACGACCAAACCATTCAACACCAATGTTTTTCCAATAATGCAAAATAATCCAATGATTCACAGAAAACTTTAGTCAAACCTTTTTCTGGAAAAAATTTGTTTTCAAATTTCAACTCAACTAAGCGTCGTATTAAGGCTTTCAAATGCGACAGACTGAGAAATGATGAGATTAAATTTTCATGTTGACATTTTGTTCATCATGTAACTTCGCATGGTGAAAAGAGAAACATTTGAAATGGAAACTTTTTTTTACTTATTTTTGTTTGTTTGCCACCAACATTTTATGTTGAACGATGACAGTTATGATACATCAGCACAATTTTAATGTTACATTTTTATTTTTAATTTCAACTCATTTTTCTTGAACCAAATTTGACATTACAAATATTGAATCGGTTCAATTTAAGTTCAAACTTGTTATCAATGATGGTGACACTTGTTTAGGTTCATCTTTAGGTTGATTCACTATTTCAGTGTGAAATTGATTTGATAAACCTTTTTTTATTCAACTCTTTTCACCTGTTTAACTTGAAGCTGCTTTTTTGCTCCTTGATTCTCATTGACTTCTTTTGTTTTTTTTTGTTCTGAATCTTTTTTTTTCTTCTTTCTTTTGCAAAAGTTTCTCATCTTTTTCATCTTCTCACTCATCCAAATTGGATCATTGCAATGAAATCAATTTTTGCACCAATTTTTCCCAGCCTCATCATAAGCATCATCTTTCAATCATTGCCATGATTATCGCTATCACCAATGATCTGGTTGAGCGGTTTGAAAAGAAGCACAAGACTGAATAAAAAAAATGTTCAAGAAAAGTTGATCCATGAGACAGGTGAATGATGAAAGGTTGATCATTATTCAAAGGGTGAAAAAACTATCCATTCATTTGCAGTCCTTGTTGGTAATAAACTTGACCCAAGTAGGTTGACCCTCAACTATGAAAATCATGCTTTGTGAAGCATCAAATTTCAATATCGATCAGGCAAAATCACTTTTACTTGTTGCCTAAATGGTTAAACTTGGTTATTAGTTCTGAGTGTGTGCGTGTGCTTTGAAGGCACTGAAACTGGACAAATATTGACTTTATGCAAGAGATTGTTAATTATCAATAAGTTAATAGTGGACCAAAATGGAGGTTAAAAATTGCTATTAGATGAATGAATGGATGGATGAATGAATGACAGGGAAAAAATGCATCTTTGTATTTCTTCATCTCATGAATTATTGATAACATTATTAACGTTGTTACATGAACCAATAACAGAATGGAAGAAAAGTCTAATCTCTTCCTTGAGTGTTTCATTGACTGTTGTCCAATCGATTGTTAAGTCACACTGGTCAACCAGTGCGGTTAAACCTTTAACTCGTCCAGTGACGAAGTAAAGATGGCCAGGTTTCAATGGCTCTTGGGAACAGCCTCTATTGGTTGTTACCGTTATCCGTTGGGTTCGAAAGGCAATGATAAAGAGAAGCGATTTTTTGAACGTTTTCTTGATCGAAATTGAATACACTTTTGTTATGGTTCCATTGGCCGTCTCGTAGGTTTCAATTAATCCAGTTACATTGACAAGCATTACAAACTTAACATCACATAAATAGTCTTTGTAAGTTTTTTCTGGACACAAAGAGGAACACATTGAAGTTGATGAATCGTTATCATAAAAGTTGGCTGGATAAGATGAAGATGAGAAGGATGAAGATGGTGAAAATGAAGGTGACAAAGAAGAAGGTGAAGATGAAAGTGTTGGTGAAGATGAAGATGAAGTATGGTGAGGATGGTGAGAATGGAAAATTGGTAATCCATCGATGGAATTGTAACTGGCACGATTATGTCCAATCAATTTAAGGCTGTTATTTAGCGAAGCAACAGAATGAAGTTGATTACTGTTTGACCGGTTAACAACCAACAAGTAAATGAGGAAACCAGCGAGGGTCAACAGGGACAATGAAAGGGAAACAATGACACCAAGTAAGCGAGTGTTTAAAGTGTAAAACATTTTCAATGCACAAGTTTAGATATTTACAGTAAAGAAAAAAAAGTCCGAATAAAGTTTACCTCGAGTCAAGCCACGGTTTGGCTCAATGGTTAGACTGTTGCACTAGACTTGAGTTGACTTGGTTTGGGTTCTGTGGTCGGTGCAGTGAGTCGGTTGTTGTTGGCTGAAAGTCAATCAAGATTGACTTGTTGAGTTTGACTGAAACGCTTGGTGGACAAGATGTTTATTGATGTGCTAGATGATGGCTAAGAAAAGCTCAACAAAAGGAGCAACAAGAATGATGAAGATGAGAAAAGGGGTGGAGAGAGTGGCTTAGTGTGTGAGTAAGTTAGGGAGATGAAATTTTTTTTTTCGACTTTTCTTTTTCTCTTTAAACTTTTGAAGAAGAAAAACAAAACTTGTAATAATTTGGTGTTGGTTAAATAAATCTGGTTAACGATCATCAAGATTAAGGTTAAATTGGGCAATTGTTTAAAGTCTTTTAAATGATTAACTTTTGATTGATTCCAAGTCAACTGTCATTGTTAACTTATCTGTTATTAAGATTTTTACGATTCTTATTTAATCATTGTATTCAGATTGATTTCTCATGTTATCCAACAAGATATTGTTTTAAAATGCACAATGTTGTTATCAAGTGTTTCCATCAAATGAATAAAAAGGAGATTTTCCCTGTTTCTCAACATTACCTGTGAAAATGAATTTAGTTAATCGTGTTATTCAATAGATAACTCGACCATTGTTAATTAATGAATTTTTTTTAATTGCGTGAGAAAAATGATTGAAACTTTGATTAAACAAAGGCAAAAGTAGCAAAGTAAACAAAGTTGTGTAAAAAGTTGAACGCAAAATGTAACCAGAATTTGGGTTTCTGTTATCATCTAAAGTTCCTAACCTTGAAGTTTCACAGAAAAAAATGGGCAATTTCAGCTTTTCCACCATGGTATCCGTCATGAAGAATAATTTAATTAACGAAAAGTGGTGAGAGAGGAAACAATACTTTTATAATATCCAATTAAACCTGTAACAACATGCAAGTGATTTACTCAATTGTAAACTTGTAACAACAAGAAAAGCAGAAGAAGAAGAAGAAAAAAACAAAAGAGAAAAGAAAAATGTTTGTTTTTCCAGCAACAATGCCCTAAAGGTATTAGGTAAGATTGCAATTGAACCTTCAATTGCCATCATCTTCATCTTACCTGAAATGCTTAGATTCATTTTCATAGTTGATAAACAATATTGAGTTCCTTTGCACCAACAAAAAACAGGTAAAAGAGCAACTTGAAGTTTTGGAGAGAGAAGAGAAAAAAAAGACATTTTTCTCTTCTTCATCTTATCTCATCATGTTTCACCTATTCTTTACTCTTTATTGGCACGTTTGTCAAACAATTTTCACGGTCAACTCTTTTCTCCAACATTTACATTCCGTTCAACTTTGATTCAATTTCAACAATCGCTATTCACATGTCATGATTAGCAGAGAAACACTGACTTGTTTTTGATTCTCTCCCATGAAGGGGATCCCTGAAGGTCTTCATGCAAAAGTTTTCTTCTTTCCACAACAATTCTATTTTTACTCTCAAACCCGAGTCGCACGTTTTCCCAACGTACCTCTTCCGCATCATCATCTGCATATTAATGGTTCAACTTTCATTATCATTAAAGAACTAAAATAAGAACTGAAAATGAGAGAAAAGTGTTCATCAAAACAAAAACAGTAAACAATAAACAACTTTACATGGAAACCGGTTTCAACAATTGCTAACTGAATGGTCAATCCATGAGAAGAGCAATTTGATTTACTATCCTTTTGTCCATACAATAACAATGTAAAATTGGTTTATCATTATCATTGCAAGTTATTACTAATAACACTGTTGCAACACATTGTTCACAAGACCAGTTGATCTGCCCTCAAGTTATGTGATCAAAATTGATTTTCAAGTAAACATTTAAATTGGTTAAGATTGATTGCGATGAGCTGCCCAATGGACATTACCTTGAAATCTCATTATTTAACCAATGGAAAGCGTTTTTGTTCATTGTAAAACCAATAACTAACCTTGAAGTTTAAAGATGAACAAAAAGTTAACTCATTGTTGCCTTTGATTTTGATACAATAATGATTCATTTAATTGAAAAGATGAGAAATTAAAGTTTATTTTTTTTCCTCTCTCGTTCTTTTCGATCCCGTGGTTTAAGGGTCTACAATAGACTCTTTAATTGCAATAATCAAATGCTTACGTCTTTTGATAACCCAATTGTAAAACGATATTCAACAATTTTTACCATTTTCTTCATGTTCCTCTTTTCTTTGCTCATTTTGTAAACGGGATTTTACCTTTTACCAATTCCCGGGTAACTTATTATGCCATCAAGAGCGAATTTCAATTTCCATTTTAATCAATTTTCTTTTCTAGTTTCTCGGTTGTAATTTCAAAATTGTTGACCAGTTCTATGTAGCAACAAAATGGAAAACAGTTTGAGCATGGAAATGAATTTTCAAAAGGAAAAAGATTTCAGTGAAAATTGGAAAACACAGAACTTAATGTAATCTGATTCGATGAAATATCGGCTTAGTTTTGAAGCGCTTAGAAACTTGATAACTTCATTTGCTACTATTATATCCATCGATTGAAAATTGAGCTTAGAAATTTAATTGAATTTATTTCTCATGTTCATCATTTGAAGAATTCACGCTTTGACAAGCCATTATTGGAAACCAATATTGATGATTTAACATCATTTTCTGTGTAAATTCAGTTGAAATCAGAATATTCAGTGAAGCATTTAAACGATTGCTTTGGTTTCGAATTGGAAAGAACCGAATTGATAGCTAAACGAATCAACAACTTTTTCGTTGTTTGTTTTGCCTGTCTTTTTAACATGATGTTACAACTTGTTCCAATTGATTTCGTCAACAATGAAAATTCATATTCATTCAAAGATTTTAGTTCGTAATGGGACATTAAAATTCAAAGTAAATTGAAAAGTTATCACAAATTCATTCTTACTGTTAATTGCTCAATAAATGCCTAATCAAGTATGTTGACTGATTAATTGGTTTGTTTTTTTAATTTTCCTTTATTCTTTTATTTTAATTTCATTTAAATGAATTTAAGCTTTGATTAAACTTGAAACGTATAAAAGTTGCTCCTGTTACTACCTTTTCAGTTGTACTTTTCAATGGTTACAGTGAAAAGTTTGCTTTTTCATGTTTCAAGACAAACAAAAATATAATTGTGACAATTTTGACCTTTAATCAATCCACTTGAATTGATTCTTTTCTTCTTCTCTCTAATTCATTAACCATTGTTAATCAAGTGCTTATCTTTCATCCAATTCTTCAATCATTTCCAAACATGCTTCTCACAACGAGCGCTCCAACTTCCTTTCATATCTAATCTAACAAGTATTGGTGTTAATCAAACTGCCTCATAGTCTCAGTGCCTCCTTCCATGTTTTCATGTAACTGCTCTTGTTATCACCACTTATTACGTGCCAGTCAGTCAAGGACTGATCAAGCTTACAGCTCTTGACAAGGCATTCATTGATACAGACAGACAGGCAGGCACACAGAGGAAGCAAGTTAGTCTTAGACGATCCTCTTCTTACGGTCAACATTTAGTCAACGAGTTGAGTCTTCACTGACTCTTACATCAAATCAGTAAACAATCAGTAAAGTTGAAAGCTAACGCTGCTTCTCTCGATACCATAGTCAAATCAGAAAAGAACAGGTCATTGAATGAGTTCGCATGCCGACTTTTGATCTTTCAATGTTTCTGCTGATTGCAAGGAAAACGCATAAAGAGATAAACTTTGCGCTAAGAAAATAATTGTTGAACAAAACTTGATGCATTTACTCGACAATTTCATTGACAAAAAGCACTAAAAATGGGAACAATGATTGAACCTTTTTGATCAAATTAATTCAAATCCATTGTATTTGAATCTTTTGATAAATCAATTTTCATCGTTTCATAAAAGTAATACCGAAACCTTTTTTGCCATTCAAAGTGCGAAAAAAGTGAAACTCGAAATAGTGTTTAAAATTGTTTGCAAATTTTTTAAATCGACTTTTTTCTTGGCTTCCAAATTCACCAATAAAATGATTATTCAGATAAATTTAGTTGAACCCATGTCAGGGTTCTGACTAGTCAACAATGAATTATTTTTTACTTTCATCTTTTTTCTCAACTCTTTTTACAGGCAATTTGTAATGGTTAAATATCATTTCGAATTGTTCATTTCTTTTTTTTCTCTGATTTCCTGGATAATTTTTTCCTCTCTCTCTCTCTCTTTGCTTCATTCCAATCTTATTTACTATTTTGGAAAATCAGTTTTTATCTTTCATTTTTAAATTCTTGTTCATTGCGTGATTCAGTAAGAATAAAGGCAATTTTCTTAACTTTTTTTTCTTCTTTACTCATTTTCTCCTCTTTTTGTTCATCCAATTTGTTGCCTGTAAAAGAAGATGAATAAATATTGATTCATATTGTCGTTGTTAGTTTATTTACTTACAACCTGAACACTTCAGCTTGCATGATAATGAGTTGAGATTTTTTTCTTTTTCTCCTTTTCTCTCTTGCATCTTGTATTACATGTAAAATGGACTGAGTAAAAGTTGAATGTAGTCATTATAATTGAATAACAAGGCTTGATTAACTTGATTAACTTGATTATTCCATTTTTAGCTTGCACTCATGTAAACATCTAGGTAACATTAGAAGCAATTGCGATGCCTAATGACGATTGGGAATAGCAAAGGCAACAGATGAACAACAAGAATCATGTATTATCTGAATAGTAAAAAATGAAGTATTTTGCTTTTACTTTCTAATTGGCCTTTTATTTCAAGTTAATCTTTAGTTGAAATTGAAAAAGTTGAAGATTATGTACGAAAAGCTTAACTTTCAAGTTTTACTTTTTCAGTGAAATGATGACAATTCTTTGCAAGAATTGCAATTAATGGTTAATGTTGATATTAATTGTTAATGAAGGATTCTTTAGTTAAAAAACTAAATAAAAATCAAGCGAATTGGTAAACATCAGCAGCTAAGCGAAAATGCTTGTTAACAATCTTTTGTAAAATCCAGTAATCAGAGTAAAGTGCAATGGTTTGACGAAAAAATTTGCTTTTCTCAGTTTTGAGTCTGATTTCGAGTTCTAGATTACAACTGATCTTATTCATGGTTTAAGAATTAAAGTTTTATGAAGAAGATTGGAAATCGTTGGCACCAAAATGTGCTACTTTTCTGACTTTAACGAATTAAGGCGAGACAATATTGCTGAGAGAAGTAAAACAAGAAAAACTCAATTTTCTCAAATGGTGTTGAGCAAACAGTCTTTTCAATCTGAATTGACCACTTGCTGTTAAAGGTCAATCTAATCTCATGCTTAATCGATAGACTTAAGCTGAAAAAGATTTGCACTTCAAAATGAAATGATCTGAATCTGAAATTATTCAAACCTTTTTGCTATCACCAGAACTTTTAATTGCACAGAAAACAAAAACAAATAATTCAAGTCTTTTTTGCATAAAATTCATTCCATTTCAACCCAAAAAAACTATTTTCTAGAATTTAGTTGATTGAAAATTATGCTGATTGTCAACTTTTGGCATTCATCAAATTTTCATCTTTAGCAGAAAGTGATCTTGAATGGATGGGTCAATTGATCGACATCGATAGTAAATTATTGGTCAAGTGAATGTCGATTGATTGAAGAAACAGAAAACGAAAAAAGCTGCCATCTAATGTTGTCTAAAGTGAACTAGAGCTATGTTTTTGGGTCAATAGAGTGAGCTACAAGCAAAGGCGAATCAAAACTGACTAAAATTTTGTCTCCAAAAATTAACTAATTAATGTATTAATTATCAGTAATTTCTTAATTATATTGTTAAAATCGTGATCCCCACCACCAATTACCCCACCTGTCATCTTAAAAGTATTAATTGAATCCTCAAACTACTTAATTTCCCTTAAATTTTAAATCCCACACCTGAACCAGCATGGCTGTACCTGAAGCTACCTTAGACTATGTCAAGTTAAAAAAGACCAACAATACAGCTGACATACTATCGACATTAACTAACATGGAAGTCACAACAATTCTTTATCAAATGCGAGATAATCTCACCAAGTTTACAGAGGAAACGCTATCCATGATGAGCAACACTGCGAGAAGCAAATTTGAAAAGCAAAAGGACAACTTCTTGAATGCAACTTTGGCCATGATAGACTTTGTAGCTAAAGATCAAAACATTGCTGGAATAAGTAATAGTGATATTACTAAACTAGCTGATAACATCTCGAGAAAACTAATTCCAACCATTGCCAATCAACAACCTACCAAGAAGACTGCGACAAAACCAGCCAAACCAACCAGATTTATAATAAAATCTACTGATACTACTGTCAGTTGTGATACAATAATTAAAGAAATTGCTGACATAGCAAAATCAGATCCTACAATTAAACTAACTGAAGTCAAAAAAGGACTGACAGCAGTCAAAGTATCAACTACACAACCAGCCTCTAAAACCAAAGTAATAAATAAACTCAAAGAACGATCTTATGGACCTAAATTGGAAATGAAAAATGTGGAAATGCTTCTGCCTCAAGTATCCATCATCATTGAAGAATACTCGTGTGAAGACGTTGAAATGATTAAAAAGCGAAATGATATCCCAGATAATGAAGAGGTCAAGATAGTAACAACTTATGACCTTCCTCAAAGAAACAAGACCATCAAGAAGAAAGTTATCCTACGACTGAGTAGGAAAGCCAGACAGATCATAGCTGATAGAGGCAGAATTAACATTGGCTGTGAATCAGTAAAATTTAAAGACAATTACTATATCAAAACATGTACGAATTGTATCTCGATTGGTCATACCAAGACGCAATGTAACAACGCCGCCAAGTGCTACAAATGTGAACAAGACCACGTGTCATCAACATGTGGAGCAGAATCACAAACAAACTGCCTTCTGTGTAAAAAGATTAATGATCCAAAGTTAAACCTTAAACATAAATCAAAAGGACCTGATTGCTTGGCATATTACCTCGCCGTTAAAAACCTACAATCACTAATTGATTGGGATTACGAAGATGATCAATATTAGTGTATTGAATTGTGGTAATAACCTAATTACGACCAAATTCATTGTTGAAAGTGTTCCATCTCAAAATCAAGTTGTATTAATACAAGAGCCAAACAATCTACCACTCACAGCTATCACCAACCATGAAATCCAAGTTATTCAAAGTAATCGAGCAGCAATCGTTACACTTCGAAGAGCTGTAAATAAAATCTACAATATTTCTCCTGACTCAATCTCAGCTATAATCAACATAAAAGGAATCAAAATACTATGTGTTTCTATGTACATCCAGCCAGCATCAACAGTTCAAGAATATGAAAAAGCTATCAACCTAATACAACGAATAATATCAAGTAATGTCAATCTTCCAATATTGCTTGGTGGTGATATTAATTGTGTTAACAATTCCTGGTCACATGAACTTTATGATAGAAATAAACACAAAGGTGATCTCATCAACAACTTTCTCATCAGCAACAATCTTTCAGTATTAAACAAACCTAATCAAAGAAATTGGACCTTTAAAAGAGGCAACACGAACCCACAATGGATAGACATCTTAGCTTCCAACCTTAGCACACACTTCAATGTTTTCAACCATTCAACAAATGTCATCCAATTAAACAACAATGATCACAATATAATTAAGTCAACATTCAACGTTAAAGAAAAAATCAAACCAACTAAATCTGCTAAGATTTTTCAATACCAGGTCTACCTCAAAATGATCAGAAACAAGATAATCAACAAGAACATAGAAACAATCAAAGACGTAAATGACCTTTTTTGGGATCTAATTGAAACCAAAATAAACTCATATCATGATAAACGTTTCTGGAAAGAAACGCAAAAGGTCAGCTGGCGGAAGCAAATAGTCAACAATCAAACACTGGCAAAACTAAAAACAATCAACACCAAGGATAAAAAGCAGAAATGTGCTATATTCAAAAGCATGTACAAACAAATTAACCAATTTTTTAACGAATCAAAAGAATCAAAGGACATTTGGAAAAAAGTCAATCTACTCATTGATAGACATGAACAACCTGTAAACAAAGAATACAAGGAAAATGTCAACATTGCCCTTAACAGCTTTAATGTTACACTAAGTGAAATTACCAAAACAACAACCTTTCCACCTAAAACCAATGAAGTCTTAGTTGATCAACAACAATTGTTGACTAAGCTAAAAATATTAAATAACAAAGCTACTCCAGGTTTTGATGATATACCATTAAATTTCATCAAACAACTAATAACAGATGAACCTCAAAAGATATGCAAAATCATTACACTTATTATCCAACATTCATTTTTCCCAGATGCCCTAAAACTTTCACAAACAGTCTTCATACCCAAATCGGATGGCAAGCGAACAAGGCCACTTTCACTCCAATCAAACTTCTCTAAATTAATAGAGACAATCATCTTAAGCGAACTCAAGAAAAAGATGGGCAACACACACTTTACTGGACAACATGCTTATCAAGAGAAGAAGAGTATAACCACGGCGCTATTGGAAATTTTCGAGAGTATAACATCCTTTTACCCTAGCATTCCCAGTCTATTCCTAGCAGACATAGAATCAGCTTTTGATAAGATTGATCACGAAGCAATCCTTAACAAATTAACAGACAGTAAAATAGAAGATAACTTATATAAACTAATTAATAGCTACCTCAAAGATAGATACATGTTAATAATAGATAGTAAAACAGTTAAAGCAAAAGTAGTTAGTAAAGGAGTACCACAAGGGTCAGTTTTAGGACCGTTTCTATTCATTACAGGAATACAGAATATAATAAACTATTTTAATAATAGCAATCTTCCTCAACCTCCAATTTTCAAATACAAACAGTGCAGTAACGATCCAACTCCATTGAAAATAAAAACTGTCGGCTATGCTGATGATTTGTTTTTCATTATCCCCCCGAGAATCTGTGATAAGTCTGAACACTCTATGATGAGCACAACAATCATCATAAGAAAATTATTAGAATTACTTAAACCACTAAATCTATCAATCCTACCACAAAAAACTAAACTACTGGTTGATTACAAATCAAGAGCTACAATCAAGAAAATCACTGATTTTAAAATAGAAACTTTATCCGAAGTCAAGATACTAGGAATAGATCTTTCGTTACAGAGACAGCACAAATTTGGCCTAGAAAAAATTATACAGAAAATTAATTTAACTTCAGCAAAACTACTCTCTGAAAATCCCAAAATCAAGCACATGCCGATGAACATACTCAAAATGATCAACACATCCAAGATAGAATCACTACCTAGGACATTCAGCAAACTGATCCTACAACAACTCATCGAATCTCCTTCATTGAGAAATCGACTTGAATATTCCTGCTCTAGAATCATCAGGAAAGCTGCTCTCTACGACTGGCAAATCAACCAACTCACTGCTTGTGCCTTAATAGGCAGACAACCATCGTGGGCAAAAATAATAGAAATTGGCTTAAAAAGCCTCTATAGTGATCTCTTTAACCATGGTAACATTAATGAAACCACTCAACTCTTCAACAAATATCCTAACATGGCACCATGTGTAAGAAATGATAAACTATGGTGGGGAATAAATCAGATGGTCAGTTGCAAAACAACTGAACTGATCTCAGATCAATGGAAAACAGAAGATCCTGACAACTACAAAATAATTGGTAAATGGCGAGTAATTGGTACTAAAACCAGATTTGATAGACATTTATCAACCATTGTAGGAAAATACAAGTACTTAACAAAAGAGACAAATTGTGTCTGCAATTCACCAATCAATGATCCCATTCACTGGGTTAATCAATGTCCTACAATAAACCAACAACGATCAATCCTACTAAATGAGTTGAATATTGAAGTCTCAGAAATAATTCCCTCCTATCTCCTATCGCCCTATTCCTACCCCTACTACGATTTATTAGAGGAAATATATCAGATACACATTCATCCCAAAATACTTAACTATCAAACAGCTAAAACCAGAAAAAGAACATTACCCCATCCTCCAGCAACTAAAAGAAAGAAAACCTAAACATTCACAAACTACATCAGCCACATAACCATATTTAATGAAACTCCTTAAATACAACATTGTAAAAGCTTCATAAACGGGAATGCGCTAAAAGCATCCCTTATGTACTACCTGTCTGAGCAACCTTAAATAAAAAAACTTTTGGTGTAAAAGTTGTAAATATTTGTTGAAAGTAGCAAGAAATTGAGACTGGATAAACACTAAACAAATCAAAGGTAAATATGAAAATCGTGCAACAGATTCTCTGTGAAGGAAAGATGCTTTACGGCTTGATGATTACTGTGCAAATAATTGTATTTCATTGAAAAGATAAAAGATTGGAAAGCGCCAGTTTGCCTAGACTTGGTGAAAATTTGATCACCATTGCGTTATTTTGCATTATTATTGAGAAACGAAAAATTGATTTAATCTCATCTCAACTAGTAATGACTTGAATTGAGACAGAGCTCTTGTGTATAAAGTTGATACTAAGTCGAGAGCACCACTTCACTTTATCTCAATGAGCAGACATGAAACAAAGTTTTATAGCATTAACACTTTTCATCTCTAATCATTGTTCAACAATGCATTTGGTTTACATTCAATGCACAATATTAGAGCATCCAAATTTGATCAAATTTCAATAAAAGCCATTGCAATGCACATTGAGTACCAAAAGACAAACCAAATTTGCCACCTTTGCCAACTCGTCTAGATGGCAGCATCGAGAAATGGTCTCCTGGATTACCGTTAAAGATGGAAATGGTTACTCTTAAAAAGCGACTTTTATCCTTGTACTTGAAAAAGGACTGCAAATGCCGGACAAAAATATTAGTTTCCTTAAGTTTACTTTCATTAAAAGTAACAAAAACAAAGTTGCTTCAAACTGCCATCTATTGTCGCTAAAAGTTGTCCTCCTTTTCTTTTTATAATTTTCATTGATTGAGTCCTAATAATATATCATAGATCACTACTGTTGGTAAGTCTATTCTATCTCATGGAAAAAATCAGAGAAAGCAATCTTTGTCAAATTTTTCAAGTTTTGATATTTAACCTTATTTTTTATGGGATTTTTCACCAACTAGCTGTTTTATCTTCAAGTTTTATTTCATTTTGCCCTCTTTATGATTCACTTAATGACGACATAGTCGACCAATGTTTGACCAATCGACTTCAAATTTTATATTCAGCTTGTGCTAGGTTGTTGGCTTGATACCTGAAAAAATGGTGCCTTTAAGTTCAGGCATTCTGTCTAAAATTTCATTTCAACTATTAAATATGAATGTGTCAATTTTTAGTTGTACTATTTTATAAACTGATCGTGTTTTTTACCATAAAAGTTTTACTTTCTAGATTTGCCTTACTTTGTTTATTGCTTGAGTATGTGACAATATGCTACAGTGTTTTTGTTATTTGAGCACACGAATTGATCATTTTATTTGTAAAACTCAGAAAACAGTCGATCAGAAAGATCTGAATAACAGGAATTAATCGTAATTAGAACTGTCGATTCTCATCGCGAGGTCTCACTTTAAACATTAATTTGATCTTATTGATGGCACTTACTGAAAGATAATTCTTTGAATGGTTTTACGAATTTTAATGGTTTCTGCAGAATTTCGCTCGAGAAAATTATAGCCTTTCAGTATTTTCATTACATTAAATCATGCTTGAGAAAAGTCCACAAATTTTAGAACGGCAAATTATATCTCAGGTGTGAGCAATGCGAAATGTTACCAATCTAGTAAGAGACGAAATGAAATGATTCGCTAAACTTGAGATTTCACTAACTAAATTTGGTTAACTACAATCAAACACCAATAATCTTTCAAGTAAATTGTATTTATCATGAAAAACTCTTATTCTCATTCAACAAATTATCGTTAACCAAACAGTTGAACTTTTCTGAATGTCATTTTGACCAGATCAAGTGCATAATAAAGATTCCAAAACGATTAGAAAAACATTTTTACTCAAAAATAAACGAAAAGATGAAGTGAGTTGAAAGTCAAATTTGGATCAGTAGATGGCAGCTAAGAAGCTATGATAAGACTCAAGTCCAACAATATTGAGTTTCAACGTTTGTTTACCTTAAAGTCCATAAGATGACACTCTAAGCATCTTTACATTTAAAATTGTCCAAAACCAAGTTCAATCTTAACATAAGTATGAAAACAATTGACTGAGCCATTCCAAGTCACAACTTTATCAATTTTGAATTTTGAAGTCATTTTAAACAAGGGAATGGAAAAGAAAAGTAACAAAAAATCAATTTTATTGGACTAATGAAGAACCAGATAATGCCAGTAAAGTCACTATTGACTGAGCAAAAAGTAAATTCAAAGGGGTTGAGAGGCTATTGAATTCCCTGGAACTGGTACCTCACTTTAACCTGAATATTAATCACAGTTAAGCTGGCAAGACACGAAATTCATCGATCAATAAATAGCAAAATGAAAATTGATATCAATTTTGAGTTGCTTTTGTCGAGGAAAATATTTAGTTTTTTTTCCCTCTTCTTTCAATCAACGATTCAATATGATTTCAAATCAAATGATAATGCAACACTTTTAGCACAAATCTATTAATGGAAATGAAAATCTTTTAAATCATCTTTAATACCAGTATTAATGATGGCAGGTAGGAGTTGATTGGTAACAGTTAATATAATTTCAAGTTATCAATCGATATGAATGATAAAGGAAAATCTCATTTTGTTTCTTCTTTTTTTTACCTTTTTTTCCAGATTCTCTCACTGCTTCTCAAACGATGTGTTGAAGTCTAACAGATTAACATTATCAACATTTACCATTGTGTCTAACTGAGAGTGAACCTCGTCATCAGCCAAGATCCTGACGATGATGTCGTTATAATCATCATGATAACAAGCAACAATTTTTTTTCTTTCTTTTCTTTTTTTTCTTCTTCTTCTTGTGTTTAAAGACTTTACTTTCAACACAACATTTCAAACTAGCATATGGAATTAAGCCAGAGAACGCAAAGAAAAGCTCATCATCAGCTCAAGAACTTTGGGTAAAAGATGTTCATGTTAATTAGAATGATGAACGTAAATGAAGATTGTTAAAATAACCTTGTCAACAATTTCATTAAATTGTTTTACTTTTCAAACTTGAGATGAAACTTTTGGTTGATTAAAGCAGCTCAATTTGACTAGACAATTTGATTGTAATGATTTCACTTGATTTTGTTTGTGCAAATGGCGAGTCTGAATAGTTACAAATATTAATTACATTTGTAACTATTCCTTTGTTTACAGAAGCACAAATTATCATTTAATGATGATTTGATGGCGTCAATTAATCTCAAGAGGATGAATGAAATGAAAAAGAGGGGCAAAAATATGACAGTAAATATGAGGTGATGTGTATTTAAATATAAAGAAGTCAATAAATAATGAAATGAATAATAAAGGTGAGATGATGATGATGATGATAAGGAATAATAATAAAGATTGTTTGCTGTTTGATTTGTTTGGTTGCTGACAATTGCCAGATAATTGTGATACTCATTAATACTTATAAGATGTTGTCGGCGTTTCATTATGTTTAATTGTTGTCATTGATTATGATTAGAGAGACCCGAGGACTCGGCACCTTGGCGCCAATCAATACTTGTATTTATGGACCCTTAAGGAGGAGTTGAGAGTGATCATCATTCTCATCATTCTCATCATTTGTGATCATCATTTTTCATCGTTTCTCATCATCATCATAAGGAGTCTCAATAAGGTGACTCCGTGAAGGGAGTTTAGGTGGAGTCTCAAGTAACCCAAGTATAAGCTGAGTAGGTTGAGTCAAAACAGCTCAACAGTAAAGTTACATTGGGAAAATGGGAGGAACGAGACTCTTCTTATTGGTTACAATTGCTCTTCATCTTTCTTCTTCTTCTTCTTCTTTCTTGCTTCTCTTCTTTTCTCTCTTCTGTTTTCTCTCTCTCTCTTCTCTCTTCTTTCCTCATCCTTTTTTATCCAATTTTGCCTGACCTCATAACAAACGTTACTTCTTCTTGTTTGTCTTGTTAATCATATTTTTGTTTCTCAGTTTTGTTTTGTTTTTGATTGACAGACATCATCAACTTGATCATCATCTTCTTGATCATCTTCATCACACCATCATCTTCACCATCGTCACCACCATCATCATCCAGTCACCTTTGACCCTTTCCTTTTATTCAGTTTACTTTGCATTCACCTTTGGATTTAATTGACTGTCAATGGTCAAAAGGATAAACTTGTTATTATGCTTATTACCAATTTGGATTTAGTTATGACCACAGGTTTGAGGAAGAGCAATAACAGTAATCATAAAAGTTCATCAATGTCCACTGAGTCCAGATCCTCAGGAGGAACACCTCTTGTTAATAGCAACTCTAACAACACCAACAACACCAACAACTCTAGTAAATCAGGTTCATTAGCGAATAGACCATCAACTGATTTCTCCATCGAAGCCATCATGGGTCGATCATCCAACGATCCCATTCAACATCAACAACATTCACCTCCATTCTCCCCTTTACCTTTACCTTTAAATGGATTCTCTTGTTCATCAACCTCATCATGTTCAACCTCATCCCATGGACTAACCAAGAATGGAATGGATGAACATGCAATCGAAGCCAATTCACCTTCACTAAGTCCACCCTCAATCGACGTGGATTACAACTGTTCACCTCCACCAATGGAGAGCTCCTTTGATTGCCATTCACCTGGCATTCAGTCACCTCTCAGGTCACCCATACGATCGCCCATCAGGTCACCCATTCGGTCTCCTGTTGCCTCACCCTCACACCACCTCGAATCTCCTCATCCAGGGAACATGGATGATGGTCGACCCATGTCAGGTACACTGGACAGGAACACTCCTTCACCTTCACCTTCAACCGGATCAACTAAAGACGGTTCCTCTTCCTCATGTGGACCCAATCCATATGCCGATGCAATCAAACCCAAATGCAACTGTGAAGAGTTGGCCGGAGTCAAATGCCATCTAGAAAACAAAGAGCTTTGGGATAAATTCAATGAACTTGGAACTGAAATGATAATCACCAAACAAGGAAGGTAAGTTGTCAATCAATTTTACATTAAATCTTTCATTGACCCAAATCAACTATAAAACACGCAAAACACCAAAACCAACAATAAATAAAAGTAATTGATACACACAAAACAAGACCAAAAATCCCAAAACACAAATTACTAACCGATAAAGTCTAATCTAGAATAGGATAAAAACTGAAACTAAAACAAAACCTCAAGGTAAGCCATTGTCTATAGAGTTACCAGATAAAGTTGAGCCAAAAGATGAATCAAGAAAAAAGGTTAAAGATGGTGCAAAGAAGATGAAAAAGTATTTTGATGATGATGTTGAAGGAAAGAAAAAAGCAGAAGCAAAATGAACAAAAAAGTATCTTTTGATTATACGAACAGCTAAACTAGAGATTGAAGAAAGGCCTGAAAAGAGAAAATGAATTTTTCTCTCTTCCTCATGGAATGATTTTTTTCCGTAAAAATTTCCTATAACAGAACATCTAAAGACAAAAACAAGAATAAAAGAAGAAATGAGATTTCATCTTTAGATTACAGTAAGCAAGTGTAAAAGGTGAAATAAGAAAAAGAAAGAAAAAGAAATAAAAAAAACAAGAAAATGATACTTTTGCTGAATCAATTCTCCATGAATACCCTATATTCCAATAAGTAGAGAAATCGTTCAAGAAACTTTCATGATGACGTTTAATATCATCATTTTCTCTTCAGAATTTTTCTTTTTCTTCTCTCTCTCTCTCTCTCTTTCATCGTCAACATCACCTTTTTTACTTTCCTCTTAACATGTTTTTATGAAATGAAGAGACAACAAAAAAGCGTCTTGTTATTGCCAATGAAATTACCTTTGAAACGCCTACGGCAACGTAAGCTTAACGAAAAGGCCAAAAATCATGAAAAGTTTAATTTGGTTCATTTTGTATTATCAGTTGAAATCTTTCCAAAAAAACATCAAAACTTTCAACAGAGAGAAAAAAATTGTCACCAACTTTTTTTTTCTTCATCATCATTGAGAGACTAAAATCATGAATTTTTATTTTTCTTCATTATCTTAACGATTTAGTGGTTTTTTGCTTTCATTTATCTTTTTACCTTCTTTTTTTACTTTTGCCTAAGATTCAGATAAAAATTACTTAGCAGTACATCTTGGTTATAATTATACAACATTGAAAAGTTGATTCAATGGTTAATATTTGATTTGTTAACTTTGATAAGAGTTTGCAAGTTGAGATTGAAAAGTGTCTGGTTAACAATGGCCATGTTTTTGTTGGCCTTTTCAAGTTTCAACTTGAATGGTTAATTGAATATTATTTAAAGGGTGAAAGTAAAGGAAAGGAACTGATAACATCGAAACTGGAAAAACTTGTGAGTCAAAGGTAAAAAAAGTAATCCTTTATTATTAAGAGTTATAATCAGAGGTAAGACCTTTGACTCATTGACTTGAACTATCCTAGCCACTAGATAATATCGGAATTTTCAACTTTCGACTCAACAAGCAAACACTTTTTTTTCAACACTTTACTGTGATAAATTAAAGCTAACCCATTTCCAGATTTTAAGACAATTTCATGCTCAACTAAAAAGCTGTTGCTAATCTTATCAGTCTTTTGTCATCTTGAATTTGTTTTGAAATTTGAAAATGTTTGCCCCAAAAACCAATGGCTATTTTGTATTTGCTTACCGATAACGCTTCAATTATTGTCAAATAATCAGCTCGAAAAATCTATTGCCAACTTTATAATGTCATCTATTTGTATAATTATATTGAAAGCATCGACATAATTTACCAATTTTCACTCCTCCGTCTATACTAATCAGATGCTGAAAGAATCCAAAGTAGAAACAGAATAGGAGTGAAATTGCGAAAATAACACTTCTTATCAAACATGGACTTTACTCGAGCTCATTTAGCCTTTTAACCATAAATTAAAATTTTCAATTTTTCCTTCAAACTTCAGATTGGAATTGAGCAAACTGATAACCTTGAATTTTAAAATCAATAATTGAAACATTTTTTACCTTTCCAACTAATGTGACAATGGGTTTGCTTCAATCTCATCTATTCCATCGAGTTGATCAATATTTAGTTTTAATAAAATCTAATCATTTTAATCTCAACTACTCCAATTGAATTTCCCGAGATAAGCAACGAAAAGTCTCTCGAGTGAAATTTGGCCTCAAGAAAAGACATCAAAATGAAACTTGGGAAAAGCCTCAAGACTCAGAGTCAAGTGAAGATTTGATTGTTTGACATTTTACTTACAATACTTTAACATTTACATTTTGAAGCAAAGTTTAATTCAACAGTAAACTTGTTTCAATTGTTATCATTTCTATTTTATTGTATTATTCAAAACTTTTGTCAACTGATTCATTTATCATTAATGGTAATCATTAAGTTTGCTATCAATTATGATCCAAATCCATTGTTAATATTGACCTATTCAACGTTAAAATCAAACTCCAAAGCCAAATTAAGAGAAAGTAAAGAAACGTAAAATTGATCAATTTCCCTGTCTATCAAGCAAACAATTTTTGCTTCAAAATAACACGTTTAGACAACGATAAAAAGTAAAAAAAAAGTGAAACCAGCAAATACTCATTTCTTTCCAATGAACATAATGTTGAGATTTAAAGACAAAAACGCTCTTTACAACTTTTCTTGACAGTTTTTGAAACAAAGATTTATCAACTGCTACAATCACTTCCTGAGCTCAATGTTAACCTCAACATGATTGTCTTTTCCTTTCGCTATTTAACCTCATCTGCAAGTCTGTAGGGAATCTCAAGACGACATTGATACAAGATGCAAAAAAAAGATATTTTTTGATAGCAAAAGAAAGAGAAGGAAAAGGACGAAAATTTCACCTGCAATTCAATCCAATCGTCAATATTCAGACAAACTCAACTTTTTTTCCCATTTCCATTCATTTTCTCTCGCAATTTAATCAGTCCTTTTGCAAATTCAATCTCAAAATTTGCCTTGTAGTTGGACTCTGGTGACCAAAAATGGCAAAATCCAAAGTCGCACAGACAACCTTAGAAACGGCCCTTTTCACATTGATACATTTGAATAGGCTAAATAAATTGTGAGAATCAGTTGAACCATTATCTTCGTAATCGTTAGCATGGCGAAAAACAATTAATCTGCAGACAATTTTCTTAATGAACATTTTAACCAGTTAAGCTAACCTGACAACTTGCAGAATCATTTACCTTGTTACAATGAGTAAGAAAAGATTGAGTGAAAAAGGCAAGCATTTAATAGCGTCTCTAAATATACATGTAAGTATATTAAATAGGTAAATACAGCATCAGTCAGTCAACAGGGTTTGTTACCTTGTAAACTTGAACAGACCCATTACTAAACGTGTGTTTGTGTGTGTGTTTGCTTTGTGTGTTTCTTGAGTGTTTCAGCTTTACTCTCACCTTGTTTACACCTTATTTCACAGAAGTGAAACAATAAGCGAGTAAACTTCATAAATAACTGTCAAAATCAGGGTTACAATTAAATTAGTTAGTTAGTTTGTTAATGATAATAATTACTTGAAAAACAAAATAAAATAAAACGTTATAATAATAATGGCAAATGGTAATAATAAAGTAGAGTCTTAAAAAGTATAATAAAACTGTCAAGTAAAAAGTAATATCAGTTATTTGTTACAAAATAAAGAGGCGCACGAAATGGTAAAACTTGTTGTCTTCAAGAGTCACTTTAATTGGTTATTAAAACATTGTTAATCTGACAATAAAACTCTTCAATTGTCATTTTAGAACATTTCTTTTTTTCGAATTTTTTTTTTTGCTTCTTCTACTCCTTTTGTTGTTTTCAATATTTGACTCGCACCATGACTGGGATTACTTGTGATGGAAGGTGAAATTGGACTTTGCAATTGTTAATCAAAATAGACGTTTTATCAAATGCTTATCGACAATCCGGTAGCAACTACTGAGGATTAACAGTAACAAAATGATCAGGTAATTAGGGAGGAGTAGTTGAGAATGAAAATGATTAAAGTAAAATGAAAAGAAAATTTTACTCCATTTATTCATGTATAAATTTATCTAAAAGATAATTGGTTAAAAATGAGTTTCAGGTGGAAACAGAAGCAGGAAAGAAGGAAAATTGAATAACAATTGAACATTTTGTTGTTGACTTGTTCATCTTTTTTAACCTTTGAAACGGTTAAGATTGTGAAATAGAAAAAGTTTCATTGTTAGTTTCATTTCATTGTTACGTGTTGATTCAGATAAAATTCAGATAAAATTTACTCTATAAATAAAGTTTTGCGTCATTTTTCACTTTTTTTAAAAGAAAAGGTTTCTCTTAAAGTTTGGTTAAAAAGGACAAAATATGTGTTCGATGAGGATTCCATCGGAAGTTTTATTATCATCAAAGAAGATGAAATCAAAAATCTTCTGACTTGAATATCATGTGTTGCGAGAGAATCGATTTATATTTACAGGAAAATCTATCAATTGATTAGATCGCAACATCTCTATTTCAAAGTGATGACAATTAAAAGGTAGCTATTTTTCAACGAAAACATGTCTAACAACTGATTTAATCTTTAGCTACTTCAATGGAAGGTTTATGCATGTTGACAATGATTAAAAAGTTCAAAAGTCAAAAAGTCCGATATAATCTAGTGATTAGGATAAGTTGTAGTTTAGTTAGATAAACTCTAAGTCATTGGTTAATCTGACATATTTATATATCTTTTGTTTCTGTACAGTCAGCTCTTCAAGTTTTCAACATAATTTCCCTTTCATTACAAAGGTGTTTGCTTTGTCAAATTTTCATTTCAAAAAGGGTTGCATTAATAAAAGGCAACCTTGCTGGTGATTAGTTAAATGATGCTCGATAAATCAAGCTAGACCCAACAGGCGAAATTTTTTTGAACTGATTTAGTCATATTCATAGAGATTCACTTTTACCTCGGCCTGGTAACAATAGATCAATTGTAATGAAAGAAAGACAAAGTTTTTATCAGTGAGTAAAGAGTTGAAAATCAGTGAACAAGATACTTATACTTTTTTTCATCTTACAGTCGAGATAGGAAAGAGCGATTAAAAGAGAGATCATTAAAGATTAACAAATCATATGAAAAGATCAGTATACTTTCCAATCGATAATCTATTGATAGAAAAAATTGAATGCTGCATTTTTCGGTGTTTTTGTTCACTGTCTTGATAGATAATGAAAAGGAAAAGGCGCCCAACTCTGAGCAATTTAACGTTAAATGCATTTCCATTGTGTGTGAGTGATCAAAGACAAAAGGATGATTCAATAGGAAAAGATGAACCAAACAAAAGTCAATATTGAACTCGATAAACATCACCGTAGCCCAAGTTAACCTCATTTTGACCTTTCTTCAGTTTCCTTCATCACATTAACCTTCCAAAGTAACTGTTCAAGTATCAATAGACAAATGTTTTCCTTGGCTTTTTTGTTCTCCTTTTTTTTCCAAGATTAACAATCAATGATTACAACTGATGAGCTTATTTAAGCTTCCGATTTCTGGGTGCCATAATTATCATCCCTTCGTGATGCCTTTTCTTCCCTTCTCATCCATTCTCCCACAATTTTCAATTATATTGTGCTTCTTCTTTTTCTCTCTATCACATCATGTTAATCATGTTCAGTGACAAAAAAAATCACTCTGTTAATTTACAATTTCACTCTCCTTCTCATTCATAACTTTATCCATCATTTGCTTCACCACCTAATCTTGAGCCTTTTCAATCTCACCATCTAAAAAACAAAGAGAAAAGAAGAAAACTTCATCTTTATCATCTCGGCTCAATGCATCGGCACTTTTACATTCATTCATCCTTACAATACTATTTCCGGTTTCACTTGCAATTTTATTTTCCAAATCTTTTTCAAATCTTGTTAAAGCCTCAAAACAAAACCACGAAAAGAGCAAAACTCTGAAATCTATATTCACTATAAACTGAAAATGATGAACAGTCAACACAAATTTCACCCAAAATTTCCTCTCAAACTGTCTCAATCAACCTTTCACACACTAAAACACACAAACAGTTTCAACCAAGTTTTGAACAATCTTAACTTTCGATAAACTTTTCATTTCATTCAAATTCCTACCAGTTTCAATTCATTTTGTAAAATTGTCTTTTCGAGTTTCAAAAGTCAGCATCTGCAAAAGCAAGAGTCTCTCGAAATTTCAACATCGACATTCGAAGCAAAATTTTTCTCCATTTTTCTTTTGCTTTGCGCTTGTTAAGAGTCAACTTGAAATTGATTTTCAGTTGAGTTAATCATGAGGTAGTGAGAGGACTTTTTAAAATTGGTCGCCTTTTCAACAAAAGCTAATTAATGAAAAAACAGTTATAAAAGCAGTTGAAGCAAAATGTGGTTAAACTGATATTTTTGTGGTTCCTTTTAACAATAAAGGAAACAAAAAGGCTAATTATTTTGACAAATTAATAAATTAGTAACTATTATTAATGATTACTGGTTAATCAATTTTCCCAATCCAAAGGTTCGTTTATCATTACCATTTATTATCATCAGTATAATTGATCAAATTAACCATGGTTGTCATGGTAATGGTGTAAGTGTGATTGATTTAAAATGCTAATAAAAGCAATGTTCATTGATGATAGCATAAAGTAGTAGAGAGAAAAGTAGAAAAAAAAAATGTTCTTCTCTTCATTTCTTTTCCTTTCAGGTAATAACCATTTACAATTGATTACCATTGATTGTTATCACAATTATATAAATCTGCAAATTCCCTGGGCAACCATCATGAAACAAAAACACACAATTTGATTATTCATTTAACCTCATTGATTATGCATTGTCAGTGTTACCCTTAATGTTACAATTATGGTTTCATTATTAGATTGATATCAAAAGTGATTGATTACAATGGTCAACTTGAATGGGTAAAAACAAAAGTTCAAGTCGAGTGTTTACATTTGACTGTTGACTAGTCAAAATGGGAAAATGATGAGATGAAATTGTTTGCATATTTGCAAGCTTGAAAATGATCAAGGAAGAAAAAGAAGAAGAAAAAAAAAAGTTTTGCTTCTTTTCTCTGATAATGATGATAATGAAAGAATAGAGTATAAAAACGAAATCTTGGGAGGTCGTTCAAGATGATGAAGAAAAGGTTTCTCTTCAAAGAGGAAGATTCTGTATAACATTACATTTAAAGATGGTTCATCATTTTACATTTCATCTTCATTACTCTAAGTCTATTTAGTTGCCCCTCTCTCTACTTGCCAACATCATCTTCTGTCATCTTCTCATCTTAATGACAGTTAAACTCAATTTAAATGTAATTATAAGGAAAATCTGTTTTTACTCTCAACCATTGGTCACAACACACTTGACTTTCATCATTTGGTACTTAACTGTTTATGCTTGGACTACAGAATTCAATGTTATCCAAAGATTTTCTTTTTTTTTCTTCTTCTTCTTCACTCAACATTTATAAATATATTGTGAATTACTTGTCTTGGTTAACATTTTGCAACATTTTGAAAACAGTTTGTGTTCATTTGCTGTGTGTGGTGAACATTGCAAGATATTTATATTTATCATTTATGACAGAGATTCATTTGCTACATTTTTGCAACCTCATCATCATCATAATCATCATAATCATCATCATCTTCATCAACAAGAACAACATCATTTTCTTGTAAAATGATAAGCTTTCCCTGTCTACAGGGTAAAATAAGAAGGCAAGGTGAACACACTCCTCCTCCTACATGTAAAAACCATTGAACAGACGAGGCATTTACTTGTAAATGAGTTTGCGAAGTTGAACAAGAACAGAGATGAAGAAGAAGAAGAAATAAGATGATAAAGATGAGGAAGGAAGGAAGGAAGGAAGGGAAAGATGAGAATTGGCAGGAGGCTGAAAATGATGATGATGAAAGATGAGAGGGAGGCAAGAATTAGGTACCTTATTTGGAATGAATTTCATTCCGATTTTTTTTTCTTCTTCTTCTTGCTCTCTGTAAGTATTTCACAAGTTTAACCTTTAAGGCGTTTGCGCTCACATTTAACAAGTCAAGGTTTATGCGTGAAAAGAGGCAGAGAAACATGTTTATCCAATGGGCAAGAGCTGGGTTAGGTAGCATTAAAAAAGGTAACATGATGAGGTCGATTATGATGATCAAGATATAGATTGAGACCACCAATAATGATCGAAATTTTTCTTTCTTTTTTTTCCTATTTTCTCTCCTTTCGGCTGCATCATGAAAATTTAATGTTAACTTGAAAATCATTCATTTTTTTTCTTGCTTTCCTCTAATCATCGTCATCATCATCTTCATCAAAAAACTACAACATGAACATCACAAAAGTCAACTGTTGAAGTTTATTCTTAACTTTTTTTCATCATTCTTTTCTTAACCATTAAAAGATGAACTTCAAGTGATGAACATGATAATTAGAATGTTGATAATGATAATGATGATGATGATGTTGATGATGAAAAATAATGATATTGATGAAGAGCAGAGAAAAAGTAAAAGTAAACATTTTCGTTGTGTTGGTTTAAGAAGTTTTAAAATCTCTTTTTCTTCCACTTCAGATTAAATTCATGGAAAGAAAAAGTTTCAATTAAAAAGTTTGCAAATTAGTTTTATTGTAACTTCAAATGTAACAACAATTTTCACTCTTCACAGTTGAGCTTATTGTAACAATCAAAATTAACGATGATAATAATGGTGGTTAATTAGCCAATCCAAGCAACTTGTGTGAACACATTTTCAGTTGAATTGTCGCTAAGATAATTAATCACAGGCAACACTTGTTGATATTGAATGGAAACGACTCGATATTAAGATGTTTAATGAGGTGATTCACGACTTTATCAACCATTTCATGCCAACTTATCGGTTTGCTGAAGAGTTTTGGTGAAAAGTTGAATCAAGAATATCAAATTTCGAAACTTTTCTTTTCTCAATTTTCCCTTTTCAAATGTTAACTTTTACCACTTTAACATTTGTAATTCAATCATCATCAACCTCATGATATTTATCAAAGTTATCAACAGAATATTGAATCGTCAGAAAGGAAAAAGAAGTTGAATTTTTGTAGAAAAAAAAGAAAGAATTTTGCCTTTTATCGTTGCCAAAAATTTCTACAACTTTTTTCACTTTCATCATCATCATCACCTAATTATCAGCCTCTCATCATGAAATTGGCAACCGTTGGTTTGACTTGATTAATAAATGGTAAAATTAAAGTGAACAAAAAGTAGTTGAATCAACATGAAACTTTTTCATGAAGAGTGAAAGAGAAGAAAAAAAATGAGTTTCCAATTTTTCAATTTCCACTCAATTATTCGAGTTAATTGATTACAATTTTAATACTGTTGACAAGGCGAAAGGGTTGGAAAGTGATAAAACACTTTTGCTGACAAACGAAAAAGTATTTTGTCAAGAAAAGAGGAAAACATGGAAAGATGAAAGTGGAAAAGGTAAGAAAAGGTGAACCAAAATGAAGTGTAAAAATGATGAGAAGAGGAAGGAAAAGAGATTCATCAAAATTAACCCTTTAACTCATTGCTGCATTAAACATTACCAGGTAATGATGAAGAGAGTGAAGAGAAGAATAAAAAACTGTCGCGATAATTTTTTTTCCCTCTTTTCACTGGAAAACCAAAAAAGCGTTGTAAAAAGGCGTTCATTTTGACACCTTTTACCTTGTATTTTGTGTTTCCAATGACTTTAAAGACTATCATTACTCTTGAACATGGACACAAAGTGAATGCTGAAGCCACAGAGTCAAGAGAGTAACACAAAGATAAAGGCTTTCCCTTGAAAGATGAACATCATGTTTTGCGATTATATTTCAAGATGTATTCACTAACCTTCAGAGTAAAGGTATAATTATTCACGCCATCTTATAAGTCAAAGCTTCAATTATTTGGCCTTTTCTTTTTTTTCTCTGCTAATTTTGTCTCTCTTTTCTTTGCACCATCCTTGCTCATCATCATCATCTTCTGAAATGAAATTTTCTCACTTTCATCTTCTGTTCTTTGGTTGAACAAAAACAAAAATGAAACAAAACAAAAGAAGCAAAATTTAAATCAAATTGACTAACCTATGACCATCATCAGTATAAGTGAAAAGGAAAAGATGGTCAACATTTTTCTTCTTCTTCTTTTTCCATCTTCATCTTTTCTTTCCCACTTTCATCTTCTCAGTTTGCTCATGAAAGAAGAGTTGTGATAATGCTTTATATCCGGTGAAGCTTATATCCTGCCAGTCCCAATAGGCTTGAAACACGCAAATTATCATTTCCAAAAGGCTATCATTTAATGTTGAGCTATTTAATGTGAACATATTAAGGTGCACCTTGTCTTGGCCTTCAAGCGTCTTTTCACGACACTCATGAGCCTATCTTGTTTCATGTGATATTTGATGACTGAAAGTGAAACCTACAATTATGCCAATTACCAATTTAGCAATCAAAACTTTTCGCACTTGTGTAAATTCATTTTGAGAATTTTGAAGAAAATTTTTTTCTCTTTGCTGTTGTTTCATTTGTTTTTTTCCCCTTATTATTCAATCGAGTGATTTACAAACATTTAACGGGTCAAATGATGTTCCTTTAACCTTTCACTTTAAGCGTAATATTAATGTTGACTCTTTTCTCGTGTTCAGACGAATGTTTCCCACAGTTCGAGTCTCTTTTACTGGAATCGATGTTAATACTAAATATCTAGTTCTTTTGGACATTGTACCAGTCGATAATAAACGATATCGTTATGCATATCATCGGTCTTCATGGTTAGTCGCTGGTAAAGCAGATCCACCTTCACCAGCTCGTCTCTACCTTCATCCTGATGCACCCTTTTCAGCCGATCAACTGAGGAAACAAGTTATTACCTTTGAAAAGGTCAAGTTGACCAACAACGAAATGGACAGATCAGGCCATGTAAGTAATCCATTTTCACATTTTACTCTAAATTGATTAATTTATCGCAATTTTCGCAATGTCATTTTTCTCTTGAAATGATGTTGACCTGAAGTTGATTTGCATTTGCTGTTCGTGATTGAAACGTAAAGAGTTAAACTAGCTTTTATGATTACCTTGTAATTGAGTCTTTTCAGGCTAATTATGCATCATAAAGAAAAGGTGAAACCAGAGATTAACACTTTTTTTCCGTTTTAATTAGTTTCTTTGCCCAATTAATAATGTGTGGTTAAACAATTTTCTTGTAAAACCTGAGAGTCAATGAATGACTAAAGTAAAGTTGAATCAGTTTTTTGCATAAACTTGCATTCATTAGCACATTATCAACAAATCGTAAGCAAAGTAAAAGAAGGAGAAAAGGTTGAAAAAAAAGAGAGATTTCCTTCTCTCTGGCTTTTGCTTATCATTAACTTTATAATGAATTGAAAAATAATAACAATGATAATGGCAATGAGAATGATATTAATATTAATTAGAAATTTAAATTTCGACTCACGTCCATTTGCGCTTTTCTTGTGAACATATTGAACACGCCTAACCTTTTAAAAGTAAAATAATTATCCAATTTGCAAATTGTGATTAGTTAATCAAAGTTGCAAGGGAAAGGTAAAAGAATCCAAAGACTGGAAAGTCAAATCTCGAATTGGCTCGAACGAGAATCAAACAGCGAATTGAAGTTAGTGGTTAAATGAAAAAAATCATTGACTTATCTTGAAATGTTTATCGTTCAAAGATCGAAGTCACTTGGAATTTGCTTTTTGACGTTTTCGTTGGTTTTGTTTTTGGAAAGTTTTTTGTCGTTGGAAAAGATGATTAAGGGAAAAGAGGAGATGAGATTTTTTTTTGATTACCAAGACGATAATAATGATGAAAAGTAGACAATTGATAAATAGTTGGAAAAAGGAAGTCAACTTTTCATCTTTTTCCTTCTCTTTTTCTTCTCTTTTTCGGTGTTTACTTGAGATATTTTTGTTCGGATTTTTCTTGCTTTCCTCTCCGTTTATTTCACCTTGCATCTTCAGTTGTGCACGGATGAACGAGATGAAATATTAGCTGCAATCACGCCATCTAAATTAAACAAGCCAACATGAAAACAATGAGTAGCTTGAGTCAACCAATGGTCATTCAGATTCATGGGAATTTTATTTAAATTTTAACATTTTATTGCATTAAGAAGGAAAAAGGTGAGATTTTCGTCTGTTTTCCGATTCTTTTTAAACTCAGTGGAAAGGGAAAGTAGCCAAGGTAAAGTTAATGAAACAACATAAAATTAACGTTCCTCTTGATTCATAGGATTGAAGGGTCAAGGTTAATTTGTTACCAGTTCTTTGATCAGTAAATAGCCTTTGATATCAAAGATTAGTTTCAATTAATTGTGTTTACACAAATGTTGTTTGCAACGAAAAATAATTACTTTGATTAGCAAGGTGGGCTTGATGAAGAATGAGAAAAATTTCTGATTCTCATCTAAAGTAGTCATGAATGAAATTTGATTCCAGAAGCAAAAGTCGAATCAACAGTTGCAACTGGAATTTGGAGAAAAAGTGAAAATCTTTTCTATTCAATCTTCCATCAACAAGAATTTTGCAAAACTTTTATCAAGATCGACTTCACAAAGAAACCAACTGTTTCTTAGACAAACTCAAGTGATCATGAAAAGCAAATCAATCGGGTTGAACAGCTGCAATAAAAAGGCTCATAGAATTGAAATTTTTCGAGAAAACATTTTCACTGAAAATGGAAAGAAGAGTTTCTCATTTTAATCGTGTTCCCTTTTCTTCTTCTACAGATAGTATTAAATTCAATGCACAAATATCAACCTCGAATACATCTAATCATACGACGTGATGGAAGCAATTTTGATTCACCTTTAATCGACATGGAATCTGAACGATTTCGAACCTTTGTCTTTCCAGAAACTGTTTTCACCGCTGTAACTGCCTATCAAAATCAACTTGTAAGTTTTATTCATTTATTCAAATCAACACAAACTCTAATGTTAACCACACAAACATGAACCTAAAAAAAACTCAATTGACCAACAAAACCAGTTTACAAGTTGCAAGACACAAGCAAAGGCAGATTATCACATTGGCAAATGGTTTACCTCGAAACACGTTTTACATTGTAAACTTTAATTGAAATGGATTAACCATGAATTTAAATTTTGTGCCTTTTTGGTTGCTGCTTAAAACTCAAAATTGTAATCAGATTAAATTTCAATTTTGTTGATTATATCTGTAAACAGTAAACACTCGAGACGCTCAACTGCAACACACTCAGACCAACACTTGGAGCACTTAGTTTGTTTGATAAATTATCAAGTTGAAATTTGCTCAGAGAAACCAGAAAAGAGTGGTGAAGAGAGAGAGAGAGAGAGAGAAAAGATGAAATAAAAAAGTGACTTTACTCGAGTTTAATTCAATTTAAATAAAGAAAAATTACCTTTACTTTTCAATTTCGAGGGTCCTTTGTGGTTTTAAAGTTTCATTTTGTTCAAATTACAATTCTAATAATGCAATAGCAGACGCTTGTTTTGCTTTACATTTGATAATTTTGGGCAACCATTAATTTTATTGATATTGTTACACGATTATGTTTGTCTCTTTTTTTTATCACACAAGTCAGGTTTACCTGTTAAATGGGCTTGAAATAAATCTTTACCATTATCATGATTGTTGTACATGGAGGTTGAAGTTTGACAGAATTTTTGATCTTACTTTTGAACAACCTTTTTTTTGGCTCCTTCAAATGTTACAATTTTTATCATCATCTTGATTAAACCTTTTATGTAGGCTTTAATGAGCATCATTTTATTGCAATTAATTTTCACACAAAATTGTCTTGTTTTGTTTCATCGAGAAACAACTTTTCAAGCTTTTTACTTTGCTATCATTTATTTGTATCAAATGTGCAACTCTTTAAATGTTTATCGCGAGTTGAACAATTTTGGGAATCACGCAAGTGAATAACATTTTAACAACACTTTAGATATGTTTAATGTTAATCCTTTCACTGGAAATGTTTATTTGACTACTTTTATATTCATTTCAATTTCATTACCTTTTACTTTGATTGATATTGATTGATTGGCCAGTGAGAAAATGTTTTTTTTTGGTAAAAAAAAGATTGTAAAGAGTGGAGAGAGAAGTGTTCACATCCACATGATGAAATGATAAGAGTATTGACGGATTGTTTCCTTTTGTTTCTTGTTTAATGAAGAGAAAACAAGTTTCCATGATGAGGTAGAATACGTTTTCATTGAGAAGTAAGGTGAAAAAGTTTAGAATCTCTCTGGGCAGTCTAGCGGCTTTGAAATTCATCTGCTAATTCAAAATTGTTATAATCGATTTTATAAACGTATTAAAGAAAATATTAGATTGAAATGGGTCTATTAAGGCCGATTAAAAAATTAAATTTTCATTGAAAATTTGGATTTGGAAATTTTTATCAATTTGTTATGATTGGGACGTAATTTTCATTTGATCATCAATTACTTTGAAAATATCCGATATAGTCTAATGGTTAGGATACCAAGTAAGACCGCTCTTTCTTGAAAAGATAACGCTTTCTTATAAACAAATTGTACTAACATTCAATAAGATTGCGCAGCTGAGGACAACAATGATAATTCAAAAGTCAAATCAGTGGAGTGACATCTAGTGATTTACCAATAACTCGACTAGTTTATGATTTACTGATAATCTAATATCTTTGCAACACAATCTTTGATCTAATAGCTCTTTTAACACGCAATTTTACTTTATTTTGCTTTGTTTACTTCTGAAAATTATTTTTTGCTGCTATGACAGGATCGATTGTAGATCGATTAGATTTTTTAAATTCAAGACGAAAAATCGATTTTTAATCAAACTCTTATATTGTGAAGTGATTTTTTACTCAATCATTTTTCAATGTCAATGAAAATAATAGGTTGACGATTAAATAAAACTAACAAAAGCAGCATTTTGATGACTTAATGAAGACCATGATGTAATCAGTGTGAAAAGATGGGGCAAAGCATCATTTGTGTATTTAAAAGAAGGCTGGCAATCAAAAAAATGGGCAGAAAACAAATTGTTATCCCTATCAAAGTACTAATGGTAGTCAGTATATTTTTTCAATTCTCAGCGGAATCATCAAGGTGACCAATTATTTAATCGTGTGAGTGAGCTGCGAGTCATTTAAATGAGATTTATAGTTAATGAGTCCCTTGAGTTGATCAAGTTTTTAACACAAAACAAAACTGGCGCAAACACAAAAACAGCAACAGCAAGACAGAAAGACAAAAACATAAAAATAAAAAAAAAACGTTGAATAAAATGAGCAGTCAAGTTGATTTAAACATGAACTGCAAAAGCGTAAAGAAAAAAAGTTATGCAAAAACTCAGAGAGCAACACTAAGGGTACATTAAAGCATTGCTCTGAGGATAATTCAATGACAGCCTCCAGGGCATTTCTGTAGTCATTTTTAAAGTAATAATAATCATTGAAGTTTTACTAACTTACTCACTCCAAGTTGTCACTTTTCACTCTCTCTCTCTCCCACGCTCGGTTGGCGTGTTGATTATGCTGATTGCAAGGGTGTTACTTTTGGCAGATTGGTTACTCTGCAAGTGGAAAGACGGACACAAAATATGATAATATATTCGTATAATGATAAGTGAAAGTGTACACATCTTGGTCGCTTTGTGCCCCTTTTTACGTATCCATTATCATCATCATTATCATCAAGCATACATTTTATTACCTCTTATTAATTGTGATGAGCAGCTCGGCTGAGCTTTCAGCCTTTCTTCATTCGCTCTCTTCTGCTGTTACGTTGTTGACCCTTGGGAAGTGTAACGTTAACTGATGGTGTTTCTGTGTAAATTGTGTGTGTGTGTGCAAGTATGAAGGAGTGGTTACGCTAAATATCTTATTCCGACGTTTTTCGCATTCATCAACATCTTAAAATGTTGTTTCATGTCAACTCAAGTGTACAAACTTAACGTCTCTCTGTATATATTTTATAGAGTGTCACCAATCTTGAGGATAATAATGATATCTTGTAACTTGTTTGAGTTGCAATTTTTTCTTCTTCTTCTTTGCTCTTCTTTTTGTGTCGACAGTTTTGGGTCTTATTTTGCCCTTACCTTTCAGTTTAATCAGCTCGATAATGATGATTGAAGATGACAATCGATATTGTTTAACGTTCATTATTCAACTCGCATCATTTCCAAGCACCTTTCATTGAGCTTTTTTCTTTTTTCTTTCTACTCTCTGTCAACACACATTTTACCACAATTATAGTTGATTGACAATTAAACTGATTAAACTGATTGATTCAATTGTTTCAATTGAAAACCCACTCAATGCTGTAATGAAAATTTCGAGTGGCTCAATCGATTACCAGATTTAAAGATGAAAAAATTGAAACTTTTTTCTTTTTTATTAACTCAACATTTGGATAAAAATGAAATAAAGTTGAAAAAAAAGGTGAAAATTGAAGGTTTCGTTGGGAAATGTTTCAAGTTTCTGGGTTTGCGTCTGTAGAAATGTTAAGTTAAATCTTTTCAAGATTAACATTTTCTTTTATTGCCAATTATTGTTATTTTTATTGCAATAACAATCAACATTCCAAGTGTGATTATGATTTAGTTGTTGTTTTAGCTTCAGGTAACAATCAGGTATTGAACCAGCAACGAACAAAAACAGAGAAACACGTTAATCTGATTAACATTCTTGGAAAATTTAAACTTTTCATTTTCTCCCCTCAATCAATTGTAATTGTACAACAATTTAAAGTAAACGTATCAAATCAAAGTGTCTGGGAGGTCTAAAGAATAATAAAATGCAAAAAAAATTTGTGCTCAACTTTTTTCTTATTTTGATACATTTTCGCCTCTTTACTCAGCTTGTTCCGTTGGAAATCGTTTAATAGCGTTCAACTTGTCAGAAGTATTATCGTTTATGAAAACTATTTGTTTACCAAATAAAAATTTTGTTGCCCATTTTATTTGCACAATTAGCATAACAATGGCACACAAAAGTTAGCTAATTTGTTTAAAATTGTGTTTCAACTTTTGCTACGTGTTTATTGAAACAAAATTGATTCGTTGGTTTCTTGCTCTGATTCAACTTTTTTTCCAATTTCCTGCTCAAATTGGTTAACATTTACATTTAACCGATTTATTTGAAATTATACTGATTAGATATCAATTTGAGCCAAATAATTGCCAATTAATATCAATAAGCACACTTCCTATCTCATCTAATAAAGCTATTAAATTTGATAGTCAATAAAATTATAATGCAATAGATTTTTTATTGAAACTATTATTGCCTTTTTTTACTGCTGCACTGTATACAAAAATTTAACCTACTTTGACCTTTACGATTTGATTAGCTTTCGTTTGTTTTTGCTTTGACTGAAAATCAATTGTATAATTTGTTTATCAAAGATAAGAGTTGATAAAGTGACTAACTGGTTACTTGCAAGGTAAGTTTACAAGGTAAAGGAAAGATTGGATTGTATAAACAAAAGTTGGCTAAAATTTGTGATTGCAAGGTTCAACTTGTTACTTTGTTCAAGTTTCCTTGTTATCCTAACCATTAGACAGCGCCGGAATTGTTTGTGGGTTAACAAATAGGTGAAAGTGTTAATAAATGATCTGTTGATTTCACAGGTTGATCTAACCTTTTGTTTCCATTTTTCAACAGATAACTAAATTAAAAATTGACAGTAATCCATTTGCAAAAGGATTCCGAGACTCATCAAGATTAAGTGACATTGAAAGGTAAGAAATGATTTAAATAGCAAGTCAATCAAATCGACACAACAAGAAGGTTCACTTTTCCACCAAATCTTACCATTTCTATTTGCTATCTATAGAATCATGTTCAAATTGATCATTATTATCATCATCATAATGATAGTATTTTTTTTTTCTCATGGTTTTTCATCTTTAAAGTTCATCTTTCTCTCTTGACTTTTGGTTGATGTTTATTTTTACCTCAAAACAAACATATTAAAATAGATTGTACAAGTAAACGTAAAACTACAACTATTTTTGAATAATGATGATAACTGTAAAGTTGAATGTTGAAGAAAAAGTTCATCATTCATTTTCTCTTCATTCCTCATCATGACCTCAACATTGTTGACCTCATCCAAGTAGCAAATTTACAGTTATCATTGAAAGTTGAGGCAAGAAGTAGACAAGAAAAAATATATGAATGAGCTAATAAGAGAAGGCAACAATCAAAAGGTTGAAAAGTGGATAACATTTGTACAATAACATCTCTCTGTGAGAGAAGAGGTTTTGTAAGAAAAGATAGACTCATTTAGTAACCAATATTGAGTTTCAATTGAGCACTTTACCACCCATTGTTGTTAGCCTTTCCATCATCACAATCATCATTTTACCGCAATTTTTTTCTCATTTCATTTCTCGTCATTTCTTTCCTTCTTCATCCGTTTTCCCACCCACTTTTCTCCCTCTTTTCTCAATGATAAACTGTCAAACAAGGTTTCATTCATCGTCAACTCTCAACCATTAAAGTCCGTCATTCCGTCGACTCTCTCATCCTCATCCTCATCTTTCAGTCACGTGACTAGCTCGTCATGTGATCTTGGATAGTTTCCGTTTTCATCTCTTCTTGCTTGTCTAATGGTACTTTACTGTGTTAATTGAGAATCAAGACCTCACAGAGATTTGATTATAAACTGTATTAACTGATGGTTAAACAATTTATCACGCCTTGTGATGCATTGTTACGCTCATCATCATGTACTGTTCCAGTGAATCAAATGCCCAATCAGTCAATTAACTAACTTTACCAAATCTGTTGATCCACTAATCCTTGAATCTTGCAAATCACTTTGCATAATCTTGTTTTGACTCATTCATCATTTTGTTTCTTCCTTTTCTCATTCTTCATAAATCTTCACAATTGGTAAAATTGTTCATTCCTTTAGCTTTTTTTCTTCACTCACCTTTTCATACCTTTAGCCAATCCATGTTATTAATGCATGAAAAGCAATTTAATGGCTTCTTTTGTGGTAAAGGTAAATATTTGTATGTGAATGAATTGAAACTTGTTAAATATTATTTTCATCTTTTACTCTCATCTTGTTATTGTGATTGGTAATAGGCAACTGAAAATGTTCAATGTTTGGTGTAAAAAAATGGCGAAAAAATAAAAGAGGAAATGAGTTTTTATTTCTTCTTCTTTTCTTCTTCTCTTTTTTGCTACTTTCTGTTGACTTTCCATTTGTTGCTATTATTGAATTGAAATGGTTCATTTGATTGATTTGATAATGTTATTTGTGTGAAAACATTAGTACAAGGAAACGACAAGGAAGAGGCAAAAGGTTCAAGGATAATTTGTTGCAATTACAGGTAAAACCTTTAGGCAAAGAAGTAGGAGAAAAGTACGAAAAGAGAAGATGAAAAAATGATGAGGATGATGATGATGGTAATGAAGATTAGACAAAAAAAAATGAGAATCTTAATGATGAGAAGAATGACAAAGTGACAGATGGAAAAATTGACTTTGAAAAGATGGAATAATTATGATAGCAAATTGACAAGAAAAGGCAAACAGTATAATTATATAATAATGCATCTTTTTTAGGTTTTTTCATCCTCTTTATCCTCATGCAAGTTGTTAAAAATAACACAATTAATTTAGCAAATTGTGAGACGAGTCAACATGATCGTTTGAATATAAATCAAGCAACCAAAAAACATTCAAACCATCAAACCATTGCTTGAGTCTCATCAACTTATTTCGATAACGCAAATTAACTCATGATGAAACATCTGTTCGATCATTGAAGTTCACAAAACATTTTCATCGATGAATAAGTTTCAGCTCTTACGGTCACAGAAAGCAATCGGTTAAACTGAAAATCGAACTGATTTGTTGTACAGAAATAGAAGATTTTATTTCGCAAAATAAATTTTCTGGTTAACCATCAAAAGTTTCATCAGTAAAATGAGTTTTATGAAAAAAATCTGCTTCCATAATTGAACAAAAGGCAATCGAAGTTGCAACTTTGACTCAGTTTTGAAAGCTTTGAGTAAGCTTTTTGTTTTACTTTACTCTTGTCTCGATGATTGTTTGAGATCAAATGATTACTAAAAGTTGAAGATTCAACCAACTTCGGTAAACATACAATTAACTTTAATCATCAAGAATACCTTTAATTGTTAGCAAAGCTGTTTGAGGTTTCATCACTTGTAACAATGACGCAAAGCGATAATGAACATTAAACTTTCTGTCAGCCAATTTGGTTGACTTGACTAGTCTTCAAGTTTGGACAAGTTGAACATTCCCTTTAAGCATAATAATTATAATTTCCGTAACAATTTAGTGGTTGGACAGATTTTCGCATTTGCATAAACGAACGCGAAAAAGCAACAACTGTGTCACACAGAGAAAAGTCAGTGATGATGATGATGGCATTGTTGATGGCGATGATGAGGATGAGGATGAAAAATATGGACAAGAAAAAAGTGAAATGCTTCAGGGCCAATGTTGATGCTTCTGTTCTTCCCTTGATTTGGCTTACCTCAGCTACATAATTAAGGCAACTATAGACCACACATTGAGTGAGAGATCTTCATGCTTCTGTCTTCTCGTCTTCATCATCTTCTAGTTCCTTGTTGTTTCACTTTAGCTTGCTCTTTCTTCCCTCTCTTTCCCTGAAAAACGAAAACCAACGAAAATTTTTCCCTTAGTTTCACACTGATTTTCGCATTCTTCCTCCTCCTCTCTTTTTTTCCCTCCTCATCATCATAATCATCATCACCCTCATCACCATCATCCACACCTTTAATCATACCCAATGGCTGATGATAAAAGATCTTCATCTTTTACTTTCTTTTTGAGCACAACTTTGTTGAACAAAAAAAAACTTCTCAATGAACACAAATTTTCTTCACTCCTTTTGTTTCGCCTTCTTTAATGGAATCCCTTTAATTTATAAATTTACCGCTTCAAAGCCATTTTAACCTTTCTCGTCCAGGTAACTTATATGTTTAGTAGCATGATTATGTTGATCAACTGTAACTAAATCAGGTAAATTTGTTTCAAGACAACTATCATTAGTTTAGTGTTTAACATCCATTAGTGTTTCTCGCGCAAAATTCAACTGGAAATTCATTCAAATTGTAAATTGTTTCTTATAATTTAATATTTATATCGAGTTGAAAAACTGGCAGAAAATCATTTATTTTTCAATCTCACTTGCAACTTTTTTTATCTTTACTTTCAGTAATCTTACGAATCATTTTTACTTCAACCTTCAAGTAATTAAATTGCTAATAATAATTTACTCTCGATCATCAATAAACAAAGGCTATTAACTATTTAAGCTAAATTGGTTAATAGTCATCATTGGCTAAATGATTGTAAGATTCATGGAAATAAAAAGTGAAACTTGATTGATTCGATTTGTGTTTTGTTTCAAGAAAATTTGATTAAACAACTTAATGAAATGATTTGATTGATTATTGTTTTTATTTAATTTTAGAGATGCAATGGAGTCAATGATTGACCCTTGTTATGGTCGAGGTCCGATGCTATCGCCCTTCTTACTGAACAATGAAGAAACGGCAAGTTTATTCTTAAGGGAAAGAGCCTTGTTCATGAGCCACCCCAACTCACCCAACTCAGGATCAGGCAACATGCCACCCGGCATAAGAGGACCCGTTATGTGGAGACCTCATCCCGGCTTCCCTCCCATCAACCCAACCGACTTTTATAATCTATTAACAACTTGTCCTCCTTGGTACTCGGCTGCTATTGGAGCTCACTTAAGATCTCCTAATCCAACTTCAGGTAAGTCTCAAAACTCTTTTCTTCTTCTTCTTCTTCTTCTTCTTCTTCTTCCATTCTTCATAAACTCACCCTTTCATGCTCATTACAGGTTCATCACCCACTTCAGCCGCTGCTGCTGCTGCATTTGCCTTCACCAGTCCACCTCACTTCTGGAACACCAACACGAATCAAATTCCAAGTGAACTTGCGAAACAATCTCTAATCAAGTAAGTTGAACACTCGGAGTTGACCATTAGAGTTGGTCACTTGATGTTCAATATTCAATATTAACTTTCTTCTCACCTTTTCTCAGCAGCAATGGGAACATGATGAACGGCAACTCAAACAACAACAACAGTGGCGTTGGTCCAACTCGTCCAAGTCATCCTCATGATCCATCTATTCATCGATTCACTCCTTACCCATTATATTCACCTTCCAAGAAGGACTTGAATGGATGCAAAAGTTCATCAACTGGCCCATTGACTTCAGGACTTTTACCTTCTTTGGGTCACCATCCACACTTGCCCGGATCTTCACCTTCATCTTCACCCCTCTTATCCTCCTCTTCTTCCTCATCCTCCTCATCCAACCATCATCCACTGAATCTTCTTAATCCATCCAATGGAACTAATTTATCTTCTGATCTTCATTCACATCATTCCCATCATTTACATAACTCACGTTCATCATTCAACTCCAATTCAACCGTCAACGGTGATAAACGATCTCCAATCAATGGAAGCAACAATTCAAAGCACAAATCCAAGAATCATCAAAATGGCAGCAATTCTGAGCGTAGTAAGAATCAACTCAATTTAAGCAAAAATGGCCATTTAAACAGCAATTTGGACAAAAGATCAATCGATTGTATAGTTAAGAATGAATTATCAGAGCCAATTAGATAAGCCAATTGGAATAATTTTTTTAAGTTAATTTCAAAATTCCTGTACAAATGAAAGCAAAAGTAATTCATTGGCGTTCATCAGAATCATTTTGTCTGTTTTTTTATCCTTTATTAACTTTTATGTCAATCAACGGTATTATTAATTGTAACAATGTCACACAACAAAACTTGTTAATGAACTTTCTCAATCAACTTCATCTTCACGATAAATAAGAAAATCTTAAAAAGTAAAAAATTTAGTTTTCCAAATTCATTTCACATTTCAATCAAGAATCTTTTTTTTTTATCAAAATCCGAAAGGACAAAATTCGAGAAAGAAAAAAGAGTTTTTCGCGACGAATCAACATTGACTTTTGCAAAATTATTTGTCAACAGTTTTTTGTTTCCCAACATGCAACCTCATTTTAAGATGATTATGATCATCGCACACACAGAGATCATTATCATCGCCATAATGATACGTTTGGTGACTTTACTGGTGAAACCATGGATTGATCCATTTAAACTGCGGCCGCTCTTTACTTCATGCTGCATTTAGTCTAGGTGGACCTTGGCAACTGAGAACACACAGAGTCTGAAACTGTTCATCTTTATCCTCATCCTTGACTTCAACCTTCCCTTCAACTGTAACCTTTCCTCTAATCCAGTCAGCAATCTTCGAGCTACTCTTTTTCACCATTTAGACAACATTGTCTTTTCCATGCTCATCATTAACCTGAAAAGTGATCAAAACTACTGTAACCCTTTACTTTATCTAAATGGTCAACTTTTCTTCTTCTTCGTCTTTTCTTTTCACGGCAAGTCCAATTATCTCGAATGAATAGAAAAGTTAAGTTTCACTTTTTTGTTCACCACTTTTTGTCTTTTGTTCCCAAAGGGTTGTTGCATCCATTGAAACTTTATTTTCATTGTTTTCCATTTTCTTTCAACTTTAAATATCAATTATTTTTCAACTTTTCAACCACTTTTTTTTTCACTTCTTTTCCTTCCCTCCACAAGCAACACAAAAGCGTAAAAGTTGGGCTCATGTTTGGTAGACTTTAATGGAATGGTAAAATGGCCATTATCACTTTGATTATATATTGCACCGGGCTTTACTGCCTCTTTTTAGTTGCCATCATAATCTTTTAATCTTGTTCATGGAAAAGCAAAAAGGTAAGCAAAAAATGGAGAAACACAAAAAGGTGAAATAAAAATATTTTCAACTTTTTAACAGCTTTCTTTTTTTTCTTTTTTCTCTCTTCTTCTTCATCTTCATTTCATCATCTCTGCCCAAACTCAACCCAAATAGTTCAACTCTAAAGGTATTATTGCGCAGTGTAAAAAAAACCTTCGTTCTCCTCCTTCATCATGATCATCAGTTAACCTGAACAGTTCATGGTTAACTTGGTAGGCAGGTTGTTCCCAGTTTTGTCTTCCTCTATTCTGGTTACCAAAAAGTCGACGAAAATAAAAACCAGAAGCAGGAAGAACAAAAATGAAGAAAATTAGCTAGATGGAAGAAAAAAACGAAACATTGTTTCGAACAAAAAGTTTCGAAAATTTCAAATTTGAAAAATAATAATCCAACATTTTCCCAGAAAATTAGCAGTTTCATTAAATTTCAGAAGGAACAAAAAGAGCCAAAAATTTTCATATTTTTTTCTCTTTTCCGAATTTCTCCATTTAGAGTCAAGTGGTGAACAGTCAGTTGAACAAAAATGACCCTAAAAAAGACAAGACAATAAGCTAATATGAATCATTCATCAAATGGAAGGAAATTGAATTTTCATTTAAAATCATTTTCTTTATGAAATTCATCTCTTTCTACGTAAGTCTAGAGTGAAACATACGATTCCTCAACCCAAGAGAGCCACTCTGGTCCGTTCAAAATCAACATTGAAGCTGCCTCGATCAATGAACAAACTTGACTCTAACGGTTCTCTTCACCATCTTGACAAAACAAATCCCATAATCGCAACCGAACAGCGAAACATTTTTAATTTCCATTTTTCACTCTTTCATTTGTTCTGGAAATGTCAACCCAAAATCTGTATATAAACAGATTAGAGCAATAATTGTGGTGGAACTGTGCCAATTAATCAAACTTAATACAAAGTTAATCTATTTACAATGGATTAATAGAAAATCTTAAAAACCTTATTCATTGAATTCATTCATTCACTTTGTTTTACATTTTAATGTTAAACTTTGCTTTTACTTGTAAAACATTTTCCTCACATTTTTTTTTATATCACATTTGCGCCACAAATCAAATGGCATTAACAAATTGTTCATTGCAAGTGCAAACCAGCAACAACTACAAACAAACAAAAAATGCAAACCTGAAACTTTTATTTTGTCATTCAATTTAAATCATTTACCATCAATTCAATTGTACATTAAACAAAATTTATTATTCAACAAAAGAACAATTTGATGTTCATCTAAATCATATCATGCAATTGAATAAACTTGGCCGCAACAAGATGAAAAAGAAGAAGAACCCATGAAGAAAATCCTTTCATCCTTATCATCATTATCATCGTTATCCAAACTTTATTATGATTATTATTACATCAGTAATAGTAGTAATTGTATTATTATTTCTTTGCGTGGGCAACAACAATTTAATTTATTGTTACCTTTAGTTTTATGCATTCAATTTAATTCTTAACTTGTTTTCACAATTATCCTGCAATTGAGATACTAATTTAGGTTAATTGGTTCTAATGATAATGATAACAAAAAAAAAGAACAGTTTAAACGTAAAAAGTAAAAGATTCAATGAAATGACCAATTGGTATCATTACAGTTGCAAGGTTAACATTTGGCCAACAATTGATTAGCAAATGTACAAAACAAAACAAAACCTTCTCAATCGACAATTTAATGGTGCGATTAAATGGTTTAATGATAAATCTGAAGCTTCAATGGATGAAATATTGTCAATGACAATGTTGAGCAGCGAAAAGAGTTAAATGTTTTGGAAACTTTTTTTTTTATTTCATCGAAAAGTAAGAGCCAATGTACTAGAGCATTTTGTGGACGTGCCAATTATTGATTCATTTGTGACTGGTAATAATGATTACTGACCACTTTTGGTCAATCATTTTGAACAACTTTGTCTTTATTGGCACGTGCTGAGGAAAATGTTGAAACATTTTCTACTTTTTGTTTCTTTTCTCTTTCAGTTTTTGCTAATAAATATTTATTTGTATTTATTAGCTTGTTGGTCAATTGGTTTGGTCATTTCGAGAGGTTCTACAATCATTATTACGATTATTTATTCATGGTCACAAATTTACTAGCTTTTCTGCTTGTCTTTTGTTTTGGCCTTTTTGGTCTTCTCATTGTATTGGCCAATAACAATTTGTCAGCATTTTGAGCCTTCTCTTTTCCCAACTCCCTGTGCTGTCCTAACTTGACGTTTTTGTTGCCAGTTTAACACAGAAAGGCTAACTTTGTTAATGACCTAAGAAGGTCTCTCTCTATCTCTCTCTCTCTCTCTTTCCCTGTTGGCCTGAACAAAAACCAGATAACACATTGAAAAGCTTTTAATGGTTACATTGGGAGGTTAACTTGGTAAAAGTTAACCTAATCTAACCTGAACCTGCCTTTAACTCAACCTTAACTTTAGCATCAAAGTGTGAGGTTTCTTGAGTCAGGCTTTTGCCTTTCACTCTGTTACTGCTTGTACTACGCTTGTTATTAAACTAATAGCAAAGTCACTCTCACTTGAAATTATTATTATTATTATGGTTCACTGTTGATAATGTTATTACTATTGGCAAGATTATTATCATTATCATTATGACTGTTATCGTCTAATGTCTTCTTTATCATTATTATTTAACTTACTATTACATTTGTAGTTTGTGGTTAAATTAGGTTAAAGGTTACGGGACCTGTAAAACAATTTACGATTGCATGTTTTGGGTTGAACCCATGTTCACTTTAAATGTTTTCATTTCATGCTTAAATCTTTATTAGGATCAAATCAATTCGCAATATTATAGTCCACATTTTACACCAAGCAGACCAATCATTTTGAAACAACTGCCCGATACTGTACAGGGTCAAGTATGATGCTTATTTTCAAGTTTTGTTTCAAAATCTTTTTATATTTTGAGAAAAGCAAATTTAGCTAAATTTTATCGAAATCTAGAGCTTTTGGTGATTTTTTGGTTCGGAAGCTGATTCGAGGCTCGACTCGAGAGATGAAATGATCAGTTGGGAGGTTCATGAGTGGTTACCAAACCAAATCTTGAATAAACTTCAAACTTTCCTAACGCAACTGCAAAAGTCACTGGCGATAACATGGACTTAACGAAAACTTAATGTAATTACTATACATGATGAGTAAATGAAATTTCCGATTAAATCGACTGTGCAACTCCAACCAAATCAAACCATTTCCATGACTATTTCAATAGAAAAGCTGACCTTTCGAAATTGCACAGATTTTTTTTTCAACGTAACTGTGTCTATCTGTTTTGTTTCCAAGTTTTGTCATCAACATTTCCATCAGCACCTTGGTGATATCCAAAAACATAATCGTATTCTGTAAGTTCCAAGTTATGTGTTCAATAACAACGTGAAATAACCAATGCGAATTTTTCCGTTTAATTAAACATTTCCATTGCATTGCTTATTACTTAGACATTTCAATCGGTGAATCAAAGTTATAACGCCTTTTACGGTTGTCAATAAATAACTAATTATTTTCAGTTTAACAGCAATGGAAGGTATGAAAAGGGCAAACAAAGGTAAAGGCTAACTCAGCATTATCACAAGTCAATTAACTCAACAGTCTTTTTTTTTCAATCCATAATCTAATTATTTGTTCAATCTTTTCTTATTTGCTATTAAATCAATGATCTTGCTTTTATAGCTTATATCACTTTGCTTGGTTGAACAATTTGCAATTCTAATTGAATCAACATTACACGAGCATCCAATTAGCCCTGTAAGTAGAAATGATATAAACAGCTATTCCAATTCTGACCTTAATCTCGTTAACAAGAAAAACATCATCATAACAGCTACAAGATACTGGGTCAATATAATTGTTTTCAAGCCAATTAAGACACCTTCAAGTAATACTTTTGATACCCTCGATCATGATTACATCCAGACCTAAAGACACAAAACCAAAGAAAAAGGCTTCTGACTTTTCCCTTCGCTCCTCCTTTCCAGTAATTCAACATTTTCCCTTTACTCTTGACTTCGCAAAATGATCATCAATATGTATTATAAACTTTTGATCAAGAACAAGAATAAACTTTTCATTTGCACATCACAGTATATCAACCCTTATTTATCATTAGATTACCTTTAAACATATTCATTCCTTGCCTTTCATCTTCTCATCTAATCCTTTCACTAAGAATGCAAATGAATGCACTTCTAACTGATAGTCGGACGGCGATTCCAATTTCAATCGTTGAGTCGATCGTCAAAAGAAAATTTCTTCTAAATCTGTTTCTATCTGTTTTCTCGATTTAATTTATTCCATTGCAAACAATTGTACACAACTTTTATGAAAACACACAAACCTTGGTGCCTCAGGTGATCAGAATGTCTCACTGATAATACCGATAATTAGCTTGTCAAAAAAGGGCAAGAAAATTTTATTAAGATGTTCAGAGATGAAACAGTTTCAATTGTAAATTGTCAAAATAAATGTAAACACGTTTCATTTGAAAATACCAACTAAAGAAGAAATAATGACAAATAAAATGATATAATGAATACTAAAAACAGGTTGAAGAGTCAATTTACAAATGAAAACAAGAAAATGTGAGAAGATAATAAATGATAATGATAATGATGACAAAAGCATCATCACACACTCACACGAAAGTAGAGTGTGTACATTGATCTAACGGGGCTGGCAAGAGGATCGCGAAAACAGCCAACAAAAAACAACACGATAATGATGGGTAAACTATAATTTTATTGATATATCATTGAGAATGAAAATTAACCAACAGTGAATTTTTAATTTATCATTATCAACATTTTGTCTTAACACATACAAAACTTCATCATGATTATCATCATCATTTTGATCATTTCTCTTATTTTCTTATAAATAATATTAACATTATCCTTATAATGACCATGTGAGCTTCGTTGGTGGCAAGAATAAAAGAGAGAGAGAAAAATGTTGATCAGAAAAAAAAATGACGATGAGATGGGAAGAGTAAGAGAGGAAAATTGCTTGAAGAAACACACAATATTCACCTTTTGAAATAAATTTTCACTTGCATTTACATTTGAACCAACCTTCTTCTCTCTCCTCTTCAATCTTCACCATCATCCAACTCATCGTCATTATCATCAGATAGGAAGAGAGGAAAGAGCAAACACGAAGAGAAAGAAAGAAAAGTTGCATTTTCTCAACTCATCCCTATAGCATCATCATCATGTTTCATTTCATCTCTTGTTACAGGTTTAATTGAACAATATTTTGCTTGCTTTATTCGTTTTTCTTTCACCATTTTTGCGAGTTTCAATGATGGTTAATTTTACTGTTAATTAATCACATCATTTGTTGCTCATGATGATCATAATGATGATAAATAGATTACTCAAGTTATGATTATTGTTCAAGATTATACTTTACCTTTTCAAGCGTAAAAGCTGACAAGATTAAACCTTGCTTTTGCGTTGATTGTTTCAAATGTAAACATTAAATGAAATGTACTGACAATTAAACTAATAACCCTAATGTTGACCCCAAACAAAAAACAAACTCTACAAGCTCATCAATCAAAGGATCAGATTGAAGTTTCAAGTCAATTTAACCTTAACATCGATTAAGGTTATCATTACAATGGGCAAGTTAACACACAAAGAGACGCAACAACATTATTACACCAACAAATCTCCTGTTAAATAATGGTGATAAAACCCAATGAAAGGAAACATGAAGATGAAGATGGAACCCAAGGAAAAGAAGGAAAGAAAGAAAGAAAACGTAAAACTTTTCTTTTCATCCTAACACAACATTTATATTCATTTATTAATACCAACAAGATTTGTTTTCTTTCCTATCAAGAGATTTCACTTTGAGAATCCATCTTTCTCCTTCTTCATCCAAACCTAAATCTAGATGAACACTTTTCCTCCAATATGGTAAAACAAAATGTTTCCCTGTTAATAAAACAAATAGTTGATTGAATGGGATAAAATTGTCAACTAAAACTTCTCTTGCCTCTCACCTATTCAGCCTGGATTCAAGATTAAGGTTTATAAATGCACTTTGTGGTAACATATTGTAACAAAGTGAAGACAAACAAAATGAATGAATTAATTTGGATAATCAGTTTCAATCAAATTTACAATCATTTTCACAAAAGGTCTCCATTCAATGGCAAGCCAACAGTTTTCACAATTTCATGGGTTTTCTATACCTTTGTCCAAACCTTTCCAATTTACAATCCATGATCAAGTTGACGCGATTGGAATTACATTTTTCAAGTTACAAGTTTGTCTAAATGTTAATCGTCAGATTGCATTATTAGTGTAACAAGAAACTGATAAAGCTGGAATCACTTGACTGCTCGCAACCATGTTTGTTAATCTTGAAAGACATCAATTTTTATTTGGATTAAAAATTAATCGGTATATTTGTTGCAACAGTCGACTAGAATTTTGACCTTAAATGTTCAAAGCGAAACTTTGTTTTCTCTTCAATCCCATCCATTGCATATTCACCTAGCATATTCATATCGCTTTGGTTGTAATTTTACGGCTTTCTGTTGCCCTTTTGACAGAAGTAATTACCATTTATAAACTGATTGGCAACTAATTATTTGCCATTTTCCCATAACAATTCTTGATTCACATCAACATAATATTAATAATAATTAGCTGTAACTTGATCGATATGAGCAAGAAAAAAGCGTTTAGTTTGCTTTTGCCTTTTTTGTTAAACTTTATTGTTCAACAATTTATCACGCATTTCAATAATAATAATAAGTTACCCATTGATGAGCCTCTGTAAACACATGACACGAGAGTTTCATGAAGCTTGTCAATTTTGGATTCCATTGAAAATACAAGCTCACACATTGAATGATTTTCTGGATCAAAGCAGCACGCGTTCAAACAAGGCAAGACACTTGCACAAAAGGATGAACCAGTAAAACATTTATTGAGTCAAAGTGGCCTGCTTATAGTCTACTTGACTAGCAAGCTTCAATACCTTGAACAAGTTGAAGGAAGGAAAAGATTAAACTTGTTTAAAGTTACATTGATAGTTGAAACCTTGATCATCATCATGGTGAACAGAAGAGAGAGAAGAAAAAAAAACAGTAATCAATTCATAAGGTACAAAACCTGATGCGAATGTTAATGTTTAAATGTTGGGAAAATGGAGAAAAATGGAAAATAAAATGAAGAGAAATGTAAAGATTGATAATGTTGGACGTTAATTAATAAATTTATATTTGATTTCCTTTGCAATACTAATCATCACAGTATTGATTATCGGTGGAGCTGTTCATGAGAAGGTTTCTGCGCTTTCAATTAGGCTAATTAAATGGTTTGTACTAATTAATTTGCGTCCCTCTCAGGCAGACTAAAAAGTCCTCATTTTTTTTTTGTTTGCTTCTCACGCAAGTCTCGAGATTCATTTTGTCCCATCATGTGATGACACTTTAGTTTTGGAAAGATGAAATTGATTAGTTCTTTTATCATTTGTGAGAATCGTTTTAATCTTGTATCATCATTTAATGAATCTGATAACAAATTTGATTAAAGGTTCGAATTTTCATGTTTTTTTTTTCTCTTTCTCTCTCATTTACGACATTTCTCTCCAGTTTTACTGATCTTTTTTGTTTTGAATTTTGTCTTGTTTTTGGATTTACTTTTGATGCTAATAATGATATTATGGTCTCTTAATCAAGCGTGATTTAACTATTGGTGCATTTAAACGAGTCAATGAACAATGTTCAAAGTTGAATGGTTCGAAGTTAAATATCCATATGCAAATGTGTTTCGATTATTTCCTTCTTCTTTTCATCTTTTTTCTCTCTTGCATTTGGATGTTTGGGCAAAAAGGTTAACTTGTTTGACAATATAAATCACCTTTTTGGTCAAATACTGTTACAACACTGATTTAGCTTCTTTTTTATCCCCGTCGACTGAGATGATGATTATGATGATGAGAATGATGATTCCCTTGAAAGGAGGAGGAAAATTGGAAATAGTTTGAAATGATGATGTTGATTGAAGCATTGAAAAGAGGCGAATGTTTAACGCCAAGAAAAAGAGCCAAAATGAAAACTAACATTAAATGGTTCAATTAAAATCACTATCATTGCTTTGTAAATAAATTGTTATTGGGAATTATAATCGATACAATGGCTGCCATTATGATCACCGTAATTGTACCCAAAGTGATGGGGTCAGTCAGGTTGAGTAACAAGTTAGTAAAAGTTTCAAGCTAAAAGACTCTGGAGACTTTACAGGTCATGAACTGCAAAAGGAATCATTAGGTTTAAATTTTGACAACTAAATAAGCTAATTTGAAATGAATATTTCAAAGGTAAATGTTGAATGCAAATCAGAGGGAAATGTGGATGCATTGCAAGCTTGCGATATTGTCAAAATTGAAAAGTCTGAAAACTCTTTGATCACGGATGTCAATCTATTGAAACATCAAACAAGGTTGTTGAATGCTCTTTCAATTTTTTCGTCACCATAAAATTGTTCACTGATAATGGTTAGAAAATTTAAAAAGTCAATTTTTATCAGAATCGGAAAAACAAGATTGTTCACAAGAGTTTGTCATGACAAGAAAATGGAATGCAAAAAAAAAGAAAAGAAAATTTTGGTGAAACTGAAAATTCTTGATGAAAAATTTTCTCCTCAACTCGAAAATTCATCTTAAAGTAATGACCCAAAGTATTATATTCAGTTTTATATTCAGCAATATTCAGTTTTAAGGTTAATTTTTCAATGGAAATGAAAGTCGAAAAGTGTTTACTCAAGATTTCGAATGCGCAAATGTCCATAACAATAAAGACAACAGCTAAGTACATAGGGAAGGGAACAGTAAATGATGAAGATGAAAATTTTGCCAGATAAATGGCAAAATGTCACAGATGGAATAGTAATTTAACTTTAATATTAAGATGGCAATTAAATTGCGCGGTTGGATATGAAAGCTCAGAATTGACTAAATTTCGGTAAATCATACCTTCGGTATCAATAAAAAAATTGAATTCATTTTTCGCATTTGTGATTGTCCGAAAATTTGTAACGAAAGAAGGCGACAAAAAATTTTTCCATTCCATTCCTAAGAAGACATTCTCTTTGAATGAATTTTCCAAAAAATGAGATAGGTCGAGGTCCATGGATATAAGATGAGGTACTCAGGATAAATTGGAAAGTATTCAGAATCTAGAGGTTAGAAATTTTGTTAAGAGTCACTGGAAAATCTGATGAATTTTGAATACGTTCTGATACAACGATAAATAGCAAACTGCCCTGTAATGGATCAAGTCTAGAATTGGGTATTTCGCAGTTAACATGAAACAATATTGAATCAGATTTACTTTAGCAATTACTTTAGTCCATTGCATCATTGAAGTGAATCTTTTTTCTCGGAAAATTAATTTATACAAATAAAGGCTACTTGAATTGAGCATCATTTAGATGAATTTTGAAACTCAATGATTGGATTAATTGGAGCTTTGAAATGGAAAGAAAAAAAACAGAAGGTAAAATCTGGTAATGATTCGAGTAATAACTGAAAATGAGATATTTTTAGAATGAAAATGGTAAAAGAGAAAAGAAGAAGAAAAGGATTTACTCTGATAATGATGAAGGTAAATCATAGACTGGTTGGTTGAATCAAATTCAATTGACCAAGAAGGATAAGAAAGCTTCTCTTGATGATAATCATCATCATTATCGTCAACATGATGAAAAAAAAGAGAAGTTCATTTCAGTGCTCAAGTCAATCTTTCCAATGATTTTCCTCTCTTTTTCCTCCAACAAACCATCCTAATTTGAGATTATTATAATCCAATCATTGGTCATTCACAAAATGTAATAACATTAACTTTGCTCTTCCACTTAACCTTACCATTAATCGTTATCCATTTCATTCACATAAATTATCATCACTTGAAATGGAAACCAAAAGATTCAAAGGTAAATTGATTCAAACAAATGAATCGAAAAAGTAAAAGAAAAGAAAATTTTTAGTAGAACGAAAATTGTTGAAAATTTTCTCCAAAAACTCGGAAACTCATCTTAAAATAATGGCTCAAAGTAATCAGTTTTAAGGTTAATTTTGCAATGAAAATGAAAGTCGAAAAGTGTTTACTCAAAGATTTTGAATGCGCAAATGTCCATAACAATAAAGACAACAGCTAAGTACATAGGGAAGGGAACAGTAAATGATGGTGAAGATGAAAATTTTGCCAGATAAATGGTAATATGTCACAGATGGAAACGGTTAATCTAACCTTAATAATCTCATCGGTAAGCCAACAATAATCCGTCAATTTTAACTCGACTCTGTTAGATTGCAATTGCCATTTTCCTTTTTTTCTTCTTCTTCTTCTCTCCTTGTTGTTCCTGTGAATCCATGAGCCATCATCAATCCTTCTTGACTACTTTAACAATTTCATCCTTCAAACCTCCTACTTTTCCCTCCTCCGCCTCTTCATCATCATTACCATCATCTACTTGCAACTGATTGAGGAATAAAAATGTGCGCATTAACCTTTCAAGTAAACATTTTTTTTTTCTTCTTTTTCTCTTTTCTTTTTCTCTCCTTCTTGGAATAATCATCAACATCAATTGAAAGTGTTTGTTAACCGCAATGCAAGCTTTTAATCTTGCGTCTTTTTTCCTCATTCCTTCATTGTTTACACTTGCATTTTCATCAGTTGATGCAAGTGCAAAGTTGCGCCTTTATCAAACTGTTTCTTACCAAGTTGCTTGTTGCCAGAAAAGAGTCAATCTTGTTCAATTACAAGTGAAATAAACTTTACTTTTCTCATCAACCTTTTCTTTTTATCACTCGTTCGAGTCTATATCTTTGGAGGCAAGTTTGAGCTTTGCAAGTGAATCTTGTTGGTGGTCATTAATGTACAAAAGGTTGGGTCAGTAAAGGTTGATTGAATAAATGTGAAATGAGATTAAAAACTCGTTAAGGCGCATTAACCTGGTCAGATTAGCTTTTGGATACTTTTCCATCTTTAATGTATGCTTGTGAGTAAGAGTTAATTTGATTATATCAACTTGTGATCCATAATGAAAATTGAAAGAATAGCAAAAGTAGACATTCATCATGATAATGATTAATGAAACTGAAACAATTAGCCAAAGAATGCAACATTTACTAGAGCAAATAGGAAAAACAAATGACATAAAAAGTGAAATGGTCGTAAACCTTTTAACCTAAGATTCAAAGCTTCAATAGATTAACCATTTACCGAGACTTTACACATTAAAGTTGATTTGATTGCAACATTGCAAGACAAAGAACTGAATATTTATTACAAAAAAAGCTGCTTAAGCTGATTACATTTCAATCAATATTTCAATTAGGAATCTAAGGTTGCAAAAACTGAATTTTCTTGAAACAATAATCGAACTTGATGGAAAAGTTTAAAAAATCAAACTTTTCCCATTCCATATCAATTTCAAGTCAAAATGTTTCTGCAAATCAAATTATCCAGCTTTCTTCCCTCGAAAAACGTTTCTTGGTTAAACTGAATTGAACCAGAATTCTGGTTAAAAGGTATAAAAAAAAGTAAATAAAGAAAAGCCAAAAAGTGATAAAATGTAATTTGCCAGCAACAGAAGCAATGGAAAAGTGCATTTTAAAAATGAAACTTGGGAAACTTAAAAGTAAGAAAACAATTTCAAAGTAAATTTCAAATGTTTTTTTTTCAAGTGAACACAAAAATGGTTCAAAAAACTTGCCATTATCATTACATTATCATCACTATCATTACTATTATTATTATCAATCTAGTTACAATTCTTGTTGATATTATTATCATTATTATCATAAGCCAACACTATAGGCAGTGTAAAGGGTAAACTTTTTTTTCGCAGTTTTCCTCTCATTTTACAAGGAGAAACCATGAAATGGCTGAAAATGTTATTCACTGTCAAGTTAATAACTGCCTCTTGTTTCGAGGAGTAAATTTCACCTCCCAGTTGCTTTATAAGAAATAGAAATAATAAGAAGAGCAAAAACAAATGATTATGATGATGAAAGTACAACAGTCTGTGTTGGCAAGTGTAAAGGAAGGGAGAAGGGAAAAGAAAGGGAAAAGTAAAGATTTGGTTGGAATGAACAAGTAATTTCATGGTTCACTAGGATAAAAGATAACTTGTAACTCCCTTCGACTTGGGAATAGGGAAGGGAGTGAGTTTACCATGAACAAGAGTAAAGAATAGTTTAACTTGATATTTACAAGTTGCTCAGTTTATTACATTTAGAGGTGTTTTCTTCAGCTTTTCATTTTCCATTGAATCTTGAATCATTCTCATGTACCATGTATTAAGTCGAAAGGATAACGAGTAATTTCTCAAATGCTCAAAATACTAACTATAATGATATTCAGTTGAGTAAAGAGTAACATTTATACAGTAATCCCTCTCGAAATGCGACTCTTTCGTGTAATTGTCTATTTTCAAGGAAAATTTCTTTAGACGCTATTTCGTTCGTTTTCACAATTTCATCAATTTTTTAGTAATTATTTTTGTTTTGACGTTTCATTCGAAATCTTTTCGAGTTAAATTTTTTTGCTATTATTAAATTGTTTTTAGGCATTTTTAAAAGGAAAAATATTTTCGTTTGTATGGATAGACCGTTTCCCTGGTCGCAATTTGAGAGGCAGTCAGCTTAGGTTGTCCAGCTCAATGTGTCGGGACTTTAGTTTTTAATATTCATTAATACCTGAATCGATTCAGTCAATTTTTTGGGAAATCATCTAAATAGAGATTCAGAATTTGTTTGACACATCTTGAACCCTTTACAAATAATTCAAAAGTAATTAGAAAGAGATGGAAAAGTGACAATTTTGAAGCCTCGAACTTTGTGGCCATCTAACGTCGTTACCAATGAAATATTTTTGCAAAGTTCATTCATTCATAACACTTTGGTTGATTAAAAATCACTTTTCTCAATTTTCTGCTAATTTCTATCAGATTAACGACAGAACTCAGTCAGCTCAAACTTGCCACCGTATGTTTTCATGAACGAAACTCGAATTCAGTGGAGAAAAGTCGAAATTTTCAGAAATTAGGCTCTCAACTTTTAGAGGCTCAGACCTTTAAGCCCGTGTTGTCATCCTTGGCGAGACAATCAAAGAGATTTACTTTTTCTTGAAAAACTGATACAAATTAATAAATGATAAGCTTGGCTATTTTAGTAAAGGTCAATAGGGAAATAACCTTGTCAGAGTCAGAATAGCCTTGACACTTGAACGGCAAAATAAATGTAACCCAAATTGTCTATACTTGACTGGCGAGTCTACAACTCTTCTTGTTTCAAAGGTATTCACAATTAGCATTATATTGGCTGAATAGACTTGTATAATTATAATTCAATTATAAACAGAAATAGCATTTTCTACTGACCTTAAGTAGCTGCAAAATAGCAACTATTCATTTTTGTTGCAACTTCATTTGACAATTGATTACAATCTTGAGGTTGAGTTTAAGTGAATTATGCATTTTTGTTCACCTTTGTTATCTTTCCTCTTCTTCTCTCATATACTACCTTTTATAACCTTTTACCTTAGATAATCTTGTTGAATGCCAACAGAGAAGAAGATGAAAGATTTTTGGTTCCTTTTTGAGTCGACTTACACTTTTAATGTTGTTATTTCTCACTTTTAAGTGGTATTAAATTGAAATGTTTTTTATCAATAATGATAAGTACAATAACAATGATAACACAAAATAGACACACAAAATTCATTTGAATGCATTGATTTTAAAAAGGCTATTAAAGATGCTGCCTTTTGCCCAGTCCAGAAGGTCAACAGAGTGAAACACAATATATATATTAGATAGAGCATGTTGATTAGATTAGGTGGGTTAAGTGAAAAGTCCAGAGTGAGAGGTTAAGAGGGCCGTTAAAAGCCATTAAAATAACTTGTTGGAAGGTGTAAAAACATGATCACTTCTTTGCTTCTTATCTTTCATCTTCACTTCTCTCTTCCTTCTTTAGACTGTGCAAAAGGTTCTTTATATATTCATAAAATGTAATTGATGGCAATTAAACAGACAAATCTTTTGGGCAAGTTTTTTTTTGGTTACTTGGCTAAGACCTATGATGATGGGCAAGATGAAACAAGATGAGAGAAGAGATGAAAGAAGAGAGGAAAAGATCAACACTCCAAGTTTACTAAAGAAGACAAGATAAAAATGAAAGAGCAAAAGGCAAGTTAAATAAGGTTGTTGCAGGTTGTGTGATGTTGACTGTTCAAAAATTGTTGCCTCTTGTCTTGAGGTTTCACTTGATTTGATTAACAGGTAAACAGGTTCAACCAATACTTATATCAATGTTGCTTTTAATGCAATACAAATGTTTCAAAGTTTACTCTCTTCATCCAAATGTTAACTTCATTCAATTATTGACAGTTAGAGCAAATATTTAAAGGCACATTTTCAAAACACTTTGTAACTTTAGTATCATGTTATGATTACATGTTTACTGGTTTCTTTTAACCATCGATAGGCTAGTTAGATCACTGATTCTCGGACAATCTTGAAGGAATGCAACCGTTGTTTTCGAGCTTGAAATCGCTTCAGCCTTATTCTTCAGCCTTTTACGTGAGTTTTCACTTTACCAGTAACAATTTCAATATTAACTTGTCAACTTTGGAGGAAATGGACTTTCTTTGAACTCGATTTTGTCAAAGACTGTCGACTGGAAAAGTGTTTAGATGTACGAATTGATTCATTTTGAGTATCTACAAAATCGAGTCTCAGCTCTCAACTCGAAAAAGATTTTGCTTAAAGAAAGGCCTTTGAAAGGCCCTTTTCCTTATCTATCAATTTTGACGAAACATTCTTTTCGATTTGATTCACATCGAAATGACCCAGTAAACTGAGCGAGTTAACATACAAAACCTAAATGACTTGCAACAATTAAGTTTTCATCACCAATTAAAATTACAACTGAAGTTGAAGCGAGTTTAGGAAAATTTTCTGCCGTTCAAAAGTAATTCATGTAGATGAATTGGTTTAAAGATGTTTCTGCCCCAATATCAATACATACATTACATGGTTCCCTTAATCTCGAGTTCAAGTGAAGGTAAAATGATGCTTATGAATTATGTTGATGAAGATAAAATAAAACATTAATATTTACCCTTGAGGTAATGTTACCCTCAATACATTAATAACAGCGATATAAAATATGTATCATCACACATCTAGATAATCCATGAAGGACAAGATTCAATTTAATATAAGAACGATAATGATGATAATCTGTTTTGTTGAAAAATGTATAATAAAGAGCAATTAATATTCCAACTGAAAAGTTGCATGGAAAAAAGATGAAGAGAAGAAGAGAGAAGAAAAAAATGAAAAAATGTTGGAAAATCAATTTATAATTATCTAAACATTTGACAATTTGTTGATTCATTACCAATTATCAAGCAGCCTGACGGAAGCAAGGTCACAATGAAAGGCGTCAATTGAAATGAAAGGATAATCTCTGCCAATCAACATTTGAATATAAAAAAAGCAACATTTTTACTTCATTTCGATATTGTGTTCACATTTTGACAGACTCGATTCTCGTGATTAACATGATTAGTTAGATGGTGAGTTTTGCCTAAATTTTAATTCTTTTTGTTTATTGATACTTGTGCCCGTTTGATTGACACTTTAGTTTCATTGGCAGTTCATTTGTTTCACTATGGTAAAGCTGTTTGGCGCAGTCAAAGTGATAACCAAAAATGATTCAGGTTGACATGTTAATCTAGGTGTAAAAAGTTTCACTTTTTCATTGATTATTTTTTTTGTCTCTTTTCTTTTTGTCAGTGTCAACCTTGAAACTAGGTAAAGCATTTTTGATTAATACATGATTGAGGATGAAAAGGGATTTCAGGATGAAACGATAATGTTCAATATTTTTCAAGATTCATTTTGGCAGATTTTTCTTTAGTTTCATTTACTCGGCAAATGCAGCAAAAGTCTGTTCAACTGAAATGAGTGACTTTTCAAATGGCTTTACTTTTTTTGTTTCATTTTTATTTATTTTTTTTCAACTCGTAAGTAGTTTTAAACTGTTCAAAATGATGTATACTAATGATAAAGGAAACAATTGGAAAGGAGAACAATTTTGCTGGGAAATTTGTTTTCTTGTTCAGCTTATCTGGTAAATTCCCTTTGACACTGTTCAACTGTTTGTCAATCATTAGGTGAAGGTAACAAGGCTCATCATTCAAGAGTAACAGTTTCAAGTACAGAGTCAGCTGCTCATATCCAACGGCTTTGTGAAACTTGATTAGCCCATGACGCCAAATGAGCGAAGCAAAAATTTTTCAATAAACACTCAATGGTCGATGATATCGATTCATTAAATTCAAGAGTAAAGTTTGAAAATTCTTGGACAGAAGTTGCGCCAAATCTCACTTAAAGAATACAAAAATTCCAACTCGAACTAAACTCTGTAATGCCGATAAAACAATCAAAATCTTTATTGGATTGAACACAAAGTTTGCCTTTTAGATGATGCCAATGAAATGCATTGGAAACCTTGGTACTAAAAAGATGAATCTTGGCTCATAAATTCAGTATAAAATTTAGATGTTTGTCCAAATTTGATTGAATTGTGTTGAGGAAAAAACTGAGATGAAATGTAATCAGCAATATTGATATTGAAAGTAAAGTCATTTTGAAAAGAAATTTTGTTCAAAAACTTTTCCAATTGTTTTTTTTTTGAAAAATATTGCACACTCCGTACTTTGTCTGTATTTATTGATGGACTCAAAACTCAATGGATCAGCTTTTTTCTCGTTTCATCTGTTTTTTGTCCAAACCCTAATTGGTGGTTATTATATTAAGCTTTTTGAATCCGGTGCACACTTATTCACCAATTTACTTTAATTTGTCAATTTCCAAGTAACTTTGATCTTCTCTAATTGTGATTTATTTCTCCTTTTAAAGACATCTTCCTATCAAGATCTCAATTAATCAGTCAAATGTCAAATTGAATTTAGAAATAAAGAGAGAGAGAGAGAGAGAGAGAAATAAAGTTCTGATAACATGGAAAAGAAGATGAACAAGAAAATCACATTTATTGTGCTTCTTTTAGTGATTCAACTTGAATCTTTGATTGACTGTTGATCGTGAAATGTGATTTACGTTATTCAATTGACAAACAAGCTGATAAGCTGAAAATGAACTTTTCACTTTTCTTCATTTTCACTCAGCAAACTTATTAAAAATGTTGAAATAAAGACAATTCAATTGAGCAAAAGAGAAGAAGAAGAAAAAAAAAGATTTAAAAATTGGACCAAAAGCAACATTTAAAAAAGCAATATCTTGATTAGAAAGTTGAACTTGCAATTGATTAGAAAATTTAACGAAAAGCCATTTCGGCATTTCTCAAATGGCCTTACATTGAAAGCAACATTTTGATGAGCAAATATGTGACTGCAATTGTTTACAGTTAACTAATCATTGATCCCATCAATAACAATAATAATTGTTGCCGTCAGGTCAATTGATTATTGACGTGAAATGAGCGTCATCATTTATGTTATCCAACAGAAAAGAAAGGTTCAACAATGAGATAAATTGTTTACAATCAAAATTGAATTGAACGAAAAGATCTATTTATCTAATGATGCTAATGATGAGGCAAAAGTCAAATAAAAGCGTTTTAAATATTGTTAATAATGTGGAAAAGGTGAGGCGAAAAAATTGAAATGATATTCCGAGGTATGAAGAGAGAGAGAGAATGAAGATGAAAAGAAGATGAAAATTAATATAATAGTTATAAGATGAAAATGATGATAACTATTCAAAGTTGAGTAAGTGCGTGAGTCTGTCAGATGAAAATGATGTTACTGATTGATGGATTTTAACATTCTCGGTTCTTTTGCTCAATCTTTACTTGGTTACGATTGTTGATTCTCTGTGTGGTCCAAAACAGTTTCCCGCTTTCACTCATTTTTACCTCTTAAGCCCGACTTATGATTTATGACTTAACCCTATTAGTTTACACTGCATCACTGTGCATATGTCCATGTGAGTGTAAAAAAAGGCAACATGGAAAAGGTTGAGAGAGAGAAGAGAGAAAAAGAAATGAAAACAATGATGATCATGATGAAACAAATTAAGCATATTACATGATCATCATTAGGCTCAACAGGGATTTAACTCTGTCTTTACTGTTTTCGGTTAGTTGAAGGTTCAAGTCAATAAAAGTTTTGCCTCTTCAACCAACTTTACCAACATGCAATAACAATAGTGATAATCATTAGGCTTGCAGCAAAATTGAGTGAAACTTTTTCACTCAATTATTCAAAAAACGTTTAGACTAAAAGTTTTTAAAAGATTATCAAATATCGATGTTTCGAGTAAATGGAAAATGGCAATTTCGAAGATTTTGAAAATTTTGCCAATTTTAATCTAGTTGTCGAGTTTTTCACCCATTTTTGTAAAAGTTTTTGCAAATTTGCCGTTGAAAAAACTTTGAAATTCAGAGTTTTTCAGTTTTGAGGAAATCAAAGTTTGTCAAGTTTCTAGTGAATGCATTATGCCGTGAGCAGTTCCGTTGACTATTCAATTGCTTTTTGATTTCGTCTTTTCTCAGATCGTTTTTGTGGCTATTCATCATTTTTATCAACTTTTATCATTTGCAAAAGTCAAGTTTGCGCTGAAATTTTTTTTATTGCAAGTCAATTTCGATGTTATCAGTGACAATGATATTCAAATGAAATATGAATACATCTATTAGATTGATTCCTATTGTTGATCTCAAAGTTTGCAAATGTTTTGAGCAAAAGGTTTTTCGATATTCAATCTTTAGTTATCTCAACTGTGAATCTTTGAGGTGTTCAGAAACGCGTAAAGCCAAAGCAATGGCAAGATGTAAAGACGATTAAGTCTGAATGAGTGCAACTAGATGAGAGAAAAGTATTGAAATTGAAATCCCTATGAGGGCTTCATGATAAAAATCTGATTCTTTGTCTTCTATTGTTTGCCTTTTTTTCCCTTTCCATTCATGAAACCATTCAAACTATTAACTATCAAATGGTTTTGACTTTTAACCTTTAATCTAGAGAGTGAAATAACGAGTATCACAGTCGAGGACAATGCATTTACCTTGACTTATCTCGAGTCACATCCAAGTCACTTTATGTTATCTTCATTGGAAAAATTTGCTCTTTTCAAATTTTTGGTAAACTCTTTTGTTTGAACAAACTTTGGCCAAAGAGCGCAGATGATTTTTAAATTTAGATGTGAAATGTTGCAACTTGAAAGGCAATTAATGTGAATAATTGATATTTTGTTTGGTTAAAGATAATTTTATTTTTTACCTTTTTCTGTTCAACTTTGACATTCGATTGTTTTCCCATTATATGTTGGTCATTGAGTTAATGAGAGGAATAAATGTTTGCGAAAATTGCATTTACCTTTTTTAAACCTGTGCTTTTGGTTTTTTATTGTTGTAAAGAGGCCAAGAATGACTTTATTTTCTCGCACTTTTTGCTTTCCAATGTTTTTTTATATTTCCATTGAAGCATTAGGTGAAAGGTTAGCCAATTCATTGTTAATTTAATAGCAATGATACCCATGAATCTAATGAACAAATCTAGTAAAACTTGAACCGTGTTTCCGGTTTTATTTGGTTTTCCCTTTTGTTTCCGAGACTCTTTTTTGTTTCCTTGAAGTGGCGCACTGTTTTGGCCATCATTTTGTTATACATAATCTTCCGGGTTATAATTGTTGAGTCAAATATTCATGAGCAGCTTTTGGATTTTTGTCTGCCTTTAGCTTGCCCAACAAACGTAAAACTAGACTTATGAATAAGATTCTTGTAGTTTCTTAGGAGTAGATGGATGGAAATACACGTTAATTCATAAATTAGTCTTTGTTGTTGTACATTATCATTAACATCAACTTGAAACATAGCATCATCACTTTTTACGCTTTATTAAATTAATTTTCTTCTTTATTTTGCACAATTTTTTTGACCTCAATTTGCTCTTCATTCATTTTGCAGCAGATTTGCCATTGATTTTTAATGCGGCCAAAAGTTTAAACAAAGCTTTGCAAAGATAAGTTTGTAAAACTTGACTCTTTAGCTAGCTAACGAGTTATCCTAGCCATTAGACTATGCCGGATGATTAAAATATTAATAGGTTATAAAATGATGAGTTTATATAGAAAAGTGAGTCAATCTTTTGCTGACTCATCATTCAATCAAGTTACAGATATTGTGTGTAAGAGTTTAAAATTTTAGACTCTAAGAAATTATTTTTTCTTTTCTCAAAGGTTCTTTTTCGCTGTCAATAAACAAATTCACTGTTTTTGTAATGCAAATGATCTAATTTGAAGTGATGATAAAGTCAATTAAACAAAATTGAAACATAAAAATTTCTCAAAAACTATGATAATGTTAGTTGATGAGAGATGCAATTTTGAAAACGATTTACAAATTTAAAATTCAACTTTAACAAACTCAACCTTGTAATCTCTCTGTTGACCCAATTTTTGCACATCATCGAGATGATAAGCAACATCACAACATAATAGGAAAACAACAAGGTATTAGAATGTGAATCAAGGGAAAGCAAAAAGATATTCAAAGGAAGAGAAAAATTTCATAGAAAAAAAGGTAAAATTTAAGTGCCAAAGTAGTGACAGCAAAGGTAAAGTCTATTTTTTGCTCGCAAATTCAACAGCCACAGTCAGTTGTAATGTATTAAGTCAACAGGGAAGCTGGCAAAACTATCAGCTTAGGGTCAAAAAGTTAAGCACTGCTGAGTGAGTGAGTAAAGTAGCATAAAAACGAGCAACAATGTTAATACATGCTTATTTATTCAAGTTAGTAAATTGTCAAGTTTGTTTTTTTTCTCGCAAACACACAAACAACCTTTTTTTTTATTCAACATTTTGAGCAGACATTTCGTCTTGGCCAGTCAAACCCATTCTTTGAGAGGCTTTTAATGATGATGAAGGAGGTTCAACTTGAGACTTTGATTATAACAACTTCCTATGAAGGTGGTCAGTCGCATTGTGTGCGTAAAAAGTCGACACATCGAGTCTAACCCTAGTTCGTGCCTTTCCTTCCCAGTCAGTGCTTCAAGAGTTTACTCTTTTTTTATTATCATTTACCTCCCTCTATTTCACTTTCAATGAATTGACCCAAGAAGAAACCTTGACTCGGTTCACTTTGACCTCTTGTGGTTTGAACGTCTTTTTAGGTTTTCTTTTTCTTCTTCTTTGCTCAATGACAACATTCACAGACACAAAGTGGACAAAGTGGACCTACAAGTGAGCCTGTTGCCATTGAAGGTCAGCCGTCTTGTTTCAACTGGTTAACCATTAAAACGATCATTATTAATGTTGCTCCAAAAGGCAATAAATTGTTTCAAAAACTAAACCTTCTGTTGTTATTAACATTTCTGTTTATTGATAGTGAAATGTTGATGGAAAAAAAGGTTTAGTTTTTGGTGTGTGTGTTACCTCGTTTTGTCAGGTCAAAAAGTTGTTCATTTGTTGAGGTTCTTTGGTGAGATGTTCAAGTGTGAATTTTTGAGGATAATTTATTAAGTTGATAAATGGTTTTCCGTTTAAGCTCATTAACGTACGAAAAGTGGTTTAAAAACAAAAGCAGTTTGTTGCCCGTTCAGTCCAGTGATTACAAGTGATCAGTTTGGGTCAACTTTGCAAGCATCAAGAGTGCCATTATTCATTTCATCGGCTATAATCATCATCATGATTAGGTATTAAAAAGTAAATTGTCAAAAAAAAGAGAGAGAGAATCAAAGAATCGTTCGTTGATTAATTGTTGAAACTTTTCAAGCTGTTTAACTTTAGTTAATTATAGCTTATCAAAAAGTCAACCATTTGGTTGAACCTTGGCTCCTCAGATTTGCATCAATTGATTTCAGGTTTGCAAAAACTTAAACTAATTAGTATCATATTCTGGTTGGCCACCCTATGAGAGAGGAAAGATGAGGTCGATGATGATGCTAATGTTGATGATGGTTTTGAAGAAGAAGAAAAAAGTCCAAAATTGGACCAACAAGGAGAGAGAAGCGAAAGGAAAATAAAATGGTTCAACAGAAAATTTTACAGTGAAAAGTGATATTTACTAGGAGATGGCAAAGCCGCATGAGCCTCGTCATTTTGAACCTCATTTTACACTCAACATGATCTTTTACACTCTTCATCTCTAAATACATTAACGGTAAAAAAAAAGTTCGTTGGTCATTATGACGATAATGGTTGGTATCGATACAAGTTAACAGTCTTTTATAAAGTATCGAATGACTTGTGAACAGCGATTATTTTATGCCCAATTTTCAGTCGATTTACTCGACATTACTGGAAACAATGAAATTGCATTGTTGCTTCGTTACAACCAATTTTGCAAACCATCTTTGTTCTAGTTGAGTTTTACGAACTTTTAATCGAATAATGGCTTCAGAAAGTAAAATTTGTATCACTGATTTCATGCATGCTTTCGGTCTAGTTCAATATTTCGACAGTTGAATGGAATGTTTAAAAAAGCGAGAAATTGAACCAAATTTTAAGCAAATTGATGCAAATTAAAGATCGTAACTTTATCAATTGTTTAATTTTGGTTAACTTTTCTTATTGATTTGTCTTCGCATTTGAAGATTGTTAACTTGATTTGTCTCATTTTATTTGCAACTCGATAAACGTCTGTGCGCTTGAAAACGAAAGCGTCAAAAATTGACTTTTCAAAGTTGGTCTATCGTCTTTCTATTTTGCACATTTTGTTGCTTCAATGAGATACTGTTTGCTATTGTATCATTTGTTGATTTGACGATAACTGATCATTTTCCATTATCAACAAGTCAAATAGCAATTTCCGTTTCTAAAGTGAATGTAACTCCAAGTGAAGAGAGGAAAATGTTGATTATCGCGCCTTACGCTAATCACTATGTTAATCATGTCGATCAATGATGTTACTAAAGGAAACCTTTTCCTTGGATTTTGACAGTTTTTGATTTACTTGTGAGCGTGAGTGTTTGCTTTTACAACCAAAGCTAAAGTTACCCAAACATGTTGATATACAGTAGGAAAAGGGCAGCAGAAAAAAAGGCCGAGAGAATCAAATCGTACAAGTAACATGACAACAAGATGGAAGGAAAGAACACAAAAAAGATCGTTTCTGTCGCTTTGTCACATTTATTATCATTGACTATTCAATATTGTACATGATGCATTTCTTGTATGTTTATGTGTAACTGTGTGTTCAACTTTTGTATTCAAGTTTCGTTCAAAAGCATGTTGAATAGCCTCTCACCAATATGAATGATGGTAAAGAGAGAGAAAGAGAGAAGCTCGAAAAAATAAACCAAAATGAATTAGCATAAGTGATTTATATTTACAGATCAATGATGTCGATTGAAAAAGTCAAAAGGTCTAACAGTGGGCTTGACTATGAAAGTGGGCATATAAATGTTGCCATTATACTTGAAGCTTTTCTTCAAGTTGATGTGTTTTTTGCTGCCTTTACTTACTTGGCCAGTACCTTGGATTGATAATGTTTGACTGTTGATATTGATAGCCAAGAGGAAGGCAAGAAAGGAAAGAGTCAATTGTCGTTTTCATATCATTGTGTATATTAACCATAGGAGTTAAACTGTAGGTAAACAGGGAGGGAAAAGGCAAAGTCGCTTTTTTGTTGTCTGTGTGGTTGTGCCATTCACTTGAATAGGAACAAGATGATGTATTTTCAAATCATTGTCTTCTCGGTCATTCTTTCACTTTCTTTTCTTTTCTCTTTCTTCAACTTCCTTGTTCAATTTCTGTTTCTCTCATTTTTACCTTGTTTTCAGGACAATGAGCTATTTGGTCTTGAGTCTGCAAAAATGGATTTACAATGAAATCTTGAAATAATCTTTGGGTTAAACACGATTGGATGAAACTTGAAAAATGTCTATCTCGATGGTTCTTCATCGTTTATTCATTGTTACCTTTCATTGAATTTGGTTGATTGAAAATGTGACCCAGACAATCTTTGAGGTTAATTGATTTCCAATTTAATGTGCAAATTAAAGTTACTTTTCTTGAATATAAATCAATGAAATTATGATCAACTTTGATTTCCTTTGGGATTCTTTGTTGCATTTTTATTGATTTTACTTGATCTTATTGTCAACTGAAAATCTAATTGTAGCTCATTGTAATGATCTTTTTCAATCTGCTAATTAAATAAGAGTCGAAGAAAACTATCAATATTTCATGAAAAGAGATAAAAGCAGATTAAAAAGCAAAACAAGAAGCACAATTAATGTACAAAATAGAAGCTTTCAGGTCAATCGGCTTGAATTTTCTCAAATTAACTAGACATTTGATAGTTGGTATGAATTGTTTACTTTTTAAACTATTGAATGAAAAGGAAATTTCAAAAGTTTTTGAGTTCATCTTCGCAAGTTTCAAGTGACAGTTAAGACCCACTTGAACATTGAAGTGTGACCAGTTGTCAGTATGAAAGTCGGCGTCATCTATGAGAGGAAAGTTTCGCTAATCCTTACCAACGCAAATGTACACTTTATATCCTCAACCTAACAAAATATTCAACCATCAAAACTTCAAAAACAACAAATTGTATAATTTTACAGCAATCCGCAAACGAACAAAAAAAAACAGCTAAAAATGCCAACAGTTGAATCAAAATGAAACTCGACTAAATATTTGATTAATAGACGAACCTAGAGTCTGAAAAAATCTCCAAAATCCTTTGCAATTTCTTTACATGAATTACATTTAGTTCATTGAAGCGGCTCAAATTTGGAGTAAATGTCATCGAAAGAATGTTAAAAATGTTCATCTTTCAAATAAACTGTTGAAGTTCATATGTTGAAGATAACTTTCCCGTTTCCAGGTAAAACGATTTCCAATGATTTTACCTGCAAATCTTTACCCATTTGACTATCGTTTCTTTACTTCCCTCTCAAAGTAGAGCAATTAAATTTAAACCTCGTAATTTACCGCACTCAATAGGCCATTATGACACACAGGAGAGAAGCGAACAAGAAAAGTGTTTCTCTTTTTCAGTTAACTCTTAACTTGAACACTTTCTTGTACCAGCACTGGTTAACTTACCTTTAGCCTCATCAACAAATTCAAACCTTGAAAATGGTTTTTTTGTTGCTTTTCTATTTTTTCCTTCCCTTACCAACTAATGTTTATAAACTATAATTAACTTTACCTGATTGCAGGCTAATTGTAATGTAATAACATTGAAAGGTGTAACTTTTGACACCTTGAACCTTTAGTTTTGTGTTTTTTACCTTTTCTGCTGATTTGTCTACCTTGTTGTTACAGAGGAATGTTAACTGAAAGAAAGAAGAACAAGAAATCTCAAGAAAAAAAACAAAACAACTCAGCGAAAGATGAGAAACTTGCAAGAGTCAAATTGCTGGTTACTGGATAAGTGTTGGTCTTAATTGTTGAGCAAATTGTTTTAACAAATCAATTTAAACCGACACCGGCGGATAATCTTTGAGTGTAAACTCTTTCAACTATTGCAAGTTAATTGGTCACTTTTATTTGAAACTTGTAACCTGCGAACTGAAAGAGTTTAATAGAAACAAAAAAGGGGAAAAAAGGTTTGATGATGAGGAGGAGGATGAAGAGGCTCAACATCATATTGACCTTAGATGAGTTTCCTGTTCATTATTATCGTTATTAACAAGTTTCTGTTGGTTGATTGTTATAATAACATGTTTCTAGAAGAAAAAAAAGGGAAAATAAAGAGAAAAGCAAAAAGTTCCAATTAAATAATCAAATTGTTGAACAATAATATTAAACTCTAAAGGTAATCGTGTTATCTTGTATAATTAATATGCTCATGAGTATTTTTCATGAGAACTGGAAAAATGAGGAAATTACGAGAAAACAAAAAGCTAAAGAAAACCCAACCTTTATACCTGTATTAGACTAGGCAAACAATTTGCCTGTAATTATGTTCACCTGAAATTTATTCAAATTGTATATTACAATCAAATCAAATTGTGAATTGTTAACATTTGAAACAATCGTACAATTGAATTAAACACTTTCTCATCATCATCTTGCCTTGGCTGTCAAATATACTTTTGGTTAATATCTACATTTATAAATTATGCATTGAATCGTAAATTTGGCAAAAAATAAAATAATTCAATTCTTTTTGTTGCTCAATTTGCTAATTTTCATCAATTTTCATGAAACTTTAAATGCAAGGAAAAGCGGCTCATTGACAGTCGATCAATTTATTTGTGAAACAAGTTCGAAGCTAATCAATCAATCTTATGGTTGGAAGACACTTGAGGCTTGTTGAGATGAAAGTTAACAGTCAATGATCAGAGGTTTAAAGACAAGAGTCAACCAACCCAATTTGTAGGCTCAAGTCTCAGTTTTTAACCGTCGAATGATAATTCGTGAAAAAATGTTACACTAAGTTTCTTTGGATATTTTTAGTCAAATTAATAGTTGAGTAAAAGCTGAAAATTGAAAAGTTTCCGGCACTTTTTTGTCACAATGAAAATGAAAATTATGCAAACAACATCAAATTCAAGAATTTATCTGTTACTAAAACTCGAATTCCTAGAACTGATTTGAATGAGCAGGTTGAAGTCATGAAAAGCGACAATAAATTTTTTCATGGGTCAACTTGATCGTAAAATTGGTGATTTGGGTTTGAATCTTTTACTAAAATCATAGCTGAAGAATCTTGATATTGTAAATTGAGTGTTTACGCATCAAATCAATGTGCAAGTTAGTCAACGAATGCCTAAAGCTCATCGAGACTTCGGACCAAAATGATTCTTGCCTTGTGGCTTGAACCTTCAGATAAACGTCGATCATCCATTTCTTGTAGTTGATTGTTTTAGTGTCATCAGTGTCTTGTAACGATAATAAGGCGAAAAAATGTTGCCAATTTTAGTGGAACGTTTTTAAATTGATTTTGTTCAACAAAATGTTTCTTCTATTATTTTTGGCAACAAATGCATTTCTAAAGAGTTAAATTGTTGATTTTTTGCAAAACAATTTCAATGGAAGTTCAATTGTTGCTTAAAGTGGCAAAGATTTGTGACTCTTGTGGTTGTGGTCAACGAAAGTAAATAACCTTTTGACTTGATCTTTGGTTACCTTTGTTGTAAAGCTCATTTTTATTGATAAATATTTGTTGACCATTGTTAATTGTACCATGAGAGTGTATTATGAGTTTGTATTTATTAGCTTTAAGGGTAATGAAAAAGACGAAACAACTGTTAAATAGCTGACAATATACTTTACTATTATAATGTGGTGAGAGGGTGAAAAGTGGGTTAACAATTGAGGCACTTTTCGTCTTCTTACTTCATCACTTTTGTTTACAGTCCATCGTCACAGCGTCTTGGACTGTTCACTTTGCAGCATCAAACCATCTCAACCTTTCCAACCTCTAGGAGGTCAATAGACAATAAAGTTGAAATGAAAGACCAAAGTAGAGGGTTTGAGATATTTCAGACCTTCCTTCATCATTCCTCATTCAAGCTTTTTTTTTCCTATTCAATTGAGATTCTTTTCTTCCTTACTTTTTCTGTCCAATTTTCTTCTCTCCTTCATTCAATTTTTACTCGTCATTATTATTCATCTTCACCATCTCTTCGCTCAATCTCATGGCGTCAGCTCATGTTGAGACAATTTTCAACCTTTCAAAGCTTCCAGTGCTTTTGGGTTGAAACTTTTCTCTTCTTTTTTATTTTACTGTAAAATTTTCATTTGACCGAAAAGCAAAGGTAAACTGGATTACCTTTCACCTATTTTTACAAAACAAAAAAAACTAAGCTTCTTCAAGAATCAAATGTTTCGTCTTCTTGCTTTGTGTCAGTTTTGTCTCAAAATTGTCTCGCTCTCTGTAGGTGTTTTATTAACAGGTAACAATGACTTTTCTTCAATGACTTTTCCATTTAGTCTTTTCTTTACTTTCTTCTTCTCGTGGTGAGAGGAAAGTAAAGAATAGCGCCAATTGAAAGTGAACCCAACGACTAGAGATTTTATAAGTGATAACATTTACTCGCATTGAATAGAGGATAACTGTCATTTGATGAACTGCTATCCAATGCTGCAGATAATATTGTTATTGTAAGCTCTGCTTTTGGTTAACAGTTTACTCAACGATTCATGCAAACGGTTTTAGCCTTCATTCCTGTTTCATCAACTTTTCATCTCGTCAAATTGACGTTTAATGTAAAGTTTGATCCAACAAGTCTGTCACTCGACAAGATAAGCAGTGGTCATGTCAGGGAAAACAATGAAATGATGCTCAATATTCACATTAAAAGATACTTTGATGACGATAAATGCTAATCGACTTTTCATACCAATCAAGTTGGGATTTCATGCATTTTGACAACTCACCAACGTCAAGTTTACACTCTTAACGGGCAAGCCGCTCATTTCAAAAAGCAAATCACTTAAAAAACGAGTTTTGGTCAAACTTTTTTTTCTCATCCTTTATCCGTCTTTGCTCAACTTTTAAAGCTTTCTTGTGATAAATTCACTCATTGTCTAGTGCGCTCAATTACGTTACGAATTCAATGAAAACAAAAAGATATTTTTTATAAAATGTCCAACAACTTTTCAAAAATTACATGTAAGTCAAGAGCTAAAAATATCGTCTGAACTAAGCTGAATCGAAAAGGATTTCACGTAAGTTCGGCCGATAAATGCAAAACGCTTATTTTTTCACTTAAATTTGAGAAACAAAAATGTAAATACAAATTAAATGAAATTTCAAATCACTGGGATTGAGGACTTTTTTAACTAGTAACGTTTCGACGCAAGTTGAAGCTCTTGAAGCGTTCATGTAAACTTGATGAAAAACTTTTAGCGATTGTCAATTTAAGGGATTCGTAAAAGGGAAAAGAGAAAAATGAAGAATCTTTGGAAATTTTTTGGTGTCGACACTTTCCAATAGTTTCAATTTTCTGGCCACTTTTTCACCTTTATCCTGCCAAGTGTGCGCAAATTAAAAGGAACAACTTGAAACAATGTTTTACAAATTAGCATACAAATGCATAATCATCTATGCAAATTGATTTTGGGTTAAACAAAGATGTGAAAACAAAAGTGAAGGCAAAAGATTCATTGAAAATGATTATAGTGATGATAATGTTGATGAGTCAAAATCTCATCAATGAATACCTGTGAAGCAGAAAATTACTTGAACCTTTCCGTTGTTACCAAGACGATGTGAGGCAAATTTATTCACCAATGATCATCACGATAATGTAAGAATGAAAGAGAATGAAAAATATAAACATTAAACTGTTGAACTGGTTGACTGGATCTGTCAAAACAAGAAAAGGTTTTAAATGTTAATGTTTGAGCGAAACCAAAGTCGAAGCAAAAGGTTTTCTTCGTTTACTCTCTTCACTCAACAAAAAATGCAAATGTGATAATAAATGATTCAAAACTCATCATTGTGATCATCACTCATTCATTGGCCAAACTCAAGTCCAGATTTATCTCAATGGTATCAATGTACACTTGGACAGAGTAAACCATTATTAATGAATTGCAAGTTTTCTCCTCGTTTTTGCGCCTCTTTTCATTCTGTCGATATTATGTCGCTTTGTGACCAGAATTGCTAATTAATTAACTTTCACTCAACTTTCCTTTTTTGTCACTCAGCCTTTAACACAGTTGATAATAGCTACTAATAATGTTTTTAAATGATAATAATGGGTTAGCCAAGTGAATCGTTGCGTTTAATTAAAATGGACAAATCACAATGATAATGATAACAATGCCATTATGAACATAATGGTAATGATAAGTTTTAAAGTTTGCGAGAAGAGAAAAGAAAATTTTGTCGCCAAATTTCGGTGCAATTTTTCAGTTCATTACCGAATTAATTACAAGTTGAATTTGCATTGAATAATTAAACACTTTTTTTTCCGCTCATAATATGTAACTTTATTGAAATGTTCATTACATTGAATTATTTGTTTTACTTTTAATACAATTTTAAATTTATTATTTAAATATTTTTCATTCATGATTCTGGTAATGATGATATTCACAATTGACCTTTCAACCTTGTTGCACCTGATGAGCCGTTCAAGTCGAGGCAACGAAAAGATTTGTTTTTCCATTTGTTTTTCTGGTTCTTTTCGGTGACTTCAGGTTCTGTTGGGTTGGTGGTTTAAGGCAACAAACTGCTGGTTTATTGGTGTGTCAAGGTTGTGATAAGTCTTTGCTCATTGCGCTTTTTTTTCGAGTTTTGACTTTTTTTTCGGTTCGCTGATATGTATATATTTACAGGGAAGGATATTTGTGAAGAATGTTGTCCTTTTGTCTTCGTATTTACGATATGGTTATTGATCATGTTGTTACCTTTCAACCAATATTTCTTCAACATCTTCATCTTCTTTTCTCTCAGAGTTGTCATCATTTTGATTGCGCTCACTATTTGGGTTGTTTGATAGGCTGTTGTTGTCTTTGTGATGATTCTTGGATTTGTGCTTTGAATTGTTGCTTCCATTGATTGGAGATCGTTTATCACCGTTGACGGTTGAATTGGAGTTGAATGATGAACGTGAGTTATGTAAATGATGGGAATGATGTGAATGAAGATCAGAAGATAAATTAGTTCCATTGGATGGATTAAGAAGATTCAGTGGATGATGGTTGGATGAGGAGGATGAGGAAGAAGAGGAGGATAAGAGGGGTGAAGATGAAGGTGAAGATCCGGGCAAGTGTGGATGGTGACCCAAAGAAGGTAAAAGTCCTGAAGTCAATGGGCCAGTTGATGAACTTTTGCATCCATTCAAGTCCTTCTTGGAAGGTGAATATAATGGGTAAGGAGTGAATCGATGAATAGATGGATCATGAGGATGACTTGGACGAGTTGGACCAACGCCACTGTTGTTGTTGTTTGAGTTGCCGTTCATCATGTTCCCATTGCTGCTGAGAAAAGGTGAGAAGAAAGTTAATATTGAATATTGAACATCAAGTGACCAACTCTAATGGTCAACTCCGAGTGTTCAACTTACTTGATTAGAGATTGTTTCGCAAGTTCACTTGGAATTTGATTCGTGTTGGTGTTCCAGAAGTGAGGTGGACTGGTGAAGGCAAATGCAGCAGCAGCAGCGGCTGAAGTGGGTGATGAACCTGTAATGAGCATGAAAGGGTGAGTTCATGAAGAATGGAAGAAGAAGAAGAAGAAAAGAGTTTCGAGACTTACCTGAAGTTGGATTAGGAGATCTTAAGTGAGCTCCAATAGCAGCCGAGTACCAAGGAGGACAAGTTGTTAATAGATTATAAAAGTCGGTTGGGTTGATGGGAGGGAAGCCGGGATGAGGTCTCCACATAACGGGTCCTCTTATGCCGGGTGGCATGTTGCCTGATCCTGAGTTGGGTGAGTTGGGGTGGCTCATGAACAAGGCTCTTTCCCTTAAGAATAAACTTGCCGTTTCTTCATTGTTCAGTAAGAAGGGCGATAGCATCGGACCTCGACCATAACATGGATCACTTATTATCGATTCCATAGCATCTCTGCAACAAGGAGTAAAAGACAATAAAAAACATTTAAAATGTAAAAAAAAACTCCAAAACTGGAAACTCTACAGGAAAAAAAGTCATGAATAGAATAAACATTTTTTTGCTTTTCCTAAATTTGCTTCTTGATTCCAACCCAAACAATTTATCCTATAAAATGAGCCCATTAATTGTAATGTTGCAAGTAATAACTAAACCAAATGGTTGTAAAGGTAATAATTGATTAGTATTAATAGAAACGTGTTTAAAGAAGAAATTAATGTTTTTTTTTTGTGTTTCATTTTTGACTGCGCGATGTTGAGCAGGAAACATGATTAAAAAGTAATTGTTTATGAACAAAACTGAAACGCGAGAAAAGCAAAGCTAATAGTAAGAAAAAAAGTTGTAAAAAAAAGGTAATCAAGTTTATAAAATTAAACGTAAATTAGTAGTAAATTACCCTAAAGCCACCCAGGGTGCTTCTTCCTGGTTGATTAGTAACTCAATGAATGAATGTGTGTTGAAACCAGGGTGGCCAAAAATGCTTATAATTATCAGCACAATACATGAATAGTAAACAATAGATGAAAACAAAAGGTTCCCTGAAAAGTGAAAAGTTGAGGAATGAAGTATTACCCGCGCTTAGACACTTATCAAAAGGGTGACTCTACGGACTTAAGGTTAGGTATTAAAAGGCAAAAAGGCCGTGAAAAGCAACGTGATCAACTAATCTCAATTTACATTCATTTATTTTCAAGATGAGCCATAAAACACGCAATGATGTAACACTGGGTAAGAAAGGTAAGGATGGACTAAAGGGAATCTTATAAACACCTATCTGCACGGTGTGCTGACCACACACAATTTGTTGTTTTTTTTTCAATGAAAAAGTTGTTTGCCTTTTTTCAACTTTCGCATGGGAGAAAGAGGGAGAGAGAGAGAGAGGCGAGATTGTAACGCGCGTAAGGTCATCATCATCATCAGGCAAGTTAATTCAAGAGGATGTCTTCAAATTACTTGAGTTATTATCTGGTAGGAGGAGAGTTAGGTGCGAAAAGGAAGAAGAAAAGGTGATTTTGGGAAATCACCCGTAGGGTAAATTTTGTGGTAAAAAGATGATGATGATGATTATGATGATGAGGTGAATAAAAGAAGGAGATGAAGGGGATCGCCTTTTCAATGTTAGTCTGTCTCTTTTTTGGGTTCTATTTAATAAGATGATGATGGTGAAAAGAAAGAATAGAATCTCTTTTTTTTTTGTGGAAAAAAAAGAAGCGACACAGATGAGGATGATGATGAGTGAGGTGAAGAAATTATCATTAAAATGAGCGACAAGAATGGGAATAAACGGGTAAAGATAATGATGATGAAAAGTTGCTCAAAATTAAACTTGAAAAATGAAGCTTGCAGCTATTTACAATGAAACGATTAAAAGTTGAAACATTGAATAGGTTGAAATTGCCTGGAATCGGAGATGATAATTTGAGAAATAACGAAAATTCGGCTTCTCGGCTTTGTTATACATTGTCATTTTGACAGCCGACATTCAGACATTTGAATGATCTCATTGTTATTACATTTACATAAACATGTTTAGAGGATGAAAAAATAAATTGCCGAAATTTAGATTCTCTTGAAGATCCTGAAAGAGACAAAATTTTGTACGATTCACAATCGAAGATATGATTGATGAGATGTTTGGTTTTGGGATCAGAAAATGATCAATTGATTCTATTGACCATGCATATTGATATCTGGAGAAACAATCGGGATGATGAGTTGAACCTTAAGCGTTTCAGGCAGCTCAAAAAGATCGAAATGCTGAAAATCGCTAGAACCAGAGTTAAGTGACGAAGTATTTTGAATACACTGAATCGTGATTTGTGTGAAAAGTGTTTCACTATTTAGATAACATCGGAATATTGCGACTTTTCTCGGGAAAACTGGTGATAAATTTCATGTCTTGATGTGTTTGAATTTACTTTAACTTTCTTTCCAGATTTGATTCAAGGTTTAATCGTTATCGACTCTTTTCATACTCATGTCTTACTGGTAAAATTATTATCATAATCAATTATCAAAATCTTATTGCAAAGCTACTAATTTGATGAAGTTAATAAAGTTTAATTTTATCTTGATCCATTGAAGGAGGCATTTGTCGTTGCAAATTTTAAATTGTGATTGACTGAATCAATTCAATTAATCTTTGTACTGGTGATTTAAATCGACAATATCCTACTGGGTTGTTGATTCCCATTTCACGCATCTCAACCGATTGTGTTTCTCGAGTAATTTGTATCTGTTTTTAGTCAATTGGTTGATTAAGTTGAATAAATGATAATTTTGAGGGTAATAGCTGTGATCATGATGACCATCAACGTCTCAAGCAAATTTACTAATCATGATTATGTTCAAGAAAAAAGAAAACTTGTTAGCTTTAATAATTTCATCTGTATGCTACTCTTGCATTTCAATCAATTTGAGCTCCTCTGAGCTTTGACATGCTTGCTTGATTCAACAACAAAATAATCATTATTATTACCATTAAGAAAGTGTAAGAAACGAAACCATTAACGAAACCCAGCTGAGATGTTTTTACTCTAAAATGTCTGTTAAGATGTCTTAATTGTAATAAGATTGATTAAAGAAAACCTTTTCCCTCTCAGACTTTACAACAAAAAGGCAAACCAACAACAGATTAATATTTCAATTTAAATGATTAAATAGTTGAATAAAGACTGGTCGAAAGTTGCAAATATTTTAATAAATTGACTTTCTTTCGCAAGCGATTAAAAATTTAACCTCATGACAAGATTTACGTAAAGATCAACTGGGTTAACACATCAAGCAAGATGAGCTAATGGTTTGAAAAGAAATCTATTTCGATAATTCACTATCTAATCGATAGTGAATCGATTGTGTAAGTCATTTGTCACTCGGAGCTGCTTAATCAAGTTATAGAAAGCTTTGAAAGAAAGATTGATAAACAAGGATTACTAGCCATTATACTACCAGAGATTTGTTCAAAATTAACTTTGAAGGTTTCAAGTTATGTATTAATAACACGTTTAACTTGAAATGGGCACTTGCAAGATGCATACCGATGAAACAATTTTATCAACTCTTCAATCAGCAACACTTTTATCAAACATCGGCATCAACGAAAACATTTTTTTTTGTTTTTACCTTCAACATTGTTGTGATAAGTGAACAAGCACAAAGAACCACAAAAAAAAGCTAAAGTCTAAGCCACGTTTTTCAATTTAATCGTCTTCATTATTGACAGGTATTTTGTTTTTTTTTGTTAGCTTAGAAAGTAAAAAGTGAATTAATGATGATCAATGTATCAATACAATTTGATCATTTCTTTTTCTTTCTTTCTCTTTATTTTCAATTTGTAAAACTTTTCTCTTCATCATTAGCCTCATCATTTTCATCCTTTAATTCATCATCTTTTTTCCTACTTCTCACTCACAATGAAAATTCAACTTTTTCTGCTCATTATATCAATCAAATGTTTACCTCTCAATCTGTTGTGATAACATTAAATTTTTATCGGTTCAATTGAATGTAAACAGCAACAATAACAAACAGTGTAACAGCATCAGCAAAACCTAATATTGACGTATTAATAGTAATCAATCAGAGGAGCAGAGAAAAGAGAGTAAAAATGTTTATTCTAACTTATCTTCTCTTTTCATCTTCATCTTCATCAGATCAACTTGATTTATCTGTTGCGAGGTGTACAAGTGTAACTTGAATCTTCATCTTCATCCAAACTTTTTTTTTACTTGTTGCACACACACACAAAACTTTACACTTGCAGCAAGGTAAAAAAAGGTAAAACAAGAAAGTTTGTTTTTCCCTCTCTTCTGCTGATGCAACATTTAATTGAGTGACACTTAAAAAGTACACCTTTGGGCTGAATAGTTTGCACTCACAGTGGAGGTAATCAACAGCCTTTTATACCTTTTGATACAAGATTGGTAAGGAAAAAATACCAACAGAAGAGACGAAAAAAAAACGAAGGTAAAGTTGCCTAAATTTGCATTTACTCACACAAGATGTTAATACGCGAAAATGAGGTTCATGATAATACTCTGTAATTGAAATTTTACTCAGTTTTTTTTCTCATTTCATTTTCATTGTTTCAATTTTGAGGCTCATAATTAGCTACTTAGTGTGTGGTGTTGTTGGTGTAAAAGCAATCTTGAATAATGAGTGTTCATGGATAAACCATGTTTTACGAGCTGTTGTTTTGCATGATAAGTATGAAAGGTAGAGATGAAAGTTTTGTTGTTATTGTTGTAAATACAAGAAGAAGAAGAAAGGTGAACTTGGTGATGATGAGGACGATGAAATTAGTTGAAGAATAAAGATGAGTAATTTGGCTGTAGAGAATGTGTGAGAATAGGAAGAAGAAAGATGATGAAGAAAAAGGTAAGGAAGAAAAATGCAAGAAAACGAGAAATAATAAGAATGCATGTTTTTATAGCTCAAGGGTATTAGCTGTGAGTATAATGAAGAGTCAGACCACACACACATCTCAAGGGTAAGAAAGATTGAATGAGCTCAATCAAAGTGCCTATGTAGAGCTGGAGAAACGCGACGTGTTCATGTGTGTGTTGCCTGTGTATCCATGTACATGTGTCTCACCATCAATGTTACTCTCAAGTCACACCTAGCAAACTCATCCTACAGGTCAACCTTCATAACCCAACTCGGCCTCTTAACTTTTTTTTTACTCTTAATGTTGTTGTGATGAAAATGCTTCTCATTTTAACACAATCTCGTTCAACAAATTCATTGATCATTTTGAAATGAAATTCCCTTTAATTACGCTCAACAAGCCGACTCAACTTCATCATCATTATCATCATCATCATCTTGCATCTTTAAAAGCCGTTATCCTTGTTTTACCTTTTCTTGTTCTTGTTCTTCTTCCTTCTTCCCAAAGTGCCTCACTCAATTTGTGAGTTGCTAATGATAATGATGATGAAGATGATGATGATATTGATGGCGATGAAGATGAGCAAGAGTGTAAAGGGTGTTAGAGGCGGTCAGTTAAGGTTAAACTTTAAGGTTCAACTAAAGCCTGTGAGCTCTTTTTTCATTTGTTGCTGTTCAATAGATTATCATTATTATTAGCAGTTCTAGTGAGTTTTGTGTTTTCCTTGTCAAGAAGTTGGAGCAAGAATAAAAAAAAAGAGCAAAATAACCGGAGAAAAAAAGGTTTACCTGTTTACTCCTCCTGCCCATCACCTTTTATATTGATTAATAATTATTATTGTACTCTTAGTGGTTGACCGTGAATTGAAAGTGGCGAAATAATCAACGTTAACGTTAATAGGAAAACAAAAAGGAAAACATAAGTTGAACAATAATAAATGGTTAGTTGGGCACTTTGCAAGTAAAACAGTTGATCACGAATGAACACCTTTTAACTTCAATCAAACTCAATTAATTGAAAAACAACCAAAATACTAATTACTTTTTTCCTCTCTTTTCTAGACTTACACTTAGATCAACAATAAAAAATGAAAACACCTTTTGCCTCACTTTTTTACATTCATCAACTATTACTAAAACATACTTATCAAAATCATCTTTGATTGTCTTTGGACATTTTAATTCTTGTGAAGGTATTAAAAACGTGTCAATGTTTTGATGAAAATTTGAAAATGAATCTGTGATTTGTTGACACTCAGCTAACCTTAATCTTCGTTGAATTTAAGCTACGATAGTATCAATGTCAGCTTGGGTTTGACTGACTAAAGATGATTGACTATTCGTCGGGTTATTTTGAATTTATTGTGACAATTTATTTTACCTTGTTCAAGTATACTAAAAGGAGAGCTTGTAACAGCTTTTACCAATGGGTTGATTTAATCTCACAAACATTTCACTTTCAAAATGAAAACTCATAGTTCAACTGATTGACAGAAACAAACTCAGAGGGCAAAAACTGAAAACATTAACACGCTAAGTTGTCTCAGAGTTTGATTAGCTTGGCTGATGAACGTCACTAAACTGGTATCAATTGTTGATGATCAACCCAAAGTTTAATCGAAAAGCTGACTTCTGGATTCTTGATCTAACAAGGGAAGTAAACGAAATGCCTAGAACCGATTTGAATGAGTTAAGGATCATTCATTAAGTTAGGTTAGGTTTGGTTAGGTTAGGAATAGTTTGCCTTGAAAGTGGCTTCTGCGATATTTGGGTTTAAAATTTGTAAGTCTGGACTCGACTTAAACGTCGTTTTATTAATAATGACAGTTGCAATTAAAACAAGTTTTTGACTTTAAATTATCAAGACTCGAGACGACTAATGTTTTCTTGAGACTGTTTTCATGATAAAAATTGATTCGATCCTAATAAATATTTCACTCGACAGATCTAATCATTGTTTGACTCAATCAAATTGGAGAGTTGACTTGATGATTGGTTTTGTTTGTTTATTTTTGCTTTTACTTTTGTCTCTTTTATCATGAAATTTTTTTCTCTCTTTTCCTCTTTTTTTTATCATGACATTTACAATCTAAAATTGGGTCACAAATAACTATACTTTCAGAGTGTATAAATCAATTCTCTATTCATTTAGCAATCAACTTGTTTTTACTGAGTAAACAACAGCAAATAACAATGAGACTAGTTGGAAGTTAGGGGATGAAGAAGAAGGTCCAAGAAACAAAAAGATAGATGTCTGAAGATAAGGAAGAAATGTAAGAGAAAAGCGAATGGCGATGGAAGAAAAAAATTTGTCTGAAAAGTCGAGTGAAACAGAAGAAGGAAAAGATGAAGATGACTGCAATAAAGGGAATGAACAAGTGCTTGGAAAATAAAGTTTGGTTGTTGATAGTGATCTTGATCATGATTGTAATGGTCAAGAAGAATAAGTAAAATAGAAAGAGAAAACTGTCTGACACAGATTAAGACAGAGGTGCGAAGTTTTGGAATGAAGGAGAAGGAAGACGATGAGCACGCTGCTGATAATGGTTAAAGTGACGTTTGTTACTTTTACTTCTCAGTTTTGTTGGTCGCCAAGTTTTAACTCAATTTGTTCGAGAAGTTGTATATCTTTATTTAGCCATCAATTTGTTTGGATTAAATTGAGAGAAGCAAAAGGCCAAAAGAAGAGCAAAAAATGTTTGACAAGTTAAACTTGTTGACTTACCTTTCCAGGTCAGTGAGTCTAGATGAATCTCGGAATCCTTTGGCAAATGGATTGCTGTCAATTTTCAATTTCGTTATCTATTGGAACATTGAAACGACGAAAAGATGAAAAAGAGAAAAAATTAAAAGTTGAGAAATTGAAAGAAAGCTTGAAAGCGCAAAAGACTTTTTTTTTAAACAAAAAAATGCCAAATTCACCAACACCGAGTTTCGTCAGGTTACAAAAGTCAAATCAGATTAAAGTTTTGGAAAACATTCAACAGGGCGACATTTTCAGTGAAAGTAATCACTCAGGCGAAAGAAATGACAATGAGATTAATACTGAACAGAATCTTGTTGGATTACACGAATAAAGTTATTAAAGGTTACAGGTTGAACATTAATGACAATAGGTAAGTGCTGATGAACCGTGAAAACTGATGTTTAATGTTTTCCTTTCACTGGTTTTCGGGTTAAATGGGCAGTAAGTTACGGTTCATTGTTGGGTGTTGTGATGATGTTGATCAAGATAGATGTTGATCATTAACCAAGCTAAAGAGGCGAAAATAATTTGACAGCAAGAAAAGGCCTTTGAAAAGGTAAATATGTAATAGCATTAATTTTTGATGGGTTGATGAGCCTCACGAAATTTATAAGAAACTTTTTTTTTCTCTCGTTTCTTGAGCTTTTCACTTTCAACCATTTTGTCAGTCTCATTGTTGCGACTGGCTTTGATTGAAGTTTAGTTTTGAATTTTTTGTTTATCATTTTGATTGAAGCCAATTTAGGCTCTTTGATTGGCTTGATGAACCTCAATTATCACCATCATTAAACACTATTCAATATCTGTATTATGTTTTGACCTTTTTTTTTCTTCGTTTTCTTTTCTTCCATTTCGCTTTGTGTTGCACTTAATCTTGGTCAATTTGTTGACTTTGATTGTGATTAACTTAATTTATTGATTCACTGAGCCAGCTAATCGAGAGATGATTGTTCAGGTTAACTGTTCAATTGTTTTGTTGTGTTGGGCAAATGAGCTGCTCTTTAGGTACCTTTTGAGCCATAAAAATACAGCAAAACAAAAGATATCATTAAATGGATAAGAAAACCTTTAATAATGTTAATGATGATGGTAATGATGATGCTGGTGAAACTTTTGTATCTCAAGTCATGTGCTTTTGGTTAAAAGTTTGTTTCATTTTTTGGGTGTTTTCATTGTTCACCAATAAACTGACGTTAACTCAATTGTTTCAATTTTGTTACAATTACATCTTTCCTGTTTACCTGTGTTTACACGCACCATTACAATGAAATTGATACAATGAAAGAAACAAATGAAAGCCAATGATTTTGATTGAATCATCAGTCATTTTGAAGCAATACAATTTTATCCAATTTGATTAATCAATTTTCCAAACAAAACTGACCATTTAATGCTTCGATGCTCATGGACGCTTAGTTTTGCGTTAAAAGAGGAATCAATCGCAAATGGATTCTTTACTTTGAAAGATGAAGGAGAAATGCTTGAAATGGATTTACTTTTTTTTCTAGAAAACATTTTCATTTTGCGGCCTTTTGGTCAATCAACGGTTCGAAACGAAATATTCAAATGTTTCAAATCTGAATATTCAATTTTGAAGTTTCAAAAAGTTCTAACGTCGAGTTTCATCAAGTTCACTTTTTCAATTGATTTTCAACGAAAATTTTCTTTTGAAAATTCCCTTTTTTTGTTTCTGTCTTTTTGCTCGATTCCAAATGAATTTTTAAATTTTTGTCTTACACTTTTCAAGGTCAACTTTGGTATGAAAAGAAAGTCCAAGTTACCCTGTGATCAGAGTAAATGAGATTATCATGATTAATGAGCAACTTTAACGATTGTCAACACAACGCCTTTTCAACGTTTCTTTAAACAAGTAAAACTTGGTAAAGGTAAATGGTTAAATAAAAGTAATGTGTTTATACATAAAATGAAAAAGTAATGTGAAGAGATTTTTCATCATTCATGGAGACTACATGATGCAAAAGCAACCATTGAAATGTATAAATCATTAAGAGTTTGAAGAGAAGCAAGAGAAAAAAGGTAAAATTAATAATAACATATTCGAATGAATTTGAGCTTCTTCATCTTCTTAAATCATGGTTGAAGACAAGGTTGATTGAAACGATTGATAATAAAAAAAACATTATTAAGGCAAACTTGGTCTCTAATTGGTTATAAATTAACTAATCAAATGAAACAAATAAATAACTTTGAATGTGAAAATGTCACCAAAACTTGTAGAGGATAAAATAAGAGACTCGTAAGATATGATGATGGTTATGGTGACGAATATGAAGAAGCAAAAAATGCAATTAATAAGTGTGTTTAAATTAACGATTAACATGATTGTTGCCAGTTTCACAGTTAAAGTTTTTTTTTTCTCGCAAATTGATTATAAATGAAATAATTGAGAAATCAAGAAACTATTTTTCCAATTCGACATTGCAGTTTAAATTTGAACACTTCAATCAACTTTGAATCATCGATAAAGATGTTCACTTTTGCCATTTTGTATCAATAACCTGATGACTGACGATGTCAAAACTTGAGTCAATTTAGCCATCAGTTAAAGTTGAACGTCATACAGCACTGAAAATGAAGCTAGATTGCGTTGGCTTATCTGCTGTATATTGGTTGGTATCCAAGTACTAACCTAACCTTACCTAGCCTAATAACAATCGTTTACCGATAGTTAATTTTTTGCTATCAGCATCTATTAAAGATTAACATGGGAACTATTATATTTCACTTATGACCGTTTTTGCTGGAGCATAGAGTTGATCGATAACAATAAAAATATCCATCGATATCTCATTTGTCAGTTATCGCCCAACTCTAGGATATAGCTCAATCGATAGGGTCAAGATTCCACTCAAGATTTCTAGTCGAAATTCCTAGTCGCTTCTTCATCTTTATGTTTTCCGAAAGGAAGCCAACGTGGCAAGTCGTTTGATCCTTTTCAATCTTGCGCTATACCAAGAAATCATATTGTACCCATCTTTATGAGAAGCAGTGTAAAGTCCGTTTTTCCGGAGATTTTTACATTCAAGATATTAACATTTTAACTGTGCTAATCGAACGCAAAAGATGACCATCGATGTATTTTGATATACAGAGATCAATATTTTGATGGCTTAAAATTTTAATCCCAAGCTACTGATGAGTTGAGCAAGTTAATTAAGTTAATCCTTTAATATTGTTAACGGATAATATAATGTTTGCAAATCACCAAGTAAACTTCAATTACTTGAAGTGGCAACCTTGCTAAGCATTTCAATTGTTTTACAATTATTGAACTATTTCTAACCAACGTTAGTTTTGATTGCGGTTAAATTAATTGATAAAAAGATCCAATAATGAGGATAATGTGAAACTTTATATTTCCCCTTCAAATCAAATCAATCGTTATCAAAACCCGTGAATCAAGACATTTGTGAAACTCACAACTCACCTTGCTGGTACGGACAGGTTAAAGTGAAAGTGGATTTAATGGAAAGAAAACCCTAAAATCACTAATCTCCCATGGAGCAAATCGATCTGAAAAAGTTTCAGGGTCGCAAATGTTCCAATCACGGAGGTCAAAATGATTAATAAAAACGCATTAGAGAGAGATATTTACAATCAAATCAAATCAATTTCAAGTGTAAATTATCATTAGGAACGCAAATCTGAAATCAGTCTATTTCTACAGTTGTCAGTTTTCGAAAAAATCGCGGAAAAAACAAAAAAAAATTCAAAAACAAAACTTGTTCAACATGCAAATACTGCATATTTTACTTAATTTTAAAGCAAGAATTTTTTCGAAAATTTACATCGGCTGTTCAATGGTTTTTTTTTGCGATTTTCACGAAAACTGACAACTGCAGAAACAGACTGATTTCAGATTTCCTAATGATAATTTACACTTGAAATTGATTTGATTTGATTGTAAATATATCTCTCTAATGCGTTTTTATTAATCATTTTGACCTCCGTGATTGGAACATTTGCGACCCTGAAACTTTTTCAGATCGATTTGCTCCATGGGAGATTAGTGATTTTAAGGGTTTCCTGACACGGGCTTTTCCATTAAATCCACTTTCACTTTAATCTGCCGTTACTAGCAAGGTTTATTTTCTTGTCAGAGTAAACTTTCATCAATAGTATCAGTTTGAAAAAATGAACATCAGAAAAGGTAGCTTTCTTTTCAATTGCTATTTCATCTTCAAGTTGAATTTGAATTGTAGCCAAAATTAGAGCGTCAAAAGAAGATGTAATTAAACTTGAGAATATGATGAACTTGGTTTATCATTAATTTTAATAAACAGTGTTAAGTGAAAAGGTTTGACAAAAGTTTTACACACAGAAAAGATTACTTTTCAGTTGCTATTCAAAGTTGAGAAAAAAAAAACTGTTCAATTGAAGAGTAAAATGGCAACCAAATTCAACATTAATAGCTCAACATTTATTATCAAAATTATGCTGAAAATTGAAGTGAAATGATAAAAGAAGGTCAGTTATGATAATAACAGGCCACCCGTGCGTCACAATGAAGATGCGATGGAATGAGAAGAAAAAAAAAAGAGAGAAAAAATTGAATAGGATATTGTACCCGATGATGATGATGAAAAATGATTCAAAAATAGTGGTAAAGTTGATTCAATAAAGATAATCATGTTTAATGACGAGTTAAGATAAATTAATGGTCAACCATTTAAGAAGTAAAACCTTAAACTCGATCATCTAATTGATCCGTGAGAAGATTAATCCTTTAATGGAATCATCTTCAGCAACAATAGTCTATCCCCTAACCTGATCATCATGATGATTAAAAAGAAGTGGCGAGAATCAGTGAATTGAGTAATCATGTTGACGATGAAGAAGAAGAAAAGATGAAAATGGCTTTTTACCAATTTCATCAAATTTACTGGTAAAACCTTTTCTCTCTCATTTTTTCTGTTCATTTTCACAGCAACTTCACGAGAATTCATTTTTTTCACGCAAAATAAAATTATAGGTGAACCATCAATAGACTGGATTGATGAAGACGTTGCTATTAACATTATTTTATTCATAAAGTTGTCAAAATAACAGGCCATAATCAATAAAGTGATTATGATATATACAATGATAATAAAAGGAAAGTTGAAAATAATAGTTGTTCAATAAAAGATGATTACTTCAGACAAATATGCATCTTCGGTGGTCTTTTACCTTCATCTTTATCCTAATCATTGGGACAATTTTACCAACCTACCAAGTTGATCACGATTACAGTTCACAAATTTGGTTCAATAATTGAATTGTTGAAACGATTTACACTTTGTACGGCAAGATTGGCTAAGTGTTGATGTTGACTGCTGTTAACTGACTCAAGTCTATCATTCCCTGAATGGATGGAGAAAAGGTTTTTATCGTGAAAATGCTCATTTTTTTCTTGCTCTTCTACAGTGAAACAATATGGAATTTTAAATTTCATTTTCTTCTTCTTCTTCTTCTTTTCTCAATATTCATCTTATCGACATTTTATATTAATAATAATGTCAAGAGTAATTGGTTACATGGTCATAGATGAATGACAGGATTTAGCGCCTCGATTAATCATGATTAATGTTAATTATGTGTCGGATTAGGATGAAGATGAATCAGATGATTTACCAATGAGCCAAGTATGAGGTAAGATGAACATTATCATGATGGAAGAAGAAGAAGAAGAAGAAGAAGAAAATGTTTAGTTTGATGAGTCTGACGAGGATGAGGAGGATGAAGGATAAGAAATTTAAATGACTGAGAATGTTTAGAGTTTGAATTTTGTGAGAAATAAAATGAAGAAAAATGAGGGAGAATTGAATAAATCAGAATAATCCGGATAAATAGTTATAACTACTGATGAATTTTCAACGTTTTTTACCTTTTTTTCTTCTTCTTCATCTTCTTTATTCGTTTTACCTTTAACTTTGACTAAATCATTTGCAAGGTCAATTTTTATACAGTTTACAACCTTTGATGATGTAAAAATGTACAAAGAAAGGTCAAAGAGCAAATGGATAAAGATGAGTTTAACTTTTCTCTGTTGCTCCATTACCTGATCAGAGTTATTATACCTGGTCTGCTGTTGATGTCATTGAGATGCGGTGCAATTTATGGCAATTTATTATCACAACTATTTTTACATTATTTAGGAGCAAATGTTTACTGGCAAGGAATTGCTCATATTTATGGTCAAATGTTTTACCTCTGTTGGTTGTTAGCCGATAATTTTTGCTCCAATTTTCTTCTTCTTTTTTTTTTCTTGTAAAACATTTATTGTTGTAAATTTATCAAGTATCATTTGGATTTTTGGCCTTTTGTGCTTTCAAGTTTGCTTTGCACAGTTAATGTGCTAAGTTGAATGTTAAAGGGTTTACTTACAAGTTGATTTTGATAGGCAGTTACAGCGGTGAAAACAGTTTCTGGAAAGACAAAGGTTCGAAATCGTTCAGATTCTACGGCAATGGAAGGGGAATCAAAGGTTATTCCGTCCCGTTGTATGATTAGATGTATTCGAGGTTGATATTTGTGCATTGAATTTAATACTATCTGTAGAGGGAAAATATGTTTAAATTAGAAAATGTTTTTTTTTCTTGTTTTCACTTCTCAATCTGTGAGTGTAATCTCATGATGAAAAAATTATTCAGGAAAAAGTAAAATGCGAAATCGATTTGACTTTGTTTACAAGATTTTTGTCCTTTTTTGTGCATTTTGAGGTGATTTTCAAGATTTTTGCAAGTTTAGTGGTATTTAGCCAATTTTCAGAAACCTTATGAGAAACTGAAATGTCAAAAAAGTCAATTTATCATTTTACCATTTCAAAATTGTGACAAATTCATGTGTTCTGAGGACAATGAAGATGGGCGAATTTTGCATGTCGATCGTGATTCCCATTCAGCTTGAGATATTTCTCGACACATTTCAAAATTTCAATCCATTATTAGGTTAAAGTTACTTACATGTCCTGATCTGTCATTTTCATTGTTGGTCAACTTGACCTTTTCAAAGGTAATAACTTGTTTTCTCAGTTGATCGGCTGAAAAGGGTGCATCAGGATGAAGGTAGAGACGAGCTGGTGAAGGTGGATCTGCTTTACCAGCGACTAACCATGAAGACCGATGATATGCATAACGATATCGTTTATTATCGACTGGTACAATGTCCAAATAAACTAGATATTTAGTATTAACATCGATTCCAGTAAAAGAGACTCGAACTGTGGGAAACATTCGTCTAGAGGACAAAAACAAGAGAAATTAAAATTGGTTCAAAAATTTAGACCTAAAAGAACAAAGAAACACAAAAAACTCGATTCGACAAAAAAACAGTTTCTCCCAATGAAAACAAAAACTGATAAACTCATTGAATGACAATGAAAAGTCAATAAAAAAAACTCAGATTAAAACGACGAGTAAAAACATCAAAATAAGCAAAATAAAATGCAATTTTATTCCCGAAGCAAAACTTGCCAAATTGAAAGTCAGTCAATATTGGACAGTTTACAATTTTTGTTACACTTTTTTTGCTCTCATCATCATTTGTTCAAACAACTATTGATGGTAATAACAAATAATGATAATGATAATCACCATCATCATCATTATCACACCAATATTTGACTCAGCACAAGTTACAAGTCGACAGGGACGATAATGGAGAGTGAAAACGGAGCCAAAAAAGGCATAAACAATGGTTGATAACAATCTCATTCTTGACGTTTGTTTTGACTTGGTTTTGTTTCCAGAATCAAGTGTGTTGAGCTGCTGTCGTTAACAAACGCTGTTCAACATAAATTCATGTCCATTAAAGCAAGGGCAAAGTTTAAAATAAAAACAAGAAGTCATTCTTGTCTTAACAGTTGTTGTCTCTATTCAGTTCATTTTCATCATTTTGTTAACTCAACTCATTGATGAAACACGGCAAAAAGGCAGCAAGTTTTTTGTTGATCAAGCACACAGTTGCTGACCCTCAAGTTGAACACTAAATGAATTTATTTTTTGCTCAACTTAGACTGTCCTTTTGCTCACCATTTATCCAACCTTTATCCTCTTCAATTGGATCAACATTTTTTTTTTCTGAGTAAACTTGAAAATTTTAAAGAAAACTTCAACAATTGAATTCGATTGATATGTTCGATAATTATCTGAACATTTTCATGTTTCACATTATTTAGTACCTTAGCCGGTTGAATGGTGAAAGATGAGGTTAAGTGTGAAGAGAAATTTTTGCAAGAAAAAAAAATTTCTTCTCTTTAACCGGGTCAATGTTGTAATGTTGCCAATTGAAAAATTGTTATCATTATCATCATTATTGATTCAATCAGCAGTCAGTTTAGTGTTTATATCCTGTTTCAAGACTATTATTGAGATGAAAGGAAACAAAAGGTAACTTGTAAATGAGCCTTACTTGCACTCAATCAAGTAAATTGTTCAACAAAATACAGCCAATCAATCAATTGCTAATCGGATATTCCTTGTTTCGCCATCAATTTTTGTGTATTTTACCAACAGTTAACAATGATATTATGTGAAGCAAAGCAAAGGTAAAAAAGAAACATGAATTATCTGAATGAGGAAACATTGAAAGTTGAATGAAAAATGAGATTGTTATCCTTGTGATTCGCCAAATGGAAACATTTATGTGATGATGAAGATTAAGATGATGATAATGATGATGAATGGTAAAATGATACCAGGTAAATGATGGCCAATGTAAATATTGTTGGTTAAATCAAAAGTTACCTTTGATAAAAGTGTCTTATTGTTTGTTTACTCTTCATCTTTTGGCTTCTTCTCTTTTTACCTTTACCATTCTTTCAACATGAAACTTTTTACCTTTTCAATTCCGGTTTCATTATTGTTGTTTAGTTAATGGTAAATTGATCGACCACACACACATGTTGTTTTTAATTGGATAAAATACCGGATATATCATCTTCATCATCACCATCATTATCATCATTTTACACCTTATCTCATTTTATAAATCAACAATTCATCATGAGATCAGGGAAAAAAACAGACTTCTTTTTTTGCTCAATCAATAATGTCTGTCGACTGGAAGGGTGAAAATTGATTGAGACACTGAGTGACGAGAATAGCCTCATGTCAATACATTATGACAAAAGTAATCACAAGTTCTGGATTTGTTAAACATGACAACATGTTTTGGTTTGTTCACAATTTACTTTACCATTTAACAATTCATTGTTGGGTTCATCAGTACAAAATCTTTACACTTTCATCTGCTCCTTAACCTACTAGGTTACACCTTTTTAGACAATTTTAAAGATTGTTGAAATGTTTTCAATGAAAATGCCCAAATTTTAAACCCAAATATCTTAGGAACCAATCAACTCACAGGGAAAAAAACGATTAAAAACTATTCAATTTTTCATCTTGGGGTTGATTCAATATTCACTTGATAAACTTGCCTGGATTGGCTTGTTTAAAAATTAAACTCTAGAGCTGGATGACTTTATTTGATTTCTGTGTTTAGCTGATAAACTGATGAAAAGGTTCAAACTTGGTGAGCAGTTTGACTAGCAAGTTTAATTTACTCAGCGTTTAAGCCAGCTACACTAATGAAACTATAAAGACTGACTGACTCAAAGAGTTATTTAACGTCATTATTGTGACAAATTGAGCAAACATTGCAAGTAAACTTATTACTCACCATTAACTGTGAAGATGATTTACAAATTTAAATTGATTTGATTGTAATCAACATTCATTTTCAAATTCACCATAGCATCATAAGGTGTCTCTTGAATCGAAAATGAATAATTCCATCAAGACGATTAAATCATTGAATAGTCAATTGATGTTATCACCATAGAAAGGAGTCCAAGTTTCATGTTTGGAAAAATGGTCAAGACATTTTTCTAACCTAACCTGACCCAACCTAACCTTTTTCAATTTTTCTGTTCAAGTAGAGTGTCCATTAAAACTCTGCATTTTTCATCATTACCCTCATCCATATCCACATGATCATGTTGATAGGTAGCAAGAAGAAAGATGAGTGAAGCTGAAAAATGATTGTGCACAAAAAATTGGTTCAGCAAGCGTAAAGGATCATTACGGTTAAACTGCAATTAGCAACAAATTAATGGTTTCCACCTTGGAAGTTGCAAGTTACAATGAAATGTTAATGGCTTCAAAATTGTACTGGTCTTTCCATCATCTATTAAATAATAATCATAACAACAAAACACCAACAATAAAAAATAATAATTTGTCGCTTCTTTGTTCTCATCTTTCCAAAGCAGCTTTTAATAATGATATTAACAACCAAAACTGTATCATTATTATCATCATTATTATTAGACAGGCAACTTGAAAATGAAACGACTGAGAGACAATAGCAAACAAATCATGAAAGTGTCACTTGGCCATACCTTAATACTGTGGTTATTAACATCATTGTCACATCTAACCATCATTTAAGCTTTTAATAACAGAGTAACATTAAAACTTTGATTTGTTACCGTAAAGTTTACAACCGCCATTATCAGAATGATCATCATCATGGCAAGTTGTAAACCCATCAACTGGTCAAAGGAAAACAATATCCACTGAAGACCTCGTCTAAACTCGTTTTCAGTGTTTTCAAGATTGTTTCCATTCTCACATGTTGACTCAATTAATCATTGAAAGGATCAATAAGTTCATTAGCATATTGTCAGCGTGTTAAAAATAAATTATCTGATTAACAGTGAAAGAGTTGAAGAATGGGGAAAAAAGGTGAAAATAATTGCAATGGTTGTAATCAATTATTCATTCTTGACATGCACCATGAACAGATTATTTGTTGTCTCAAATTAATAAAAAAAAAGGATTGAATATCAACGCGAAATGAACAATTTTGCTGTTTATATTTTAATGTAAATTGAACAAATCAAAATATTTAAAATTCTCAATCACGCTAATCTAAAGTTATTGCTTTTCATTTCTCAAGTCTCCATGAACAAACTGACATATTAATATAAATGTATGATAATTTGAGTTAAATTATTGCATAAAATTGAGTGAAAAAGGCAAAAATTTTGTTTCACTTTTCTCTCTGCTCTTTTCATTAGCAGACTTTTGCCATTGAAAATGGCTGTTTATCCGCTTCTTGGTTTAATAACATAAATCAAACATCAAGTCAACTAAGTAACTGTATATTGTTGGGATGACAATTGATACAGTTGACTGTTGTTGCCATTCAATTGGCTAAATAAAATGGTGATCATTGATACACAATGGGACATTAAATATGACAAAAAGATGAAGTTGATAACTTGAAAAGTCCATTTACAATGGATATCAATGGGTAAGGTAAGAGCATCGGAAATGTATTATTGACCTAGCACTTTGGCATTTGGCAATTTTACACTTTAAAACCATTGAGAGATGATCATTGATAATGGGCTATGATGATGATGATGAAGGAAAATGTTAACAATATCTTGAATCACTTTTTATTGGCAACAAATATGTTGCCCTAGTCGAATGTGACTTTTTGGACTTTCTATCGATTCTCCCTCGTGTCTTCTGTCAAATATTATTGCTTGTTATTGTTAACCAGATTGTTTTGTGCGTTTTGTTGTTGATGAGGAGTGAGTTTTGGCGTTTACAATCAACTTTATATCTCAAGTGGCTTACAACAAAAGTGAACAAAAAAAAAGAGTGTAAAGGTTTATTGTTCGTGTGATGTGAAGTCTTGTTGGTACTTTTTTTTCTCATTTGATTGTCCTCTTTAACCAAAGGCGTTTTAGTGTAAATTTGGTTGGTAAAATATTGTGACAAAGCGCAAGATGAAAGATGGTTCAACATGGCAAAAAAGGTTTGCCTTGAAAGGACAATAATAATGATAAGATTGATATTCATTTCTTTTGCCATTATTGACCGTTTTATTATGGATAAGGAGGTGAATAAGGATAAGCTTATTGATGAGACAGTCAATGATCTACTTCAAGTTAATGATTGTTGAAACTGTTGTCTGACAATGGGTTTTGTGTCACAGGGAATAAGTCAACTTTTATAATGATGGGTGCGAGTCCATCAATGTAACATTGGGTAAAGCTTAACCAGATTGCAGGTTCAACAATAAATTCATTTTCTAATCAATTTGCTCTGATCAAACCTTTCCAATTTATGGTCGACTTCAGGTTTCATTTAACAATAATAATGAAAAAACTAACAATCTTTTCAGACTTAACTTTGACATTGTTAATAGCAATAATGCGATTAAGCAAATCAATTAATCAAACTGACCAAAATAAACATCCATTCAAATGTGTTTATGTAACTCAATGCTGCTGGCAATAAGTCTTGATGTTGATTGGTGAGCATCATTTAACTTATTGACTTGCTGCTCTACCAATCGACTGATACATTGAGTTAAAAAATGATCAAATGATTAAAGCTAAGGAACCAGTTGAAACTCATTGAAAATGTTTACAACTCAAGTCGCTTCTAAGCAACGCATTTATTTACCTTGTTCAAGGGATGAATGCAATCAAACTTAGTCATGAAATTGATCATCGATTGAAATTTCTACTGGGATTCATCAATTTCTTGTTACAATTGTAATGTAAATTGTGATCGTTTAGCGCAGATCAATTAGCCAGTGAATCAAATGTTTAAAGCTGTGAAAGTGAACAGTTGGACTTGATACAATATTGTTAAATTGTTGCTCATGATTGGTGTCTGTTGATTACCTCAACTTGGTTTAATATTTGATTGAATGATATTATTAATTGGAATCGTTAATTGTGACAATAAAAAGTAAAAGTTATGAGTTAATGATTAATTTCATTTGATTTATTGGCGTTTCAACTGGTGTTGTTATTGTAATTGGTGAATGAGTTGGCAATTAAATTAGCTAAATCAACAATTGGTGACAGCAACAAACAAAATGATAGTGATAATGATGATGAGAGATGGTGATGATGTTGGATGATGATGATGACGACGAAAAAGTGATAATAAGAAGTGAACAAAAACATCATCATCTGTTTATTTTCAACATTTTGTCGTCACAATGGAAGCTAATTATCAAATAATGAAGATGATGATGATGGGAATGACAACAATACAAAGTTAAATTTCAACGTAAAAACAGTTTCAACTTTTATCTTTTTCTCAGCAAATCTTGAAATCTGAATATAGGTTGGTTATCATGTTGGCTAGTTCATGTTATAGGTTAGATGATGAAGAAAAGTTCATTTTGCTTGTGTTTCCCTTTCCATCAATCTTAACAATCTTCATCCTTCCATTTCAATCACCATCATGATGAGCATTGAAACAAGATGAGAAAAGGGAACAAAACAAAAGAAAACAATTTCAACATGAATTGGTTTGAAGCAACTTTAATCGCCATCATAATCATTTCTCAAATCAACATATTCCTTGCAATCAGGTTAATTGTGTTCAAGTTGACCTGACTTGAGTAAATTCACTGTTTAATCACTAACCATTTAAAGGTTGGACTTAACAGGCAAGTTTCATCATTCCAATTGTTTCATTGATGATTATGATGAGTAAAGTTATTCATTAAATATTGTGCTGTGTTGGCAATTGAAGTATATTTTTGTCTCAAAATATGATCAGTTGTGAGTTGATGTTGCTTTAAATAGATTGAGTTGAGTGAAAATAATTAATAATTTTTGTCTCTGGTTTCATTGGTTAAACTTTTCAAGATTAACTTTTAGAGTTCATTTTGATGTATGGTTTCATTGGTAATTTATTGATTAATTGATTATTGTGTTCATTAGTGAATTGAATTGGCTGGAAAGGTTGAATTACGATTCAAATTTCAAGAAATTTTTTTTTTGCTTTCTTTTTCTACTAACATCTTGGGAATTTGCTAATTGTTTTGAAGATGAAATTTGATATACGATTAGGATGGTTAATATGATTATAATTCTGTTCATGATTGTTGTTGGCATTGTTTTGTTAATTAAAAAATTGCGTTTTCTCTTTTTGTGGTTAATTGGTTTTTGTTTTGTTTTGGGAGGCTCAAAGTGCTCAATGATAAGTTTATGTTGTTTCATGTTTATGATAAAATTTGTTTATCTTACCTTCCTGATTTGGTGATTATCATTTCAGTTCCAAGTTCATTGAATTTATCCCAAAGCTCTTTGTTTTCTAGATGGCATTTGACTCCGGCCAACTCTTCACAGTTGCATTTGGGTTTGATTGCATCGGCATATGGATTGGGTCCACATGAGGAAGAGGAACCGTCTTTAGTTGATCCGGTTGAAGGTGAAGGTGAAGGAGTGTTCCTGTCCAGTGTACCTGACATGGGTCGACCATCATCCATGTTCCCTGGATGAGGAGATTCGAGGTGGTGTGAGGGTGAGGCAACAGGAGACCGAATGGGTGACCTGATGGGCGATCGTATGGGTGACCTGAGAGGTGATTGAATGCCAGGTGAATGGCAATCAAAGGAGCTCTCCATTGGTGGAGGTGAACAGTTGTAATCCACGTCGATTGAGGGTGGACTTAGTGAAGGTGAATTGGCTTCGATTGCATGTTCATCCATTCCATTCTTGGTTAGTCCATGGGATGAGGTTGAACATGATGAGGTTGATGAACAAGAGAATCCATTTAAAGGTAAAGGTAAAGGGGAGAATGGAGGTGAATGTTGTTGATGTTGAATGGGATCGTTGGATGATCGACCCATGATGGCTTCGATGGAGAAATCAGTTGATGGTCTATTCGCTAATGAACCTGATTTACTAGAGTTGTTGGTGTTGTTGGTGTTGTTAGAGTTGCTATTAACAAGAGGTGTTCCTCCTGAGGATCTGGACTCAGTGGACATTGATGAACTTTTATGATTACTGTTATTGCTCTTCCTCAAACCTGTGGTCATAACTAAATCCAAATTGGTAATAAGCATAATAACAAGTTTATCCTTTTGACCATTGACAGTCAATTAAATCCAAAGGTGAATGCAAAGTAAACTGAATAAAAGGAAAGGGTCAAAGGTGACTGGATGATGATGGTGGTGACGATGGTGAAGATGATGGTGTGATGAAGATGATCAAGAAGATGATGATCAAGTTGATGATGTCTGTCAATCAAAAACAAAACAAAACTGAGAAACAAAAATATGATTAACAAGACAAACAAGAAGAAGTAACGTTTGTTATGAGGTCAGGCAAAATTGGATAAAAAAGGATGAGGAAAGAAGAGAAAACAGAAGAGAGAAAACAGAAGAGAGAAAAGAAGAGAAGCAAGAAAGAAGAAGAAGAAGAAGAAGAAAAGAGAAGAAAGAAGAAGAAGAAGAAAGATGAAGAGCAATTGTAACCAATAAGAAGAGTCTCGTTCCTCCCATTTTCCCAATGTAACTTTACTGTTGAGCTGTTTTGACTCAACCTACTCAGCTTATACTTGGGTTACTTGAGACTCCACCTAAACTCCCTTCACGGAGTCACCTTATTGAGACTCCTTATGATGATGATGAGAAACGATGAAAAATGATGATCACAAATGATGAGAATGATGAGAATGATGATCACTCTCAACTCCTCCTTAAGGGTCCATAAATACAAGTATTGATTGGCGCCAAGGTGCCGAGTCCTCGGGTCTCTCTAATCATAATCAATGACAACAATTAAACATAATGAAACGCCGACAACATCTTATAAGTATTAATGAGTATCACAATTATCTGGCAATTGTCAGCAACCAAACAAATCAAACAGCAAACAATCTTTATTATTATTCCTTATCATCATCATCATCATCTCACCTTTATTATTTTATCTCAATTTTTTTATCCTCTTCTTCTTCTCACTTTATCATCATTTTCAACATTTCATTTTCATTTCTTGAAACTCTTTTCATCTTCACAATCATCATCACCAACCATCATCATCACCAGAAAAAATTTGCTTCTGCAAATATTTAATCACAATTATAATTATAATTTCCACTCACTTACTAATATTACAAATTATTAATCTGTCAAGTTAATGAGTTTTTATTACTCAATGCAAGTAGTCTCAACACAAAATGTTACAATAATTAACAATTATTTTTTTTTCAAACGATTAACTTTCATGTTTAACATTGCAAATGAATTTATCAGATAGAAGAGGCAGGTTTAACAGTTAATTTTAATAACAGATCTTATTATCAAATTGAATTAAAATGATCGTTAAACTTGAAAAAAAAGGTTCACTTTTTGTGTTCACTGTTCAGTTTGAAATCCTTACCCAAGAAGCAGATTTGTAAATCATCCTTGATCAGATTGATAATTGTTTAACGCGTTAATTACAATTCATGTTCAATTGATTAACTTCAAACTCTTATCATCAACATTAGCAATCAATTTGATTTGCAATTTGATTCCGGTTAAAGTGTTGATAACATGTTTTGGTTTTGTGTATTGACTTCAGTTAAACTTTGAAGCATTTTTTTATTTCTTGCTGTTTCAATATTTTTTTTGAACAAATTTTTTTTTCTTTACCTTTTTGACGTTCAGGCCTTTACAAGCTAATTTTTACCTTAAAATGATGATCCTGATGATGATGTTTAATGATTATAATGATGAACATGATAATTGGGAGAAATTGCTTTCCTGATTAATCAAGAAGAATCAAAAGAAACGATGGTTTCTTACCTTTTATCTATTAATTATGATGGATTAATACTCTCTTGACAAGATTAAATGTTGAGCTTTCTTTTTGCACTTTAATTTTCATCTTTTTTTCTCACTTGCCTTTAAACTTTTAGCTTTCAAGATTAACTCAATCCATAGAGCTGATTAAACATTCCGTGTGATTAGTTGATGGCTTAACGGAATCAAGTCTGTAACAGTGTTTAGCAATTGTCAAGGTGTAAAAATAATTGTCCCAAATAGTTGTTGATCATGATTATTGGTAAATCCTTGAATAAATCAAAGATAATCTCATTAGCTTGACAACAAAATGGTTCATTTTTTGTATAAGTGTTTAATCATTACAAAAGCTTTTCGATGTTTTAAATGGCGATTGTGGGCTTTTTACATTTTTTAGGTTATTTTGTTTTACCATTTAATTTTTTTCTGGTTTAAGGATAGAGGCGGCATCTATTGGTCAGGTTAACTTTTACTTTTAGCTTTACACTTTTTTTTGTAATATTAAGTGAATTGTTTTTCATTTTAAATGATACAAATGATGATTAATTGTTGTAATGTCATTGTTTCTGATCAAGATGAGAATGATTTTTTTCAAGACATTTTCTTTCTTCTTTATAATATCATGGTGATAATAATAATAATGGTAAACAATCGATCATTTGATTTCGTATTGAGTGTAATCTTAATACTTGCTCTCTGTCTCTCTATCACTTTTTTTTCATTTAATTTGTTAACAGCTAACACTCTTAATTACTAATAATGCTGCTAATAATAATGATGATGATAATGTTTCAACCATATTGGAAGTTAAGTAAATATTACACGAGAAAGAAGAAAAGGCAACTCATCAAGCTTTTCATGATAAACAATCAAAGAAACACACACAGTAAGAGTGAGAGTGTGTGAGAGAGAAATGAGAGGGGAATAGGGAAAGTAAGAGAAAGAGAGAGAGAGGTTTATCTAGATGAACAAGATGATTAGGTTATGTTTTGAAAATTAAATCCAATTAGTGGTAAACAAGATTTCCATGGAAAGAGATTAACAACAAAATATATGACCAAAATGTAATGACAACTGGAAAAAACTTGTCCAGCTAAAGAGCTATTATACCAAATAGACTTGTCCTGGATGCCTGGATGTAACCATTCTAAGAAATAGGGAAAGAAAAATTAATACATTGATTAAACATGCAACGATCCTCAAGGCTGTAGATGATTGTTTAAGAAGTTGGATAAAAATGATGATACTGATAGTCGGAGAGGGAGAGGGTGAGAGAGAGAAATATAAAAGTGCCATTCATAAATACTTCCGCTAGCAAGTTATCGACTTACTGTCGCCACAGGTTTTCAAACAAAGCAAAAAATCTTACAAGAGGCCACTTGAGATGTAAGATGATGATGAAGGAGAAGTTGAATAGAAGTGAAACTTGTAAGTAATATACACCTTAATAAAGGGGGAGACAGAAAGAGAAAGATACAGATAGAGAGGGGGGATAAGTTAATGTAGACAAACAAAGAAGTTGCATGTTGGTAGAGAGAAATAAGCGAGACAAGGGGGAATGGAGAGTAATGGATAGATGAGCTTGTTGATTTTGGAAATGATCCTGAGGAAGAAAGTTTACGAAGATGGTGTTGATTTGTGAGTTGAGCCTCTTAACAATTAGTTTAATCAATACACTGATAGCCGTCTTCTCGTCTCGATCTGAAATATAACAGAAAACAAAAGATTATCAGTTAACTCAGAGGGGAAGAGAGTGAAAGTTAATTACCGATATAAATACATACATCTTTAGCTTAAAAAGCATGTGATGATTTTTGAAAAGCTTAATTTACCAATTAGTTGGAGGTTCACATAAAAGACCGAAGTAAATGAGATTGTTGCAAACATATTGCTTGGACTGGCCAAAAATGTGTTGACATCATGGTAAAGTTAACATCAGCTGAACACTTCACGTCTGACATCTGACCATTTAACAGACACCATGTTCTTAAAGGGAATCCGCATCATGTGGGGAATATTTTCATCAAAAACGACCGATAATCCAGCGGAACAATAATACCATTAGTGAATATTTCGCACATGGTTTCGATTTTAGTTTTATTCTTAATTTATCGCAATTTGAAACTTGCTAAACCGAAAGTTAATAAACTGAAGTTTATTAAACTGTATAAAAACGTTGGAAACGAAAATTATTTAACAGCGATTGTTACGCCATCTTGTGAGTTTCTATTTAACTGGTCTGGTTTTTTTCTTTCTTTCTCTTTCTTTCTCTTTCTTTCATTTCTTCTGGTTATCTTTTTTCACAGTTTCAAGCAATTTTTATTCTCTTCGACTTTCTTAATTGTCTGATCAGTTAATGTTAAGCTGTCATCACTAATTTTCAGTTGCATAGTGTTATATCATTACTGGTTCAATTTGTGAATTCATTTTTTTTCAACATTAGTGATTCATTCTAGTGATAACTTTTGTTCTTCACAATGACAAATATCTTTCATGTATTGATATTAATCTTGGCTTCTCTGACCCTTGGGCATTCTGGTAAATCAGTTCGTGTCGCTCTGAAAAAAATTGAATCCGTTAGACATAAGCTACATTCTGCTGGTACCCCAATTAAATATGCTTTACCTCGAAACCATCTTAAATCCCTAGTCAAAAATGGACCTATTCCTGAACCTTTAAGCAATTATCTTGGTAAGTATCCATTTTTTCATAATTTTTCTCTCATGTCATTGTTATATTTTAGACATTTTTCGCACACTATTTTTATCCATTGTTTTAGTTTCTAATGCTGTATCAGTGCATTTCGTTTTCAGTGTGTCTTTTGACAATATGCCTGTGATTTTTCAAGCAATGCAATCTCTTCAGTTTATTTTCTTATATTTTGCTTAAAAGTTAAGAAAGAAAAAAAAGTTGAACAACTGATCTAAATTCACCTTTTTTCACCTTATTCTGAATTTCAATTTTTCACAGTTCAACACAACGGTCTTAATTGCGCAGCCAATACAATCAATTAGGAGATATTGCACCAATTTCAAATCAAAACCTTGACATTCATATAATTTAATTAGCTTTATCCTTAAATTGATCGGAAACTATTCTTCAAGCTGATCACTCCGATACAACCAAATCTTATTTTTTAAACTGAACGGTAGATGAAACATTTCATTATTTCATGAACTTTCGAGCAATTGTTTTGAACTGTAAAGGACATTTTTCCCTGCTCTGTTTTTTAGATCAAATAAATCAATCTTTCATGCTTTAGCTTTAATTTTATAAACTGTGAGGTCTATAAACTTCTGAAATTAATCTAAATTCTAGGATCATATTTCATTGAATTTCAAGTAAAGTTTGTTTATTAATAAAGTAGCTTCTTTGAATTAATTTGAATGATCATTGTAAGTTCATAAATTAAAACAATTTACCATTGAATTCAATAGTCAGTACTTCTACTTATCTTAATCTTAGGGTAACTTATTAATAACAATTTTCTTACTTTCAATGGGAATTTTAATCATTATATCTGTTTATTTATATCTTACAAAGTACTCATTGTGTTGATATATGAACCTTTTTAAATTAACTTATAATTTAAGATTTGTTTGTATAAAAATGAATTCTATCTGCATTGCTCTATTCGTTAAATTATTTCAGCCATCATTATTAATTGTTTATGGCTCATAATTAACTGTTTTTGCTACCTTACTTGAACTTTAGATGCCCAATATTATGGTGAAATTTCAATTGGAACCCCACCACAACCTTTCAAAGTTATTTTTGATACTGGTTCTTCAAACCTATGGGTCCCATCCAAACAATGTAAATGGACAAATATTGCCTGTTTACTTCATAACAAATATGATCACGGCAAAAGCAGCACTTATGTAGCTAATGGTACCGATTTGGAACTTCGTTATGGAACTGGTTCTATGAAAGGCTTCTTATCCACAGATGTCGTTCGAGTTGGTATGTTTCAAGGAATTTATTTATTCGGAACACATTCATAATTCTTGTTTCATTATTTACAGGAACTGCTGCTGTTAATAACCAAACATTTGGTGAAGCAGTTATTGAACCAGGCATAACTTTTGTTGCAGCCAAATTTGATGGTATTTTAGGCCTAGGATTCTCAAGTATTTCCGTTGATGGTGTCCCAACTGTATTCGAAAATATGATCGCTCAAAATTTGGTCGATCAACCTGTCTTCTCATTCTACCTCAATCGAGATCCAAGTGCGTCAGTTGGTGGTGAAATCATTTTTGGTGGATCTGATCCTGATCATTATGAAGGTGAACTATCTTATGTTCCAGTCACCCGCAAAGCTTATTGGCAATTTGAAATGGACTCAGTTACAGTTGATGGTTTAGAAGAAGGCTTTTGCAAAGGTGGATGCCAAGCTATTGCTGATACAGGAACTTCGCTAATTGCTGGACCTGTTGAAGAAGTTTCTTATATAAACAAATTTCTCAAAGCTAAACCTTTGGTTAACGGAGAATATTCAGTTGATTGTGATCGTATTCCAAGTCTTCCCACTCTCACCTTTACAATAGGAGGAAATCAATATTCTTTAACTGGAAAAGATTATATATTACAGGTATCTTCAAGTCTTACATTAGATCTTATATTTTAAGCTCATTACTAAGCTTTTAAATGCATATTAATACTAAAACTAATCCAATTATTTTTACCATTTAATAGGTCAGTCAATTTGGACGAACAATTTGCCTCGTTGGTCTAATTGCCATGGATATTCCTAAACCCATGGGACCTTTATGGATTTTGGGTGATGTCTTTATCGGACCATATTATACTGAATTTGACTTTGGAAACAAAAGATTAGGTTTCGCTAAAACCAAATAATAACTTAATAGACATCAAATGATACTTACATTAAACACACAATTGGAGCTTCAATAATCTTTTCATGCAAAAGATATTATTCTTAAACCAAATAACCTTTCATAACTCTTTAATCATTTTGTGAAATTGTTTAAATATTCAAAAACGAATTATAAGGATAGACCCAAGCTCGATTGACAAAATATAATTTTGTACTAATAATGTTTATGGAAAGAACGATTTTGAAAAGTTGTTATTACTGATCTTTAAAAAACAATATGTAACATATATCTTCATGATTGGAAATAGTCTAGAAAAAAAAAAATTTTAAAATTTTTATCAAAAAATCATCATTATTAATTGGCAAATCCACATATAACTTTTGCAAATATTTTGGTCTTCATTTACAACAAGAAAAAGGCTGACCAAATGGCCTTCAATTGCTATCACTTATTGTTGAAATATAAGCTATTTAACGGCTCCAAATCCTTTTAAAAAGTTGATTAAACAGTAATAGCGGGTTTACCATATTTATATGTATATGTAATAGATTTCATGATCAAAAATATAGATGTTTCTTTCAAATCGCGATCGACTAGTTTTCTTTGCAGGATTGAAGAGCCGAAACAAAAAGGGGAAAAAGGCAAAAAGAGTTAGACATGATTAGATATAACAAACATGGTCAATGAAGGCTCAAGTTGATTCAATAGAAGATAATAGATGAAATAAATAAGCAATTCTGTCCATCAGCTGAATTTTCCAATTGATCGGATAAAATGATAAAGTTTGATTGGTCAAATAATGATCACTGTTTTGTTCCTTTTGAAAATCTCTTAGTTAATGGCTGGTTAAAATACCAATTATCACCTAAATTGTGGAAGACCTAAATAGGATGAGACAGAAAAGATAAACAAAGAATATTATTGTAATATTTCATTGAATTAGAAGATTATCAATGAATTTTTTGATAGAATTTCTTTCTCGTATTCAAACAGACGTTGAAATACTGAAAATAAATTCTATATCGACAGAAAATATGATAATCTAACCCGATTAATCCATTTTTCTTTAGTTTGTTGCCTTTCTTTAACTAAATCCCGTTGACCTTGTTCAACGGCAAATTTGGCATTAGTTGCAGCATTAACATCACGCATTTTCAAAGCTCTGGTAACTTCTTTCCATAAACGCCTTGACTCATAAGCCTCTTGTTCTGAGATGGGTTTGACAATTTTTTTAATTGTTTTCATAGCTTTTGTATCCACAAATACTTCTGCTTGACTATTTGGTCGTTTAGAATACATGATGCCATTCCATTCACCACTCAGTGTCATGATAACTTTCTTTGATGGATTCAATATTTCACCGGTAACTCGATGTTTTTTACCTCCATAGAAAGGCTGTAAAATAAGAGATACATTGATTAGTAGGGGTCAACAAATTATTTACTTTGTTGGAATAAGAATTTTCTCTTAAAAATTATAAATTCTTAATACTTTAGAATTAGAGATTCACCTTGGTTAAAAAATCAATATTTGCATGGTAACCTGTTTGAGGACAAGTGACTGAAACAGAACCTCCAAGCTCGATCCATGGCACTGTTAAAATCGATCGCCCATAGGCACTTGGAAAAGTGATTATATACTCTTCTCCTTTATCCAATAAATATATTGAGCCTTGGCCAATGTGAAGAACTCCAATAGAAAGGCCAAGAAATTTGGATTTCGTATAAATATGGGCCGAGCACATTATCCGTTTATCAACATGTTCAGCATAAAAAGCAGATATTGGTGGATGATGGGAAACTTGTTCAGCGAGAAAAGTGAGATCATTGGATGTTGCCCATGGGATTGGTCCATCTGAAACCAATTTTTCACCAGTTTCACTTTCCGACTAAATAATATGAAAAAAAGAAAAAGATGAATGTTAGTAAAAATTCACAATTATTGATTATTTTTTTTTTGTAAATGCATGCACCCATTAAATTTAAAGTTAATATCAGAATAAATTAATGGTTATTCATCCCAAATATTATCCATTAAATGATTTCATTGGGATCAAGGTTAATTTTTTTTGCATTTAAATAATTGACTCAGGAAATGCATTTTCTATTCCAATTAAAGATAGAAAGAGTTAAAAGACCATGTTACCTGATTTGAAACTCCTGGTAATTTCCAGTAGCATTTGAATATTTCTCCTAAAACAGGGTTGTAAGGCTTTTTGGCAACACTGGTTTTTCGTCCAGCATGGAATGCAGAAAGATACCATCTAACAGTTGCTATGAATCGATCTTCTGGTGTTTCAAAATCAGGGATACTGGAAAAAAAGGACAAAAGAAATTTATATTTAAGTCAGAATAACCATCATTTAGGGTTAAAAGATAGAAGATAAAATCTACCAGTTTCAATCAACTAATGAACATATGTTTGGAAGGTTGGGTGGAAAGGTTGAGATGAAAATGAGGTAATGTATCAGATTAAGTTGAGCTGATCAAGAAATTAGGATCATGAATGGGAAGAGATAACAAGATAAAAAGCTTTATTATATGCAATATCACATTAGCAAGTTTAGCATGAATGATTAATCACGAACAGAAAATAATCAATTGAATAGATAGATTACATATAAATGGAAATTTAAAGCTATTGCAAGCAGAAAAAATGGAAACAAAAGCTAACATTTATTAATTGACCCAGGAATAAATACGCTAAATCGAGGAAACCTTTGAAATTATTGGAGAAATAGAAAGAAGGAATCAGAAGTACAAAAAAATGTTGATGATGTTGGCAAAAATTGTCAATTTTCAAAAGTAAAGTTGAGGTAAAAAAAGAGCACAATTATGATAAAATGAATCATTATAAAATTGATTGCACTGCACATATTATGTCATAGGTATCTACGAAGAGAGAAATCTATTGATTGTTACAGGGATAATAATAACAATCATATTGGTGATAGTGATGATGTTGGTCCTGCATTGATGGTAATGAAGGTGAATGTATTAAATGATAAATTCAGAGGGGTGATAGAGAAATAGAGAGACAAAGAAGGGTAGACAGGCTGAGTAAATGCACAGGGTATTGGTATGTGATTGGAAAAGGGAATATTATTAAGATCTATTCAATTGGAGGGAGATTATTTAGTTTAAATAATTTATTATGCATCTATTTACCTGGTAAATAAATCGGGATGGGCAAAAAAATCGGCATACATTTCCAAAAGAGATCGCCTTTCCAAAATAAAGGTAGGTAAAACAACTTTAGTTAAATCCATACCAATTTTAACTTGAGATAAAAGATGAGATATAACCGATCCATGGCTTTCAAAAGAGCTTAGGTCATCGTCATCGTCCTCTTCATAAAATTTATCGTAATCTATGGTTGAAGAATCCATATTAAAGTCACTCAAAGAGTTAATGTTGAAAGATTCGATAGTCTTACAAGCAGCATCAATACTACCAATTGGTGAAGTGAGAGAAGGTGTTTCTTCAGTGGCATCATAAAAACAATCTTCCTCATCACTACTTGAATAGGACATTTCAGGAACACCATTTAAACCAATATCACCAAGAACACGTCTTTTTAATTTGTTATTATCCACTGAATTAGTTGAACTTGCACTTTCTGGTCTACTATGGGAACCAACATCACGATTAAAATGATGATCTCTAATTTGTGTGACAGTCCCTTCTTCTTCTTCTTCTTCCTCTTCTTCTCCTTCTGTAGCTGTTGTAGTTGTTGTTGTTGAGGTGTTGGTTAGTTTTAGTGAAGATCTATTACCATTTGGATCATTTGGATCATTTTGACAATCCGAATCTGATAGGGATGACCTTGTTTCAGGTTTATTTGCATCTTTTGTTGACTGTTGTGTTCCTTCCGAGTTTGTATTCATTCTTTCATTAAGCACACCATTAATAGGATTTAATGTATTCTGTGAGTATAGATGAAAAATACAGATTAATGCACAATTTCAATGACGAGTACAGTGATGCTGATGATGATTTTGATTGTGATAAGTATAGGTAAAATAACAGAATTGGCTTGAAATCACACTGAATTAAAGAAATAAAAAGATGACAAAGAAAAATAATAAATTTAACTTAACGGCTTATAATCAAACTACCTTTTATACTTTGAGAGGCAAAGTGAGATACTGTGTTTATGATTTCTGGATTAGTTTCTCACTGAATCTTTCACATGAATTGAGCAAGATCGATAAACATGGGAAATCAATGGCTAGTAGTTGAGATATTCAAAATAACCGGATTTAATATGAATTCAAAAATTTTAGATGAATTATTGAAAACAAATAACAAGTCTGATCAAAAATACAACTGCAGCTATTAATAACAAGTACCAACAAGGGGAGTGATGAAAACACTTGCGATGCAACTAGCAATAATTGATAGTGATTTTGCTCTTTCTTTTTCATTATCAAATTGATAAGCTAATCTACAAAGGAAAAGTTGAAATGATCCTTTTCTGTAAAACATGAAAAATAAATTTGCAACTAATAATAAAGAAAACATGATTAACCACCCAGAACATTTTGCAAAAAGTACTCAAGAAAATACATACATTCAAGATTCAGTTGAATGAAATTACTAAAAAAAGAGAAAAAGAGCCACAATTATAATAACTAATACTGTCTGTTGGTACGATTACAATGGAGTTAATTCAGAGAATCTTCAATTCCAAGCAATTAGACTTTTTAAGTATGAAAACAAGTCTGAACAACAAGAAGCACAAACAGATATAATGATATCAAACAATGTACAACAATCAAACAATCACACAACCTTACCATACATCAATTTCCGTCTAAATACGATTTAAAGTAAACTGATAAACTGATATAGATACTGAACAACTAAATAAACATCTTGATTCTTTGAGAGGTGAAGTTTCGTTTAAAGGTAAGTTTAAGATAATCTAGTAGCTATGAAATTTGGAAGAAAATTACAAACAATAAAAATAAAAGTGCACCGTAATGGAAAGATCAGTAAAGGTAAAAAGATACAGTAATTAATAAGCTGTCCTACCTTGGCAATTTGAAGAAGTATAATGGTATGTTTAACTGAGTCTAAAAGAGACAATAGAGAGGCCTTAATATCAACTAATTTTTGTTTATCTCCCTCATCATTAGCGGAGTCGATTTGATTATCCAAATACTTTGATTGATTAATTAACAGATTAAGATAAGTATCTGTTTCGGCAATTTTTCTTTCATAATCTCTTATTGATGGAGCCTGAAAGTGTTCACTTCGCTTAGGTCTACGTCGATGAGTATGCCTAAGAATGGTCTCCTCTAAAGCTGTTACCCATTTTACTCGTTCCTCTGCTGTTTGAGCTTGAAAATGAAACATTTTACAATCAACAGTTATGGTGAAAGTACAATCATCTTCGACATCAATTCCGATAACAGCACCTTTCAAACGGACACATCCTCGTCTATCACCACGAACCATTTTTTCCTTTGAAGTGTAGTAAGATAGTAAAGCTTGATCATGGTCCAAAACAAACCAACGGTACTGCCAACCATTCACAACATTGGTCCATTTACAAAGAGGACCTTCCAATATACTCATTTTTCACCACTTGAATAAAAATTTGATTAGATACAACAACACTAAATAATTAAAAATGGATAAAACTGATCAAGTCAAAACTGGTAAAAATGAAAACAAATAAAAAAAACCAAGTAAAGGCTGAGATAATGAGACAAATTTATAAACGGTCCCTAATTAAGGAGGAGTTAAATTTAATTTTATTTCATCAAATTTCATTTCGATTTCTTAATCATTAAATCACTCAAAAAATTTCCCTTCGTAAATTATCGCTAATAAGCTATAAAAATCAGATTAAAAGACAATTTAGGATGAATTTGATCACTCAAGGAAGATTGAAAAAGATGAAAAATCGCTGCCCGGCAAATAGTGTGAATAAGCTATTCCGAGAGATCTATTACACATGCCTGCTACAGTGAACTTCTGTAGCCCGCCAATCTCAAATAAAGTTCATGATTAAGACTCAGGTTGGGTTTACAATTACTTATTAAGTTTTTGGTTAAAAAGTGTTTCTTGGATTACATAGCTTGTTGGTCGCACCACATCTTGCTGGAAACAGGTATAAGGTGTTAATCAATTGAATAAAAAGCAAAGCTTTGTTTATACTAATTTAGTGTCTCTTTGTTATTCTCATGCAAATAGTGAAGGATTGAAACCAGTTAACATCCATCGGACACATTTAACCAAATTTCAGTACGCATAAAATCTTTAAGAATGAAATTAAATAAACAATTGAAGGAAATAAACTTAATAATATGTAATAAAAAAGTCGATTGTAATCAAAACAAATTAACCGGTAATAAATGTTATGGTGCCCCCTAGTGAATAATATCTACAGTGAAACATTGCTCAGACTGAGTGCGCAAACATCTATTTAATTTATATTTATCTTTTAACATCATTCATTTTTTCTCTAATGAATGGTTTGGATTAATTGTTTTGTTATTAAATGTTAAATTTAAAATTTTCACAGTTTTCCAATTGATTCGTTAACCGTTTCTATCTTACTTGTTACAGTCATTGTAGTCTCTGTTTTCCTCTCATTCAATCTTACTGTTTAAAGTCAATATTTTGCTCATCTTACTTTAACATTATCAAATCGGTAATCATTATTTTTTAATAGTTAATTATATCAAGTGTTCACCTCCGTGATGACTCAAGTAAACGTTTTCACCAGCGAACCAGTTCCTTGCCACTCATTTTCTCCGGATAGATCAAGTAAGTGAATAATCGTGTATCAAAAGTGAACTTGTCCCATCTAGTCTGCTCTTTGATCAGTCTATGGTGAGTGGTGATCATTTGACTGGAACAAAGTAAATTATTATCTAGCATCTTTGACATTATTCAAGTTAATGATTCGTTGGATAGAAAGCAATTCTCGAGCCTTCTTCTTTCGTTTCTTATTTTCCAACTTTGATTTATTGCTTAGTTCATTTTTCATCTTATGTAAACTTTTGAATTAGGTTCATAATAACCGGTCTCTATGATATGACTCTGTACTAATCTCTGGTTTTACTTTTTCTTCTTCTCACAGAAGTCGCAATATCTCCAAATAACAATGAAGTGCACATATTTAAGAAGGACAATTCCAAGTGGTTACAGGAAACTGTTCTTTCTCAACATGATCTTCGTGTGACATCCATTGATTGGGCTCAAAAAACTAACAAGATTGTCAGCTGTAGTGCTGTAAGTGTTTATTCAATTCTATTGTTTACATTGAATCACATTCGGATTTCTTATTTCCAAATCAGGATAAAAATGCCTATGTATGGTCTCTTGATAATGGTGTTTGGAAACCTACATTAGTTATTTTAAGAATCCATCGAGCAGCTACAGTTGTGCGATGGTCACCTAATGCAGATAAGTTTGCAGTTGGATCTGGAGACCGCACTATATCCGTATGTTTCTTTGAAGAAGCAAACGACTGGTGGATTTGTAAACATATTAAAAAGCCGATCAAATCAACTGTTACCTGCCTTGATTGGCATCATAACAACATCCTGCTTGCCTGTGGTTCAACTGATTACAGAGCTAGGATATTTTCAGCTTATGTCAAAGAAGTTGATTCAGCAAATCCGGAGCCCAATGAATGGTCATCAAAACCAACTGCATCAACTGGAAATCTTATCGGTGAATGGACTACCGGTGGAGGTAAATTAATAAGGACTATAAATAAATCTCTGCTTCCATAAGAAAAACAGAGATTGTAACTAACCTGTTTCATCCCATTTTTTGCAACACAATTATGTTATTAGTCACTTCACTTGTTTCCCTTATAAACCTATCAGTTACATCCTTTTAAAGCAAAAAAGCTCAAGTCTCTTTTGGATCTGTTTCATTTATGCATTTCACTCACATCTATACACCTCTGTCTTTCTAAAGCCTCTTCTTCCACATCTACTATCATATTAGTAACTTTATCTAACTGTTCACTAGTTACACCCTCAATCAATTGGGTCGTTCAAAAGCCTTCTCTACCATTTTCAAATTTTATTAAACATTTATTATCTTTTTTCTCAATTCAGGAGGATGGGTTCACGGAGTTGCTTTTTCTCCTGATGGTTCCAAATTGGCATGGGTATCCCATGATTCTTCAATCTCTGTTGTTGACGCCAAGAAAAATCAAGCTTTCATCACTGTTAAAACTCCTGATTTACCGTACTTAACTATAATTTGGTCCTCCAATCGTTTTATTATTGCTGCCGTGAGTTTTACTCATAGATTTTTGTTTCTTTATTGAGATTAGCTTTAAAATTTTTTTTCACACTTTTATTCATAGGGTCATGACTGTTGTCCAATGTTATACAAATATGATGAAAACAGTGGAAAACTAGAATGTCTCGAGAAGTTAGATAAATCAACCAAAAAGGAAACCGACGGTTTCAGTGCGATGAGAAAATTCCGAGAACTAGACAAATTTGCAATCAGTTTGAATGATAATTCGAGCAGTGACTCGATATCGGACACCATTCATCAAAATAGTATCAGAGAAATTCGCGCACATTCATTATCGAAATCAGGAGGAGTTGACAGAATATCCACCGTTGGCTTGGATGGAAAGATGGTTTTTTGGGACACTAGTCGCTATGTTTAATTGAAATTACAACGTGGTCCAAAACCTAGTTCAAGATCACAAAAATTAGACAGTAAATAAAACCAACTGAAACTCGATCATCAAAAGATAAAACAAGAGCAGGAGACAAGCAAGAAAAATTACAGCCACCGTTAACATATATTCTTATATATTTTTTTCTCCCTACCTTTTTTTCTATAGCTTGCCTCTCTTTTTCGCCCCTTCACCTTTTTTTATTTCATTTCTTCCTGAAGAATTCAATTAACTAAAAAAGATTTTGTTTTGTGTCTTTTTTGAAGAAAACTTCATTTTTCGTTTGATTATCTCGGATCAATTTCAAAAAATGATTGATTTCCGGATCGATCATTAATTTCCAGTTTAATTCTTTTACTCTAACTTTTTTCTTTCCTTACAAGCATTCAATTTTAGATGCGTGAAAATCACCATATTTGAGTAGACGATCGAAAAATGTGGTCAAATTTGAACAAAATGTTGCTTGATCAACAAACGAAACAAAATCTAGTATTAATTAAGAGGTGGAAAGGGGTGAAAAAGATTAATTCAACAGTTTATATTCCCTTTTATCAAGGTTACTCTTTTTAATATTGTACTCTTGTTATATATTGAGGTCCCAATTGGAAACTTTGTTGGAAACTGTTTTAACAAATTACTGTCTTTTTTATGTACGGTAATTATAAATACAATAAATTTCCATTAAATGAGTTCTCCAGTAAACATTGTACAAACGAAATAACAAGAAATCGAAACTTTTCACTTTACTTTATTATTTATTTAGTGGCAGCGAAGATTAAAATTAATCAATTTAAGAAAGATTAAGTGAAATGTAAAGTTAAGTTGACAAGGTGATTGAAGGGGTCGTGAAAGGAATCAAGAAAGGGATTAAGGACAATAAATTAACCAAATGCTTTACATCAACATAATTAATCTTCAAATTTTGAACTAAATTATTATAAAAAAATAATCATATTGTCATTTTTAAGAGGAATGTGGGAAGAACAAGGGATTTCATTTACTAAATTGCGTTATTTACAATAAATGATTACATTAGATGACCCAACCTCTGAGGTTCGAATTGACTAACTTCCCCTTCAACTAAACCTAAAGTGTCGTTATTATCTGGTGAGTTATGATGATTCGTTCCCAATTCATGATATTCATGAGATTCAGATGAATTTGTTACTGGCGCTGTTACTGTTGGAATTGGCGGTACACGCTGTCTAACACGAGTTTTTAAAGTAGCTGCCAGTGATGTGTAATGATTGGATTCCGTTTCTGGCAATAAATTGGTAGTTGAAATCGAAGTTGTTTCTGGTAAACCATCATAAATGGAGCCTAAACCTATTGAAGGACCAACTCTATAAGATAATTCCTGTTCTTCGTAAAGTTTGAAGCCTGTCTCAGACCATAAAGGATTTTCTTTGGCTAATGTTCGATTGCCCGTGTTGGTTGCATTATTAATTGGAACTTGTTGTCTTTTATCAGCATTGGAAACGCTTTTCGGTTTTCTCCATCTCGATTTAGCTGTTTCTTGGCCGGATAGTCCAGGAGCTAAATGAAGGCTACTTCCGTGGACACTTTGTGGTGATTCTGGTACTTGGTTTTGATTATTTACATTATTAAGACCTTTCATAGCAGAAACCTTGGCTTTGTAAGCTGCTTTTGACGCTGATTCAATTAGTTTATGGTGGTACCAGGTTCTTAGGCAGCAACAGCCAACAGCCATTGAAAGGAACCCAACAATTAATAAAAGGACAAGAACCATTAAAACTATTGAAATTAAATCCATATCTTCAATATCTGAATAAAGAAAAGAGGATTTAGACTGGCCAGTTGATCCTGCTAATGATATTTCTTCAATCATTATTTGATTTTCACTAGATAATAAATCGGCTCGTGAATCTAATTTGGCTATTATTCGTGAAGGGCTTAAATTTGTGTAGGTTCTGTCATCAACAACAAGAGCATAAACGTCTGACCATATTTTGACTGGACGGCCAATTTTTGAGCTATAATGATACCTTATATCATTTATTATTGTACGTGAATCAGTTGCATTGCATAGTAGCTCTTCAATTTCATCTTTACGAGCATTTATTGCCTCTGGTTTCATCCGAATAGTTACTTTGATTAACTTTGATTCATCGTAAACCCAAAGGTAAACTTTTGATGCTGCTGTCCTATGAGGTGATGCTTTTTCACGAGCTTCGAGATGAAGTATAAATCTTGATCCAACTGAATATTGAGCCATTAAATGAGCAGTTACTATTTTACCTGATTCAGCATCAATTGTAAACGGAGATGGAATTGGACGAACAGGAGTATCAGGTGAATCATAACCTTTACGATACAAATCGATTGATGAAATTGTGTAAACAAGACTTGAATTCACTCCTTGATCAGGATCAAAAGCTTTAATAGAAACTGATAAAGCTCGACCAATTTCAGCACGATGATTTATTCCAGCTCGATAAATGGGCTTGCTGAAGGTGGGTTTATTATCATTTAAATCACTAATTATCACATGAACCAGTGCTAAAGATAAATCATCTGGGTCGTAAAGGCGAGATTTTATAGATTCTTTATCTGCAACTTTACGAAGATCACTAGAACGATTTAACAATGAATCGAATTCACTATATGATGGTAATAGCTCGTTTGGTGAATAAACATCACTAAAGGATAAATCAGGACTTGAAGAAGCTTTGATTACTAGATAATAGTCTTGTTGAACTTCACGGTCAAACGAGATATTACTAAAAAGCTGTCCAGTGGACCGATCAATGTGAAACTCTCCTGGAGCTCCATTAGTTCCAACAATATAATAATAGATTCGTTTATCTATTACATCACGATCAATTGCTAATAGTTTACCAATTAAACTTCCTCTAGGCTGATTCTCTGGAATGGTAAATAAGTATGTTTCATCAGTATTACTATGGCGAGTAAATTCCGGTTTATTGTCATCCATGTCTTTAATTTTCACTGTTAACTTTTGAAGATTTTCAAATGACTGAGGCTCTCCCATATAATCTACAACTGATAAAACTAATTCATATGAATCATGTTGTTCTCTATCAAAGGATATTTTAGAAGTTATCAAACCCGAATCTGGATCAATACGAAATTCATCAGTTTCTTGTACATTAGTTGAAGCGTCCTTTTTAAATGAATAGCGAACAACTCCATTATGGCCGTTATCCTCATCATAAGCCTCAACTCGGATTACTTTTGTTCCTGGTTTCTGGTTTTCCAAAAAGGCAATTGTTGGACTTGAAGGAATAATAAACTTAGGCTTATGTCGATTCATTTCAATAACTTTGATCTTGACATGTGTTTCATCGAAAAATGGTCCAGAACCAGATTGATCTCGGGCTTCAATTCGCAATTTGTATTCTTTAACGTTACCATTAACTTCGAGAGGGGATTTGACTGCATAAATCATTCCAGTTGCTCGGTCAATGTCAAAAACATTGCGAGTATTGCCGGATACGATTCTATAAGCTACTTGACCATTGATTCCTTCATCAGGATCAACAGCACTTACTTGAAGAACAGGAATGCGATTTAATGAAGGAGAACCATCAAAATGTCCAAATATTGACCCTTCATAATCACGAGAGGTGAAAGTTGGGGAATTGTCATTGACATCTTTTATTCTAATGTAAACTGGAATTGAAAGGAATCTATTGTGAGTATTTTGACGCGAACCATCAATATCAGTCGACTCAGAACCATCAATAGGGTTATCTGTAGCGGCAACTTGCACTATTATTTCCCGAAAGCCTTTTTCTCGGTCCAATATTGCACCTGGAGCCACTTTTATGACTCCAGTTTCTGAATCAATGATGAAATAGTCTGAGTTGACACTAGAATCCACATTTGACACTGGCGATGATCCACTTTGACTTATTATAGAATATGCAATTTTACCAAATTTACCACGATCACGATCAACTGCAGTTACTTTAAGCACCACAGAACCTGATGGACTATCTTCGGGAACCGTTGTGTTATAAAAAGGTACATCAAATTGTGGCTCATTGTCGTTAATATTTATCACATTAACAGTTACTTTTGCAGTCGCTGATAAAACTGGTATTCCTGAATCATAAGCGTACACAGTAAATCTAAGTGGAAGTGAAGCATCGTTTGGATCATGGTTAGTTTGAGAGTCAGAATCAGGGTCCACACTGAACAATGGAAGTTTTTCAAAATCTATCGACTTTTTGATAGTCAACACTCCGGAATCACCATTGATCTCAAAATATTCACTTTCAGGCTTAATAGTGTAATTAGCTATTTTTGACTCTAAATCGGTTGCTAATAAACTTGCAACAACTGTACCACTGGGAACCTCCTCAACGATTGAAAAGGTCATCTCAGTTCGAGTAGGTGTCCAAGGAAGACTGAAAGTTGGCGGAGAATCATTATGATCAATTAGAGTAATAATTATATTACCAAAACCAATTTGTGAGGTTGGAGTAGATGAAGAAATGTCAGTAACGCTAACATTTAGAGTAACCACTGTTGCCAAGTCACGATTCAATTTAGATCCGACAACGATGTAACCATCACTGTCAATAGTGAAAAACTTTTCCACCTCATACATGTTTTGATCATGAGGACGTATTCTCAGTCCATTTTTATCCACACCTTGGACAGTTTCAATATGATAGATAAGTGAAGCTGCTGAATCAGCATCAGGATCAGTAGCATTTAATCGATGGATTCGAGTTCCAGGAGGTGTTGCCTCATTAACTTGACATCGCTGAGTTGTTGGATAAAAGTATGGAGATTTGTCATTATCATTGATCAAGTTTACAGTCAATTGAGTTGTTCCAGTTCTAGAAGGAACACCTAAGTCAACAGCGATTATATCAATAACATAAGTTGGTTTGCGGTCATAATCCAAAATAGAAGAATTTGAAACTGAAACAAAACCAGTAGCTGGGTCGATGGTGAAGGCATCAAAAGAACCTTTTTCAATGGCATAATTTATCTCGGCATTTAACCCAGAATCAGCATCAGTGGCTGTTACACGATCTACAACAGTACCAGGCTCAGCTGATTCAGAGATTGATGCTGTATATGATTCCTTCTCGAAAACAGGTGCGTTATCGTTGGCATCTCTAACTGTTATTTCAACATCAGCTGTGGCAAGTCCTTTTCCACCATCACTTGCTTGAACTTTAAGGATGATCCGTTCTTCCTTGGATCGTATCTCTTGATTAACCTTAATCTCACCCAGACGAGGTTCAATTGAGAATAATCTCTCCGAATTACCGGATAGCAAGGAATATGTTATGACCGATGTAAAATCAGGGTCACGGGCTTTAACTCTTAAAGGTGGTTCAAATTTGGTTGAACCTTCATCGATGATGGCAGTGTATTTATCTCGCAGGAAAACAGGTGGATTGTCATTTGAATCCATTACATTGATTTTTAATGGAACCACAGCTGTTTGACCAAAGCCATCATTTGCTTGGTATGATAAATAGTACGATGAACGAGTCTCGTAATCAATGCAGTTTCCTCGGCCTGGGGTGTCACATTCAGCTACCGTAATTACACCGGTTGTAGGATGAACCGAAAACAAATGAGCACCATTACCAAACAAAGAATAAGTTAATGAAGTAATCTTGGCCGAATCTCGATCAGTTGCTTTTATAGTACGTATAATTGTTCCAGCTAAAGCATCTTCAAGAACGGTTCCAGTGTACATTTCTTCTTCAAATATTGGCTGATTATCATTGACGTCCTGTTAAGAAGGAAACACAGTATTAACAAAAACATTAACATAGTAAATTTTAAATAATGAAAACAAAACTGGACAGTTTAACAAAAAACACAGAAAAGCAAGTGAGCCAATCTAAAAATGTCACTGCATATTGAAAAGCTTACCTCGATCATAACAGTTACTGTAGAGGTTGATGATAATCTTTCTTTAGTAAAAGCTTCTGTTGCTGTAACAAGTAGGATAAATTTACGTTGATTTGGATTTTCATAGTCAAGTGGACCTTTGGCAACCTTAATTGAAATTGATGATGATCCTGTGGCCAATGGAGGCTCTACGGAAAAAATACCTGATGCATCATCCAGGGCGATATTAAAAACTGAATTAGATCCCGTATCACGATCTTCAACTAACATATCAAGCGATGCTAATGGAGTACCATTTGGTACACCTTCAGGAATTGTAACTTGATATTCATGGCGATTAAACTTCGGTGCTTCATCGTTTACATCTTGTAAAGTAATGGTGACTGAAGCAACAGATACTGCCAAAGGATCGTCTCGGTTGTTATAAGGTAAATCAATAGAATCAACTTCGATGGCCTTTACTTTTAAGCTTATTACACCATTGGTTGAGGGAAAAGCCTCCTTATCTAATTTATTAGCTATTCTTAGTTGACCAGTTGTCAAATCTAACTTGAAACATTCCATTGGATTTGTCAACAATTCATAAACAACTGGACGTCCTCGTTGATTAATATCATTAGAGTTCAATGAATCAACACCTGATCGGTATGCTTCAACCGATAATGAATCTCCATCAATGGCTCGTAACGTCATCACAAGAGAACCAATTGGAATGTCTTCTGAAATGACCGCTGTATTAGATCCTACGAAAACTGGTGGTTTATTTTGAACATTGGTGACCATCACTTGCACAATAAGAGCTGAACTGTGTGACCCATCACTTACTGTTAAGGATAGCTCAATGGGTTCCATATTGGGTCGGTATGATATTGGTTTTATCAAAGCAACAGAGAAACTGATCAAATTAGTTGTCGCTTCATTGAGCAGATTAACAGTGAAATGGGGAGGACAATTTTTACAAGAAACTCGTAAAATTGATCCAACCAAGTCAATGTCTCTTGCTGTCAACCTATCAACAACCAATGTTCCTGGCGGCGAATCTTCACTTATATTTACAGTGATTACATTATTTTGTTTGGTTGGTGATCCTTCCAAGTCAAAACGAGGTGCATTATCGTTTTCATCGATAATGAAAATGGTAATTGGAACACGAACACGATTATTACTGTTGAACTGATCACCTCGGCCATCATTGTTGCTCACTTTAGGTACAATATCCTCTACGTAAACATTGAATTTAACTGAGCCACCCAAAGATTCTCGGTCAATAGACTGAGCAACTGAAACAGAGCCCGTGACTGGATTAACGGAAAACAAGGAAGTCCCTTCAAGACCATAAGATAAACTTGAATTTTCTGGATCAAAAGCCTGGAGAGTTCCAATGACAGAACCAATCGGGCTATTTTCGTTTACCACAGAAAGGTCAAGATTTTTGATGAAAGTCGGTGGTTTATTTGCATGACTTGGCAAGACCAGAAATAGTATCACAATGGTGGTTAAAGTTGACACAAAATTTGACAGAACCATAATGGGAACAAACAAACAATTGAAATCAAAAAAATGAAGACAAACCAAAAATAAATTAAAACTGTTCACTTATAATTTAGATTAACCCGTTGGCCTAATTGAAGTCACCGTTTACAACAATGATAAAGATGAGGATAACGATAAAAAAGTGGATGATGTTAAGCTGATGGTAAGGTTAACCATTAGATGACCTGTTATAAAAGATTCCTTAACAATTGGAGAAAAGTATTTTTTGTTGATCTAATCAACAAACTACCGTGAATCAAAAATTAACCAACATGATGAATATGAGTTTAAATTGGAAAACAATTTCATAGATTAATCAGAAATATTTGTAAAATATCTTTCATTTTACTTTTACATCGTTTGACTTGGCACTTTGAGTCCGTTCAACATTTTGGCAAACCAACAGACAAGTTATACAACAGTTTGGTTTGTTGCTCTTGTTGGTTAAGAGGTTGGCCGAAGGAGCAAAAGCAAGGTATAAGATGAACATGATGATAATGATGGGAATAACAAGAAAGCAAAGTAAGTATCATTGAAAGAGAGTAAATGATTCCTTTCTTTTTTACCTTTCATTCTTATTTTTTTCACCTTTTCTCAAAGATCTTAAAGACTGGTTCCTTCAAAGGCATTCAGAGGGAAAGACCTGAACTGGTTTTCGCTTTTTGTTTGATTTCTCAAATTGACGCTGCTATCTTTTACACTTCATCTCATTATATGCTTGCGGTAAACATTGAAAAATCATTGCCATCATGCAATTACTTCCTAACATCACCAATTTCAGCTTTTCGTCAGCTGTAATGTTTACTAATATGTGTATTCATTAACTCAAAGGTTCAATGTTTGAAACAATTGATCAGCCAAGACAGGAATAAACATTGTAAACAATTGCTCAGTATAACTGATTGTTAGTTGACTGATGGTAATGTTAATTGATATTTCGGTGGATTAATGGTTTCAAACTTTCATAACTCCTTTAATTGGTATTTCATTGCTTTTATACATTGCTGACAATATGTTTGTTTGGTACAATGTGTAAAATTTTAATTTGTTAGCTTTACTATTCAAATTGTGATTCGCCTCAGTTAATTTTCAACATTTATCTTTATGGAAAATTTTAAGTGTTGTTTATTAACTTGATGTTGAAAGTGATTTACTTTGAATCATTGATGCACAATTTAACCATACTTTCAAAACCATTGTTGCATTGATATTTGCTTGTGATCATTAAACGGGACTGAATCGTTCCGGTTAGGCTAAATATTACGTTTCAAGTGTTAGATAATTTTTTGAAATTAAAGCTTTCCTTTACTAAGATAAACTGAATTTAAATTATCCTTTTATTCCGTTCAGCCCAATATTTATTCAACCCAAGTTGACGTTCAAAATTAGATTTGATAGATATTGATTTACAATGTTAAACTCTCAGCTTATTCATAATCTTCAGCAATTCAATGTCGATCAACAATCGATTTCTTTGATCCAATTGTATTTCTTTCATGTTCTTTTGTAAAGAGTATGTTAAGTCAAGTCCGATTGACCATGACACTATATTAATCAAAATTGCTAAAGAGTTACATTCAGGTTTTTATGAATTAAATTGATTATCAATGATTGATCAGGTAAATCCTTTTACCTTATTTTTTGTAATAATCATTGTTGGAATTGTTTAAACCGTTTCATTTCCTAAGCAGACCAAATATATTTGGTCAGTCTATTAACTGGTTAAGGATTGATTTATAGTTTGACTTTAATTGCTAATGCTTGAAAGCTAATGTTTCTTGATTGTATGATTTATTCACTGTTGAAGAAGTGCATTACGCTAAAGAACCGAGAAGTTAATTTAATTGATAAAAGGTGGCATCTTGATCATTGCAGAAAAATATTTTCATCATATGTTGATGTCACTTGAATGACTTTGTTGATGCTTGTTATTGTGTTTAACGATGTGCAGTTTTCAATTAATTAGATATTAATCGAAATTACCTTATTATTCAGACGCTAGAGGATCACATAACTCGATCCTCTAGGTTTTTATCATTGTTTCAACTTTCTTCATCCCATGATTACGTTTTGAGTGCATTTTGTGTCTAAATAAAAGAAAAGAGAGTTACTATCTCTTTTCTGTTCCAATTTTTAAATGATTCGGTGTTTACTTCAACTTAGCCGAACTAAATTCACCGGTAAACATTTCGTCTTACACACTGACAGATCTTTGATCAAAAACTACAAGTCATTTTATCGTTTGTTTCATGGTCTTGGCCATGGTAGTGAGGCTAATGGTCTCACATCAGCGAATAATAAAGTCGGATCATGGTCAATAATAAAACAAATGACCAGTTATGTTTGGCCTAAAGACAAACCTGAGTTGAAAAAACGAGTAGTCGTTGCTCTTGGATTATTAGTTGCTGCAAAGGTAATATGCAAAATTATTTTTTTTACATGATAATCTAAACAATATTTCTCTTATTTATAGGCAGTAAATGTCTCCGTTCCTTTCATTTTCAAGTATCTAATTGACTTTTTGAATACAACTCAAGGAACACCATTGAACTTCAGTGATCCTGCAACCACTGCTATCACGTCTGCTGTCTCATTAGTTGTAGCATGTTAGTTCTTTTTATCAAAACTCCTTTACACTTTCACTAATATCCCATGTATTTGTTTCAGATGGCGTTTTCAGGGCTAGTGCATCTTTATTCAATGAATTGAGAAATGCAGTTTTCGCCAAAGTTGCTCATGATTCAATTAGAACCGTCGCTAGAAATGTTTTCCTTCATCTTCATAAATTGGATCTTTCTTTTCATCTATCAAGACAAACTGGTGCACTTTCCAAAGCCATTGATCGAGGAACCAGGTATATTTTTTAAACTATAAATGAACCTGTGCAGTTAATTACTTTTCCGTTTTATCTTACACAGGGGTATTAATTTTGTTTTAAGTGCAATTGTTTTCAATGTTGCACCAACAATACTCGAGGTTGCCTTGGCTAGTAGTATTCTGGTATGGATCATTTTATCCTTTTGTTTTATCTCCTACATTTAAATTTACTTACATGTCATTTTACATCTTTCTAGTATTATAAATGTGGTCCGCAATTCGCAGCTATCACTCTTATCTGTATTGGTAGCTACTCTGCTTTTACTTTCGGGGTTACTTCATGGAGAACAAAGTTTCGTTTACAAATGAACAAGGCTGAGAATGATGCTGGAAATCATGCAATTGACTCTCTAATTAATTATGAGACTGTTAAATATTTCAACAATGAACAGCATGAAGCTGCTTTATATGAAAAAGTGCTTAAAAAATATGAAGAAGCTTCACTGAAAACGTCAACAAGTTTAGCAATGCTTAATTTCGGTCAAAATGCTATATTCAGTTCAGCTTTGGCTGGTGTTATGGGATTAGCTGTTGTTCAGATCATAAACGGTAAGAAAATGTAATTATGCATTCTATACTGATCAAACAATCAATTTTTCGTTTTGAATAACAATCAATTTTATCAAAAATATCAGGCAATATGACTGTTGGTGATCTTGTTATGGTTAATGGCTTAGTTTTTCAACTCTCTATGCCTTTGAATTTTCTTGGGACAGTTTATCGGGAAGTTAGACAATCTCTAATTGATATGAAAACTATGTTTAGCATTCTAAGTTTGAAGTCAGCGATACAAGTAAGTTCGGGTTTTATCTATTTATTTTTGTTAATTTTGCTAATGATTGGAACTTATGTTTCTACTTTAAGAGTAAACCAGGAGCTCCCTTTTTAAAAGTTACACCAGAAAATGCCTCTGTTGTGTTTGACAATGTTTACTTTGAGTATGTGAAAAACCAGCCAATCCTCAATAATTTATCATTTGAAGTTCCTGCTGGTAAAAAAGTTGCTTTCATTGGCGGTAGCGGATCAGGAAAGACTACAATAATTCGCTTAATGTATAGATTCTTTGAGCCTCAACAGGGCAAAGTTCTAGTGGCCGGGCAAGATATTAAAGATATTGATGTAGATAGCTTAAGACAAGCTATTTCCGTTGTTCCACAAGATCCAGTGTTGTTTAATAATACCATTGAATACAATTTACAATATGGTAATTTTAGTGCTTCCCAGGAGAGAATTCATGAAGCATCTTCTATGGCTGAACTTCATGACTCAATTCAACGTTGGCCAAATGCATATCAAACACAAGTTGGTGAACGAGGTCTTAAGCTAAGTGGTGGTGAAAAACAACGAGTAGCAATTGCTAGGGCTATTGTAAAAAATAGTCCAATATTAATTTTTGACGAGGCTACCTCATCTCTGGACTCAATCACGGAACATGTAAGAATTATAATCTATTTCAATTCAGCTTAAAGATTACCTAACTATTTTTTTGTTTCCACAGAAAATTCTTAAAGCTTTATCAAGGGCTGCCCATGGTCGAACATCCATTTGTATAGCTCATCGCCTTTCAACTGTTGTTGATGCAGATCTAATTTACGTCCTTCAGGATGGTCGTGTTGTTGAAACGGGAAATCACAGTTCGCTTGTTGCCAACCCATCTTCATTATATGCACTTTTGTGGTCTAAACAACATGAAACCAATCATATGTTGTAGACTGGAATAGCTGTGATCATTGTTAATTTGTATAAAATTAAAGAAATTTATGCTTATTGCTCAACCTTGGAATAGATTAATTTACGAAATCAGAAGATAATTTCTCGAGGTTCTTTTTCATCATTCTTTTTTATTTTAACTGGAAGATATTTTACATATTTTCTCAAATACATATCAAATAAATAAATCGATAGCTTAAGTTTGAGAGTAGCTATCTTCGTCAAAATAGGAACATCAAAGAAAAGGTTGATTCCTATAATAGTAAAGTGGTTAATTTATGCTGATAGTTGTTTCATAAGTTTACTCTAAGTGATTGAACGGAGTTTGCAGGCAACATACCACACATGCGAGTTCTTTGAACAACTCCAGTCATCCAATCTTTATCTATTGACCGACAGTTAATAATGAGATCACCTTTACTGAAGCTAACTTCATCAGCATCTTGGGCAGTATAATCATGAATTGCTCGGAATGATTTGTTACCCGGTAACCGATAACTAACATGTTCAATATCTTGCTCCATTATGGTCGCCATTTTAGAGGAATCGTAATCTAAATTGAAAAGCATTAAACACGGTTACATTAATCATCTTACTTTTCCCAAAACCCGAATGATAGGGTACTTTTCCCACACCACACACCAATCCACAACGAACCATAAAACCAATTGAAAAATGAAAAATTGACCAGTAATAAAGATGAAGAAAATTACACTCTATCTTGTGGATAACTATGATTTAATTCAATCGGTCTAAATTCTTATTAATCGGTAGCGATGAAGGGCGGTGGGGAATGGTTTGGATGTGGAAAAAAGTAGGACTTATTTTCTTAATAATTGAATGCAAGAGTAATATCGAAATGTATCAAGCAAAACTTTCTAACACGAGAATGAAAGGAGAATTATATCATTTAAAAACTTGACTTACGTTGACTAATTGTGATGCGAGGGATATCAGCGGGAGTAATGTGGATTTTGTGCCGAATTTTATCAAAGCATGGCGGTTTTTCATCAGGATAAACACGCTGTGTACAACACTGACATATTTCATCATTCATGTTTGCACTAAAGTAAAGATTTTCAATAAATAGCAATCTGATGTTACTAGTTGGACTAAACAACAAAATATGTAAACAGACCAATTTAAAAGCCCAGCAAAATACTTGATGTAAACCACTCAAAAAAATAGATAAGAAAATAAAAGTTTTTGGTCAACGAATTTTTTAAAACACTAACAACTGTTGTAAGTGATCTACTAGCAGATGGCACTAATTACAGGTTCAAAGCAACATATCAGCTGATTTGCGTTAAATTTTTCATCCACTCAAATTGCGAAGAAGGTTGTTATCAAATAGTTTCCACTTTTTTCTCCATTTTCTTGGTTTTTTCCTCTTCCGTTTTCTTGGTATAAATAGAGTTAACCTAAAGGGCATAAGTTATGTTATGACACTGCCATCGACATCTTCATCGGCATCATTACCATTCTCAATACCCTCATCTTTCGTTTATTTTAATTAATTTAGTGTAAGACTGACATCACAATGCCTATTATTGAAAACTTTATTACCAACAAATTATACATCCCACCGGTCAAAAGTTTCAAAGAGAGGAAAAATTTGATGACCCGGAAACTTGAATATGCCAATCTTAAAGCCAAATTTCCCAACAAGGTAACAGTAGTTATTGAAAGATATGCCAAAGAAAGAAATCTTCCTTTCCTGGATAAGACTAAATTCTTGGTTCCAGAGGATCTTCAAGTTTCCAAATTACTGATGATCATTCGAAACAGGATGGATATTACTGAAAATCAAGCGATATATCTTATGACGGCCAATAAAACGATGTTGACAATGTCCAGAACAATGGCGGAAGTTTATGAAGAGCACAGAGATGAAGATGGTTTTGTCTACCTTACTTATGCCTCTCAAAGTGTCTTTGGTTGAAAAAATGTGCCTCATCTTAAATCAAGCTTCGTCATGTAAACGTGTGTTATTACATTGTTAATGTTTTTATTCCCATTCCTGCCTTTCATCATTATCCTGATCTATCAATTCAAACTCAATGCGATGGAAAGGAAAATCGTAAATTGTTTCATCTGCTCTACTCACCTAATTTTCATTGTTACTAGGAGGATTGAAAAAGAGGAGGAAAATGTATATTAAATAACTCATTATCTAGTTAAATTTATCTTCGATGATCCTAACGAGAAAGATGATAATGCGGATTCCCATTGTTATAAACCATTATTAAACCATTAAACAACTTTAATTATTTTCTGTAAACCTTACTTTTGTATAAACTATTTCTATTCGTTAATGTCACTTTTCCTTTGGATCTCAGCAATTTTAATACGTCTGTTTTCTTGATTATTGACTTTGAGAATAATTTAACTCATTTGTTAATCAAACTAGATTGTGATAAGAATAAATTTGTAAACTGACTCATTGATATTAAAATTGACTTTATGTATTGAATACAATATCTTACATTATTTCAATTTCGATTCCAAATTCAACGTTGGTATTGACTGATTTGATAACTAATTAATTTATGAAGATGAATTGATTACATTTTGTACAAGCCTTGCTGCCTCGTGTCATGTTATTAGAGACGCATATACCAAAAGAATCATGAGCATAAAAAAGCATGAAGTTATTTTTGTATCAGTTAACTTCAATTTTCTCAATTCTTCATTGTAAGATTGTGTTTCTCCCTTCTGTTTCTCTTTTAATCAAATACGGAATGAAAATGCTTGAAATCACAAAAACATTTTTTAAATTTGGAATTTCATTCCAGATTTTTCATCACTTGTAAACAATTCTGATTTTTTTGCATGAATTGTGTCAATTTTGTGTTTTAAGTATTATGGAAAATTACATGTGTTGATTCTGTTTGAGATTGCTTTTGTTTATTGAGAAATTGAGTAAAATGACAAAAAAAAAGATTTGATTGTGTGGTTTGTTTGGAAACGCGTTAAGCAATTAGAGAATACCTAGATTTGAGAAGATTACCAGGTAATATAAATGCACTTTGATAGCTGTGGAAAATACTTATTAATAATAAATCAGGTAAGTGTTATTATTGGAATATACTTTGAAAAGCAATGGTGAAAGTTGTATAAGTCAATAGGACGGATTTTAACATGATAACACCATGTTAATTATCATGGATGGAATGTGTAATTCAATGTGTTGCAATGTATAAATTTTTAAATGCGAATGATAATGAGAAAGTAAAAATGATTTGAATCAACACAATTTGAGATTCTTTTCAACTTAGCTTATTATCTTCAATCATTTGCTCTAAGCTGCTGATTGGCGGTAGTAACAAATAGACACTTGAAAATAGCTTCAAACCACTTAACACAATTAAAACTAGTCTCTTCTTATTGATTGGTAGTTTTGGCTCTTTTTTTGTTCAAGTTGATTGTTTTTTTTTGCAAGACCTCTTTTGTATCTTCGTCATTTTCTTATCTGTTTATTTTTTGCCTGTTCTATTCGCTAAAAACCCAATTAATTGGCACCCATTGAGGTTCAGTACTTAGAGCATTAAGAGCCTCTTTCAAATCTTCAAAAGTTTTGTCAAAGTTGTTATTAACCAAAATCATGTCAAAATACTTTTCATAGGTTCGATTGAGTTTTGCGCTTTCGGCAATCGTCACTTGGAGGTCTTCATCCTCACAAAAAGATGCCAAGCTTTGCAAGGTTCGAGCACGACGTGAATGATGTCGTCCTAAGGCACGATCGAGCTGAAATTGAAAAATATAGGATTTCAGAGTTAAATATGTACATAAAGGTGAGATATTGAAGTGAAGTGACTTACAGTCATTGTCCTGTTGGCTGATGAATGACTACGTCCCCATTCATGCATATATCGAAGCTGGTCAATTGGTGGAGCAGCGATGAAAACAACGAATGGCATAAATTCAGCAGTTTTTAGAACTTTCAGACACTGGAAAAAAGAGTTAGAAGAGAAAAAAATTAAAACAAAATGCTAGATGGATAGATGGATGTTTCTTACCTGAGGATTACAATCAAGGATACACATTTTCCCCGATCTAATAATGGCACGAATAGAATCTAACTTGGTTCCATACAGATGACCATCAAATTGTCCCCACTCAAGATATTTGTGTTCACTAATATCAGCTTCCATTATTTCTCGTTTTACAAAATGGTAAACTTTACCATCTTGCTCATTTTCCCGGATTGGACGAGAAGTATGAGGCAGTGGGGCAGCAAAGCGATCAGAGTCATAAGAAATTAAACGCTGTTTCAATGTTCTTCTGCCAACTCCTTGAGCACCAACTAAAACTAATGTTTTTCTTTCAAATGGAGGTATGCGACAAACTTCTTCATAGAGGGTTAATTCAGCTTTATCAAAATAGTTATTAGCATCAATTTGGTACATTTCTTTCTTCTTTTTCTTAGTAACTTTGGTTCCACAAATTGACGTTTTGGTAGCATAATCGTATTCTGGTCTCACGAATGCTTTCCTTTTCTCTTCTAAGTCCTGGATAATAATAGATAAAAACGTTTAAAATAAAAAATGGAATGCTATTATAACATAAATCAAGATTATCTGAAAATACCTGTGAAGGGATCAATCCAATGGGCGCGTCTTCTATGTCAGTTCTTCTGGCTTGCCACCAGTTTGGATCTTCTTGGTTCAATACTTCCAAAACATCTCCTTGAACAAAACTGATACCTATTTCCTTACATGGAATCAAAGTATCTTCGGAAGGATCATAATTAAATAAAGCTCTCATATAACATGGAGCAGAGATGATTCTTTCATGGAAAGATGGAATTACTTTGAGACGAATACTTCCTTTACAGAGACGGAGCTCCTCCATCAATTCGTGTGGAGAAGAGATTTCTCGACCATTTACTTCCAAAATTATATCTCCCACACGGAGGATTCCTTGAAGATCAATAAGACCACCACGTAGAATACGAGCAACAACGACGCGACCCTCGTCAAGCTGCACAGTCATGCCAAGAGGTTCATCCCCTTTACGAATTATACCAACATTATGGATGGCATCGGATGTCATCTCTTCTTCACCACAATCATCATCTTCATCTTCATCTTCAGGTATAGCTTTTTGGAAACCAGGTTCATCGTAATTTTTAGCAGCTACTTGATCGTGAGCTTCCACAACAGCAACAAAGTGTGGTTTGCAAAGAATATTGTTCAACTCAGCTGCTATTCTACGCACACTTTGATTAGTTGAAGGATTACTGAGTAATCTGTTGCACATTTCGGTCACACTATTTAAGATGTCCATGGCTTCACCGTGTAATACAGGTTCAATTGAGCTTGAAGATTCAAGTTTTTCTGTTACTTTACAGAGAGAGTCAATCACTGGAGACTGTAAAACACCTTTAAGGAACAACAGATCAGGTTCACTTGCTCCAGGTAGACCTGAAAACCTAGTATCTAAAATTTCAAGACTCTTCTTCAGTGTAGCGTTGACAGCCATATTTTCATTGGAACTGATTTTCAATACTAAAAGGTAGAATTAAATGAAAATGGGCGGAAAATGAAGAAAAATCAATAGTAATTATTGATTGAAATGATATAAAATAAAAAATGAAAAATGAAACAAAAAATGTAAATAAATAAATCCCTATGCAACAGTTTGTTGGCAACAGACTGTTGCATAGTAGCACAGACTTCCATATCTAATGCCACCTTTTAGCAGTTACGTACAACTCATTCATTTTAATAATATACAGTTAAAATGAAATTATGCAAATGAAAGAATTCAATTTTGAACCTGAAATTATCTGACAATTGTGAATATTTTACAATTGGGTTAACCATAATCAAATCAGAATTTATTACAAATGTAGAATAATATATGCTACTTCAACTTATAAATCGAGTACAGGTTGAAGTTTGATCTCTCTTTTTAATGCTATTGGACATTAGATTACATTAAGATGAGTTATAACGCAATATCATCAAATAATTCAGATAATTAAATGCTCCATAAATAAACCAATAGATTAACCTCCATTTGATGGATGCTATTATCTGTTAAAAGTTATTCTGATATTTGGTGTTCTCTTGAGATACTTGAGTAATTTCTGCAGACTTCTAAGAGCAAATTTATCAATAAAAGTGAATAATTAATCTGCAATTCATTTGATTCCAAGCTATATGATAATCCTGAGATATTAAAGATTGTATTTTCAGACAAGTCGGAATCATTAACACGAAAAGTTAGTTTTATTCTCTCATCAATTTGATCATTTAATCACAATAGTTTGTTTCACCAGGAAAATTATCACAAATTGATTCAAACGTCGATTAAAAAGGATAATGGATTCTAAATGGAGAAAGCTGGCAAATGCGTCTTTCAAAGTTGGCGGTTGATAGAAGAGCAAAAATACTCGATACTATCGACAAAAAGTCGATAATTTTTATGAAGATTCATCGATTAATATTAATTATTGCCAATTCCAATTATTATCATGAAATTATCCTAAATGTTTTTTTCTGTGTTTAAAAATGGACTTCATTGAACCATAAGAACAGTTATAGCAGATGCAATGCAAGTGAATATACTGGAATTGAGCTGAATCCATGTCTATTTATAATAATGAAATGTGTGTTTTTATATAATTTCTCATTATCTAATTTAAAGTGCATTTTACCATTCAACTAATATGCTTTAAAGAATAACTCAAGAACAGATGAACTCACATATTTATTGTAGTCATTGAAGTGATCGAGCTTTCATAAATACCGAGTTTCAAAGTAATTCATTCATTTAAAGTTTGAAGATCATTTCAAAAAGAAGATCAACAAGAGGTCGACTCAAGCATGTTTGCTTAAGATCTCTTATACTTTATCTACCTCTGAAAGCTTTTTTTACAGGAACCTTGCTTGGAATTGATAAAAATTTCAATTGAGGACTTCAGTGTTTCATATTTTTTCATAAATTTATGAGAATAAAATATTTTAAGTGTATTAGTAAATGATTTCATTGTAAAACAACATCAAACAAAAAGGCATCAATACGCTAATTCGTTGATCAAAAACAAAACGAAGACTATGATTATACCAAAGAGTAAGGTTACCTTGAAAAGTGCTGTTTGAACCCAAGACTCGAAAGAACTGATCTTAATCGATGTTCTTAATATTTGTTTGCTTCATGAACTTTTACAACATTGCGAATTCGCAAAGGGAACCAACTAATGTGTAGTTTGTTCACCATGATGATGAAATTTCGGGATGTTAGTTCCGAAAACCATTTTTCATTCTTTTATAATTGTTCTCAGACCACAATTTATGTTTTATGACAGAGTTTGCTCAATGTACTGATACCTAAAAGATTAAACTACATGTAGGTGCTTCCCAGAACTATTCCTTCCCTTAAACATTAGACGCTTTGCTAAATGGTCCTGAAGGCCCAGTTTATGTAACGAGTAATCCTCTTAGGAAAATTAGATTTCGAAAGTTGAAGGCTCTATTTATAATAACATCTAAAAATCGTAAAAGAGATGAAAATGCGTTCAACTCATCTTAGTGGGACTGATTCTCGTTAGTCTTTCCATTTCATTCCAGAGCTTTCTCTCTTTATGCTTTCAAAATTGACAGACAGTTACAAAGCATGAGATTACTAACAAGATAACTTTACTTGAGTTGAAGTCTTAAGGGGTTATTCAAAATATCTTGACAATAATCAAGAAATAGTAAATTAAACTGTCATTATTAGTTTCGAAATGATTAACTAAAAAAATCTTAGAGTTAAAGGATCAAAAGTTGATATCATTTTCAAATGAACATAAATATGTATGATAAATATTGTTTCTGTGTTGGCCTTCCATTGAAATTTACTTTAGTAGGCGATTCAACGTTAATTTGAGATTCTCGATCTTTTTCAATCTTCTCTCATTTTCTGGTTTAATATCAAAATCCCCAAATTGCTCCATTCACGCACCATTCGTATTACAACAATGTCCAATGATTTCTAGCTACAGTTTATGTTGTATTATACACGCGAAGTTAGCTAAACTAACCTAATCCAGTCTAATAGCCAAATAATTAAATAGTAAATTGTAAAAATCCTTTTGTTTCGATCACAGAGATCAAAGATTAGAGCAAAAAGAGCAAAGCAAATCCCAGCAGTAACTTTACCAGCTTTACCAATCATAAGTGTACTTTTTCAGTAAAAAACATAAAAAAAGATTCAGTTTTTTTTCTTGCAGAGACTCAGATTCCAATCAACATTTCCAATCGTTAAAGTTAATCAAACCCAACTACACTGATTGCCTTTATTAAATGTCTAGTTTAAAATTTAACTTCTCATTGTATGAATATTTATGGTGAATAATTACCAAATTTTAGTTGATTTTTTTTCACTCTTCAACTGGTTCAGATAACTTGTTTAACAGGGAATTTGAGTTTAACATGCAAATTGAAATTGTTTACTGAACTGCGTATAATTTGAATACAACAGGATAAAAAACTAGTTACATTTTAAGAGTAGGAAAAAAAAGGTAATTTTGGTGAAGAGAGGAGAGAGAAAAAAATTTCCATAGAAACAGAGATTTTTATTCATGGCTATTTGCTGATTTCGGGATGAAATTGAATAAAGTATGGTAAAGATGAAGACATTCTGGAGCAAACAAGTTTACCTTTGATAAGAGTTATTAGATGAAGTAGATAACTATGACGATGAAAAGGTATGTTAAGGATGTAAAATTGAAAATTGTGATCTGAGCAAATTTCAAGAGTCAAGTAAATCAGTTATTTAGGCTAAACATAAAGGAAGGAAAAAGGAAGAAAAGAATGAAATTTTTTGCAAACGAACAAAAATGATCTCTTGAATGAGGAAGAAGATATTGAGAGATGATAAAGATGAAAGTGAATGACGTTCATGATATTGAGATGAACCTTTTTTATTGGAGTTATTTGTTTTTCCATTTCTTTTTATCAATTGAAATATTGTTGTTTTTTTTCTTTCTCTCTCCTTTATTAATGAATTTCAATGCTGTTGTAATATCTTTAGATTTTTTCAAATCTTTAAATGTCACACATGTTTCTCATGAAATTACATCCAATTGTACAGACAACGTGGATTCCAACCAGTGATTAACACATAGAATCAGGAAAAACACTGGAAAAGATGAATTCCTTCTTGTTTACTATTCCAAGTGATATTGTAAATGTTTATTATAAAGACATTGTGGAGGAAACTATTCTCAGGATTCAGATGGTTTCATGTTGGGCTGAATGATACTCAAGTGGAATGTGATTAAATTAAGAAAATTATTATTAGAATCAAAAGGTTAACTTACAAAATGTAAACATTTTCATTGGTATTTGCGTTGATTTACTCTTGATTTGCTGTTAGTTTTCATTTTTTTCAGAGTTTCTTTGTTTTTCTGTTTTGTTTATTGAAATCAATTGATTTGGAAACTGTTTTTTTTTTCGAGTTCAATTTTTATTTGTTCAAATGATTGCGCTTAATTTGACGATGAAAAGTTATGAAAGTAAAATATAATTGTTTAACAGGAACAATTGGTGCTCATTTTGGGATTGATTGGGAGTCTTTTTTGGTATTTTTAGGATTTGCTTTTTGCTAAAGTTCAATATCATTACATTTTAATACATATTACAATAACAAAGATATAATCGATTGACTTTTCAATCTTTCCATTGATGAAACTATTGATTCTTTGACTGGACTTGGATTTGCGGACATTTTCTTGATTTCGTTATTTTTCCTTAATTGAAATTGTCCAACTCGATATGATAAAATATGAACCGAAAAAGGTATTTAAATCAATTAGGAAATTGATTTCATCTATTAATCTTCTTTCTTTGCTTCCTTTGAAGGAATGGTTGAAATTAATTTTTACGTCTTTGACCTTTGATTGTTAACACGATTAGGGTGATTAAATCACATGGGAAGGCATTGGTGTGCTTGTCTGGTGACTTTGGGAATTATTGGTGTGATTGAAGGTTAAGCGAATCTTTGAAAGCTCGCGTCTAATATTGGTATTCATGAGGCCATAAAAGATGGCATTTGTAACTGATGAACTGAGGGCAATGAGGTGGCAAATGCCGAGAATCAGGTAAACCTTGGCCCCTGAAATGGAGGGTTGGTCAATCAGGTCAAGGTAAAGGTTAACAATGTTCAAGGGAAGCCAGCTTAGTATAAAGGTGACCGAGACTCGGTAAAGGGAGACAATTGCTCGGCGATTGCGAACACCTTTAGCCAAAGTAAAGCGAACTGGCTTCAGTGTGACTGTATAACGAGCTAAAGGTTTCTTAAGTGAACTGATCAACAATCCGTTGTTTTTATTATCTACATTATTAACACTGTTTTTGGTTTTATCAGGTTCAGTGTTGTCATCAATTGGACAACTTTTATGTTTAGGTGAGTTTACTTTGTTTTGTGTTTCATTGTTGCCATCAATCTTTTCATTTGTATCACTATTGGTTTCATTATTTTTGTCTTTGGGTTTGACTGGTTTGCTGTTAATATTTAGGTTAATTTGCTGTTCATCTTTAATCGTCTCTTCGGGTAAAACAACTGAAGTTGACTGTAACCCAGTTGATGAGATGGTTGATCGGGTTATAAGGGCTGGTTTCGAATCGTGGTTGCCCTGCTTATTGAGGAAGGTCACTATTTGAACCTGAGATGCTATTAGGCATACAATGGGAATCACAAGGGAAACGGTAAAGGTTATGGTTGAATAGACGATTCGTACTTCGGCTGACCAGTCTTCAATGCAACGATTGTAAAGTGGAATACCGTTGTAGCTAAAGTTTACCTCTTTATAAAAATAGATTAAAGGTGAACCCAGGATTAGGGAGGAAATCCAGATCAATGGGATTCTCTTGGTTATCGGGCATTCCGAGTGGTTTGACATTCGATTGGACCAGTGATGTTTACGTTTCAAGGAGTGTTGCCCGGTTATTACGGAGAGACGATCAAAGGCAATCACTGTTATCGTCTGGGCAATGACAAAGACTATTGTTGCCTGAAGGAAAGGCACAGTTGAACACATTAACTGACCAAGCGCCCAGTCACGGCGCAATACTTGGTACAAAGTAAATGGTATCGACCAAAGGCATAAAAGGATATCGGCCAAGCAAAGGTTAAGAATGAGTGAATTTTCAAGATTACGAAGTCGTTTACTTGTCAGTATAACAAAGATAACAATTGAGTTAATGGTGATTCCCAAACAGCCAATGGTTATGTACATTAACATGAAGATTAGTTCAGTTGAATCGGAATGGATCGAGTTTTTGACAAAATGACGTTTAATTAGTTTCTCAAGTTCAACCGGATTGGTCAAATTGAACCAAAGAGATGAAGACGAAAAAATTGTTTCCATTTTGAAAAGCTTTAGATTTATCCTTTAACTTCACAGGTTTGATCACCAATTGTTCAATTTTTACATTAAAAGCCAACAAATCTGAACATAATTTTGTTTCACTCTCAAAGGTCACATTAATGATTTACTCATTGTTACTTGTGAATGATTTATCGAGTTATGATAAGCATAATCGGAAGTTTCATGATCATTCGTCATGTCCCATTGATGTGTGGTTTGTCAGTCAAATGTCAATGAAATGACAGGTGAACATTGGTGAGATTTCACTTCTGTTAACACGAAACAACTTGAAGCAAATGACTGAAACTTTTATCTTCACCTTAGATGAAAATTTCAATACTGGATGAGAAAATTGAAGAGTCAGATTTCAAGAATTCCAAGTCACAATATAAAAAGACTTTTTGTCTGAACATTTGATGAAACATTCCAAAATCAAACCAATGCTTTAAAGAATCACTTTGAAAAGACTTGAAAAAACAAACGTTTTTTTAATAAAAATGAAAATTGTTAACCTTTCAGGGAAAGAATGCATTTTTACTGAATAACTGGATGATAAGTTGAATGTTTGTCTGCAAGTTTACCATGAAAATTGTTTATTACGCCTGACAAGTCGAGTCTCTTATAGGATGGAAAGGATGAAAATGAAGATAAAAATGAATCGGAAACTTGTTGAACATGATTTCTGTCCATTCTCACTGTACATCAATCATTAATTGCTTCCTTCAATGGTTAATTTGCTTCTTTTCCAGTGTTTTAAGGTTTAATCAATGTTCATTAAAATAAATTTCTTCCCTGCCAATCCCCTTCTTCATCATAATTTTCATCTTAAGCCTCAACTTGATTGAAATAAAAGGATGAAATCAACTGTCACACTTAACTCAACTATTAATGATTTCATTTATTTCATCGGATTTCAGTCTTTTTTTGGTTTTCATCTTCTCCTATTATCATGATAAATGTTGAAAGTGTTGAGATGAAATAAAAAACTGAAACAAGATTATTTATCCAATTTTGAGATTGAAAGGGATGAGAAGAGCTGGAAAAAGGTAATTATTTCACTCGAATAAACTATTCAATAATTTAATTGTCATAATAATTGGTTGAAACGAGTGAAATTGCACCAGTTTCACCTCATTAATATTGTTTCACTTTGGAGGTGAGAGAAATGTTATATTAAATATATATTTTAATAATAAACCTTAAGATTAAGATGTTAATACATGTGATATAGCATTATTAATGTATGAATGATAAGAAGTTTTTGACCAAATAAAATGCTTTTTTTGATGCCCATTGAATATTCATGATGATAATCTTGTTATTATTATCATGTTTTCAACTTGCCAATGGTTTATTAAATTCTGGTTGCAATTGTTTATGGAAAGAGGAAAAGGTTGATTGTAATTGAGTTTCAATGAATTGCTTTACCAGTTTAGTGATCAGTTGAAATATTGTTTGGTGCAACATTCAATTCAAGTGTTTCAACATTTCATTTTGCTTATTTTTTCCAGTTTTGCTCATTTTTATTTGATTGCTTATTTTGAATTTGATATGCGACTGGCTTTGACGAGTCTTTCATCAAATTTTTGCTTTTGGGTTTCATTTGTTTTGTAGTAAATCCAGGCAATATTTAAACAAAAACTGAATCTTTTTAAAATTCTTGTGTAATTTATTCGGTTCGATATCAGGTTTCTCGATTAAGCACCAGAGTTTGATTTAAAATATCAGTTATTTTATTTAGTTTTTTTTTCGTATTTGATTTGAATTCCTGGACCCAAGCAAGTGACAGTTAATTTAAATTTTCAATATTCCAGGCACATTCGGATCAAAATTGAAATACGATTCTAGGATTTATTTTTCTAATTTTCCTGGTTTTCTGGTCACTTTTCCAACTCATTTAGAGCTCGTTTTCCAGTTCATTTGATAAATTGAACAAAATTGACGACTTGGAAAATTTTTGATTCAAAATGCATTTAACTTTTACTATTTTTTGTTTGTTAATATAAAGAAACATAAAAAACAACATAATTATCATATTTATGCACGAATTAACATGAATAAAAATACGGGTAAAAATCAAATTTCTGTTAAATTTGAACATTTTAAGTTTATGGTAAAATAAGAACCGAGTCCATTTGTGTGATTATAAAATTTGTTTGATGAAAAGTTTTCTAGAAAATCGAGTTCAAAGTTTAAACTTCGATAGCTTTTTGTACAACTATACGAACGAATTTTCCCATGGAACTTATTTTTCTATTGTAACTTAACATGTTTAACGAGAAAATACACTTATTTTGAGAAATAAAACTGTTCTTTTTGTGTAGAACAGATCAGTTCTATTTCCGACTAAATCGATCAATGTCTGTGACCGTAAGAGTAAGAGAGGAGAAACTTATTATTTGTATATAAAAATTGTTGCTTTACATTTTGGCTTGAATATTTGTAGCGATTCGGACTCAGTTTTCTCAATTTTATCCTTTTATCTAAAAACTTTGAACCTCGATATTTCGAGTATGATAGCATCTACAGCCGTCAATCATTCACCAATCTAATCCTTTACTAACTAATACTTCATTGCAATCTAATAACTCCCATCAGTACGTTTGGGTCATGATTTTTGGGCTGTAAATGAGCGAGCAACTGCTTATTCAACAAACAAAACTCATTTCAATACATATCTTGGTAAATAAACCAATTTTCTGGTTAAACTTACAACTGAAATGCAAAGAGTTCTGTCAAAGGCTCGAACATTTGGGTTAAAAGGTGAGACTTGGTGAGATTTGTAGGGACATAAAAACTAAGACGATTGGTGCTATTAAATACTTCATCTGATGTACAGTTTTTGAGAAAATGAAGGCCAAAGTCGAAACTTCGATCTCCTTTTCTACAGCTATGAAAGCAGATTTTTTCACAAAACTCATTTAACTGATGCAAACTCTGATGATTAACCAGAAAATGAACTTATTTTTTGAAACCATCCTTTTCTTTTTCTGTAAAACGAGTTAGTGCGATTTCTACTTAAACCGACCGCTTTCTGTGATTACTAATGTTAGCGAGCTGAAACTTATTATTTTTGCATAAAAATTGTTGCTTCGTATCATAGATTAAATAATTTTTTCAATTCTTCGCTCGTTTTCTTGATTTTGGCCATTTACCTAAAAAATTTCGAACCTGTATATCTCGAGAACGGTACCACCTACAACTATCAATCTTTGAACAAACATTAGTTTACATTATGGAATATTATGTATTGAAACATTCATGCAATTAAGGTGTTAAAAAATAAGCTATAGCGTTCTATTACGCACGTTATCAGACTTGAAATTTGATTCATGAAGTTGAATGGTTACTAAACACAAATCTTGGCGAATGAATCAATTCAGATTTTATTCGGTATTCAATTAGATACTGTTATATTCCATAATGTAAACTAATGTTTGTTCAAAGATTGATAGTTGTGGTACCGTTCTCGAGATATACAGGTTCGAAATTTTTTAGGTAAATGGCCAAAATCAAGAAAACGAGCGAAGAATTGAAAAAATTATTTAATCTATGATACGCAGCAACAATTTTTATGCAAAAATGATAAGTTTCAGCTCGCTAACATTAGTAATCACAGAAAGCGGTCGGTTTGAGTAGAAATCGCACTAACTCGTTTTACAGAAAAAGAAAAGGATGGTTTCAAAAAATAAGTTCATTTTCTGGTTAATCATCAGAGTTTGCATCAGTTAAATGAGTTTTGTGAAAAAATCTGCTTTCATAGCTGTAGAAAAGGAGATCGAAGTTTCGACTTTGGCCTTCATTTTCTCAAAAACTGTACATCAGATGAAGTATTTAATAGCACCAATCGTCTTAGTTTTTATGTCCCTACAAATCTCACCAAGTCTCACCTTTTAACCCAAATGTTCGAGCCTTTGACAGAACTCTTTGCATTTCAGTTGTAAGTTTAACCAGAAAATTGGTTTATTTACCAAGATATGTATTGAAATGAGTTTTGTTTGTTGAATAAGCAGTTGCTCGCTCATTTACAGCCCAAAAATCATGACCCAAACGTACTGATGGGAGTTATTAGATTGCAATGAAGTATTAGTTAGTAAAGGATTAGATTGGTGAATGATTGACGGCTGTAGATGCTATCATACTCGAAATATCGAGGTTCAAAGTTTTTAGATAAAAGGATAAAATTGAGAAAACTGAGTCCGAATCGCTACAAATATTCAAGCCAAAATGTAAAGCAACAATTTTTATATACAAATAATAAGTTTCTCCTCTCTTACTCTTACGGTCACAGACATTGATCGATTTAGTCGGAAATAGAACTGATCTGTTCTACACAAAAAGAACAGTTTTATTTCTCAAAATAAGTGTATTTTCTCGTTAAACATGTTAAGTTACAATAGAAAAATAAGTTCCATGGGAAAATTCGTTCGTATAGTTGTACAAAAAGCTATCGAAGTTTAAACTTTGAACTCGATTTTCTAGAAAACTTTTCATCAAACAAATTTTATAATCACACAAATGGACTCGGTTCTTATTTTACCATAAACTTAAAATGTTCAAATTTAACAGAAATTTGATTTTTACCCGTTTGCGCCCATTTTTTTCTTGCAGTATTTGTCTATTGGGCTAATTGTTTTTTTTATTAAAACTTTTCTTACGTTTTTTTTCGTTAATTTTATGTCATTTGAAGCAAATGTCAAGTACAAACTTAGCTCGTGCCATGAAAAAAGTCAAGTTTCATCGCCTTTATCGTTCTCATTTCTTCACAAAATCATTTTTCTTTTCATTTTCAGCAACCTTTTCTGATTTTAGTGCTCAACCCTAAGTATCGAACCTGATTTTGATTTTGGTTTAATCATTGATTCGAATCAATGATTACAACTAAGGTTTTACATTCCATTGTCATCAGGTTTATCACGTTGTATGATGATGGTTAGTATTTCTGGTTGATATTCAATAATAAATCTGTATACCAGTAAATCTGTATTCTGCTTACTATTTTCAACCTGATTACTTATTTATCCATTAATTCATTTATTTATTTAATGTATCAACGGAAAAAAACGAAATCCTCTTTTCAATGTGAGATTGATTGAGAGGATAAAATTGTAATTCAAACTAAATCTCTGATGTTGGCTCCCATTTCAATGCTTTACTTTTATATTGGTCAATTTTTTTATTTATTAGTTGATTGACCCAAACAGATTTCGTTAAACCTCCACCTTTTTTTCTGTTCAATGTTGCTAGATTCAAGTTTCAACTGTTTATTGTTTCTTATTTTTATCCTGATTAATTGGAATCAAATTTCAGTTTAATGAAACAAAGTGAAAAAATATACCAGAATCGGAAATGGAAAAACAAAAACAAAATGCTCTAAGTAGCAGATAATCCGATTCAAATTTTAATCAGCTAAACTGATTTCATTCAAACTAATACTCTTGTTATTGTCAACAATTATTTGTCCTTCAATCATTGTTGCTGTTTCTCAAGTCTTCCAATAATTAATACAAATTTAACTGGAATCAATTGAAACAATTGGATAAACCAGAAAATTGGTTTCTTTGGGTTTTCTGGGTTTCTGGGTAAAATTGCTGTTAAGCTCAAATCAATTGCTGGATTACCTTTTTCATGAGTCTATTTTCAGTATTTTTCATTTACTATTTCAATCAATTTAGGCAATTTTAAAGTAAATTTACTGAAAGTAACCTTTTTAAGGTTAAAATTGGTAAAGGAGTGAAATGTTGCCTTAAGGTTGACAAATCAAACATTATTAAAGTTGAAATTAAAAGTATTTTTTGTTGCTATTTCATTTTCAATTAAAATCAATGATTAAGTTAACAGGGAATGACAGTTTTATTTATAATAGAAGGAAAAAATATGATTAACATGCTTAAAGCTATTAAATATTTACAAAGGCAAAAGTTGAATGGATGGTCAATGAACAATTGAGTTTAACAATTAAATTTAAAATTATGACACAATATCAGGATATTACAATAATTATAGCTTTAACAGATTTAACTGAAAATTTGAATACAATAAAAGTCAAGACCAAAACAATTGGAAAGTGTAAATATAATGATGATTGTGCTTAGGATCTGTATGTTTATGTTTGGTCAGATGAATCCATTCATTTGATTTATTAATAACTTCCTCAGTTTTTGTTGGTTTAAGCTTGGTTTAAATTGAATTTTTGAAAGCATTAAATCTAAATGAAAAAAATTAATTTACTCCGGAGGATGGTTGATAAATGAAGTTGCTCTGTAGACAGAAAACAATGTTTGGGGGAAGCGATTTCAAGTGGGCTCTGTAGCTACATGTTGATCAATAAATTAAACTGTACACAGTGCTTTAATCAACTATTAAAAATTAATTGTTTCCCTTGACAATATTGTATGAATTGGAATGGTAGATCCTTTTGCATGTTTAATCAGCTGATGAGTGGGTTTGATACTGGATATTGATTTGTTCACTTTGTTATCTTTGTCAGTTGATGCATGGGTAATTTAATCATTGAATTCATTGAATTTAAAACGATTAAATTTCGGAAATGGAAATTTGAGTGAGAAACCAATGTTTAACAGGTTATTTTAATAAACTGGTTAGATAACTATTGGCTGTTTATATTTGGGTCCAATGATTAGAAGATTTGTTTCCAGCATTACAACAAAACATGTGATCTTTGTATAAAATGGATTTAAATTATTTTAAAAATTATTTAGGTTATTTTGCGTTCAACCGAATCTTTTTGTCGAATTTGATACCAAACCAATAATCGACAAAGATAAAAACAAATCCAGTTTCCAAAATAAAAATCGATTGTACCCAAAAGTACCCGATCCGATAGTCCAGCGAGGATTAAACCAATGTCAAAATATCCAACTTAGAGTTTAAATTTTTTGATATTTGGGTCCTCTCTTGTGACTTGTCCTACTTGTTTCACACTAATCCAAAACACACCCAAACCAGGTACTTCTTTCAACATTCATACCAATCCTAATCGTCCGTAACTACTACTGATTGAATAGTTTAGTGGGAAATTAGAAGTAATTAAATCTAATTAGAATCATTGTTACTAGATACTAGATAGAACGCAATTTCCTACATCTTTATTACTATCTAATTGTTAAATAATTTCATTTGTTTTGAGGTGTGGAATGGTCTGAATTAGTGTTGTCGTGCATGCAAGTAGGACCTTTGATTTTCGTTTCGGATATGTTGGATATTGGCTGCTTTTGAATGGATATGTTGGATATTTCAGGGAACTCTTGTTAAATCATCTTCATCTTTAAATTATTGTCCTTTGCTTGATTCCGTTTGAATTGTAGAGCTTCAATTTGTTTCCACCTCCTGATGCTGTGGTAAAAGGAATCCGTTTAAAGGAATATTCTGTAACGAAAAAGGAGGAAAAAGAGATTTGGTTAGAAAGGGTTCTAATTATTGACATTATCAATGTGATATGGTGGATAAACATGGCTGGTGAAAAAGTTTGAAAGGTTATTTTGATAATACACAAGGTAGGTTGATTGGTGAAATGTAAAGGTAAGGTTAGGTTGGAAACCTGAAACATGAATAAGAATTTTTATTCTTTGGTTAGCAAAATCAAGTTCACAATTTGTTTAAAAAAACGACATCAACTTTCATCTCTTAATGTCACGTTCCATGTTGATTCATGGTGAATAACTCAGCTTGAAAAGGTTATTCTAGATAAAAGAGGAGGATGATGGTGATGAAGAAAATTTTGATTCAACAATCACTGTTACTTCATCATAATCTTACAAGCTCCTTCAATACATCTGAACTTGGTTTTTTTTCAAGTTCAGACTGAATAACTCCTGAATGAGTCAATTGAATTACTTCTGCTTTACTTTTAATCTTATTTTTTGTTTATTATGGCGATGATGGAAAATCTAACAGGAAAATCTCATTTGAAGCAATTACCATTATAAGAAAACATTTTTGAAACTTCCACCTACAACCAAGTTTACGCTATTTTACTTATTTACTTTTAATTTCAGACATCAAAATTACACTTCATCAACATCAATATCATTATCATTGACAAAATCGTGTCTAATTGTAAATTAACTAGTATTCAGCATGTAGCTTCATATGATTATGATAATGAATTAGCTGATTGAATGAAATATTTGTTGTTTTCGCATCTTGGTTAATTGTCATTAACTTCATCAATGTTATTGCTTACAGTCAACTTTTTCTTGTTAATAGTCTGGAAATGATGATAAAAAATGAATGGGTTTGATGGCAGTAACTATCAATTTACCTTGATTTTCAAGATGATAATAGTATCCTTTTGAGTATAAGATACTTGAAAATGTCTATGTTTAATTACTGAATGGTTTTAATCGTCTTTGGGAAATTTTCGTCATGCTTTATTCTTGGCATTTTACTCTTAATTCTGGTTCATCTAATACACCTTGAAATTTGAATGAATGATCCTGGATGCAATTGAAACGTTTCTGTTACTCCAAGGTTAGTTTGAGAGTAACTTGTTGAAGATTCAAATTCAGTTTCTGAGATTCGCACATTCATTAAAATAACACTCTGATAAAAAAGTAAATAAGGATTAATTAGATAATCTGGGTGTAACATATCTTAAGCAGGAAAGTTGACTCATTGAGTATTAATAATAAGCTAACATTTAGAGAAGTGGAAAGTTCAGAGATTCTGAGAAATGATATAAAGTATTGTTATCAGACTAACACTGTTAATAGAAATGGGGTTACAATTAAAATTTTCACTCAAATTGTAATTTTCAGATCTCACCTTTGTTGAGTAGATGAAGGTGATAGTGTTGATGATGCTATATTAATCTAATCCATCTCCAATAGACAAACACTGCCGCACCAGTAATTACGGTTGCACCAGTTGCTAGGATCAATATGTTGGCCCAAATGGGTAAAGGTTTAGCTTTGCACACTGAGATATCATAATATCTTACACATTTTGTTTGGTTGGATAGTCTAATCCTTGATTGTTCCGCCAAAGATGGATTAATATCAGGGCAAACAGTTTTAACTTGGTTAAACCAACAGTTTAATAGATGCCAACAGGTGCAACAATCACGTTTATCGATATCACTTACAGATGACCAACTTTCAATTGCATCAGTTAAACAGGAATTCCAAGTTTGTAGTCCATTGTCACAGGTAACATTAATAGTCCATGGTAGGATAAAACTATATACATCATTATAATTAGATTGACTAGCAACATAGTCGGTATCTTCACCTGTAACATCATCATCATAAATAGACTCGTCAATCTCAGCTGCAGATGCATAAGAGGTTAACAATATGGAGCCGGTAAATAAAAACCAGATGTAAATAACGTTCATTTTGGTTAACTTATGGAATGGATTAATTTTAATAAATTAGTAACTTTTAAAAAACATAATGACCACTTTAATATGGTTGACTAGAATAACAGTCGATCACAATTAAATAAAAACAATACATTGTTCAAATTAAATTCACTTGAAACGAATTCTGTAACTGTTGACTTATCTTTTGGTTTTACTTTCTGATCTTCTCTCTCCCTTTTCCCTCGCCTTTTTTCATAACGACTTTATGCTTTTTATGCTTCTCAAGTTACCACTTTTTTTCAGCTAAACCTTTTACATTGCTTTCACTGTAGCTATACAAACACTTTATGACATTATTATAATTACAATTATTACATTATTAATTAAAGAGTAATTGTAAGCTGATCACCTAGATTGGTTATCATTTGTTTCCAATAGTTACTATCAAAAAAAATCCAACGCCTCAATACTGTCATCTTTATTACGGGTTACCATTCAATGTTTACCGGTATGTAATGCTATTTACTTTCTCATATTTGCTTTTAACCATATTCACTTGCATTGTTAACCAAGTTAACAATTAGCACAATACATTTTAATTTACCTGAATGTTATCATAAATTATTATGCTTCAATTTACAAACCAATTTCAATTTTATCAACGCGTACATTTCAATTAAAAAAAACCGTTGGTAAACATGTAAACACTCACTATTATGTTAGCTTTTCTCTAAACATATTTAAATTATTAATTCAAACAATCAACTAATAATCTCTCAACAATGAACCTTTAGAAGCATAGTTTGTTCAATCGTTTGTATTGAATGGTCTCAAATTGTTGGATATTTATCATTTGGATACATTTATTTACCATTTGTAACATGATACGCCTTATATCATAGGTATTTCATCTCAACAAACCATCATGTTATCTGTTCAGCTTACTTCAGCTAATATATTTTTTTAAATTATATTGTCGATACAATTTAGGAAATAATTTAAACACATGACATGACTTTATTCACATCTAAATAGCTAGTAAAAATAGACAACCAAGTTGCCCTAATTTTTGGGTAATCATACCTGTTGGTGTGCCAATTTTTACCCGAAACTACGTATTATTTTCTATGTTGTGTAATGTCTAATTGAATGTAAAGATAATTGACAATCTTGAAATTTGATATTGTATTGCGTTTTTGTGTTTCCAAATTGGGTTCAATTGATGTTACTGATAGTCTAATATCAACAAACTCCACTGTGATTAGTGGTTTGTTTAATCAGATTTGGTACAATTTTTTCTCGTTGGGCTTATAAATTGATCTACTTTTCAGGATGATCCAGGTGAATGATTACCAGTTAAATTAGATTTTGCTGGAACAAAATGTATGTTAAAGATTTAAGACAAGAGTTACATGGATATTTAAATTAGACTATATTACATTATGAGTGTTTCCAATCAAACCAACAGTTTATTTTCACTTTTGATTGTGCTTCTTCTACCTACTGATCCAATGCTATCTGCGCATTTATAATAATGCATGTTAAGATACATCTAAATTATTTGGACCAGAATTGAATTGCTCAATCAGTCATGTAAACATGTTGGTGAATTCAGTTGAATCGCATTATATACTTAAACAAGAAGATGAAACAAAGATGTAACAGTAAGATGAACCAAAAAGATTATTTCTGACTCCAATGGAAACTAAGCAAACTGAATATAAAATTCTTGTTTTTAAATTCAACATTTTCTAATCCTTTTTCATCAGATTATTGTAGTCCATTTGTTCATGAGTCGAATGGTAATATCAATATTAATACTGTTAGCTATATAAGCATTGATAATTATGGAATCAAAAGTTAAAAATGTTCATAAATAAAAGTATCAATTTTTTTTTCATTATTTCAAAGCTATTAAAATATCAAAATTTTCTGCATCAATTCTGGCATTTAATTCATTTCTGTCTTTCCTCAGGCTAAAAGGATCGGAAGGTAATGAGGTTTGGTGGTGAATGGGCGATAAACCATAAGATTATACCAATTATTTCAAGTTACTCAGCGGAAGATGGATCAACGATTCGGATTAGATGGATTAAATTTGGTTAATGTCATGAAAAATCAACCGATCAATAAGTCGCAGTTTATTTTGATGCTGAATTTAACCATGGCTTACGTGAAAACAGGTGAAATCATTATTCAAAAATTATAAGGGAATTTCAATGTCATTTAATTGTTGGTTGGTTATCGTATCGTTGTTTGTCGTTTATTGGTTATTGAGTTATCTTGTGTTTTTACTCAAAGAGTAAAGTTACTTTACTCTTTGGTTTTTACTGCAACTTTCAACGAGTCAATGAGATTTAAAATTGTTAATCAATTATTGAATAATTATTGTGATTGTGACGATAAAAAGATTAATTCACCAATCAATAGTGAACTGCCATTGAATGACAAAAAAGATGCTCTTATGTAGTCAGTTGAAAAGATTAAAAAACTGCGAGTTAACTGATTCTTTTAAGGTAATCTAATTCACCTTGATTCAATTATCATTTTTTTTTTGAATACAGTTGAATGATCTTATTGAAAGTCTAATTGTATAGAGAGAGAAAGACACTGGAAAAAAGGAGAGGAAATTATATTAACTTGGATTGCTGTTATTTTGCTGAGACAAGACTAATGCTATTGTCAAAGGATAAAAAAACAGTGAACAATCAAGTAAAATCAGGTCGTTTAATTATTTCGATTTACTTGCATGATGGAATTAAGGATTGTTCAAAAGAAAAACACTGATTCGATTGTAAGTATAAGTTCAGGAAGTTTACCATTTTTTCATCTGTTTACACTCTTACAATGGTCAGTAGTATGGATTGTATTATCTGAATCTCCTTCAGCGTCTTGGAAATTGATCAGATAATTGGCAAATTCATGTAACCATTACAGGATTAGGTTCATTATATCTTTACATTGAAAATTTTGGTCATTGCTGCTAGTAAAAAACAAGACAATGAGAACATGCTGATCAGAGGATTTCATAAATTTTGGCCTTTACCTGGTTCATATTCAGTTTTTATTAAACAGATTTAACATCCTTTTGGTGTAAATTTGGTCATCTTGAAATAACCAAACATCTATAGTTTAAAAGCTTTCTATTGATTAACTCCCAGTACAGTGTACTTAAAATACTTTTTTTCACGTGATGGTTTTTCAGGCTTTTATCTACTTCATTTTTATTGTGCAAATGAACCCAGCAAATTGATAATCATCACAATAGGAATGAAAAAATGCATTGGATTAAAAGATGAAGAACTGATACAAATTAATTAATGTTGTTCCAAACTTTTGAATAACAGTGAATCCATGTAACTTGCAGTCTTGAGATAGCTTTCATCCGAAAGTAAATCCACACATTTTAAGTTACTTGCTTATTGCTGATAAATTTTTTATCATTTATTTTTAATTTAGCCTCACAATGGTACAAAAATTAAGGATCCTTTGTTCAGCCATGGACAGGTGAGTTACAATTTACAAATTTCCGTGTCTTTACTTGAGATTTATAATTTTGTCCATTTAACAGTCAAGGGCATGTGAATGCTATTCTTGGATTTGCCAAAATTTTGGAGCAAAGAGGTCATCAAGTGATAATGGCTCTGGCTCCAGGTTGGAAATCGGCCATTGAGAAACACAACTTTGAATTCATTCCACTCAAATTAGATTCATCTGTAAAAGAGAAAAGCGACGTCAAAGATGAAAACAAAGTTGTTGATAAAAGTAATGGTAATGATGAAGAAAACAGCTCAGTGAAGAAGGTAGAGGACAAGAGCGACTCGAGCGATTCCAAGAGCGTTGATTCGCAATCAAAGAACGAATTATCAGTTACTAAAGATAATAAAAGCTCGGAACCACCAAACCAGAAGTTAATTGCGATAATCAAAAATCAGGTACAAGATTTCCGTTTAAGGCCTATGGAAGCTATCCAGAACTCGGCACACAAAATAGACATGTGGCTTGATTGGTATGAGAAACAATTTGCATTTGACGATGCTTTACAAGAAGTAATGGATGCTGTTAAACCTGACATGATAGTTTTGGACTTTATGCTGAGACTTCCATGTCTGGAAAAATCATCAATACCTTGGGCCCAGTTGTTCTCATGTAATCCAATAATGTTGTATAAAGATCACTGTCCACCTGCAACTACAGGCTTTCCAACAGACAGTCCAAGGGAGCTTTGGGATGAGTACATTGCTTTAAGAGATGTAGCAAACAAACCAATTGTTGACTACATAAACAAATGGTTGACTAGTCGTGGAGTGCGTCCATACGCAAAAGGTGAGATGGTTCCAGTAGGTGAATCGAAATGGTTGAATTTCTATACCTATCCAAGTGTCCTCGACTATAATGATATCGCACCCAGACCAGCTAAATGGGTACGCATGGATGGATCTGTAAGAGAGCCCGATGATAAAAAGCCTTTTGTTATACCAGAAAAATTGGCTGGTAAACCTGGTTCGTTAATCTATTTCTCTCTGGGATCAATGGGATCAGTTGATTTAGAGTTGATGAAAAGAGTAATAAGTGTTTGTGCCAAATCACCTCATCGTTTTATTGTATCCAAAGGTCCTCTTCATGAACAAATTGATTTACCAGATAACATGTGGGGTGAACGTTATGTTAACCAATTAGCTATCCTTCCGCATGTTGATCTCGTTATAACTCATGCAGGAAACAATACTCTGACTGAAAGTCTTTATTTTGGTAAACCGGTAATTCTGATGCCACTCTTTTTCGACCAACTCGACAATGCTCAGAGAGCTCATGAAAAAGGTGTTGGTATTCGTATTGATACATACTATTTCCAAGACTCGGACCTTTTGGATGCAATTGAAAAGCTTTTAAATGATGAACCATTGAAGGAAAAATTGGCTGCAATTTCAGCTTCTCTCAAATCATCAACCACAAAAGAAACTGTTTGTGAATTGATCGAGAAAACTGTTGCCTTGGGGAAATCACCATTTGATGATAATCAAGTTAAACAATAGTCAAGTGGAATCGACCGAAATTATAGAATTAATTAATCTCATGGTGATTTTTATTCGTAAGATTACATTCTATCAACTTATTTATGTTTTATTTTCATTGAATAATTCACACAAAACAAAAATACTGGTATTCAATTTTTTTCTTTATTTTAATATTTTGAAATTGATCACTTTTTACAATATGATGAATTGAATTTATTGTATTATTTCATTTAATTACTATTTAAAATAATAGTAACTATTTATATTTAAATCTTGAATAAAGTCTACTTTTATTGTTGCTAAGTTTAAGTTACCGTCAAAATTCAAAACTTCAAAAGTTAATTTTACGAGAGATCATCCCAAACTAAGTTTGTATGAATTCGGTAAACAACTGAGGGCTTGTAAAATCAAGTTATGAGCAGTCTATTGAGCTTGTAGAAGAGTTAGCAATAAAAGAAATAAAACATATCATGGGAATTGTTGTCGAAAACCGGCCAAAATGACGAAGCGTGAACTTGTCCGTTTCAAAAAATTGCTGAAGGCTGGAATGGTTCACAAAGAAAAGAAACTTAAAAGTGGACATTTTCCTCACCTATTGTCAAGAATTATTAAAATCAAATTCGATATAAAAGTCTGGAAACGGATTGTTTTATTTTTATTCTTTACTAGTCATACCTTACAGATTATTACTATTTTAGTTCTTTTTCCGTCATAAACACTTATTGATCAAAGCTGTATTATTAACATCAAGTTTTTGTTAATCTGTTATATACTGTGGATTGGTTTTAAGTTTATCATGATTTTGAAATTATCTCATAATTGATATCACTTTTACCACCTCAAGTCAGGTTCAAGCTTTTGAAAACAATACAACTGTGAATGGTTTTCATGGTAAATTGTCAAGATTGGCGTTTATCTTGCATTCAATTTATTCGATAAAAATAAATGCGCTGTAAATTAAATATTCAGAACTTTTTCATTTAAAATTAAAGCAGCTAATCAATGTTTTTAATCAGACCAAGTCGGTGAAGAACTGGTACAAATCAATTAATATTTCTGAGACGTGCAATCCAGACTTAAATAACAAGTTAGTCCATACAACTTGCCATCTCGAGATACCTTCCTAGAAATGAAAAAAATCTGATAAGATCGCTGCTCAACGCAAAATGAAGCTCCTCTACCAGATTACCGATAATAGATAGTGATGAAAAGTTAAGAGGAAAGCAAATCACAGGGGCTAATACTGATTGGAAGTTTTGTGACTACAGGACTTTCATATTTTAATATGCAACCCTAACAAGAGTGATAACAGTCAAGGACTGATAATTGTTTCCAGAAGTATTGTATTGATAGAATCTCAAGGTCGCAGATTATATTGAAAGTTCACTTCTCTAAATCCAAACGCAAGCTCAGACTAAGTCGGCGAAGAACTGGTACAAATCAATTAATATTGCTTAGACTTACAATCCAGACTTAAACAACAAGTCAACTTGCCATCCTGTGATACCTTCTTACAAATGCAAAAAATTTAATTTTTTAAAAGATCAACAGATTTCAAATCTAATTGCGTAACTGTGCAGTTTCCATAGTATCAATAAATTAGTTGATCATAAAGTGATATTAGCTCATTTTAAGTTTTAAGCCAATCTTCATGGTCCAACAATTGAGGACGCTTATACAGCTCTAAACTTATACAACTCTTATACAGGTTTTATAACTACAGTTTTCGTCCATAATTTCATCTAGCACCTATTATTACATTTTTAAAGCGTCTATCTTCATAATTTTCTTTGAAAATGGTACAACTAAGAGTCCTCCTAACCTCAATGGATGGGTAAGTTAATCTTTGAGATCCTATTGAACAATTTTGGATATTAATTCAATTTTATAATCATCTAATCGATGTATTGTTTACCGTGTTAAGTCAGGGTCATGTTAATGCAATACTTGGAGTAGCCGGAGTTTTATCAAAAGCTGGTCACCACATTATTGTAACTTTGTCCAAAGGATGGGAAAAGCTGATAAAGGCAAATGGCTATGAGTTTGTTCCGATAGTGAATGAAGGTGATGTCGATGAAAAAGATATGAACAACAATCCAGATGAAAAAACAGAAAAGAAAGCTGCCAATGAAAGTGCGTTCGAATTTTTTAAGCAACTGTTGACTTCCATCAGAAAAGATCCAATTACAGCCTTGGAAGAGTTTGAAGAGCGGGTCTGTACCACTTACTTGAATTGGTCAACAGAAATGTTAAAGTTTGACGAGCCATTAAAGAAGAGCATTGAAAAAATCAATCCCGATATTATCATCATTGATTATCTCGTTAAATTACCTTGCCTTATTAAAGGTTCCATTCCATGGGTATCTCTATGGTCTTGCAGTCCAGTTGCTCTTTACAGGGGAAGATGTCCTCCCGAAGGAACTGGATTTCCATTGGATAGTCCTAAAGAACTGTGGCAAAAATATTACGATCTACATTTCAAAGCTTACAAACCAGTTCGAGATAGTGTAAACAAGAAACTGATTGAAGCTGGAGTTGAACCTTACAGAGATGACCAGTGGATATACCTACTTGAATCACCGTACATGAATATTTATAATTATCCCGAATGTCTCGACTATACAGAAGTTGGACCTAAGCCTGATAAATGGTACAGAATGGATGCTATTATTCGGCAACCAGATGACAAAACACCATTCACATTACCAGATAATCTGGTTGACAAGCCAGGTGCATTAATTTACTTTTCCTTAGGTTCAATGGGGTGTGTTGATTTAGAGTTGATGAAAAGAGTAATAAGTGTTTGTGCCAAGTCACCTCATCGTTTTATCATCTCTAAAGGTCCTTACCATGAGCAAATTGAGCTAGCTGATAACATGTGGGGTGAACGCTATGTTAATCAAATCGGTATACTTCCTCATGTTGACCTGGTCATTACTCATGGTGGGAATAATACCCTAACTGAAAGTCTTTACTTTGGTAAACCAGTAATTGTCTTACCGCTATTTTATGATCAGCTGGACAATGCTCAAAGGATCCAGGATAAAAAGCTAGGAATTAGATTGGATACTTACAATTTTACTGATGAACAATTACTTGATGCTATTGAGAAACTTTTACATGACATGGAATTGTACGATAAATTGGAGAAAATTTCCTTTGAAATGAGAAACACTAAAACAAGAGAGGAAATTGTAAAACTGATTGAAAAAACAGCGATAACCAAAAAAAGTCCCGAATAATTAGTTAGAAGATTTCCATCTCGTTTTAAATCATAATCCAATTTTTGTTTTACTTTCATCGACTCATATGACGATTTTGTAATTTACATGAAATAAAAATTTTTTATTCAGAATTAATCAGGCTAAAACTGAATTAGACTCACTTATGATTTCCAAGCAGTTACCGATTATCAATCCTTGAGAGCTTCTGCCTGCAGAACATTGAGCCTGATCATTTCAAAAATAATGTGACTGCAACTATATTTGAAAGTGCAATAAAACCATAAAAATGAAAACTGTTCACTTCGATACGTAAACTCAGTATCTAACCCTTTATTATGGCTCTAAATAGATCTTTAAATACCTACTTTAGGATTTTTAGATATTTAACTGTTCTCGAGAATCTCAAAGAAGATAGGAAACTTGGAAAACCTGAAATTTTCTTTCAGGCCAAACTTGATAAGATCACTGCTAAACGCAAAATGAAGCTCCTCTACCAGATTACTGATAATAGATAGTGATGAAAAGTTAAGAGTAAAGCAAATCACAGAGGCTCATACTGACTGAAAGTTTTGTGACTACAGGGCTTTTATATTTTAATATGTAACCTTAAGCAGAGTAATAACAGTCAAGGACTGATAATTGTTTCCAGAAGTTTTGCATTCATAGGATCTCAAGGTCGCAAATGATTTCTAAGTCAGAATTCATCATTTTTAAAGATTTGTCTGATAAGTTAATTGAATTTTTTCATGCCTCTTGTTTTAGTCTTTTAATCTTGGTCTTGTTAGTCTCTGAAAAAGTTTTAAAAGTTATATTGAAAGTTCACTTCTCTAAATCCAAACGCAAGCTCAGACTAAGTCGGTGAAGAACTGGTACAAATCAATTAATATTGCTTAGACTTACAATCCAGACTTAAACAACAAGTTAGCCCATACAACTTGCCATCTTGAGATACCTTCTTACAAATGCAAAAAATTTAATTTTTTAAAAGATCAACAGATTTCAAATCTAGTTGCTTAACAGTTTAGTTTCCATAGTGTCCTTAAATTAGTTGATCATAAAGTGTTATTCGCTCATTTCAAGTTATTAACTTAATCATCATGGTTCAAAAATTGAGGATCCTTTGTTCAGCCATGGACAGGTGAGTTACAATTTACAAATTTTTGTACAGTTATGCGAGATTTATATTTTTGTTAATTTAATAGCCTTGGCCATGTGAATGCGATTCTTGGATTTGCCAAAATTTTGGAGCAAAGAGGTCATCAAGTGATAATGGCTCTGGCTCCAGGTTGGAAATCGGCCATTGAGAAACACAACTTTGAATTCATTCCACTTAAATTGGATTCATCTGTAAAAGAGGAAAGCGAAGTCAAAGATGAAAACAAAGTTGTTGATAAAAATAGTGGTAATGATGAAGAAAACAGCTCAGTAAAGAAGGTAGAGGACAAGAACAATTCAATTGATTCTGCGATAGTTGATTCAAAATCAGAGAACGAATCATCAGTAACTGAATCAGATACTAAAGATGAAGAAAAGAACTCAGTGAAAAAGGTAGAGGACAAGAGCAACTTAAACGATTCTGGGATTGCTGATTCGGAATCAGTAAACGAATCATCAGTTATTGAAACAGACACTAAAGATACTAAAAATGTTGAACAACCAAACCAAAAATTGATTGGAATGATAAATAGTCAGTTGAAAGGTTTCCGTTTGAAGCCCGTGGAAAATGCTCGTAACTCGGCACTAAAAGTACCTATGTGGCTTGATTGGTATGAGAAGCAGTTTGCCTTTGACGATGCTTTACAAGAAGTAATGGATGTCGTTAAACCTGATATGATTGTAATTGACTTCATGCTAAGACTTCCATGTCTGGAAAAATCATCAATTCCTTGGGCACAGTTGTGGTCATGTAATCCAATCATGTTGTATAATGGTCACTGTCCCCCTGCGACTACAGGCTATCCAACAGATAGCCCAAGGGAACTCTGGGATGAATACAAGGCTTTAAAAGATCAAGGAGACATACCAATTGCTGAGTACATTAATAAATGGTTGATTAGTCGTGGAGTTCGTCCATACACAAAAGATGAAATATACCATATTGGTGAATCAAAATTTTTGAATTTTTATACCTATCCAAGTATCCTCGACTATAATGATATCGCACCCAGACCAGCTAAATGGGTGCGAATGGATGCAACTGTAAGAGAACCTGACGATGAGACTCCTTTTGTTATACCAGAAAAATTAGCAGGTAAACCTGGTGCATTAATCTACTTTTCACTTGGTACAATGGGATGCGTTGATTTAGAGTTGATGAAAAGAGTAATAAGTGTTTGTGCCAAATCACCTCATCGTTTTATTGTATCCAAAGGTCCTCTTCATGAGCAAATTGATTTACCAGACAATATGTGGGGTGAATCCTATGTTAACCAAATAGCTATTCTTCCGCATGTTGATCTCGTTATAACTCATGCAGGAAACAATACTCTGACTGAAAGTCTTTATTTTGGTAAACCATTGATTTTGATGCCACTCTTTTTCGACCAACTCGACAATGCTCAGAGAGCCCATGAAAAAGGTGTTGGTATTCGTATTGATACATACCATTTCCAAGACTCGGACCTTTTGGATGCCATTGAGAAGCTTTTAAATGATGAACCATTGAAGGAAAAATTGGCTGCAATTTCAGCTTCTCTCAAATCATCAACCTCAAAAGAAACTGTTTGTGAATTGATCGAGAAAACTGTTGCCTTGGGGAAATCTCCATTTGATGATAATCAAGTTAAAGATAATCAAATTGAATCAGAAAGAATTATTAATTAATCTCGTAATGTATTTTTCCGAGTTCACAAGTTAAACGAGGTGATTATAACTTATGGTTAAAATTTTTTATACTTTTGCGATATAAATTCAGTAATAGATATAATTAATCACAATGTGTAACATCAACATGTTTTCGGAATTCAATAAATACCTGAAACTATTTACTTTTATAAGCTATTGCCGTGTCGTCATTTTATAATCAGCTGGATAACGGTCAAAGAATGCAAGGGAAAAAAGCTAGGAATTATTAGATTGTATACTTACAGTTTCAACAACGTAATGAACAAATAGTCGACGAAATTTAGGAGATTTCGTTTGATATACGAGGCACCAAATAAGATAACCAGAAAAGTTCAGATTACGCTATTCAAAATATAAAATTTTTAAAAATCAATTTCTGTTAAGAACAATCAGATTGATCATTTTTGCAGTCTCTATTGTTTATAAAAATCAATGAACCCGCCATTCTTAAACTTTTCATTTTTTTACACTAGGTGGCAGGAAAAACTTACAAAAAATTCATCAGACTTTGAATGCACTTTGCAATTTCTGTTCAATCAACTTCATTTAATTTTGACAATTTAAGTATTTTTTAATTGTTCCAGGTATTTCTATTAAACTGTTTTGTCAAAATATCATTACTAGATAAGTGTTATTACAAATGTTTCAATCAATTGAATCTATCACGCTTCATAAATCCAAATGAAGGTGGACAAATATTTGTTTTCATCTTCAAGTTTTTCAACTATCACTTGATGATTCTATTTATGTTTATAAAATTTTCATTTTACAATAAAATGTGATTGACTTGTTAATGTCCCTTTGACCTTTCAATGACTGTTTAATTACGTTTCAAATCATGTTACATTCACTGTGTTCAATTTGCAGTTACCACTGACTTAAACGTTAAGAATATGTTTCACTTTTGTGCCTTATGAACTCCATGTTTTGTTTGACGTTTGTATTATTAATAATTATTTAAAATTGAAAAATTAAATTTGAAACTGGTGGTGAAGATCATGAAATCATTGTTATGTCTTTCCAAATAGCAATATACACTGTATAGCAAAATTTTTTCCTGTTGTAATTGATATCTGTATCATTTAAAGCACAACGAAACACTATGAGCCGTAACAATACACCTTCTCCTTCTTTGTCCGATTCATCAAGTGATGATAGTAATCATGACTATCTACCTTATGCATTTTCACCTGTTAAACTGGAATGGCCTCCGTTAAAGTACTTGTTATTGGTTTTTATCATATCATTGGTCGTTTACAGCAACTCTTTATCTTGTGGTTTTGCTTTTGATGACATTTCAGCTATTAGAGATAATAAAGACATTAGACCCAGCACTCCTATCTTGCAAATTTTTGCCAATGATTTCTGGGGAACACCTATTAGAAAGGTAAGTCTTTCATTTGGATATTAAATTCAATGATAAACTAATGAATTGTCAATCTCTCATCTGTCAAAAGGAGCATAGCCATAAATCATATCGGCCTTTAACAGTCCTGACTTTCCGTCTCAACTATCTATTTGATGAACTTAACCCGTATGGATACCACCTGGTTAATGTTTTAATTCACTCAATAGTCTGTTTGCTCTATTATAAGTAAGTGAAATTAAATTCAAGTTTAGACATTCTGCATAGACATGACTTTTTCTTTTCGTTCTAACTTATTTTCTACTTTTTTAAAATAGATTATGTTTTACCTTGATGCCTGAATCAGCGAGTCTAATAGCTGCCCTAATCTTCGCTGTTCATCCTATCCATACTGAAGCTGTAACTGGTGTCGTTGGCAGAGCTGAAACATTATCATCACTTTTCTTTTTGTCAGCTCTTTTACTTTACATCAAAGGCACCTACAACCATAAACATGCATGTACGATTTCTTTTTTCCCATGTTATGCGTTCCTCTTTATTTAGTTCAATTTAATAATGTTTCAATTTTTGTTTTAGCTTGGATTCATGTAACTTCATCACTCATTATGGCTGGTGTTGCTACCTTTTGCAAAGAACAGGGTATAACGGTTCTTGCTGTTATTGGTGTTTATGAGCTCATGATTCTCCAAAAGGTATGTACAATTTTCAATAAGACGTTTTCAATAAGAATTTTCAATTTCAGTTTTCATTTTAATTTTTAATTTTTTCATATTTCAGCTCAAATTGGACAATCTTAAACAATATTTGTCGATTAAATCTTTTCGCGCCAAGCGCATGAAGGAGCACTTGTTAAGAGTATGTTTGATAATCACTTCTGTAGTTATGTTGCTTTTAATTCGTATTCGTGTTATGGGATCTCAATTGCCAGTATTCACCAAGTAAGTGTATTAGTAGTTATTTTCTCTTAACACGAATTAATTTCAAATTTCTTCTTTGATTTAAGGTACGACAATCCCGCTGCTGTTGCGTCAACTCCAACTCGTCAGTTGACTTATAACTATTTGTTGGCTGTTAATAGTTGGTTACTTCTCTATCCTATGAATCTCCTTTGCGACTGGACTATGGGTACCATACAACTTGTTCAATCTTTTTTAGATGTCCGCAATCTCGCCACTGTTGCCTTTTACGTTATCTTATTCAGTGCATCATTTAAATGTTTGCTCAATTTCAATGAAAGAAATCGAATTATTCTTACCATGAGTATGAGCTTAATCGTGTTCCCATTTCTTCCGGCCTCAAATTTATTTTTCCCAGTTGGTTTTGTAATCGCTGAGAGAGTTTTATATTTGCCAAGTATGGGATTTATAATGTTAGTTGCTTATGGTTGGTCCATCCTTTTCCGAAAAATTAATTCGATTGACAATAATTCGCTATCTCGTAGCTATAAACGAATTCCTAGTATGTTGTTACATGGCTTTTTGGTTGTCCTTTTAATATCGTTTTCTGCTCGAACGTGGATACGTAATTACGATTGGACCTCGGAATACACTATTTTCAAAGCTGCATTGAAAGTTTGCCAAACAAATGCTAAACTCTTCAATAACGTTGGTCATTCTTTAGAATCACAAGGGAAGTACCAAGAAGCTTTAGCTTACTTTCTGAAAGCGGCTGAAACACAACCAGATGACTTAGGAGCCCAAATGAACGTTGGTCGTACTTACAACAACCTGGAAATGTATGATCTAGCAGAACATTACTTCTGGAAAGCTAAAAATTTACTTCCAAGACCCAAACCTGGACAAAAATATCAAGCCCGAATTGCTCCTTCTCATTTAAATGTTTTCCTCAATCTTGCAAATCTTATATCAAGAAATCGTTCAAGATTAGAAGAAGCGGACTCGCTTTATCGCCAAGCTATAAGCATGAGAGCAGATTATACTCAGGCTTATATTAACAGAGGTGATATTCTGATCAAGCTCAATCGAACCCGTGAAGCACAAGACGTTTATGAACAAGCATTACAAATCGATGCTACAAATCCAGACATTTATTACAATGTAAGTTAATGATCCATTTGAAATTGACACCACCTTAACTACGATCTTTATTTACAATTGAATAGCTTGGAGTTGTCCTCTTGGAGCAAAGAAAACCCACTCTTGCGCTTTCATATTTTGACCAGGCTCTCAAATTGAATGAATTTCATGAGGTAAGTTTTAATACATAAATTATTTTATTAAAAATTCAGAATTTTGATGTTAATAAATATAAATAGATATTAATAGATATTTTCATTTTTTGTTGAGAATCGTTTTAATTTATCTTAACTAAATTGTATGAAGCCAAATATATCATTGAAATTTTTATTCTCTCTTTTAATAGCAAGCGTTGATAAATTCGGCCATTTTAATACAAGAACTTGGTGATGACAGATTAAGACCAATCGCTCAAAAGCGACTCAAAAAGTTAATCGAGTTGAACAAAGCAAACGAAAGAGTTTATTTTAACCTTGGTATGTTGTCCATGGACGATAAAGAATATACAGCTGCTGAAAAATGGTTCAAACTTGCTGTCCAATCACGTCCTGATTTTCGAAGTGCACTTTTCAATTTAGCCCTCCTATTGTCTGATACTAATCGACCCATGGAATCTTTACCTTACCTTAAGCAATTACTTGCCTATTATCCTGACCATATCAAAGGCCTTATACTTTTGGGTGATATTTACATTAATGTTGTGAAAAATGTGGACGAAGCAGAAAAGTGTTATTTAAAGATTGTTCAATTGGATCCTAAAAATATCCAAGGACAACATAATTTGTGTGTAATTTACGTTGAAAAGGGTAAACTTGAAGAGGCTGAGAAATGTTTGATCAAAGTGAATGCCATTTCACCCAATCAAGATTATATTGATAAGCATTTACGTATTGTTAGAAATCGAATCGCCCAGAAAAGAATGCTAAACAAGGAGAGCGTTGTCAATGACTCTGATACAAAATTATAATCATAGCTAACTTTTCTAACGACAAATCTCACAAATAACTCGTGATTCCCTTCATTATCAAGTAATTACACTCAATAACGCAATTCTAACTTTGAACCTTCAACCCTTCAATAGTAATAATTAACTTATTTCTTGCCTTTAAATGCATTTCAAAGGTCATTTCTCAGGCTAAATACTTCTTCGCTCAACGATAATCGTGTAAACTAGTCATTGTGATAAAGCTTCCACTCTGATCATCCACTTAATCAACATAACCATTCCAAATCAATTTTCATACTCAGACCTCAAGTGTTCGCTACTTAATCCGTTCAAGTTTATCCGACTTTTCTGTACTATATTAACTGGTGACTGGTAACACATCGTGAAATTTAGTAACTACGATTAATTTTCTATCATCCATCGTCCATTATGTTAATCGTAAAACTGGAATAAACCAACTTCAATAATCTATTTGTAATACGGAATTTCTTCATTGAATCAAAACAACTTGAGCAAACTGTTAAGTCCATCTGATTTAAATTATGAGATATCAAAATATTATTTTGATTCAAAGTTGTCAATCGTGATCAACTGCACGTCTTATCAAATAAAAGACAGATAACCACATTATTTAATCAGTCAAATGCTCTGTTTATGATTTATTTACCACCATTGTTAACTTTTTGATTTTGATCCAGAAAATTTTTCAAATTAATTCAGATGAAACACTATTATCAAATACGATTTAAACGATTATCGAGTAAAATCAAACCAATTTGAAACATTAATGTTTTAAAGTATTATCATAAGCTGTTAAGAAGAAAGTTTACAATTTAACAATCCAAGAATATTAAGTTTCGTTTCGATGTTTCCAACTGTACTGTTTCCATGTACCAACCGTTTCGATGTTTATTGTCTTATTGAAAGATGGATGATTTGATTAAATTGGTTTATGGCTTTGATTGTAAATTGTATTTGTTACAGTAATAATTGTTTAACCTGGTGAAGCCGGTTTCAGCCAGAGCCGGTTGCGTTTTGTTGATGTGTTTAATCCTTTCAACAGTAGATTATATTAAAATCAAGTTACCCAATCAACCAGAAAACTGGTTATTCTGGGTTTAGATTGACTATAAAAGTTAATAACAGAAATTTAGAATCACGAGATTCATAATCAAACAGAGAGACTCGAGGTTAACAAGGATAGATACAATTTGACATTGATGAATGTTTTTTTTGAGCAAAACATCTTTTTTGTTTACTTGTCCATTATTTTCACTAGTTTAATTGTTTACAATTAATGAGGTGATTTATCAACAATTAAACAGTCTCTGATGATTTACTAGTTAGTCAAAATTAAAGGTAACAAACAAAACAAAAAATGTAATAAAACAATGAATAATGTTGCCTTGCAAAATTGAATGATAAGTTACCCCATTATTAGTTTGTTTTTCTTACTTTACATTTACCCAATTTACATTATTTCTATATATTAATTAGTCTAGTCATTACATTTTGTCTAGATAGTCGATGATTTATTATCATCAATAATAATTATATAATGATTGGAACAATAACCTTGTCAGGGATTAAATTTGCTCTGTTGTCATTGTAATTGAATGGGTTGTTGAGTTTGCTGTTTTCAAATGAAAAGCTAAAAAGGCTTTAGAGGAATGCTTTTGGTCAGTTTAACGGTCAGTAAATATTGACTTGAATATTCATTTTCTTAAGGTGAAAGCAAAAAATTACATCACAATGAGCTTAATTTATTAGTCTTGTGAGTTGAATAACAAATTATATTAATTCCCTGTTTTATCACTGTCAAATGATAGGGTTTAATATATGTTAACCATTATTGATAAAATTTATACCATTTAATGTTTAAATGTGAAATAATTGGTTAACTTGGAAACATTGAGATCAGGTGATTATTAGGGTTGACATCAATTGAATGTGTAACATGATTAGATAAGTAAATATTCATATTAGAATCAACATTTGATTGTATTCCAAGTTTCTGAGACTTTTGTTTACAATTGTGACTCCAATTATTGAGACGTTATGCAAACACTTTTTTGTTGTAATTCAAGTTTACATTTATAATTTATAAATTATAATTTACTAATTATTATCTCAAAGTCAAGTGTGAAGTCAATTAACGTATATATTTATCCCGAAGTTGATTGGTTACGATAAAAGAAAAAAACAAATGCTCTTCTCTTTTAAACCTTATCATCAATCTAATTCTCATTGCATTAAATAACATGAGGTGATTCCTCTTGAATCAGATGATGATGATAATTATTTAGGCAGACAATCACATTGTGATAACATATTTGTACAACAATATGGTTCATTTGATAAACTCATTCAAGAAAAACCAGACAAATAAACATCCCTTTTAAATGATGTTTAGAGTTGATATGATAATGAGGTTATATAATCTGTTTCCAATGTGAAATCGCTGATATCACAACTTGTTAATCCTAACATTTAAATGGCTTTTCTTGAAAAATGGATGCTTGACCGATTGATAGTACAAGAAGTAAAGAAGTAAAGAAGTAAACATCAATTATTTTTGCCATCAGAATCCTATTTAGTTTGGCTTTCAGATAAATGCAAAGTTCTGGCTGTTTAAACAAACAATAGTTATGTATTGTGGTTGTAGAGGTATAAAGATGAATGTCAGAAATAGGGTTTTTGATAACAATCAAGTTTATTTACAACAAACCAAGTTGATTGAGGAGATCGGGAATTGAAGGATTGACCAAAAATTAATCAGGTAAAAAGTTTCTTGAGAAGCCTTTGAATGAGATATTTGTCCGTTTGATTTACAGGATAAGCTGGAATCAAGCAAACATTTTATGGGTGAAATCAACTTGCATTTGAATTTCAATGAGAAACGGTAATTTTGCTTCAATGTTTTTATTTGAAACTCAATTTTAAATAGCCGGGGATTGTTAAAAAAAATTGAGAAAAAACAGTCAATCTTGCTGAATAAATTTCAAAAAGGCCCATTGGTGAATGCCATGTTGATTTACAAATTGCGAAAATGGTTAAGGCAAAATAAGTTTAACACGTTCCGTAGTCCTACGTTCAGCAAAATAATATCATCCAGTCTTTTTTAATGATTTCAAGCTAACCAAAGAAGTGAGCTTTTTTGCAATTTTTTACGATGATATTTTAATTTATTATTTATGCAGCATTATGAGTAGGCTTCTTAATTGTTTTTTGAACATAGTGCTGAATTTGATGGAGGTAAACTAATGATGTCAAAGGGAATAACCTCGTTTCTTTTCTTCCAATTATTTACACGTTAATATATCATCAGTCACCATTATTTCCATCATCAATTAGTTAATTTTTTGTTTCGATATGTGAGATGTCTACTAGATTGTTTCAAATAATCTTGTAGACAATTTGTCCCAAAAAGATTACATCTCCATTGAGAATTGTGGCTCTTCAGTGGTTGCTTCAAGAGTTTCTGGAAGATCAATGATAAATCACATTATTAGTATGGAAAGCCAAGAAAAATTAAATAGACAATAACAAGGTAAAAAAGAGGAACCTAAAACTTACCGGGTGCAGTCTTTTTAGGTAAAGTTTTGGGCTCTTCAACCTTTTTCTGAACAGGTTCAGCTAATTTATGAATTGATTTCTTAAATGGTGATTTATTCTCCTTCAGACTTTCAGGTGAAATACCAGTTGTTACTCCGGCTATGTAAGGAAGATTTTTCGGTGGTGTAGATGCAATTGGTGAGTTTCTCATCTTAAGGAGAAAACTTCGGTCATAAATAATTCTTGTTCCTGGTAAGGAAAAAAAGAACATATTAGAACATGGAAAACTAAAGATGAATGGGAGGCATGATTTGTAAAGCTAATAGTTGATAGTTATTTCGAAACAGGTGATTTGAAGGTAATTTATGTGTCCATTGTGTAAAGTTAATTCACACCGAGTGCATCTTTGAGTTACTTTACATGGAACACGTACACAAAATTGTAACAACTCTAATAGTTCATGACTAATAAAAAGTGATTCATTAGATAATTAAAAAAGGATCAATGTCGAATAATAGTTGCTTATCCTAAATGAATTAGAGTGATAATTAAGTTTTTGTTCTTGGAAGAATCAAGATACAATTATTTAAGAGACTATTAATTGCTCAAGAAGTTTATTGTTGAAGGGAAAATTTATTTCATTTGACTTGCACAAAAGAAATCTATTAGATATGAAAGATTAACGTATAAACGAATAAACATGTTTACATGATAAAAACGAATTGTTATAAATGCAATAGTAAGTAGAAAAGTTGACGATTAATAGACAGACAGGTTGAAAAAATAAGAAATAAACAGCCATGCAAAATACAGAGCATTAATTGTGAGTGATAACAATAGTATTACTAATCAGGAATCAATTAGAAATAGTAAAACAATCATAGGACTTTAACTGAATAAGGAATTGATCATCAAGAAATCACCTGTAATCAATAATAAAATTGAGAAATGTTGACTGATAATTATTTTATTATTAAAAGGTATCATTAAATGACTAAATTGTTCCAGACTTAATGAAAAATTGATCAGGCTGGAGAAGAAAAAAATGTGAAATAATTTGTAATAATATTGGAGGTGAAAAGAGGAAAATCAAATTTATTTAATTTGTTATTTTAATTATACCAAGTCCTAAGGCATCTTGGAAATTATTAACAGAATTACTGAAGAATATGTAATGTTAACACTAGAGAAGTGAGACATTAAAATCATTAAAGTTAACAACATGATAGGAAATGAGCCTCATGTGACAATTTCATATTGAGCCTTCGATAAGACAAAGAGAAAGGTTTAGTCTAAGGGCTTCATAATCATAGCTTATCTTTCTTATGCATTGAAGTCCTTCACGTAAAGCATAATTTGAACAAAAAAGGTTCATACTGCTGTTGAGAAAGATAAATCTAGCATTCAACGACATCATAAGATCTCAGTAGCGTTAACTTTCTATATTTATGTTGATGATGTTATTGTGTATCAAGGAAAAAAAGGTGTTCAGTGGATTGAAGCTGGTAAACCAGCTTTACTTCAATCATCAGACGATAAAATTAAAACTCACACTGTACACATTGTTGAAGGTAGTTTATGATCATGGTTTAAATGGAAAATAAAGGCAGCAAAAAACAAAAAGTTACTGATTGGTGATGATCTAGTAAATTGATCAAAAAGAAATTTGTACGAAGTTGTTGTTTAACAGTTAATGGAAAATGTAACTTGAAAATATTAAAAAGGATCAAATGGCAATCAATCAAGAGCAAAAACAGACAAAACTAACAAGAGCTACGAGAGTTTGCTAAACCGCGTGATTCGTGACTCACCAGACAATATGGCGTACGAATTGCTATAACCTCTTAATATATTGAAACAAAGGGATTCTTTTTATTAACTCCTCACTAACCAAAAAGATGAGAAACAGTAAAAATTTGACTAAACTCGATCTAGCATCATTTGTTGGATGAATTGACAGAGAAATTTGCATAAAAACGTAACTTTTAATGGGCAAACTAACTAATCACGAAAAAATTGTGTAATAGCTTATTTATAGCTAGTTTAAAAATAAAAGGTTACACCTTCAAACCAATTAAAATGATTGTTATCCTAAAAATATTTAGGTAGAGTTTTAAGGGAATAAAAGAAAAATATAAATTAAAAGTGAAAACATACCTCCAGGAGTATGGGCAAATAAAGTTCCGCCCGGAGTTTGGCAGTAATTATCAGGCAGTTGAGATAAATTGGTCAAATGGACCTTTTTTGTTGGGATATTGAGACCACTCACTACTGTTGATGCTGATTTTGTTTCGGATTCCATTTTAGGCATAATACTCTTTATGATGTTAATTTTGTGAAAGTTAACAGTTTTTTAGCAAAATAAAGTGAGGTTATAAAAAATAATAACTGGTAAATTCAGTTGTATTTTGTGAAACAAGTTGGTGGTAATGAGAATTAGAGATACTTTGGAAACATAAAACACACGTTGAGTAAGAAATGTGGATGGTTAAAAACAATCAACAAAACTGTTGAGTGACAATTAAATTAAATTTATAAAATAAGTTACACGAAGCAAAACTCAGAGTTAACTGATACAAAAAAGTTTTTGTTCATCTCTTTTAACTGGTAACTGGTAAACCATAGACTCCTCCCGCGTCCCTCTGTCTCTCTTGCTCTGTCTATCTCATGCCTTTTCAAGGTTTTTTTCTTCTCTGTCTTTCCTCTCTTTCTTTTTCCTTCTTTATTTTAAATTTCTCCTGAATTTGACTACGAACTTTAACCTGCTGACTGTTCAATCATCTAGTGTCCTCACTGTTAATTTTGCATAAATATTTCGCTAAAGTTTGGTTACAAAAAATAGAAGAATGTGAAACTTAACTCATGTTTGTCTCATGTTTATTTCCCTCCATGTTTTCCCTCTGTTGCCCTTATGATGACTTGCTTTGTTCAAGATGATTACATCATAAATATTCACGTTTCGAAGTACTTCTTCCAGGTCAATGTTTGGTCTTAGTGGATCCCCGAACTTCTTTGGATTACAATGGATTTGTACAAGTGTAAGTTTTATTTTTCATATCTTTCAAAATTAACTTATGTTACTATTTGCCTTGTAATGAAAACATTTTGACCTTTTTGAAATGTATCATTGCCTTTCATTGTGTTACATAATTTAACCGTAATTGATTGTGAGCTTGTCTTGTGCACATTCTGATTCATTTGACCATGTAAATTCATGAGACTTTTTTTATTTAATCATCAACCTGATGTTTATCAATTCTTTAACGTGCGATTTTATCATGACAATCTTGCTAAGTCATAGATTTACCTTTTATTATTTGACTTTAATGAATTGCAACATTCAGAGCAGTTGTTTTCTATCATGTTCAATACTTCTATTGTTTAATCTGGTAATCTTTTCTGGTAAACAATAATCATGTTTTTGCTCTTGCTATTCTTATTTTTTTGCTGGTAAACCATTCGAAAAAAATTTGCTTATGTTTGACTCTCTTTAATTCTAATATATTAAATCCTTTTCTTGTTTACAACAGATTTGCCAAGATCCTGCGAAAACATAGCAGGCAATTGAAGAGGAAACCATGGAGAAGAACGTGATTAAAGTCAGGGAACCAGTTAATAGTAGACAGAGATGAAAACATGGAGCTGGCGAAGAGGGATCAACATGAAAATGAAGATGGGAATATAAATAGAACTAGCGAGAGAACGGAAAGAGGAAGATAAACACAAAGGTTAACCAATATCAATGATCTCTTGGATGACAAAAGGCTGAAATGATAATACTCTATTCTCAAGGTGTTTTTGTGAGTTTAATGACTAATTCTTTCCACTGGTTTTCATCATTATTCAATCAAGCAGCGAGTTTTAATGCGGAACGTGATTCGCCTGGAGCTGGAAAAGAGCGAGAAATAACTGAGGAATCGAAAGCAAAGCTTGACTTTCAAATTGCGAGGGCCTTTGCCTGATTCACATGATATACATAAACTAATTAAACCAGAACCTATCATTATTCGTGTTCATTTTTATTGATTATACGTAATCAACAGCTTTCATCGTTACTTAATGAGCATAAAGCTCTCTTAACCCTTACTCAAGACTACTTCATCTTACTTACCAACCAGTTTAGTAATGCAAAAAATATCACCAAATATTACATTTAACTTGGTCAGTGATTCAGTGATGAAACAATCTTGATTGAAGATGATTAATAACACATACTTGTTTAGTATCCTCAATCTTACCAAAGAATCTTATTTTCCTCTCAATTTGCTAACCTTTATTTCATCATCCATGCCTGATGCTCAACGTGTTTGCTGACACATCAAATAAAGAGTGCAATATTAATCAAAGACGAAGCAAAACACTTCACAAAATAATAGTTAGTCAGATTGCTCTTCTTATTTACAATAATTAGGAAGAGCATGAAAATCTTGTGGACGTCACTTGTAAACAAATGTTACATTGACCTTTATTTGATGAGAAATCAATTAATAATGGTTCAACCTCGAACTAAACTCGGTTGAAAAAAAAGAGTCAACATTGCATTCAAAGGTTGAAAAATGTTCTAAATCAGTCCCAATGCTAAACTATTTAGACATTTTTGCCTCGGTATAATTGATATTTTCACTCAAATCCAAGTTGAAATTGACGCACAAATCTTTATGTTGGTATTTAAGATCAAAACTAATTAAACCTAGGCAAGGACAATTATTACCAATGCAAACCAGCTTTTCATCGTTGACCTTACCTTGATAATTGTGCACAGAAAAAATGCATATAATGTACATGTGCTGTGAATTTGCATTTTCAATTCCTGCAAATGAGTGAAAACTTGTGACCAAAGTATCCTTGAACCATCTTCATGTGACTATAAATGTTTATCTTTTTCATTCCAGTTTCCTTTGTTTTTCACTTATCGAGGTCTCAGCTGAACTTCGTCATCATCATCACATGACCCTTTTCACCTTGTGAGATTTGCTGATGATGGTATTTCCTGATGAAAAAGAAACTATTACTCATAATTTGTCACCGATTGTCTGAAGCAACAAGAAAGGCCAAAATTAAAATAATGAAATCAATTAGGATGGATCAACAGATGAATGCAAATGCAAGTGTAAAAAAGGTAAACAAGAAAACATTTTCTTCTTTTTTTTGTTATCATCAACTTTATCATCAACAACATCAACCTGTTTCTTTGTTGAAACTAAATGATCTAGAAAATGATCTTGATGAGTTAATTAGTTGATACAAATAATTTGCTTGGATAGATACAGATGTAAGAATACGATGACTGAATACATCTTTACTGTAACATTTTTTAGCTCTGTTTTTCATTTTCTCCTTCTTTCTTTCTCTGTTCCTTTTGCTGATCACCATGATGATGATCACCAAACAAACCCGGCATCGTAATGAACATCATGAGATTTCTGAAAACAGGTTGAAAGTAAAAAAGATGATGAACAAAAAATCCTTGTGACTTCAAGTTTTTACAGTGTAATATTTTCAACTCAATCCAACCGTTAATTTAACCAGAATTTATCTCTTTCTCTTTTACTTTTTCAGAAACTCAAATTTCCGTTGTTTGTCGCCAAAAATGTTGCCAAAAAAATTGTCGTCAACAATTGTAGTTGCTGGTTGATGATGCTGGTTAAAATAATCAATCATTGGGTTATCAAGCTGATCTCATAAGTACAAGTTAACCAGACTCTATCAAGGCACAATTCAGTTCCAAATATCAATACAATGAAAGCTGATGATCATAATTTCCAAATCTTATTCGCCTCAGCCTAACCTTGAAATAATTTCGTAATAATTCTTTATCAATTTTTCCCTGCAAAATGAAATTTTAAGGTTAAACTTCAACCATTTTTCCCCTTTCTATGGCATCTTCACTGATCTTGCCAACCAGTCTGAAATGGTAGACGCAACGGTTGTCCTCATTCAAAAATAGATCATCAGTAAAAGTGATTGCAATCAATTTCTGGTTAAACTTGTCCGTTTCACCAACAATCTGTTTAATGGAAATAGACTAATCACTTGAGCTGATGTAATAACAACCCGGTAACATTGTAAACAGTCAATCGCACAATTTACATGTTGATGAAGCAGCTATACAATAATTATAACCAGGATGATGAAATGAAAAACAACTTTTTCAAGGTTGGAAAACTCCTTTCTACATTTTCCTCTTTCTATTTTTTACCTTAGCTTTTAATTTATTTTCCTGGCGAATCTCTCTTCTCCCTCTCTTCCCCTGGTTCAATTGAGGCACATCAACCAACAAATGATGATGATGATGATCACACCACCATCAACAATTTAATGGCTTATAGAGAGTTAATTCATTGCTTGTTGTGGAAAGTTGTAAACAAGTAAAACTGTTAATGTGGTTGAGTTCAATTGTCGCTATGGTTGTTTAATTAGTCACTTTAATGACTCTCGCAATGAATGAATTCTCAATTTCATTTATCATTGATTTCGTTATTTTTCTTCACATTAAATTGCAATCACATGATTACCGATATTATTTTAGATACACTTTTGGCTTCAATTACACGTATTTTTTATTTATTTATAAATTACACTAACCATTCGATTTCCAGCTTTGATAATTAGGCTTTTTATCTGTATGGAAGCTCCAATTAATAGTTGAAACTTCAACTTCATCATGGCTTGTTATTCAATAATTAAGATTGCATTTATACTTCAAGTATCGCAATAAGATGCTTTTAATCGCATTTGACTGGTATAATGTAAAATTGGTGCTTACTTGGTAATGACAGACATAAGTGAACGATTGATCTGATACATTTCAGGTTCAACTATTGTCTATTCTTGTCTTCTCAATTTGTTGACTTGAATAATGATTTACTGATTAGATTGAGATTTTATTGAAATCATTCTGGTTTAAGTGATTGTGCTGCCATCTAAGGTCATAAATATAATCCAATATTCATGTCAACATTTTGACTTGAAATTTTTTATTGATTTTTTTATTGCTTTCAAGTGTAATTATCCAAGATTATTGAACAGTGTCTTCTTGTTGTCTAACAATGTTGCAATCTATTGAAATTTCCAAAAACACTGCTTTCATAATCGCCCAATAATACATGATTTTTAAACATGTGACGATTCGATGAACTGTATCTATTTTGTGAACCGGTTAACTCCGTTGAATTTGAAGAAGCTGGGAATATAATTGAAATATCTGTTTAAAATGAACTTATCCGATCCTCAAATCACCTGAAATTCTCCTGGTTAATGTTCCGATTTTATAAAGCTGACAAACATTTAAGTTGTCAATTTAACCTTTATCCGATATAGTTCACTTTGATCTTATGATCTTTTTCACAATCTTTAAATGACAGCCACTGACAATCTCTAATCTTAAAGGTGATTTTAATAAATTCAATAATTGTTATATTTCGTGTCAATTAAATGATTGGTCTAATGATCTAGTAGACTGGTCATAATCTAGTCAAGCTGAAACGATAAATTAAAACTTTATGTAAATTAAAACAGTTAAAATCCAGGTTAAAGGTTTTGAAAGGTGACAAAAAATCTAATAGAGGGAGTAGTAATCGACTGAGGTGAAATTTAAATATAATCAAACTAAGCAGCAAAAGCTTCTGCTGATGAAAACAAAAAAAAACGATTTTAACCATTTAGAATAAACTGTTGTATTGAGATTTGCATTAATCATCTGCAATTAATCAAGCTGTGGAATAAATTATTTATCAAAACATATGACAAGGAAGCATTGGAAGGGTAGAAACTGTTGATTGGTGAAAAAATGGTTACTCTAATTGGGTTCTTCAGGCTTCTTTTTGGTTTTAAAGATGCAGCTTAAATCTCGATTAAATGAAATAAAATGATTATTAATTAAGAAGCAGATGGAAAATAAATGCAATCTTTTAGGATTTTCATTGGCAGTATAAACACTGATTTGATTCATTGGTATTTATGCTTTAAGATCAAATTAACTCAAACAGCAATAATAAACAAACCGACCAATAATGAAAGGTAATACCAAATCCTTTGGTGATCAAATTTCATTTGTAACAATGTTGTTAACATCTCTGGAGGCAAATGAAGCACATGATGTTTGAGAAAAGCATGTAGGCCGTAAAAAAATGTAAATGCAAATGAATTGAAAATCCTCTTGTATAACGATAAGATAAGCCTGGCAAAGGTTACAATTAAGTCTAAAAAGATGAGAAGTGAAAAATTTAATCAGCAATCTAGAAGAAAAAAGAAACTGTTAGACAATCAGACAGTTTGATTATATAAGAAATGTTGACAGCTAACTAGTTCAAAGATAAGAATCGGCAGATTAAGAAACAAGTGTTCAAAGCCGTTAACAAAAAGATAGCCTTTAAGACCTATTGTAAGCCTGTTAAGCTGTAATATCCATTGTTTTTTACATGTAAAACCGTTTATACAATCTATGGCAATCAGTCAATTTCCAGATCAAAAAGAGTTGTCAATTATAAAATCAGATTTCAATGTTTCCACTCTTCATCGTCCGGTAAGTCCCCAAATAGAAGGAATAAGCTGTCTGTTAAATGAGCCAAAATTGAGTTCAGGAATATGGCGAAAACACATTATCAAAATAGAAATAAAAATTGGAAGAAAAAAAATAAAAAGGAGAAAGGAAGATGAAAAGATGAAGATAGGCTGAAAGACAGATGATATGTTTAACCGATTAAAATATTGGAAGATGATGAGGACGAAAAGAAAGGTAAATAGAAAGAGGAAAGCAAATGATGATGAGAAAAATTAAAGCGCGTTGTGAATACATTCAAACATTCAATGTAATACACTCACACACATTATATAAACTTTCCTCGGCCTATTGGAAGAGAAAGGGGTCGAAAAAAATGCCTAGATTTAGGTTTACTTCATTCCCCTATTCGACCTTGAGACGCTGTCTCCCTGCGACCCCCGTTTATAGTGTCTCACTCAAACTCATAGTCCCACGGGTTAAAATAGTCAACAACTCACTTTTTTCCCCCGTTTGTTCATTTATCTTCTTTTCTCCTCTTATGCTCACTATTTATCTTCTGCTTCTCTTTCTCACTTTCTGTTTCTCTCGAATTTGCTCTCTCTGTCTTGTTATTATTATTGTTTGGAGTTCAATCTCAACTGAAGACTCAGTTCTTTTATAACAGTTAAACTAGACATTACCAACACTTTTTTTCAGAGAAAAATTTTCAAAACAAAAATTTTATGTCTTAACACTTTATATTGCTATTTTTCTTGACCAATATTCAACTCTTACTATCTACTGAACAATTTGATGCTGTGTTCTTTGACTGTCATTGAGTCATTTGCTTTAATTTCTACTTTTTTGTGTCTTCCTGCTCTCGATTTTTCTTCTGGTTAATTTATATTGTGTACTTTTTTTTGCATATTCAATAAGCAAAAACCGTTTTTTTCTTCTTCATCACTTCACAGTTTTTTCTTCTGCTTTTTTGCTTCCATAAATTTTTTTTTTGATCAACATGCCTCAGCGAGGTAAACACCATGGTGCTGAACCGGTCGAAGTTGATTGTGGTCACAGTGAAATTGAAGGTAGTAAACATGGTCATCATCACAATAACAACAATAATAATTATGCTTATGTGCATAAAGACTATACCGGTGACTCAAAAGATCCAAATATTACTAAGTGTTGCGTGCCAACCAACTGTAATTTGAATCAACCAATTCGTATGGAAGATTTAAATGATTGTGTTAAGGTTATTTGTAACAATGAAAATTGTAATCAAGGCCGTTATATGCACAAAAGCTGTTTCGAATCCTTTGAAGCAACAGTTATGACATACCTTCGTTCAACCGGTCGAGCTCGAAGTTGGTCCGAAAAACAAAGGTTACAAAATTTATGGACCAAAAAAGGTTATGATTTAGCCTACAAAGCCTGTGGATGTAAATGCGGTAAGGGTCATCTTCGTAAAGATCTTGACTGGACAGCACCGGTTGCCACCAGTCCCGACGAAACGGGTAAGAAAAAGAAGAACCGAAAAAAGAAGGCCAACGATAAACCGTCTTTAATAATAAGTACTTCAATGTCCATCTCGAACGGGTCTAATAAGCATCATGTCTCAATTTCTACGGGTAATAATAATAGCAGCTCAAACAATATGCCTTCTGGTGGAGGAGTAAATTCATCATCGCCAAGTAATGGCTCTGCATTGCCTATCAGTCGTCTTAGAACATCATCCATGTCTTCTACTGGATCTGGAGTCTCAGGAGCCTCTGGTGGCACCTCACCTCCTGTAAGTGGGTCCGAATCACTTTCTCCTGGATTCCTTGATCAATCCGCTTTCATGAAGAAATTTTTCGGCGCCGGGGAACAACAGCATGGTTCTTTTGCGGCGCCTTTTCCCCATCATCAACAATCACATCCTCATCATTCTCACTTTCATGATTCTGGGCGACGAGAAAGACGAGGATCAGGATCAATTTTCTGTCGAAGGCAAGATTATTCTTCATTCAATAATCTTCCAAAGCACAAAATTAATTCATACCATATTAAAATGGAAGATGATCATGGAAACGATGAAACCCGCAATTTCATCCTCTCAACTCTTAGTGCTAATCGAATGAACCGGTAAGTTTTAATATGTCTCTATATTTTCCTTTTATCAGATTAAAAATTTGCAAAATTGTAACTATGACCAATGCAGCTCAATTTAAAGTTTTAAAGTGTGTTTTTTGCAAAATTTCAAATCGTGACAAATTTTGTCCCCTTTTTCATAAATCTTTAATGTTTATTTTACTCTTTTGCAATTACTAAGCTTATTATTTTTCTTTCGTTCTTTTTCCTCTAATTTTTTAAACATTTGTAACAATTTTAGAGTGTCATGTATCATGTGTCACACTTCTATGATGATTTTCGACAAATATCCATTGATTGATGGGACCTTCTTCTTATCACCAACTCAGCACAGTAAAGGAGCTGTGCTCACTACAATTGAAGGTAAAAATCAATATCTTAATGCTGTATGCATGAGCTGTCTCGAAGGCTGGAATTCAACCCTTAAATGCCGTAGTTGCTCCACTTGCTGGACAGGATCTCACCTTATATTGGGCTCTATGTACTCTTATGATATTTTCGCTGCGGTCCCATGTTGCACTGACAGGCTTCGGTGCAATAACTGTAAAAATCTAGTTATCTCTCCTGATCAACGGTTACAATTTTTCAGTCATTATTCTAATGCAATCGCCTGTGGACATTGTGGAACTGTTGACTTTCACTTTGCAAAACCCTTGCAAATCATCTACAACCGGACTGGTCGAGAATGATGATGGTTTAAAATCAACGAAATATATATATTTCATTACAGATTTATATATATTCATATAATTCAGAAGCTCAAAGAAATATCAAAGATTATTCATATTTCTACTTTTTTTGTCTTCAACTTCAAAGCAACTGAAAAGAGCAAGCCCAACTTTGTGTGTCTGAAAATCCATTCACATCTATTATTTAACAACTCTAGACAATTCAGCTAAACAATAAGCAACCTTGCTCGTTTACAACTTTAGCTCTCTTTGTCTCTCTGTCTCTTGTCCGTTTCTCACTTTCTCACTTTTCCTTTTCTCTCTCATCCTCTCCCTTTCTACATCACTTTTTGTCACAATTATTATAACTGATACCCTATTGGAACCAACATGATTGATTGGCAAACATTTTTCTTCAAATCTTTTTTTTTCATTTTCTCTTCTTTTCTTATTCTGTTTCAATGGTATGATTATCATGTTCAATCATACTTAATTCTCATTATGCATTCTGTTTAATACCAAACAACATTAGTTTAACATTTACTGTTACCGGTGAATCTTTGAATGCAATCACCACAACCAAATTGAAAGAAAACCTAAAAAAAGTCGCTAAATATTCACCTAAAGGATAAAGGGCTTCACTTATAACTCAAATCAAGCTGATGAGTTTTTTCAGATAATTCAAGTCCTTATCTACTTTTGTTTCTTTTTTCACAATAAAACCACTTTTTGTTTGAAAAAAATTTCTCCTCATCACTTAGCGTCTCCTTATCCCTAAACTAAATCTATTCTGCACCTTTCCTTTAATAGCAATCAAACTCCCTGATTCCCTTCTTTTTTGATACAATCATAATCTATTGGAAATCGATTACTGGTAAAAACTGATGACCACTTGACCAAAACTCTCACTGGCCACAAAAAAGACGGGTTAACATTTTTTGCCTTTTGATGAGAATGATTAATTTTTTGGAAACCAGCAAAAACTTAAAGAATTTAATTACTGATTACTCTAATTAAAGTAAAAGAAATGTCCACAATGATAATTATCTTGCGAAAAATAATATGCTAATTAAATTAAATATTGTCAAAAATGATAAGAAAGCAACAATTAGATGGAAAGAGTGTCTCTAATCCACTGATTTGCATTATTGTGTACTTTTATTATTATTATTATTATTATTATTATATTATTATTATTATTGATATTATTATATAAATTTCAATAAAGACTATTAACTAATTGCGTGAATTTAGTTTGCCCAATAGCATTCAATAATCATTAGAAAGCATAATTTAGATACAAAAAACAGCTATTAGCACAATGTATGGACTATTAACATTGGAAAGCGATTAACTGTTTTCAATTTTATCTTACTCTGTAAATTCATTAATTATCGTCTCTGAGTTAATTATGCAAGCTCTTAAATTAATTTGGTTAGTCGATTGAGTGAATAAATATTTGATTGAGATGATAATTTCATTTTGTATGTTAAGCGTTTAATCTTGAAATCCTTTTCTAACGTAACCTGGAAAAGTCTATTAATAGTGACAATAAACAATTAATTCATAATTAAATTGCTCTTTCACTGTGATACGGGCAAATAATAATCTAACAACAGGTGAACGGATGTTAGCTTGATTAAGTTTGATTACAATAAGTCCAAGGAGAGACTACAAGCTTAATTAAAGATTGTATGAGTAAACATGTTGATTTATATGAAAAAATATGAAATTAGATTAACAAATATTTGATTCAATTTACATAGTAAAAGTAATTTTTACTAACAATGTTGTTGGACAATTATAATTTTTGATATTATTGCAACCATCAGAACACAATCATTACATTAACAGGATAAAATAGTAAAAATTGTGAGTTCAACCAAGTTGACTGACATTTTACAATATAAAAATAGATTGATTGTTGACAATAAGGTTTAAATATGGTTGAAACAATTAATAGTTATGATTATCAGGCTAGACATATGAGACAATATCATTATGTCATCTTATTTGGGTTATCAAAGTGATTAGCTTTAAACGTAGTGAATTGATAGTTTTGATAGCTTATTTGTTCCTGATGATTAAAAATAAGCTGTTGATACATTGATGGAAGTTATATTTTAAGGTAAGAATTAATTTGGACTAAAAGAGTTGAAAAAAGTGTCAATTAGATTGAACACTTCAACTCAAGCTTACATCAAGTCTGGAGCATAATAATACATAATGATAATCAAAATAATCAGTTGATAATAAATTGTTACAACCGGTTACAATGAAAGTTGATGTTGATGTGGGAGTTATGAGTGAAGGGATGGTAAAAACAAGAACCAGGGAAAGTAGAAAGAAAGAGGAAGTCAAAGAACGAGAATTAGGGGAAAGGTGAGTGAGAGATGATTATGATGATGATGATAAAGATGATGATGATAATGATAATGATGACTATTTTCACGTAGAAAGGCGGAGTTTTTTTCTTGTTCTTCTCTCTCTCTTGTTTTTCATTCATGAAATTCAAGTTTAGCTCCATGAAGCTGGTTCTCTGTGTTTCTGTGTTTATCTGTTTACCATTATTTTTTTTGTTATGGTTAAGCTACTTTTGTTCAGACTGAGAGAGAACTCAAGGTTACCTTGAAATCTTCTTTCAAGCTTAAACAGATTCCTCTTTTTTCATGAGGCGAAAGGAAAAAAAGTGAAGAGCAAGAAGAACAAGAAGGATGAAACTGAAGGAACCGGGCAACTTTAAAACATCATCATCCAAATACCGGGTTTGGACTTGTAACATAACAATAATAACCATCCAACTATGAACAGATTCACAAAAAAAGGTCTAACGTTTTCATCGCCACGTTAACGAAAAAAACATTCTGTTCCATCATGTTTATGCTCGCTTCAGGATTCCTCTTAACCTGTTGGTTACCCTTTTTATCCTGGTCTCTCTACACGCTGATCTTTGTTCCTATTTTTTGTCTCTCCTTCAACCAAAATTGTAGTTCAACTGGTAAATGCTGTTTTTGTTGTTGATGAGGTGAGATGGGAATGAGAATGATTATCATCATGATTACCAGAATGGGTCCAACCTGAAAAAGAAGACCTTGTAAGATGAAAAAAGTAAAACCAGTTCAAAAGTGAATGAAAATTGTTTTCGCTTTTCACTTCTTCTTTGCTTACTTAACATTTTAGATTTCCTTTTCCGTCTTTTATAGCTGTAGATGATGTTACCAATCAACAACAATTAACTTCAACTGTTTACACTGCAGGAATCATCTTTGATTGAGTCTGTCTCTCCACTTTATTTGGATTTGGTTAATCTAATCAGATCCAGCAAAACATTGTAAATCACTGCTACAAGTTTAAGTTGACTATTAAGAAACACATTTAGAGATTAATCAATTTGCAAAGAATAACGTGTTGATTATGTATTGATGGGTAATTAAACAAGGTAAACAATAACAAACCAATCTAATGGTAACCAGCTTTAAGGGGCTGTGCATTAATTGAATAACAGAGTCATTACGAAATCGATTGGACTTTTTGTAAATTAGATTCTTATTAAACTCAATCCAACTCAAGTCTTGGTTAAATTTTGAAAGTTAATAAGCCAAAGTAAATCAAAATTGTCAAAACAATTATAAATTCAATTCAGCCTCTTCAATCAAAATAAGCTAACCTAAAGAGTCCTTTGTGTGTGCAAACCATAATCATAACTTTTCTGTTTAAATTTACAGAGCAAATAAACTCTTGATTAAAATAAGTGAACAAATAAGTTGATCATTGAATGACATAACAATTTCAGGTTTAAATTGAAACAAAAACAAACTGATTATGCATAAACTTGAACAAAGCTGACACATTTAACATTGACCATTTCACCGTATTAGTCTCATTGCCTACAAACATCATTAGACAAGCTACAGTTATGATTGTTGATCAAATTAATATTGATATCAAATTAAAAGCCCAAATATTCCAATTGTTAGGCCTAGTAGCAAAGATAAAAATACCAACGCAGATGTAAGATGAGAAATAAAATGCTTGACTTTAAATGAAGTTAAACCTATTTTCAACATTCTCATTCAATTAACCTTTCCGGTTCCTTTTTCATCCCTCCTCTTCCTCTTTCCTTATATCTTCCTAGTCTTTACCCCCTTTCTCAGACTATTTCAACCTCCTCCTTCATATCATCCCACATCGTTACAGTAAAGGCTGAAATAATGAGACTCTTGGCTTAGCTTATTCACACTATTCACCGGGCAACGTATTTTCATGACTTTCAATCTCAATAGATCACATTCAACTGTTCATATTATCGACAACATAGATAACAAAGAACTAAATTATTTTCTCATTCTGATTTCTAGAGTTTTTTGATCGATAAACGAAACAAAATTTGATTGAGTTATTTAATGATCAATGAAATCGAAGGGAAATTGATGAAACAAAATTAAATTCAACTCCTCCTTAATTCGGGTCGCATATAAATTTTGTATCTCAGCCTTTACTGTATTTCAAGACTTTTATGGACAAAACAAATGTCTTGTGTTTACATTTATCGTTGCAAGAACTTCAAGGTCTTTCCAGTTTCACTGTTTTTATCATCAGAATCATCATCATAATCACCAGCTTTCTTGGTCTCCATCTTGGCCCTGGCCCTACTGATCTAGATTAATTGAATTGAGCTTGAAAAGTAACACTTTTAACTGCAAATTTTACTTATTTCAAATCATAATTACATTCAATCGAATCGGTAATTAAATTGTTTATTTATCAAGGTTTTTTCATGTAATTACACTAATGAACTTTAAGATGAGTTAAATGACTTTAATGATAATGATAAAGGATTTTATTAGACTTTATGTGAGATCAGTATGTTTGGGTGTTTAATTATTCAACCCACAATTATTGTGGTTATTGATACAATGATTTTTTTCTTGATTCAACTTGCTTATTGGAATGTATCATGTTGCTGTTGTCAATTGAACAGCTTATTGATAATTATCAACTGAGCATCTTGTGACTTGATAATCATTTGAAAACAATCTGTTAACATTGTAAAGTTATTAATATTTCTGGAATCACATTTGCTCTCAGTTTTACATTAACTGTCAAGCAATTGAACTCAACTCATTTTTTAAGCGATTAATCAAATTTGAATGAGTTTAATTACTCATCCAATTTAATGTTAATTATAATTCAGTGTGGACAAAATGTGTTTATCAACTGCTGTAATGGTTTATATTAACAATGGATTGACCATGATTAGTATCGTTGTTGTTAAATTTTGTCTATTACTTTTGTTAATTTCATTGTTGATCGGATGAATGATCTATTAATGATGATAATTTATATGTTTGATAACTGGTTAATCATTCAGACTAGATATTAAACTATTAATTAACCATAATAAAAGGCAATCAAGGTTAACGACACTGGAATTATTTTCAATCTGACAAATGGTTGATTTGTAAAAAGGTTGAAGAGATGAAGTTACAATTGAATTGATAGTCCTGATACTTACCATACAATCATTATCAGATTGATTATTGGTCTTCATATAACCAAACAATTGAGTGAAAATGAAATGTCTGAGGATTTCACTCAACCAGACCGGTTTATCAAGCACCAGAAAACTTCATTTTCATAATATAATGGAGTTAACATTGAGAACTTTCTATTGGCTCTATTATGTTGATGAAAAAGCCTCTAATGCTGATTAGTTTACCAAAAAGAATGAATATTTGCTACGGTGAGACTTTTACTTTGCACAAAATTAATGTAAATAATTTCTTTTTAGACAATCGATTATAATTGATATGTCATTTCAAATAAGTTGAATAATTAAATAGGTTTTGGTTACAATCATCAGATTGACTTCTGCCTCAGGTAGTGACTTCATGTAAACAGTGAGATTAAACCAACAATTGATAAAATTGTTTCTCTATCAGTTGGGTTAGTTGTTAAGTCGAAATAGAATTACTTTGAGTTTTGGGTTTTTAAATTGTCAATGTAATGATTTGAATGAGGTTAAGACAAGGAAGCTGTGAATGGACAAAAACTGTTGATGAAGCTGAAGTTGATGCGAATACGATGGATGAATCTGGCTACAAATTAATGGTGTTAATTGATCCAAACTGTCAATTTTTTTCTTTGTAAATCAAAAGTTCTTGTCTAAATAATTGTCTTGTTTATATCAACAATTGGTGAAAAAAAGAAACATTTTCTAGGCTAAAAATTGATTGACGATTCCAATTCTGTTTTCAAAATTGGAAAGCTACTATTAATATTTACCAAGGAAGGTAGAATAAGCTTAAAATGGTTAATTAAAGTTGAGGCCCAAACTTGTAAGTCTTAATTACTTATTTTTACTCAATGCGATGAGCGATAGTCTTATAGTTACATAAGCTGAAAAAAAGTGTAGCCTGGCTTAACCAGAAACGAAATCTTTGGGAAAAATGATTTATCAGAATCATTTGCTGCTCCTCCAATAAGTTGAATAAAAGAATTACTGTTGGGATTTGATGTAAATTGATTATTGTGGTATGTTAATCACAATCGGTAATATTTATCCAAGACTTAAGATGTTGATAAAGTGTTTACGATCAGCATCATTCAATTCATTGGGAACAAGATTGTTTCCCAAAATACTTATTTCCACTTTCATTTCATTCCTATTCATGTGATCGTGTGGATACAAATGGATATGGTTAAACGTTAATTATTCAACGCACAATTTAACTTTTCCCAATTTGGTAATATTTTCTAAAAAAAAGTTGCCCAGTAAATTGAACGAGCTTGACCAAGAAGAGAGCAACAATTTGGCTTTCTATTGTCTATTGTGTTGAAATTTTCTCAGAGTAAATTGCAAATGCTCAGCTAAACAAGACAATTAAAAAAGATCCAACTTTTATCAGGTTGTTGATTCCAATATTAATAGACCACTGCAAATCTGTGCGAAAACAAAAGCAAAATCAAAATGAGAAACAAAAAATAACAAAAATAACGAGAATAAAACTTCATACAGATTAACAAGGTAAACAGCAAAATTAAAAGCTAGCTTGAAAAATTATGGTAACATGCATTCAATTCGTTGTTTTTGAGTTAATAATAATCATAGCATTAACATTATTATTACTCTATTTACATGTTCCATGATTTATCTCATTGGAAAAAGCAGACAAATATTTTTAAAATAATGCTTCATTATGATTATTTTGGATTTCTTTCTCTGATTGCCTCTAGCAAAGATGTAACATCAGCATCAGCTATAGCGATAGAGATAGCGTTAGAAGAGGTTAATGATAATGAATATAAATCTGATGTATTAAAGCGTACCACGTATAAATAGACATAATAATGACCCAACTTTGATGCCCTTGGTTAATTTTTTTGAGTGTTAAAATGATGTAGTTAAAGTCTCCATCGAGGCCTGAAAATAAACAGAAGTCCGTCAACATCATCATTTTCATTATTATTACTTACATACAATTAACTACTGAAGCCATCTTGAAAAGTGGGCTTGTTAATCCACAGTCTATATATATTACATACCTTTTTTGAATCTTTTTTTGCTTCCATCCAAGGCCAAATTAACATGCAACACCGATCACAGGCCCTACTAACCTAGTGCGTGTCTTTCTTCTTACACTTTCTTCTTTTCCTCTTTCTATCTTCTCTGTCTATGGGCTTATAATATATCTTCTGAGCGGTTCATCTCACCATATTATACATGAGTAAAAGAGTAAGTTTTGTTTATCTTTCCAGTCAATGATATTTCAATGGCAACTCAATATGAATAAACATTGGATAGACGGCAAGAGCACACATTAAAACTTTAAAGTAACAATTAAACAAAAAAAAAGTAAGTGAGCAAAACACAATAATTTATTAAATTATGTTGATAATAAAAATAAAAACAAGGAAAGTAAAAATAGACAGAGAAAGTGATCCGATTTTCCCTCTCATTTCACCAACAGCAGAGTAGAAGCTTGTGGAGCCACCTTTTGATTGTAACTTACATAATATTGATTAAAATTTCAATTTCTCTCAACATTATTTTCTCAATAAATTATTCATAACCCAATAAATTAATCGGAAACGTTCAAGGAATCTCAAGATTAAATTAAAAAAAAGACAAATAGAAAGTCATGAACTGACTCAAAAACCTCAAAATAAGAAATAAGAAAGTGTAATTGATGAAGAAATCAGAAAAATTGAACAATGTAAAGATCATTTCATTTCAAAAACTCAATTAAAGTTAACAGTAGAATTCAAAATTATCATCTTCACCAATTAATTAGTGAAAGATGATTTAAATGTCATGTATTTATCAGTTTCTCACAGTGAATCATTAAAAATTTAGAAACAAAATATTGAAGAAACATTGATATGTTAAAGGCTGAAATCATTCAATTGATTAACTAGCGATTTACACTGAGGTTAATAGACTTTCATGTTAATGAACATGTTAATTGGGATAAATTTAGTTTCCCTTTCCGCTATTAAAACATTGAAAGATAATTGTATGATCAGACTTGAAGAGTCGAGCTGCGTTTCAAGGTTGCTTTTCAAGTAGGTCAACCCAAGTCAATGACCTTTTTTTGGCCCCCAAAAAAAGAGGAACCAAAGATGTGTGTCACTTGTACCTTTATCATCATTTACTTTCCCTTTTCATCATCATTTTCATCCCCATTCTTGTCTTCATTTTCATTCCTATTTCATCTTCATCTCGCCATCGGACCTTTTTTTGTTGTTGATTGAAAAGAGTCAACAGTTTAGTTTGTTTAATCAATACTTTGAGGGTTTACCGAATAATTTTAGGGCTTTTGTTGGGTTCACCATAAATTTGATCATTTTGTATTTCAACAATTTAAGATGATCCAACACTGATAATCATCTAAATAAACGTAAATTATTGTAAAAGATTAACATCATTGACAGTTATTGTTATTGGTTATGTGAAAACAGAGGAAACAAAAGGTTATTTGATATTGTATTAAACAATATTATTTATGGATTATCATTATGTTGTACTTTTTTTGTATTCTGGTTTTGATTCTTGCTCAGAGTTACCATTCAAATTTCATGTGTGAATCTTTAACTCCCAATGAAAGTGCCAAATGTCACCATTAATCCTCATTTATTGCTCATTTTTACAGATAATATATTGAACTTTTCTTCATCTTCCTTCTAACCCTACAAAATCATAATTGGGTTCCTGCATTTCGATCCTATTTTTTAATCATTTTCACTCAATATTCTTCATTATTTAGATCTGTTTTTTATTTCTTCTCATCATATTTCGTGTTGAGTCGATAATAATTTGATTCCTTGATTCAACATCATTCACCCATTATTCAACTATGAATGTGCATTGAAATTGGTTAAATGTGGTTTCACTTGACAGTCTAATACATTGGCAATTATGTGAAGCCAAATAATCAACAGTTGAAACTTGAATGGTTTACAGTTGAATAGAGTTGAACATGTTCCAATTAATGTGTATTCAATTAAACAAACTGTAAACCATTGAACCAGTTTAACCCAACAAAATCAATGTATTAAACGAGTCAGCAAACGAAAGTTTTCAGTTTCACTTTCAAATCATGAGTTACTACCAGAATTAAATGATTTTAACATCAAATGTAATATCAAGGGTAACATCAAGTGAAATACCAGATTCAATATAAACTACAATATCAATTGTGATATCAATTATAATATAAAACGTTATTAAACAATTTGTTAAGGTAACCTCACTGTTGGTGGTTAGCTATGGTTATATCTTAATGGTTTAGGTGAACATTGAAAATGACATTAAATATTGTCCATAATAGTTTAACGGTCAACCATGAGTTACAATAATCACTGTGTTAATAGATTGTGAGAAGTAAAATAAGTGGCGAAAAAAAGTAACAGCAATTACAATAACAATTAAAGTCTAATGGCAGTGAATGGCTCATTTTTCAACCAGAAAATATGAGTGTTTGATACTTTGGGTAAAAATTGGTTAAAACTGGTTAGGAGGTTGTTGTTTTTATCGCCATTTGATTTATAGTTATTTATGATTGTGATTATTGTTGATCATTATGAATATTGTTTTATTTACAAAATGTAAATTGTACTTGTGTTTATATTAAATGGTTAAATGTGTAATAAGATGATGATAAGTCTCATTGGATTTGCTGATTTAAATGGATTGATGTTGCTGATCTGTTTGAGGAAGGCTTTTTAAAAAGGTTGATCAAATGATATTGTTCAAGTTGAAGTTGATGATGATGATGCTTAACTTAATATCAACAGATTTTCAGGGAATTCAAATGTTTGTCTATGTTGATTGAATTGAAAAACTGAATTTACAATGGATCCATCGATTACTTCAATCAACTAAATTGCCAACAATTTGAAATCCAAATAAAACAAAACTCTATTTACACTTAACAAGTCACTTAGGGATTGGGATTTGGGTTTAGTTTAACCTTTATTTTCAACATTGATTTTTCATTTTTCATTCTAATACCTTGAAAACAATTGACAATCAAAAGGTTAACAACTGATTAATAGAGAAATGGAAGAATAGATGTTGATTAAAATCAGTTTTGGATAAATTTCACTTGAATTGTCTTTAATTTTCATCATTTTGATCGTTCCAATGATTTTGAAAATCTGGTCAATTTTGAAGGTTTCAAGTTTCATGTTTTTAAATGTTTAACTTTGCCTTTATCAAGTTTAACAAACAGTTGCAGGTTTAACCTGAATATAATAATCGTATATTATATTGAATTATTTGGCAAACTCTTCCAGTGACATTGATATTATGAAGACAGTTGATTTAGGACAATATTGGGAGTAAAAATTTTAATATTATTAAGCTATGGATATGTTAATGTAAAATTGAGGCAAAGGCAGAAACTAAAAACAAATGTTGATAACCATTGTACTGTAAATAAGTCTGATTTAAGGAGATAATAGTTGATAATATATTTGTTGATTCAGTAAACAGTGAAAAATATAAATAAATTGTAAATATATTACTTTTATAACATTTTTGCCTCTTCTAAATCAAATGCAAAAGAAGCAGCAAAAATAATGCTTTTGATTATTAAATGGGATAAAAAATGATTGGATTCAATGACAGAAATGAAACACAAGACCTTTCAACGTCAACTTGCCATTTATTTTCAATGTATTTTCACTCATTTTAGCAACAAGTTTAGTGTAAACATTTCAAAGCTTTCAAATGATCGACTTTTGTAGTTTGCAATCAATGGGCTAATATTGATAATTAACTCAATTGTAGAGTAATTTTAGAGAAAAATTCAGTCTATATTTTAACAAATGTGTTCAATGATGATGATGGGCATGCGGTAGGAAAAGGTTTCATATTTTATCATAATATCTCACCCATTATCTGCTTCTTATAAATACGTTTTTCCAAGAAATTTCAACAATTTACTTGAAGAGGGAGAAAACATAATTCAATCTTTTCACTATAGTCATCATCATGATATTTTTCACTCCCAATAGTTTATATCTTTTGAATTAAACTATTAAAAGCTGCCTTTGAACATTTATATGATTAACATATTATAATGTTTCCAGTTTCCTTTCATCTTTTTTTATCTGGACTGGTTTAAATTCATGTTTCCCATCAAACCTTTTTGTAAACTGGTTGACCATTTGGTTAGAAAAATTAAATTGTCTCATTTTTCTTGAATCATCTGCATCTGGAAGCACTTTTAATAAGCCATCTTTGATTAACTTAATTGACAGGTTTTTTTATTTGATCTGCTCCTTTGGTTGACAATCTGCTTTTAATTGAATACCATTTGCCCTCTTTAATTGTCGGTTATCAAACACGGGAAGTTTGTGTTTGAAAAATGATGTCTTTGGTTTGCTTTTCATGTTGACAATTGAAGGAAATAAGTTTAAATTATCATTTTTCTAGACTTTTCTCGAATCAAAGCGACCATCAAAACTAGTAAGACGTAAGTCTAACCTTGACCATGGTGAAAAGGGCCAAGGTTACCAGTGTAACCCATTTTTTTGGTAAAGAAAAGTCTCGAACATAAGAGGTCTTAAAAAAGTGGAGGAACAGCACAATGAGAATCGGTAGTTTTTTTTGTATTAATAGTTTTTCGGTAGCCTTTAGAGATAACAATGATCTGAAAGAAAGAAGTTAAAGAGGCTGAGACCAAAAAGACGAAGAGCTCGGCTGTTGTTATTGTTGTACTGCAATGTATTGAAAATATTGCTACGTGAAAGCATGTTCAGCCTTTTTAAGGTTGTTACAACTGAGAGGTTAAAGTTAGTGTTAGGTTTAAAGGCCATCAAAATCAAAGATCAACTAACAATGTGTAAGTTTTCAACTCAAACATTTTGTCTTGAAAGGCGAAAACAAACATTGATAGATTGGTCAAAATTAGTGATGAAAGAAAACTTCAAAATCTGAGTTAAAAGGCGTTAAACGCTTCAAGTTCTCAATATTAGTAGTTGTAGATGAAAGTGATGCTTTGGTGGTCATGACGAAGACAACGATGCCTGATGATAATAATGATCTTCCTATCTCAAATGGTCTTTGATTCCGTTTTGAAAGAGAAAAAGTATTTCCAGTTTTTCGTTAAACCAACAGCAAGATTTAGATCTAAGGCCATTTCAAGACGTTTAAATCCAAAAATTTCAACCTTTACTTTTCCATAGAAGTATTCATCTTCCTACTCTTCATCGCCATCACCAAAATCATCATAATCAAAGAAGATTCTCAGGGAAAAGACAAAAGACGCAGAATAAAGAAGTGAATTGTATTGTAAAGGATGTAAGCTAATTTGTTGCGACCTGTACAAGGGTCGATCTACCATCCACATCATCATCATCATCATTTTTGTTGCCATTATATACAGACTGGTTAACCGATTCCTGGAATCCTTGCTATCATGTACTATTGGGTCTGAACATCAAAAGCTAGAATGGGAAAAGAGTGAAAATGGGATGTTAAAGGGCAAAAAAGAAAAGGAAGAAAAAAAAGTTAGATAAATGAGTTTAGCTTCTTTTTAAGGTAGGGAAGTAAGGGAGAAAGATGATGATGATGAGGAAAAAAGACGAATGCTCGATGAAGGGAAAGATGAAAAGGAGGAGAAATTGAGAGAGTGTTTCTTGGAAAAAGATCATTTGCTTTGAAAATCGCTTTGAGAGTAAGTTGGTCTTCACTTTATCTCTATATATTTTTCCTTACGAATCTTTTTGTTATTTTCATCTTTTGCTCATCTTTTCTTACTCTAAGACTCTTTACTGGGCTCATTGTTAACACGATCTTGTTGTTTCTGATGACGATAATGATGGTGATGATAATAATGATGAAAAATCTCTCCTCTTTCGCTTCACTATCTACATTAACTGGTAACTTTGTTTTTCGCGTGAAAAATGCAACAAAAAATTTTGTTAACCCTGGCAAGGGAAACAAAGTCTTGTCAGTATTAATCGCTTGTCAATTGATCATCGCATTATATTTTAAAGGAAAAAAAAACTTGTAAGTTTACAATTAAATGACAAATTCACAGCAATTAGGGTTGTTGAGTTACTTAATTGTTAACAATACGATTGAGATACCTACAAGTAACAGAGACACTCAATCAAACAGAGTTAACAAATCAAGTAGACAACAGTAAACATTCAAACAAGGTGAAAACAAATGATCTTAAACCATTGGAGACATAAATCATCGACAATTTACCAAACTATTCAAATTAACAGATAGATTTAAAGATTAAGAGGTGACATTGAATAAACAAGTTAACAATAATGAGACTTGTTCAGCTTCGTCCAATGCTTTCCAATATTCTGGTTGAATCTTGGACTTTTTTCAATTTCATCCGGATAACCATTTGAAACATGCAAATAAACCATTAAATCCTATTGATTACTTTGATTGTTGGATCTAGAAAATGAGAAGGAAAAAAAAGAAAATCAAATTATACGAAAACAAAGTCCAAATTGTTGGCCATTACCGGACAATTGAGATGTTTTACGGGCAACAGTAATAGTCAACCATTGGCAAGATTCACTGTTAATGAGATTGTAATTTAAACATTAATCGCCTTTGTGATGCCATTTTACGACTTTCAATCTTCATCATTATCATCCAAATTGGCCTCATCTTGGGAACACTTGAAACTTGTCGGTGCTAACCATCACCGTGATCACCATGAATCTTTTCTTCAACATCTTTACTTTGAATCTACAATTCCCAAAATAAAGATGATGGACACAAATTACAATCATTTTATTATCCATCCATTGGTGTTACAAGTTGCCAACCAAATATGATTGTATTACTTTCCTGGGAATTGCTGGAAATGAAATAAAAGAAAGCAAATTATTAACAATTAGAAGCAATAAGTTAAACAAATCATAGCCAAACATGATCAACTAAACAACATTAAATGGTAAATCAAATGTTTTTTTTTCGGTATTACATGTAATATTGAAGCAACAAAGACATTGAACTTGCATTGAACCCTTGAAATGATTCAAACCATTGATTCAATTCAATTATTTCACCTAATTGATAAATTTAGTTTGATTTAATTAATAAAAGATTTAATGTTGTAAGCTTCAACTCTAATTTAATTTAAATCCTTTTCTGTCAATAAAATTTAACCCATTTTTTGTAAGGCTTTTTAATTACTATAAATGCACTGTGAAGTGACACAATTTGGTTTCCCTTTTCAACCTTTTTTTCAACTCTTTACCTAAATACATAAAATAAAATTATAAACATATTATAATAAGAGCAAAATTAATACCATTTATTTCAATGAAATCACGTTTAGTTAATTATAGCTACTTTCAATGAAAATACCAAATGGTTATTTAAATATACAATTATGAGTAGATAGAGTTGAACCAAAGCAAAGGACATTTCCAATCAAACTGACAATTTTGTAAATCATTGGATTGAAATTTAAAATCAAATCGATGATCACACAAAAAATCAGGTTCAAAATGAACCGTTAATTTCACCAAGGATTGAGATTACTTTTACATTATTATCATCAAGAATATATTATTGTTAATGGACAATAAAAAACGATAAGTTAAAATTTATCTCCAGTAATTATAAGACATTCTAGATGATTATAAAACAAGTGAATTAATAGGGATATAACTTGAAAGATATAAAACTAACGGAGAAGCTTGAAGATGTTGGAGTGATTTTTTTCCTTTCGCTGCCTTTATCATCATCTTTTAAGGTAATAAATTCACAGAAAATTGCTATTATTATTATGATCAAAGGGTTCTTTTGATCTTCATCTTTATCTTTCCTACTGATAACTATCAACTATTAAATTATTTGCAATCAAATAAGTACCTTAAAGATGTTTAACATAGAAAGCAAAAATGAGTGCTGAAAAAAGTGTTTGAAGCAACATTTTTTAAGTATCCATAAAAGTAAACTCTTAATTGCTCTTTTCAATGAGTTAAATAAGTATATGTATATATCATTATTGTTATTATGTACAATCTAATCAACAGAGTTGAAGGAAATTGAATTGAACAAGTTGTTCAATTTGCATTTTTTTAATGTTCAATGAGGAGTGAAAACTGGGAGTGAATTTACTTCTGGGATTGAATGAGATGAAGTAAAACTTGACAATTGAAAGTATATTAATTGTATCAAATGATTGCTGTAACTGCTTATGGAATCTTGCTTTTCAATATTTAATTGAAAGGTAAATGGAAAAATCAGGAAAAACTAAATTCTCCATTTTTCACAATTTAGTTAATCAAGGTAATTGGACTAATCTTGAATCTTATTTTCCAAATAAATCACTTGTAGGTTAATTGTATGGAAAGTAAACTGTAATTATCAATAATCTTTCTGAGACTCATTTTTTTTTCTTGCTCATGGATTTTTTTAACAAGGAATCAAGTTAATCATGGTTTTGCTTTTGCTATTTACTGTTTGATTGTATTTGATTTGAAGCAATTAATTACTCTGATTTTTGCTGGGGAAAAAATTAGTTTATTTGATCAATTTTCATGTTTGGAAAGGTTAACATCTAAGAGTTTACAAGAATTATGTTTTTTTTCTTGTTTAGTCAATTGGTTAACCTAATCAAAAATGATTAACATTTGAAGGGTTCATTTGTTATTGTCAAATTTATATAATAAACTGTATTAAAGTGTTCAAATATTCAGTAAATTCAGGATCATTTGGTGTTGAAATAAGATTTTGAATCTTTCTACTTTCAACATTTTGAATAATAATTGTACAAATAAAGGGAAAACAAAGTGAACATTATTTTTTTGCTGTAAGATTCAATTTAAATTGTTGTAGACACACAAACCAATCATTTATACAAATGATGGAGGTGAACAATCAATAAAACAAACATAAAATATGTAATAATATAAATCACCATTAGATTGATCAACAAAAGTAAATTGAATTTGCTCTCGACTTGAACCAGTTCCACTGATTAGTGAATAACAACCAAATGTATATCAAACATAAGATGAAATGTAATCGAAAGCAAGTTGACCTTAATTTTTCCTTCAACAAGGTAGTTAACAAAAGGTACAACTTCCTATTGACCTTCAAAAAGGACCAATAAAGGTAGAGGAAAAGGTCAAGCTTGAAGTGCAAAAAACACACACACCAACAGCATGGGTTAATGGTAGGCCTAAAGGTTTTGTTAAGAAGCATTACCATCTTGTAAGATTTGGTTAGGAGTGACCAGGAAAGGTGAGACTAAAAGGTAAAGGTTAAGAATTGGTTGTTTCTTGATGAGAAGAGGGATGATGATAGGAAGGATGATAAGGTGGATGATGAGAGGGATAAAGTCACGTAGTCTTGGGTAACAAGTAAAGGTAGGTTGAGAAGGAGAGTGGAGAAGTAGGAAGAAATATCTCTTGATATGCAATTTTCCCATGAGCTTTACCATTGAATTTGCTTCTCCTTTTTTTCAATGCATTTTCAGCCATTATTAATATAAGTATTGATATTTATATCAAAATAGCTATTGGGAATGTTGCTAGATTATTATGGGATTGAGTTTATATTTAACTTTTATTAGAAATTAATTTATCACAATTTTGTATCAACATTCTTCATTCTTGCTTCTCTTTTTGATAAACAATTTTTTCCCTTCTGCCTTTCATGTCAAATATTACATGAGCTTTTCTTGGCTTTTTGTTGGTTAAATGTGTCAAGAATGAATGGATTTGATTGAACAATATCAACAAGAATTTTATTCGACTACAATTGTGCTGTTAATTGTTATCCAATTTTCATTCCAAACCAAAATTTAACCAAAATTTGATTAATTCCATTCATACCAATAGGTTAACCAGTCAACAGAGTAACCACTATAACATGGCTAGCTTCATTTGATAAATTGAATAACACAATTTAGTTTTAATGAATTACAATTCATTAGTTACTATTTTAATGGCATTAAAAATTATTAATTGATTTACTTACATGGAATGTTGATGATCAATTGGACTGTTGATTAGAGTTAGTTTCTTCTAACAATTTCATTCTGTCTTTCGGTTGTTTACTGTTTTTTTCATATAAAAATTGTTTCAATATTTACACTTCAAAGTTTACAATGAACACTGTTTTGATTATAACAATTATAGTTGCTCTTTGCTTGGTTAAAGATACAATTTACTTAGGTAAACATTCAAATTGGGTTAAATCAAATCAAAACTTTAATAATCTCTAAACTAATCGAGTTATAAGTTACTTCTTTATAAAAAACCTCTTTCCTTGTGCTTTCAATTTCCACCGTAAATGTTGTCACTGTTATTTTTCGCGCTTGATTTCATTTCTGTAAAATAACTTTATTTTTGATTGTTTTGTGTTTACAAGATAATAAGCTTAATTGTCAGTCGTGTCTAGCAATTAAATTATAATTATTGTTTGTTGATGATTTTACATCTTGAAGTTATCTCAAGCATTGAGTATTGATGATGCAATTTCAAACTAAGAATACAAAAAGAGTTTTAGGTGTTATTCAATCAAATCATTTGTAATTAACAGATCCTTTCAGAATGAATTATCTACTATCAATTATTCAAGTTAAACTACCCAAATTAATCAATTATTGTTTCTATGTGATAAAAATAATAAATTAAAAAAGGTTTGGGACTGTTTGAAGTAAGCGCTCAAAGTGTTTGTAGCCATTCAGCTGTCTTGAAAGCTTTTGTTTACTAGCCCTGTCTCCATTACACTTAATTTGCTACCAACTTGATCTTTAACCATTGAGGTTAATGGTTATTTTATTGATGTGACAGCCAATTTTTATGATTATTTCTTGGTTCACAAATGTCTTAACTTACCCCACTCAACATCTTTTAATGCCCTTTCATCCTTTTTTCAAGGTAAGAAGGTAGATTAAAAGGGAAAACAGTTTTGTTTGCTTTTATTTACCTTTCCCCTATGACTTTTTTGTACTCGATTCAGTATTTTCTTTCAATTTTCATTACCTTAACAGTGTATTTCAATTAAAATGAAACCTTCCCAGTGATAATGTTCATTTCAACTTGTGATTAGTGGATAAATGAATTAAACAGTGCAGCAGAAGATTATTCAATTGGACCCAATTAAGCTTAAACTTGCTATAAATTAAAAGGGTCAACTTCATGCTTGAAGCTGATGTTTTTTTTTGTGTGTAATTCAACCTTTCTCTGTGTGTTATTTTATGCTGATATTTTTATCAAGTGAAATCCCTTCAAGTTTTCTGATTCCCATGAGATTATTATCATTATTATTATTTAAACTAGTTAACGTAAATTTGCCCAATTTAAAAGATTGTCTCTAGAAAAATTTCATTATAAACCTCAAGCAATTTATCGCCATCAATATATGATGTTGTGATGGTGACTTTGATAACAGACTGTAAGCAAGTTAGCGAGAGAAAAAAACGGAAAACATCTTTAAAAATTTAGCTCTTTTCATTGTGATTAGCATAATTGATTTGCTTTCGTTTTCATAGTTGAACAGGATTTAACAACAATGATAATGGTAGGAAAGTCCAACCATTTACCAGCAAAATTTACGTTGAAAGTACAAAATAGGCACAAAAAACGGTTGATAGGGAAATTGAAGCTAAGAAGTGGTAGAAAGATGAAAATTGGAGTGAGTATTATAAATATCAATATGAAGTTGAATGAGTCCTCAATGTCTCATAAATATCATGAAAACCCTTTGCCACTTGAAAATCATTGGACATTATTTGCATAATTTTATTCAATTTGCTTCCAAAACTATTATTTTGTTGTTGTTGATGAAGATGAAAGTAAAGGTTGGTTTATTACTGAAGGAGGAGGAAAAGAAGAAGGAAGATAAAGTGAAATAATAGGAATGAAAAGGTGGAGACTTTCAATGAATTTGTTTTTCCTTGGTTTATCTTCATTTTATTCATTGTACAACTTAATTGTTTAAAAAGATCTAAATTACTTTCAACAGTTTTCCAAAATTGTTTGCTTTCATGTTTAAATTGTCCATTTTGTATAGGTTTTGTTGTGCGATAATTTTGGACATTTTTAAACTATTAGTTAAATTACATTTGAGATTCAGTTTTTATTCATGTTCAGCAAAATGATTGACAATGTTTAAAAGAGAGATGAAATTAATTAATACGGTAATCAGATAGAAAAGAGTTTGAAACAAAATGCAATTTCACCTGGAAAAGTGAATGAGCTTTTTTTACAATTACTTTGACTGGGCTTAAAATTAGAAGTGATTATCTTGTATTTTTTCCTAATCAGTATAAAGGGTAAAAATGTTAACCTAATGAGATTTGGCTAAATATACAAGCATAAAATCGGGTTATAGTTACGACTGAATTAAGGGAATTGAAATGGATGGGATTAGCGCAGAGAAGCTTATCTGTTTAAAAGTATGCCAATATGTTTACATAATTGTCAAAAATTATGAACATTTGTGTAAAAGGTTGAGTATATTAGTTGTATTGGCTCAATTATACAAAATTTCATATTCATTGACACATTAATCAAAGCGTTGACACAAGGTAAACATTGAGATATCAATTGAATACAAATTGTTTGCTTTGTTTGGGTAATCAGTGAAACCACAACAATCCATTGGACAGGAAAATATGAATTGAATTGGCCAAAAGATATCCAACTGTGAGCATAAATTGGAGCTTTTGTTGTTGATGAATTAATTATTTCAATGATTAGTTGATGGAACTTTGATTTGAGATGAAAATCAGAAGAATTGTTGGGACAAAATGGTGATTGAAGAAGTCAAACTGAATTAAATGATAAAGCCACAAGTTGCTTCGATCTGGATTCATGATTCCAAGATATAGGCTTGAGTATTCAACAGAACAGAATCTATATCAAAGTAATATCATCAAAATGATAGGATCAAAACCATGTTCCATGTCAAGTTAAAGATTCTGTAAGATGAAGAAAAAAAGACATTGTAATATCAAATCATCTAATTGTTGTACACACTTGTTCAGGTATGAAAGCCTGGATTAAAACAAATTGACGGATAATATCAGAGTATTTACTTGAGTAAATATTCAACAGGTTGATAGATATTCCAGCAAAACTTGGTTAGATTAAAATTTGGTGTAAAGTGTCCGATCTGTCTTTTTCAATTTTATCTATTTGTTGCTACTTTTTCCTTGCTGATACCAGAGATGAGAATATCCAGTGTTTCCTGAATTGATAAATTTTTTTACTTTGTTTACATCTTTACAGCTTTTCCATGTGAAACTTTACCTAAGAAACAGAAGGTAAAAAACATGTGTATAAGTTAAACAGTTTTTAATTATGATGGGTAAGTAAATTGTACAAATGCACAAACTGGGTAAATAACATGGAGAAGACACTTTTCAACACCAAATCAATCATAGAGAAAAAAGCCCAAATTGTTTTCTAGCTTTTCCTTTAGATTCATATTACAATTTCAAGGTAATGCAAGGTGAGATGTTCAAGTTGAGTTTTTTTCTGCTGCCTCTTTCGTTCAGGTAAAACTATATGTTATTGCTTCTCAGGTGAATTAAACGCAATGTTTAGCTACTATTTACTTTTCCAGGTTAATTATTACTGTTGTCTAATAGTATTGATATGTGTAATTCAAGATCAAAGATGTGTAAGTTACTGCAATAAACCAATAGAGAGTAAGAAAAAAATATGTAATGCATGGGAACATATTACAAGCTACTTTGCATTATTTTTTTTTCGTAACTTGTCAGCAACTATGTTAAGTTAATATCTTTGGGCAAATACAAGTGAGTAAGTTACGTTAGCTTTGTTATAACTGATTGACTGTTAGCAGTAGGAAGAAAAAACAGAGCAACTAAGCTCTTGGGGCTAGTTGAGTTAACATGTAAATAGATTATTTTGGGATGAAGAGCAAAGAATGAGAGATAGAGGGAGATTCTGGGATCAATGATTAGCATATACTTTCAAATTTGATAACAGAAATTCACCTAACAAACGGAATTAACAACAATGGCGAAAAAAGTAGTTAAGAGAGAGAGAGAGAAAAAAAAATATTTCAACAATCAATCAGACCTTTTTTGCTGTTTTGAATCTTGCTTCTTCTGTTTATTAGCTAAAGACAAAAAATAGCAAGAGAGAGAAATGAGAAAGGTTTGAATGTTGATTGATGAGATAGAAATTAAATTTGTAGCAACTTATTTGTTATGCAAAAAGGTTATACCTAGGTAGTTAGAGCTGAAACAGCTAAAAAAAGTATCATTGACAGCTCTATGGGAGATTGTTGTTCACTCTTGTCAGTTTTCTTGCTTCTAATCGGGTCTTTGTATGAATTTATACAAATGTTTATTATTTTCTTGGCTTTTTCATTTCCATTATTATTTTCCTTTGCCACATCCAATGAAACTTTGTGTCATCTAAATGAGAAACTTGATTCCTAAGAGAAATTAATTGCATTGGTAATCTTGCTTGTTTTCCTTCATTTCTCTGTAAAAACAATTTCCAAACCCGTTGCATATTGTAGTTACTCAGGTAGCTTTTTTTCCCATTTTACCACAGAAACCACAACTTTTGATTAGGAGAGGATGCACATCGCAGGTTATTTATTCCAGTATCATCACCAAACTGTAGATGTATTTATTAATTTACACCATGTATTAATTATCCCAGATGAGCTTTGCTTAAGATGCTTTAATGATATCCCAATGGAAATGGTAAAAGATAGTAGGCCTAGGCAAGAGAAAGAAAAAGTAGCATATCATTAATTTGTCAACATGTGAATATATTGATTACCTTGAGTTTAGGTTCACATCTTGAATAAACATGTGAAAATCAGCAAGTACTCACCAAAATAATTAGCTAATCATTTGGTGATAGAAAGAAAAAAAAGAGTCAATAGTGTGAAAGTGAAAATTGGTTAGACTTCTCACAGTTAAGATATGGAGGAAAGAGTTGAGAGACGTTGAAGACATATTGTTTGAATAATTAATTGACGATGAATGTTAAATTAAGTTGAGACAATCAAAGGTTTGCACAATTAGAACGACAATAATTCAAACGGCCTGTAAGGGTTACAATAAATGAACAGAAATACAGTTGTATTACAAATATCACATGTTAATGAATTTGAAAAAATAATAAACAGATGAATCACATTTGTCTAATTCAACTGGAATGAGAGTTAAACTTACAGCTAAAACAGTTTTATTTATCGAGTTAACTGATTTATTTAAAATATGTATATATTTTCTGTTATCTCTTTTTATTTATTTGTTAGTCAAATGGTTTAAGAAGAAATGATTTGCGGTTCAATAATGTGTTTCTCGAAAATATCTCGCAACTCTTTCACAGTGAACGGTTGAACCATTAAAATAAGCTAATCTAGTTTCTAAATCTTTTAGCTGCTTCACTATTATCATAGTCTTACTGTCTTTTGAATACTTTTCCCTCAACGAACTACACAAACCTCATGTAAATGATTTCTTGGAAAATTAAAATCACACAAATTTCCAGCTAGAAAGGCAGAAATTTAAGCAGTCAACATTCGCATAATAAAAGGTTATATACCTTAGCCTATCTACAGAAATTGAACTTCATTTCGTTAAACTTACCACGATTTTCCTGCATAAATCAACAATGGTTGTTATCATATTTGTTGAGAATAAGCTGGCATCAATTCAAATTGCGACAAAATGTTAGTTACTGTTGAATACAGCAATTTTGCATCGACTTGATTTTTTTTATCAATCCTATTGGCAAGTATTTTTAATTGCCTTTGATTCTAAACATGCAATTTAAAATGAAAATATTCAGTAAACACTTGAGGAATAAAATGGAAGAAATTTTACCCTTGAGTTTATTGAAAAGAATTGTTAATGAACTTTTTTCAAATCCTATTTCGCGAGGAAACAATTTTAGACATAAATTTACCAAAGAAATTTAGAAGCAGAAAGTTTAAAAGTCGATTGATCAGACTTTAAATCGTGAAATTGTTAAAATTCTTGGTAGATTAACCAAAATTTATTCAAATGTGAATTAAATTGACAAAAAAAATGATAGAAGAATTGAGTTTTATTTCATTCAATGGTTAAGCATGTGTTGAAGTATGGATTCAGATATTGAACAACTTCATCGATCACTGTTTAAAAGCAGAAGATATGAAAAATCTATTTGATAGAATCACTTGATGCATAAAGTATCTTATTACTTCAGGTTTAATTAAAGAAAATAGCAGATCTAAAAGAATAAATTTAATCAAATTGAAAAAATTGAGTTTGAAAAATCAGTATTGAATGCATGTAACGCCATCTATCGAAAACCGCAAAAGACTTCAGGTAGTTAGTTTTATTTCCGTTTCCTTTGCAAATGGAATTTTTTATACTGTGCCTCGTTTCCAAAGTAAAAGGTATATTTAGTGTTTTTCTTGTAATTGTTTTAATTTAATCTATGTTGAACTAATTTAATAGTTTGAAATTAATTTTGTATATTTTGATCTGTTTATCTTCCAGGTAATTTAAGCAAGTATGGGTTATTATAAATACACCCAAGAGTTATGGAAAAAAAAGCAATCAGATGTGATGCTTTTCCTTCTCCGGTTGAGAACATGGGAATTCCGTCAACAACGTGTTATTGTTAGAGTTCCAAGACCAACACGACCTGAAAAAGCTCGCCGAGTAGGTTTTAAAAGTAAACAAGGTTTCGTTATCTACAGAGTAAGAGTTCGACGAGGTTGCAGAAAAAAGCAAGTTCCAAAAGGTAAGTCTTTGTTTCCGTTTGTTTCAGCTTTAAGCGTTGGCTTAAACGTTTCTTTTATTTCTCTTGTTGGCTTTTACTAATTTCTCTCTTCGTCTCGTCTATTCAGGAGCTACCTATGGTAAACCCAAAAATCATGGTGTAAACCAATTGAAACATAAGAGAAATCTTCAAGCTATTGCTGAAACACGTATCGGTAAGCGTGTTGCAAAGGCTCTCAGAGTTCTTGGTTCTTATTGGGTTGGACAAGACTCAACATTCAAATTCTACGAGGTTATTTGTATTGATCCTCACCATAAGGCTATTCGACGTGATCCTAAGGTTAACTGGATCTGTGATCCTGTTCATAAGCACAGAGAATGCCGTGGTCTTACTAGTGCTGGTAAGAAGCACAGAGGTTTGAGAGGACGTGGTCACGGATTCGCCAAGACTATTGGTGGCTCAAAATCAGCATCTTGGAAGCGACGAAACACTTTACAATTACACCGAAAGCGATAAAATTGTTAACTTTATTAACAACTATAACGCTAATTCAATAAATGAAGTTGAAAACTCTCAAAACTTCAACCTTATTTAATTTGGATATCTCTTGTTTATTTATTGAAATATATTTATTAGTTCATTTCGGATATTACAGGTTTATAAATAAGCGCGTTTCCTTTCATTACAACTTTATCATTACTATTGACAATACATTCATATTGACACTCGATGAATTTCTTCTTTAAGGCACTTATCCATACCGTGGTTTCAACTTGTTCACCAATATAACCTGTTGAAAGAATAAGAGATTAGATGATTCCTATTAAACCGTCAGATGATCAAATAAGTTAGAGGATCTTCAATTGAATTGCATCAAATTTATCAAACGAGGTCCATTTTACGGTCATCGGATTTTGAAAAAAATGACAAGGATTTGGATGTATTTCGATCCCCATGATGATCCTTTTTTGCTTTATATTTATGAGCAGTTGATTTTTTCTTTCTTTTTCCGGATTTTTTTACATTTGAGTTTTTCAATAGTTCTTTCTCTTCTGTTCTATCATTTTTAGGTGTCTTTGTCTTATTGGTTAAACCTAACCAATAACTACCATCTTTCAATTTCTCCTGAATTGTCGTCACAGCTTTTTTTAATCCAATTTGACTCGAGATGAACTGAGCTGGCCAAGATGATGAATTATCACTTGAATAGTCGACTGAGCGTGATGATAGTGTTAACTTAGGATTAACTATTTTGTATAACGTGTAGAATAAACTTCCGAAAATTGTCACCGAAAGACCAGTTCTATAAATTGAACTATTTTCCTCGAAATGATCTGAAATACCCATTTTATCGTATCTGACTTAAATAGAATCCTGATGTTGATTTTGATCCAAAAGATTCTTAAAAATATTAGTAATTGACTCACATGGATTCACAAAATCTAAAAACTGTTTAACCAATATTGATCCAGGTCCAGGTAACTTGCTACCAATTATCGAGGCAACCGTGCTGATTGAAGATAAGATTTATTACTACATAAATTATGAATAATCGTCTTCAATTTGAATATCTAGTTATTCTCACCCATTTAATTGTAGTCCTGGAACTATTATGCTAGAGAAATTCAATCGTTGAGCCGCCTCATCATCAAAATGAACTGGATTGGTGTCACAAATAATCTGACAAAATTTCTGTACATCTTCACGGGAAAAGACACGCTTTTCCGACACTTTAGATCCCACTTTGATTGATGATGATGATGAATAAAAACGAATAGTGTTCCACAGGCAGCCGATTTTCGTCATCTTTTTTATCGTCTTTGAAATTTTGAAATCTCTTAGATGATCAAAGAAAAATACGCATGAGAATGTTGCAAGTTTGAAAATTTTCACGCATTTCACAAAATTTTAGAAATCAAGATTGTAATCCACACAAAGTCAAATAAATGAATTGTTTGTAATCAACATCGTTTAATTCTGTATGCAAATATAGACATAAATTTCTGCATTCGATTGTAACTGCTAATGCATCAGCTGATCTTGAGAAACACGTGAAAAATTTAATTATCAACTTGTCTTCTCCTATCTAAAGCTTATTTTTTTATTTCCCTTCCAGTTTAATCATCAAGATTTCGTAGCAATTTACATTGATTAAGTGTTTCTATCGTGACCATCTGTGAATTTTATCTCAATTGAAGTTGGTGATAGCCTGTGAATATTTCCAATGTCCGTAATTCCATCAATCCAACTGAATTATCCGATTGACTCTGAAGAGGAGGAAGGTGAATGTGAAGAAGATTCAGTTATTCTTAAAAGAGCTCTTGATAAAAATGAAAGAATCAAGGAATTGCTTAAATCGGAAAGCCTCAGAGATGTAATTAAAAATGTTCTGGATAAACATGACAAACTACCAGCGAGTGGATCACAAATGAAGAAAAATACTTTTGGATTACAAACTTGGGAGCAGACCTTTTTGAAAGATTTTATTCTGCAGTCCAAAGAATTCAAAAATTTAGTTGAATGTATCATGGAGACATTATCCGAGGTAGATGATCAAAATAAATGATATGCTTATCTTCTTGCTAATTCCTTGTGATAAATCTTACCGTACTATCTGTTTCTAATTAAGTATTTGTAATTGGGACGAATAAGCTTTCTGGCGTTTATTTTTTAATTACCTATAAACTATGATTTGATAATCTGATTAACCTTTGACTATTAATTCCTAACTGAATCCTAAGTTGTTACATTTCTATTATCATTGCTTTGTATTTTAAATTGACCGGGATTATTGTTTCTATAGAAACTAATCGAAAAAACATGTTACTTCAGTGAAGTAACTTGACAACAACCATAATCGATTGATAAATTTTGATACTGTAATGTTTATGGAACTGTTAGAATCAACCGGGTTAAGATGAATCCCGGTGAATTTTGGAGACAATTATGTATTTTAAAAGCTGAAGCTCTTAGTAACAACTTATCTACACCAACAACTTTCTCGACAACTGATTTATCGCCATCGACATCTAGTTCTTCGCCTTCGCACCCATCATCAACATCGTCAACACTAACATCAGTTCCGATTTCTAATCATCAGACACATGCTGCTATAGCGAATAAATACGGCTCCAAAGTTTTAGCCGTTGCTGGCAATCTCAAATTCGAATCGCTTATCGCCGGTGTTACCGGTGGTGTATTATCAACCCTAGTCCTTCATCCTTTGGATCTTCTTAAAATAAGATTTGCTGGTATGTTTTGCTTCTATTTACTGAAACTTTTGTTTTGCAATTTTTTATCTGATATCATGGTGTGTATTATTGTTAAATTTTTTTTTCTTAAAAGTAAATGATGGACGTTTATCTATCAGGCCACATTATCAAAACCTCCGTGAAGGAATCAAAACAATTTACAAACAAGAAGGTATCAGTGGTTTTTACAGAGGAACTGTTCCTAATCTTATGGGTGCTGGTGTATCTTGGGGACTTTATTTCCTTTTGTAAGTTTAGTACTCATAACCTATCTTTTTTTTCTTAATTAAAAATATTTTTCTTGTTCAGCTACAATTGTATTAAAGACTACTTGATGATAGATAGAAAAGAGTTAACGCCATGGTTACACTTGCTGGCCGCTGGTGAAGCTGGTGTTCTTACTGTTACTTTAACAAACCCCTTCTGGGTTGTTAAAACCCGTTTATGCCTTCAGTATGGCAGTCAAAGTCAATTATTAAATTCGTTACCTAACCATAAAGTTTATTCTGGCACACGTGATGCGTTCTATAAAATTTATAAGCACGAAGGAATCAGAGGAATGTATAAAGGAGTAGTTCCTGGTTTATTTGGAGTTACTCATGGTTCTTTGCAGTTTATGGTTTATGAAGAGCTCAAGAAAAATATCAATAAACGACGTAATGTTCCAGTCGAAACTAAATTGGACAATCATGAATATGTCATATGTGCAGCTATAAGTAAATTAATTGCTGCATCTATAACGTTTCCTTATCAAGTAGTAAGAGCTCGACTCCAAGATCAACATACTGATTTCAAAGGAGTCCAGGATGTGATAGTCCGAACTTGGAGGTTAGTATATTTGAATATAGTCTAATATGTCGGGCTACATCTTTCTTTTTCTCTGTCTATCTCTTTCAGGTCAGGCTTCAGAGGATTTTACAGAGGCTTTCCTGCCTACATAATTCACGTTACTCCAAATATAGTTATCGTTTTCTGGTGCTATGAAACCATAACAAATTTACTGAAATCTGACCAGTCGCTGTAAAATGGTATTTTCATCTGAAAATGCTGAAGAAGCTGATCAGTCACTAGAAACAGTTGCAATCATTTAAAAAAGTCCCTTTTGGCTTATTGTTAAATTAAATAAGTTATCTCTTTATATTTCTATCTTTATCTTTGTATTTAATAGTGCTCTCTGCTTATTTAAATGTTTGATAGTTGTTGAAAACACGCTCATAGGTTGTTCTAAGATATCTTTGAATAAAATATTTCTCTTACAGTAAAACCTTTCATAATTAATTATTTTTGAATGGGTCTGTCTACAATTAAGTAGATTAACTTAAAGGTAAAACAACTAAATATTGCATTTTAAAGTGGTAGTGAAGTGTAATGATCACCATTCAGTTCAGTCATCTTACTGTGAGCTATCATTATATTTTACTAATGATTTAGTATTTACTTTTCCATTCCGTATAAATAATTCAATTGTTTAATCCCCCTTGCTCGATTTGCTCAGCATGCCGTTCGGTACACCTGAGTGTAATTGTTGGCTCTACGTACACTGATTTGCGTTGAATAAAATAACTAGAAAAATTCAGCTCTAGGTGTCTTGAAGAAATAGTCTTCCAATGAATATAATTGAATAATGGAAAACACAGTAAAGTTTCAATCAACAATAAGTATAGGGAACAAAACTTGAAATATTTTTTTGTTCAACATATTTAAATACAATTAAATCGATAGACTTTGGAAAAGAGCAAAATAATATAACAACAAACATAGAGATAATTCAAGAGAAAAATGGGGGAAACAATGAATAAATATGTTTTGATTTCTTCGATTTTTTGTGTCAATTCTTGAAATTGAAGATAAAGAAATAATTATGGTGGTAAAAATAATAATTGATTGGTGTGAACATAATGATTTAATCCAGGTTTCAAATGAAAAGGTTTAAGGAGAAGCTGACTCCAATTCCATTTCACGGCTAGGAATATTTTCTCCATTTGGCTGAATATAAGGTAAGTATTTAAGCATCTGTGGATCATTACGATCAATTCCATATGGGAATTGACTTGCCATCGTTTCTAATGCAAATTCATCTGAGCTGGGTGTCAAAATAAAATCAACTCTTTGGGCTTCTTTGTGCGGTTCATTTACAACTTTAATCAACTTGGTTGAAGGTTCGTATCCATCTTTGGTAACAGAGATTTCATATTGGCCTGGAGTCAATAATCGCCAATATTCCCCAGAAGCAACTGAATGAGCGTATAAGAGAAGAAAAAATTAGATAAATCAATGTTGGAATACATAAAGATTGGAAATGCAAAGCCAATGCAATGTAAAGCAAAGGAAACAGAAATTGTAAGAGCATTTTTCGCTTTTCAATGACATGGAAATGTTTCGAACAAAAACCTTGTGAAAACTAAGTGGATTTACATGAGATTGAATTGATGAAAAAAATACGGAAGACATCTGTAGGTGATGTATCAATTTGAAAGAGGATTAAACAAAAAAATGATTTGATGACAAAAAAGATGAAAAATCTTTCATAAAATGTTGTGATTTAGAGGAAATCAATGGTAAAATATGCAGACAAGATTGAGCTTGAAAAGTTATCCGTAATAATGGTGATGATGGAATTAGAATTTAATGCTTCTTTTTCTTTCAATCGATAGATGGATAAATTTAAAACGAATGCGATAATGTTGCATTTCCAAGTCAGTTCATCTGAAAACATCATTATTTACCTGAAACAACGTCATGATCAATCTCTTGGTTTCTTCCGGATGTTACATTTTTAACCTTGATGTGGGCTCCTTGAATGGCTTCGCCTGTTCGGCTATCTTTAATAACTCCTTTAACACCAATGTGAGACTGAATTAAAGGTTAAAGAATTAGTTAATCATAATATTCTAGATGTTGAGTGTGGAGATAAGCTATTAAACTTGAAGTTTATCGTAAAATCATACCTGCCAAATATATTCAATTAGAGCTGCTTTATTGTCTTCCCATTCTTTTGGCAGACTATCAGGTGATGGATATTTTTCACAGCCTAATTCCAATGTTATCTCATAATCATTAGATCCTAGATAATTGAAATCTTGCATTCCACCAGTAACGCTGTACCATGCTGCTCCATTAGTGATCCCTCCTTGTTTACCGAAATCTTCTTCATCTGGTTCACATTTAGCTCGAGTAGGTGAAGCCATCGATTTGTGATTCCGAGCATAAACTTGAGCTAAATGCCTAGTTAAGAAGAAAGAAATGAAAAAATGAAATCACAACAATACCGGGAGTTATTACAAGCTAAAGTTAAAATACAGATTAAGTTGCTATTTCCATTCACTCTAAATACTCATTAACAATTGACTTTCATAGGGAATCTACTTTTACAATGGTCATGTCAATAGATTTTACCTGAAAGTATCATCATCGGGTGAAGGTGCATATCTTCTTGCACTACCGTCCGGTGTTTCGTCATATGGATAGTTAGCAACCAAAGATCCACCATGAAGGTTAGCAGATAAAACAAAAGGATTGGATAAGATCCATTCAACAGCAGCTTTCGTCTCGGGTTGCATGTTGTGATCGATTAGTTTTTCGTTGAAAAGATGATCGGTTTTATCACCAGATCGGTATGCAACATTGTCAAGATCGGGAAAATCACGATTCAGGTCAACACCAGCAGCATTAGCACGACCGTATAACCAATCTTGACCAGGTCCATTCTTTGTAGCATCATCCCAACCGTCCGGGTTTAATGAAGGTAAAATATGAATTCGAGTGTGATTCAATAAATAAGCTATTTCATCATTTTTATGATATTGTTCACATAAATAATCGGCCAATTTTAATAACAATTCCCGTCCCAAAACTTCATTACCATGCATATTGGCCACGAATTTAAATTCGGGTTCCACTGAAGAACAGGAAAAATAAATAAGAATTTCAACAATTTGTTTTAAGTGGTTAGGAAGATTCGGGTAAATCAAAAACAAATCAACATAGAAATACAAGTGAATAAATTGGACTTACAGAATTCATGTCTTCCGGCATTATCAGATAATTCAATAACAGTTAAAGGCCAGCCTCGGATACTTCGATAATTAAGTTCATACAATTGAGTTATATCAGGGCAACGTTTATTAATGTCTTGAAGAACTAGATTAAGCTCCTGATTATTATGATGTTTAAACGTAAACGGTTCTGGTTTTCGATTTGATTGTTCCTTTTGTGTGAATTGGAATTGATTGTCAGCAGATGTTAATAACAGTTTATCTGAATCCACAAAATGTTTAGGAAAAGCATAACAGCCGATAAAACACAAGATCACAACCAAATAACATGGTGAACACGGAATCATATTGAATGTAAACTGATTCAAGTAGATTGGGAAATGTTTATTAAAGACTTGACACAACTGAATCAATAATTAAATACAGGAAAATAATGAAATCGTAAATAAAATTCCGATGATGATTTAGATGATGAAGCAGAATGAGAATGAAGGTGAAGTTGGAGACAATGAAAGAAGATTTGCTTTTAAAATGGTTACAAAAGATGCAATGTAAATAAGCAAAAGCGTAAGTTTAAAATCTGGTTGACTGTTGAGTCAAAGGTTTGTTTATTGGTAACAAAATCGGTTATTTTATTTGAATGGATTTGGTTGGTTTTTTCAAATTTTTAATTTAATTTCAACAACTGTTTAATAAGATAATTGAATTTAAAGTTGTTTTTTTATTATGTTGGATTAGAAATCATTTTTTGTAAATAATAATTGTCACCATTTTCATTTTCCCAACAATTCACTTTTCATTCAGTCAACAGTGACTCGACGCTTTACTACAACCAACAAGGGTTTCTTTGGTGATTATATCGATCCATTTTGTATTACCTGATAACGTCAATTCCCAGTTAAATAACGACTGCGCAATTAACCTCTTAGCCAACAATCTAATATAAGATTATTATTATTGAACTCCTCTCTTCTATTCATCTCCTTCCCAGTGAAAGAATCAACAGTTTGACGTCAAATAAGGATGATGATAAGGCTTACTCAATGAATGAAATACAGTGTGTATTACCTGAAATCCTTAGTAGTTTTCATCATCAAGATGAACATGAAATAACCATAAAACAGAGAAAGATGAAGAATGTCTTTTAAATAAAACAGTTGAATCTGTAATATGAAACCAATAAAATGGAAAGCTTCAATCATTCCTGATTGTTAACACCAGTTATTCAATAAACTTTTAGATGACTTTGTCTCACGACTGTTTCAATGAATTTAAGAGGAAATCAATTAAAAAGGAAACCACTCTTAGTGCGAGAGTAATTAATCAAACATATTAATTATTGAAATTCAATCTTAACCTCAGTACATGTAAATTCTTGAACAAATAGTCTGTTCAAGAATATCAATATTTTCATGAAATGTAAAGAGTTTATTGAATCCTCGAGAAACCATCAAACTAACTTAATACTGCAATATATTACATGCGAATAGTATTAGTAATAGACGGTAATTTTTTAATAAAATAGTCAATTTGAATTTAAAAAGGATGACGATTGTTAGCATATCGTTTGAAATAAAATATTTTTATTAATATTTAGTAATTTTGATTTAACGCCAACGCATGAATTTCATTCTCCATTTTCTGAGCTCTTTACTATATAATACCTATCGAGTAAAAATTTCTGCATTGAAGCGCCTTTCGCGCTCACTAAGATTTTTTTTGAAAAAAAAAACACCAGGTTCATTTGTCTTTTTGCGTTTAGCGCAAATATTTACCATTAAAAGTATTCATCTCTGCTCCCACAATACAGTGCATTAAATGTGTACTCATCTGCAGATGTATTCACTAGCTTGATGGTAAAGAGTTATTTAAATTGGTAATTATAAGATGGGTCGAGTCTGAATGGAGAATCTTTTTGTTTAAGTTAATTTTCAGCGAGCGTTTAGCGCGAATTTGCGCTAAATCTGAAAATTTCTTACTGCTATTACTGAATGGCGTCAATTTATCACTCGACTGTGTGTATTACTTGATTTTGGTTACGCACTGTTTTTTTACATAGAGATTCTTTATACACATTTTAATAAATTATCATCAAAATCAATATGAAAATTTGTGACTATTACAGGATTTTTCGGCTGGGAATGTCAGTCTTCCCAAAGATATTTTAATCTATGGTTAAAAACTGTGCTTTAGATCAAAAGTGAATATGATTATATGTATTTCAGTGTGGGGTTTTGTTTTCCGTTGGATTATTGAACATAGTCCTCCGAAATTTAAACGTCGTGAAACAAGGAGCTCGAATAAATCAAATCTAACTATACATGAAAAAGCTTGTAAAGTAGCTGGCGGTCCCGGACAAGATTCTCTTCCAAATCTCCCAGAAGAAGGGTTGGGACTCCTGCTTTAGACCGCTAATAAAAATAGTACCAGAAGCTCAGAGAAGATTTGCTTAGTAGAGATAAGTTGACTTTTTTAATTTCAAGGCATTTCATGTAACCTAATTCACTTCTGAAACCATTAAAAATAATTAACACTAATTGAGTGTGCTGCGCAGGGGTACATTCGATCCATATTAAAATTTTATTAAACAATGTTATACAACGCACATACATTAAGATCAGATTGAGCTTGTGTTTATCAAATTGTATAATGAATTAATTGTGGTAAGATAAGATTGGTCAGCTTAACATAGGTAGGTCAGCCATGATTAATGATCTGAGATGGTGGAAAAAATTCAATGAAAATCACTCAGAATGCTGTTTACATAAATAATACTTGATTTTGCTTTTAAATTTCTAACAAGACCCACAAATCATGTTATCAAGTTGGATTGAAATCACATATCTCAATTTTAAATATTAATCATAGGTCAGAGACTGGTAAATTTTTATCAGGCAATACTGATATATTTACTCTATCGCTATTTGATTGATTAATCAATAGACTATGATTGAGATCCATCATGGTAACATAATTTGTGGACTTATCCTAGCAATCAACTCCGTTTTCTCTCATTAAACTAACACCATTATCACCAGGCAGTTTAAACAATATTTTAGATTTGTTTCTAACAAATCGCACTATTAAGAAAGATATTGATGTAATCAAAAGTCCCACAGTTAATGTAGCCCACTCTTGATTTGGACCAGGTTGAAGAAAAATACGAACTGAAGGTTGGTCCCAAATGCTTTCAGTCCATGTTGAATATGGCAAACTCCAATCTGGCTCATCATTAATAAAGACTGGAGAGACAGCTTCCGTCGCGAATACCTGAGATTCAATACAGGATCCGTTTGGCGAAAATCCTGAAATGTAATAATAACTCAACCACTGGATGGAGAAAAAAATAAAGTCAAAAAAACAGCTCAATAACGTCGATAAATTTATTATTCACTTACTTTATTAGCAGTTTTAAGTTTTTTACATGCATCTTTATCTGCATCAAGAACTTTTCCGGTGAATGTTGCGAGTATTTGAGCAATGATACTCATCAAATAAAAAGAACTAGTGAATTGTTGACGAACAGAGACGTAAAAAGGTAACGTCTTCAATCCTAAGTTTGCAAAAAAAGAAAATTTTTAAAAAAAATGCATAAAAATGATTGCACATAATTAACATACCTTCTAATTGAGAGGCCGAGCTTATATTAAAACCATGTTTGACGAATAAAGGACAGGAAGCATCAATAATAAAACAATAAAGAAGATCTGATATGGTATTTGGATCACTCTTAATTGATGAATCACTTTCGTCTGTCAACATCTCATAAAGAGCTTGGGACATTTGAGTTGAAATATTAGCCAAATGTTGGACTATTTTTGCATCACTTTTACTGTCCTTTTCAAATTGAACGTTGGAGTAATCGTCAGCGAAACTATTGTAGAATTTATTTTCGTAAAAGCCATTATGATTAGCTAGAAAAACTCCTGGAAGTTTTAAATCTTCTCGAAGAAAACTTTGAAAGGAAGCCGGTGGTAAAGGCAGATCCTTAGGCGATTCTTTCAAAGATATTGTTGTCGGTTTTTTCAAATTTTTAATCAAAGTATCAACTAGACTAAAAGTCGTTGGATCTTTAGTAGAAATTGGATCAGTGTGTAAATAAATATCATCAGATGAATGAGGGGCCAATTGTCCTAGTTCAATGAAGCTTGATAGATGATCTAATGATAGAGTAGTGAGATCAAGTTGCTTGAGATCTGATGTAGAGAGACCCTTGAGTATCTTTTTCTTTAAATCATAAGTTGCTCGACCAGATCCAATATAATCAAAAGATTCCCCATTAAATAATGAAAACAGAATATTTCTATTAGCTTTTTGTTTGGATGTTATTTTATCTCGAATTTTTCCAAGAGTCTCAGCAATGCTTAAAATCACAGCTATACTAGTAACTGGTGAATCAGCTCCAGGAGTTTTGTCAAAAAAGAGAGAAAATGAATCTAAACGGGAAGCAACCACGATTAATGACTTATCTGGAACTGTAAAATTTGAATTAATGGGAATAAAAGGATTAAAGATGTTGAATGAGCCTAATGGATCACAGTAACGAATTGCATTGTCAAGCTGGACCGAATATCCATTTCTTCTAATGCATGTCTTTGAATCTTTTGCTGCATTCATGTGTATAAATAATTCAGCTGAGCACAAAGGCCAGGATCGTTTAGAATTTTGTTTGGTAACTCCATATTTATCAATACATTGAAGAATGTTATCAATATCAACAGTATTTTCGATCATTAACACAGGAAATCCAAAATCTCGATAGAATAATTCTGAAACAGGATTATCTGGATTATTCCATTTTTGCTTAGCACAATGGTCATATTCAGCATAACTTTTATTGAATGCACTAGTATAAAGTCCATAATCTTCATTAGGGCATGATTTGTCAGTTGAGAAGACACTTAATTTAGTATCATTATGTTTAATAACAATCACCCCAGAAACTCTACCAGAATCACGAAATTGTTCCATGACTTTTGTGGTAAGACTATCAACATTGATAACAGGCATATATGGAGGTGTTGGACCTTCGCCTGTGATGAATTTGACATCATTATCATCAATTTGGCCATTCGATGAGGTTACTGAATGCAGTACACCGATACTGCCAGAAAAATCGGACTGACAACCAAACTGATGGGTTGCATTCAAACGCCGGATACAGAAGTATTTACTTTCTATGTCTCGATAAATTTTACCACGTGCGATCCTATCCGCGGTGACAGCTATAATGATAAATAAATTATTAGAAAACTGATTGCAAAAAAGAGTTATCAAATTAGGTTAGCAAAATTTCAAATAAATAGAGGTGTTTCCCAGATGTCGAACCAAAACAAATAAACAATGAATCACGATTATTTAGGATGGACAAAAATAAAAAACTTACCATTGAGTATAGAAAGAGAAAAGACTATGGACAAGATTAATTTAAACATGACACGGCTTTAATATATTTTAAGAAATGTTTAGAGTTGATTCATATAAATGTCTTATTGATAAAAATCATAATTAAATTTTCATATGTTTAATAAAAATATCCAATAAGTCAACCCAAAATGTATCCTATGTTTTTGTCAAAAGCTATTTTGATCCTGATACTACTCTCTTCTTAGAAACCGTTTAAAAGGCGGTAATTTTGAAACTTGACTCCTTCAAATTTGATTTTAAATTACTTTATTTTAAATTAATTACCAATTTGAAACTTTTACCGTGGTAATGTAAGCTGATTAAAATTCAGATTAATGACAAGATTTCAATCTATTACGAGCCAAGAATGAACCACAGCTAATAACAGCCTATTAATTAGAAGCTGCTTTGATTTCAAAATTTCAAAAACGATTATCGTAGGGATTTATTTAAGCTAATTACCCGTGAATTTTGATTAATGATAATTTCTTCAAGGAGACTCTGATTCAAATTATCTTTTTTAGCTTCATCAGTTCGCATTATGATTCAGGCTGATGTTTAAAATCCACCGGGTGTTCAGTTTCTATAGTAACTTTGCAAACTTTCTATAATTTAATGACTTTTACAAAAACATGTTTTTATGAAATTGTTAGAATCAACCGGGCAATGATGAATCCCGGTGAATTTTGGAGGCAATTATGCATTTTAAAAGCTGAAGCTCTTAGTGCCAACTTATCTACTCAAGCGAGTTTCTCGACAACTGATTTATCGCCATCGACACCAAGTTCTTCGCCTTCGCATTCATCATCAACAACGTCAACATCAACAACAGATTCAATTTTTAATCGTCAGACACATTCTGTCAGAGTTAGTAAATACGGCTCCAAAGTTTTAGCTGTTGTTGGTAATCTCAAATTCGAATCGCTTATTGCCGGTGTTACCGGTGGTGTTTTATCAACCCTGATCCTTCATCCTTTGGATCTTCTTAAAATAAGATTTGCTGGTATGTTTTGCTTCTATTTACTGAAACTTTTGTTTTAAAAATCACCTAATGAACTCATTGTTATTATTATTTTCTTAAAAGTTAATGATGGACGTGTATCTTTCAGGCCACATTATCAAAACCTCCGTGAAGGAATCAAAACAATTTACAAACAAGAAGGTATCAGTGGTTTTTACAGAGGAACTGTTCCTAATCTTATGGGTGCTGGTGTATCATGGGGACTTTATTTCCTTTTGTAAGTTTAGTACTCATAATCTATCTTTTACCCTTATTAAAAAATATTTTTCTTATTTAGCTACAATTGTATTAAAGACTACTTGATGATGGAAAGAAAAGAGTTAACGCCCTGGTTGCATTTGATGGCGGCCGGTGAAGCTGGTGTTCTTACTGTAATTTTAACAAATCCCTTATGGGTTGTTAAAACACGATTATGTCTTCAATACAGTAGTCAAAACCAATTATTAAATTCGTTACCTAGCCATAAAGTTTATTCTGGTACACGCGATGCATTCTATAAAATTATTAAATATGAAGGAATCAAAGGAATGTACAAAGGAGTAGTTCCTGGTTTATTTGGTGTTACTCATGGTTCCTTACAGTTTATGGTTTATGAAGAGCTCAAGAAAAATATCAATAAACGTCGCAATGTTCCATTCCAAACTAAATTGGATAACCATGAATATGTTATGTGTGCAGCATTGAGTAAATTTGTTGCTGCTTCGCTAACGTTCCCATATCAAGTAGTGAGAGCTCGGCTCCAAGATCAACATACTGTATTTACAGGAGTCCGTGATGTGATAATCAAAACTTGGAGGTCAGTATTTTGCATAAAAATTCTTTATCATTTGTCCAGTGTCTTCAAAATTATATTAAACATTTATTTTTTTATCAGGAGTGAAGGAGCAAGAGGATTTTACAAAGGTTTGACACCGAGCCTGTTAAGAGTCGTGCCCCAAACTTCAATAACATTATTAGCTTACGAGAATACGTTTCGTTTATTGAAAGCTCAGAAGGGTTAAGCTCATCAACAATGAAACTCCTGTGCTAACTTATAAAGGACCTGACGTTTATTGGTCCTCAAATTATGCCAAAAACTGTTCAACCGTCCCAACTGTCCCACACATTTCATCACTGCTCAAAATTGAATCAACAATGCGTTTAAATAATATGCAATACACTTAATAACCAAAGAAAATTTTGGAAAAAATAGTTAAATTTGATTATTTGTAAACCATTTATAGATTTATTAATGTATTTAATTTTCTCAGACCTCTGCTTCCCTGTTAAGCTTTAAAGTATTATATACAAAGATTGATATATTACATATTACATGTATATTGTCTATTTTTCAAAAAAAAACTTTTCAAAATCGGATGCAAATTGTTATGATTCTATTGACCCTTTAAATAAATCCAGAAAAAAATATTCGATCAGTGTTCGATTAATCTTTTAATAAGTGTAAGATCACTAAATGCATAGCCAGACTGATTTTTTTTCTGAACAATTGATGATTGAACTGAAACCAGAATCATCTGGCTGAATCCCAACACGTATTAATCCAAACTGTACAGAAGGAAATATTTTTAAAAATTTAAAGAAACCAACAAGTCCAGGACGTTTAACGTACTACAGATTAAACTGATTGACTTGTAATAGTCAAATCTTGTTAAATCACCATTGAAACCAAACTTCTCATTGATTAGTCAATTTCAGATCAACCATGATCAACAAATGATAATAGGCGACAATAGACAGAACATTGCGAAGAATTAGAAAAATTTAATCTATCCTGCAACCTAGAAAAGATTTAAGTATTTCCCTTTAATCATAACCAGAAATAGCATTGAAATGTTTCTTCCATCCCACCGAGGCTGGATTTATTCCTATCATCTTTTAAAGTGTCTTTTGCTTTCCATCCAAACTTCCTTCTTGATCATCTCCATCTCCATCCTCATCGTTATTAAGCTTGTATTTTTAACCTCGCCTAATTGTGGATTCATCATCAACCTACTTCCATCCTAGTTTGTAATTGAAAACTATTTTTACGTTCTTTGCTCAACATTTCTAGTTACAATCCAAATCGCACCGCGCATCATCCCCACCATTTGTTAACATTCACTGTTCTCTTTCCTTCTGACTTTTTTCATCGCCTTTTGACGACATTTTCTGCACCACTTTCAACAATCAAAAGTTTCAGTTGAACATCTTTTTTCGTCCAGTCCAGGTCTTCCATCTAAATCTTCACCTTCTTTCTTAGTTTCTGTTGTTTTTACTTTTGTTTGTTAACCTACAACAATTACAATGGTGAGTTTAACTAGATAACTGGATAGTTTAACAATTCGGATTTATAAACCCATTTTAATTGTGATTTTGTTTCCTTTTTTCTCTTTCTCTCGCCAATTATCCCTTTTATCAAAACGACTACTCTTGGTTTCATCGGAATCCAACGGTTTAGGCCGACCTTAAGCCCGCAGAAGTTGAAAGTAAGTTTTGCCATTGAATTAATTATTTCAGATACTCAAATAGTGAGTCAATTAACATGAATAAACTATAAGGATTGCAATTTTATTAAAAAAAGGGAAAAGATTTTGATCAATAATTTTGCTTAGCATAACTTTTTACAATCAACAGCTTTTTAATAACAAATTATAGTAAAGCACTTTAAAATGATACAGCTGAACCAATTGTTGTAGCAATGTTAAATTTAGTTCGGAAATGAGTTGTAAAATTTATATTGATAGGATTAACAAACCGAAATCATTGAGACGAATTAAAATTGCTATGAAAATAAGCATTGGAAGCTGAAAAATTTACCCAAATATTTAGCTTTTGGCAGCTGAAAGGAGTCCTTTTTTAATACTATTATGGCAACATGCCAACAGTTACACCATTTTTTTGGCTTAGCTGCTAAATTTTACTTTCTCAATGAACCTTATTAGGTGATCAAAGCAAACACTTACACTTGAATACAAAATAAAACAAAAAGCCTTCAATAATTGTTTTTGCTTGTAATTTACAGAAGCAAAATTACATTTCGGTATCTATGATTTTGAAGGAATCAACAAAGTAGATGCTGTAAGATTAGGTGATCTTATTAGATCTTTAGATCTTCGACCCACCAACGCTGCCATTGAGAAGGCCGGAGGAACCAAGAAGAAGGGCGAAAAATTATTGACTCTTGAAGAGTTCTTACCAATTTACAGTGAGTTGAAGAAGAACAAGGATGTTGGTGCCTTTGAGGATTTGGTAGAGGGTCTTAAGGTTTACGATAAAAATGAAAATGGAACCATGATGGAAGCTGAAATGGCCCACACTCTCTTATCTCTTGGTAAGCTTATTATTCATGAAAGGATCCAAATCAGCAATCTAATTTTACCCAAACTATTTTACAGGTGAAAAGTTGGAAAACGCTGAAGTTGAAGAGATTATCAAGGCTTGTGGTGGTACTACTGATGAAGATGGTTATATGAAATATGAAAGTAAGATTTGTTGATCCATTCGCTATTTAAACTTGATATACAATTTGATTCTTACCTTTTTTTAATTTGACTTTTGTTTTCTTTTATTCAGCGTTCGTCAAGAATATCTTAGCAGGACCTTACCCTGAGGAAGCTGCTGCTCAATAAACTTCTTGTACCTTTCTTACTTCATTTTCTTCCTCATCTTTTCTTTTTCTTCTTCTTCTGCCAGCCTCTTTTAATCCAGGTTAAAAGAGCCTTTAAACCTTGCCATTCAGAGTCCATGTTTTAATTGAAATGCTGTCGAGAATTCATTGTACAATCTGGAGAAAAGTTAAGCAATGTTAATGAAAAATATCACATAATAAAAGATGTTCTCAGTTAAAAATTAAAATGCTTTTTATTTCATTGTTCATTCCGTTATAATCCGTTCCTGATAATCAAGATAATTTCTTGGATTGTAAATTGGCCTCATCTTTTTGCTTTACAGCTCAACTCTGGAGGCAAACCTTGGGAATTAAAGAACAAAGTGTTTTATGAATCTTTCCTTTTGATTAAACTTAATTGACGCTGGAAATAAGACTTGTTTGTTTATTTGATTCTTTAAGGCGGTACATTTATTATTTCGATTCCTTTCAACAACCAGAATTGACAATTTAAGCGATTTTTAAGAATTTGACAGTCTAACCTCCGATTGTTACTTTAGCATTACTCGATTTGGGTTGCTACTGTTATTAAAAAGACTCAATTAACACAATTATCACATTTATGCACAAATGAAACAAACGAATAAATGAAATGGGCAAAAACGGGTAAAAATTAATTTCTTTCGAATTTTGACTCTGTTAGTTTATGAAGACATAAAAACTGAGTCTATTAGTGAGATGCAAAAATTTTTCTGATGAAAATTTGTCTTGAAAAACGTGTTCAAAGTTGAAGCTTCGATTGTTTTTTGTACGCTCATGGAAGCAAATTTTTTCATAAAACTCATTTCACAGATGTAACCTTTGATGATCAACCAGAAAATGTACTTATTTCGAGAAAAAGGACTTTTCTTTTTCTGTAAAACAGATACATTCGATTTTTAGTCAAATCGATCATTTCCTGTGGCAGTGAGAGTTAGCAAGCTCAAAATTATTATTTACCCATAAAAATTGTTGATACACATCATGGACTAAGTACTTTTTTCAGTTTATAAAGCGTTCTCTAGATTTTGGACATTTAGCTAAAAACTTTTATTTCGAGAATGGTAGCATCTAAAGTCGTTATTCTTTCAGTAAATATCAGATTTTATTATGGACTATAACAACAAATGACTAAATAAAGGATAAAGGCTGAGTTTATTTATTTATTAATGTAGATTCTTCTTAGGTACAACATTTTTGTAAGTAATAACATATTTACATAATACAACATACAACATTTACACAAGTATAATAAAATGCTTTAAATTTTCGTTGAATCTGCAATAATTTCGCTGCATTATTGTCCATAATAAAATCTGATATTTACTGAAAGAATAACGACTTTAGATGCTACCATTCTCGAAATATCGAGGTCTAAATTTTTTTAGGCCAATGGTCAAAATAAAGAGAACTGTGGTTGAATCAAAAAAAGTACTTGGTCCATGAGATGTACCAACATGTTTTATGGACAAATAATAAGTTTCAGTTTCCTAACTTATAAGGTCACAGAATGTGATCGGTTAAACTGAAAATCGAACTTGATCTGTTCTGCAGAAGCAGAAAGTGTTATTTCTCAAAATAAGATCAACTGCTTTTTAATCATCAAAAGTTGCATCAGTAAAATGAGTTTCGTTAAAAAATCTGCTGTTTTAGCTGACCAAGAGGCGATCGAAGTTTAGACTTTGACCTGAATTTTCTCAAAAACTGTCCCTTGGACAAATAATTTGATAGCACCGATGGACTTAGTTCTCATATCACTACAAACCCACTAAGTTTCAACTTTTTACGCAAATCTTTGAACTTTTGGCAGCATTCTTTGCATTTCAGTTGCAAGTTTAACCAGAAAATTGGTTTATTTACCAAGATATGTGTTAAGTTGAGCTTGTTTTGTTGAATAAGTTGTTACTCGTGCATTTACAACCCGAAAATCACGATTCAAACGCGATAGAGAAAAGTTATTGAACTGAATTGAGTTATTAACTAGTAAAGGATTGTATTGGTGAAAGAATGAAGACTGTAGGTGATACACTTCTCGAAATATTGACGCTAAAAGTTTTTAGCTAAATGTCCAAAATCTAGAGAACGCTTTATAAACTGAAAAAAGTACTTAGTCCATGATGTGTATCAACAATTTTTATGGGTAAATAATAATTTTGAGCTTGCTAACTCTCACTGTCACAGGAAATGATCGATTTGACTAAAAATCGAATGTATCTGTTTTACAGAAAAAGAAAAGTCCTTTTTTCGAAATAAGTACATTTTCTGGTTGATCATCAAAGGTTACATCTGTGAAATGAGTTTTATGAAAAAATTTGCTTCCATGAGCGTACAAAAAACAATCGAAGCTTCAACTTTGAACACGTTTTTCAGGACAAATTTTCATCAGAAAAATTTTTGCATCTCACTAATAGACTCAGTTTTTATGTCTTCATAAACTAACAGAGTCAAAATTCGAAAGAAATTAATTTTTACCCGTTTTTGCCCATTTCATTTATTCGTTTGTTTCATTTGTGCATAAATGTGATAATTGTGTTAATTGAGTCTTTTTAATAACAACCTTCATTTTTGGCTGTTTGAGTAACTTGTTGCCGAAAAAATTCAGTTAATTTTATTAAATTTGGTCTGCATTACTATTTTAATCATCAAAATCTCAATTCTGATATAATTTTTGTATTCAAACTTTTACTTTCATTATGAATCTATCGAACATCGATATAACCTTTGGCTTCGCGGAGTTGAAAAGGTTTCGTTTTATTTTCCTACAAACGAATCATTTGTTTTGTTTTGATTTCTTCTCCAACTACAAAACTCATTCCTAAAGGTAAGTTTCGTTGAATGTTAATTTTTTCAACACTAAAAATTTATATTATAATGTTTAAAGATTATCACCATTGTTAGTTAATCTTGAATTTACCTTTACATCAATTATATCTGTAAAGTTAGCCTAATATCGTCATATTTTATTTCAACTTTGTGTTCATCAGTATTTTCCAGTTTAATTCACCAATATTTTGTTTACGAATCGAAACATGATTACTATAATCATGTTTCAACTTTCTATTAACTAAGAAAGCTAAAGTGACTTATTGATCATTTCTTATATACAATTCAACTATTAGCTCCAACCTTGATAGCTATTCACCATCCTTAGCCACTTGTTCAACTGTGTATAACAATCCCTCCAAATTGTGAATCTATTGCTTCAATTACTGAATTCATTTTTGTTTACTTATATCCACATATTAGATAAAACCCTTCCAACCTGATAACCAGAACAATGAATTGGTAATATACATGGATTATTTACATCGCCCATCGTAAACAAGCAAAGCCAACATCTCTGTTGACCGGAATCAGAGATCACTTCTCTTCCTTAACCTCTCACTGTTACAGTTAATCATTGTCAGCCAAAAAAGTCAACAAACGCAAGTAAAAAAGGCCAAATCCTGATTTATTCCTTTTTTCAATCAAAGAACGTTTCTTCCAAAGTGATCACAAAAAAAACACTTAAATTAAACCCATTTGATAATAATTCAAATATTGTCCATCAAATTGTCATAAGAGTGGTTTTAATGTTGTGCATTATATGACTGTCCCAAAGGCTCTACTAACCCAAATCGATTAAATAATTTATCCCACAAGTTTTTATATAATTATAAAGCAACTTTAAGTCTACAAATGGCAGTTAACATAGCTGGAGTTTTTTCAGTTGTGATATTTTACATAATTATCTTGATTGTTGGCATTTGGGCTGGAAGAAAGAAAAAATCTGACAATAATGAACTGGAAACTGAAGAGGTTATGTTGGCCGGTCGAAACATTGGCTTGTTTGTTGGTATATTCACCATGACAGGTAAATTCACATTGCAATTTCCCTCTTTTCAACAATTAAAGTCTTCGCGTCTCATTAATCCAATAAAGCGATCAATTAGTTTTTACCATCAATACTACTCGGCAGTTTTATAATTTATCACTCTTTTAATGATTTCAAAATCTAAATATATTCATGTAACGAGATTATCGATTAGTTGTTGATCTTTCCATCTTTATTTTATCATTTAACATTATTATGGCAATTTGTTCATTACTTGCGCATAAAAGAGACTCTTTCCTCATCATTTAGCTAATAATATTCGTACAGATTCTTATTTCAAAGGATAGACAGTGGATATAAATCTTATTTATAGTCTTCGATAATGATAACCGCAAATATAAACAGGGGAACCTCTTAATGTTAGTAAATTGATCAATGCAAATTGTGTTGCTCTGCATTTTATTGATGTTAATGGACCATAGTTTATAACACTTTATGTACACATTTTGCATTCACATTACTCCTTCTGATCCACTGTCTATTTTGCCTTCTGACCTTTTTATTTTTACATTTGTTTCATTATACTTGAATATGGAGAAAAAAAATTATCTGTATATTGATTTCTGTATTGTTTTCAATAATTGTCTATCTTTTATTTCCATTTATTTTTCTAATATTTTTTCATTCTTACTATCAATGCTCAGCAACTTGGGTTGGAGGCGGTTATATCAATGGAACAGCTGAAGCAATTTACGCTAGTGGATTAATCTGGTGTCAAGCTCCTTTTGGTAATGCCATGAGTTTGGTTGTTGGTTTGTATCGATTTTAATTAATTTATTATATTTATTAAATTTAAATTACTTGACTTTTATTAAAAAAGATGTCTATTTGTTTTTGACTTTTTGCAGGAGGATTTTTTTTCGCCACCAAAATGCGCGAACAAGGATATGTAACCATGTTGGATCCTTTTCAAGAGATTCTTGGAGGAAGAATGGGTGGCCTTTTGTTTTTACCTGCACTTTGTGGTGAAATATTCTGGTCAGCGGCTATTTTAGCTGCACTCGGGGCCACTGTTTCTGTTATCATTGACATGGACAACGACACATCAATCATTTTATCAGCTATTATTGCAATCATTTATACACTTTTTGGTGGCCTCTATTCTGTCGCTTATACTGACGTTATCCAGCTTTTCTGTATTTTTATTGGACTCTGGTTGTGTATTCCCTTTAGCCTTAATCATCCTGCAGTGAAAAGTTTTTCCCCTGAAATCCATGATTGGTTTGGTGACCTTCCAGCCAGACAATTTGGTCGATATCTTGATTATGCTCTTCTCTTAATACTGGGCGGTGTTCCTTGGCAAGTTTACTTCCAACGAGTTCTTTCCTCGAGGTCCGCTTTCAAGGCCAAAATGCTTTCATATGTAGCAGCTTTTGGTTGCATTGTTATGGCCATTCCTTCAATGATAATTGGTGCAGTTGCAAGAGTTACAGGTAAATTACTAGTCATACTAATAACTGGATGACTCTATTTAGACATTTCCTTGAATAGTTTTCATAGTCTGGTGAAAATTTTGAAACAAAATATAGTGATCGCACTTCGGCTGAACCAGTTTTGGGAGCCAATGTTTTCCAATAAGCAAGAAATGTTACTTTTAACACCTCAGTGATAATAGGACGAACTCCAAAAGGTTATTTTTCTTTGAATATTTTCATTGTAAATGACTCTTAAAGTTCAGATAATTTCTTCGTTTTTTCTGTATCTCATCAAGATACCACGAACTGTATCAACATTCACATTATAAATTTCGGTGATTTCTGTGCATTTGGTCCCTTTAGAATCAATTTCAATGATTAACTTTTTATCGACTGATGAACTTTACGAATAATTTTCACTGAAATACTCAAAGAAAAATAACCTTTTGGAGTTCGTCCTATTATCACTGAGGTGTTAAATTAACATTTCTTGTTTATTGGAAACCATTGTCTCCCATTTAAAAACTGGTTCAGCCCAAGTGGAATCACTGGAATTTTGTTTTTTACTATCTATACATTTTGTAGTTTATTATCTTTATCATTTAATCCAAGATCCAGGTCGATTATGTTCACAATTTTTTACAACTTTTAAATGAAAAAAATAATGCAAAAGTTAATCTAAAATATTAAAAGGTAAAGGATATCAACTGCAGTAACCCTTATGTTAAACTTTAGAAAGGATACTCTTTGTTCAATCAACAGACTCAATATTACAATTATCCAAAAAAATATGCTATCAGCTGTTATCGAATTGTTGCTATTATTATTTTATATCTTTATATTTTATATTTTATATTATATTTTATATTATTATATATTGTATATTTTATTGTAGATTATTGTTATCTTATTGATAAATTTATTGTTCCGTTAATCATCTGATGTGTTTATTTCGTTTTTTTTTTCTTGTCCATTTAATAGTATGGGAGGAAACAGATTTTAAGCGTCCTTTGGACGATTCTCATACTTCATTAGTTTTACCAATGGTCTTGCAATATTTAACTCCTCCGTTTGTACAATTTGTTGGCCTTGGAGCTGTTAGTGCAGCAGTCATGTCTTCTTCCGATTCATCTCTTCTCAGTGCATCATCAATGTTTGCCCGAAATGTTTATAAACTTATGATCAGATCAAATGTAAGTAAATTTTTGTTCATTGTCTACATTAATTTTTAACCTTGAATTAATTTCTAATCATATTTCATAGGCCTCTGAACACGAAGTAGTTTGGGTTATGAGAGTATCAATAATTGTTGTTGGTGCCATCGCCACAACTATGGCACTCTATGTTAAATCAATTTATGGTCTTTGGTACCTTTCATCAGATATTGTTTACGTTGTTCTATTCCCTCAATTAGTTTGCGTTGTTTATTTTAAACGTCATTGCAACACCTATGGGTCCTTAGCAGCGTATGTGCTTGGGTTCCTGCTTCGTGCTCTTGGCGGTGAAAAAACTATCGGTATTCCTCCACTAATAAAATATCCCTTTTACTCGGAAAAAGATGGCCAACTCTTTCCATTTCGTACTTTTGCCATGCTGACATCTTTTGGTACTTTATTGGGTGTCTCCACCTTGACCAAACATCTATTTGAGAAAAACATTCTTCCTGCTAAGTATGATTATTTTCATTGTGTGATCAACATACCTGAAGATGCTGTGGTTGTCGGTGAACCTCAAGAAGGTGAATTATCAGTTCTCAATTTATCAATTGCAAAAAAGTACCAACTATCAGAGGCTAATGGTCGAATCAATCCAGGACTTTCAACTGATTATGATGAGGAGGAAACAAAAGCAAAAAGCTATGGAGGAACGGGTAAACTAGTTGCTAGGCCCGGACCATTGGAAGATAAATTTAGTTCATTTAATGATGATAGACCATCAATTCGACGAGATAGTTATAAAAGACTCGTGGAAAGACCATCACCAATATCAGGACCTGAACAAGATTTAACTACCCAAGTTTCCAAACTTTAAATATGATTTTTAAGGCCTCAAACCAACCAAAGACTATTGCGATGTTACGTAAATTAAGAGCTAATCATAAAGAAACAATTTGATAGAAGGATAAAAATTTCAACTATAATCAATGGAATGGATTATCGATTAAACTTAATGGTTGTGACCTGATGCCATTCAAAAATGGGAACTCCTAAAAGTAATCAAATTCCCGAATTACCTGGCTATCAAAAATTTTAAGTCATCTCAAGTATATATATTAATCAATGGATATCAGGAATTTTGGTGATAATATTTCGATCAACAAAGCTAGACGAAATACTCAAAGGTTGTGAAACAAAAAAAATAAGATAAATCTTCTGCTTTCAATATTGAAACTAATATTACTGATAGGACCGATTGTTTGAAATTAAGAGTCAAATACCAGAAATGTAGTTTTAACTAATCACACTAAAGATTTAATTTTGGGTAAAAGGGTGAAATGCTTTGGGCATAATAGGAAAATACCTCGGCGAAACGATCAAATGTTGATTTCCTATTAACTTCAAAGCATTTCACCTTTTGACCAAAATAAATCTTTAAAAAGATTCGTTTGAACTAAACTTCCTTAATTTGACATTTAATTTGAAATTTGGTTTTTCAGTATCAATACTTTTAATTCAAGCAGACGCAAATTACAATGGTTGTGAGCTTGAGAGCTTTTGAACTCAGGCAGAAACAAAAAGCTTATACATAATTTTAGATTTGTATTCAGCAAATTGTTTTGATTTCCAAATAGTTTGTTATATTAATATATATAAATTGATTTGCTAATTTTAAAAGGAGAGCTACTTACAAAAAGAATCACAGACAGAAAATTTCATATTCAATTGGTATTTCTAATTGTTGATATTTTTGTTCTGTTTTTGTTTTACCTGACGAATAGAAAACTTTGGATTGTCTCAGTTAATTTCATTTCATCTTAATCAGATAAATTGCTGGTTAACGAAAGTATTTGACCATTCTAAGATTGGTAAATCTCAGTAAATCTTCTAAAACCATGAAAACAAAGTTAAACAATTTTTATTTAGTTGTCTATCAAGCTACTTATATAAATCAATATGAGTAAAGGTAATTGTTTCTTTGGTAATTTAATAGCTTTTCACTTTGATTATCTGTCATTCCAATTTTGTTAGGCACTTCACTACATTTTGTTGATTATGTTGATTCAATTGTAATTATTGTGTTGTAAAGCCACAAGTGAAGGGTCAAAGTGAAATTCAAATTGAAAACAAAGCCAATATAAACTAGAATCAAATTTTGAATCAACATTGATTCATCTAATAAAACTTAAGGTTGTGAGAATAATGGTGATAATAATAATAGTAAAAATTGTGAAATCAACAATCAACTGATTGCTGTATTAAAACTCATTGTATTATATTTTGTCTCTTTGTCTTTTGTTAAAGCATTACTTTTCAATTTCTGTTGCCAATTTATGTTGAATTATAATGTTGAATTGATTTGTGAACTCCGTTAAAGTGAATCAAACACATTTTTGTTTTTAAATTGTTAATTTATTGTTTACTCTGAGTGAGTTAACTAAGATAAAAATCAATTATATCAGTATTGACATAAACCCTCATCAAATCAATAAGGTTTTAATAATTAAGGTTGTGACTAAATCATTCTTATGTTAAACAACAGTGAAAAATAAATTTAATGTAATAAATGATCTCTCATTGGAAAAAACATGCTAATTTGATTTTATAATGATGCTTAAAGGTCAAGTATTATTACAATTAATAATTGAAACTTGAATTGTTTGAAAATCATTGAATTAAATGAGCCGCGCTTTTCCCATCCATTTTCATTGGCTTATTCTCTGTATCGGTGCAGATTGAATACAATGAGCTAATAAAAACAACTTAAATGAAGTGTATTTATTTATTGTCATATTTAGATATTTAACTGTGCGTGGCTAAGTGTGGCCCTTTATTGATTATGATTATGGTTCGTCTGTTGACAATCAACCCTCCAGCTATATTAACACAGTGGTAAAAAGGACAAGAAACGATGACGATGGTCGACAGTGAAAGGAGAGGTAAACAGAGACAGAAGGGGCGAGCGAGCCAACCATTATTTATTGAAGGGTAAAGGCGACTTATCTTTATGGACTTGAAACGATTACCTTAATAACCTTTTACCTTTTACCTTTTTATTTTATTTTAAATAAATATAATGCAGTTTTACAATGGGTAAAGGGTCAAGCAAGAGATGCCAAGCCAGAAAAGGACAAAAACAGGAAAGTTTAAATACAACTGGACTAAAAAAGGCCGCAAGAGTGAAACTGAGCATTCCGTCTAAGCTTGCCAGCTAAATCTTAAATTGTCAGTCACTCATGTTAATATAACAATAATTAACTTATAATCTTAGTTTCACTCTTCTATCTTTTCTTTATTTGCCCTTCACCGTTTTGACTCTGTAAAAAGGGTTACCGATAGACGCCAACAGGTTAAAGTTAACATGGAACTGTTAAGAGCAATTTATTGTAAAACGTCTTAAAGTTGATTGTGATAACATAGATTCAATAACAGCAACTTGTGACTCTACGAAAATTTGACCTGAACAAAGTACTATTAACATTGTTATCCTGATTCCTCTTGTTTTAACTCGCTTCTCTTAATAGTGTCACTTTTTGTTTATGGTTTGACCAATGCTGGAAAACAAAAATTTATCCCCAATTGAGTTAATGTTTGTTACCTGTAAATTAACTAGATGAACCTTTTATTTTCAACAGCAAAAATGACTTCAAAGATGACTGACGAGATAACTTGGTACTCAGACCTTTGTCAACCTAATTCCAATCTCGACTCTTGTAATAAAAATACAAAGTAATCAACTGAAATTTGTTAAACTTGAGTTACATGTGTTTACATATTGACATCAGTTAAGTGTAACCCCTGTTTGAATATTGATTGACGATTAAATTAATCAGAGTACAGTTGAAATGAAATGAAGTTAAATGAAAAAAAAACAAAATTTGAATGACAAGAAAAAAAGCTGTGTAAATCAGGAAAGCAAAGAAGAAGAAGAAGAAGAAAAACGAAGCCAAAGGATTGAATAATTGTGTTGTTTTGAGTCAGGAAATGAATGTAATAAAAGGTAAATTTGTTGTAATTTGTGTAAATTGTGTAAATTTGGGATAAATTAACCAACTAAAGTAAATTAGTAATGTAAGGTAAAATAAATTGTTAATAGATGAAAGCCTAAAGGAAATTGATAACGAGTTGAAGTGAAAAATAAATGGAAACGCTAAGATACTCACTGTTACCATTAATATTATCATTCATCATCTTCATCTCCATATTGATCATCATTATATTTCATTTATATAATGATGAACAAGTGATGATGTGATGATTAACTGTAAAAAGTTTAACTTTAGATCAACTGTAAGCAGAGGGAAAGTAAAATATTATATGCAAATCCAATTGATTACCATTATTATTTAACTTCTCCCACAATTACCATCTTCATCTTCATCTACCGTACATCTTCCCTTGAAACATCCCTGTTTAATACAGCCGTACTTTCAATAGCAACAACATCTTCAATTTACTTTTAAGCCTACAATTTACAGTCAATTGAAAGCGGATTGTGGTTTTAATGTTAACGGTTAAGGGAATGATAAGTTTCTTTCACTGTAGCATTAGATGATTATCACACTTTATTAAATTAACATTTTGTTTATCACTTTGTTATTGGGTTGAACCGGTGTTGAAGCAAGTAAACCTGAAAAAAGGTTGCTAATATATAGATTGATAGATAAATATAAATAAGATGTTGATCAAATTTTGGATAGTTCATCTTGCTGCATTATTATACTGAAAAGTGGTTTAGTTAATTTACTTTTGATAATCCAGTGAAGTAGTTGATAACAATGTATTCCTTCATTCCCTGTCCGTGTATCATGATTGACCAATGTGGGAGGTTCAAATTGATTTAAACCCATTAACAGTCTACAGTTAGTTCATTATATTAACCACTTTTACTGTTGGTTGAAGGGTCAACAAAGTGGTTTTGTTCACCTTTAAATCGGAAATCATCGGAAATGGTTTTTACTGGCCATTCCATGAGCATTTTCACCTAATGAATCAATTTGATGGTTTGATTGACCGGTAATCTGTCAATCTGTGTAATACTGTAATGAGTAATGAGTTATTATAATTCATTGAGTCTCAAGTAACCCAAGTATAGGCTGAGTAGGTTGAGTTCAAATGGCATTACTGTTAAGCTCAATTGGGAAATGGGAGGAACTCGACTCTTCTTATTGGTTACGATTGCTCTTCATCTTCTTCTTTCTTCTCTTTTCTTCACTTTTCTTCATCTTCTTTCTTATTTATCTTCTCTCTTTCTCTCTGTTCTTGCCCAATTTTCCTTATATTTTTATTTCTCAGTTTTGTTTTGTTTTTGATTGACAGACGTCGACTTGATCATCATCTTGATCATCTTCACCATCATCATCCAGTCACCTTTGACCCTTTCCTTTTATTCAGTTTACTTTGATTCACTTTGGATTTAATTGACTGTCAATGGTCAAAAGGATAAACTTGTTATTATGCTTATTACCAATTTGGATTTAGTGACCACAGATTTGAGGAAGAGCAATAACAGTAATCATAAAAGTTCATCAATGTCCACTGAGTCCAGATCCTCAGGAGGAACACCTCTTGTTAATAGCAACTCTAACAACACCAACAACACCAACAACTCTAGTAAATCAGACTCGTTAGCGAATAAACCATCAACTGATTTTTCAATTGATGCAATTATGGGCCGATCTAACAATTATTCAATTCAACAACAATTCAAGATTATGGATTACCATCACTATCATGGTAAAGGTAAGAATTCAAAAATTTACAGTTAAAGGGTGACAACAATAAATGGATTCGAGAGATGAAAGCTTAAAAAGCTATTGGTCATAGATGAATGAATAAAAATAGCTTTCATTGAGATTTCATCCCTCAAACCCATTTAAAATTGCAAATTTAAAATCAATTAATTTATGCAGCCTCTAAAATTGAGTTGCAAACATTTTGCATATCTTTAGTGCATATTGAGATAGTTCAAAATCAAGTAAAATTGAAAACATATCAACTAAAGGCGACTTTCATCAAATCTCAATTCATCGAATCGAGATTAAATATAAATTGTAAGAATCGTTGAAAGAAGATAAAAAGGTTTGATGTCACATCACGACATAGATAATGGCACATTTAGATTAAACATCACAACAAATCGTTCATGGAAGTCACCTTGAATTGAACAAAATGTAACAGTGAAAGCATTTCTCAGCTCAACTCATTATCCGAGTCATTTTCTTATCAAGCATTAGATTGATGAGTTATACCAATTAACTTTTTAAGAAATGGTCAATACTCAATACTTTCAGGGTTGTTAGCCCATAATTTAATGATTTGTCAAAGAATCATAATTGTGGTTGCTATAATTCACGAAATGTTGAGGTTCAAAGTTTTCAGACCGTTGGCCAAAATCAAGAGGCGATAAAATGAAAAAAGTTTAAACAGTTAATGCATTGTGATGTTTAGATGTTTTTGTTTTAGCTCCTTTGAAGTGTTTTTAAGCTTTAGCTCTAATGGGTTTAGTTGTTACAGGCCTAAACCACAGCGACAAATGTATCAAAGTTTTAATATTAATCTTGGAGACTTTACAGTCCATTATGTAGGCCACTTTATAAAAAACACACTTTAGCTAAAATTTTAATCTCGATTGGATAACTTTTGCTTTAAATAATCTGTTCACTTTTTACAAGCAAAATAAGGGATTAGTCGGCTTTTGGCCTTGCATATGTCAAAGGTGAAGCTGGCAAATTGTTACATTGAATTGAAAGGCAAATAAAAAACGGAAAAGGCTATTGAAAATGCCTTTTTTCACATTCAAGTTATAATATTGAATTTAAGAGTAACTCAATTATATTTGTTCAATTGTTCAACTCTGTTATTTTTTATCATTCCAATTGTTACCAATTGTATCTACATTAAGAAGAAGCTCATTTTCACTCCCTGAATCCTTAATTTTACTCCCACTTTCATCTAAATTGTAAAATCTCAGCTTTTCTTTTTCCTGCTTATTCTTTCGTATGTTAATCATAATAAGAAACATTGAATCTTTTATTATCACTTTGGAGTAGTTAATATATTAATACATTTGTTAATGCCTTAAAATGTGTGTAACAACGTGTGGTCCAGGCCATTATTTAGTTCATGTTTTTTTAGTTACATCCAAATGATACATCCAATTTGTAAAGCTTTAAGCAACTTTTAGCTTACCAGATTTGCACAAATATTATTGTTAACACAACTCAATTTCAATTGTTATTCAATGAGAAAGTGATTGAAAGGAAAGTAGCAAAAAAATCGAATCTCATTTGTTGAACAATCAAAAAGTGAATATCAAGTGTTATATAAATATTGAATATTTTTATATTGTTTGATTCACTTTTTTTGCTAACAATTTTGCATTTCCTAATAGACTCATCATTAGTATCGTTTACATTTATTAAGACATTATTATCATTTATTGGTAATAATATTGTTGTTAATGGAATCAAACTCGGTGAAATGTTATCTGTACTTTATTATGCTTATATTATTTATTAATCTATTCAATGGTGCTACTTGAGCTTTATATTATTTCTGTGTGCTGTCGCTTGTTGAATAATAATAAACATCTTGAGACAAGTTGAACTACATCTTGTTAGGCCGAGAAAAAAGCCCATTTATCAAGGTTGGTCTACCTTACAATTGGTTATTCAATTGATTAAGATTGACTATGATCAATAACAAAAGGTAGACCATTCAGTTTGATTTTTGGTCAAAAAGTGAAGTGAATCGCTTGCTTATTCACTTGGATCGATTGCGAATCATTGACTCTATTAGTAATGGCCTTATTGTTGGAAACTATGCGATAATAATCATAATAATAACTATTTTTTCATTTGTAGATTTTATAAAGCGAGACGAAGAGCATAGTTACGATGAAGAAGAGGAAATTGATGAGAAGCATAACAGCAAGGCTAAAAGGGCACGACGGAAAAGGACACAATTTAGTCAGGTATGTAGACTAAGGTGTTTAAATTATGGAAATGAAAACTGTTTTCTTAATTTTAATCATTATTTAAAGGACCAATTGGTTTATTTGGAGGGACTTTTTTGTGTTTGTCAATATCTTACTGTTGCTGAAAGGAGTAAGGTGGCTAAAGATTTATGCTTGTCTGAAACTCAGGTTAAAACGTGGTTCCAGAATCGACGGACCAAATCAAAAAGACAACGAAATACAATCCCAGAAAGCTCGATTCGTCAGCATCAACACCAGCAGCACGAATATCAACCTTTTAGTGCCCTCATGGTCACTCCAAGGAATGGTTTCACATTTCCTTCCAGTCTCAATTGAATAAGTAAAATCTGTTTGCTCATAAAATGGGTTTGCTGATTATACTAAAACAACGTTTTCCAGTTGCCAGCTTTAAAATCCAATCAACATTTTAACTTATTTATTCAATTTATCAGAATTTCTTGTAAAAAACATCAACTCGACAAAGAATTATCTCATTATCTCACAAAAATATTTTTTAATAGATGATTACAACTAGCTCATAAAACCCAGAAATATAATATAACTACGGTAAAAATAACACCCACTGCGGCAACTTTGGCATATTTTGACCTCAAATTTAATTGGTGCGCATCCTTTTTATATTTTGCAGACATCAACGACAGGTTACTCGCTTTATTGTCCAAATCTAAAAACAAAAGAAAATTTAATGTTACAAGTTTAGCTTGAAGATGGTGCTTTATCTGAGAGTTATAGTCAGAAGACACCAATTCATCCCTCAAGTTGAAAACATCATAAGCAATCACCATATGAGAAACCCTGCTATCCTAAGAATCATCTTTAAAAGCGAATTTTACGAAGTTAAAGTCACTAAGGATCTAGAAACTTTAAGGCTCGAGTTTAAAACAAAAAGTTGAAATCAAATAACTAACCTGATATAGCTACACCTCTATGCAAGACATCTTCAATATTTTGAACCATTATTTTCTGAACATCCTGTAATTCATTGTTTAATTGAGAAAGATTTCTTCTTGCTCGGGCATCCATGAACGATCTTTTAGCTTTCTGAATGTAAGTGTCAAATTCAATAAAACAGTAAGGACGCGTAGCACTTGAAATTTTGGGTCCATATTGATTAATAAATTCGTTTTGAAGATCCTCCAAATAACTAAAAGCGAGTCTTTTAGAGAAAGACTTTTCACATAAAACTAGATAGCAGACTCCATTTTCAATTGAATAACTGGAATGAGGAAAGAATATGAAATGAATTAGAAAATGGTTCTATAACAGGAATATTCAATTTATTTAACTGAGTAGCTGGAGTTACTTACTGAAATAGGTAATTGCCGGTTTCAAGGGACATTTGCTTTGGTGACTCATAGTTTAATTTGCGGAATAACATTTTAGCCTGATTTTGGTAATCAACCACATTCCTTCCCATCTGTAAAAATTAAAAAATAAAAGGCAATTAACTGAATGAGCCATACAAACAAATATTATGTCAAGTAATCTTACAAACATGTGATGCAGCCAGATAAACAAAGAATACTAACCTGACGATCATCTTGGACTGACGCTGCCAGTGGTAGACCATCAGATACACGGGCTATCATTGTCATGAGCACCATTTTGATCAAAGGTAATTAAAAGAAAACAAACAATCAAGCGAGTTGACGTGTAAGATTGTCTTACTATGTCAGCTCAACAAGCTCGTCAAGATATGGATCTAAGATCCAGATATTTTTATCAGATACTTGTATCGATATCAATTTGATGAAATGTTGTGGAAAAATTGATTTAGAAAAAGTTGTTTAGTTGTTAGTTGCAGCAAATTAACATTTGGTTCAATTTATCGACGAGTTTAATTGATTGGTTATTAAAAGAACTGGGTTTATTGAATATTAAACCCTTTTCCATAGACAAACCAGTTTAACATTTCTAGAAACAGAAGGCAGATGGAGCTTTATTGTGGTCGCATGGTGATCGGTAAATCCACAGTTTAAATTGATTCAGTGTTAATCATTACTCATATTATTTATAAATCTTGATCTAAATTATACAGAAAATTAAAATTACAATCGATAGTTTGTTTCCCTTCATGACTTTGAGGCTATTAATGCTATTAAAATGTAATTTTAAATTAAGAGTGTTATTAATAAATGTAGTATCAGCCTTTTATTTGGACCCTACTTGAGTTAAAATGGAAATAGTTTCAGGAATTTGAAATGAGATCGACATTGAATTCTGAGAAAGCGATCAAACGAATCTGAATTGTTTTCCTCATTTTTAAACTGAGAAATCAAAAAGAATCCGAGTTCGAGGCACAACCTAAAGTAATTAGCATTCCACAGATAAGAAACATTGAGCGTCAGCGCTCATTGAAAGTCTGGGTCTGAGCCAGACTGTCAGTAATATGGCAAGATGCACGTTCTGGACGATCGATCCTTCCGATCATTCAGTATTAATTAAGTTGTCCGTTCTAGGACATTGTCTTTCAGTATACGTAAAATGAATGAAAGTTGAGAACGATTAACTCTAAAAATTTCCAATAAACTACAATTATATAATAAATTAACTTAATCTTCCGGCATCATAGAAAATTAATCACATTGATCAAGTATAGTGCTACCTTGAGCTACAGGGTGGAATGACTAATTTCACAGTTTAAACAATCACCCAATCCAACCTTTTGTTTTCATGTGAAGGGGAATCACTAGATCAGACTAATTTTCATAACTTCAAAAAGTCAAAAACTCATAGTCTCAAAACTCAAACTCATCTTAGTATTTATAAAAGTTGACCGTTCTATTTGAACACATAAGGCAATTACTGTCCGTCCTAGGACAAATGCTGCAATCATTGGGAAATATTACCATACAATTAGCTTCACAATTTTTAGTATGGTCCAGAATGGACAACTTTATTAAGTAAGGTTCAATTTAAAAAGCTATACTGAACGGTAGTATTGTCCCAGAATGGAAAACATTCTAGGTTAGATGCTCTGTCTTGGAATAGACAACTGAATATACGGAATATACTGAATGATGTTATTGGTTTAGGATGGAAATCTTGTCATAGTAAGGAACGCCTGGCCCAGAAAATCAATTTGGTTCAGACCCGGATTTTGAATGACTACTAATGTTAATTTTGAAGTACCTATTGATTAAGTTTATATCAGGGTAGACTAGATGCAGTCCATTCTGGCAAGAGTTAGGCTCTGACCCAGTCACTAATCATGATAATACTTTAAAAATAAAAGTTAAACTAAATCAACTTTGAAAGTAAGAAAGTGAACGAACAGTGGGGTTGTCAAACAATTGAACATTTTTAATCTTGAAAAATGCTTCGTTCGAAAATATTTTTACAAAAAAATTGATAGAATCAGAAAACGTCAAAAATTCAGTTGATTGTTGGTGAAGGATTTTGGTAATTTCGATTTATTATCGTATTGGATCGCGAAGATTTTACATTTACTCAAGATTATTTTCAGATGAGTTTCTGCCATTTTGCTTGAATGACCGAGATGGACGAGTTAATTTACATCACCAATGACCAGTGGCTTGTTTTTATGTCAATCAAGCTGGACATAAAGTCAATTCATCTCTTGTTTGTGTTGAGAGACTGCAAGATTCGGCTTTATGTAAAAATTTTGAAACTAAATTGATCATCATCTAACTTTCCTCAAGCTTTATTATATTATAATATTATTACATGTGAGATGCTCTAATGAACAATATGATGCATTATTGTACTTCGTTTTTTAGTAATAAATAGTTATTGCGAATAATTAAGAGAAACCTTTATTGATTTAGAAATAATTGAAAATCATATTGAAACTAGTTATCTACTATTTGCTACTCATCTGCTAAAACCGAATATGTGAGTCTTTAATTTCCAAGTTAAAGGAATACTCATATTTTTGTTTTTGTTTTTAATTTGATCATTTTTTGATTATTTCGAGGTAATAGCCATTTAGGAACATAGTATCTTTAACCATTTGAATAATTTTATTTAAACTTATGAGTGAGTAGATAAACTATTACTCAAAAAATCGAATTTATTTGCTCGTCATGAACGAACTTGATTTGAAAAATAAGTATTAAGAAGCAATAACAATAGAAAAACATTTGATATCAATAACTTAAATAGAGTGATGTTTACAATAAATGTCAATTTAAACGTTGATTTCGAAATGTGAGTTAAGATCAATAATCATCGATTGGCAATCGCAAGTTGCAAAAGTTGTCTGTAGAAAAAAGAATAAAATGAAATTAGCAAATATTCTAGCATATTAAGTTAATTAGTTGGTTTATAATTACGTTCTGAGTTTAGCAGCTTTGCTTTTCATTTCTTTTTCGTAATCTTTGAGATCAGAAATCGCATTATAAATTTCATGACGAAAACCTTGAGGAATGGACCATCTTAGATACATAGCTTCCCATAAGACCTGGAACACAGAAAATTAATTTTGGTGTTATGATATCATTCTGAAAATAGTGGTAAAGAATTGCTTACAATGCTTTGTGGAGCAACAGAAGGCCAGATAACCGCCGCATTCGGTTCATAAGCTGGATTAAGATATTCACAAATCTTGTCCGGACGGTTGATGTACGACCAAAGTGAAACAGTTTTCTTTGATATTTCCAAAGATTTCCTCTGTTTGACACAATTTTCCAAAAACGTCCCAAATGGTGATGCATAAGCATGTTCAAATAACATTATCAAAAATTTTTCATTGAATTCAAATGAGCAAGGAAATTGATGATAAATTTGGTAAACACAATCTAGAAAAACCAGAAATATGGGGCTCTGTTCACGAGTTCGTGACGATGGAACTGTGTAAGCTCCATGTTTACACCTAGTAGCAAACGGGTGTCCACTTTGAAGCCATTCACGCTCAATAAGAGCTTCGAATCCATGAACTGTCCGACAATCCTGGTCCAAGATGACTTGCGCTAATGAGCATACTTGCAAAGTTGAATCCATCCCCTCAGAACCATGTACCAGAACAGACGCTTCTTAAAATACGAAGATAATACAATGAACATACATTCATTAACATAAATGATATCATTTGAAATTATTGATAAATTGTAGTTGCCAACCTTCCTGGTCAATGCACTGAGCCACCAAACAAGCACACATTAGAACATCTTTAATATGACTCAACCATCCACAAGATTCCAGACGAGAAAGAAACTTATCCATTGAACTCGAAGTTTCATTGCACACTAAAAAGGAAAATTTAAAAACAGTTTGAGTTACATTCAAAATAGTTTAAAATAAAATTTAACAGTACGTACATTCTATTAGTTTGCTTAGAGAGTCCAAAAGAGACGAGTGACGATCAATAGGCTTATGAACTCTCCTCCACAATGGATAATGTACTTCAGGCTCAAAACCTCCCCCTGAATAGAAAAGAGCAAAAGTTGGTGAATTCTTGTTGGAAAATTTTTGTTAAATGATAGAACCTTTGCTTCTCGCAAGTTGAGCTAGATTCTGTGTCCGAGTTTCAATGATGTATCCTCTTTTTTGTGATCCCAAAACTGTGTTTATCAATTTCTCATCTTCTTTGCATCTTTTTGAACTTGTTCCCACCATGGGTTGGCCACTTCTCATAATGGCTGCCTACAGTAAAAAATTATTAGTTCAAAACTGAAGAAGGTAGCATGAAAAATCCTTATTACCTTATTGCTTTTATGAAGATAACTGAGAACAGGGAATCTACCAAGACATCTAAAAGCAGCTATTCCAATGATTGTTTCATCGTTTATTGATTTGGGAACAATTACTGCTTCAGGGTATGATGGACATATCTAGAGAAATTTATGAATTTGAGGTACTATTCTAAGTTTTCTAGCTAAATATTATACTGAACTTATTCAACTAACCGTAAAATTTTTGTTGACATAACTGATTCTCCAAGCGTCAGAATACATCATTATCTTTGAAAATTCTTTCTCAATCTGGAATGCAAACCAGCCATCCTCAACTATTTCAAAGTTACATGGATAGTAGAAGGGATATAGCAATCGAGGATCATCCAAGTTGGATAAACAATCAATTGAGTTAGCAACATTGTTAAACTCGTCTTGGCCTCTAATGTCTAGCTGAATGATCTGAAAGTCTTTGCACTTTAGAGTAATACTTCCACCGGTCGGAGTAGCTTTCCTCTCAACAGCATCAACGATAGAATGAAGAAGCTAAAGAAATGAATGGAAGAAATGAGCAAAATTGGAAACATCAATAACTCTTGCAAGCTGAGTCAGAGTTAATAGCTGTCAGTATATTGAACCGGTAAAACATTAACATGATATTCACATATTGTAAACCAGATTTTATGACGATAAAAATGATGAACATACCCAAAGCTCATCACCATCGTTTTTTCTAGATGAAACCAGCAGTTGATGACTTGTTATACATAAAGCACACTCAATAGGCTCACAGAAGGGTCTATGCAGAATAACATTTTCAAGTTTGGTTGTTTTGATTAGCTCAGCGAACTCCATTAAATGTTCGATGATAAGTGTTTTATTGATTGTATTAACCAGGTAAAGGTTTAAGTGATGCTAATCATCAAAACTAAATTGAAATTATCACTGTCGATGAAAAGAAATTTATTAAATTATTTTTTTAAAGGACAACAACCAAAGAAGAATATACATATGGCAAGAAAATAGAAGAAAATAGTGAGAGGTATCACTTTTACTTGAAAAAAACATGAATACAGAATGAAATAATCTCTTACCTTACCAAAACATACAATTATAGCTGCTGGATGGTCTATATTTTTAATTCATCTATTAAATTGATAAATAGAGCACATGTGATTAAGGTTAACGCCTTTAATACTTGAGGTTACAAAATACAAGGTAACTTAAGTTGATAACAGATTGAAACATAACAGAGGGTCTACTGCTCTGTGTATGTGTTAGTTTCTGGTGAGTCAATTCAGCATAACATTACCATTTTTTTCTAGTTAAGGCTTTTTAATTTCTCGCTTTTTATCTGCTAAGTCAATCAGCTAATTAATTAAACTATACGTGTAAGCTATTCAATCTATATTGCTGGAATTTTCTTATGGATTGTTCCAAGCAATATCTCACCTTTACTCTTTTAATGTCAATCAAATCGTTTTTCCCATCGGAAGGAAACCTTTTTTATCTGATAATAATTTACTTTTAATATTTATTTCAATATCCGTAAATGATACTCTTCGTATAATAAATAATGCTAAAAACTTAAAATTGTTTCACCTTGATCAATAAAAATTTAAAATTAAACAAATCTTTCTTAATATAAAGAACTATCTAGAAATAAAAATAAGAGCACAAAATCTGAAATAATAATGAAATTGATGATTTTATTTGATGATACAGACAAATGACAATGTAATGATGTTTATGATATAATTTTAAATTTTATGATGCATTTTATGAACATGAGTTTTAACAACGTAAATTAATCAGTTCATTTTTTTGTATAGTAAGATAAAATTGATAATCATCACAAGAGATTACTCCAAAGCAGCTGTTTTGTAGATTCACTAAGATTCTCTGGGAATTTAATATCAAACCCTATTATCAAATCACCCCTACGATTTGGTTCTTTAGGATAAGGTAAACCTTGACCAGACAGCCTTCGAGTAGTTTTTGGGTTAACAATATCCGTTAATTTGAGATCAACTTTGGTGCCGAGTAATGTTGGTACTTTAATAGAAGTTCCGCATAAAGCCTGTGAGATAAAAAGATAAGATTGAATTTAGTATTAGATTCAATTTAAATGAGCACGCAATATTTAGAGAGTGAGCAAGAATAAGTGACGAAAGAGGGGAAAAGGATATAGGGGATGAGGGAGAGTGGATATACAACTGAAGAAAGTTCGGGAAACTCTCAATGAGATTCTTCCAGTAACAGAAAATTAGATTTAGAAATAGTATACTTACTTCTCTAAGAGAAATTTTGGCGGTATACTTTATATCTGCTCCTTCTCTTTTAAATAATGGATGGGGTTTATCTCTTATAATAAATACAATATCTGCAGGAATGCTATTCATTTTTTGGTCTCCTTCCCTTTGGAAAGTTATCTTTGTACCAGCTTTCCATCCTGGTTTAATATTAACACTTAAAATTTTATCTTCTTGTCTGTAAGATTTACCATCAGGACTGATGACTTTACGTGTAATTTTCATTCGTTTAGTAGTTCCTTTAAGTAATTCTTCAAGAGTTACATATAAATCATGTTCAACAGGAGGATCTTGTTCAGGGGGACGACGTCTATTTACACCGGATGTTCCTCCATTAGTGAAGGACTGAGTTCTGAAACCGTTACCTCCGCATTGAGTTTGTCTAAACATTCCACCAGGGAAACCATTAGAACCATCAATGTCCATCATATCATCATGACCTCCCAATCCTCCCATTCTAAAAAAATAAGACACGAAAGAAAAAGAAATCCATGAGTATTGTGAAATATACAAAAAATCGATAGAAGGAAACCTTTCCAGAAGAGCTGAGATAGAAAAGAATTTAAAAGTAAAATCAAGGTTGATTAAATAAATCAACTTACCCGAATAATACTTCAAAAGGATTGGAGGCACCGAAAAATTGTTCAAACGTCGCCCTTGGATCTCCAGTATAAACATAAGAGAATCCAGAGCCGTTAGGCATTCCATCTGGACCACCAGTCGTACCAGCACCAGATTTCAAACCTTCTTCGCCAACCATATCGTAAAGCCTTCTTTTTTCTTTGTCAGACAACACATCATAGGCTTCAGCGATTTCTTTGAACTTCTCTTCGGCTCCGGCCGCTTTATTCTTATCCGGATGATATTTAAGGGCCATCTTTTTGTAAGCCTTTTTGATATCATCGTCGTTTGCATCTTTGGATATTCCTAAAATTTTGTAATAATCTTTACCCATTATGAAAAATGAAGATCACAAACCACAAACAAATAATAACTAATTTGACGTAAACAATAATATTTTACTGATTAATGCAATAAAATTTCATCAATGTTCAATTCTTGACTGAAGAGTCCTGAAAGGTTACCAATTTATATATAGAGGGCGCAAATTTTCCAGAATTTTCTGGATTTTCTTTCTGGAAATTTCAAGAAGTAAATAAAGTTGAGTTTGCTCTACATGCTGTAAGAGGTCGCTGTGAAGAAACTTGTCAAACTTAAAAAGGGTTCCCATTGTAAACATTATCAAAAAGAAAAGCCTTTCAACTTTAAATCATGGTTTGTAATGTGATATGATATTCTTCATTTACAAGCAAAGCAATAATCATTCGGCTTTAACCTGAAGATTAACAAAATGATTAACACTTCAGCTAATAGAATAATTACATTATAGTTATTATAGTGAGTTACCAGTAATTGCGACTCACTAGTAACAAAAACTACTTTTGAGCTAATGTTTCCCAATTAGTCATTGGTTAATTTCAAAATCTAAATGGCTTAATAGACGATCAGAGAACAGATATCCTGGTGAAAATTTTAAAAATATCTAATTTTAATTTAGTGTTGTGAAACTCCAATGCATGATGATCACATTCACAGAAACATTTGAATGTAAACAATTCATGTAAGGGGCCGTATATAAATTTAGTCGCAATATCAAGACTTGCCATTTTCAAGGAAACTGATAAAAAGAGGGAATTTTGTCAAGTTCACAAATTAATAAGGTTACAAAATGGATCTATGTGGAGAATCCGACAAAAAAGATAAAAATGAACTTTAAGGACTTCTAACCAGTTTTATAGCCACCAGATAAACGTTTGAGGTGAAGAACGGCTGACGTAAGAAGACTTAGGTTCAACCAACAGTTACAACTAGTTAACAAAGGTTAAAAAATGAAGACAAATTTCCATAGCTCACTTTATATAATCGTCATAATCGACCTACTATTAGATTAAGCTGGTTGAATAAAGAGCTTTCAATCTTTTACTTGTTGTTCTCGTTCGCGTTCTTGTCTGATGTTTGTTTTGATAATCAGATAGAAAACTTTAATAACCTTGTTACTTTCACTAAACAAGGGTTTACTTACTCAACAGGCTAGACAATTCATGTAACCAAAATACCTTGTATTTGTATGATTCGGGTAATAAGATTCTGGTTAAAAATAGATTGTCCTTGATACCCTAGACAATGTCTCTGAGTGCCTACACTTTATTTATGAAAAAATCCATAATCTCGTTAATCGCGGTTAACAATGTGTCAAAAATAATTAAACTTACAATCAAAAATAGATGCTTTCGTTGTTTTATTGAATGACTTTGATTATTAAATATCCTTATAAACGTAAAGTATATTAAATGAGTTATCACGTTATTAATTGAGTTTCTGGTTGAAGTCATCATTTTTAGTTTCAAGTGTTTATTGAAAATTATAAGTTAAACAGTAATTGGGCACTCTAATATAAAAAGTGTCCTATGGTTGTTAGTTAACTAAATCAAGATTTTTAAGTAAAAATTGTTAAATAATTTGAGTGTAAAAATCAGATAAAATGTAGAGGAAAGGAATCAACTACCAGTTCGTCGTCACAGATCATCTCGGATGATTATCGGGACCATTGAGTTGATGTCTAGTCAACCAGTTTAAATGGCGTGTAAAGTTGGTCTCGACTCATTCAGCAATCATTTGTCAGCTTGTTGTCGCAGTTGTTCTCGGATGACCATAAGCATCTCTGAGTTGGTATCTGACCAATCAGTTCCATCTCTTGCAAGGATACGGCGATTCCCAGTACGCAATAATTCCTGAGCCAGTTCTTTATTTTGCGTGAATTTCAACCAATTGGACTTGAAAGCCACACCAGTTTTGTATTTTTCCCATTCACCTATGTTATTTTTGTAGTCTTCATCAGGCACATAACCATCTATGGTAGGATTCTTGGAGACTCTCACCATTTCGGCCCATTCAGGTCCACTCAAAACCCCGGCTCTCTTACTTTTATAATAGTTTTGAGCCGAGCCATAGGCTTTATCTGTAACTATTTGGTTTGGAGATTGGTAAGCATAATCAAGAGGATGGCCAGCTGTAATGTATTTTATCTTAGCACCATTATCAATATCCAATTTCTTGTAGGCCTGATGCAATGCATCTTCTGTCACGAAAAACGATGACATATCAGGGCTGCTCATTTTAAGTTGATGTTGTTGTTATTGAAAATATTAAGTTGGTAAAAACAAGTAATTTGTCAAGTTCACAATAAAAAATAGATTCACAAATTAATAAGATTAAAAAACTGTTTCGTTGATGTTGATAGTCCAAGAACCCAGGCGAAAATGAATTTTTAACTTTTCGTTGAGTCTTTTATGCCACTGACAGAGTGAGCACCTGACTCCTTTTCATCAACTAGTTAGCAGTGGTTAGGAAATGCAGGGAGGTTTCAATGGTTAACGGTTTCCTTGATGTTGCAAGGGAGACCAGACACTCACTCAATTCTGATTCAAGCTTGTTACTTTGTTGCTTCATAATGCAAGTGTTAACCCAGAAGTGTACAATGTTGCCAAGTTCACCATGAAGAAGCAAGCATCATAAGTACAATATATTATATAATAATATAATGAAATCGTAACAGCAAAAGTGAATAAGTTTCTTTTGAGCTGACAATAATTTGACTGCAAGATACTCATTTTGAATTTTTACCAATGTTAAAGGCCAAATCAGTGCTACGCTTACCCTATCGATCTTTGTTGTTATTATTAGTGTTTTTGGGCGCCACTAAATTAGTTTTTAAAGGATTTTTCACAAGTTTTCCACTTTCACCTTGTTCAGCTCCAAATAAAATAATTGCAATTTATTTTGATCATCAACGCTAATGAGTTCATCAATGCTTAAAAATTGTTATTGTCTCAGATAATAGAATGGTTTGAGACATAATACCCGTTTTATAATACTAATATTCACCCTCTATCAGGTTAAAGTTTTGGACAAATAAATATTGATAAAATGGTTTTTCAATTTATCAACAATTTGATATAATCAACTGATTTTTTTCTGATTACCCAACATTTTCAATGTACATTAACTGTGAGACAGAAAAAGAGTATCATACAAGGTTATGGCAATGAGATCTGACATTGTGAGTGAAATGGGAATCAGTTGGGTGAATGTCGATGTCGAGCAAAACTGAAGCAGATGATATATCTAGACGATTTGTTACAAATAATTCACCTTTCGGTAATTCATAATTACGATTTTCAAATGTACCTTGACCAAAAGAAACTGCAGAAACGATAAAATTAAGATGAAAATCGTAATGAAATAGATATAAAATTTGATTTCAATTTACTAACTACTCAACAATAAATGAGGCTATTGTGCATCAAATATAAAACCATCATCCATTGTTCATTTAACCAATGCTTGATGGAAACCATAGACTCGTTGGAAAGAAACACACGAACAAACGTCGCAATGTTACTAAAGGTCCTGATGGGTAAACTTCACGACATTTTTGCAGGATGAATCCACAATAATTATTACAAACTAACCCCGATTTAGAGTAAAGGTCAAACACATCAAAAAGCGTAAGAAGGGCCTGATATGAAAGATCCAACTTATTGATATTAATAGATGTAAAATAAGATGAAGAATTTTTCACTTCTATATTAATACTACTGTAAGTTGCAGAATCTGAAGACCGAAAAGTGGCAGTTAAAACACTTGTTGCAGGGTTCTCCGAAAGATCTGCTTAACAAGAATCAGTGATAATTTTTAGTTTAACTGGAAACTTTTCATTAATAATGCATTGATGCTTTATGTATAAACTTCATCTAACTTTAGTGTTAAAAACAAAAGTATAAAATGTTGTTTAACTTCAGTAAAACATTCAAGTTAATGAAGACCTTTAATCTTGTCGTTCAGTTCGTCGTCTTAGATCTTCACGGATGATCATCAGGATTTTTGCCGTTATAACTGGCCAGTCTTTATTTCGTCTAGCTGTCCCTGTCCAATGTTCAATGTACTAAACTCTTCATTTAGCGAACCTTCATCAAAGTACATTGTTGAAATATCGAACATCATGGGCACAAATTTTGCACATTTTTTTTCAAATTATTGACTTATCAAAGATTGACTTTACAAGTAAGAACGAGATGAACAATGAATTTATTTATTGAAAACGAAGGATTTATATATACTCCAAACAATAAAGGTCCATCAAACTCTTGATGGGTTACTAATACACTGATGGTTATAAATTTTACATGAATCGAAAATAGATAACACTTGAACCCCATCAGAAAAATTAGCTAGTGATTATCTGGATAACACCCTGAACCATCAAAGATTTAATTGTCTCAGGTTAATCACATTGATGTGGTGGAACTGAGCCGAATGGGATATTGGTTTACGTCAACTTTAAGTTTTTGTTTAAATAATAAGGATTTGCAAAATTACTTCCTATTCGTTCTGACTGGAGAGCTATCAAAGGTTTTTGCTACCATTCATATACTATGACCTGCTAATTTATTCGAATCAAATATTTTTCTCAGCTTAAATACTTATTTATTGAATGTTTCATGTTACAACAAAAAGAACAAATTCTTAGATTCTTTTCATCTTTAATTTCATTTCGTTACAATAGTGTTATACTAGTGTGTCCAACAATAACCGACAAATAAGGGGCAGCTCGGTTCAAGACAAATGTTGATAAAAATGTGGACAAAAATGTTATTAAAGATAAAATTTTTGTGACGTCACAAATTTTACAACGATTCGGTTTACAATTACTTTATTATTTCAAAATAGGGGTGCGGGCCGCAGTGGCTCCACTGTTCGCTTCTACCACGAACTACAATAGTGTATCTTATTACATATTCATTTTTACAAACAAATGCTTGTTTTACAATATTCAAGAGAGGAAAGACAGAAGAGAAGAGAAAGAGAGGAGAAACCAAGGGTCAGAGAGAGACTCGTTGCATGTTACATGTATGATAAACAGACACTCTGACCAGAGCCCCAATTTTTATCCACATTTGAATCATGCGCTTGCATTGAAACCTTATCACAAAAATTTTATCTTAAAATTTTATTTGATTAAAAAATCAACATTAGAATAAGTTTTAAGACAACATTTTAATCAAAATAGGCGTTTAATCTAAATAATTACTTAACCCGAACTGCCCTTAGGTAACCAAAAAAGTAATTTGAGTAAAAGCAGCATCGCAATAAAAGATTATAACTTTTTAACCATTTATTTTATTCAATCAAAATAGTTACTATTACGATCAACGACCTTTGACCATCTTTCCTTCAATTTTGCAATTCCATCAACCCAGAAATCTGATTGCCGTGAGTCGATACAGGCCACAACAGCATTATGAAGATTGCTAGCGATATCGAATTTTTTACCTCTGAAATCATTTGACATCAATAAAAAAGGCGGTAGTCAGAAGGAGCGAGGTCAGGGGAATATGATGGGGGGGGGGTAAAACTTCTCAAATCAAATCGGTCAGTTTTTCCTTGACCATTCTCGAAGCGTGTGGCCTAGCATTGTCATGCAAGTAAACAACTTTTGACCAATGCAGGCCACTTTTTCTTCAATTCTTCATTGACTCTCATGAGTTGCTGAGCATAGAGGTTAGAGTTGACCGTTTGACCTTCATCCAACAACTTGTAGTGCCCCCCTTGGACACAACCAAATACAGAGCATAACCTTTTTTTGATGTATCGAGGGCTTGGCAGTTGATAACGATAGTTGACTTTGGTCAATCCAAGCATATTGCCTGCTAACACTGTGGTAGACAATCCATTTTTCGTCACTTGTCATGAGACGAACCAAAAACGGGTCATTTTCCTCACGCAAAAGTAGCGACCCAATCAACATAGCTGAGTCAACGACGAGTCAGAAAGGGACCTTCTCTACCAAATGAGTAAATGTTTATCCAAAAATTTTTGAATGATTTTGACTCAATTTAGACGTCTATTGAGTCAAAATTGAGCAGTTTTGACAAATTTTTACCACCGATTTTGAATAAATTTTGAATCAAATAGCAAGTTCTCGAACACAGAACAACTATTTTTGTCTCAAAACTTTATTTTTCACATATCATAGAAGTCTTCAATGTGCATGGTAAATCTTTGATCTTCATTCCATGCATTTAGTTATAGGATGTCGTAATACAGCATTTCTCAATGACTTTAGACAAGTTCCCACAATGTTTAGTCGGCTTCTCAAAATGTTTAGACAAAATCTTAAGCCGGTCGTAAAACCAGTCACTCTACTCAAAATGTTTCGACAGTTCTCATATTGTTTAGTCAAGTTCTCAGAATATTTAGACAAAAGGGTTTTTTAAATTGTTAATTGTTTATTGGTTGTTTTTGAAAACAACATTTTTCCATATTACTGAAATAGTTTGAACAATGTTGATCAGTAATAATCATTGAACTATTGTTTATCATTAAATATATTAGGTATGGGAATAAGTTCCCGGCTTTTTTCGAAGAGGGTTCCAGTTCCATCGGTTCTGATATTCAGTAACCTTTAAGTAACAGTTTTTTCTGATAGAGCATGTTGTGAACTATTTACAGCAAAAAAAACCAGATTTGATTCGATTCTTTTAAGGGGTCAAAATATCGATTTCAAATGACTATTTTCGACCTGAAAAATAAGGTTTTGCGGGGATTGTTCTCGCGTGGTTTTTTTCGAGAGTAATTAGCAGGGAACTGTTCCAATCTAATCAAAAAACCTTGCTGAATACGCTCCGTCATATTTCACAGGTAAAATCCTACGTTAAGAAGGCCAAAAAACGAAGTCTTGAAATCGCTTCAAAAAACGGTTTTGGCCTCAAAAAAGTGACCTTTTCCCTATAAACTTTCAGCACCTAACGAAAACGATTCCTTTAGCAGGTCAAAACATAATCTGATGTGAATGAGTACCAGAAGAGCGAAAATGGAAAAAAGAGCTGTAAAATTTTCTGAAAAAAGCCGGGAACTTATTCCCATACCTAATAATTCATCTTCAGTGGTACATTCAGATCTTTTGATTGCATTTTTCCATTGCGAAAATAAATGTTCAATTGGATTCAACATAGGTGAATAAGGAGGAAGAAATACCTGATGATGACTTTTCTGTTAAATAATTGTTTGATGAGATCAGTTTTGTGAAAATTAACATTGTCTATCACAACATAAGCATTAGTTATTTGGTTTTGATCGAAATGAACAAATAATTGATTAATGAATACATGAAAATCTTCACCATTGTAAGGTGTATTTACGATTTCAAAAAAGAACAGAGAGTTAGCCGCTCAAACAGAATAATTTTTTCCTCGAACAGTTTTCACTTTTGCTTGCGCTCGTTCTTCTCGCTTAGATCGACCATAATTTGTTCGCGAATTTACTTGGATCCCGAATTCATTGACAAAAAATATTTTATTCCTATAAGGGATCATTGAAATGAATTTGTGAGGATATTCTAATCGCAATTGGATTGTTCTTTCATCATTTCTTCTTTCAGGAATCAAAGAAACTCTTTTAACTGAATAAAAAATCCTTTGATTGCTCTATCAATCACAGAAATTGGAACATTTTTTGCAAAAGTTGCATTCAATTTCTTCTGAACATAAACTAATGTCAAGCTCACATTTTCATCAATCCAATTGCGAATCGCAGCACGTTCGTTTTCATTTGAAATACTTGATCACTCTTTGTTTAATTTCTTGGCCACTCGCCCTTCTTTTTTCCAAACATTTTCAATTGAATATAATGTTGTCCTTTTTATCCCAAATGTTTCAATAATTTTATCCTTTGGCAAACCATTTGATAGAGCACTGACAATTCTTGATCTGATATCATCACTAATTTTTACATAAGATCCTCTAATGGTACTATTTTCAGACATTTTGATGAAAAAAACAAATTTTAAATTCAACTTTTTGTGTTTTAAACTTGCATTTATTTCAACTCTTTGAATTTTGTCTAAATATTCTGAGAACTTGACTAAAAAATATGAGAACTGTCGAAACATTCTGAAAAGAGTGACTGGTTTCACGACCGGCTTAAGATTTTGTCTGAACATTTTGAGAAGCCGACTAAACATTGTGGGAACTTTTCTAAAGTCATTGAGAAATGCTGTATTTAAATATTGAGATATAAGATGAAGATTCATCTTATATAACTGATGTTATAATCCTCTTTAATAATAACATTTAATAAACACGAGTTATTATTTATGAGAATTATGAGTCACCATGAATATAATAGATATAAGAAAAAAGTTTATCTTATCTTACATCACTCTGTACTGATTAAATGCAATTTAATTAAACTGTTAAATTGTTTAATCTCATATTTAAGAAGAATGGTTAATATACACGGTTAACAGGCACAGTTAACAAGCACAGTGGCCACATATCTATGATTATTTAGTTACACCAGTAAATTGTTCACCTTTAGATGAACCACTTTCAATCGTGACACCTGTGATGTGTACCATGTGATATTTGTTAAGCAACGGAAAAATTCAATTCTAATCAATCTTTAATATCACTGGTTGTGTCCACTGATATCATTAGTGCTTGCCCCTTCTAACGTCGTGATGTAAATCAGTTAACTAACATTTACTCGCAGTTATATGTTTAAACAAACTCGGGCTCCGCCCTCGTTAGTAAACCATATAACTTCTCGTTGCAGTTAGTTAAATAATACTTACGTCACAGATGTAGTAATTTTTTTCAATTATAACATCTAATAAACACGAGTTGTTATTTATAAGAATAAAGAACTACCAAGAATATATATGATCTAATTTCAAAGTTTTATTAACTAGTATACAAATGCTAATGATAGCAAATTCTCAGAACGAATAATTGATCAGCTTTCAAAGCGTCAATATCCCAGGCATTATTTATTTGGTCTTCCGGGGCATTGGAACTCTGATCTTCACTATCTTCGGCGTCACTTTCCTTTTCTCTATTCTTTGAACCCTTCTTTTATCATGTTTGTGTTCTTAGAACAAAGTTCTTTTATTATTCTTGATCTTGATCGTAAATGGGTAAAGGTAATTTTAACTTTAGAAATACCATTTCTTAGTTTTCTCTTCTAGTTTTTCCGATTTCTAATTTATTTCTTAATTCTTTACCTACTTTATATGTGCAGTCCTTAATAGGAAGATAAAACAAGCAAAGAAAATGAAAGATCTTAGATCAAACAGATCAACTCCACCGTTTTAAAAAAAATTCAAACTGCTTATTTGATAAATGTAAAAAGGCTACGGTCACCGAAGAAGATCCTGATAGCGAGTAAATGGAATTCTCGCAAGAAATTAAACCAATGGAAATTATTTCTGTTTCTTATATCTCTTATTATTTTTTCTATCAAAAATACAAATATAAAAAGTTTTACAAAATGATTTTTGCAACGTTCCATGTTCATCTCTTTTTATTACAAATATCTTAGAACAATATTTTTTGAAATAATAAAAAACTATGAATTGTTAAAAAAGATTCTATTTAGATTAATTTTGGCATAAAAAAAATTTGATTCACTAAACCATCAATTTTGGAGTCAAAAACGACTCCAAAAAAATCTTTTTCATTCAACAAAAAATATTGGGGAAAGGCTGATTGAAGCACAATATAAGATGAACCAGACTGAAATGATCGTAAAAATTGATTGCATATTGTTCAGCATAGTTAAATCTATGGTAATTATTTGATTCCCACACTGATCATATTTCTGATTGTTTTTATTTAATCATTAATTGAATCATATGCTTTTACTCAAATTACTTTTTTGGCAACTTAATTATTGAAGCTGCTGAGCTAATATAATGATGTAACTGCGTGAAGATCACAATTTTATTAATGTAAAAATGAAAAGAGAAAAACGATTTTCAGGATTCAGGGCTTTAAATGATGGCAGAGATGCTAATCATACATGTAGGTTTAATCGGCATAATTATCACTAGATCCAAGTGAAATAGTGCCTTTTCTTTTTCTTTTTTTTTGTTGGCTTTTTTCTTTTGCTTTGGACTTTTTCTCAATCGAAACTTCGCCAAATCCTCTTATCCAGTGATGCTTAATAAAATGCTCTTTGAAATGCTGAGTGTTGTAATTTTTGTAATCAGGACAATAAAAGCACACATATTAGATCATCCGGTAATGTGTTCCCTTGTTATGATGCGCCGGTTTTTGACAGATGCGCAAGTAATTCTTGGTTGCCCATACCCGACGGGTTTTAGGACTTTCGAAATGATTGCTAATTAACTAGTACTCTAACAAATTTACAGACTGAAGGGGAAGGACGGTGAACCTGATGCCCGAGGTACTATCTATGAACCAGTTGACGCAATTATTTTGGCAGGAGATCTGAACATACAAAATGCGTACTACAGGAGAGGAGAGAAGACAAAGCAAACAATGCAATTATGTCACATTCTGATAAATTGTGGATTGACGCCTCTAGAATTCACGGATACTGAACGAAAACATGAAATTGATTACATTTGTGTATCGGAGGAATTTGAATTAGCGAAAAGAATTTCTATACCAACGCCAACATATGATAGATCCGATCACCTACCGATATCGGCTATTTATATTGAGGAGTTAACTCCGAAAGATAAACTATTAAAGGTAAAATATCTTTTTTAGATCAGAAAAAAGAAGCAGAGAGTGAGCTTGCTGCGAAGAGTAACCTAACCTAACCTAACCTAACAACTTGCCTAAACCATTGGAAAGCATCTTAAACATTCCTCTCTACAACTCCGCACGTTTTTCGCCTGTAGAAATTGTTGACACTGTCCTGACAGTACTATCATCGTACTGCTGAAGGGATGGGGTTTAGTAAACACGAAGTGCTCATCTTCAAAGTGAAAATAATTAATTTTTGATAAATTCAAATAAATTGGTAAACAAATAACATTTTCATTAAACTTAATAATTTATTTATCATTGCTCAATTTCAATTATTTCACGCCTAGAATCCCACTATTTTCCATAACTTGTTGTTAGTGGGTCATTTTTACGTCGCAACGCACAATGAGGTCTTTTTACTTCTCCTTTAACAATTGTAGGGTTAATGTGCACAATAATCAACCTCTTGTTTGGTCTGCTGTACGGGCAATATGGACATTTATACAGTTTTTTACTTTGCGCGCACTGTAAATGTGAATAAATAGCTTTTAGTATTTGTAATATCAACATTATTCGAACTCACTTTTTCTGTGGATGCAATGAATCGGCTGTTAACTGCTGTGAAATTGTTGATGCTACAACTTCTTTCTGTTTTTCAATAATTTCGATTGCTTGACTGAAGAAAGAAAAAAATATGTACACTAGTGGTCAGGGTTAAGTTAATAAAAGATGAGATTTTTTTCATAGTCGCCATCTAACAAGAAATAAAAGTACCATCAGAATCGAACTCTTAAAGTTACTAAATTTCCGTTTTTTATTACTTGCTCTAGTTATGGTTATATTAACTAAAATATTGATTAAATTGAGTTGAATTATTTTTTTTTCGTTTATTTAAAATTAATTTAAATGTCGAAGTTAAAGTTATCTACAAAATTAAATATTATTCAAGAGCTTCAGACTACAAAAGGAAAACAATTAGCTTCAAAATATAATGTTACTGGAGCCGCTATAACCAAGATTAAACAACACAAAAAATTGAAAAATTTGACAACTGACTCAATTGGTGATTTAAATCGCTTCAGATTTAAAAATCATGATTTATATCAAGAAATCGACAATGAAATCATGGAATTTGTTAATAAGTGTAATACAAAAGGATTCCCTGTTTCAAGACGGCTAATTCAACAAAAAGCACGACATTTATCAGTAATCAAAGGAATAGTTGGATTCAAAGCCAGTGATTCCTGGTTTAAGTTGATGAAAAAAAGATGTAATTTAAATTATAATAAGGCCAAAGGTGAATCTAAATCAGTTGATATTGAAGTAGTCAATAGATGGATGAACTTAGAATTACCAACAATAATTGATGAATTTAAAGATTTTGAAATTTGGAATTGCGACGAAACTGGCCTTCAATATAAGGCCATTCGTCAGTGGTCTTATTTCGTCCAAAATGCTGATAAAAAAGGGATTAAATTAATTAAATCTAGAATTTCAATTTTATTTGCTGTCAGCTCAAATGGCGAGAAGAAAAGGCCCCTCATTATTGGACCAAGTGCTCGACCTCATTCATTCGGTGAGATTCTGCATAATACTGACCAGCTAGGAATTGATTATTATTATAATAAAAAGAGTTGGATGACTACAAAAATATTTACTGATTGGCTATTGAATTGGGATGAAGAGCTCAATGGAACTGGAAGAAAAGTGCTACTTTTTTGTGATAATGTTGGTACCCATAAAGATGATAATTTAAATTTGATTAATATAATGATTATTAAGTTACCCAAAAAAACTACCTCAGTTTTACAGCCATTAGATGCTGGAATCATTGCTAATTTCAAGCATCATTATTATTGTAATTTAAATGAATTTTTGATTGATTTATTGAATGTTGATGAAAATATTGAAAATTTACTGAATTCGATCAATTTGCTTCAAGCAACAAGATGGGTTGTTAATGCTTGGAATCAAGTAAATCGTGTAACAATAATAAATTGTTTCACTAAATGCCTCTAGAAATTCGATATGAATCCTATCAAAATTAATAAATTGTTGTATTTTTTAGATTTATTTCCAGATTTTGTTAATTTAATTCTGAATTTTTTTGGTATCTTTCTGGTTTTTCAGTTTTCCGATTTTTTTTCTGATTTTTCAATGAATTTATTTAAAATTATTATTTCATTATTACTGTCAATTAAACCTAATTTAATTTAAATAATTGCCGTGCCTATTGGATTCGAACTTGAGATGTCCTGGTTGAAGCCGGACAACATATCTCCGGACTAATTATTCAATTAAATTTATGAATTTTAATTTTTAATTTCACATTAAAAATTTTTATTTTCTTAAAATTACTTCAGAGGGCGACACATGAAAATTAACTTAACCCTGACCCTTTTTTATTAACTTAACTCTGACTACTAGTGTATTATGAAATATTAACATTAGTTGAACTTACTTATTCTGTGTTTGTTGTTGCTGTTTTTTGACGTCGTTCGTCAAATATTTTGAAACAATAAGAGAAGCAAAATGGCAAACAAAGGGTCCACAATCATTATTATTTTGTTGTCTAGGTATGCCACTTTGATTTAAATAAGTAAAAGCAATATTTGGGTGGTTTTTTTCATAATTTCTCGAAAATCTGTTAGAACAACTGGTCTTTGTGTATAAATTGAGTCATAAAGATTGATTTTTCTAAGTTTTGGTTCAATCACTATTAGAGAAAGATGTTAACTTTCTTCATGAAAACAAGGGATGAAAATAAGATCAAATTTGAACATGTCTTCAAGTTTGTACTGGCGAAGAGATTTAGATTTGTCGTATATATGATAAAAAATACAATCCAACACAATTTGTCTTTGGGCTCAAAATCTTATCAACTGTTCAAGTAGACATTGAAAATGAAATCATGGCGTAAATGCAAAAAACGCAAGTTTCTGGCGTTTTGTTGCGTTTTCATGCGTAGCAAAATGAGCATGAAACGCAATTCAGTGTAGACTTTTTTATTCGACTGGGTTTGCTTTGCTTAGTAGATGTTTATGAGAAACGCCTCAAATAATAGAAAAGGTTAAAACATCTGCCGGTAAAATGAATTGCTTATAAAACATTCATCAGCATCCAATTTGTTTACCCATTTCTTGCACAAAAATATAATCATTTAGAATGAATAATTTTTCACCTGCTTGTCAGGTTAAAGTTTTGGACGAATAAATATTGATAAACTTTTTTCATTTATTCAACAATTTGATATAATCAACTGATTTTTTTCTGGATACACAACATTTACATTTCAATGTACATTAACCGTGAGACAGAAAAAGAGTATCGTTTATGTATAATAAATAACAAGGTTATGGCAATGAGATCTGACAATGTGAGTGAAATGGGAATCAGTTGGGTGGGCAGTTTGTGGAAACATAGTTCTAATAGATATTAATAATCATCTTATTTATAGTATTCGCTTGTAGAGAAGAATACTTGTTTGATTTTGATAGTGCGACTATTAAACCCAGCCATTACCAGTTAAACCAAGAGGATGACAGTGAAATTCATTGTGATCATTTTGATGGTAACTCAGTTGGTGTCCAAAGGCTAAGCTGGTTCTCACAAGGTTACCATGATTACGAACCATTGCTGGTCTGGAAGACGATGCAGAAGATGAAGATGAATTGTGTCGATGTCGAGCAAAAACTGAAACAGCGGATGAAGCAGATGATGATATATCTAGACAATTTGCCTCGAATAATTCACTTTTCGGTAGTTCATAATTACGTTTTTCGAATACCTTAACCAAAAGAAACTACAAAAGTAAAAAAAAGATTTAAAAATGCAATGCAATTTGATAACAATTACTACTATAAAGAGCTACAAAACTTACAACAATTAGCAAAGCCATTATGCATAAAATAATAACACAAATCCATTGTTCGTTTAACCAACGCTTGAGGGAAGCCATAGACTCGTTAGAAAGTAAGAAACGTCGCAATGTTGCTAAAGGTCCTGATGGGTCAACTTCACGACATTGTTGAAAGATATCACAGTATCCATTATAATTATTACAAGGTGTCCCAGGTTTGGAGTAAAGGTCAGGCACATCCAGAGGGGCAGTGTTCCATTCAAATGATGATCTGAATAAGATGAATGAGAGTGTAAATTAATTTTAAATTTTAAATTACTATTCCTCAGTCACATGAATTTCATCTTTATGATAAAGCTATTATAGAAATAAATTTTGATAAATATCCAAACGGTTTGCAACTCACTTGCAGGTAGCATCATCTCCAGGAAATCGACAGCACAATTCACACAGTTTAGTATCGGGTTCATCAAATCTTCGTTTACATTGGCATGATTCTAATCCATAAGCAATACATATCGATCCAGTGCATTCCTAAGATATAATTTAGAAGGATAATTGTTTAATTTTACAGTATATTCGATAATTTTACTAATATAACTTACCCCCATAAAACAGACTGATTCTTGGTTACAGACTGTTTTGTTTGGGACAAACGTTGATGGTGGACAACTCGGACCTTGACCAGTGTTTCTCAGTTAAGGAATTTATATTTTTTATCACAGTTATTTAAATTGAACTGAGTTACACACTATAATGTCAATACTTACCTCAGTTAAAATGAATAAACATAAGAGCTATGAACTCAGTTCAGACATGCAAATGTATTCATGCAAATTATTATGATTTTGAGAATAAATAATAAACATTTGTATGAAAAGGATATTTGCAATAGCTTGCTGTCCGGCAACCATTATCATCACGGCATTTATTACCAACTGTAAGGCGACAATCATGGGCACAACATGGACCCTGACTTGGACTGTAAACAGAGTCGATGAAAAACAAATTAGATTAAATATTAGTTTCAGGATTAGGTTGAAAATTTGTCATGACGAATCTTTTCATCAATAATAAACACGATATTATATACATTACCTGCAAATAACATTTGGTCTAAGGCGACATGGAATCTCGTTTTTGGGTGGATTTGATTGCATTGGGAAACAACAACTTTCTGTACAATCTTCAGCCCAGCCACAATCACATTCCTCCCCTGGTTCAACAACCTCATTACCACAGATAGATTCTTGAGGTTCTGTTGGGAATTGATAAGGAAATAAAAATAATAACAAGAACATGAATAAGAATAATAATCAGAAGTGAAAGAAAAAATAATGAAGCTAACCATAAATAAAATGTAAAACCCATAAATTTTGATACGATTTTTGGTTGTTACTATAAAAGAAAGGTTTTCATCAAAGTATTTACTTTGTTTGAGCAATAAATTTAACGATAAATAAAGCCTACTGCATTGTAATGGGGTTTAGATACTTTCTTGTTGTGCTTCTTTCGATTAAAATTTGTTAACCAAGCAAATAAAAATGGAATTAACAATCAATCAAAACGACTCAAACCTACTGGGATTAATATTGTCCAATCAACAAATAAAACAACGATTCTCAATGATTGTTTACCTCTACAGTCTTATACATAGCTTTACTCTGTAGGTGCCTTAATTGTTTTACTATGGTTAACTAAGATCATTGCTGTCACCAAGAAAAGATTACATTGGTTAAAGTGATTTTTACCTTGAAAACAGCCTTTTGAACTTCTTGCTTTCGTATTAAGAACAGCATTGATACTTTTCAGACTACAAGGAGAGAAATGATTGTTGTTGCGTTTGTCTCCAGAAGTTGCTCGAGCAAACATGATATAATTGCCATCTTCACCTCCAGGAGTACAACTTCCTTCATTTTCAGGATCATGCTAATGAAAAGGTTAAAAGAATTAGGAAAGAAAAGGTTAATTTGGATAAATTGATGAAACAAAATTAATTCATTTCATTGTATTATAAAAGATTAATGTAATTACCGGTGATCCAAAGTTGTGTCCAATTTCATGGGCTAATGTTACATGACTTACTATGGGTGGAACATGTTTGCCATAATTGAGAAGTGTAACTATTCCAGTATTAAGACTTTTCAGGCTTCCTCGATAATGCTGAGTTAAAGAAAATGAAAAAATTAATGATTGGTGAATTATAATAACATAGGTATTAAAAATGGTTGAAGAATGATAATTGACTTACTCCATTTTTTTCACAAACTCCACCAGCATTTTTAAGATCACCAGTCCAAGCAAGACCCAAGGTTCCACCTTCAAAATCTCTATATGTAAACATGTAAGCTAAACAAAAAGCATCATAATCTTCTTCGGAGAAAAGTTCCAGATATTTTTCAACTCCATAGGTTCCTTTATAACGATAAACTGGATCTTTAAGGGCTTCAGTAGTGTGAACTTTTATTCTTTTTATTAGAAAGGAAATATTATCTGATTTGCCATCCTGATTAAAATCTACCAGAGAATATTGAAAAAAGATTAAATTATGAGTAACTAACTAATAATTAGATTAATTTTTACCTGTTGATCGATAAATATTGTTAACTTTTTGTACATGACGGGTCATTGTTTCAATACAAGCTTCTTCACTTCCCAATTTTTCATAAAATAGATGATCGGCTTGTAGATATAGCATACAAGTTGTCTTTTTAGGATCAATAACGAAATGTCTTTCAGGTCTTTCCTCAGGCCAATGAGCTCTTTGAACAGCACGTATCCCGTAGGCTTCTGTATCACCTTCATAATTGAGGGAATCAAAATCACGCCAATATGTTTGTTTGAGCTTTAAATTAGATGGAGATGAAGATGATGGGGGTGAAGATGATGATGACTGGTCCACTGATGAAGGTGAGGAACTGTGAGAATTTCCAATATCACGTCGTAGACGATTATAGTTAGTTTGATTCGATGTTTCTTCAAGTTTTGTGTAATTTGAACTATCACCAACATCAAGAGTAATAGATTTCAAAACGGAAGGTAAACAAGAGTTTCCTGGAAGAGGCAATGAAGACGAGGATGGAGATGAAGTTGAATTGAAACATTTGGATGAGTTAAAGGTTAATAATAATGCATCCGGAACTCGGTAGATAATGGTGTGAAATTGGCTGGAATTGAGATTCGAGTAACGTGAAGCTGGCTCAATGTAAAATTCCTCTGCTTTTGTACGGATGAATCCATCAAAGAGGCCATCATTGGTAATTACTCCTTCCACATGAGAATCGTTTACATCTATTTAAGGGCAAAATAAAATAATTGAATTATGTCAATAAATAAATTACAAATTGTATTTACAAACAACATTAACAGTAAACAATTCTACTTTAATTGATGCAGCAATTCCCGCTTGCAGATCGATAGTCATGTCATCTGGTTGATTAAAACACAAGCTTTTTAATTAACACACAACATTACATAAAACACCCAATCAAAAGCAAAGACACTTTTCTCATCAATAAATTAATCCACATGTTTAAGCTTATCTTAAGCTTTTATAATCAAGAATTGATTGGTTAAATATTAGTCAAATGTTTACGGTTCACAATTTAACAAAGATTCATTTTAGGTACACGATGGTCGATTAATGATTAAATTGTAACTTACCACTGAGAGCTCCGATTAAGGCATTTGAGGTATCATAATGAAATTTACCTCTTCTCGTTGATTCAAATAATGTTTCAGGCGAGAATAGAGTATTATCAAGAGTTAATTTGAGATCAAATAGGCGATTATAAGCAGTAAAATTTATCAAAATATAATTCTCTGTTGATTGTGAATGTGATTGACTCCAAATAGAGTTAAAAAAACTATCCATTGATCCAAGATTATCCTTAATCACATTTGCTGGTGTTGATCTTTTTGATCGATGGCTTCTACGTTGTTCGAGTAAATAATCACGATCGTAAGAAACAGGTTCGTATGGAAGGATAAATTCATTTGATTCAACAGCTAATAAGAAAATGAGAAATAACAAGAGTCAAGTGTCATCAAGAATGCTTCAGATATTGAATTTATACAATGTATATATTGTTTCATTACAATACACTGTAAACATTACACATTTAGTTAATTTAAAATAATTAAATTACATACGATAACATTGGTCATCAATTTCCTTGAATCCATCACAGCAAACATTAATAGTTATCTTTTTGGTTTCCCATTTTGTTTTGACAACCTTTTGATATGAAGTCCTATGTAAAGAAACATGGAAAAATGAAATTAACAGAAATACATAAAAGTAAAAATTGATTACCTTTTTATATTTCTGATTTGTACATTTTAAATATTCATTATTGTAAAATTAACTAGTTGAACAATTTACACGCAATATCAACATTTGATGGTATAAAATTTGGATCATGCAATATACATTATCTGATTAAAAGGTGAAGCCAAGTTGATTTAATTAGATTGATCATACATTTGTAATCAACTAGTCACAATTGGTTTGCTTATTTGTAATTTACTTTCTCGGATTTAATGTCTTTTTTCACTAATAGATTCAGAATGAGTTACATTACCAAACTTTGGTTGATTCACATTGATTTACAATTCAAAGCTGTCTAATGATATTTACTCAAAGCATAACAATTAGCTATTGTTGCTTATTGTTGATCAATTGTTTCATTTCGGGGATAAAATGCTATAACTCTGGTAAAACTAATCATATTCAGGTGAATAACAATGATCTAGACAATGAACAGACTTTAGGTATTACAGTTGATAGTAACAAGAAAATTGGTTCAACAAGAAATATCAATAAATAAAACTGATTGTTCATTTGATATATCAATATTAAAATAAATATCAAGATGTATCTTATATCAATCCAAATCTATCAAATCGACAATTTACTATTTACATTGAATAAAGAAGCCTTTTCAATCAATAAAAGAGAAAATTGAATTTCAACAAAAATCTTTATTACATTCACCAATATTTATTAAACACACGAGATGCTTTTGAAAAAGATAATTGTTGTAAATAATTAAAATGTAATATGATATTGAAGGATTGATCTCAATTACAATCTCTTACAGCAGTACGATGTTAAATTCATTGATTGATTGAAGGTTGTCATATTACACTTTTAAATGCTTCCAGTCTTTGGATCCATTTATTTGAAGTGAAAACTTGTTTTTTTTTGTGAAAATAAAAAGGTTGTAATATTAATGTAATATTAATTGTTAACCAAAGGTCAGTGAAAATTATAATGGGCAAAACAACAGAAATAAATTAGACAGATAATAAATGGTTTGCAGGAGCATGGGTCATTCAAGGTTTCACTATAATTACAATGATGGATAATGTTGACACCATTGGTGCGAACAGAAATCAAAACATTGAACCAGACAATCCTATGAATAAATCTGGTTCTTTGTTGATTTATACAGCTATGTTGATAACTAACCAGGTGAAGATAATTTTGGAGACTGGTGAAAAGGTGAGATGGAGTGAAAGTTGAAAGTTAAAAGGTAAACAAAGTGAAAAGAGTAAAATTGGGTTACAATTGAAAAAAATAAAGGAGTAAAAATAACAGAAAGGGGAAACAAAAATTTATAATTCACATAGCAACAGTGAATCAACCAATAATACTTTACACATTCTCATACATTGTATACACATTTTATTGATAAAATGGAGTCTATATATTCTGAGAATTCATCACCAAATTCTCAGGATTTAAAGGCCAACAACATTGTACACAAAGTCAATGGTAACAAGACACAATAACATCATTGGGTAATGCATTGTTCAGGAACTATAGATGAAATAGCTCATGATTTAAGTTAACCTTTGGCTGTTATAAAATCAGAAATATATAATAACTGCTTAAATTACAAAGGATTGGATTAGCTTACCTATTTTGAAGACAGATTGGAGGAAATTGTAAACACCAAGTGTAAGATTGTTGATCTATCTGGATGGTACTTGATATGTTAACAGGTTGATTGATACTGTACAATATGAAAGAACAATTTGACTGTTAAATGAGTTCATAAACATAATCAAATCGAAGCTTAACTATTATAATAATTAAATGAGAGATAGCTCAAAATGATTAGAGAAACAAGGTCTAAACCAAAATTTGATTATAGAAAGTTTAGGTTGAAAGATGATTTAATTTGCAAGAGATCTCATTTTGATCAACCAGAGATAGAAATGGTGTTATTTCTGGTTTTCGGGTAAAGCTAATAGGCTGATGAAGCTGTTAATTTAATTTAAATAATAGGAAATATTAATGAAAGCAAAAATTAATGAATTCTTACTCCTTCGTCTTTGAACAAACATGAGGACCTTGAAGACAGACGACAAGAAAATTTCGTACAAATAATAATAGCAGTTGTTTTGTACAAAAACATCTGAAGTAATCCATTTAATTGTTACACATGAAGACAATGCAGAATTGTAAAAGATGATCACTTAAACCAATAAAAACCAAATCTGGTAATCGGTTTACCTTGTGAATAATGATTTTTGTTGCGTTTAACGGTCAATATCAATCGAAACAATTGTGTGATTGTCACTATTTCATTGTTTAACCAAACATACATTAATTTTGGAAGTCACTTGTTTAAGAATCAAACATATGGTTAACATTGTTTTGGCTTTTACACTAATTTGGATACATTTGAATTCTCATAAAATCTTATAAGATGATAAACATATCTATGAATGTAAATATCTCGTTTTTGAACACTCAAAACATAGATCTGGCAAAGAGGAAGATGAAAATGACAAGATTGAAAGTCTATTGGTATGCTTGTACATTTAACATTGCTCAGTTAACTTACCCTTTCTTTACTCACTTTGTGTTGCCATTTATAAGAGAAAGAGGAATAAAACATATTCACACCAAATTATCATCTCTTTCCATCACCAATCAATACAGAGACTCTAAGAGTTGTCACCAGGGAGGGAGATTGATTAACTGGGAGTGAAAATATATCTAAATCAGCTTTGAGCTTGTTTATTGTCACTTGGTTTAGCCATTTTTGGTTATATCTTTGCATCCGAATATTAACTAACCTTTGAAATAATCAATTAATTAAAATTTTATGGAGAAAAATCGGATTTCTTCAAAGGAAATTAGAAAGATATGTTCATCTTTTTGAAATCGATTTGAAAATGGCGCGTTTTATTCTTTATGTTTACAGTGTAAATGTAGGAATGAGAACATGTGATTTTTATTTTTTTACACTCATGTAATTTAAAATAATTTGTTAACTTTCTTTTGTTAAATAATTGTAATTTATTAGTTTGTTTGCCAGTTATTGTGAACTTTTATTCTTCTTGCCATCATAACCGTTTTTGGTAGTTATATTTCATATCAAGGTAAGTTTGTTTAGTTGTAAAGTTTTCTTTGTTTTTCACTTTCTACTTTTTTAGTGGTGAAAATTTAGTTAGTGTATTAGTTCTGAACAGATTTTATCAAGAGAAAATTATTGTTTGAATGTCGACTTTCTTTCTTAGATGGACAATTTTGATTGGGACACTTTATCTGTAGACGAAAGGATATTAAATGTCATCCGGGACAAATTTAAATTCAAGCAAATGACTCCAGTTCAGAAAGCGGTTATTCCATTATTCACTGGATTTAAAGATGTCTGTTGTGAAGCTGTTACTGGATCTGGTAAAAGTTTGGCTTTTATTGTGTCAGTTCTTGATATTCTTATCAAACAATACGAAAAGGAACCATTTAATAAGCATGCAATTTGCGGTCTAATTATAAGTCCGACAAGAGAATTATCTACCCAAACATTTGATGTACTGGAGGAATTTTTAAGCGACTCTAGTTTCTCTGAATTTTTGAATGCTCAACTTTTCATTGGTGGTAACAATCCTATCATCGATGGAGAAAATTATCTTCAAAATGGTGGAAACATATTTGTTGTTACTCCTGGACGCATGGTAGATCTTCTGGAAAAATATCCTCAGATAGGAATTAAGCTTCGTAAACATTTACAGGTGCTTGTTATAGACGAAACTGATGTTCTTTTGGATATGGGTTTTGACAAAGAGGTTAATGAAATTCTAAGTTATTTACCGAAACAAAGACGAACTGGACTTTTTAGTGCAACACAAACTAAACTTCTTAGTAGATTGGTGAAATTGGGCTTGAGAAATCCTATCAGAATTGAGATAAAGGAGAAAAAGGCAATTCAACTTGGTGAGTCCGAAATCGAGAATAGTTTATCTTCAGGAACAAAATCGCTTCTCAAATCAACCGGACTTCAAATATCTCCTTATTTATCAAATAACTACGTAATTCTTGAAAGCAATACTTATAAATTACCATTTCTAGTTCATTTCGTTAAAAAAAATCCAACCTTCAAATACATCCTGTTTTTCTCGACATGTGCTCAAGTTGATTATTTTGCTGAAGCACTCATTAAGTTTTTCCCATCTGAATTGACGATTTTCAAATTACATCGGAAATTGAAGTCTCGTCGTCAAAAAATTTTCAACAAATTCAAATCTTCCGAAAACGGATCCATATTGATATGTACTGATATCATGAGTCGAGGTATCGATATTCCTGAGATTGACTGGGTAATCAATGTAGATTTACCCAATACAATACAAGATTATATTCATAGATCTGGTCGTAGTGGTCACCAAATTGGTATTCAAGGAAACTCATTGATATTGTGCTTGCAACATGAAGATGATTACATCAAATTATGCCAGGAAAAAGGAATCGATTTCACTCGAATGAAAATACCCAAGAAGAAGCTCCTTCTGATAGCCGATGAGATTTCTAGTTGGTTAAGGCAACATTGTCGTGATAATGCTGAGTTTTATGAAAATTCAATGAAAGCATTCGTATCTTTTGTTAGAAACTATTCAACTAAAAACATGATGTCTTCAATTTTATTTCAATCCATGGATTGGATTGATTTAGCCAACAGTTTTGGTTTATTGAAAGTTCCTATTATGCCCGAGCTAAGAAAAAAATTAGCTGAATGTCCAACTAAACTGCAAGCTGAACCAGGTGATAAGGAAATCGCCAATAGTCATAAAAAAGCTCTCGAAAAGCTCAGGAGTAAAGGTAAACAAGGTTCAACAGATAAGGTAACCAGAAAAAATCAAATCAAGGTTACTGAACAAAGAGCTAAGATGAAAGCAGAAATAAACTTGTGTAAGCTGAAAGGAAAAAAGAAAAAACGTTTCATAAACGAGGTTGAATTTGATGAACTCGCTGAAGATGCAAGAATGGTTAAAAAATTAAAAAAAGGAAAGATTACTCAAGCAGATTTCGATAAACATTTTGGCATTGACTGAAAAATTGAAAAGCCAAATGTATCCCAGGATTAAGTGAAAACAAGACTCAACTTGGCGATTTCGATCTGAGCAATATTTTTGTCCAGGAAAGTTCGTTTTGAATTGATATTCTGAAAGGGAATATTTTAATAAGAATGCTTTGCGCGCAAAGTAAAATCAAGAAATTTTTCCATCAATTTTTATTGATTGTTAATGTATATCACAATTAATATGTGTAATGACTCGATGTCGACTGTAAAAAAAGATTAAAATTCATGTTGTGTAAATTTAAGATTTTTTTGTTATTTAATCATGTCTGATATTTCTCAAAACTAATTTATGCAGAAGTGAACTCTTAAAATATACTCCTAATTCGGAATCTGTTCAGAATTTTTACTACGATAATTACAAATGACTTTCGTTGAGAAAATTTCCTGAGACAACTGCCAGATCATGTATAAGTAAGTTGATGTAGTAATGATAATGAAACTATACATGGAAAACCAGAGTTGAATCAAAATATTACATTCGGATGTTTGTTGATGAATTTTGCGATTAACGTGAATGATACATGCGATTCATCGCATTTTACGTTGTTTGTAACAGTTCGAGCATAAAAGTTGATGCCTTCTCAAAGTTTCTCCATCTGGACTTTTTATCTTAATAGTTTCATGATGCCAATTAGTTTTAGGTCCATCTCCGGGTTTAATAGCACCACATTGAGCACATTGGGCACACAATTTACAAACCCATTTACCGGTTGGTATAACACGTAATCCAACACAAAATGTATGATAACCTCGATCACACATATCGCAAAACATTAATTTGTCTTCATTATGGGGCTTATTACAATGAACACAAGTCTTACAATCAGTACATTGCCAGGCATATGATTTGATTACGTCAACCATATCAGTTGTCAATTGAAGGCATGATGGATGAACACTATTTGCACAATCAGAACAATGAACAAATTCCTCGGGAACATTTGATCTGTTACCTTGAACACTACCTTTACAAATTTTACAAACAGTTTGGAAACTACCTCTAACTGAGTTGGAGTTATCATTTGATGTTGAAGGTGTTTTTGTTTTTACATCTTCCTCACTAGAAGATGATTGTGATGACGAACAGCTATCACAGCTATTACCATCTTCATTATTTGGATCATTACCATTGTGACCATTTTCCCGGTTAGATCTTTCTAGATTATTGTCTTCTTGCGAACAGCTAGAACTACTATCACTATCAGAGTTACTATCTGAGTCACTTCCAGACGATTTTTCTCCTTCTTGACCATCTTTAGGTTTGATTAATTTTTTAGCATCTGATGCAATCGGTCCATACAAAACAGTATTAATTGGAAAGTATTTCAATTCTTCCGCTGAATATTTGATATACCAATCTTGGTGTTGCCCATGAATGGTAGCAACTGGATATTTACCAACTTTTAGGCATTTACCAGTAGCTACATTTTTCTTTAACATCTTATTATCTTTGCCCAATCCAATGGGATAATGAACAGTATCAGTTTGCAGATCCAGAGAAACTCTCCTTTCCTCTTTTCGAGCTTGATTTAATTCTAAATTGTATTGAGTTGCTGATTTGATAGCCTTCTTGAGCATTTCACTCATCTTATTTTTCTCAACAATGTTAGTCGGACAATTTTTACTTGCTTCAGAAACATTATTCACTGGGTTATCTTTATCTTTTTTATCCTCCAAAACCTTCATGTATTCGTCATATTCGGCTGGATATTCTCTGGTTACTTTTTCCGTTATTTCCTCGGTCATCTTGAATTAAGGTGATCTGTAGATTAAGAAAGAAAAATGAATCAAGGTGTCAGCATTAGAAAATTAGAAAGATGAAATACTTTATTTAGTTTCAGTTGGAGATTGTTATAATTACAAAGAAGATCAAAAACAATCCTTGATTTTCCTGCCCTATATTCAGTTTACCTAATACCTGATTCAAATTAACAAGAGGTCAAAATGATTGAAGCAATGAGTTTCAAGTTAAGCTAAAGTCAAGCAATAAATTAAAATGAAATTATTCACAATGCAAGAATTGCCTGGGCGTTGGCTTTAAAATGGGCTAGAGCAATGGTAAGTAGATTAATAAAGGCTTACTTACTTCTAGAATCAATTTCCAACTTTCAAAGAAAATAATAGAAACATAAACAATAAACAATCTTGGTGAAATAATTCAAAACAAATCCACAATGTATACCAAAGGAAACCTCTCGAGTCAATAAGTCAGTTGAAAGAAAATCAACTCAGCTGTAGATTTTTATTATAACCATACAGGATGTCCAAATTTTGATGTCGAAAGGTTCCAAGCGTAACTGGGCAAATTATCAAAAGATGATAAAAATCTGATGGCCAAACAGACTATCATTTGAACAACGAATTTTAAACCATAAATTTTCTATTTGTTAAACTGTTAACTGTTGCAACTTGAATTCAAGTCTTGAAAATTCAGTTCGGTTATCTCCATCTACTGACGAATAAAATAATCTCTACCAAAATGAAAATCGGACATTTTACGATCATTTTCAAATAACCACAATTATACCGATTAAAAAAGCTACAAATCTCTGTAATACTGGTGATTCAAGAGAGTTACACAATTTGGTCGCAATTTAAACTAAACAAATCAACTTTTATCTTAAATTCCAACCCGAATCAATAATATTACAAGTAACCAAAATATGTTTTGCGGTTACCTGAAGCTGGTTGTTTTAACTCGAATAACTATTAAATAAATTTGATTTTCAAGGGAATTTAATTGGCTCTATTAAAGCTTATTTTCGCTGATTACATATATTTTTTAATTTAATTGAGTCTGTTTCTTGATTAAAGTGGAATATAGCAAACGAAAATGGAACAGAATACTCAATATCGATGTCGAGTTCCGATACTTGTGAGAGTCAAGAGCTGTCAAAATAGATGACAGCTGAAATGAAAATGGCAAAATACGACTGCAAGTTTTATTTTAATTTTGTTATTATATTAAATGTTATAAGTTGTTGGTTAAATAAATGATTTTAATTAAAACAAAAATTAAACAAACCTTTTTTGACGCAGAATCTTTTAGTATCGATACTTGTTTAATTTGTATCGATAAAAATTATTTTAAAGTATCGATATACAATTGTTGATACAATAATATTGAGGAAACAACAATTTTTACTTCATTTAATTCTAAACCTCATCTCTTTTCCTCCTTCAAATTATTGGTGAAATTTAAATCAATTTATATAATTTGTGTTCATCTGAGTCTGGTTTGACCCTAGGATGAGCTTTTTTGGTAACTCAAAATGTAAACAGATTAATACAAAAATCAAATCAATTCTCAACAGTAGTGGTAATAATGGTGGTGGAGGCGGTGTTGTTAATGGTTCCAATGATGTGAGTAATGGAAGCACTTTTATTGGTCCTGATGGTGTCAGAGTGGATGAAGAAGGTTATATTATAAGAAATGATGTCCCCAGCCGTAAAGATGAAGATGATCATTTTTATTCAAGTTCAGATGATGACTCTGAAGATGAAAAGCAAGAGAAAAGATTTAAATTCGAAATTAAACCGGCCAATTTGACAAATGGTGGACCAAGTGTTGCCGAGCTTCAGAAAACTGTTAAAGGTCTTTCAATATCGCCATCATTACAACAGGGGGTAAGATTGTACAATGGTTCGTCGAGTTTATCCAAAAGTATATCAAGTAATTCTATCATGGATACACCTCCACCTATGTCCATTCCACGTCCTCCTACTAAGCGAAGTTTGATGTCACCCTCTATATCTCATCCAAACAATATAACTCGGTGTAAGAGTTATGGTAGCCTTTCAAGTGATTTAAGGATGACTCCTGTGTCAGTAAACTCATCCCGAGGACCTTCGCCATTGACACTTGGATTGACAAATGTGATTCCTATTGCTGTAGCGATTCAAGAGTGCATATCAGCTCGTTTTAAGGGTTCTGATGAATCAAAGTGCAAAATCCAGATTATTGGAAGTCTCAAGATTGCTTTTCCTTCCGGCATTATTCAAGTAAAGTAACAGATCTTTTTCTCTCCTCTTTTCATTTCCATCTCTTTCTTTTCCTCTTTCTCATGCTCACATTTATGTTTGAAAAAATTATTTTTTTCTTATTCTTCTACTTTTTCTTCGCGTTCTTTCAATTAATTCCCCCTTCTTTATTTTACTCTTCTTTAAACTGTTTACAGGTTTTCGCTAACAATACTTGTCCAGCCTTATTATCATTTAAACTTACAAATAGCTCTAGATTCGAGCGATTGATCCCGAACAAAGATATTGTGATGCAGTAAGTAATGTTTACTTTACCATGGATGGTTGAATCATTATTATCACCATCATCTCTCTATTTCCTCTTTCGGCCTACTTTTCTTAATTTTTTAAATCCTTTTAACGACTTTTCTTTTTCTTCTCTCTTTCCCCCTCTCTTCCTCTCTTAGAAATAAAAACATTGAGAACGGTATCAAAACAGATACATATTCTTTTGATATGAATATGGTTGGATTAACTAATCATTTGAGGAAACTAAGTGAACAATCACCCAATAGTCGATATTTTAACGCAGAAATATTGAAATATCAATTAAAAGCTAGGGGGGCTACTTTTTGTCCTCTTCAAGTTGTCTCTCATTGGAAATGTGAACCATCAACCACTGGATTGAAAGTAGACTACAAATATAATGCCTGTGCATTATCATCAATTCAACCTTTAAAGAATGTTACTTTTAGCGTTAATGTTGATGGTGGGGTCAAATCACATAAAACTACGCCCAATGCTTCATGGTATATTTTTTACTTAATCATTTTACAATTTCACGCCTCTCATCACTTTTCAAACTAACCTTCAACTTAATCAATCAATGATTATTATTGACAATGATTTCGCACCAAAGAAAAAGAATGATTATCACCAAAAAGCTAATTATTACTATTTCTATTGTAAACTCATATAAACAGGAATGAAGATAAAAAAGAAGTTTCCTGGAAGTTCGATGAAATCTCGATAGACTCGGAAGGAAAAGGGCTGGGATCTTTAAAGGCTAAATTTGATGTAACAGATGGCCCTTCAACCCCAGGATCTGTCAGTGTTCAATTTGCTGGAAATTCAACAACCTTCTCTGGCGTAGAGTTTTTATTGAATTGCATTGGATACAGAATATCATTAATGAAGAAACAAATCTCGACAGGTAAGCCTGATTTATTTACTCAACCTAGCTCTAAAGTTTTACTAATTGTATTTTCATCTTTTTTCTAGGTCGTTATTTAAGTGAAGCAGATTCGTCAGTAAGCTATGCATGCATCTAGGCCATGAGATGAATCGTCAATTTGATTGTTATTCGATTTGACTCGTCCCTGTCTTCTCCCACTTTCTACTTTTCCTCTCCCCAACCTCCCTCTTACTTCCTCCTTTTACCCTTTACATTCTTGATGTTTTACTTCCAATATAGTGCCTCATCCTTTCATCTATCTTTTTCATTTCTGCCTCCCCTCAAACTCTTTCTATCTCTCTCTCTCCCACTCTAACAAATCAATTTTCACGCCTTCTCATTATTTTCTCAATATCTTTCACTTTCTATCCCCCTTTTTTCTCTCTCTCGCGATACCTAATCTATTCTTCGGTTAAATTAATAGTATTTATTTTAGCACATATTGCATACCAGATATAATATTTGAGCCAAAATCGACGTCCAAAATAGGCGACTATTTGTAAAACATAATCATGTTTTCTTTGCAGAATGATGCTCATAGATCTGCCTTGTTAATAAGGAAATTGTAACATCATTTGCAAAACAAGATCAGTTACTTTTCTTTTTCACTTCTCACTTTCACCAATCAAATGAATATTTTCCTCCCCCTACCTTCTCTTACTACCTTCCTCTACCTTTCTTTATATATATATCTCTCACTCAAGTATGACGACAAAGTCGAATTTGATACATACAATTAAAAAAAAGAAGGAGAGAAAAATTATCTACAAGTAATTTAATAAATTTCTTATCTATCGCCTACTTTTATTGTCAATTTTACAATGTACAATGTTAATTTAATTTTAATTTTAACTAATAATTTGTAAGGTTAATCTGCAAAAGTCAATTGATTGTATAACTTTTTACTCTCTTTCCCTTTCTTTCTATCGCTTCCACCCCACACTTCGCTTCCTATTTTGCTTTCTGTCCATTATTTTCACTTGTAAATGGTTATGTATTTGTAATGATGATAACATGGACTGAATCCGATACGAATTGTTCAAAGAAAAATACAAATTTGTACGATTATGCCTTAACAAAGTAAATTTATCAAATTGCATATCACAGATGATGGGCCAGGAGCGATTTTTAATGTAGTTGGAATGCTGTATGCTGAAATAAACAAAGTAAATAGGAAATTATTCCCAAATCAGTTTCAATAGCATTTAAGGAAGCCTAAGCAATATGTTTATAATGACAATTGATAGTTACTATCAATAAATAATTTGGTTACATAAAATAAACTCAAATGAGCTAATCAAATAGGGAATTAGGAAAACTCAAACAGTTAATCAAGCATCAAAAACCTTAGAAATATTTTGGGATTGATTCGTTCGGGGATTCCAATAAAATCAAGGAAACAATTTCTAACAGATAACAATGTCAAATACAGTTATGAATATTCTATGTTGCTGAAGTTCAATAATGATTGTCCAAATCGTTGCTTTGATAGTAACCTCAATGGCTCAAGCTTTCATAAATGTTAAACAAAATGCTAAAAGTAACTTCATGGCCAGTTTAATTCGCTTATTACAATATTATCTAGGAAATTAAGACAATCTGAATCAAGTTGATGAAATTTCTCTGCAAAACAATCATACAAAAATTGGTCTCAATTTCCTCCTCTTTGAGCAGGGAAATGATGTTGCTGAAAAGCCAAGAAAAAAGGCTTCTCAATCTTGGATTGAATAAGAGCCTGAGTTTGTAACTCAACTAAATATAGTTCAAGAAGATGATGACGATTAAGATGAAAACAGAGAGTTGGGAGGGAGAGTGAAGAAGAAGAAAGTTAGATTCATTCAATGTGTGTTAATTTAGTTGAACACAATACTTGGGACTAACGTCTATCAAGTTAATTATATTTCTCCTTCATTTTCATATTTTTCATTTTTTCGTTTCATCTCATCCTTATAATCCTTTATTTACGAGTGAACAAAAAGGAACAAAAAAATAGTATTCAAATTATTCGTCTGAAAACGAGAACCAAAACATCCAAAGATAAACTACATTTCAATATTTACGTTTACATCCAAGATTAATCAATAATTAAAGGTAAGTGAAAACATTTTTCAATAAAATCATCAGTCAATCATAAATTAAGATTATCCGATCATGAATCAGATAATATTTAGCAGTTGATCGACAAAATTTGATTGACACAATACTTAAATAATATAAGACAATAACAAACATAAGTTATTTCCAATCAATTTGGTTAATCATTTCTTTTGAACCATGGTACAACCTGGATTTATTAAGGTGATATTGTGATAACAAAATTTCCTCCAGATTTTGCTTTACTTTTCGATAAAGTCATAATTTCTAACATAATTCAGGCAACATTCAAAAGCTTCAATTACTCAGTCAATTAATGTAATTTCGTGGAAATTTTGTTTACAAAAAAGTCGAACCATTTTCCCCTAAAATGATTAGATTTCAGTTAAATAGCTAGAATAACATTTAGTCGATCTAAGAATGTCCATAAATCTGTCCATCAATTTAGATAAGATTAAAGTTTATCAATTTAAATTGATATAATTTGTATAAATGCAAGATTATCATTTCCTTTTCTCCACCTTTTTTCAAGAAATTATTCCAAACACCCTTAATATGAGCACCTTTTCAATTTATAAATATCTTATTTTTCCTCAGCTTTGAGTGCCTCTTTTTTTCGTTATTTTAGAGGTTTTTTGGCCTAAAGCCTAAACATTCAAGCAATCCTAATAAGCCAGGAAAGGATGATGAAAGAAGAGATGAGAAATCTATTTAGGATACATTTCCAGCATCTTCACCCTCTGCTCTCCTTCCCTTGAGAATTTTATATCTTACCACTCGTACCGATTCCCCTCTTCCTTACATTGGGCTAAAAAGAGTTTTCAAAACTATCTGTTGCAGGAATCTTACTTTAGGAACTTTTATGCAGCTCTGGATAAAATTTAACTGTCTAATTTAAATCTAGCCAATCCATGTCATTTGATTTAGGGTTTCAGTCTGAGTAATGGACACATAAACAGAATCAAAAGGCTCTCTAATTGCTGTTTCCTTGTAATCAATATTTATCTCATTTAGATTGCGGTTTTAAAATAGTTTCCAAACATTTCCAAACCGTTAAATTGCCTGGTTGATGGTAATTACATCAGTCAATGGTAATGTTGATTACAACTGTATCAGCATCCAGCAATTGTAATTTTCATGGAGATAAGTCTGACAAGAATTAATTATGAAGTGTTGATTGAAATATTATTTGAGGATCATCAGTCTATTCTTACCTAACTCTGTTGAAATATTTTCACCATTGGAAATGAAACTCACAAACTATTATTTCTTTTTTTCCATTTGGTAGTTTAATTATTTCAATCAAGATGACTGAAGCTGAGATGGCCATGGAGGTGAGTTGGATTTAATAGAATAAACTGCACAGCCAATTAAATGTAATCCAAAAACTGTTTAGCCTACCGTTGAAATCAATTGTGTGTTTAACAACTTGTTAAAAATCTTTGCTGATAAGCACAGATTTTGTTGACGATTAGGTTTGAGCAGAATTTGGATGTTGGCCAATTTTTAACTAAACCATTAGTTCATCAATACTGATCAACCTTGCCTTCTTTTCTTTCAATCTATTTTCTCCCATCTGGCTTTTCTGTTTTCCTGATTTCACCATAATTTCAACTTTTTCACTAATCTAAATCCAGGAGAAACTGCGAAAAAAGAAAGAAGAAGAAGAGGCCATGTGGGCTGAATACATTGAACAAATGAAGAAAACACGGGCTAAGGAAGAAGAGGATCTGAGAAAGTTGAAAGAGCGTCAAGCGCGAAGAAAGGAACAGCGTGCTGAACAGGAAAAAATGATGTTCGAAATGAAGAGGAAACAAGATGAACAGAAACAACGAGAGATTGTAAGTATTTTTTGCATCTTACAAGTTGCTAGTTATCATGGCAAAACAGATAACTGAAAATCCAAACGGAATATCAGAGTTAACCGTCATGAAAATAACGGCGGAATTATTGATACAATCACTGTAAATCTAAATTTAAATTATGAAAAACTTAGTTCGAAGTGATTAATAGTCGATGAGAACACCTGTTGAAGCAATGTTATTCTCTTAATAGCGATAGATGGCAGGCAAGCGTAAATTAAAGTTAAATTTTATTTCTTTAGTAAATATATAATTGAAATTGTTGAATTGTGATATTGATTCTCATTATTCGTCTAAGTGATTCAAAAGTCAATATGATATGTGTCTGATATTTTTATTCTGATTGAATAATGATTTTCAGGAAGAGAAGAAGAATCGTGAGGCTGAGGCTAAGCGTAAGCGATTGGAGGAAGCTGAACGCAAAAGACAGGCAATGGCTCAAGCTATGCAAAAGCAGAAGGAAGCGGTTAAACCAAATTATGTCATCAGCAAGAAGGAAGGTTCCTCAGCTCAAGGGCAAGGTCAAGACAAGGTAAGTCAATTCTGTATGATATATTGTTTTTATTAACCTTTTCAATTTGTTTGTTTTCATCTTTGATCAACAGTTTTCAAATGTAGCTTTTGCTCGAGCTGAGTTAAACAAAACTAAGGAGCAACTGGCTGAAGAGAAGAAAATTGCTCTCGGATTGAGAGTTAAACCACTCAAGATTGATAATATGGATGAAGATGAGCTTCGAAAGAAAGCAGCTGAACTTTGGGAACAAATAATTCAACTAGAGAGTGACAAATATGATCTTGAAGAACGACGAAAGAGACAAGATTATGATGTAAGTAGCAGGTCAGCTGATTGGTAACTTGAGTTAACTATGCTAATGATTTTCTTAACTATTTTTAATAATCTTTAGTTGAAAGAATTGAATGAGCGTCAACGTCAAATCAATAGGAATAAGGCTCTGAAGAAAGGTTTGGATCCTGAGTAAGTATCTACAAACCATCTACAATGTACTTAAATTTATCCTCATCGTTGCAATTATTTTTTTTTCAATTTTACAGAGCATTTACTGGTAAATATCCTCCAAAGATTAATGTTGCCAGCAAATATGAAAGACGAGTTGATCGGTACACTTTTGAAGATAAAAAAGCTCTTTTCGATGGTGTAAGTACATGCTTTTATTTCTTTAATTTTTCATTATTTGAGTCTTAATTTTATCATGTACATTGATTGTTTTGTATAGGGATGGGAAGAATTATATAAACAACAACTTGAAAAATCTTGGGAAGAAAGAATCAAAGATTATAAAGAACGAGGATCACCTAAATTGATGAGATGGGACCCAACTAATCCCAAAAACAAGGAAACTTATGAGCCCGGAACAAGAACCTACGACGATACTGATGATTTTGATGTTATGGTGAGTTTGAATTATTTTTTCAATTCATTATTTCAAATCCATGACATATTAGATCATACTAATTGGGCAAATTTACTTTTTCATTTCTAGGATACATTCAAACCCTATTCTGCTCCAGAACCTTCACCACCTAAATCAAATCCAAGATACGAGCCACCTCGAACTCAGGAGGAACCCGATGAAGAGGAGGAAGAGGAAGAAGAGGAGGAGGAAGAAGAAGAAGAAGAAGAGGAAGATTGAAGGGCTAATTGTCAATATGGTCTGGTCATATTGGACGTTATCTAAATAATCCTTTTCCACTGTATATTCTTTATGCCCGTAAAAGATGTTTGTTGAATTGTTGACATAATTTGGAACGAAAAAGCGTAAATTATGATTATTATCGACTTCAATTTATCCACTCGAAAAGCTGCCAACTCAATGAAAAATTTTAATAAGTTATAATTTATGGTTGATTTATAAAAAAGAAATTGTAATGTCACGATGATGCTCTAAATGGTTTTTCTCTTGCACTTTTGTTCATCAAATTACATTGATTTTATCATATTGCGTGAACTATCAAATAATCGACCAGTTTGAATATGAGTAAAGTGGAATGAAAGGAAAATAGTGCAAAAGATGTTTTTGTTTGCTTAAAAGTGTACCTTGGTGTCTTAATATTTAATCAAAAAATACGTTTATATGTCAAATATGAACGCCTAAAAATAAAATACCCATAAAATAATAAAGAATTATAAATAAGATATTAAAAATCTATTTCCAAAAAGCAAAAATAGACTGATAAAAGTCTATCAAACTTCACTCTAATTCTTGATTTCTTCATTAAATAGCTATAATCATTATGACTATTGAAATATCTAAGTTAATTTGTAGCAATCGAATGGTCTGAAAAATTAACAAAATTTCCATAAATATCTTAAAAAAATGACAAATGGATTCCAAAGAGTTAGACAAAAAATTTCATAAACTGTGAAGTTGCTAAGTGAAAAGTTCAAACTTGAAACTTCAGCTTAGCATTTTTAATGTTTTGCTACAATTTTTAATAGCTGTTTCAAACCAATGTACAATCATACAAAAATTGGTCTTAGTTTCCTCCTGCATGAGTTCACTAAAAATTTGCATTGTATTTAGTATCGTTTGTCTACAATTCACATCTAACTCGCATCTTAACACAAAGATTGAAAAAAGAGAAATTGATATCTTTGCAGATTTGTACTTGAGCTGTTCTATTTAATAGATATTTACCATAGTTTGATGTTAAAAATTGAACGAACGAAGGTTTTTCGTTGTTTTGTCCTTCAAAAAGGAGACATTCACAGAAATAAGAAGCTTGGTTGAGTGGCACGTGTTATAACGATCCAATAATATTGAACACAACAGGCGTTAAAAATTGCTTCTAACATTATGATCTGAAATTAAATTTACGGATGAACAGTTAAGATATCAAATATAAAATCTAGACAAACACACGTGTAATATATCCAGAGAAAAATATATAAATATACTTACTTTGAGATGGAATTTTTAGTTTTTCATCATCATTAATTACGATTAGATGATCATCATTTTTAAATTTATATCTAATTAATAATCCTTTATCTTCACCAAAACACGGATCGTAAAATCCAGGAAGATTAGACTGTGAATAAAGTAAAATACAGAGAAAATATTTTAGAATAGTGAATAACAGTTAATGATGACATGTGGTAAAAAATTATAATACAGAGGAGGTACTCTTTCTAATCTTAGATCATATCGATCTAAAACAATACAAAAGTAAGAGATTTTGATTGAATTCAGATTGATAATTTTTGCATTTATTGTCGCACAGGCGTTGGCGGTATTATCAAAATTTAGTAGTTTAAAAGACAATCTGTTGAAACAAAATCTCTTTGTCATTGATAGATAGTGAACCGTAAAACTAACCTTAGACGCACTATGTAGTTTTAAATTACTGTTTTGCACGAGACACTGTGTAGGTATCGTTACATCATGAATACCATCTAATTGACTTGGTGACGATTCCACAGAAGGATTCTCAAGAATGATTGAGATAGTTTTGATGGAACCATAAATTGCTTTCTCTATAATTAATCCCGATTTAGCTTTTTCAGAATTAACATTTCTATAATACGTTTCGGACATGAGCGCGATTGCTGCTTCGGCTTCCCTTTTCCGCACAATTAGTTCATTAGCATTTTCTTGTTTTGCTTTTCTCAGTTCTTTTTCCTTTTCAGCTTCATTGTAAGGATCTATCACAATAGACTTGGCACAAAAATAGGCAGCTATGGGTACAAGAGTTCCATAGAAAATAGGTGACGGTATGATAATTTCCGAAAGGAGAATGGAAAAAGTATAAGTTTGATTTGCTCGCTTCAGTCTGAAATGAAAATGATAAAAATAAATGAACTAAAATGAGAGATTTCGGTGTCGTTTCATAAGGAGCCTCGCAAACGGTTAATCGGTGAACTTTGTGAACTATCACAAACATGATTTGGATTCAATGAATTCACCCGGTCTAGTAATTCTAATGGATTCCTAACTGAATTAATGATAATGCAGTACTCGAACTTTGATAGTTCATTGCGACGACAATGCAAGTTAGACAAAAAACGATGTGACTCTTTTTCATTGCCAATAATGCTCTATACGATGAGCTATGTTCGATGAAATTCGCCGATAAACAGTTCGCAAGGGCCTCTTGTGAGGGACATGGATGATCCTTTACCTTAGTTTACAAGAAACACCAGAGGTTGTTCCAATGGACATTGTAGTGCCGGCTATTGAATGTTGAGATATTCTTGTTTCCCAGCCATATTCAACGATAGCACCAAAAAATCCTCCTCTGCAGAAAAATAGTACAGAGTCTTTATTATAAATTAATCTATTCAAAAACTTTCTTCTCCAATACTTACTTGACTCCACATTTGATTTTCGTATCGTTGAAAGGTAAATTACGGGTATAGCTCATCGAAATAAATGTATTAGGAATTCCGAACTGAGACAGTAGCAAGAAACAAAAGAATTAGTTGTTAGACAATTACAACAGGCCTAGCTTAAAATGATTGGACTCACTTGGATTCGACTGATTACGGCATGTTTAGAGTTTTTCCAAACAACAGTGGTATTGACACAGCTTTCTAACCCAAATTTCCAAGTTACGAATCCTTCGAGATTCTTATCAAGATGACGATACAAAACTAATCGACAAGAAACGAAATAAATTTTGGATGAATGGTATTTTTAAAATAGCAAACAAAGGATATGAAACAGCGAGGGCGATAATGTATTGAACAAAACTAACCAACTTCAATTCCTGGTGTTAATTCGCCGGATTTATAGTGACATAATCCAGTAATGGTGCAAAATGAGCGCTTAGTTAAATATCTAAACCATTTAATTCCAAACAGAGGCCCATGACCGGCAGTAAACTGATATTCACTCCAAGATGTTGGCGAGGATACATGACGAAGTGATGTAGCAAATGCTCCACCGCCGATTCCATTTTTATTTTGTAAATTTCCAGATAGAGAAAGGGTATCTTTAGTGGTTAAGGGGGCATCTAAAGATTGGTCAATCTCCATTGAACTGATTTCCAGATTTGGAAAAGAAAACCCTCCTTCCTCAATGTAATCATCTTCATCATATTCATCATCATAGCTTTCAAATAAGTCTGTGGCATTTATTCCAATTGTAATATTTCCTCTTGGATTGGCTCTTTGTTGTAATCGACGCTCTTGCCGCTCTCTTTCTAATCTTTCAAATTCTTCACGAATTTCATGGGGTGTTTTAGTTCTTTGAACGAGTTCCCAGCCTTCAGTTTCTAATCCTTTAACACCAAGTGCATCATAGATAGCTCTTTTATGTGGGTCGATCAGAACTAGAGAAGATAGTATAAAAAATCATTTAGAAAGATCAAAGTTGAATATTACCAAAGTAAAATTATTTTAACAGTGATAAAACATGACTATCAATATCAATTTACCTTCATAAGCTTTTTTAGTTTTAGTGAATAAAATTTCTGCTTGTTTCTTTAGGACTGGGTCTGTGTGTTTATCCGGGTGATATATTCTGCTAGCTTTTTTATACGCGTCTCTGATTTCTTCAGGGGTTGCCTTAAATATTCCAAGTGTCAAGGAATAAACAAGAGTGGCCAAACGATTTGAGATATGAGGTAACCAACAGCATTTTAAGATTCAGTGAAAAGACCAGATCATAAAGAAAGAAAAAGAACGCATTAAAATAAATTGATTTAGGAGAAGAGAGGTCAGGTTCGAGCAAAAATTATTTTGATACAATTGTCCAAATGACAGATGAAGATGAAAAATTAGAGTTTACTTACATTGCGATCGAGGTTGAGTAAAGTGTAATAATCATCCTCAATCAATCCTTGAGTACGCTCATCCACTGATTCAAATGACATGAATGTCTACAAAGACTAACTCACAGTTAAATCAATTGAATTCGGAATTATCTTTGGTTAATCAAGATATAATACTTTGAATTAAAAGAAAAATAATTTAATAAATAACATCACCGCAACCTCGTGGTTTCAATTTGAGAATAACAGGGATCATCTCCTATACATCACAAGCAATGTTTAAATTTCCAATAATTATATGAATACTTAACCATTCGCCATATGCTAGCTCATAGAAAAATTATAAATTATTTTTAATGTTATACCGGCAATTGGATTAAATAAAATAATTACTGAATTTGACATTCAGAAAATTTGTAGTTTATCATTGAATGACCCCTCAGCTGAGTTGCATCATCAAAACATATGTGAACCTACAACAAATACTTTTTACAAAATTCTTTTTTTTCCAATGATTTTATTGTTATTCACTTTTTTTATTTAAAATAAATTGTCAAATAATTTAATAACAATGTCTCATAGTAAAAGTAACTCTAATCTATTTCATTCAGCGATCGACCAATCCATTGGAGAATGGACTGAGTTAAAACATGTAATAGAAGTCTATGGAGCTGGTGGTCACGATGCCGATGAGAAGTTAACATGGATGGGAGGTGTTTTGTTTGATTATTTTCGCATTACACCAATGGACCAGTTACGATATGAAATCCATGATTACATCGAAACAATAGTTGATAATGAATTTGATTTTGTTCCTATGGATAAATCATTGGACACTTTTATTAGTAAACTACTGGAATATCATTCTCTTTGGTCAGCCGGCCAATCAGATAGACTGAAATCCATCATGGATGAGCGTCGCAAAGTGGCCGAAGTAAAGAGAGAAGCCATAGCCAAAGAGACAAGTGAGATTGATGCATGTTTAGAAAAAATAGCCCTTTCAACAGAAGATACTAACAAAGAGACAAGCAGTCAAACATCTATCTCGACAAATAATTCAACTGATGGAGAATCAGCTGATATTGTGAGCTCAAAAAACATGGATGATTCAAGTGATTGGGTAGTAGTTAACAATAAAAAGAAATCAAACCGTAAAAGATGAAATAAAAGTTTGTCTTCGTCTATGGATGTTAATGGATTTTGTATTTCCAGAATACAAATAAATTTAGCTCAAACTGTACAGTATTTTGCTCACTCATTGATTATTCACGACTTCCCAACAAAGCTGTTTATTAATTTACGAATATCGGTTAAGATTAAGCTAGTATTTCCTCGCAAAAGTGAGTTAACTAAATATGAGGCCCCTCTCTGACCCACATGCATTTATGTCCCATAGTAACCGAGATTACGATGCTATATTTAGGGCCGGTTTTATAAAAATACGTGTTTATTTACATCGTTTTAACAGTATTGGGATAAAATTTTACATTGAATTTGTTTTCTCTTGCTTCCAATTGCAATTCTGTTGAAACTTTTTTTGATTTCAACAAGATTGTCACAAGAAAACCTTGTACAATCATAATTCAGATGACAGTTTCAATGTCTAACAGAAACATTGAACGGCATCAAGTAAAGACAGTTACAAGTTCGTCAATCAACACGAAGTCTTATTTACCGAAATAAGTCTACTGATAATAATAAAGACTAAACTTTCAGAATGATAATTAGTGTTTTGTTCCTTATACCAGCCCAAAAACATACGAATACGAAGAGATGTTATTTTCCTTGTTCAAAATTTTCTTTTTTGGCAACCCAACTTATAACAATTAATAAATGTGTGTAAAAATTGTGTGTATTTAATTAAGATAAACAGTGAGTCGAAGGTAAACCAAATAATAATCAAGATGAAAACTGATGATAAAGCAATTTGTGAGCTTTAAAACTCAACCAATGAGTTAATGAGCAACACTTTTCTCTTCTTCATAGCCACGTTACCATCAAGATAATGTCAACCTAATGAGTGTCTCCTCTTAGGATGTCAAACAGCCCATAGTCTGCATCTTGTACAAACAAAAAGTAGACTCACAAGTGTTACAATCTCAATATTTAATTGCTGATTAACTAGATTAGTAATGTTTAAAATGCTCTTTTAGATGTAAACAAACAATTCGCCTTGAAGACGAAATTGAAAAACAACAAAATGATCACATTGTAACCATCATGACCCAATAACAAAAATCGCAATGAACTAGCTGAAGAAAAAGTCAATTCAAAGTAAATCCAAAAATCAAGCTTGTTAAACCATAAGCAAAGCATAAAAGATTACCCCAAACTTCATGTGTGTCCCTACATAACTATTTTAATGATAACTTGGGGACTTTTAGTGCGAAATCTTGATGGTTTTATAAAATATAAATTGCACAAATCTGCATCGAGACATTATTTACTATTATATTTTCATAAAATGTTGCTTCATGACTTTCAATATGTAATAAGTTGTTTCAACTATTCAAGTTGAAATGTAAATAAATGGCTTGAAATATTTCCCATCACATTTGATTTCTCAGTTTTTCAGTTTCTCTAGCAACAGTTTTGGAGTGAAAAGTCTCATCTTTTTGCTGAAGACTGAAAATTACATTGAAATGTTAAAATTTGATGAAATTTTTGTTCCGTCAAATAATATTAAAAGTAAACGGTTTCCCTTGATTTGCTTTTAATTAATTTCTTGCTTCTCTCATCTTTCATCTTCTCTTGATAGGGTTAAATGGAGAATCAATCAATCAAATAAACAAACAATTCAAGTTAATCAAAAAAGTTGAAACATGCAGAAAAATTATTGACGTCAAAGATCAGTTCAAGGATTTAACTTGGATCAAGATGAGGTTGATGATACCATGTTTGTTCAGAATCATCATTATTTATTCCATCTTCCTTCTGCTGTTGTTCATAATGATGATTGTGATGATGATATTAACCATGTTTTGTGTGTATTCACAAAAGACTACAAAAAGAAGGTTGACTCGAAAATGCGATATTCTGTGACATTTATATCAATCCAATTGTCCCAATCCTTTTGAGTGAACATTCATTGACTTGTTTAACTCATGTCTATCTTGCTCATCATAATTATCAACATTTATTCAGTTTCATTGTTGATATCATTAGATTTTCATGTTTTCCTCCAAATTTCACTCTTTACTCATAAAGTATATATTTTATTGAATAAAAATCTTTTTTGGCTCAAATGTTAACATTTTGTACAAGCAAGTTAAAAGTGATTTTCATTTGTTCATTTCAAATTCCATGTAATCTGAGCCTTTGATTCATTCTGGAAAACCATCATCTTAATGATTGTTGGATGTGGCGAGTTGAAGATGTTAAGATTAACTTAAACATTTTACCAAGATTGAATTGCAGCAAATACGAAACTCAATGAAAAGCGTTTTTTATTCTTAATCCAACATTTGAGTTTCAAATTACATGAGAGTTTTGCTGACTTTAAATTAGAAGATAATTAAAACGAAGGGGAACAAAGGATACAATCAGATTTACAATTCAAGTTATCGACCAATTTATGCATGCGGTGTAGGCGAAGTTATTTAAAAAAAAATTAAACCCAAGAAATTGAAATTAAATTAAAGGTTGAAGGTTTAATCTGATTGTCATCTTGTTGAATAACATTAACATTGAGAGTAGTGAGCTTACGGATGATCAGGATAAAGTGAAATTAGTGAATAGTCGTGGGTTATATCAACATTAAACATTTACTTTAGGCTTCTTCTAATGGAATCAATTTGCGTCATTGTTCAGCTTAATAATAACTATATTTTGTTTCATAGTTGGTTCAGTGGATTAGCAAATAAAATGCGCAAAGCTCAATCAACACGAAAATGGTTTCCATTTTTCGTGTCAATACCAACTGAAAAAACAAAATCATCCACACACTGTAACGGACTTCAATTGATTGTCTAGTAATCTCTGTTAATCTGGTCAGGATAAAGTATATTTTTAGCTATGTCCCTACAGCATTGAAGTTAATGAAAACGTAATTTCAATAGTTACCTGAATAAACTATCACTATAACATTCAGCAATTAGATGAAAATGTTACCGCAGTAAACAATAAATAACTCAGCATGAGGCTGTTAGAGGAAATACAAAAGAAACTATTTTAACTTCATATTAAGTGTGAACAAGAGACTGTTTTGATAACTGATCGTAAAATTATTTTCAGTACGGTGTTACATGTTGAATGCATTGTTATCAACTATACATCATAATACTATAGCAATATAGTAGATAGGGTTTATAAATAAACAGGTTGCTTCTGTTGATTTTAAAACTGAAAAGTGTTACATGTTGAGTCTATGAGACCCATTATAGCATAATTATAGCTATAGCTTATTGCTGCCCACATTATACTAATATCGCTTATTATTATTTCATTATCCGATAACTGATTTTCGCGAAAAATTTTTGAAGCAAATAAGTTAATAATTCAATCAATTTATTGAGAAATACAAATATATTTTTTTTACGAAATCAAACCAAATTTATACGGCATTGAACGGCCAGCTTTAAGATCGGGATGCGACTTGAAAACTCTTTTTCCAATACAGGATTTGGGGCAAACACCTTGGATACAATTATGATTCGGTGTTCCAGGAGAAAGACATGAATTTTTTCATGGCAAGTGCATTTTTCTTTCTCCATCGACCCGTAAATGGATCACCACAATAAGTTCGCTAATAAAGATTGGAGTCCCTTTCAGATTTGGTGTCAAGATCCGATGAGAGCAAGAATTCATTTTTCACTGGAGTAAGGTTTCCATTATCAGCGTTACCTGGCTCTACTTTAATGACACATGGAGCAATGACGGTAGCAGTACGATTTTGACAAAAATCATCGCGAGTTTTGACGGTCATTCCAGCAGGATGACATCCACTTTCATGCCTTTCCGTACATTTCCCAGAACTGAGCTCAAAACGAATTGAAAAAACCGATCGGCTGCGATCACAACCTGATCTTGCTGGTACAGTTTGTCCAGCTTGGCCCATAATTTATTTTCCTTCAAATACTGTATAAAAGTAAAATAACAACAATGTAAATTAAACAAAGGAACTTGCGAGTATGAAAAGTTTAAAAACTTTGGTTAGCTTTCATTTTTTGGCCAAGTTTGGACCAGTCAGGAATGCGATTCAACCCTAAAATGCCCGACACTAACTTTGCTAGACTCTGGCTTCCTTTAATCTGTTTCCCTTAAAATGAACGTGAAGATATATTTAATACTTTTAGGTGATTTCAATGGATATGCACTCAAGTTATCGATAATATATTCCGAAGAATGCAGAGCAAAGCGATTCTTAACCTTCAACTATTCAGAAGTTCAACAGAGGAACTACAAATGATCAAGCTAATCAACTCTACTATCATCCCACCAATAAGATTGGTAACCCTTTCCATTTATCTAAACTTATTTACACCAATTATTATAGCTTCCTAGTTACAGTGGGAAAAGTTGCCAATAGTTGCTGGAAGCAATATCAATCAATAGATTCTCAAATCAAAATGCTTAACACACATCTTTGCCTAAAATAATTAATGAAGTCTCCAGACTAATTAAAATCTCGTGTTTTCATTTTCACAGTTTTACCTTGAGGACTTAATAATGCCAATTCAAGCCGATAACAATCACATCATTTGTATACTTGAAAAAGTCTTTTTGTCTTTTGGTTGTCCTCAAACTAGAAAGATGCTGATGATGAGGAAAACTTAAGCATATCGCAAAATACAGTTTTCAATGTTTGAGGTTAAATTAGATGAAGATGTTGCTGTTGTTGATGATAAGATGGATTCATCATTTGACCTGTATACCTAGTGAGCCTTGAAGTTGTATTTCAAGTAAGATTATGATCAACATGATAAAGAGATTACAAGAGATAAATTAAGATTCATCATCATGGGAAAACAGTGAGAATCATCGTAAATATGTTCAGTGGAAAGACAAACAAGAAGAGAACCTTGATGAGGAAGAAATTCATTCATGTAGTATTGAAATTGAATGTATTTTGATACTAAATTTTGTATTCCATTATCAAAGTGACGAGCAAAAGACGAGTCAATTGAGTTTAAATTGGTTCATTTTACCAAGAATCATCTGTGAATAAAGATAGTTTCTTTAATTGGTTGATATCTTTAGTGTGTTGGCCTAAATTTCGAAGCTCACACTGAACTTTTTTTCGCCCTAATCTTCACCGCTACCATTTCCACCATCTTCATCATCATATTGCAATCTTCAATTTACACTCTTATGGATTCGCTTAATTGGGTTAACTAACAATGTACATGCATAACAACTTGCCATCATCATTATTATCATAACCTACTAAAGTTGTTTTTTTCTGGTGAACATAATTAAATGTTTCAAATTTAGGGTAACCTTTTAGATACTTAAATATCAATTGAAAGCAGTGTAAAAGACCAGAAATTTGGTAATACTAACAATCAAACAAGCTCAACAAAAAGGTTGAACTATCAAAACAATAAATCATTCACTCACTGTTTTATGATTGGAGTTGCAAATATTTAAGATCCATTGAGTTTATTATATCTTGATGTGTTAAAATTAGCAGTTGACCTGATTTTTGATCAATCAAAATGATAAACAAATTTCGTTAACTGTTGACAAATGAATTGGTCTGAACTTTTGAAAGGTAAAAAGTCAACAATAACAATAGTTTCGCTTGCTTTATCATACAACATAACATTTGGTATTATTTATTGTAATCATGTTATAATATTGTCAATATTAGCAATTTTAATGATTGAAATAAACCTTAAAATAATCTGGAAATATTATTTCAATGTAACATTCAATAAAGAAAAGTAAAATGTTAATAATCATTGAGTCAATGTGCGTCATTTATTGTTTCCAATTTTAATTGTAAATCTGTGATCGATACAAATGCTAAATCTTTGTAAAATAAAAGCATGAAATAAAAATTGGTGAAAACTTGTATTAATTTCAATTGTTGACTTCTTTTGTTCGAGTGCGAACAAGAAAAGTAATGTGAGGAAAACAAGGAAATGTTGATTAAAATCAACTTCAATCATCGAAATTTATCATTTCCGTATAAATCAGTTTTACCTCTTTTGTGTTAATCATCAATTTTCATCATTCATTACTTGCCAACAACCACAGATAATACAGAAAAACTGTGATTCTTGTTCCTCAACATTGAGCCAATCCAACCCAAGTTAACCAACTGTTTTGGCTTGTCTCTTTGAACATCAAATGTGTACTACTTGATCATTAGTTTGTTGCAAAGCAAAGTCAAAAAAAGTCTATCATTATCATCATTTTCATCCACAATCATCATCATCCTCATCATCAACATTTAGTAAGACATAAGTCTTACTGCCAAAAAGTGAAAGCTTAAACCAAAAAGTACATTAACCTTTATTCAAGACTGAAATCTCACCAAGTTTAATTGAGATTAATTTCTTACTTCAATCAGTTAATTTATTACTGGAAGTTAATGTAATCAAAAAAGCAATGACAATTATGTAAACTGTTGAACAAAAGGTAAATGTTTAATTCCTCAATTGAAATGACTTCAACAAACTGCAATAAATTTACAAATGCAAGTGTATTTCATAAAGAAATGTTTTATACAATTGGGTTAAAATTGGGTTAAAATTGAAATCTTTTTTTTTCAACCAGAATTGCCATTTAACTTCTGGTTAATTTTCTGGTTAATTTTGAAGAAACAGATTTACAATGAAATGATCATTTGAATGCCAAAAAATATACATTTTAAAGTGCTTTTCCTCTTCAATTTGTATTGATAATCTCGTTGATTCAGTCCAATTAACGATCCATAAAAAAAGGTGAAAATGATTCTTTGCTTTACTTGTTGTTGTTTATTTGCCCATTTAATTCAAGTTAATCAGAGTAAGATGATGTTGATGATAGAGACGATAAAGAAGATTCTGTGGATTATGAGTAAACAGTATAATTTCACATGACAAGAGTTTCCTAAGAAATCGTAATCAACCGGTAACTTAGCTGTTAGACAAAACAAGATGATGAAAATGTATACCAACGAAATGTAATTTTAGCATTCTGCAGAGATGAAGATGAAGAGATGAAAAGAAAGATGAAAGAAAAGTTGAAAAACAAATCTTGCATTGAGTCAGTGTAAAAGCAGTTGGCTGAGCATGAATTCAAGCAACTAAAGACTAATGTACATTCAATGCTTAAACTTCATCTCTCATCATATTCCTCATCATAATCAACTGTAAAGCTGAACAGTTAATAGTAAATCTTTTCTCGAAACTAAATCAATCTTTATTACTTTAGTTAAATAATCTTTCAACAAACAATCAAAGTTTCCCGTTCAATTTGTATTCTGTGCTTTTCGATACCAAGTTTAACTGAAAGTTTAACGCAATTTGTGGGCTCTTTTGCTAAGATTCACTTTCAACTTTTATTGGTTTCTTTTTGCAAGTGCCAAAGGTACTTATAATCAGTCAAGCTGGTTACTAAAATCAAACTGGCCATGTCGGCTGATAGTCGACGTAGCTCTTCCTCATCAACCTCAGCCTCTCAACCCTCAACTCCAAGTACAGGTCCATCCACTCCAACCGGTAAATCGCCGCCATCCTTTGAAGGTTCTTCATTTAGTCGGTACAATAGTTCAACTAAACGTAAATTGAATCCGGTTCGTCGATGTCAGTCAATGAAAAATCCAAATGCAGGCAACATTAATGGAACCTCCAGCATAACCAGTTTAACCAACGGTATCAGTCCATGTAATAGTAACAACAGTTCTTTCAGTTCAATCGGTTCAACTCCAAGTTTCCGTTCCAGGCGTGTCTCATCAACTCCGTCTTCCCTTGAAAATGGACGTAACCACACGGAAACTGACTTTGTTAAATACTATCAATACAAGATCAATCGACCTGATACAAGTTTACCTTTCACTATTATGATCTCAAATGATTCCCAAGAAACAAAAACCCAGTTCAATTCAAATGGCAATAAACACTCAACCAATGCCAAAACCAATGACACAAACGATGTCAACAATAGCACCAACAATGAACGTAAGTTTTACCTTCTAATGCACTTTAATCTCAAATCAACTGTTTGACAGAAAAGGTTAGCAATTTGTTTTAAGGAAAACATTTTGTTCCATTTTCTCCAAATCTTTTTGTTGAATCAAAAAGGCTCATTGTTGATGTTACAATTGTTTGTTAATTGTGAGTTAATGATGTTTGACTAATTGGTGAGGTAAATTGCATCGTAAAGTGATTCATTCAGTTGGAAAAGTTTAACACTTAAATGTACTAAGAATAGTTACGGGAAAAGAGAAAGGATTTTTTTTGGTTATGCTGGTAATGATCAAGATGGGTAACATGATTATGTCATGATCATGATGATATTATTTACTGTTTAACTGTTACTCAACAGAATTATTCAAACCCTTTACCAATTCTCTTGTCAAACCTAGTGTCATGCGTTTCATTTAGACTATTGGCTCAGGAAGTTGTCAATCCTTTTCTTGCCTTCTTGAAATCATATCAAATTTTACCAACATTTACATAACGAATTGTCAAATTGACAAAACAAAGAACAAACTTTCAATCATTTTACAACATTCGAGATTCACAAGTTGAATCCAATGAAAATGTCGATATAAACTTCTTACCAGTCAAAAATTTTATTTTCTATTCTCCTTAAATTCAATTTTCTGAGTACAGATGAACCAGTCTGAACAGACAAAATGTTTCAAGCTATTAGTTGGTTATTCAATTTTGAGCTTAGAGCAAAGACTTGTCACTCATTGACATTGCATCAATGAGCCATAAACATACTCAAGTCAACCTGGAAGGTCTAACTGGTTAGGTTAAACTCACCCCTAATTGGGCCTTCAACGTTGAGACAAAACGTTTAACATCATTGACGCAGCATAAATTGACGGTTGAATTATTCTTGATGAGAGTTTCTTGAATGTTTCAATCTTGCCTTTTACTTGCCTTGCGAACGATTTTCGATTCAATTGACTCTATTGTTCAAAGAGGAAACAAGTTTTCTATTTTTTTCTAATGCAAACACGAACGTAATTCATTTTGCGCAAAGATACTTTATTGTAATTGATTGCTGGAAAAACCGATAACCGAGAAAATTTATTGTCAATTTAGATCTATTCAGACATTATTTATGTGCACGTGAAACTGGATTATTGTTTTCATGCTTGAAGTACATTGTACCTCTTATAAGACAAGAAATGACCTGTTACAAAAGTATTTATAGTCACATTGCGATTGAAACGTTTCAAGATGTGACGACAATGTAATAACATTTACATTAGAACATAAAATAAATTACATTTTTGGATTCAACGTAACTTTTTGCCTGAAAAGGCAATTTGTTTGAATGAAGTCTAGTAGCATTTCTTTTCATTCAATCAGATACTTTTAATCGTTAAACGTGGCATTGTTTTGAATCCCTGTTCAGCATTTCATTGCTCACAGTTTTTTTCACGATTCAACAGTAAAAATGGTTGACTAAAGGAGAAAAAATTAATCTATTTTTAGGGAGTAAAATCGATTCTTTTTTCTGTTATTTCATGGATTGATGGGTATAAATAGATTGGGAATTGAGGATTCAATTGAAAGTCAACCTTGAGAAGAAACTTAAATCGCAATAAAAATAATATAACAATCGCTATTATTATTCAGCTAAATAAGTGGAAGCAAGTTTTAAGCTGAAAATAATACATTTTAATGGTAGAAACGATAAACAAGCTGAAAATACATTGTACAATGCAAATAGTGCATTGATTTGAATAAAATGATCAATGTTTACTTTCAACTTTGCTTAATGATCTAAACAATTAGTTTCAATCAATAAACTGACATGAAAATGTATCAATAAAGCTAAAAATACGAAGTACAAAAGAGCCATTTATTGGTCAATCAATAGTCAGCAGCTAACAAGGATCGGACAATTATATCAAACACGCAATAACTATCAATAATATTAAGTAGTCACATAAGTCTTTAGCCTTTCATGTCAACTAATAGGCGAAATTTTGTTTTAACAGCAATTTAATGTTAAATCAATTCGATATTTCCATCTTTTCTTGTAAACAAGTTTCTTAATTTTACTCATTTTTGGATGAAACTTACTGCAAACAAGACTGCGACTGTTGGACTACAAGCTTCAGAAACGATCTTTTACCTTTCATTTTGAGAAACATGCATTTGCTGAAGTTCATTTTGTATATTATCCAATATTAAAACATTTTGAGAAACTGAAATCATCGGTTTTATGGACAATTAAGATGGAAGTTAGTCAATGTAATCAATCATTTTTACGCCTGGCTTAAAGCTCAATCCGAAGAGTTAACTTATTATTGCAAACATTTTAATAGCATTTACATCCGAATGTTAAAAGCAAAATTAAATTGAAATTTGCAAAAGCTACAGATCAAAGGGAATGTTTTCTTCGATTAAAATATCTATTTATAATCTATTCTTAACCTTAATCTGTTTTCGATTGCCTGTAAAGCCTCAATAATCTCTTGGATTGAATAATATTTATTGTTTGAACAAACTGAAAGCTTTCGTACAAGTCTTATGATTTATGAGAAATGCTAGAGACTAAAGTTGATTTGATCTCTAAGAAAAGTGCACATAATTTCGAATGACAATCGATATTAATTTGTTTTCTTTTGCTCTAATGGCTCAAACAGATAGTAAATGTCGAGTTTTGGTTCTTGGTTCAACCAGTTGCGGTAAGACAAGTTTAATACGCTCATTTGAGGACTACATTGAACAAACAGACGATTCAATTGACCGTGATTATGCTTACTACCGAACCAAATATCAAGATGAAAACCGATCAAACAATCCAACAAAACGATCAAATGAAATTAAGCCCGCTCTTTATTTACATTTCATCGAAGCAACCTCATTGCACTCTTGTTACCCTCAGTCACCGTTAAACTTTTATCAACCCGATGCTTACATAGTCGTCTATGGAGTCAACTCTAGGTAAGTCTAACATTGACTAGACAACCATCGAAAAGGGCAAATCGCTTTAAACTAATTTTCGTACACTTCCTTCAGAGAATCGTTTGAAGGAGCGAAAAAGATCATTGGTGAAATTTTCAAATGGGACGACGTTGATACTAAACCAATTATATTGGTTGCCAATAAAACTGACCTGGTTCGAAGCAGGATCGTATCCAAACAAGGTAATATAAAAGTGATGAACAAAGCTAATAAACTCTTCTTGATTTATTGACTATCGACTGGAAGAAGTTGAAAAGTTGCTGACTTAACCAGACTCGAATCAAGTAATTTATGATCTTCAGACTGATCAAGATAATTAGATATTTGATGCAATAACTTTCCTAACTTGTTTCACATGATTCTTGAAACGATCAACTGTCAAATATCAATTTTCAATTTTGCGAATCTTAAGTGATGGACGAGAAAATGCTTTCGTCTTCGCTTATTTCGCGAAATGTTGGTTCCAAGTCAACTTTGAATGCAAAACGGTATGCACTGATAACAATTTCCAGGGTATATTACAGGGTCATTGATGCTTTCACACAAGTTTAAAATGAAGACTTGATGAGCTTTCCAGGGCATTACTTTGTCAATAGTTTCAGTTCTGTACAGAATCCAGATTGGAAAACATTTTTTTTACTTCTTCTTTCCAAATGTTTACAAAAGTTGATTAGCAAAGTGAGAGCAAAAAAAGCATCAGTAACAAGATGAAAGTTGAAAATGTAAACAAAAAAAAAGACTGAAAATTTCAATCAATCAACCTCAATAACCTAAATTAAAAAGCGCATTTACTGTTCATTGAAAATGGTCAGTCTTTTCTTTCTCGCTTGTCCATTGTTAATCTAATCAAATATCAACCATTAACTTATCATTATCATGTTGACTTACAGAAGGAAGACAACTTGCCATGATGAACAACTGCAAGTACATTGAAACTAGCTGTACAATATCTCACAATGTTGACTTTTTACTGACTGGGATTGGAGCTCAAATAAATTTGAAGATAAACTCTAAAAGATGTAAGTTTGCTGTGCATTTATAGTGGGAAATGTTTAACCTTATTTTCGATTATTTACTTTGATCCATTCAGGTCAGCCCAATGGCAGGAAGCCCAACATTATTAAACGTTTTTTGAACAAAGCTGTTCTCAAAAAGTCAAAATCATGCGATAATTTACACGTCCTTTAAAACCGTTTCAACTTGATTAGCGAATAAAGGAATAAACTTTTTGGACTAAATTCAATTACAATTGTTTTATTACCATCAATGGTTTACCATTTGATTCACAGCATTATTGACTATCATATCGTTGTTGTATTATATTATTGAATACTGATGCATGAGCATTTATCTGACAATGAAACTCATTATTTTTAACAAAACCTTTGCCGTTGAACATTTTATTTCCAAATTCAAATATGAAAGTAATTGCAATTCGAAATCATTTTACAAAATCTTCAGTTGAATGTGATTAATGCATAAAACTGGAAAATTTCATTTTTTCAATTTCCATGCTCAACGAGCAAGAATTCAGATTGCAAAGCTTACTGAGAATCCATAGATGGCGCAAGTTAGTCAATAATGAACACATTTCAGGATTCAGTTGAAAGTCATGGAGAAAATTTTAATTTTATCAAATTTCGACAAAAGTTTATTACAAAATCAATTAAAGTAAACTTCAACAATAAAATTGGCAATAATTGAGTTGAGCAAATGAAGGCTTGAACATTTGGTGGAAATGAAGTTTACTTGAAATCCAGTCCATTTTTCGATTCTTTGTGAGTTTTCCATGCAAATAAGGTAAGACAGGTTGTAACCAGTGTTTCACTTATGACAGAAAGGTAAGCTTTGAGTAAAAAGTTAGCAACAAGTGACAATAGCGTAAAGCCAAGGGAAGCATAAACGAGTCTTAAATTTTCCCAGAAAACGGCGGTGAAGGTTAAACCTTTAACACTCAACATGGATATTGACCAAATTAACTGAGAATAACTGATTCCTTGGTTGGCCTTTTCAGGTAAGGTGGTGTTAGGAAGACCGGGAATCAAATCATTGGTATCATAATCTTGCAGTTTGTTTGGCGATAAAACGTTGAAAAGTTCGGCGACAAGATAAATGATGAAAAAGGATAAAATGATGAAGAGGAAATATTTGTAGACTCGATAGCTTAAGCTCTTTTCACAAAACTCTTCAGGGGGTTGAAGACGAGCTGAGAAGGGGTTGATCTGGAGTTTACTTTCAGTTGACAAGCTGTTCGATTTCATTACAAACTAGATTGGAATATTGACGAACAAAATAAAGTTGAAAATGAAAAAATGAAACAAAATGCTACTGATTGAGCACAACAGATTTGAGTTAGTTGATCAACATTTTTTGTTCACCAAATGTCAAAGGTATTTCCAATTTTACTTGCAAATGAATCAAAGTAAAATATCAATAACAATTGTTAACATTTTTTTTTCTCCTTCGATTTTCTAATGTTGTTCAACATGGAAAACAAGAGTAATCAGAAAAACAACATGAAATTGATGTGCATGATGTACATTGAGAGAAAAAAAATGGTCGATAGTTTTTACTGGTCAGTGGGAGTGAAAGGAATCCCTGGTTCATACAAATGCAAATGAAGGCTATTAGAGAGTCCCAAAAAATATCGACATGAATTGAAATAATGATAGGTGAAGTTTTCACTTTAACCTTTTGCTTTGTCTGTAGCCACTTTAAACACTTTCGAGTCATTGATTTATCATTTCAGACAAAAATTGAAACTTCTGTTTACAGACTCTTGACCAAGTGAAAAATTTTGATTAATCAATAATTTTCTAGCTGAGTTGTATCATGAATGTGCTGGACGAGCAGTTTCAACAGTCGATAAAATTCACTCCCAGAATTTTCACTCCCAGTAATGAAACTCCCAGCATTCACTGCAAACATTTTCTCTGCTAATAACTTTACTCCCAGAAATGGAAATTTTAATGTTTCATAAGTTTTCCAAGTCAATTTTGTTAATTGTTTCAGTCTAAATTGATTGACTGGACAGATGGAACAATTAATTTGATTAGATTACTTGAAGATTATTGCCATTTGTTTCTGAGATATTTTTTCATTCCTCAGCAATGAAGTGTTGTTGCAAATGTTGCGATTGTTAATTGCTATTTTGGCGTGGTTATCCTTACGAACTGTTTGTGCAAATAAAATGTTAGATTATTCAAGTACGAAACAGTAATGATTGTAATAATTTAGAATCATTAAAAACTCGTTAAATGTTGGATCTAAGAAGAGATGAAAATAAACTCATTAGACTTGTAAATAATAATGTAAATAAAAAGGCATATTTCTATTGGGCTAACAAGTTTTCAGTCTTTAATTCAAGTTAATGCAGTAATCATTTTAAGAACTAGCATGGTAATGATAATGGTTGCATGAGAGGTGAAAGATGTGAATGAAAAATGTGATGACATTGAAACTCAAATTGTACTCTGAACACGCATTAGCTGCATCAAGTAAAGTGTATCAAGAGTTTAACCTCAAGGAGGAAACTAAGTTACCCAAGTTAAGCTAAACTCATCAATGCAATAAGAGTCAACCCATCAGATGCTTAATAAGGTCAAAGCATATTGATTGTTCATCGAGAAAACAAATCAACAATCTCAATGTTTATCTACTTATTATATTAAAAACAATTGGCAAAAATAATCAAAGTCAAAAGATATATTTACCTGTCAGTCAAAGTATACTTATTCACATTGTTATATTAATATAATGATAATAGTCGTCATTTACTTGCATACCATTCCCTTCACACCAATGACTTGATAAACAGATGATCAACTAATTCAAATTGATTATCTTTTACTGTTTACCCTGGTTGATCATTAGGCAACAATGTATAAGTCTATCACTTAACCTAGCGACTCCTCAACACCAAACTGACTACTAATGAGGCTTCTTTTACGCTTGAATACAAATGTGGTAAAAGTCCCTTTAAAGTAAATTTTTCGCTAAATATTGTTAAAGCACTTCCAAATTTTTTAATTAATGACACCGCTAATTACTGAGCAACCCCTCAACTCACAACTTAGGGGAAGCTTATCAATTCCCTAAATTTCATTATATCATTAAATAAATTTTGGGTGTTTTTTACATAATTGTTTTTGAGTTATTGATGGTTTAAGAGTTATGCTAAAATAATGAATACATTTAATAGCCGGTTGAAATTTATAAATCAATTATTGTTAATAGCAAGTGTGCTATCTTGTGTATCCTCATTACTACTCTCATGATGACCATTTTACTCAAGCTAATTTATAACTATATCTTTGAGTGAAAGAGGTTAACAGAAAAATTGCAAATACAGAAAAAAAGATGAACAGAAATGAAAATAGTAAAAATCAGCAATAGATTCTAATGGCAATAATCTGATTATCTGTTGGGATGAAATTGATCAATTTTATCAGAAATAAATATTCATGTTTATCTAGTAAATTTCATTTCTCATGCCTCCCACCCTACCATTGAACTTCCTTTTCATGATCATCATTATCAATCGGATTCAATAAAAATCAACCCCTGTGAATGTATCTTGATAGTATTTCAAGAGTAAAATGAAATTAGCCAAAGTTGTTTACAAACACACAGTTGAGAATTGTTGACTCAAATTAACCCTCCCAGGCTGTTTACGAATAAATAAAGCTGATCAAATCTAATTGTTAACTTGATCCAATGATTGAACATTTGACGATTCAGCTTCCCATCATGGTAATATGACACAATGACATGGTAAAGGCGGTTGTTTCGCTCATCCTACTGGTAATGCTCATCATTATACAATGATTTCTGTACAAAAAGCACAATGTATCATCTGGTTAATCAGGCTTTTTGTGTGTGTCTCTTCATCATCCAAATAATATGAAATAATTAAAAAGAAGAAGAAAAAGAAACAGAAAATACTTTGATTGATCATGAAAGAGAGTGAAAAGTTTTAATGATGATTAGCCAGAGTTGTGTATCATCACGTTGTAAATGTTCAATCAGGTTCAATCATTACGAATCAGGGTAATGATGACTTTTTCACTTTTATTTTTTGGGTTAAATTTTGAGTGTTGCCATCAATGAAACAAATTCCTGGTTTCATATTCACACTCAAAATTTTGTGCACATTTAAGAGCAAAATTCAAATGACTCAAGATGATGAAAAAATGATGACGAGAGAAGAAGAGAGAGGCAAAAAAGTTTTCAATTGATTTGTTGAGCTAAAAGTTTTTTGCATCCTTTGTGGATGAAGATGGGATGAGCAGAAGTGCTCCCTTCAAGTCAACTGAGATCTCTCTTGATACTCACACTAAATAGGTTCAACCATTACGGATTAGTTAGGTTTCACCCTCGTAATGTGCTCTGTCTCAATGAAAGTTTTGTCTTGTTCACCTTCACCCTCCAAGTCAACCTTCAGCTCTTCGAGACTCTTTCCTTGACTGATGTTTACATTGGAAAATGTTGAAAACGTAAGAAACTGTAAAGCCAATGTAAACTCATCACAAATGATATTCATAACATAAAGTGATGTATCCAATAATGGATGTAAATCATCTCGCCAACCATCAAACCAAATTACCTCTTTACAAATTAAGTTTCATTTTGGATTGTTTTCAATTAAAAATGTTCAATCAACAGACAACAAATTGTTAATCTCTAAACCTGTCAATGTGCTTTTTTTACCTTCAAATTCAATACTTGAAATGTAAATGTTATTGTTTTGTTAAATGACAAGTTGAACCTTCGCTTTTTTTTTGTTACACTTATTACAAGTTTACATTTTGATTACAAATTGATTGTTGTTCATTTTGTTGGTCTAATTTGATTAAAGTAAAGCAAAAACAATGTTAATCAAATGCATTCCTTGTTACCTTTTACTGTTGTCTCAATCAGTGAAACAAGTTTTAACCAAAGGTGTAGCTGTTATTGGTGCTGGTGGAGGTGACAGAGCAGGTAAGTTTCATTCAAAGTCATTTCAATGTAAATCACAGGTTGAATGCTGATTCAAATGATTTCTCAATTCATTAATTGAATCACAGTTTGATTAATGATTACTTTACATGTCAATTTGCTGGGTAAAAACCAATGTTGACATAAAATTAATGGTTCAAATTGATTTGTAATTGGATTTTAGTCTATTGATGAAACACGTTACAGATGATATCTTAAGCTTTCTCTTCATTCATTTTTAAATATTGAAAATTCATTTTCTTTTTCTCTTTTTTCGAACTGATTTTTGCTCTAAAATTTTCTGTTTCATCGATTAATTGAAAGGCTAAATTAAGTTAAAGTTGGGTTAAAAGGAAAGTTGCTTTGCTTAATTAAATTTGTGATAAATTGTTTACTTATTGTTCACTTTGGCATAAATCGAAAGCTAATAAGCTGATAAATAAGTAGCTTTAGTACAGTTTCAATCTTGATGGATCGTCATTTATCATTGACTTAAGCATTTCAATATGTGAAACTTGGAATCAACATATTAACGAGAAAAGCAAAACATCAATTTTCAGCTTAAATGTTGCATATTTTGATTCATTGAATATTTCATTTCATTAGTCTTAGGTTCGCTCAAGTATTAGACTTCAGCTCTTAAAATTTTCATAAAAGCTTCGAATCAGCAATTCCATGAAAAGTTCGATAGAATCAACAGATTCAGTTCCTAAATTTTCAGCAATTTTCCTCGGTTGGAATCAAAATTTCAGCTTCGATTGTGCTACTAATCATGAAAATTTGAGAAATCATCTTCGCTCAGAAATCTTTGTCTTGGAGTTTTGTCGGGTCGCTTTCGAAGGATCACTTTACGAAAACTCGAAGTTTTTTTCCGAAAATTTTTATAGAAATTTCAACATTCGTTATTTTATCTCAAGTCAAAACTCTTTTTGTTTGAAGTCGATAGCAACTAAACGATTATTTAGCGTTGAAAGCTTATCAGATCTGAATGAGTTGAGATTGTCCAGAGATAAGGGAATAGGAAGTAACACTTTTTGTTCATTTCTGTGTACGTTTCATGTAACTTATCTTGTTCATTAAATCTTATTCTGAGAAAAAAAATCTTTTTCTTTTCTATCTTTTTCCACTATTATCATGATTATGATAATGGTGATCATCATGGAAAACAACATTTCCATCAACAATATCATTATCAAAGTTTGCATTGAATGCGGCGGAAATTATACGGAAGAAGAGATGAGACTTGCCTTGGTGATTGTTGGAATGATACTTTCCCTGTTTCTTCTCATCTTAGCCTGTCAATGTTATTCACGAGTTATGTGGGAGTGCACAGATGATGGTGATATTACCGGTAATTATAAAGAAATGCCAGCTCCACCATATTCAAAGAAGCGCACTTTTGTTACATGAAAATGGTTAACCACTTTGTTGCTGGTTAAAGTGAAAGATGATTTAAAATTTGTTAAACACTTCAACACATGACAAGGTTTAATTGTCCAAAAATAGAGTTAAATTTTTACTGTTAAAAAGCAAACTCGATTAAACCTAGCCAAGGCTCACAGTCAACTTGACTGGGTTCACTTGTTAAGACTAGATGGACATGAACCAGTGCAACCAGATGGACGAGTTAAAAAAATTTTTACATTTCACATCAACTTCATCTTGTTCATTGTAAGGATAACATCAACTCCATGTTGAACAACAAAGCTGAATCTAATTAGGCGAGCAAAATGTCAAATGTAAGTGTAACTCTATCATCATCATAACATCATCATCATTATATCATTGTTAAAATTATTGTCATCGGGTGTAGACTTCATTTTTTTGTAAAAAAAATACAACCTTGTGTATAAAAGTTGAAAATATTATGCCATTATAAAAATATATGATAACTTATTTACAGGGATCAAATTGTACCATCAATTTACCAAAATACAATTGTAAATGGTCATTAAAAATATTAATATTTCCTATTCAATTGTTCATTTTTCCTTTCATGCTCTTTTATTTTAATAACAACCATGTTTATACCATTTGAAACTTGAAAATCATTAACTAAACCTCAAATGGAAAGCTTTTTCAATGGTTATTAATAATTTGGCAAAATTCACTTTCCATTTATTACATCAATTTTAACCTTTCTTATTTTTGCCACTTTATTGGTTTACTTTTTCGAGTCAAGAGGCTTAAATTTACCTGATTTGTGGTTAAAGTTAGCAATTAGAGTTGATCTTTGTTTGCTTTAAAAGGTTGTCATCTTTATGGATAAAGCGAGTTTACTTTGCGATATTGATGTTGATATTTGTGATTTATAACTACAATCATTGATTTTGATTGCATTCAAATCTGGTTCATTTTACATTGTCATTTGAGGAAGAAATTTTGAGCTTGATTCTGACAAATTTTTAAGTGAAAAAAGATGGGAAAAATTGTTTTCTAAAAAATTTCATCTGAATAGACAGTTTAACAGTTTAAACTCAACCGAGATAATTTAATTTTAAATGACTAACTGTCAAACTTGATAAAACAATAAGCCATTGTTGTTGGTATTGAAATGACAAAAAACAATTTTCCATCCATTTAATAATACAATTATTTTCTAATAAATGGTGATTGAAATTGTGTTTTAATATTCATTGGAATCCCAATTGTTTTATTGTATTCTAGGTTATCCTAGTTGATACAACAGCCAGTAGGTTGTCATCGCTGTGTGACCAAAGATATCATAAAATAACAGCTTGACCAGTATCGGAAAGATCAAATATAAATCCCTCAATATACATTTAACCAAGCCATTGGGTAAGGCAAAATGATCTTCATCTAAATATCATTAAAATCTGTGTATGGTCGACTCAATTAAAATCATAATTGACTTTTTTTAGATGAAAAGAGCAATTTGTTACTTATTAAGTGATGAAGATGTTATTAGAGTAATTAAAGATGTGATTTTTTGTTAAATTTGCCATTTGATTAGTCAAGATAAATACCTTCCAACCATCTAAAAATGTTGTATTTTTGCTCGAAGCTTTACTTGAGTTTTAATTTAATTGAATAGCTAAGCAGCTATTGTATGAATTTTCCAATTTTGTGAGTTGAATGTTGGTGGGATTGAAATTGTTGCTGTAAAAAAATGAAACACAATACTCGACATGATAATTTAATAATGTGCATGTAAAGTCTTTGTTAGCGGATTTTCTCTCCTCATTTTTGCTTTACTTCACTCCATTCATCAGGATCTTTATCAACACGATTCTTTGAATTAGCTGTTTGCTGTGTGACTGAGTTTAGGTTCCAACAAGTTTCTCTTTTGATTCCAATTTTTCTTCCTAAACGATAAAAAGGAAAGGCAAAAATGCGCGAATGAATTGCAATTCATAATATTTACATTTCATTTTTCCCAATCAACAAACATTGATATTCAAATAAAAGGGGAAAAATGTTACATCATGCAACTGTACTTACAGAGTAAGAGTTTACACTATCATTACCACTATCATCTTGACAATCCTTAATTCATGAGGAATCAGGATAAATATTGAATAAATAATGTTCAAATTGTTGGAGTAAAATTATACTCCCATTTTCTCTACTCTCAATTTTTCCAATAAAAATTGAATTTCTTTCCTGTTCCATCGCCATCATTATCATCATCTTGTTACCGACACATGTTTACCTGTTGATTGGGATAATTTAATTTTGAACTTCATGTACGATATGAGTTACCTGGGCATGATGATTCTTTTAAATTAAATTGCAGCCATTTGAAAAGTAGTATAAAAAGACCTGCAAATAGTAGTACATTATTAATACAACAGTAAAGTAGAGGGAAAAAATGTTGAAATCACTTTTTATTTGTTCACTTGTTTGTTTTAATAAAACTTCATACTTGATAAATCAATAACTTGAAAGTGTTTCAAGTAACAAGATCCAATGATAAGAAAAAAATAAAAACAAGTGAAAAAACTGAAAAAATTGATTCAAGATGATAATGGAGTAAATTCTGGTTCAATTATCTTTCATGATGAAAGAGGTAAAATTTAAGTTGAATAAAGATCACTTTTAACACAATATTTGTTGACTAATAACAATATTGAATAAATAAATAAATAGAATGAGCAAACAAACTCCTTCTCCTAATAAGAATCGAACAAGTATATACATACGAATGAACAAATGTAAAAGGTAAGCACAAATTTCATACCATTCAGCACACAATTGGGTTTCCTGTTTGTCCAAGGCTCTATATCTTCTCAGATGACAGCAATCATTATTTAACACATCATGATATCAACCTGTATTTAGAAATTCCATTGCATTCACTATATTTCCGCATTAATCCATTTTTCCTCTTTTGTTTCACTGGACTAGACAAATTTATGGCATTCATGTACAAGAAAGTTTGCTGGATAAACCATAGTAGAGCATTTCTAATAATTATGCTGGTCTTTTCACTTGTAGATCCCAGCAATTCTCTTAAATTGGCTTCTGCAAAGAAAAAGCGTGTAACAATTAGTTAATCTAACAGCTCAAATAGACTGGATAATTATCAGAATTAAATCACAATCGGTAAAACTGTACTTACCATTTTTCTTAATTGATCACAACTGGAACATACCAACATTTAAGGCACAAATTTTCGTATTAAGATGACCACTTAACAAATGGCATGGATTAACGATTAAAGTCAAATTACTGGTCACCAAAGTAGTGGTTAACAGCAACTCTAAGGTTAAACAATAAAGGTTATAAGAAAATCAATCAGTAAATTATAATAGCTAAAGACATTATTAACAAACCTAAAGGCAAACGATTCAAACAATACAATGTGATTACGTTGTCAAGGATAAGGGCGGGAGCAAAAGTAAACCGTTAAATCTTAAGGCGCGAGATTTAATTGATCACAATAAATTATCAATTAACTGTTCAATCATTTAATGTTGAGATTTATTACCAATATGCAATAAAAAAACTAACCACGGAACTAGAAAAAGCTCAAAGCTCATGAGCTCATCAAAAAAGACACAATAAAACACTTTAATCCAATCAATAATTGGAAAAAAGAACAAGTTGGAGAGTAAAAAATATTTACTTTTCATTGTATTCAATATGTTTGCATGATTAAACAGTATACATGAACATATTAGACCCCGTAAAGGTGTTGAACATATTAATCTGATTGTAAGATTATATTTGAATGGGAAATATAAAAAAAAAGAAGAAGAGCAAAAATGAACAAATAGAAAGTAAATCGGATAACAATCAAGATACATCTTTTGTTATTTGCTTAACTCTTTACCACTCATCATTCATAGCCTTTTTATTTAATCTATTTTTCACCATCTTCTTCCTCCTCTCATCATTACAATCTTCATTCATGTCAAATGTTTATTGATCTCAGTTTTATTGTTCAATCTCTAACCAAGTAATTACTCAGTAATGATGATCCTCTTTAGCTATTCAATGAATCCAATGAAACTTACAAAACACACACAAGGAACAAAACAAAAAGTAAAAACATTAAGCTATTATACAGCAAAGCAAAAAAAGCAATCAGTAATTTTGATACAAGTAATAATCGACTGAAATCAAAGAGTAACAAGAATGGAAGGAAAAAAAGATGCGTTAAATGAAATGAATCAAAACACAATCAACAGAATCAAATTTATCAATTTAGAGTGAAAAAAGTAAAACCAAAAAACGAAAGATTTGTAGTCAAGAAAAGATGAAAACAAAATGAAAATTATATGCATTTGCTCTTGAATGTTTCAATTGGATTGAGTTGAGGTTAAGTGGGGAATGATGATGAAAATTATGATGAAAATGAAGATGAAAATGAAGATGAAAAAAGAAGGGAAAAAAAATTGTAAAATGTGAAAGAATGGAAAAGCTGTAAAGATGAGAATTTCATTGTTTCATGAAAAATGTTTCCGTTGGTCGTCATCATTTTGTCATCTTTATCTTCATATTTTTTTTCTCATCTTCTTACAATTGTAACCAATTTACCGTGAACAGATGAGCATGAAGATGAATGTTAAAGACGAGGATAAAGATGAGGGAAGATGAAGAGGAAACAGTAAAAGGATGAACAAGTAAAATCGTCAAATGAAAATGTTGAACATTTCCTTGCATTAGATTTACTGGAAAGACGTTGGTAACGCCATAAACTAAACTACCAAAGGTTAGTGGAAATGAAAAGATGAAGAAGAAGAAGAAGAAGAAAATGAGAAAAGATGAAAAGATGATGATGATGTTAAAGAGTTGTCTTTGGACTTTTCTGTATTCTTTTGACTACTTTGTTGTTAAAAGTGGCTCCAAATGATTTCACTTAATACTCTTCTTCATGAAGCTTTGTTTGCTTTTTGTGAAAAATTTTGCCTTCTATCATCGCCATCATTCTCATATCATATTTTATCGTCAGTTATCCTTAACAGATCAAGATCATGGCTATAGCTTATCAACAATCTTGATCTTGTTTACAGTTTATTAGTGACAATCAGTAAAACTCTTAATGATGGTTAAGGGAAGAAGAAGAAGAAAAAATGAGGAACAATAAAAGTAAAGTTAACCCTGTAAATCGGTTCATTGATTCATTTCTTGTTTATCATCTTTACTAACCTCAATATTACGCATCTTTTTGTCCTGTCAGCTTCACCATTTATTGTTATCACTGTTCATCAAATGAAATCCCTTTCCATCTTTCAATGGATTGGAAGGAAAAGAACGAAGAAGAAGATTCAAAATCATTACAATCATTAATACACCTTGGGTCATCATTAGATCAACTAATGAAACTGAAAGTTCCGTTTAGCTTTATCCCATCAACTTGACCTTAAGTCCCTCAACTCCCAGTGACATTCCCAATAACATTTCAATAAATTCTGGTAAACAGTTTTGTCTCTTTTCACATTCTTATTGCCAATTCTGGTTTTCATTAACATTTGAAAGAAGGAAGAAGAAAACAAAATTAAATTGTTTCTTCCAACAATTTAACTTCTCGATCAGTTTCAAGCTTCTGATTGTTCATTTTAATGTAAAATTTTCAACATCCTTTTCAATCATTTTGTACCTTTTAGTCTATCTTTATTCCAATTGAATGAAACTCTTTTTTTTCGCTAACATTTTTTTCACCATTCATTCAATATTTTATTGTTACCCTCAATTTGGGCTTTTGTTTCCTTATTGTCTGACTTTTGATCAGACAAAATGATTTCAGGGAAAAGCCATGAAAGATGAAAGAAAAAAAAATTACCTTTGATTGTACAGTCAATTCAAGGGTTTGCTTGATTAAGGTTAACCCCATCATTATCTGTTCACATTTTGAAACCATCAAGTGACACACCAAACTGAATGGATTGAAGGAGTAAAGATGTATTTCATTTGACAGTTTATCATTTTTGATTAAACGCTTTCAATTGAAAGTTGATCTAAATGTAATTGTCAGCCTTTTGTGTCTATCAATATGACGAGTAAATTAATTCCAAGTCATGTTTGACAATGTAAACCAAAGACAATTCAATTTAACATTCAACCATTTCACAAAATTTCTTGACTTGACCATCAATCTTTTGTAATTTACAGAGGTTTCATTTCAATAATATTATAGTCCATAATGAAATCTAATGTTTGGTCAAAGTATGGTGATTGTAGGTGTTACCATTCTCGAAATATTAAGGGTAAAAGTTTTAAGGTCGAAACCAAGATAACTATTGATGAATTGGAAAAAGTATTTTATCCAAAATATATAACAGCAAATTGTACAGACAAGAAATAAGTTTCAGTCCTCCAACTATAAGGTCACAAAATGCGGTCGGTTTAACTGAACTTGATCTGTTTTACAGAAACAGAAAATGTTATTGATCAAAATAAGATCTTTTTCTGGTTGGTAATTAATATTAACATAAGTAGAATGAGTTTGATGAAAAAACTTGTTCCATAGCTGAAAAGGCGATCGAAATTGCCATTTTGGCCTCGATTTTCTAGAAAACTATGCATTTTATGGACTATTTAAAAGTACCAATAGACTCAGTTTTTATGGTGCTACAAACTCCACTAAATTTAAGATTTAAGTTTTCACTCTTTGCTCAAATGTTCGAGTCTTTTTAAGTACTTTTTGCTTAACATTTGCAAGTTTAACCAGAAAATTGGTTTATTTGCCAAGTAATGGGTTAAGATGAGTACGGTTTGTTGAATAAGTTGTTTCTTGGACATTTAAAGCCCAAAAACATTACCCAATGCACTATTGGAAATTAATCAAATTAAATCAGATTATTAATTAGTAAAGGAATGAATTGGGGCAAGAAAAATGATTTTAAGTGATGCTACACTCGCAATATTGAGCCTCAAAGTTTTAAGACCAATGGCCAAAATCAAGAGAACTGCTCATAAATTGAAAAAAGTATTCAACCCATGATGCGAAAAAAAACAATTTTTGTGTTCAAACAATAATTTTAGGCTCTTTAACTGTTACGGTCATAGAAAACGATCGGTCTATGGACAATCGAATATCTGTTTTACGAAAAAAGAAAACTTGTATTTCTTGAAATAAATAGATTTTAGGATTGCTCATCAAAATTTACATTAGTTAAATGCAGTTTCACGATGAAATCTGCTGCAAAAAGAGATGGAAGTTTCAACTTTGGCTTAGATTTTCTCCAAAACTACTGATCAGGGAAACTTTTGAATCGCCCAAATGAAATCAGTTCTTGTGTCTCTACAAACCAACAGAGTCTGAATCCGAAAGAAAACCGTTTTCGCCCTTAGTGTCCATTTCGCTGTAAATGTGATAATTGTGTTAACTGACTTTCTAGCTCAATTTAACCCGAAATGTCTTGGCTTGATCATCAATCTTTTGTGCTTTACGAAAGCTTGAGATTTACTTTATTAATTTGAAAATTGAACAAGAACAAGAAATTAACTTTGCTAATTGATTAACCATTTGAGGCAGGAAGAATGAGAATGAAAAAATGATTAAAAAACATGAAAACTGTTGAGAAAAGTTGATTCAATTTTTTACTCTTTTGTTAAAAAGGAAAACCAAAGAAACGACTTTTTCTCTCAATTCTACTTTTTTCCTTTTAAACAAACATCAGCCATTATTGAGGTTAAATTCAGTGTGAAACTTTACTCTTCTCGCTGGATTCATGGGAATATATTCATGTAAATTCAATTTCTGTGTGGGATGAATCTTGATTCCAACTATCGTTGTTTATCAAGTATTCATTAACAATTTCCGAGACAAAAACCTATTCACTTCACATTATTAGGTTTTTTGCATTCAAATTGTAAACTGATATTGATGACCAATACATGGGAATCTTTGGGCACAATTGAACAGAAGAAATGAAACTGTTGGAAATTGTTTTTACTCAATTTGCATAAATATATTTTTGCTTTTATAAAAGCGGTTCAAGTAACCACAGGGAGTGACAATTTTACCACTTTTGATGGACACTGAAACGCTTTTCGTGGCAGCAAAGTTTAATAAATGCGTCAGTTTGCTCTTGTTTTGTACAAATCATTTGTATGCATGAAAAAAGTGTCAAAATTTTGCTCTTCTCATTGTTTTTTTTAATAAAAATGCATTACACAGAATATCTTTAAATGAATGTTTTAACATGAAGATCATTGTTACTTGTGTTATTGAGGGAAAACTGAGTTATTTTTGCTTCTCTTGCTTTTCTATTCTATATTTCAGTTCAATTTATTCAACCTTATATTGAGAAGATGTTCAAGAACGGATAAAATTGACCAAATTGATCAGTAAAGTGTGAACATTATTATATGAAATAACCATCAATTTTATGCTTCTCTGATTACTTGACAAGTTACTTTACATTTCTACAGATAAAAATCTGATTCTACTTCATGGGAAAGTTAATTGAACAGTTTTGTTGTTCGAGAGATGTAGTGAAAAAGATTGACCATAAAGGTGAATGTTTTCACGGACAACAAAAGTGTAAAACAAATGAAATTTTTGCCTTACATGAATATGAAATTTTCAGCAAATTTTTCTTGAATTTAAAAAGCATTCAGATATTCTTTCATCTGTTCCTTCTGTCAATTTTCATATTCTAAGTTTTGAATGGTTTTATCAGCAAAGATCATCAAAAAAACAATAGTAAAAATGTGTAAGTGTTTTGGAGGAAAATATCAATAATGCTGACGATTCCTGGTCAATAAATAAGGTTAATGGTAAATAGTTCAAATTAGCATTGAATTTGATAAAATTTCAATAACTCAGAAGATTGAATATGCAGAAAGTACAGATAAAGTTTTTTTCACGGCTTTAGTTTTTGGTCCTTCATTTTTTGCCTTTTGCGTTTTTGACTAGTTTCGACTGACAATATTTGCCCAATCTTTTTTTGCTCAAAATAACCCAAATCGCTATGAAAGTATGCCAGACTTAAAGCCTGAGAATAGTATTTAGCTTCAACTTCATAGTTTCATCTGTATGACCAGACTAGGTTAGAAGTTTTTTATGGTAAAATTAGTTAGTTTGATGCAAGTAAACACGAATGTTAGTTGAGTACAAATAAGTAGTTACAAATGAGTTATTAACGTGTTTATTGTTGAAAATTGACAGACTATCATAAGGGATTTTATCACTTTACAAATGAGTTCAACTTTGTTACATTTTGTACTTCAAATATGTCAACCTTAATGACCTGCCAATAACCTTATCCATCAAAATATTCAATTATTAACCATTCACAAGCATTTATCTTTTCATTCATCAAAGTATTGCTCTTAACCATTCCATCAAATCGAACCTTGAGCAACTTAATATTTAAAACTTGAAAAGGATTTAAAAACAAAATTCATTTATTTTTCTAATCCCAATTCTTAACAATCTAGTGTAAAATTTGCCCGATTTGCTGAATGCCGCAAGTTGATGCTTTTCAATCTAACAAAATGTTATAAGTTTGTCAATCTTGAGAAGTTCTGAGTGATTGTTTGGATTATTTAACGTAAATCCAAGTCAAACTTGGATTGATTCATTGATGCATATCCAAAAAGTGTGATAATTGTTTGTGTAATCATTTTTATCCATTACAACAAAAGACTCAGCAAGAACCTTTTTTTGTCTCTTCCATTTCATCCGAAAATCAGTAACCATTTTTATTGCTTTCTCATCAATTTATCGTTAACCAAAATGTTGAAAGAAAATGAAAGTTGTAAGGAAAAAACTTTGAGCGAACAAAAAATTGAAAAGAATCGAGAAGAAAAAAGTTTGCAAAAAAAGTAACACATAAGTTGTGTTATTATGTCAATTTGAACGTTGAAAAATGAAGGGACGAAACAGAAAAAAATTGTAATCGATTGACTTTTCCCTTCAATTCATGATATGTTTACCGCAACAACAAAAAGCAAAACAACATTGACAGGTTGAAATTGAAATCATGATTGAAGGGTTCAAGATCACTTAAGGTCAACCAAACCATTTCCAGTTGCACTTAAATTGGTAAGAAAACAGAGCAAAAATTTGCATCAAAATTTTGTTCCAATTTCCGTTTCTTGTTTAAGCCAATCTAAAGTGAACCTTTTCTTTCTACTTTCTTATGTTTTCACTTGTGAATCCGATAAATCAATGAGAATCTGCCAAATCACTGAAACCTTTTCTTTCCGCGAATCCATTTTGTCCAACATTCGTGCGCTCTTAAACCCTAGATCTTTTCATTTGTCTTTTTTTTGCTCGTCTTAATTCAACATAATCAGCTTAACAAGACACTCTATTTAATGGTATGCAGCCTTACCTTTCGATCACAGCTTTTGCAGGTTCCATCAAATTGTTTCTCAATTTGTGCTACTTTTTACTTCATCCGCCTCCTTAATTGCAATCAAACTAAATGCCTGCAAGAAAAAGATGAGTATGAATTTGCTTCACCATTATTTGTACTCAAACTCAACTCCCAGCTCCCAGGAAGAAGAAGAATCGACAAAAGAAAAGTCCAAACCCTAAACTCCCAGTTAAGTATGTATTATCAAAATAGCAATATTGAACAAGATAAAAGTACCACTATAAGGAAACATTGCATTAATGGCAGAAGAGCAATTTTTAATTTTCTTTCAACACAAAAAAGGAATCAATTAAAATTTCCATTTTTAGCAATAAAATCTTTCAACTTTCAACTTTATTTTTTAAGAAGTTTTGTCAATTCTGTGAATTCCTCACTTTGTTACACCAGTAACATCAACACATGTACATTAAATAGAGCAAGATAACTGGGAAGGAAGCAAAGAATGGGCCAAAAAGATGATCAACTTTTATCCTTTTATCATGAAAATTGAGGGGAGAAAAGATATTCCCTTCAAAGGCAGATGAAAATGATCAACAAAAGATGAATCAGTTAGCATTCTTCGTTGGAATTAGATGCTTCTTCCAGGTATCAACACATGGTTATCTGATTAATTCAAAATTGCACAATTTCCTTTCATTAACCTTATCATTCAAAGTAATCTGTTCAACATAGGAAAGAATCATTTTCACCAGAATTTTCCTTTAATCATTTTCATGTGAGAAACTTTAGTCTATTTTGATAGTTACATTGAATGCTCATCATGTTTACTGGGAGCCAAAATTTAGAGCTAACTTTTGATAAAAAAAAAGTGAAAATTTTGATAACTTTTCTTCTTCTTCTTTTAATAAGTTTCTTCTAATAACATGTTGTTTAACTTGTTAGCAACCATTTGATTGGTTCTTTTATTCCCAATCATTATCTGACTGTTCAACCTTTCAAAGTAGAGCCAAGCTTTTTCACTTTTACCATGAATATCATGTGTTTACCTTGAGCGAAAAGAAAACAAAGGGTAAATATTATTTCCAGGTAAAAAGCTTGTAATAAGTTATCTGGAAGGAAGAAACAAGAAGATTTTCGTTTTTCTCTTCTTTGTCATCTTTTCTTTTGTTTGTTTCTGATTAACTTTGAAAGGTTACTTCAGTGAACAATTCTCTTTCATTAGGCACACTTTGGTGAAAATTTAATGAAAAATTGTTCTCATGAGGAATCATCATGAAGAAAATATTTCAATTTTTCTCCCTTTTCTAAGTACAAACAATTAATATTCGCAACTCCACTTAATTTCACCTCTAACCAGCCATCTTTGGTTACTTTTCCTGTTTTCTTGGTTATCTTTCATTCTTGAGCTTTTTAATTTCATGAAATGTTCATCCAGAAAACGCCTCGAAAAAGCGTTCAAATTTAATTTTCTTTATTAAAGATATAAATCTGTTTAATTATCATTTTAATCCTAAACTCTGGTCATCTAAAAAGATTGATGAAGATGCAAAAAAGCATTTGTTTTGTCATATTCAATGGATGCTGAAAAATTGGATCTTTTTGAGTTCAATGAGTTCAGTATTCATTAAGAGTGTGTTTGGTTCAGTATTTAATTTTAAATTGTAATTATATCAACGAAAATGGAATAACTTCTTTTAGTTTTCCATTCGACTGTTTAATCAATAATATTGAAGTGAAGACAAAATGATTGAAATACAATGAAAGCTTTTAGAGTTTAAACAAATTGTCTTTTCGATGAAACATTTTCGTATTACAAATATTGGGTCAACTTGAAATCTGAAGCTTTACTCGATGGTTTGCATCTTGGATTTTCAGTCAAAAGTGCAGGTAAAACCTCAGTGCTTCTCAATCACTCCTGACAATTTGTTTGTATTCACCTCATTTGAGAATCCATTGCTTCTCCAACATTTACAATACAAAGCCAAGAATTTGCTATCAATTGATATTGGAGGAGAAATGATAAAATGAATCAGACGAGAGACGGAATAATGAGAAAAATAATAATCTGACATTTTTTTCACCTCATTCTTTTCCATTCAATCTTTTCATTTCCAACATTATCATGTCCATTCTATAAGTTTACTCACCTTTATTGGAACCATTTCTGTAACAAAAAGGTTAAAAAGAAGAAAAAAAAAGATTGAAAATTACTTCTAACTAAATCTTGGGAATGACAACGTTACCTTTCAGTCAATATAATAAATTGGTAATAAAAGATGAGAAAGAGTGAAATGTAACTTGAAATAGTTTCATTTGAAACAGAAGATGAAAAAATACATTTTTCTCATCAAATTCAGTGCTAAGTAGAAGGAAGAAAATATCCAGCAAATTAAATAATAAAATGAACGTTAATGATGAATGTGCTTAAGGGAAGTGAGGCTGGGAGTGAAAATTATCAGTTTAATGTTGAGCTTGCTTTACAAGGTATAATTCAATGTAAATGTTTCATGAATGTGATAAATGAAAAGTGGATACAAAATGTATTTCACAATAATATTGTTAATTATTTAATCTTGTTTCAACTATGGAAAGATGAAGGCTTCAAGTGTTCAACATTCAACTCTGTCCTTTTTTAGTCCAACAAACACTCAGACTAATGTCATTGAGCTTCAGTGAAGTGTAAACATGAAAAAAAAGGTTAACAAGAGATATTGATCTTTACCTTGTCCAGAATAACCAATATCGTTATTACCAAACAACCTGTTAGAACTGTTGTTGCCAATTTTACAGATTTATGGTCAAGCGTAATTGAAGTGAAACCAAGCAAAGGTACTTTACAAATTGTCAATTATCTTGATTGAGGGAAAGTAACATTTCAAATTGAAACATTTCGATGTGAAGTTCCATCGACCATTGGATGGAAATTTTAATCTTAATTATGTTTATTAAACACGATCATTTACATTTGAATTAGATTTCACTTTTTTTCTGCTTTCTTTTGGTTCTTTCAATTTTTTCCTGGATCAGTTGGTTCATTGTTTTACTTTGTTATTTCAAGTGAATATCAAGATTATCATTTTAGGGAATTTCGTCTGGAAACAGGTGAAACAATTGAATGTGAAGACAGGTTGACAAAGAAATGATTTTTATTCTCGTTTGTTTATTTTGAAAAAAGTAAACGTTGGTTGAATTGAAAATGAAATCAAGATGAAAATGGTGATTATTAAGATGACAGGAATGAATAATTTGATTTTCACTTCTTTATCAAACTCAATTTTCTCGTGAATTCCCAAGTATTCAGCTTTTATTGGGCTCATTTCCGTTTCAGATGAATCATGTTTAATAATTTTCACATTTCAATGAAATGTTTCATTCATGATGACAGTTTTATCACACACTTAATAGACTTGAGGAAAAATTGTAATCAAAACTTGCATTGGAAACTTGCATTTTAAGGTTCAAAATTGTATTTACATTTTTGTTTTAACTTTTTCAAACCAAAATTAATGTAAACCATATTATTGATATTAACATTTGACTGTCGTTTATTCAGTTGATTGTTAATTAAGTCGAGTGACTTGTAACATTATTTGGTGACAACAAAAGTGGACTCGCTACTGATGATGCTTTTTTGTGATTACAAGAAAATCTTGCAACTGTTTCTCGTCATCATTACTTCAACATTTCATTACTTTTGCCAAGAGTTTCCAACTGTTAATGATAATCATAGTAATGAGTATTTTGAAGGAAATGATGTTAAACCATTGTATCTGCGTATTCATGTGTTTATTTTAATCTGTTAATTTCCAGCCTTTTGTTGTGCTCGCTGATTCTCTCATCAGTTCACAGATATTGAAATCAAGTGTTGAGAATAAAGTTGAGCCAATCTTTTATCAAATAATTGTTTCAACCTCAAGTGCTGTATTATAGCAGCTTAAGCATAACTTTCTTAACTTCATTCCGTCCCAGTAAGAGTAAACAAAAAGTTAAAACTTGATAATTACACGAAAAAGGCTAATGAAGAGTTGAGCATTTTATTGAACAGAAATTATTTTCTCATTAAATAAAAATCTTTTGAAAGACTAAATGGGAAGTGCTTTTCAATCGGTCTAACGCCAAAGTATAAGCATGAATTTCACACATTATCATCAATGAGTCAGCTTCACGATATTTCAATCTTAATTCCATAAGATATTTCGTTTGAAAGGTTGAAGGGCTCAAGTTTGGTGGAGTTGGCTCAATGGCTTGTCTTATAATAGTCTCATTCGATGGATGATTATATTGGTACATTGGGCATTCACATTGACATTATACCCATTGAAAGGAATGAACAAATTTCGAAGTAGAAAAGAGACAATTGCGTTCTCAATAGCAATCTTCATATCACATTCTACATTTTCATTGAATTCTAACCACCAAGGTGCTTAAATTGTTAAATTGTTTTTCCATGGAAACTGATCCCAATGGAGGATGATGAGGTCCAGTTTTTGCGGATGGTCAACAGAAACAAGAGAGTGAAGAAAATGATGGAAAAATTATAAACAAAACCGAACGGCCAAGGAAGAACGTCGACGGCTCCTTTTGGCAAAAAACGAATTATTTGGATAATGAATTTGACTGAAATTTTTTTATATTTAATTTTAATAAATAAAGTATTATTTAATCTTAAAACAATTTCATTTAAATTCATTCGGGAAGATTGATGCAGCAACAATAAAGCAACAGTTTTGCCCAGTTTCATTTTGCAAGATTATATCTGTTCTCAACAATTTCAATAAGTTTCTATTGTTTTGCATGAGTTTCCATCAGAGGTCTGATTAACTTTGCAATTTGACTTATTTTTACTAATCATGAAATCAGAAAGTAAGGAATGAATTGTGAATGAAAAGTAAGTCAATGCACGATTGATACGATTGGATAAAGCGGAGTTCAGTTTTTCATATTTTCATTCAAACATACATTGTATTTATACATTCATACAGTGTTTTACAGATGATCATAACTAACAATTCTAGCCATATCAGAATTGCTCTAGTTATCAATGCGTTCAATTCAGGATTTTACAATTTTTCCGACAGAGTTTGACTTGGTTCGATCGTAATATTTTGTTAAATTTAAAATCATTGTAAATGGATGAAAAGAGCGTCAACATTCACATTGAATTTTTGCATAAAAATTTTGCCTCGCTTAATTCAATTTGTTGGCCTTTGCCAAATTAAAGCAACCTTCATCTCTCAATCAGTGCTACACGATACTGAATAGCTTCAATGCATATTTATCAATGGACAATTCATCATTATTTTTTCTTATATAATACCATCAATCGATCATCAAACATCTTTCAATATATGCACACAAATTTGAAGAAAAACGAAAGAAGGGAAAAAAATATTGAACCAGAAGTTGAATCGAAGATACAATTGAACATTTTTTTCACTCTTCATCTTCCAACTATTCCATCATCATCATCTTTCCTCTGTTATCATGATAGCTTTGAATAACTAGTGTGTGAATGTAATCTTATCCCATTCTTCTTCTTCTTCTACTTTCCTTCATTTCTATTAACTTTACATTTTTTAACCCAAACCAAGTCTGAACAAGACAAAACGAATGCCAAAATGAAAATCACAAACATTGAAAAGTGTTACATGATACTTTTTTTTGCTGCTCATGAAAGTTCTTCAAGGTAAACTTGCAGTGACAACAATTTCTGTCTTTGTCTTGAATACCTTTGATAATCTTGAAGATGAACCTGTGAAAGGTGAAATGCGAGGAGAAAACAAGTTTAAAATTTTCTCTCAGAATAAATTCCAACAATAAAGGTAAGGCTCGGAATGAGGATGAAAAAAGAGGAAAAGGTGACAAAAATAAGAAGATGAAAGAAGAAGGAAAAATGTTGAAAGATTGATTGACAATGAGTTCTGACAGCGAAATTGTATCTCATCTTTCCAACACTTTTATCTTCATCACTTTATATTTTCGCCTTCAAATGTTTCAACATCAATCAACAGCGTGTCAACAATTTACCGAAAATTGAATGGAAAGTTGTAACAAGAAGTAAAAAAAACAAAAAAAACGAAACAAAAATTTTCCAATGTTATCATGGAAGATGGAAAGGAGTAGAAAATTTTCTCACCATGTCATCCATTTCTCATCATTTTTCGCCTTCATCGCTCTCATCATCAACAGCAACACCTTTGCTCATCATGATTATGCATTTATGAACAATGAAATTTATTGAATTGCATAAAATGTGTTAATATTGGGCGAAGGGAAGAAAAATGAAAAACAATTTTGCCTTGCTTATAAACTTGGATCAGTTTATATCAACTGTCTGTTTGAACATTATTCAATCCATCTGACTTTTATTCATATTATTCACACAATTTTTATGCATTAAAATATTTGCTCAATGAGGTTGAATTTTTCATGAAAGGTAAAGCCTTTTGATTTCTGAGTTTCAATAAGGTTACAGCTTTTGTTGTAGAGTTGAAAATTGTCTGTTGGATACGACTTTCAATGGACTCTTTAACCATTTTAATGGTCATTATGAATCATTTATTGAACCTTAATTAGTTTGGTTATTAAGATTGATCCATGGATGGTTGAAGTGGACGGTTATCATTAAAAATATCAAATATGTTTCTCCTTTTGAGTTATTAGTATGAGCTGTGTTGAATTTGGTAAAAAGATGCTTTGATGCTTGAAATGTATCTAATTGGATAACAGTAATTGATTTGAATCTGTCCGACCAAATTGACTGTAATTAACTAAATTGCTGTTTTGTGTTTACAGATTTAACCTAATTAAAGGCTATTCAGATTGTGATTCTTGCAATGAAACATTAAACCACAAAATTAAGATTAACTGGTTAACATTGCTAATCAAACTGGTAAATAATGAAAGCTTATGTTTAACCTTTAAAGTATTACCTTTGGGCGCCTAGAAAATTGGGTTAATTGAAGGTTTAAATGTGATAATTTTAAGATGGATTGAACTTTTGAAGAAAAGGTTTGATTAAAATTACAAAATTATCAAAGCTAATTAAGCATACTTTAATGCTGGAATTGAGAAAATTTCCAAATCTTAAAACCTTTCAATGTTTTTGTTTCTCTGTCAATTCAAATCAATTTTTCAATTTTTGACATTTTCTTTCATGACTCTAATTTTAACTGACAAAACAATTTAATTTCCAGTCACGTTAAGAGTTAAATCGAATATAAATTGTATGATTTATCTGTATAGTAATATGAATTGTCAATGTTTTTGTTGAATGGATTGAGACTGTTATAAAAGATTATAAACTGTTCAACTTGAAATTTGATGCACTGAAAGTATTTTAATAGGTGAGGCCTGGAGGGTTAAAATTACGGATTTATCTGATGAATTGAGCATTTTGTACTTTGTTATTGTAAAACTTACAGTTAATGTATTTCCGTTTAATCTTAAATGATGAACAGTTTTTTTTGCTCAAAATCAAGTGATCAATACTTGAGTCGGATGTGCATTAAACCTGTAAATTTCCGATCTCCATCCTTTAACTGTTCATCCTTTGATTTGATTTGAAAAGCTAAACTTGCTATTAATACAATATATTGATTGTTTATTTTTTTTTCTTGATTTTATTCACTTCAGCTGAATATTGATAATTTTTAAGCTTATTATTTTTTCTGTTTACAATTTTTTAAGCAAATTGAATAACCCGCTAGTTTTAGGCAAGATTAATGAGTCAATTTTTCCCTCGCTTTTTTTTGTAATCCCATGTGATCTTTGTTACATGTTTTTAACTACTTCATCTTTTGTTCATTAATTGACTTGTTTGTATTTGTTAATTGTGAAACTTGGATTATTTAATTTAATTAATATTCTTTGTCTTCATTTGTATACCTTGTTTCCAGTTAATTGTGATAAATTAAGTTCATTTTGTCTTATGGCTCGACAAGGCTCAAGTATCATTAACAATGTTACTTAAGTGATTTTTACGGACGTTTACTTGGAAGGGAAAGAAAATTCGTGGATCGTTAAAACAGATTAAAATTGGTGGTCGAAAATCGTAAATGATCGTACACAAGCTGAAATTTTGGAAAAAAAATCTTTTTTTTTGCGGATTCATATTGGAGATGACAAAAAGACGATTAAAGACTGTATGAAAAGGCAAAGAGGAAAATGATGGAATGGAATGAAACTGATCCATTGAATACGATTTAATGGTAAACGTTCAGTTTTATCGAATATATTCTTGGATAGAAATGGAAAAATGATTTTCTCTGTAAATGGCTTATATTTCTCTTATTTATGTATAATATCATCGCCAGAGTATATTTATTTCATTTACCTCCCTCTATTTACTTACCTTGTGGGACTCGTTTTTTAAAGGTGAGTACAATAGTAATTTAAGAATGATCATATAACGAGAAACGTATTTACCCAAATCTACCATGATTTTAAAAGATTTATATAAACTGATTCCCCTGGAGAGAGTGTGGAAAATATATTAAAAATATTTTGAAAGTGAAAAATCAAGAAGTATTAAGCAATGTAATATGTGGTTGTGTATATATTATTTTTATGGAAGAAATATTATCTGTCACAGAATTCACAGTAATTTATTTTTTTTTCTTTTTCTCCTCCTCAGCTTATTTACATTCAGTAACAAAACAAAATTTGTTGTAACTGATAGTGAAAAATGCAGTAACGGACAAGAAAGAAAAGTTTTGATTGTTTGATCGCAGAAGAACTACAAAAAGGTAATATCATCAACTGAGCTCTATCTTCAATGTAATCATCATCTAAAATGCAATTTTCACAGGCCTGAAACTTTTTTTCTTCTCATTTTTCTGGATCTAAAATTTTTGACTATGCTATTGAGGTGACACCAAGTAAACCCTGGGATATGGTATACAACAGTTTATTATTGGCAATATGAAGTAAAAGATAAAACTTTCAGAGTAAAGTGTGACAAAAAAACTTTTCCATTTTGGCTTTCTTATTTTCACCATCTGAGAAGTGACCTTGGATCGATTCCAGGATAAAACTAAATTAGAGTAAAGCATCTTGAAACACAAAACATGATGGAAACAGTGATCAAAGAAGCATAAAAAAGAGGACAATTTTCATTCCAGTGTGTGTATCCATTATTACCAATGGCTTGAGTCCAGAGAAATGTATTTTTTTCACTTCTTCTTTCATTTGATAAACGTTCATTTGTTTTGACAAAATGGTTTAAAAATAATTGTCCCAAGAAAGTCAAAGAGCAAAAAAGTCCCAAAGAAACTCAAAATGGACACAAAATTTAATGGAAAAGCTTAAGAGGCAAAAATGTCCTAGGACAATGTAATTGAATCGACAGGAAGAATGAAGGAAACAAAATGATAAAAAAACGTTATTTTTTCATTTCATTGTTCACCCACAAAAAGATCTGTTTTTTTTCTTCTTGAACGCCTGAATGATGATGGGAAGATGAACCGAAAGATGATAGTTATGGTAACGGTGGATATTACAGAAGTCGATTATTGGCTCAAATAAAACAAAATCAAGACAAGCTCTAAACTTTTATCCTATAGAAAATCTATTGCTCAAAAACGTATTTGTTCATTGGAGTCGAAGTCAAATTCATCCTAAAGATGTTAAAATTCCTCACATGAATAGGTAAATATACAAAGTGAAATTTAGCCTTATTTTTTCAAAAATAGACCGTAATTAATAGATGAATCATTATAGTTGTCATTAATTATAAATCCTTACATTTTCATCGGCAAGTTACCCATTCAATTAATCTATTGATATTTCAGTGAAAGTAGTGCTCATAAATCAATGCAAATAAAGTTATCATTATTTCTGAGATCTGAGTTTTAATTTTATTTCAGATTTCGCTAAATTGATATTCTGGATTAAAATGAATTGATATGTCAGCTTGGTGAGGTTTGAAAAACTTGCATTGATTTTTAGTTATTATTGATTAATGTCTAAAAGTGTATTGACTTTTGCTTAGTTAATTTAATTTTGAAGATTTTAAGTGGAAAAATTTTTTTCTATGAATTATGATCGTCTTTTGTAAAAAACTTTCAACCAAATAAACGAAAAACGCATCTTTTCAAATAAGCCGCGTAATTTTCCTACATTATTTCTATTCCAGAGTCCTCTATTGGCTAGACGAGTAATAAAAGTCAAATAAAATGTAATTTGTCTTAATTTTTGTTTCGTTTAACATTTGTTTTCACCAGTTTTGTGTGACAATTTGCAATAAACTGGTTATAAATAATTAGCTCATGGACTCCAGACACAAAATTCGGAAACATGTGAATGATCTAAATGATCCGGTGTACAGCACTCCCAATCCAGGTTGTTCACCACCAGTAACTCGTTCAGCCAAATTATCAACATCTTCATCATCACCATCCCCAGTACCAGTAACTGGTACAGCAATATCATCAACCACAATTAAGCATGTTAGCATCTACACAGAGAAAAAGAAAAAGGTTCGAAGAAGCTTAACAAGAAGTTTAACTAGAAGTCCGACACCTATAAAGTATGATTATGATATTTACAAGAAAAGAAGTCCTACTTTCGGAAGACGATGTCCAGTTCTTAATCGCCGTCCTAGAGGATCAAAGAGTGATATAGATAATCGTTCTAAGTCAACAAATCGTCAAGAACAAGTCACTACAAGCCAAACAAGTTCTACGGGTAATAGCAATAGGAACGGCAAACCAAGAAAGGTAAACTTTGATAATGAAACCATGAAGCCTGTATCATCACGAATCTCAAGTGGAAGCTCGAAAGGCCGCTCAATAGTTTGGGATAATCCATCTTACTTTCAACATGATGATCGAGAATCTCAGCTTGATGGGAAAAAAGTATCAAGAAAAAGAAAGCCTCGCCAATCCCCTTTTAGATGGCAACATGACCTATTTGAGGATGATGGATCTCCTTTGGAAAAGGCTGAACTGATGAATCAAAGGAAAGAAGCAAAGCTTAGTGTTTCAGATGATTAACTTAGAAACTACTATTTAGGAGTTAATTTAATGAAGCCATAGTGTTGTGAATAAAATTTATCAAGTGCAAAAAGCAAATTTAAATTATAGTTAAATTTTTATTCCTTCATCAATTTACATCTTCATCTGATGGTGGACATTTTTCACATCTATGACTTACAAAAATAATTTATATGTTAAATACTGTTCCAACTTGTTTATGCCAATAATAATCGAGGAATCGATATTAACGAGGAATATAATCGTTGAACTTATACTGGCTGTTTTAATGTACTGATCAATCATGTCCTCCTTAAATTACAAATAATTTTTAAGTGAATGGTGCAAACCCAATTCAGAAATTATTTTGCATATTTGTTTCCCATTTTACTTTCCATCCTCATCATCGTCTTCATCAACATCATGTTAACTTAGAAATTAAAACTCGCTAAGCAATATAGATTCCAATTGCATTCACATCGCTTTTCTAATACCGCATCATTTTCCTACTTATTGCTAGTATGTTTACAATTAAAGTTTAATATCTGCTCCAAAAAAATATAATCTTATATTGATGCAAACATAATTTATTCCCACAATTCTTTCAGTTTCTTGATATATTTGATTTTTTAATATCTCAAACATAATTTAGTTTAGGTCCTTGTGGCTAATGTTAATGGGCTGTATTCGATTTAACTTAAATAATTTCCTAATTATTCATTTTTCGATGGTTTAAGGAATAGCCTGTTTTATTAAAATTTTAAAATCTTTATTATATTATTCAAAGTGTGTGCTAGGCTAGTTAAACTGTCGGGTAAAAAATATGCTATTGAAAAATAATAATATAAGCATTTTGAAATGTTTTCTGATACTGAACTACACACTTCATATGTTACTTGTTTCTTATCATAAAATTATATGACTTAAGTATTGATGAATACTTTACAATCAAGAAATTAGTACAAGCGGCCAAAGATTTTAGGTTAACTGGATTATGAGTTATTTCATTGTATTATTAAAACTTAACTTTCAAATTTCCCACCTTTTTACAATAACGAGTTTATGTAACCTAAGAGACAAATTTATAAAATGCAAAAGGTGGGAATTTATTGCTTTCTGTTCTTCATCAATTTGACTGATTTACTGTGACGGTTGGAAGTTGAACTCATTATCAAAGGACTCCATGGACGTCAGGGACAAAATTCGCAAGTCAGTGAACGACGCAAATGAGCCTGTGTATCGTACTCCTAATACAGGTTTTTCGCCATCACTACCTTGTACAACTCAATTGACAACATCTTCCGTAGCATCGCCATCTCCACCATCAGTGCCACCAATTCCAAATTTCAATCCAGAATTATTTAAAGACATTAGTGGAGATTACTTAAAAAGTATCCTTGCTTCTGCCAATTCAACCCCTCAAATAATCTCTAGTCATTCTTCGAGTATATCGTCACCCTCATACGATGTACCCTATCTGGCTCGTCAACTTGCTGAATTATTCCAACGAGAAGAAGACATTTATCACCGTAGAAAAGATTTAGAAACACAACTGACTGAACTTCGAGCACAAGAAAACGATTTATTCAATCAGCGTTCTTTTTTGGTTAAACGTCTTGAATTGGTCGTTAAATCTCGACCAACCTCTCCATCTGAAAATACATCACCAGTCTCTCTTTCTTCATCTTCTAGGATATCAACTACAATAATTGAAAGTGTCGAGTCTGAGCCGAGCGCATATCGCCCACCAGAAATAACTGAATCAAATACTCATTTGACCAAGAAAAGGCCTGGACCAGCATCTAAGACATGTCCACCTAACACATCAATTTCCTCGCCGATTACTTCATCAACACCAATCTCACAAACAAAAGCTAACTTATTTAAAAAACCAAAGATAGATAATGATCCTAGTAAAAAACCAGTTACAAGTGGAGTTAAACAATCTAGACCACAACAAATGAGAGCTAGAAAACGCACAGCGCCAGTAGAAGAACCGTCTGCATCTAAAGAGTCAAGATCCGGAGCCCAGCCTAACCCACCTCAACCATCTCAACCACCTCAGCCGTATGCAAATCAGGCTATCTCAACAAAACCAGCTGAAGAAAAACAAAAATCTTCCACTTTATCGAGTAAATCTGATCAACAAAAGTCAAATTCCTCAAAAGATATTCCCAAAGTATACCCGCCAAGTGAACCTATTGTTAAAATTAAGAAAGAACCTATATCAAAGAAAAGTGAATCTAATAAGGTTACTAAAGATAACAATGAAAATCAATCAGATTCAACAACAGGAGAGTCTAATGACGATGCTTGCTCAGATAGCGATATATTTGTGCATTTAGGCAGGATAAAAACTGAGCCGAGTAGCGTTAACGTTGCAAGTGTAAAAATAGAGAAGCTGAACATTAAGACGGAACCGAAAGATAAATGATAATTTGTTTTATTTTATGATTATTGAATTACAAGCGAATGGCAACAGTCCGCATTACAGTTCTCTTTAATATGAGACTAAATTTATTTATACTGCAAAACTATTAATTATTGGCAATACTCGTCCTCACGCCGAGTCTAACATACTTCAAATCAATTAAACTTGGTTATGAAAGACTTCGTAGCCATCAATAATGCTGAAAATAATGCCAATTAGTCTAGAATAAGATGGTTTATTTCCAGTTTCTCAGCTAATAAGTTTAATTGACAATCATAAGTTCAGTTGCAATAGATTACACAAACTTAGTAAAAATATTTCATTACATTTAATGAGCAGGACAATTTTCATCCAACACCATATTAGAACTACTTATAATTTTTGCATCAATAACCTCATCAAGTAATCTAAATTTTGCTCAAAAAGCTGTTTTAGTTGCTTGTCAAACACTGAGCTGTGATCCTATTCATGACAAGTTTCTGTTATTAAATTGAATGATTGAAATGCTACATTTTACAATAATTGTATAGATCCTTGTGTAAAAAGTCAAATCTTGTATTGTGTATTCTTTAATCGTATTCTGTATTTTCAATAGCCACAACCGTTGAAAATATTAACTGCTATCAGTATGCTTTATAAATGATCTAGTATCAATAATAAATTTCGATAGTGGCTTCTCATTCCAAAATCAGTTTTTAAATCATATTGGAATGTTATCAAATGGGACAATAAATTGGTGCTTGAATCAGAGAGTAATATCCAACCACAGAAGAAAGGCGAAGGAAATGAAGATCAGCAGATGATGAAATTTTGACTCTAATTGGTTCATTCATAATTCATCCCGGAACAATAAGTTAATACTTAATAGTTAATACAAGGTTTAAATTTTAAATAAAAATATTAAATCAAGTACATTAACAATTTAACAATTAGAGACTATACTGTCGATGCATATTTACATGTATATGGTTCGAATTTTAATACAAAGCCAACCCAGTCGATGTAGGCATACACGCCAGAAGAATGAGCAGTAAGAGAATTGGTCAAATAAGGCGCAGCTTTTGCGTTTATTAAAATTTATATGCGCTACACGCTCGATCCAATTTAAATTTCTGAAAAAGATACTTCAATCAAGACTCGACCTATCAATCACTTAATTAACTTGACCAACTCTTTAACCACTGAGCTAGTGATTAATTTAAATAGACTTGGTTTAATTTTTGAAGTATATTGTGGAAGCTGACATTGTTACTTTTGTTTAGATGAAAATTTTTGCGTTAAACGCAAAAAACGCGAAGAGGCAATGACAAAAAATATGTACTGCATGCATAAAGAAAAACGCTTCAATTCGTACGCTGAATTTTCTTCTATGCGTCTATTTTGATTCGACTGGGAATTCAAAATGAATCACAACTAAAATCAAGCAATAAAAGGTTTATCAAAGTTGGTTATTCAAATTGGCTCTTTATTCATGAACGGCGTGGCTAGTAAATTATGGCTGATTTTTGCATTGTCAAAGTGTCGAAGATTTCGTCTCATTCCCTTTCATGTAACCTTATTTCAGAGCTATTCAACTTTTAAGAATTTTCACAGGCGATTTTAAAGTCTTCATTAGTTACAGTGAAATGTAACCTCCTATTGCAAGGTCTTGAATTTCATAGCTATTGAAAATTGGAAATTCTCAATCTCTAGCTCAGACATATTCTAACGAGGAATAAACCGAATAAGTTATTCGTCAAAAAATTATTCATCTGAAAGGTTAAGTATTAATGCAACCTTCTGCAAAGACAATTTAATGCCAAATCAGAACACGAAAAGATTCTGATAGCATGCGAATTCACCGATAAAATTTCAGCAGCATTTTGAATTTTGAATTAACTACAATTACTTGCAGAAAAGATTTACAAAACTTGTATAATGGATGGGTTAGATTCCGATTCAAGGTTTTTGTCAAATACAAGGTTAAATTACAAATTGTAAAGAATCTTTTATAGATTCAATTTGAGATAATCAAACAGATTAAGCAAGCAAGTTATTTTATTGAAGTTTAGACTGAAACACTGTTGAGTGACATCAGTAAATTAGACTCTGTTACCAGGTTTATCCAATTCACATCATAAGATACAATCTTCTTCAATAATATAAAATGATGATGGAGATGATGATTGAAATTATGATAATTGAAAATTACGAAAAAAAAGAAATTAAAGAAAAAGTATATAAGTTGAAAGATCCAATCAATTCGTTAGTAATAAGAATATTTGTTTCTTTTTTGTTGAATTAAACAGTTGCATTTTTTCATTTTTCTTTGTTTTACCATAGTTCTCCATCCTTTTCTTTACTAGGCACTTCAATAACTCTAGGTTTATCAATTATCCGAGCAGTTCTATTTCCTTTTTCTACTATTCCAATAATCCAAGCTGAATATCCTTCTTGTTTCTCAATATCTTTACAAAAAGCAGCCGCTTGTTCTCGTGGTAAACAAATTAACAAACCACCAGAGGTTTCAGGAGAATATCCTTGCAATAATTGGAACATACTACTACAAGCTCTACCAACAGCAGCCATTTTAGCAATGATGGGTAAATTGTGAATAACAAAGGAAACTTCATTTTTTTGATTTTTCGCTAAATTTTGAGCGTGACCAAGAATGCCGAATCCTGTTACATCGGTGGCACCATGAGCATTATATTTATGCATTAGACGTGCACCTAAAAAACATAAAAAAATGTTATTTATCATAATGAGGTATAATGAAATCGTATAATCATCATCGATACTTACCAACTCTATTCAATCTACTCATGCTGTCCATGGCTCTTAGATATGCTTTTCTAACGTCTTCATCCGAGACAACAAGTTTGATTCTGTTCCATCGTTCAGGATATTCTAACCATTGATATGAATGAACCGCAACTTGAGTTCCTAAAGGTTTAGTTAACACAAGGACATCTCCAACAACAGCACTGTCGGGACTGAATATAAAAAACGATTAAGTATAGGACGTAGAAATTGATTGGCTAATTATCTCACATAAGATATTCATTTGGTTGACAAACACTTGAGGCAACACCACCAATGGTCAACCAAGGATTTTGTACAGTTTGTCCACCCGTTACACTCGTGCCAGCTTCATATGCACAATCCTTAAAAAGTAATGTATCAAAAGTAAATATAATGTTTTGATCCTGACTTCATTTCTGAAGTTAAAATAAAAAATAAATGAAATCATTTATTTACCCTAAAACCCTTAATCATGATAGGAACAACTGTATCCCGTTCTTTTTCACTCATTTTCTGACTTACAGCCAAGATCATTAGCATGTTATCACACTCAGTGACACCCATAGCATATAAGTCACTGAGAACGTTTGCACATGCAATTTTTCCCATTACATAAGGATCATCAACCAGAGGGTAAAAAAAATCAACTGTTTGAACCAACAAAAGACTTCCATGTCTGATTGGTGTTATACTGCTATCCATACCAATACCTGCAGTTCAAAAGAAAAATCAAATTTACGAATTACATAAAAGATTGGTGATTAAGTGTCATCAAATGAAAATGAACAGAAAAGTTTCAAAGCGGAAATGTAAGGATCATCAATAAACAGTTATGTTAAATCGCTTTCCAATGTCTTTTACCTATCTTGGGCAATCCCATATGTTGGTGCATAAAATATGATGGAGATGAAGGCGATGAAGTTGCAGATGAAGATGAAGTTTGATGAGTATGATTTTCGTCCAGTCCCTCAAGAAGCCGAGCCAAGGTCTCCTGAGGAACTTTACACCCTCATCCTCTCAATTCGGCGAATTTAGTCAGCCGAAATGATGGATCTAAATTATGTTCCTCAGGATCGAAAGGCTTATGAATGGCAATATGAGGGGACCCAGAGACTTCTAACTCGACAGCCTGCAAGGCAGCACTGTGAGCACCATGATCCATTGTGCAACTGAATTAGATAAACAAAATGAACAAATTAAAACAATTGAACACTTGATCCACTTGATGCAACACACAGCAATTATTAAACAGTAATTTTAAAGTTGAATCAATTGAAAAGTCAAGAATAGCATTGCCATCTAGTGTTTATACAAGAGTTTAATAGTAACCGCCAATAATTATTTCCATCTGATATTTAAACATGTGAATATTTTTTTAAAAATTGGAATAATTCCAATTGACTCCAATCACTTAAATGAAATATAAGTTTCAAGCTTGGATGCTTAATAAGTGATATCTGAAAATTACATGCTGAGTGAAAATATAGTAATTATTGCTTGAAATTACAAGCGAATTAAATCAAATGAATTTTATAATGAAGTCTTTTTAGTCATTCATCAAAAATTAATTTATCTCCGAATTTTATCATGAAAATCAATCGTTACATGTACAAAAGGTTTGGAATAGCAATATAACATTTGATCAAAGAAACATTAGACTTAATATTATGTGAAAGTAACAAAATTTTAATGAATAATTATTCTAGTTTTCTGAGTCTGGTTCAGCATCTCAAGATTTCAAAACTCTAAATTTTTGTAATATTAATAAGGTGAGCTTTTAGGTGTCGATCTAACATGAATTATCAGATGTAATGGTTTTTGAACATTCTAAAAGTTAAGACACAATCGTTACACCTGAAAAAGAAAATTAATGTAGCTTACATCTGATTCCAGTGGGATTCATTGAACAGAATTTGTTACAAAATTTTATGTAGATTCTGTCATCAGATCAGACAGGGAAAATTGAAAAAAGAATACAAAAATTTAGAGTTCCTCAGATTCTAAAATATTTCCGTCTGAAACAAGTCAAGTTTTGTAATAAAACTCTATTCTAAACTTGGCCGCTTTGTACATATTGCGGAGGATATTATCACAGGTTTTGTTAGTAATCATTTTGTTTATATAAGGATAAATGAACTTGATCATCAGCCTTCTCGCTTTTTTGTGAAGGCCTCTTTGACAAAGGCTATAAACCATGTAAATCGAGCAACGAGCGATAACTGTTGGATCTCCGGATAAACACGCCAGTCCAATTTGCTTCAGCGAAGTTTCTCCGGCTTTAATAGCCTATAAACGTCAAACAATCAAATCGAAAATAAATAAAATAAGTTGTTAAAATTTGGTGAGTTGAATCGAACATATTTTGATTTCATAATTGTCATTAATCTCAGAATTGAAAGGTCAGTTCAATTTGTGAGGATATCGCTTACAAAATGTTTATAATGTTCCCCAAGAGATGAATACGCTCCACCAAGAGTAGATAGTATAGATAGAGTTTCTTCAATCTTCAATTTGATGGAAACCAAGGCTAGAATCAAATAATTTCTGTAAGAGATTAATAGATAGATGTAAATAATGTCAGATAAATAATAGAAATAACATCTGATACTAACCCTTGCCAATCAATAGGAGAATAATCACAATCATTGACTCTGAATTTAACTATTAAGTCTAAATGAGCTCCATTGCGGATCAGTGCAATAATCCTTTTACGATAAGTCTTTGGTATCAATTCCTTTTTGACAAGTGATCTAGTAAAATTTTTGCTTCGTCGGACTTCATTGAAGACATACATCAATTGATAGAGTGTAAGGTTGTAATTTTGAAGACACCAATGGTCAATATGGTATTGACAGCTTTCCTCGAGTCCATTAGATACAGTTGAGCTTGTCGTAAATGCCAGGGATGAAAATGAAGATAGTTTCGAAACTAATTCTGATGATTTAATTGCCAAGTCTGAAGAGGATTGTTTGGTTGATGAAAATGACGAGGGTAATTGAGAAGTTGACGGTAACCAGCCTGGTTTGGTAAAACTAAATTTTTTGTCCCTTTCATTGCTTGAATACAAAGGGAACGCGTAAATAGCTTTTTCTGCGTGATATACATAACCAGTCAGCGTAATCATCGATAAATTAACAAAGAAACACAAAATCAAAATCAGATGGTGTCAACAAAAACATTGAAGTGACTCGAATTGAGTCAAAGAGTAAGGCAGTACTTCTCTACTTTTCTCTACTCTTTGAATTCAGTACTTTTTGTCTGTAACGCAGGGCAACCATAAACTATTCACCAGATGTCACCAGTAAGAAAGAAGTCAGCATTCATTAACTATTTCCTATTTCCGTTAAACTCAAACAGTTTTTCATTTTGTCTTAATGGTAAGTATTTTAATTTTTAATTGTTATTTAAGTATTATTTAATAGTGATTATGACTAATTCACTTTAGACTGTTAGCATATATTGTGTTACTTGTTATTTAATTTGAATCACCAATCAGTTTCTGTTGTTCGTTATAATTTTGTGTTTGCTGAGCTGACCGGTTTTTCAACGTGTTATTTTCATCAACATCTTTGGTCAATTAATTTATTGTGATATTCTTTATTTTTCAGATGGATAAAACTAAGAGTAAACTTCCCAAGCAGGCCGCTTCTCCTGCTGCCAAGAAAGAGAAAAAGTCTAAGGCCGGTAAAAAAGAAAAGAAAGTTGTTCCCAAAAAAGTTGTTAAGCTTTTGACCCACAGATCAACTCGACCATTATGGGCCAAAATTAAGCGTGCGGCTAAGAAGAAGGGTGTTGCTCCTGATACCTTAGTCAAGAAGAAGCCCAAGTTTGTGGTAAAACCAATTGGAGGAGAAAAGAATGGTGGCAAACGTCTGGTTAGGGTGAAAAAAGAGCAAAGATTCTATCCAACTGAGGTCAAGCCAAGGAAACGTAGAACAGGCAAAGTCTGCTATTCTATGCACAAGAGGAGCTTCAAGAAAGGTAATTTTTCAATTTTTTAGTGTGTATCAATATCTTAAGTATAGCGTTTTATTTATTTACATTTTGTTTATATTTTCAGGTATTTCACCAGGACGTGTAGTTATCCTCTTAGCTGGTCGTCATAAGGGTAAAAGAGCAGTAGTTTTGAAAACTTTACCTAGTGGTATGCTTATGATCACTGGACCCCATAAAATCAACGGATGTCCACTTAGACGAATGCATCAAATGTACACTATTGTGACTAGCGTAAAACTGGACGTTTCTGGAGTAAAAGTTCCAGAGCATATTAATGATAAATACTTCAAGAGTCGTAAATTCGCTCGTCTAAAGGCTAAAGCAAAGAAAGGAGCAGGTAACATCTTTGAAACAAAGTCTGCAGATTACAAGCCTAACCTTCAACATCGTAAGGATCAAGTTGAAGTAGACAAGCAAATAATTGACGTTATTCGAAAACATCCCGATAAGAAGCTCATGTTCGGTTACCTTGGTTCTTATTTCAGTCTTCGTAATAATATGTATCCTCATAAAATGAAGTTTTGATGGTTGACTAAATTTTTGGAAATAAATTAACTCCAGTGAAAAAGTGAACCTTTGTATTGGTCATTAATTTTCCAACTGCATTAAATTATGTATTTAAAACCAGTCGCCGTTGTAGCTAAAAGATCAACTGTATCAGGTGGTTTACACTGAACAACTTGAATCTATTTAAAAAATTTTCGAAGTTTTTCTGTGATTTCAGAAGGTTCAAAGAAACCAAGAATGGGAGTGAGAATGTGATTGGTTATGGCCTTGGTATCTGAAATTTGATAAAGCAATAGCTCCCAAATAGAAGATTCGGCTGATATTGTGACAAACAATTGACAATTATAAATAACCCAATGGTTTAAATTATTAGGAATAAAATTATTGTTCAAGATTAAACCAAGTTGTGAACAACTGAAAGATGAGGCAAATCTTGTCGAAACATGTTAGCTCAACTACATACTTTACTATAGTAACCAAAAATCTCGATAAAAGTCTGTGATGAAATTGCAATGTGATTTAGATTAACCTTATTGTTATGAGTTTGACAGTGAGAATAGTATATAATTGTGAGAAAGATAGTAATAAGGAGCCAGCAGGCTAGCTTTGCTTTCTGAATTAATGAGTGTCTATTTAATTACTACTTCAAATTGGTTTAAAAGTATTAAGTTTATTTTTTCAAGCATTTAAACATCATATGCTATGAATGATTTTTGCCATTAATTTTTGCCTTATCTGGTGCAATAATTTGATAAAACCGGTTCTTCATATTGTAATTGTTGTTATTGATCTGTGTTGTCTTTTGCCAATTGACTGATTTAATACGTAATTTTACAGATTTTACTGCAATCTTTTGTCTAAAATGAAATTCATACGTTAATAGATGAGCTTGTTACATGTTAATAGATGAGGCTCCGCCTCGAGTCTTAACAACGAATGCAGTGATCTAACGTACACATACATTGTCATATACATGTATAGATTACATAATGAAATCCCTTTTTTAACTGTTGGAACTTTTAATTAAAAGTAATAAATGAATACAAGTTATTTGTAATAAGAAGAAAGAAAATGAGTGACAAAGTTTGCATTGAAAGGGTCACTTTTTGCTCTATTGGTTAAAATTTAATGGTTTTCATGTTATTTTTCAAATATTTCATACTTATAATAGCTTTGAATTGTGGTAAAATGATAGTTCATCGATTCATGAGAACGGGTGTTTGGAGGCGCGTTGATGATTGCTTCACATTCTTGCTCAGTATAACATTGACCATTCATCGCTTCAAAATAACCGTCTTTACAGAAACATCGGGCGACACATTCTCGGGTACAAAATTCAGGATTAGGCAGATAACAAGTGGGTGGACAAGCGGTTCCACATTCATTGAACTCTTGCCTTTCACTCGAACATTGCTCCAATTTACTCTCTGAATGAGAAAACAAGAAAATTAAGCCTAAAAACTGGAAAAGATTCAAAAGAACAAATAAACCAAATAACAATTCTACTTTACCTGACCATCTTTTATGTCCATTCATTACTTGCACTAGTGAACACTTTACCATCAGAATGAGAATTAAAAAAGGTAAAAACGGTTTCATGATCATTTTGATTTCTTGTTTGATCAATTTTTTTGATTTGAATGGTTTATATTTTAATGCATAACATATTGATGTTATTTATTGAATAAATTCAGAGTTGAAAATGTAAACTAATTAGCTAGAAAAGCTATCAAATTATAACCCATTTGGTATCAACAAAGTTTTCAAAGACGAAAAATTCAATATGGAAATCAAGATTAACTTTTTTCTTTCTTTAAACGTTTCTTCTTATTCATCTGTCTTCTTTCTTATTCTGGTAAATTCAACTGAGGCATTATTTATAGGGTGAATTAATTGTATTACAGGTTTCACAGCCAGATATTACATTATTTAAAAATGATTTACAAAATGAAAATAAAGGGAAAGTAACTTGTAAAGAAATTAATATGATATGAAAAGGTCGATTCAATTTAACAAAAACAGAAGACAAAAAAGGATGAGTAAGTTTGTAATTATATAATTAAAGTTAACGGAATCCAGTTTTGGGATGTTTACAGATCGGAGTTTGTGGTTGTTTTTTTTCTTTATGAGTTACACAGTAAGAGTTATCTTCAATCACAAATAAATTATTGGGAATGGGTCCATATAACAGAGCATCATCCATAAATGGTAATCAATAGCTCTATATGTGGTGAATTTTTTGGTTGATGTAATCTCTGAACTGGTTGAAGAGTTTTGCGAATGAGATTCAATTCTAAGATAATTAATTACAACCACTCATACAATCGATGTGTAGTTTATGGAACCAAATTTACGATCGGAGAAAGTGAACGAATAAATGGCTTTTAATATTTTTTGGTTAGTTTTATTTGATTCAAAATTATCAAACAACTGGCTTTTCATTGGTGTAAAGATAGCGAGATGAATGATTGCCATTATTATTATCTGAGAGAAGACCTGATGCAGCCGTTGGACGACTTTTGCTTCCTGAGCTTCCATTAGAGTAATTGTTGCCTTTTAAATTAAGTCCTCCAGTGAGTCCAGAATCCAATTTTATTGAATTCATCTTGTTGTCGTTTCCATAACTTTGAGATCCAAATGGTTCCTCCAAAAGTTCAGTTTCCCAGTCTTCGCCGTCTTCAGATGGATCAAAGTTATAAACTGGCATTAAATGATGTCTTAATTTATCTAACCTGTTCTTTCGAACTAAAATGACTATTAAGAATATTATTGCCGCACATACGATGATAGAAAACAAGCCAATAAAGATCACTGACAAACCACTGGTGGAGCTTTCGAGATCAGGTTGCTCCATAGCTAAGCTAGAGGTTAAGTTTGCGTAATTAGTAAGATTTTTCCCAACTTGAATTGAGGGAACAGTTGTGACCAATGGACTGTTATCGGCTTTTGGAGCAAGCTGAGTCGTAAAATTAGCCAAGGTTTTGTTGACAACACGGTTAACCACTGAAGGGAGAGTAGTATTAAGCCTATCAGACAATGGGGTCAAATTAAGTGGCTCTGTGACAGAAATATTGGGTGAATGAGAGGCCAGAGAAGTATTGAAAGCTTGAGAGGTCGGTAAAACAGTAGAATTCAACATTAGGTGATAGTTTGAATTATTCTTCACCAATAAGCTTGATGTGACATTACTCAAGTTGACTGAAGAATTGACTGGGTTGTTAATAATTGAACTATTACCAGTATGTATCGTACTCCAGTTACCATTTGTAGTATCATTCATCGACAAACTCCCTCCTGATGGAGAGATTAATGAAGAAATTGATGAATTAATGGTGAATGGATTAGATAAAGTGAAAATTGTAAAACATGGGATGTATATGAAAAACAATAAAATATGTAACACAACCCAAACCAAAATTTGTCAGGCTTCAGCAGAGATTTAGTTTAAATACCAATCTGGTTTGTTTCGAGATGATTTTAAATACTACAATATTTTAATAAATTAATAAATAAATAGTCACAAGTAAATAGAAAAAACAATTCAATCGTAATTAAAATGAATAAAAAACAAAACAACTTGCACTATAAAAAATACTGACAAAACAACAACAAATTGAAAGTAATTTTTGTACACTAAAGATGGAGCTTTAACAAAAAATCAAACAGTGAACCAAAGAGGAGTGCAGTTAAGTTAACTCTTGTTAAAGATAAGTGAAGTAAATTTAATGGCCCTTTGTTAATGCAATATTTTTCCCTCTTGAATTAATGATTGTATTAATCTTGTTGAATAATGTCGATAATAGGTGATCTAGTGATTTAAACGGGTATGTATTAATTGAGTAAGAGTTTTTGGACAAAAATTTTTACAAGTGAAAGTGCTTTCTAGATTAGGGGTGAACTTTTGATGGATTATTGAATTGACCTAACTGGTCCTCGCTGAATTCAATAAACCTAGCCAAATCTAACTTACACCAATTTTACAGTTTTGTGAAAATTAATTTTGAACAGAATTCATGCTGCTTGTGAACTTGATTTTTGTTGCCTTACCCATTGGTTTTCACAATTGTCATTCTCAGTGCTCTTTATTTCTTATAAAGTGTACATTGTGTGTTCATTTGTTTTTTACTACTGCATATGTGTATTCTTATGTATTTTGTTTCATAATTTTCCAAAGAGAAATATCACCAAAGATTTTTCTATAATTTCATACTTTTGTTCTCGTTTTCTTACAGACCTATGGATGATAAACAAGTGAGCCAGCTGTTTGTGTTGCCGATCAAAACTAACCATTATATCACTTAATTTGGTTAGAATGTTTAAAGTTATCATAAAGTCAAAAAATTTTCTTCCATCAATTTATCCGTATCAAGTCAAGTCAAAAATTTTACCTCCCATATCATTCAATTCAAAAGCTTCATCTCTTAATTTTATATTTTCTAGTCTTCATTTTATCATGAATCTATTAACTTTCAAATACTTATTAACTTTGTGTAAGTAAATTTTTACAGAATTTTGGTCTTTGGCTTAATTACTCATAAATTTTGTAATTCTTCAATTGCAGACTTTCTCAATGCCTTCATCAATTTTTGTTCTGGTCGCCGAAAAAACATTAAAAAAGACGAGGGCTCAGATGTTATTATCAGTTGTAGCCTCGATATAAGTCAAGAGGATGATATTGATTTATCTGTAGTTTGGAAAAAAGACGATGTGACTCTCAAGCTTCACGACAATCCTCATTATGACTACCATTCCAACAATGCTAGCTTAGTAATAAAACAAATCACAATCAATGACATTGGCTCCTATCAGTGTTTTGCCGATTCTGATTCTGGTCCAATAGGTGAACCAACTCATTTGCAAGTCAAAGAAAAACTCAAGTTTGTTGATCCTCAAATTGATAAGAAACTAGAGCTAAGTTCGGTCTCGAAACTTTCTTGTAAAACGAGAGGGCATTTGACACCAACAGTATACTGGGAGAAAAATGGCTTGAAGCGACTTCCTGATCATATTATACAAAAGAACGGAACTTTAATATTCAATGGTGTTCTTTCGTCGGATGCAGGAAAATACACATGTTTTGCCAGTGATTCAGTCACCTCTATCCAAACAACTGTTAATGTTGAGGTTGGTCGAGCTCCCAAATTCACTCACACACCACCAAAGCAATTAGAAGTAACTTCTGGATCTACAGTTCTACTCGAATGTAGAGCGGAGGGTGATCCATTGCCTATCATTCACTGGGACAAAAATAAAATGCGAGATTTCACCGATGGTCGGATTAAAACATTTCCTAATGGTTCGTTGGTAATTTATGGTGCTACATCAATTGATCAAGCAAGATATGGTTGCATTGCAGGCAACTTGAGAGGTTTCGAACGAGCTGAGGTCGATCTTATTGTCAAAATATCAGAGCTTTCTGAACATGAATCGGAAGCTAGAATGACTAAAACCATGATGATCACTGTCAGTGGTCTTACACTTTATATGGTTTTAGTTATAGCTTTGGTAATTTGGTACCGTGTTAGAAATGAAAGGAGAAAAGCTGCAGCTTTAATTTATAGTCAAAATGGAAGCAAGCCAGACATTTCGGGGCTAGAAATGAAAGAAAGGTCGATAAAACTCAAAGCTGACCCTGATACTCAAAGCACGGAAGATGTTAGAGAAAGCTTGAAGAACAGCATAGAATAACCAAATAATTCACATTTTTTCGAGTCATTGACAAATACATCAACAACATAAATAATTTTGTTAAAATTGCCAAATATAGAAAGCTTTCACTCACGTTAGATCGCTTCATTCGGAGAGTTGTTGCTTCGACCTGATGATACTTCAGAATCCGGAGTATAATTTCTAATAATCCAACTGCCGTGATCTTATTATTCAATTTTTATACCTCTTCCTTGGTGCTAACTGCTTAAAAAGACTGTTTAAATTAACTTTCTAAATGATTACAACCAAAGGCAATGCGATATTGGCGAACGATTAGTTCAATTAGTTAACAATGATCAACTCAAATACAGTTTATTATTCAAGACACGCCATTTTATAGACTTTTCGATTTATTTTATTTAGGTATCCTGTAAATTCCATTTACACTAACCCATTGTACTAATTTCCTCAAGCTCAATTTTCAAATTGTAATTTTTGACGAACAATTTTTATAATCAAACTGTATATTAATTTCTATCTTTTTATAATCAAATTCTGACCATCGAATAATCAATATTCAAAGCAAAACAATAAATTGTTATAACTAAATATGCTTTTAATTCACAAGAAAACTCAGTTGAACAATAATAATCTTTCATTAAGGGAAATAAGTTCTAATTCAAAACGCACGATAGCAGACAAGTGATAAACAATGCTTCAAAACTAAAACTTGAGTTAATTATCGCGTTAGGAATCAATTCAATCTAAGCAATACTTTATTGAATATTTGAATTTATGAATCACTTATTTCAATAAATTTCAATTTTCATTTATAACTCAACATCTTTGAGTAAATCAAGTATTTTGGGTGTAAAATAAGTAATAATAATTTCAGCTCCAGCTCGTTTGAAGCTTATCAAAATTTCCCACAAGGCACGATTCAAATCAAAACAACCAGAGATTCCTGCTTGATAAAGCATCGAGTATTCACCAGAAACATGATAAACTGCTCTTGGTATATCTGGAAATCTATTCTTTGCTTCTGAGATAATGTCCAAATATGGTAATCCTGGTTTAACCATAATTATATCTGCACCTTCCGCAATATCTCTAGCGATGGCTCTCATAGCTAAGCCGGATGATCCTGGAGTTAATTGATATGATTTACGATCTCCATGCTTAGGTGCACTACCAGCGGCATCTCGAAATGGTCCATAAAAATTGGAAGCAAATTTAGCCGAATAAGACATGATACTGACATCATTAAACGACGATTTATTAAGTGAAGAACGAATCACAGCTACTCGGCCATCATTCATATCACTTGGAGCAACCATATGACAACCCGATTTAGCATAAGCTACAGAAAGGTTAGCCAATGCAGTCAAAGTAGCATCATTATCTTTTACTCCGTCACTATCATTGGCTATATAACAGTGTCCATCACTACTGAAACCACAAAGACAAACATCCACAATTACATAAAGAGTTGGAAATTGTTTCCTAACCAATGGTATCAAACGAAGCACAGGATTGAAAGCAGGATCGGTTGAATCATTTATCGACTTGCTCGATACAACTGGAAACAATAAAATTGAACTCAGTCCTTTATCGTTGACCAATCCTGAAAGATATTCAATCGCTCGATTAGCACCATATCTGTAAACCTCAGGCATAGAAGCAATCTCTTGGATTTCGTCGTCATTATTAATGATAAACAGGGGAAGAACAAAATTAGATGGAGTAAAACTGGCTGATCCTTGACACATCCATTGTCGTATAATTGGTTTTACCAAAGAAGTTCTCAAGTTAGTAGAGTCCATGTCAATGTTTAAAATTGTTTTTATGATTAAGTATAAAGAATTAAATATAAAACATGTAAGATTTAGCTTAAAAAATATATCACAAAGTCGGTAAAAAGTTGCTGGAAGACAAAAAAAGTTATCACTTATCGCTGATCCTTGATCACTGTAATTGCAGATAAACCCTAAACATGTTATAAAAAAGTAGTAAACCAGTTATTACTATTTGAACAATAATATCAATTTACCCATCCTTTCCTCGTAATCATAAATACTCATTCCAATTCATCCTTGATCATCAATTGTAAATTATTATTGCCACCTTTGCTTACCTTTCCCAACCTAGAGCCATCTAATGACCCAAGATCAAAACAAATAAAACGATCGCAATTTTGATTCTCATAACTTGGCACAAACCATCAGTTAGTTCATCAATAAACCTGAGAATCAATAGTTGAATTAATTATGTCAAAATAAACTTAATTCTAGGGTGAACCTTTTAAACCAACATTAAAATCTTTCAAGATTTAACTTTTAAATTCTTTTGTTGTATTCAATATTCTCATTAGTCGTTAATATCGCCATCTAATTTTTCATCACCTCCAACAACCAGTTAATATAATAGTATAAGTAACTTTGAAGATGAATTATGCTAATTGCTGTATCAGTTAAATATGGTAATTGTTGTTATTTCAGGTTAACCCCCATGACTCTTGGATTGAGAATGACAATCATAACAGCTAATTTTTAACTCGTTCATTTGGCCCACCCAAACAATCATCCAACCAATCAAATAAGCTTTTCTAAAACTGGCCTGTCATGAACCGTTCTATTTAACATCAAATTTCTCGCTTTTTTCATATTGTTGTAACTGGTTTAATATTAAGAGTGATAATATGTGAATGTCCTAATATGTATGCCAATCATTTGCTTTTTTCTCAAGCAAGGTGATAATGATGAATGTTCCTGCTCGGTAAGACGTAAATATTTTTGGACTTTAAATTGTTTCACGAGAAAATGTCCAGAGAGACCTACATCATTGTTTATTAATTTGTAACAATCAAAAACATTTGAGTTTTTCTCTTCAATTCATTCATTGTATCTCAATGATCGTATTTTCATTGATTCAATCTTATCAGAGTCATCTGGTGACAAAACTTTACAGGTAAGCTGTTTTAGGAAAAATTGATTGAAGGTTTGTGATCTTTAATTTATTTTCTTTCTCTTCCTTTCTCTCTATCCGTATATTTATCTTCCACTCTGTGTCTGTCTTTCTCCTTCTCCCTTCCTCCCTTCCTTTCTCTCTTCTTTCGATTTAACAGTGTTTCTCTACTATCATCTGCATCTTCATCCTCATCTTTATTATCATCACCTTTTTTTACCATTGCAATTTTCATAGTGTAATCAACATAGCCAATATTTATCAACAGTGGATACTTCAATTTCAGCATTTCATCTGCACTATTGTCAACGAGTTATTATTATTTGAATTGATCGGTTCTCGTAGAGGAATAAAACACCAAGAAAGTTACTGTGTTTTTAAAATGCCTTGGTGAGAAAGAAAAAACCTTAAGAAAGGATTCACAACCAAATTACCATGAGTGAGTTGGAAAAGTTGACTGCTGAGAGGGATGCTCTCAAACAGGAGATTGAAAGACTACAAGAGGAGCTTACCCTTTCAGCTAAGGAGAAACATCAATCTGCTGAGTTGGGCCTGCATTTATTAGATGAAAAAGATAAACTACAAGTAAGATACGATGAACTCGAATCTTTGCATGAAGCAACTCGGACTGAATTAGAAGCGCTTAGGAATGCCTTTGCTTCGTTTCAAACAAGTCAAAAGGTATCTGCGGATCGAGGAATTGAACAAGAGGAAAGTTTACTCCAGGAGTCAGCTTCTAAAGAGGCCAAGTTTGCATCAGCTTTACAAGAACTTGAAAGAGAATTGAAATTGGTTCGCTCTGAGTTAGCTCGAGTAGAAGCTGAAAAAGAAAGATTACTTTCTGAGCACAACGATTTGTCTAAACAGTTGGAAATTTCTGAATGGGAAAGGAAAAATATGCGTCTGGAAATTAAAGAGCTGAAAACGAGAGAATCAAGATTGTCAAGTGACATGAATGAATTAGAAGATGAAAATATTAGTTTACAAAAGACTGTCTCAAATCTTAAATCAAATCAAATCGACTACGAAACGGCAAAACACGAGGTTCGACGGTTACAAGAAGAAATCGAACTACGACGTCTTCAAGTGGAAGAATTCGAGACTTTGAAAAATATTGCTGAAAAACAGATGAAAGAAGCTTTGGAAGCTCTCGAATCTGAGAGGGAACAAAAATACGAATTAAAAAAGAAATTAGATGAAAGATTAACTAGTGATCCTATGTTGAACATGACCAATTTTGGATTAAGATTCCCAGGATTGGCTGTATTTGAAAGTCAGGTATCAGCTGATGCATCTGTTGGTGAAGTTCTCGATGATGAAGGATCATCACCATTGCTACATCAATTGGAATCTGATATGTTAAATGCCCGGAATGCCTGTGAAGGATCCGAACATGATTCATATGGACATGATGGATCAACATCACAACCTTCATCTCTTTTTGGTGAAGTCCATTTAACTGAGATTAAAAAACTTGAGAAAGGTCTTGAGTTGGCTGAAAATGAAAAAAATCAACTTGCTCTGAAGCTTAGTGAGACCCATAATTTATTGGAGCAAACTAAAACTGAATTATTAGCCCAACAATCGAGATTATCCAAGTTAACTAATCATATCAGCAATATAATCAATAGTGAAGGCAATAATGAGATGATTGAAGCATTTGAAAATGAATTCCCTGAATATAAACAATTTATTGGTCAGCTGTGTGAAAAAATAAGCAAGTCAAAAGAAAGTCCTGAAGGAGAAAACGAACTCAACGAAATTAAAAGACAATTGAAGGAATGTGAACTTCTACGTGATAGCCTTTCTACTGATCTTGATCTGTTAAATAATTTTGCCGAGGAAACTTCTTCTGGCTCAACTGCAACAGTCGAAGATCTTAACCGAATATCTGAAAAATTGGCTACTTTATATTACCACATTTGTTCAGTGAACGGTGAAGAACCATACCGCATAATTTTAGATCACGCAAATAAATCAGAAGCTCCATTGAGTCTTCGGACTGAAGGTCTCAAAGATATTCTGAATGATGAACGTAGCCGAAAACTTTTAAGCAATTGGAAATCAGGAATCCTAGCTTCAACTGAGTGTCGTAAAACTATGGAAACCATTGATGACCAAATGAGACACTTGAATAATGCCGTTGAATTAATGATAGATATGAAAACTCCAGCTCGCACCAAGATTGCCAATGAAGCTAATGCATTACCCGCTTCTCAACAACATTCCTTGATAACGAATTCTTCTGGAATTGCTTCATCGCCTTCACCTTATCCTGGTGGTGACGCACAAGAAGAACTGGTCAAATTGAAAGCTCTCTTAGCCACCAAAAGGGAACAAATAGCTACCCTTCGAACCGTTTTAAAAGCCAATAAGCAAACTGCCGAGGTTGCCCTGGCAAACCTCAAATCTAAATATGAAACTGAAAAGGCGGTTGTTACTAAAACAATGACGAAATTAAGAAAGGAATTGAAAGCGTTGAAAGAAGATGCTGCTACCTTCGCTTCCCTTCGTTCAATGTTCTCAGCTCGGTGTGAAGAGTATGTTGCTCAAATCGATGAACTTCAACGACAATTGAAATCATCGGAAGATGAAAAGAAAACTTTGAATTCTCTTCTTCGAATGGCAATAGGACAAAAGTTGACTTTAACTCAAAAGCTAGAAGAAATAGAAATGGACAGAGAACGTAACTGCCTTTCATCACCTTCAAACAGTGGAGGTAAAAATAATAATATTAAGGATAGTCTATACAAATCTAACTCTTCTCGAGGTCCTAATCGAACAAGAGCTTTATTTGCAAGAACCTCAGGCCCACGACCGCCTTCATCGCCCAGTAATCACGCATCCAACAATAGACCACTAAGCGGGCGAGGAGACTGAACACAGCAATTTTTTCCCCGAAAAATCAAACTTGTATAAATAAGAAAGAAAAATCAAGTCCTTCAAGAGAGCATCAACCACCAGTTGGATGAAATCAATCAACCAGATAAAAGGAAAAAGTTAAAATCATTTCGTACCAGATGCACGATACTCAAAAACAGTTAACAATGGAAGATAATGACTAAGATTGGGCTTATTAACATGATATCATCTTTATCAACACCATCAACTGCAAATCAAAGCACTTTTTATGATCATCTCTAACTACGATGACGCGTTGAAAAAAAAGGACTAATTTTATCAAATATAACTTATGGATGTGAAGGGAGAAGGATGTGTTTGGATGAAAAATTCTACTTCATGGTTCAGTCTTACTTTTCCATTCTAATTTTCCCCAAAATTATCATTATTATTGAACTACTTGAGTTGTCATCTTTTCATGTTCATACTTGTATCATCACTCTCTGTTGTCGAATCCATGTCGAACAGATTATTATTAGATTAACTCTATTATTATTATTATTATTATTACTATTATTACTACCATTATTAGTAACAAGGCTTTACGGTGTAGGTTATGATTTGTATCAAGTCAATACCGTCCAGAGAAAGAGATAAAAACAAGAATAATCATTGATAATTTAAAAAAAACATGAACTGTTTCCATTATTTTAAAAAATATTCACTCATTTTGCAATTGATGTGACTTGTGCAAAAACCAAATTTTTGGGTCCTTTAATAATCTTCATGTTTTACCAATAAGATTGAAAGATTACATTTGAAGTAACCAAACAGATACAAGAATGGTGAAAAAGGAAATGATGAAAATGATCGCTGGAAATGACAGAAGAGCGTTATCTAAATTTAAGAATTCTCAAGATTTTTACAGAAAACAGTTTCCGATACATATATGAAAATCAAGCTTCTAGTCAATCGATCTTGCCTAAAGCTTTAAGTCTTTCAAGAAGGGGTGGGTGAGAGAGATTGGTAGCTGAGTATAACCAATCGTATACTGGGAATTCAAGATTATCATTTCCCAGTTTAATAAGAGCACTTCTAAGATCTGAAGCACGGTTCATTTTCTTCGCAAAGTTATCGGCTCCGAATTCGTGATGTCGTGTAAGACAGGTCATTAAGAATCCAACAATCTAAAATAATGAGTAATTAGAAAAGGGTATTAAATCTAGGTTTTCAAAATTTGTTAACAGTTAAATAACTCACCTCATTGTATGGTGCAAAAATATATTGAGTAATGACTAAAAGACCAATTAAAATTGGTTGATCATTGAAGCCAAAGGCTTGATAGATTACTGGATCTTTGTAGAGGAATCCGAAGATCATGAACGTGAAAAGCATTTGAACTTCAGCAATGATCAAGTTAATGACTACGTGGTTAAGTTTCCAATGACCAAGCTCATGTCCAAGAACAGCGAGAATCTCATCATCATTACAGCCTTTCTTTTTCTTCTCCTTGTTATCCTTATCGGTTTCTTCAGTGAGAGCTTCATTTTCAGTAACAGTTGCATCACTAGTCTCGCCAGCAATAACAGCCGAATCTTGCTGGTTAGATTTCTCACCATCAGAGGCATTATCTTTATCCATAGACGATTCATCTCCAGAATCACTCATTTTAGGCGGATTTTCCATCAGTGTATCAAAAAGAACAATTCTTTTGTTTTTATAAAAACCGTATAAGTAGGCATTGCTGTGCGAAGAACGTTTAGATCCTTCAACAATATAAACTTGTGTTAAAGGAAATTTAAGTCCCTGTGCCATGGTAGTAATTTTTTCTCGGAGGGAACCTTCCGGCAACGGTACGTATTTGTCAAACAGTGGAGCAATGAAATCAGGATAGATGGTCATCATTAGAAAAACAATAAGAGAACAGAAGCCCCATAAGTAGAGGAAGAAATAGTCGTCACCTTTCTGAATAATCCATATAATAGCAGGTAAAATGATACAAGTAATAGCTTGAGAGACGAAAAACTTTTTGACTTGATCTTTGGCAAAGAATGATCGGGTTTGACGATTGAAACCATGTTTTTCCTGGATAACGAAATTCGAATAGTAGCTCCATGGAAGGTCAATAACTTTTGAGATTAAGGCGCCAACATTGACAAAAACTAATGTACGAGTGATCTCGTAAGATTTATCAAGCCCAAATGGCTCCATAAGAGTAGCAGAAACGTCCCATAAGAGTGGCATGAGATCACACAATAGAATGACCTGAGTGAAATCGGAAATAATTTAACATGATAATTAGATAAAGAGAAGATAACAAAGATCATGTTTTAACACTATAACAATAGATAATAATATTATAACAGATTAACAATTTATGAGAATTTCAAAGTAACAGATAAAGAATAGAGTAAAATTCAAAGGAAATGAGCTGAATCATAAAAATCAAATCTTTCAAAACCTTTTGAAAAGTAATAAAATTGGACAATAATTTGAATAATCAACCAACAATTCTTGAATTTTTTTATCTTTATATCGTAAATGGCCAAAGATTTGGTAATCTTATATTTCATCTGGTGTGTTTCATTCAACAGAAACGAGTCAGCTTACCGATGAAAATGTTTGACTCCAAGCGTGATAAAATAATGTAAATTTAGTTCTGTCAATACTGTAAGCTCTAGCATTGAGAAATGTTTCACGGTCCATAATTCCCGAAAGCTCCACAGGTAATTTGGTTGTATTTAAAACGATGCGAAACTTAAAAGAAAACATAAAGGGATTAGCTTATATTTGATGTTTTATTGGATAAAGATGACCGTTAGAAATGCAAAACACGAAGAGGACTTACCTGACGCCATCCAATGTAAGTATCCCAGATAAAAACTATCCATGAGAAAATAAAAATAGCCCAAAAAAGTGTTGGGGGATTCCAGTAATTGTCACGAAAATTTGTGAAAGTCTCCTTTCCAATGTCAAACATTTTGAACTAGTTTATAAATTGTAAGTGGTATTTTAAGTAAATTAAGACAATGAAAATGAAAATGGGAAAATCAAATACAGTCAAATTGAAGTCTTTACATATTAATTAAACACAAATAATGATAAGCAACTGGCAAGACAAGCCAAAGAGTACCGGTGGGATTTAGATACAGTTAAGTCTTGATCACGATATCTATCAGATAAAGTCAAAGAGTAAATACTTAGAGTTATCCTACTCTTTGGATAAAGTACAGGGTGTATAAAAAGTTTATGTAGGGAACAAAATTTTCTCTCAGCTGCGTTGAGACAAAAATGGGTTGGTCATTTTTTCCAATATGAAGTACAGTCACCATTGTGAAACTGCACTTAATTTTTCAGTGGTCCCTATTAAGTCGGTGTTTCATCTACTTTTGCATTCCGTCGAATTGAAATTCGACTTCTTTAATTACCAATTGATTGAATTCAATTTTCTTTCGTGAAATATCAATCAAAAAACTCGGAGAATCAGATTAAAGCAATATTTTAGGTTAAATTTAGTCTATTATAGAAGATTGAAAATTATGGATTTCGCTGCCCGACGAATAGTGTAAATAAGCTATTTCTAGCGAGGTGCAGTTTCTCAATGGTGACTGTATGTTTAAACTATCAGACGATTCAAAAGTAGCGCCATCTCCTTGCGCAACTTAATCTAACCCTCTCTACATAAACTTTTTATACACCCTATAGTATCAGTTGAAAAAAACAACTGATTTTGGTTTCTAAATGTGACATATTTTATTTGGGCCTATCTCTTAATCGAAATTTAAGCTTTTGGCTTCATTGCTTTGATTTATCGTTTTCTCAAAGTAATCATCAGTACCTGAAGGTAAGTTTGTCATGAATCCGTCCCTTTCATAAGATTTCTGAATTACATCTTTTATTTGTTTTTGCCCCAGACCCAAAGGGGATGAGGGTATTATATCATTTGGTTTTATTTCTTATCAGTTAGTTTTTATAATAAACGTGAATAAAAAAAACTAAAAAATGTAGGAATGTGCGATTAATAGGCAGAGAGCGATAAAAATGATAAAAAATCTTATTTAAAGTAGGCTTCAGATGGAGCCTCTATTCATTAAATGCGATTAATTTAAATCAATATGTTTTAACCAGATTCATATTGAAAGCATTCGGATCGTCAATGTTATTTCTATATGAACTAAATTAACATTGACGATCCCTTTGATACTTATATTCATATTTAAAGTATTCGGATCGTCAATGTTATTTCTATGTGAGCTCAAATTAACATTGGCAACGTCACTAGATGGCGCTAGGCTCGATTTTAATGTTACCAACCTAATGGTCTGGGGCAAATCTTTGTTACCAACAAAGTACTTTCTCTTGTTTTCTTTAACTCTTTAGCTCAATAGCTTCGACTAACTCAGAATGGCTTTGTCAAAGGGCACCTCTCATTATAATAGACAAGTTTGGGAAGATTCTTCTTTTCCTATTCTCTGTGAAACTTGCTATGGAGATAATCCTTATTTAAGAATGATGAAGGACCAGTTTGGATCCGAATGTAAAATTTGTAATCGTCCATTTACTACATTCAGGTGGTGTCCTGGTGCTAAAATGCGATACAAAAAGACTGAGGTATGTCAGACCTGTGCTAGAGCTAAAAATGTTTGCCAAACATGTTTGCTAGATTTGAATTTTGGTTTACCTGTTCAAGTGAGAGATAATGTTTTGAACATTGCTCAAGAAATTCCACAGAATGAGGTAAACAGGGAGTATTTCAATCAAAATTTGGATAAGGCTGTTAAAGAGTCAGGTAATTATTTTATAATTTCAATTTATTCCATCACCTGATTGATATATTTATTTGTGAATTTGTTTCTCTTTATATAGATCCTAGTGAGCCATGGGGCCCTCATAAAGCTCAACCACCCAGCGATGTTTTGGCAAAACTTGCTCGTAACTCTCCATATTACAAAAGGAATCGACCACATATCTGCTCGTTTTGGGTCAAAGGAGAATGTAAAAGAGGTGCTGAATGTCCATATAGGCACGAGAAACCTTCCGATCCTGAAGACCCTCTGTCAGATCAAAACATCAAAGATCGTTATTATGGTAAAAATGATCCAGTTGCCGAAAAACTTTTAAAAAGAGTTTCTGAGATGCCCAAACCTCACCCTCCTGAGGACAAATCTATTACTACAGTTTACATTGGCAATGTTGGCGAAATAATAAACGAGAAAAATTTACGAGATCACTTTTATCAATTTGGCGAGATACGTAATGTTTCTATTGTGAGAAAACAAAACTGTGCATTTGTTACTTATGTTACTAGAGAAGCAACTGAGCAGGCTATCGAGAAATCTTTTGGAAAATTAGTTATCAATGGACAAAAGCTTGTGATTCGCTGGGGTAAGGCCCAGGCAAAGAGAGGGACCGTTGGTGATGGTGAATCGGAAAAATCAAAAGTAAAACTGGCTCCTGTTCCGGGCTTACCTGTTGGTTCCCCTGATTATGCTCTCTCTGCTCCATCTACTTCAACAGCTATACCTCAATTACCTGGTCCTATGATTCATTATCCATCTCAGGATCCAGATCAAATGCGCTCTCATGCATTGAAATAGCTTAGTGCTCTAACTAACTTGTAAATGTATTCAATTAATAGCAATGAAAAACTCATCTTTCATCCTAATTCGATTCAATTTCTTACCTGTATTTTTGGCATCATGAAATTTATTGTTTCATCAATCAACGTTACCTAATATGTAAATAAAAAATTACATTATCATGTTCTTATGAGCTCCCCAATACTCATGGAACTTGTATGCTACTATACAACTACTGTATATAACTTGAAGAATCCACTTCCATGAGCAACAAAATAATTTAAATTATTTGTAGAATCTTATTCGCTGTAAATTATTTATCAATATTTTTGGAGTTACTACATCTTGAGAATAATTGATAATTTTTCTTTGCTTTTCTCGTTAATTTCAAGCTCGCTTTTTAATTTTTCAGAACAAATGAAAAAATCAAATGAGAATGTATGAATGATAAGAGGAAAAAAATATTTATTCTAAGAGATAAAGAGAGATAACTCCAATAATATCGAAAATGTGTGAACTTACAGTAGTTCAAATTATCTATCGTATATATGCACACGCTGTTACACCAGATCAACATTTGCAAGCATTCAAACAGGGTAATCTTTAGACTGCATTTTTTTTTATCCTAAATGATATGAACAATTCAAATATTTTACCTATTTGACTTGAGAGTCAGCAACATTATCAGCGATTTTGAGGTCATGATTCAAATGCAATTGAGTAGTTTAACCAAACAGATACAAGAATGGTGAAAAAGGAAATGATGAAAATGATCGCTGGAAATGACAGAAGAGCGTTATCTAAATTTAAGAATTCTCAAGATTTTTACAGAAAACAGTTTCCGATACATATATGAAAATCAAGCTTCTAGTCAATCGATCTTGCCTAAAGCTTTAAGTCTTTCAAGAAGGGGTGGGTGAGAGAGATTGGTAGCTGAGTATAACCAATCGTATACTGGGAATTCAAGATTATCATTTCCCAGTTTAATAAGAGCACTTCTAAGATCTGAAGCACGGTTCATTTTCTTCGCAAAGTTATCGGCTCCGAATTCGTGATGTCGTGTAAGACAGGTCATTAAGAATCCAACAATCTAAAATAATGAGTAATTAGAAAAGGGTATTAAATCTAGGTTTTCAAAATTTGTTAACAGTTAAATAACTCACCTCATTGTATGGTGCAAAAATATATTGAGTAATGACTAAAAGACCAATTAAAATTGGTTGATCATTGAAGCCAAAGGCTTGATAGATTACTGGATCTTTGTAGAGGAATCCGAAGATCATGAACGTGAAAAGCATTTGAACTTCAGCAATGATCAAGTTAATGACTACGTGGTTAAGTTTCCAATGACCAAGCTCATGTCCAAGAACAGCGAGAATCTCATCATCATTACAGCCTTTCTTTTTCTTCTCCTTGTTATCCTTATCGGTTTCTTCAGTGAGAGCTTCATTTTCAGTAACAGTTGCATCACTAGTCTCGCCAGCAATAACAGCCGAATCTTGCTGGTTAGATTTCTCACCATCAGAGGCATTATCTTTATCCATAGACGATTCATCTCCAGAATCACTCATTTTAGGCGGATTTTCCATCAGTGTATCAAAAAGAACAATTCTTTTGTTTTTATAAAAACCGTATAAGTAGGCATTGCTGTGCGAAGAACGTTTAGATCCTTCAACAATATAAACTTGTGTTAAAGGAAATTTAAGTCCCTGTGCCATGGTAGTAATTTTTTCTCGAAGGGAACCTTCCGGCAACGGTACGTATTTGTCAAACAGTGGAGCAATGAAATCAGGATAGATGGTATTCCAGTAATTGTCACGAAAATTTGTGAAAGTCTCCTTTCCAATGTCAAACGTTTACAACTAGTTATCGGAGCGTAGTGAAACGAAGTGGAGATTACGACTCAGGATACCGACAAAAAATTTCACTGCGAATTTTTACGTTCACCGCATTATTTATGAAGATACTCACGAGATTGAACCACTACTTTGTAGTAAAACTTTCTATGACTCAAAAAATGTCTGAAAAAAATTTCAAGGCCTATTAAGGTCATTTGTCGGAAATTCGAATTTTGATCTTTAAAGATCATTCGAAAGTCTTAAAAGAATTTTTTCCCCCTCTTCATCAACTGCGAAAAAAATCATCGTAATTCAACATGCAGTTATCGAGATACAGCTTAAAACGCAATAAAAGTTGCAAAAATTCACAAAAAGATTGAAGCTAGAACTACACTGAGCAGAGAATAAGCTATTTCGCCAGTGGTATAGTATCTGGCGGGTGACTGTAGACAAAAAACATGCGCTTCAGTCTTATAATGTCCTTATATAGTCATCTCAATGATCGGCCAGGATAATCATCAATAGGTCCTCGCCATGGTTGCTCCGTCATTATGGTTACCTCAGTTTTGATTATGACCTTCGGTCATTTTGGCCACAAATCATGCCACCGATCGTGTTCACAAGTTACCTTTTACCTTCCTCAATAACGTAACTCACAATGTTCAACTGGTAAATCAAGTTGCCTTATGGAGGCAACCATAACGGTTGACCCAACAGAGGATTTGTACGAACGAGTTGACATAACCTTAACACAGTTAACACCAGGCGACTATTTAAGAGATCATGTAATGTTTTTCACATTAGTCTTTCATCAATACCATCATCGTCTTCATCCTCATCAACATCTTACTCTCATAATACCATTAAAGATGATAATGGTTTGTTACCTTATGGACGTGAAAACAATAGATTTTACAATGATTTAACTCAATCATCATCATCTTCCTCCTCTTCAGCCAACTCAGCTAACTCATATCTTCACAGCTACTCATCTAATCACAACCATTGCCACTATCAACATGGTATTATCAAAACTACATCAAAGAGGCACGGAGCCTTGATTAACCAACTTGGTTAGTTTAATTTTATGGAAAAGACTTGAAAAATCAAAACCAATAGATGATTATTTCAAGCTAAACTATTAACTGGTGAAATAACTGAACATTGATTCGCAGCAATTTAAACTGAACATTTAACGATAATAACTGAGTCATTTCCTTTCCAGTTGATTACGATAAATTAATTGAATGTGTAGCATCTTTGAAATACAAAAATCTGTGGCTTTTTTATTACATTCATAATAATTTTTTAAATATATAAAAGACTCACAATTAATACTATTAAATATATTAATAAATGCTATAAAACACAATGGTTGTAGAATTGAAACTAATTATAATTACATTGAGATTGGTTAATCTTTAGTTTTGGTTTTAAAAAAGTGGTCAATCTTGTTGAATTAAAACTATACATAAAATGATTGGCAACAGGAGTGAAATGACAGTTGATGGCGAGTGAAGTTGATTGCCATTACCAGTTATATAAACCTTTTCCCGATGGCCATAGGAAACATCTGATTCAATATCTAAAACATACTGGGCTTCCTTAATAGCTATTGATCCTCGAGGAGTCTCAAGTAAAACGGGAAGAGTCCAGTTCAAGCGAAAATCATCAAATGGGTCTGATCTTCTAGGAATTCGAGGTAGGTTAAATTGTTGAGAACCGAGATCCATTCACCATCAGTTAAATGAAACATAAGAAAAATGAATTTTCGACTAGCTTAGTTGATAAAACCCAGTAATTGGTTTTCCTGGAGGTGCGAGGGATAATTATTAATAGATACAAACTAACTCAAGTAACTAAATTAACTAATACACAATTAATTAAACAATTCAACAGCAATTAGGAAGACAAAGGCAAAAGTTCTGCCTTTTCCCACCGGAGGGCATTAATTGCAAGAAAATCAACAAAAAGTCTTTTGCTTCAATCAAATTTCTTCATTTTGCGGCGGTTAATTTAACAATATTTTTATAATTTTACTTTATTAAAACATCTTCATTCAATTTTCCAATTAGCCCACTCCAGTGGGAAAAGGCAAAACTTTTGTCTTTACCTTCCAAATTGCTGTCTTTTCCATCTTACTCTTTGCCTAAAATTAAGGTTTGCTTCTATTGTTATTTATGGACACATGACCAATCAATGAATCTCAAAATCAAAAACCAGTTTCTGGTTATCAATCAATGGTTTGTGATTCGTTTTGATTTGGTTAATTTTTAAGGTACAATTTATGGTATTTTAATAAAGTTGTATTTAAACAGGCTGTTAATTGTAACACCCTTCATTTGTTTATATTGTATCCTTTTAGGCCCAGATATCTTTTAAGTAAGGCGTAAAGTTTTTTCATTGTAAAGAAATGGGAATCTTGTTGTGATGGAAGAAAACCAAGAAAACAATCTCACGAAATTGTTGAATAATAAGCTGTTTAACACTCATAATAAACAGAAAACCGGATTCTGGTTAGAAAAAAAATCAAAATTCATTTTTTTCAAAACTCTTCAACAATCATATCATTATTCCCATTCTCATCATTACATACATTAGAACCAGGCTGAATAATTTGAACAACAATCATCTTTATAACTTGTCCAGCAAGACATCACCATCATAACCATCTTCAATCAGTTGAAAGTAAAAACTTGCCCTCGGCGGTCATTCTTTGATGGTGAAAGTAGCTTCAATAATTAAGGATGCTAATGACCATAGATTTTGTTTATTTTTCTTTTATAATTTTGAAATATTGATATCACCTTAGGAATGTTTCAATTATGTTGAACCAAGTTTATCTAAGCACCATAAATTGATATTTATTTGAATAGATTTGCTTTACAAAAGGTAAGTTTATATTTGTTTATTCATTTCTATTCTCCTGCTCCTTCTCTCCCTCTCTCTCTCCTTCAAAATGTGTTCAACGCTTCATGTTTAAAATGTTAATAATGAAATAATATTGATCCTTGCTTTCTTCTTCAAATATTTTATCCATTTTAGAGGAAATTAAATGTTTTTAATAATTTTTTCTTTATACTGTTAACTTTAAGTTTATTGTATTTTGCGTCTCTGAAAGTTATATCAGTGATACTACATGAAACCTTTGGAGTCATCTTTTTGTTTGCATGGATCTTCATCCAATGGTGAAAGTTTTGGCTCATTTTTTTTCTCTTAAAGGTATGTAAGATTCCAAGTTTTTCCCAAGATTTTCTCTAGCAGTTTATAAGATCAATATCAAAATTTTAAACCCTTTTCTTGTCATCAATATACGTGTAAATTTAACCTTACCAGATAGTCTAGATATGAACAGAAATCTTGAAAATAAGCTACTGAAGTTGACCAAACTTTACCTTCTTTAGTAAACATAAGATGTACCTTATGTTAGTCCTGCAAGTAGTTACTCAGGTGGATGTAGCCGTAATAAAACACGCTTTTCATTTGTTTCTATACAACATTTTGATAGTTTTTGAATAAATTTACCATTAAGATTTAATTTGCATTTCCATATCAAGTTTGAGAATAATTTTGTATTTATTTGATCTCCAAAAATCTGTTTATGTTAATCGTGAAAGTAATTTTATAAGTCTTGTTGTATCTGTTTTCAACTCGTTGAATGACCCAACATTGATTTTTTCTTGATTAGTATACCTTTTTGATTTGTACTATTTTTGACTTGAAATATTAACCACTTAAGCTGAAGACTTGACAATAATTAAATTGGACTAAGTAAAGGTTGACATATTTTCTTTTCAACTGTCTTTAGTGAAGATCCTCATCATTAAATGAATAGCTTTATGCTTATCAAGTTGAGCAATATGATCTTATATTTTTACTATTGTGCTCTTTTTGACATTTCCAGTTTTGCCAAATTTGTAATTAAATCGGACAATGATTTGGTTGTCAGGTTGGAAATAATTAAAGACATTTGACCACATGCTGCTGACTTCAAAGTAATTCATATATCACCCAATAGTAGTTTTGCTCGACAAAAGAATGCCCAAAGAATGGAAAACTATGTGCCATTAGGATTTATTCAAATTAATTCACTTTCATCCAAATCTAATTATTTGGCACTATGCAAAAGCTTCAGTTATTTATTGTGTTCGTAATCTGTAGTATGGTCATGGTCATTCTACAAAATGGTCTCAATCAAACCTGGAACTGGTCCAAACTCAGCAATCTTGTTTTAATACCCAAAAATTTCAATGGTAATGGTTTATGTTAACTTAAAAGCTCTATAAATAACTATAAAAATAAATTTTACATTCAAATTTAAAATGATAACTAATATTTTCTTTTATTTTCCAGATGTTACAGCAGAAAATGATCTGCTAAGGATAAAAAATCTTCTCGCTAATCGTACAAGTAGTTATAAAATTTATCTGAACACTGAGAATTACGATGTTCTAAAGAGCTTTGAGAAGCAAGTATCGCACAAGAGACGTAAACATCTGAAGCAACCTCATTCATCTCATGTACAATCTTTTCATAAATTATCATCTATTGAAATGATCTTAAAAATGATGTCAAGTCGTGATCGACGTAATTCTTCCCGTTGGCTGAGTAAACTTGGAAAGCGAGCCTTTCTTCACTCGTTTGACCCATTAAAAAGCTTCTCTGTTATCAATGGAACCAAAACACCAATTCGTTATATACTTTTAGTGTCACATTTTCGTGCTGGTTCGTCATTTGTAGGCGATTTGTTACAACAAAATTGGAAAACATTTTACTCCTTTGAACCTCTTCATTTGTTTCAAATTAATTATAAAGTTGATCATGATCAAGATGAAGAAGCTCTCTCATTATTACAAAACATTTATTCATGCTCATTTGCCTCGGAACCTGGTTATGTTGAATGGATTCGCAAACGTGAGAACAAATTTCTTCTCACATGGAATCGTTTCCTTTGGAGTTTATGTAATATCTATCGTTCTTGGTGTTATGATCCTAATTTTATCCATCAACTTTGCTTACGGACTAAATATCGTGTTATTAAAGTGACTCGACTAAGCCTTAAGTCAGCAGCAAAACTGTTGAGCCAACTACCTAAGTCAATTGATTTGAAACTGTTATATCTCGTTCGAGATCCTAGAGCCATTTACAATTCTCGGAGTAAACTTGAATGGTGTACTAAAACGCCTTGTGGTGATTACAATTTGATGTGTGATGATTTTGAATCTGACCTTGTTGTATATAAACAATTAGTTGATACTTATGGTGATAAAATAATTTCGTTAAGGCATGAGGATCTTTCACTAAATCCATATGAAAAAGGAGCGACTCTCTTCAAGTCCCTTGGATTACCATTTACATCTGGTGTTCGTCGTTTCCTCAGGATCAACACCGAAGCTGAACTGCCTTCCAATATAACTATTGATCCATATTCAATTCGTCGGAGCTCCAAAAAAGTTATAACCAAATGGACTAAAGAATTGAATGCAAGTCAAATCATTGCAATACAAAATCGATGTCCAAATGTTTTCGATCAATTAGGTTACAAGCCAATTGATTTATCTTATTTAAATGTTTCATCAATCAACTTTGAAGATATTTTAGAAGAAAAGTTGACTCTCCCTAACTCTTTATGACAATTACTGAATAAATCTCTGATGGTTGTTCATCATGATGTTAAAACGCAGTATTAATACAAGTGTATAAGTGCATGATAAGTGTATGTTTACTTTTACAATACTTTTCATTTTATTATACTCAACAAAAGTGTAGTCATTCATTCACTGGCTTACTTTGTTGCCGACCAAATTACAAACAAGATTCATTAGATTATACTAGGATAATTAACTGGATCGGATGTTGCCAAACAATTTGACGCGATCTGACAATGATAATAGAAATGATCTGTATTTTCAGCTCTTTATTTGGTTTCCCGTGTTTTCACGCTCTAGTGTGCATCAGCGCATAATGATGATAGCAAGGAATTCATCATTAAACTAAAAAGCTAACTCAGATGTACATTACAAAAATTATTCTTGCTTTTCGATTAACAATACTATTAGTTCAGGTGTCATTGTAAGAGATTTCATAAAAAAGTCGCATCAATACGAAATATTTAACAATCAAAATCCCCTCACTTAACACCGAGCAACCTAAATGTAATTACAAATTTCATAGCCTCACGGCAAGAAGCTAACTACATCAATTAACGCAAAAAAGAAAATAGTTAATTTATGTCTACTCAACAATTTCATATATTTAACCACTTTCGAGTATTGTGTTTTGCATCAATCAAAATTTAAAATCTAAATTCAAAATTTTTTTATGTGAAGATGAATATAATGTTATAATTAGCAAAACATAGAAGCAAAAAAATCATTTATGAATATTTTTTTATTTAAACAGTTGATGCTAGCGAAATTTCGTAAGCTTGGTACCTAAACAGATCACAGTTTTTTTATTGAAACATTAATTTATTTGTATTTAAAAATAGAGATGCATATTTGTGGAACCTCCTTTTTCAATCAACAGTTTTCGATATTATTTAGAATGATAAATCGCTGATCCTTGTTTTGATTATGAAAATTGTCAGCTGATATTTTAGAAGATGTTAAGGCACTTAAAAATCATAATACTTTAACCAAAGAAAAGGATCATCATGAATGATTACGACGATAAAATTAAAGACTTCTGGTCTAAAGGTTATACTGTGTTTCCTGATTTTCTGTCTTCATGTGATGTTGACGATATTTTAAAGGAAACTAAACAAATTGTTGATACTTTCAATCTCAATGAACACCGGACTGTTTTCAAAACTGGAAAAGGCCAACAAGGTGATGACTACTTTCTTAATTCCGGTGATAAAATATCCTTCTTTTTTGAGGAGAAAGCTTTCGATTCGGATGGGAACCTTGCAGTCCCTCGCAGCCAGTGTTTAAACAAAATAGGCCATGCTCTACATGAATTGAATCCTGTTTTCAAGGCAATGACATTTGATGGTCGAGTTCAAGGCATTCTAAAGAGCTTAGGATGCGTTGAGCCACATGTTATCCAGAGTATGGTTATTTTTAAGAATCCTCATATTGGTGGTGAAGTTTCAGCTCATAGAGATGCCGAGTTCCTATTCACTGAGCCAACCATTAAGCTTGCAGGTTTCTGGTTTGCTCTTGAGGACGTTACTCTTGAAAATGGGTGTCTTTGGTTTATTCCAGGTTCACACAACGAGTCTGTAACTCGACGGTTTGTTAGGAACTCAGATGATTCTGGGCCGAGAGTATCGTTCAATGCTCCTGAGGATAAATATGATGATTCAAAGTTTATTCCAGTTACAGTTCCAAAAGGATCGCTAGTACTCATTCATGGTTTAGTTGTTCACAAAAGTAAACCTAATATGTCACAATTACCTAGACCAGTTTACACATTTCATGTTGTCGATTTTCATGAAACAAAATGGTCACCAGATAATTGGCTTCAACCTACAGAAAAACTTCCATTCAGTCGAGTCTATTGATGTGTTAAAGATATATTGAATTCTTGTATTCATTTTCCATTCAAATTCTTCCAAATCAATATCGTTTGACTCAATAGAATCACATTGTCAGCTTTACCTATGGAATTCATAGTATGACGTGACTTGTTTTGCAGATTCATATTTTACAGAAACGTTAAGCTTGAGTGGATTTCCAAAGCAGTGTAACCATAAAGCTAACTGATAATTAAATAAGCTATCATTGGTGATTGATATTTAAATGTTTCTCTTACATGTAATATCAATTTTAGTCAATAAATTTAATTCCAGACTAAAGTATATTACCGTAAAAATATTATACAACAGATTCGCTGGCTTCAGTCTTTTGACACTTGGTCATAAATATTCAAATTACGTTAAATTCTGTTTTCGCATCTTAAGTCTACCAGAAGATTTGAGATTGACGATTTGAAATTTGAGAAAGTCGCGAGTTTACTCGAAAGCCTATTGAACATCAATGTATGAGTATCCATTTCATTAAAACTTTAACTTTAAGGTGGTAAAAAAGGGATAACATTCTGCAATTTGATGTTTTCATGCACAAACTGGAGAGATTGAAAGAAACACATGAATAATTGATAATTAAAAGACATTGATTGGAAAATTTTACTTTGCAATTTTTTCCCGAGAAACTTCAAAATTAATTTTCATGAATTTATGTTATTAAATTGAAGATAGATCAGTTTCGTACATAATTTGATCTTCTATTTTCTCTATTATTACGTTCCTGTCTTTGGCCATACTCTTGGTAGTTGCGATTTTGGTTTTCTTGTCTATTTTGATAGCCCATACGCTGTTGTTGACCTCCAAACGCTCCTGCTTGTTTGAAGTCCCAGAGACGTTCATTTTGATCAACTAGATTAGTTACCTTATCAGCAAGTTGTAAGGCTAATCCTTGGATTCGAGATGGCTCAGTACGATGCATAATCAATGTTTGAGTTGGTTCATCAAGAGAAGCCTGGAATGATTGTAATTAATAAATAGAAGTTACAAATGTGTTAAATTAAATAACCATAAATAAGGTTGAATTGAGGCATTAATAACATTCAACTTACCATCAATTCTTCATTAATAATCATCTTAGAGATAATACTATGTACGATATTGTTTTCTAAGTCGAACATTTCACTGAGAGTTGCCAAAGAAATCACATCATAAACATGGCTGTAAGTGAAAAGATAGGCTCGAAGGGATTCTTCACGAATTTTTTGGACCAACATCTCTCTAACTTTGTTAGCTTGATAGAATAAGTTCCAAACTTTAGTGTTCATTTTATCGTTGATGATGAAATCACGACAGGCTTTCCAATTACCAACTCTCATGGCTTTTGAGGCAGCGACAACATGTTCTCTCATTGATTCGGGTAAGCCAACTAAAGGTTGCTCCTCATTTTTTCTTAGTTGGTTATAGAAAGACCGAGAGATTACCTTTTTACGTACACTAAACTCATTCGCAGCTACATCAGGTATTTCCAATAGCATAGCTGAAACCAAATAAACACATTCAATCAGTTCTAAATTAATGTGCTTATGGAATGGCAACAATCGTCTTTTTTCCATCTTTTCTTGTTCTGGAGTTCGTTCCTGTGGTTTTGGTAATAAACCTGATGAGCAAAGATAACAGAGCGAATAAGATTATTACATATAAATTTTTCAGATATTAGATTAACGGTTCAAAGAGAAAAAATTATGTCAAACCTTGAGCTAGTAATTCTTTGGCTCGTCCGAAAAATTGGATATCCAATAAATCTTGATGAGCATCTCTTATGTTACCATGTCTAAAAGCACAGAGTCCTAATTGAACCAGAGCACGATTGTAAATTATCTGTAGGGGGATATCAGCCTTGTGAATATTATGTTGAAGTTGAGACATAAGCATAAGATCTCTAGCTTCAAACCAATTGTCATGAAGCGCATGATGATAAATGTGGCACAAAATAGCCTGAGTTCGCAACCGATCGGTCGCATCTTTAGCGTATATATATTTGCAGAGACGGTCAATAACTTCCAGGCTAGTTTCGCCGATTTCAGGTTCCTCCGGTTTATCTTCAACAGCAACTTCCTTTTTTTCTTCATCTTGGGCTTCTGTTTGACCATCACCATTAACAAAACTATTTGCCCTGGCTTTAGCTTGTTGTTCTCTTTTTTTGAAAACAAGTGGATCAAATTTAAAGTAAAGATGATCGATTCTCAAAATGTAAGCCCGACATAACTCAGAAGATGTACCTTTTTGATTAGCTTCAAGATACTTCTGTAGTCTTTCAATTATGGTGCAGATATTTTTTTCATCCTTCAATCTTTCAATGTAATCGGGTGAATGTGGATCAACAGCTTGGAGTAGTTTAGTAAACTCTTCATCCATCTTTTCTACAAGAGTTAGCGCACATCCATGAACCCGGAATGAAGGAGCAATGAAACTTTCAGCTTCTTCAGCGATATTTTCGCTTACAACAATATCTGGATTTTCTAACAATATGTCGAACAAAAGGTTGGCAAATTTGATACATTTTTGCCAGTTTTCAGGCTTCATGCAAGGTGAAACATTGGGGTTATATTCAAAAAGGGCAGCAATGATACCGAGAGTGACCTTTGTTTCTATTGCAGGCCCTAATTTGTGAGCACCACAAATATCCAATAGTTCAACCAACATTTCGATTTGGTCACTACGATGGATTCTTTTTTTACCTCTCATGGCGAGAATTTCGAGCAACTTTTTAATAACTGATTGATGATTGATTTCTTCATCTTTACTGAACATCTTGGGCTTCTCACCGGGAATTCCTCCTCGTTGGACCTCTTTCCATCTACCTTCTTCTTGTTCATCTTCCTCTTCATGAATTCGTTGTTTACGATGTTCTCCTAAAATTGAAAAATAGGAAATCAGTTAAAATCAACCGAATCAGCAGCGAAAGTAATAAAATATAAGATATAAAACAAAATCAATACCTTCTTTGGGCTTTCTCCTTCGCTTGGTAGGCTCTTTACTTTTGTCAGTATCTCTCTCAAATACATTTTTAGCCCGATTTCCGCCGTATTTTTCATCATCACTTGTTAATGAACTTTCGTCGGATGAGCCTTGCCAATAAGAATCGTCACTTTCATCATCATCCTCCACATCTTTATCTTTAGGCTCTTCTTTGAAATCTTCTTTGATTTCCTTCTCTGGCTTCTTCATGAAATCCATGGGTCCATCATCATCTGAATCACTTTCATCAGATTCTTCATCTTCTGATTCTTCTTCCTTTTCATCATCTTCAACTGGATTTTTTTTGTAGTTATTTATTTCTGTTTCGTAATCTTTACTGTACTTTCTCAACTTTTGTCTAAGAGTAGCAAGAGATTTAGAATTTTGCTTGGACATATTTTTACGTCCTTCTCTATCTTCCCACGTTTCCTGTACGAATGTTTCTAATTCAACTAGACATCTCAAGTAAAAAGTTGGAATCTTATTATTTTCTTCCCTCTCGATGACCAGTTTAGCTTTTTGAAAGGCACGGGTCAAGTTTTCAAAACCGCTAAGCATCTTGGAAATATCTTTGATCTTTTTGTGATTACGAATTTGCCTGATGATGGTGTGCAGTTCTTCGTACCGTTTTTCTTTGGCAGTACGAACGACTCGCTTTGCTTCTTCTTCTTCATCACTAGCAGGGAAAGCTCTATACAGATTGAGAACAAAAGAAAATGATAAATAAAGTCAGGATTGAGAAGAGTGGGGTTGGGGAAAATTGTTTGAAGGAAAAGTAACAGGTATTCGAATCAAGTGAACCGATTCTAGGTAAAATATATGCAGTTTGGGAAATGTTTAAATTTCAAAAAGGATATTGATAAAGATTAACATCAAAGAATTCAAGATACTCACGAGGTAACAGGATGAGGCCGGGTTGGCAAAATATCTGATTCAGCTTCTGAGGATTCAGATTCTGAATCGGAAACTCCCTTGAAGAAACGTCCACTCATATTGTAATTGGAACTACAATTAACGTAATAAAATATTAAATAAAACAGACAATTAAATTAATAAATTAAATTTTATTAATATGGCTTGACAAACAAGACAAGCAGCATTTAACTTTTTAAGAGCTTAGTTTTAGCTTAGCTTGGAATCGCGTGTACATCTATAGGGGTCGTATTCTAATAACAGATTTATAGCTAGATTTGAAAAATGCATCAAAGTTTGAAAAACACATTTACTAATCTGTATTCTTTGGTGATAGGATCAATAGCAAAGCTAATAGTAATTTCCTTGGAATTTCTTCATTACTCGAATTAAATTATGAAAAATCAATCAAATCAATATTAAATATTCAAAGACTTGGTGCTAATAAGTCTAGTGCTAGTTGACTTGGTCTAGTGGTTATTATTGTCATAAACTCAAAACAGTTCAAAATATTAATCGGCAATAATTACATAATTGTGTTTCAATCCAATGATGCTAAAATGAACAACATTCTTTTCCCAATTATTATATGGCAATAAATCTTTGTGTGATTGGTGAACAATAAAAAGCTGGTGCAAATCTCAGAAATCAACCTTCAATACCTTGTTTTAATCTTTCGTAATACGGTGGCAAAGTTGTTGAAAGTTCTCACAGAACAATATTCTTATTTCTAACTAAATCAGGAGGTGAAAAAATGGTCAACAGGTAAAAACAAGATTGTTCCATGTCGACTTTTTCTACCAAGTCTTGTACCACTTGTATCAACCAAATTAAATTTCCTAAAGAAGGGGAAATTCATCAACAATCAGAAATAACGACTAGTTTTTCGAGAAATTTAAAAACATGCTTCAATGTAAGTAGTTAGGCTTAAATTAGTGAGGGACTTCATCGAGCCAGCGTTGGATTTTTGATAAGTGAAATAAATAAAGATGAAATTAAAATAAATGCAAAATCAATCTTCACATTTTAATAATTTAAAGGATTTAAACAAACGACAACATGATACGAAATATCTGATATACTAGTATTTATCGATGAGATGCTGATGAATTATGGACTGTTGGACTGAAACAAATAATCTTGAAATAAATGAACTGAATCAAATTTATAATCAGACAACAAAATGTAAGACAAAACAAGCAGATAAAGAAGAATGATGATAAGGAGAAAAATCCATGTCTTCTTTTGTTGATTGGCCAACGTGTTAATTCTTTCTGTTAACCGGCTGATTTGTTGGTCATGTTCATCGATGTTGCTCCTTGAATCACCATTGATAATTGTTCCCCCATTGTGCATCAATTTACGTCTTATTATCATGTTATTATTACCATAATCATTATCCATGTTATTGGTTTCATCATGACGATGATCAGCTTCCAAAAGAGGTAGCAATTTGTGTGAATAAATTCCATCTTTGTGCTGGATCCAAAGGGCATAAAAATCGTCAACTGTTAACCATGTTGTTTCTATTGGTAAACCGAGTATTAAAAATTTATCTTTCTTTATTGCAGATCCTGAGTCTTGGCTAAATTTAATTGTTACAGTTATCGTTCTCTTTGGTAATATGATTCCCAGACTCGGACTGACAGTGTATTTTGATGGATTTGTTGATTGAATTTTAAAGGCAACAGGAGATTGCAGTGGATTAGACATCACTAAAGTGGCTTCATAAGCTCGATCACAGTAATCATATCTAAACACTAAACTTTTTGATGGGTTGACTATAATACATTTGATTGCTGAATCTATTGCTCCAGATTCCTTTATATTTTCATCTTTAATATCGTTATCCTCTTCCAATGAGTCCCAAAAGTCTGAACTTGGATTAATATAGTCACCTGTTTCCAAAGCTTTTGAAGCTTCTTCCAATGCATCAGCAAATTCTGGTAAAATCCTATCAATGTCTTCTTTAGAGTAACCGAATTCAGTTACTACCTCAGAAACTGGTCGACTTCCAGGAGGAATGGCTCTATAATTACGTTTACAGGTTCCACCGAGATAGTCAGGCACCGAGGCTTTGTCAATGAAATTGAAAATTTCATCACCATTGGCAAATTTAATCAAACCAAACCAAGAAGCAGGTAGGAAGGAAAGAGCGGCTCGTCTAAAAGCATTCAATGCCCAAGGAACATTGACTACCAAAATATACTTAACACCAACTGGGAAATAATTTGATCCGGAATTGATGAGAAATTTCAGATAATCCCAGTCTAGATTACGATAGCCAGCGCCAGTCACATCAAAAATTACACCAATGCCATTTCCTCCGGTCATGATATCCGCTTTATTTAGAACGTGGATCAAAAATTTCCTTGAATGATCATCCAATTCAGGAATCTTACGATGCATCTTGACTCTTATGTAAACAGTGAGGAAACCATTTCGATCACATTCGTAGATAAACAAAGCACCAATCTTATAAAACTCTATCGGGAAATGGTAATCACGAAACTCTCTGATCTTAATTTCTTTCCTCCATTTCATAGTCTCAACTATCATACGAAGAGACTCCGTTTCATTACGATTGCGAGCCAAAAAGAACCGTTTCACATACCAATCATCGGTTTCCAGCTTTTGATAATCTTCTTCATAATAAAGATCTATGGTAGAGACAAAAAAACAATAAAGATAAGTTTTTCTGCAATTACACATATTTAAATTTGACAATATTGAGATCTATCGATAAATTGAAGAAGGTCATATAAAGGGATCAGATTAAATTGACCACTTTTTTCCTCTTTTCGGGTTAAATTGACTGACTTATTATCTGAAACAATTATGGTTCAACTTACCAGGATTGATCATGTATTCCTGCCTAAAGGCTTCTCGTAGACGTCTAACATTTTGTGCGCTTCGATCTGTCCGACTCATTGTTTAACAGTATTGTTTACTAGCTAAACAATTTACTTGAACACATATTTAAGATAATTAAAAAATAGCCATACTGGTGCTAGACGACGGGAAAGGAAATAAATTCACAAAAAGAAATATTCGTTTAAATGAGTGTGGAGGAAATTTTGGCGAAACAATGAAGACAAAAGAAAACAACATCAAAAATGATTTTCAGTTGTTAGTGTTTACTAGCTGCTGGTTTCTACTTTTTGATTTAATTTCATGTTGTTGTTGATCGGTTACCTGGAATAACCGGTTCTAATAGTAAGGCAAGTTCATCATTCACCATGTTGATCATCAGTTGGCCCATTTGTCGCTCTCTTCCCCCTCCTCCTCCTTTCCTCATCTTTCTCATTCCAATCTATTATTTTTTCTTCTCTTCTTTCTTAATCTCCCTTTTAATTTCCCTCAATCTTTTCATTCTTTTTGACTCACTCTGATTCGTTTTCGTTCTTTTTTGTATCATGAAAACATTAACATTACACATGATTAAACAATTCGGCAAAATGAACTGACAAGTCTGGACGGTGAGACTTTTACAGAAAAACATATTTTGGCAAAAAAAATCTTTTTTGTTCTTAAAAGTACCATTTTTTACGATATTAAATTATAGCGAGGAAATGAAAATTTTGACCATAGACACATATGACATATCTGATATGTCATAAGTCGGAAGTTAACGGAGTATATTACCTTTACGGTCATGAATTGCATTGGATATGCAAAAGTGGAAGTTTTTAGCCTGCTGAATCAACATTTGCACTATAATAAGTGGATAAATCATTTGTCGGTCCTTTGAACTCTTCTTTTGTTACCGAATTCTAATTTATTTCCATTTCCATTAACTTTAGATCCAATTGATGATTGATGATCTCAGCACTTCCGATAATGTGCAATGAAAAGTCTTCATAGAGAATTACAGAATTTTCCTGCAAAGTAAAGAACAAATTCGAGAATTAATTTGATTTTGCTAAAATTATTTTAAATTTAAGCGTATTTGTAGACAATTGTGAGATCAATCTATGTATGGCTTTGTTATTTTAAGGGATCCATTGGTTAATTGTTGTTTAGTATTATAAAATTTTCGTACTCAAAAAATCAGAAAACTCAACTTTATGACGAATCACGATTTTTCCTATTCTCAGATAAAATAATAATAATTTTTACAAAGAGAGTTGTATTTTTATCAAAATTAGCTCTCGGGTCATCGGTGCATACTAAATCTAATCAACAATCGTTTTATCACTAGTCTCGCCAGTAGAGGAAGGAATTGAAGGAAATTTAAGTATTCGTGCCACAGCAGTAACTTTTACTAGAAGGGAGCCTCTAGGCAACTGTCCAAATTAGCGTTTAGGACTTGATCTAATGCAAATTATTCGACTAAAATTTTTGAAAATTTCGAAAAATGAAAGATTAAGTGCTTAATGCAGATTGAAAACTCAATTTATGTTCATTGCCACTATTTCTTAGGGACTATCAGTTGTAGATTGTACATGTTTAGCTGAACATGGCAATTAATTGTTACATCCAGGGCTCAAATCCAAATTATAATGGCCTTAATTATTGACCTCTTATAAATAAATTTGCTGAAGAATCAATGAACAATTTTAAGACAATCGTTGATTGTTGAAAAGTCCCTAGCAACCAAACTAACCAAACTGGAAGCTGACGCAACTTTCAAGCCACATCTGTGTGAGTAACATGAGAGATGTTCTCAAGCTGATGGTTTGTTTTCCGTTTAAAAACCTTAATTTAAAGTGATTTGATTTTGAATTTTTTAAATTAATTATCGTGTACCTAGTCTACATTCATATATATTCTTGGAATTCAATTATAAATGAAGTGATTGTTTTATCTTTTTTTGCAATCAGAATCATCTGGTTTATTCCTTGCCATCTAGATACCGTCAACACTTTCTGGTGCAAAATGTCAAAAACTGAAGACATTATTAATCTTAATTTTCCTTTGATTGACGAAGATGTCTCTAGCTATATATTCAATGTCCTGAAAGAGGGCAAAAATGAATTTCATGATCGAGAAGATATATTCGAATGCCTTGGAGAGGTTTTCATGGATGTTACCAATGGTGTCAAGAAGGAGGATGAGATTAAAGATATCTGCGATCAATTGCTCCAATCTTTGCACATGTATTTATCTATTTATTCTGAATAATTATTGTGAATTAACAGTGTTTTAAACTTCTTTTACAGAGGAGAAGAAAAGTCTAAAAAGACATCAAATGGTACTGGGCCTGATGGTCATCGTGCTCTTTCCAAACCAATCCTTTTAGGTAATATTCCAACCTTATAGTCTTAATGGAAGCCTCCTTTAACTGATGAGCTACTAAGTTTCTATTGCTATTTTCAGGTGAAATGCTTTCAAATATGACTGGTAATCTTGAGGAGTATAAAAGCATTTGGTGTCCTCAAAGAGAGTTACCTTCACAAGTTGATCAGAAAAAATTGGAAAAGGCTGAGGCTAAAATAAAGACTAAACAAGAAAGAAGAGATGCTGCAGAAGGAACTACTGTTCCAACTCCTGGACTTCAGACTAATAAAGAAGCATCTGCTAATCAAATGATAAATAGGAGAGATATCAAAATTGATGAAACTGGTCGGTGTAAGGATATCAGAATCGAAAATTTTGATATTTCTTTCGGTAATAAACTACTTTTGTCTGGAGCTGATTTAATTCTTAGTTATGGACGACGATATGGCTTAGTTGGTCGCAATGGTATCGGTAAATCTACATTACTTAAAATGATTTCAAATGGTTCCTTGATTATTCCAAAACACATAAGTGTCTTACATGTTGAACAAGAAGTTGTTGGAAATGAAACTTCGGCTCTTGACGCTGTTTTAGAATGTGATTTGGCTCGTGCTTCATTACTGGCTGAAGAAAAACGTTTGCTTGCCATTAAAGATGGCAGTGAGGATGTTAATGCTAAATTGGAAAAAGTTTATGCTGATTTGAATGCTACTGAAGCTGATAAAGCGCCGGCTCGAGCAGCTTCCATTTTAGCAGGTCTTGGTTTTACTGAAGCCATGCAACGAAAAGCCACGAAAGAATTTTCTGGTGGATGGAGAATGAGAATTGCTTTAGCTCGAGCTTTGTTCAGTAAACCTGATCTCTTACTTCTTGACGAACCTACTAACATGTTAGACATGAAAGCCATTATATGGTTAGAAAATTATTTGATAAAAAGCTGGACATCAACACTCCTGGTTGTCTCTCACGATCGTCAATTCCTTAATAGTGTTCCAACCAACGTATTATATTTTCATAATCAAAGAATTGACCCATACGCTGGTAATTACGATAATTTTGTTAAAGTAAAGCGTGAAAAACTGAAAAACCAAGAAAGAGAATACGAATCTCAGATGGATTTCCGTAAACATACTCAAGAATTCATTGACAAGTTCAGATACAATGCTAAAAGAGCAAGTTTAGTTCAAAGTAAAATCAAGATGTTAGAAAAATTACCCATACTTAAACCTGTTGAAAAGGAAGAGAAAGTCGTCCTCAAATTTCCAGAATGTGAACCTCTTTCCGGGGCACCAATCCTTCAATTGGATGAAGTCAGTTTTGGGTGGGGTGATGGTGAAGATGTTCTGCATAAGATTTCACTAAATGCTAATCTTCAATCTCGTATCTGTATTGTGGGTGACAATGGCTCCGGTAAAACAACTCTGCTTAAACTATTGATTGGCGATATTTCTCCAAGATCAGGAGAACGTAAAGCGCACAGAAATCTGAAAATTGGTAAGCTTTATTATTTAAGTTTTTAATAGAATAATAATAACGGTAGCTTAACTAGTGTCAACATCGACACGATTAACAATCTAGATTGATGGATATCCAATGTCTAACTTGAACTGATAAAAACAAGGTTATTTAGTAGCACTAATCAATTCTGTAAAATGTTTTCTTAGGTTATTTCAGTCAACATCATATCGACCAATTAACCATGGGACAATCTTCGATTGAATTTTTGGCTTCCAAATATCCTGGAAAACCTATCGAACAATATCGCAGTTATTTGGGTAAATTTGGAGTCTCTGGTGATCTTGGACTACAGCCCATTGAAAGTTTATCGGGAGGACAAAAATCCCGCGTTGCTTTTGCTGTTATGGCATTAGCTAATCCTCAGCTTATAATTCTTGACGAACCGACCAATCATTTGGATGTGGAAACTGTTGAAGCTCTCGGAGATGCTATTAACAAATACAACGGAGGAGTTATGTTAGTTTCACATGACGAAACTCTTATACAAATGGTTTGCAAAGAGTTATGGCTCGTCAAAAATAAGAAAGTTCTCTCACTCGAAGGTGGATTCGAAGAGTATCGACTTTTAATTGAAAAAGAACTAGAGGATGTTAAATGATCATGTATGGAAAAATTATGTTTATATTGATTTATTTATTATCACACGATCCTATTGATAAATTAAACATTTTATCCTGATCCAATATATTTTTTATCATCAAAAATGAATTTCAACTAAAGCAAAGATGCAAATCGCTTTTTTGCTTTCATCTAACCCAGTAGCTTTAAATTAGCATCAAATTTAGAAGGCTTGTTGTTTAATTTTATTGTATTAATTAAGCTAAACCAATGAGCAAAGAAACAGTAGCTACAAATGTTTGATCCACTGAATTACCAGTTAGCTCAGTTTATATTTATATAATAGCATAAACCATATTCTATTGCAATCAAAACTCACAATGTGTGAGATTGTAAAGATCGCCAACAGCGCCTGAAGGGTTAATTTTTATCAAATTTCATGCACATTTCTTCGATTAATTCTTTTAGTAATCATTGTTCTGTTCGACTCAATCAATACAATTTATAATAGCTCACATTATATTCAATGACAATTAACTGCCGTAGAAATGTTTTAGTCTTTAAGAGACTGTTAGCTTTATTAGCAAAATCACAAAGAGGACTTACACTGCGTTTCTTGGGATTAAGGACACCAGTAAATTATCTAGAATAAATTGATTTATTCCTATTTAAATTATTCTTTCCATTAATTGATGATACAAAACAAATGTTGAGACTGTTTTGGATTTAATTATTGACGATTCGGCATTGTGTCTGACGCCATCCGATGTAAGTATACCAGGTGAAAACAACCCATGAGTAAATAAAAATAGCCACAAAAAGTGTTGGGGATTCCAGTAATTATCACGAAAATGAAAGTTTGCATTCCAATGTCAAATATTTTAAATGTATAACTTATTGTATTTTTAAGTAAATTAATACAATATAAATGAAAAAGGGAAAATCGAATACAATTAAATTGAAATCTTTACATATTAATTAAACACAAATGATGATAGACAAATGACAAGACAAGCCCAATGTTTATCGGTGGGATTCAGTTACAGATTTCTTGTTCTGGAGTTGCTTCTCTTGATTTTGGGAATGAATCTGGTGTGGAAACAGCGAATAAGATTTGAAAAAATAGTCACACTTTAAGAAATCAAATGAAAATCAATTTGTGCCAATTATTTAAATAAAATTTATAAAAATTTTCTCAAATACAAAAAAATAATTTTTTAAAGATTATTGCATTTAAAATTACGCAAATTACGCGGTAGTTTGATATGTGCTTTTGCAAGTTTAAAAAATTGGGAACATTTGAAACATAAAAAAACATGCAAAACAAAAACATTTTCACGACTTGGTCATAATATCTAGCCCAAGTAATTGTTATTGCCATCAACTCAAAACAGTTCTAATATTAACCGATAATAATTATTTCAATCCATTGATGCTAAACTGGCCAACAATCTTCTCTATTTTTCGATTTCTAGAACTGCTATTTCGGGAACAATTACATGACGATAAATCTTTGTGTTATTGGTGAACAATGAAGAGCTGGTGAAATCTCGGCAATCAACTGCAATCAACTGCGGTAGGAAAGTTGTTGAAAGCTCTCAGAATAAGATTCTTATTGAACTAAAATCGTCAATCATTTAATTGTCCTTGCTCGCAGGTAAAAAGGTTCCACATCGAATTTTCCCACCGAACCTTGTACCACTTGTATCAACCAAATTAAATTTCTCTAAAGAAGGGGAATTCATCAAAAGTCAAAAACAACTACTAGTTTTTCGAGAAAGAAACCAAAGTTTCAATCATTTCTTTTCTTTTCTTTAAGATTACTTATAGATCTTAAGTATTGTAGCTTTGAGTTTCCATTATAAAAACAAGATGGACTTGAGGAATGTAAAATTCACTTTTCTGTAATTGCTGTACATGTCTACTAGATTTACTCATAAAACTTATTAATGTTACATTCGTATTTATCGTTTAAGAATTGATAACTTCAACCTTTAACATTTCGATAATCTGAACAGCTTCGCAGAATTACCTTGGTATATTAGATTAAAGTTATTAGCTTAATTGCTAAGCTCAATTATCAAATAAAGTTACAAATACTTTCAATTATGATAATAATTTTGCTTAAAATGAGCAACTGTTTTGAATTCATTCCCATAGAAAGCTAAACAGCTCAACTTGACTCATTAGGACAAAAGTAATCTCAACGGTTTTCCATTCAATTTTCACTGTTCTAGTTTTAATTATTTTATATTGTTTTAAATTGGAATAGTTAATTTTCAGCAAAATGGTTCTCGAGCTCTATGCATCAATGGGTTCACCACCTTGTCGATTGGTTTACGCTGTCCTTAAACATCTCAACATACCTTATGAACAAAAAACGCTCAACATGAGGGAAAAGGAGCATCTTCAACCTCAATTTCTTGGGGTCTCACTAAAAAACCAAAGACGACCAAAAAACCAAAACACAACCAAAATGACCAAAATGTACCAAAACAAGGTAAATCTTTCGATTTATGATTTGGGACTTTAGGGGGTTTGTAGGGACACAAAAACTGAGTCCATTAGTGGTATCAAAAAGTTTCGATGATGGACAGTTTTCGAGAAAATTGAAGTTGAAGTTGCAACCACGATAGCCTGTTGTACACTTATTTAACCAGATTTTTTCATCAAAATCATGTTATTAGAATAGTGTTTTAGAATAGGCCTGAAACCATTTTTTATCGATTCGATTTTTTTGGATCTAGATAACTCGATCCATTTTTCATCGGAAACACCCTTAGGTGAAGAAAAATTCAAGGATAAAATGTCTGAAAGATTCATCACCAATTTAGGTATATTTTTTTATTCAAAAGGGATTTTTGCTTCTCATTAATTACTAATTTAAACAATTTTAAGTACATTGTTTGTTTTGAACGTTTATCTGTGATTGTTTCACTTTTAAATTTCTGCCCGATTGACGTCAATTTCCCAGACCTTTTACCAAGTAATTGTTTCGGTTCGTATTTGGTTAGATCAGCGGTAATTTTATCTCTTAACAATGGCCATCTTCAATCGGCTTTGATGTTAACAAATAGTGGACAAACTTCAATGGAAATTGGGTTCAACAATGTCTTCATCCAAATCAGCCTTTGATCTTCGTCCCTGGATGCTTGTTCTCAATGGACTTAATTTTGGTGTCTATGGTATTGCAATTCCCATCATTGGCTGGTTAACCAACTTCGGTGTTAAATGTTGGGACTGTGAGGAGCCCAAGGATAGTCCTTTCATTGAGGAGACTCTATTGCGACTCAGTTACACTTATCTATGGTTGAAGGTGGCTGAAATGATGACAACTGCAGTAATGATTCTTCGAGCCAAACCTGGCCAGAAACCAATTTATCACGCTCTACGTAATAGTTGCCTCATCTTGGTTGTTTACTTTGGTCTCAGAATGTACGCTAGAGGTGCTTTCCTATTTTTACCCTTTACTGATGCCATTTTGTCAGTTCTTCGATCAGCTTATTATGTACTTGCCTCTCCTGGAGCCGCTTTCCGTCACCATCTTTGGTTCAAAAATTATATCCATTACATTGCTCTCATTTTTGCTCTTCTCAATGGAGCTCATATGGCATCACAATTGGTTAATTCATGTGCTGGTCCTCCTGGTATGCAAATGCTCATCTTCTTACACAGTTGTGGTGAAGCTTATGTAGCACTTAAAGAGCTCTCAAAGGGCTCCAAATTAGTCGACGATGAACCAAGTAAAAAACCCTTGTAAATCCTTCGTTGAATCTAGTTTTTATATTTTCCTTATTATTACAAGTGGAGCCTCCGATCATGACTGATCGCAAATTTATTTTCACTGTTTACGATAAATTCAATCCACATTTAAAGACTCAAATTCTGAATTAAAAATTTTGTCAGATGGACAATCGTTGATGAAATTGACTTCAAATTTATCGTTCGGTCTCGTTTAGTACAGTTGAGGCACCAGATTATTAACCAAACTCTTTACTTGAAAGACAGTTATGCATATATTCCTACTTCAACAATAAACGATCAAACTGCATAACCAAAAAGTTTTTCCCCCAAACACAATGCTACAAAATACGGATTCTGCATTTTTTCCCCTACCCTGTTTAAACGTGAATTTCTCAGTAACCTGAATTCTGATTAACCTCTGACTATTTTTCGGACATGTAGTTCAATCGTGGCTTTCAGTCTGTGCAAAAATTTCCCGTAGAATCCTTTCCGTTTAGTTACAATTTTTTACACAAAAATTTCATGTTTTGACTTTATATATTGTATATAGATGAAACTTGTTGAACATTCGGGTGAAAAGTTCTCGATCTCTTTAGATGGATAAGTCGTCATGTTGATAGGTGATAAATGAATGATTGATTGTTTTCATTGAATTGTCCAAACAAGAACTGCCTCCTGGAACTGACGGCTTGTGAATTTGAGATCAAGATTGGGTATGAAAGGTTTAAAACCAGCAGATGATTTGGTTCCGAACAAATCAATAACATTGCGATTAAGAAGACGTAAACATTGATGGGTAAAGCGATCAAGAAACCGCATATAACTTGGTCTCATATGAGTTGGACAAATGACAGCTACATAGAAAAGTTGAGAGCAGGCTATGGCATAAGTTAAACAGATTAAGGTTTCCGAGTATTTCACTTTACCAGCTCGAACACCTTCCCAGAAAAGTGTCTCTACCATTTTCCAGAACATATATTGAGCAATCGTTTTACTTGGATATAAGGCCATTGATGATCCAGCAGCTAGACCAGCAACGATCCCGTGCCAATTTTTAGGTGAATTGTCATATCTACGAAGAAGGCAACTAAACAATTTAAAAGTGGATGCAAATAAACCCAAAAACATGCCAAATTTTACATTACTCCGGGAGCTTAGTCCTTTGACCAAGGCGGATAATGAAGTTACATTAGATGGTGACCGAAGAATGATTGGAATAATTGATATACCAGTCCAGCTGATAATAAATCTTTGAAGGAAGGTTGTCGTAGCATAGGTTAGACATGAAGAAGAGTGTGGACATGTTTGATGATGATCGTAAATGAATGATAAACTGTTGACACTTTTCACAAACAGTGATCGTAAATAATTAGATTTAAGTGAATGAGATGTTGTCAACGGTTTTAAAAGCTTAATTTCAGCTTTATCAACAGCTATTTCAAGTTTTTTGCGTGTTAATTCACCTTTTCCAATAATTAGTTTGAGTATACTTGAGATCATGTCGTTTCCAATACCATTTTTTTTAATAAAGTACACTAAAACACCAGTAGTCAAAGCAAAAAGCAACACTTCACCATTTTTAACAGGTTTGATAAGACCATTAGAAACAGCTATTTGAAACAATGTTTCTGCAGCTATATTGGCCACATAGAAAGCTAATGGTCCACGGCGAGAAGGTTTTTCTAGGTGAATTGCCATGTAACTACCAATGATGGAAGGAAGGTGTCCAATTAGGGAAAGGTAAAGTTTACCAACTGATCTAAAAGAGAAACAGAATAGAACAAGAACCGCAAATGCATTGAATCCGAGAAAAGCTGATGAACGTAGAATAGATTTCACTGTCTCTCTAAATGATTTATAATCAAAGCGCCGAGCCATCATTTGACCAAACAAATAAACTCCGGTGTACATTTTGAGCCCTTCGTAAAACACAGAGCCACCAATGTCCAAAGCAGCCTGAGAACAAAATGGAGTCCATGTATGTCCAACCTCGTAACAGTTGAAAGGTAATGACATATTGGGAAAAGGGATTAATTTACTGAATATGGAAGGCATTTTGATATTAAAAATAGATTATTAATAGTTGATAGTGAAACAGGAAAACTTTCAACCGAGTCAAAAACCACCAAGTTATTAAACAGATGAGCAACAAGTAAAGGATTGTTACCAGACTTGGTGATTGGTTACCAGAATAGCGAGAAGAACTGAAACAATACAAAATATAGGAAATGTTGAATACTGGAAATTACTGTCTATAAAAGAAGACAAGAAATTAAAATTGAACCTTAAATTTCATTTGTAAAAATGACTTAAATTACAATTAAAGACAAGGGAAAAGGCAAAAAATGGGTAACAAAAAGCACAGTTAAAATTGTTTTGATGAGAAAGCAAGAAACAGCATCTTGCTATTAAAGCAAATACTTAAATTATCATCTATTCCATCACAACATTATTTAATTCATCAACAAATAATCAGCATCAATAAGACAAACCAAGTTGGAACCCGTTAAACAAGAGTGGACAGACCTTTTTTATGCGGAGTAGGACGTTAACTCCTTAACCTAAATTTAATCTCTTAAAATAGTTTTTTGATTCTTTCTCTTTTTTCTTGCTCTCTTCTTTTTGTTGTTTGATTTTTCATCATTAACCATAAAGTTGGAGAGCAAATAAAAGTAAATTTCAGGTAAAGGTAAAGTATGAAATTTGACTTTTATTTGTTCAATTTGTTCCTAATCGAATAATTTTGACAGCAAAGACGGAGCTGTTCATTTTTTCCTCAACTATCCAATTATTCCTAATTTCTTTCATCTTAAAGAAACACTGTTCTTGATTTGTAGATCATAATAAAAATCATTTTAATGGAAACCAATTTTTTCAAGACTTTACCATTTATAGCTGCAACAAGAAAACAGATCAAGTACTGATTTAATACTGCTTCATATTCAACAGTTGTAATTTTGGTTCAAGAACATCAAAATTTCTTAATGAATTAGTCTTTCATCGCTTTAAAAACTTGTAACAGACAAAAAATTAAATTTTGCTGATTGTTTCAGTTGCCCTTGATTAAAATGTTACGATTACATGAAAATTTATTTAGGAAAGTTTTTATTTGAATGACGCTCGAAGAGATGGAGACACTTTGGTTCTGCTCTTGATATCGAGTATTTCTCGTAATGATATCGGTATCCAAATCCTAAAAGGTGAAAGAAAGTGAGGATTGAGTAATTTCTGTCGTAATTTTGAACATTAAATCACTCAAATTATTGTTTGAAATCAATTATGTATTTTAATAAATTAATTGCCTGATAACAGTCTATCCGTTGATCATAAACTTAGTCTTCTTTTGATTTGTTATCAATCGGGATTGGCCTTTCGCAGGCCGTGGTAAAACAGTCAATATGTCTATGGAGCAAACTGCATGTGAAGGTAAGTTTTTAATACCTTACTCAAAGAAAATATTTGGTTCTAAACGCTAATCTTTACAATTATGCTTTTTTGTAGATTTAAAAGCATTTGAACGTCGATTACAAGAGATGATGACCTGCATGAAGCTACAAACTAAACGTTACAGATTAGTACTGGCTGTTATAACAGCTTTTACAGCTTTTGGAGCTTTCCAATGGTTAACCGATCCACTTACATCTAGAATTTCACTGTTTCAGTCATTGTTTAACCATCCATTTTTCACAATTAATGCTTTTATTTTAATACTTTTATTTGCTCTAACTGGAATTCATAAAAGAGTTATTGCACCTCAAGTGTAAGTATGGAATATTAATACCGAAATGTTATTTCTTTTGCATTGTGATTGACTCACTTATTAAGTACTACTTGAGACATTTATTTATTTGTCTAATTGGGAATCTTTTTCTTTAATAGGATCATGTCAAGAGTGCGTCAAGTATTGTCTGATTTTAATATGACCTGTGATGATAATGGTCGACTTATTTTGAAACCAAGACCCAAGCCCAGATGAAATCTAAGGAACATAGCTCTTTTAGCTATGAAAAATCAATTGAAAAATAAAAGGCAAAACTAGGTGGAAATGGATATCAAACTCTCAATCAAAATCATCATAATCAACGTTTCGATTCAATTATCGTCCAATGTCCTCATGATCTGCTTTGATATCGACCGCGACGATCAACTACATAAGTCATCCTTTGGTGAAGAAAGTCTCAAGTTACGATTTAATTTACATGTTGATTCATTTTTTTCTGGTACTATTCTTTTTATTTATTCATAAACTCACGAGCTTGTCAATCTTATCAGTTCAGAATTTTTTCGAAAGTTAAGAAGAAAGTAACTAACACTTGTTTTCATTTGAACGAAATTATGCCGGTAAGACTATGTTTGGATTAGTGAAAGCATAAGCACAATAGTTTGATCAACAATGTGAATCAATCAATCTTTCACTAATTTAGTCTCAAAATTAGTCAAAAATTCCGCTTGTTGATCAACAAAAATCCAAAACATTATTTAAACAATGAAATCTCTCATGACTCTATCAAGATTAGCCCAAAAGGATCATCAATATGCATGGATAAACAGGACAAAAGGATAAATCTTTGTTTTACAACTTGTACAGCTTTAAAATTATCGATTAACTTGAACAAAAAAAACAAGAGAATCTTGAAGAAATCAATTTAAAAATACAATTATTAAAAATTACTCAAAAACTAACCATTCAAGTTGCATCGAACAATTCTGCTTCAAAAAACCTTGGATTGTCTCTACGAGTGTTCCATCCGATCAATCGATTATTATTTGATAATTTATGAAAATTGAACATATTGTTGAACAATAAATTGCCCTGATCAGTGATATTACGCCATTTCTTATCTATGAAACATTTTTTAAACCAGATTTTGTAGAATCCATTGTTGAGCTCATTTCCAAATTGTCTAAACATTTACCATTTTGGCTTTAACTATCTAAGATGAAAAATAACTATCAAAGTGGAATATTATTGCGAGAACATTGACTGAACACGAAAAATGCGAAGACTCGGTTCCAACTGGTTTTAAAAATTATTATTTCAAATTGGTCTTCTACCGATTTGTTGAAATATTTTCTGGATCAAAATGTTTTTGATCAATGTATTATTGAGCTATTATTTAGCTGCCACCTACAAAAAATTCAATATGGCAACAATGGATTGATCATTAAATTAATTTTTTATTGTTTTTATGTTTTTTTCGTTTTATTATTTACCTCTTTTACTTAGACGAAGAATGGCGTAAATTTTGCCAAATTAAATGATGAAATTCGTTGTTGGATTTTGTCCACCAGCAATCATTATATCGTTAACTTATAACGAGAAACTTGGATTATGGCGGATGAATCTCCGAGCGAATCATCAACAACTGACAACAACTGTAGTGAAATAGCCTGTAATAATACAAATATTAATTGTTTCACTGAAGATCCATGTTACATTTGCCTCTCAGATTTAATTTCACCCTGTTTTGCCGATGGTTGTCTTCACGTTTTTTGCACTCAATGTTTACTTGAATGGTCCAAACAATCTAATCGATGTCCAGCATGTCGTACTATTTTCAACAATTTAATTTGTAATGTGATTGCTGATCATTTATACGACGAGATTCCAGTTGTTGGACCGAGCTGGACAAGTCTTTTGAATGTTGCCAATTATTGGGATTCAATGATTGAATCAATGGTTACCAATATACAAAATGTTTTAAATTTAACTTCTCCTCGTGGAATTATCTCAAATTATTTAGATGTACCTCGACCAAATAACTTATTGAATGGTACTGTAACACCGCACCCTCTATTAGCCATATCAAATGAAGACTCTAATATAATTCAATCAGAACCATTTTCAAACGTATCTGATGGATGGACTTTGGTTCGTAATCGTCGGAACCGTCGATACCGGTCTCAATCAACCACCAATGCAATAGCAACCCTAAATGATAGTATTCAGGATGATTCAAACGAATTGAACTCCCACAATCAGGAATCCGAATCATGTGATTGACTTGATAATTTAAACCCAATAAAAATAATTTAATTTAACTAAAAGTCATATTTTTCTTGCTATTGAAGCTTTTCTCAAAAACGAAACACAAGAAAGAATATAAATAATCTGATTTTTCATCGCTTTATGCTTCTTTTGGCCTTTTTGAAAGTTACTTTAAGTCTTATTCAAATTATATTCAAATTATTAAATTAAATTCGTGAATTTATGGTCGAGTATTCAATAAATTGTCTTTAAATCTCAATTAATAACTTTTATTGATTTACGTCAAATTTTGATCTGTACACACAATCATGCCGTTTCCGTGAAGGGCAAAGTTGCTGATATATAGTTATAGATTTTTTGCAATTAGATTGTACAATTTGATATAATTTTATAATTTATGCAATTATGCATTGGTTGTACAATTTGGTATAAGTTAGAACAAATGTCTTTCTTTTTAGGATACTCGATTAATTTAGATTCAGGGAAATGAAGAACGGACAATATTCCATTAGCCTTGGCACATACTTTTTGGTAGTTGTTATACAAAGTGTAAGTCAAAAAAGAAAACTTGTTCGTCAATGTTCAACTTTGAAAGAAAATAGTAAATTTTGCAGAGAAATTAAATTCAGCATTCAAATATCAAAAAGAAAAGCTCAAAAATATAACAGCAAATTAAATTAATTTGTTCAACTAATCTACAAACAATCTCGATTAATACTTTAAATAGCTGAAAAACTGGACAAACATATCAAATTCAAAGGGAAATTATCTTCTTTTGAATCCGATGAACTGTGGAAGTAACATTTTCATTCGGATAGCGGGCAAGTGAAGTAAGTTTTTCTTTCAAAATCTCGATTGATTGGACACCAAATATTCCTGTATATAGAGTTTCTGGGGATGCAACCTTGTTAATTGTTGGCAAATTTTGATGCCTAATGTTTCGCCTGAAAACAGCTTCCACTAGATTGCAAATAAAGGAACACAAGCGAATCAAAATTTCTTCGTCAGTCGTTGGCTCCAATAAGCTATGAAAATTGCCTGGACATTTAGAGGCTAATATGTAGACAATAGAGTTTTGATTACAAGATAGATTTACCAAAATTTTAAGAGCTTGTAATTGAACACGAGAACAGCCCTTTTCAACCAAGGCAATTAATTCACTCAAATGGTCGAGAAAGTCAGTGTGATTTGATTCCTTATGTGCTAGATTAGCGAGGGCAAGAAGAGACCAAGTCAATTGTAAATGAGATGAAGTCTTTAATGCCTTCATCAAAGGAATTATAAAAGGTTTCATCAGCTCTTGCGCTCGTTCGCCAGTTGCCAAATTGCCAATTGCCTGAGTTGCTGCAGCAACCACCGATGGATCAGAGTTAGTGTTGAGTAAATGCAAAAGCATGACTAAACAGCCGGAATCACAAATTATGTTGATATTTGGTGTGAATACAGCACAATCTGCTATTACAGAAAGTGTTTTAACCAATAATTCATCGTCGTCACACATCAACAGCATTCCAAGAACACTTGCTTCTTGTTGAGACAAATTAGGATTCTTTTGTCCGAATAAAGTATCCAATATTTTCTTGTAATTGGCCATCTCTGTTTCATTTGGAGGTATGATTGTTGGAATAGAATTACCATCCACCACTGACCCATTTGGAAGATAATTCACATCTTTAGATAAGTTGTCAACTGATTGACTGAGATTATTTTGATTTGCCAAACGAGTAGGGCTTCGTGTTCTCGGGGAATGTCTTGGTGTATTATGAGAACTTAAACTTGAAACATTGGCTGTTATTGAAGGAACTCTTCCTTGTCTAAGAACTACACCTGAAGCTGCTGCTTTTAAATTAAGCTCTTTGATTCTGTCTTGAATTGTTTTAGCCCATGGTCCCCACATTTCCGGCGATAATTTGCACCATCTTTTGTCTTCTTTAACTGGTACAGTAACTTCTGTTTGTACACTCTGACTGGCTTTTCGGTTATTTTCATCAGTGCTTGATGTTTTTTTATGATTTGAAAATACATTTCGTAAAACAGACAGACTGAAGTAGGCGAATCCAGCGAATAATGCTGAACACACTACTACTTTTTTTGCATTATCATGTAGATCCATTTTTTATCTTTTGTAATTGCATTAACTAGGATAGGGTAAAAGTTGGACCGTCAGAATATCTTCGACATTGGATAACCATTTAGTGGTTCAAGATAACCAGTAAATGATCAGATATGATATTGAAGCTTTGAAGCCAAGAAATGTCAGTAAATCGAAAAAGATGAGATCAAATAATCAGCAATACACCGTATCTTTGTTATGGTATTTTCTGGAATTGATGATCGCTTGATAATTAGGAAGTTTACAGGTCTTTGGCATACGTTTCGTCTAATAAATATCAGAATGTCACCAATTAGATAATTACAAGGTTAGATGAAAGAATGGTCCACTGATTGAAGAACATTTAAGCTTGTCTCGTTTTTATTCACTTCTTGAATTTTAAGTAAACAACATTATAGCATTAAGGTATATGATATAGATAAGTTGTTATAGTGACCACTGGCAATAAAAGATGGTAATACAAAATTATAATAAGATGAATAAAATTATAGATTTGTACTTAATAAGATGTATTTATAATACAATTAAACGAGGAAGATAAGTTTACCTTCAGTAAAACAGACTTCAAATAACCTCGCAATATCGACGCGTGCGCTTCCAGCAACTGACTACAGATGATCATGATCTACACATGGTATCACATCATGAGTGTTATAAATTATCACCCAAGATTATGGAATTAGACTTGACTGACAATACGCGATCTTGAAGATGTAAACTCAAGGAAAAACCATGTGAACTCATTGAAATAGGTTGTTATACCCAAGCAATAAATTCTGGTGAGTTGGCTTATCTGTTGAATGTGGACATGTTTGATAATGATCGTAAATGAATAGCGTAATACGAGTAGCAAGACTTTGTCAAAGACTAAAATTAAAGCTAATTTCTAAACAGTGCATTTCTAATAAATAGATCGAGATGACACTCGAAATAATATGAATAAATAGTAATTCATCAACTATAGAAGAACTTTAATGAATTTGTAAGTTTTTTTTGCAAATTTTATGAGCAAAAGATAATCAAAATTCAGACTTGGACTTCCAGTATCACGAATAACGTGATTAAAATTAGTAGTGAGCCACTCCTAAACTTTAACCAGGAGGCCATGACAATTGTCGTCCACCGATAACATGAATATGAAGATGGTAAACAGATTGGCAACCCTAATAGAAAAGAGCGACAAAAACATAAATACAATTTGCTGCATCATTAATACATCAATAGAATGCAATTAATCAATTACTTACTTGAGGTCCATCATTGATGACGATTCGGAAACCTTTATCTAACCCCTCTTGTTTGGCGACTTTCCGAGCTACTAACATCAAGTGCCCAAGCAGCTAGAAAAAAACAAAAAATGTTAGTCAATTGAACAATAATGTGCAAATTGCTTATCTAATTAATTCAATCATCAAACGTACTTGTTCATCATCATCTTCTGCTTTGGACAATTGAATGATTCTCTTTCTTGGAATAACCAGGAAATGCTTGGGACCACATGGATTTATATCATTGAAAGCAACACACTGAATTAGCAAAAAAAACAGAGAAAACAGATGAGTTATTTCTTTTTCAATTCTTAAAATCAGACATGTTAATTAAATCTTACCTGGTCATCCTCATAAATGAAATTAGTTGGAATCTCCTTTCTCAAAATTTTACCAAAAATGGTGTCCTCATCGTTAGGTGAGGCTTCTTGAGCCTTTTTAACTTCATCACCCATGTTTCTCCTATGAAAGCTAAACGTTGAATGCAACTGTTTAAAGACTGGTTGTTGTTGATTGAAAGAAGGGTTTGAATATGTTGTCAACAGCTGAGAATGAATATTAAACAATCTATTTAATTTTCAATTTTACCTTAGTGTAAGTTTCTATATCAATAAAGGTTAATGTTGGGTAATAAGGGTAATAAGGTTTAATGTTATTAAAAGATTTATTGTAAAAAATATACAAATGTAACTCACCTTAGGCGTGTTAAATTGACCAATACTAGCACGGTAGTAAACTCTATAATGCCTTTGAAACAAATTGCCAGTTAAGGTTGCCAATTTTTTCATTATTTTTAAACAAACCTAATCACAATGTTATACAAGCCCAAATTTTAATAAATCAATTAACTCTATTTTCTTAATTTTCTTGCAAAGTCTAAAGAGCATAAAACGACATTGATTTAGTTGTGATGAAATAAAAGTAATGACAGAGATTACATAGGCACGATAACGAAAAAAATTGCCACCAAAAGCTTTTATCAAACGACTTTAAAAATTGAATTTTCGGGTTGAATATCATTAATTTAATCCGTGAAGTAGGCCCTGATTTTTAAGTCACATCACATAATAATAATTTAAAATAATATGGTGAAATACACAATGAAATAGTAGATTCAATTTGCATACATTCCCTAAATTGTCAAACATAATAGACTTACTAAATGAATCAACCTGATTCAATCAGATCAATTATGTGGTCAAAGCCAGGTAATTTTATGGACGAATTTCCTTTGTTATTTAAGTTAATATCATGTTAAAGACATTTCAGCATTTGAATACAATTTGTAAGATGTTATCAACTCCAATTAAAAGTCCAATAATATAAATTATTTCTTGAATATTTCATAGTTCATCCTACTTAATAAAATAAATCAAAACCAAATTCATCGTCTTCTGGTTTAACATCACGACACAATTTCTCGTCTTTGCGTAACGGTAATAAAAAGATTGGGTCCATTACTTTAGGTAATTCGTTGAATGGTTTCAGAAAACAATGCACCATGAAGCTGTAGCCATGACAGCTTTGAGAATGTTTATTTGACAATTGTGGCCAATCAACTTTGATGTCCCGTTCGTGTTCCTTAGTGTAATAAAATGATATTGAACGATTATGAAGCTTACAATATTCTTTTACATAATCTGCAGATATTTCAGTAACACCAGGAGACACTCGTAAATCAATTAGAACCACTTTCGGTAATAATTCCAGCATTTCTGGTATATTTTCATCTTCAATATCAGTGTCGCACGAATTTCTTATAGCCAGATGCCTTAAGTTAGGACATTTTCGTAAAATCTTTTTCAATGTTGGCCAAAATGTATCAGAGGAATTAATCTGTGAAAAAAGACATATAATTGTGAAAGGAGGATATCAAAAGTTGCCTATTTTCAGATCACTTGCAAAACTTTTTCTAATTTACCCCATTTAATATGACATCCTCCTTTGACACACATATTCATATGTTATTATTAAATGATTATCATAATAATTATCCGTTATCAGCTACGAGATAATTGAAATTAGAACAAATAATTACATTTTCAATGACCAAATCCTCTAAATGATCATTTACAACTTGCGTATCAACGAAAAAATCTTCCGAGTCGATACAATGGAAAGCGCTTTTCAGATTGGGACATCGATCCATCAAACTCAACCCTCTGTAAGGTTCATAACCATAAGCCATTGTTCTTATTTCAAGTATTTCAAGCCTTTCGAGTTTAGGTCCATCATAACGCTCACTTGGTTGATCTATAGAAATCAATGAATTATTTATGGGTAATCACCTTTTACAAAAAAATAAAAACTGTTAATTGAATAACTTACCAGAGTCGTTTGACAGATGTAATCGTTCTAATCGTGGAAGATACTTTGCATATTTTTTGAATTCGTCTAATGACATATTTCGAATATAAAGTTGTTTGATCTTTCTGCCATGTTGGATCAAAAAGTCAGGATCTAGATCATAGGGAGCTGTAACTATTTCCCAGTCATCGAGAACAATTTGCTCGAAGCGATTTGATTCTTTAATTTTCGCTAAATGAAATCTCTTTTCCGGCACTGTATCTGGAAAGATTAATGAATGCCATTTTCGATTAACTGTAAGGCAAGAAATATAAAGGCACAATTAACACATTCACCTGTTCACACAGGGTTTAACAAACTTACCCTGTGAGCATATAATCAAAGTTTGTTTATCATTGATTTCACGATAATTTTAATATTGAACGTAAGATTCTAACAATGATATTTCTGTTGCACTTTTGTAAGTTGCCTAAGTGGACGAACAAATTGACCAGCAATCTCTTCGTGATTAGCTTTAATATCTTTCTCTTTTGATTTATTCTCAATGTTTATATATCATGATGTCTTGAGATCCTCTTGATTGGTTACTTGTTTACAAGTCTCGTTAGTTACGCCTTGTATCCGTATAACTAGACTGTTACCCGAAAAAGCGATTGCCAAAATTTCTTTTTCTTTGAATAAAATACTGAAATATAAACTGGATCATAAAATTATGATCAATGTGAGAATTGTGATTTCCTCCTATCTAATTTTACATAATCTAAAAAATATTTAACTGGAGATGTATCAAGTTAATGATAAAGCCATAGTTTTTCTAGTATGACTAATGGTATCTTAAAAAAACGACTCTTTGAGCTTATATGCTTTTCATTGAATTGCTCTTTTTAGCTCCACAGTTTAAAAGGAATGCCATTTCATTTCAGAACAATTTAAAGAAACAACTGATGAAGTTTATAATCTTAAAAAGACATAATTAAATTTTGGAGTTTAGATATACAGACTTTTTTTCCGACAAACTTGTCTGTTACATGAAGCATTAAATTATTTTTTCCCATTGTCGGTTGAACTGGTATCAAATATTAAATTAACAGAGAAAATAGTGAAAATGACAATTATCTTAACTTGGTTTTATTATCGATAAGGTTGATGTAGAGATGATTCCAAGTTGCGAAAATTGCGGTAGAAAATTTGATTTCTATGTTTGAGTGATAAATATCAACAGCAGGCTTGGAATCATTTACAACTTGTAGGCAAGAAAAAAAAGGACAACGTGACGATTCCATTTTGATAGGCACTTTTGGGGCAAAAAGATTCAAAATTGTAAAGATTCAAAACATCAACAGCGAGGTAAATATAATTTCATGATTGAGGTTAGTTACTTTGGTAAATGTTGCTAATGGATATTGGAAATTATTGTAAAGTACACTTGTAAATTTGATCAAATGGGGTGGTTAATACGAATGAATACATGATTGGAATATAAATTTTTCCCAATTTTTGCTAAAGCAAATCGATTTTTGAGTTATTCAATTCCAACTCCTTGGAATGGAAGTGGATATAGAATGACAAATTACTGTGCTATTCTCTTTCAATATTCATAATCACAGTATGAAAAAGGGTGGGAGGAGGCTTGAAACATCAGACGGTTGATTTTGATCAACTTAACAAAATGTCTGAATCACTTTAAATGGTAAGAAAACAAAAGGAGTGTCAGCACTTGTTAAAGGTATTGTAATTGAGAACGTTGATTAGTAAAACTTGATATAAATATATGCATAACACGTTAATCAGGGAAAGTAAATTCATGGATTTGATGGAGAAAATCCACCAGCTTGGAATCTCATATCATCTCGATTAGCTTTCTGGCCAATGAGTAAGGCACCGTAAACAACAGCAGTTCCTAGAGCACAGAAGAACCCAAAGAAAAAGAATGGTCCAGAGTAACATCCGAAAATACAAGGTATAATTGCTAGACCGGCATAAGTTACACACTTGATCCATAAAGGTTTGTCATCAAAAAAAATTCCAATAGGCTGAGCAAACCTAATGAATGTAACAAAACTTGGAGCCTCAATGGCAAGAACGATGAAAGCTCCGATAATCAATGTAAGACCAGCGGGAACACATGCAACGAATGAAAAAATACTGAGACAAGTTATAATACCAAAGATAATTTGAAGTAACGACAGGCCGGTAACAATTTGACTTTTCCATGAGTAGATCCACCAATCAGCAGGTCTTTGAGTTTCGTCTATAGAGTTTATCATGATGAATTGATAATGACTTGATATAACGTTGATAAAGGCAAAGACTAGTCAAATTGAAATCGAATTGAGCTAGTTGGCAGTTTTAGAAACCTGAAAGACCAATTGATTGATTAGATGAGCTCAGAATTAAGACCAGATGTTTTGGAAAAATCTAGACAGCAAGGAAATGAGCAAGATTTACTACACAGTTCAAAACAGCCTTGTAAGATGAAAATTTAAAAAATAATAAACAGTAAATTGTGTTAAAACAACGATGAGATATTAAATGATAAAAATGGACCACGAAATGAAAACAATTAAATCGAACAGTAAAAATTTAAATTGTATAACTTAAAACAAACTTTGTTAAATTTAAAAAAAAACATTGGCAACAAACCAATCACGTCAGGATTCAAGTAACACTTGAATGATACATTTGCACATGACTCATAATAGAAGCGCTATTTTCATATTTCTTTAATATATTTATATTTAACATTAAATAATAATTTCAGCTAATAACTTCAGCTGGAAATGAATAGCTAAATAGCCGCAATCAGTTAATTATTAAATATAAATATCCAAAGCTAAGATAACCTCTACCATATAACCAATATAGTCCTTATAGCATCCAACATTAGTAACATGATTGCAATTTTTTGGTTGTCAAAAAAAAACGATTTACTTTGTGATTATCAAGAACCATGAAAATTTATAACATTGGATGCTTTAAATTGTTATGGTCGATAAAATGGTGATTTTTTGTTTGCTTTATTGCCTTAAAATAAAATAAACATGAACATAATTCAATACCAGAAAACCAGGAAAAAAAAACAATTCAGAAATAGTTGAGTTTGCCAATGAAACCTGTTCATTACCTTTATTACCTTTAATTGACTGTTGAACCAAATTGATCAAATTGGATTAAGGTTCCTTCACTGTTAGCCAAATCAAGACAAAAGATTAACCTTTAAATGAGGGAAATCAATACTCGGAAGAAGCAACTAACAATCAAATTTGACTATTACAATTGGCGCAATTAATCATATAAAAAAAACACATGATCCAAATCATCTCAACTTACTGGTCACATTGAAAATTTTGTTGACATCATCATTCATTTGGTAGATCAATGATTGACCGATCTATTTGTTGATTATCTTCTTTCAGCTGATTCATCAAATGATCATATTTAATGGTTAAAAGTGTGAAAGTTAATAGTAATCGTTAAATTGGTTAGGTGGGAAGGAGAAGGCAAAAAATGAAATGGAAGAAACAATGAAAATGAAATTGTGAGTTTCACTTGAAGCTAAATTGTCAATTTGTTTGTCATTCAATGAATGGCAAAATTTGATTTGTTCACGGATCAAGTTATGAATTAAATGGTTAAAAGGGTTCAAAAAAACTTGAAAAATCAACAGTAAAGGATTCAAAGGTAAAAGTAAAAAGTGTGAAGAAGAAACAAAAAACAATGAAAAAAAATAAATCACTTGGTAACCTAAACCTGAACAGTTTACAGATGAGAAAATGATTGTTGACTTTACAGCCTTTCAAGATTTCATAATCTGAATTGATATCATGGTCTAGTTGATCACAATCAAGTGAATCAAAAGGTTTAAAAGACAGAATCAAATCAACAAACAAATCATCGCACAAAACATTAAACAATGAAAGCGAACCCAAAAAAACTGGTTAAGATGAAAAGTGAAACAAATTGTTGATCATAATGGTGATTGTTAAATTAAAATTGACCTTAAACAACCTTAATTTGACTTTATTTTTCAATCAACTGTACTTTTAATGATGATAAAAATTGTCCATCAAGTAAATCATCAAAACTGTTGGGTTTGCTAAAGAGTTTCAAATTATGCCAATCTAGGCTAAATCCATTTTCTTGCTGGACAATTTACTAATGGTACAGCATTTAAAGCACGCAACAGTAATGATCAAGTAAATAGAGTTTAACTTAATTTAGTTTATTTCCAGTATAAATCATGTAATCATTTAATTTCTCTTTGAATCGCCAGAATCGCAAATTTTCATTGTATTGTAATATTTGCGTGACAATTTTCATATCGTTCGGGCTTTATTATATTTTCCCAATCAAATTTTCATTGTTGCCATTAATTTTATCATTTACTGTAACTTGACCTTAACCTTGTCCAACCTTTACATTAATCAATGTTTGTTACTTTGATAATCATGTTATAACTTGGAAACCATATGAGACCCGAAAACTGGTAATTAAACTAAATTTTGTATTACTTTCAATCTAACCTTTATGTTAGTATTTTGTAATTTGATCGATTGGTCTTTTATTTGCATTCAGATTATTGTGATTAATATTGAGATAATTACAATGGTTCATGATGAAATGCAACAAGATTAAATATCACATTATTAATTGAGTAAAATTTCCAGTTTAATCTTTTTTTTCCTCTTCTGTTTAATGAGCACTAAGCTTGTAAATTACATTTGATTGATCATAATTATCATTTGGATCAGTTAATAAATTTAATTTTGCGTTCTTGCTGGCGATTTAATTTGTTGGCAGAAAAATTAATTAGCTTTGATTGAATAAGATTGATTAATTGTGGCTAGTTGTGTGGACTCAGATTGTGTTTTTAGGTGTAAGTTGATTTTTCATTGTTGCCATCAATCAAGTTAAAATGATGCTAAGTTGTTGATTTGGTGGCTCTATTTGAATGAGTCATTGTATTTCAATTGGTCGAAATTTTTCTCCAATTGATTAGTTAACTAGAACTTGATTAATTTAGTTGGAAGTGTTAGCTTGAGACGGAATTGTCAGGTTATTGGCAAAGTATCAATAATAAAGTGTCAAAAGGAAAAAGCAAGACAAATTTCCCTCCAAAATGGTGGTCATATTGATTGGTTGCCAATCATCTGTTGAGTTTTCGTACACCAAGGAAACAAGGAAATGGATTAAGTGTTGTTTTTCATAGTTAATTTCAATCAGTAGTACAATCCGTTGAAAAAATATTAAAGGATTAGAAATGAGACACTGGAAGATAATTCAAGAGTAAGTGAGCAAATTTGAGAAAGAAAGAGAGAAAGAGAGAAAGCGAGGGAGAATCTTCATTCGTTTGTTGTTATTGCTGTTGCTGTTATCAACCATCAACGTTTTTCTCATTTTGTTCAACCACTTTTCAACATCACCACCAACAACACCATTTTGTTTATTTTGATTATCATGTTACCCTAATTACTACTAACTAACACCAGCTACAATTGCCTTCTTTTGATGTGTCTCAACCTTTATCAACGCAATAGTGAATTACATTCTCATCTTCTATAAAATATCTTTCTACCCTTTCAACATTAATTTATTGACACTTATCTCTCAGAATAACTAATGCTTTAACCAAACCACTCAATCCATTCTTGTTATGTATTGGTGGTGAACTCCACCTCAATCGACCAATGTGTTAGACTTGTGTGTGTAGTCCATAACAACAATCAAGGTTATATAATCAGCCATGTATTAACATCATCACTCTAAAAAAGTAACTTACATCCCCTCTGTTTATCTATCTTCCAATGTTTCGCTGATAGCCTATGGAATAATAAGATATCTTCAATGGGCGAACAGGCTTTCTATCGCATTTCCGTCATCAACATTTGAATTGCGAACCAGTTCCATTCACAATTCAATGCTACTTTACCTATGTTAAGAGACATCTAACGACCAAACAATACTATTGAAATATCTCCTATTCATTACCTATCTTTTGGGTTCTATCTTCGTTTTTTCTCTTCCCTTTTCTCTCTCTCTCTTTCTCACTTGAAACATTTTTTCCTTGCTGTGTTTGGTTTAGTGTGAAATCATAAAATTGTTACTATTGGTGTTGTTATTCATTTGATGCACTTGGGTTATCTTTTTTCTTTTTTCACAATTTGATCATTTATTTTTTTTCTCAAATCCATTTAAACTTTCTTTTCAACTTATACTGTTGATACTTTGATAGTTTAATGATAAAAACCTTAAAATTAACCCAATTGTTTTTGCTCGATCCTGCTATTACCATTATTATCAACAACATCAACCAAAATCTTCATTAACTGCTGCAACCGATAAAACATTTAACCTGATTTTCTTCAATATTTCTTTACTAACCAGTTGAATCATCAATCGCGATATCATCTTACAATATATTTTCACGAATCATCTTTGCGTTGAAGTTGCTGCTCTTTTATATTTTTTGGATACAATTAGTCATAAATAACATACAAGTGCCATCAAAATTCAACATTACCTTCAAAAAAAATTTTCTTTGCAATAACAAAGTGATTCAATTAACAATCGTCCATCTTTGTTGGTACCTAAACTGAATCAGATAATATTGATATCTACTATCATCTTTATTTTTGTGTTACCTTTAAACTTACCTTCAAGATTCTGCCAGAAAACAATGAAAACAATTTGAATATTATCAACAAATATTTGATTTACGGCATTCTTGTGATGTGAAAAGAGCTGTTCTGTTCATCATTCGTTTTGCAAAATTTGCTTTACTTCATCTGCTCAAGGTTCCTTTAAACTTCCAATCCTTAAATTTGTCTCGTTTACTTTGACAAATTATCATTATGGCCTCGTCAACAGATGGTTTCAAAGAAACCCAAAATGCCAAAGATTTTCAAGAATGGATTGAAATAAATAAATCACGTAATGCTCATGAGACATTACTCGATCAACTATCAACTTCATCACTTTCCTCGTCATCATCTCATGAATTAATAAATCAATGCGGCAAAGGACTCAACGATGTTGGTATAAAGGGCAAAAAGGTGCGATTCAAGAAGAAATTACGTCGAGCGAAGGACCACAACTTAAATTACAGAAATGGTTATTACCGAGATGATAGAAGAGTAAACCGACCTAATCAACTTTGCCATTTAGTTAAAATATTTTCAGCTTTCGGAGGCTTCGTAACTCTTGTTGCATTGATATTTGTTGTTATTAGCATGCAAACTCGTCTAGAACTCCTTCAAATTCAATTAAGATCATTTAATGAACATTATCATGGGATGGCAACAACGCTGTCAGCATTAAAAAAGAAAACTCAAGAACATGATAGTCTGATCATTACATTATCAACCAATTTAAGTGCCTGTCATAATATCAGTAAACCAGTTAATTCTGAGACAGACGGTAGTAATCAATCTGTATCAACTACAGCTTCTGTCTTATCAAGTAAACCAGATATTTCTTGGATAACCAATCGAGTTAATAATTTATCGATTCAACTCAATGCCTTGAGTTCCAATATTAGTCACTTAGAAGAAAGAATGAATACCTTATCGCAAACAGAGGACGGACTGTTGAGGAGTTTTTCGACTATTAATAATAATATGACCGAGCATTCATCTAAATTGGAACATCTAATGGCTCTGGTTGGACATTTATTTGAAGTTATTCAAAACCCAAATTCAACTTCAACCAATGGCAACCTTTAGCGATGAAAAATGTACGATTTTGTATAAAGACTTATTTAATAGACTGCCCAATCAACCACTGTGAATTCATTCAAGGCACCTAATTCACTAACTTATAACGTTTTCTTGGAACATCTTGAAACAAAGAGAGGCCTATCAATACACACACAATCAACCCTTTCTTCGATAATCTTACAACCCTGAAACAATATTGCAGACTTTTCAGCCATGGCAAGTCATTCACCAATTTACGAACTATGTTCAATAAATGCAATCCTCATTTGCCATACATAAAACAACTTAATGTTTATCTTGAATCTTAATGGCGAAGCTTGAAGTTTCATGGAAAAATGTTTTAAAGAAAGTTGGGCATCAAAAATATATCAAATCTGTGAATAATATTTCCTCGGGTTATAACTTATTCATTGATCTCGTGAATTAATAAATTCATCCAAGAATTTCCATACAAGTCAACATGTTGAACCATGTTTTATTTTCCTCTAATAATAAAGGGTGTTGCGTGTTGTTCCTGCCATTTATCTTACCCGAATGTAAATTAAGCAACTGATAAAGATGGAAATGTATAATGGAAATCTTAACCTTTACCATGTGTTGGACATTACAATCTTTATCAAATTATTGTTTAGTCTCCATTTGGATAAGGTAATTGACAGGAATAACAGGCAAACCCCTTTAATGTCTTAAAAAGATTATATATTATATTGATACTAATAAAATAAGAACCTCTACTAAGATTTGATGAACCGTTAATGAAAGGCCATTCAATGTACTTTATGAATATCATTTTACTCGAGTTAAAATCTTAATAAATTTTGTTAACATAGCTAAAAATTTGCTTAAATAAATCAATACCACAATTTAAGTTTATTTTATATTTCGTGCAAATATTAAAGTAGCGTAACTAACAATTTCAAATGAGATAACCTTCGAATTTAAGTAAATAATAATATAATTATCGAATTCAATCTTGATTTTTGATTTTCTTGATTTAATGCGACCAAAAACGACGCTCTGGGTAAGAAACTACTGAAAAAGTAGCGTTAATCAAGAATTATTGATTAAAATTTTATTGGAAATCAAATTCTGCGCCTTAGACATTAAACGTAATGAAACCAGATTAGCGAAAAATTAATTAATTACTTTAGCAGTGATAAGTAGTCGCTTTTGAGGCAATCTTTGATGGGTTTTCGCCATTTTCTCAGTTCAATATTGTGGTATAATGATTGTCATATACAACTTTTATTGCATTTGAATCTAATGGACTTTTTACTCGACCCTTAGACTCTTTCAACACTGGTTGTATCTGCGAACGGTCCCAAGTACTGCACGTTAATGATCTAGACACACTTCGATTTTTATATGGTCAGAGTTGATCCACATGAATCAATTGATCGACATTATAATTTTGCTTTTACTTTCAACTTTTAGTATTCATAATCGACTTTTATTTGAATTTACGACTGACAGTGTAACCCGTAAAATTACATGTAAGATTCATTGAAATAATGATAATCCTTTTGTTTTCATGTTGATCATTGTTCTAAATAATTAACCTTTTGTCTATTGATTTTTAACAATAACTTTCCAAATAATTATTAATTGTTCATTCAATTCTCGAGCTACTATTGTTTTCACAATTGTCTCCTTTTTTGATGCTAAAAAAGAGATAATTGAATTGATTATAAAAGTATATTATTGTGGAGACTTTGCTCGTCATAGATGATTATTGTAATTTATTTTACCCATAACAACAATGGAATCATCACTAGGAAGGTCTTTGAGCTTACTGAATTAAAAATAACATGTCATTTTGTAACCAGTTTAGCTCTTGAATGGAATCCAATTTTGTACACTTTTCGATGACAATTACAGTCCTCTCTATTCAAATTGTTTTCAAGGTAACATTTGACTAAACGTAAATTTTAAATCATCTATTAACACGCATAAACCTCAGTTGATGACAATTTATGTGAAATTTATTTGGAAACATTCAACTTGAAAGATCTACTTTTACTAGTAATGTTCTAAGTATACTGAAGATCTTAAATCAATAAAAAGATATATTATGTTCAAAACTATGATTTGTATTAGAAATAGTTTAATGGTTGATTAGACAGGTCAGTGAAGATTTATAAATTAACAATCCATGCATTGATATGAATAATGAGCAAGGTAATGATCAATTGTTTATTGTTGTAATGATATTTTCCAATTTCTAATAATTGAATGGATGCTTTAGACACTGACATAACTGGATTAATGTTTCGCTCCTGCCTTATAAGGTTTCCGTTTAGATATGTTAATTATTTTGAATCCTTATTTAACGCAGATTGAGTATGATGTTTGATTGTGAGAAAATATAAATTAATCCGAGTAAAAATCAATATACAATGTATCAAGTTCATGTTTATTCGATTCGATTCGAACAAATATTTAAAGTTATTAAAATTTATTAAAATTATTAAAAATAAGACACCAATCAACATTAAACAATAAAAACAAAGAATAAATTTTTGAAAAGTTCTCAATTTATTAGAAAGGCATTGAATAGAGTTGATTGAATAGATGAAAATCTAAATTTCAAAGACTAGTTACATGTTACTAGAATAGTGTATTGGTTAAAAGTGGGAATAAGACCTAAATGCATAAAATATATGAAATAATTACTTACCTTTAACAAGATTATCCATTTCGGTAATAAAAAGGCAGAACCAACTTTAAACCAAAACTCAGTTAAAATAGTCAACACAAATCATATGGTCATCATATGTTTTCTAGTTATTCAGCGTTCAAGTCTTTGTTACAGTCAGTAAATTATTGTCTTCTCATTAGAAGCTCTTCCTTGGAATTTATTTTTTACTTTTTATCAAACTGTTCACTACTTAAAGGTTCGTGTTCAAAGAGTAACGGAGAAGAGACTGTGATGAATAAAAACCCGATTTGTTGTCGGATAATTGCTCAAGTGGTACTAGTAGTCAGAGACCCTTTCTTTTCTCTCTTTTTAATCAAAATTAACAAATTTAATTAGTTTCAAAAAATTGATAATTATTGGAAATTACAAAGAGAAAAAGAAGTCTCTTACTACTAGCACCACTTGTGCAATTATCTGGCAACAAATCGGATTTATATTTATCGCAGTTTCTTCTTCTTTACTCTTTGGGTGTCTGTGGCCATAAGGTAATTATGCCGCTTTTCATACCTTCATTTTAATTCATTTTCTTGGTTGCTATTTCAGGTACCCCCTGAATTGAGATTCCTTCATCTCACAATCATGCTAAAGATCATTCTATTGATTAAGATGATTATGGAGCAACAAAGACAATGAAGCCAAAATCAGATTGCTTGGTAATCATTTGATTTTCTTTCACTTGACATCTAGGAGGATCTGGAATCTATCAGCCAGCTGAATACAGTAAAATAGTATTCAATTGTTCTTGTTTACAGTTAGTTGAGAGACTTTAAACATCACCTACTCGCTAGTTTTCTGGATCTCTTTATCAAATTTAGTGTGCAATCTGAACCTATGTAAGTATCTATTTTATATGCATTGAATTTATGACATGATATAGCCTTTAAGCTGATTTTATTGTTTTTCTTCAGACAACCAACATGAATCCTGATCAACTCAGAGAATGTGAAAAAATTGCCATTGAATTGGCTAAAAGGGCTGGACTCATGATGATGGAAACAAGTGGACGAAATACTAATATTGAAACCAAGCTATCTCCTGTTGATTTGGTTACTGAGACAGATAAAGCTGTGGAAAAGCTAGTTTTTGACGAGCTGAAGAAAAAATTCCCGGATCACAGATTTATCGGCGAAGAATCCTTCACTGGTAAAGTTAACTTAACTGACTGTCCAACATGGATTATTGATCCTATTGATGGAACCATGAATTTTGTTCATACCTTTCCGTTTTGCTGCATCAGCATTGGGTTAACTGTTGGCAAAGAGGTGATTTTCGGCTTGATTTATTCACCTTTCTTAAACAAATTATATACTGCTAAAAAGGGTCAAGGTGCTTATTGTAATGGTGAGCCCATTCACGTAAGAGCTTGTGATTCCTTCAAATCAGCCTTACTAATCAATGAACTAGGAAGCAATCGAACCGATGAGCATCAGAAAATTTATTTTGGAAATTTAGCTGCTATTGGATGGCAATGTCAGGGAGTGCGATCGCTAGGATCAGCTGCTCTTAATGCATGCATGCTGGCTAATGGTTATGTTGATGCTTATTTTGAGTATGGTCTACACTGTTGGGATTTAGCTGCTGGCTCGATTATCATCCAGGAAGCTGGCGGGACTGTTCTTGATCCAGAAGGTGGACCTTTTAATTTAATGTCCCGGCGCATATTGGCTGCTTCTAATGAAAAGGTCGCTCGAGAAATTTCAGGGCTTATCGTTGGCCATAGCTCTTACGAACATGATTAATTATTCGCTTAGTTGGATATCTAAGCTTTATCAAAACACATTCCAATTCGTAAAAAATATTCAACATATATTAATCAGATAGAATTGCATATTGAAAAGAAATGCAATTGATTTTATTTCGAACTGTATTAAACAAACCTTAATACATTGATTAATGGCTCATCTAATCATTTCACTCAATATATCGATATGTTCTTTTTTCATACAATTTGCATTTACTCTTTTTATTCGATAAGCTTAGTTCATACTTGCTAAGAATGTGTGCACTCACTGTATATTCTCACTCTCTTCTTTTCTTTAAAGACCAAACCTTAATTAATTTATAGGCAAACACAAATTGAGCCAAATGTACTTGTAAAGCAACCAGGAGGAATCCGTACCAAATCACTGCCAGAGGATACTTATTCCAAACATGAGTAACTTTTGTAACATCTCGTGTTTCAAAGTAGATCCAAAAGTCGGAGAAATAAACTATCATGGCGTAGAAAACGGGAAAAATTGCTGTTAAATTGATGATAAATAGATAAAATTTCATTGATGTTGGATTGTTTTTCTTCATTGCTTTACTAGCTATGTAATTAAAAAACACTGATAATGTCCAAATCCATTCCCATATCATTGGTTTGGGTATGTAAAGTTGTTGTAATTCGAGAATGAAAACATCAAAACGGTCTAAAATATCATCTGTTAATTTAGCCACCATCAAACCAAAAAGTAAATAATGCATGGTTATTGACCATTTCAACCTAGATTTATTAATGACACTGGACAGGTCGGCATTGAAAATGAATAAAAGAATGTAGATTAGATTATTAGACTACAATAAAGGTAAGTGATACCACTGCATCGAGAAGTTATGAGATATAAACTCGAGGGCGAACCCGAGTGTTTTATCTCATAGCTTCGAGATGTTGTGGTTTAACTGATTTAAACCAATGAGTTATCTGATCTCAACAATTTTTTTTTATTTTTAAGACAGAACTTTGTCTTTATTTTCCATTGCTTTCAATGAGTTTTCCTTTTTTCATTTTAGGTTTCTTATCATTCTGATTTTAATTTTGACTTTTTTATCAGGTCTTATCACTGTCTTTTGAGCAAACTGTGCATATTTAGTTAACAGTGTTAATTAACTATAAAGTTAACCAATTTAACCATTTGATTAAATACTGGTTACCTTCAACGTAGTGGTTTAAACGTTATTAAAAATAAATCATCTGTTTTGAAAATGTGGAGCTTACCTTTGTGAATAGTGAAGGGCAATAGTTTGTCGATGAAGATGATCACTTCCATCTGTTCCTTGTACCATAGGGCCTTTAGAAGCCATTTTTAAATTACACTTTACTAATTAATAAATTAACTTAAAAAGATTTATATCCACGGATACAAAATTAAAATAACAATTGAAGGTTGATAATAATCAACTGGAATAAGGCAAAACCAGATTTTCTATAGTGGCAGTGATGGTAGAAACTGCTGGCTGGCTGGTGATGAGGCAAACACATTACACAGCAATCCACTTACTCTCTTTCTATACATATACAGAATCTTCATTAACTGCTGCTACCGATAAAACATTTAACCTGATTTTCTAAAATATTCTTTTATTAACCAGTTGAATTATCAATCGCGATATCATCTTACAATATATTTTCACGAATCATTTTTGTGTTGAAGTTGCTGCTCTTTTATATTTTTTGGATACAATTAGTATCATAAATAACGTACATGTGCCATCAAAATTCAGCATCTCTTCAAAAAAAAATTTCTTCGCAATAACAAAGTGATATAATTAACGATCGTCCATCTTTGTTGGTACCCAAACTGAATCAGATAATATTGATATCTACTATCATCTTTATTTTTGTGTTACCTTAAACTTCAAAATCCTACCAGAAAACTACTTTTCTTCGTCGTCATCTTACGAATTAATAAATCAATGCGGCTGAGGACTCAACGATGTTGGTATAAAGGGAAAAAAGTGCGATTCAAGAAGAAATTGCAGAAATTGTTATTAACGAGATGATAGAAATCTAAACCGAACTAATCAACTTTGCCATTTAATTAAAATATTGTCATATTTGGAGGCTTCATCGGAGCATAGTCTGATCGTTGCATCATCAACAAATTTAAGTGCCTGTCATAATACCAGATAATTCTGAGATAAAAGATAAACAGTTTCAGTCTTATCAAGTAAACCAGATATTTCTTGGATAACCAATCGAGTTAATAATTTATCGATTCAACTCAATGCCTTGAGTTCCAATATTAGTCACTTAGAAGAAAGAATGAATACCTTATCGCAAACAGAGGACGGACTGTTGAGAAGTTTTTCGACTATTAATAATAATATGACCGAGCATTCATCTAAATTGGAACATCTAATGGCTCTGGTTGGACATTTATTTGAAGTTATTCAAAACCCAAATTCAACCAATGGTAACCACTGAAAAACGATGAAAAACGTAAGATTTTGTATGCAGATTTATTTCATGGATTGTCCAATAAACCACTGTGAATTCATTCAAGGCACCTAATTCACAAACTTATAATAAGTTATATTTTTTTATGTAATTTTGGAAACATTCAACTTGAAAATTCTACTTTTACTAGTAATGTTCTAAGTATACTGAAGATCTTAAATCAATATAAAGATATGTTATGTTCAAAACTATGATTTGTATTAGAAATAGTTTAATGGTTGATTAGACAGGTCAGTGAAGATTTATAAATTAACAATCCATGCATTGATATGAATAATGAGCAAGGTAATGATCAATTGTTTATTGTTGTAATGATATTTTCCAATTTCTTATAATTGAATGGCTTTTGACATAACTGAATCAATGTTTCGCTCCTACCTTTTATGGTCTCCCTTTAAAAATGTTAATAACTTGTGAGAAAATATAAATTATCTGAGTAAAAATCAAAAATTGGAATAAAAGTTCGGATCAGATTTCCTGAAAATGTGATATACAATGTATCAAGTTCATGTTTATTATGACAGATATTGAAAGAGTTGCTCTAACAGTGATAAAATGGTGAATATTTCATCAACTTGAATCCGATGAATATTTCCTTTTCCTACTTTTATGCTTATGTGAGCTTGAGCTATGGTGTGATCTTGAACTGTGGTGGGACTTTGAATGAGATCTTGATCTTTTCCGTTTATGCTTCTTACTTTTATGTGAGCCTTTATGGGAGCTTTTACTTCTACTTCTTTCTCGAGATTTGCTTTTCTTTCGTTTCTTTGATCTAGATCTTTTGTGGCTTTCATCAGCATCAGAATCGGGTTTATGATACTCGGGGCTGCAAGAAAAAAAACAAATAATTAGCATTTTTGCAACCAAAATTTAAGAATCTATAGATACCGAGGTGCAACTTCAACAGGTTGTGATTTTTTCTGCTCCAATGAATGATCTGCCGAGAAAGTTGATGATCCCATTGGAGGTAAATCCTCCATGTCAGAATCTGAGCTTGTACTGCTAACATCAATATCGTAATTCTGGCTTTGTTTGCTAATTATTTCAAAGTCATTCCTACATTGGTACGTAAAATGGCCAAAAAGGCCACATTTTTTACAGCCTGGTCTACCAGAATCGGTTTTCTTAGCAATCGCATCTAAAGAATGAGCACAAAAACAAATTAGAAATGATGTAAAAAGGCTCAATCTTCAAGAAAGGATACAAATTATTAAAAATAAGACACCAATCAACATTAAACAATAAAAACAAAGAATAAATTTTTGAAAAGTTCTCAATTTATTGGAAAGGCATTGAATAGAGTTGATTGAATAGATGAAAATCTAAATTTCAAAGACTAGTTACATGTTACTAGAATAGTGTATTGGTTAAAAGTGGGAATAAGACCTAAATGCATAAAATATATGAAATAATTACTTACCTTTAACAAGATTATCCATTTCGGTAATAAAAAGGCAGAACCAACTTTAAACCAAAACTCAGTTAAAATAGTCAACACAAATCATATGGTCATCATATGTTTTCTAGTTATTCAGCGTTCAAGTCTTTGTTACAGTCAGTAAATTATTGTCTTCTCATTAGAAGCTCTTCCTTGGAATTTATTTTTTACTTTTTATCAAACTGTTCACTACTTAAAGGTTCATGTAATTTAGTATTTAATCTACTATTGATATTATCTGATGCATTTATTTCAAAAACCTGTGAATTTTATCCACAATGAGTTCGGAAGTTAGTAAAATTTTGTATTTTCTTCGCATTGACTCAATTTCCCTTAATGTTTACCTAAATTCACCATCTGATTGGCAACTGTCAAAATTCTTGGTATCAGAAAAACTATAATTTTAAACTGTAAAATTTCTATTTGTGATTTAATTTTGACTCATGTTTGTTCATTTCAGACTCTGCTGTTTTATTATGACGTCTACCTAATGACTTGACTTTGTTGGTTTCTCTTGGAGAAGATTTTTTGTTAATCCATGATGTGGCCTTATGTGATAAGACTGAATTCCTTTGGGTTTATTGTTGCTTTAGTTTTGTTTATTAGTGTTTATCTTCTTTATACATCATCATCATTGACTAACGATGTTCTCCATAACATCAGAGCGAGAAAACGAGAACCTAATCTTTCCACAGCTCTTGGGTATGACTTGAGTAGCACAATTCAAGTGTGCATTTTTAATTTACACGCATTTTTGATTTTATTTTTAGTGGCCAAACGATTGATTTGAAAAATCTACTTGTAACACTGATAAAAGCAGCTGAACGAGGAGGTAAAGAGGTGGTTGGCGTCATGAAAAATCGTGAATTACACAGTCGAGCAAAATCTAAGGATGAGAATGGTAAAGATGAGTTATTAACAGAGGGTGATTTAAGATCTCACCAAATGATGGTCTTACAGGTCTCAGCTAAATTTCCTGGTTTAAGAATTATTTCTGAGGAAAAAGAAAGTCCTGATAGTGATGGCTTTTTCCTTCCCTTTGGCGAGCTTCAAGATTTACTTTATGCTGATGATATTCATAAGCTTCCTAGCTCTCTTGTATCAATGGAAGATCTAGTTGTATGGATTGATCCATTAGATGCAACACAAGAATACTCGGAAAATCTGACTCAATATGTTACAACTATGGCATGTGTGGCTGTTAAGGGCGTTGCAACTATTGGTATTATACACGAACCATTCAGTCAGGAAACTTACTGGGCCTGGAAAGATACAGGTCTTTCAGAATCAGTGGAAGGTCTTATTCTTAATCTACCGCAATCGGCTAGTAGAGACAAAAAGAGGTTACGCTTTATTGTTTCGCGTTCTCATACTGGAGATATAAAAAATAGTTTAGCCAAATTGTACAAAGATGATTATGATGTGATAACTGCCGGTGGCTCTGGGTATAAGGCATTACAGCTAATCAAAGGTAATGCTGATGCTTATGTTCACAGTACCTCAATTAAAAAATGGGACATATGTGCTCCTAATGCATTGCTGAATTCGGTTCAAAATGGTTTGATGACTGATCTTAAAGGAAACACCATTGATTACAATGATACTGGCGATGTTTACAACAGGAATGGACTGCTAGTAACTTATCAAACTAACCATCAAAAAATTTTACAAGCATTTAAGAATTTAGCTTCTTCAATAAAACATATATGACGGGTTGGAGTAATTCTCAGCAAACTAAGTCATTTTACATAACAATTAAAATCAAACCTCAATCGTGAACATAATCATTTTCAATCTTACATTGTTAGTTTATATATATTCTTAATTCACAATGCAAAAATATTCCTCATTTTAAATTTGTACCAATGAAACAGCTCATTTTCATCTTTAGTAAATAAATAATATGTATAACCACTGCTTATAATTGTAAATTCAGTTTCGTTGTGAGTCAATTTTTTTTACATTTTTGATGCATATAATTGCCATCTAAGCTTTTTTTTCTATCTTTTGTGAGTGTTTTTGCTGGTAATCAGAATTTACTGGTGAATATGCTTGTGAAAAAATTAATGACTAGAGTGAAAATAGACTTGTCTTTTTTGGAACTAGTTCTTGGACATGATTCGATTTGATGAACAGATGAATGAAGAGTTTTCCAAACTTTTTGGTTCTTCATACAAACCAAGCCACCACCGCGTTTAGCTTGAGATACCATTCGATTAGTGTCACCAACACAGACAATCGGAGTATTTGATTCAACGCTGATTGCCCATTTGGAATGATCTTCCGTGTAGGACCAGACAGCTGGTTTGTCAGGGTAAATAACAGAAACTTGATCAATGTTAACAACTTGATAAGTTAGATTACATTCAGAAGGTAATGGGCCACCAGAACCTTTCCTCCAAGTTTCAGCCAATAAATCAATTTTTAATGATGGAGCGGCGATTTGTGAATAAATATCTAAATGAGCACTTGGACTTTTACTAAAGCTTGTAAATGTTTGTCCTCCAAGTGTTTCAAAGTCTGATTGACTGTAAGATTGTTTGATCCATTTTTTGTTAAGCAAAGCAGCCAATTCAGGAATTTGTTGGATCAATGTTTCTGATACTGAGTTACTGTAAACATTTGGTCTAATATAAAGTAATTGGTGGATAATCTTTGGTAAGGCTGTTTGGGTCTTAAAAGAAATGCATAAAAATATTTGACCATTAACTTCTCCAGATGTTGGGTAATCATATTTTGGAGAAACCTTTGGATCATTTGGGAAAGATGGAACTGAATGGATTAGCCAGAAACCAGATGATGAGTCAAAAATCAAAACACCCTTTGAGTGGCCATTGTCACTTATATGTTCCCCTTTGTTAGGCTGGTCAGAATAAAGAATGTAATCTAGGGATGGACTTGAGGCATATAATGGTAATAATGTTGAGCCAATTATATTTCCAATATTGTTAATTGAATATTTAGATGGTGTCCAAGAGGTTTCGCCATTACTTGTGACAAAAACAGTTTGAAGTCCATTTGATTGGTAGTTCTTGAATTCTTTGGGTATTTTGTAAACAACTGACCAGTCGACGTCATTTCCAAGATCATCTTTACACTGAAGCGAACTATGAATGCCACTGATTGAGTTAAAAATCAAAAATAAAATAAATAATAGATTATAAAAATTTAAAATCATTGTTAATGAAATAAAACAAAGTGCTAACAAAAAGGTGAACAAACAACCGGGATTCCGTCATTGGGTATGGAGTAAAAGACGAACCAATAAAACATAGCAAATAAACCAGGCTGTTAAGTTTGATGCGCGTGATTTGACACAAATACAAAAATTAATATTAAAATTTGGATTAAAAAATTAACATTAAACAAAAAAAACCAAAGAATAAATTTTTGAAAAGTTCTCAATTTATTAGAAAGGCATTGAATAGAGTTGATTGAATAGATGAAAATCTAAATTTCAAAGACTAGTTACATGTTACTAGAATAGTGTATTGGTTAAAAGTGGGAATAAGACCTAAATGCATAAAATATATGAAATAATTACTTACCTTTAACAAGATTATCCATTTCGGTAATAAAAAGGCAGAACCAACTTTAAACCAAAACTCAGTTAAAATAGTCAACACAAATCATATGGTCATCATATGTTTTCTAGTTATTCAGCGTTCAAGTCTTTGTTACAGTCAGTAAATTATTGTCTTCTCATTAGAAGCTCTTCCTTGGAATTTATTTTTTACTTTTTATCAAACTGTTCACTACTTAAAGGTTCATGTTTAAATAATTATTATCTATAAATTTAAGAGTAGATAATCTTAAAAGAAACTATCTCTTTCCATTCGTGTTGCCATTTTTTATTTTGTGAACAGCTGTGACTGAGTAGTAACTACTCAGTATTTTGATTGGTAAATTTACAATTAAAGATTACCTGTGATATTCCATATCTTTGTTCGAAAGGTAAGGTATCTGTGACCATAAGGTAATTATGCCAATTTTCATACCTTCATTTTAATCCATTTCTTGGTTGCTATTTCAGGTATCACCTGAATCGAGATTCCTTCGTCTCACAATCATACTATTATCATTGTATAATATTATTCTACGCTCTTCATGCTTAGGTTAACAGATGACAATAGATTGGAACTTTTTACCATGGATAATGATATATTAGATATAGATAGCAAACTTAATGGTCGAACAAATTTTGGACCCAATTTTAAAATGATTCCAATCAATGACCAGATTAAAGAACTACAGACAGTTATACGCGATCGTAACACTGCTAGAAGTGATTTTGTTTTCAATGCTGACCGGTTGATTAGACTAGTTGTTGAGGAAGGTCTCAATAGTTTACCTTATGGTGAAATGGACATAGTCACACCAACTGGCGAAACTTACAATGGACTTAAATTTCTCAAAGGCAACTGTGGTGTAAGCATTGTTAGAAGCGGTGAAGCAATGGAACAAGGATTACGAGATTGCTGTCGATCTATAAGAATTGGTAAAATACTCATTCAAAGTGATGAAGATACTCATGAGGCCAGGGTTCTTTACGCCAAATTTCCGGAAGATATTGCTATGCGTAAAGTCCTTCTCATGTATCCAATCATGAGCACTGGAAATACTGTGATAAAAGCTGTTAATGTTTTAAAAGAACATAATGTCAAAGAGTCGAATATTATTTTGTTAAATCTTTTCTGTACTCCATCAGGTATGTAAGAATATTATCCCGAGCTATTCTTTTAGCCTTCAATTTTGACCAAAATCATCTTTTTTTCAAACGCCAGCGGTTTCTGTTGTCACCAAAGCTTTTCCATCAATGACAGTTCATACCACGGAAGTCCATCCAGTCGCTCCAAACCATTTTGGACAGAAATACTTCGGGACGGATTGAAACAAGAAATTTACGAGACTTAAAATCAAAAGGACTTTTTGACACAATCTACAACGAACTGAATAAATCAAATTCATAGAAATGAATCAATTAAGAAACCAGGCCAAGGCTAATTATACAAGATCGAAAATTCAGTTCCTTAAGTAATTTTTAATTGTTATGAAACTATTGTTTTTTTTGTAAAATCTCAAGACAGTTTATCAATCAGTAAAAACCATTGAAAATATAAAATTTTGCATCAAGAACTCCAGATTGCAAAACTAGCATTGAAAAACGAAAGATTACTCAAGGATTATCCATAATTGCATTTATAATGTAAACAGTAAAAGAGTAGGTCCATCAAGTTTATGCAAATCTTTTCACTGTCCCCATAGTAATCAAGTAACAATGCCCATCTCAGTAAATAAAAAAAAAGAAATAGTTTAGCTCGTATCAAAAAATGAAAAGAAAGATAAATTTTATTTGTTTTGTACACGAAGAAATCGTAAAATCAAGAAAATGAACAAAGTACAAGTTATTTCAATGGTTGTAGCAATAGACGGTTTTGATAACCATCGACATATTCTGCAGAGAAGGTATCGATAAAATTTCACATCGTATCGGGTTGATAAAATATTCTGATATCGTTTTTAAAGTCTAGATTATGACAATTTTTAAGATTGATCGAACAAAAACTTACCTCATTAATTAGTACTGTAAAGCAAATAAGATAAAATATAATTATTCGTAAGAATTAAAAAAAACTAGAGTTTCACTTGCACTATCTTGGTAACAATACGGAATATTTATCATATTTATTTTAACGGATTTGTTGATACAAGACTTGAGAGCTATTTATCAGATTTTAATTTAATTTCGAAACAAATTGAGAGCAATCAAAATAACTAAACATAAATTACATGGCATTTATTGTATTAATAGTAAACACATGCAAGATAGATCACATGATTGAATAAACCGCTTCAAGTCTCTGGCTTTTGCTCAAACTTTTTGCACTGTAATCAGATTCTTTAGTATCTGATCTCGAATTAGATATCTTGATATGGGTGTAAATTATTAGGTAAAAGCCCTTGCCGGATTCTTGTATACTCTCACCAATTATCTTTTATTAGATGTCTTGTTACATCTTTCAACTGGCAAAATTAAAACGCCATTTATCAGGTGAAAAATCTCTCCTTTAGTGTAAACATGAGTGCCAATAATATATGTAATCGTTGTGAAAAGCGTGTCTATCCTATTGAAGAACTAAAATGTTTGGACAAAGTGTGGCACAAAACTTGCTTCAAGTGTCAAGGATGTGGAATGACTCTTAACCTTAAAACCTACAAGGGTTACAACAAATTGCCCTATTGTAATGCCCATGTACCACAAGTTAAGTATACCGCAGTTGCTGATACACCTGAAGCTCGACGCCTTGCTGAAAACACTAGAATCCAAAGTAACATTAAATATCATCAAGATTTTGAGAAACTCAAAGGAAAAGTCACTCAAGTTGCCGATGATCCAGAAACTCTGAGAATTTTAAACTCATCAAAAATGATTAGCAATGCTGCTTATCATGGTGAATTTGAGAAAAAGAAACAAATGGAAGAGAAACGAAGTCTTTTACCTGATGCTACCGGAGTATCTCTTGTCTCTACAATTAATCAAGGTAAATTCAATTCAAACATATCGTTTCCATAATTATTTGGATAGCATCAAAATTTCTAGATTCTACTTTTTTCTTTCCAGTTTGAATTATTATGTTTCAAAGTGTCATTCACGATTATGAATCAATCTAATTACAAATTTTCTTTCATGTGATCTAATTTATAATCCATATATTTTGATCAGTTGAATTACCAATGGCAGAGTGCACCTTTCAATTATGTACAGTCACCATCCACATAATATGCTTAATTTTTTAATTTCCCCTTTTAAGGCGGAGTTTAATAACTAAATTTCATTTCAATTTAATATCTACGAACTATTGAGAGTTCAATCTTTGAAAATTTCAGTTGATTAACTCAACCACCTCTTATTCTCTCTTGTTTTTCAGTTAATGATTCTGGTGCTCACAAGGTAGGCTCAATTGCGGAATACGATCCAATGAATGACAGATTTGGATCGATTGCTTCTGGGTATCGCCGAGAAAATCAAACAACTTTATACTACAGTAAGTTTTACCCGAAACTACCGTACGTATTTTTTCATGCGTCTAATTTTTGAATACATAGGTTGAAAACGATTAAAGTGTTATATTTCAAATGATAAGTGTGATACACTTTCATTTTTTTATGTTTTACATTCTTTCCGAGTCCTCCTCTATCTCCTTCTTAATGAACTTAAAATGGACAAAACAGTATTGCGAAGCAGAAAAATTTCTGTAGTTCATCTTTCAACTTATTACACCAATATTGCTTCGTCATCAGTTTATATATTATTATTTATTTTATATCATTACTTATTAATATCTATTGTTTCTGATTCTCTTCAACTTAGATCAACCTCTTTCAACGCCAAATGTGATGGGGCAGCAAGCTATTAATAATGTTGGCTATCGGTTACCAAGTAGCAAATCATTTCGAGCAATGTATGACTATACTGCTCAAGATAACGATGAAGTTAGCTTCCGTGAAGGTGATCTTATTATTAACTGTCAATCAATTGATCAAGGTTGGATGACAGGGACCGTTCAAAGAACTGGTATGTCTGGTATGTTGCCGGCAAACTACGTTGAACCGTATAGCGCAAACATGTGAAATACTCATCGACTGCAAATTGGTTAATACTAAATTTAAATCAATTTTTCTCTGACTTTCTACAATATTCTTGAGCATAGATCAGTATTTTTAACTCACTTTGTCAATTAATTTAAAAACTTTGATATTCTTGGAGAAAATTTGTAATTTACCTTCTTGTGAAAATAAAACAAGAATGGTAGAAAGAATATTATGAGAAATTAGGTTGATTCGATTAACTTATAATTTCTTCCGATACTAACCTGTTTCAAGTTGAAGGTTTTACAATAAAAACAGACAACTTTAATTTTTTATACAAATTAACAACGATCACAGAAATTTAGTCAGCAAAAAAATGATCGACTTCACGTTGTTTAGAACATATAAGTGCATATAACAAAGATGGGTTGATATATGGCAAACTGTGATTTCCCGTTTCGACTACATAACCATCCCGAAGGACGTAAATTAAACCTACATCAACAGCAGTTGGAAGCCGATGAATTATACAGATTAATGTTCAACCATGAGCAGCTTTTGATGAAGCCTTAAGAATTTTCTATGTAACGAACAAAATTATTAAGATAATCATTACTTTTAAGGTTATAATAAAATGTAATTTTCATACAATTTTTGCATTGCTCAAGTTCTTTAGTAAACTCTATCAATTGAATTCGACGCGTCTTATAAAAAGCGATCCGATTGCTTTCTAATAAAGGTCTCAACCTTTTACTTTTAAATGATAAACCAAACTTCAACCAAAGATTCTAACCTTTTAGCATATCTCATATTTTAAATTATTAGAAAATATTTTGAGCGATTTTTGGAAGTCATTCAAATTGTATTGAAACAGAAGACACTATTAAATAAAGTTTAATCCATAACTGAAAGTGATTAAACAACTTAATAAAGATCAGTGCAGAGCATTGAGAATCAAATATTTACCACATTTACCTACAAATTTCAATTTCACATAATAAGATCACTCGGTTATCGTCATACAGCTTATTTTCTGAAGAAGATTCAGTCCAATATTGTATCTTGTTAGAGTTATGCATTATTCAGTTCGTAAAACTTTAAATTTATTTATGTCTCTAATTTCAATGTAAATTGTCTAAAATACGGTGATTAATAAAGAAATGCTAATCAAAACTAACGTGTTAAGTGAGTTATCAAATTGTAATACATTACTGTTATTCAATAAATGTTCTCACAACTCTTACAATGTCTGTATCAAGTCCAATGCTTTTGCACCAACAATATCATCTGATTGGTTTGATTTTGTTATATTATATTATATTTTATTGCATAATATATCAAGTTTAATTATTTCAAGCTGATTGATATCATATAAAATACTCTCAGTATAAGTCAGTGCAATTGTTCTTCTAACCTGAATCATCTTTTCTCGGTGAACATTTTCACCTTAAAATTTACCATCCTGATAATAATTATTGTGCTAAAATTGCAATTGTTTCAACGAATCCCTGCTATATTTTGTTTATATTTCATTAAATATTGTAAAGTCAATAAAAGCTCTTCAATTCAATTTTTTGGCACTATTTTACCAAAAAAACAATTTACCTTTAAACTTCTCTTTTAGCCCCATTACATTTTTAATGCAGATAAATTATTGCGATCTGTCAATTTAAGGAGGATTATGGTTTCATAACTCTGATCCTAGTAAACCTTCAAATCTGTTCAAATAATCTTGATAAATTTCCATCATTATAGATGATTCACATTGAAACTTAATAAACCAATTAATTTAATTATGAAAATAAACCGATATTTCCCATAAATCAGAAATAATGTCACAAATTACGTCAAAAACAAGGAATAAATGACATTAGCAGCGTAAAATATATAAAATCATTTTTAAAATTTCTTGTAACCTTACCAATATTTAGTGGCTATTTTAAGCTATTAGGTTGTTAAATAGGTTTTACTATTATTGAAAGACACAATTGTCACAATCATGCACAAAAATAGGTAAAAACTCATTTCTTTTACATTTCGACTGCGTTAGTTTGTAGGGAAAGGTTAACTGAGTCCATTTGTGCAAGTAAAAGATTACTTTGGCCGTTAGTTTTTGAGAAAATCGCGTTCAAAGTTTAAACTTCGATCGATTTTTGTGCGACTATGCACACAAATTTGTTCATGAAACTCATCTCATTAGTGTAACTTTTGATGATGAACCAGAAAATATACATATTATGACAGAAAGAACTTTTACTTTTTCGTAAATCAGATTCATTCGATTTTTAGTTCAACCGACTACCATCAGTGGCCGTACGAGTTAATGAGCTGAAACTTATTATCAGCCCTTAAAAATTGTTAAGAAACATCATTGATAGAATGCTTTTTACCATTCATCTGTATTTCGCTTGATTTTGGCCATTAGCCTAAAAACTTTGACCCTAAATATTTCGAGAATGGTATCATCTAGAATAATGCTTCTTACCTCGAACATTGGTTTTTATTATTAGCTTAAATACAATAAAACTGAATACCGGATAAAATCTAAGGTAAATTCATTTAATGATGAATATCATTCTAACATCTGAGATTTGTGTTTGAGTACCCATTTAATTTTATAGATACCGTCAGACGACGTGAGTCAACGCTATAACTTTTTCCGTAGGGCTCTGAATAATTTAATATCTCATTGTATTATAGATCATGAACAAATCTAATAATTAGATAAAGAAGCATTATTCTAGATGATACCATTCTCGAAATATTTAGGGTCAAAGTTTTTAGGCTAATGGCCAAAATCAAGCGAAATACAAATGAATGGTAAAAAGCATTCTATCAATGATGTTTCTTAACAATTTTTAAGGGCTGATAATAAGTTTCAGCTCATTAACTCGTACGGCCACTGATGGTAGTCGGTTGAACTAAAAATCGAATTAATCTGATTTACGAAAAAGTAAAAGTTCTTTCTGTCATAATATGTATATTTTCTGGTTCATCATAAAAAGTTACACTAAAGAGATGAGTTTAGCGAAAAAATTTGTGTGCATAGTCGCACAAAAATCGATCGAAGTTTAAAATTTGAACGCGATTTTCTCGAAAACTAACGGCCAAAGTAATCTTTTACTTGCACGAATGGACTCAGTTAACCTTTCCCTACAAACTAACGCAGTCGAAATGTAAAAGAAATGAGCGTTTACTCATTTTTATTCTAGTATTTGCTCAGTTCGTGTGAATTTGTGCAGATTATTGTGAGATTAACACAATTGCACAAATTGACATAAACTGAACATATGCTTAAATAAACATGGGCAAAAACGGGTAAAAACTCATTTCTTTTAACTCCAGACCCTGTTAGTTTGTAGGGAAAGGTTAACTGAGTCCATTCGTGCAAGTAAGAGATTACTCTGGCCGATGGTTTTTGAGAAAATCGCGTTCAAAGTTTAAACTTCGATCGATTTTTGTGCGACTATGCACACAAATTTTTTCATGAAACTCAGTTTACTAATGTTACTTTTTTTGATAAACCCGAAAATGGAATTATTTTGAGATGCAGAACTTTTATTTTTCTGTAAATCAGAAAAGTTCGATTTTCAGTTAAACTTCTGTTAATTTCGAACCTTAAGAGTTAGAGTGCTGAAAATTTTTATTTGTATGTAAAAATTAATATTGAACATCCTGAATAAAATGTTTTTTTCAATTTATTGACAGGTATTTTGAATTTGGCCATTGGCTCGAAAATTTTGAGCTTCGATATTTCGAGAATGGCATCGCCTAAAAGCATCATTCTTTGTTCAAATATTAGATTCTATTATGGATTATAATACATTATGACAAAACTACTAATAAAATCTGAGCTGATTGATTTATAATGAATATGACTCTAACACGTAAGATTTTTGTTTGAGAAACAATTAAGCTTTATAATGAAAGCTGTAATCTGGCAACATAAACAAATACAATAGTATAACTTTTTTGGTAAGATCATGAGTAAAGAAATATTTTGCTTTATTACAGCAAATAATAAAATCTAATATTGCTTCAAATAATGAGGCTTTTAAGTGATGCTATTCTCAAAATATTATGGGTCAAAGTTTTTAGACAAATGTCCGAAATCAAGTGATCTGTCTGGAAACTGCAAAAACTATTGAATTTATGAAGTACTCCAGCAAATTTTATGGTCTGATGATAAGTTTCAGCTTTCTAACTATTATGGTCACAGAGAGTGATCGATTTGACTGAAAATCGAACTGATCTGATTTACAGAAAAAACAAATTTGTTTTTCGCAAAATAAGTGTCTTTTCTGGTTCATCATAAAAAGTTACACCTAATGAGATGAGTTTAACGAAAAAATTTGCTTGCATAATCGCACAAAAAACTATCGAAGTTTATACTTTGAACGGGATCTTCTCGAATACTAACGGCCAAAGTAATCTTTTACTTGCACAAATGGACTCAGTTAACCTTTCCCTACAAACTAACGCAGTCGAAATGTAAAAGAAATGAGTTTTTACCCATTTTTGCCCATTTTTCGTGTAGTATTTGCTCTTTTATTTTCAATTTGTGCATAAGAGTTACAATTGTGCTTATTGTTTATTTTTAGTAACATCCATGATAACTGGGCTTTTCAACTCTTCTAAAGTATTGTGCAGCTCTGAATATTTCTGAATTGCAATATTCAGTAACCAATTGATGAACAGAATAAATTGAATTGTAAATAAAATATTGTTGCGTTTATTGAATAATTCAAAGCAATAGTTGGAATATCAATTTATTGAATAATTTATACAATTATGTAATAGTGTGTGTGTCTTACCGTTAGATAGTACGAGTTAAACCTTTGACTGGTCACAGTAAGTGAATACAAAACCTACTTTTCTCGCGTGACCGTATTTCTTGCACATTTCTAGGAGAAGGACACAGATGAAGGCTAAAAGGCTGAACCCGATTCCAGTGATGAAGACCAATAAAGGAATAGTAAAATAGCCCATTGATATCGGCACAACATGAACTTTAGCTTCAAGATCTTTCATGGCCATACAAGAAGCTGAAGGAGTTACAGGGATTTGCAGTTTGATGAATAAATCTTCTAAAAGTTTATTTGTAATGAGACCAAGCTCGAAAGCCGAATACAATCCATTGACAATAATCTCATTTCGAACTCCCAAATTCAATTTATTGATTAAAAATCCATATTTTACTTGAATAATGGGATTTTCAGAGACACGAACGAACATGTTCTTTTTTCCAAGAGCACTTTGGATGCATACATACGCTTTCATTGCCTTACAAGCTCTCAGGGTAGAAAGAAATACGTATCCGTAATCTAAATAATCAGCAAGTTCAAGTGGGGAGCTATTCTTAATGACTTTCTTTAAGGCTTTCTGCCACAATTGTCGAGCCAATTTATCTTCTGATTTTCGCAAACGAATTGAACATGGATTCACTTCGGATGAAAATAGAGTGAAATTGTGCCTAATGACATCAGCAAACGAGTCCAGGTGTACATACTCTGAGCGTTGGACTAATCCGGTTCTCAATGAGGCGGACAGTATTTTACTGACTAAAAGTTGACCGGCAAGGAAAACCAGAAAGAAACCTTTTCTTTGAATTGAACGGCTCACGATGAAATTTTGACCCAAAAGGTAACCAAATTGAGGCCAAAAAGTGTCAATATAAAGGTAATTTTCTTGCAATTTCAAAATGACTCCATTTAATGTGAGAATAAAAAAGGATAAAAGCATCAAGTAGGACCAGAATGATGTTTGAAAAGTGTGAATAAAGTCGAAAAAACCAGGTTTTAGGAAATTAACTTGAACATTTTGCTTATTCGCTAGAAAGCAGTAATCTTCCTTCATGAGTGGCACCAAAGATAAATTCATGCCAATATATTCCATTTCATCCAATGTAACATATCTACCAATACTAAAATCAATTTCACCTTTTTGTAAGTTTTCTAGCCATCCATTGCAAATACCATCACCAGTACAATACATTTTTTGTGAACCAGGAACGCGAAAAAAGGTTACATTAAATTTACCCAAAATGAAGTAAAACAGTTGCTGGTAAAATCGGGCTAAAATACCACCAGCTGAACCATCTGTCTTCAAATAAAACCATGGCGGATAATCAACTAATCCCAATCGAAAGTTATCCATTTTGTTGGCATCTAATAAACGTTTACCAGAACAAATTTTTTATCAATCCACATTAGACAACCTGAAAACTCAAATGCTTTAGAGTTTTATTAGTGAAAGTTTTCGCGAAATTTTGTCTATTCAGAGAAATAATTATAATAATTTATCAATTTAATTGGTTTAAATGATTTTATTTCATCATTATACATCATTTAAAGTTCAGAATGCAAATTATCTCATCACTGCTATGAATTTGAAATTGGGATACGAGATGACATGATAGCTGATACATATTTAGACAAACAAGAAATTGTGAAGACATCTTCAACTCTATTCATGTCATGTATCTTGACAAAACATCATAATTGTTTTTCACTTTATTTAAAATTCTTTTTTCAATAGGAAGATTCGGACTCAGACTGCATGGTATATTCAGATTAACATCAACCCATATGTGAATGAAATATTGATGACATAAGCAATTAATGTTGCTTAACCTATTATATTTTCATTATGCTAACAAGAGATCAACTATGCTCCGATCATGCTGATTTTCCTTATGAGGATACAATCGATCCACATCTGAAATACTCAAACATTGTTTACTGTATCACGGTGTAACATTTATGCACAAATCGACACAAATGAGCAAAAACGTCGATTTCTTCCAAATTTAGACTCTTTTGTTTTGTAGGAACTTATAAACTGAATCCATTTTTGCGATGCAAAAATTTCTCTAATGAAAAGATTTCGAGAAAACTGAAGTCATGGTTTCAAATTGAATCACTTTTTGTGTTTTATGGAAGCATGAAACTGATTTTACTAGAGTAACTTCTGTCGATCAACCAGAAAATGTAAATATTTCGAGAAAAACTAACTAAAATTAAATTTTATTTTCTGTAAAGCAGATAAGTTCGACTTTCAGTTATATCCACTGTTTTCTGTGACCGCAAGAGTTAATCAGCTGAAACCCAAAATTTGTCCATAAAATCATCATTCTTCAGTCAAATATTAGATTTTATTATTTTCTGTAATAAAGCAAAATATTTCTTTACTCATGATCTTACCAAAAAAGTTATACTATTGTATTTGTTTATGTTGCCAGATTACAGCTTTCATTATAAAGCTTAATTGTTTCTCAAACAAAAATCTTACGTGTTAGAGTCATATTCATTATAAATCAATCAGCTCAGATTTTATTAGTAGTTTTGTCATAATGTATTATAATCCATAATAGAATCTAATATTTGAACAAAGAATGATGCTTTTAGGCGATGCCATTCTCGAAATATCGAAGCTCAAAATTTTCGAGCCAATGGCCAAATTAAAATCAAATTATTATATTAAGTTGAATTAAAATGAATTGCTAATAAATTGAAACAAGTGTTTTCTTCATGATGTTTGTTATTAATTTTCAATTAACCATTATCTATTATTAATAGTTCTGTTCTCACAATAATCAATTAGAGTCTTGAGCTCAAATTACCTTGCAAAATCATCTTTGACTAGTTTATTATAAGTATCTTTATGTCTCTCATTACTCGTTCAATGACTCAGTGTAATTTAACTCTTCTCTTCAATAGCTAATTTCATATATTCTCTTGCGAATCAAACCAATCTTCGCTAAAATCAAATATGTTGCTGAATTGCTTTCTTTCTGATTTATTCTGTATTTTTCTTCCGTTTTGAACTTTTTTCCATTATTATATTAAGTTAAATTAAAATGAATTGTTCATAAATTTAAAGAGTTCTCTTTATGATGTTTATTATTAATTTTCATGGACAAATAATAACTTGTGCGCTTTACATCAGTAGAATGAGTTGCATGGAAAAAAAGCTTCCATGATTATTCAAAAAGCGATCCAAGTTCCAAACGTGATTTTCTTCAAAACCATTGGTCAGAGAGGGTTTTAAATCACTCAAATAGACTCATTTTTTATCTTCCTATTACAAGCCCACCGCGTCCAAGAGAGACTCTCCAATAAGAATCCAAACGAAAACCCAAAGGTGACAGTTTTAATGATTATATCAGTAAGCATAGTCTTTATATTTCTTGTATTTTGTATGCAAAATTTTCATCTTAATATCGGGAATTTTTCCCATAAATTAGACGCATCGAAATTTTTTGTGAACAGCAGAAGTGGAGCTCAGACAGCTTGTCGTCGCAGATCTTCTCGGATGATCATCAGCATCTTTCTATTGATCTCAGGCCAAGAGATAGCCTCTCCCCAACTAAACTGTTCTAAACTCACGTTGGTCATAGGACGGTTGCCAGTGAGCAATAGTGCGTATGCAAGATCCTTGTTTTGATTAAACTTCAACCAATTAGCCTTGAAAGCGACATCGATTTTGCATCGGTTCCATTCATTTACGTGATTTTTATAGTCTTCATCTGGCACCCAACCATCCGTTGTAGGTTCATCGGAGCGCCTCACTTTATCGGCCAATTCAGGTCCGCACATCATTCTGGCTCTCTCACTTTGATAATAGTTTTGAGCAGAGCTGTAGGTGAGTACACGATGCTTATTGTCCTCCATTACAATCGTTGTTATCTGGTTTGGAGAACGGTATTCATAGGAAAAAGTACTGTCTTTATACAGTTGCACTGCACTAGCATTAGTATTGATGTCCAACTCGCCATACAATTGATTTATCAAATCTTCGGTGAAGAAAAGCGATGAAATATCTAGGCCGGCCATTCTCAATGAAACTGTAATATAAAATATCAAGTCGGTATTTATAAGAGTTAAGTATTCTGTCAAGTTCACAATAGAGAAATAGGTTCACGAATTGCTAAGATTACAAAAATATTTGATTGATGTCAAGAGTCCAACAATCAAAAGGAAAATGATCTTTAGGTTTCTGTTGATCTATTTTTATAGCTGTTCCATAAGGGGTTAGCTGACTCCCGAACAGTATGTAACCAACTGTAACAACTGGTTAACAGTAGTTAAGAAATGATGGGAGGTTTCAATAGTTAATTGTGTCTGAATACTTGAAGGATAACAACTATATAACGTCTAGTCAAGTCAAAGAAACCAGTTTTTCCCAAGCTGATCAAATTATTTGTTTTCAGATTTTTGTTCAACAACCATTAAGTACCGTATGTAGCAGTACGAATTTAACTTCCTCTCACTTTTCGATTAGTAACAGTCTATTTACGACCATAACTAGTTAGTAATGGTTAAAAAAAGGAGGTTTTTAAGAGTGCAACGCGTGTAAAGATTATTTTAATTTGATAAGAATGATGAATAAGACACTGATAAGAATGTCCAGTTTATGTCTTCTTTTCTTTCCGTCAACATTCTAATCATTGTCATCTTCATTCTTATCATAATAAAATAATCTTCACTTTTTACGCATTACACCCTTAAGAATGGTTATGCACTGACAGGTTACCTTTGGTGGATACTATTATATTGTAATAGTTAGAGCTGATTAAGAATTAAGGGAGTTTTCAAGAGCTCAAGATGATCATGATGTTCTTACTTTTGAACAACCTTGTTTGTGAAATTGAAAGATTGTATGATCTTGTCAAGTTTACAATACAAAAGAGGTGTAAGATACCATAGCTGTCAAAAACGATCCAAGTTTCAACTTTCAAATCGATTTTCTCGAAAACTATCTATCTTTAAATCACTCAAATAGATTCAGTTTTTATCTCCCTACAAATCAACAGAGTATAAATCTGAAAGAAATTAATTTTTACCCGGTTTAACCCATGTGTGTTAATTTGTGCATTAATGTTACAATTGTATTTATTGTGTCTTTGTTAGTTAAAATTGTCAGAACAAGAAAGTCAGAAAATAAGATCTTCAGCTTTTGTCAAATTGATAAAATTAATTTCGGAATGAAAAAAGTCTTTCTAAGAGCACATAAAAGCTCTTTTGCTGCAGCTTAGAGTTGATGAATGTTGGTTATAAAAGCCAGAAAATTTAGTCTATTAGTGAAATTAAAATATCCATCTGATCGGCAGTTTTTGTTAGAATCGCGTTCAAGTTAAAATGAGGTCATTTTTAGCGAATTTGCGATCCCATACTTCATCCCAAACTCTTCGGCCTTTACTCCAATGACAAATTTGTCAAATATACTCCTAATCCAGCAATAAACTATCAACCTGAATAACGTTAGTTTGGAGTACGGACTCCGCATTTTTTCGCCTTGCCTCTATATATACTAATTTCTCAGTAAACTGAATTTCGAGACGGTTAAGCCTACTTTTAGTGGATGTAGTTTAATCATGACTTCCACGCTAAATCAAAATTTTCTTTAGAATCCGCTGGTCACAATTCCAGCACAAAAATTTTATGCATGGATGCATAGATGTGTTTATAAGTTCAAAGATTGCTGTTGTTTTTATCGCAACCTGAACTGAAAACTCGTTGATTCTAAATCAATTAAGGAAATTCAAGTGCTAGATCCAAACTATCCAAGCGATTCATTAGATTTAGGTTTGTTTAACCATCACAAAAAAATAGCAAAACAAATCAATATCTTGCTCATCAACCTGCGTTTTAAATTTATTATATTTCTACTTTTATTTCTTTCACGATAAATTATATTGGTTTGGAATGGATTTAACAATTTGGATTAACTTATGAAATTAAAAGGTTACTTTTAGTTAGTGATTCTTATAGAGACGTAAAATAACAATTCATAATATATTTCTCTATTTAATCTTTTTTATGATTAATTAAATGTTAGATATTGTTTCAACGTCATTTTTGCATAGATTTTTCCTTCACAATATAATCAGCATATTCATGAGATAACAAGACAATTAACGGTATAGAAACAATAGAGTAATAGATGGAGAGAATTTGATTCATTAACAAGACACAATAATTGATAATTGGCAAAATATAAAATCTATCAAGGGCTAAATAGTTACTAAAGATTGGCAAAATTAATTGACCAGGGAATATTGAGGACAAGCTTGATCCCATTCACAAGGATTGACTCCATTGACTAATTTAGCTGATCGGTGACAGTAGAAACATGTTTCAAATGTAGTCTTTTTTTCACACAAATCAAGGCCAGCTTCTTTCCAGACTTTCAATAAATTAAAGACAAATTCTTCCATCATGGGTCGAGAATGGAATGGTGTTGGAGCAATTCGAAGTCTTTCAGTTCCTTTGGCCACGGTTGGATAATTGATTGATTGAACATAATGTCCATAACGAGTCATCAATTCATCACAAATCCAACTACAAACAACTGGATCTCCAACAGGAATAGGAACGATGTGACTTTTACTAGGCATTTGTGGTATCTGAGCTCTATCCAACAAGTTTTTCATGTATGATACATTTTCACGATGAAGCCGACGTAAATGCCGACCTTCTTCACCACGAAGGATCTGAAAAAGAGAAGAAGAAATTGTATTAATATATTTTCAAAAAACAGCTTATGATGATCAGTTATTGATAGTGACTGGTTTTAATTTTGCCAGCTTCAAGGTAAGCACCAATATCAAACTTATTTATATTTTTATAACCTATTTAATGATTTTGAAATTTCCCCAAATAACATTGAGTTGACCAATAAAACAGACTCACCCGCACAGAGGTTAATGCAGCTTTCAGGTTGATCGGAGGAAGTGAAGTAGTGAAGATAAATCCAGCGGCATAACTTCTTACCATGTCAATCAATTCATTTGAACCGACAATATAACCACCAATGTTGCCGAAGGCTTTACCTGAAATACAAGAAAAAAGAAGAAAAAAAACAGAAATGTCAAATAATTATCAATACAATCCTTATAAAGAAAGAGTTTGGAAAGACGAATTAGTAAAATGAACTTTTCTGACACCCAAAACTGATTAATTATGCAACTTTAATTAGGTTTGGATAAAAAGTTCAATTCAGACCAAAAAAGTTTGTCTCATTAATCAATAAAATAAAATTGAGAGATTGATTTGACCCAAATGAGCTGTTCTGTCTGCTTAATGATAACAGTATGATAGCGTATAAGAACTGTTTAATGATGGCTCAAGTTTGTTCACTTTCATGTACTTTCGTGAACTTTCCTTGTTTTTTTTCTCGATCAACTTTCATAAATTGATTAATTATATAACAAATTGCATCTGTCAACGTTTCCAATCGTTATTTTTGTATTCCTTGCAGCAAAAAAGTGAATTTGCTAAATTATGAAATGCGAGTCTCGATTAGAAAAATAAAAATGAATACAGAAAACTAAACCAGGCTGAAGTAAGATGAACAATGAACTGATTAGAGGACAATTGTACCGTTTATTTACTTACCAAGGGTACCTGATATAATATCAATTTTATCTAAAACTCCATCTCTTTCTGCAACACCAGCTCCTTGATCACCATATAATCCAACTGCATGTACTTCGTCAACAAAGGTAATCGCTCCATACTTATGAGCAATGTCACACATTTCGCCAACAGGGCTAATATCACCTGAAAGGAAATAAAATTATTGTAAATAATGTTGAGACATAATTAATAATGATGGTAATTACCAGACATTGAGTGAACCGTTTCAAAAGCAACTATTTTGGGTAAATTTTTGTCGACTGATTTGAGAAGACTTTCCAAATGGTCTAGATCATTAGATCGAAAAACATATTTAGTAGCTCCGCTATTTCGTATTCCTTGAATCATAGATGCATGGTTACCAGCGTCAGAAAATATTTGACAATCTAAGAATGAAAAATATGAATTAATCAATGTTAATGAACAAATGATATCAGGTAGCCTGCGGTAGCTATTCAGTAGTTGAATTCGAAAAGATAACGATAGTTTTTTCTGCTCTTTGATCATTTATCTTTATGTCTGATTGGTACGATGTTTCTCGGTTTACTCTTTGCTTTTTTATTTGTGCTTACAGGTTATATGACCGACAAAAAGTTGAACGAAGAATTGAACTGGACCCTTGAACCGGACAAGAAGAGTGGACCTACATTAAAAACCATATTATCCAGATATCTTGAATTTAAAGTCAACTACCACATGATCTCGCTAATAATTTAAAGTAATAAATAACAAACTAACTTGGCAAAGACTTTCCAAGAGTGAAAAGGGTAGAATCATTGGCAACAAAACATGATGTAAACAATAAACCCGCTTCCTTTTGATGTAAAGAAGCCATTTCTTTCTCCAACTCCTCATGTAAAGGTGTATTTCCAGAAATATTGCGTGTTCCTCCAGATCCTGATCCATATTTTTCAACAGCTTCTCTATTTGTATTCAATAACAACAAGCAAAGAAACAGTAAATCAGATTCACAAAAAAAGATAACGATCGTGATCGTATACTATTGGGAAGAATGCTTACATAACAGCTTGGCGAACTTGTGGATGGCTCGTCATTCCGAGATAATCATTACTGCACCAAACAGTAATTGGTTTATTATTTGTAGATAATTCTTGAGCAAAAGGGGGCTTATCGGCAAACCGAGCAACTTTTTTAAAAACACGATATGAGTGATCTTTTTTCTTCATCAATATCTTGTCCTGGAAAAACTTATGATAGTGAAACAGGTTATCTATGATAGGGAAATTGTAATGCAATGAGAGTAAGTAAATTGTAATGTTAACATGATAAGAGGAAGAAATAAGGTAAAATTAAGAAATTTATAGATTAAGTTAATAAACGAACAATAGTTGATGATAGACGTTCAATGATGAATTAATTTCTGTCGAGGAAATCAAAAAACAGCAAACCCTTGTTTACATTATTACCATCATTTTTTTCCAATGGATGAATTATATCCTGAGTGACCACAGGGTTAGCAAGTTTAACCATAGGATTGACTGTTTTCAAAAAAGGACATGTTGATGGATCACCTTCAGCCAGTCTTTTAGCATGTTTAATTCCTTCATTATCTGTATTGGTTATATTGTAGGGTTGAATGGAAAATTAGTTTCGGTTTAAGATGAGAGTTCAACTAGGTTTTTACTAGGATACTAACGAAGGTTTTACAGAATTATGTAAGCAAACGTTTATTTACCTTTTTTTGGGCCAGGGACTCCTTCATTATTTGTTGAATAATATCTTGATACTTTGGACATAATTGGGCACAGAGGAGCATAGTTTTTCATCAATATTGATGAGTAGGAAGAAAGAAAAGAGGAAGATAATTGATTCACAAAAGGACATTTCATGGTTTTCATGATTAAAACAACACTCCAGTTAGCAGATTAAAGAAAAAATTATAGCTGATTTGTAATATTCAAGTTGAATGTGAATAACTGGGTAATTCAACTTTAGTCGAGAACCAACAACGTAAGACTGAGTAAGGATGTTTGTAAACAGGTGAGCTTTTCACCATTGCATATCCAAGAGAGCTGAAGTGAGTTGAAGTGGTTGAAGGAGAAAGATAGGATGAAGTGGTAAAGGCTGAAGAACAGAATTGCATTTTTGAAATGATGTTGAATTATTGATATTGAGGAACCGGCTTTTTGGCGGAAAGTTTGTTGGATTTGGTGAATGTGTTAATTTTGTTGTGGTTCAATTATGAGAAAGAAGTGGCGAATGAAAAAAGTCGGTCTTATACTCAGATTCTTCTGTTTGTCGTAAACGCATTTTAAATAAATTTGAAAAGTATTGTGTTTGCAAGAAGAATTTATTGGGTAAATGTTAAGTAAAGAAATTAATGTTGGTATACATTGAAATATAAAACAGATTCATCATCTGATAAGTTTTTCACAGCATAGCCGGTCAACTCGGGAATAGTGACTGATTCAAATTCTTGCAAGACCATGTAAGGCTCATCGGCAATCTTAAAGGCTACAGATCCTTTCAATAATGTATATATAGTTTTATAATTAGCTGTTTTCTGTGATGGTTTTTCACAAACACCATTCATTCTGAAAAAACCACTAGCGAGTCCATTAGTTTTGTCTCGGAAAAGTGATGCAAGTTCAATGGAATCACTGCCTTTACTTTTCTTCCATTGGAGATTTTCAAATGACTTGATCAGATCTGCATTTTTAGATCGAGTTGAAACACTTCTACCAATAAAAGATTCGGACAGGTTACAGTTTGTTGTCTTTTTGGCCACCTGCCTCACTTTTTTACCTTTTGTGAGTTTTCTTTTCTTTAAATCAGGGGTCTTCGCATGAGTTAATCCTAACACTTCAAAACAACCGTTTTCGAGAGGCTTGTAAATTGGATGCTGTCCTCTCCACCTTTCAACTCTTTTACCTTTCAAAAATCGTTTGGGTCGCACATCAGCACGAGGTGAAGCTCTTGGTGATGGTTGAGGTGAAGCGCTTGGTGATGGTTGAGGTGAAGCGCTTGGTGATGGTTGAGGTGAAGCGCTTGGTGATGGTTGAGGAGAACTTGGTGATGGTTGAGGAGAAGCCCTTGGTGATGGTTGAGGAGAAGCCATCGGCGCTGGTTGACGTGAAGCCCTGGCTGTTGGCCGAGGCGAAACCCTTGGTGGTGGTTGAGGTGAATCCCTTGGTGGTGGGCGAGGTGTAGACAATGATGGTGGTTGAGGTGCAGCCATCGGTGTTGATTGAGGGATAACCCTTGGTGATGATCGAGGTGAAGCCCTTGGTAGTGATTGAAGCGAAACTCTTGGTGATGATCGAGGTGAAGCCCTTGGTAGTGATTGAAGCGAAACTCTTGGTGATGATCGAGGTGAAGCCCTTGGTAGTGATTGAAGCGAAACTCTTGGTGATGGCCGAGGCGAAGCCCTCGGTAGTGGTTGAGGCGAAGTCCTCGGTGTTGACTGAGGTGAAGCCATTGGTGATGATTGAGGTGAAGCCATTGGGGTTGATTGAGGTGAAGCCATTGGGGTTGATTGAGGTGAAGCCATTGGTGATGGTGATCTTGGCACTCTTTCGATGATAGTTTTTGGTAAAATTGGCGAGTTGGCGGGGTGACAGATACTTGCCATGTCACGTCCAATTTCTAGGTCCTCCATGGAAGAAAAAATACCGGAGGGCTCTCCAGCATCTGACATGGTAATATCAGGAATTTGTGGCAACATCGCCAAATGTCGGGCGCCAAGGCATTTGGCCATAACCGACTGCCAGTCACTTTCATCTTCCTCTTCATTGATATTAATCACAGTTGATTGAAAAGAATACTTTTTCATGAACATTTTGGCAATAATCAAATTGTATACAAACTTCTCAAGAACTCTTTACAACTGCAAATTCAAATTCAAAATAAACGTCTTTTCAAAATAACGTCCGTTTCGCTCCATGCCAGGTCTGCCATCTGCCGGTGGTTTATTGAAAAATAGTTTGTTTTGTTTGTCAGCTTTGTTTTTTCTAAAGCTTCTTAAAGACAATTAAGTGTTCGAATTGAATTAAATTTTATCATTGTGTGTTTTAAATCAGTGAAACTGCCAACTACAATGGCTGATTATGAAAAATCGGACAACAAATTCATCTCGTTCTCATCTAACAATTTGACATCCTACAAAAGTGAACATGAGCCTAGAGTGTATGAAGAGGGCTATATGAATCTTTATAAATTCATCGATTCTTCATTGGATGCTTATAAATATGAACTGTATACTTTAAATTATCCTGTTTTTGTTCATATGTATTTAGAACTTGTTTATAACAATCATGAAGAAGCCGCCAAAAAATTTATGGAAAAGTTTGGTCCTCATCAAGAAGATTTCTACCAAGAGGATATTCAAAAGCTTGCCATCATTACAAAACCAAGTCAGATGAAAGAAAGTGAAATTATTGATAATTTCAATAATGGACAGTCAAGATTTACCATAAGATTGTCAAAAGATACTTTCTATTACCTCAAACGTTACCTTCAAGATTCTAGCAAATCTACGTCAATTATCCAGAATGTAATCCAGGAACATTTATCTCTCGATTTTTACGAAGGTTTAACTCGAAATAAGCAACAAGTCGAAGCATCGCTTGGAGGAATGATGGGTGAAGCTCCGAGAGATGCTAACAAGGTGAAAGTATATGTAGGTTTATTAAAAGAACCTGATATAAATTTATCGATTTTGGATGATGATGGTGATGATACTACTGTTGATCCTTCTGGAGAAGGAGGAGAAAAGCCCAAGAAAAAAAAATCAAAGAGAGATACATTACTTTCTAAAAGAGCAAGAAATGATCCAAATGCTCCACCAATTACAAGAATTCCACTACCTGAACTACGAGATGCTGAAAAAATGGATAAAATTCATAGAATGAGAGAAGCTACAAAAAGATTGAAATTGAGCAGTGAAATCCTTCCATCTATTTGTTTTTATACGTTACTCAATGCAAATGTAAATAATAACATTGCTGTGCTATGCATTGAGATCTCAGAAGACTCTGCTCTTCTTAGCGCGGGTCTTTCGGATTCAACAATTAAAGTATGGTCATTAACTCCTAATAAGCTGAAAACTATGAAATCAGCTCAAGAGCTTGAACTTATCGATAGGGAAGCTGATGATGTTTTAGTTCGCATGATGAACGAAAAATCTGCAACTGATCTCAAAGTTCTACATGGTCATAGTGGTCCTGTATACTCTTTATCTTTTAGTCCAGATAGAAATCTTTTATTATCCTGTTCAGAAGATTCAACAAGTAGGTCTTTCTAATGTTATTGATTGGTATTTTTATTATTAACTTGACCTGGTTTTCTAATTTCAGTAAGACTATGGAGTCTTCAGACCTGGACCAATATATGCTGCTATAAAGGACATTGCTTTCCAGTCTGGGATGTTGTTTTCAGTCCTCATGGGTACTACTTCGCTTCTTGTGGCCACGATCGCACAGCACGTCTCTGGGCTACAGACTCTCATCAGCCACTAAGGTTTTTTGTCGGTCATTTTTCTGATGTTGATGTAAGATTTAAATTACTTACTATTGTTATTAGGTTTGATTTGATCAACCTAATATTATCTAGCTGCTTTGATTTAATCCTTAATTTATTTTATTTTGTTTTTTTATTTCATTCATAGTGCATTCAATTCCACCCCAATTCGAACTACGTTGCGTCGGGATCAACAGATAGAACCATCAGAGTATGGGATGTTTTGACTGGGCAATGTGTCCGCTATTTCACTGGTCATAAAGCTAAAATCTATTCATTGTTATTTACAACCTGTGGTCGATATTTAATTTCAGCCGGTGAAGATAAAAAGATTCTTGTGTGGGATTTGTCTCATGGCTATCTGATTGCCTGTCTGAGTGGGCATACCGAAACGATTTACACACTTGCAATCAGTCGTGATGGGGTTATGCTTGCTTCGGGTGGAGCCGATGATTGCATCATGCTTTGGGATTTAGCTAAGCTCCTTGATGAAGCTGATTCAGAGGATATGAATATGTCTCAAACTCCAACTGTCAGGTAAGATATTGTTTTTAACATCATTTAATCCTTGTAAATAAACAAAATAATCATGCGTCTTTTTATCACTCTATTTACAGAACCAATACGGACAAAATTCTATTAAAAACATTCAAGACAAAAGCCACTAATGTCATCAGTATTCATTTTACCAGAAGGAATTTGGCCCTAGCTGCTGGAGTTTTACATTAAGCATTTTCTTTACCAAAACTTTAGTTTAAATATTAAATTAGAATTTTCATCCACTTTTCCCGTTAAAATCTAATTTTATTAGATTTTGTTATTTCTGCCATCATATCTATAAGTTCATGAAAAGCGCAATTCCTTTTAAATCAGTGCAAATTCCTCGTGGCATTGATAAATTTTCTTATATTTAAATCTACAAACAGATTTACTTGATAATATTTTGTACTAATTAAATGTAAAAATTCAAGAACTTATAAAGATCTATTGAAAATAACTCATTGATAATATTGATAAACATATTTAATCGACTTGAATATGGTTTATATTCTAAAGACTTTGAGAGTGATGTGATCATGAGAAATGCATAGAACTCCTCAAAATAATACATGATAATTACAATGTGATTATTATTGTGACTCGTGTAATTATTGTAAATAATTATTTTATCTACAAAATGCAAAACCGATTTTCATATCTAAGCGAAAAAATTAATAAAATTGTGTTTTCTCAAAAGTTTAGCTTATCAAAAAGTTTAAATCGTTCGAGAAAGCAAGTTACAATATGTAAACAAACTTAAAATGGGCTTGACTTAAAAGATCGACAAAAATTTTTCTAAACAAACTGCAAAAAAAAGTTCCAGTCTGAATATTTTAAGCGAAATATAATTTCATAATTTTTGTAGATCTCAATGACTCTCTTCTTGTAAAAACAGTTAATTACATCCGGTCATCAATGTGAGATACAAAATTTGTTCATAAACAAATCTAAATTCATTAATTTCACTCAATAAAGTACAATTCATTTTAAGGTAAGGCGAGAAGGAAAAAAAGTTGAACTTGTCATTTTCATCTTATTTTAACCTTTTAATGGTTGAGAAGTTTATGCTTACCTGATTCACGGTCCATGGTCATCATTCTCTTTCATTCCGTGACCAGGTTAACCATGTTTAACATCTTGAAATCCCCTTTAATAGTAAAGTTAAGGTAAATGTTATTCAAAAAAATCAAGACCATTTTCTTTCTTTTCTGCAGAAAAAAAGGAACAATGTAAAGCTAAAATAGATTTAAGTCAATCGTTTCTTACTAGGATCACTCCTTAATCACAATAATGATGATGATAATAATGATGATCATCATCATGAAATGTAAAGAATGAGAAGACTCTTAAAAAGTAAAGTTTGACCCATCAATAAACTGAGAATTAATTGTTGACTTGGTTCCATGATTTTTGTTTCTCATTACCATTATACTTTATACTGAGATCATATCAACGACGACGACCTTTTTCTTTCACCTTTACAATATAATGGTTATCATCTTCAGGACTAACCTTCTATTATCCTGTGTTCGGTAGCTTTTTTATCATTATTCGGGTCTTTTTTAATTTTGTCAACAAAACAGAAAATTATGAGAAAAGAGAAAGAAGGAGAAAGAGAGAAAAAAAGAGAATAAGAAATAAGAAAGATCGAGGTATAGAGAGACAGACGGGATTGAGTGTAACATTAGATAAAGGATGTGAAGCCTTTTTGTCGGTTGAACAAATATGTGTAATCAATTGTACTCATTTTAAGTAATACAGTTGAGTTTACAAATTGTATTATTAATTGTTGAAGATGAGATTGAGTCAACACATAAACTCTAATTTAATTGGAAAAGTAATATTTTCAAGTTTATCAAATTATTCCCCTTAATTTACTTTATAACATGTGTTTATTTCTTGGACAACATTTCTACCGTTACTGCGATATCCCTTTGATGGTCACCATATAATCTCAGTTTACCAAGTTTATTTAATTGTTATGTTTTTATACAATCAAAAAAGTTTATATTTTGTGTAAATTTCCCTGTTTATTGATCAGTGCGGTCCATTTATTTGTGGGAATATGATTTATTTTTGATTCAACTGCCATATCAAGTACAACTGCAAAATATTTTTGTTTCTTAGTCTATCAATATTGACTTTGTTTAAAATAGTGGATACGCTGTCCATTAATTCAAATTGTAATCATCATGGATTATGTGCTTCTTCAATTGGGTAACCCTGGTCGCTACCAGCTTTTCATTGGTTTTTTACTTTGTTGCCTTCAAATTCCAATCTCATTTTCTGGTCATCTTTGGTCATTTTATATGGATGATGTTCCTCACCGATGTTTCATACCTTCTTGGCAGCGTAATGGCTCTAATGAGGCTGATTGGATTCCTCGATTGACAAACGATAAAACTGGAACTACCGAATTTGCTTCATGTGAAATGTACATTGATCCTTTTGCTCATTGGAAGGGAACCACAAAATGTTCCTCAGGGTGGGAATATCGTCCTTACGAGGGTCAACACAATCCAATAGTTGAATGGAATTTAGTTTGTGATCGATCGTATTTTGTTACTTTACTTTTCTATGTTTCATTAATTTCATCAATCGTGGGTGGATTGATGATTGGTATAATTGCTGATCGATTTGAACGTAAATCAGCTCTTCTACTGGCTTTGTACTTATTCGTTGCCATTGCCTTTTCAATGCATTTTGTTCAAGATATCATTTCATTCGGAGTCGCGTTTTGCTTACAAAATTTTTTCCTAACGGTAAGAAGCAATCAAAACAAAATGCAATTATGTTTGTTTTATTGATTAACCTAAACATTTCTTTCTCAATCAGGGTATTCAAATCGCATCTTATGTTCTGCTCATGGAAATCATGCCTTCTCCGTATCAATTTCAAGCCTCTGTATATTATGCTGCCTTTGCTATTGTTTCATCAATGGTTGTTCCTCTAATTATGTGGCTAATTTCATCATGGAGATACATCCAATTAGCAATTTCTGCTCCTGGAGTCGTCTTTTTTGCTCATCTATGGTATGATTATATCTCTTAATACAAACCTTTTCAATATCGTTGTAACAAAAATAAAAATTTTAATCTTTTTAAACTCGTCCTCACATTAACTGTAAATAAATTTGCTTCATCAGGATTCTTCCTCGATCTCCTCTATGGTTAATATCGGAGGGCAAAATGGTCGAAACAGAAAACTTGATGGAAAATTTGGGTAAACAGAACGGTAAATCGATGCCACCCAGCTTCAGATTACATTTGCAAAATTTTCTCAATTTGATTAAAAGTTGTGATGGACTGAGTCGTAAAAGACACAATATTTGGTCTCAATTTTCATCGCCTTCACTCCGTTGGTACCTTTTATGTCATTTTTACTTCTTTTTTGTTACTTACCTATCAATTAACGTCACCGATTCCCAAGTATTACGTCTTCACCAAACTAAACATACTGATTACTTTTACCGCGGCCTTATGGATTTAGGCGCTGTCACATTAATCTATCATGTATCTATGAGGTTAGTCCCACCATCTTTTTCACTAAACTGACCATAATTACTTTAAATTCACAAATTTCAATCAAATACAGATTTGGGCCACGATCAATTCAATCATTACTGTTCATTTTAAGTGGACTTCTTATGATGGTTGCAATTTCGCTTGAAGAGTTTTTTCCAGTTAATCCCAATCGAGATGGTAATAGCCATGATTTATGATTCTTGCTCATTTCATTTACAAATTCACAAAGATTTACATAATTAAATGCATTTTATCTGCTCTTTATACCAACAGGCTATGAATACCAATTATTATTGATTCCATCAACACTTGTTTCAGGAGCTCGTACTTTACTAATGACTTTGCCCATCTTCATTTGGTATCATACAATTAAAACCTTACCAACTGGAATCAGGTAAAGAACAAATTTTTGAATTATTTTGAAACATACATCAAAACAAAGAATTGGAATGATTGAAAGTGAACAAAGGGAAAAATAAAAAAATGTTTGCAAAAATCTATTTTAACAAATAATTAGGGTCAACTGTCTAATTAATATATGTTGATTGTACTTTTTGTATTAACCAACAAGACTTGTTACCAAATTTGAGTTAGAGACAATCAAAATTCAATGAACCTTATCTTTAGATCAGATTTTACTTTCATTTCAACTTTAATTAACGTTTGAGGTGAATGCTTGTTTAAAAGTTGCACATTCATTTAAAATTAATATTACAACAAAATCAGTTTAAATGAAAATCACACTTGCGTTGTAATAGCCATTTTCAAAGTTCAATCCAATCATTGAATTAACTAAAGCACTAATACAGTCTTCAATCTTTTAATTAATTTTTCTCATTTATTATGAATTTTGTTTCTTTATTTTTGCCATCAAACACTCTTAATTGGAAATATTTTTAATCCTTAAATTAATCATTATATAAATAAAGAGCCATTGGTTTTGCTTGCTGTTTCGGCTGGGGAATCGTTGGTCAAATGTCAGCTCCTAATTTGCTTGTACTAGTAAGTTATTTACATGATAATGAAAATTAGAATTACAATAATTGATTAAAACTTTAACTATTCAGGCTAACCTCATCGCTCCTTTCATCCCAATCGGACTATGTGGATCGCTATCTATGATTGCTGGAGGATTATCACTTCTGTTTCCAGATTTTTGGCGTAAACCTTTACCAAACACATTATCAGATGTTGAAAATCGTAGTTCACCACAAACAACTATCAGTCGATCCTCGATAAGTGGCTTTAGGCAGATAAAGAGTATCAATTCAAATTATTTGAAGACTTCTTGTGACATTGGTATTTGTGGACCGATTGATCCTAAAACTGAAGCCAAATTGATTATGCAGCAAAATTTGAACCAGGAAAATCCATTGCAGCAACATCAATTTCCACCACCAGACTGTTATTATGAAGATGAACTTGGACTTCCTATTGAGAACCAATTAACTTGTGATAATTACAATTTAAACATGAGACCATCAAATGTAATCAATAGCCAACTAATTAATCCAGATAGTGAAAGAATGAACCCAAGAAGTTCAATGGTGATTAGTGAGGCTCAAAGCTCCCAAATAACCGAGATTGATGATATGTTTGTAGATAATGGTAATTGGCACTTATTTTCACCCTCGTATAACCACCAAAATCAACAGCCAATTAATAATATCAATCATTATCCTGTACAACAACAGAGTCAACAACAACATCAACAGCAACAATTATCATCTAATCATTTGCTTCACAACAGAAATACCATTGAAACGAATAGATCATTCCGAGATCTTCAAATTTTCCCCAATAGTGGAACGCTTAATTGTAACAATGTTATTGGATCAACCATCGATGATGATGAGACTTCAGCCGTAGTTATTATTGAGAATAGTGTTTCCAAAGTTTCAGAAACAAAGCTTTAAATTGTAATTCATTTTCAACTGAATCTATTGAATATCTCTTTAAATCTTCAACTACAACATCGAGGAGCAAATTTAATCAACCAATCTGTGATAATTTTAAATACAATAGCTGAATGACTGTTTGCCTTCAGTTTTATATTTTCTTGTTAAGATTTTTTTCAATTTTGATCGTTTCAATTGTTTTATTAAATAAATGATACATTTTAGTATTGTTAATAATCGGATGAATGCTGATTCAATGAATAATTATAATAGAAAGTTTGACTTAACACAGTATAAGAAGTAGTTTTTGCTAGCTAAATATGATAAATATTGTCTTAACGATACAAATGGACAAAAACGGGAGTAGTGTATAAAAGTCCGCCTTTGGGACAACTTGTCCGCTCTAGGACAGCTTTTTTTTACTCTTTATGTCCGACTCTGGGACAAGAGTGGAAAAGCTAAGTTTAAGCTTTTAAATAACTGTGAAATTAATTGAACAATTTTGAATAAGCTTTTATTAGCTTTTTATGGATAGAATTTTTTTGCAAAATGAACATATTTAGACACAATTTAGATTGAATTTTTTACAAAATGATAAATGATTAGTAAAAAGATTGATCTAGTTTTTATTAGCAGAATTTTCTTCCATTTTTTTCGATGCCCAATCTAGATACTGTTTCTCAAATTCTTCCTTAGGGAATCCGAAATATCTTTGGATTCCACGATTAAAATAAGCACAGTAAGAATCAGGGCATTTAAATCTTGTCGAATTTCTCGATTGATTTCTACCAGTTTATCATACTCTTTAACAAGAACTTCTGCCTCTCTGGCTTGTGTATGTTTAATGTAGACTGCTGGATAAATTTCAGGTTCGTATGCAGTATCATCATAAGAGTCGATTAGTTCACGAATATTGAATGTGTGAGCAGTTATGTTAACTACTTTGTTGAAAATAACACTATTATCCGGGTATAATTCTTGTAAGGTAGAACCGGCTTTGGTCACTTCTTTGAATCCTGTAGCAACAACTTTACCGGAAGCAAAAACTAAGAAAACACCATTCCTTGAGATCACTTGAGCATTGAATTTCTTTTTTCGTTTAGAGTTGTCTATTTCTAATTGTATTGGTCCATCTATTTTCCATAGACTTACAATGTTATCAATCGTGAAATTAGGCGAGTTTGATAACATGTTCACTTGTAGGGTGATAGAATGTACGAATCAGTAAAACAATGATAATAACTAAGATCATTAAGATCCCGACCATGTTCTTATATGTTAGGGCATCCATTTTGTATGAGAGTACCGATAGATGAAGAGTGTCTTATATAGTTACAAAGTAGTCCCAGAGTCATACAAGCTTACCTGAAAATGTTGTCAAAAAATGATAACATTACGTCAAAAAAGCTGTCCCAAAGTTTACAAGATTAAATAAGCTATCACAGATGTCATCAATCACGATAGCTTGAAAAAGCTGTCCCAAAGTTAGTATGATTAGAGTTAAAAAGCTTACGTTATATGGTGTTATACATTGTCCCAGAGTCGGACATCAAAAGGAAAAAAAAGCTGTCCTAGAGCGGACAAGTTGTCCCAAAGGCGGACTTTTATACACTACTAACGGGTATTTATTTCAAATTTAGACGATGCTGTTGTGTAAAGGCATGAAAACTGTATTCATTTGTGTAAAGTTTTCGAGAAAATCCAGTGCAAAGTTCAAACTTCGATCGCTTTTTGCCCAATTATGGAAACAGATTTTTCCGTACAACTTATGTTATTAATAACTTTTGATAAAGAACACAAAAATGGAATCATTTTGAGAGAACGAGCTTTTATTTTTGCGTTAAAGCGATCAGTTCGATTCTCTGTTAACTTAAGAGTTACTGAGCGGAAACTTATAGCCAATGCACAAAAACCCCTGTAACACATCATGAATAAAATAGTTTGTTTCAGTATATCGTCAGTTCTCTAGTTTCTGGCCATCAAACTAAGCGCATTGGTCCTTGATATTTCGAAAACGGCATCTCGCGCAATCGCCATTATTTGATCAAATAATAGATTTTATTATGTGCTATGTAATACAAACTATTAAATGTTTGATAATTATTTTAAGTAGTAAAGGTTGACTATTGTGCGAAAAAGGCGGAGCCTATTTTTGCCTCCAAAATGAGGGTAGCGCATGCGCAGAAACGAAAAAGAGTTATTTCCATTGTAGAATGCTTATCAAGTTGCCCCGGTCTTGAATTTGATATTATTTTAATTGTTCTTCTATCTTAAATGGGTTTTCCCATTTAATATAATTATAATCAATGAATTAAAGCTACACATTCCGATTTCTAAATCGCTTCCAAGTATTTTCGATAGAACTATCTTATACTAATGATATTCTTTTTCTTGATTGATTCTTTCATCATTTTATTTTCAGAGTAGTTTCTGAATTATTTTCCAGAAGAGATTAGCTAGAGATGAAAGAATTACTGAATACTCAACATATCAAGTGTTCGGATTATTCACTCGCATTAAATTATTAACTCCACACCTAGGTTTATCGTCATACTTGAAATCCTTTTGGACCTAAATTAAGAGCTGCAAAGTAATAAGTTTATCACAATGCACTTAGTTTTCGAAACTGAGGCTTCTTTCATCATCTAGTTTACAGATGTTATTTTTCATATTAGATTAACTAGATGTTAAAACTTTAACGGTCAGTAGGCCGCACACTTTCTTAGTTACAAATCTTCAAATCCTGACAACTACTACTGTGCCTTTGCTTCTAAATTTTGTATAAAACTCGAGATGTCCAACTCAAGCAAGTCATATCATCTCCAGTCCTCAAAGAAGAGAGTTATATTTTCTATCTTTCCAACCTTCCAAACCAACTTCCAAAGTTAACTTACTCCAAAGTTAGTTTTCAACTATGAATCTCTTACCCGAAATGTGTTCTCATGCTGATTGTGACACTTATCTCAGCAGAAAAGAAAGAGTGAAATGCTATCGTATTCAAACTTTCTATTGTGATTTCGAACAATGGCCGATTGGCTTTGAAAAGATTTACGAGCTAGCAGCCGATGGATTTTTCTACACCACTTTGGGTAGAATAGTTGAATGTGCCTTTTGTGGATGGCTGTACAACGCTGCTTTGCAAATGGACTGAAAGCCAGAATATATTGTCTTTTCGTGAATGGGAAAGATGTAGATAACATAAAGTTCCCTTGTAAACTCATGCCAGAGCCAAGAAAAAAGAAATTTTGAACGTTGTCAGAGACCAAACTTTCAGCAGATACTCCTGCTCCACCTAACACTGAAGTACCAACATCCTTATGTTCTTTCAACGATAAAAAATATGTAGGAGATGTACCTGAAGGTCCTATACTTTCTGAAGGACCCTCTACTGGTCAGGATGAGACTCACCAGCATGAAGCTCTCGAAGGCTGGAAGAAGTCTGAGCATGTATTAGCCAGCTCGGACATATTCAAAAGGTTGGCTTCATATGAAAGAGCATACTGTGAACCTTGCAATCCTTTATCACCTACAATCATACTTTCGGAATACGGTCGTAAGAGAACAATGGATGCAAAAATCGTCTGTTTCTCCACTGGTTACCATGCATGTGATGAGTTTGTGGGTATATGCCATCGAACCATCCAACGGAACTTCACAGAACACAAAACTCGGATGGAAACATTCAAGGATTGGTGTCTTGAACATGTAGTTCCTGCTGAAAAACTTGCAGAAGCAGGTTTTTACTATCGTGGTTTGTTTGACATTGTCAATTGCTTTCATTGTGATGGTGCTCTTCGAAACTGGGAACTAGATGATGACCCCTGGATTGTTCATGCTAAGGCTTTTCCAAACTGTGGATGGGTACGAAAAACAAAAGGCGTACCATTCGTGGAAGAGCATTGCAAAGACAATTTAAATTTTGTAAACTAAATGATTCAATTTCTAATCAGCAGTTTCCTTTTCCGTTTTTCCTAACCAAATGATAAAGGGCGGATCTCGAAATTTAACCCTGCTACTGCGCATGAATGCGCACTTCTTTTTTTTTACTTACTTCCGAAATAAAAGCTTTGAAACAATCATTCTCTTTCGAAACTTTGTGTTGTTCACTTCAATTGACTCTCTTTACTCGTGCTTAATTTACTTTTTTTTTAGAATGTCTATGTGCAATCCACCACACATGGCTTCACTATCTGAGCGACTTGGTAGTTTTCTAACTATGAGATCACTCTTGGAAGATTGGGGTCTCAAGTGGAATGAACGTTCAGGACTTGCTGAGGACGGGTTCTTCCATACAGGAGAGAATAGAATGATCAAATGTGCTTTCTGCTCCTTGGAACTTAACGTGTTATTTATTCCAGGTTTTCATCTTGTTCAGCATAGGATGGCTAGACCAACATGCAGATTCGTGGTTGCAAAAGATGCTGGTATTGCTCTGAATAGCATCAAAAGTGATATTCATCCCATTTCGGGTGATTTTGCAGCGAACTCACAAGATTCATGCAAAGCTGATTCCGATTCAAATGTTCTAAATACGGATGATGAAAGTCTCCTGGTATTCGAAGACGCTGATGGCCTTCAACGGGTCATCAAGATTGATATGATAACAAGTATGCTGCCTCACCCTAAACACCATAAACCCAGGCGAAGACAATCTCATGGAATTGAAAGAGTTAATGAAATAATTGCTCAAGCGAATGTTTTCAACCGAATGGTACATTTTCAACGCAAACTTCATGCCGGTAGCAGTCCAAAAACTTATCGTATCAAGGAGGACTACGCTCATACAAACGGTCTACAACTAGATAAGAGAATAGTTGGTATCTCCAGAGGTTACCTTAATAGAAGGTCACTTCTGTATGTACACGGAAGCTATACTACATACGAGCAGAGATTGGTTACTTTCAAATCTTGGCCTATGAAGGAAATATCTCCTCCAGAAAAGCTAGCTGAAGCAGGATTTTTCTATTCAGGGTTATTCGACATTGTTCATTGTTACCATTGTGATGGAGCTCTACAAAACTGGCAGATTGAAGATGATCCTTGGGCAGTCCATGCCAATGCATTGCAAAACTGCTCTTTCATTTATATAAAACGAGGAAAAAGATTTCAAGGTGATTGTAAAAATGACTACATAAACAAATCTCTTTTTGAGGATCAACCGGAGGCAGGTATAACCAGCATTTCACGATTCACATGTAAAGTTTGTTTAACAAATGAAAAAGGTTGTGTGCTATATCCATGCTCACACTCAGTAACTTGTAATGAATGTACTCTGAAAATCAAGACATGCCCTTTATGCAGAGCAGATATCAAAAGATTATTAAAACTTTATTTATTTTCATGAATTTTTATTGCTGAAAAATAAATTAATCAATTCATCATATACAAAATTCATATTTTCAATTTTTCGAAGCCCGTGAATACAAGCTTGCCTGTATATAAACAAGTACTTTTGCAGTCATATCAGGTAGCTTGAAGTAAGCATCTGGTTAAATTGCAGGGAAATATTGAAAATACTTAGTTAACTTATTTTGCAATGAACTTAAATCAATCTTTCCTTCCATATCACAGCTAGAAACCAAAATGACAATGGATTTTTGGAAATTGCATACAGGTTGTGCGACAGCTGCACAAAACTTTCTTATCGCGTCATCTGCTTGTAATTCTGATTTCGCCCCAACAACATTGATCCTTCCGTTTCTAAACACCAGTAAACAGCAGCCAAAGTCTTTCACTATTGCTCCATTGAATCTTTCGACGCGATAATCAACACTTTCCATCACGAACATTAGTAGATCAAGTTTTATGTCAAAAGGGACTATATACTTGATAACAATATTGCAAATTTTAAGAGATCTTATCTGCTCCATAGTTGATGTTTGAATGAGGTTAAAATTTAATTCTACAACAGTCTCATGCTTTAGACATGCGTGTAACAACCCTATCATTAGATTTCGTATGCCTACTGAAACTGCTGATGAAATCCTTGAATGACTTTTTCATCATTCTAGCTTTCACATACGAAATACAAAACTCACCACATGTCTTAGATTCTGGATGTTGCAGGCATCTTCCATTCCATTGTAACTTTCTATTTCGATATATTTTTTGAAATTCAGGGTAGATAGGAGGGACACCGAAAGAATCGAAATACTCACACTCATAACGAGTGCAACGAAAAGCAACCCAGTGAGTACCTGGTTGCGAGGCTTTGTCGGTGTTGACAATTATATAGTAGGGGTAATAATTTATTTCAGGAATCCTATCTCGCGCAAATACTCCTGCAAAAGCAGGGAAATTTTCAAGACACGTAGCAATCTCAAAATCAAACATTTATCTTTATTAATTGTAATCAGTTGTTACATTTCTCTCTCCGTCAATTTCAATCAAATTATCAAACTCACAGTAGAGCAGTACATCAATCACTTCAGTGATAGGCTTTTTGAAACGCAAATAAACCCTTAATGTACCTCTTTTTATAGAGTTCAAATGGCCAACAACACCGCATCCATTAGACAGATCGGGTGCAAAGTTGAAACCAAAAATTGTCTTTCCATTGCTGAATTCCTCTCTTGTAATATCAATAGTAGTCTCTGTAGAGTTCATGTTCATACTCTGAAATAGTCCATTGTATTCTTTAACATATAGATTATTAGCGAAATCAGGTTGGTATGCATTTGAGGGATACTGAACACCATCATAGTAACACGCTGCATAGCATATGTCATAATGATTGAAAAGAAAGGGGTCAAGTAATCTGTTCCCATTATATGCGGCATTTGAAACACATGATACGAAAACGCGTCTTGGTAACTGTCCTATCACAATATTATCGAGCATAGCGTCCATTGAGCCACTTGGTATTGCTATCTGCTTCAATTCGATCCGTGTCACTGGATATTTAGCTGATGCTATAGCAAGAGCCTTAGTGTGTGCTGTGAGAAGAGAAGGATTTGCTCGCAGTCTGTGCACAAATAATGAACAGTCCAGGAGTTTCAAATTTAAATTATAACCAATAGGATAGTTCATGAAAAAATCAACAGTATGAGGTATAATTTTTATTTTCAAATCACAACCACCAACAAGAGCTTTTCCCTGGAATGTTAAATCTATATGCAATCGTCCATACAGATCTACAACGTTACTTTTTGAACCCCCATTAGCAGGTTGAAAGACATTCCTCCGTTTAGCAATATCATCCATCCATAAGCATGATGCAAGATGTGATTTTTTTGCACCTGCAGAAAACCCTAAAAGATTGTCGAAATAAGCGCGGTAGGCATATAAATTATTTGCCATGTTCACCTCTTTGTTTCCAATTGATAATGTCACCTCTTTAATCATAGAGTGAAGTAAGTTATTGGTGGGTGTTATTGTTTTCCAATCTTCTGCACTCAACGGTTTTGCATCATTTTTTTCAACCTCGATTTCAAATTTCACATACATGTAAGTTTCATGCAAGAGAATATACTCGTCATTAGATGTTGGTATATGAAAGTCAATGTGGCTGTTTGCATCCAATGCTGATACGGGTCTATGTTGAGTTTCATATCCTCTTTCAATCGATTTTTGTGTAGCTGGCACTGTAAATATATCGAGTTCAGGAAGAAAAGCTTCACTTGAAAGTTTATGTATCGGATTCATTTTAGAAAGTCGTATGTTTCACGCTTTGCACTTCTTTTTAGGCGTTCAACTCCAGAACCAGATTGATGATCTTCTTTTCTTGGTAGTTTTCTTTTTATAGCCTCTTTGGCTACCTCGTTAACAGTGTCAATAACTCTATTAGTTGCTGATGTCTTTATATCTTCTAGAATGGCTTTACCAGTAACTAACGCTTGCGACCCTAAATACCTCAAAATTGGTAGAATATGCGTTGAAAATACACGTCCGAAAAAACCAGATCCTCTTTGATACTTTATACCAGTATATGTTTGAATCGGTAATCCATCACCAGCTTGCTTTAAATAATAGCTTTCCATTTCTTTCTGAAATGTAAAGTTACTGATACTCGGCCAAAACGGAAGTCCATATCCTTACCCGTATCATCCTTTATATTGATTTCCATTCTATCTATTTGCGTCGTGGAAAGTGGTCTATAGTAAGGTTTCGTAAATGTCATATTAACATCATCTCCATGCTTAACCTGGCTAGTTATAGGTATAGATCTCAATAAGTTGGCATACATATTGCCAACAATCGATGGTGCAACTATATCAGAATATATCAGCAGTGAATGTATACTAGCATTCATATCAGTTCCATAAGCTCTCTTCGGCTTAAACTCATTCAAATCAGATTCAACTAGAGTGAATAAGCCAACATTCTTTGAGAGATCCTCTTTCACCGAAGTATCGAATCCTAACATAGCTTCGAGTTCATACCCTAAGTGTATGAGTAGGGGTAGGCCACGCTCATCTTTATACCCCTCTTTCTCCACGAAGTATCTGCCTTCTTTCATGGTTAATGAGTGTGATATTTCATCATAAACGAGAAGAGGAAGAATGGTGCGTCCATCTGCCCATTCACCTCTTATGGATTCGTTTATTGTAAGCACAAGATTTTGAATAGAAGCATAGTAAGATGGTTTTATTTTTTCCATTCTTTTACCATTGAGTACTTGAACTGGGTTATAGAGTGTGAAATAAGGTGTTTGCTGCACGTTAAACCAGCTTTTTGTATATGTTACTTCAGTGAGAGCTACTTCATAATTTTCGGATAAATGCAATGGAGAAGGCAAATACGTTGTAAAATCTGATATTTTATTTTCAGATACATTAAATATATTGCTTGGTAAAGTAAGATAAAATGAATTCATGCTGATACAATGAATGCAAATCAAAATTAGTACGGAATGAATATTTAGGGTTTCAAAACAGTATCATTAACAGCATTGACAGCAATGTTGCTTTTTATATTCATCTTAGGGGTTGGTAGAAGACAACCAAGGGAAATAGATAGTAAAGAAATCCAAAGCTTTTGGTCACCTAAATTTAATGATAAATTCACAAGAGAGGCAACAACTATGATGAGAAGAGTAGAAATTTGACCAATGAATAGAATCATTTTTGATCCATTCAAGTTAATGTCTTCAGGTCTTCCAAATTGATCCATGAGTTATAAGTTGCAGGGTAGCCTAACCATTTAACAAAGTATTGTATCTTTCCTTTATATATTCTCCTTCTTATAACCTTTTCCACTCTATGTAAATCTGCGTTTACACTCTGTAATTCTTTGTCATAGAATTTCTTATCTTTAATCGTATTTCCATTATGATCCATTATTTCATAGACAGCATTGTCTTGATTCCTATCGATAGAGTCTATTTTATAAATTTGATCAGTCCAATTAGGGTAAAAAGCTTTATCGAATGGTCCCAGTTTGTATTTCATTCTAACCTCCTGTCCTTCTTTAAGTTTCGGACTTGGTTTATTTTTTGTATACAAGGCACGCAAAGATTCCAGTCCATATATGTTCTTGAAAACTACATCAGCGTTATTTTCGTTAACTTCAAGTGGCGCCATTTTGATTGTTCTATGATAACGTTTGTTATAACCCATAATCAATAATTACAGAACCTCTGTGAATTTACGAGTACCTTTTGCAGTGAAAAACTTGAAAATTTTACTTTTTTATGTTCTATTGAATCTCTCAGTCATGGCACAGCACATATCTCTATTGCTAGTGTTGAAACGTATATTGTTATCTTTCAATAATTTTTGAAAATTCAGATTCACAAACTCTTTTCCTTGATCTGTACGAAGTGAAACAGGTTTTCTCATTTTGAATAGGTCAGCAAATACCTTTGTCACAGCAGCGGCTGTTTTTTGCTTTATGGGAAACGCCCAAGCGTATTTACTGAAATCGTCAATGATTGTTATGATATACCTATACCCGTTATTTTGATGAGAAAATTCCTGCATTTCAACGAGATCAGCTTCCCATTGCTCATCAATAGAGCTAACAATGATTTTATTTCTGATGAAATTTCTTCTGACAGGTTTATGCAGTGTATATGTTAACTGAGATTTCAACCATTCTACAACTTCATCTTTCTTGATTGATTCATTGATCTTTTTCGCTTCTTGGAAAAGTTTATCAGCAGATGAGAAACTTGCTGGATTCTCAGGAGTGTAATATATTTCCGATAATAATTTTTCATTCGTGTATCTTGATCCATTTCTTGGCATTTCTCAAGTTATATGGGCTTCGCTCCTGCACTCTTTTGACTTTCTTTTGCTTTCCCTTAGTTGTCCCTGTTTTCAAAGACTGATTGCCTTCAGGTGTCTGAAAAGGGGATTCTGTATAAGTTAATATTTGCTGAGGGGATTCCGGAGGTGTCGTGTATGTTGAGAATGATTGGGTTGAAGATGTATTTTCAGTCGGTATACTTCCACTTGAATTCAATTCAGAATCACTTTCATAATCAGCATTAATATTAGGAAAAGCAACAGGTCTGCTTATACTACCCTTACGCTTATCAGTTGTTGAAGGTTTAAGAGAAATTTTTCTTCTTATGGATTTATTAGTTATAGTTGAAGGCTTCACACCACAGTTCTTTAGTACTTGTAAAAACTCCGTAAAACCAGGACATTGATTTCCTTCAGTGACAACTGAGTGAACCAAATCAACTATGTTTGTTCCCTGAAGGGGCTTTTTCTGATAGATTAATCTACCATACAAGTCATATGCTCCTTTAAGTGCAAGCTTAAGTGCAATGATAGTGACTTGATTTATCAGAAACTTAGAAGGAATTGCAGTTATAATTTCTTTGTTATTCTTTTTTATTGTTTTTGAATTCTTCTTTGGATTGCAGCTTGGTTCAATCGCACCCCCACTTTGGGTTGAAACATCTCCACTTGAGTTTATCTCGTAAACTTTCTTTGATATTTCAGCCATTGAGTAGTGAAGAGATTATAGATAACACGGTTGGTACTATTATAGGCAAATATCCTCCGAATTGAGTGATGTGTTTTAGTCTTCTAGTTTTGGCTTTATCTTTCACAATATCAACGATTGATTTTTTATGGCGTCTGAGTTTAGCTTTCTGTTTTTCATCTAAAGGTATGTTCTTGTGAACAAGATTTACAGCGATTTCCTTAACTGTTTTATATATTTGCGGATTTCTTTTAAAGTAGTCTGATAAGAACTTTTGTCTGAGCTTCAATCTTTTGATTTTCGCAGCAACATTTAGAACTGAAAGCGAATCTTTTAACTCACTAGAAATCATATTTCGTAGACAGTTACTGTAGGGTTATTCTTATGAGTGACAGGAATTTTAGCTTGTATACGAAGATTTTCAGGAGTTTTAGGTGTTAAATCAACCTTTAAATAGCTATAAGGTTCTTTTGTAGCATCTTCATATGCTTGAATGAATTTTCTGGACTTGGTAGGATACAGCTGTCTCGCAAGGCAATAAATTTGAGATTTATCTCTCGGGTTTTTCATAATGACCATATACTGACAGTTGAGGCTTATACCTCTCATATTTTTTGCTTGATGAAATATATTTTGTACGATGAACATAACACTTATGTGCATATGATGACTCCCTTTCGTGAATAAATTCAGTAAGCGATTATCAGATCCTAGTTCATTCATCAAGTCATCAACAACAATAAGGTCATATGATTCAGGGTCTTCAACTAACCCGTCATGATATACTATACCGCCATTGCTTTTGTATCGATCTTGCATTTGACCATGGCACCAAATAATTTTTGGAGAGGATGATAAACCTTCGATCATGTTCTTATGATTTTTCAGTATAGATTCTACTAAAACTGTCTTACCACTTGAAGTTGGACCAGCTACCATGCATGTGAAAGGATGTACAAACTTATGAAAATTCATGATGTCAAACAAAATTTATTCAAAAAGAGCAATACATTCTAGGTTTACAATGACTTCTTTAAATATCTTCACTCTTTTCTTTGTCTTTTACGTTGTCCTTTTCCATCTAGATTTTCAACCTTCCATTCTTCACGGATACGAGCTCTAACGTGCATCAAAGCAAGGCCAACCATGTTTCGACCAGACCATTTTCCTGGATTTTCAGTATTCCCATCTTCCTTATCGAGACCACATGAATACCAGTCATCTTCTTTGCGACAGAATACAATCAATCTGGAACCTGTTGAAAGAAGCATCTTTCTCATCGCAGGACTGACTTTAGATTTTGCATAATAGCCATTAGTTAGATGAGGAAATAGGTGTTCTTTAAAATGGTCATCCAAATTTTCAAATCTTTCCTTCTCAATTCGAACCCAGTTCCAGATATATTGATCAACACTAGGGTACGCTAGATCATTTTGAACAACAAAAGAACAACTTTCATCGGTTGGTGAAAGAAGGTTCCATTCCTTATCTTGCGATCCAAATTTGAAGATAGAAAAGTCTGGTTTATATTCGCTTCCATCTTCACACGATTGTTGTGATGTCGAGGCTCCATCACTCAATTCATTTCGGCTCTTACAACTGATATGATACCAAGTATTGCCAGGATAGCGTTTACGGGGTTGCTCATTTGATTCACTCATTTTTAAAAATAAAATAGTACAATAAGTTAACACTGAGTTAAGGCAGTTTCGCAGACTGGAAATATAATGATTAAGAAATGAAATGTGGGGTTCTTAAATACTGATTTCCACGGGAGCTCAGAGTGACTCCTTAATTTTTCCTAAGACACTATTGGTTAGATGAGAAATGCAACGCATGCACATAGAGTAAAAATGATAGTTGTATATCAATGTATACGCCCATCTTTTTTCAACCAAAATGCAGGGAACGGATGTTATGATGAAGAAATTTTGCAAATAATGCACTTTCCACAATGCATTTTTACTATGTTTTATACATTATTCTTCTATTTATGTTGCACTTTGTACATAATTTGGAAGAATTCAAAAATAAAATACATGTTATTCCAATGCAAGAGTGTTTATTTTGACAATTTATGAAAAAAGGAGATACATTTCATCATCTTTTGAAAATAATATCCGTAAATTGTATATATTGTAATAGAAAACGCAGCAATTTTTCAATGTTTGTATCCATACGGCCGAGTATTATTTCCTTCAATCCTTCTCTTCTCTGAAACTGCTCGATATATTTTTTCAAAACATCTGGTACGAACAATATGAGTGAACTTATTCGAGGTGATGTTTGATTGTTGAACGAGTACCTCATCTTGCTGCCCATCAATGTAGTTCGTTATCATTTGAACCAGTCTTTCAATAGTTATTATATCTAGAGCAGCGGCTGTGAGTTTGATCCCTTTCACTTTTATCGTAGCCTTGACCTCTCCATTAGGGCCAGTGCTTTCAAAACCATAATTTTTGGGGCCCAATGTTACGAATTGAGTGCATTTCCATCCTGGGTCTATCTCATCAGTCAACTCTCCAAGATAATCTCCACACTTTATTTCTGGGTCTCCATCTTTTTCAACAAATACTACACTGTCTGTATCGAAATAAAGTACACGGCCTTCTCTGTGATTTTCAATTTTCTGTATCAGTCTGAATAATTCCAATCGAGCATAAGCTGTAACAAAACTAGCAACTGCAATATTTGTTTTGCCTGGATTTACTTTTTCTATTGACTCTTCATTGAATTTATGTTGAACTACGATTATATCTTGATTAGCCTCAAATAGACCTGTTGTTTCATATTCAGGGTTATTTAAAACTCCCCAAAGATCAGCATAACTACGTAGAACATCAGTTTTAGGCATATTTCGGTTCTGTGCAAGTTTTCCCCAAAAACTATTCAACATGAGTTTAGCAATACTACGCTTGCCAGGATTTTTCTCAATCTTAGATGGATCAAGTTCAACATCTTCAGCAGCTTTATAATCAGATACATATTTTACTTTATCATCTTCAGTTTGACACCAGGCAGGCCAACCACTTGCTTCTTGCTTGATTTTCAGCAACATCCGAATATAGTTAGCAAATTGAGAATCTGAAGTGTCTGGTTTAGGATATTGCAATACTTGGTAAATTTTAAGTATCTGATAACCATTTTTGACAGCTTCTTGCAATTCTATCGATGTCCATGTGTTTGTGATACACCTGTCATTTTCATTGTGATAACATTCAGAATTTGACATTTCATTAGCACATGTTCTACAAAGTGGAAACATTAACTTTTTTCCGAGTCTCATAGGCAGAATGGCGATATTCAGGTTTTGTGGGGGTAAAACTTTACATTTTATGAAACCGAAATATTCATCTATTTTTTTAAAGTTTTCTTGAATCAGCTCCGGGTGGGCCATAGGATATTGATATTTTTTAAGCACATATGGGTAAAGTGAAGTAAAGTCCAAATACCTTATGCGTTCATTTTCTGTGCATTTATGATGAAATTTTATGTTGATAGTTCGTCCACCAAAAAAGCTTTCTCTAATATTTATTTGTCCTTTACTTTTGATTTGCTCATAGTGTGAAATCCTTGAATGAATATATGCCTCACTCTTATTCAGTTCATGTTCCCATATCTCATGTAAAACCATCCCTCTATGCGCATAGTATTCTCGCTTCAATTGTATGCGATCATATAAAACTTGAACACAGATGTCTTGATCCCCAATCCGGATGATTTTTGTTCTATCTTGGTAACAAATAGGGCATCCATGATAGTAACATCCCCAGAACTCAAAAACTTGTTTCGTTTCAGGAATGTACCCATCAGCGTAGAAGTTACCAATCCTATGTTCTCTAAGTATCTTCTTATTGAAAAGCTTTTCTTGACTATCAAGCCATGCAGTACCTGGAACAGAATGCTTGCGATCTGCGTACCCTATCGTGGGAGTTATACCAAGAGAATTTGGTTTTAACATGTTTGCTCTAAAAGTCTCCATTGCAATAGATGCCAAAGTGAATCCTCTAGTTACTGGATTTAAACCAGTGATAGATTGAAAAAGAGCAATAAATTTCAGCATAGAGGTCTGTAGAATTTGTACGTCAGACCTACAGTACTCAATGATTTCAGAATTAAAATCAAACTCAACTTCAGATTGTTGTCGGTACCATTGCAAAAACTCTGAGTGTTGCGTTGGTTTCATACTTGAAGGATCATAAAACTCCATCTGAGGTATCGACCCAACATAGCTTTGATTTTCTAGTGAATTGAATCGATGAGGAAAAAGCTTTTCTTCAACTCAGATATATTGAAAGGTTTACAAAGAGAACTCGAGGTTGCATGAAAAGACTGAAAGAGTCAATGAAACGTAAATTCTCAATTGAAGCAAACAATATTTTGTCCCGATCATGATTAGATTTGGGGTAGCTTGGAAATCACTCCTGTAGAAATCTTGAATGATGAAATGGCCGTCATATCCTCTCTGGTTATGGGCTACAATGGTAACTCTAGCTTTCTTTCTGTGTGCCCTTGGTGCGATGAAGTTATAGATGTAATTACAGAATTGTTTAACACATTCAGTACCTTGAAAAATGTGCTCTAGTTGCCCACAGCTATCACAAGTTGATGAATTTTTTGTGAAAGAACTATAATCAACACATTCATTGCAAATAGTATGGCTTATCAGTAAGTTTGGTTGATGTTCATACTCCGAGTTTGATAGAGGAAGTTGCATTGATTCAATGTCATAACAGATCATGAATGAGGGTTTCAGGTCATCTTTACGTAGCTCCTCTGGGTCCAAAACTTTGATGTGACAATAGTGAGGTGACTCGGTATAATCGCAATTGCATAGCGTGCACTTATAAGTATCACAAATATGAGGTTGACCAACATTGTAAACGATCCAACAAGTTTCGCATTTAACCTTTCTGATACACATAGATTTTTCAATATGTGTATCATAACATACTTGAGAGTTGAATTCTATGTGACATACATCGCATACAATAGGTGTTTCGATTGGACATGGTGTAATATTTGAACACTTTGAGCAAGTGTCGCGACAGAAGTGGTTAGCTTTGTTCCCTTTGATCCAACAATGCGGGCAAAAATAATTACAATCCATGTATCCAGTGATGTTAGTGATAACGTTGAAATGACCTGGTTGTGTATATTCTAGAAAAATTTTGCGTTCTTGTTCTGGTCCACCAAAAATTTTGAGTTGTGACTTTTGATCGACTACGATAATTTGATAATTTATAAGTTTCTCTTGAACTTGGGAGAGAATGTTCATATCAACAGGTGTTTCACAAGTCATATTGAGAGACATGAACAGATTGGAAGTTATTCTCGTTCTATGATGAGCATATCGCCTTAAACTTGCCCAACTTCCGCCTAAGTTAGTATCGCCACTGGTGAAATCAATGAGAAATTTACCAATAGCGATAGCAATATATCCACATTTTTGGTCATCGTTAACTATTTCGAAAACGCTTCTCTTGAGATGAGATCGGAGGGAACCTGGTTGCAGTCTTGATATTCGGTTAGCACCTCCAGAAAGACATTCTACTATTTGGATCTTGATTTCAAATATATTACTATCAAGGAAATTACCCGCAGATTGAGCCAAAGCGTATGCTCGATCCAAGAAAGCTTCCTTGTTGAAATTCCTTTTGAGAAATGCAACGTACAGTTCACGATTTTCACTTGTATTTCTGAAAGTAATGTAGATCATATCATTAGCAGATGCATCTGCAATAAGTTTCTCTACAAAGCGTTCGTAAGCTGTATCAATAGCTGAGGCAACTTGAATTAAGTCGATCATCATATTTTCATCATAGACAAGCTTTGCTCGTAGTAATTTTGTTTTAGAATGAAAAGTAGGATTGGACCTCCATGGACCTTCTTCAGTAACCTCAAAATCTATTTGGATATCCTGCATTCTTTCTTGTTGTTGGTGATTGGGGTCTATATTAGAAGATGGTGCTCCGTACCCAACTTGAGCTACTTGATTTGGTCGGAATATGGTAACTCGTTGAATATCTTCATCTTGTACTTCATCCATAGGCTCAGTGTTAAATAGGATTTCATCTAATTCTATTTCATCTTCTAGCATAGCATCAAAAACATTTTCTTCTCTAACATTTTGTTCTCTAACATTTTGTTCTTGAATACTATTTTCTCTAACTTCCATTGGATGTCTTGATTCACACTTCATGATAAAGTCGAAGTTGAAATCATCATTGAGTTGAGCATCTAAATTTTCTTCAGAAACTTGTTTTTCATACATCTCGCAAACTTCCATACAAATTTCATCATTCTCGTATTCTAATTCTAAGTCTAAAGCTAATTCATTTATTGCATCTAGATCAATTGAAATGTTGAAAACTGAATCTTGACTCATTTTCGTATTTGTGAAGGGAACTGAAAGTGAGGAAAACAAAAGCAATAAAAGACAAATAAAATATAAAAGTTAAATTCTATGTTCAAAGTTTTCAGTGTAAAATTCGAAGTATATTTTTTGAGGATTCAAAATGCTTTCAATGTAAATAATTCTATTTTAAAGTTAATGTATATATTTTAAAAGAAAACTGAAGTTCAATGTAAAATCAATGTAAATATTTCTATTGAAAAGTCAATGTATATATTTTGCAAATTGCAATAATTTCAAAAGAAAACTAAAGTTCAATGTAAAAATAAATATAACATCTCTATTCACAAGTCAATGTATATATCTCAAAATTGTAATAATTTTAAGAGAAGAGGAGTTCAATCTAAAAAATCAATGTAAATATTTCTATTGAAAAGTCAATGTATATATTTTGCAAATTGTAATAATTTCAAAAGAAAACTAAAGTTCAATGTAAAATAAATATAATAATTCTATTCACAAGTCAATGTATATATTTCAAAATCGTAATAATTTTAAGAGAAGAGGAGTTCAATCTAAAAATCAATGTAAATACCAATCTGTGTATATTGTATATATCACATAGCCAATAGTCAAAAGTGAATATATATATTTTGAAGATTGTTAATAATTTTACCTTTTTGTGTAATAATGGTGGTAATGGGGGTAATGGTGGTAATGGTGGTAAATGGTGGTAAATGGTGGTGTTGATGGTAATGGTGGTAAATGGTGGTGATGATGGTGGTGATTATGGTAATGGTGGTAAATGGTGATGATGGTGGAAATGGTAATCACAGAGGCAATGTCACTATATGAGAGGAACAATGATAAATGAAAGTTCCTCTCGAAACAAGTGAACCCAAATGAGAAAATTCATTACTGAGCATGTACATGAGTCGAAGCAGAAGAGTTTTTCTAGAAAGCTCTAAGTTTAAAGCGGATTATCCGTTTTCCATTTTCACTTCGATTTTTTTTTTGTAATTCCAATTTTCCATTTTTGTGTCTCCAATAAATTTTTGACTTGAAATTTCTTGCTTGGTTTCATTGAAAAAATAAGTTTTTCCACAAATAATTCGCTACCTCAGAAAAATACCCTGGCAGGGTGGGTGGGTGGAAGCGGTGGTGGGTAAAGTCGCGTAATTTTGTGCTCTTGCTTTTAAAAGTATTTCTCAGTCCGGTTTGCACGTAGAGCTTTGCTTGAAACGTCTTTAGATAGAGCTAACTGATATCTTCGAAACAAGGTATAATAAACTATAGTCAGTTGATTAGTTTTTTTCTAAACAAGGTTTTGAAAATTTTCACTGATTCACTTTAGAAATATATTTTAAAACTTTTGATGAACTTAGGAAAATTATTTTTTATATGGTTAGAAAGCGCTTTTCAAGCGCTTTAAAACAATATATTAAACATTATTTAGTTTGGCTTAGATGTTTAGATAATTAGGAAAATTAATTAACATGGAGGTCTATGGAATTGATATATGCCCTAAGGCATAATTTGTTTATGTTAAAAACAAGTATGGCAGATCCCCTAAGGCGATATACATTGCAGAGAATGAATACTATCTTCGCGCATGCCTCCCCTCATTTTGGGGGCAAAAATAGGCTCCGCCTTTTTCGCACAATAGTCAACCTTTACTACTATTTTACAATAAAAAGTTGTAGCATTGTATTACGCATATTGATAGACTTTGCTCTTGTTTTATAAAATTAAATGGTTAGGCAAATCTTATGGGGAAAGGCTATTCATTATCAAATTCACCAGCTGTGGTTTTATTGGGTATTCAGTCATATTATTGCCAATAATAAAATGTAATATTTGATCAAAGAATGATAATATTGACCAATCCCATTCTTGGAATATTCAGAGTCAAAGTTTTTAGGTTAATGACCAGAACCAAGCGAACTAAAAATGAATTAAAAGAGAAGTAGATCAATGAGTTTAACAGTGGTTTTTATGGACAAATAACAAGTTTCCGCTCAGTTACTCTTACGTTCACAAAAAACGGTCGATTTTACTGAGAATCGAACTGATCGCTTTTACGCAAAAACGAAAGCTCTTTCTTTCAAAATAGTTCTATTTTTAGGTTGTTCACCAAAGTTACATTAGTAACATAAGTTGTACGAAAAAATGTGTTTCCATAATTGTGCCAAAAGCGATCGAAGTTTAAACTTTTCACTCGATTTTCTCAAAAACTGTGAATTACAAAAGCATTGGAATCGCAAAAATGGATGCAGTTAATATGGCCGTACAAACTAACAGAGTCTAAATCAACAAAGAGATTAATTTCGCCCGTTCTTGAGCACTTTTCTTGCTTTATTTGTTCAACTTGTGTCAATTTGTGAAGAAATGTTACAGTTGTGTTAATCTTGGCTTTTTAGTAAATCAAACAAACTTATTTACGGCTAAACTTGAAAACAAAATGCAAAAAGTACCACCAAAGACCCGAACATTTGAGTAAAAAGTTTGAACTCGGTTGGTTAATAGAGACTTATGAACTGAATCCATTTGTGTAGTTATAAAGTTTTCGAGATCCCCGGTTTTCGAGAAAATCGAGGCCAAAGTTTAAACATCGATCGCTTTTTGTACAATTATTGAAGCAGATTTTTCCATGCGACTTACATTATTAATGTAACTTTTGCTGAAGAACCCAAAAATAGAATTATTTTGAGAGAACGAGCTTTTAATTTTTCCGTGAAACAGATTAGTTCGATTTATAGTTTAACCGATCTATTTCTGTGATTGAAACAGTTAGCAAACTGAAACTTATTATTTGTGCATAAAAATTGTTATCAAATGCTAGTGATTGTCTACTCTTTTCAATTAATTGGTAGTTCTTTTGGTTTTGGTCATTAGCATAAAAAATTTGTCACTAAATATCTCGAGAATGGAATCACTCACATCTATCATTCTTTCATCAAATGCTAGATTTTGTTATGAACAATATACAATAACAGTATATCTAAATACCGAATAAAACTTTCCTATAAAGCTATTTCTTTTAATAATCAACATTATTCTTTCGAATAAGATTTGTGTTTGAAAAAGCATAAAATTTTATGAAGCAGGTTTAAAATCTATCAATATAAGAATACGATTCTATCCCATTTTTTGTAGGATTTTGTGTGATTTGATATTTTGTACTACATAGCACATAATCTATTATTTGATCAAATAATGGCGATTTTGGACGTTGTGAATGTTTTAAAGCCAATGGCCAAAATGATGAGAAATGTTGATAAATTGGAATAAGTATCAAATTTATGATTTGTACCAACAATTTTCGTGCACAAATAATAAGTTTCAGCGCGCTAACTCGTAAGGCCACAGAATGCATTTGGTCTAACTGAAAATTGAGTTTGATCGGTTTTACAGACACGGAAAGTATTATTTGTTAAAGTAAGATCATTTTCTGGTTGCTCATCAAAAGTTACATCGTTGAAATGAGTTTAATAAAAAAATCTGCTTTCATAGCTGAACAAAAGGCGATCGAATTTTCAAGTTTGACCTCAATTTTTACGAAAAGTATCCATCTGGTAAATTATTTAATAGTAGCAATGGATCTAGTCTTTATTTCCCTACAAATCCACCAAGTCTCAACTCAATGCTTAAATGTTCGAGTCTTTTCAAGTACTTTTTGCATTTCCTTTGCAAGTTTAACCAGAAAGTTGGTTTATTTACCAAGAAATGGGTTGAGATGAGTTTGTTTTGTTGAATAAGTTGTTTACAAGTAATTAACAGCGCAACAATCATGACCCAAATGCGCTAATAATGTCTACCCTCTATTGTTCATATTTCATTTAGCAAATGAGATTAGTTCATGGAATGGCATACTTCGATCATCATCAGTGATACTGCAAGGAGTCCATTCACCTGTTAAATTGTAAACTGCTGCGTGGGCTATGTGGTCAGAGTCGGGACAACCTCTCTTTTCTTTCAAGTATTTGACAATTGTTTCATTTCTAATTTCGTAATTGAAAATCAAATTAGATGAGGCACAAAGATAGTCTATTTCATAGCCTCTATCAGTATCCTTAAAATCGGCCGGAATCAAGTCACTCATTAAAATTATGTAGCATAACTGGTATGAATATTTTTCTTCTGTGGGATTATTATGATTCAAACCTCGTCCATAATAAATATTTTTCAAGTTCAGATCCCCAGCTAGCACCAATGCATCAACTGGATCGAATTCTTTGCCTTGATTATAATCAAACCCTCCATTCGAAAGACGGCTAATTGTTGCGAATAAATTGGCTAAATATTGTTCTTTCGCTGAGGTCGTAGAGCATAGTTGATGGCAATTAATAATTCCAATTCTTTGGCTTGATGTTGAGCAAACAAAACTTAAAAAATCGGATCTACCGGTGTCGAATCTCTCGATTGGTCCAGAGAAATAGTTTCTCGCCAATGAAGTTAAATTATCGTTTAGAGGCACATAACGCCAATTAGATCTATTATTCGGGCTCCTTCCCTGTCTTGAACTTTCTTGGTCCATGCTGATAGCATATCCACGCACGAACAAATCCACTGCCTGAGATGAAATTTCTTGGAAATTTACTACACATCTAATGTCTTCAAATTGCTGAAAAAAATCAAGAGTTTGCCAAAGCAAGTCTTTATGTTTGATATTGAAAAAAGCGAAACAAAGGTCAGACATTTTATAAAAAAAACTTTATTAGAAAATTGACCGAAAATGATTAAAGTTGATAAAGTTGGAATCCCTGTCGCACATAGAAAACTTCATTCTTTTATGTGGAACAGGGATTCTATTTAGAATTTTCCGCCATGGATAAAGCGCGGTTCATTCATCGTTCATTTGCGGCAAAACATTCACATGAAGGTGATCCGTATTTTATGTGCTTCTTGCCCAGATACCGACATATTTTGATTTTGTTGGCCTCGATCAGCAATGCACGTGGATGTTCCGCCAAAATCTTATCAATTTTTAGTTTGGCCTGAAAAAATTCGGAACAAATAACCATTAATACATGTAAACAATGTATAAAAGCTTGTTTACTCACCATTGCATAGGGATGATATTTACATTGTTTACACTATCTCGATGATGAGATGATCCTCTCCTTCTCCCCATACGGTCCATAAATAGTATTTTCACGTAGAAACGTTTTTAATTTCATTATTTGATCACAATTAAGAAATAGAATTTAACAAGTTAAATGTGTTCAACAAAGAGTATCAAGAGATATCACACAATGTAGAAGGTCCCAGCTGTTTAGGGATCGTCTCTCTCTAGAGATGGTGCTGTGAAGAACCGAGAAGAAAGAGAACTTGATTCTCTTACTTGATAATTATTGATAATGCGATTATTGAGTCCGAGCTTGAGTTGGATACAAAGACCATGCGTTCACTTCTTGATTCCGATTAATCGTATTCCTGATCCGTAAATTTCCTGGATTTCCTGTAGTTTAATTATCTTCTCTACCTCGTACTGCTCTTCACTACTTTTACCCTTTCAATGTCAGAATAGTGTTTGTTCTTGTTTCAAATTCACAGTGAAATTTTATTTTTCTTTGCACAAATAGTAATACTATTAGTGAAGTACTGTATGTACTTTTTGTGGTATTGAAATGGTGCATTGTGGCTTGCCTTTGTGTGTACAACAGCAAATGCTATCGATGCTATTATGTCACTTCGCTTCCTCAAGATATCATCAAAACTAACCTGTTCTGCTTTCGTGTTTTTAACAGAATCATGGAGACAATTTTTATGATGGCTGTGACTCCACAATCCAGCTCAATATCATCACCTCGTAAGCCCATTACCCTCCGATCACCAACTAACATCCGCCGAGCGCTTTACAAAACAAGTTCCAAGAATCAACTGATTAGTGATAAAACGATAAACATGAACATCAATCTGGAGAGTCTGTTTCGTTTTGCAACAAGATCAATGTTACAAAGAAATGGTCAGACCATATCGTTTAACGATGCTGAGACGGCACAATCAGAAGGAACTACTTGCTCAGTAGAACAACCTGCAGCTAGAGTCGATGATGGTGTTGATATGCACGCTTATTTTGAGAAACTCTTTGATAGAATTGAAAATCTCGAAAAATTGATCATTATGAACGCTAAAAACTCAAATGAAGAATGTGGAAAGAATTTCATGTCTGCAAAGAAATCAATTGACGACTTACGTCCATTTATTGTTGAGGTCGTATCCCAGAGAAAAACTAAAGTTACATTTGATGACAAACGCGAAAACTCAGAAGTAACGACGAGCCGCAAACATTTCAAAGGGTATGTAACATTTATAATATTCGAATCAGAGTGCAATGATACATAAGTATTCTTAAAAACAATTAATTACTTTTTAATTTCAGAGAAGATCAACTCGTATTAGTACTCTACTTGACAAAAGTCCTACTTTGACAAGCAATAAGGCCTCACGTGGAGTGATAAAAGAAGACATTGCAGCTAAAGGCGCAGCTTTAGCTCAAATCTGTACTAATATTATTGGCCGTAATCAACTCACCAATGGAATGAATATTCAGAATTCTGAAAATAACTTCATTTGTGATTTTTGTGAGAGAAAATTCAGAACGTTAAATGCCAGGTCTGCTCATTTGAAAGCTCATCGCCGATTGAAAAAACTATTTCTCTCATGATTTCTCTTCGTCATCTTCAGTTTTTTTGGCTCCTTATTCAAAAACTACAAATCGTTATGACTTGATCTTGAAGTTACATTGTTCATCAATCAGTTCACTTTATTTGTGTTTTCATCTTCATTTTTGCCATCGTTTTTCAATCTATTTCATGTTAATGTTAAAATTATAATAAAGGGCGTAAAAGTCAAATAGCCGGTTTTAAATCGCTAATAACTTTTTCGTCCTTTGCTCGAATTTGAAATTTTTTTCATATCCATATTGTTAATTAGTCGAAATTTCTGATTCTGATGATATTTTATAAAATTTTCTGCGGCCTTCCACTCACGAGTTATGGCTCGTAGTCGATACGCAAAGCTTTCATTAAAAATAAGCTTTTTTTGACTTTGAGCCTTTGTTGCACCCTGTAGCATCATTTCTTTTCGTTTAAAGTTACTCAGTCTTCCGAATCTTTGGCTGAAACAAAACAGACATTTCAACATGTACAGGTTTGAGTAAACAATAAAATAATTTCAAAACAATTTTATTCACATGGTATGGGGCTTGGTAAACATTGAATATGTGAAAATTAAAAACGAGGTTTATAAAGCTCGTATAATTTCACTTGAATAAAGTGACATTATACGAGCTTTAAAATGTTTGAAAAACCATCTGAGAATTTATCTGATTGATTGGATTTTTGATAAAAATGATTTAAAAGCGTACACTCGATAATAAAAAAATTAATTTGCACGTAGTTTTGGAGCTTTTTTAGCCTTCGGCCATGAATTGTTAACTTTTGGTTCTGCTTCTTCTCCGCACTGGACACGCTGGTTGCCTTCTACCGTCTTTATCATTCCTTTCATTCATATGTTTAGTTATCGCATATTTATCTCCAGTACGTGTATAAGATTCGCAGTAAGGGCAGGTCCATACTCGGGCTCCACGTTTCGCAACGTTAATTTTTCTGACTTCAGTGCCAATGTCAGCAGTGTCGTCTAGTTCTGTAACCTTAGGATAGGTACCATGCGCAAAAATTTCCAGCATTTCTGGTTTTTCATAATATTGCAAATATTTTACATGTGCGTACAGATATTTATCGACATAAGAATAATGACCGAGTATGGCTGGAAACGCGGCTTTAAGCTCCCCTGTACAAATTTCTATCTTTTCCACGGCCTGTTAAATAAAATAAGCATTCGTTATTAGCTTGTCTTTAGAAAACAGAAAACGAACTTACCTCTTTATTGCCTACTGACTGTTCAGATACTTCGGAATTTTCAGAAATTTGTAATGATTGATCAGAATTGTCAGGAGATTCCGAAGGTGTATTCACATCTTCATTCGATTGTTCTTGAGCGTCACCTCCAATGACAACTTCGGGTACAGATATTTCAAAATTCTCTACATGTCTACTAAGATCAGCCATTTCATTATCAGTTAAGCGTTGTCTAGATTCCGGTTGAGGTGAATTGATTCCGGTTGACCGTGAAGCTGCAGTCATCATCGATGATGGTGGTGGAGGCTCGCTTGTATTTGGCGGAGGAGTAAGTGGTGGCTAAATTGAGAACATAAGTTTAGATACCACATAATTGATTATTTTGAATTATACTCACATTTTCCATCATGACAATATTATTATTATTTGGAAAAATGGGCACAGGAAGACCTTTTCGGCGCGTTTGCATGATTGAACACGCGTTTAAAACACTATATTTAAAGAAGATAAAACACTATATTTAAAGGCGTTAAAAGACTATATTTAAAGTGGTTGCGTTTTTCAAATAGAGCGACATCTTACTTAGACTTGCTTCACTAAAATTTTGAATATTTACACAATAGCATGATGACACTACTGTCATTATGCCGCCACAGAATTAATAATAAAAATCATCACACAACTGTCTATTAAGAATCAAACTGCATAAATTTTAATGAGTCAAATATTTATTTATTTTTGTATGAAATTATGGGTGTATGCATCGATGGTATGGGGTTTGGTAAAATACACAATTGATGCAATGAATCAATGAATAAATTCACATTATTCAGCAGATGAACTAGAGGTAGGTTGCATAGGTAGGGTACATTTAGTGCAGCCAGGCTTACAGTCCTCGTAGATGACTTTAATGGGAACCTTCTTGGCATCTTGCCAAACTCCATCGACTGCTGGTTCGGCCGTCTGGCGCTTGTGACACGCTGGAATGGTTATAGCGTTTGTCGCTGTTGACACTCGCGCGTTGAAATGTCTATCAACTGTACTTTTTGTTGAAAAAAAGTTGAGACAATATGGGCACTTCCAACGGGTTTTATCAGGCCAAGGATGGTAAAATGTGTCCACTGTTGGAACATTTTTCAATTTTGGCTTTATTTTTAGCACTTCTTGATCTACACTAACATGTCGAACGTGCTCATAATGTAAAGTACAAATTGTCTTCATTTTTGAATGTAAAACCATTCAGATTGCAATGAATCCCGGAACAGCATTCAAATTAGCCATTTTGAAAGTACTTTGTAGAGATTCATTTCGATATTGAAGACAAATTGTCTTCATTTTTGAATGTAAAACCATTCAGATTGCAATGAATCCCGGAACAGCATTCAAATTAGCCATTTTGAAAGTACTTTGTAGAGATTCATTTCGATATTGAAGACAAATTGTCTTCATTTTTGAATGTAAAACCATTCAGATTGCAATGAATCCCGGAACAGCATTCAAATTAGCCATTTTGAAAGTACTTTGTAGAGATTCATTTCGATATTGAAGACAAATTGTCTTCATTTTTGAATGTAAAACCATTCAGATTGCAATGAATCCCGGAACAGCATTCAAATTAGCCATTTTGAAAGTACTTTGTAGAGATTCATTTCGATATTGAAGACAAATTGTCTTCATTTTTGAATGTAAAACCATTCAGATTGCAATGAAAACTAGAACGGCTTTCATTTCAATATTTTCCAGATTAAACTTACAGCAGTTAAAATAAAACAAAACATTTTAACTGATTCTCAAAACTTCATATTATTATTAAATTAAAAATTCAATAGATGTCACTAGCTTTTTCGCGCAAAGTCAATAATGAGTGAGATTCATTTCTTCTTTCATCATTTTTTAACTTCAGTTGATTTTTGTTCATCAATCAGTTCACTTTATTTGTGTTTTCATCTTCATTTTTGCCATCGTTTTCAATCTATTTCATGTTAATGGTAAAATTATAATATATGCCAAAGTTTTCATCAATAAAACATTGTGACTCAAATAGAGACCATCGTTTCTATTATATTTTTACCTTAAATTTTTTTGGTTTTCAACACATTCCGTCTTCTGTTTTCATTTTTTCATTCTTTTAAGGTAAGTTCATATTTATCCAACTAATTTATTCAGCCAATTGTGTTAATCTTTTACGTTGTTCATTCTTTTTACACATTTCCTTAGTAACATAATTTGCCATGAATGATTCTAAAATTGAACTTATTGTGATCGACAGTGATGATGATGTGGAATCCTTTGAAAATGTTCAAAAATCATCAATAGAGATGGAAACGCCGAAAGTTGTTTTTGTAAAAGACATGCCAATAAAGAGGAAGACCACGGATGCCTTTTTGAATGTAATCCATTTCATTAAATTGATCTTTAATTTGATAATTAGCATGAATTATTAATGTTCCTTTATTATGGAACACTAATAATTCATGCTAATGAATTGAAAAAGCTATCAAATTGATTCAACAGTTAACCACTACTAACCATTGTATTTCATTGTGGCTTTTTTGCCACGAAGAAATACAATGGTTAGTAGTGGTTATAAATAAATAAATAAAGGAACACTTGAAGAAGCTATCATATTTGATAACTTTTTCAAGCTATTCCAAAGTGCCATCAAAATGCGGAAGATTTTCTTCCTGGAGTGATTAATGAATGATTATGTTTATAATAATCATTAATCAAAAAAATTTTTGATTTCAAAACTACGTCTGATAGACAATAGAGTTGGACGATAACAATAAAAATACCGATAGTTATCGATAAATTAGATAAAACAATATATCGATAACTTTTTTGAGTTATCGATAAACATTAACATATGTGAATAGGTAATTTAACCTCTTAAGGTCACATCCTATGGCCAAATTTCAAGCTGATTTCAAGCTGATTATATAATTGCTTGCCAAAGAAGTAAAATCAAACCCGAAAATTTTGAAATTTTGTTTTTTTTTCGGGGCCATAAAAATGTTTTTTATAAAATGCTTAAATTTTCATTATATTTTTTCGATAACAATAACAATAAATTATCAATAATTTATCGATAAATATCGATAACAATTTATGCAATAACAATATCTATCGATATCTCATTTTTCAGTTATCATCCAACTCTAATAGACAAAATAACCTTTTGCATACTAATCTGACCTAGCTCTTCACAGCTGGTTCGTTGTGGCGCCAAATTGAAACAAGCAATGATTTTGATTTCTATCCTTACAGAATTGTTAGATAAATAGAAGCGAGTCATTGTAACTATTGTATTTCTGTTGTAAATGCATGGAAATACTATTGAACATTGTTAGATGCACACAGAATATAAAAGATTTCTATTAGTTAGTCAAATTTGCTTCAAGTTTGGGGAGTCGATTTCCTGGTTCGTTGTGGCGCCAAATTGTTTTGAACAAAATTATTAATCAAATCTTTTAATATAAATTTAGTTATTTATTTACTTGTATGTCAGTATTTATCAAATATGGTAATTGAAACAAGAAATAGCCTGTTATACTTTTACTCGTGCTTTCTAACTCTTTCGTATTTCTCAATTCAATTGTTACAACAATTGATGATTGTAGCATATATAGTTGATTTAGATGCGACAGCAGATGATTAACTGGATCATCGTGAATATGGGTTGATCGGAAATTTGAGACTTCGTCACAAAACTCATCAACGTCATCAGAAAACTGCATCTTATTTAATATAAGCGCTGTTTTCTGGTTTTGAAACTTAATTGGTGGAAAAAAGTGTGAAATATAAAACACGTGTAAGAGCCCAGCCTCTGTCCTCAGATCGAGACTTTTACGTAATTTTTTTATGTTGAAGTTATTAACACAGAGAAGTTACGAGGTATGTTGAAATTTTGACACAAGCAAATAATTGTTTTACTTATTTTGGGTTTAATTTTCAGATTTGGACATCGCAAGCTTCAAAAAGATGCCTGGTTCATGTTATTTATGTAAAGAAAGGAGGGAACTTCTGAGGAGATTTGTACTTCTTTTACCATTCGCTGAAGATGGTTCTTTAGATGAAAAATTGGTAAGCTATTTTATCATTCATATAGAGTGTTGTGGATGCAAAGGGGAATTTATCTTGTCTAAAATTTTGACGGTAATCACTGATCATAACAAAATATCCGCAAAACCCCTTTACTTACATATAATAACTAATCTGTTTTATCTAATTAGGCTGCCCATATCTTAGATGTCCCTAAAAAACAAATCTCTTACCTGACTAAAGCTTTGAAAAGAAAGGGATTAATTGAAAAGAAACCTGATAATTCAATTCAATGGCTCGGAGCCCGTTGACCAGTATCTACACTAAAACACTGAATTGTAATTCGTTTATTTGGAAAACGACTGTATGCTGAACTCACATTAATGAAATTTTTTTCGTTTAAATCATCAAATTTCACATTATCTAACAAGGGATACATGATCGGTCCTACGACAATATTGAACTTTTTTTGTGGACAATCAATTAGTAACCTTTATCAGTAATATAGGACTATTTAACAAATTACAAGAGTAATCAGCAAAACTGTTACTAGTCACTGAGGGAACAAAAAGGGGTTGAGTGACAAAATTGAATCTCTAACAATAGTTGATATAACCTCTCATTGAATTACAGAAAATTCATGACAATTATTTATAAACATATAATATGACGAGAGAGATAGGATTCACAAGCTTGAAGAATGGATGTATCTTACCTTTCGGATCATTTTTGGGTGGGCTTTTTGATAGCTTTGGCGTTTCAGGTTTTTTTACTGGGTTATCAACCAACTTGACAACATAATATTTTCGCGAGAAATGGAGGTCAACTTTACAAATATGGTTAATGGTGCTAAGAGCGTGTTGAAGATCAGAGAATCCTCTAGCATGAGGATCTAAAATTTGGCCATACTTTTGCTCATAGAGGGTTCGCAGTAAATTCAGGTTGATTCCCTCTTTGCCATGATCTTTTAATAATTCCCTGATGTTAGCCACATCTTCAGCAGAGAGAAAAGGCGCTGTAGCTCGAACATGATTAGGTGGCCCGGGAAGCGGCTTATTACTTGTCAAGCCTGAAGTAGTTTTAGCTTGAACAGTTTTTAGAGGTTGATTTGTGATTTGAACATGACGAATAGGTCTTGGTCGCTGCAATGTTTTTGCACGTCCCCACTCATCCATATCATTTTGTTCGAAACCAGCAGGAAGAACGGGTTGTGAATGAATAGGCTGACGATTGGTGATTGGTCTTCTCTGAGCAGGTGGATTCCAGTAATTTGTTGAAGGCTTTAAGGAATATCGGGATCCACTGTAATAATTATTGTAGCCACCATAACCTCCAAATGTCTTCTTTTTTCTTTTTTTCGTCGCCGTTTTTTGCTGCATGACCATTTCTTGGATGTGAACAGTATCGCCATCAAATTTAGCTCGATACACCGGTTCTCCATAAAGATTTCTCTCCTTGACTAAAATATCAGTCATGGAATCCAAAAAGTCTCTTGGATTTCTGTAGCCAAATTTGGTATAAGGAAGCCAAGTCCCTTCAAGCTCCTTGAAATCCTTCTGAATTGCATCAAGACTGAGACCATGTTTGTAGGGGATAATAATAGACTTTATAACAGTCTTGAATTTGTCCAGTTTTGTTTTCATATCTGGTTCCATGTTGCCTGGTGTACAATCAACAAAATGAACCAAGGAAGTCGGCCAACCACTGAATCTAAATCACAGTCAAAAAAATCACAGTTAAAATAAATTGTCGCTGAGAACTAAGAAATTCACTATTATTAACAAGTGACAACCAAACCGGGGCAAGTGATGAAATTAAATCGAAGAATTTGTGAATTAATGAAGACCTAATCGAGTTAGTTGAAATGTTACCAGATCTAGCTGTGTTGGACGTTAGAGGATGTAGACAAATAACTATCGATGCTACTGATATTAATCGCAATATTCAAATAATTTGGGGTCGGCTAGATGAGCCTTTCGCTATTGATGCCAGTTTTATTAATGATCTGATTAACATCTATTTTAAAAATCAGTTTGAAAATTTACCTGTTTTTTTTTAGATCAGCAAGAGGATGCTGCTGAGTGAATTTCATACTTTGATTTCTATTATTTATCTATTGAAATTTTGATATTTAAAACTTGAAGTACAACCATATTTTGTAAAATTAAATCTAGTGAATATAATTACTCATAATATAAAGTGAAGACTGATTTATTGAATTTCTAATAGAAACATTGGTTTCTATTTATTCCAATTGTTCAGATGAAATGAAGAAAAACAATTTGATTTGATAATGTTATTTGTGTATTTAAAGTAGCCATAATTCAAATCTCGCTCTTCTCGCTTTACAAAATATTGCTAGGTGTCACTTACATAGACATCAGCCATATGGACATTGTTCCTCTCATTTATTGATAGTTTTTATTAAATTGAATTTATTTTTATTAATAAATCGCTTTAACAACTATTACAATCAATAAAGTTTTGATTAAATTTAATGAATATAATAATGATTGCTCCTTATTTCAGTCTGACCATGGAGATAACAGAAGCAACGCCGGTGAGGATGACAGTGGTGACGAAACTACGATACTAGTGACTGAAAGCAACCCACCGATTACAATGGATGATGTGAATGTAAGTCTTGAATTTTGATTGTAAAAATAATCAGAATAATAAAAATTATAATGATCTCATTTCAGTCTGACCATGGAGACAGCATAAACAACGCTGATGAGTATGACAGTGGTAACCAATCACAGGACTCAGAAATCATTAGTGAATCTTCTACCAGTCAAGCCAACTCTTTAACCGATGAGGAAAATATCGAACAAGAAATCATAATTGTAAGTATTCCAAGCTGAAGATAAATGTGTTTTAATCATTTTGAATCTTATTTTCTCTAGGAAAAAGAATGTCTCCTTGCGGCTGAAGTGCATTTCCCCTGCAAAATAATCCATATGGCCGAAAAAGGCAGAAAAGCATATTCGCGCGTTAAATATGATAAATATTATGATACGAGTGAATACTTGGTTTTAAATAACAAAGATTATACTTTACAAAGATTCATTGCGATATTGAAGACAAATTGTCTTCATTTTTGAATGAAAAACCATTCAGATTGCGATGAATCCCGGAACGGCATTCAAATCAGACATTTTGCAAGTACTTTACAAAGATTCATTTCGATATTGAAGACAAATTGTCTTCATTTTTGAATGAAAAAACCATTCAGATTGCAATGAATCCCGGAACGGCATTCAAATTAGCCATTTTGCAAGTACTTTAAAGCGATTCATTTCGATATTGAAGACGAATTGTCTTCATTTTTGAATGAAAAAACCATTCAGATTGCAATGAATCCCGGAACAGCATTCAAATTAGCCATTTTGCAAGTACTTTAAAGAGATTCATTTCGATATTGAAGACAAATTGTCTTCATTTTTGAATGAAAAACCATTCAGATTGCAATGAATCCCGGAACGGCTTTCAAATTAGCCATTTTGCAAGTACTTTATAGAGATTCATTTCGATATTGAAGACAAATTGTCTTCATTTTTGAATGTAAAACCATTCAGATTGCAATGAATCCCGGAACGGCATTCAAATCAGACATTTTGCAAGTACTTTACAAAGATTCATTTCGATATTGAAGACAAATTGTCTTCATTTTTGAATGAAAAAACCATTCAGATTGCAATGAATCCCGGAACGGCATTCAAATTAGCCATTTTGCAAGTACTTTAAAGAGATTCATTTCGATATTGAAGACAAATTGTCTTCATTTTTGAATGAAAAACCATTCAGATTGCAATGAATCCCGGAACAGCATTCAAATTAGCCATTTTGAAAGTACTCCAAAGAGATTCATTTCGATATTGAAGACAAATTGTCTTCATTTTTGAATGCAAAACCATTCAGATTGCAATGAATCCCGGAACGGCTTTCAAATTAGCCATTTTGCAAGTACTTTATAGAGATTCATTTCGATATTGAAGACAAATTGTCTTCATTTTTGAATGCAACACACCATTCAGATTGCAATAAATCCCGGAACAGCATTCAAATTAGCCATTTTGAAAGTACTTCAAAGAGATTCATTTCAATATTGAAGACAAATTGTCTTCATTTTTGAATGAAAAACCATTCAGATTGCAATGAATCCCGGAACGGCATTCAAATTAGCCATTTTGAAAGTACTTTAAAGAGATTCATTTCGATATTGAAGACAAATTGTCTTCATTTTTGAATGTAAAACCATTCAGATTGCAATGAATCCCGGAACGGCATTCAAATCAGACATTTTGCAAGTACTTCAAAGAGATTCATTTCGATATTGAAGACAAATTGTCTTCATTTTTGAATGAAAAACCATTCAGATTGCAATGAATCCCGGAACGGCATTCAAATTAGCCATTTTGCAAGTACTTTAAAGAGATTCATTTCGATATTGAAGACAAATTGTCTTCATTTTTGAATGTAAAACCATTCAGATTGCAATGAATCCCGGAACGGCATTCAAATTAGCCATTTTGCAAGTACTTTAAAGAGATTCATTTCGATATTGAAGACAAATTGTCTTCATTTTTGAATGTAAAACCATTCAGATTGCAATGAATCCCGGAACGGCATTCAAATTAGCCATTTTGAAAGTACTTTAAAGAGCATAAAAGCATAAACAACGCTGATGAGTATGACAGTGGTAACCAATCACAGGACTCAGAAATCATTAGTGAATCTTCTACCAGTCAAGCCAACTCTTTAACCGATGAGGAAAATATCGAACAAGAAATCATAATTGTAAGTATTCCAAGCTGAAGATAAATGTGTTTTAATCATTTTGAATCTTATTTTCTCTAGGAAAAAGAATGTCTCCTTGCGGCTGAAGTGCATTTCCCCTGCAAAATAATCCATATGGCCGAAAAAGGCAGAAAAGCATATTCGCGCGTTAAATATGATAAATATTATGATACGAGTGAATACTTGGTTTTAAATAACAAAGATTATACTTTACGAAGATTCATTGCGATATTGAAGACAAATTGTCTTCATTTTTGAATGAAAAACCATTCAGATTGCAATGAATCCCGGAACGGCATTCAAATTAGCCATTTTGCAAGTACTTTAAAGAGATTCATTTCGATATTGAAGACAAATTGTCTTCATTTTTGAATGTAAAACCATTCAGATTGCAATGAATCCCGGAACGGCATTCAAATCAGACATTTTGCAAGTACTTTACAAAGATTCATTTCGATATTGAAGACAAATTGTCTTCATTTTTGAATGAAAAACCATTCAGATTGCAATGAATCCCGGAACGGCATTCAAATTAGCCATTTTGAAAGTACTTTAAAGAGATTCATTTCGATATTGAAGACAAATTGTCTTCATTTTTGAATGAAAAACCATTCGGATTGCGATGAATCCTGGAACGGCATTCAAATTAGCCATTTTCAAGTACTTTACAAAGATTCATTTCGATATTGAAGACAAATTGTCTTCATTTTTGAATGAAAAAACCATTCAGATTGCAATGAATCCCGGAACGGCATTCAAATCAGACATTTTGCAAGTACTTTACAAAAATTCATTTCGATATTGAAGACAAATTGTCTACATTTTTGAATGAAAAACCATTCAGATTGCAATGAATCCCGGAATAGCATTCAAATTAGCCATTTTGAAAGTACTTTATAGAGATTCATTTCGATATTGAAGACAAATTGTCTTCATTTTTGAATGAAAAACCATTCAGATTGCAATGAATCCCGGAACAGCATTCAAATTAGCCATTTTGAAAGTACTTTACAAAGATTCATTTCGATATTGAAGACAAATTGTCGTCATTTTTGAATGAAAAAACCATTCAGATTGCAATGAATCCCGGAACGGCATTCAAATCAGACATTTTGCAAGTACTTTACAAAGATTCATTTCGATATTGAAGACAAATTGTCTTCATTTTTGAATGAAAAAACCATTCAGATTGCAATGAATCCCGGAACGGCATTCAAATTAGCCATTTTGCAAGTACTTTAAAGAGATTCATTTCGATATTGAAGACAAATTGTCTTCATTTTTGAATGAAAAATCATTCAGATTGCAATGAATCCCGGAACGGCTTTCAAATTAGCCATTTTGCATGTACTTTATAGAGATTCATTTCGATATTGAGCAAAGCGTAGAGACTACCTAGAGTCTAGCTAGCGATATGAGCTCGTACTTTACTAATGACTTTGCCCATCTTCATTTGGTATCATACAATTAAAACCTTACCAACTGGAATCAGGTAAAGAACAAATTTTTGAATTATTTTGAAACATACATCAAAACAAAGAATTGGAATGATTGAAAGTGAACAAAGGGAAAAATAAAAAAATGTTTGCAAAAATCTATTTTAACAAATAATTAGGGTCAACTGTCTAATTAATATATGTTGATTGTACTTTTTGTATTAACCAACAAGACTTGTTACCAAATTTGAGTTAGAGACAATCAAAATTCAATGAACCTTATCTTTAGATCAGATTTTACTTTCATTTCAACTTTAATTAACGTTTGAGGTGAATGCTTGTTTAAAAGTTGCACATTCATTTAAAATTAATATTACAACAAAATCAGTTTAAATGAAAATCACACTTGCGTTGTAATAGCCATTTTCAAAGTTCAATCCAATCATTGAATTAACTAAAGCACTAATACAGTCTTCAATCTTTTAATTAATTTTTCTCATTTATTATGAATTTTGTTTCTTTATTTTTGCCATCAAACACTCTTAATTGGAAATATTTTTAATCCTTAAATTAATCATTATATAAATAAAGAGCCATTGGTTTTGCTTGCTGTTTCGGCTGGGGAATCGTTGGTCAAATGTCAGCTCCTAATTTGCTTGTACTAGTAAGTTATTTACATGATAATGAAAATTAGAATTACAATAATTGATTAAAACTTTAACTATTCAGGCTAACCTCATCGCTCCTTTCATCCCAATCGGACTATGTGGATCGCTATCTATGATTGCTGGAGGATTATCACTTCTGTTTCCAGATTTTTGGCGTAAACCTTTACCAAACACATTATCAGATGTTGAAAATCGTAGTTCACCACAAACAACTATCAGTCGATCCTCGATAAGTGGCTTTAGGCAGATAAAGAGTATCAATTCAAATTATTTGAAGACTTCTTGTGACATTGGTATTTGTGGACCGATTGATCCTAAAACTGAAGCCAAATTGATTATGCAGCAAAATTTGAACCAGGAAAATCCATTGCAGCAACATCAATTTCCACCACCAGACTGTTATTATGAAGATGAACTTGGACTTCCTATTGAGAACCAATTAACTTGTGATAATTACAATTTAAACATGAGACCATCAAATGTAATCAATAGCCAACTAATTAATCCAGATAGTGAAAGAATGAACCCAAGAAGTTCAATGGTGATTAGTGAGGCTCAAAGCTCCCAAATAACCGAGATTGATGATATGTTTGTAGATAATGGTAATTGGCACTTATTTTCACCCTCGTATAACCACCAAAATCAACAGCCAATTAATAATATCAATCATTATCCTGTACAACAACAGAGTCAACAACAACATCAACAGCAACAATTATCATCTAATCATTTGCTTCACAACAGAAATACCATTGAAACGAATAGATCATTCCGAGATCTTCAAATTTTCCCCAATAGTGGAACGCTTAATTGTAACAATGTTATTGGATCAACCATCGATGATGATGAGACTTCAGCCGTAGTTATTATTGAGAATAGTGTTTCCAAAGTTTCAGAAACAAAGCTTTAAATTGTAATTCATTTTCAACTGAATCTATTGAATATCTCTTTAAATCTTCAACTACAACATCGAGGAGCAAATTTAATCAACCAATCTGTGATAATTTTAAATACAATAGCTGAATGACTGTTTGCCTTCAGTTTTATATTTTCTTGTTAAGATTTTTTTCAATTTTGATCGTTTCAATTGTTTTATTAAATAAATGATACATTTTAGTATTGTTAATAATCGGATGAATGCTGATTCAATGAATAATTATAATAGAAAGTTTGACTTAACACAGTATAAGAAGTAGTTTTTGCTAGCTAAATATGATAAATATTGTCTTAACGATACAAATGGACAAAAACGGGAGTAGTGTATAAAAGTCCGCCTTTGGGACAACTTGTCCGCTCTAGGACAGCTTTTTTTTACTCTTTATGTCCGACTCTGGGACAAGAGTGGAAAAGCTAAGTTTAAGCTTTTAAATAACTGTGAAATTAATTGAACAATTTTGAATAAGCTTTTATTAGCTTTTTATGGATAGAATTTTTTTGCAAAATGAACATATTTAGACACAATTTAGATTGAATTTTTTACAAAATGATAAATGATTAGTAAAAAGATTGATCTAGTTTTTATTAGCAGAATTTTCTTCCATTTTTTTCGATGCCCAATCTAGATACTGTTTCTCAAATTCTTCCTTAGGGAATCCGAAATATCTTTGGATTCCACGATTAAAATAAGCACAGTAAGAATCAGGGCATTTAAATCTTGTCGAATTTCTCGATTGATTTCTACCAGTTTATCATACTCTTTAACAAGAACTTCTGCCTCTCTGGCTTGTGTATGTTTAATGTAGACTGCTGGATAAATTTCAGGTTCGTATGCAGTATCATCATAAGAGTCGATTAGTTCACGAATATTGAATGTGTGAGCAGTTATGTTAACTACTTTGTTGAAAATAACACTATTATCCGGGTATAATTCTTGTAAGGTAGAACCGGCTTTGGTCACTTCTTTGAATCCTGTAGCAACAACTTTACCGGAAGCAAAAACTAAGAAAACACCATTCCTTGAGATCACTTGAGCATTGAATTTCTTTTTTCGTTTAGAGTTGTCTATTTCTAATTGTATTGGTCCATCTATTTTCCATAGACTTACAATGTTATCAATCGTGAAATTAGGCGAGTTTGATAACATGTTCACTTGTAGGGTGATAGAATGTACGAATCAGTAAAACAATGATAATAACTAAGATCATTAAGATCCCGACCATGTTCTTATATGTTAGGGCATCCATTTTGTATGAGAGTACCGATAGATGAAGAGTGTCTTATATAGTTACAAAGTAGTCCCAGAGTCATACAAGCTTACCTGAAAATGTTGTCAAAAAATGATAACATTACGTCAAAAAAGCTGTCCCAAAGTTTACAAGATTAAATAAGCTATCACAGATGTCATCAATCACGATAGCTTGAAAAAGCTGTCCCAAAGTTAGTATGATTAGAGTTAAAAAGCTTACGTTATATGGTGTTATATATTGTCCCAGAGTCGGACATCAAAAGGAAAAAAAAGCTGTCCTAGAGCGGACAAGTTGTCCCAAAGGCGGACTTTTATACACTACTAACGGGTATTTATTTCAAATTTAGACGATGCTGTTGTGTAAAGGCATGAAAACTGTATTCATTTGTGTAAAGTTTTCGAGAAAATCCAGTGCAAAGTTCAAACTTCGATCGCTTTTTGCCCAATTATGGAAACAGATTTTTCCGTACAACTTATGTTATTAATAACTTTTGATAAAGAACACAAAAATCGAATTATTTTGAGAGAACGAGCTTTTATTTTTGCGTTAAAGCGATCAGTTCGATTCTCTGTTAACTTAAGAGTTACTGGGCGGAAACTTATAGCCAATGCACAAAAACCCCTGTAACACATCATGAATAAAATAGTTCGTTTCAGTATATCGTCAGTTCTCAAGTTTCTGACCATCAAACTAAGCGCATTGGTCCTTGATATTTCGAAAACAGCATCTCGCGCAATCGCCATGTTTTGATCAAATAATAGATTTTATTATGTGCTATGTAATACAAACTATTAAATGTTTGATAATTATTTTACAATAAAAAGTTGTAGCATTGTATTACGCATATTGATAGACTTTGCTCTTGTTTTATAAAATTAAATGGTTAGGCAAATCTTATGGGGAAAGGCTTTTCATTATCAAATTCACCAGCTGTGGTTTTATTGGGTATTCAGTCATATTATTGCCAATAATAAAATGTAATATTTGATCAAAGAATGGTAATATTGACCAATCCCATTGGAATATTCAGAGTCAAAGTTTTTAGGTTAATGACCAGAACCAAGCGAACTAACAATGAATTAAAAGAGTAGTAGATCAATGAGCTTAACAGTGGTTTTTATGGACAAATAACAAGTTTCCGCTCAGTTACTCTTACGTTCACAAAAAACGGTCGATTTTACTGAGAATCGAACTGATCGCTTTTACGCAAAAACGAAAGCTCTTTCTTTCAAAATAGTTCTATTTTTAGGTTGTTCACTAAAAGTTACATTAGTAACATAAGTTGTACGAAAAAATGTGTTTCCATAATTGTGCCAAAAGCGATCGAAGTTTAAACTTTTCACTCGATTTTCTCAAAAACTGTGAATTACAAAAGCATTGGAATCGCAAAAATGGATTCAGTTAATATGGCCGTACAAACTAACAGAGTCTAAATCAACAAAGAGATTAATTTCGCCCGTTCTTGCGCACTTTTCTTGCTTTATTTGTTCAACTTGTGTCAATTTGTGCAGAAATGTTACAGTTGTGTTAATCTTGGCTTTTTAGTAAATCAAACAAACTTATTTACGGCTAAACTTGAAAACAAAATGCAAAAAGTACCACCAAAGACCCGAACATTTGAGTAAAAAGTTTTAACTCGGTTGGTTAATAGAGACTTATGAACTGAATCCATTTGTATAGTTATAAAGTTTTCGAGATCCACGGTTTTCGAGAAAATCGAGGCCAAAGTTTAAACATCGATCGCTTTTTGTACAATTATTGAAGCAGATTTTTCCATGCGACTTACATTATTAATGTAACTTTTGCTGAAGAACCCAAAAATAGAATTATTTTGAGAGAACGAGCTTTTAATTTTTCCGTGAAACAGATTAGTTCGATTTATAGTTTAACCGATCTATTTCTGTGATTGAAACAGTTAGCAAACTGAAACTTATTATTTGTGCATAAAAATTGTTATCAAATGCTAGTGATTGTCTACTCTTTTCAATTAATTGGTAGTTCTTTTGGTTTTGGTCATTAGCATAAAAAATTTGTCACTAAATATCTCGAGAATGGAATCACTCACATCTATCATTCTTTCATCAAATGCTAGATTTTGTTATGAACAATATACAATAACAGTATATCTAAATACCGAATAAAACATTCCTATAAAGCTATTTCTTTTAATAATCAACATTATTCTTTCGAATAAGATTTGTGTTTGAAAAAGCATAAAATTTTATGAAGCAGGTTCAAAATCTATCAATATAAGAATACGATTCTATCCCATTTTTTGTAGGATTTTGTGTGATTTGATATCTTGTACTACATAGCACATAATCTATTATTTGATCAAATAATGGCGATTTTGGACGTTGTGAATGTTTAAAGCCAATGGCCAAAATGATGAGAAATGTTGATAAATTGGAATAAGTATCAAATTTATGATTTGTACCAACAATTTTCGTGCACAAATAATAAGTTTCAGCGCGCTAACTCGTAAGGCCACAGAATGCATTTGGTCTAACTGAAAATTGAGTTTGATCGGTTTTACAGACATGGAAAGTATTATTTGTCAAAGTAAGATCATTTTCTGGTTGCTCATCAAAAGTTACATCGTTGAAATGAGTTTAATAAAAAAATCTGCTTTCATAGCTGAACAAAAGGCGATCGAATTTTCAAGTTTGACCTCAATTTTTACGAAAAGTATCCATCTGGTAAATTATTTAATAGTAGCAATGGATCTAGTCTTTATTTCCCTACAAATCCACCAAGTCTCAACTCAATGCTTAAATGTTCGAGTCTTTTCAAGTACTTTTTGCATTTCCTTTGCAAGTTTAACCAGAAAGTTGGTTTATTTACCAAGAAATGGGTTGAGATGAGTTTGTTTTGTTGAATAAGTTGTTTACAAGTAATTAACAGCGCAACAATCATGACGCAAATGCGCTAATAGTAATTTATATAGCTGAATTGAATTATTAATTAGTAAAGGATTGCATTGGAAAAGAATGATGACTGTCGATATTACACTTCTCGAAATATCGAGGTTCAAAGTTTTTAGGTTAATGTCCAAAATCAAGAGAACTGTTGACAAATTGCTAAAAGTTTTCAATCCGTAATGTGCACCAACAAATTATAAATACAAGAGATAATTTTAAGTTTGCTAACTGTTTTAATAACAGAAATAGATCGGTTTAACTATAAATCGAACTTATCTGTTTCACGGAAAAATGAAAGCTCTTTCTTTCAAAATAGTTGCATTTTTAGGTTGTTGACCAAAAGTTACATTAGTTACATAAGTTGTACGAAAAAATCTGTTTCCATAATCGTGCAAAAAGCGATCGAAGTTTAAACTTTGCACTCGATTTTCTCAAAAACTGTGAATTACAAAAGCTTTAAAATCGCAAAAATTGATTCAGTTAATATGGCCGATACAAACTAACAGAGTCTAAATTTGAAAGAAGTCAATTTTTACCCGTTTTTGGTCTTGTGTTTCAATTTGTGTATAAATGTTACAACTATGTTACTTGTGTCTTTTTTGTAACAACCTTAGATCTTTTATCAAGCCTGGAAGCTTCGATTATTAGCCACTCTTGGAACTTATCAAAATTTAATTAAGATTCAATCAATTTTGAACGCAAAAATATGGAAAGGCTATTTGGTTTCTGTGTACAATTGATCTAATATCTAATTGATCCAATATTACTAACTGCCAACTCTCAAACTTTAATCTCATTACAGTTCTCATTGCCAAAGAAAGCTGAATCATTTCGATATTTCCTGAAATCACTTTTATTTAACAATTTCTTTGGGATTTTGTTGAATTAAACTAAAGCTTAATCAATCTAACAAAGTCATCGAAATTAATAACAATTGAATCATCTTCTAGAGAATCTTGAATTGAAAAAGTCATTAATTCTTTTGTTCATTGATGATTGTTCATCTAGTTGAGTTTAAGGATTTTGAATGTTTCCAGTAACATTTTATCTGATAGACCTGAATACACCTTCGTTTAGAGAATTTTAAAATTTGTTTCAATTGTGACGCCAATTCAAGTCAAAAATAGTTTATTATATGATTATTTATAAATAATAACTTATGTAATTAAGGTGGGTTGGTTGCATTGTATAAATCAAAATACATACAAGATTGAATCAATTTCAAGACAGAACAAAAGAGCTGATAAAAAAAATCAACAAAATGGAAATGTTTCAGCAGTTTTGATGAATTGAATTCCACGACCGGGCCTTTCTTTGCTATAATAACCCATAATGGATGATGACTTTGGACTAGTATCAATCACTTTACAGGGATTATGGGTTTCCCAAATGTTAAACTGTTTACATTGTACAGTATTGAAATTACACTCAACAATGGAGGCAATGAAAAATTGTCGAGCAGCTATGTGATCACATAGGAAGTTGGTTGCTTTGGTGCACCAAGGTTGCTTATAGCCACCATTTGGATAGAAGTCAACATGACCCATTGGTTCGGGAATACCGAAACGACCGGCTCTAAGGCTACTAATCGGTGAATTTTCATCAAATCCAGAAGAATGAATTACATCAATGAAATCGGCATCGTTTTCATTCAATGTTGTTTCGGTGTCTGTATCACCCAAATGATCACCTGGATCCAGACCTAGCAAAAAAGACAATAACAATAAAATTAGCATTGAAATAATGGCTGAAATGACTCAAAATCAAACAATCTTGAAGCACTCGACTAAACTGTTTCAATTTTGATGATAGGTTTAATCCCTCAAAATCATTAGTTTAATATTTACTTCTTAATTTTGATTTTGTTTGGGTTCAATAAAAGCTGGTCATTTAGGTTAATGTGGGTAATATTGTAGGTAACTTACCAGTGACTCGTCCAATTTTGTTACCAAATAGTTTGTTTCCCCAGGAACAAGCAAAATGAGAAACCTTAGCTCCTAATGAATAACCAATTAGGTGAATGTTTTTAGGGTTAATTGACCGATGGATACGAAGTTTTTCAATGAGCAACGCAACCTGACGTCCGACCAGTTCGGTGTTAGCAATGGCTCTAAGGAAATTACCGATTCTCACAGCTACCCGATAATCAACTATGATTACTGAATCAACATCAGTGAAACGCAAAAGACGCTGCATCATTTCAATATAATCGCTTTCACTTCCACTCTCAGTGTAACCATGAATTATGAAGGCAAGTTTACTTGAGGTCGGAACGGATAAAAGGGTTTCCTCGTCTTCATAGCTTAATTGAATTGGATTTTCTTCCGGTGATTTGTAAAGAAGAAATTTGGTTCTCAAGAAGGATGGCAATTCTGGAAGGAAACAGGTTCGTTTGGAGGCTGATTCACCTGTATTGAAACATCCCAGATTCTTGTAACATATTTCACCTCGATAAAAGCATCCATTGGCAGAAACCTTTTCAATGGCAGACATCATTGAGGCTACAAATGGGTCAAGAGCCGAAAGAAGAAAAGGTGAAGATGAAGTAGAGTTTGATGGTGAAGAGGGTTGAGATGATTTAGATGATGATCCAAGAGTTAAAGCCGAGGTCAAACCAATGCGACTCAGATTTGGATGATTGGCTACTGAGCTAACTGACCGACTAATTGTATCAATTCCTGAGTTAAGAAGAGCACTAAAACCAGACAAAATTGATCCAATGCTTGTTTCCATCGAAATATTCCAATTTTTTGTTCTCAATTTAATATTTGTGCCTATTTATTGAAACAAGGAGAAACAATTAGTATATTGCAAAAATATTGCAATAAAATCAAAGCTATCTACATTAAATATAATAAAAGAAACACAAAAAATACAAGTCTTATTAAGGAATGTATAATTTTGCCGAAACAATCTCTTCATTATTACTTAATTAATAAATTATTATTTTTACTATTGAAAGCTTTGGTTGCAATTGTTGATACAAAAACAAGCTAATTGATGCTAAAATGGTTAACCTTCATGTTTGTGCTTGGCTAGTGGAACTATTGCTACTTTTAGTTGACAGAAGTAATGATTGAAATGTTATTAAGAGGCTACTTGATTAGGTAACACATAACATCGCCAAAAAACGGGTTTACAATCATTAGTTTCTGGCAAGATTCCCAATGAGCAAATTGTAAATAATTAAAATCCTGGATCATGATTATTATGATTATGATGATGACCTGCTTACAAAGCAGTGTACATTATACAGGACGATCCAACAACTTTAGCATTTGTCGACACGAATAACTCATCAAGTGTGCAAGTTACGAAACGCTGAGAAGAGACCAGCTCTTGAGAAGATTCAATTCAAAGCCTATTCCAGACATTTTATGAAAATTCATCTGATTTAGTTTCCATTGCATGCTATTAAATTAATAAGCTCAAATTAAACCTTTTCAAGTTTCAATATTTTTAAATATGAAATGACTTAAACAGCTTTTTGTGCACCAATTTTTGTAAACAACTTTGAATACCGGCAAAACCCACATTTTCAATTGGTTAAAGCCCTTCGGAACTGATGACAGGAAGAAAAGCAATCGGAAGAGACTAAAAATAAATGATAAAGTAGTCTCTCGTTGGCTATCAGCTATTCAATTGTTCAGTTGAAAGTTTGTTTACAGCTTGTTATTGTTAATAATTTGGGCTATTAACATTGTTGAAATGGTAAACATTGCTTTTATTGAAAAGTGTACAATGAAAATTATTACAACAATATAGACTGGATTGAAACAGATACATTACCAAGAGATCATCTTGTTTATTCTGATGCAATTTACGGCAAATGTTTCTATTTGATGTTTCTATTCAAATACATCTTCACAATTCAAACAAACAATACATTTTGATTTCCTTGTTACTATTTCACACTGAACATTGGAAAGATTAAGGAGAAGACAATTTGACTTTGTTTTCACCTTATTTAACATTTTAATTTCAAATCCATTCATGTCTATGATGAAACCTTTGACAATTATTATACCTTCAACTGTGAAAGAGTTTTACTATGAACTCTTTACAATCAAAATTGAATCTCTAAATGACTTACCTGTGCATGGTTTAAACAGAATCACTAAGGTAAAGAAAAGACTTGCTGATGCAACCAGAGTTAAACTTCTAGATGGAATCATTTTGATTTGTTGCTCAGTTGATCGACTTTGGTTTCCGAGCACTAATGTTTTGATGAAATTGGGCGAATCGGTCGAGGTGGAATTTCAATGAATCACGATGAAATTTTTGCAATATGGTGGAGTAAAAACTAAGCCCAGATGAAAAGAGATGCTGGTAAAAGGTGGGTAACCATTTTAAGAGTGATGTTGTTACTGTTTGTCTGTCCAAGAAAAAAATCTTGATCAAGTTATACAACAAACATTAACTGTATCATTGCCATCAAAACAAGATGTTAAAGTGGTTGGACAACTTTTTCTTTCCAAATTTTTGCCCATCTAATAGTCATCCTCTCTGCCTTTTACATCAGCCTGATCATCACTGTTGACATTTCCTATTCCGCTTATGAGAGCCATTCAATGAACTGCTTGGTGACTTTTCCCTTCCCACATTTTTTTCTTGTATTGACCCTTGAAAAGGCACATAATCATTAAGTCAATTCACATTGAAAAAGAGCTCAAAAGCAAAATTACTAAAGTTAACAGTCTGTCAAAATGGAAAAATTCAATAGTTTTATGGATTGAATATCATTTAATCATTATTTCATTTCATTCATATCATTCATTTTGAGTAATACACCAAGTCTGAGTTAAATGCTTTGTTAAAAATCATCTCTCATTTTATTAATTGTTATAAAATGATCTAGTTAAATCACAAAAGTCTTAAAAATGTTAATGTTGAACTGCAAATGATTTTATTGACAATTCATCGTTATTTTCAACTCGACTAAGACTAAACATTAAATCAATTGCCAGTCGAGCTTGTGTTAACCCTCGAATTAATGTTCAAAATAAATAATCAGTGGGTAAACGAATTTCCATCTTTAAATTTTTTCAATTTGATAGTCAATATTTTTACGGACTTTTCCACTACAGCTTGACTGTGTTATCACAGTCAAGCTGTAGTGGTCGTAGATGTCTTATGACAAAAAAAAACGATCATCTACAAAATCAATCAATGAAAATAAAAGTTATATGGATTTTTCATTTGTCGTTCAATAAATTGAACTACGAAAACAATCTTTAATCACGAAAAGGCATAATTAATCGACAAATGGCGAGTTATAACTTTGAAAATATACAAATATGCTTTTATTTGTTCTTCAGATTCAGCTCACTCTGGTCTGTTTTATCAGGTCAAATTTACATTTAATTTAAATGTTTGTATATTTAAATAGCTTTAAAAGATATATACAACTTCATTGATTGTATTTGGACTATTGAATTCGCCATCCGTGCCGCGATGATTAGCCTCAAACCAGAAAAATTTCATGCCGTTGGTTATGATTTTTAGGCTTTTAAGGAAGACGAAATAAATTCATAGTTTTTCATTTTACAATATACACCCAACTATCAAACAGTTGGCAAGATTTCTCTAGACATCAGGTAGCTTGATTTCCTTTTTTTTCATCGGCCCGATGGTAAAATATATGCTTTTATTTACTTTGAAGACAAATTTGTTGTTTCCTGATTAAATTATAAGTCGATATTGATTATTTTTACCAAGCACACTACATAAGCCGTATAAATGGTAAAATGCGCTCAGAGATGCTTTCATTTTAACGAATCCTCACAATAGATTCAATCACACTCCTTTTTTGTCAACATGAGTCATGAACAGCTGAATAATGGTTAGTATTGGGAACAGATGATGCGAAAAGCGTTGAAAGTCGTGGTTTAAATTTCAGGTTCACTGCTAGTATGTCCATCAGTACTATCTGTAGTCCCATAAGTTGGTTCTCTACAATGAACTATCTGTTTCTGTCTGGAATACTCGGGATCCCATGTTTGTAGCCTAGCTGAAGCAAACAGTACAAAAGCTAACCCACCCAGAGCATATATACCCGCTGTCAAATAGAACACTTTGGACCAGTTTTTCAATGTTTCATCTTCCCCAACAAACTCTTTCACAGCACTTTGGATTAAAACACCAGGCATATTGCTGAAGCAATTTGTGATTCCCATAAGAGTTCCAGCAAAAGTTGGTGCCATTTCAACATGAACGATTGAAGATCCTGCAAGAGTAGCTGCTCCTAATGAAATAGCCACAATGAACAGGACAACTACCTTAACACGATCGGTACCCAGTGAAGGAATAATAATGAAACAAATAGCTGGACCAAAAGCACCTAAATTCAAAGAAAAAAAACAAAAGTTGAATATAATAAAAGTCAAAGTTCAATAGATCCTTAGCAACTCTTTTAAATAATTTTAAATAAGCGATAAAATATTTCCAAAAATATATCAGTGTATCAAAATCCTTTGAATTAGGGCAGATAAGAAACTGATAACTCTTTCAAACGAAAACTAACCAATTGCGGTGAAAAATTTTCGCAAACAGGTGATGCTGAATCTACCAGATCTACGTATTCTGTCACAGATAACGCCAAATAACATGGAACAAATAGCCGCAGATAAATGTGGCAAACTGGAAAGTAAACCATTCTGTAAATACAAAAAAGGATTCTATCAGCAACTTATATCCATTAATATTTGATAAAAGTGTGTACACAGCACGAAACAATAAGTCGTTTCGATCTGCTCTAAAATTACCGATTCAATCTTCATATTTAAGATTTCAGCTAAATAGGTTGGCTCCTGAGTAGCAACCACGTAAAGTCCCCATGTGTAGGAAAATTGACTGACAATAGCCGCAAATAATGGTAATGAAGTCAATAAATCCTCGATTGGAAGCGGAGGTGCCTGCATTAAAAAAAGAAAAAAACGATTAGTATTTACAGAATAATTAAATGATTTCAGAAAATAGAAAGCAAAATATTATAATCATTATAATCTACTGGAGATAAAAATATTCCTATGGGAAGTAAACATTGAAAATAAAAACGATAATGAAACAAGATATTATCAAATCTAATGATTAAACGAGCGAAGTCTGTTTTGCAATTATTTATGAATCGCTATCATGGTTAGATTACTCGTAGCATCGTTTATTCAAGCATCAAAACATTTTTAAAATATAATAACAAAGAAAGAAGATTAAATTACTATTAATCACTTATTAATAAAGATATTGACACAATGGTAAAATAATATATTGGAAATAATAAAAATTATTAATTTCCTGAGAACTAATCCATAGTTTGGTTATTGTGAGACTACATAGAGACATCAACTAAACCGTGATTAAGATTAACAATTAAAGGAAATGTCGAGGATGTTTACATTTCCTGATTTCATCTAAATTGGGAAAAAAGTCATTCAATTACAATGACAATTGAATTAATGATAACATTAAATTATCCTTTTCACAACACAAAAAATTTAAGTTGATTATCAAAAAGAAAGAGTATTCATTTTCAGATCAATTATCAGATTCTCATAAAGAAATCATTGATCTTTATTGATCAATATTTCTTTTACGTTTACAGAGCAATAAACCAAAAGGCATCTCAAGAACAGAACCAAAAAAATCATCTGTTTTATATTAAAAAAAATGGTTCATCTTTATTACATTTTTTAGTCCTTAATCAACGGAAAATATTGAATTGCACGATTACACTATAACAATAAACCAGTTTTAAGCAGGTAAAATACATTCACTTCCTGACATTTGTTCACAAATCAAGAAATCATTATTTAAACTTGAATTTCCCATGTCAATGGATGAAACAAATGATACATTTAATGATCTTGAAATATTCAAGGGTAATGCAATAGCAAAATCAAAATTTTAAATAATTAAGTGGAAATCATCAAACTACAAGCTGCTATCAATATCTATAAGTTAATTCATGAAAAACACAATTTATAATGAATTTACGCTGTTAATCTAGTGATAAATCAATAGAAACCCATGAATTGTGATAGTAACATGATTAAACCAGGGTAAACCTAATTGATTAGCTCTTCTTGTTTGAAGAGTATCAATGAATAATGATAATTAAAATTATTGGACTGTTATATAGATTGTAAAATTGATTGGGATAAAAAATTAAACAACCAATTTCAATGAACACTTTAAGAGTGTAAAATGTGTTGATTTGAGATGGATAATTGACTGGATTTAGAGCCAATTACAGTTATATATACATGTAATGGTGACAATTGAACGGTTGCTTTGTTCGGATAATGTGAAAGTCATGAACAGTGAAAAGTAGATAACCAAGAAAATGTTTAAAAAGATTGACAATTCAAGTGTTTGTCCAGTTTATCATGAATCACCTTTTTCAACATTGTGAATACGATCACTTTCTCAGGTAACTATAATGGAAATCAACTATCGGTTACCATTTTGATGGTTTTGATTAAACTTAAATTTTTTAGCTTGAGATACCCATTTGATTCAACTTTTCAGATTTATGAAGGTTAGTTTAAACTGTCAGTTAAGTCAAAGTAAACAATAGAGATATTTGTGAAGAATCATCTGAATTATTGAAGTAATTCAATAGATTATCTTATTAGTTCAGATTGTTTAATGATGATGCATTCAACTCTGGCTAAATATTTCGATTCTACAGTTTTACAAAAATCATCAGCTAACGAGATAACAAAAGAGGAACAAATAGAACTTTCTTCTCAATCAGATTTTACCAGGCAATCAATTAATTAAATGGGTCAGGTAACTGAGCTAAGTAGACAGCTTAGCCTTCGAGCGGACCATTTTTTTGTGTGCTTTCACTTTTCTGGCAATAATTGTTGATGTTTTGTGAATTTAAACAAAAAAAGATTAAGAGTTTGCACATATAGAACAATAAAATTACTGTAATAATAGCAAATAGAAAAGGGTTGACGTAAATGATCAAAAATCTGGATTTAAAATGGGATGAGAAGTACGAAAAATGAGAAAATTTAAAAATATAATGGATAAATGGAATCAGTTATTTGTAAAAAATCTTTCAATTGCACTTTTTTCAATCACTCAATCATTTACTGAATATTTTAAATTGATAAATATTTACCTTTGAATCTTTAGTTTTAGCTCGTCCCAAATTAATTAAGGCAACTTCTCGTTCATTGATCCAAGGATGATCTTCAGGAGATTCATAGACTAGAGTTAACCATAAAATATACCAAATAACACCTGAAGCCCCAAGGATATAATAGATAGCTGGCCAGCCACCCAGAAAATCAGTTCCTGAAAGATAGCCAGCTAATGTACCAGAAAATACTATTCCAATAGGTCCACCAGAGTAGATAAATGAGCCAACAATAGACCGTTCTTTGATAGGAGCCCAGCGTGCATACATTGAATGCATTGCTGGAAAGGTAACACCGAGACAAAGTCCTTGGAAAAGACGAACAATGAATGCTGCCGTAACTGACCATCGAGCAGCAAAAGGAAAAGCGAATGACAACATTGAAGCAGTAAAAACACCGGTTCCAAAAATATGTTTAGATCCAAAAATTTCTGCGATTCTACCTGCAGGTATCTGAGATGCTGTATATCCGTAAAAGAAGGCTTGAAGCACTGTGTTACGCGTGTCATGAGACCAATTGAGCTTATTACTGTTTGTATCATTTGAACTGGACATCAGGGTTGTTTTAAGGCCACTGGAAGAGGTGTTATTTGTCTCTGGATCAGACATGGCAACAATAGTTACACTAAGAATGTTTTTGATCCCATGGTTGAGTATAAAACCATAAAAGGAAATGGCAACAAACACGAAACGCCATTTTATTTTCGAGTTCGATCTGTTAGCCATATTATGGAAACGATTGAGTTAAGTTTATGATCTAAAATTATATTTGTCCAAAAATAGGTATGTTGAGAGACTAGATTGTAAAATATGACAACCTAAATCTAGCGGACAGATCAGAGTGTAAAATGAAACCAATTTTACATTTGGCGATGAAATAAATCAAATGAATTCCAATTATTATACACTTTAAACACAAGTCCACAGTTGAATCAAAACAGGTGAATGTGAAATAGGAAAAACTTGATCAAAAATTAAATTTGGCAATCAAATAACGGAGACAATAGAGCAATGGAGAGTAAATTCAACAACCAAAACAAAGGCAACTTTCGGTTATGCGTCTGGTGTATAGTGGCTTCAATTTTGGTTCCTTGTAAGCATAGATGATACAGATGTAAAAATAAAATCGCAATACAATAACAGTGTAGTTTCCTGACAGGAGGGTACTTTGTGATGATGATGTTGAAATTCACTCCTTCAATAAAATTGTAATAGATGAAAATGATAAATAAAAATACAAGTAAACCAATGGATGAAATAAGTGAGTTAAGGTTTATATGCGATGTGAGTGAGTTGTGGTATTTTCATAATCTTTGTCTCTCTCTCTTTTTCATTGTCAAATGTTTTAACGTTTTACCAATATGTTGATTGACTTAAATCGCACAGTAGTAGATGAAACACATTTAATGGGCAAATACATTTAAATTAAATCGATATCGAGTCTTTCTGACAACACAACGTGACACATATGACAAGACAATTAAAAGTTGGTAACCTTAAAAGGTAATCAAACCATAAGAAGAGAGAATCAAGTTGACGATTTGATGATATTGGTAGTGATAATGTTGAAATGATATAATGATGAATTCAGTGAGTAAAGGGACAAAATAGACAAAAGAGAAGTAAACCAAAATTATAAGACATTAAGAAAGGGTATAGATAAAGTCCCATCAAGCTTGAGAACAAAAGGAAAACATGAAGAAAGTTGAGTCTGAGTGAAACATATGATATCTATTAAATACGATCATGAATCAGTATCTGAGAAAACAAGTTAACAATCTCAAGCAATTCAAGGAAAATCACTTTTCTTACTCTTACTACACACTAACTTCAATGAGGTTCAAGAGCAGCATTATTGAAGGTAAACTCAACAAGCAAGCAGATTTTAGAGGGAGGTTTTAAAGGAATATAGAAACACCCACAAAATTTGAGGGGTTGAATTTTAATTTAACTTTCGCCTTACAGTCAACCTAAAAGGTTTTGTAGCACAATCTTTTTACATTTCAATACAATGAAGATTTCACCAAAAACTCATTAATTATATCATTTGTGAATCGGATGGTTTTCTCAATGTTTTTATATTATTAAACGTTTACTTTTTAGGTTATCTGAGTTGATCGAAAATTGGTTGATACAGGAATTAATGAAGATCTATGGATTGAGAGGAGTACTTTTCCATTAAAATACACGAAGATTGAGTTCCAAACATTTTTTGTATCTTACAAACTGAAGTCACTGATCGAACATTATAACCTGCATCCCCGTTGACTAAATTTCGACGAAAGACCATTGAAGAGAGCATTCTTGCTTCACAACTTAAATCGGAGCGCTCGGTTTATACTTCTGGTCACTGGAACTTAAATATTGAGCGAGTTACTTGAACGATACAAGAAGACGAAACATTGATTTTTGATTGCTTTTAGTTTATCTCTAGTTTGCTAACCGAAAGTTCTTGAGAGAACTAATTGTTCATAAAACATATCAAATTTTATTCGGATGACTTACCTGTGGTTATTTCTTTTCAAATAAAAATCATAACAAATTATGTGACAGTTTATTATCAAAAAATAATATCATTTAATCAATTGTGTTTTATAATTAGATGTTTTGTTATGATCAAATGGACTGTACCGCATTAACAATTTATAATGTGTAGCTATTTTCATAAGTATTCATCGATGTAGAATCGAAAAGAATGACTTTTATTTATGGACTTGAAGAGATTTTAGTATAAAAATATTGATAACCATTAGCTAAATCCAGTTTCTTGATAACAGGAATAAAGACAACGAATAGAATCACCGAAAACCCAATTGATTTTGGTTAGCTGAATAAAATTCAATCAGTAAAAATATCAGACAACTACAACAATCATAACTATTTGCAGAATATTACAAGATCAACTGAACCAGGAATAGTCCATATTGTCGACTATGCTTTGATGCAATCAGATCAATCAAAATAGGACTGTTTTCCAGTTTAGAATTTCTCAATGATTTGTTGGATGATAATTCTGTATGATCATATATTACTCGCCAGAGTAGATAAAGTACAATCTCTCAATGGATTTTCGCTTGCTTGTATGCATATTAAGCCTTTCGAGCCTTCCACTCTACTGTTCAAATTTGTTTTAGCATCGAGATAAGTTGTGGTACCCAAATAATTACAGGGCGAATAATGAAAGCCACAATCAGGAAATAAGCTGGCTGTGTAAATAACTAGACAGTAAAAATGTGAACAGCTAGGAGTACCCAAACAACCGGGTTGCTCGATATACGAATAAGGCAAATTGACTAAATACTTTGTGTTACCAGTTGCATTGAAGGAACCGAAACGAAGAGTTAAGGCCTGTAACTCTGTTATTAAGGGAATCTCAAAATTGAAAGTACATTGGACCATATCAACAGCTTTAGCCAGACCAGGTTTTAACTGTTTATCCGCAAAGTTACTTGAGAAGTAAAATGGCGGTCCTGATGGGTCTAAGCCTGCAAAAAAGTTAAAAATTTTTATTAATTATCAGATGAAAGAAAATAATTCCAACAGTTCTTAGGTATTGATTGCTATTCAGCTTATTATGCTATGAATATAATTATTTACCAACTAAATGACCCAGAGTAATGTCGTATCTTTCTTTAAGCCAAGTGGATATAAAATATAACATGTTACCACCAGCTGAAAAGCCAACGACTCTAATACCATCTGGATCAATACAAGGAGAATTTTTATCAATGACTAGTTTTTTAGCAATTAGATTAGCAGTTACACGACCCACAACTTGTACATCAGCATGCATGACAAAAAAATTTGCCGCAGGAATAGGAAAACCAAAGGCAACCACTGGATCAGCTGGATATCTCCAATCAACAAGAATTACATGGTCAAAAGTTTTGAGCAACACAACGGCGGGAAGAAGGTAAAGTTGATCAGTAGATTGTGATAGATAACCATGGATTACAAAGGCAACCTTTTCTCCACATTTAATACGCGATAAATCCTGGGTTAACCGAGTTGGAGATGATCGAGAGAGCAGATAGAATTGGATTCCCATATTGTCCGGAGGCTCTGGACAGACCGAGTAAAAAGGTAAACTGAAGTAACGCGACAGATCCCATGGAGGGAAACATCCTATATCTGCTTCAGGGTAACACACTTCTTCTAAACACGGAATAAACACTCTTGGATTAAACACCTGGTCAAGTGTCAAGGGCTGATTGAAGACAGGCCTAACAAGAGTCAATATGATTCCAATAAGAGTTACAAGTTTTCTTTTTGTCAAAATTTGACCCGCGAGAAACAAAAATGACAATTGACTAGACATGTTAGTGATTTGAAGCAACTCAGTTGATTGATCATAATTTCCAATGAATTTTTCTTCAAGCCAAGATTATCGAAATCAGCATAAGTAATTTAAGTTATGCATTAATAATTATTACCATTACTCAATCAAAGGACCCTTATTGAATATATTAATATTTAAATCAGACTATGATTGAATAAACTCGAAACCTGGGTAATTTGACTTATTTAGATAACGAATAGCAAAGATTTTAGTGTAAGATTATGATAATTAGAGCTTATTACTGTTCCAATTAGTTACACTTGTATGAACTTTTATTGAGGATGAACTGGAAAGATCATCAGAAATGTATCATAATATGTTATCATTTGCCTTTATCTACTAAATATTAAAATAATACCAAAATATTCACCGATTGAAGAGTCCTGCTTAATCATGTTTATTTTGATCTTACATGTGTATTTGTGTCTTTCATGTCTTTACTATCGTTTTGATAGTGAAAAAAGGATGCTAAAGTCCAATGTAAATGCAGTGGAATTTTTTCGCATCAGGAAATGAGAGCTAAAATAATAATATATCTCAATTGAAGTAAATTAGACTATTCAATAAGTTTAATCTTAAGTAATACAAAAATAAAAGCTAATCATCGATTTGTATCAGCCTGATTGACTTGAATAGTTTATATAGTCAAGTATTAATAAAATATCTACTGGTACTACTGCTTTGGGATCTTATCAAAGTCACAAACAAATTAATTATTAAGCATCTTTTTTAGCCGTCTCATTATATTTAATAAGACATGATTAAATTTGAATTACGATTTCTTTAATACTGCGCTGTATTTTCACTAGAAAGGTTATCAATGCTCTATTAGCATTTGGTCGGATTGTATTAGGGGCTGTCAGCTTGATATTCAATGTATTCATTATTTTTATTTTTTGATAAAAAAATATAAAATATTTTTAATTAATAAAGTTTAAATTTTCTTTGTTCCGTAAATAAATATAAAATATAAAATTTATATAATTTTGGTAAATGTTACATCTGAATGCAAACCGTAATGTAAAGATGGGCCCTCAACCTGGTAGATTCTGATTTTTATAAACCCGCGTTTTGTTTTTCTTAACTTATATAGTATACTTTTATTTGAAATAATCATGGTTCAATGTGTAAACGATAAAGACACTGAAGATTCCAAAAATATGTCAGATGAAGACAGTGACGAGGATGATGCTGATTATCAGGATGAAGGGATGGACGATAATGAAACTGATGACAGTGATGACAGTGATAGTGATGATGCTGGTGATGACGATGATTCAAGTAGCGACGATGATGAAGACGATGTCTCTGATGAAAAAAAGTTGGAGGAAGCTAAGGCAATCCAAGATTACCTTCTTGACAACCCATTTGATTATGATCAGCATCTAAAACTCATTGAAATTTCCGGAGAGATCGGTGATTTACACATGATTAATAAAGCTCGAGAAAACATGTCATCTATATTTCCATTAACACCTACTCTTTGGCTTGATTGGATTTCGACAGAGAAAAAGCTGGCAACAGATGAGGAAGATTATCAGCGCGTTATTGAGCTTTTTGAAAGAGCCTTAAAAGATTATGTTTCTGTCAAATTATGGCTGGAGTATATCTATTTTGTTGTAATGATTCCCGGTGAAACGAGCCATGTTTTTTCAGTACGCAAAATTTGCGAAAGAGCTATAAATTCAGTTGGACTGCATGTAACCGAAGGGTCATCCGTGTGGATTGCTTACAGAACCTTCGAGTCCGGAATAATCGAACTAATCGATCAAAAAGAATTAGTTAATCAATACAAAAAGATTTTTGACCTGTACAAAAGACAATTAGCCATCCCGTTGATAGGTATGGAAGAGACCAAACAAGAGTTTCACGTTTGGTACGAAAAAGCAAAAACTCAATGCCCAGGCTTGGATGTTGATCCAGAATCAATAAACTATGGCTACGAACAAGCTTCATTGTTGTTGAAAAAACTCGATGAATTTGAGCAAGAAATAATTTCATCAGATCCACCGCATTATGAAGCTTATTTAAAATACATCGAGTACGAACAAGCGAATGGATCTCCACCACGTGTACAATGTATCTATGAGCGAGCTTTGATCGAAAATTGTCTACAACCAAAGTTATGGATTGATTACGCTCAATATTTGGATAAAAAAGTTCAGGATTTAGATTTGATAAAACCAATTTACGAAAGAGCTGTTCGCAACTGTCCTTGGACTGTAAATATTTGGGTAAACTATCTCCGTTCTTTGGAAAGGAACAAAGCTGACCACGAAACAATTAAAAGTGTATTTGAAAGATCCTTAGAAACGACTTTTCAAAGTAGTAGTAACTATCTTGACTTGTGGTTGACGTATCTTGATTATCTGAGGAGACGGACTGATTGGAATGACAAAAATCAAATAGAACAGTTGAGAAAGAACTTTGCTGCCGCAGTTGAAAGTCTCACCAAAATTGGTGGTGATGATTCCTGTTCTATCCCTCTCTACATGGCAAAGATTGAAGCCAAGTATATTAAAAATATGGGAGAAGCGAGAAGAATTTGGAATGAACTTTTTCAATCAAGAAAAGATCTCACAGCAATCGATTCAACATGGATCGAATATGCCAATTTTGAAAAGCTTTATGGAGATGATGCTCATTTCAAAAAAGCTCTCATTAGAGGACTTAACTCTAATGTGAATTACCCAGAAACTCTCGGGGCTCTTTTGATAAAGCATATTCGGGAAGAGAGCGTGTCGATTGCTGAGTTTGATGAAATTATGGAACAATATGAAAAGGCTATGACCAAAGTAACAAAAAAGCGAGAGGAATTAACCAAAAAGATGGAAGAAGAAAAATCAGCAAAGTCGAAACTAAAGACCGGTAAATTTGATAAAAGCAAAGGATCAGCTTCACAAAATGTGATCGAGGGTGAATTCAAAATTCCTGAGCCACCTGGTAAATCAAGTAATGAAGAATATAAAAACAAATTTAAAAAGTCGGCTAATGCAGTCAAAGATGAAAAAGTATTGGCTGAAATGCAGCGACAAGCTAGTTATAAAGAGAAAGGAGATGACGAACGAAAATTGAACACTATTGTTGTCAAGAATTTAGCTTATTCCGTTTATGAAGATAAGCTTAGAGAAAATTTTTCCAAATTTGGTGAAATAGTTGACATTCGATTGGTCCGTAATTACAAAGGGCAATCTGCTGGTTATGGTTTTATTGAATTTGCAGAAATCAAATCAGTTAAAGAAGCTTTAAAGCATGATCGTCTTAAAATTGATGGCCGAGAATGCTACATCGATGAAATGGGTAAAAAGTATAATTTCAAATTCAGCCTATCAAGAGAAAACAATAAATTGTTTGTCAGCAATTTAGACAAGCGTGTTACAAATGAACAACTCACTAGTGTATTCGAGAAATATGGTAACCTTAAGGACGTTCGAATCGCAACCCTTCGTAATGGTAAATCAAAGGGTTATGCTTACATTGAATACAAGAGTGAAGTAGAAGCCAATGATGCTCTTAAAGCAAATGGAATGTTGGTTCTCGATAAGACAATAAAAGTTCAAATTAGTGATCCATCAGCCAAGAAGACTGATAAAGTTCTTGGCTCTGGATTGATGCAACATTCAGCATCAAATATTTCAGCCAAGCGACGAATAAATGTTCCGCTGATTCCCCTTTCTGTCCGAAAAAAGCTAAAGGTAGAAGAATCTGACTTATCTCCGACTGCATCGACATCCACTTCTTCATCACTGTCTCAAAGTAACAGTAATGCCCAAAAGGATGCAATGGATACTTCATTGCCCTCTACTTCAAAAGTTTGAACTGTAAATTTTTCTTGTTCCTCATTATTTCTTTTTAAAGAAACAATTATGAAAACTAAAAACAAGTCCATACTAATAATTTATAAATTATTAAAATTATATTTTATTTCTATTTGTATCAATGTTGAACGATTTCTAAACGTTATAATCTTTCTTTAGACAAACCGAGAGCAGTAATCGCGAATCGACAACTGCGACCAATTTCAACGGCTAAAGCACTGAGAAATGATGGATTTTCAACAAAAAATTGAACATTTCAGAAAAGAGCAACTTTAGAATTGAAATCTGTGGTTATGAGAAGATGAAGCTATTGCCACCAGATGTCAGTTTGTGCATTCAGTTTGTTTTCGTTTTCAATGTTATTGAATTAATAAATTTATTGCTTAACAAATTGTAATCATGTCTCAACCATCGGTCAGAATTTTAAAATCTTTCAATAAATTCTCCGTCATTAACCGAGGCTTTCACAGATCATTACCCCTTTTTGAACAACCAAATATCCGATGGATTGCTGGCTCTAATAAAGCGCCTAATTATAGAAAGTTTGATATGACCAAGAAGGAAGAAGGTAAGATGCAAATTTCAATGTCTTGATTGAGGCTGATTTTAATTTCTTTTTCTTTTCTTTTTCATCATTTGATGAATTTTTATTCAAAACATATCTCAGAGCTGGAACCTGAATATATTAAAAATGATACTTATAGATACAGACTTCTCTTGGCTGTGGTTTTCTTCTACATGAGTAAATCATACTGGAGGTTTTCTGATTTTAAATTTATCAGAACTGAGGTGGAACTGGCCGACTTCCTTCAAGCAGAAAATGCTCGTTTGAATCAACAATGAGTGAATATCTTTAGTCGTTTCATTGCAAAAAGATAAATTAAAGGAATATTATAAAATCTATTTGCTCTTCAATGTTAAAAAAATAGGATCAATCCACTTTAAATTGAATGTATAAAAACGTCAAATTACTATCAAATAAATGAATTTTAGCTGCTATGAATTTCTGTGGACATATTATCATTATTAAATCATTAAAGAGTTTGAAAAAAATTGGGAAAAATTTTAATCTTGAGTTATCCTAAATATTCACAAGAGTGAAATGCGTTCCAAATAATTTCCAGCAGAATATCTGTATTGGCTCGAGGAGTCATGGGTAAAAAATTTAGTACAATAGGTAAATTTGATCTGCTTTTCAAGACGATTTGTCTTAAACATTATGACTTTCAGAATGAAAGTCGATTGAAATGCCAATTGAATTGTTTGTTACCGCACGCGCTAGAGGGCGACTTATTAGATTTATGCAACATTCAAAATTTTATTTCTTATTCAACAATTTGTATGTTTTTTTAATAACTTGTATTTTTGTTTATTCTCAATTCTTAATTAAGATTTCTTCAGGTGAGTTCTATATCTGTTACTTGTTTCGTCAAATATTGTTAAATAAATGATATTGATTGAAAACTGATTCCTTCTAGATTATCGCTAGCAAAATGTCTCATTCAAAATCAGCTGACTTTGGTCGATGGGAACAGCACACTAAAGGTATCGGATCGAAATTATTAATGAAAATGGGCTACAAACTTGGTGATGGATTGGGTAAACATGGCCAAGGTATAAAGACACCTATTATTCCTGGACAAAAATCAAAACTTTCAACTCCAATCGTTGAACCAGAGGTTGAGAAGAAAGATGATAGCCTTAAACGGTCTTTACACGCAAAAAAGAAAAAAATCCATTCCCTCAAGTTAAGAGAGCAACGATTGATGGATAGAATTAAAAGCAAAAAAGAGTCTGGAGAATCGCTCAAAAAAAATCTTGCTCGAGTTTTAAACATCTATCATAATGCTAGTGTATGTGTAAAATCCTGGAAGCCATTGGAAAATCCTGATGCACCATTCGGATCCTTCAAGGAATATCGCACAGTCCTTTTGTCACTCGATATAAAATATTATGATATTCTTATGTGGGATATATGGCTTCCTATCGTAGAAAGTGCAATTTCTGATTTACCATCAATTAGGACGTTTGATCCTGTTATAAATTTATTAGAAACTTGGAAGACGTTATTACAGGATTGGCTACTAGAATATATTCTTAACCAATTGGTTGGCACCCGGTTAAAAGATGAAATAATTCAATGGGATCCACTAAATGACCCGGTTCCAATTCATTTTTGGATACATCCTTGGCTTCCATTGATGGCTGATAAGTTGGAACCTATTTTTGCTCCATTAAGACAAAAGTTAGCAGCTGCACTAGTACAATGGCACCCTAAAGATCGCTCAGCTAAAATGATTTTGAAACCTTGGAAGTATGTGTTTCTGGAGGATGTTTGGTCAACATTCTTGCTTAACAACATTGTACCAAAATTAGAAGTTATTTTACAAAGCTTAGTGATTAATCCGCATCAGCAAATTTTAGATCTTTGGAACTGGTTCATTGACTGGGAAGATATGTTACCGATTGAAATAACTGTAGATCTTTTAACTCGAATTTTTTTCCCCAAATGGTTGCATATTTTATATGAATGGCTAAGATGTTCACCTAACTACGATGAGGTTTCTCGATGGTATCTAGGATGGAAAACGATGTTTTCGGATAACCTGCGAAATCAAACAGCTATTCAAAAAGCATTCAAAAAAGCTCTAGAAATGATGAACCATGCAGTTACAGACCCCGGTGGAATACTGACCTATCAATATAATTTCGACTATGATCAAGCAAATGCAACAAATGTGCCAACTCAAGTCCAAACATTGGAATACAAATTATATTTAACATTCGAAGAACTAATAGATTTAAAAGCAACAGAGCTAGCTGTTGCATTTACTCAATTTCCGAACAGTTCTTATGATAACAAGTCTATCTATAAATTTGGAAAATTTTCGATTTATTTCGAAAATGATGTGATATATTGCAAGAACAATGATTCTTGGAATCCCATTTCATTGGAAGATTTATGTAATCGTGTAATTAATTGTATATAAAGATAAATTACTCATCTCATTGTAATCATCTCATTGCAATGAAACACTTCAAACACTTTTGTTAACCCTAAGTCTTGATAAGATTTGTTTCAGAGATATGAACAATCAATTGATAGTTATGAATTTATTCGTGGAAAAGATTCACCGATAACAGCTATTTGTGTTTCACTATATAACCTCCAATCTAATTACAGTATTACTAATAGACTTTCTCTCTAATTCAACAATAATTGGAGTAAAAGACAATAGCTTTTCATTCTTCGATATGGCATGTAAATTGTACTCGTTGATAGTGAGCATAAAATATTAGTATAATTATAAAAATATTGATTAGCTTTAAATTTTGAGTCATGATTAACCCATGGATAGTGAAATTCATCTGCCTAATTTGCTCAATAACTGTGTCTCAGACAGATTTAGTCGAAGGTTACCGGAAACAGTCAACAGTATTTTTGGGAGGAACCATCATTTGCTCTCCTAACAACATGATGTACATGTAAATGTTTTCCTTCTAAAGCTAACCTTTTTTATGATTTGTTGTTCCCTCTCGTCAAAACATCTTCAAGTTTATGTCATCAATATTTCATTATTATTTCCCTTATTATTTTCATCATCAGCACAAGTATCAACATCAACAAAAATATCAATAAGATCATCACCATCATCATCATCATCATGGCAATAGTAAAAGCTACAGTAATAATGAGATGATATAAACTATCTTCTATATTTTCTATTTCTTCATTATTTTTTCTTTGACCATTTAGCCATGTTTTAATTAACAATTCAAAAGCTTGTTTTTATTTTCTCTTGATTTTGTGATACCCCGGGTGAAACCGGTCCATAGTTTCTACTAAAACTTAAAGGGTGTGTTTTCTGGTATCCAACTACAATCATTCCCTAAAATTTACGAATTCTCAATATTTTGGTTACATTGTTAGTGTGTATCATCTCTGCTATCTGTTATTATCAAAAGCTTTACTTTGACAACCACTGTTGATGTAAAGGCTATTTGTTTGCTGTTTTGGTTATCTTCTCCTGTATAATATTAATACAACTGCTACTTGAATCAACCTTACTTACATGACCTCTGTTTAGCTGTTCATATAATCTTAATAAATCAAGCTTCAGTCTATCAGAAATCTTTGAAGACCGAATATGACAGAAGATCAAGTATCGTTAAGCGAGGATGAAGGCCTGAATCCAAATGAGAATGTGACTTACCAAGGAACGCTGAACAAGTGGACTAACTATATTCATGGATGGCAAGAGCGATTTATTGTACTCAAAGATGGAACCTTGACTTATTTTAAATCTGAAAATGAAACCAATTTTGGTTTCAGAGGAGCTATGTGTGTTAATAAATGCAATGTTAAGGTAAACAACTAAAAATTCAACTTCTTATTATTATTATCATCATAGTACTTCATTATTATCCATTACTAATATTATTCTTTATATTTTTTCTTGGCAGCTACACGAATTTGACGAATGTCGATTTGACGTTAGCCTTGGTGACAATGTCTGGTATTTAAGAGCTGATACAGCTGATGAAAGGAATAGATGGGTGGAAGCAATAGAAGCTCAAAAGGTTTGTTCATTGGGCGCTCTATTCCATTTCACTAGTCTGAATTCTGTTTATTTCCAAAAAATTGAACTGATCTTTGTCATCTTAATTTTTATGTTCCATTACTTGCTGTTCACACATAATTAGCAAACCGATTCTGCTTATGGAAGTGACAACAGTCTACGACGCCATGGATCAGCTCTTTCTCTTGGCTCGATAAGTGTCACATCATTCAAACGAGGAAAATGTTTGAAAGAAAAAATGAGTGAATTGGAGACTTTCCGAGATATACTCACTCGTCAGGTACATCATAACATTCGTGATCATCAACTATATTCCATATTTCCTATCCTTTTCGAAAACGATTTTACTTCAATCAAACCAAATGAATGAATATTATTGTATCTTCTGCGAAATAATCACCATAATCCCTCCTTTTCTACCAAAAACAACTGAAAGCTAATTGTTTGTTTTATTTCATTTATCATGTTTACATATTTCAAATCCTCATTCTTTATGCAGGTTGATCTTTTACAAGGTTATTTTGATGCCTGTGCTAACAACCCTACATCCATTATTGATTCAAATGGTACGTTATTTTATTTTTAATTGGTTTATCTCCTTTAAAATTGGCTAACTATTAATTCTATGTTTATTTCGATGTTTGACATGAAAGATATTACTGATTTCTAATAATAATTTGATAATCAGAAACTGTAATCTCTTCACTTTGAAGTTGTTTCTAATACAGTGGATATACTTGCTAGTAACTAATATTTCCGTTAATCTTTGAAATCTTCTTAATGATAAATATTGGTTGTGAAACATATTTCCCCTTTATATATTAATGAGTTGTTTATTTGACGATTTCATTGAAAACAGTGCAATACACAATTCCTATGTTTGATGTTACATGATTTTTGTTTTATTATACTTAAACCTTTGAAATGTTCAGTTGTTGTAAAACTCAAAGTGACAAAAAATATATAGATTTGTTAAAAAATTGTTTCACTTTAAGCTGCTTCCAAACAAACAGACGTTAGTACTAAATATAATTAAGAGATCTAAGTTCACTTGATTGTGTTACAATCAAGTTGTTTTACAATTTTAAACTTCAAATTTGATTTCTCTTTCAGATGCTGCTAAAGATGTCAATTCTCCTAAAACGAATGAAGCCTTGGAACCATTAAATTCAAACAAAACTGGAAGCACCGAAAATGGTATTTGACACAAAAAATTATAAAATCTAAAATTCTGTCAAACTTTATTAATTGTTTTTTATTTCTAGATGGTGAAAAAAATGCAAACCAAGAAGTAGTACAGATGTCTTTGGACTTCAAGGGTGAAACCTTCACAACATTATCTCTTACAATTAAAGCAACCACAACAGGAATCTTGGCAACTTTATCACATTGTATGGATTTGATGCAACAAAGAGAAGAGAATTGGAAGAAAAAATGGGAAACAGAAGTTGAAAAAAGGAAAAGGCTTGAAGAAATCGTTAAAAGTTTACAAGAAACGTCCAGTGAAGCTCAAAAGATGATGATCTTGAATGATCCTGATTATGAAGAAGGCCCACATTCCAAAATAAAGGAAGAGGAATTTTTCGACGCTGTCGATGCCATGTTAGATCGTAAAGATCAACAAGAGGAAGAGAAAAGACAGTTAAAATTGAGAGTAAAAGAAATTGGTGAGCCATCATCATCTTTGCCAGAGGTCTGTGATCATCCTTTATGGTTTGAAATTGACAAAACAACATTAGAACAACTGAAGCAAGCACGATTAGAGGTGGGAGAAGGTGATGGAGAATCTGGTAGCTGGGAGCTTTTTGCCGCAGAGGGTGACATGAGACTTTATAAGAGAGATCTGGTCGTTGACGGACTTGTTTGTGATCCATTAAAAGCTGTACATACCGTTCGTGGTATTACCGGTCATGAAGTATGTTACCACTTTTTCAGTCCTGACGTTCGATGGGACTGGGAAAATACTCTAGAATCAATGAAGGTTGTTGAAGAAATTAATCCAAACACTTTAGTATTTCATCAAATTCACAAACGTGTTTGGCCTGCAGCTCAAAGAGATGCAGTGTTTTGGTCACACATTCGTAAACTTAATCCAAGTCAACTTTCACCTTCACCAGCATCAACATTATCATCATCTTCATCTACATCATCAACATTTACATTACCCTCACCTTCATCAAGTGAGAAAAGAGATCCTGATGACATTTGGATTGTATGCAATAATTCAACAGATCGAAGTGACATTCCTGTAAGTTCTCTGCTTATTTTATTTTATCAATTTCGGCTAATCTTATTTATCTATCTTTACACAACAGCTCGGTAGATGTGTCAGAATGAAAATGACAGTGAGCTTAACATGTGAAACTTTCATTGAAACACCCAAAGAAGGCCAGCAAATTACTAGAGATAATTTAGTCTGTAAAATAATTTATTGTTCGACGAGTAAGTATATTTTATTTATATGTCTATTTTTGATAGTAATTTTATCCAATTATATTAAATTTTACTTTGCTCTATTCTAATTAGTTAACCCCGGAGGATGGGCTCCAGCATCTGTCTTACGAGCTCTTTATAAACGTGAATATCCAAAATTTTTGAAAAATTTCACTCAATACGTGATTGATGCCCGCAAAGAAAAGCCAATAATGTTTTAAAAATTAATTTATTAATGAAAAATGTTGGTTTAAAAAAGATATCTTTAATATTGCTATTAATCAAACCATTCGATAATTTGTAAATATCTAAAAAAATCTTATGCCAGCTTGAATTTTGTGTAAAATAACCTCATTCTCTCTAAAATTTTAAAGCTATTTCTGTCAAATTGTAGCTATAATAGTTCTTGACATTACCTGAGGAAAGTTTATCTTCAAAACAAGTTCATTATTTTATTCATTGTTCTATCAATTGGCCCAAGAAATAATTAAAATGGATTTATTTCGTTATTTGGGCTAACTGGTTCTTTGCAAAGCACTGTATGATAAATGTATTTGAAATCCATATACATAAATGAGAAATATGAAACGTCCACAAATCTGAAAGAAAATTAATTTATTTCAACAATATGCACAAATTGATGGATAAAAATTTTGTTGGGATCTCGTTGTTTGAGGTATTAAATGACGATAATGAAATTTAAAACAAGCCTACATTGATATCTATTGATCTTTAAACTACATTTCAGTAAATTGAATTTATGAATTGTTAATATTGCATATGATCTTTTGCTATTTAATAAAATATTCAAATTTTAAGTTAATCAAATTAACACGGCCATCAAAATTTATAATCAAAACTATGCATTAATGCTTTTGGTATCGAATTTATTATTAATTATATTGAACCAAAATCTAAATAAAATTTCCCAAAGGCTCTTAATATTCGCTATTTGTTCATAATTTTAAAGTCAACAGTTTTAATATTATTTGCTATCTTTTTCATCACAAAACAAACTTCCGATATTCTCTGATCATTCACTTATCTATTTTGACTGCTTTCATAAAATAATTACAGGATTAGGTTAGGTAATAAGACTCTGAGACGAAAATAAAAGACATTAGAAGATTAGACCAGGTAATTGTGAGAAAAGGTTACATTTTAATAATCAGCAATTACTAATTGTCGATTAGCAAAATGTTTCAAGCATCAATACACAACATAATCATAATAAAAAAGTCATAATCGACCGTTTCCATTGATTACCCATCAGTGAAAATGAAAATTTCGGTTAACACACTAGTCTTATCTTGTAAGGTAATAGTTCTCAATTTCGCTCTTTTAATTTTAGTACTGGAAGATCAATTAGTCCATCTAAAGTGCATTGAAATTAATTTTCATAATCAAATATCAAATATAAGGTTTTAGCGGAATTTTCAAAGATCACTGGTTTTTAAGAAAGATTTTTTTGTATTCTTAACAAGAATGAAAATTTTCTGGTGTACTAGAACATGTTTTTAATGATGCTTAGTAAATATTATTTACTGGTCAATTTAAGACTGAAAAATTCATTTTTAATGAAAAACAATGAAAATCACTATTAAGAAAAAAGTTGGACAGTTTTGAGAGCATCTTCCTCATGGATTTCAAATTTAGCGACGGTCCCATCATTAAAACGGTAAGATAGCCCACCATCAATGACAACACAGGCATCAAACATTCGGGATCTAATTTCAATCTTAGAGGCAAATCCTCGAGTATACTTATCATTGGAACCAGTTACGATAGGATCTCGGACGGTGTAAGCCATAGTAGGTTTGGAAGCATCAAAAATCAAGGAATCATTGAAGCGTTTTGTAACCGATTTGACAGTTTCTTCATCTGAAGCAATATTCTGTCCAGTTTCTTCATGAATTATTTTGAACAACTGTTTAACATTCTGTACAGTTAATCGGTTAATGTTGAAAGACCAAGAAGTGGAACCTGTTCCGGTGCAAATTGTAACTCCTGAGCTTTTAAATTTATACCTAGGTGTACCATCAACAGAAAATTCATAATATGAAACTCTCGAAGAACAGCTTTCTCCAACAAAACATTCATTAAGAGCTCGAACAGGCAATTGTATGATCTTATTCCCTTGATTTTTTGAACATTTAGATACATTTTCAGATTGAGATGCGAATGATGTGTGTGGTGGTGAGCACGGCGAAACTCTTCCAGGTGAATGATCACACATCATTTTTTCATCAGCCTCGAGATAACGATATTCTGGATACATCAATTGTTGATTATGTAATTCTATTGGATCATCTTCTGCATTAACACCTTCTAGAGTTACACGGATCCTTTGACGATAAAACCATTTAAATTTATTGGAATAAAGTTTGTCCAACATTAAATCCAAATCATTTGAATACTGCACAGGTAAACAAAGATGACCAACTGAACGGGATGGATCACTATTAATACCAATTATAGGTTTATCAGGACTATTGATGTGACTCGCTGCCATGAGAAAAGTGCCATCTCCACCTGACGTAAATATTACATCGGCCCAATCAACATTCGCTTTATTATAATCAAGTCTATTTACCATTCTCACTTCTAAACCTCTTTTCTCAAGGGCTGATTTTAGTTTGTCACGAGAATTGCAATGGATTTGATGATGATGAAGTAAATTTCTATAGTCAGATCCCCGACTTTGAAGCTATAAACAGCGAATAAGAAAATAAGACCAAACTTGTTAGTATTGACGAGTTTTCTAATAAGATTTTAAATCCACAAACCTTATCAATCAATTGTTCTTCGGTTAAATTAGGATTAGTTCTCTTCTCAAATTCATATCTTGAGAATTTGGTCAGTATTAATGCTTTTTTAGAATGGAATGTATCACCCTTCACAGGCTGGTCTTCAATTAAATCACTACTAGAAGATGACATCTTATAATTGCACTTGACTATATTCTTAGCAGTAGGGAAAAAATCACAGGTTGGCTTAAGATAGTTTGTAGATAACACAAGTTTCCATGGACGACATAGAGAAAATATATAATTCATCCTTTTCTGCAGGAAAAGAAAGGATAATTTAATTTAAATGATACAAGAGGTGCAAGACGAATTGAAACAGCGTAAGAAACCTCGATGACACAAAGATAAATCAAGACACCGAAATCAAAAGCACTGCATTGAAAAAATTTATCTCAATGGTCGAATGAAACTTAACTTACCACAAAAACATAGCATAGTGAAAAGCTATTCAAAGCTTGAATACTTGATTATCTTTTGCTTTCCATTATCGAAGATAATCTAAGACTGATCAAATTATCAGAGTAGACTCCGCAAAACAAAACAACATGAATAACAAATCAAGCAATTAAAACCTAAATACAACAGAGAAAACAGTTAAGATTTGTGGTAAAAATAAGCGATAATAAGCTCACTTCTCCTTCAGCTGTGTATTTGTAAAAGCTTACAAGCAATGAAATTTCAAATTTGAACCCCTTCTGCAAAAGCTCAATTAGAATACATCCCCTTAGCTTCTGATTGGTTCAAACTGTGGTTAAGTAAAGACTTGACGTGTTCTTGAAATTTTTTGGTTATTTAATTTGTTGTAATTGACTGATCGAATTGTTATACAACTAATTAATTATGGATAAAATATTAGATAGCCTAGGGCTGAGCGACATCAGGCGTATGACAGCTCGCCAGGTAAGTACAATGTTATACTCATATTTTTCTGTTTTGTTTATATAAAACTAGTCTTTGTGATCTTACCAGGTTGATCCCAAATATTAATTTTAAATAACGTATGTTTTGATTTTGCAGTTACAAGTACTAATTATTGTTTTCTCTATTGCTTTTCTTCTTTTAACAATATATGACATCCCTTGCACCATTTTCGCCAGCTCTATTACCAATTTCTTAACTTTGGAATGATCGTCTCTTCCGCCTTGATGATCTGGAAAGGTTTAATGGTTTTGACGGGAAGTGAAAGTCCGATTGTAGTTGTACTTAGTGGAAGTATGGAGCCTGCATTTCACAGAGGCGATCTACTTTTTTTAACCAATTACCGAGAGGATCCAATAAAAGTTGGTGACATTGTGGTTTTCCGTGTGGAGGGCAGGGAAATCCCAATTGTCCATAGAGTTTTAAAATTACACGAGAAAGAAGATGGATCAGTTAAAATACTGACCAAAGGTGATAATAATTCCATAGATGATCGAGGACTTTATGCTCCAGGGCAACTTTGGCTGCAAAAGAAAGATATAGTCGGCCGGGCGAGAGGGTTTGTTCCATATGTGGGTATAGTGACTATTCTAATGAATGATTATCCTAAATTTAAATACCTTGTCTTAGGTTGTTTGGGTGTATTTGTGCTTGTTCACAGGGATTGAGCTATTCTTTTTTTATGTCCACATCTGCAAACACCCAGTGAAATCATATTTAAAATCATCAAATAAAATCCAATGAATTTTATATTAAATTTATTCTATTGAATCTACATAATTGCCAATTTCACCTCTCATTATATTCGTGGTTACTTTCACCTGGTTGATGACAATCCAACATGGTAGAATATGTAGTCTTTTTGCAAAGTTTCATCCTCAAATTCATGAACGGTTTTCTAAAAAATTAATTGGTCCAGTACTTTATATGAAAAAATGGTTTAAATGTTGATTTTCATGATTACTTGAGTCTTACGCGCTTGCAATCTATTCATTTGCAATGGAGTTGTCATAATTTCCGGTGTTTTAGGTCGAGGAGCGAGTTTTTAAAAAAAGAGCCATCAGTCAATTCAAGAAAATTGTGGTATCATCATCAGCTCAACCTTTTTCATCAATTGCACCACTTATCGACCTCATCTCATGAAATGTTTGCTCAAGAAAATGGTTCTGGACCAGAAGATCAATATCGAATTTTAAAAGCCTTCTCTGTGATCAAACCTGATATTGGCTATTGTCAGGGTCAAGCACCACTAGCTTCTGTTCTTCTTATGCAAATGTCACCTTTTTGTGTTTATTACAAATCTGTGATCATTTAGTTCCTGGTTATTTTCCCCTTGGGTTAGAAGCAATTCAACTACATGGTCAAATTGGTCTAGTTTTGTTAACGTTATCATTGAGTAAAGGTTTTGCTATTTGGTTAGAGTGATTATGATTCACTTCGATGATTTCATTATGTTTCCATCTTATCATTTCGTTCATTAGCGACGATAAGACCAATTAAAGCATTGTTCTTAATTTCATCTTATTCTGGGATTATTTTATCTCAAATTTTCTTGATGTTATCCAATTTCTTGAAAAGTATACGTGTTTGGTAATTGGTACATTACGTTAATGTTAATAGGTAACTCGAAAAAGTAAAGAATTAGAAGGTAATTAGAATTTTATTAGAAAATTTAATAAAGGTTCGCAAAAATATTCCAAGTAAATATTTGACTGAAGAGTTTCTTTTATGCAACCATCTCTACATTGACGACTGATTAAACATGGTTTTAAGGGAATAGAAAAGAGCACAAAAACAAACAAGTACAAGTTTGAGGTTTAGAAAGGGAAAGAACGACGAATCCAAGAATGAAGTAAATCCAAAAAGTAAGGTAGAGGTAAGGAACTACTTTACTCTTTGAGTAAATCAAATCTAGCAAAAGGACAATTTATTTTGACCATAAAGTACAAATCATAATGGGCCCTACACTAATCCACTATGTTTTTTGTTTATTAGTTTTCGGCACATTTATTCCAGGTGATAAAACATGCTCAGAATTTTGTTGAACTGAATTACTTTTTAAACCTGGTTGAACTTACATTTTTCATATTGAATAATTATAATTTCAGTAAATGTCATATACTTTGCTATAAAATTTAATTCGAAAGTCCAAGATAATCTTTTATTATATGACTGCCTCCATGTTGCTCCAAATATCGAATGAAAGATGAATTATCCATTGGTATGTCTTCAAATTTTTCATAGATTGTTCCATTTACCGGATACTCTTTGATAATCAAGCTAATTTTTTGCCAATTCAAGCTTCTAATTTTCCTCCAGAAGGCTTCACAGTTATCTTCAAAGCCTTCAATGCAAATGAAACCTGAAAACGAGGTAATAAATCATCATTAATTATGTCAGCAAGAGCAATGACTGAGTCATTTAAATCAAGATAATCGATATGAAAATCAAAGTGATGGGCAATTTGGAATACAATAAAGTTAAGTTGTGCAGCGAAGGAAATGGATTAAAACAACTTTAAACTGTCTATTAAATGTAAAAAGGCAAAATATCCATTTACAATTTTCGCATTTAACCATTGATGAACACTGATTGATTAGACGGGTAATTTGATAAACTCTTCTTGTTATTTGAATTTTGACTTAACACATTTTGGTACATCAATTTGAGTGAAACTAATTTAGACCCATTGTTTGCTTACTATTATTGGAAATAAACAGTTTTGCTTAGCTGCAAACATTACAATGAAAGAATAAAGAAACAAAATTTTTAGATTAGTGTAATAATATAATTGAGTATAACATTGATTAGAACGTAAGCTCATAATTAAACCTTAAAAGGAACACTAATAAGCATAAAATGGTTTATTTGATTCTAGGAAATGGACAGAAATAAACCTAATAGTCAATACAGCGATAGAAAAGCAATACAAAGTAGTTGGAAAACAAAAGAAATGGTGGAAACAATAATGTTCCTGATAATAACATCTCTTTCAATTCTATGATCGTCATCATCATGAACCCAGGTGAGGATGAGATGGTTATCAATCAAAGATTGTAGATTACAATTAAATAGTAAATATAAAGACTAAACACTTACCTGGTTTACCAGGGCGAACAAAACCAGTCAAACGCCCATAACTTGCTTCATCGTTGATTATTTTACGCTTTGTTTTACTGTAAATATGATGACTGTAAATCCAAAGACGACAATCTGTTCAATGAAAGAAAATGCTAATGATTATAAATTGATTAACAAATAATTATCGAATCTCTTTGAAGCATTGACGCATCGAGAAAGCTCACTGTAACAGTAAAAACCGCACAGAATATGAACATCTTGAAACAAACAGACAACAGGTTAAAGTTGAAAAAAATGTTTTGTAACTGACAATATGTTTGATTGATAGATCACCACAAGGTTAATATCCTCTTTAAGCGTTAATTCAACTCATCAAGAGATAAATTGAACAATTAAATTACAATGATTTACATTAACTTCACAAGGTTTGTTAACCACAAAAGATACGATTAATTTCCTATTTTCTTACGAGTAAGCTTGAAGTTTTGATCTCTCAATCAAGCCTAGGGATCGCTTGACTTTTATTACAGCTAGAAAGAACTGGTTACGAGGCAGGCTTAGATTCGCCATACCTAATCATGCTTCATAGTATACAATGTGTTTAGTTGTTTTGTTGATTATGATCACAATGAATTATTATATAAAAAGGAAGTTGTGTGTTATATGGAATGAAGGGATTCGGGTTAGTGAGTGTTTCTTATGAGGGATTGTGGTCATTCATTGGCAACTGAATTAATGATGATCCAAATGTTGTCCATGAATTTACAAATTTTTGGTTTTTTGATGAAATAACAAGGGGATTGTTGTCTTCATTTTGATTGCTAGATTCATAAGGAAGTCTCTGTCTTTTTGGATATGTTTACAGTGAAGTGACTGATGTTTGACTCAAAAAGTGGGTGTACAAAATAACAGAGGGCGCTGCAAAACAGATCCCTTTGGTTTGCACAAGTTTATTTTAAGAAATAATTTTTTTCAATTATGAGAATCTATCTCTTCTGATCTACGATTTGAAAGAGGATAAGATTGCTTTGATTCAGTTTTAATGCATGATCAATACGGATTGTCTGAATCTTTAGGAAAAGAATAACAATTTGATAAACAACTCAAGGTCATCAATGAACGACGGGAACAAACTGGAATCCAGAGGAGTGTCAACAATAAGGTTTGATCACCAAGTGCCACTCAATTAACTAACACCAAGGTAAGTTTCCAAAATAATCATTATGAAACAGTAAACAAGTGAAACAGGCAACACAAAACAACGGATGATTGGAACAAAACATTAACATTAAAAACGTATTATTAATTGAGAGAAGGTTATTTCAATACGGAACAATTTAGACTCATAAAGTTAACTTGTGAACAAAGTGGAAAACTAAATAATTGTGTTACCAATCAAAGTGAACTTGCATCGCCATATTTATCATCATCATTTTTATTCCCACCACTTTTCTCCGGTTTTCTCCTTTACCATATTTTTACTCGTACAGATTTGCTTCAACATAACAGTTCATTAGTTTTGTGCTCACAGTTTATTCTTCTTTTTATTTTCTTGATTATGCTTTTATCAAATATATATAATTAATTCATTTTATCGCCTCTATCACTATCAACAACAATATCTTGAATCAGTGAGATGAAAACCATCGGCCTACAACTAAATAACTTCAACATCTTCAAGGTTCAACTCTAACTGCCACTTTCTTCTGTTCGTTATTTTTCATAGCCTTTACTTGTTTTCTTGGTTTGATAAAAGTTGGTCTATTGGACAATTTTGCTTATTAATATTTACCTGTTTTTGTTTAATTTCAGAAAATAGTTTTCAACGTGATCAAATTAAGTTTGATTTCTGTTACTAAATCAACAAGTGTTTAACCAAAATCACGTGTTAATTATTTACAATCAAGGATAACTTGGATAAAGAAACCTGTTGAGTTTACATTTTGTGTTGTTTTTTAGTCTTCCATTATTATCATGATTTCAACTCACAGATGTTTATTTATGAATAATATCTATACGTTACCAGCAAATTCATGGTAATAAAAATACTTTACATCAGACAATAATTAACTCAAAATTTCTGCATTGGTGACAACTATACGTCAAAATGGAATCATATCAGATCCGAAATGTATGAAAAGTATTTATTTTTCAGTTCTCTTTTTGCTTTACATTTTAACCCTTTTGTGTTTACTTGTCAATTTAATAAATTGGCTCCTTCAGTCTATCCCATTACATTGTACAATCTAACTCGTGATCAAACCCTTGATCACTTAGCATTCAACTATGATATCAGCCTTTAACAGATTTCAAAGATAACGCCTTTTATTCAGCTTTTTGTTTTCTTCAAAGGATTCATTTCAAAGGAAAACAAACCTCCATAAGTAATAATCCAATAACCTTTTCATCATTAGTGGAAACATTATTAGAGCCTTGTGATTCAAATTAATCTTTATCATATTAGAGGGTCCCATATCTTTGATTTTCAATTAAAGCTATTCAAAATTGTTTGGGTTTCATCATACTTTTCGGCTTTTTTATTTCTATTTTAATCTAAAAGATACTTTTATTGTTAGCTTATCATTTTAGTAGTTCTTTTGTCATTAATCAGTCAATTGAATTGTTGATTTAGCTAATTTTGCTGTCCATTGTGAATCTCATCTGACTATTTCAATTTACATGCTTTAAGTTTTTGCTATTATTTCACCTTTTCATGGAGCAAACTGTCTATTTTTTCGACTCCTACCAACCATTATCATCTTTTTAAAGCAGGTAGTGAACCAGAAGAACTACTTTTTAACCTCAATTAGAATTGGTTCGGAGTAAGAAAGCCAGAAAGAAATATTTGGTCTGAATTTTCTCTTTCGGTAGACTTTCAACTTGTGTCTAAAATGAACATTACTTGCTACTTTTTAGTTAACATTAATAACAGTAACATATAACATTGTGATGGTGATAGATAGACAGTAAAAACAACTGTACACGTCCTCACTCACAATTAGAAGCAACTGAGTGGTTTTAGTTATGCCTTGACACGCTTGTATGTTTGCTTGCTTGCTAACTTACATTACTAACTTACAGTAGAAGTGAGAGAAAGAAAGAGAGTGGGGAGAAGGAAAAAAAAGAAATTAGAAAATAGAAAATGAGAGAAAACGTCAGTTTGTAAGAGTATTATAGTGAAAACATTCTTATATTGTTGATTCGATGGACAATGTGCCTTGTAACACAGGAAACAAAGCGACTTTTAACCAAGTTGACGTAAGGAAAATAATAGCTACCTGATTGAGTGTTCCCATCTTGTTGCGAGGTTGACGGTTGCTGTTTATACAATTTTTCATTTTGTTTGGTTCCGTTATCGGTTATTGGATTGTATCTTTGTGAACAATATTTTGCACCATCTTCATTTGATATATCCTTGGTTTCATCATCACTATCATCTGTATCATCAACATTATTTCCATCATCTGTTTTCTCTTTTTCTCCTTTTTCTCTTTCATCTTCGCCAGTCACTCTCTCTTTTTCATCTTCTTTCTCGCCTTTTGAATATTTTGCTAACCATTCTTGAACCCAAAGTATTACTCCAAGAACATCAATAAATTCGCTAGTGGAAATGTGCGTTGACAGTTGACGATTAATCTTGGATTCAGCTTTTTTAACACAATTAGCTTGTAAGTGTTGGTGTTTCTGTTGTTTTTGCTGTTTCTGTTGCGCCTTGTGTTTCTTTGAATGTAACACTACCTGTTGATTATCATTAGTCTCATTAATGTCATAGATTCTTACCAAACAAGCGATCTTTCCATCAAGTGGATAATCTCTATCCAATGAGAAGTGAATTTCATAAGTGGTTGTTGCATCTTTGTTAAGAAAGTAAAAAGTCAATGGATGTGTATGAACCAGAACCGCAGTGTTTTCATCAATAACATCCTGCTCAACACAGCATTTCAGGTCTTCGTCGTCAATTATTATTTGATCTGGATACATACTCAGAGCAAATTTAATCTCATTCAATTGTTCATTAATTTTTAAACAGTGACACATGGTGAAAAATAAGGAAAAAATAAGATTTGAAAATGTTAGGGTAATATTAAAGAAAACAAGAGAGGGATAGAAAAAGCTTTTTTTCTCATCTATTTGATTCAGCTGTGTTGTAGTTTTCATTTGGATTGATCACTTGTCTCATCTTTCATCCTTAAACTTGGTGTATTAACCAATTTCAAATACGTTTTTACTTAAAGTGCCACGCCTTGGCTTTTTTGCCTACCTTGATCCTTGAAGAAATACAGTTAAATGACAATATTAACAGTTAAATAGAAGCAGCAGCAATAACAACAACTACTACTTCAGCAACTTTAATTTTCATGCAATTGATATGATTGTAGCTGTGTTTTGAAATACAAGACTAGAGATACACCAACTCATACCTGAAAGTACATATAACCTTTGAAATAGATTTGGAACCCTAATTCAATTCCCTAATCAGCTTTCATTTTCTTTGTTTTTTTGTGTTGATTAGCTGATTCAATGATCACACACTCAATTTATTGAATTTCATCCAATTGTTTGCTGTTCTAGTTGAATGACGGGATAAAATAATTTCAACTTCCGCGTGGTGGTCTCACATGGTTAATCTAATTAATTTTTCTTCTTTTTCTTTCAAAACTTGTTTTTTCCACACTTGCAGGATAGAGCCATGACACAAAGATCAAGCAGAGGTAATATTGGACCTTGGAGGGCCGTCGCCGCTGAAGCTGCAGCTACCGCGGCTGCTTCTGGTCGTACGTCAAGTAAATCAATTGGAATAGCAAATGGTGGTAATACTCTTGATAGTAATTATTCTGATGAATCTCGGTTATCCGGTAAAAACAATTCCACCTTGTCATCAAAAATTGCAATTAAATCTATACCATCATCAACTTCACCTCAATCAGCCGCTGTAATTAGCACAATCTCAAATCAAAAGCGTTCAATAACAAACTTATCATCATCCTCAATGTACCACCATCATCATGATCATCATTATTCATACAATAACACAGGGTATTCAACAAATGGTAGCATATCAAAGTCATCCATGACCGCAGCAGCAGCCGCTGCATTGGAAAAATCAACAGGAACTAATAATGGTACCGTGGATACTTCGGATGAAGAAGATGATGACTACAGTTCACCAGTTAGGCGGACATCTAATTACAAGAACAATCTTATCAGTGCAAGCAATGGAAGCAAGAGTAAAGTAAATGATGAAGGTCCATCATCGTCATCCATATCAGCTACAAAATTAGACCGATTTGGATTTTATATCAATGATCCTCAATCCAAAGGTTTATCTGATGATATGAATAATTTATCTTTAATAGAAATCACTCGTAAACGTGAATCAAAGTGGCTTCATATGTTTTCGCATTGGGATGAATATATTCACAAAAAGTGGAAAAAATTACGCACTCGTTGTCGAAAAGGAATTCCAGATTCAGTTAGAGGTAAAGCATGGTTTTATCTGTGTGCTGGACATAAACAGAAACAAAGAAATCCAGAATTGTTTGCCAAATTGGATGGACAACCGGGTGATGAGAAGATTAATGATGAGATTCGTAAAGATTTAAATCGTCAATTTCCATCTCATGAAATGTTTGCTCAAGAAAATGGTTCTGGACAAGAAGATCTATATCGAATTTTAAAAGCCTTCTCTGTGATCAAACCTGATATTGGCTATTGTCAGGGTCAAGCACCACTAGCTTCTGTTCTTCTTATGCAAATGCCAGCAGAAGATGCCTTTTGGTGTTTATTACAAATCTGTGATCATTATGTTCCTGGTTATTTTTCCCCTGGGTTAGAAGCAATCCAACTACATGGTCAAATGCTGTCTAGTTTTGTTAAAAAATTTCATCCTCAAATTTATAAATTGTTCAAGAAACAATCAATTGATCCTGTACTTTATATGACGGAATGGTTTATGTGTTTCTTTTCACGAACACTTTCTTGGCCTTGTGTTTTACGTGTTTGGGACATGTTCTTTTGTGAAGGAATTGTGGTTATTTTCAAAGTAGCCCTTATCCTAATTTCCAGTGTTTTAGGTCGCCATGAAGATCGAGTTAAATGTGTATCAGCATATGAAACGTTGTTTGCCCTTAAAAACATTCCAAGTAAATATTTGACCGAAGAATTCCTCATTGAACGGGTTATTAACATGGATTTAAGTGAAAAGGATCTTCAAAAAGAGCATAAAGAACAAAGTTTGAAACGTAAAAAAGAAAAAGAAAGATCAACACAACAGCGAAGTAAATCAAATCTAACAAAAGGACCATCAGTTAGTTCGGGAACAAGTATTTTGTCGCCATCATCAGCAAATAAAGGCTCAATTAGTAGAAAATCTCGTTCAAAGAGTGATTTTGATTCACGCTGATGATTCCATTATATTCCACAACCTATCACTGAGGACCAATTAAAGCCTTATTGTTCTTAATTTAACCTTAATTTTCGTTTATTTTATCAAAAATATCTGAATGTTATTCAATCTCTTGAAAAGTATACGTATTTGATAAGAAAATTCGTATAAAAGCTATTCTTCCAATTGTTTACCGAGGAATCAATCTTTCTTTTTACAATCGTGATTTTTTTTTGTTACAAATCACTTTCTAAATGAAATCTTTAATGATACTCTCATTTACAGAACGTTAATGAATCAAACAATAAGTTTTCAATTCTGTTGCTTTTTATCAAAGCAAAGAATTAGAAGATAATTTTTCATTAAATATTCTTACATAGTCTCAATTGATTATTATAACTAATTTATCAATAAACAAAATTCAAAGTTAATGGGTTACATCAGCTTTAAGGTTGAATTGAATATGAAGATGGAACTCTCTCAGGTACAAAGAGTATAACTCTTTGCTTAGGACGCTTCTTTTGGTTCATGTAAACAACATTATATACATTATTATTGTATACATACTCTTTTTATTTTGGCATTTTCTTGTTGATTTTTTACTTTTTCAATAATTTTTAAGGTAGGATTGAAGGTGTAGAATAAGAAGAGGAAATGAAACCAACAAAAGAAATATATAGACTTCTTTAGAACATGAGAAGGAAAAAATTGCTTCATAAATCACAACTAATCTCTTTTTGATTTGTTTTTCCTGTCCGAATTTGAATTGCATCTGATGTCGTTTACTTTGTCCTCTTCATGACGAATCACCTCTCCTTAGTCCTTTTTTTCTTATTTCCTTCGTGTATTGAACTGTCATGTACTTTTAACCGTGAATCCAACATTGATAATATATTTTATTCTGTTTCAAATGTTATGTAGTTTAGTAAAGTTTTAAAGCGTTAACATGGTCCATCATAAACTACAATTGTAACTCTTTAAATTGTGGATCTGATGGACTGAAATAAGCGTTAACTTGTTCCTCTGTGACATCTTCAAGCCTATCTGGTTTCCATTTGGGGTTCTTATCTTTATCAATCAGAGCTGTAATAAAAAAATAGGATAAAAAGAAAGTTAGTTTAAATGTTAGCCAGTCAGATAGGTTATTCAGGAGATGATTAAATATGGAAAATATGCAAGAATATTTTTTTGGTATTTGATATTCAATAAACTGAAATCTGAAAATTTGTATAATTTCTGGCAAACATCCAGTCAACGTTAACTAGGTAATGATAAATAACATTGAAAATGTTTGAATGAAACGTTGCTTCTATTTGTTGCTCGTTTCATATGACTTTAGCAATCTTTTACTTGATGAGAGTGGTTGTTGAGATTTTTGCAAGGCCAACATAACATCATGTGTAAAACACAGGGGAAACTAAATTAATGTCAAATGAAGAAGTTGTTAGAATCCCCTTGATAACTTAAAATACCTGAAAAGATAATTATTTGACTAACAATTATTAAATTTAATCAGGTTAATGAATGATAAAGTCCAGACTAAGATTTTTAGACGAGTGTATTTTATAAGTTACCTTACACTTGTAACTATTTGACCGATAAGGAAAATGATGAAGAAACTGATTTTATCACTTCCATGTTCAAGTCAATTATCAAATCTTGCAAGTTAACTAGCTCGATTAACTAAAATCAACGTTCTTCACGAAAATATAAATAAAAAATCACAGCTCTAATAACTAACCAGCTCTGACTCCTTCGAAAAAGTCCGGTATGTGCATCATTCTATGTGCGATACGATATTCCATTTTAAGACAGTCAGGAAGGGACATCATTGAGCCTTGCTGTAGCGCTTTAAAGGTGACTTTCAGACTTGTTGGTGAGGCAGATTTCAATATTTCAAGTTGCTGTTTACTCCAATCGGAAGAATCTTTCGACAAATTTTCCATAATTTGCTCAACAGATTCAGCTGCTCCAAAAGCTGAATTGATTCTTCCTATGTACTGTTTAAGAGAAAACTCTTTTTTATAATCAGCTTCCCATTGCTCCTGATACCTTGTCAGTAGAGAATCAATTCCTTTTAGATCTGTTGAATGTAAAAAGAGAGATGAGTAATGGCAAAGTCAAGCATTTCTTTTCTTTAGCAAAATTTTGAAAATAGTCAACAGTAAATACCTGGATCCTTCATCCTGAGCAAATCGCTTTCCAATTCTTCTAATCGATCAGAACATACAAAATGAGTGGCAATCCCTGCTTTAAAAAGGTCTCTCCCGTGCAAACGCCCGCCTGTTAGTGCGAGAAAAAGACCAAGTTTACCAGGCAAACGAGGCAAGAAATGAGATCCACCAACATCAGGGAAAAAACCAATTGCTGTTTCAGGCATAGCAAAAACTGCTTTTTCAGTGGCAACTCGATAAGCTCCGTGTACAGATAAACCAACACCGCCACCCATCACAATTCCATTCAATAGTGCCACATAAGGAATAGCCATGGAACCTATTTGATTATTTAGACGGTATTCTTCCCGGAAAAATTCTAATCCAAGTGGTGATCCATGACCAGCTTGAGCAATCTCTGTTAATATAGAAACAAAATATCATGATTTTAACAAAGATTAAACGAAAAGGAAATGTCAAAGTAATTCACAAAATCGATCATGACTAAATGACAGAAAATAACATTCGAAATTTTTGAAATATACAGCAAAAAAAGAAATATAATAAAGAAATATAAAATAATTTGAAGATTAACTTATCAATATTCGATCTGCTGTTGATTATGCTACGGTTATACACGAATGGGATTAACTGAGTGGGGACAGTGTTATCAGTAATGATAAGAGTAGAAATCTTGACTATTATGAGTATAAGTTACGTTAATATCATAAAAAAGAGTGAAAAAAGGAAGAGAGTTAAGATTAAAATGATCCCAGAAGCAATATAAGCTACAGAATTTTTTCGAGAGCAACGAGCGGACGATTTGACGCAAAATACCCTCATGTGATATCGATCGATTCATAGATTAAATGTATCTTCAAAGAAGTATTCAAAGTTATATGAATGAGTGTCACCTTTAATATCTCCACCAGCACAGAAAGCTTTTTCTCCAGTTCCCTTGATTATGACCATCTTCATTGAATTGTCCATTTCCCATTTTCTTAATTGCGGATATATTTTACGAACCATTGAGATATTTAGAGCATTCAATTTTTTAGGTCTATTCAAAATAATGATTCCCTTGTTTCCTTCACGATTAAGGATAACTTCGTCATCACTTGATGAGGCAGAAGATGGAGACGAGGAGCTAGACGACATCCTTCGTCCTGATAATTGGTAAATGAGGTTCACAGAGTCATGCCGCCCAGTAAATAACAGCCTTCAAATATTAGAAGAGAATAATAAGTGAATATAAAAGAAAAAAAAAGATTGGAGAATTAGAATTCCAAATAGATAAAAGATTGAAATGTGCTTTCCATACAATACATTGATATTTAATGTATCAATTTTACACAGATAAAAGAGCAGATTGTCTTAATACATCATTCATTTTCAAACTGCATGCAAACCTTTGCAATAGAAATAGAGAAATAGTAAAGACACACCATTCAAAGGCAATTGAAATCAAATAAACATAAATTCAGAGGCACTAGAAAACTCAACACAGGTAATATGATGAGAACACAAAATCAACATGAATCAGTGAGCATTGAGGAAATCATGAATGATTTAATGAATAGCTGACGGCAATAAAAAACAATGGAAATCAACCAAAACAGGAACAAAAATATTAAGGAAAAATATAAGAGATGTTGAAAAAAATAACTTAACAGGACACCTTCAAACAATATTAACTGGTATAACCAGAAAACGAGATTATGATGATTCTAAACCTTAATTCAGCGGCAAGACCAATATTAATTTACCTTTTCATACAAATGTTGGACATTGTTGAAATAACAATAAGTCGTCAATGGTGGAATAATAATAAAAACAATAAAAACAATAAGTATTAATCACAGAATACAGAACTTACAACTGTTAAATAAAAACCGAGCAAACAGACCCACAGAAAGAGAGTTTATAAACAAGATTCTAGGATTGTAGGATGAGCCAAGCTCACAGTCAGTCGTTCTTCTCTCTCTCTCCTTAACAACATCTTTCTCTCTCACACACGCTTCTTTCCCCTCTTTTTCTCTTTTTTAGATAAATCATTTTTGAATTTCTGTGCCACTAGATTTAATTTCATCTTTTATTTAATTTAAACTTGAACATTGTTTGAGAAAAATGGCCGTTTTGACTGGACATCTTCTGATAATCTTATGTTACTTATCAATTGTTATAATCAGCAGTTTTTGAGTCTGCTAATTCAGGGTTTATTTTTCTCATAAATTCACTGCTGATTGTTTTTAATCAACCATTTTAATTTGCTGAAAATGGTTCAAAATATTTCAATTTTCGGCACAATTATCGTATTTATTTTGTATTAGCATTCTCACTCATAACTTTATGTTTTTACAAACCATTTAACATCAAATATAAATTGATAGTCGTCATTACATTTTTCTATCTACTAACAGTGTACTAGCTTACAGTAATTTGATTAATCAAAATGAACCTTAATCACTTTAATCCATTACATATATTTGATCGTTCCTTACTATGCCAATGTCAATGAGACTCTTTCTGATTTTGGCTATTAAAAAACGAATTGCGTCTACGCGATTTACTGATCAGATGGTTTTTTCAATATTCATTTAATTATTTTCAATGTTTAACATTGGTTTAGATAACAGATCTGCAGGGATTAACAAAGAAAGTGGCAGTTTACAGCGGATTGACACTAATTGATTTTAAATTAGCTTCTCTGTTGGAGTTAGAATTGTTAATCTTGCTTTTATCTCATAATACTGATTTGAAATGGTAAATAAAAAAACACGCAACGTAGATAAAAAATTATAAATCGAAGTCCAGAATATTGTTTTCTTCATCAATGGTACTTAATACACTTGAATTATCAGTTTTGGTAACAGCCTTTTTAATCTCGGGGGCTTTCTTTGGAGCTTCGGTATCTATCTGCTGACATATTTGTTCGGTATTAACAGGTGGAATTGGTTCAGAGTTTTTGGCTTCAACTTCATTTCTTCCGGCTTCAATTTCATTTCTTTCAGCTTCAATTTCATTTCTTTCAGCTTCAACTGCAGTTGTTTCAAACAAAAGAGAATTTAAAATATCCTGAGTTAAAGTGGGCAATTCTTGCGTCATTTCATAATCTTTACTACCATTTGTGACTTCTTGCGTCAGCTCAAAATCCTTACAACCATTAGTGACTTCTGGTTGTTTATTCTCAACGTGTTCTTCCTCGGTTAGTTCAGGAAGCAGATCAGTTATATCCATAGGCACCGAGTCTTCGTTTTGATTTAAACCGTTCTTGACTCCATTCTGCGTATCTACTGGTTGAGGTTCAGATTTTTCAGGAACCGTTTCTATTATTGTCGTGGGTTCAGCCGGTGTAATTGTTGAATCACCATTTTGAAATGGTTTGGGTTCTGGCTCTTTATCAACCACAACAGGTCTTGGTTCACAGATAGACTCAGGCTGCTTGAAAACATAAGTTTCATACCACTTTAAAACATTAGCTGGTACTTTATTGTCAATGATAATTACAGGATGTTTGGAAAATAAGCTGCTAAATTTATAATAGATTTTTTCATTCACAAGTTCTAAAAGCTCTTTACTATTAACGGCGATAGTGTCTTTAACATCGTTATAAATGAATGCGGGCGGAGGTTTATCCATGATGAGAAGGGATACTTAAATTTGGAAACAAATAGAACAAAAAAAGGCCAAATTATGAATGATTCAAAAGATCAATAAAATCCATTACAAATTGTAAATTTAAAATTGATGCCTAAAATGTAACCAATAACAACAGCTTTATCTTTCTCTGGTCAAATAAGAAGCGCAATATTTAAATCGATCATCATTACAATATAAATTAAATATCAATGTAAGTAATCACAAAGTTCAATTAATTAATTAGATAATTAAATGCAAAATTGAAGATAAAGCTTTACACATTTAAGCTAGAAATGGTATGTTTCTAGATAAACCTTTTATAAATTACGAGCCAGCGTTACGTTTTCTAATAGTCTGCTTGAATTTGAATTAATTGGACTCAATTTGAATTATAAGTCATTAACAGGTTTTATTGTGACTAACATAATGGGAGAATCAGAGTTTCTCTAGAAGATTAGCAGGAATTGATTGATCTTGCGTTAAATCTAGCATGGAAGGCTGGGATTTGGAGCAGGAAATTGCTTTTTTTCTCGATTAATGAACTGATTCTTATTAAAAAGTAAATTGAATAAAAATTAAATCAGCGGGTTCATGATTTAAGATCAAATAAAATGATTTAGGATCATCTAGAAATAGTTTGTTATGTATTTTTACATATATTTGATTGACATTGTGTGTTGAAGGAAAATGTTTTCAAAGTGTAAGTGTGGACTAATTGTGCTTTAAGAGCTTATTTTTCTGTTTAGTTGTATCATAAACAAAGATGATTGTTTGATAATTTAGATTTTTGTTTTCATCTGATTCATTGTATGTTATAATCTTGATCATTTTTATGGCAAAGAGGATTCCGATTAAGACTCGAATTTCTATATTCACATAATTCTCTACAAAAAAGGTGAACCCTGATAATTAAAAGGTTTCAAAGTATCTGGCGAGACAATGAGTGACAAATAATTCTCTGACGGTGTTTTGAGGGATTGATATCTATCGAGATTATTTGGTTTATCTAAAGTACTTTGCATGTAATTTCATTAACAAAAAAGGTGAGCTTGCTTCTGAATCAAACCTAATTTAAATCTGAGCTAAGCTATGCTTTTTTAGTTAATTACCATTTAACTTTTTGGTAAAACCAATTATTGCGTTTTTTTCTTTAAAACTAAACATTTATACCAGAAACAAAACAAGTTTGATTTGGTATTAGCTTTGATAAGTGACAGGTCAATAATATTGAGTTGAAGTTGATTGAAATTGTAAACAATGAATTGATCTCCAAATCTGGCGAGTTCAACTAAACCTTGATGCAGTAAACTTGTTATTCAATTTTAAAATGGTCAAAAATCAAGATTCCAAATTATATCAGTTACATCTGGTCGATAAATTGCGATAATCTTGCTGATGTTATCAGCCGATGACACCAAAATGAACAGCTGGTAATTATCAAGGAAAGGGTTTATGAAAAAGCAATTAGAGCCTAAATTTTCACTTAATAATTGTACCCAGAGACAATGAGATGGTCATAAAAATAGATAAACATGAGGTCAATATGTTCAAAATGTGGCTAAACCCTAAGGAAAAGCTCTAACACCACAAATTGCTGCACAAATAATATGCCAAAAATGGGTCCATGTGGTGTACATGTGTGTAATGCATATTTGTATGGCTTTTACCAAAAAAAGGTCAGTAAATTTTTGACCAAAAAAGAGAGAGAAGGAGAAAGAGCTGGAGATTGAGATTGAGAGTAAGAGAGAATCACAAACATTATCAATCAGGAGAATGAGAAAGATTAACCAGATTAAGATAGTTAAGAGGAGTTTTCATATTAAAAACAGGTCAAATAACATTAACACAGCAATAAAAAAATCATTTATTTAACATCAGTCAAGAAAGTCAAGTATTTCAAAGATAGATGGCAGTTGAATGAAATAACCATCCAAAAACCATCCATTCAAAGAGGATTTTTTTTAGGGAGTTAACTGTAGCCGTGAGTTGAAGTTTTGGTAATAATTATGAGTTTTTACACTTTTAATTCTGTTTAGAACCTTTTTTTCTGTAAATCTTTCCTTTGATTTACCTTGATTACTTTTGTTTTTGTGAATATAGTGACAATAGTAAAGCTCCAACAAAGTGGATTAACCTTTATTGACCATCATTCTGTTGATTGGATGTAATATGTTAAAAGATGGACAACAATATTCAAGGTAATAGTCTAAAACAATGTGTTCTGTTATTATTTTTTGTTGACTTTATTTAATCAATGTTTTTTATTTTTTCTGTTGAATTTAGTTTTCAGTCTCACCCTTTCCCCATTGCTTCTTATTATTGAAATTACCTAAATGCGTTTTTCAACAGTGACTATTGTTGCATAACATTGTGCTACTGTAAAGCTCTTTGAGCTTTCATTCTTGTTGCTTTCATTTAAACCTCATATGATCTCTATTTAGTTTCATCTCATCTCTTGAGGCCTTCCGTTTGACTCATTTTTTAATTCAATCATCAGTTGAGCAATTTAAAGTTCCTAGATGCATTCATTTAGATGCAGCTCAACCAATTCATTCTGGAATTTAAATTAATCTGTCGAAATTAATTTCTCTGCTCTTTTTAGACATTTGTCGGGTTTGTCGATCAGAAGGATCTACAGACAAGCCTCTGTACCATCCGTGTAGATGTACTGGAAGTGTAAAATATATTCATAAAGACTGGTAAGTGCATTTCAAATAAATTGCTTACAATTATTTGCTTGAAATCTGGTTCGAAAAAATTTGCGATAAAAATTCTAACCAAAGATAATTCCAATCATAACATCGATCCATTTATTGATGTTAATGTAAATAAAAATGTCATGAATTATGACATCATGAATTTATGAAAGTAGATTTAAAATTGCCTTTTATGCTGATGTTTACAAAATACTGATCCCTTTGCTCTGGGCGTTTTCGATGAAATTAAATTCACGAATTTTTTTTCAGAATTTCGCACAGCAGGTTATACATTTCAAAACATTCACCTGTTTTGTTTTCTTCTGATTTCTTGCAGCTTAGTACAATGGTTGAAATACAGCGAAAAGGAGTATTGTGAGTTATGCAACTACAGGTTCTCATTCACAACAAGTAAGTATTCCAGAAAGGCCTCTCTTCCCTCATATCTTTCTCATTATACCATTTCCGCAAATTCATCTTCCATCAATCCAGTCAACATTGTCAAATCTAATCAAACATTGTTTCTTTAAGGCCGTAGTTCACGGATCATCTCATCTTATAAAGTTTTTGAAACTGACTGTCCCATTGGAACAATTAAAAGGAAACCAAGTTTACCATTAACCTCAACCACACGAAATTTGGCCAAGCAATCAGATAACGCAGTGCTAGATATTGAATCATCATCATCTGGAGATGACGAGAAAACATTTAAAAATGGAATATTTCGTCTGAGAAGATCAGCAACAGCTGAAAGACTAGATAATAGCTTTACTTATGAAGGTACGTAACCTTGGTTTGACCAATCTATAATTTAATCCACCCTTTATTATTGATTGATTCAACCACTATTTTAACCCTCAATTTCATTTTTGCTATTCACTTCGATGGTATGTAGATCACCCACTTTATTTATTAGCATAAACATTTGGATATACAGTTTAATGTCAAGTTCAGGATAGCCTTGTTAATGAGAGGAAATATATGAATACTTCCGAGTTTGATGTCATGAAATTTACTCAGAAATTGATGGGTTGCCAACTTCGCACAGGATTCACGCCTAAGATTCCATAATAGAGTGAGAAAAGAATAAGAGATGTAAAAAAAGATGAGACTGAGAAAGTTAATCAGATTGTCTTGCGATTACATCTTCTGTATCATCTTCTCACCCTTGACTTTGGTGTTGTTTCTCTTTCTTTCCTTTTCCTTCTTCCATGTTTATGCTCTCTTTCCTGTTAATTGCTAGAGAAGAAGAGAAATTTGATTTTATCTTTTTTCTTTTTAGTTGTTACTTAATAGGCACTCAACAGGGAGTAAACAATTCAAAGAACAATCAACTTTGATAATGTTTAAACAATTAAGAATGGCTGACCATTTTTATTTGCATCACTGTTTACTTCATTTTTCGCATTATAATCATTATTTTCTCTTCTTTTCTTGACCAGGTAAATCGATAGGAAGATTTGAACCACCCATGACCAATCAAACACCTCAAGACTCATCTGAAGATGCTGATTGTGAAGAGGAAGAAGATGATTACGGTGACGATGATCTAGATGATTTTCCATTGCCTCCACCACCAGAGACATTAACATCAAGTTTAAGTTGTTTGAGTCTTGACTCACTTCCGCCTCCACCGTCAGAATTTTTAGATAACTCTGATGACTTCAAAATAGCAGATAAAACTGAATCTACTCAAAGTCTTAGAAGAATTTCCAATGCTAAACCAATTTCGCCGGTTGTGCCTCCAAATCTCGACTACTTAAACGATAATTTATTTGAATATTTGACTCGGAATAATGGTAATAAAAGAAACAGTTGCACTAGTACAAGCACCAGTACTGACAGTACTACTAGTAGTAATATCAATAACAACTCTAGCCGAGTTTCAACTAGCAACTCAAATCATTATCAAACGACGCTTAAACGTGATTCCATAAATCGTATCACAGGTTCTACACTACCATCGCCAATGCATAACCAAAGTCCATCACCGGTCTCTATCACTACGATAACGCAACAACGCTTACAATCACAACATTCTTACTCTGACCAATTATACCCTGAATCACCCAAACCAAATGACTCCAAAAATGAAGCAAATAAGGAACCAATTTATCAACAAATTCCTGCTCATTTCGTATCTAATCAAATTTCATCTTCAACAAATGTAACTTGTCGACAACCAAATTCACAGCATTATCAATATCCTCAAATGCAACAACATCAACAATTACTAGGTCACCCAAATGCAAATATTTGTCAACCATCAAACCCTGCTGAATCTAATGATGGACCAATTTATCAAGAAGTGCCAAAAACCGTGGCTCAAAATGTTAATTATGGAAATAATAGCAATAATAATAAGAATAACAGAGAGTCACTTTCTCAACGATCATCTAATGGATTGAATTTACCTTTTAATAACACATCATCTCCAGTCATAATTTCAACCAATCCAATCAGCCCCGGATCACGGCCATCCTCAATTGTTTCTACTCCTACTAACAATTGTAAAACATCGACATTTAACAAAGTCGAAATAGCTGCCAGTTTCAATTATCCACCTCCAATGTCCCAAAGAAATCCTATGAAAGGTCCTTTACCGCCTCCACCAGAGATATTTCTTAGAGATATCCATCGAGTTATGGATAAAAAATGGAAAGTAGCTCAACAGTTGTCTGTTGACACAAATCAAACTATTGACCAATTAATCTTTGGGTTTCGTGGTTCACATGATTATTATTATTATTATGATTATCCACAGAATCAACAACCCTCAGAAGCACCAATCCCACCTTATCCCTCTCAAACGATCAACAATCATTATGAAGTACCTCCAAATATGTCACATTATAATCACAATTATAATCAAAATTATCAATCCAATCCTTACCAGCAAAATGTTTCTCCATGTCAACGAATAGACGAATTATCTGAATGTAATAATGCAATCCATTCATCACCCAACTCTTCTGCATCATCTTCCTCATCCGGAACTTCAAACAGTTCAATGATGTCCAGTCCATATTATGAAATTCAGGAACGAGATATTCCAGTTCTACCTCCTCCGCCTATACTGAGATGCACCAATTCATCTTTATTTGATAAAACATCGATTAGGGGTAAAAGTGCCCCTCCACCTCCGCCCAGGCGTAGTGATAAAACTCGTCTCTCTGGACGTAATCAATTGAGAAACTAAATCGTCAATCATTTAAAAATCTGTTGAACTTTCTCATGTTAAAATGTTTTCCACTCAACCTTTATCCAAATTCACCCATTCGTCCCACTTTTTTGCCTTGTCACCTAATATTTTCCTGCCCTGACACCTAAATACCTCTGACAAAAATCACTCCAATTATCCTATTGTCCTTTCGTCTCTTACAAACCAGACAATCCTAAAAGTATTGATGAGTTTAACTTGCAAAAAAATGAAAACCAAGTCAAAGCATAAAACGAAAATTATTAGATAATTTAGTGATTTGATACCAAAAAAATCAAGACATAATGAGAAAGCTTTGTTACTTAATTCGATAATGTTTAAAGAAACGTTTCAAACTCTTAATCCAATCATTATAGAATCTCTTTATTACAGAGTCAACGTTCATATTTGAATCACTTTTTACATATTTCCATTTTTCCTAATCTTGTCTTGAATTGTTCATTTTGATCACTTCAGTCATTTTATTGAACCAGGCAATTTTATTGAAACAAAAATGATGCTTACATCCATTTTACTTTTTATTTACATTTCTCTAACCTCCGGTTGAACTTTTGTACATTTCTCATCTTCTCTAGCTGTAATTGAACGTCAATTGAATTCAAAATTTAAACGCAATAATAAAGGATTCCAAAATCTTGACTAAAAACTTTTGCTAATCAGTTCAATTCTTACCTAAATTTTTATTTGAGTTTGATTTCAATGTATCATCAAATAAATGATTTGACCAATAAATCATCCTTTTCAGCTTGACTTGATAATTTTGTTTTTCAATTAGCTTAATATCAGTTCATCACTTGACAATAGATGAAATTTTAAAAGACCTACAAAACAGACCAATTTTTGTATAATTCAAGCAATTTGAATTGTGATGGAATGATTGAAATGAAAACAAAACCAGAAGTTGAATTATGAAATAAACGCAACGATTGTTTTCAGCCATTGATTTAATTTTATCACGAACAAACAGTTAAATGGTTCAGTTTGAATTGAATGTAAATTAGCAATTAAAGATCGACTCAATTTATTGTTGTACATTACTTTCATAAACAACTCAACAGTGATTTAAATGCTACCCATTTGGCTATTAAATTAGATCAACACGATATTTTGAATTAAATAACTAACATGAATCCAAGTAGTTGATGAATAAATAATACACATTTAATCTATTCTAGTTAAAGATTTACATTTAATTTCATGATAACCATATAATAAACTGTATTAAATGCTATTATAGCTGCCTTTACAGTCACAAAACGTAATAAAATGAATATTTTCAAGAAGATATAAATGAGTTTTTCGTTGGCCTTTTAAAATGTAAATATTGTTTTATCGATCAATTTGTAAAAGCTAATAAAGTACAATCGATTAAGGCGAAAAGATTGTTAAATATTCATAATTAACTTGAATTACGGTATTTTAAAGCTGCTTGTTACAATGAAATTGCTATTAAGCCTGGCTGATCAAAGCTCTTTCAGATTTGAATAGCAAAGTGCACAAATGATCAAAACATTTGATTATCCAACTCATGACAATCAATATCCTGATTTGAATGAATTAGGATCTCGGGACTTGATCTTAAAATAAACATTAAAATAAATACAAAGAGTTGGACTAAAAAAGTTGTATATCAGTCATAAAAATGTATATTAAACGATGAAAAAAGGTAGTAATGATAATAGCAATTATAATAATGATAATAATAGTATGCGGTATGATAATTTAGCTAATTATCACTCTTATAGCTACAGAAAAATGTTTTGTTTTATAGTAAAAAAGGCAAGTTCAGTTTTTGCAGGGGCCAAGAATGAAACAAGGATAGACGATTGATTGACATTGAATTATGAAAAAAAAACAATCAATTCACTGAACATGTTTCATTTTTGTTTACATCTTGTTGGGATGATTGTCATAATAATATAATATAAATCGTTTCATTTGTTGTTTCATCAATAGTTTGTCCTTTTACAAGCAAAGGTTACAAAGAATACAAATAAATATAAAATATTATTTATAAAACTGTCGATGAATATGCAAAAAAATTGGTAAATACTGATAATATTTGTAAATATATTAAAAGTATTTGATCAGGGAACATTAATTAAATCCATAATTTATCCATTATTTGCAATTGTGTCCTTTAATTGTGAGCCTTCAATAATAAACTCGTCTAAGTCTTGGGTTAAGTTGGAAGCCGTTTTTGGTGGTCAACTTGTAGTTGTGATTGTCCAACATCAATTACAATTTTACTTTCTATTCATTGGCAACTGTGTGAGTTTTTTTGTTTTAACCAATTAAAAGTTAAATTATCCATTAAATTAAAAACTTGAACCAAGCAAGTGAAACAAACAGTTTAAATTGCATCCAAATTCATTTAATCATTCAGACACGACTAAACTTGAGTCCAGCTACAGATGAAAACGATGATAAAGAGGGAAAAAACGAGAGAAAGAAAAGGTAATTATTAGATAATTAATAAAAAATAAGTTGAACAATTTATTAAATGTTATATTTTTATCTATACAAACCTTCATCATTGGAATAACAATTGTGGCAGTGAAGTTTATGATTACGAACGCGAACATCAGTTCCACATGTACCATTACCTGGACAGAAGTAAAAATAAAGCAATAATTAACAGTTAGTCTAATTAATGGTATGAAAATGATATTTAATTTACTCTAATTGTAATTTAAACAATCAAATTAAATAAAGGAAGAAAATTAAACTTGACCAAGTTTTGAAGGAAACAAGGATAAAGAAGAGTTGATGAAATGGCAATTTAGTTAAAGACTTGTTTCAATATTGAATTTTTCACAGAAAATAAACATTTCTTTTAAATGTTCTAGATAAATCAGAATCATATGATTGAGACAGCAATAAGGATTCTTCAAGATGACCTAAAAAATGGTGAAACTTAACATGATAGGACAATAGGATTTAACTGTAAACCGAGATGACATGATGAGCATATAATGAAAGTTAATCAAATAAAAAAGTTAATGGTAGGTTTCAATATATTTAAAGAATCATGATTGATATCAATTTTGAACAATTTTCAAAAATGAGATAATCCAATACTACCTCTGACCTGGATTTAAGGTAAAGTATTAAGATGAATATCTATTCAAGTGTTTTTCTTGTATCATTGTCTTGTTTGATAGAGATCATTTGTTGATTCAACTCATCATGAATTTTCATTCATTATTATTGGTAAAAAAACAACAATAATTGTGAGTTGCTACTGAAGATTCAGTGATGTAATTTTGATGTAATCAAACCATCAAAATGATAGTATAACATAATAATAAAATAGGTAAAGAAAAAAAGCTTTATAATAGATCACATTAAATATAATTATAGACAGTAAATAGCCAATCCTTTAGTAAATTGTTAGAGAAGTTTTTCTTTCTTCCAAAATTTCGTTTCTTCACTATTTTTTCGCCTAAAGAAGATGAAAATGAAGAATGTAAATAAAAGATCTGATCGTTGCAATCATCACAATAAGAGTACAATTCAAGCCTTTGACTAGAGTTGTAAAATTCATAAGAAGCAAACGAAAGTTTCAATTTGAAAAAAGAGTTGATAAAGATGGATATTGAATTCATCGTCAATTTAGTGATTGATATTTGCCGTATGCAAATTGTTTCAAGATGTTTTGTGATTATTTAACGTAAATTAGAAACGTGAAAATACAAAATTGAAATATTAATTTCTTATTAATATTTGATTAAACAGGAAAATGCTTGAAATTTAATTGAATATTGAAATTAGGATCAGTTTCTTATGAAGTAAAAGTGTCAATTGTTCAGATGTATTTGAAAATTATTGCTGGAATTATGAGAACAGATTTCTCCAGAAATTATAATATGATTCAGAAGTTGCTCGATATGGCAATTGTTTAATGTAATTTTTAGTGTCATTGAAAGAAATTTGGTGAAAATTTGACCAAGAACAATTTATTCATTTTCATTTGAATTTACGAGTTGAGAAATAAATCAATTGTGATCTCAATATTGTGAGCTTCAAAAATAGTAAAACTCAAGTTTTCAGTGAGCATCAAATCTAATGTAAATCGTATTGGATACATTGACAGAATTGGAACAGATATAATCAGTCAAGAGTAAAATTCCAAATGAATGAGTGAATCATGAAAATGAGCATCTTCTGAGCAAAAAAAAAAAAGATTCTTGTTCAGACGATCCAGAATGATAATGATGATTCTTGAGTAAGTAAGTAAGCAATCGTCAAAAAAAACGAGACAATAAGTTTTATGCATTTATGCAAAGTAGCCATCAAAAAGGGAATGAATGAATTGAGAAGCAAAAAAATCGTTAGCTTATGCATTGAGTAAAAAAGGATGAAATCATAACCAAGTAAAGCTTTTAATGAGTTTCAAAGGGCCTCAGTAGTTACTGGTTTACAACTGACCTTCACTGACAGAACCAGGTCAACAAATTGAGCAAAAAGCGTCCGATTTTTTTTCAATTTTTAATGATCGTTGCTTTGTGTTTCCCTTTCGATATTGACTGATGAAGTAAAACAAAAAAGAAAGGATAAAGAACGCTTTATTTGTCTGAAATTTTGATTCAGCTGTTATCCATTGGTCAATTGGGAAGATGAAAAGTACGTGAATTAGCACGTTTCAATAACTGAAGGATCATGTTTGACTTGGAGTTAATTAAAAAAGCATTTAAATTGGCGTGAGAAACAAATTTTGATATTTTAATGGTGAGAAAAATGGTGATTCCAGAGAGATAGTTAATGATGAGGTTGATGATGATAATCCTGATGTGAAAAATAGTGGAAATAAAAAGAGGAAAGGAAAGAGGAGAAAAAGGAACAAATTGAATTTAATTTCAAATTCAACCTTGATCCAGATACCAACGATTAGTAAATTATCAACAATCAACGACAAAACCAACATCAAAAGGTAACATTCAAGTTGATTTTGTGCTCACAAATTTATCAACAAGAAATTAATTCAACCACTAAACTTGATTCATCAACCCTATTATTACATTAGCATTGCAACCATTGCCATTCATTATCAAAACCTTTAATAAAATATTACCTTTGATGTAGTGTTAATCATCATTTAATGTGTATATTGCTTCCGGTAACCCTGAAATTTGTCAATTTCATTTTTGAATAAATGAATAAACTGATTCATTTGTCTGCAAGTTTAAGGATAACAATGAGCACTGGCCATTATCAGCTCATTGATAACATTGAAACGCTAATTATCAGATTTAACTTGGATAAAGATGAGATTCAATCTCTCATGGTAACGACCCTTTCATAACTGTGCTAAGATATTCATCATTGATCGTCAATACAAATGTAAATGAGTTTACTATTACTGTGAATAGTTGAAGGTTATAATTATGTTTGAATTGTAAATAAAGATTGATAAAAAGATGTTCATTGGCGCAAAGGATGTAAGGTTGGTTAAAAGAGTTGGTAAAAGTGAATTATTAGCCATTGAAAACTAAATTTAACCGTAGAATGATATTTTTTAAGATAACCATTTTTCATGATGGGCTTCATCTTACTGAAGGACTAAAGAGGAAAAGAGAATTGAGTTTAGAATAATAGAAAAGAGTAAAAGTTCATTAGCAGAAGAACAACTTATCCTGGCAATTTTTATCTACTTCATGATAATCTTTATTTCACGCTCTCTTCCTTCTTTATCCATCTCTGGGTTTCAGCTTATTTTGGCAACTAATAAGTTTAGATTGAAAGTTGAAAGGAAAAGTAAAGATTCAGGATAAATTTTGTGTTAACTGCATTTTTCAAAAGTTTAGGTGAACCATCACAATCAGCGTCACAATCAACAATGAGAGCAGTAAAGTTAAATCATTCCTAGGCTGACCGTGAAAAGCTTGACAAGCAAAAAGTCTGAAACCATCAAATAGCAGTTGGTGAATTTTGCTTTGTTTTTTTGTTCATCTTTCGTTCCTCTTCCTGCAATTTGTCTAGAATTGCCTTTCTCATCATGATCATGCTTTAGGATACAATCAACTTGCATAAGCTTTTTCAGTCTATTTTTTTTGCTCAACAACAAACAGTTCAATATGGAGAAGCCAAAAATTGCCAACAAGAAAATTTTGTAAAAGACTGGAAATGCATGTTAAAAACGTTGGAGTATTTTTGCACATCTTTTCCCAAATATCAAGCTAACCATCTTTTCCTGACAAGGTTAATAACAATCAGATGCATTAATTATTTCAATGAGATTTAAATGAATGAGTAACTTTAAGATTGGCAAAAATAAAACCAAATAAACAATGTACAGTTCAATGACAATTCAAATGAATTTGAAGAAAAGGATAATACAAAAATATTTGATTATCTAGTTACAATGTCAGCTATTATGAGCCTCAAAGTATAATTGGTGAACAGCACTGATGGATATTTAATAATTTTCAAGTTTGATTGTAATCAAAGCGCATTCGTAAGTAATTTACACCAACAAAATAATCAACCTCAAGATGGAAATGTTTCGAGTTAATTCAAAAAGTGAAAAATGTTTACCGTAGTTGATGTTACTTATTGATCTCATTTTCGTAAACCAGAAATCACTGAAATCCCTATTGTTGATACCTCATCATGAGAATAATCTGTTTTTTCAGTAATTTCAAGTTTTTTCAATGAAGTCAGGTTAAAATTGGAAGAAGAAAAGATGATTAAATTAAGATGATTTAAGAAAGAAAAATTGAAGCGAAAAAAATGCCGAGAAAAATGTAAGTTTTTGCTATTCAATTTGGGTGATGGTCAAGGTTTGTTGATATTGAGGCCTTTCAGACCAATAACTTATAACGGTATTGACATACAGTGAATAAATGATGTTTTATTGAGCATAAAGGGTAAGCAAAGAGAGCAAACAAAACAATAAAATAAACTTTAGTTACTGAACCTTGAATCGCCCTTTACACCAATTTTTCACCAATTTGTGTAACTCATTTGATAAATGTTGAAAGATTAAACAATGAGCTGAAAAATCAGTGAAATATTGAATAAACCTGAAAATCTCTAAAACAATGTCAGAAAGTTATTTAAATTGGACAAATTTTCAAATGTTAACTTGCATAAACTAGTTAAGAGTTGGTAAAATGAAAAAGATTGATGATCAAAGATGTAACTTGAATTCAACTCTAACCTGTCAGATGAACAAGTTTTACCATGGGAAGCCAATTTCAAGGTTATCTTCGCTAACTTCAGATTTCATGATTGATGATGGCAATAATAATGATAAAAGTTTAATAATCATAATCCAGGTTTTGATTATTTTCTTGAAACTACTGTGATGCTACCGTTTGCTATATTTTGAGGTTCCTAAAGAAGCTTCCGCTTTTTATATAATAACTCATCCATCGGATATCAATAATCAAAGTAATAGTAAAAGAAACATCACAAACAATAAGATCAGCAAAAAGAGGAAACTTTCATGAACAAATGATAAAGGTGGGAGAAAAAGGTAAAGATTAAAGGTAAAATAATAATTGCAATTGGCTGACTGGAAATAAATATCTCAAAAATTTGAGAAGGCCTTTAGTAGGTTAAGATGGATCAGAGTACGATATGATTTTAAATTGATAATGTTTGCTTGAAAGAGTAGATGATGAATTAAACCGGCTTCAAAGTAGAGAGAGAGAGAGAAAAAAAATGAATTAAAATGATGAGAAAATAGTTTCTCGTTTTCATCATCTTCATTCAATTTGATTCAGCTACTTTTGGCCTTCTCTTGAAAATAATTTACTTTCAACATTAAATTTTACCGGTCACTCTTTAATTGGGTCACTTGGATGTAATAACTGCCAGGTATAATGAAGATGTGCCTGAGGTAGGAAATCAGAGGTTCAATTGCAAGTCTAATTACAGTTTAATGATATTGTCAGAGTTTAACCATTGAAAGTTAAACCATCAATTGAACATGTAAATCAAGTATTACATGAAAACAAAAGGCAAGGGCAAGTGTAAGGATCAACTGAATCGGTTGTTAGCATGAAATTATCTTGGTAATTTCAGTGATGGTAATCATGAGTTGATAAATTTGCTTGAGGAGGTCATTAGGTAGCTTCAACAAAAGATGAAAAAAAAGGGTTAAGAGATTTCCCTTTTTTTTGGTAAACTTTTTTGTTCTGTTCACCTGATGAAGAGTCTAAATAACCCATATGATAATGGAATGAATCTGATGAATTATCGTTCTACAAATCTGAACTGAATTCCACCCAATGCTTCTAATTATGATGTCTTTCTCTCTTAACCTTATCTTACATTTCAACAGGTAACTTGGTCAGTGAAAGAAGGAAAACTTGACCATCCTTATTAATCAAGGAAAGTAACACCAACGTTATCAAAATAACTGCTAAATATAACTGTTTAAACTGCATAATTCAACATTATTATCATTGTAATCATCATTTTCATCCTCATCTTAATCATTGTCATAATTAACTAAAATCATTGTGCAGCAAGAATAGGTCGACACGTTAAGGATAACAGGATGAAACTGTCAAATTAAACCTTTTATTTTGAATCATTGTTCGTTGTTATTGTTGACCAATAATGAGTTGTTGTTGAGATAAACTTGTGTCAAATGTTTCAAATTTAGATAAATAAACGTTTAAAATGTGAACCCATCAAGGATAGGTAAAGATAATAAAAATGAATGAATGATGAGTTAAACATTTAAATATATCAACACAATTAACAATCAAAATTAACATTTTGTTGGCTTTTAAGTAAATTGTTGAGCAAAAAAAAAAATATTATCAACAGATTTACAGGTAAACAAAAAGGAAAGCAATGAGCAAAGCAGATTTTTACTCCTTTCATCTCAATTTGATTTAAAAGACAATTCGCTCGGCCATTCAACTTGTACAAAAATTTTTGAAACAAATTGTTTCATCTAATTTTTCCACTCATTCAATCACGATGTTTGACTGCAGTTTAATTGTGTTTAAATTGTCAGATTGCATAGGCAGGGAGAAGAGAGAAAAGGTAGGAAGTAATAACCATTGAAATAGTCAATAAACACCTTTAACTATGAAGATTTTTGTGCCTCTTCATCATCAACTCTAGCATTTATCAGCATTTCTATTATTCTCCATGAAAATCAAGTTCCAATAGAGAAAGGTAAAGAAACGGAAAACTCATGTACATACCTAATTGAATGTGACACACTGAACAGCGGAAACAATTTATGTGGTAATAAAGAGCTAATGTTTCAATAACCATTGCAGCACATCCACGACCTTGTATAAGAATAAGGAAAAGGTGAAAAAAAATGAAGAGACAGATTCATCAGTTAACCGTTTAGCTTTTTTTGCTGTTCAGTTGAAATGAAAGGAAAATTTCAACTCACCTAACTCATCGCCACAGTTTGAACACTTTTTTTTACCACTAACTGAAAGCATTTGCTTTTGTTGTTGCTGTTGTTGATGTAATTGTTGAGATTGCAAGGGCTGAGCCAATTGTAAAGGTCCATGTGATGGGGATTGTTGTTGACTCTGTTGGGTTGGTTGAGGCTGGGGTTGTCCTTGTTGAACCGTTTGAATAGGTGTTTGAGTCACTTGAAGTCCGTTACTTTTCTTCAACATTGTATCAGCTGCTAATTAATTTTCCCATTTTGGTTTCCAATCAGGAGTTGCATTTGAATATAATTGGGAAGAAGAAATAAAATTATTAGTTTGACTAAGTTGAGATACAACATCAACCTTTCAATTATCATAAATAATGAACAACTTCTTTCTTTTATTCTGCATCTAATCAATCAAAGGTGGAATTTTCACAAAGTTCATCTTAATGATTGTGTTGGAAAATATTTTTACATGATCATTTATAGCTGAATAAAGGTCGTAATTATTGTGACTTCTGTTTATCATTGAGTTTACCGCAAAATTTAATTCAATAACTAAACTGACTAATTGTTTACTGAATTCAACCATTGAATATTTCAATTGATTGATGAAAGGTACAAACATGGAAACAGATTTTTTCATTTCCATGTTGATTACCACTAATAATAAATTCATTGATCAATTTGCTCTCATGTGAATTGAAGTTACATTGAATGTGAGTTTCGTGTTCCTCATTGATTCTGAATGCACAATTAGCAGAGGTAAACATTTTCACATCATAAACTGATAGAAGAAAAAGTTTCATTAAAAATTATTCCTTTTTGGTATCAATTAACCTTGACACACCTTGCTTGAGATGAAAAAAAGATGAGACGATTGTAATGAAAGAAATTGAAGATGATCAGTTTTATCTTGAAATGAATGACCAGAAAATAAGAGTTTATCAGTGAAAAGAAACTACGAACCTGGATGATTTGGATTTCTGTTCAACCCTGAGGCATTTGAACCTCGAAAAGGACTGTTTTCATAAACATGATTCTCATAAGTGTTACCAGCATTAGGATTAACTTGACTTGGCTGAGGAAACTTGTTAATTGCTGTTGAACGAGCCATCAATGCAGGCCCTTGTTGCTGAGTATAATGTAATCTTCGAAGTTCAGCTTCTTGAATCACCCAGTGATTGATATTGTAAGGTGAACATTGTTGAGCTTGAGGTTGCAATTGATTGGTAAGTTGACAACTCATATTAGGTGTTGATTGACTTTTACCCATATGATGAGCTGCACTATAATTGCTATACAATTGTTGTTGGTCACTTTGTTGTTGAAGACTTGCTTGCTTCTGAGATTGTTGAGGAAGTCCAGAGTGTACTGAGTTGCTCATGGGCTGCATTGGAGGATTAATAGATGCTTGGTATTGATGTTGATGGTATCGAAGTAAACTTTGATTAACTGCCCTTTGCTGATGAATTGGAAGGTAAGTTGGCGATGTTGTTAATTCGCTTGGATGTTGTTGTTGACCAGACAAGTTGCTTATCTAAAGAAAGAAAGAAAAAAAAGCGGATGAGAAAAATTTGAATCTTAAGAGGATCATTAAAAAAAGTCAGACCAATCAATTTAATTTGGTACATCAGATTTAAACGCATTTCTCCGCTCAATCAACAAGATTGTAACAAAGATTCAACTGTCAATGCCAATCAATAATAAAATCATCCAAACCACCTACTTTTTTGCTTCTTAAATAATCTCAATTTTTTAATTTCTCGTCATTTACCATCAAATAACGGAATCATCTTGAAAAATGAAAAGATAAAGTTTCCAGATGAACTGGAAACCCGTTGGTTTACATATAAAATATAAAAGAAAGCAAATCAAATAAATAAATTAATTACTGAAATGGCTATTAATAAATTTGTTATAGCTATCAAAATCATAAATCCACCTACAGAACTTTGGTCTTTTGATTTGAAAATTTAAAAAACTGTGACCTAAAATATGAATTATCAATAAATAGCAATTTAAATTGTGCTTTTTTTGATGTGAATTGTTTTCAATAAACTATTTGAATATAAATTTGATGGTAAACAGCAGTAGAATCAATTGTACAGAATTTGGTTGAAAAAATTATTGAACAAAAACTTTGAAGGAAACGTTTAAAATAAAAATTGAGCATCTTTTTAATAACTTGCGTGCTTTTGATACTAATTGGAAATTATTTCTAATTAATAGCTGCAAGTTAATGAATACATATTTACCTGAGCTCCATTGAGATTAGATTGAGATTTACTGGCATGTTGCATGTAAGAAGCTGTTGATTCATTCAAATAGCTATTCTGCTTTTGAAGCATCATTTGTTTTTTAATTAGGTCAATTTGTTCTTGATTGGAATAGTAATTATCTTCTGTCGTGTTGACATTATTAACGTTGTTTAAATTACTATTATTACCATTACTATTGATGATATTGTTATTAATGGTAAAATTATTATTATTGTTCATGTTGGAGTTGTTGTTTGCAATTGTATTATGGGTATTATTAACATTTGCGTTGTTGTTGGCTAACATTTGTTGATTATCACCAATAATTTCATTCATTAAGTAATATTGTTGCTGATCATATCCTCTTCCAGGACCGTTCAGATTTGGCACTGAATGTCGATTCATTTTAAGCTGATCATAGCCATACTGTGACCGTTGTTGTTGAAGTAGATGAGGATGGGAAAGGTGAGATGAACTGTGATAGTGTTGATTGATTGAGGCTGCCGGTAAACCAGGTAGACCAGAGTTGTTATAATGTACCGAGGTTGAAGTAATAGTTTCATGACCGTTTCCACCAAATTCAGCTGGAATCACATTTCCTCTGTTCATTCGTTCAGAAATTTTTTCCACTTCCTTGTCACAGACAAAGTTTGATGTTTCCCAAGTGCTACTACTAGATTCACGAGTCTCCTCACTACTGGTCCTACTATGGTAATGGTGTTGTTGTTGAAGATGAGGGTGAACAAGACTATTATTGCTATTATTAACTTGAGGATTGCAGGCTTTGGGCATTTGGTTTAGCGGTAAATGAGAAGGTGAATTCTGGTTCCATGATTTATCTCTGAAATGGAAGAATAAAAATCAGTTAATGATGAAATGGATAAAATGCCGATAAACAATATAAGAGTAACACAATTGAATCAATGAAACAGCTGACAAGGATAAACAACTTTTGTTACTGAATAATACTTCTATTCATTTGATGATATCCAAGTATTGTGATATTAATTGAAATGTATGATGGAGCAAAGGAAGGATAAAGTTAATGGCTTTTATTTATATACAATCAAGTGTTAGTTAATCAACAGTTAACCAGTTGATGATTTGGGAAACAATTTGAATTTTCATGACAAAACAATAAGTGTAAATGAATCTGAAACAGTTTCAGGGAAAATGGTTAACCAGTTGGGAAAGAGAAAATAGTTAATTAGAGAACAAGGTTGAAAAGTTTTTCATCATTTTACTTTTACAACTCAATTTAAAAGATGAAGATGATAAGAATGATAATGATGACTAGACACACAAGAGGATGACAATGAGAGTGACAAAATGAGAGTTTTCAGGTGGTTTCTGATTTCCCAGATTTCATTTTCTAAGAAACGGAAGTCAATTTTTTGCCAAGACAGAGTGATTTATTTCAATAGTGGTTGGGGTTAAATTGTGAACACAATTTGTCAAGTTGAACAATTTATCAAAATGATCAAAATTAACATTAAAAAGGTTATTTTTTCCTTTACTTAATAGACAAATGTTGTCATCTGATGTCTTAAACAATCCTGAGAAATATTGAATGAAGGTTAGATTAAACTGTGGATTGTATTAAAATTTAATTAAATCGCTACTACAGACTTGATTGTTGCTGGGAATTAAAATTAAATTGAATAATTGAGAAGTAATGAAAGTAAGATGAAAATTCTGTGAGAAGTTAAAGATCGTGGAACATCCAACCTTAAATTTGAATGTTATTCTGACTGTGTTTTTTGGTGGGTGATTTAGATTAAAAGACATTCTCATCCTTAACCAGGTATTTAGGTTGAAATGCAAGTAAATCACGATAATCAAAATTGAAAGATGAGCTTATAAAGCGAGAGAAAGGTCGTGGTTAACATGATTTCAACTTCGTGATGATTACCCGTGTAACTCAAATAAACACCAATTGATGGCGATGATGATGATAATGATGGAAAACAATGTTTTGATTTAATTTTCTCATCTCATTCAATTAATGGCAACAAGTTAATTTAAAGTAGACAGACTTGGAAAAGGTAAATGTATCATTGACAAGCAACATGTGACACCGAATAATTCAGTTCACGATAATTGAAAGTTGTCTAAATTTACAATTGGATAATAATACATTTTAACTCAAGAGCCATTGTTTTAGATGATAAAAATGACAACTTGAAAGAAATAGGAATCTCAATTAATCTGAGAATGAAACATATCTTGTTAACCATCATCTCCAGTTGTGGGATTTAACCCACAAACACACCTAGTTAATTGAGAAACTTGATTGTAACTCAAGGTAAGAGGGCTAAGGTTGAGAGATTTTGCTTAATTTCAAAGAAGAGAAAATTTAAAATGATAAAAATGACAAAATTAAAGACAAATTGTTCAAGTGAAAATCAAGAATAAGGAAGAATTTGAAATCTTTAAAAGTCATCGACATTGCAATCCTATTGAAAAAATGCTCATAATGTTTTCATCATAATTTGGTTGCATTTTAACGGTAAAAAAACAATGACAGGTCATTTAGAGTCAACCTTTTGTCTGTCAACATGAAACGGTCAATTGCCTTAAAAATAAAGCAGCCAAATCTTTTGTGTTGTTTTGAATTAATTTGACCATTTTACTGGTTAAACTTGAGTCTTGGAAGGAATTTCAATATAAACTGAGAAGACGAAGAATAGGAAGTAAATTGTTACATTAAATATGCACAATGAATTAAGAACAATATTGTAATACAGAATTTGAAACAATAAATTGTATTCTTGATTAACCATCATCATAAAAATTTTCAACTTAAATACGATGTTGAATGCGAAAAAGCCAAAGAAGGAAATTCAAGTGTAACAAAGTAAACGCATTTTGACCATTTTTACTGATGTTAAGGTATAATCAATCAAATAAAGATATTCAAGTTGACTGTTGCATAGAAAAGGTAAAATTAATGAATAAAACAACTGCCTTGAGCAAAATTCACTTTTCCGGTTTACATTAGCATCATTTTTAAATCACGATAGGGTATGAAAAAGGCACACATTTGTATTGTGAAAGTGTTTCAGTGTTTGTTTTAATCATTTACCTAGTAAACTTGATTTGTTTTTCAACAGTAGAGAAGTAGATAAATGATTAATGAACAGCTTTCACATTGTTTTTTTTGTTCATAGTTTAAGAGCTTCTCATTTATCGATACAATGAATTATCATTATGTAAGATGAGCTTTCAAACATTAAACAATACAAAGATTTTTTGGACAAGGTTCAAGTGGAGGAGTGAGGGATGGACCCATGAAAAAGATATGATAACCACATCAGGTAAAAAGTGTCAGCACAAATTAGAGATTAAGTTAAAATGTGATTAGCTAAAGGCAATTTTTCACGAGAAATGATGAAAAGGTTGAAAATTGGGCGATTATTAGCATTGATTACATTTTGCGGAATGTTTTTCTTAAGTCACTTCCAAGTAAAAGGTTAACAGAGAGAAAAGTAAAAGTCTAAGGAAGAAATAATTTTAGCTCTTAACTATGGAAGAGAAAAATCGTGTTTCAAGCTTGTTTCAGGGATACCCACAGAGATGATAGGGAAAGGAGGAGGAGGAGGGAGAGAGATGAGGGAAGATATGTAAAAAGAGGAAACCGGAGAGGAGAGTAAATAGATACACCTTATAAGGTTTTCCTTGTAAGATGAAAAAATGTTGTTTTAAAAGGAAATCAAGAAACTTCTCTCCGAGTTTCTCCTTTCAATTGCCTAGCAATACTTTTTGCTGATTCGGTTGATGGTTAATCACACAAGATTCATATAAAATACATATATATGTATATTTATTATGAATAGTGAGTTGTAAGGGTGGAGGGATTAATGAGAGTCACAACCAGGAAAACTTATGCAACATAAGGTAAAGGTATATACATCAATAATCCGGTCATTGGTCGACCATAGAGATGGAAGAGAGGGAAAGATGTGGATATGAGTAAAGCGATGGTAAATTACAATTTTCAAGCGTTCAATGAGCTACTTTGTTCCATCTCATTGATTCTTTGTTGAGCATTTGTCTCTTATTTAGTTGACATGGTAACTAAAGGTGATATCATTTGTGTTTGATCCCTAGATGATGATGATGATGACGATAAGGATGAAAAGAAAGAAAGAAATGGTTTGGCAAAATTGTCAAAATAAACAATTGTGACTATAAGATGAAAGATAAATTAAGGAATAGTGTAATAGAGCGGAAACTGCATTTTATAACAGTGAATTTAATGGTTCTAACTTTCAAAACATTAAATGTCTGCTACCATGATCATCATGACGATGGATGGAGCGAAATGAATAACATTTAAGGTTGAATTATTTTTTTTTATCGTTTCTATTTTTTCTTTCTTTCAATGAATAGAAGTGAAAGTATTCATTATCACCATTCTGCGGTAATGAAATCAGTTGACAGGGAGAAAATGATGTAAGTTAAATATTGTAATGGTATTTGCTAATAATTTGTAAATTTGCTTTTTTTATCAACAAGTCAACATGAACTTTGTTTATTGATTCTTATGAACTCTTGGTACTAATGATGTTATACTTACAGACTGGCTTGTTGTTGGATAGGATGAAGCTTTTGATGTGAATTTTGGTTAATTGAATTTACTGGTAAAGTTGATTGTTGGGTTGAATGAAAATGCTTCTGCTGTTCGCCAATATTTTGATTTTGTAATCTTTGCTGTAACACTTTCATTTCCTCTTTATGAGCGAGATCTTCAACGGTAGGAGGTCTATTTTTAATTACAGAATTGTTTTCCAAATCTTTCAAATTTTGAATCGAAACTGTTGGTGTAGCAGCGGAAAGTGTGGTACATGAAGAGGTTTGTGAGGATGATGGTGAAGAACTATTGGCTGATGTTGTTGTTGGAAATAATCGAGATGTAATCTGATCAGCAGTTCTCTTTACTTTCTCAGATTTTTTAACTTGTTTGGAGGGTTGCTGTTGAGCTGATGCGTCACTTTTAGATAAACTTTCAAAGGTGGATAATTTGGCTCGGAAAGAAAGCATTTGTTCCTTTTCAGCAGCTTCATCGGCATCCATACTATCATTGAGATGATCGTCATCACTCTCTGAATCAGCATTGATATATTGACTATTTGGTCTGAGATTAGGTTGGTTTATGTCTGAGTTGGGATCAATATGAGAATGGTGAACAACTCTTGGGTCATCTTGTTGTTGTAACAGATAATTCCAAACACTTTTTTGACGATTTTCATGAGTTGAACTAACTGGCTCACAGTTGTATTCCTCTCGTTTTGTTAATTCAGATGATGAGTTAAAGTTGAACACTTTTTTTTCACTATAACCGTCATTTTGCTTTTGCTTTATTTCACAGTTTTTCGAAACATTAGTTGTCGACAGATTACTTTGCCTTTCTTTATTTTCGATTGACACAGTCACGGTAGGAGAGTCATTACGTGCTGTTTCCGAAGTGTTGCCTGAAAGTTGAGGTGATGGTGAGGATATTTCAGATGATGGAGAGTTTATCCTCTCTTGTCTTTCTAGTTCATTTTGTTTCTTCTCCAATTGTTCCAATTCTTGAAGTTTATTATTCAACTCTTGTCTTTTTTTCTGCAATTCAGCTTGTTGTTGCTCATAGTTTTTAAACTGATTAGAGTCATCATCTTCTAGGTAATCACCTGACCCATTCTTACCATTGGAAAATCTCGAAGACCCTAAAGTAAATAAGAAAAAAACAAGTTTAGTGAGCTGAAATGCGTATTCAAATAATGCAAATGGTTGTCACAATGCATTTCTATTGTCACACCTGTACCTCGTTTATCGTTGTTATTGTTGTTATTGTTGGTTATAACTAGATTCTCTTCTTCTTCTTCATCCTGCATTCCGATATATTTATGCAAATTGTAACCTATCCGCTGACCAGATTTAGCTTTCTCATTGAGTATTTCGGAAAATGTTTTGATTTTTCGCTGTTGATTATCACCAGAATCCGATTCTTCCCCTCCAGTCAACCGAGATTGTCTTCTCTTGGATTTCCAGTTGAGAAGATTATTTTGCCATTCTTCTTCAACCTCTTTAATCTTTTCCTTAGTAATCTTAACAGCTTCAGCTAAGCGAATCTGTTCAACAGCCTGTAGGGAAACAAAATTAAATAAATTTATTTTTAACAACTGTCAACACCAAAGAAGAAATAAAAATAAACTAAAATGCAAATCAATGAGCAAACAAGAAAAACTCATGGCGAACTCATAGTTGAACAACTTACTTTTTGGCTTAATTCAGTCGATTGGATTTTAACGAACTGAAGAGGGTCATGGTTCTGTTTGCTTCCAGGGCGAACAACCGTTGAAACACATTGAGTTGTAATAACACCACCAGGTAAATCAGACATTAATTAGTAACAAAAAGATATCCAAATTGAACAACAATATATTAAAATGAATATGAGAAAAAGAGTTTAAATGCAGAAGCCAAGTTTAACAACCAACCTGCTCTAAAGAAACTCACTTAATAATATTTCAGTTTGTTTCTCTTTGTTCCAGCCTCCCTCTCAAATCTTGCAGCTCAATTTACCTGAGGGACCATCGTAACATTACCAACTGCATTCCTTTACTCTTTCTGTCAAAACAACTTTTCGCAGTCTCCATCTATGATTTTTATAACCAACCAAATATACTTTAACTAATTAATAAAATAAAATAATCAATAAAATAAATAACATTGTATAACAATTTTCATCGATTTTTGTTACACAACCAATTTTAATTTAAATGAATCGTTTTTTTCTTCAACAATACAGTTCTCTAAAATAAGTTAAACCAATTAGTTGTGCCAGTAATCTCTTAAATTAATCCTTTCCTGGAAGCAAGTGTAAATCCAACGAATCCACCAGCTAATGATAATATGAATATAGCTGCGCCCGTTCCGATGGCTAAATTGAAATGATTTGATTTCATTGTGGATGGTGATGATTCTTTAAATTTAGCTTTAGCTACTATTTTCATATGATTTATGAAAATTGAGCAAATTCTTTTCGGATCTTTTGACTGTTCAAAAAATTGAGTTTGATTAACAACGCTGGTCGACTTTAAATTAGTTAATCTACAAGAGGATGATGAAAAAGATGAATCAAAGGTTGAATCATATCCAATTGTTTCACAAAATTCAAGAGTAAAACAATCGGGATCCGAGTTGCATTTGGAGGCACAATGGTCCAATGAAAGATGGTTAAATGTACCAACAACTGATTCCTTCACATCGTCTTTCAACGAATATCCAACTTTGTGTTCATAATCACGATCGGACTTTTCTAAATGGAAGATAAAAGTAAAGAAAAATATGTAAAATCAATATTTGGTAAAATATCAAAGCAACTCAAATAAAAGTATTTGACTTTATCGAAGATTCTTACTGGAAAAATGTGTACATCCATCTTCAGCAAACTTCCAATTGGTTCTGTTTATTTCATGAGCTGTATCTGTCTCAATGTGATTAACATGTAAATAGCAAATGGACCCATTTCTAGATGAAATTGAAAATAAATAGATAAAGAAAAAGAAAATATTTAATCTAAAAATATTGTTTGCGAGTTTTGACTAACCTGTCATTGTTGTCTGAACAATAATCAAATGATTCACAGTTGAAGTCTTTAGCCTGAGCACATGCTTTGGCACAGTCGGTAATAAGGACATTAGATACGGTGGATACAGCATCTAAAACAAGATTCTTTCCAGGAAATTCACTAAACAGGTTGATAAAAGACTCTTTTGGAAGAGAAATGGAAGACAAAAAGGATTAAAAGAGTTACATAGAGAGATCAGTGTTATTTACTTTCATAGATGTTGCATCCATCTGCGTGACTTGTTTTATCCTCTAGTTTATTATTCAATGTTGTTGAAGTTTCACCGCTCAAGATACATTCCTTGTTTTTGTTAATGCAATAAGAAAGTGTATTACAGTCTTCATCGTTTAAACAGGCCATGAAACATTCGGTAAGTGAACCTTTTTCAATTTTAAATTGTGCTTCGTTGAAATGACGACCAGTTTTAATCAAAGGAAAATCTTCTCCTTTAACAGGCCTAGAGGTTCCTTGTCTATATTCTTGAGAAATGTCACCAATCTCACCAGGACCACTTACAATGAACAAATCTTCAGCTGTCAGAGCAGCCGAGTGTAAAAGGAATTGACCCTCGGACACTTTATTCCGTATCTGTTGTAAAACGTGTAACATTGACGATAAATGGTTTCCCTCAACGTATTCTGAAAGTTTATGTCCAAACCAGACGCGACGGTAAACATTACAATCTTCATTATATTGTGTATCGATAATGCTTGAAGATGGGAATGCCAGAATAAAACAATCAAAATTGGAGCAATAACTAAAATCATAGCAGGCTGTTGTTGAACTGCAAAGCTGTTCACAATCTTCAGGTGTCAACTTTTGCACTATATCTGTTGGACTACTGATTGTATAACCACGTTTAACGCTATAAGTATCAATTAAATGTATACGATCGTGAAGCTTAACTGTAACATAAACATTGGAGTCGATGTAAATCGCATGAATTTCACCGATACGAGTTATTGGGATAAATTTAAGCAACAAGTCCTGTACCTCTTGTCTAATCAATTCCAAATTGACATCATTCATCCAAGGATTTGAAAAAACCAATTGAAACCAAGTAAAGGCTCCAGGTTTCTCATAACACCCAGAAACATCGAATCGATCCTCTAAATCAAAGTAATCGTCTCGATAATCAATTATGGTTACTTCAATCTTATCTGGAGATGCCAATGAATGGGAGAACTCATTGCCCCTATCTTTGGTAAATACAACTTTAAAAGGTACTTTTACTTTGGCCGAATCATCGGACGAATAATAATAATAATCAATAATGGCATCCATATTGTTTGGGGAAAAATTGGTTGCTCTGTACTCTTCAACCCGAATAGGTCCTAATGGTATATCGCCAATGAAAGTTGTTGGATGATCACGAGAAGGTTTCATTACCAGATAATACAATAAATTGAAACTAGTATTTAAAGGCCAACTCGTAATTAATGTAACATCCTTATTATAATTGGATGTACGATAGCGACATTGACCACTGTTTTCATCAACTTCAAATAGTCCCAAAGGAGGGGGCAATTCAATATAACGGACAAATTGGGTTCTTTCTGTGATTTCGTATGAAATGACATCGCCTTGTTTCATTACTCGAGCAGTTGATTTAGTCATGCTGCCACCAGGATAAGTAATGATAGCTTCCATGTCCATTGTAAATGCTTTAATTTGACTAAAATCTGGTAACGGATGGGTGGGTGAAGTATTTTTACGAGCACACCCATAACCCAATGGATAAGGAATTGGATCAGCTGATGATATGACCAACGGTTTGAAAGTGAAAAAGTTGTAAACATATTTTGACTCGGAATCAACTTGCTTTTTGTAAATTGTAGATTCATTATGCACTTGGAGGAACTTTTCAGCATCAATCCATTCAGGATAGTACAACGAGAACCGATAAGGCAATGAGGTCTTAACATCAAAGTAAAAGTCAATGTAAGGCCCATTAGGATTGGAACAATAAAACCAATGATTAACAGTACGACCATCAATCAGTTCAGATCCAATGAAGGAAGCTTCATCACTTATACTATGGGCATAAACCATCAAACCCGTCGGTCCGAAATGAATGAAATCTTTAAACATCTCGGAACTGGCGACAATATCAGCTGGTTCGAACCAATCTTTAATCGATTCGATCTTCTCATTTTGGGTTAAATCCAACCTCGTACATTTGTTCTCTCGAACAGCAATCTTTTCATTCGTTGAATGATAATAATAACGTCGATTCATTTTGTCCTGAATGATTGCCTCCAAGTCAATAAAGCCCACTTTATTTTCCATATCATAAAAGTCATGGACTAAATTGTTTCTGGTTGGGTTAATAACTTCAACAGTAGCATGGTAACCAGTTTGTTTATCAATCAATTCAAGAACATTTGGAACCTTTAATTTGCCCACATTTCTTCGTTCAGGGCACTTGAATTCCTCACAAAAAACTGAGTTGATTAAAAAAACAACACAAAGAAGCAAAGATAAGGCCATATTCAATTTTCGTTCAAGTTTAATGTTGAAAAATTGAGCGATTTTAGCAAATAAATATTTCCACACTTTATAACTGTATATTGAACATTGTATTAGTTTGTTGGACAATTAAAGGCGTGTTTACCTTAATGAAGTTTCCAATGCAAGTCTTGATGGTTATGGAAGTAAGTCTAATTGTTAACGTTATCATTCTAATTCATTTAGATTGGGTGTCAAAATCAATAAGAGTATTAATCTCATTCTAATCATGGTGACAATGTGTTAAAAATCAGATTATTGAATGAGCAAATGTTAACTTTCCTTCTAAGAAATTTAACATTGGATTCAATCGATTAAAGTTGATATCTTATCTACCAATTAATAACATAAAAACTTAGTCACATAGATCAATGGTCAGGTTAATAGGATAAAGCTCATGCATAATTATTTGGAATTGAATATCATAAAATGTGAAATGCATTATAATATTAAAGTAATAAAATGAAAAGATTACTCGATGATCTTGATCGTGTTTGATATCTGGTTTCCACTTTAATCTATTCATTTTCCAGTTCGTGAAAACTCAAACTTGTTAATTGTCTGAAATTAAAGGATTAACTGATCAACAAAGAAATCTCAATTTAGAATTTTCTGTCCAAAAGAACACAACCAAGTTCAGTTATGTTCATAGTCATGGAGATACAGATTGTGACTCCAAATTTTAATGACAATTTACCGCTTATTTCGTAGGGAACTTTAGCAACAGTAACAATTCTATTCCTTCAATTAACAGTCTAACCTGTGATAATGTTGTTATGATAATCATAATTTGCTCAAAAAGCCTCCCACCTTAAACAATTAAATCATTGATAACAATAAATTAGGGTTCAGTCGAAGATACTATCTTTAGGTATCTTACAAGTATCTTGCTAGAGCGATTTAATATGACTAAATAAGGCGTGATTACATCTAAATTTATGCTCAAATTACAATCTAAATTAGTCCAGAATAAAGTCATTCGTTGTTTCAAAATTCATTGCAATGCTGTAAAAATTTTCTTGAAAGTTAACAGCACTGATTTTCGGAACTCCTTGACGCAAAGCCAATAAAACGATGTAAAATTTAAATCATGTACTCCTGATACAATGAAGGCTATTAGATCACTTTTTTAAGTAAGTTCATTGGGTGTAAAGGCTGAAATTGCAGAATCAGTGTATTGTAGCTGTATTGTATTTTAGGGGAAAAACTTTTGGTTATTTAGGTTGATGGTTTATTGTTGGACTAGGGATATATGCAAAACTATCTTGCTATTAAAGAATTTGATACAAAATCATGTGCCTTAACTGTAAAAAGAGACCAAGTGGCAAATTTTGAAATGGATTTCATAAATGATCCTCCATCAGACAAAATTTTTTGGCGTATTGCATAAATAAATTTGCAATTAGTTATGATCGGGTGCTCAACTTGGGAATTCAAAAAAATGAGTTTTATTTTAAATGAGTGCTTAAGTTGATCAATACAATCATTCCACTTGGCTGAACCAGTTTTCTAAATATTAATAGGAGACAATGGTTTCCAATAAGCAAAAAATGTTACTTGTAACACCTCTGTGTTATATTACATATTACATATATTACATACATTTTATATTACAGTAATACATAATGTAGGAGCAACTCCAAAAAGCAAGCAATGGCTTCTAAAAAGGAGGTAAATATTGGAATGAATAGCGACGGTCTACAATGATCGAAAATAGAGAATTCATGGTCAAGATTGTTTCTGAATATGAAATTTCTGTAAAGGATAATGCTTTTTTTTGTATTCATTTTATTGTGTTCAAAGTGGAAACAAAGTTACTTATTATCAAAAAAAAGTTTATCAATAAACAGCAAACGAAAAAAAATGATGTGTTGGACGAAAGCAAATGTGGTGATCGTTTGCAAGGCCTGGTTCCCGTCCAAAAGCGGTCATTCCAAAACTTTGATTTTTGACTTTTCACGGCTTTTATTTTCTGAACGGCAAAAATCGGCTTTCAATTTTCAACTTTTTGTGTACCCCTAATTTACTATCAGAAAATATATTTCATTTGAAAACTCAGTAACCAGTTCATGCCGATCCCTTGTAAATCTGCAATTCTTTGCTTCGTTTTTAATGGTTTATTTATGCTGTTGTCGAATCTAAGCAAACTATTAGAAAATTCATGTGCTAACGGAAATCTTGATGAAAAATCATTTCTATTGATCCTAACTTGATCGAATAATCGGTTGACCGAAAAATACTGATGAATATTTTATATAAAGTCTTATCAAAAGCATTAGTGGGTATTTTAGGTGAAATTGTAGTCGAAAATGCATTAATGAAAACTAACCAGTCCCTGTCCAGTCAAATTCTAGTCAGATTTACTCTATAGATAAATAGCGTGTCGGTTAGTTTCATCGTCGTTCATAATGTTTTATTTATTATAATCAGACTCGTTAATTAATATTTTTTAGACCAACGCATAGTAAAATAACAAAATTATGTAAAACTGGGAATAAAAGATTTTTTGATCTCTTAGAACTGATTGATTTCATCCAAATAACTATTGTAATTGTAATATTGTAAATTTGTATTGAGAAGCGAAATATTTAGGCAAAATTAAGTTTAAATTACAAGCGGAATGCAATTAATGAGAAGTATTAATAATTGATGTAATGGATTTAGGACTGAATGTCAGTGTGAATGGTTTGACATTCATACCTTCAACCGTTAATTTGATTGGAGCACTTTTCTTGTTTAGAACAGTTAAAACGGTATCATTTTTTGGAGTCTGGAAAACTGTTAATTTAACTTCATTTTCTGCATTATTCTTAATAATAGAATGGCCCAAACGCGTTGAACCAGGCCTAAGGAATCTGCTGAAATGTCCAAAAACATAATACATTGGTTGTTTGTAGTATTCAGGTGAAGTATTGTTGACAATAACCATTGAATCGATAAAATTATTAACCCAATTTGGTCCGCCACTTTCATCTAGAGCGAGATTCCAATCAACCCAACCGGTTGACCAATGGTTAAGGCCTTCAATTATATCTGTGGCATATCTTTCAGCTCGAGTCCAATTTCCCAATGATACTACGAATATATTTGAAAACAAAACAATAAATTAAGCCAAATCAGATAAACGAGCAAAGATTTGAAAAACAAGACTTACCTCGTTCAGCTGCATAAACTCCTTCACTACCTTCTGTTGAAAGTAGAAAGACTTGTGGATAGGTCATCTTGATTTCATCCAATAATTCATAGAAACGCCGAGAATACCAATGATAGGCTACACCTGAAACATACTCAGCAGCTTCTTTATCTTCGAGAATTACACGTATGAACGGCATAATATCTAATAATTGGTCGTCCCAAATCATTAGTTTCACTTTATCTTTACCAAAACCTGCTTTCTTCAAAGCCGGGCCCAAATCTTTTTTAATGTAATCTCTCATCATGTGACCAGAAAATCCACATGTATTCAAGGGCCAATTCGGCATTAGTCCTGTTGAAGGTTCATTCTGAGGACTTACTCCCCAAAAATGAATCCCATGTTGCGCGTAAGTCTCTAAGAATCTACCATAAAAGATAAAAGTGGATTAAAAAGCTAACTTATACCTGGGTAAACTAAATCATTACTCACTTTACGATATAGTTAGCATATGTTTTCCAGTATTTACTTCCAGGATCATCTTGTAAAATACCAAGTCCTTTGGGTTTGTGACTTGTTTTCAGCCATGCTGGTGGTGCCCATGGTGCAGAGATAAGTTTGAGATCCTTGGATACACTGAGAGCCTTTTTTATCAATGGTATCTGCAATTTTGAATTGTATGTTGAATTTTTATAGTATCTCAGTTTCATAAAACTTACCTTATAAAGCGTATCTTCATGAGCCAATTTGAAATTTTTCAACTCGAAATCGTCCGCGACATCATCATAGGTGTAGCATCTTTGGGAAAAATCAGATCCAGCAATCGGTACTCGTCCATAAGTGTAACCAAGTCCTTTTGTTTCACTAAAATAATTTTCAATCAACTGGTCTACTAATTTGGCCGGAAGCTTTTTTATATTAATGCCAGCTGAGTCAGTGAAAGATCCACCAAATCCAAAGATTTGCTGTTTACGATCAGTCCCGTTGACTTTAATGTGCACATCGACAAGCTCATCTGAGTCTAAAAGTAGCTCATTGAAACTTATTATGCTCTTAGAGAAACGATGTGAAGCAGCATCACTTTGAAAGATAGTTAAATGATCGGGTAAAGAATTGGGTTCGGTTTCAATTGTATCACAATGTGCTTCATTACAAACACAAACAAACGATTCCTTGTCAGCAAACTGCTTCACTTGACAACAATGTGTTAGATCTCGAGTCGATATAATGTATACAACAAGTAAAGATACCAAACGTGTGAGCATTTTGGTTATTTAAATGAATGTGATCCATTCTTACGGATTTTTCCGTAACTTATATACGAACAAAATATTGACAATAATGAATTAAAGTGTTAACACTGATTAGAAGATAAATAGGCAATGAAATCATATTTAATTAAATAAAGTGTTACACATTATTACATCAAGATAGAGGTTGAGGTAGCTTTTGAATAACAACGAAACCATTGTATCTACAGGATCTGGGAAAGTACCAATTCCAATGGATCAACAGATAGTAATTAAATAAACGCGCATTAAACAAACAAAAATATATGCATTTTAAAAATATTTCAATAGTTTTTGACTCTTTAACCATTAATAATAAGCTCCAATTGTTTGTAGATAGACATTGATTGACAGCCATCATTAAGAATTGAATCATGACTAAATTAAAATCAACATAAATTGTCATATAAGGCGCCTCAATTCGTATCCGGCAACAAAATCGAATTTTATTATTGAGTATTTGGATAATAGATAGATTTAAATGGAGATTATCATTAGTTTTCAATGTCAAATTAGTGATAATTTCATTTATCGCGTTGGGATAACCTGAACAAGAGGAGTGATTAACCTGCTAATTGGTTTGATACACAAGTTTGATTTCTAATTTTGATAACATTTGATGATATTAATTCAAGGGAAAAAGATAACTGAATAAGTGAGGTTCGATGGATTCTCGTTAAAACCAGCGACAATCTAATCAAATTTTGATCTATAATTAAAAACCAAAGAAAAGACTATTAGACGAACTCGAGATTGTTGTCATTTTAATATTTTCAGATAACAGTCTTTTCGATCAACAGTAGTTGACCAAGATCGCATAGAAACATTAACTTTTTGTAAGCACGGAAAATCCCCAAAATAATGATAGCACAATAATCAAAAAGAAACATGAAGACATAGTTTGCATAGTTTAGACTATTGAAAGGATTTATTAAAAACATATAATATTTTACCATTTTATCATAAATCCACATTACTGGCATTAAGCATATTAATCTGCGTAAACAACTTTGACACCCTGAAACTTTGAAACGACGAATTTCTGAAACGAAAGGCTTGAAAAAGGAGTATCTGGATATCTGACCCGTTAGAAGCCCAAAAAAGTAGAAAATTTTGGACGACCATACATTCCTTGTGAAGTAATGTTTGATTTTAAAGGACGGAATTGGGTTGGTTAACGATTGAATCAGCTACAAACACAAACAAAACATTCAAATTGAATCACTAGATACATTAGTTGATAAAGCTGGATGGGTAGATCAGCATTGATTTATTTAAGCCAATTCGAGTAATAAAGCTTTGAATTAGTTTTATCTATGAAATACCGAATAACATGATAATATCGAGCTTTCAAAACAACAAGCGTTACAAAGACCAGATGGAAAGTTTGATTGTAAATACCCTTTTGAATAATTAAAGCTTCGTAAAGTTTCTAGTTCAATCATGATATGACTAGTCCTTGATTCAGTTTCAATTTAATCACAATGAGTTTCCATGAACAATATTGACCAAACAAGATAGTTCATTATCGTAATCGTTTAGAAGTTTAAACTTGTAAACTTGCAATGTTTCGATATAATCTGGATTGATACTAATTTAAGTGTTTTGTCGCTGCAGACAACAACCAAAGCAAATCTTTGTCAAAGACTTGGATATTCAAAGAATAGAATAACCGAAATTCAATTGAACAGAATAAAGAATCATAAGATTTAGTGCAATTTTCTTATTCATATAGTTTTTACTAAAGTTTATATGAATAGTTGATTTCGAGCTGTTAAAAAACTACCAAACTGTTAGGGTGAGGGTCTAAGACTAGACCACAATCAATAGGTTATTGAATGTGTACCGAGATCGTAATTAGGGGAATGAGTAAGGCACACAAAAGCCTAACAACAAATTAACAATGAATCAATTTTAACTAGAGAGAGAGCACTTTTTATTAATTATTAATTTTAGTATTAATCACAGTATTGAATTGAGTAAATTTAGAAAGGATGATTGAGAACAGTTAAGATCAGAAGTTCAAGGAATTTCTGTAAAGATTAATTTTAAAGGAACACTTATTAAATATGATGAACTGACTTATTAGGTTACTTATGACTTGAGTCGAAGTCTTGAAGTGATTCTTCTTAAGGAAAAGGGAAATGGTTTATATACATTTGTTTAAGTTTGATAAAGAACTTGTTAGTAAAAATTTGACCAATGAGAATTAAGTAAATGACAATATGACAATGATAGATGATTAAGAAATAATTTAAGGGGAAAGAATGAGATTACGTGTCAACCCCTAACAGAGCCCCCGGTTTAAACTGTCGCTAGGCTCTTTGACGGGCTTAGAGACGTCGGTACTCGCGAAATCGAGTTCTTTCCCAGTCGTGTAGATAATACTCTTTTGGTAGTAATGATTCAGGCGTTCCTAAAATGTAATCTTCTTCATAATATTTTTGTTTTTCCATCTCTTCCAATCTCTTTTTAAAACTTTGAAAAGGTTTTGCTTTAAAGGTTGCGGGCCAATCTTTTACCATCCGCATAACTGCGTGAAGACGACCGGCAAAATGAACGTTCTTATTGTGATATTTGTAGCATTTAAACCCATGACCTCTTGCTTCGAGCGGGCCTTGAATAACTTGCTTGTGGTTGATCTCAATACGCGCGAAATCCCAAAGATAACAGTATAAGGTGAAGGCAGCATCAACTAACGGTGAATGAATATTGTACTGAATAACTTTGTTGAACAAAATGTAGGCAATGTATTTCAATCCAATTCCAGGAGCATTTAATCGGCAGTTATAGTAGGAATTCATGCAAACTATTTTAGGTAGTATTTGATAATAGTCGTCCATGGACAGAAATAAGGCTGAAAAATCGACAGTTTGACCACAAACTATAATACGATCATATTGTTGAAATATTTTCATAACTTCTCGACGAACTGTTTTAAATCCTTTGCCTTTAGAAGTTTGTGCATAATCTAAACCATGAAAATGTTTATCTTCTTCCCAATTGTAAATTGCTGCAGCATTATGTCTAACTAATTCATGATAGACTACGTTTCCAACTCCATCGACGATAGCGATCCAAACTGGGACGTGATAAATGCTTTCATCTTTCATTTTGATGCGAATCATCTCGGCATCCAAAGCACATACTTTAATATTTGCATCTTTTAATTCAACGACAGCTTGAGTAATTCGCCTGATGTATTTCTCTGGCGGTACCATTTCTTTTAAAACTTCTTTATGTTTTTTATCCAAAAATTCATTTCTTTTCTTTTGGCTTCGTGCTCTTTGCTTTGCATTGAATTTTGGTTTATCATCGTGTCGAACATGCCAATTGTATTGAGATTTTGGTCGAAAAATGTCATTTGGATTTTTTGCTGTCGGGCAGGGAAATGCTTTGGGTTCAAAGACCTTAGGTCTTTGAGTTGATGGATTGATTGCTGGGTTGATGAGTGGAAATGCTGATGATGAAGGTTGCGGTTCTGCAGGTGATGGAGGTAGAATTGGTTGAGATACTGTGGGTTGAGAAGTTGATGATTGAGAATTTTGAGATTCAGGTACTGATGTAGATAAAGAATTGATGGAAGGTTCGGAAGCTGTAGGTTGTGAATTAGGAGGAGTGTACGGCGTGAAAATTTCTGCAACATTCGATTGCGGTTTTCCCAAAACAACTTGAATGCCTTGTTTCATTAAAGACTTCCGTTGTCTTCTCCTTCTTGCGCTTGCAGCTTTGCCATGATCGCGCTTATACTCTTCCATAAGCTCACGAGTTCTTGCCAATGATGTAGCTCGTTGTTCAGGAGTTTCGTCTCCCCAGCCGTCCAAATTATCTTTTTCATTATTGTTTGCCTCTGCATTTACATTTGAATCGTTTAAAGTTAAAATCTCCGGAATATCTTCTCCAGGAACCCATGCGTTCCATGCTTCCTTAATTGTCGAACTTTCAGAAACCTGAGGTCTCTGATTTGTCGACTGAAGATTCTCGTTTGTTGATTGATGAATAACTGAGTTTGCATTTGTTGTTTGTCGCTTGTTTGATTTATCGGCTGATGATGCAGGTGCTTGTCTTTTTGGACTTTGTGAGTTACTCCATAACTCATCGAACTCTGAAGAGTTCACATCACTAATCGTGCATCCGAAATTTCTCAACCATTGATCATTCATTTTCTGCAGAGCGTCATGTCGGGCAAATAGAGCTTCTTTGAGTTGAATTGTTGAATAAATTGTCTCTGGAATAGGTTCATGAGCAGACTTGAAAATTTCACCAATGTGCGTTGTCTCAAATTTAAACAATTTTGAACCTTTTCGGCATCCATCAACATGTTTGCAGACTTTGATGTAATCACCAGAAAATTCACATTTAACTTGATTACATTTTACCTCTCTCTTCGCAATTGCTTCGCGTTGATCTCGAGTTAATGCAGTAACCTTTGTTGGTGTTTTACAGTGTTGACAGTTGAATTCTTTATCCCAAATATCTCCCATTTTAACACTCTTAATTGTTCTACCCATTATGATGTTTCTCAATGTAACCAGGAAAAACAAACATTTGTTGCAATAATACAGCTCACATCCTGAGCATTTACCTGGCAGAACTGGAAATTGTCCACATAATTGACACAATTCCTTGATTAAAACATCACTTTGATTTACCAAAATCAGTCCAGGTTCTGGTTGGGAATAATTAATTGCAGCTTTTGCAGTTCGTTCAGTGTATTCTGCCTTCTTTGAAACTTTTTGCTTGATGAAATCGTAGTAATGATCTTTTGTGTATTCTTTGAGCGAATTGTATTGAGTATTTGCTTGATTTGCTGCCATTTTGAAGAATTAAGTTCAAAAAACTAAAAGTCTTTTGATTAACTTATTGCCTTTAGAAGATCTTTGTCTTGTTCTTTAATTTTCAAAAAACTCAAAGTTTTTTGATCTAGATTTTTAATAGCAAAAGACTTAAGGTCTTTTGATCTAAATAATGTTGATGGATAATTAGCTTGAACTTGAATTTTGAAGAATTGCTGCCTTTTATGAATGTAAAAGACTCAAAGTCTTTTGATGGATTTGCACGTTTTTTAATTGATTTAGTCACACTAAAAAGACTCAAAGTCTTTTGATTATCACTTGATTATTAATTGTTTCAATCTGCTGATTCACTTGTAAAAAGACTCAAAGTCTTTTGTTCACAATAAGAGTTTAAAAATCACAAGAAATGTTCTTGAAATAAACGTGGTTAATGGTTAACTTGATGCAAATCGAAATTGATTTCACTTTGAATAACTTAATTTTTTAAGAAAATTTGAAAGGGAACTTAATTGTTCAGGTTCAAAAGGCCAAAGGCTTTTTGTTTTAGAAACAATTACTTTAAATATGATTATAAGGAATCGAGAAAATTGGAAAATTCGTTAAAAATTTGAAATAATTTGAACTTGTTTGTTCACTCAAAAATGTGTGGGAAAGTAAAAAGGGAAACGGAATCAATTAGAAAAGAATATTGTTTGACCATTGATATGAGCATGTGTCAATTAATTGAGACAATAGACAGTGGAATATTTTTATCTTTCTTTTTATCATCTAATTGTTCTTCAAAAAACCTTAGGTTTTTTGTTATGATTAATTTTAACTAACTGTTAATTATTTGAATTTGATTTGTTAAAAATGGATAAGTTTTGAATTACCTTAATGGTTTACCCGAATTCTGATTATGATTTGAATTTTAACTTCTAAAAGAGATGTTGATTAAAACAAAGACATTCACATTGTGTTAGTGAAATGAGAATTTTATTTTGAATTTTGAGGACCTCTAAAGACTCTAAGTCTTTAGTAAGGGTTGATTAAGTGATAATAACGGTTACAATGTTAGTTTGAATTTTTGAAAGTAAACTGAATTCAAGTATTTGGTTAAGATAGGAAATTTGAAAATGAAAACAAATTTAGTTAAACAAATTTTTTAAATAGAAATTCTTTAGCTTTTTTGAAATCTAACTTATCTGAAGATTCTAAATCTTCAGATTTCTTCTGAACTGAATTAACTTTTAAATAATAGTTTTAATTAGGTAATTTTTTGATTCTGAAAACTCAAAGTCTTCAGATCTTCCTTTCCCAACTTGAAATGAATGAAATTTGTTAGTCTGAATATTGATCCAAAGCTGAAAACTCAAAGTCTTCAGATCATTTTTCATCTAAATCTGCGGTTAATCTTTTCAACCAATCATTTTGTTCATTTTCATTTTCCACTCTTTCGGTAAAAACAGGATTTTGAGCGCATTGAATAGGTTCAGGATCAGGAGATTGAGCACAATTTGGACATTCGTCTATTATTTCAATTTCTGGAATGTCACTCTCATTCTCTTCTGCTTGTTTTCTTAGCTCTTCTCTTTTAGCTATCTCATGATAGATTTCTTCCTCGACACAAATTGGGATAGGTAGAGCTCTTACACCACATTCTTCTTCGTCTGAGAAATTAGGTTTTATGTAGGCTCCTAAGATGAGAAAAGCTAATAATGCATCGTCTAAGACCTTAGGTCTTGAATCGTATCGATGAGGAAGTTCAGGCATCTTCTGCAACACACTTTTAGCAACATTGATATCAGTTATTTCCATTGTTAATTTTAACATAGAATCTCTAATTTGCATTGCTTGTCTACATTCATTTAAATAAAGTCGTGTTCTGAAGGTAAGTTTTTCAATCTCTTCCATCACTTTTTCTAATCCTGAGATTTCATGAGATTTTCTTTCATTTGCGAAAACAGCTTTCAGACGAGATTCGTAATATTTCATACGCTCAGCAGACTTAGAGTTTGCTGCATAAGGATTGTTTGATTGATTCATTATAAAAGGAAAATTCAAGGAAACTTAGAATAATTTTTTAAAAATAGAAAAGGTTAACTTTAAAGAAATTTTTTGATGACTTATGAAGTTAATTCAAAGAGAAGACGTGGGAAAATGGAACAAAGGAAGTATTTCAATTCGTTTTATTTAACGGTTTTTCTTGCTGGCCCTCTCTAGCGGATTAATTATTTTCTTTGTTAGAATTATTTTCTTTGTTTTATGTTTTTCTATTTTACAGATGAAAAGATGGAGTCAATTTATCTAAAAACCTTAGGTTTTTAGTTTCAATTAACAATAATTCAGAGACTCTGAGTTTCTGAAAGGATGATTTTTCAAGAAAAGGATTCCAACGCTATTTACATTGGTTAGTGTTTTAAAGCAAGAAAAGGCGTTTCACTTGATTGAATTGAAGGTTAATTATTGGCTGTTTCTTTGCTGAAAACCTTTGGTCTTCATCTAATAACAGTTTATAATAATTTTTCATTTTGATTGAATCAGCTTTTAATCAGAAAGTCTTTGACTTTCTGGCGTGATTCAGAAGATTCTTAATTTTCTGTTTAAAGTGTTAATTCATTTCTGGGTTCAGAAGATTTGAAATTTTCTGCACAAGTGTTGATTAGAATCAGAAGATTTAAAATTTTCTGTTTTATCTTCAATTTTTTATGTTTAGAAGATTTTGAATTTTCTAATTTAGTTTGATTCAGTTAAATTAGATTTGATAGAGTTAGTTTGAAGGATTTTGAATATGAAATTTTTTCAAAAAAAAAAATAGAACAGAAAAAGATTAAGGGATTATAATTAAAGATTATGATTCTAAATTTCATCTTTGTCACTATCAGATTCAGTGTTAGTTTGAATTGATTCTTCTTCAGTATTTTCACTATCAGAATCATGATGAATTTTCTTTAAATTTTCGAAATTAACTTTAAATTTTTTCATAGTTTTAGGATCTGTAATAACAGCGGTTGAATCATAAACTTTTGTAACAACATAGGTACCTTTGAACACAGGAGTTAACTTTTTACCGAGAGTTCGATCTAAATATTTAACAGCTTTTCTTACGAAATCTCCTACTTTAAATGGAATAGGTTTGATTGGTGCTTTAGCAATTCTTTCGTCTTGTTGTTTGATTAATTTATCTTTTACACGTTTTCTTTCTTTTTCAATAGATTCAGGTTCTTCTTTTGATTTTTCAATTTCAAACTTGTTTTCTAAAGGTGTTCTCGGAGATAAATTGAAAATGAGCTTATACGGTGAAGTATTCAAATTTTCAGAAGGAGTAGAATTGTAGCTTAACACTATATCTCGGATTTCTTCATCCCATTGCTTTTCATTTTCTTTTGCAAATATTTTAATTCTTGTACCAATAGTTCGATTGACTCTTTCCACGAGTCCTTGCGAAGTAGGTCGATAAGGTGTAGATCTTTGATGCTTAATGCTTAATTTTTCGAAGTATTCTTTGGTTTCTTTTGAGATGAAGCATGGACCATTGTCGGTCTGAATAGTTACAGGTGCACCAATTATTTGAATAATGTAGTCTAAAAAATCAATTAATTCTCTTGTTTGTTGATTACGATAAGCTTTGGCGAAAACAAATTTTGTTAAAACATCAATTGCAACGAATAAATATTGGTTTCTTTTCTTTGAAGGTTTAAAGGGACCTTGAACATCAATTTGAATCCTTTCAAATGGATTATTTGGGATAGGCATTGCTCGTTGAACTTTATCATTTGTAGTTTTGTGTTTATAAGTTGAGCATTTTTCGCATCGATTAATTTTACTTTTGATGAATTCATCCATATTAGCCCACCAGAAAATTTCTTTAATTCTTTTAACTGTTGGTTTATAACCAAAATGACCTCCAACAGGATCATTGTGATATTGATCAAAAACTTTGTCAATCATTGACATTGGTAACACAATCGCAGGTTTTCCTTTCTTTCTTCTGCGGTATAAGATCTCAGATTTTATAGTAAATTTTGAAGATAATTCACCTTTTTTAACTGCTTTAATACATCTATTGCAATATGAATCTTTCTCTTGTTCTTTGCGAATAGTTGTTTCTTCTTTGCATAATTCTTTGTTTGATGCTAATAATACAAATCGATGGAAAGCTTTATTGTCGTAAATTTCAGGTGCGGGTGCAGCTTCTTTCATTTCGATTATATATCTTTTTGCAAGTAAAACACTTCTTGTTTTAAATTCAGAATCCAATTCTTCCAAATCATCAGATTCAGCATTAGTAACAGGAATTTCAGGTTTGTCAGACCAATTTTCATCTTCTTCTTTTGTGATGATTATTTTACCAAACCTTGCATATTTAATTTTTTCTTTGAATGCGAAATGACAATATTTATAAAAATCTTCTTCGTTGATTTCACCTTGGCGTTTGTGTCGCCATTCGTTACTTCTTGAAAAACAGTCGGCAGGATGTTCACTACCTTTAGAATATTCAATCGTATAATCAAATTGTGCAATTAGGTTCGCCCATCGATGCAAACGGGTACATTTAAAATCAATTTTCTTTAAAGCGCATAATGCGTGGTGATCGCTAACGATTGTAAACTTTTTATTAGTTAGATAATGTTGAAACTTCTTAACTCCAACTATTACGGCAAGACATTCTTTTTCCGTAATCGTGTAACCGAGTTGATGCTTAGCCATTTTTTGACCGAAGAAACTTACAGGGCGCCAATTTCCCTCTTCTAACTGTAATAACATGCCACCAACAGCAATTGAAGATGCATCTAAGACTAATTTGTGTTTTTTGAATTCATCGAACTGAGCTAATTCGCAATTTTTGATGAGAGACTCTTTAATCTTTTTCCATGATTGTTGATGTCTTTCAGTCCATTTAAATTTATTTTTCTTTGAACATAGCTCGAACAGATCTGATGCTAGATTTGCATAGTCTGGTATAAATTTTGCCAAATAATTAAACAGTCCAAGTTGACTTTGTAAACTTTTAACATCTTTCGGAGGCTGAAAAGCTTTGAGCCTTTCAATTTTCGCAGGATCAGGTTTGATAGTTTTACCAGAAATGATATGGCCAAGAAATTTAACTTCTTTATGTCCAAATTTACATTTATCAGGTTGCACTTTTAAACCATATTCTCTTATTCTTTTGAAAACTTCTGCAGCATTTTCCATTAAATCATTGAATGTTTTTCCAAAAATGATAACATCATCGATGTAGGCTAGACATCTTTTATATAACTGATCGCCAAATACGCGATTAACAAATTGTTGAAAATAAGCAGGACTATCAGCTAATCCCATCGGTAATCTGACATACTGATACTTGCCAGATTCCGTTACAAAAGCGACTTTTTCGCGTTCAACAGGTGCTAGCTCGATTTGATGAAAACCTTGCGTCAAATCGAGAGTCATGAAATAATTATAACCAACAAGTGCTTGGATAAAATCATCAACGTTAGGCATAGGGTAGGATCTAGTTTTGCAAATCGCATTTAGTTCCTGGAAACTTGTAACCAATCTAAAACTGCCGTTAGGTTTAGGCACTAGGAAAGCAGGTGAACCGCCAGGTGAGTTGCTTCGCTCGATGATTCCATGATCGAGCAGTTCTTTCAGCTTAGCGTCCATTATCTGTCTCTTCTTTGGCCCGAGACGGTATGGATTACATCTTGGTATTGGGTTTAAACCTATGTCGATTTTGATGTTTACTTTATCAGCAGGAATACGACCCAAGTCGTATTTGTGGACTGAAAAGCAGTCCTTGAAATCATTAAGAAAAGTTTTCATTGTCATCTTTTCTTCTTTTGATAAATCACTTGAAATACCTTTAGCTAAGGTTTGTTGCAAATCTTTGATTTCTTGAGGAAACTCATCTGCTCGTTTCTCAAGTTTTCTTTTCTTTATTTCTTTATCATGCTTTTCATCTTCTTTAACAACCGTAAAACATTGCCGGCTTGTTTCTTTGATGAAATAGTACACTTTCTTTGATGAACTGTTTGAGTCTGTAACTGCATTAGACATTGTAGAGACCTGAGGTTTCTGATTGTCACAGCATGAACATTGACTCAACACAAGTCGTCTTTGCGTATCTTTCTTTGCACTTTTAATAAACTGCGGAAAATAGTCTTCAAACAAATATTTCCAGGTCGCAATGCCAGGAATTCTAGCTGAAACTTGCATAGGTCCGCCACTTCGTAAAATTTGATAAATTTTATTCTTTCTTGCTGCAATCTGCATATCCGTCAAGAATATGAAATTTCTTCCCAAAATCATTCGATAAGGAAGTTGAGGAAATACGTATGCCAACATTGCAAATTGATCGTGTCGAGGCTTGACACGAATGAAAATTTGTGTTATGCCATCTGCTTTAATTGATTTAGATGCGCCACCAAGACCACTGAATGAATGATTTGAGGGATAAATCATTAATCCCAATTCATCTGCTAAATCAGTCTGAATTAGAGTTGATTCTGCTCCGGTATCAACTAAACACGAAATAGGAGCATGTCTTCGATTCTCAATTCTGATGTCGAGTTTGACTTCAGGGAAACTATCGTCATCGCATGTAACATTACGATCATTATTTACCATCATTACTCTTTTTGGTTCAGTTGCTAGATCTTCAGTTGATGAACTTTCTTCTAAAGTGCCAAACGCTGCTTTTCTAGACTTTTGAATACTTTGATGATAGGTACAATCTTTTGATTTGTGACCATAAGATAGGCAATAAACACATTGTTCATCTGAACTATTATTATTGTTGTAATTGTTGCTTGGTCTTGATTGATTTTGATTTGGACTTCTTGAATTTCTTTGATAATTGTTGCTATTGTTGTTCCTATTGTAATTGTTGTTGTAGTTGTTGTTGTAATTATTGAAACTGTTGTTGCGTTGACCTTGATAACGACCTTGTGATCTATTGAAATTTCTTTGGTTGCTTGAGCTTGCTTGATTATTATTCTGAAAACTTCGGTTATTATTTCTGTAATTGTTAGATTGATTTTGTCTACCTGATTCATTTCGTACATTAATGTTGTCACTATGTCGTTTATGATTCATTTTAGGATGATTATCAATGTAAGTTGTTACAATAGCGGTTAATTGGTCAACAGTTCGAATTTCAGTGTTAGTTCGCAAATGTTCTCTTATATCATCAGGAAAAGAAAAAATGATAATTATGACTAATGCTTCTTCTGTAGTAGAAGGAGCTCTCAAATTGACTGCATCTCTAATGATATTACAATGTTCTCGAACATCCATTCCTCTTTCATACTTTTTGTTAAAAATTGAGATAGATGCATTAATGATCTCTGTATGACCTACATGATGCTCTTTCAAATATGAAATTATGTCAATGCTATTTAGTCTTCCTAAATTATCTGTATTGAAATGTCTATACACTTCATCTGTAAGTTCAGGAGTTAATTTACATGAGAGTAGCTGGCAAGCTTGATAATTTGATAGATTGTAAGCTTTTATTCTGATTTTCAAATACTTTAACCATCTGGATAAACCTTCTCTCTTTGGATTAAAATCATGAATGACTCTATCTAATTCAACATTACTGTAACTTTCTCTAATGAATTTTTTACTTTTAGTTAGTCTCTTATTTTGTTCTGTCGTGACTTCGGATTTTTCAGATTCAGAATAACAATTTTCATCATTTTCAAAGGATATTTGTTGGATAGGATTTGGGCTTGAGGAATTTGTTGGCTGAGTTACTTGTTCATAAATTCTCACTTGATCACTAGTGAACTGCTTTGTTTTAAGATCAGATTTAGACAGTACCTTGTTAAGATGTTCTCCTAAGATTAGCTTTCTTATGTTGGGTTCGGATAAACCATTCAGGCGGAAGGCTTTCATTATCTCAGGACATTCTTCAAGGTCACGATTGTATTCTTGAGTGAAATCAAATTTCTCATTGCTGGCGATGATTCCGTGATAGATTGCCATTGTGATCATTGCTTCTTTCATCTGTCGTACCAACACTCCTTTGCAGGTTTTTATCTTTTCTTCCCAAACTAGACCAACAGATTTACAAAAATGAATTTTGTTTTCATCACTAATGATAAAATCAATAAACGATACTTTTTCACCCATAATTGTTTCAAATGACTCGTTGAATTCACTATGTGAAAATGATGATTCTGAAGATGTTATTAAAGATGATAGATCCGAAGATAAATTTGAAGACAGTTTTGCTGATAACAGGATCAAAAAACCTTGGGTTTTTTTGTTGAAGTGAGCAGGATACGGAAATACAGTAACACGTTGCAAAAGACTCAAAGTCTTTTGATATAGGATTAGACACAAGAGAGTTCTTTTTCAAAAAATTGTTGAAGCTTTTCAATGTACTTTATAAAAAACGAGGTATCTCCACCAGTTGTTAGGGTGTGGGTCTAAGACTAGACCACAATCAATAGATTATTGAATGTGTACCGAGATCGTAATTAGGGGAATGAGTAAGGCACACAAAAGCCTAACAACAAATTAACAATGAATCGATTTTAACTAGAGAGAGCACTTTTTATTAATTATTAATTTTAGTATTAATCACAGTATTGAATTGAGTAAATTTAGAAAGGATGATTGAGAACAGTTAAGATCAGAAGTTCAAGGAATTTCTGTAAAGATTAATTTTAAAGGAACACTTATTAAATATGATGAACTGACTTATTAGGTTACTTATGACTTGAGTCGAAGTCTTGAAGTGATTCTTCTTAAGGATAAAGGAAATGGTTTATATACATTTGTTTAAGTTTGATAAAGAACTTGTTAGTAAAAATTTGACCAATGAGAATTAATTAAATGACAATATGACAATGATAGATGATTAAGAAATAATTTAAGGGGAAAGAATGAGATTACGTGTCAACCCCTAACAAAACTTTATCGAAAGATTATTTAGAGAATAAAATAACTGAAATTCAGCATGAGAAACAATGAGAAATCATTTAATATTCTTATTCATTTAGTTTTACAAAGTGACGTTTATGAAGAGTTGATTTGTTGGATTTCGTTGTGTATCTACAAGGATGCGATTGAATTAACAGAAGCTTCCTTGACAGACTTCAATGTAATTTTGTCCAGTCAATGATTTAATGAGATTTTTAACTTCATCTGATGTTGAAACTCCTGTACTCATTGCAACGAACCATGCTTTGACTAATTAATCGAAGAAAAGAATTAAACAAATAATCAAAATGATTAACTAAACGAACTAACAACCAATGATGTTACTTACCATCGACAGTTGATTCATCAATTTTAACACAACTTGCTAAGACGGCTTCAGCATACTTGGGACGGGCAAAATAAGGCATCCAAATTTGTCCTGGATGACCATCTGGAGTAGATATGAAATAATATTGTAAATGTTTGCTTCAAAATTGTAAATCAATATTAATTGTTTACCTGGAGTTGTGTAGTTGAATGTGTATGGATCAAATTTATAGTTATGGACATCATAATATGATTCACCACCAAAATCGCCAATAATCATGTTCATGTATTTGTCCCATTGTGATCTTACATGACTGTTAAAAGAGATTGTTAGTAACTAAAAAGACATGAATGAGCTTTCGATTGAAACTTACGGGTCTCGAGCATCACCCCATTCAATCATGACTACTTTTCCAGGATAAAGCTGACGAACTTGAAGAGTATTCCAGACTGAATATGGTTCAGTGTTTTCACTTCGACCTAAAACATTCCAATTCCCTAGAAACTAAGTCGATAAAACAATATTAATAAAAATAGCGGTAAAGTTATGGTAAACTTACATTTGAAAAGAACCATTCATCATCAACTTTGGGTATCTCTGGTTTTGGACATGAACCCTTGATTTTAACGGCAAATGAGCCCGAGATCGCAAGAGCAATTAAAGCAACACATAAAATGGACTTCATCTTTCAACCGAAATGTGATTTAAAAGCAAGTTAATGATCAATTGAAATAAAACTTATGATGACTTGTAATGATTTGTTGTTGACTAGTGAATCTCTTTTTATATACAACAAATGAATCTAATGTTTATCGATCATGTGAAATCACTGACAATTTGTATAACAATAGTCGATATTAAAATGTATTTTTTGTATCATTTGGATTTTTTGTTATTCTTAATTTAATCTTTGAGTACATGAACGAGAATGGAATGTAACTTCCACCTGTCATCTCGTTAATCAATAGACCAGCTATTTAATTCATGAATGATGAACATCATGAGCTTTATGAATCAAAATATATGTTTGGCTATTCAATTTTTCACCTTGTTAGAACAGTCTAGTTTAACCAAGTATGCGTTGACCAAGTTGCCAAAGTGTGTGCGTTAATTAGCGGCTAACTAAGTCTAATAATGAATTGAATGCAATGGCGATTTTGCAAATCTCATTAGGTTTTTGTTTGTTTCCAGCCTTTATTGTGTGCATTTTGCAGTTTTGAATGTTAATTGCTAGACATTCAAGAGAAGGATAACTTGTGTCAAAACATTTTGTTAAAAAATTTGAGCTCGTAAATAATGCTGGTAAGGCATATGATCAATATTACCAGATAAAACTATTGTGGTAATATTGTAATTGCACCAAATTCATCGTTCGATGATTCAACTAATTTACGCCGTTTCGACTTATGTTTTAAAATGCATAAACAACCATAATGACTGCGTTTTAACATCTACTAATTAAATCAGTTTAAATCAAATGGAAGCGAAATTCGGTGACTTTGTGAAAAGTCTTCTTGCATTAACCAGAATTGCAATATTGATGCACTCGTCAAATGACTGTTAAAGTGAATAACAATACTCGATGTAATTAGCCTTCAATTTCACTCCAAATTTCTTCACGATTTTGTGATGAATGTATTTTTTGTAATATTTGTACCGTTTGTTACAATCGGTTCATGTGCTCAGTTTAATTGCAATTTGTGATTGCACTCAAAGCCATTGTACATCAGTAAATACACTAGCGGTCAAAAAATCTGACAGTCTTATGTTCAATTTGGGATTTTCGATCCCAAATGATGGATAGAAACTGATTTTTTTTGCATTTCACTGACCAGATCATAGAGAATCAATAGACATGTAAATTAAGATACACAATCTCATTGCCGGCCATTTATTCAATTTTAATTGCACTCATGATTTCTAAAAGAAATCATAGAAATAGCATTAGTTTTGATAACTTACCTCATCAATTCCATGCCAAACAAAGTTCAGCAGTGTGTTGACGCTGATGGAAGTCATACAAAATATTGGTTCTGATGAATTTTTTTAGGCAAACATCATAGACTGAGTACCGACCAATTGATTGACTGTCAATTTTTCGACGGCTACTGTAGTTTGGATTAAAATTAAGATGAATTTTTCTAAATAACTTCTACACCTTTTAAATACGTGGATAAGAGTATTAAATGATTTTGCATAATTTCTCATGCTGAATTTCATTTATTTCATCAATAAACTATTTAGAGAATTCTCTAAATAGTCTTTCCATACAGTTGCTTATAGTCCGAAAATATTTGTTCTGAAAATTGAGATCAGGAGAGTTTATTCATTATTCAATTTTTAATCATTCAAATCACAATTCTATCAGATTTAATTTATCTGCGAAAATTGGAATGCAACTGTTGAGGTAAACTGACTATTGTATCTTGAAGGCCATATATTTGTTAGCTTCCAAGATCCAATCAATGCATTAACTCTCAATATCTGATTATTGTACAATATGCAACAATAGGTATAAATTGATATAAATTTTCTTGTAATCAATATTCAAGTAGACTTTGCACAACATTAAATGTAAACTTTCGTTATATCTGCTTCTTTCCTCAGTTTCAGCTCAACTTGGCTTGAATTCCGCAAAAAACGCGACAATCAAAGGAGATTCATTGGCCATACTTTCAAAGCCTTTTCCTGAAAATTTGATTCAACTCTCATTGTGATTTGCTTGCTCACTTATTTTCACGGTTTCCAATAAAACTCATAAATCATATTATGATATCAATGAAATTACGACTCTTATTAATTCAACTTCACAGCCTCATCTAATCTTTTCATTACATCTTCTCTTCTGTGCAAATATGTAAAAACTATGAATCAATTAAACCTGATCCCATTATTATTATTTTGTCACATAATTTGACGATTCAATGCGCAAATATTGAGCACAAACAACATTTCATTAGCATCTGTCTTCATTGTTTTTTGTAAAGTTGCATGAAGCCAGAAGATGAATTTGAGCTCTTAACTCGGAGACAAGTAGCTTTTCGTAGTTAGTTTGAAACTAAATGGAAATCGATGACCGACCGCACGGATAAATTACACTCATCATGACTAATCTCGGTTATCTTGTTATCACTGTGTAACATTCCCGATTCAGCATTACAACGAAGTTTAGTGCAAAAGGTTTGGAAAAATTCGTTTTGATTTGAATCAAAACTATTTCACTGATTCAAAATGGCTTTGAGTGCAATCACAAATTGCAATTAAACTGAGCACATGAACCGATTGTAACAAACGGTACAAATATTACAAAAAATACATTCATCACAAAATCGTGAAGAAATTTGGAGTGAAATTGAAGGCTAATTACATCGAGTATTGTTATTCACTTTAACAGTCATTTGACGAGTGCATCAATATTGCAATTCTGGTTAATGCAAGAAGACTTTTCACAAAGTCACCGAATTTCGCTTCCATTTGATTTAAACTGATTTAATTAGTAGATGTTAAAACGCAGTCATTATGGTTGTTTATGCATTTTAAAACATAAGTCGAAACGGCGTAAATTAGTTGAATCATCGAACGATGAATTTGGTGCAATTACAATATTACCACAATAGTTTTATCTGGTAATATTGATCATATGCCTTACCAGCATTATTTACGAGCTCAAATTTTTTAACAAAATGTTTTGACACAAGTTATCCTTCTCTTGAATGTCTAGCAATTAACATTCAAAACTGCAAAATGCACACAATAAAGGCTGGAAACAAATAAAAACCTAATGAGATTTGCAAACTTGCCATTGCATTCAATTCTTTATTCAACTTAGTTAGCCGCTAATTAACGCACACACTTTGGGAAACTTGGTCAACGCATACTTGGTTAAACTAGCAAATCCACCATCGACTTTAGTAAACAATCTACAGACTATTAACATCGCTTTTATTATTAGCTGTTCAGGCAGTGGATTGTTTATTATAATAATATTTATTAATAGGCAAATTGATCTACATAATATTTTATTTATTGATCAACAAAATAACATCACTCTGTGAATAACTTTTGACTTATTGGATATTCAATAGTTAGCCGCTAATTAACACACACCCTTCGGTAAACTTGTCCAACGCTAACTTGGCCAAACTAGCAAATTCACCGTTTATAGTTTTGGCAAGATTTTGTCTTACCAGCATCATTCAGCAGCTCAAATTGTCGAGCAAAATGTTTCGATACATTTTTGATTAACACAAGTTCTGCCTCTTCTTCCTCATGCGATATAAAATCCAAGCTGGCCAATTCAGCCAATTATTTAGTCAATAGTTGGCATCTAACTAACATTTCCTTAATATTCTTCATAGTAAATCCACCGTCAATGACTCCATCGGAAATTTTACTGCCTACTGACTCTAATCGCCTTCCATTCCACTATTATTAGCTATCAAGTTAGTTAGTTATTAAGTTGACTAATTTACCGTTATAGCGTTTGATTTATGATTAATAAACAAAATAAGATCAGTTATAGTTATTTATGCAATTCATTCGTTCGCGACATTTGATGAAGTGGTAAATAGTTGATCAATTGGACATGTTTCATTGAAAATATTGATCAAGAAAGTTTGTTATTCATCAGAAGCATTTAGCAGCTCAAATTAATAAAAAAAATGTTTTGGTGCAATTTTTGATCCAAACAAGTTCTTCGTTTATCGTGTATCGAGACGTGTGTAATTATACAAGCTTGCCATTCCAGTCAATATTAATATTTAGTCAATATTTAGCTTTTGACTTCCAAATTTTATTACTGCTCATAGCTCTGGAAAAAAGTCGCTGGACAATCTTTTAGTTTCATTAACTTCAATGAAAATGATGGAATATTTTAACTCATCAAGACTGTTCTAACAAGGTGAAAAATTGAATAGCCAAACATATATTTTGATTCATTAATGTTGATAAACTCATGATGTTCATCATTCATGAATTAAATAGCTGGTCTATTGATTAACGAGATGACAGGTGGAAGTTACATTCCATTCTCGTTCATGTACTCAAAGATTAAATTAAGAATAACAAAAAATCCAAATGATACAAAAAATACATTTTAATATCGACTATTGTTATACAAATTGTCAGTGATTTCACATGATCGATAAACATTAGATTCATTTGTTGTATATAAAAAGAGATTCACTAGTCAACAACAAATCATTACAAGTCATCATAAGTTTTATTTCAATTGATCATTAACTTGCTTTTAAATCACATTTCGGTTGAAAGATGAAGTCCATTTTATGTGTTGCTTTAATTGCTCTTGCGATCTCGGGCTCATTTGCCGTTAAAATCAAGGGTTCATGTCCAAAACCAGAGATACCCAAAGTTGATGATGAATGGTTCTTTTCAAATGTAAGTTTACCATAACTTTACCGCTATTTTTATTAATATTGTTTTATCGACTTAGTTTCTAGGGAATTGGAATGTTTTAGGTCGAAGTGAAAACACTGAACCATATTCAGTCTGGAATACTCTTCAAGTTCGTCAGCTTTATCCTGGAAAAGTAGTCATGATTGAATGGGGTGATGCTCGAGACCCGTAAGTTTCAATCGAAAGCTCATTCATGTCTTTTTAGTTACTAACAATCTCTTTTAACAGTCATGTAAGATCACAATGGGACAAATACATGAACATGATTATTGGCGATTTTGGTGGTGAATCATATTATGATGTCCATAACTATAAATTTGATCCATACACATTCAACTACACAACTCCAGGTAAACAATTAATATTGATTTACAATTTTGAAGCAAACATTTACAATATTATTTCATATCTACTCCAGATGGTCATCCAGGACAAATTTGGATGCCTTATTTTGCCCGTCCCAAGTATGCTGAAGCCGTCTTAGCAAGTTGTGTTAAAATTGATGAATCAACTGTCGATGGTAAGTAACATCATTGGTTGTTAGTTCGTTTAGTTAATCATTTTGATTATTTGTTTAATTCTTTTCTTCGATTAATTAGTCAAAGCATGGTTCGTTGCAATGAGTACAGGAGTTTCAACATCAGATGAAGTTAAAAATCTCATTAAATCATTGACTGGACAAAATTACATTGAAGTCTGTCAAGGAAGCTTCTGTTAATTCAATCGCATCCTTGTAGATACACAACGAAATCCAACAAATCAACTCTTCATAAACGTCACTTTGTAAAACTAAATGAATAAGAAAATTGCACTAAATCTTATGATTTTGTATACTGTTACTGAATTGCGCTTCCATTTGATTTAAACTGAATTAATTAGTTTCTTAAAACATAAGTCGAAACGGCGTAAATTATTTGAATGATCGAACGATGAATTTGGTTTAATTACAATATAACCACAAGTTATCCTTCTGCTAAGCAAATAATATTCAGAACTGCAAAATGCACACATTAAAAGCATAAATCAAATATAACCTAATGTGATATTCAATAGTTAGCCGCTAATTAACACACACCCTTCGGTAAACTTGATCAACACATACTCGTTTAAACTAGCAGATCCACCGTATATAACTTTAGCAAACAATCTACAGACTACTAACATCCCTTTTATTATTAGCTATCTAGGCAGTTAATTGTTTATTATAGTAGTATTTATTAATAGGCAAATTGATCTACATAATATTTTATTTATTGATCAACAAAGTAGCATCACTTTGTAAATAACTCTTAACTTACATATTCCTAACAATACCGATTTACTAATAACGATACTTTTGTGATGTGAATATCTGTATCAATTGTTTTGTGGCATGATTGTTTTCGGTGGAGAAACTGTGCCTAAATCAATTTACGATTGAGATTCAGAAACAGTTTTTTCACTTAAAGCATTGGTTCTCATGTAAGATCACATTTGTAAGTTTAAAATTGAAAATCACCAACGATCAAATTTGTATTTTTCTCTAGTTTTGCAGCCGAAAGTTTGATTTATCAAGAGCTTGTGTACAAAACCAAACGGTGAATTGGCTTAGGTTGTAACAGTAATCAAATTAGCACATAAATTTGAGTTGATTTTTAACTAAGCTGTTTCCTTTTTCATTGTAAAGATCAATGCAAGTTAAAAATTCAACGCTTTCAAGCCCAGGAATAAAATGTATATCTAGTGTTAAGGCACATGACAATATGTCGTTGATGAGTATAACACCATTTATGTGATTATTTTTTGATTTCGCACTAGACTTCTTTATAATCAATTCATCTTTTGTGCATTTTGTATTCGATTCGTGTACGGAGAAATGAAATACAAATACATTACAAATTATGCATAAAATACATTTATATCAACTATTGTTATTACAACTATTTCCTACGTGTCGTAAGCATTCGATCCACTTCTTGTACATAGAAAGAGTTTCGTTATCCGGCAACATGTCATTACAATTTTTCTTTTCAATCGATCATTTAATTCAATTCAAATCAACATTTCGATTGGAAATGAAGTCAGCTTCAGTGTTCCTTCAATCTTGCAATCTCGAATTCATTTGAAGTTAAAATCAAGGGTCCATATTAAAAGCCAGAAAAACCAAAGTCAGTTATTGTTACTTTTCAAATGTATTGATAATACTACAAGTGCAATCTAATGATATAATTATTATTAATAAGTTTACCATCACACTTCGAGACAGTTAAATTCGTACCAAGTGGCCTTTGTTTGCTACAAGAACTCAGTGATAATTTAATCTCATTCCTAAATCAATATAAAATCATTATGGGACAGGTATATACAAATTATTATTTTAGACTTTGATAATAAATCATAATATAAGGTTTATAACGCTAAAGAAGAAATAAAAAATTAAATCTTTGACTGGACAAGAATTAAAATTTGTCTGCCGAGGAAGCTTCTGATCGATCTAACTGATGTACTGGGAAATAATGTTATATCTTTGGATGTAGTGAGTGATTTAGATGACAACTGGCGAACTTAAAAAGCTTAATGAAAATCAGAATAGACGTTTGTTGAGTAAAATTTAATTTTATTTCAATTCATTTACAATACATTGATGGCTCAATTTCAATCATCAACTCTTTCATTGTCGTTTTTTAGATTAGATTATTAATAAAAAGGTTATTTGCACCAATCAACGGACGGAAAACTGCTGGGCCAAATTAATTATCATAATATTTGGTTTGTCTTATAATACAATAAATGAGAGAAGGGTTTGATCCTATTAATATTCAATCAATCCCAATAAACCTTTCAAAGGTGAAAGTAAATCATTAAGTTATTAAGTAGTTTTGGTGCTTTCAATATTTGCCATTTGTGTGCTTTATCCTACAAGCAATTGTCTTAAATATTTAATTTCATTTTTTTTTGGTGTGCAATATAATTCCAATAATGATTGTTGAAAAATAATTGTATTTTTGTATCAATAATTTAAATAAGCAAACATAATTGTCTTTTGCTTTTTCGTTGATGTATTAGCGAGCATGTAAAATCAAGAGCTTGGGATCAGCGTTTATTTCAACAATCCGTAATCGTAATTGTCGATGATTTTTTCAAGTCAGGAAATTAGGAAATCGGAAATATCGATCAATGTAAGAAGATAAAATTAGTTTTTCATCTAGAGAAGCTTCTGTTTAGCACACTCTGGGCACAAAATTGCAGGGCCATCAGTAATGAATCCTTTTCCTACAAGCGAGATTTTACATTCAGCACAATTGAAACAATCGTTGTGCCAATTGCGGTCTTCAAAGCATATGAATCGAGTTCCTCCAATTCCTGGTGTTAATGAAATAATAAAATAAGATTAAAATTCACGAGTAACTTGGATAGACGTCTAATTTCAGCTCATCTCGTTTTGCTTACCAGTAATTGGTCTTTCACATGAAGTACAACGTTTGGCAAAAAGTTCACCGAAACATTCAGCACAATAAGGTTTGTCATCGCGAGAAGTGAATCGTTGACCAGCCAAACAGTTGTTACATTCAGTGCAAGTGAAACATTCCCGATGCCAAGGAGCATTACGATAAGTTACTCCACCAGAGGTGATAATCTAAGTTGCATAATGAAATGAAAATGTTAGTTAGACAATCAAATATAACTGATAAAGTATTGATGTAAAGTAGGAACAATTGCTAACCTGATTACATTTGATGCAACGAGTAGCATATTTATCTTCGTAGCAACCAGTACAATAAATTTCATTGTCTTTCGGGATAAATGATCTTGTACCAATTGGGTTGGCACAGACTACACAGACGAAACAGTTTTCATGCCATTGATGTCCTTTGTATTCCATCTTTTTCATACCTAAAAGGTTTAAAAGTTGAAAAATCATTATCAGTTAGAAATACAATCAAATTCGTGTAACCTGCAGATGAGAATTTCAAAAAGAGATATTCTTTTGGTTCAATAATTAAGATTTGATTCTCAAAAAATTTAAAAGCTGGCAAAATATTCTAATGAGTGTTGAAAAGCTTGATTTAGGTTCAAGTTTAAGCAATAAAATCTTGATACAAATGCTTTTACAATTCAACTTAAAACTAATAAGACTAGTAAATACAACAATGTAAACTTTTTTGCAACAGAGATTATAATCTTCCTCTGAATGTTTAAAGTAAGGAATTAAACTGAACCAGTCTAATGTCTGATTGTCCAAAATTCAAGATCACAATTGACTTTTTAAGGATCTTCCTGTCTGGATCCAGAGTTAAGGTTATCAATAAAGCAAGTTAACTGTAACCAAATTAGATGGTAATTACCTGCTTTGAATGGTTGATTACATCCATCACATCGACTGGCAAAGGCCTCATCGTAACAATCGCCACAGTAGACTCTTTCAGCTTTAGAGCCAAAAGGTTTGTCAACCAAAGAGACTCGACATTTATTACAAAGGAAACAAGCTTCATGCCAATGTTTATCCTTGTAAGATAAATCCTAATCAATTAAAGAGTAAAGAAACAATTAGATCAACAATTAAACCAAATGTATCAAAACAATCAATTCATCTCAAAATAAAAACCAACTCAATACTGAATACATAAGTTTATAACATAACACAAAAAAAAACAAACCCAGTAACCCTTTTCATGTACAGTTGATTAATTTTTCTGCCAAACCTAACAACAGTCCAATCAATAAGGTTTCATTTTTACAATTAAATAACCTTGACTGTTCATAATTAATTACCAATGCTAGTAAAGATGCTTTTTAAATTGTGTAATTGCCATTTATTAACATTGATTAGTTAACATTGACAATCTGTAAACTAATGAATACAATTTACGACCAAGAAAACAAACAACATTTGAATATCATAACTTAAATAAAATATTTGTGATTCCTCAGTGATATAATTGATTACAATCAAGCTAAAATTGCAATTAGTTGTAACCAATTTGTTAATCTTCAATGTTAAACTTGATTAATGATTTTCATCGTCAAATGAGTTAAATTTTTCAATAAACAAAGTCGCGTCTTTTGATAGACATTTTAATCTACATTTGAATGGATGAATGGAAGAGGAAAAGTGTAAGCAATTGAAAATTTTGGGTTAAATATTGTGATGATTAATTGTTATGAATATTTAAATGATTCAAGTGCCCAATCAAGTAACGAGTGACAAACCTGGCTTCAAACCAAAACAAGACCGGGAAGCATAACATTTCCAGCTTAATCAACATAACAAGTTAACATGATATTTATTGGATAAAAAACAAAGTCTTGTCAAGTTAATCTAATAGCTATGATTTCAATTGAACCGAGTGCAGCGATTAAACCATTAACAGTGATTTAAGGAAGACAAAAATATAAACTTTTCCCATTATCTTTCAATTGGCTGAACAAACTCATGGAAACAAATTAAAACTAATTGTAACAAAATTCACAATTGGTTTCCCTTTAAAATTATAAAAAGATGGAAGCTTAATTTAAAATCCAAAGTCGGCTAACCTGGAAAATTAATAGTTGATTTGCAATTAAGATTGACTCGATGGTTTTCTGGTAAACATTTTTGTTCAATACTTAAACTTCCTTTGCATGTTAACTCTAACATATTTGTGAATCAATGAAATTTTATATTATAATGATAAATATAAATATAACAAAGGCAATCCTAGGAATAGGAAATAGGAAATGCATTAAAAATATTCCTTCTCAGGCTAACAATTGTCAAAGGTATGATTACAATTAGAAAGCACATTTAAAATGTAAATGCATATTAAATTGACATTTCAATTGTTGAGGAGAACTAAAAATCATTGCCAACCAAATGTTAACTTAATTGTAATATAAATTCAAACCAAATTCAATGTCAAGTTTACAACAAAAAAAAAACAAAATCATTCAATACGTAAAATGATATTCAAAATGAAATGCAGACTCAAAAATGGCAATTTATATCATTTTGCGATGGAACATTTTTTCTTGAAGCAAAAAATTTTTCATATCAAATTTTCAAGAGAAACATGATGAAGAAATGAACTTGAAATTCCTCATGTAATTTCCTACAAAAGATTGAATCAATTTTCAATTTGAACAACACTGAGTAGAAAATTGAAATTGGTAAAAAATGAACAACTTAAAGTCACAACTTAGGTAGCAATAATGAAGCATTTGATGATAAACATTGTATAACAATTTTGTCTAAATTACGTCAACTTGATAAATCAACATTTGGCCTTCAATTATCAGTAACATTCAGATGATAATCATCATGAGCATCATCCTCCTCTTGATCATGTTTAGCCACTTTGCAAATTTCAAGGTTAGACTGAAACAATCAACAAATCAAGTTGAACACCAAAAAAAAACAGCAAAACAAAACCCTTTTTGCATTATACTTTTTTTTGGTTCAAGGCTGTCTCTATGCTAGTCAATTTGTTTACATATTTAACCCTTTATGTTTGATTTAAATTTCATGTAAACATCATGGTGTGAATTAGTGATGAAGAGAAGATTGGAAAAGGAAGGAAAATGTGATTATCAATAATTATGTCATAATGATTCAGTAGTGATGAGCTTTTAAAGGCAACAGAAGCTAATCAAGTGTACATTCAGTGTTTAGTTTTACTTACCTTTGAATCAATTCCAATAATCTTGTTGCACTCCTCACAGGTGTTGGCAAAAACAGATTCATAACATTTGACACAATATGGATGGTCATCACGGAGTACATAACGTTGACCAGTTAAAGATTCATCACATTGCCAGCAACAAAAGTGACTTGAATGCCAATCTTTATTCATTGCTTTGGTATATTCACCAGAAAAGATAAGCTAAAGTTTGGGTTACGTTTGAGTCCAGAAATGTTGATCAATGGAAGACAAAAGAAATGGTTGATATTAATAAATGAATAATTGAACAGAAATACTTTTCATCTCTCATTCAAAGGTAATTGTTGAACAAGTCAATTTTATGTTGATAACTGAATAACAAATAAAAAAGTGAGTTCAACTGTGATGGGAAAAAAACTTCAATCTCACTCAGAATCTTCTCTTTCTCTCTCTCTCATTTCAATCTCTCTGTTACTTTCATTTTCATCTTTCTTTCTTCTCTTTCTTATTTAGTTAATTACGCTTGGAATTTGGTTCTGGTTAAGTGAACAACAAGATGATGATGAAGATGAAGACATGAAATTCATGGTATTTTTTTTTCATTGCGTCAACATTTTTCACCATCTTCTTTTCCTTCAATACTTTCCCAATTCAAAGACATTCAACTTTCAAGATTATCAGATTGTCATCAACACAACTGTCAGACTCACTCCCAGGTCGAGTTCAACTGGGAGTTTTCATTATCAGCATTCATTATTACAAAACTAGTTGACCGGCAAGAAATTGATCAACACTTGACAATAATTTCAACTAAAATGTTGAAATCAAGTTTTCCCAAAAACAATTTCTTTGCAAAAATCTCTCCAATTGTCATTAACAAGTTTCATTCATTTTGAAACATTTTCTCAGTGAAACCTTTTAAAGCAAGTTCAAGATAATCAACTATTGAAGTTCATTTTAACAATAGTTTCAAGTTTGAAATGATGAAGAATATTGAAATTAAAGTTTAAATTTATTCATTAGCCATTGCTGACCATCAAAATGGGTGACAGCAATGGCTAATGACTTATGGAAACGATGACATACCTCATTGTCTGGCTTTGAATTTGAGTTAATTGTGTTTGTAATTTCGATTGAACCTGATCTCTCTTCTCGAACATCGCCTTCAATGGTAACCTTCTTCTTCTTTTTAGTTGTTTTCACAATTTTCCTCACTTCAACATTAGACACTTCGTCAGACATTTTTTACTTTTCCGTTGATTACAATTACAGAAATTAAACAATTGAATCTTAATGATGGTTTCACAACACTTACAATTAACTTTATTTTAAATTAATAAAAAGAGTTATCAAAAGTAAGTTAACGAGTAAACAAGATTCACAGAAGGAAAAACTTATTGTACAAAAAAAAACAGTAGTTAACCCAGCAAAAAGGAAAGCATGAATAGATAACTATGAATAAATGAACAATTTCAACGAAGTTATTGGGCTATAATAATCAAGTTTAAAAGTAACTCCAGTTGTTTACAGCTCCCGATGATCATGATGATGAGGGATGAGGGATGGAAAGGTGATGAGGAAAAGAAAGTGCAAAAAAGAGAGAAAAAGAAAGTGCCTTTTTTTGAAAGCAACAAGGGACCTTATAAGTAGGTGGAGAGAGATGATGATGAACAAACTTGTGTATGAGATGAGAGGAGGAAAGAGCCGGTGCTTGTTGATAAAATATAGTTATCGATGTGGTTTATTGTGCCATTTTGTGTGCCAACAGTTAACTGTGCTTCAGGGCCGTGAGGAAAAGGCATTTTTTAGTATCATCATCATCATGATCATCCTGTGAATTTGCTGAACATCTCTAGCATCTTCTTCTCCTTCGCTTTTTCACTCTTTCCTCTGTCATCATTTCAACTGTTCATGTCATCATTTGGATTATTTTGATAATATACTTGAGCTTGTTTATCATTTAAAAATCAACCAAATGCTATTAGATACAAAATACAGACTCTTTTCAGTAACTTGTTATTGACAGATCTTCACTTTAATCTGCTGTTAATTTTAATTAATAATCAAGTTGACTGTTGAGTAGTTAATTAATTTACTGAAGATGTTGACGAAGATACAATTGATTCATTTTTTTTTCTTCTCTTCGCCTCATTATCAAGTTCTTTCAAATTTTCTTCTCTTCAGATTCAATCTTTTTATGAATTATTTATGTAATGGGCAGTTTATTAAATTCAATATGTTACCATTAACTTGAGACTATTCAGTTGATCAGGTTATTGATTTAAATCTAGTCTTTCAATTGCGCTGGTTAACTAATTATCATTTTAAAAATAGAGTCATAAAGTCGTAATTGTTGATGTTGTTGTCTTCAATCAATAGTAAACAATTAAGTTTCGTGTGCAATCAATTTTAACAAACCTTATAAAAACTGTAGTTAGGTTGGCAAGACAACATTTTCAACCATTACAATCAACTGTACCATTTATCCCTGTTAAACTGCCAACCAATTTATACGATAACAGTTAAATGTTCATTGAATCATCTCGTTCCCACTGAATCAAGATATTTCATGAATCAAACAACAACAACAACAAGAAATAAGTTGCGATCAAGAAAGAGATCAAAGAAACACAACTATTAATAAAAGTCTAAAATAGCAATTTTGAGCCAATAAATCAAAGCAACTCTACGTAATCAATTGAACATTAGGCATTAATTGGGTAAAAATCAACAGTTGAGATCAAAATTGATCAATTTATCAACATTGAATCATCATTAAATAAGCATTAAATATTAAAAAATCAATGTTAAATAGTTAAAATCAATGAAAAAGTGTGCAGTTTGAATTTTCTTATATTGAAAGTCGCTGATGATTTCAAAGATAAAGGGATGAGAATAAGGAAAAGATGGTGAAGATGAACATGATAATGGTGGGGATGATGAACATGGTGAGACGAAGGATGAAGGAAACAAACAGGGAAATGAGATCAAAAATAACCAGTGGAGAGTCGTGTGCATAAGAAATACTTTGAGTGTCTGTTAGGTGCAGGGCAACAAAGTACAGTTGTGTGATGTTTTCAGACGCAAGATGAGGATGATGATGATGGTGGAATGAAAAAAAAGATCAAGATTGTTGTTAAAGGGAATCCATGAGATAGATTATTAAGAGTCGCCTAAAAAGGAAACATTTATCCTCATCTTTATCTTCAGCTTATTGCTGTGAAATGTGAAACGTTAAAAAGTCAAATGAGCACAATTTTGCAAAATATTTCACTTCTCTCAAAGTTAAATGGAAAGAAAAATTCTGTAATTTTTCACATTTTGACAAAATTTTGATTACAATTTTCAACTTTACTTCAAAATTTCATTTACAGTTGTTATTCAATCATTATCTATGATGTATATAGTTTTCAACTCCCAGCTGATGTCAAGCAATTTCATGACTGGACTATTTTTTTCAAGATAATTCCAGTTGTTGTTGACTAATATCATAATGTCAGAACTTACTGAATCAAGTGTTTTCATTAAGTTTATCAAACTACTTATCTGATTATGCTTTCATTAATTGAGTGTGAAAGCTTCACATGTTTGGTTAACCATGTAACAGGTTAACCCAAAGTTTAATCTCATTCCTTTCATCATTTCTGTTCAACTTTGATTAACCTTAAATTGAGTTGAAGTGAGCCAATTAACATGTGATTAACTATTGTGTCTTCAATGATTTCATTTTTAATCGCATTAGAAGCTCAATTTAGCTCATTTAATCTCAAGTTATACCTTGTAAGTTGAAGAGTCTCAAGATTGGCCAAGTTTAACCCTTTGAATAAAGATTAATATTGAACTGACAAAACCAACTTTTATAATGAAAAGATGAAATTTAAAACAATTTGTTTCGTCTCAAGTGACACAAAGGTATAAAATGTCATTACAAAACTGAAATGGGTAAGAATAGCAAAGAATTCAATTTGACGGAAACAATTGATTTCAAGATTGAGCTTGATTTTCATTTCATCATTTTCTTCACATTAAAAGTGCAATTTGATAACAAAAAGTAAAAGTTTATTAAAATTGATAATAATAATTGCTTATTATTCGGTATTTATAAAGGTTTCAGGGGTTGAATTGAAAACTGTATCAATTGCTTATTCAATTATCAATTTGGCAGCTCTAATGGTGAAATTCAATTTTCATGGAAAGTTGCTCATTTAGTGGTAGCTGAATTGGTGTGAAATTATTGACTCTGAACATAAATCAAAAATTTGAGTTATAAGCAATAATTTTATCATTTATATTGCTTTAATAGCAACAGTTGTCAACAACAGTTATTAATGGTTATTGGAATGTTAATAAAACATGTTAATTGAAATACAATAGCATTGTTAACATCATTTTTAATCACTCCAATTGATGTACATTTGAATAAACATTCAAAGTATATTTTGTTGAACGCAAAATCAAAATGAGTTACATTTCAACATGAGAATTGAAATGGTATCGATTATTTTGACTGATTTTTGGCTTCCAAATAGTTATTTATATCATTTCAAACAGAGCAATGAACAATCTTGATTAAATATACACTCAAATGGTACATATAATCATGGTTAACATCTTGTTTTGACTGCAAAACAAAGAAGGTATTTCGAGCAAATTTTGAGTCTAATGCAGTTTTAAGGAGGAGCAATGAGGGTTGAATCATCATCATTATCATCATCCTGATCATCTTGACATATTGATGATGAAAGTGAGATTGTAAACAAAGAACAGGAAGAAATAAAAGTAAACCAAAAGCTTTATCATTCCCTGAATGATAGGAATAATAAAGCAATAATTGAGTCAGGTAAGGCTATTACTCGATAACATGTTATTACCACTAAAATCAGTTTAATAAACATTTATTAAAAGCCATTGGGTTGAGACAAACGAGTCAAACAAAACCAGAAAATAACCAAAATATGGGTTTCCTACCAATAGAGATGAGTCATAATTGACGTAAAAAATCTTTGAAATCCCAATTTAAATCTATTTAATTATTTTGTTGTAATCATTGTTTCATAAATTTAGAATGGATGAAACTTTTAAGAATTAAAGGTTCATATTCATCTAAACTTAAAAACTTATAATTACGAAAAAATTGAGTTCCGATTATAAAAATCACTCAATGTGCTCATTTAATCAGCTTTTAACAAGAATGGTGAAAAATTGACTTTTTAATTAATGAAGTTTAATCTAATTTTATAACTTAAATTTGTGTAATTTGTTATATTTAGGCGAAAAGTAAATAACCAAAATCATTATGAGTAAACCCGATGAGTCATTTCTGGTTTTCTGGTTCTGTTTGTTTTAGATTATATGGCGCCATCTATGAATGATTTTTACAAATGTTAACTAAACTTGTTGAATTTGCATGGCAATTATACTGATGAGATCAACATTTGAGCAACAAATCAGCTCATGTTAAATTTTAATTTTTTAAAGATCGTGCCTTCAGTTTTATAAATTGAGATTTTACCAAGAAAGTATTCTCAAAATTGAATGGTAAAGTAAAAGGTTTGTAATAAGGTTTAGACGAGTTTGTTAAGATGTTTGGACTCGCTAATTCAAGAATTGCAACAAACTATACCTTGGTTAGATACTATTATATAATGATGGTTTAGTTACCTCATCACAGCCTGAACATCTTGGTCTAACTGTGTCAGCAAAATGTCGCTCACAGTAAAGGCAGCCATTTTTAACACAGTAAGCCAAATCAACTAGAAGCTCTTTGCATACAGTGCAAACAAAACATGGTGGATGCCAGCAATTATCCTCTCCTAATTTAGGGGCAATCACTATAATTTCACGGCTTCGAATGTCTTTACCACAATTTTTGCAGACCTATTAAATAATGATAAAAAATAATCAGTTAAATTGCTCGATTTACCAAATTTAAAGACAAAAACGAGGTTAGTTGATAACACTACCTTGTTATTTTCATTGGCTGGTCTAACATATCCAATGTCTAGATTAAAAATATTACGCTTCTCTACAAACTCATGGAATTTTGCTCGATTTTCAGTTTCAACAAATTTACTATAAGCTAAAGCTAAATCATTGGCTGGAAGCTGTTTAATCAATTGATGATCGCGATATTTTTCACCAGGAGCACCAAGTCTTGGAATTTTTTCAATAGGAATTGTTGAAAAGTATTCTTCAATCTAGAATAAAAAGAGAGAAGGAAAAATAATTAGAAATTAAATTCATGATTAGCAAAATGACAAAGGTAAAGTATTAACGACTGATAAATCAATATTCAAAAGCTTTTCAAATTAGAATCAGTTTAACATTTTACATTTGAATTATATTCTTTATCATTGGCAATGGTACGAATGATAAATTAATATTTGTGCGAGTAAATTATTACATCAGACCAGTTTAATTTAGTTAATTGAATTAAAGTAGTACTAAACAAGTAACAACTCTAAATATTTGTTCAGACTCTTTTATTATTATCATATAATACAGTTAACTTTATCATTGCCAGTGTTATTAAAGTCTGCCTGGTTTAATGGACACAAATGACTATAAAAAGCTATCCAAATAATTTAATCAACATTAGAGGCAATAATTTACCACTTTAATGGGATCAAATTCATCTCATTTATTAATAACACTTGCTTGGTTAAATTATAATATAAAATATTCTGAAACCTATCATAAATGTAATCATCTAAAAATGGTCAACACAGAAGATGGGTAAATGTGAGAAACAGCCACAAAACGGACAGTCAAATGGTTAAACATTATACACAAGTGATGACCAAAAGTAGTGTCTCAATTAAATTCATTGTAGGTCAAAATTGAAGACATTAATAATCCTAATTTGGTGCATGTTGAAGGTTTTGGGGAAAGGCTGGCGAAAAGACGCTCTCGTGTTTTATTGATGCTTTCTTTGTCCAATCGATTATAATCAACGTTAATTTCCTGAATTGAAACATTATTTCCTATCAATAAGGATAATATCCTGTCGATGTATATCAGATAAATTAGGTAAAGCCTTAAAGACTGTGTGCTTTTAACTTGAAATGGAGAGAAAGAGAAACGCCAAAATGATGAATCAAATTGCAATGTTGTATTGCATTAGGATAATACTTTTAGCATCTCATTTATCATCCTTCCTCATCCTATCATCCTGATCCACCTTATCATGATTAAACAAAAAGTTAAAACATTCTGTGCAAATATAATGACTGAACACGCAAACCAATTATGCCAATACCTGTAAAGTAAAATACAAAAGTAAGAAAAAAATGATATTAGTAAAATAGCTTTTTGTATAATATGTGCTTTATTGTATCATTACATCAATCCCTTCAATTGACACGCTAATTAATTTTGATCACAACTAATAGAATCAGCAACAGTTACGTCAATGATACCTTCCGTTACTTAAACAATATAATTTATAAGTTATAACTTATAACTGGTGATAACTTTATCACTTTAATATTAAAGTTGATGTCATTTGTTGCTATTTTTGGAACTAAAAAAAATTCAAAAAATACGCATTTTGTGGTTATCCAAAATTATGAAGAATCAACAATTCGTCTAAGCGACGAAATCTCAACAATAGGTCTGAATTCACACAGATTTATAGAATCGAATTTAAGTTGATTTGATTATAATATACAACAGCCTCTTCAAGTGAAACGAAATGCGTTCAATTTGATAAATAACCGTTCCGTATGCACTTACCTAGTGTGTACTTAACAGCTAGATAAACTTTATTGAATATCAAAGTTCACTTTGATTGTAAGAACTGACAGTTGGTTATCAGCTAAATTGGTTTATTAGCATTTTTGTTGTTTCAAAAGGCCTCTTGTACTAGTTGATTGCTTGAAAAATTCATCAATTGGTAATTGGCAAATAAATGACAATTTTTTGTTTAAAGGTTAAATTGTTGTAAGTTGATTGAAATTTTGTCACACGATTGATCCTGTTGCATGTTAGAAAATGTTTCACATTCAAGATTTTAGTTTGATGGTAAAATTGAATGTAACTGAATAATTGAAAGCAAATTTATTGCTAATCAACATTATGCAATTGCATTTGTTTTTAATGTAAATATTAATGGCAACCAAATGTTATTGGTTTATTTTGAGATTTACATTTACACTACTTTTCCTATGGTTAGGTTATTAGATATTGCTAGAGTCAAACTAAATAATACCAGCTATTTTCATCTTTTTCATGCCCAAGAATTACCAGAATTAAGCTTACACTTCAACTTGTTGAGTATTTTTTCACCAAACTTGAGTGGTTCATAACTGAATGACAGATTGAGTCTTATTTTGTACTAATTTACTTTGTACTTTAAGATGGTTTATATTGTAAGCACATTGAGATCATGTGATCAAAAAGAGCAACTGAAAACCATGTGCAATTAACACATAATTTAATTGAAAAAATGAGGAAGGTTAGCAGGGAATTTATTTTAAATGCAATTGTGTCATTATGATAGTTGAAGGTAGCAAAGAAAACTATAATTTGAAGTTCAAGATTGAAAATCCAATAGACTATTTGATTTGAGTAACTTCAATGACAAAAACCATCTGTTGATTCTTCATTCAGTAGGCAATGTAAGTCAATTGAGAAGGGAATTGAAATTAATTACAGTTAACTAACCTGATCAGAAGTTAAACCAGGGGGGACCCAAGAGTAACCAGATCTGAGTGTAATCTCTTTGGTATCAAAAAGGGTTCCTTTTTTAAGTCCAATCCTATTGCGTACATCAACATAGTCTTGGTGGCTCAGGTTATGAGCTTCTCGAGGACATTTACAGGTTCGACAGATTTTCCTATTCAATTAGTGGCACCAAAAAGAAAGATAATTAGCATATTCAATTAACCAATATATCAACAATAATAATTGAAGGGTAATCACAAATTAAAAAAAATAGGAGCAAAAAAGAGCTGACAAAATAACAGTGACACAAATCACGGGATTAGAGTTGACTTAACATTGACTTGGTTAATTGGTTGGAAATGTTCAGTTTGAATTGATTCCAAGAAAACATATGAGGTTAACTGGTTAAGGATAAACATGCTGATTAGGAAGGTAAGGTAAAATGACAATGGTAAATTAAGTATTGTAAAAAAAGTATCCAGATAGATCAAGAAACAAAGTCAGATGGTCAAACATGACATGACCTGAACAAAATGACGGTAAAAATAATAATAAGTATATTTACATTAGTTGTAATATAATTTACTTTGGTTAATCATTTGTCAAGTGAGCCCAACAAGTTCACTTGATACAGAAGGTACACTTTGATATTTAACTGTTGGGGTTTTAAGCTTAATTTTGCTAACAACAATCACAATAAAAAGATGGACAGAAAAATTAGAAACAAAAAAAATCTTACAACGTTGGTTGGATAAAATGGAACAGTTTAGGTGATATTTAGATTATTTTTTTAGATTATATATTGAATGGGTTTAGATGATGAAGTAATGTTTGGATAATTGCAAGGTATAATGGCACTAAAAAGGTCTCCCAATGGCTAGTTAGAGTTGATAACAAAAGAAGCACCTGAAAAGTTTCAAGATCAATTGGTTGAAATTAATTTAGAGCTGCAAGAATACGATGATAATGATTATAATGGTAATTCATGATCTAGTTCCAATAGAGGGAGCTGATATAAGATAGAAAGACAGAGCAAGAGATCAAAATAGAAAGAAAGAGATGATCTAAGAGAGTGAAAATAAAACCGGGAGAAAGTGAAAAGAGGGAAAAGATAACCCAAAACAACCAAGAACAATGATAAGAGATTAAACACTTTTTTCGGCGCTTAACTCATTTAAAAGGGTAGTTTGCTTATCAGGTAAAGTAATGACAAAAAGGTGAAGTTAATGTCTGGTTTCAACAAAATGTCTTAAAATTTATCAGAAACCGAGAAAAGACTGAGAAAAGGTTGAGAACCCAAAAGGTCATCATTTTACTGTTATTTTAATAAATTAAAGGCTTATCAACTTGAAATGCTGGTCTGTCTTTTGTCTAAACTATGAGATAATCAATGGAGCAAATCGAAATCGCCCTCGAATATAATCAATTATCGATAGAAAGGTAGAAAGAAAGAAAGAAAGAAAGAAAGAAAGAGTCCAATAGAAAGATAATTTAAAATAAATACTGAAACCGAGATCCATTTTATTGCATTACTCATTTTTAAATTAAATCACATATGGAGGCGAAAACTCTTTTTATCTTTTTTTAATACTTTCCACTTCTATTGTCATCGGAAACAAATCGCAATTCCAGAAAGGCTTGGAAGGGCAACAAGTTACATGAGTTACTGGAGCAACAGAATATTCCAATGATTTATCCAAGTTTCCAAGGCTTTCACAAAGCGCTTTAAATTAAGTGAACATTAAGTCTAACAGCCCGCTGCCAGGTCAAGAGTAGCAGCCAGAATAGATACGAACATCTCACTAAACCACTAACAATCCGATTTTGGTGAGTAATCATCTTCAGATTCAAAGTTCAAAGTAGATTTTCATATAGATGAGCTTAAAAATTTTTCTCTATGATAAATGGGTTGGCTAAAACACTTTCAAAGTTTCCACCTTGGAATGTTCATTTCTCTAACAATGAGTGACTTACAATAAAAAAGGATTTCAGTTTCAGTATTTATTTTAAATTATCATCTTTCAAACACATTGATAATTGATTCTAGTCAGGTCGATCTCTATTGAGATTCGAGTTTCTCCTTTTCAGGTCTAATCTTGTTGGTTTAACCAACATTTCCCATAATGATCTAGATTGTCATTACCAGAAAACTGGTTCAATGATCTTTTTCTGTAACACATAAAAGGCTAATCATTGTTTACCTTTTCAGGTTAAGCCAAAGACAAAAAGACTGATCCAGTGGCTATAATTAATGACTTACAGTATGAACCCTGATATTGTTTGGTCATGATGATGCATTAATTGAATTTAATTGTTGGTATGAATGGTTAAGCTTGAAAAATGGTAGTATTTCCGACCCTAGTAACTTTGAAAGCTAACCTTACTGAGGTCTTCCATTGAAATTGTTAAGCCTTTTACCCTCAGTTTTGAAATTATTTCAAACCTTGAATCTTCATTATCATGAGTCTTGACTCCAATATCATCATTATCATTTTAATCTCATATCTTCATTAACATCTCACAAGTTTAGGTTAACCCAAAAATATACTACGAAATGTGATGCTTGGGTTATATTTTCATTGCCTTATCATTATTCATATTATGATACACTATTTCAAAAATTGTGTTGAAATTGAAAGAAATATTTCGTCTCATGATTTTAATACTTACAATTATAATTACATTTAGTTTTTGGAAACTTAATTAATCCAAGTTGTAATGATGATATGCCAAGTTTTGTAGCGATAAACTTAAAAATAGTTGATTTATGAAATAAATAAACACACGGAAATGTATACTTTTTTACAAATATTAATTTACCATCAGGTTTAATAAGGTATCGATTAAACCGAGTTTGAAGTAAAAGTAATAGTTGGTAACGATTTGCAACATTACTTACCTCCAAGAGTGTGGTTGATAACCTGGACAGGCATTGAAACATCTGAGACATGGTTGGTCCAATTCAACTTCTTGAATTAAAACTCCCTTCAATAATAAATTCAATTGTGAAAAATTAGTTAATTGGCAGAACGCAGCGTCATCTATTGGCATAAATTCAATTGAATGTCGAGTGTTTATTTTTCAATGTTGTTAATATTAATCGTTTCAGAGTCGACTTGGTATGATGTTTATCGTGAAACAATAAACTTTAGTTATAAATTTGTGATTAATTAAGATTATTCTACATCTATTCTTCATCAAAAACTGATGCAGCAATTCGTATGAGTTGAATGGTAACAAATTAAAGTTGGATTCTTACCGTTCGATTGAAAATCTCAATGCAAGTGTAGTTAACTTGATCGTTAAGGTTGGCTGTCATTAAATTGTTTACCCAAGGCATGTAAATTGTAATCAGGGAGATTTACAATTTAAAAGAATCGAATCCTGTTTCTGGTTAAACAAAAATGGTTTCCTGGTGCTGCAGTGGTTCCAATTTGAAAATTATGAGTAAATGACAATAAAGTCAACAAATAAACTCTTGAACACAAGTTTCACGGTAAAAGCTGAATCCAGTTGTTTGCTGAAATCCTATTTTGGGGTAAACTTAATGTCAAGTAAAGGTAAAACTGCGAAAGCCCAGAAAATTGACAAACAATGAAAATAAGTTTACAATTACAATTGAAAGGGACGAGTTATCTTTCACAATTGTAGGTAGATAATCACAAATGACAACTATTGGTAATATATTAAGTGTATGATTTGAGTGTCTATCAATCACTAGTTTGCTCTCACCTCACTCATCATCTTACATTTCATCCATCATCTTTACCTTCTTCAGTCTAATGGTGATTTCTGACTTCAGTCTCGATGTTTACCCAATTCAGTACACATTGAATACTCTTGGAAAGGTAAAGTAAAAAAAAGGCAAAATTATCCAAACACAAGTTGATTGTTGTGATGAACAAAAGTAGACTAATCAGTTAATGGTTGACATGAAATGATGTTGATGGATAAAGCTTTACCAGGTACTGAGTTAAGAAATTAAAGGTAAATACTTCTTATATTTATTTTTGTTTCCCTTGATCAGGCGACTGTGAAAAGTAGAGTTTAATTGTTACAATCAATACAATAACGTACTGATATAACATTAACCTTGATATTGAAATTGTAAATGATAACTTCTTGGTTAAACAGCAACAGTACATCAATGATAACTGTGCTAATTGATAGATCGCAATAAATATTCAATCAAGATTGAATGTAAAACTTGAGATGGAATTGAAATTTCCATTTTCAATCTTCCATCTTTTAAACGATAGCTTTTGGTGGACAACTTTATTCTGGTTGCAATTAATTTCTGTCATTTGTGGTTCCTTTTTGGGTACCAATTATGGTTGTGGGTTGTTATATTGTTGGTTTTAATTTTGGTTAAAACGTATCAAATTGCAATAAAATTTCCTGATGACAATTAATGGCTTTATTCAATTTGAAGACAAAATTGTGAATAAAAAAGGACAAACAAACAAAAAAGAGTGATGAGAAGCAAGCTAAGTAACTCACACCCAAGTCTAATTCATGATTATAATCATCCTGAGCATCAGTATCAGCATCAACATCAAAATCAGCAACATCATTTGCTTCTTTCTCAGCCAATAACACTATCTCGGGCAACATAAACATTAAATTTCACTTTGCAGAAATTCAAGTGAAAATCGGTTTCATTTATGGTTAATATCGGCTCAATTGGGTAACTTGAATGGATGGTTAACCGACTAATACAATTTTCCCATGTGAAAAATTGATTGGGCTCAATATTAATATCGAAAGATCAACGATTAATCAAATAAAAGGCATAATTTGAATAGTTTGGCTTTGTTCTTTTATCAATAGATTCCTTTAGTTTATAAGGTCTCCTGCAGTGAGAGGCCACTTCTCATTTTACCCTCTTCTTGTTGTCTTAAAGCCACCATCATTTTACTCTCTTTCTATCTCCCTTTCTCTCTCCTCCTGTCTACCTGTTCTCAAATCTCCAATTCTTAAATCACATTTGATCTTCAGGTTATCCACATTTAACCTGCATCCAACCCACAATCCGAAGTTTAGCTTTAACCTGAAAGCTTTTCTGGTTAAACAAATTTATTTTTCCCTCTCTAACTCCCTTGTAATTGTATGTTTACTTTTTTAATTGCAAACCATTGATTGTTGATTTGTTTACCTTTCAAGATGATTCTCCGAGTTACCATGATTTAAATTGTTCACTTTGATCCAGTTTACAATTAATTTTCAACTCAAAAATTTCACTTTTCCACTTACATCTCGAAAAGGATTACCATTTTGATACCAGGATTGTTACAAATCTGTTTTAATTTTGGCTTTTATCGTGCAATCAACTTGATCATGGTCAATTTCCAAGATGTACATCGTTTCCTCATGTTAATAAATTCATAGTTAATGTTATGTTAAACATTTTAAACATTAACAGTGAACTAGATTTTCGACTGGAAAAAAACAATCGCTTAATCTCAACAACGGTTTTCGTCTGTTTATACAATCATGTGTTTGAGTCTCCAATTCATCACTAACCTGGTTAAAGCGTTAGCAAGCTTACTGTTTCTGTTTACGCTTGTTTCCTCGGAGTCAACTTTCGTGTGCCCACCTTCATTATTAACTGCTAATTGTACCTGTGAAACAACAAGTTATATCGTTAATTGTTCCAGTGAAGTTAATCACCGCAATAAGCTCAATTGGCTACATGATATTCCAATTGACACGAAGACTTTAATCATCAATGGACACAATCTTGCAACTTTAACAAAAGATACTTTTGGTGCAGCTAAAGATGAACCCAAACTCGTGGAATATATTGATTTGTCCAATAACAATATACAATTCATTGATGGTCAAACATTTTCTGGTTTTACCAATGTAAAAAAGTTGATTCTCAGTCATAACAAAATCCGTATTACAGGTAAGTTAAAATTTGTCCAATGGTCAACCATTTTTTCCTCTGCTGACAAGCTCTAATTGAATGAAGCCAAGCCAAAATAACCAAGAGCTGCACCTTCTTTCATTAGATACAAATCATATTCAGTCAACAATAAACAATTTTATTCCTTATGTGCAATAACCTGGTCACTATAGCAGTGCACTAACCAAAGTGCGTAGGTAGACCTTATAATCTATTATTTAGGGTGAAGTTTTTCACTTCCAACTTCAATTTAAGATATACAGTTACTCAGATCCTTTTTGTTCAATTTTTACTAAAGGCATTAATAATATTTTATTCTTATAATAACTTGTTATTTCTTCTCCTTATATCAACAGGTGACAATTACCGGACAGGATTATTCAAGCCCTTTGTTAATCTGGTTGAGTTACATTTGGTTTCAGCATTTAGCGACACTTCCAACCCATCATTTGTACCCAATCTATTAACACTTTTGAGAGAAGCTAATTTGACAGAGTTAAGCCTCCTCTCCCTCGAACTGAATGGAATCCATGGATTCCCTGACTCTACGTCTTTCTGTTTCCTTCCATCCTTACAAAAGCTTTTTCTGCCTGGGAATTCATTAAACCAAATTCGTCTCAATTTCACTTGCACACCTAAATTGCGGACACTCGATTTATCTCACAACAGGATCAAACATTTGGACAATGAGTCGACAGCTCTATTAGCTGATCTTCCTAGATCTTTTCACATTAATTTGACTGGGAATCCATTTTCATGCGACTGCCGAAGTGAACATTTTCTTCGCTGGCTTAAACGAACCCCTCTATTCATTATGGGGAAAGATAATTACATTTGCTTATCTGGGTATCCATCTTCAAATGCATACCGGCGGCTTATTCAGCTACCAATTACAGATATTGATTGCGATCCCATGGAAAATGAATATGCTTCATCTTCTTTATTAACCTTTTATCCTCATATCATTCTGGCCATATTGACAGTAACCGTGATACTTTTATTGGCTCTTGTCTTTTATCAAGTTCGTTCTCACATAATGACCTTTTGCTTGGCTCATGTGTTCAACAAAACTAATGCCAATTACTGTGCACTTCGACGCGATGAAAAAAATGATACACTGCCTAGGAAACGAATTATTGAGATCTCTGTATAATTTAAAGCAATCAAATCACAAAGAAAGAAAGAAAACGAAAATTTCTAATTTCTTTTATAAATTTTTATTTATTATATTTTGTATTGGAAGATTTAGTAAAATAAATATTAATTTCTCACTCGAAAGGGAAATATTTTGCCTCATGATAGCATACGTTTGAAAAATTGAAATCATTTACAATTTTAACTAAAGAAAGGGCCTAACAGCTTGTCAATTCATTGAATTCATTTATTCAGCTAAGACGTAGGAGTAAATACTCAAGTCTATGAATGACTGTCCAAAGGTGTTGTCTTTATAAAAACTGGATATCAAAAGGTAACCAACAATGAATCAGCCCTTTTTTAACTATTAAAAAATGCAGAATAACAAATCAACCAACTGCAATTACAAATTGAAATACATTAATTGTGAGACTACAAAATTGAAAGCTTGTTCCAAATTATCTGGAATAACTAAAGCTGGCATTAAAATGTACTATTTAAGATATTTGTTGAGGTAATTTTCACTTTTAAGTTCAATAAATGCTGATTTAAGCGGTAAATCAAATTATAGCCCATTAATTAGACAGCAGACAATGTAGGTTTAACACATAATATTGGCTTTGAATATATTGAAAGGTAGAAGTAAATATAAAATCAATTACTCGATTGAATGGGAAAATTGAACTCCGGTTGGTATTTTACTTGGATTTGTTTTATTTGATTTTTTTATTATAATCATTAAATCATTGAATGCAGTGAAGCTAGTTACATAGGATTTTCAAGACTCAAACTGTTTGATATAGACTCATTGATAGTAAGGCCTACCACGATGAAAATCAGGTTTGATCGTGGGCTTCATGAGTTATTATCGCTATTATTTTTTAATATAGATATTAATATGATGGTATTTTAAGACTTGATTTCCTATCCACTGAACCAGAAACTAATTGACTTCTCATTTGACTAAATCTCGTCCATCTTATACAGCCATATAATTAACAAACGATTGTCATGTAAGATAAATCCTTCAACGGAAAACCTGGAAACTTGTTCAGACATTATTTACATGGAAAAATGTGAAATTTTAAAACTCGCATATAAGATCAGATATTTTTTGTTGGAATTTTAAATTGTATCGAATATTTCTCGACTTTGTAATTACAACATGAATAAACCATATTTTTGTTATCGGTTTTATCAAATGAAAAAGATATAAGTGAAACTTTTGGCAACATTTTAGTTTGAATTTGGTGCGTTCTTCCATTTTTTATATTTACTCAACTATCGCACACTCAAAGAGCTATTTAAGGCGTTTTATTTAAATTAATTAGCTGATTCGATTGATTTAATGTTTAGTTTATAGCAAGATCAGATTCTTTATTAATGGCATTCGCCTGATTTTACATAGCCATTGAATTGGCAGTATTGCATATATAATTTGCAAAGTTAAATGTAGGCTTAAAAAAGAATTATTTTGATTTTTTTAAATGCCTATTATATTTGTACAATTTATCTTCAATTTTTGATAGTTTAAACAATTAAATTAATTTATATTTGATTAAAAATAATTAATTTTTCCCTTTGATGCAAAAATAAATTTATTTTGTTTGTAATATATAGATCGTCCCTCGGTTCAAGATGGCGAGCAAACAAGCTTTGTGAAATAATTTTCGGAAAATTGCTCCTTGTTTCATGTATAAATATTGTGATGATTAATCTAGTTAACGAAGTATCCTTACTTAGATGGTGATTATTAGGAAAACCGTTTCGTGAGGTAAAAAGATAATTAGATCAACTATGGCATCTGAAGATATTATCTTTCAAAATGTTGGAAGTGAAGTTAGCATTGATTGTTGTGGTGAAGAATTGGTTGCCCCGCTTGAAGGAGTTTCTCTTCCCGCCACAAGTACCAAAGGCGTACGTCGTGCAAAGGTAAATGAATCAAGTAAACAGTCTATGTTAACGGATGGATCTTCAAGTCCTTTATTGGTTTCAGCCGGTGATAACCAAGCATCAAATTTGGCTCAATTTATAACATCGATACGACCACCGCCTCTTGTTGGCACCTCTGGACCTATTACTATTGAACCTATCGCAAGTGCGACTTCATTAATTGGAGGTGTTAAAAATGTTAATATTAACAGCAATAGCAACATTATAAACAGCAATTCTACCACCGCTGTCAGTGTTTCCTTAAATAATAGTAGTAGCAGTACAACCAGTAATAATATCAATTGTAGCAGTGGAACCCTGATCAATGCCAGTCCTGTTGTTAAAAAGATTCAAACAACCAATCGTAATTTGATTAAAAGACAACCTCAAGCTATAGCACCAGCCCCGCCGACTCCAACTCAAAATACCCTTCCAGCTTCTAGTATTATAACTAAGGTGATAATGACACCAACTGGACAGCAACTTTTGATAACAAGTCCAGTGAAACAGGGGAGCGACATTGTTAATATTAAGACTGTTCCAATCTCAATTCAACCTGCGTCCAGCTCAAATACCGTCAACAAACCTATTAAAACGCCAACAACGCCAACTTTTCTAACCACAGGAACTGGCGGGCTCATTATGGTTCCAGCACAATTTGTTCAACAACAATCTGCCTCTGCTGACCCATCTCCAGGATCTGTTTTAACTCCTATCTCCACCAAAAGTAATCAAATAAAAGGACCTACCTCAACAAATACGAAACCAGTGACTTTGGCTACAAATAAACCAGTAACATCTACTCCTACCAGAACCAATTTTGTACCCATAGCTCCAAGTCCAATATCAAATCAACAAGCAAGTGCCCTTTCGGCAAGTCAAATTTTGGCAGGTCTTAGTGGTTCGAAATCTGCTCAGAATGGGTTAGTATTATGTCATAAGAATGACCACTTAAACACATATTTTAACCGATTGACTAATATTTTTTTTCATTCTTTTTTTTGTGATTTCACCAGTCCCAAGCTAGATAATGACCCCAATAGGCCTCGTAAACCCTGTAATTGTACAAAATCTCAGTGTTTGAAGCTCTACTGTGATTGCTTTGCCAATGGAGAGTTTTGTAATAATTGTAATTGCATTAACTGTGCTAATAACTTGAAACATGAAGAGGAACGACAAAAAGCAATCAAACAGTGTCTTGAAAGAAATCCAAACGCTTTCCACCCTAAAATTGGTAAAGGTCGTGGTGATATAGCAGAACGAAGGCACACCAAAGGATGTAATTGCCGTCGTAGTGGTTGTCTTAAAAATTATTGTGAATGCTACGAAGCTAAAATATTGTGCTCTGAACTTTGCAAATGTATTAGCTGTAAAAACTATGAAGACTCTTATGAAAGAAAAACTTTAATGCACCTGGCTGATGCTGCTGAAGTCAGGGCAGCACAACAATCTGTGGCCAGCAAATCTCATCTATGTGGAAGTGATTTCCGTACCAAGTTGCCTGTTTTCATGGCAGATAGAGCTGAAAGGTAATGAAAGCTATACATTGGTCTTAATAACTACAAAGCGCATCATTTTCGAGCCTTTCTTCTCCAGCTGTTCGGTTTGAATAATCTGTGCAATCTAGTTTGTTTTGGCAGCTTATTTTGATATTTTTGTCAAGTTATCTTGTCTAGCATTGGCATAAATTTTAATTAGTTGTTCTATGCCAAAGATCAAATGCTCAAAATTTCGAGCTATTTTGTTTATCAGTCTTAACAATTCTTCAGTTTCTCATTTTTATAGATTTGCAACTATATTATTAAACAAGGTAGCTGTATCTCAAAATGAGAACGATTTTTGCAGATTTTCATCTCACCGATGCTTCATACTCTCTCTTCATTTCCTTATTATCTACTTTTCTAATATCTAATCGAAAATGATTGCTGCAATCCGAATGAAATTAATTTCGTTGCAAAACAATTGTACTGATTACTGATCATGCTTTTTTATTTTACAGGCTGCACTGTGCTTTCATCACTAATGAAGTTATTGAAGCAACATGTGAATGTTTAATGGCTCAAGCTGACGCCGCTGAAAAACAAGGTTTAAGTCAAGTTGAAGTAGAAAAATTGATTCTAGATGAATTTGGAAGGTGTCTGAGACAAATCATAGAAAGTGCTAATAACTCTAAATCGTAAGTATCGAGAAAAGTCATCAAAATTGTATTCTAGACCCTACATATGTTTTTTATCCCTTTCTCTTCCTTCGAGAATATTTATTCATGTAAACACGACCTGCGGTTTCACCCATTAAAATAATTATTTGTGATGGCAAATTTTCTCATTTTTAATTTTCTTTCTTTCTCAGAGCCAAAGCCAATCAATAAATTTTACCCAACCAAAACCCATTGGTGTGAATTTTAACATGATGAAGTTAAATTAAACATGGTGAATTTCTAAAAATTGACTATTGAAATATCTGAATTCAAACAAAGAAAAACTTGAATAAGTCTGAGGCTTAAATTATTGTTCATGTGATACCAGCCTGTTTTAATTTGAGCAAAAGGATTAATGGAAGTGGTCAGGCTGGAAGTGCTAAATCCTTTGAAAATTTTGAGGGAAAATTTACCATGCCAAGCTGGTCCCTAGATTGAAACAAACAGTCAAACAAATGTTTTTTTATGTAATCAACATTGATCAACCCTTACGTTGATCAATGTGTACACCTTACTTCTTACATCATCATTTCTTTCTTCCCTTTATTTCTCTTTTCCATCACCTCCTTTTCCTTCCAACAAACTCATCAAAAAATATCACAGGTATGAGATTAGTTTATATCAATTGAAATAGCTAATTAAACTGTTAAGAAAGCCGACTATTATAATACGAAAAAAATGACATTAATAATACTAATTATGAAACAATTATAAATGATTTCACTGATTTCTACAATGATGAGATAAATAGCAACAAATTTTTTCTGGGGAGTCACTTGATAAATGTATTCCATAGTAAACAAAACACATGTAAATGCTTGTGATCTTTTTTCCCTCTTTATCTCCTTTCCTTTTCCTTCTCTTCTCTCCTACCATTGTTAGTAAATTTACAGGCAAAAACCATCTTATATTCAATTATCATCAAATATTGTCACCATTAAACAAAACAATCTATTGTAATTACAAATTCAAAAGGAAACAAAAATGTAAAATTCTTATTTAAAGAACAAAATCTAAGACAAAAAGCTTGAATATATTCGTATTTAAGTGAATCCAAATCAACTGTTTCATCTCCATTTTCAAAATATTTCCATCTACTTTTGATAATTGTGCCCTAAAGCATTTCATCCTATCAGCGCTTAACCTACTAATATTGCCTTAAGGACAATCTCGATTAGGTGCAAGTGACCAAAAAGCGTCAAAATTGGTTACTTTAACCTTCTTTTGACTCCTCTCAATTTTGGCTTAAGCGATTTGCTATGAATAAAGTTGACTTAAGTTAAGATATAAACTGACAAAAATAATCTAGGATCAGTTCACTTGAAAATCTGTTCATCAGTTCTCATTAAATCGTAATTATTGTTGAAGTAAATGTATTAATAATCAAGCTATTATTATTGGTTAACTATGATTATTTGTTTCAAAATATAATACTTAATGGTTTGCTTTTCGAATGTAATAAAATGAAATCAATTGTATTTTCAATTTATTTATTTGAATTGTCTTGTTTTTGTCGGTTTAGTTACAATAGAAAAGATTAAGATATTATGAAGATTTTTATCTTTTATCGAACAATTTGATTGCAAACGTTTATCAAATATTGGAACGCTTTGTGTTAATGATCGATTTTGGACCCTCACTTATTCGTACTCGTATTTTTGTTTTTTTTGTTTTGAACTTGTATGAAAAATTGTCTTACATTGTTAGCTTAAACACTGAAAAACGAAGTAAAATATTGATTTGTTTCAGTTTTGGTTGAGGATTTTTTTTTAAATCAAAGCTCATAATCACGTAAAAATAGGTTTATATCAGGAGGATAAAATGAAGTCTTGTGTCTCAATGTTCGAACAGATTGAAATGGCTCGCCATGATCCTTTGAATTCAATGGACAAGGTAAAAATATAAGTCATATGTACACAAATTAAGTTTGATTAGATTTTTTTTGAACGGTAGATACATCTAAATCTCGATTTGCTTGGTCTCCGCTGTCTTTTTCGCTCGTTTGAAAAGAATCTTTAGTGTTCTGTTGAAGTTGGAAATGTTTGCTAAACATTATGAACTTTGCTGTTTATCCATCAAAGGTAATAAATTTCCCATCCATAAAAAACTCTGAACCGCTTGCTTTGTAAAATAACGTTTCGGTTTCATTTGATTATTGGGAGATGATGCATAAGACTTATCGACATTGATTAGTGTAGCTTGCAATTTTGTTTGATTGTAAAGTGGCTCAGTTTAAGGAGTTTACCCAACTGATACTTCGATGTTAACAATAAAGATGTTTCAATGGCGTTGAAGATGACGATGATTTGTTAAGAAGTAGAAAAGTATGAGCTGCTGAGATTGATTTAGTAAGTTGTCAAATATATATTTATATATTAAAGAATAGTTATAACAATGACTTTTGGAATTGTTATTCCTTCTCGTATCCAACTTTTTGTCTTTTGAAATTTTGATGCATGATACCAAGTTAAATATTAGAGTTTAGAAGAATATTTGCTTTGCGTTCTGAGGATTCTGTTCAACTGGACAATATGGACATTTAACTTTTGTGCTTCCATTGGACATTTTGGTAAGAGCATCTCTAGAAATAACATGACCACAATCTAATCTCATTGGTGGATTAGCATCTGAACTTTGTTGTCGGAGTATTGGGCAGGCAAAAATGGAATGGAATTGAAATTTTCTATCCAACTCAATGACTATGGGCAGTTCGTCTTTAGCGGTCCATACATTGGCCACACGACGTGAATTCATCATTTGTCTGATGTTGAGCAAGGCCGGAAAAGCGATTGTACCAGCTTCAAAGGCAATGTTGAGTGGACTATCTACACTCATTCCCATAAGGCAGCAAGAGTCGCGAATGAAGACATCACATATCTCACTCCAATTGAGAATGTCCAGTAGATAGGCATAAGGTGAATTTTCTAAACCCGTTTTAAGGTATAATAGGCTTCCCATGAGAGTTTGTATTTCTTTCTCATGGCTATTAACAAGAGGTTGTAATTTATTACGAGCAAAGGCAATTAACTCGGACTGTTTTCCAACTCCTTGCGAAAGATACTCAATGAACTGTAAACGATGCAACTTAAATTCAAGGTTTGAATTTAGTTCCACCAATCTAGCTCGGTTGGTCTCAACCCAATCAAGAGCTGGTTTTAAGTCACGCTTACGTAAGGAAATCAAGATTTTGTTCAACTCGGTGAATGGTTTTTTAACCTCTTCTGATATCTCTATTCCTGTGTCGGCTGCTATGGCATCTACAATATCCAGCATTCCTTTACGCATAAAATGTTCAATTACAACACGATTGAGACTGGTTTTGGATTCTTCATCACTCCAAAGAGATCTATTCTCCATACATCCATATTCACCAGAAAAATTTTTATCGATTGCTTTACCCACTCGTGATACGGCACCGTGAAAATCACGATGCTCTTTTGCCAATTGTACTGAAACATCTTGAATCTTTTTGATTGCATGGTTTATAAGGTTAACCCTGATAGAGCTTGGTAAAATATCCTCTGGATCTAAAGTTAAGATAATAGAGAAAAAAATGCGTTAATGTTAGCGTAATGATACTGAATTAAAATAGCTAGAGCATTATGGAAAACAAAAGAAGCGAACCGAGTCATCCATTAAGATTAATCTGTCAAAATGAAGGTCAATCAACTTGGAAGACAATTTTAAAATGCAAAATAGAGAGACAAAAAGTAACATAGATTACAAAGATAAAAGAAACAAAAGATTTAGGTTGAGTGAGGAAAAAAATATATTAATGTTCATTATAAACAATACTCACCATTTGATTCTAGTAAATCTCTTCTCATGTTTTCAATTTCAGAGATGAGATCAGATAAACAGGTATCACAGTGATCCAAGATGCTTGTAAATTTATTAATAACCTTGTCCACATCTTTTTCAACATTTAAAATAGAATTCATGGCAACCCAAATGGGTTCACTTTTTTCAATATTAGTACTAATGATGTAAACAAGTGTGAAAGGCTTAACACAAAATGAACAATATAGTAATTAATGGTGTAAATGTAATTAGTATAACAATAAGAAATTTTAACCAAAAAATAGCAAAATGGATGGACAAAAAGGATTAAATAAATTATTTCTTCTTCTTCTTTCCTTTCTTCAACTTGTCTTTCTCCTTCCCTACCAAAACAATAAAAACAAAGATCTTTGACTCTTTATATTCTTGTTTGATTGGTAAAGGCCAACAACAGATGAGAGGAGCGTAGTTTAAACATCGTAAACTTGTTTTCATGGATGCGCAATAAACTTGACTTGGTTCAACTTAATTTTACAAATTTTCAATTCTATGTCCAATCAGAATGGTCCAATCTAAAATTGTCACTCTCAGTGTAATTGTCCGTCTTCAGTGTCCGTTTCTATTAGCTCTAAGATCTTACATCTCATTAACATTTTAAATTGCTAATTTAAATTTAATTTTTCATTACCCATAAAATAAAATGAAGGCTCTTCTTATTAATTGTGACTTTGGATACTCTACAATTATACTATTAAGATCGTAAAACTCGTTCTGACAATTCGAAGTATCTTTACATAGACTATATACAGAGTTATTAAAGCTATAACAACCAATACTGATTGATTGATGATTTTGAGGTTAAGTATTCTTTTGTCTAAAAATAGGTGAAGGAATAAGCAAAAATGAACATTGAATAATGACTTTCTGAATCATAATGGATTATAAATTATCTATTGTAAAAATTGATTTGCTGTATTGTTTATAAATTAGAGGGTCAGGTAATTAACCAATTTACCGACTTTAGAGTCCAGTTTGATTTCTCAAAGACAGATAAAGGATATAAAGCTATTGAAATAATTTTATGGTTGATAAAAAAAATTCGTGGTAGGAAAATAAAAGCACAATTTTAATAATTTTTCACCACAACATAAGAATTGATATTTTGAATAAAGAGTGTTGGTGAATAAAAAAGTAACCTTGAGAGTGAAACATTTTCCAATCTTCAATTATTATGCTTCCAATATCGTTGAAAAAGTTGGAGCTACAATTAAAGTTGGGAAATATTTTACCCAAAAAAATGACTTTTTCATTACCTATCCCAATGAATCAGATTGAGTAATCCAAAAAATAAACAATTGAACTTATATATATCACAAATAATTTAAGAGAAACAAATTATCCTGGATTTGTAACTGTTGATGATCATGATTCATCTGCGATTTTTCAAATGGTCGCACATTGAGTATCCAAAGTAAATATTGGCCCGAGTAGGAAATTTCATCACAAATATATTTCGGTCAAAATTTCAGTTCTCGATTAAGGGCATTAGAATACTTGATTGCAACAGGAATTAGTATTTCTTTGATTTTCCAGGCTTTCCAGATCCTGTGTCCTTCTTGTTGATCTTAATATACTCAGGCATATCAGGAGATGGAATAGCTGTAGTTGTAGTTTCTGTGTCATTTGGTGGGTTGATACGTAACTAGAATGAGAAGGAAAAATAAATCAGCGAAAATGTTTGAATAGTTCATTAATGCCCGTCATCAGCCTACGCTAATCTCTAGACAGAAAACAAAGTAATCACGAATGTTCATGATCCAATTTTAACATGCTGCCTTGAAATAATTATTATTTACACTCGAAGTAGTGAAGTTTATTTGTTAAATTTGGACAGTATGTAAGAAAACTCACCAATATCCTTTGTTTTTCGGCACAGGCATATTCGGTTTCGTCAATATCATTGTAACAATCGGATCTTGAATTTTTTGGTACACCTTTACCTCCATATTCACATAATTTATCCAATGAACGAGATTTAACAATCATTTTGTTAACATCTGTTGGCTTCTCTTGTGGACAATAGAAAACCTTGGGTGTTTTGATATCAAAAACGATGCTTTTTCTCATCATGTCTCCATGAACCAAGCCAATGGTCAAAATTAAGACAATTAATTTGAAATCTAAAGGAAAGAAAGGGAAGAAATAAATAAAACATCAGATGTGTGAGTTTAGGAGGGGTTAGGTCACTACCGATAATTATGTGAAAGCATAAAAAGTCAAGTCAAAACTTTCTTCAATCATACTAGAGGTAAAGGATGTAATATTAACTTATTTAATATCTATGATTTTCATTAACTAATCTGACTGACTGAACGCAAAGCCATCATAAAAAATACTTGGACAACGAAATAAAAATAAATAAAAAGATGGAGAAAGAGAAACAATGGAAAGGATAATAAGACTAACTGTAGTGAAGTAATTGTTTTTTTGTGAATACGGTAGTACAGTAGTTGAATTGATATAAGAAATATAGGAATTTTAAGCATTAACTTACCCATAATGGCCATTGTAGATATCTGGTAAATAACTAGTTGATGAATCTATTGGAATTTAACTAAAATTTTGTGGATCAGGATAGAGAAATGATGATGGTGGTAATGGCGAATGATGTTATTCATATGCCAAGTATGGCAAAAGTCATTGAGAAAAAGAAACGGATGATGGTTAACTCAGCTTCTTTAGCGTTGATAAAACCGGTTTTACCTGAGAAACTTCCTCCATTATTCTTCAGTAATCTTTTTTATAATAACTTTTCTCTCTACCTTTCTCATCACCATTCTTCCTTCTTCTCCTTCATCATTTCATATTATATTCTCAGGATTATCTTTTACTGTTCACCAGATTTTGGACATGAAATGCCAATAATGATGAAAAAAGAAGCGTCATTTAATGAGGCCTTGGATTTATGACCTTTGATCAATAAAACCTAATCTATCGCTTCTGTATTTAACAGAACGATAGACCAATTGTTTCTATTTCATGGCCTTTCCAGTCAATTCGTAATGACATTAGCCACCGAGTTATTCATAGTTGTCCTTCACAATGTTGCAAAAATACATTCAAGAATAGCAATCTTGACCCATCTTTTTCTAACTGGACAGGTTGTAGTCCATTATAAACACAAACTCTTAATGGTCCATAGCACCTGGGAAGATCAGGAGTAATGCACGTTTTTCAATCAAAATAACAAATCCACATAGACGTATAGCAGATAATCAAAAACACTTTAAAAACGGGCTAATTGATAGAAAGAACTATTGAGGAGTGAAAACTTCGATTTTTAGATTATTCAAATGCATAATTTTTAATAAGATGGTTTAATAAAGGTAACAAACGTTTAGTTTTATATACAACCGCAGGAAGAGAGAAACAATGAAAATGAAAAATGTGCAAATCATTCTCCATTGCTAACCGCAAGATGAAACCATTTCAATGGGCGCTTTTGGTAGATAAGGAATTTAATTACTGGTTCAGCATAATTATTCTTTAAATACTCAATTGATTATTTGTGTCAATTTTTATCAGCAGCTCTGGCCGCAATGATCAGTCATTAGGTTATCAAACTCTGGAAAAGTCTAAAAGTTATACAATGGAAACAATCTAATATATTCAGTGATAGGTTGTTTACCATGATTCAAAACCCATTCAATCATTACTCATAAGCAATGATTCATCAGAAAATCTACTCTTGAATTTAAATCAAACATAGAGAATGCAATGACCAATGAATGAAATTAAAATTTGGTTAAATTGATTGAATGAGCGAAGAAATTGAAATTGAATTGCCCGCGTTGTTTTAAAAGCTATTACAGTCCCCGAGAGGGAACGTGTTGTATGAAGTACAATAATCCGATTCAAAATATAATAAACAAGACTTAAACATACGTAAACTCAAAACTGAGTCCTAATTTTAGGGCCGTTTTTAGGAAATTCATCTTGTTTTTATGTTTGTCCGTGTTTTTTGTCCTCCCAACATATATTTGTTTCTTTCTATCTTTCTCTGTTTCTCTCTAATCTCACCTCATCATCGTCTTCCATTTTTTCATATTGCTTTGCTCTCTTGAGTTTTTTTGTCTTTTTTATTTCTACTTTTCTACACTCTCCATCAACATCATCATCATCATCAAACTCAACATCACACCACAATCATTTTTCCTTTTTTTACCAGCTCACAGCAATGTTGACCCAGTTGTCTCAAAAACATGAAATTCCTATGTCACCCAATAGACGGTTTTGGAATGAAGAAACCAACAGCGATTCTTTATACCACATTTATTTAAAGAAAATAACATACTCGTCCAACAATGAATTAAATGATAGTGATATCAGTGATCCCAGTGGATACCGACGATCTGATCGCAAGCTTAAAAAAGATGAAAATCTCAATGGTAAACGAATAACTCGGGTTGATCAATCGGAAGATCGGCGGAGACGCTCAAAATCAGTTGATAAAAATGAAATTCAGGTAAGAAATTATGTCAAATCGAAAGCTTTCTTTTTCTATCTTGTTTACTTTCTTTCTGTTTCTTCATTAAAGTTAGACAGAAAACTCGTTATGGCTTGATTTGCCTACTACAATTAATATAAATTGTAAATAGATTGCTTCCTTTGTAAATTTAAAGCAACAGTTTATTCTGTCAATGACTATTACTCTACTTTTCCAAGTCTACATCAATTTCCCCTAGAGGATGTAATCAAACTGCTGTTTTTCAAGGTTTGCTTGCGTAAAGAATAATTATTTCTCATCCAGTCGCAACAGAATTTTTTTCTGCTTTTATAAATCATAAACATTATTCAACTATTGACTAAACTAATTGTTTTTTTTGTTTTTCATTTTTCATTTGTTGCATTTTGTAGAGCCTTCAATGGGAGACACGTCGTGTTCGTATTTTAAAAGCTGCCACCATGGACCACATAATTGAATTCATTTTACTGTTAACTCCTCATCAACGAGACACAGAATTAACATCACGAAATCATCATTGTACGTCACAAATGGAAGAGGAACGTAATGATGTTACTCATATTATGCATGTTTTATTTTGCACTTTCCGGATCTACTGTTCACCCCAAGAGCTTTTCACCATTTTTATCAAGCATTCAAAGAAAGCATCTCCACAGCAATTGCGATTTGTAATCCATTACTGGTTAAGATACTATCCAGAAGATTTTTTAGCTCCTATGGAAAATAACTCAAAAATAGACTCTGGTTCAGATTCTAGCGCAAGCTGTAACGTAAACTCAACTCATTCACTTAAAAAAGAAACATCAGTTAGCGATGCTTACACCAATACTTCGTCACCTTCCTCTTCAATATCTTCATCTTCATCTACCTCCTCATCAACAAGCAATTTCACTAGTTCTAATAGTGACAGACGAAGCGATAAAAAAGAGAGTGAATTATCAGAATCAGTCACAAGCAGTAAATCTAGAAGTAAATCATCATCTACATCATCAGTTTCATCTTCTGTTTCATTAACTTCTCAGTCATCAAACCAAAGAATATTATTAGATCTATTACTAGAACTGCCTTGCATCGATGATACACTATATCGAAAAGCGCATTTATTTGTTGAACAGCATAAGGCTCAAATATCTGAAAATTCAAACCAAAATTGTGATAAACACAATAGAAATGGAAGCAATGTAAGATATCTTTTTGAATAATTTAACTTTCAATTCCATATTTGAATTTCAAAGAAAATTTAACTCTTTTCATATCTTTTTTACAGCCTATCAACAAATCACCATCATATTGCATAATTGATTTAGATACAAAATTTGTAGCACAACAATTGACTGCTATTGATTTGGTATGTGTTTATTGATTAATTATTGTCATATTTAACATTCTAATATCTTTATTGCAAATCTAATGTTATTATTATTTACTTATTTTGTTTTTATTTTTGTCTGATAGGAAAATTTTTTATCACTCAAACCATATACTTTATTGAATGGCCATCGACACAATCCAAGAGTTCAAAATATGATACGAAATTTTAATCTTTTATCTAAACACGTTGTTGTTACCATATTAAAAGCTCATTCGTAAGTTTTATTATTTAATTATTATTATTATTATTTTTATTTGATTATATGTAATACAATATGTGACATTAATGATCTTCCTTTTTGTTTTAATATGTAGTCCTGATCTAGTCACTACTCATTGGATTAATATCGCCCAACAATTACGAAAAATGAAAAACTTTAACTCACTTAAGGCTGTTATTGCAGGATTAAGTAATGAATCTGTATTTCGTTTGAAACAAACAGTTTGGTCTAAAATAAGTAAAACGACTGAAGCAACATTTAAACATCTTTCTACAATTGTTGATGATGTTGATAATCAAACATTGCTTAGACAAACTCAACTTGAAATTGAAGGAACTGCTAAAGTCTGGTAATATTTTCAACTCCACTTATATACTGTTAAATGACAATGTAATTATTAAGGCAGAGAATAATTGTTTTTAATTTTATTTTCAGCATCGAAGAAGAATCGTTTGGTACAATACCTTACCTTGGTACTTTTTTAACTGATCTAACTTTCATTGATTCTAAATCTAGTAACTATCTTGAAGTAAGTGTTAAATTTATTTTGCACTCAATACAAAAGTAATGTTATATATTAAATTCAATGTTTTCATTTCAGAATCCTAAACCGGGTGGAAAAAGACTTATTAATTTAGAAAAATGTTGCAAACAATTTGAAATCATTACTCAAATTCATTTACTTCAACAAAATATTAAAGCAGCATTAACTGCATTTCAGCAATCTCAACAATTAAGCGGACTTTCTCAACTCCCATCATACAATAGTACTCCGAACGTACCAAGAATCGTTGTTGCTCGTTTATTCAGAGCCTGGTTTCAAGATTCAGTAATAGCTGAAATGACAGATAATGATTGGTAAGCTGATGTTTTCATTTCAACCTTGTCAAACCCATCCATTAAAAACGGATGATGTTCATGTATTGTTCCAGTCCTGTTTTTTATTATTTGATTAAGACGATAAATCATTATTTTTGATTTATCTATTATCAGAAAACTGAAAATTTCAATCTCACTCTAATGTTCTCAATATTTTTTATCTCTTTTTCTGTTCTTAATCTAGCTACAAGTTATCACTTGCCTTGGAAACATCACAAACTCAAAAGAAATAATGATCCATCAGTACTGCATTAATGCCTTTTTTATATAAATTTATAAAGATATTTTTCTACATAATTATAACAAGCGACATTTTTTGCATTTGCATTTTAAACTGCAATCAATGACCAAAAGAATCTCTGTTCATCTCTTGTTTTAAAATCTATTGCATTTTATCCCAAAAATTTAATTATCCAGTTAAATACCGTATCTCAATCAAACCCAAAAATATTCTCACAATCTATACATTTTTAAAAAGTCCCACTTTTTGTTAAAACCAAACCAAACCTAAACCAAAAAAAACAACTGTTTTTATGTTCTTTTTTTTGTTTTTTATACAAAACCTAAGATACTAAATATTTATCCGAAAAATTTCAAGTTTTACCATCAATCATTGTTTTACTCACAACGGGACAAATGGTTCAATTTCAGATGATTCAGAACAAAGGAAAAATGGAGATTGTTTTCCTAGCCTTCATCCTTTCTCTTGCGTTGGTTAATTTAGCGTCAGAATAATTGAGATCCATTTCAAGGCCTTATCGTGATTCCCTTTCGTTGGATCAATTGACTTAAACTCAATTTGATAAATAATTGTTAATCTTTCAGATTCGCCCTTTTCTCTATTTCATCTTTTTAAATTCATTTCAAAGTTTCTCACTGATAGCAACTGTCACGCTAATTTGAACTACCTCACCCTGAGAAGAGGAAAAAAGAGTTAAATTTTATCAGCTGAAAATTGTAAGTTAAATTAAATCACATGCCTGATCATTGTTTCACTATATAAACGCCTATTGAAATTATCACCCAATTTCAATCACAGTCATGCATTATCCTGTTTAACAATAATCATTTCGAATCGATATTGATTTCAATCTTTGACTTGATAATTTTGGGTTTTCTAGGAATATTGGCTTCAACTGACTTTGGAGTGATTAAGATTAATAGTGAACATTATTGGGTGCTTTGGCATTTACAATTATTACCCACGTAAATTGTAATGATAAACCAATTGACGATTAACAGGTAGCCAAACCATTAATAAAAGAGGATTCAGGATAAAATACGTGAACCTTTTGCAAGGTAACCATTCCAAGATTAAGGTGATTGCTTGGTGACTGTCTCTCAGATTGCCTTGAATAACCACCATGATTAATAAACATGCATTCAAATTAGATTGAGCAAAATTAAGAAGCATATGGAAAGACCATTTTAACCGTCAACTTGAAAAACCAAAGCAATGCCTGATGTTATCTATTAGATGAAACATGCGATCGAATGAACAAATGTCATTATATAACAATTTGAATGTTAATTATACATTTAAATGGTTGCATTGTTTAGAGTATAAATTAGTTGGTATCAAAGTTAATTATCAACACGAATGAGATTCTGGCAAACGAATCCAACTTACCTTTAAGAGGATTGAAGTGGTTGAGTTTCATTTTATCTCGCTTGTCTCTCATAATAATCATGATGGTTCCTAATGCTGATTTATCTTGATGATTATTTCCGAGGTTGCCCTAGAAATGTATGATGAAAACAAAATCTACATTAAAATGTGGTTTTTGTTTTCAACTTTTCCCAGATTTACCTTGATAATTTGCCAACATTGAATTTAAATATGTTCACAGATGTTGCCATTGAGTGTTTTGTTGTAAACAAGTGAATTGGGATTAACTTTACCTTTAAACTGGCTGTTAATCATCTCCTATTGGCTGTAAAAATTAAAAATTAACAATCATCTACCCATAACCCTGTTTTGAAAACAAAAGGATAGCTTTCATTTGAGCGTCAATTGGATACCTTTTATTTATACCTTTCTCGTCAGATTCTCAATAATGTAACGTTTCAGTTAATCAAGCTGCACTATCAACAGTTAATTACAAAAATCAAGGGATAGGTGAGATGGAAAGGAATGTACAAATTGAAATTGATTTACCTTAACTGTTACTCCATCATTTTATCATTTATCAAGCTTACAAAGCTTACATTATAGCTAATGACCTTTATAATAACTGAGCTTTATTGATTACTATTAGTGTATTTGTGAATGTGTGTAAATGTATATTAAGATGTAATCAATAGATTTATGTAATCAATGATCAAACTCCATTAGAATCAAACAAACCAATTCGTTGATTTGTTTTTCACTCAAAAATACTTAATAACATACAAGTGTTACCGGAAAACCTGAAAAGACAACCAATCGATTAGTTATCGAGTAAAACATTGATTGACATATATTTGGTTAAAATCTATCGAATAAACGATTAATAGGTGATTTAATTGTAATACCATGAAATGGTAAAGAAAAAAGTTAATAATAAGATATCTGGAAAGGTCAGCTATTATAGAACCGTAAAGAATGTTGTTGTCTAATTCATTGAATTTAAACCCATTAAGATTTTAGTATCGTTTGAAGTTGACTCCACAATCCAATTGAACACTTGCCAAATGCTCAAATTTGCTGAGGTTAATTTTCGTTGGCTCTGAATTACCCAATTAACCAGATGACTATCAAACTGTATGATGAAAATGACACATTATTGAACTTGAAATTCATAAGCACAAGGTTAAAAACATTTATAACACACAAAAAATAAGCACATAAAAGATACATAATGAGCGATCCTTTTTGTTCAGTATAAAATCTTGACAACACAAGGAATGATCAATCAATTTTTTCCTCAATATGGACTGTGATGAAAGTTGATCAGTTTTTTTATATACAATTTGTCAATTGACAGTTTATTTTAACCTGTCAATCATCATTAATTCAATACAATACTGTAATCTGCTTTTTTCCCGCGTCAGAATTATATAAAACTAAAAAACAACAAACCAAGAAAAGGCAAACAAAAAAAAATCTGGTTAACTTTAACACTAGATTTATACTCTGGTTGAACCTAAAAAAAGGTTACTATCGAAACTGAAAGTATGATGTTAAATAGGACAACCAATATCAGGCAAGATATCAAATGATTATCAACAGTAGCAATTACAATTAGTTGTTTGCCAATTCTTAAGTTTCAATTAGTCAATGAATGATTTTAAGCAACTTTAAAATGACAAAGAGGTTCATTTTGTTTACTAGACACAAAAAGATTCTCATTTTGAAAGGTTGCCTTAGTTTTTTCTCTTTTGCTGGCTAATAATAACATCGAGGTGAGGTTTTTATTGAAAATCAATGGAGATCATGGTGAACATTATTGAGTAATTTGAAATCACGCAATCAATTTGTTACCGAATGTAATACATTTACTTTTATTTAATAACAAATGATGGAAACGATAGATAAATCACGATCATAATCATCATCATAACATTTTATTCTCTGTTTTAATATTATTGTTATTACACTCTTTTCGTTATCCCAATAATCTTACCTGATTCAAGTGATTAGGTTATCAGCCTGGTTTCATTTATTCCTGATGATTATTGTTACAATTGAATGATGCATTAAATCACATCGTTTTTCCCTCTCTTTCCTAGTGTTAACCACCGCCACCACCACCACCACCAGTGATACTCCTGCCAATAACATTTAATCACACATTTTTGTCTCGAGCTATCACCACCATTTTTGTTTCTTGCACCAACACAGAGTCATTTCAGTTTGTTTGTTTGTTTTTCATGAGAAACCAGACATTTTTTTCTTCTATTTTACATAAAAGTGAATAGAAATGTTGAGTAATTTCATTTTTCAAGTTTATTGTTGATTTTGTGCTTCCTCAACTATATAAATTTGCTAATCTCTTTTAAACCTTGTTAACTTGGTTTGCAAGTAAAGAAACCCTGTGACTGTTTTTTGGTAACAAACTCTGAGTAAGTTTCTTTTTTCTCTTCTCTTTCTCTTCAATTTCTATGTGCGTGAAAAAGCTTGCTTATTATTTATACAACATGATGTTGATGGTTACCATTAACTCTCACTTTAATCACTCAACTCAATTTATCTCCAGTCTTGTTCAGTCTCACTCTATCTTTCCCTGTGTATGTTTCTTGTTTCCCTCTTTCCCTCTTTTGTTTCCACATTAAACATACAACTTCAATGTAATCGTCATCAGTAACATCACACATTGACGTTCTGTTGCAAGTAGGCGACATCCCAACTCATTTCATTTCCATCATCATAACACCATCAACATCAACATTCACAACATTCAACATTATTCTATCAGTGACAAAAAAAAGTAATTTCATCCTTGGCATAATCTCAATCAGAATTTGTTTTTGTCTTCAGTGCAAATCTTCATCTGCCTTCTGTTCAATTTTTCGACCATCAATTACACCTTTTTTGTTAACTTTCAATTGAATTGTGAAAATTAACTTTGGTCCATAAATTTGTTTCGTCTCGTTGTCTCACCTTAACCCTTCACTCAAGATAAATTGACCCATAAAATCCCATCTTTTGTTTTTCCATCCTCGATATCAATTGTAATTTGAAATCATCGTTTTGTTAACCCTTTTATGCTCAACTTTGCATGAAACCAACCATTCATTTTGTTTTCTGTTAATTATCCCAATTGTTCAGCTGATTATTTATTGTGAGTTTATTCTCTATTTTGATTAAGGTAAATGTTGCAAACATGATATAATGTGTTTATTGGCTTACTCTCACTATTTTGCTGCGATCTGATTACCTATTTTTTCTAACCGTGTCTCATCTTTCTTTATTATTTGCCACCCGAACATTATCAGTTCAACACATTTGTGCTGCTGTTGCTACTATTGATACCTACAATAATAAACTCTCATCGAATTACTCTGGCATATTATTGTTATTATACGTGAAACTAAATTATGGTTAACTTAACCTCGTGTTGTTCCAGTTAACCCGATCGTTTATTTATTCATTGACATTATTATTACTATCCATTGTTGAGGAACCAAGTTTTGATTAATATTCACATCAACCACAAATGAGATACATTGGAATAAAATTCTGGTTCGTTGATTTTGTAATTCATATTCCCTCTATTAGCATCATCATCGTCATCTACTCCGTCATCGACATCATTATCATTTATTACCATCAATATCATTTTTCCATATAAATGATTTTACAATGATTAGGAATTCATGTATTTTCCATCTTGGTAAAAGCCTTTCAACCATTGTGACTCAATGAATAGCAATATATCCATTCTAATTTCCCTCATAAACTATTTTAATTAATTTAACATGCTAATGGTTATGATGACAACGGTAATAATGATGTTAATAATGATGGAGTTAAGAGAAAGGGCAAAAAACATTGTTCCAGATGATGTTAATAATTATTGTACGATAGTGACATTGACAATGATTCTTGTGATAACTGTTAATTATGACATTCTAACTTTTAATTATTTCCTTTATTTGTAATAGGCGATCCGATCGCAAATTGAAAAAAGATGAAAACCTGAATGTTAAAAGGATGGCTCGAATTGATCAACCTGAGGAAAGGCGACGTCAGTGTCGATCCAAGTCAGTGGATAAAGATGATATGAAGGTAAAGAGTTAATTTCAATTGGCATTCAAAAGTGTCGAAATGAGTAAAAGCTCTTCAGATGAACAATTGTTCACTATGTAAACAAATATGTGTTCAAAGTGAATCAATTTTATCAAGATAACACTCTATTTAATGGGAACTTAATCATTTAACCTTCTCAAAGCATGTACATAGTGATATGTTAACAGACAATGAGATTAATACTGATTTCTGATTAACTCTTTTTATTTTTTTTCCAGAATCATTCACGAGAAAAACGCCGAGTGCGTATTTTGAAAGCAGCAACCATGGATCATATAATTGAATATATCCTTCTACTAACTCCACATCAGCGTGAATTAAATCTATCGGCAACTATTCACCACTGCAGCTCGTTCATGGAGGAAGGTCGAAATGATGTAACCCATATTATGCATGTTATATTTTGTACCTACCGTAAATATTGTTCACCTCAAGATCTGTTTGCCATTCTGGTAAAACATTCAAAGAAAGCATCTCCACAACAATTGCGATTTGTACTCCATTACTGGTTAAGGTATTATCCGGAAGATTTTTTAGTTCCTTTGGAAAATGAAATTGTCGACTCAACAAATGATAGCAACGACCCTTCTTCAACTACTACCTTATCAAACATTACTTCCTCGTTAAAAAGTAATTGTCTTTTAATTACAAACAACATGAAAAATAACAATGAAAATTGTATTAAGAATGATGAAACATCAAAAGTTGATTCTCAACCTGTTATTCAAAGTAAATCTCTCCGCAGTTCATCAATCTCACCATCGCCCACTAAAATTGTATCATCATCCACTATGCCCTCAAACCAAAGAATATTGTTAGATTTATTGTTGGAATTGCCCTGTGTCGATGATACTCTTTATCGAAAAGCTCACTTGTTTATTGAACAAAATAAATTTGATCAGCCCGAGCAAACTCCGCGTAGTCGCCATAACGTGAGTAACATTCAATTATCGTTGTAAAAAGCAAACAAGTCGAATTACTTACTAACTTAAATTTTCTATTTCTCTACAGTCTATCAACAAATCACCATCATATTGCATAATTGATTTAGATACAAAATTTGTAGCACAACAATTGACTGCTATTGATTTGGTATGTGTTTATTGATTAATTATTGTCATATTTAACATTCTAATATCTTTATTGCAAATCTAATGTTATTATTATTTACTTATTTTGTTTTTATTTTTGTCTGATAGGAAAATTTTTTATCACTCAAACCATATACTTTATTGAATGGCCATCGACACAATCCAAGAGTTCAAAATATGATACGAAATTTTAATCTTTTATCTAAACACGTTGTTGTTACCATATTAAAAGCTCATTCGTAAGTTTTATTATTTAATTATTATTATTATTTTTATTTGATTATATGTAATACAATATGTGACATTAATGATCTTCCTTTTTGTTTTAATATGTAGTCCTGATCTAGTCACTACTCATTGGATTAATATCGCCCAACAATTACGAAAAATGAAAAACTTTAACTCACTTAAGGCTGTTATTGCAGGATTAAGTAATGAATCTGTATTTCGTTTGAAACAAACAGTTTGGTCTAAAATAAGTAAAACGACTGAAGCAACATTTAAACATCTTTCTACAATTGTTGATGATGTTGATAATCAAACATTGCTTAGACAAACTCAACTTGAAATTGAAGGAACTGCTAAAGTCTGGTAAGTTTAACCAATTCAATGAAAACAGTACCATTTCCTAATCAAATTTTCCTTATTTTCCTTCTAGTTTCGAGGAAGAATCATTTGGTTCTATTCCTTACCTAGGAACATTTCTAACTGACTTAACTTTCATTGATTCCAAGTTGAACAATTACATCGAGGTAATTTTTCAAATCAGTCGTTTAATTCAATTCTATCAGTTTAATAAAATTAAACCTTATTTACAATATCTTTTGTCTGCTGATTTCAGAATCCCAAAGAAGGTGGTAAAAGGCTCATAAATCTGGAAAAATGTTGCAAACAATTTGAAATAATTACTCAGATTAGATTGCTTCAACAAAATATCAAGGCATCCCTATTTGCCCTCTACCAATCACACCAATTAAATGGATTCACTAAATTACCGCCTTTCTACAGTAACTCAAATGTGCCCAGAATAGTTGTTGCCAGATTATTCAGAACATGGTTCAACGACTTGATAATCTCAAACATGACTGATAACGATTGGTGAGTGCAAATTATTGAGATTATCTCGAAAAATCGATCTGCAAATTATAAAGGTTGATTTTCTGAAATTTTTCCAAAAATGAATTACTCTAATTTTTAATTGCTTATCATTGCAGCTACAAATTGTCTCTCGCCTTGGAAGCTCCTTCAAATGGTAGAAAATAATTGACTGTGTTACCAACTTCAACTAACCTTTTCATCACTCGCTGATTTGAAATTGGAACTCTTCTCATAATTGACTCAACATCAAGTAACCAATCATCTACTGTATAGTTGTAAGACAATCTCATTCCACCCTTGGAAAGACCTATTTTGTATTTATGATAAAGTCTTTAAAAAACTCGTCTTCCAAAAGTCTATTTATTTATTTAGCATATTTAAAAATGCCTTTTTTTGTGTAAAATAACATAAATGATAATTTTCATTAGATTATGGTAAATAAATTTAATTTAGATTATATTTTAATAGTAAACTCAACCTACAATGTTTCAATTCTTTTACTAATTCTCATGGCTGTTAATCATTTAGAAACAGATGAATAAATTCCAATCTTAATCAACTCAATGAATAAATGTTTTGTTCAAACAATAATTTCATTGACTTTACGATTAATTTTGATGTTGATCGCAATGGGCCGCACTTTCTCATTACCAATGTAAATCAAGGAAATCATAAGGAAACATTGATCGCTAGGAAAATTTTATTTAATTAGTTAATCAAACATGCCCATGAGGGATGGAAACACTTCTTTAACCATAAATTAACTGTGATTTACTTTACTGGTGCATAGTAATTCAATTTATTCACAATGATTTAACCAAACTACATTTATTATTCATCCAGACTACAATCAATTGGTTCCATTAACCATATACTGTCTGATTGTACACTTAATTACAAGCAAACAACCAGCCAACGTAATTATGTTGACAGTCAAGAATAATTAATATGACAAATATACGATTTGATAATAAAACTTCAAATGTTGCTTCAATTTTATCTCTACAACTTTTAAAAAGCTGCAATTACTTCCGTAATAATTGTTGGTTCTTGATCAAATATAAACACAATGTTCAAGGTTTAATCAGCTGAAAACACAATAAGTTTGTTCATTAAAATACTACAGACCAATGCTCTTGAATTTGAACTCAACTAAAACATTGAAGTAAGTAACAGCTAAAATAGCCACAATTTAAAGACTAATCAATATCTCTGATTTTTCTTCACAGGAATTTAGGACATTCAATGTTTATAGACTGAAACGACCAGTTTGCATCGATGGTATTGATTTGAATTTTGCTTTTAGTGCCTTAAATATGCTATTCTGAATAATTGTGCCTTGCCTCTCAATTTTTTCCTCTCTTGTAGATATGCTATAAGTTATCCAAGCTCCAATGCAAACGGCAAGCATCAATATCAATCCAATTGAAGAGATAAGGATAGCCTCTTGGGTTGTTATGCCGAATAAAGAATCGTGATGCATGGAATCAATGGTAACGGTCCCAAGTAGAAATGCATGTTTATCAAACAACAATGAACAGTTGATGGTCTTACCCACTAGTCTATAGTCTTTGATATGAAAAAAGATGGAATTGGAATTGGCAAAGTTAGTAGGAACAGAAATAATTTTGTCACTTTGATCAACTCTATGGCACATTACGGTTGTATTTGGGAAAATATATCCAGTTTTGTCGATGATCACCCTATTTTTACTAGAATCCCATCTAACAGAATTCAATTTTGGCTTGTTATTGACACTGAATCGTTTCTTCATCAAATTTCCCAATTGTCTCATATTATGAGAATAAAAATAGGCATCGGCTTCCCATTCACCCATTTCTAGTGGACTTTGAGGAGTACAGCTCAAATTGAAAGCTGGCTTGTAACAAGTTAAAGAGGTTTCACTTGTAATCTCACATTTGATGATAAGCTGGCATGATTTTTTCAATACTTCACTGAGCAACCTGGATTTATCGAAACGTATTACTATGTAGGGCTGATAAAATGAATTTAAATTTGTACCTTCAATCGAAATATTGTGATCGATTTCATCATAAATGGAAAAGCTTGACTTTACATAGGAAAAAGTTGGCTTATCGTACCAAATAGGAAAAAAGATCGCAAAAGCGTCGTCTCTACAGCTTGACTGGCAATAATGAAATTTGATTTTTAACCTATTCAGACCATCATTTCCTTCTTTAGTGAATTCCTGGACGTAATTTTTAATTGGACACGCAAATGAACCGGAAAAATTGCTAGGACAGCCGAAATTAATTTGAGTATTACTGCCACAAATAATTGAGCAAATTCCGTATTGGACTTCTTCTAGTGCAAATGTACAATTTCCTTCATTGAAACAATGTCCAGGAATCATTTTGATTTGCTCCACTATATTTACAAGCCAGATAATTGCAAATAGTTGGTATAAAAGATGTGAAATCATGATTCACTAATCAAGAAAATTAAAAGAGACATTTATCTTTTTTCACTTTAAATTCTGAAGTCACTGAGAAAAAAGCCATCAGTTGATGGCAAACTCTTAAAATGTAAAGCCAAATGGATTCACCATCGAATCCTGTAAAATTTGAGAGGAGAGGAAAATTAAATATATTGATGTGTGGATACAGTTTTTGTTAGCTTTTAGAGTATCTTTATTTTAAATGTAAATTAATATCAATATGATACAGATCGAGTTGCAAATGCTTAATCAAAAATCTTGGTCATTTCCGGATCCACTCCGAGTGTAATGATTCCTTGCCTATTTTTTCCAATATCCAACAGCCGAATCGTGGTTTTTTCACCTTCAAAATTTGCATAGATACCATCGTCTTGATTGGCTAGAAATGTGTTATCTGTCGATTGGTACTCTTTCTCTTGTGACAAGTAGTGTAGATCGTCGAAAAAAATTTGACCAATATACATTGGCTTGAAAGTTGATTTGTCAGGATAAACCTTAATGTGAATGTGCTGAGCCCGACCTTTATACCAGCCTGGAATAATTGTTGTAAACGCTACATCTCCATCATAATTAGAAATTTGGTAACCTCGAAGAAAATTTTGACTTTTAATCGAGTCTGGCAGTTCGCTCCTCTTTTTAAGCTTAAATTTGAAATGGGATTTGAGATTTACTGGATCTGAAGCATAACTGGATGGATCATTGAGTTCTGGTGTTAGCTTTGTTCTTGTATCACGAGTTTTATGATACACTCTCGACTCATCAAACGAATCATCGATTTCCTTTTCACCCCCAACGTTAAGACTTATTGCCTTACGTCTGCTATTGGACAGGATACCAGATTTTTGATGAGATGTGTTTATACCTGAATATTCGCCTTTAGCGTTTGCATGCCAAATATGTACATAAGCGCCTTTCAATGGTTCACACGTACGGGCATTTATTAGTCTGATGATTAAATGTAATTTTATTCCTGGCTCTCCATCAATAATGTTGGATCGCTCCGGGTCATTGGGTAGGAAATAATGTCCTTCATCACTATATGGGGATAATTCACAGATGTATGAAGATTGATTTTCATCTAAAAAATGACTTTTCGCTTCGCCTAGCTTCTTATCATCAATAGGCTTAGACTCAACGAGATGGCAAATTAAAACAATAATCACTTGGACCAACATTTTTCACTTGGCAGTATTTATTATTTTATTTTGAACTTGCTGAGATGAATAATCAAGACTGAGCTACCCTTGTATTAAACGAAATAATATCACAACAGTTATCAATTTAATATTTTTTTTGCTGTCAATCATTCATTGAAATCATTGATTACATTGTGTATCGATTCATAATTGCAATGATAATATTAAATAATACGTTACTCTAAACGATAGTTTTAAAAATGTTTACTGATGAAAAACGATTTTATCCAAGCAACCAGAATGTTTCAAACATGATATAGCTCATGATGGACAAATAATCATTAAGATGCAGAATATCGAGATTGGTGAAACGAAATCTTGAAAAGTGGATGAAAAAAGAAACGCCACACATTTAGGAAATTTATCATCTACCTTCTATTATATTTACAAGTGTGACGTAAATATTGACTATACATGGTTAAAGATATATTTTCCCACCAATTGGAGATGTTGATGAAGTTTTAATTGTCGACCTTATTTGTATCATGAATTTATAATGCACATTGGTTTATATTGATGACACCCCTTGCATCTGATATAAAAGGTGCGTCTCTTGCCATCTTAAAAAATGAAGCTAGAGTTGAAATCCAGCAAGAGTGAAACGAGAGTTAAAGTGGAGTTGAGAGTAAGATTAATCATTAGTATTTGAAGATGTTAATTGTGATCACTTGATGTCATCTCTAAGTTTGATTCTTATGATTTGTTTTACTGTACTATTTATGTTTTCGTGAAACAGCCTAATGTTAAAATAAAATTATCTCTTGCGTTTGATCTTCCATCATCCTTCACGGTAAACCCGCTATTCACGTTAAGTCTGATGGGGTCACCAGATAGGGTAAAAAAAGAAATGCTACGACTTTGAACATTTATTTTCATAGAGTGAATCTAATAGAGCGAAATATCTTATAAAGCCAGAAGCTTTATATTAATAACAATATGCACAGCATCATTGGAATTAAAATGAAAAGCTATAACTGAAAAATTAGGTCCGGGCGGCCGTCAAGGGGCTCCAAGAGATTTGCGAGTAACTTCTCAGGGAATGTGAATTTCGTTTAGCAAGGTATCTTCTACACGTCATACAACTTTCGATATTGATATTTGGTTCATTAAGTAATATACCTCAGCTGAGATCCATCGAAAGGTTTTGGGCTCATTTGAAGCAAAAAGTCTATTGCTAATTGCTATTAACCCAAATAATTCGCACTTTTTAATTTACTGACAAACTCTACTAGTCATACCTAAGGCTGAAAATGCAACATTTTGGTTAACCGGCTCTGATCAACCGGAGCAAACTTGCTAGTCCTCAATTGAGCGTTAGCATTCAATTTTCAATGCAAAAAGACAATAAAGTCGATTGGGGTTGATGTACGACTTTAACCGACTAGCGAGGGGACTGGCTTTTTTTCACCACTTTTTTTATCGTCTTTTCGCCTTATTGTCTATCACCCTAATCCACCAAATTTTGATCACTTTGGTATATGATGGCGATTAATAGTAGATATGTTAGATGGTGTTAAATGGTCAACAATTTGGTGGATTTGGGTAATGGATAATCTTATAAAAAATTGTTTGAAAATGTGGTGGAAAACGCCACTCTAAAGTGCTAGATGAAAGTGATGGACAATTTCGTAGAGAAAAGTCTCTTTAAAAAGTGATGATGTTTGACTTGGTGGATGTGTTAGATTGGGTGGTGGACAATCCGGTGAAAAGATGGTGAAAAAAGTGGTGAAAAAAAGCCGGTCCTCTAGCGAGGGTGAAAAGTTTAGTGGTGTTTAAGCGAATCTACTTTTGGCGTAAAAATTTCGCATTTGATGAAAGTTGGCGGGGAAAATTTTTAAACATCAGATTTATTGAGGTTTGATTTTAAGTTTCCCTATCTTGTGCATTTCTACAGCAAAAAATATTTGATTTTAATTATCATTCGAACTGTTATATTATTTATTTTTATTTTAATACATTAGGCATTTGTTTTGTTTACTTGCCAACAGATTTGAAAATGTTACCATTTAAACTGCTTCAGTCGCTTAACCCTTAGTTCATTAGCCAACTGAATCAGTTGAACTGATGGCTATTATTATAATAAGGCTGGGATGGTTACCGCTTAGAATGGTTGGTATAACTCAAAGAGTGTAAGAGTCTCCTCTACTCTTTGGTATAACCATTAACCGGTTACTTTTCCTCCCCCACTAACCAAATCATCGGTTACCGGTAACCGTCTCAGCTATTAAGCATTTCAGCTGCTCACTCTACAGCTAGACTCGCTAAAATGGCTTATTGGCTAGCTAGTCAGCTGATGCTTATTAGCTAGTAGCTAAGGTATCCAAAGCTGATCATCTATTTTAAAGTGTATCATCAATCTGATATTATCTTTGTATTGTGTTTAAGTCAAAATGACGAGTTTGGACTCTTTAGAAGCTCAGTTAGAGTTGTTTATTGAAAATTTAAGACAACTGGGAATTATTGTTACCGATTTTCAACCTCAAGGACAAACTGTTTTAAATAGCAAAATTAATCAGATCATCACTTCGCTTCAAGAGATTGACAAGAATAAGGATAAAATACCTGATATTCAAATACCATTGGAAGTATTTGATTACATAGATCAAGGAAGGAATCCACAATTGTTTACTAAAGACTGTATGGAAAAGGCTTTGGCCAATAACGAGCTATTAAGGGGTAAAATAGATGCAACGAGGAGATTCAAAACCATGCTTCTTATTGAACTAAGTAAGGTTTTTCCTAATGATATGGCTCGTTATAGAGCTATTAGAGGTGATGAAAGGGCCAGCTGAAAAGGAAAAGATCTGTTTAAAGATTTTCCGTATTTATGAAAAAAAGAAACATTTTCTAATATCGAGATAAACCATTGCTTACCTTTGACCAACCAATTGTACAACTAAATAAATGGTATACCAATACATACCGCTTTTGCTCACATAAATCTGATGTTCGTGAATCATTTTTCTTGTGTTTTCATCTTCATATCAGCTAAAAAATTTTAGGTCAACAAAAATTAAGACTTTCAGTTTGGAAATGCAAAAAGCATATAGTTGATTTGTTTACTTTTCACAAAATAAAATTACAATGCAATGTTTGGTCTTATTACAAGACTGTTATCAATTAAAAATCAAGTCCAGCCTAGACCGTCAGCTTCACTTTCATCAATATCATTTTCAGACTCTTGTGGTTCATCTTCCATCTCGGGTTCGTCTTCAATTTCGATGGATGCTTCAGCTGCACCAGATCGACACGATGGATGCTCTAATCTTTGGGAGGCTATACAATTAGCTCCATAATTAACCTCCAATCTAGCAAGAAAATTGCGAAAAAAATTATGATATTTTCAAAATTTCGTGTTGCAAACAACTCACTTTGAAGCAATATTATGATGATGGAGAGCTTTATCTTGCTCATTTTTTTCCTTATAGCAGTCTCCCAGCAAACGGTGGAGTTTTTCGTTGCTTTCTTTCTCAATGGCATTTAAAAGTCTGAATAATACGAATGAAAAAGAAAAATTTCAATTGAATGAATTGGACCAAGCAAATATCAGTATCATGAATTGCTGAAAAAATTCCTTACGTTTCGATGGCTTTGTCAACCTTTTTGTCCTCTGTATAAATTGTTACTAACAAATAAACAGCAGGAAGATAACCTGGATCTATTTTAATTGCTTTTTCTAGAGATGTCCGTGCATTTTTCTTATTCGAGCCTTTATCGGGATCCGAGAGGAGCACTTCGGCATAAAGCTGTTGATAAATATTCAAACGATATTTCATAATTGTTATAAGAGTCATAAACTGTCTTGTGATTACTTACAGTTAATGTTCTAGGATTTTGCCCTAAAAGTTTAAACGCAGTAGCAATGATTGATGAAGCTTGAGATCGTTTATTTTCAGCCAAGTAGACGTCAGTTAAACCCTTTAAAGCTTCAAATCGGTATGGTGAGACATCTAAGGCTTCTTTGAAGTATCTCCGTGCTTCTTTAAAAGGGTCTTCCTTCATTAAATCTTTGCGAATATTTGCCCTTTCATTAAGCCGTTTACTTATTTCGTCATCTAATCTATACGTATGGACCTGAAGTTCCACGAGTCCGCCCAATATTAATGCTTCAATTGAGTTAAAACTGAGTTCACATGCTTTTTCGACAAAATGTTGAGCTTTGGTTGTCCTTCCATCAATCAATCGAATTTCTTTATGATCTCTCTTATTATTTCTGTCATTTCTTTCAACCCCTAAACAATAGTAACCTAAAACAATCCACGGTTCTGCTGATTCCACGTTGCCACAGTTTGAGTCACATTTGGGCAGCATTTCGTTAGCAAGTTTCTCTAATTCTTTCATTTGAAAATCCCTAAATAAACAAGCAGCATAAAAATCAAGTCCTTTAATAGATAACGGGTCACTGATGTGGGCCTTTTTGAATGCTGATATAGCTTTTTTGTAGTTCCCACTGTAGTAGAGAGCTTCCCCCAGGGATCGAAGTATGTCAGGATTATTTCGAAAATGATTTAACGAGAGGAGTTGCTGGAAAAGTGCACTAGCTTGACTAACATCAGGAGAATGAAGGGAACATTGAGCTTTAATCCATATAGATAACCATTCTAAATTCGGAGAACCAGCAATATTGACCATATTTAAAAGTTCGTTAGGTTTCAGGCCTAGCTTGATTAAGTTAACAATGATTTGCAGAGCTAATGGGCATTCTTTAAGAGCCTCTTTGTAACAGGCGATTGCTAAAAGTTCCTTCTTTTCTTTAAGATAAATATCCCCAAGAATATTATGAATCTTGGCAGTTCTTTGTTTCTGGGGTATACTTTCTAGGATCCATGTGGCATTTGAAATTTGATTCATTTTTAAATAGCATTGGCTTAATTTGCACTTAATATCGACTTCCGAGGCAACATCAATTAACCAGCTATTTTGACTTTTCTTCTTGTTTTTTGAAAAAGATTTTCTTAAATCTAAAGCAAATTGATAGCTTTTCTATAAAAAAGAAAAATGTAATGGATTAAAACATGGATAGAAATGGGGTTGATTGAGGAATAAGGTATGATTATAAGAAATGAGATGTGAGCAAAATTTACCTCTGCCTTGCAATAGTCACCCTCATGGAAATAGGCATCTCCTAGATAAATGTAAATTTGGTATTCCTTCTGAGGAAGCAAATTATCCAAATAGCAGCTGAATTGTGGCAATGTTAGATTTAACTGTAAAAGCAAGAAATGAGAAATAATTAGTAAAAATGGACAAATGCAGCTCGAAGGGAAAAATAAACAAACTAAGAAAAAATCAAAACAAAATCTAAAGACATATAGAGTAGACTTACCAGTTGTACGATGTTTGAATAAAGACCTTCTTGATGAAGATGCTTAACTGTTTGAAAAATATTCATAATTATTTTAGTCAAATATTAATTAACCTAAATACTAATAAAAAGATAAGTCAACAAACAAAATGTGTTGTTTCTCACATTTAAACTTGAGATGTCAGTTTACTCGTTTTCTGATTGGCTTAAAAAAGTGAAACAAAAGTGAATGTTGAAAGGCGGGTAACACAAATTTGACATTAGATTTTTTCTATTTATTTTGGATATTCTGATTATTAATAGAAATTTTACAGTTAATTTTACAATTAAACATCAAAATTTTGACCTTACTTCAAGACAAAGATCTGTAAAATTACCAATCGATCAGCAGTGAACCCAATTCCTTGTCTATAATTCAACCATATATGTATATATAACCGAACTGATAAATCCTCATCGTCTAGCAAAGAGGCTACTTTATGTAAATGAATAAATGAACGATTCTAGTGAAGTTTCAGATGATCGAACCAGACCCTTTGCACCATGCTGAGAAATTATGGTCAACAAAATAGCCGTCGAAGATGGTCTGAAGCACTTCCAATAATCACATTTTCATATAATGCAAGCATCAATTAAAGTACGAAAGCAACTCGTTTTCTACTTTATGGACAAGATCCTGATATTCCTATCGATCTGTAGCTACATCCTACTCTCCAGGAGAAATTTTTTGCTTTATTCCAACAACTTGGTCTTTGATTTTGCATAAATCCTCACCACGCAGTTACAGTAAACGCATTTAGACCAACATATTTTGGTTTTCATCGTATCTGCTATATCTTTAACTTGTGATTCGATGGTGTCTGCCAAATTATGAAGAAAATTCCCAGTGACGCGATCTTCTGGCTTCAACTCCTCCAAATTTCGCAGTCGATTCACTTTCACAATCTTTCGGTCAAACTCCACTCCAACCTTCATGCCAACTTTGTCATTAACGAAACACCAGTATTTCGTTTTGCATGACCAAGAGTCCGCAGCTACTGGCACCATCACAGACTGATGTGTCGGTAATGTTGCACCGAATCCTCTAGCATCTCTTCGTCATTGCTTTTCTCTTCTCCTTCAGCCTCCATTCCAGAGTCAGTTTGGTCGCCCTCAGACGATTGCAAAACAAAGTAGCAACAGTTAAGGGTACATACCTTGAGGCAAGAGTGCAAGACAAAGTGTAATAACGAAGCTGAGCAAAAGTTCAAACATGTTTCCTTTTGTAATATACAAGCAAGTTAGTTGACATAACTAATTCAAGTAATTTTGTTGTTGTTTAAAAGTTGTTAGCCGTTGAAGAAAGTTTTGAGATCCAACTTTCTCAGTGAATAGGTTGATTGAATTTTCCCGAATTTCTCAAATAAACAAAAAATAAAACAAATAGTTAGAATCCCAATTTTTTAAAACGCGTTCAAACAACATTTTACAAGTGAATTCAATACTATAAATCGAGTTACAATTCAGACAAAATAATTAAATGTAGACTAAACTTGAAATTTAGTAGGCAACTCGCGGTCAATGCTTAGCTAGCTGTGTGTACTTTTAAATTTTTAATTCATGTATAATAAAGTGTAAATAACCTAATCTGTGGCAAATAGTCCGCTCTAGGACAGTTTTGCAGCTTCATGTCTGGCCTATCATTACTGTATTATAAATATTGCAAAATGTGCTTTAAACTTGAATCATTGCCTAATGAAGTAAACAGATCAATCTTTAATCAGAAAATTGAAAATGAAAACAAACGAAACCAGGTAATGAATAGTAGATGTTCACTCTAGTTCAATGTTAATAAATCAATAAATGTATTTACATGAATTAATCAACAGCTCAAGATAACTATCTTTTCACAACCAATGATAAATTATAAATTATTGAAACGAACGATTTCATACCTGAATTTCATCTGAAATTGGCGATCAATGTAACTAAACCCACCCATTGAACATTCAGATTGTGTTTTATCAGTTCAAATTGCTTGTAACAAACCATTGAAAATGCATAAATTCAATGATAACCTCAGAAAATTTGCTTGCAAAGTGATCGGTTTACCTATTGGTTTATCAGATTATCCCACACGTAAAGTTTTGTTTCATTTCAACAAAATCTGTAAGTTTTTTCTGACAAGCCTAAGGAATGGACATGAACAAGATGAAAATCACCAACATAGACTCAAAGTTCGTATGCAAAATATATTTCTTCGCAGCACAATAATTTTCATAATTGTTCGAATAACTCTTGGTATGTCGGTTGACAACTATTATTTCGACTTGCTCCTAGCTAATCCTTTTAGCGGAAACAAAAGCACCAAAAGTTTTTTATACCTATTCTTGATGGATTTAGCACTTGTCTGTTTGTTTGTACTTCGTGAATATTGTTTACATTTGGAAGGATCTGGTCGGTTTGAAGTATTCGAAGTATTTCATCGCATTCAACGGCAAGGATTGAACCATGCTCAACTTGGACTGAGCTATAAGCAGTGTAAACTGTTTCATAAAATATTACATTGCATGATGGTGAACAGTATTCGAGTAATTAAGAGTACAATAATTCTCTTAATCTTGTCAAATATCGGTCTGAAAGTGCTCAACTTTGCTAATTATTTGACTGCTGTTCACTTTGTATTCCTGTTTGCTCATTTACCGATTGAATGTGTCAGTATTTTCACAGTTAGTGTCAATTTCACAAATCTTTCAACCAACTTCGGAAGTTATATAGCTCTGGAATTATGTCGATTCAATAGTTTGATTGAGCTTATTGAACAAAATGTTGCAACAATGAGTTCCAATGCCGCAGCTTTTCGTAAAATGAATCAAAGAGTTGTCCATTTTTTCAACCATTTTGATAGGCTTGACGCTGATTTTAAATATTTGTTACAATATTTTTTCCTCGCAGTATCAGTTACAGCCGATTTCAGCTTTTTCTTTGCGATCATTTTGGATTTCGATTCTGACATAGTAACACAGACTGTGGCTTACAATTCAATCATCATTCAAATAACGAACATGATTGCCTATTATTTTTTTGCACACTTTTATCAAAAGGTAAGTTTCAATGAATCACACATTTAACCATTAAAAGCAACACAGTCGTTTCTTTCAAGACTATCGATATGCACAAGCGTTATGTGGGTATAATATTGAATGCTGGTTCAGCAAGTTTGGTTGACAAATTGAAAGTAAGTTGATCTCTTTAATGCGTTCAAGTGCTGAACATTGTTATTTCCAGGCTTTAGAAATATTGGACAGAACTGGTAGCTCATATGTTGGCTTAAGTATTGGCGATTTTTGCAGATTGAAACGTTCCACTGGCATTTTTGTAAGTATCCATGAGAATTCGTTAACAAATTTGAATCAAGTTTAACTTGTGGTTCACTTTGATCATTGATTTTCAGTATATATTGGAGAATGCAAGTTTTATCATGCTTTTGACATGCAATATTCGAAAATGATTCTGTCTCTTCACCTCAATTTTACCCTTCACAAGTAATTTCCAATGATTACCGGCAGTGGATTGTTCTGGTCCCGAAACACGAAACCAATTAGATGACTTTGATTTTTGTTTCAACTCTCAGCAACATTAAACTTAATTCACCCAAACAATTCAATCAACATTGTATTCGTTTGTAATCACTACAATAGTTAATTAAAGTGTTTAACCGTCATGATTCGCGGTACGCTTGATCAATTCTTCGTGTCTTCAGCACATTTCTCTTCATCTGCAATTCAGGTACCAATGATTAAGAATTGGATCAACTGTGGACCAATGACAATTGATGACTTTCCATCATTTTTTTTATTCAATAATTTTCTGCGTTTTCAGTGCCCCAACTGGTTTACTCAGTGTTTTAATACATAATGTATAATGGCGTATTAACTTAGCTAGTTGAAAGTTGCAAGTTTACCAAAAATCATCTGAATTTTGAGTTCTCAAGTCTTTATGAAGGAATAAACAAAATCTGATAAACCTCAAACAATAGCTTTTTATCAATATTGATTATTCCTTGTATTCTTTATCGCTTTCCTCTTCTTTTCCTTCTTAACCATCCTCTTCTCCAAACATACAATATCAAAGATGAAACTTTTCCTTTCTCTTTCTTCCTTCCTTTCCACCTCTTCACCAAAAATGCTATCATTAAATCAAATGTGTCACTTACTCGTTTCACTTTTTTACTCTTACTCTTGCCTTTTTCACACTTGGATACAAACATTTTTATAAGTGACACAAAACCGAGCAAATTGCTGTTTGTCTACTCATCGAATAGTCCAATGACATTGATGGCAAATTGAAAGTCGACCATTTTATCATCTCATTTTTCTTCATGCTGCTTCTAAGAAAATTTGCTCTTCTCCACATCTCAACATCTTAATCGTTCATTCATTTTCTTCCAATAACACTTTTATTCAGCAAATTTGTTCCCACTTTTCGAGCATCACTTACTCACAGTTACACAATAAAATGTAATAAAATGAGCATCAAGTTAATGCTATTAGATGAAAGATACACACAAAGATGAACAATAAAAAATTAAGAAGCCTTTCAACTTGAGGAATAAGGGAAAAAAATATTTCGATTTAATGACGAGTCGGTTCTCAGTATTTTTCTAGCAAAAACATCGATTTGACCAAAAGCCACTATAAGCTCATCTATTTTTAACTCGACAAATGTACAAAGACAATTTTTCCGTAACATCAATTATTGTCCTTTCACGCTCGTTCCTTCGACTTATAATCAATTGCATATTAGGGTTAGATCTTGTGAATCTACCCAATCTACCTGACCACAATGATGTTAATTTACTTTCACCGTGCTCATGCCCAAGTGACATAGGTATCAATTAGTTGAATCCAACAGTCAAGTTTAAGTAGCTTTCGAAGTCAACCTTTAAGAATCAATCATTTATAAAATTATTGGTACGCCAAAGTTGAAGCGTCTAGAAATAAAAAGAATGTTTTTCCTTTCTCTTTCTCTCAGAATTCCTTTAGAGTTGATTTTGTTTCCGCACTAACGTTTGATAAAACCAATACTCAACAATTCTGCTCAATTATTGGCATTTCTTCACTTTCTAATATAAATTCAATTTATATTTATTAACATTCAACCATGAATTTGAATTGAATTGAGCAAATTTACAATATGATCAAATTAAGCGTTCATTAAGTTGAGGATCCAGACAGCATGATGAGTGTTTGCCAGGGAAAACAATTGAACGTAAAGTTGCTCTACGAACAGGACGACGTTTCTTTTCCCTCATTTTGTGTGAAAATTTTCGAATTTGATTTGTGTTTGAATAAAAGTTTGAAAAAACGAGTGATATGAATATAATTATGTAGAATATCACGGTTGCCTGTAGAACGAGAGAAAAAAAAAAGATTGAACATTAGACAAATCACAATTCGAACTTAGTCGATAGCAAGTTGAAAAATTCAATGATACTGAATAACCAACTCTTGATCAATACTCTTCGTAACAATTTAAATGATCAATATAAAACCTTCCATGAACAGTGAACCTTTATTTGCTTTCTAATCAAACATGTACATCAACGTATGTCAGGTAGATAGTCTTGAATGTTATTTGCTGAAAGGGAATCCAGATAAAAGTAAACAGCTGTAAATGGATGAAAACAGTTAACTGTAAACTGTTCACTCCAATAACAATGATAGAGACAATAATAGATATAATCAACAATTGGATGACAAAGACGTCGAGATAATCATAATCATCATCATGATCATTCCCATGGATGAAATGGAAAAGGACAGAGCATAAGATTGCCTTTTTTTGGATGAAAATAACTTCTATAATCAATGTGTACTCAGTTGGTTCGAGGTGAAGCTGAAAATGGTGAAAAGTTTTGGATAATCAGGGAAAGGCTGAATCAACCAAGCAATCAGTTGGAATGATAACGGATGCAGCATGGAAACTGAAACTGTAAGAATATCAGAAATGAAGAAGAAGAAAAAGGTAAAGTGAAAAAGAGAATATTGGAAAGAAAAGAAAGAGAAGAAAAATAATAGCAATCGTAATAACAATAATAATGGAAATAAAAATAACGACAATAATATCAATAAAAATAATGATAAAAAATTCGATTATTCAGTTAATAACATTGAAAGCACCTTTTCTTTCACTGCTCGAGTTTTCATCATTTTTTTTTGTGTTCACTTGAAAAATTTGCTCATCAACATTTATTAATTTCACAAGATTCAGCGTCAAATTTTTTCCTTGATGAAACGAGCAATTTTGTCTAAATTTTTTTCTCTCTCCTTTTCTTGCTTTTATGCTGTTCACCGTAAATTGATGGTCCATTGACACATCAATAATATTTTCATCCATTTCTAATCGGAACAACAAATTTCACTGTAATCGAAGCACAAAAAGAAAGAAAATATTAGTAAAAAAAAAAAGTTTTCCTCAACATTGTGAATCAATGAAAGGAAACAGAAGGTGAAAAAAATGATTTCAAGACTTTTGGTAAAAGTTTGGGAATAAGAAATTTGATGGGAAAAAAAGAAGCATGAGACTGAGAATGAAAAGGGAGAAAAGGATAAGCTGATATTTCTTTCACTCCAATGTTAATATATTGGCTGTCAAAACATGAACCTAACCTTTCCTGTTATCGAAGGTAAAGAGAATCAGAGAAATTTTGAAATTTTTCATGTTGACCCACAAGTTATAACTTTTATTTTACCTTTTCTGTTTTGCAATATCGTTTGAGATGAAAAATGTTTTTATTATTTAACCTTAAATTTTTGGATAAACTTTAGCGTTGCTTTGCACAGATTTCAAGTAATTTATCGAAATGAGAAATTGAAAGGAAACTTATCTTGATAAAGTGGTCAAACTTGTGAAAGTTTGTTGTGAATATTCACTTGGAAATAACAATTTTCATCTTTTCTCTCTTTTCACTGGGAGTGAGTTTACAGGGAATGCTTTTGTTGCCATTTCATTATAAGTTTATTTGAATAAAATTTTCTATTTCTATTTATTCAGTTTTACATTTTATTGTTTCGTGTTTATCTTTCAAATGGAATGAATCTTTTGTCTTTTTGCGAACAAAACTGTTGATATAACAACCTTGCCTGTCCATTTAGTATCAATATTTTGGTCTGGTTAATCCTCAGCTTTTATGCTTCTCCAGTTCTTGCAAAGCTGATTATTAAAATGTACTTGTTAGAAATGAAAAGACAAATTCTTTTCTTTTTTTTCCAAATAATCAATAATCAGTAAAAGAGAGATTTACAGTGAAAAAGGTTGGATTGAGAAGAAAATATGAAATGTTGAATTTTTGAGAAAAAAAATCAAGCTTTTTCTTTTGGTTTGCTTTTCCATACTTCATGATTGATACAAAAAAGAGATGAAAAGATGAAGAATGAAACTGAAGATAAAAAATGATTGTGACAAATGGCAAGGTGGACAAAGTAACTGTCGAGTGACAGAGAAAAAGTTCATTACGAAATCAAATAAGAATGAACAATCGTCTTTTGTCTTTCATTATCAGCATTCTCTTCTCCTCACTCCATTATCTTTGACCTTATCTTTTAACAACATTTATCATCCTTTGATGGTAACTTGATTCAACCTGAAAAAGTAGCGAAAAGACATTTAAACAATGAAATTGTTTTCATTAGCAAAATTTGATCTATAAAAGCATTCAGTAAATGGACAAACGTTTCAAACGAAACAGTCCAAACAAGCAATTTCAAACCATTTAGCCAATAAAGTTTCAACAAGTAATCCAAACTAATGAACCATTTTGAAATGTTGAACGAAAAAACATCAAAAAAAAAAAGTTTTCCGTCGAAACAAATCAACACTTGAATATCATGCAAAAAAGTAGTCTTTTGTGAGTAAATGTTGATTTCTGTAAAAATACTCAGAACTGATAAGAACAGATTTTTTTGTTTGTGAGAAAAAAAAACAAACAAAACTTTTTCCCTTTCCAACTGACATTAAACATTTTTCATTTTCCTGCTTTCCATTACAAAGATGAGTTTCAAAAAATCAAATGGTTAAACAGAGTAAACAAGTTCTGAAAGAAAACTCGAAACCCTGAGGCTTTCCACCGAGGTACAAAGAGCTTTACATGAGATCATTAATATTTCTCTTTTTTCCAGTGAACTCTTTTCGCTAATAAAGAAACAGTTTCACCTTTTCACCACAAACTTTTCTTCTCTCGGAATCTCTGTTTCCACTGAACCTTTTTGTCAGCAACAGTGAAAACGTCACTGAATCTGCGTCTCTATTATTCACAGTTCACTCATAAAGCCATTCGAAAACAGCATTTCTGCAGTTACCTTTTGTCCTGCCATTAATCACTTGGAACTATGAATATTATTACAAGCCATTATCATTGTGCGTATTGAATGGATTGCATGAAGAGTAATAAAGCGTTGGTGCAACTCTGAATCAATGGAAATGCTTCATGAGAGAGAGAGCAAAGTGTTCATTTAATAGCTTCAATTTCGTTTTCTTAACCATTAAAAGTGAAAATCGATTTTCAGTTTCGATAAGTAATTGCATTTTTTCTACTTTCTACAAGTTAGTATTTTCCATCTTGTTTTTTTCCTTCTCTCTTCATTTCAATACTTTTTCTTCATGCAATTGCACCAAATGATAATAAAATGAATAAATTGAGACCATTAATATCTGTGTACTACAAGAATATTGAGAAGAGAAGAAAAAAATTACAAGAAAATGCGTTTTTGCCATTTTTTTCTTTTCGTTACACAAACTTTCTTTTCATCATCAAAATTCATTTTTCTCTGCAATTATTGATACTCTTCAGTGTTTTCCATTTTTTTTTTGCAAAATTAAAGTTTACCTTTTTCTTTCTTCTCATTTACATGTTATTAGATTATTTCGTGTTTCATGATGAAAAATGCTTGTTATTACTGTTGCATCTAATGAGAATGGCAAAGACTGGATATTGAATGTTAAATATTGACTTTTCAATCTATCTTTTCCTTGCCTCTCGACATGATCAAATAAAGGTTGATTAGTTGATGGTAAAGTTCTGTAAATCAGTTGAATTTTTTGCCATAATTGATACCAAATTAATGAGAGAGTAAATTTAGAGTTGCTTTCATTAATCAACTGAAGCCAATGGAAAAAGTTGAGACAAACATGAGTTGACTTGCAACAGAAATGTTAACCTTTTGGATAATACTTTTTTTTTATATTGACATAGATGCAATTGGATTGAATAGAGATTCAACTTGGAATTGAATCTCACAGGAATTATCTGTTTGATTTACTGGAAAAAAAAACTAATTTCATCATCAATTAGCGAATAAAAGTAAAAGTAAAAAATAGAGGAAAAACTTTAACAAGTGTTTATCGATGGATAAGTAAATTGTCTGCCTACGATTTTTTTTATCAGAATTGGTTGAAGAAGAAAAAAAAAGGTTTTTCCAGTGATTTTATTCTTGAAAAAAATTGTGTCGTTTGTGCTGGAATGACAAATGAAAAGCTTAAATACCGAGCTAAATTCAATTTTCATCAATAAAGTCGGGCTTTGCGAAAAGTTGAAAGAAGTGAAATTTCGATTATTGTTTTGTACTCTTCTGTTGAAATTGCTACGTTTGCCTTTTCGTTGGTTAGTCAATGATTGTTTGTTTTATCATCACTAATCAATGTCAGTTATAAGTAAATAAATTTTCATTTGTGAGTTTCTTGAGACTGATGAAGGATTGTCAATGGAATGATTAGCTTGGTGAACAGATGAAGGTGAAAGATAGCAGTGAACCAGATTGTTGATGAGTCCATGTAACGGAAATTACATTCAGACAAGATTATACTCTTTACTGCCTCAAGGGTCTAATCGATTAAACTGTTCACTGTTTGTGTCTCATCATGTCTTGTCAATAAGTCAACTTGACCGAGAGTTGATTACTTGGTTGATGAGGCAACAAGGAAAAAGTAAAACATTGTAGGCTCTTTAGTGTTACAAGATTCACTGCCAGTGAAAAGTAAAGGAAAGCATTTCTTTTAATGGATAAACAGAGTTAAAGTTTAAATGAGATTCACGGTTTTAAACCAGGATGGATTCAATGTTGAAACAAGAATTGTATGAAAAACATTGATATTGACAGTGGACAATGCTCTTGAAATGAGAAAACAAACTTGAAACTGAATAAACACGAAAACTAGTAGACTCGAAATGTTCATCTTCAAGAGAAGAAAATCTCTTTGATATTTCCCTCTGAATGGTGTAACAAGACAGAAAAACAATTCAATATTCTTGCAAGATTTACCAACAAACTTGTTAGATGAGCAAACATTGAGCCAATCATGTTCAACACAAATACAAAAGTTATTCAAAAGTAACGCTACATCTGACGATAACTAGGCTACATTTGAAGCCATGTAACAAAACGGAAAAATTAAGTTAATCGACATTGTCAGGATAACTTTGCACCAGAATCAACTTAACCTTTAACATTGAAATGTTGATCATTGAAAGTGCTATCAGGTTGAACTTTAATCATGAGATTTCCTACAGTTTTTCGCATTTTCTTGAGGAAATGGCTTTGAATAGAGTCTCTCGACGATTAAAATGTTTTTTCGCTCGTATTCAGTCTTGCCTTGCCTTTCCATCTGAACTTTATGCTTGCTATTCAAAGCAATGCTTCAATTGCATCTAATCCGATTGAAAATCAGAGTGAATTGAGTTCCAACACTTGTAACCATTTCAATGAAAATAATGTTCATTGTGAGTTGTTCAATTTTAAATGAAAAGCAATTTGAGTGTTTAATTGAACCTGCTTTTGAATAGTAAATGAATTGACGATTCAAGTCAGAAATTTTGTCAATTGTTAATCGACAAATCAATCATGAAACAATTTGGGCGACATCAAGAGTGAAATATCCTTTTCCTTTCCCATTTCAAGACAAATGTCAATTTACATGCTTTGCCAAGAATAATGTAACCAGATTTAAAGTTAACCAGGAAAAGATGAAAAGAAAATCTATTTTTGTTTTCAAAACGGTAAATGAAATGAAAATTTATTGATAACTTGAATCAATATCAATGTTTATTCTTGCTTTTAAATCCGAGAAAAAATCGAATAGCAAAAGTTGAAAATAAATGATATAAACAGTTTCAATAAGGAAACAGTAAAATGGTAATCCAAAGGAATGCAAAAACAATGGATGAAATTTGAGAAAAGATGAAAAAATAAAATAAACTTCGACAAGAAATGAGATTCCATTTCCTTCCTTGAAACTGATAACAGATGATATTGTCACGTTATTTTGCCTCCTCAAAGATTCCCCATGTAACCCCCTTTAATGGAGATAATGATGACAATCTTTATTCCATTGCTGGTATCGAGTCTTGCCTCTGTTATTCAATCAACAAGCTTGAAACAATTTACTTTGTTTCACTTCATCTTTGACTTTCCAACGACTCTTTATCTTGTTATTATTACGAAAACCACTCCCAGTTGAAGAAGAGATAAAAACAGAGAATCTCAATTTTCTTTCATTCAATTCGTTTTATCTCATTTAGACTTTTTCATTTTCAATTTTTCATCTCATCATGTGTCCAATAATCGAGTAAACACCCTTTTCGTGATGATATTTGGAGGAAAAAATTTGAGCCAATCCAATGGCCCATCAAGCCAATTGATTTTATCGAGTTTTTTTCATTTCTCAAGACAACAAATTTGGCCATCATTCATAACTTGTCTACCCAAAGAGGAAACCTTTTCCCATTCTTCTCTTTACCTATCACGCCAAGCAATTATAATTCATCCATTAAACACGCACAATTTCATCTCACCATGTGATTGGAAAATAATGAAAAATGAAAATTTTGCCGTAAAATCCGTTTCTCTTGTTTTCCAATGAAAATTATCCTTTTTTTTGCCATTATTTATTCATCTTTCAATCGAATCAACTTAATATGTATTTTCCTGTTTAAGCCGGAAAGAAAAGGAAAGCAAACAAAAAAATATGTATTACATTAACATTTTCAGTTTTCAAGAAGCAAGATAATTTATTCCATGAAAGATTCAGAGGAAGCAGAAAAACCTTGAACTGGAATGAAAAATAAGACGATGAAAAGTATTTTCGAAGAAAAGAAGAGGATCAAAAATTTAATCATCAATGAGGAAAAAATTGTTTAAACATTCGTTGCATCATTCATGATTGCTGAGCCAGAGTGATAAACATGTTTCCAATGTTATTCACGAATAGACAATTATCGAATGGACAATCCAACTTTCAAGTTTTGGGAAGCTGCAGAGTTTGCTAATTGTCTAGTTTTACAGCGAAAAATTTACTTCGAAAAGGTTGCATTCATTAGCAAATAGATTTACCGACAATTGAAATAAGTAGCTATTTCCACGTCAAATCAATCAATCTTGTATGACAGTCTTACTTATTATATAATGTTCAACCGTCAACAGGGAGTCCTTTTGGTTTCCCTTGTTACCCTTGCCATTGTTCAAAAAAAAGAAGTTACTTTATTTCGAGTTTTTTTGCTCGACCCATTTGTCACTCAACTCTTCACTGAATCAATCAATGTCTTTTTAGCGTCGAATTTTTGAATAAGGATTAACAAGGAGAAACATGGAAAACATTTAGTCTCTTTTGCACCTCCCTTGGCACTATGATATTTCATCCTTTCATCATGAACTTGAATAATGATGCAACTGATGAGCTTCAAACTGCAATGAAAAGATAAAAAAAAGTCTCTTAATTTAAGTTGGAGAAGATGAAGAGAATGAGAAAAGTCAAGTTTTATCGACTCCCAATACTCAGACTAGTCAATATTGAAGACAAACTTTCTTCTCCTTCTTTGATATTATTTCTTTAAACCATTTAATGAGCTTTTCATTGAACATTTTAGTCGACATTTTCATCTGATTTGCTCGTTTAACTTCTTTGTAACTTGTTTTTTTTCCTGAAAAAAGAAACATTTTTCACTTTTTCTTCATTCCATTTTAGAGTCGAAAAAAAAGAGTCGAAAACTGAAGGTAAAACATAAAAGTAGCAAGAAAAACATTTAAAATAGTTTCAGTGGAAATTATTTTTCAACAACTTTAATAATCTCTTTGCTCTTTCTTCAATTGTTTTTGTTCATTTAATTTCGTTGAGAGAAACAAAGTCTCTAGTCGACAGAAAAAAAGAATGAAATTCTTTCCGTTTCTTGAGCCCTTTTTTGCTCTTCAACAAGAATCACATTAAATCAGAACTTAATTGAACTTTTGTCTTTACTCTTATTCCAGTCTTTTTTGTGTGTGTCAAAATGATGAGAAAAAAAAGGAGAGGAAAAGAGCTGCCAATTGACAAGATACCTTGTCATTGGCAACATACTTTGTGACATTTAACTTTTCACAGCATTCAAAGTACTTTTATCTCTGAGTCTTATAACCCTCTTGCCCTGAACTTCGAAAAGATGCCTTTACTTGATCATGTTTTCGTCTAATTTAGTCTAGTCTAGCATCAGCAGTCTATCGAACGAAAATAAATGATTGACATTGATGAAAAGATAATTAGCAGAATAGAGATTTCGAGTGATTCCACTCACATTTAGCCAGTCAATGAACAAGTTTATCATGTCATACATCAAATTAGTTGTGAAAAGAGTAAAAACTTGACAGAGAATAGAGTTTGGCATTTAACGATTCACTTTCATTTTCAATTCAAAGCAACAAATAAAGTAAAATATTGCATTTTCGTAGTAAAACTTTACGCTCAATTTGAACTGCTAATGTTTCATGCAACAATTTGAATCAAACTTGAGAGCAAATAACATCATATTTCGTCTATTTATGTGTCAACAAGTCAATCTGTCAATTTACAACAGCAAACGAAATTCCAAGTAAATAAAATAAACTAAACGCATTAAAGGATTTTAAAACAAAGAATTGTCGAGAATGTAAAATTTTAAAGTTACTTTGATAAAAGTTATCGTAATGCAAACCATTACATTTGAATCGATGCATTTCCAAAAGTTCCCTCCATTTATCCGAACTTAATGTTGCACATTTTGATTCTATTCGTAATAAAAGTTTATTGAGAAGAGCTTTTTTTTCTGAGCAAATATCTGACAGAATTTAGCTTTCAATTTAACTTTTTTTTCTTCGACTTTAATTGCTCATTTTGCATTTAATTGCTTCATGTTTTTTTTTGTTTCGTCGGAATTCTGTTCAACATTAGATTGCCTTTTAATGCCTTCCACTAAATGCTCATTTGCTTTCTTATTAATTCATTTTGCCAATTCATTAATATCCAAATGAGAATCAAAAGATGAAAGAAACTGTGAAACTAAGAAATGCATGGTAAAGGAAAAGTTCACTTGAATGAATACTCTGTGTAATTACCTTTATTAATATGCTATTCACGAATGTTGAATTAGCCTCAAGACAATGAATTGATCGCAATTACTTGCACCAGTCTTTAAATTGAAACATGAAGAGTAGAATAAGAAAGTCAAAAATTGTTGATTCCATTTTACATTGAATTCAATTTGTCTTGCGAAGCAAAGGTACGTAAAGTTGATTCAAATGGCATAAAAGTTGAATGATTTTCATGTGGAAACTTGTCCAACTCGTGAAGTTGTTAAAAGGGTTATCAAAATGTCTTTCCTTTCAAAGTTCAATAATTATATTCATAGTTATTTTGCTATTATAATTGGTCGAAAATTTTCATGCATAAACTTTGTCATGTTCAAGTTGTTGGCTTAATGAAAATATTTTGCCAAAATTCATTTCTAACTCAATTATAACAATTTTTTTTTTACAATTTTCACTTTTTTTCTCAACTTTTCTATGCTCTTGACTCGTTGAAATTTGATATTCATGTTAGCATTGAAGTGTCATTGAACAGTTTGACGTTTCATCTTTTGATGGTCCAAAGTTGAATAGCTATTGAAAGTAATGAAAGTAATTTTGTCACAAGCGCAATTCATCAAATGCAAAACAGAAGCTTATCAAATTCGACTGATCAAACGATTCTTTTATTGAACTCGGCCATCATGGGAACGCAAAGAATAATGTTTATTTTAAGGTCCATAAGTTTCGAATAGATTCAGGTTGCATTAAAATGGAAACTTTTATGTACTTTTACTGTTCCCAGACGATCATTACTTCAGCATTACCTAATTAAGGTGCTTGATGGGAAATGCAAGGCAATCGAATGGAAAAAGGCTGTAATCTGGAAACATTAATGCAAGAAAAAATAGAGTTTTTTAGGTGAGACTCAGCTCTAGTTGCTGTTGAATTTAATAAGTAAATTTACGCAAAAGTTCAATGGATTGAGGCAAATATGAAATTTCCATGGATAAAATTTTCTTTTCTCGATATTTTAATAAAGTGAATGAACACGAATCCATTCATGGTTGATTCCTTTTCATAACGATTGCAACTTTGATCTGAAGAAAGTAAAGTATCTCACTTTTAACATCATTTTAATGGTTGTAAATGAGGGAAGGAAAAGGATTGCGCTTGTGATCAATTTTGATTAATGACAGAACTAAATGAAATATGGATTCATCCATAACAAAATTCATTTTTCAACCATATTTTAATGTTCAACTTGTCCTGGTTAATGTAAAAGTAAAGAAAAAGGGTTGAAAAGTTGACCAAAAGTTTGAAAGCTTAAAACACTGTAAATCATTTTGGTTAATGATTTACGCATAGATGTTGGAAGATGTTTGGGTTAACAGTAATAGTATTTTTCATTTGACAGGCTGTGAGGGAAGGAGGAAAGCATCATCATTTTGATGAGGATAACGATTAGAAAGAGGAATAATGTTGACACAGAAAATGATTTTTCTTCATTTATTCAAGCTGAGTTGCTGCTGTGTTGTCACCAATGAATAACCATTTAATAATGTGCAAGATAATAGTCTGTAAATGTGGTTACCTCCTTGGAGTCAACGGGAAAATGCATAAACTTCTAGTCAGTATAATCATTCTTTTACCTTAAGGTGATGATATTAATAATTTAATATTTTTTACTCCCAGTTTTTTCCCTTGCTTTTCTTTTCGACTCTGCAGTTTCTTCATTTCAATCTCAGAGGTAGCCTTGATTATTTTTACGTTACTTTTTTTTGTTCGCTGTTGTCAACTTATAATAAGTGTCAAGGGATTGCAATTGTTCACAGTTGAGTTTAGTTCGTTGCTTGGCTAAATGACTTGACGAAACTTGGAATGCTGATTGTTTGATGATAATAAAATGGGATAAATGAGCATGATAGAAGACAAATGATGTCACAAGAAAAGAAACAAATGAACTGAATTACAATTAAACAAATATGACCCTGGTTTTGGTGCAACTTATCTATTCTGTGCTTAATTTTGGCAAAATCACTCCCAGTTGGATGCTGGGATTGATAAATTGTTAGAGCTTGAATGAAGATCAAGGTTTGAGAAACGAAAGAATCGTCGATAAATCAAGTGGAAAAAAGCAAAGTGAGAAATGAACTAATAAAACACAATATGTTATGATGAATAAGGAACAAAAAAAGAAGAGGAAAAAAAGGTTTGAATGATGAACGCAAAGGTTGGCCAAGGGTAGAGTAAAGTTGATGCAGAGACAGGCTTCACTAGAAGGCCAAGCTCAAGGTCCAGACTTGCTAACCAAATTGTCTGCTCTTCTTTGATTGGATTAGATTCCAATATGAGAATGCTAATCATTTTCTCACCAAGTTTATGAGAAAATTTAATTTTCTCAACTTATCTGCTCTGTTGAGTTGCAGCTTTTCTAGTTTACATTTTCAGAATTGAAATTGATCGTCATTCATTCACCCACTTGAATCATTAACATTATCAACTAACATATTGAAAGTTGCCTTTTGCTTGTTCCCTTGATCGTTAATGATGAAACAAGCTTTCAAACTTTTAAGTTACAAATGTAACAATGAAAGGAAAACGTTTAGGAAGCAGAAAAAAAAGTTGAACCCATTAAAGTATTTTTTTTTGTCAACAGTAAAAAAGAGTTGGAATTAATTTGGATAAGAAGAAAGAAGAAAACAAATTTACATCTTAAGTCTTGCCTTGGAGTAATGTACAGAAAATTAATAACAATTGAAGTGATTTAAGTCTATTACATGAAATTGAAGGTGATCAAAGTACGAAACTAATCAACAATTGAAGCAAATGAAATGCGATACAAAACATTACAAACATAAAGACGCCACAAAGTAACTGTTTAATTTGCAAATAATTAAAGTTACACAAGTCAATGAAGTCCTTTGAATCTATCGATTTTTGTATTGTATCGAAGATGAGAGTGAAAAGTATTGAAGATTTTTTGCAAGATTAGCGCTTAAATTGAATTAAAAAGCAACTTGAACTCGATTAAACTGAGATAAAAAAAACTCTTCGCCTAACAAGATGCACTTCAACTGAAAATGCAAAATTAATATTCACTGAGAATATGAAAGGTGGTGCTTGGAAAGAAGCTTGAAAAATATTAACTTGTTGTTTATTCATTAGATTAAATTAGAAGAATCTTGATCGATTCAGTTTGATCTCAAAAGTTTTTTCAACATTCATTAGTTAAAATTGTAAAGCAGACAAGGTTGCTCTGTTGCTTCCATCTGATTCTTTCCAGTGAAATTTTCTTCACCTTTTTGACAAACAATTAGAGTCGCACGCAGATTTAAGCGATTTAGGAATCTAAATCTATTAATAGACTTTAATCCAACTCTTCTGATTATTTCTTGATTCCTTTTTGACCATGAACTCAACCAACTGGAAACATTGTTTCTGTCTCTTCACTCCAAGATGATTGATTAAGAAGGGAATAATGTTTTTAAATTTCTTCATCTTTTTATTCTCATGATATCATTACTGACTTGAACCTGAGAAACTTGAGATTTAATTGAATTTCACACTTTTCTCTGCTTCTTACCTCTGTAACTTTGATAATAAGTGTGGAGTTTGTAGTCTCAAAGATTATGGTAATGCTCATGGAGGCAACAAGCGATTAAAGTAGAACGAAATTTTGATTAAATCTTTTTACAATTTACTTTTATTGTTTCAAATTAAAATGAGCAAAATGGTGCAATGTTGACTGATGAAAATTTAGAACTAAATGAATGTCGAAAAATAATCATCAGTAAAATCGTTTTGCTTGTTAATATTAATTTGCTCGACAAACAAAAAAGCTTATTACACAAAATTTTAATGTTTTTTTTTTCATTTCTCTTGTGATTCAGCTTATCAAAGTCATTATTAACGCTGTCATTGTGTCTTGCTTTGCGCTTCAAAAAGTTGGTTAATCAGTTGAACAAATTGTTTCACTTTCCAAAGTTGAACAATAAATTTATCATTATTGAAATGGCAAAAATAAACGTTTCACTTACTATGATATAGATAAGTCCAGGATATGATTTAGTCAGATAGCCAAATATGATTGTTGGATTGGTGGAAGCATCGGCTAATGATCCGTTTGTGATAATTTCGTTGGCTGACCAATGTTGGTCACTAAGTCATCAGTATTCCAAGTTGAAACCATAACCATTGGAAGCAGAAAATGGGGAAAAGTGAAAGAATAAAAGTTGCTATGAAAAAATTGATCAACGATTATCTGTATTGGAAAACTCTTTGCCAGCGAAAAACTGAATCAATGTTTTGCAATGAAAAATTAAGCATTAAACCTTGTTCAACATTTGCTTGTAAAAGTTTATTTTTTGGTTTAATCATTTTCAATAGTTTTTGATTGAGTTTTGAGAAAAGCAAAATGTTTGATTCAAATTGTTGAGAAAAGTGAAGCGAGCAAAAATTTAAATATAAATCATTGTTCAATCATTCATTGAGGTTTATAAAGGTGGGTAGTTTACCTTGAATTGGATCGCATGTTAGCTTTTTTTTTTATCGTTTATCTGTGAAACATTAAAATCCCTTGATAACTTGATTAGTCTTGTAAAGCTGTTTGCGATGAACAGATTGAATGTTCAATTGGTTTGTTACAATTTACATCACTGGAAAAATGAGAAACTCTGTTTACGCTCAACTTTTCCTTGAACATTTGTCACATTATTTCAAGTTTATATTTTATTCCAACATGGATAACAAAGTGATCAACAAATTATCTTGAACAATTATTTAGGCCAGAATCTACACTTTTTTCATTCTCGTTATTCGTAATTTACTTTGTAAACCTCGCAAAGGATAAATTTAGTCAATGGTTCAACGAGTGAAGAGTTGCAATGAAAATAAATTGGCCAAACAAGTTTTCACAAGACAACAATGAAGACAATGTTCAAGAGAGAAAACTGAACAACATTAATCGCATGTTCAATATTTTCTGGATTGAACTTTTTCTCATGATCAACACTTCCATCTATCTGATGATTTTGCAACTATCAGGTGCAATTAGAACAAGAAAAAGATTCGAGAAAATTTCTTCCATCAACAACCAAAGCAAGGATCTCAACAGTTAGAAATAAAAAAAAGGACTGGAATAGAACTCGATTTAGCGGGCATTTTTTTTCTATTGTACACCTGTTTGCCATCATAAATCACCATAGCAGTAGACAGGTAAAGGTAGAAAGAGAAAGTGGAAGTAGTGAGAGAAAGATAAAGAGAGAGAGAGAGAACAAGAAGGAGAAGAAGGAGGGAAAAGTGAAACAAGTATAATCTTTTTTTTGCTCGCGTTCGATTCTTATTAACAGTATTTTTGTGGTTTGGTCAACATTATTGTTGCCTTAAAATTCATTCAACAGCCGACAACATGCATTGGATTATACTGTTAACCAGTTTACCCTTTATTTTGGTAAATGTCAATTCATTTCTTGTTCCTTCCATTGCATTTCGTGTGTTTATGTTTGACAATTAGTTAATGTGTTTTACCGTCTTCTTTCCCTTGATTCTGTTTCTTAACCCAGGTCAACTCAGCTTCCAACGAGCAAAGTTCATTGGAAATTTTGTGCCAACCAATTTGTCTAAATTCAATGAACTCCGGATCATCACCAGGTTTACCCATTTCACCAAACCAAGATCCAGCCAGTGTAACAAGCAATGACAAGCAAGAGTCAACAATCAAGGATAAACCATTGGTAAGTTTATCTTCAGTTGAAAAAATCGTAACAAAATTGATGAAAATTTCCAATCAAACCCATTTTACTTGTTGCAGTAATTTGCAAACAATCAGAAGTTTTACTCTTGAATCAGTTAGATTCAGTGGAATGGAAAAAATTTTCCATTTCCTAGATTAAGTTGCCTGCTTTCAATTGCCAAGTCCATTTAAAGGATTAAACAAAAGTGAATGACCAATCATTGTTGGTTAAAAAATAAATACTTTTCATTGAGTTTACTAGTACCTTTAATGATAAAACCTTAACTCGTCTCAATTGGTGTTAATGTTGATAAGCAAATAAACTTATTTTTAATTTTTGCATCAATAACAGCCGTTAAAAGGTAAACTGTTGTTCAACTTTCAACACTTAACCCTCACTACAACGGGATAAACCTGATATAAACTTGAGTTACATTGAAATAGATTGTCTCAACATTCAGTGAAAATGCAAACGCCTTCACAAATGATAAACTTTATTAATTAAAACATATTAACAAGTTGACTGTTTAACTTTAAATTTAAGCAAGAAAAAAGCTCCTTTTTCTTTTCATTCAAATTAACCAAACATTCAATACTTAAACCTGTAAACGGAATGTAAATCATCAATAACTCACATAATTAAACATCTTTCAACTTATTGACTCTCAACTTTTAGCTTGAAGGTAACAATCAAAGTTGATCAAAGTCAATAAACATAGTTGGTGTTTAAGTGTATTTATAAACATGATAACAGTTTAACCATTTAACCAGCTTCAAATGACTTTTAATAGGGAAAAGATTGATTCAACTTTTCCATTTTAGTTTTTCGTTCGATACTGTTGATGATGACCAAAAAGGATAATTAACAATTAAAAATGTAAAGGGATTGGAGCAAAGTAAAGAGGAAAAAGAAGTTATCCGGAAGGCAGATTGCCAGGTTAATCGGTGTCAATTAAAGTGTTAAAAAATACAATCGACTCTTAGCCTTAGGTTTGATTCAGGCTCAACAAGTTTCTCCACTAATCTTGTGATTTATCTCGTGCTAGACTCTCATCACTCTTAGCACAAATCATATGTAAGTTGACCTGCAAGATGAAAGTTTTTTTGTTTTCATCGACAAAAAAAGTTCTTTTAATCAAACAGAATCTTTTTTTCATAAAAATTTTATTCGTGAGATGATTCAATGTTATTTCACAACAACTTTGCATCATTAACTTTTCCTCTATTTGATTGAATGCAATTTAATCATCGATTGTTGATAATTGTTCGCTTAAATTATCAATGTTTTAGCAAGTAAATGAGAGATGAATGTTGAGTCACAACAACAAACTGTATCAAGGTTAGCAAATTTGGTTAATCTAATTGTATAATCTTTTGAGTATAACCATTAAGGCTCATCAATAGGTCGTCAAGTGAGCCTTATTAACGATCAACATGATTGTAATCAAGTTAATCAGCGTTTTCCTTTCCTCAAGGGTCATCATCATCATCGTTTTTTTTCACCACTGTTTAACATATCCTAAAATATGAAACTAACGATTGGCATTTATCAAAAGTCTATCAATGAGAAAGAGAGAGGGAAAAAAGTTGATCAGAATGATTTATCTCTAAATGACATTAAATTGATCTTTAAAGGCCATTAATTGTAGCAGATTGATTCGCGTTTATCAGCCGTTTAACTTTGACACCAATCAACATCAGTTAATTGTGATTAGTCAACTGTTTAGTCAATGTTGCCATTGAAAATGTTATGATAATATTGAATGAAAGATAAACTATTCTTTACCAAATGAGAATGTCTTTTTTCAGTATTTTTCATTGTAGTCTTTATGATGTGATTTGAAATCAATTTCCAGGTTTAATTATTGCAATCATCAACTCATCAATCATTTGTTAGGTTTGCCTGTTAACCAATAATCACAATAATGCACAATATCGGACTTGTAAAAGTTTTCAAATTGTTGCTCATTTGTGTTTCTGCAACTTCATGTTAAAGCAATAAAACAAATTGTCAGTTCATTGTCAGTTCATTGGCAGTCAATTATAGCCATTGATTGACCAAGTAAAAAATAACATTGCACCGACATTTAGAATGCAAAAAAAAACTTGAAGATTGATTAGCATCAAATTATCACCTTTGTCCACTCAATCAATTCATTCATTTTTTGTCACTTCAATTCACTCTAATCATTTGAAGTTGCAAATGAAAATGTTTAGAAACAAAATTTGAAATCAACTTGCAATTGTACATTGATTTGAAACAATTTGAAATGCTTTTTTTTATGCAAAACCGACTGTTGGTTTGTGGAAATGAAAAGAGATGAAAGCGATTAAACATTTAAGGTTAATGTTGATCTTGATTGTTGCCTTTTATCATGATTTAGTGATTGAATGGGAAGAGGCAAAGTTTAAAATCTAGTGTTGATATGATGAGACGATTGCAAAAGTAAATTGTTTCCAGGTTAACAAATGACATTAGACGCTTGGTTAATCACTTTTGCAACTCGGCATTACCGACCATTGGAATCGCTTCAATCTTAGATTGGAAACAATACCTTTACTCTGATATAAGTTAATGATGTTATTGATCTGATAATTATAAATGGAACCTTTAAAAGCAACTCTCACTGTTGTCAGGAAATCAAGGTTTTTCTTTTCTAAATGTTTTTCTCTTTGCTTGACCATTTCCGAGTTGATTGACAGTAAATATGTAAACATTTTAATCGACTGTAAATCAAGTTCATTAAACAATGAAACAAGCATGGTTTACTGGTCAATCATAATGAATACTTGAAACATTGTTCAACATTTATTTTTCATTGTAACTTGATAGTTACCTCAAGCTCTTCCACTTGTTTTAATAATAACTGTTTAAAGTAATAATTGAATTGATATCAACATTATCAATGTCAACCAAATCATGGTCTGGTAAGCTTTTTGTTTCATTACAATGTTAACCTTTCAATGGCTTTACTTACCATCCATTGTTCAGTAAAGTTTTCATCGTTTTAACAATTTAAATTGATTGTTGATCGAGCAGCTAGTTAATTTGTTTCAATATTTTCAATGGTCAATGTTTACCTTTGTGAGAAGATAAACTTTTTTGCAAAGTTTTTCTTTGTTTTTTTCTTCTTCTTTGTTATGGTTAGAGATGAAGGTATTGAAGCTTTAAATGAAAAGTTCATTAGTTAATGGCCAGGTAATGATTAGCGCCAGTATAACCTCGATTACGTTAATATAATCAGAGTTTTAATCAAGATCAGTTAAGGAAAGCTTCAAGTCAGGTTTAAAATATTAAGATAATAGTAAACCTTGATTAAATTGATACTCAAATGTGGTATGAAACACCTTTTTATTGGTAAACAAAATGAACCTTTTAATTTTCAGATAATTGTTTCATTGGATTTGTTTGTTTTCAACTGGCATCATTGAATACAGCCATAGATTTGACTTGATGTTCAATTTAAGGCTTATCATAAAGGCAAGGTAAAGCTCACTGGGAACCGATAAAAGTGAAACATGGTTAAATTGATTGTAAATGAAGGTTACAGTTAGTAATTGTGCCCAAAAAGACCCTCATCTAAACAAGATTTCCGTTGAGTGTCAAGAGAAGAGTTTTTAAAACAAATGAAAATTGCAAATGAAGGATCCATTCAACTCTATCTCAACAAGTTACACCTTCTGAATATACTGTCATTGGATTTCAACATTGACCATTGACTTTTCCTTTACTCTGTTAGCCAAATCCAAAGTTTCACCCAATTTGACTCACAGGAGTCAGTTTAAAGTTGACTACGAAAATCTCATTCTTTTTCTGCATAAACAAAATAGATAAACCTGATAGATATGGCCAATGGCCAATCTGATCCCGAGTTCTCGTAGTGTCCATCTCGATGTCGATTGCCCTTTGACTTGATAAACAGAGCCATTTGCTGTTCCTTTTCATTTAAGCGTCTTACAATAAAGAAAAGCTAATTTTAAATACATTTTTTTCCTTTTACTCAAACCCTTCTGAGTCCACATCTAGAATGCAATTGAAACTCTTTAATCGTTTGCTCTTCTTTTCCCTTCTCATAAGACGTTAATCATAATCAGATAATTTTTTCCATTTTCCGGAGAAAAGGTTTTCCATTGAGTTTCGTTCAAATACAATACAATATGTAGTTTGATTTCTACAACATCTAATATCTCTCTCATGTAATATCACTTTTTATCTGAGTAAATTCTTGTTCCATCGTGTTGTTGCGTGGTCGCTCGTTATGAACACAATTCAATGAAAGATGAATAATGATAATGAATTTGAAAATGGGGAAAAGCGGAAATGAAATTGACCAGTTGGTGAGGAAATGACCAAAAAGCATCAGATTGATAAAGTTATTATTAAAGTTTTTGTTTCCATTAAAACAATTAGATTTGTAGTTGCTTTTCTAGGTGCAGTTAATCAACAGTCGAGTGGGATGAGGATGATAGAGATGAAAATTAGGTTGTTGTGTTGGCTAAAAGTGAAAAGGATAAACTTGTCTTTCAAGTAAAACTGCATCCATTAATTAATCATTATCATTTTACGAAAAGAAAAAATGGAAAAGCAAAATGAATAAATATTTTTGTAAAGACAACAGCAAACTCACTAGAAACGGTCAATTATTCATTCGATAGAACCACTTGCCTCTTCTCAATTAACATCATTTTTATGGTCAATCACAATTTACAAAAAAAGAGTAAATGAATAATGAATACTCAATGATAATTGTTGCGATAGTTTCGTATGTTTCTAAATATTTAATTAACTCGAGCATGATTAATGTTTGCTCATGTTTAAATGACAATCATTAATACAGTTTCCATCTCAAGCCTAACCTATTAAGGTCAGTTTAATTATATCTCCTGGATGATACTTGACGCTTTTGGTGAACAGTAAAGAAAAGCAAAAAGTAAAAGTGATTATCAAGTTTGTTTAATCATTACCATTGTAATCAAATTGATTGTTAAACTTGACTTGGTGATTAAATTGTTGCCTCATTGTGATTGTTTGTTTTCGCGAGAAGTGAAAGAGAAAGAGAGAAAAGTTGAAATCTTTTTCACGACTTTCAATTGTTATTATTTAATCTTAATTGTTGTACCTTTTTTTAATGCTCAACCACTCTCAACTGACCAACTCTAAACTCGCCTTTTGGTTAATGAAAAGTTTTCACTTTTGACTACCAAAATGTTCAACTATTAATTAATAAATGCAGTAGTTAGAGGTCAACTCATTATCATTGTTATCATTGTTTCTTATTTTACCAGTTTACATTTATCAACCCAAATTTGACCTCACTAGACAAACACAAGTTTTTACCTGAAAAAAAAAAGAGTAAAAGTGTGTTTATCGTTTGAGCCAATTGTTAGGTTTCAATTTTTGCACTCAACTTAACATGCGATCATCCTTTGATCATGTTTGCAACTTTAATTGAAACGATTATTACCTTTTGGATCTTTACGTTTGAAGGTTGACCAATTAACCAATACAATAAGCTGACCAATGATCTGGGAAAAGTTGCCTTTTCTTGTTTGTTGCGAGGTTTGAACAAGATTAGAAAATTGAATTCAAAGACCGAAAATGGGTACGAATTTTTTTTTCATTTTTTTCTCATTTCGCTAATCATTTTGCTGAAATGTACGAATGGCTTTAGATTCAGGTTTGGTTTCATTTCAATTTTCAGATTAAAGGAAAAATGATTTATCGATTTTAGCATAAACTGTTGATAAGGAACAAATTAATGGTTTGCTAATTAAATTAAATCTTTTTTTTTCGTCTTTCGACAATCGAACCAATTTGTCCATGTTTGAACAATTTCTTGATCATGAAGTTGCATAAATCATTTTTCAACAGAAGAAATGTTTTATAGTCAATTGAGAAATTGAATTGATTGGAAATTTGGGTGAAAACGAAAATGAAAATCAATTTAAATCTACTGGGCATGATATTGTCTACTAATTGATTTCAATAGTCGAAGTGCATCGATATTTTCATTGAATAATTTTACATGATAAGTCAACTGTAATTGTAATTGTAAATGTTTACTCTCGGGCTATTTTCAGATGAAAGAATTAATTACATTTTCTTTCCATTACAGTTACAAATGATTACTGACTTGCTCATGAAACCATTCATCATCTTTGTAGTGGTTTCAGGTAAATGGCAAGTTTATTGTTAATCAATTGTTGAAAGAAAAACTTTGCGAAATTGGAAAATTTGAAACTCAATCGAACCATTTTGTCGATTAATTTTCATGTAAAACTTGATTCTACTTGAAACCATTAACTGTAAAATTAGGTTCGAGTAAATTGAATCTCCTTAAAACCTAGAGACTTTGCATAAATATTTACTTTTGAATCATTTAAGTTGAACTTCATTGAAGTTTCATTTGAGTTTCATTGAAATAATGAAATCATCTTGTAACGATAGCATCTTGTAGAATCATGATCTCACTGAATTTACTTGATGCTTCACCTTTCAACTGGAGCCATTGAATAGAATGCCATGTAAAATTTGTCAATCCATGGAGTCGAACCTTTACTCAGATGAAACTCTGGTCATCAATTGTATGCGCCACCTGAAGAAGCTGTTTGATTGGCTTTTGATTCTCAAAAAGGGTTACCATCAAGATGCACCAACAGTGCCCAAGAAGACCATCTATCGATTAGCCGCTGCTCGCTCGTTGACCTATTTGGTTACATTTAGAATGGTCTTTTGCCTTTCCATTGATGATGTTCACTTGAAATACCTGCTCGGGTATCCTTACAAGGAAAATGCTGAAGGAGTTCTTCTTGCTCTTCTCATGTCTCTAACTTACATTTTATTCTCATTGCTTCGTGAATTGGTCTATTTCTTTGAGTCGAACGGTAAAATGGCCGTCACTGTTGAATTGAATTACTTGTTGGCCTTAACACCGGTACAACTCCACTCACTCTCTAGATTAAAAGTATTTGTCCGTTACATGAAGTACTTCTTGCCCAATTGGATAGCTTTATTTTACTTTTTCCTTTGCATGACACCAATATTCTCCATTCAAATTCGACTGATTAACCCTGAAATTTGGACAAACCATGTCTACATTATTTCGAGTATCATATGGATGATACCAGAAGCGTTGACCATAGTTTATGTTGTCGGTGGTTTGATTATATTTTTTGGTCACGCATTTATGTTTTTAATGATCTACTACAGTAGACTTTGTTACCTGTTGCACCAGTTTGGTCGACTTGAGGAAATGGAATGCTCAACAACTCAGGCCAATGAACTGTTGATCAAACTAAACTATTCGTTCATCAAATTTCTCAACGATATAACAAAGAAGGCCTACGATGTGAGGTATGTCTGGTTGTACATGCTGCTACTTGCATGTGGACTGAACAATACCTGCCTCTACTGCGGGACCATTAAACAGATCAAGCCAATCATACTGGCCTTTTCATTGACAATTTATGGCGTTTGTGAGTTTGTCATTTCAGCTATCACTATCCACAAGGCTGGTGAAATCATTGAAAAGGTAATAATTGTAAAAGAGCAACACAAAAGAGCAAAAGTCAACAGTTTTTGCGTTGTAGCGACTTGCGTCACTTGCGCTTGCTAAACGAAACTTGCATTCGCTTAAAAAGTTTTTTGCAAAGTTTCTCTTTAAGAATGTCAGTCAATTTTTTTGAAATACTGAACCAATAGCATCATCATGATTATGCTCAATTCAACCTTTGAGTGATGATTTTAATGCGATTGATTGTAAATCATTTTCAAATATTTATTGCAGATTTATGCAATCCATAATCATTATATAAAATTATCAGTGAAATTGAAAACTCGCCTGGATACAAGGTTAAAGGTAACAAAGCTGCTGATGATTTTCATCTAAAATGTTTCTAAGTTTGTTTGTTTCTTGATTAGGTTCTTGAGATATTACAGCGGATAATGAGTCCAAGAACTTGTCCAACTATCGGAGACTTTTTCGAGATAAAAAAAAGTGTTGTCATGACTGTAAGCCAAGGGAATTAGTTGCTTTAACATTAACAAATTGAATAATTGAATAATTTTCTTTTGCAGTTTATAATGGAAAATATTTGTCTAATATTGCTCATAACTGTTAATGCTAATCGGTAGCAACACTTGTTACTTCCAAGAAGATGCAAGATGATTATCAGAAAACGATTTCTCCACCAACTACAATTTTCATTCAGCTTCATTGCCTAACGAATCAACAAGGTTAATAATGCTCTTGAAGTTATAAATTTATTTTTTTGTTTGAGTTCGAGTTTTTGAAAAAAAATGGAAAAATTAAAATTGCTTGAAAAGACCAAAAATGGTTACAATTTTTTTTTGTTTTTTTTCTCATTTCGATCACTAATCATCTTATCCAATATTCAATCAAATCGCTTTGAATTAAGGAATGGCTCAATTTGCTTGATTAAAGGAAAAATGATCTTTTGATTGTTGCATAAACAGTGAACAAGGAACATATTGATGGTTTGCTAATCAAGTTATGATCATTCAATAATCATTCATGAAATGCTTCAATGGCTGCATAAATAAGCCCATATTTAGACAAATTCTGGCCATAAAGTTTCATAAATGATTTTGCTTTTGTGGCTTAAACTGTATCCGGACAGAGAAAGTCTTTGATTCCACTAACTATAAAACCCAATTCAAAAGTCAAGTTGTTCCCATACTTCATTGTCCACTTCGGACTTGTGCTCAATCAAACAGACAAGAAACAAAGCTCATTAATAAATTCATTTAATAATCATGATTATTATTAGTCAACTGCGATTTAAACTGTGATAATTGTAAAAATGTTTCCTCTGAGGCTATTTACAAGAAAAATTGATATAATTGCATTTCTCTTCATTACAGTTAAGTCACTAAAATGATTTACTCAAAGCAACCATTTATCATCTTGGGTTTCACTGAAATGACAAGTTTATTGTTGATTCATTGTTGAACGTAAACTTTACAAGTTTTTTTTTCTCCAAAAACTTGAATGAAAATTCAAAACTGAATGCAACTTGTTTCATGATTAACAAAGTTTCTTGATTCAATCTCTAACTTGTTGAAAGGGAATAAAATTTTCTGATTGATTCCAATAAATGTTTATACAGAAAACCTTTGGTTAACATGAAAGTTTAAACTGATTGAATAATTAGCAGTTAGTTGAAAGCAATAAATTAATGATTGACGGAAGAAAATGAATTTTCTGTTATTAATAAGCTTTTGGTGAATTTGGATGGTTATCAAAGGAAACGCGCTCCATTCCATAAACAAAAGCCGTTCCTTTAAAACAATTATTAGCAACCAAATCTGATTGAACAATCAATAAACGGTAAAGTTTTCTTTTTTGTTTCTTCAATAAATTGCTTGTTTTATCAACAGCAATTAATTAACTATTACGCCAGGTTAAAAGGTTGAAAATTAATGTTCAATTTTGGGTTAAACTCTTAAACTCGACTCTTGTTGATATTGAACAAGATTGTTAAAGTTGAATAAGTTTTTCACCAAAAGTTAATCTTACAATTGAAAGTTGAATTGGTCAACAATTTTTACATGAACCTGTTGATTGATTACTTTACAGTTGTAAATCAATGTTGGACAAAAGTTTTGTACGCTTTTCACAATTAATTGATAAACAAATTTTTACCATTTCTCATCCATTTGTACTTGTCATTGTTATTATAAGCTCGGTTGTCCAATAAATAGGTAAATAGCCAAATGTCAACAAGATTGTTGATTGACCTTAAAAATGTAAAGTTGCTTATATTAACATTTATCCATATTGACATCAATTGTCTTTGAGTCTTCAAATTAATTTAAACTTTTTGTCAAAAGTTGATGAATCGATTTCAATTTCTCGGCGAGTGTTGAAAGCGTGAAACACTTTTAACAACAATGATTACAATCAGTGTACATGATTGATTCATTGGTTTGATCGGAAAAATTTCATTTTATTAACTTCTTTGCTCCAATTTCAATTAATTAAATTTTCTCTTAATTCCTTTTTCTTCATTTACAATTGAACATGGAAACAGGAAAAGCTGATTGTTGTGACTGACAATGGGAAAGATGGACAATCAGGTGAGGCTATTGAACGCAAAGAGAATGGATTAAATGGTGAAGAGAAAAATTTGATTCGAAAATCGAGTGAACCTCGAGGAAATCAGTTGACTTGGAATTCAAGTCGTTGGGCTAAGTTGCCAATTCGTCCACCAAAACTTCGATTTGGATCTAAACCAGTTCCCACCAAGACTAGGCGCATCGCTTATGGTTCAATGGTTAAAACTCGTAGTTTGTCCAAAGAAGATTCCAATCTGATTCCACTTGCTTACACAAACTCATCTCAGGTAAGATGTTGTTGCAATAAAAATTGAAATCAATTTTGTTAATCTTTCAGTTTTTCCTGTTTAAAGTATGCGATAAAAGAATCAGAAGTTCTGTTTGCAGGTTTAAATCTACTTTTGGATCAATTAGATTGACCTTTAACATAGCTCATTCTGAATTGCATTGAGTCATTCACTGACTGTGTAACCCTTAGTTAATGATCTAACCTTGCATTTGGACACTTTTCATTGGTCAAAACTAGTCAAACTTAATGTAAAGCTAACCATTTTTGTTTCATTTTTTGCCTGTTGACCAAACTTTTTACAGCTTATTTTATCTCCTTGACCTGCTCCTGAGTCATTAATTGAAACTAGTCGGTAAAGTAGATCAAATTGAATTACAAAATGTGTGCAAACAGAGAGCACAAGATGCAAAAGGAAAGTTGAGTTGAAAAAGAGACAAAGTTAATGATTTTGTTTAGTCTATTTAAGGCTTATCAATTGTTGGATCAACTTCAATTAATTTATTTATACATTCAAAGTAGTCTAGCAACTGGATATTTGTTTATGTTGATGAATTTCAAAATTCAATATCATCAGGTTAAACATGAACTCATGTCGACTAATCCAATGGAATAGGTGAAAATAAATTGAATGCTAATTATCACATCAAAATGACAGTCTATTCCAGGTGAAAAGTTTTGCTAACAAAATTGAATCAATAAAAGTACTAATCTGTTCATTAATAAGCGGATTAACTTGGTGGATGCCAATCATCATTACACTTATATTCACTTTATGCAAATATTACATCAAATGCCTGAAGAAACATCGTAAAAATTGAATTGTATGAGTAAAGCAAAAAAAAAGGTTACACTTTTACAAATGATATCGAGCCAGTGACATACTTGATGTGAATTAAATCCAATTTTCCCAGCCAATAAGTTGATCTCAGAGAAAATGTTGATAATCAATAATTAGTTAATGAAGTCAACAAATCATTTTACCATGAAATCAAAGCAACTATGATTAGGTTTTACCCTGAAAAAAGGTAAGCTTTGTGAGAGAAAAAAATATCTCAACATTGGACCGCTTAGACTAATGGTGATAAATTGAAATTTAATTTATCGAAAAATGTAAAGTTTACAATTTAGTCTCATAAAGCTTGGTTAATGATGTTGGGAAAGTTGCAGTTGTAATTGATTTGTCACAAAATTAGTCCAAGAATATTAAAAGTAAATAGTTTCTGCAAAAGTCAAGTCGATTTAAAAACAGAGCAGAAGCTAGATGTGGAGCCAACCCAGGACCAAGCACTGTTTAGGTTGAGTATGAACAGTCTTGAGCCATTTTCTCGACTTGAATTGACTTTTGCAGAAAAATTTTTATTTTCAATATTCTTTAGTTTTCTCATTCAAATGGCTCAAGACTGTTTATGCTCAACCTAGACGGTGCTTGGTCCTGGGTTGACTCCAAGTCAAGCTTCTGCTTAGTTTTCGCGTTGCTTTTTGCAACAAAATGTGAATGGATTGACTGTTGGAATTAATAATCGAGTTATCGTTTGATCTGAATTGCTTCAACCATTTGTATCAACTTTAAAACGGTAGTTTCGATAATCGCGCTATTAATCTTTTGTTGCCTTTGATATTTGATCAATAAAGATCAGTAAATCAGGAAATGGCTTTTGAAAATTTTCATATCAACCATGATAATGGTAATAATAAGAGTGATGATCTTGATTATCTCAATTGCTTTGGAAAACAATAATAAACGGTTAAACAAGATTTTACGATATTTCATGGTAAACAATGGATAATAATAATTCACGAAAAGTTTAACTTTTATCAGCTCTTGGATTAATCTTGATGCAAAATCTAATCCAACAATTCATTCATCTTCATGTTTCATTGTCATGCTTTTCAATACTACGTTTCTCTTCCGTTTCTTTTACTGCTTTCTCCTGACCTTCATCATGATTCCATTATTTGCCGCCTTTATTTTCACTTTTACACTTTGAATAATTCCAATCAGCTTGAATTGTTAACAGTTGATTGCCACTCTTTTTTCACACTAAATCTCAATTGATCACTCAAAAATTTTATTAACTCGACCAATAAACTCGTTTCAAACAACTTTTCAATCAACACTCAATAAGTGTGACCAAACAAGACTGTTAACCACTTTCGATGTAATTACATTTTTATTAGTAAATTGTTATTCCATTACAAGGGTTAATCCAATTTAATCCTTGGTAATTTCATGTTGAATAAAACTTTTCATATCCGTGTTAACCTGGCCAGTTTACCATCAAACTGTAAGGCCCAATCAAGGTGAGAATAATTAGTTTGGTATCAATTTCAATCAAATTAAAAAAACGTAATTTTAATCGAATGAAGAAACTTACCTTTTATGAATTGATTTTTAATTAGCACTTTAATCTGCTCAGAAGGCCGTCCAATACTCATGTCAGACTGGCCATATTGAAATTGTTCAATAAAAATCGAAAATTATTGATCGAGAATTTTCCTAATTTTCACTTTTTTTAATAAAAAAGAAATTAAAACCAAATTAAAACTGAAATCAGTAAAAATGGTTCAATTTACTATCAATAGTTCAGGCCTTAACTCGACAAAGAAAATTGATTGATTTTCAAGTTTAGTTGAATCATTTTGGTCTTTCCATTTGAACAAGTTTGCAATCATTGAAAATTCTGATTAATTTGACTGGAAAATGAAAAGCCAAATGTTGATTAATAAATTGTTTGCATATTCAAAGTTTCTTATCAAATATTCAAACCTTGACTTGGACAAAATGCCATTAAAGTTGCCCAAAATTGAATTAATCAAATAATAGCAATTTCAATCGCAACCATGAAAAACGTCAACAATAGCAAGAAGATTGTAAAGGTTGAATGGAAAGTGAGATAAATGAAGCAAAAAATGATTAAAAATAAGCTCAACAATAAGTTCATGATAGTGTTCAACAAAAGGCTAATTGTCTGAGGTTTTCATTTCACTTTCAATTGCCAATTAATAGCCAATGTTATGAATCGTTTTAAAGCTCAACGAAATTTAAATAAAAGTTTACAAAAGTATCAATATCAAAATTCATTTCATTGCAATTCATTATCATTATTATTTACTATTGACCTTGTTTTCGTGTTTCCTTTTTTTCGCTATTTGGTAAGTCTTTTCATATCATTTCAATTAGTTTAATTCAAAGTTTAATTAAAAGTTTAAAATGAAATCAAATTTTCTTCTTGTGTGCAAATTCACTCAATTGTTTAGCCTTTATGGATTAACCATTTATGATATTTAAATTGGTCACTTTTGCCTTTTTTTGTAGTTGACTTTACATTCAACTTTTTCTTCGTCTTGGCTAAAGCTCAGTCCTTTTTTTCATTTTGCTTTTATTGTTCTTGGCTTAAGGTCAGTTTGGGGTGGATTTAGATTAAGAGTTAACCAATTAAATGGACAAATGTAACCATTGGTGGCATTGAGTTGGCTTTCATTTCAAGGTTAATCAAAATTCATTTGCTCTACTATTAATGGTGTCTTCAGTTTACCTTACAATTGAATCATCAAACGAGTCTGCAACTGTCAATTATAAACAGTTGAGACTGAAAAGTATTCATTTCAAAGTATTTAATTGTAGAGTATAAATGTTTATTCAATAGTTTAATCTAACTTTCATTTTCAATTGATCAGAAACATTGACTTTTACTTAAAATTTGAGTTTATTGCATAAATAACAATGAGATCAATAACTTTGGTATTGGTACAATGAAGGTGTTTTCCCATTCAATATACTGCTTTCAAGAGTTTCAAGTCAACTTGAGAAGTTTTGATTTCAGAGTTTTCTAGTTTTTAATGGTCAGATGAATAGTTGTGAATACTGTTTGGGTAAAAATGATGAAAAATTTAAATGTTGAAGTCATGAGATTTCCAGATTTTTCTTCTCTTCTGTTGTTTTTGTCATCTCAAGTTATTGTTAGCAAGTTTTCACCGTTTTACAAGTAGTTGTTGAAAGCGGTTAAATGAGGATTAATGGTTGTGACCACTTTAATGAATGTGCAAGCAGTTTAAGCTTGATCGTGAAAATTGGACTTTCAAATGCAGTTAATAACGATAAATCAAGTCGTGCTTGACATAGATTGGTCGGAGAATGAAAGAGAGCGAAAGGAAGAAAGAAAGAAACGACAGTAAAAAGACAAGAAAAGGAAAGTATTAGAGAGACTGGAAAAGGTAAAAATTGACTCTCTTATGAACAAAATCTTGGTGTTGAAACAGAAATTTACCTTTTTTTCCTTAAATGATGCTTTGCAGTTTTTGTCAAAAAAACTAAAGCAAGCTGAGCAAGACAAGGATGTGTTGAAAAGCTACATCAAAATTACAAGCTGAATCAACTTTTCGTTACATTAGGAGCCGACATTTAAAGTTAAAATTTGATGGTTCGTTGTTTTTGCTAGGAAATTCATTGCAAGAAAATTTTAAGCAAATTTTTTTCTTGATTAATAGTGACTGGCTGATTCTTTTTGTTGAACTTTTTTGAACTTTTTTTTCTTAACCAAATGAATAATTTGTATTTCATCTTAACTTTTCAGACTACGAGCCATGATATTCTGGAACTTTCATCTTCAGAGAAGCGCACTTCTCGAATGAGAATTGGACGTGGGCATAACCTTCAGGCTAATGATCATTTTGAAAGTGAACCAGATGAACTTGCAAAGTCTTCGTCTATTGTAAGGATTAGAAATGACCTGATACCGTCATCTTCACCTTCATTGTTCAGATCATCGACAAGTGGTGACACTCGAAGTGGTTCTTATCGAAACATTCCCAAGCTATTGTTGCCCAAATTTTCTCGACCTGCAATGTACAGTCTCAATGGTTTCATACCCAAGCCCAACATACAACGTTTAACCACTTCAACGAGTACAACTGTGAAACCTTCCTCAATTAACCGGTTAAACCGTAAAGACTTTGCACGAAGTAACAATTTGGACAAAAACAATCAAAAAAAGGTAGGCTGGTAGGAGAAAAGGTTTAAAGCTTCATTTCACTTTCAACGAGTGAGCAAAGATCAAGAAAAGTTTTCTTGCTAAACAGTCGAGTTTAACTTGAACGGTCAAAAGATTGATTCAAAACAAGACATGAAAAAGAAGAGGTGAAAGTAAATGTTTTTTAAATAATTTTAGTTGCAACATAAGTAGAGCTATTGGCAAAGGGTGAGGCTGGTCAAGTTTTTCATTTTGTGCTTAACCATTTCTTGACCATTAACGTTAGCATTAGATGATGGCTAATAGTGGCAGTTAAGTTTCATTTTTTGTGTAAATTTACTTTTACGCCTCATTGTTACAGTTATTTGCTGTTTATTAATCAAATTCATCATTAGTCACAATTGTAAACTTGAACTTGCACTTAAATGATAATCTAATTTTTAACCAAATCTTATTAAGTATAATGTCAATTGTTGAACTTAATCGCTGTTTAGGTCACACATTGAAAGAGTACCAAGGAAAAACAATTAAAGTAAAGATGAACATTTGCGAATTAACAATCGGGTAATCAAGCAATCGCTTTTGATTGCATTCATCAGTTTGCACATGATATGTTAATAAATCAAAGCTTTTCATTTTTTGACCAATCCATGACTCTGGATTCAAACCTTAGCCTCATCTTGTGAAGATGGACTAACTAATTGTCTTTTTATCGTCATTTTAGCATGAAACAAAGCACCGTCAAAGTTTGGACGATTCAGATAATTTGAAGACCAGTGGAAGTATCAATCGATTGTCTAAGCGGAGAGGTTATTTGTCAACGTCCAAACAACGATCCACTCTTCCCAATGCAGAGTCGAAGTACAAGCTGACTAACCGTAGAGGACAACCAGGAAAAGATTATCCCATGATCAACAGTATACCTAAAACATCATTTGACTGCAAGGATCACATTGGAGGAAGCGGATTCTATGCTGATCCAGAGACTGGTTGTCAAGTTTGGCACATGTGCCAAGGTCATCGAAAACATTCTTTCCTTTGTCCAAACGGAACAATTTTTAACCAAAAATCAGGAGTATGTGACTGGTGGTATAATGTTGATTGTGTTGAGTCACCATTGACACTCTTGGGCACAAGTGAGACGACGTTTCGCACAAGCAGATCCAATTCAATGAGCTTGTTTGACACTCTACTTATGGAAAGGAGGCTAGCATACCAGTGAAGTGCCTAAACGATAAATTCCAATCGATTCGGCTTGGTCAATAATTGCTTGCAGTGCAATCACCAAATTGATTTAATCAATCATTATTAAAACTTTCGACTGATTTTCAGAATTTCCGTACTTCACCACAAGATGTTAAACTTTTCAATTAAGTTTTTTTATCGAAATTTATTGGAATTCAGAACACTTTACAGTCTAAAGTATCTTAGAGTGTTTTCCATTTAGATTTCGCTGAGCCTGAAGCCTGACTGTTGTCAATGTGTTACTTTTTTACATCAATATTTTTATAAATCTTATTCATCTTTTTTCTTTACCAAAAATACACATCCACCACAATCATCCCATCAGTTCATCATTCATGCTTCAAAATTTCACTTTATACAGTCCATAGCGAATGCCCTGGCCCGATGGAGACTCGACATTTGTCTGAAACTGGCGACCATCATCATAACTTGCACTTTATTATCAAATGTTTAAGATTGTATATTGTTTCTATTTGGGTTTCAAAATGTAATTTATTTGTTTTTTTAAAAATTAAAAATTATTATTTCACCAAATAATAATGATTTGACGCCTTTCTGCAGCCATTATTCACTAACGAATTGTGTCTAAAAATTAAGATTCGAAGCCTATACTTCTGAACTTCTGCTGAACAACCATAAGTCTGAACACTCAAGATCTTTCAAGGTCACTTAGTTATTTGACCTCTAATTGGCGTTGTGAGGTTATTATTTAGGAAATTAAATTTTTTTCAGGGTAATTAGCTAAGAAAAAGAAAAAAAACAAAAAAGTGAGCACAGCAAAATGCAAAAATTTTGCAAAGCAAGAGGATGCAGTTTGGTTTGTATAATTGAAAGCTTTTACCAGTCTCAATGCTACACTTATTCGCGAAAGAAGGCATATTTACTGGGTTGCTGCATATAAAATGGACTATGTGACAAAAAAATTTCTGGACCTGAGCAAACAATTTAAGTTATAAATTTTGATCCCTAAAAAATGACGTCAGACGTTCTACGAGTTAGGAATCCTAAACGTGGCAGCAAAGTTTACAGGTGCTTTTTTATTCTATGGTTGGCACGGCACGTAACGAAGTGTTAGCTGACGTTCACATGGATAGTAGTACATTTTGCAAATCAAGTCGGTTCTGGATTCGAAGACATCAGAATCGTCATAGGTCCTAGGTATCAAAGAGGTTATGGTTTTGATAGTTTCATCTCACGCTTAGCTATGCCGGTTATAAGGTATTTGGGTAGAGAGACTCTCAATAAAGGGGTCAGTATCGGTAAGCGTGTGGTTCAAGACCCACAAATTCAACAAGCTTTTAAAGACAGTGTTAAAGATTTAGCAAAGAAAAGACTTCACTTGAATTGATTCACTGTGATTGGGAAATCCTCATCAGACCAATTATGAAGTATTACCCTTATTTCACCTGTATAATCGGGATCAATAAAACCACCGTGAACAACAATTCCTTTCGAAGTGAGATCTGAACGTGAGGCTAGTCTAGCGTAAGTACCAGCAGGAGGCTCAACCTTGATTCCTGTTTTCACAATAGTTATTTTTCTTGATGGTAGTATTAAATTTTCATATGATTGTAAATCATATCCAACTGAGTCAATCGTTCCTCTAGATGGAGTAGAGACATCTGGGTAACACTTACTGTAGAACATACTCATTTTGAATGGTAACTTTCAAGAAAATCAAGTCTTTTTATGCTGAAAACTCTACAATTAGTCAGCAAAATTATCTAAAATTGGAAGGTGTGTCCACATGAATTACTCAGCCCTACAAAGAGTTATTTGAGTGTGTAAAATAATAAAACGTCTTATTGACGTAAACTAAGTTTATAATTAATCCAACATAATTTGATAATGTTTTATAATGTCAAAATATACGTCAATAAGCATAGCAAAACAAGATCGTTTTAAATATCAATCTGATATATTCTTTGTATTTAAACCAAGAAAATTCGTTCATTTTATTCATTCATTTTTCTGAATCAAACCAGTAAAAGTTAAACTCACTGTCTGAGTTTAACCTCAACATAATTGTAAAGAAATAAGTTAACAGTTAATTAAAAGTCTATAGTTGACTTCAACCTAACGTTCTCCGTTACTTTCCGTGTAAACTCTTCATTTGGTGGCCATTATGAGGGATTTGTGAAGTTGTCCTCATTGTCTGAGCTCAACTCTGCCCAAGTGACCTGTTCAGTCCAGTCCTTCGACCGCTGACCACTTTTGACCACAGCCCAGTCCTTCGACCGCTGACCACTTTGACCACTGTCCAGTCCATTGACCGCTGACCACTGTCCAGTCCATTGACCGTTGACCACTGTCCAGTCCATTGACCGCTGACCATTGTCCATTGACCACCGACCTCTTTCTGATTGACCGTCTCGCCAGCATCATGGTAGGATTATTTTAAGTAATCACTCTGTTCTATAATTCTATTCTTCACAGCACCGTTTGATCATTGTCTGATCTTCGGTTTCCTTGTCAGGGAATTAGTAAAATTATTGATATTTTATTGATTATTGCCTGTTGGAGTCAACAGACCAGTAATCGATTTGTAATCATTCATTATGACTACGAATCCAATTTTAGGCACTCAAAGCCCCATTTTTGTAAATTCAGTTTCAGGTAGCCAAAATATCAACATCACCATTCAACCATTCAGTGGGGATGGAGATGAGGATATTTTGGATTGGTTTGCTGATTTTGAATATTCAGCTAAGATATTAGGATGGTCAGATGAGGCAATGGTAAAAGCCTTGCCTGCCTATCTGACCAGAACAGCCAGAAGTTGGTATCTTCACAATTATGTCCATAAAAATTTAGTTCCAACAACTTTCGATGTCCTTAAAAAGGAAATGGTCTCAGGACTATGTTCCTCAGATTTCAGGGGAGTGTTAGAAGCTAGATTGTTGAGGAAAAAACAGGAGCAGGGTCAATCAACTCTCAGTTTTATCTATGAGGTGCGAGAACTTTGCTATCGTCTTGATGAAAAAACTCCAGAATCAGTAGTAACCATGATCATTAAACAGGGTCTCTTACCTGACCTACGATATAGCATAGCTATGAAGAATCCAAAAACTATTGACGAGTATATAGACGCAGCCAAAATCGCCGAAAAAGCTAGAGAAGCTTCAGAGAGTCATCTCCAAACTCAAGTAGTAAATAATGAATTAGATCAGCTCAAGCAAACTATCAACGAGATGAATCGCAAGATTAGAGATCTTGAAAGGACGCCAACTCTTCTGTGTAATTACTGTGGAAGACGTAATCATACAGAAGAAAACTGTAGACAAAAGCAAAGATTCGCTCAGGTCCAACCAATTCAAATGAACTTACCTCAGTCAAATCAGCGTTATCAAGAAACTAGGCAACCTAGGGGCAATAATGAGCAAAACCAACCTAGAGGTAGAAATAGAAGTCCAGCTAACTGGAGAAATAACCAAACAGAGCCTCAGCCCATTACTAGCAGACAAGATGTTAGCCCAGTCAGACGGTCAGGTCGAGTCCGAAGACCTTCTCAAAAAGCAAGAGAGGCATCAGGATTGCAACAAACACAACCAAAAACAAGAAACAATGTAGTCCATACCTTAGCAGACTATCAATCCAATTCTAGTTACTCTTCTACAGAATCATTAAACGATAGTCCATCCAGACACGTCTCCAATGTTAATAGAAATGATAATAATCTTATTACCAAAAAGATCAGAGTAAATAAGGTAAAAACTGAGTCCATGATTGACACTGGCTCCTCAATCAGCTTAATTACACAAGATTTCGCCCAATTATTGAAGGTACCAATTAAGGCCTACAAAGGTCCGATAGCATTAACTGCTGATAAGAAACCGTTAAGAGTACTTGGTGAAGTAGAAGTTGATCTCATCATCAGAGATGAGAAAACAGCTATCCTTGTAAAAGCTAGTCTACAAGTTGTCAGACATTTACCAATGAAATACAAAGTTTTGATTGGACAAGACATTCTTGTCGATGCTGAGATTGTAGTTGATTGTGCAAAAAAGGTCATATCAATTCAGAGGGAAATGGATCATCAAAATGGTTGGACAAAGGTAACCGAGCCCGATAATTCAAAGGAAGTTTCAGAGGCAGAATCAACTTTAAAATACAGCTCGGAATTAACCTCCAGCGATGGATCAAGTTGCTCTGATATTGAATCAGATGAAAGTGGATCAGATGAATATGGAACTGACACTAGTAGTTTTGAAGATAAATTGATATCTTCAAGTATCAACTCCTTGGACCTGGTTATTGAAGAAGGAACACCTGATAACGTCTGTAAAGATTTTAATTCACTCGTTTCCAGTTATCGTGATGTGTTCGCTCTCACCCCACAAGAAATTGGTCGCACAAGTCTTTACGTGCACAAAATTCAAACTGGTGATCACCCTCCAATTGCACAAGCTCCTTATCGTCAAAGTATCCAAAAACGAGAAATAACACGTGCCCAGGTCGAAGAATTACTAAGAGATGGAATCGTCATCGAGTCGCAGTCTCCTTGGAGTGCTCCTGTCGTTTTGGTCAGTAAGAAAACTGGTGATTGGCGACTTTGCGTTGATTACCGTAAACTGAATTCAATCACTGTTAAAGATTCTTATCCCCTGCCTGACATCAATACTTCACTAGATTGTCTTCAGGGAGCAAATTATTTTAGCCTGTTAGATTTAAGAAGTGGTTATCACCAGGTGGAACTGAACCCTGGTGACCGTCAAAAAACAGCTTTTGTAACTAACTTCGGCATGTATGAATATCTTACAATGCCTTTCGGTCTATGTAATGCACCAGCAACCTTTCAACGCCTGATGGACACTTGCCTTGCTGGTCTAAAATACAATATTTGTTTGGTTTATATTGATGACATCATCATTTATAGTAAAACTCTAAAGGAACATCTTGATCGCCTTGAGGCTGTATTTCAACGTCTTCGGCAAGCTGGTTTAACACTGAAACCAAGTAAATGTAACTTTTTCAAAACAAAGATACTTTACTTAGGTCACATTATCAGTTCAGCTGGCCAGGAACCAGACCCGGAAAAAATTCGAGCTGTTCAAAATTTTGCGGTACCAGTAAATCTTAGGGATGTACGATCATTTGTTGCATTATGTTCCTACTATCGCAAATTCATTCGCGATTTCGCCAAAATTGCTAAACCTCTTACTCAGTTAACAAAGAAAGAAGTTCCTTTCATTTGGGGAATTGACCAGATAACAGCCTTTGAAACGCTCAAGAAATGTTTAACTACAGCTCCAGTTCTCGCTCATTTTGAACCTGGTATTGCTATCCAGCTGAGAACGGATGCATCAGATGTTGGTGTTGGAGCAATATTACTTCAAAGATTCAATGAAAAATGGAACCCAATCGCCTTTGCAAGCAGACAACTTCGTGGAGCTGAACTAAATTATCCGATTTCCGATAAAGAATGCCTCGCAATTATCTATGCAGTTGAAAAGTTCAGACCATATTTGGAAGGTTTTAAAGTTTGAGGTGGTAACTGACCATTGTGCTTTGTGTTTTCTACGTAGCAAAGCCAAATTACCAGCTAGATTGATGAGATACGCGCTTACACTACAATCATTTGACTTCGAAATTACTTACAAATCTGGCAAGGTACACGCAGACGCAGATTGCCTTAGTCGTTATCCTACAATTGATCCAGAATATAATCGTTTGGGTTTAGACGACGAGGAACAAGGAGATGACATCTTCACGCTCCTAATTTCTGAAGAAACTGAAGATAACGGGGAACTTTTGTCTGAACAGAGGGCCGATCCTTTCATTCAGACAATTATCAATCAACTAGATAATATGGACAAATTATCTAAGAAAGACAAAGACAAACTTCAAATGTTTCACAGGATGAAAGATGGTATCCTAGAAAGAAAAGTCACTGATGAGTTCGGAGATTCCTGGGTAGCAGTCTTACCGGAAAAACTAAGGAAAAAGATCTTACAATCGTACCATGATGATGTTACTGCGGGACATACTGGACTGTATCAAACCTACAGAAAAATTCGTTCAAAATATTATTGGCCAAAAATGAACAAAGACATCACCCAATATATTAAACAATGTTCATCTTGCCAACTAAACAAGCAAGGCCTTGGTAATTTAGACGCTCCTCTTAAACCTATCAATGTTTACGCACCATTCGATAAACTTGGTATTGACATTGTGGGTCCACTGTCCAAGTCCGCGGGGAAGAGCTACATAATCGTCGCTACTGATTATTTCACCCGATGGGTGGAAACAAAAGCTTTGACCAACAAAAGCGCCCAGGGTACAGCACGATTCTTGATTGAAAATATTTTATGCAAACACGGTTGCCCAAAAACAATTTTGAGTGACCAAGGACGAAATTTCATTGCTGATATAGTTCAACAGCTCGCCAAGTTTATGTCCACAAAATGGCACTTTTCCACGCCTTATCATCCTCAAACAAATGGGTTAACCGAAAGAGTAAACCGTACTCTATGTCAAATGCTAATTCATTATTGTCAAGAGAATAAATCAAATTGGATTAAAACACTACCTTTGATAACATTTGCATACAATACCAGTGCAAATCAAAGCACAAAAATTTCTCCTTTTTTCCTGTTATATGGAAGGAACCCAATTTTACCAATCGATTTGCAACTTAACAATAAATTAACACCAACCTCTTTGACCGAACATCAAAGGTTCATCAATAATCAATGGCAAAATATAAAAGAACAAGTTTCAATCTTCTCTGACACATCTAAAGAAGCTCAGAAAAATTATCACGATGTCAATAAAAAATTAAGAATTTATGAAATCGGAGACATGGTCCTCAAGGTAAAATCAGTAAGAACCAATAAATTGGAATCACGTTACGAAGGACCGTTTGAAATCGTCGATAAAATAGGCGAGACCACCTATCTGATCTCACACCAAAATAAAAGGAATCCCATCCGAGTTCATGGTTCTCAATTAAAACCTTACATAATGGAAGATGAAACCGTAACCACACCTGAAAGTTCAGAATCAAAAAAGCTAGAACAAAGCAGTGATGTAATAATAACCTCGCGACGACGAAAAGCTAACGTCACAAGTCTTCTACTCTTTTGCCTTTGTTTAATCCCAATGATTAATTGTTTTGAATATGGTTCTCCTTTAATATGGCGAGATACAGACCATCAAATACTGGTAGGAAGGAAAATGGTTGATCTCACCCTACTTTTACTGAACCCTTGTAAGGATATGGGTCCATACCCAACTCAGGATTTCACCGGAACACCATGGCAACAACAGCCTTTCTTCTTCCACAACCTTGACTTTGACGAGCAAAGACAACGACTTAACTGTAAAGCAGCTTTTTACGACTGGTTCTTGCCAAACGCAAGCTATTCAGAATGTTTCAAATTGGCCGAGAAATACAATTGGATAAGTACTGACTGTAATTCAGCCGAATCCTGCAAAATGGCCATATTTGATTTATATCTGCGAAATCTCAACAAGTATTGTTTACACTATTCAACAAAACTGATTGAACCAATCATCACTCAAGCCTGTCCAGCAAATGTCGCACGAGTTAAAAGAGTAGAGCCATTTACGATGTTCCTCTTGGGAGTAGTAGTTGTTGGAGCAACTACCTTTGTGGTCAACACGGCAAGTGCTCCAGTAATCCCAAGTTATGACTATCGGCAAATCGATGCAGAATTTAAAACCGAATTAGCACGCATTATTCAGTCTATGGATGCAAACATTGCTAAACTAACCGATGAATTAATAGATGCGAAATTGGACATTAACATTTTAGAAGAGATGCTACCAACTACAAGTTGGCAAAACAGCGAAATCACGCACAATCTTATGAAAATCAAATCAGTATTCGAAGCAATCACTGAGAAACCTGGATACTTACCTCATAATTTCTTTGATATATTGAAAATCAAACTTCCTTGTGGAAACGCATGCAACATCAAGACAATTGAGAAAGTTCAATGTTCTTCCACGCGATTGAATAATTCTGACTTCAATATCAGGTTTAAATTTACCATAGAATTAACTGACCCGAAAATGCGAATAGTTAAAGCAGATCCCTTTACTCTTCTAACAAAGAACAATTCGGAAATGTGCATAAAGACTTATCGAGGTCCCAAATATTTTATGATTAACGAAACGGATTTCGCCACCTGCGAATTATCAGAAAGTGAAATGGAGAATTCAAAACTTCACTTCATCATCCCTGGATTATGTACAACACCTAAAATCCATCTTTGGGAGGTTCATAGTTGTGTCCAAGCCAATAATGCAGTTGTAAAACAACCACAAGTCAAAATAGTTAATGACAACTTCTACATTTATTGCAGAGGTCATAATATCACTCTATTTAAAATCAATAATACATGTCCTGATCAAATTCTAAAAATTTCCAGATCCGTTAATTTTACCCTAGCAAATCAACCTTATACGGTATCAGCTGTTTCCACTTATCATACCGAGCCAATATCACCTTGGACAAATTTGATAAACCTGCAAATTATGCCCTACGAACCTTATCAACTAGACTTGACTCCAATTAACGTCAAATATCTAGAAAGTCTAATCAAACAACAACAAAATCTTCCAAGTCAATCAAAAAGCTGGCTTGACATTCTAAAAGAATATGCGATTTCACTAACTTTTGGATTTTTGGTCTTTCTGATTATCATCTTTATAATTCAGCAAGTTATTACTGTCGTCTTGACCCGGAAGAGACCAGTTATTGTATCAGTTATTGATCAGACACCACAACTTTATCGAAAGAGATCAACAAAAGAGAAATCGAAGATCAGAACAAAGAAGATCAAAACACGGCGACAACCATTAGAAGAAATTCCTCTTAGTTCTTTATATTAATTCATATTTTTTTTTATTATTATTAATATTTTCTTTCTTTTAGTTTCCATCCTCTAGACAGCTGTTAGACCAGCCTACAAAACATCATAGACCAGCCCAACCTCTACAATGTTTAACTTTTTCTGTATGCTCATATTTCTTATTCCTATCAAATGAAATCTGGACATTCTTCAAGTCGGATGGTACACCCAAGGATAACCGATTAACCTGGACCACCTTTAATATCACTTGCACCCAACTCAAAGAACGAAGATTTGCCAAAGTAACTGTTTCAGCAACAAATCAAGAACAGCTAGAGAAAGGTGAAAAACGCTTGAGAGAAGTTTTAGAGAAAGCTACCACTGGTGTTAAGAGACTACCACCCAAACATTGTACCATTTGTTTCAGTACCGACCATTTAAAACTCGATTGTCATCATTGCGCCGCGTGCGGTAAACCTGATCATAAGGTCCAAAATTGTAGATACATTCAAAAAAGCCTTGTTAAAACTAATCAAGTTCAAATGCCCAAACCAAAACCTACTGGTATCCACCTGTCAAGAAAAGCCAGGATTCAATCGATAAAAAGAAAAACACTCAATTTAAACAGAGTTTGGTGGACAATGTTAGGCACATTTGACAGTTCATTACTTGATCACCTTAAACCAGTCGGCCCAGTAAATGATTTAAAAGAAACAATCGCTATTAACTTCATTGGTGAGACACATAATGGTAAACCAATCCTAACAATAATCACAGGATATTTTGGCGGTTTGCATGGTGTCTGTACTCTTTATTGCGCTGCCACCAAGGTAAATGACTTACGAGATTTTAAAACTCCAATTACTGGTATCCAAGGTAACACTGAAACCACTGAATTCAATAAAATTCAAGACAACATTCTCACCTGTTGTACAAATCGAAGAATTGTTTTCTTTGGAGACATCGCTGAGTCACTGAATAAACTTTGGCTGGATTATGGTACTTTTCTAAATGCTAATACTGACTTCGTCAGCCTCCAGGAATTGTATGGCCCCGAGAGAGTCCCGCTGACACCTCTGATCAAATTTCACTTCCCCAACTCCGAAACTTACAAGGCCAATCTGGGACCGATGGATGGAGCTAACCATGAAAAAGAGACAAGATTCATCCTCCGGTTGTATGTGAATTATTATAACATACTTAAGACGTATGGACAAGTTCCAACAGGATTAGAATCCAGGAATTGGTTGGTGGATGGAAAGGATATCAATTGGTGGAAACAGAACAGGGACTGTTCCGAAAAGCGACCGGCAAATGTAAAATAATAAAACGTCTTATTGACGTAAACTAAGTTTATAATTAATCCAACATAATTTGATAATGTTTTATAATGTCAAAATATACGTCAATAAGCATAGCAAAACAAGATCGTTTTAAATATCAATCTGATATATTCTTTGTATTTAAACCAAGAAAATTCGTTCATTCATTCATTCATTTTTCTGAATCAAACCAGTAAAAGTTAAACTCACTGTCTGAGTTTAACCTCAACATAATTGTAAAGAAATAAGTTAACAGTTAATTAAAAGTCTATAGTTGACTTCAACCTAACGTTCTCCGTTACTTTCCGTGTAAACTCTTCAGAGTGAATTCATCGTATGCATTTATTGCAGCAACACTATTATTAAAGTTGTGTAGTATGATGTTGAATTCATCATCAAAGGTATATTTAATCACTGGAGCGATAACAAAAACACTACGATTCAACAAATTGGAACTTTGGATAAATGTACTTTGAGGTGGTTTCAATCTGATTCCTGTTTTAATTATAGCTGATTCGTTTGGAGATGGAGCAATGTCAACAGTAGAATAAATGTTATCCTAATTCATGTTTTGCTTGCGCAATTGTTGAGGAAGTGGCTGCACACTTACAGTATATAAGTTACATCGTTTGCAAGTGTTTGTTGGCAGAATTTTTTTATCATTAAATACTCAGTCCGACCAATTCAGGGCGTAAGTCATGGATCAAGTATTTAACTAAGTCATCAATCATACGATGATCTGAAATGTGAGCATATGCGACAAGGTGACTCTTCAAATCATCAAAATGCTCATACTTGTGTGCGTTTTCGTTCAAATCTATACCGAAGTAATCTAAAACGTAACCTAATTCCAATTTTTTTGGTAGTGTGAGGTGATCATGTGTGACGGATCCAGTTCGAAAGTAATTCATTACAATAACGGAAAAACTGCTATCAACCCTTTCTGAAATCAAAAAATACATTACTACCATGCATTAGGATTCATTGAACTTACCTCTAACTGCAAAACAATTTTTTTGGATCCGTTTGATCGGTCCAACTAGAGAAACTTTGAAACTTTTAGTTAACTTGTTTGTTGGGAATCTTTTACCCAAACATTCGATGAAACATGGTTTCAATATTCGGTATTCTGATTCAGACAAAAATACAACAAAGTCACCAGCTACAGGTTTCACAGTAAGAACTTTTGGTTGCATGTTATCAGTACAATGTCTCACTAAGAAATGAAGTACTCAATCCGCTACGCTAACTATTATATATATTAATATATCTATATCTATATCAGATTTCTACGATAAACGTAGACATTAATTATAAATTTAATATAATTTTAATGATAGGTTGATTATGACGCTTACATTGATTTAGAAGTATAGAGAAATATTAAGATACAAGTAAAAAAAGATTAAATTGAAAAAGGTGATACATCAAGCATGGAAGCAAACAAATAATCATGCATGAGATTCGATAGCTATAAACATATCGAGCATGGTATAGATGAGCTCAGTTGATTCCTGAATATAGAATTCATTTGTTTCCATCTCGTCAATCATCTGTCTGAAATATTCCACCTCATGAGGACGAAACCTTTGGATTATTGAATTATTCTTTAGTGTTATAAGTGTCCTTATCACCTCTTCCAGACATTTTCCACAAATAAATTTGTTTTCATATAGATGATGCGTCATGTTGATGCGCTTTTTCTTCAAAGGCTGGGATCGCAATCGACAACGGATTAAGGCTCTTGGTCTTCTTGTGGCAACGATTTCAACTACAAAATGATAAAAAAGAACAAAAATTAGAAAATATGTCTTTAAAGTGTTCACGAGGAATTTACAAGACATGGATTGGTATGAGGAATTGCGCATTACTTTCAAGGAGATATACAATAAATCTTGTCATTAATTTTAACTCTGCATATTGGGCAGCACTGATATTTTTTTTCATTTTTTTTATCGGTTCGATGCAAGATGTCAAGCAGTTTATCTAAAGCTGTTATCAGAATACTCTCAGTATTTGATCTTGAGAGAATTATAGTCGGCTTTGCTTGCTTGAGGTGATTTCATTATAAGCATGCTAATATTTCATGTTTATTTTAACCCCAAGCAAAGTAGAGAGCTAAAGAAAAAAGCTAACAAATTATATTTAAACAATCGAATGTTGAAAGGATAAAATGATTTTGATCAAGACGATCATGGTTAGGTAACTAATGAGAAGACTTCACCATGTTACTGAATTTTAACGCTTTTAGTAACAATTTTGAGAAAAAAAAGAAATTTTCATTTTCCAATGAAAATTTTTTTGGGCTTCAATTTTTTTGCAAATTTTGTTTACTCATGCTTATTCAGTTGCATCATACAAACTTTGACTACAACCATGAGCGCTCTCTATTGAGATTTGATGAATCGAGTCTGAAGTTTTTATCAGTAGTTTCAATAGTAAATACAAGATGTCACTAGATTTTTTGAGTAAATCATGAATCGAATCAATGAACAGTTCATCTCAGCTCATGCGAATTCGTCAGATGAAAATCTCATTTTTTGTAGACTATCTTATTCAAGATCACACTGTCGAAATATTTGATCGAAAAACATTGCAACGTTTTCTCCAAATGCCAACCAATTTTGCATTCATTTTGAGACGAACCAACAAGTCAAATTATTGATCGATAAAGAGCGCAAAAAGTATTGATTAATGAAGTGCAAATCATGATATTTGGATTATCAATTATTCCAAGTTTATTTTAAAACAAGTTGCAACTTTCAGTGTTCCCTCTTCTGTTGAACAAATGGATTTCACAAAAAGTTGTCCAACTCAACGTTCAATATTGGAATTTATTCAATTTAATTTTTCTTGTTAACTCTTGAAGTCTACGAAAATTGACTTTTAAACTTTTGTTTAATGAAACAATCTTACCTTTAAACTTCAGCGAACTGGATACTTTTGGGTCAACTCCGTCTCTCAAATCATACTATGCAATCACCGATGAGGTATGAAAAGAATTCATTTGAAGATTTTCTCTATTGCGGTGTTTTAGAACAACTTTCTGCCAAAAACACAACTCTCATTGATCGTTGCATCAAAATTGAACATTTTACAGACCTTTTCAGCTTTGATCACGTTTGACTTGAAGAAAAAGAAACTTTTGAAATCAATGGAAAAGGCAGTAAAGAAAACTGTAATGAATCAACTTGAAGTTGATCAAGTATCTTAACTCTTTATTCTTCATGATGCATACAAAGTACCACTAACATTAATTAACCTAGCATGTCAAAGAGAATAAAAGAAATTCATTCTGTTCTTTACCCTCACCTTTTCCCCGCAAAAACCACTCACAAAATTACTTGTAATAAATTACATTAAGGTTCATGAGAGTAAAAAGTGATAAACACTGAGAATGGGAAAAATAAAATTAGTGAGCAAAAAATAGCAAATATGAATCTGTATTTGCTTAGCAAGTAAATATTAGACACAAATAATAGATAATTCATCCTTTTGCTTCTCATTTCTTTTGTCCATTTACGTTTAAACAACTTCTATTTAGACTTGGAAAGTTTATCATCATTAAATTCATCGACATGATTTTCCACTGAATTGGCATTAACTTTTTTTCCATCGAACCACTTAAACAATAGATTGACTTTCACGTTTCTCATTAGAATTTGATTTGCAGAAGTTTGCTCACTTTAATTTCTCTCATTTGTAGATCGACTTTCATTTGGATAAATCCTTTGAATAAATAATTGAATAAAAAAGATTGGAAAATGTTGAATATTAAGCAAAATGAGCTTTGAGGCAAAATTTCAGAGAATCACCGATTCAATAAGAAATACTTTTTCCCTTCTTCCCTCTTCCAAATTGATCAGATAATGGGAATTGAAGAGGAAAATAAAATTTCTTGAGATTTCATTCCAAAAATAATGCTCAAGGATGACTGATTTACATTTAATCAAATCCAATTTTCGACTCTACAACTGATGTTGAAGGATTTTAGCGTAAGGATAAACTTTTTATCTACAAATTTCGATTTTTTTCAATTCCATCCAAGTTGACTGCTGAATTCATCTGTAAAATATTGTTGCAAACAAATTTTATTCATTTTGAAAGCTGATAAATTTCAATGTCAAGCAAAGACGAAAAATTACACATTGTATTCATACGTTTTTTGCTCCATTCTTTCGATTCACTTTGTTTCTCTTTGCTTTTTACATTCATCAGATTATCTTTAAAATAAAAGACGAGTAGCGAAGATGGAATGACTTGAATTGAATTGAACGCAACTGAAATGATTTGGTGAAATAATGCAAAAGTTATTGTTATTTTTCTCTCATAAGAGTGAAAAGAGCGTCTCATTTTTCATCGTATTTTCATCTTCACATATTATCATGTTGTTAGTTTTGCTACTGTTGATGATGTAAATGATGATAAGAGTGAATCTCGTAATCACATAAAAACAGAAGATTGTAATAGGAAGCAAGACTATTGACTGTTTTTGATCACGAAATAATCTGGAAAATTGTTATTTTCCCTCATTTTTTTTTCTCCACCTTCACTTTATTCATTCAAGTTGAGTAAAGATGAAAATGTTGATGATGATGAGGATGAATTCAGATCCCTTTGAACCTTTAATATTGTCAAACTCAGATTATCATTGAAATGAGACGCTTAATTTTTTCTATTCCTACTCGACTATTGATTCTTGATGCCCTCAACAAAACATGCCAGTGCATTAGAATCAACAGCATGATCATTGTTATCCTTATCCTTAGCCATTCTACTTCTTCTCGTCATTATTATCTTCATCATTATCATTCTTATCCTTTGCTGTGTGCTGCCTTCCCAACATAAATACCAAGTCAAGGTTGGACTGGATTGTTTTTCAAAGTAAAAAAAGACGAGTAAAGAGCAATTCTGAATGATCAGATAAAAGAGTAAAAAGTACAAAGTGGAAATGGAAGTGAAAAGCAAAGTAAATATCGAGGCAGTGAACATATGGAAAGGATAAAGGTGGAAAAATTGGGTGAGGATGAAGATGAGAATGATGAGGATTGTTGAGTAGACATGAAGCTAACAAGAAATAAAAGCAAAGATGAAAGATGGAATGAGTTGGATTGTTAGCTTGAGCTGTAAAAAACAACAGCATTTAACCCTTGTTGGAAGTTGTGAGATAAAATTGAAGAGCAACAGAGAGTTAAAGAAGAGTGAGTGAGAGAAATGAGAAAGTGTCCAAAACTGTGAAGCAAAGTTGACTGTTGAGGTGATTTCATGAGGATTCATGGTAATTGTTTCTGTTCAAAAAGAGATTCTTGAGTAAACTTAACCAATTCTAGGTTTTTACTCTTCAATTGATTTACTTTTTCCATCTCACTGTTATACACCAACATCGCATTTCAATTGAATTTTTATAGGCTGCCACAAAAAAACTCCAACTCAATGAAACAATATAACAAATTGCAAGATTCGAATGCTCAACACATGTTTGTTAAGATGGAAATAAATCGATTATCATGAATAGTAATAAAACATTTTGTTGATCGTTAACTTGCTGATATAATGTATTAATCCAATTGAATAGCTTGAAAGGCAAAGTGAAAAACTTTCAAAAGCACTTTGGACGGTTAGAACAACTTCCAAAGAAAACTCAATAAAGACAAATATTCAGTTATAGTTGAATAATTGAAGTAAAAGATGAAAAGTTGATGAAGAAATAATTTCTTGATTACATTCATGATTTATCGACCGAATGAAAGAATTTTTCGAAGTCTTTACAGTTCAGTTTAAAAGTTTGAAAATAGTTGCATGAATCATAAAAAAAGAACAAAAATAGTGCAGTACAGAACATTTCACTCCCAGACATTTTTGTATCTTCAAATTATCTAATGACCCTTACTTGGTCAGTAATTATAACTCAAAGAAAAAGAAATTCGTAGCAATTGTAACTTTGTTAATTGATAAACTATGCTTTGCTTCATGACACTATTATTTACTTTTCCTTCTCAAACTGCTATTGGAAACATTCGAGTGATTAATGCACTGAATGTCTAAGTTACGAAAACTCACTAATTACATGATCAAAGACAATTAATGGACAAACAAAACTCAATTTATGATTTAAGATTGAAAAGGAAAGAAAGTCAACAGAACCATGTCAACAGGCGAAACCAATGATTTATCAAGATTCACAAATCTCATGAGATGATGAGATGTTTAACTTTAAATTGAAGATTACAAATCAGTGGTGAAAAGAGCGAAACAGAACTGGGCTAAATTGCCATTCCTGGAAGATGATTAAAGGGAGAAACGAAATTGAATATTCTCATGAGATGAAAGAAAGAAGAGAAGAAAGGAAACTTCATTTAATCTGAATAAATCGTTTTTCCGTTCTTCCCTTTCACCATCAACAACATTTCAACTTGTAATAACAATAATATTGAATAGATTAAGCAAACATGCTGAGCCTTTGGAGACTTGAGCAAAATAAATTGTAAATAATTATCTGACTCTCCACTTAATAATTACATTTTCTTTCGGCAATTTTTCCAGTGAAATCATGGAATGAAAAATTTGATTCAAATGCATAATTCAACTTGACAAGAATACTTGTTGAGTTTATCCAACTACGGCAACACATTGCTCTCCAATAATCAATTCAATCAGTTGTAATTCAATCACTTCATCAATGGAATGAAAATTTTCAATTTTTCATGAAAAGATTGTTTCAACATTGAAATGATAATAACTCGCAATGACTTGAGAAATGATGAAAACTGAATGTTTGTTACCTGCAACAATCCAAGCATATTGATTGATTCTTTTCTCTATTCTCTTGCAGTTTCACCAATGAAATGGAAACTTATTCAGTTTATTACATTTTCCATGGAAATTCACATTACCTGGATCATCGTCTATTGAAATAAAAGTTTTGAATATTTCAATGTTCAACCATTAATGTGAAATATTTTGACACAAAAAGACAAACTAAAAAAGTCCAGTAAAGAGATTGAAGATGATGATTGTAAAGATGTTGTGTCAAGTAGAGTTCATTAAGTGGTTCAACATGAAAAAAAAATTTTGATTTTCCTTGCTGCATCTTTTGTTCCAAGTTAAACAAGAATCAAGTAAAAGTATTTCTTTTCACTTGTCTCTGCATTACCATTTCTACTCTTGAATATGTTAATCTGAATGACTGATGAACTGCTAGAAAGAAAAAGTAAAAAGGTGAAAAAAAGGGTAAAAGAAGATTCATCAAGATTCATTCAAGAATAATGAATATAAATGGTTGAGAAAATTAAGTTTCAGGCTATTTTTATATCACCATGAATGGTTTTCATCATCTTTCCTTTATCTGTTTAACAATACAAGTTAAATGACTACAGTAAACATTTCCTCTCCTTCCATAAAAATGAAACTATTACATATAAATTACATGTATTTAGAGTTGGACAATTTGTTAACTTTGCCTGATTAATACAAATAATGAAAAGAGAAAAAAAGTTTCAATCTATTTTTAAACTCCAATCAATTGGCGCTCCTTTCATTATTCACTAATTTGTCTTTACAGTCCAAATGAAATTGTATCCAAACAAGATTGCATGAGGTTGCAATTTAGTTTCAATTTATTGTCAAAAGAGAAAAAGAAAACTCAAATTCTGTTGACAATTTGTTCAACAGGTTCAACATTCAAAACTAACCTGTAACTCTTGCAAAATGAAAAACTCGTTTCAAACTATTTTCTAGAAAATCGACTAAACTTTTCAATCATTTAAATGTTGCCAGTTCATCTTACAGTAGACCATTGACGTTCAATACTCTATTAGACAATGCTGAAACATAATCATGTTTAAACTGAAACATGAGCTTTGTTGTAGCAAGAAGAATGTTGAACCATTGGGAGTTTGAAGGCTATAAAAATATTAATGATGTTATTCATAATGTTGACTGACAACAGGCAAAAGAAAAGTTGACGTTCTGATAATATATTGGCATTGTGATTAAACAATTTCTGGTAATAATTGACGAACAAGTAGAATGGTAGAAAAAAAATGTTGACAATTACTACATGATATAAATTACATTACACTATTTGGTATGGATGAATAAAACATGCTCAGGGTTGAAACTTTGAAAGGCTTAGGATGGAAGCAGGCAAAACATCGATTATCATGGAAAAGAAAATATTGTCATTAGCATGAGATTCAGTAAGAAATGAAAGTCAACTTGTTAATCAAAAGTCTAAATCCAATTTAACTTTACGTTCAACTGAACAAACGTAGGATTTCATTTATCAAAATGATCATTTCCACAGTATCATGAAAAAGTTGTTCAAATAATGATCTCTCAAAGGTTCTGTTATTGCAATTTGAATAATTAGAAACATTTTTCTCCTTCTTTTCGCATTGTTTAGCATTTACATGTTTATCCAATTCGTGCTGTTGTTTGCCAAAGTTGATTGAACCGAATTGTCAAGTTCAATTGTTCATTTCCGATAACTTTATTCATTGGAATTGTATTGCATGCTATTTTGGTAATCATATTTCACATCATCTTTCAAAATGTGAAATACTTTTTAGAAAAATTTTTTTTCGTTTTTTCTATTGCTTTCCATTTTCTTTCATTTTCAATGGCAAACCAACAAATTCAATTAACATTCAATAAACTTTTGCCTGTCGTAATGTATTAACAATCATCATTGTCAGTAATCTTTCAATGATAAGCGCATCTTCTTCAGAGTATTTCTGGTCATTACTTTTCTTCTCATTCACATTAAATGAACATTTTCCTTTACTTTTTTACTCTTCGCTTTCCCTTTCTTCCCAATCGGTTTTCCTCTTTTCTCATTCTTCCTCATTTGAGCTTCTCTCTCCATTAGTTAAATTGAGCTTCTTCATTTGGATTATCTGTTATTACATTATTACCTCTACTTTTTGGCTGCATGATTAAATGGAGGTTATTCAATTTGCACTGCATATTGTGGCAACTTGTAGATTTAACCATCTTGTTCAAGATGATAACATTTGAAACTGAAGCTGAAATTATTTTTCGATTTTTTACTCGTTTTCACTTGTTGTTTCCTTTCATCTCAATCTTTTTTTAATACAGTCCCAGTATCAATTACACAAGAAAAATAATGTTTCACTTTGTGAGGAAACAAAAAGGAAGATAAATTGTCCGTTATCATTGCTACAGATTAGAAAACTGTTTTTCTTTTCATGTTCAGTTCAGCTCAATACAACTCGATACTAAACAATTGATAAGTCATCCAATTTGTTCAATTAATGAACTAGATTACATTTCGAACCTTGAACTTGTTTAGTTGTGCATTGGTAACAAGCAAGCGCTAAATTGCACGATTTTCTGGTAAACTGGAAAACTTGTTGGTTATTTTTTGGTGAATTTATTGATTGTAAACTGTTTTGAGAATTGGAACGAAAATAGCAAAAAAAGTTATTTTCCCTCAAAAACGATCTTTTTGCTCTGTTTTTCCATGATGGTAAATTCAGCAACAAAAAATGAAGCTTATAAGCTAAGTATAAAAGCATTGTGAAAACATTTCCAATGAATATAATTCATTTGCTTTGTTCGATTTTTTTTCTCGTTTTCTTTTATATCTTGAACAATGCATTTATGGAATGAAAGTGGCAAAAATGGTTGATAATCTGTTGACAAAATATTCAATAATTCAAGTACAACTGGAGAAGGTAAAAGTAAATCAGTGACAGAACATGCTAAATGAATTAAATCTGTGAGTAATTCAAGTAGTTTCAAGTAGACTCCAATCAACTTTCATTATTTACATTCTTCGAGCAAAATGTGCTGAGTATTGCGTTGCTGATTTCACGATGAAACTAAATAATCTTGAAATATTACAGTTTAATATCAGTTTCAGTCCTGCTTGCAACTTTTACAATAGAATACAATTGCACAAAATTGTTTTTGAAATTTAAGATGGCAAGTGAAACTTTAGGTTTGACACAATTCCAATTTTGTGGAAACAAATTTAGCAGACTGGATTCATATTGAATCAAGCAATTGAATAGAAGCTTGGAATTTCATTATGTGGAACAAAAAACACTGTTTTATCAATTTTTCCACGGAATCCATTTGGAGTAAATTACAAATGATTTTATTGAATAAAAAAGTTTTATTTTTTCAATTTGTAGACAAGATCAGAAACTAGATGAAAAAAGTCTTCCACAGATCAGCTGTTTGATAAAATTTTCAATAAAAAGTCGAATGAAAGTTTATAGCGGTACTTCACATTAAAAAGCTAATAGTGATGAAATGAAAATATAATTCAATTTCGCAAAAATAACGTGTTTATAGAATTGTCAGTAGTGGATTAGGATCATACGCTTCTGAGCCACAAACCGAAAACAGAAATAGGAAAAAAACGGGGTTTAATAGATGCAAAGGATCATGTCTTGAAACCTGTAAAAGTGTATACAGTAAGGGCTGAGATAATGAGACTCAATTTTAATACGACCCCTAAAAAGTAACGAATTTCTTTGTTTACATTTTTTCTTCAATGGAAATACAAAATGCCGAGAAGAAATTTATTGAATCATGAAAAATTAAAGTTAATTTCAAATTTAGAAAATAATGATTCAGCTTGGAAAGATGTAATTACTCAAAAATTTACAAATACTGGTCACACACTGGATTCAGTTACTCTTAAAAAGCTGAATCAATTCAAACAAATGATGACTTCTCAAGTGCCCTTAATAACCTTTCTATTAATTGTTGTTCAGTAAATGATTGCATTGACCAAGTTACTATGGAAGTAACAAATTATTATGATTTTGATATTAATAAAATTTAATAACATTGAATTTGATAGTACAATAAGCTATTTCCCCTCTTGCCCTCTAAATAAGCTATTTCAAGAGAGTCTCATTATCTCAGCCCTTACTGTATGTGAGAAGTAATCGGCTGCAATTCCGAAAAGCTCCCATCGTCAAAACCTTACCAGAAGTTGCTCTCAGGGTGAAAAAGACGAGAAAAACGAATATCCTATCGAAAATATGCGTATGCGCAGTAGCAAAAAATATGGATATAAACGCTTATATGAGTTTTACAGCATTTTGCATAGATTTTACATTAGATGAGCTGTAAAAAAAGGAGATGGTGAAATTTATCTGTTCTCTACGGGCGTTGTGGCCAGATAACTATCAAATTGAGCCTTGGTAGTTATATAAAACATTCAAGATACTATAGATTTGGCATTTTAGGTTAGAAATTATCATTATTCATAAATCCACATCAGTGAACAAACAAATATGTGTTTTATTATGTATTAATATTTATCGATACAGCTTATATCTTATAGCGAACGCCAATGGTATTCACTATTGTAATTCAAATTAATACTAATACAGCTTGCAATACATAATGAAAAAGAGTGCTTTGCTAATATTTGTTTGATGTTACAAAATAACTAAAACTTTCAATTAGTAATTTTGCATGCTGATTATAGTTACAAGATGATAGTTTGCATGTTGTTATACTGGGTGAGTCAAAAGTCGCGCAAAACTTTAGATCGCTATTGCGGCGCTGTCATTAGGTTTTTTTCACTTCCAACTAACTCTTTGGTATTTCCGCTTCCCCGGATTTAGTTTTCAATCGATTTTAGAAAAAAATTTTTTGACCCAAAATGGCCGCATCGTTAGACGATAGGTTTTTATTAGTGAAGCTATATTTCAAACATGGAGAATCAGCTTCAGAAGCTGTGCACAAATTCGGTTCTGCAAAAAAAATTAAGATGTCTAAAGATCTTCCGTCAATTTCGACGGTTAAAAGGTAAGGTGGCTTGTTTGTGTCTAATCGTTTTTTTGTAGGCTTATTCACAAATTAGAAACTAAATACACTTTGCTGGATGTTGATGATGATAGGACAGGTCGACCAAGGACAGCAAGGACCAGTGAAAACATCAATTTGGTCGAGGAATGTGTCGAAAAAGATCCAACTTGTTCAACAAGGGAAATTGCCTCTCAACTTGATATTTCTCAAACTACTGTGCAAAGAATCTTAACAAAAGATCTAGATTTATTCCCGTATAAAATGCAAATCCACCAGCCTGTATCAGAAAAAGCTATTGTTGCCAGATTTGAATTTGCAAATACAATTGAAATAATGATGACAGAGAACGATTTTGACCCGAAAAAGATACTTTTCACAGATGAGTGTCACTGTAATCTCGACGGGTACGTTATAAAACAGAATTGGAGACATTGGGGGTCACAAAAACCTGTGTTTGAAACTGCAGGTCCACTTCACCCTAAAAGATTGACTGTTTGGGCTGGAATTTATGCTGGCGCGATAATTGGACCAATATGCTTCCAAGAAAGTGTTACTGGGGATGTTTATTATAATTTGCTCGAAAATAGAATTATTCCGAAGCTTAGGGAGCGCGAAATATATGAAGAATAAAAATTGAAGACTTAGGAGTCGGTATGAAGATACCTTTATTATTTCGAAGACTCAGACAATGAGTCTTCTTCACTTCAAGTTACAAAATTGTGATGTGTCTTTTCTACTAATTGATTGAATATTTATACTATATATTATCTACCTTATTGACGCAAATAATGCAATAAACCTTATTCGCTTCAATTTGTTTTTTTACATTTTTAGTTATTATTGTTATTACTTTACATCAGCCGGCCGCTTTTTGGAACAGTCCCTGTTCTGTTTCCACCAGTTAATATTCTTGGCTTCAACCAACAAATTTCGAGCTTCTAATCCAGTAGGAACTTGGCCATAGGTTTTTAAGATATTATAGTAACTCACATAGAGACGTGTTATGAATCTTGTTTCCTTCGCATGATTTGCTCCATCAATTGGTCCTTGGTTTGTTTTAAAAGCTTCGGAGTTAGGAAAGTGGAACTTAATCAGCGGTGTTAGGGGTACCTTTTCAGGGACATATAACTCTTGAAGGCTGATGAAGACAGTGTTAGCATTGAGGAAAATTCCATAGTCCAACCAAAGTTTGTTTAAAGACTCGGCAATATCTCCAAAGAAAACGACTCGCCGATTGGAGCAGCAAGTAATAATATTTTCTTGGATTAAAGAAAATCCTGTTGTTTCCGTATTACCATGGATACCAGTGATGGGTGTCTGGAAATCTCTTAGGTCATCTAATTTAGTAGCAGCACAATAAAGGGTACATACACCATGTGAACCTCTAAAGTATCCTGTGAATACCGTGAGGATAGGTTTACCGTTGTGTGTTTCACCAATAAAGTTGATCGCGATCGTTTCTTTCAAGTCATCTTCTGGACCGATGGGTTTGAGGTGATTAAGTAATGACTTGTCGAAAGTACCTAACATTGTCCACCAAACATTACTCAAATTAAGAGTTTTTCTTTTGAGGTGGTAATCTTTTAACTACTGTGACCACTTTCTCCAGAACTTCTCTTCATCGCTTCTCACCCTTCTGTAGTTGTTCTTGATTTGTAGCGGAGATGGTTACTTTGGCGAATTCTCTTTCTTTAAGTTGAGTGCAGGTCATGTTGAACGTAGTCCAACTTAGGCGGCTGTCCTTTGGCGTACTATCATATTTAAAGAACGTCCAAATTTCATTAGTGAGGAATAGAAAATAAGATGATACAGCAAAGTTTAAACATTGTAAGGGTTTGGCTGGTCTATGATGTTTTGTAGGTTGGTTTAACAGCTGTCTAGAGGATGGGAACTAAAAAAATTTAAGTGAAAGAAAGTAAGAATAAGTAATATTTAATATAAAGAGCTAAGGGGAATTTCTTCTAATGGATGTCGTCGTTTTTTGATCTTTACCTTGCGTTCTAAGATACCATCTTTTATTCTGTGAAACATTTGAAGTTTGTCTCGTGCCTTTTTTGAAAGGATCTTTGGTGTTCCGTTAATGAGGTGGAGCGTCAATCGATTGTTTAGTTGCACATCGATCGGTAAAATTGTGTTTCTTCCATACAAAAAAGAAGAAAGGAGAAATTTTTGTACATTGATTTGCACTAGTGTTGTAGGCAATCGTTATCAAAGGTAGTGCTTTGATCAAATTTAATTCATTTTCTTGACAATAATGAATTAACATTTGACAGAGAGTACGATTTACTCTTTCAGTTAAATTATTTTTTGAGGATGATATGGTGTTGAAAAGTGCTATTCTGCAGACATAAATTTGGCTAACTGTTGAACTATATCAGCGATGAAGTTTCGTCCTTGGTCACTCAAAATTGTCTTTGGGTAAACTTGTTTGCATAAAATATTTTCTATTAAGAATCTTGCCGTATTTTGGGCGGTTTTTTTAGTCAAATCCTTCGTTTCCACCCATCGAATAAAATAGTCAGTAGCGACGATTATGTAGCTCTTTCCGGCGGATTTGGACAGTGGACCCACAATGGCGATACCAAGTTTATCGAACGGGCATAAACATTGATAGGCATAAGAGGAGCGTCCAAATTGCCAGTACCTTGCTTGTTCAATTGGCAGGATGTGCATTGTTTGACATATGTAGTGATATCTTGATTCATTCTCGGCCAATAATACTTAGAGCGGATTTTCGGATAAGTTTGATACGTGCCGGTATGGCCTGCAGTAACGTCATCATGATAGAATGTCAAAATCTTTTCTAAAGTTTTTCAGGTAAAACTGAAACTAACGTGTCACCATATTCAGTTGTTACCTTGCGTTCTAAGATACTATCTTTTATTCTGTGAAACATTTGAATTTTGTTTCGTGCCTTTTTTGAAAGGTTTTCTATATTATCTAATTGGCTGATAACTGTTTGAATAATCGGATCTGCTCTTTGTTCAGATAACCGTTCTCCATTCTTCACAAATGAGGAGTGTGAAGATGTCATCTCCCTGTTCTTCTAGGTCTAAACGATTGTACTCCGTGTCAATTGTAGGATAGCGGCTAAGACAGTCTGCGTCTGCATGAACTTTGCCTGACTTGTAAGTAATATCGAAGTCAGAAGATTGTAGATTAAGGGCGTATCTCATTCATCCGGCTGGTAATTTGGCTTTGGAGCGTAAAAAACACAAGGCACAATGGTCAGTTACAACTTCAAATTTGAGGCCTTCTAAGTAAGGCCTAAATTTTTCTACAGCGTAGATGATTGCAAGGCATTCTTTATCAGAGATTGGATAATTCATTTCAGCTCCACGAAGTTGTCTGCTAGCGAAGGCAATTGGGACCATTTTTCATTAAATTTTTGAAGTAATATTACTATAACGCCAACATCTAATACATCCGTCCTCAGTTGGGTAGCCTCACCGGGTTCAAAATGTGCGAGAACTGGAGCTGTAGTTAAACATTTTTTATGCTTTTCGAAAGCTGTGATTTGGTCAATTCCCCAAATAAAAGGAACTATCTTTTTTGTTAACTGGGTAAGAGGTCTAGCAATCTTGGCAAAATCGCGAATGAACTTTCGATAGTAAGAACACAATGCAACAAATAATCTTACATCTCTAAGATTTATTGGTACAGCAAAATTTTGAACGGCTCGAATCTTTTCTGGATCTGGTTCCTGGCCAGCGGAACTGATAATGTGACCTTAGTAAAGTATTTTAGTTTTGAAATTAAAGATCTGCAAGAAATATGTTAAAATAGACATTTTGTGTTGGTCAAAGTAGGGTGTTGAAAGATGGTGTTAATTCAAGCCGTTCTTGTTTTATGCAAGGTCAAATTAAGCCGTTGTAAGATTATGTTAATTGGGTTAATGGATAGGAATTCAAAGTCAAATCAAGACATTGAAAGATGGTGTTGGATGGGGTTAATGAACCGGAAGTAGTTCCCATTTCCGGTCTATGCCACAGAAGCGTATGTTTCTATACTACTGGTGTCTAACTATTTTCAATCATTTTTGCGGGCAAAAAACCTGAAATTCGAATCACAATGTAGAGCACTAGCCTTAGGGTATAAAAATGTCTTTGAAAGATGGTGTTGTCATTGACCACGGTGGGCACGCGAGTTTTTCCCTTATTTTCGTTTCCGGTTTGTGGCTCAAAAGATTATCACTATACTACTGCCAGTCTGCAGCTCGTTGTATTATATATTTTTGGATGCTGAAACTGTGAATTGGTCTTTTAGAGAACACGTTGACTGAAAATTTATTCATTTCTTACACAGTTGGTGAGGCACCTTTATTTTTATGATGTTCAATAAAAAGTTACCTCTAACATTAACTTACCTAGCCAACGAGAACTGATATCGAAGGATTTTAACATAAGGATAAACTTTTTATCTACAAATTTCGAAGACTTTTATCAATTCCATCCTGGTTGACTTCTGAATTCGTCCGTCAAATATTGTTATAAGTTTTATTCATTTTGAAAGCTGATGAATTTCAATATCAAGAAATAAAACGAAAAATTTACATTGTAGTTGAACAATTTTTGCTCCATTCTTTTGTTACTTTTGTTACTTTTGTTACTTTGTTTTTTTTGTTTCTCATTGCTTTTTTCATTCATCAGATTATCTTTAAAATAAAAGACGAGTAGCGAAGATGGAATGACTTGAATTGAATTGAACGCAACTGAAATGATTTGGTGAAATAATGCAAAAGTTATTGTTATTTTTCTCTCATAAGAGTGAAAAGAGCGTCTCATTTTTCATCGTATTTTCATCTTCACATATTATCATGTTGTTAGTTTTGCTACTGTTGATGATGTAAATGATGATAAGAGTGAATCTCGTAATCACATAAAAACAGAAGATTGTAATAGGAAGCAAGACTATTGACTGTTTTTGATCACGAAATAATCTGGAAAATTGTTATTTTCCCCTCATTTTTTTCTCCACCTTCACTTTATTCATTCAAGTTGAGTAAAGATGAAAATGTTGATGATGATGAGGATGAATTCAGATCCCTTTGAACCTTTAATATTGTCAAACTCAGATTATCATTGAAATGAGACGCTTAATTTTTTCTATTCCTACTCGACTATTGATTCTTGATGCCCTCAACAAAACATGCCAGTGCATTAGAATCAACAGCATGATCATTGTTATCCTTATCCTTAGCCATTCTACTTCTTCTCGTCATTATTATCTTCATCATTATCATTCTTATCCTTTGCTGTGTGCTGCCTTCCCAACATAAATACCAAGTCAAGGTTGGACTGGATTGTTTTTCAAAGTAAAAAAAGACGAGTAAAGAGCAATTCTGAATGATCAGATAAAAGAGTAAAAAGTACAAAGTGGAAGTGAAAAGCAAAGTAAATATCGAGGCAGCGAACATATGGAAAGGATAAAGGTGGAAAAAATTGGATGAGGATGAGGATGATGAGGATTGTTGAGTAGACATGAAGCTAACAAGAAATAAAAGCAAAGATGAAAGATGGAATGAGTTGGATTGTTAGCTTGAGCTGTAAAAAACAACAGCATTTAACCCTTGTTGGAAGTTGTGAGATAAAATTGAAGAGCAACAGAGAGTTAAAGAAGAGTGAGTGAGAGAAATGAGAAAGTGTCCAAAACTGTGAAGCAAAGTTGACTGTTGAGGTGATTTCATGAGGATTCATGGTAATTGTTTCTGTTCAAAAAGAGATTCTTGAGTAAACTTAACCAACTCTAGGTTTTTACTCTTCAATTGATTTACTTTTTCCATCTCACTGTTATACACCAACATCATCATTGTCTTATTTTTGCTCCTCACAGAAAATAGAAAAATAATTTTTCTCTAAAATTCTTAATGGTGCTTTCTGGCTAGAAATCATTTCCAAAGCGTGCTTCTTCTGATAAGTTCATAATGGTCACAATGTAGAAGAATTTAGAATCTCATTTGAGTTGAAAAAGTATGGCACTTCAATGCAATTTTCACCTGCTACAATAAAAAACAAACTCTAACTAATACCAAATAAATAAAATAGATAAAATAGTTTACCAAAGTGCAAGATTTCAATACTCGACACATGTTTGAACATGGCAATAGATCAATTTTCATGAATAATAATGAAACATTTTGTTGATCACTAACTTATTGATACAATGTATTGATCCAATTGAATGGCTCGAAACGCAAAGTTAAAATTTTTCGAAAGCACCTTACAGAGTAAAGAGAGCCTACGAGTTGCATTGCGTCAGAAACTTAATAAAGACAAATATTCAGTTATATTTGCATAATCGAAGTAAAGAATGGAAAGTTTATGAAGACACAATTTCTCCCACATTCATGATTCATTGACCAAATTTGCAAAATTTTCCGAAGATTAAACTTCAAATTTCAACTCTAAATTTTGAAAACAGTTTCAAGGAAAGAGTGAAAATCATTGAATTACAGAAATTTTCACTCCCAATCATATTTGTATCTTCAAATTATCTAATGACCCTTACTTGGTCAGTAATTATAACTCAAAGAAAAAGAAATTCGTATCAATTGTAACTTTGTTAATTGATACACTATGCTTTGCTTCATGACACTATTATTTACTTTGCCTTCTCAAACTGCTATTGGAAACATTCGAGTGATTAATGCACTGAATGTCTAAGTTACGAAAACTCACTAATTACATGATCAAAGACAATTAATGGCAAACAAAACTCAATTTATGATTTAAGATTGAAAAGGAAAGAAAGTCAACAGAACCATGTCAACAGGCGAAACCAATGATTTATCAAGACTCACAAATTACTTGAGATGAGACGTTTGACTTTAAATAAGTGCAAGATTACATATCAGTGGTGAAAAGAGCGAAACAGAACTGGGCTAAATTGCCATTCCTGAAAGATGATTAAAGAAAGAATCTTAAAAACGAATTGAATATTCTCAAGAGGTGAAAGAAAGAAGAAAAGAGAGGGAACTTTATTTAATCTGAATAAATCGATTTCTCCTTCCCTTCCACTACCCTTTCTTTCAACTAATCAGATATGACTGGTAAAGTTTTCGATAAATTTACGATCAAAATGAAAAATGCGAAATAGATATCATAAATTTGATCGTTCAGCGGTCGTTATAATGAATTTTGTCCAAAACTTTACCAATCATACCTTGGTGACAATAATACTGAATAGATTAAGCAAACATGCTGAGCCTTTGGAGACTTGAGCAAAATAAATTGTAAATAATTATCTGACTCTCCACTTAATAATTACATTTTCTTTCGGCAATTTTTCCAGTGAAATCATGGAATGAAAAATTTGATTCAAATGCATAATTCAACTTGACAAGAATACTTGTTGAGTTTATCCAACTACGGCAACACATTGCTCTCCAATGATCAATTCAATCAGTTGTAATTCAATCACTTCATCAATGGAATGAAAATTTTCAATTTTTCATGAAAAGATTGTTTCAACATTGAAATGATAATAACTCGCAATGACTTGAGAAATGATGAAAACTGAATGTTTGTTACCTGCAACAATCCAAGCATATTGATTGATTCTTTTCTCTATTCTCTTGCAGTTTCACCAATGAAATGGAAACTTATTCAGTTTATTACATTTTCCATGGAAATTCACATTACCTGGATCATCGTCTATTGAAATAAAAGTTTTGAATATTTCAATGTTCAACCATTAATGTGAAATATTTTGACACAAAAAGACAAAACAAACGATAAAAATGTCCAGTAAAGAGATTGAATCTGTCCAACCAACTCCACAAACTGAGATGGATGCTTTACTTCTTGGTCGTACAAAGGTAAATACTAAAGTTTCATTTTTTTCATTTTCTTTACCTTCATGGTTCACAATTTCGAAGCTGTAAAATTTCTGTGGAGAAGCATTCGATTCTAACCTTGCAGTTTAATTGTATTTAACCAACACCATGAATCTCAATTTCTAAATTCATTTAGTCTTCAACTGTTTAACAATTGTTTGTTAACAATGAGCAACTCTAAATTGCACAGAAAAACATTTTAATTAGCAAATCGAGTTAATTTGGTTGATAAACTTTTATATGCTTCTCTATTCATCATTCCCATTCATCCTTTTTTCACGTCTTTATCCGACTCTTTAAATCTTTAAAGCAAGCCAATTTCAAGCTCGAAATATTTTTAATTAAATTTTAATTCTTTACTCAACCCAATTAGCAAGTCAATTTAAATTGTCAAGACAACAGAGTAGAGGCAAGATCCATCCAATTAACTAATCAAGTATTTAGTTATTCCAAAGGTGACATGATGAATGCTAAAGATTAACCTTATTCAAAAATGTTGCTCAAATTTGAATGAAACAGAAAAAAGAAATTTTCATTTTCCAATGAAAATCTTTTTGCGCTTCAATTTTTTTGCAAATTTTGTTTACTCATGCTTATTCAGTTGCATCATACAAACTCTGACTACAACCATGAGCGCTCTCTATTGAGATTTGATGAATCGAGTCTGAAGTTTTTATCAGTAGTTTCAATAGTAAATACAAGATGTCACTAGATTTTTTGAGTAAATCATGAATTGAATCAATGAACAGTTCATCTCAGCTCATGCGAATTCGTCAGATGAAAATCTCATTTTTTGTAGACTATCTTATTCAAGATCACAATGTCAAAATATTTGATCCAAAAACATTGCGACGTTTTCTCCAAATGCCAACCAATTTTGCATTCATTTTGAGACGAACCAACAAGTCAAATTATTGATCGATAAAGAGCGCAAAAAGTATTGATTAATGAAGTGCAAATCATGATATTTGGATTATCAATTATTCCAAGTTTATTTTAAAACAAGTTGCAACTTTCAGTGTTCCCTCTTCTGTTGAACAAATGGATTTCACAAAAAGTTGTCCAACTCAACGTTCAATATTGGAATTTATTCAATTTAATTTTTCTTGTTAACTCTTGAAGTCTACGAAAATTGACTTTTAAACTTTTGTTTAATGAAACAATCTTACCTTTAAACTTCAGCGAACTGGATACTTTTGGGTCAACTCCGTCTCTCAAATCATACTATGCAATCACCGATGAGGTATGAAAAGAATTCATTTGAAGATTTTCTCTATTGCGGTGTTTTAGAACAACTTTCTGCCAAAAACACAACTCTCATTGATCGTTGCATCAAAACTGAACGTTTCACAGAGCTAATCATCTTTGCTCATGATCACGTTTGACAGGATGAAAAAGATCAAATTGAATCTTTTCATTTCAATATTGTTGAAATATCATTAAAAAGTGTAAATTTGCTTTTCGTTCTTTACCCACAAAAAAACTCATCAATTTAAATTGAACCAATTTTACTTATATTAATATTGCAATGACAATGTGACACAATGGTAGGCAACATTTATCACAATTTGTGTAATGCAAATAACGCTAAATGATATTGTTGATCAACTATAATGGAAAAGAAGAAGAAGAAACTTTTCTTATTACTTTTTTAGATTCTTTCATATTCTTTATCACATTCTTCATCTAGTTAATATCATCACTTTTCATCTCGATTCTTTACTTCAACAATGGCGAAAAAGTACAAAAAGTTATTAAAAGGCTCGAAAAAATACGAAACAATATTGGCACATTTCTTATATCCATCTGATGTCTATCATTAGCAACAATAATATTTGATGAAACTTTTGCCTTTTCATTTTGATGAAATATTTTCTATCAAATCTCATTAGAATACATTTTCGACCAATTTACTTTTTTATTAATGAAACGAATCCAGAACAAGAAAAGTTAATCTTTCTCATGTCTCCCAACCTTGCGTGCCATTTGTTCATTAAATTTAATTACAAGAGAATCAGATTTACTAACAAATTAACGACCGATTCAACAAACTATCCAACAGTTCTGAAAATGAAACAGAGTTGCCAAGGATTTCATATCAGTTGACGAGTATCATGCAATGGTGAAAAAAGAATAATGAAATTCTAGACTTTTCAGACTTTTCTAGACTTAAATGTTTCCAATATCGCGTATTACCAAGATGATAGCAAGTCGATTAAACTCATCATTGTAAATGCAAATTAAAAATAGAATTTGAATTTTCTATTTATCAAAATTTAATAAGTTTCTAAATCAATTTGAAAAAACTTTTTTTTCTGTAAATTATTCAACTCAAATTGTCTTATTTTCCGTTCATTTGCATTGATTTGAATGCACAGACTTTTCATCCATTTCATCTTTCGAGTTGTGAAATGTTTAGTTGCAAAGATAATTTTAAGAAACTCGAAGTCTGTTTGAAGAGAATTTTGCGATTTCGAACTTTGGAAATTAAATTTTGGTTTGATTTCGAATGTTTCATGTTTAGTTTTGCTCACGCACTTGTGTATCAAGCTGATTGATTTTCAGGGAAACATTTGGTGTCTCATTTTCAGTCTAAAAATAAAAAATTATTCTACTGGAAAGAACTTTATTTTCTGCGAATACTTTTTAATTTCTTTTGATTCTTTTGTATCAAGACTTAGCTTCATTATAGTCTTTTGTATTTTCTGATACATTATTTTACTTTTACTCTTCTCATTAAAATCTATTTCATTTCATGAAAAGATTGAGTAAATAATTTTCTTTACTGCTTATCATGTTTCGAATTTTCAAAGAGTAAAAGTAAAATTTATTTTCAAGATGAAGCTGAAAGTGAAAGTGAACAAAAACAGAATAGACTCAACTCGACAAATGAAATCAACTGGAAGAAAACATTTCCACAGACAATTGCAATTCCTTTTCAAGTAAACGTTTTTTCATCTTGCAATGTCTGAATAATGAACTTCGATTAAACTTTCATCAAAAGAAAACACCTCATAATCTGAAGAAATTCAACTTTTCAAATTCACAATTTAATCAACGTTCCAATGAACTATTTTTACACAAAATTTCAATCGTTTCTTTTCAATGGATAGGATGATACTCTTCAACTTTCTTTACTCTTTTGTTGCGTTCCATCATCTAAATCAAATTTGAAATTTAATCAGCTTTTGATTTCATCGAAAAGACCAATAAAACGAGGGAAAAGAAGATTATATGTTGTCTGAGCTTGAAGATGTTACTTTTGTGTGACACAATTGCAATTCGTTTGTTTCTTCATCGATAACCTCGAGCTAAACAGAAATGTGCAAAATAAACAGAACCAGTTCTAATCAATTAGTTCGTATGTTCTAAGTATCCATGGATCACAAAGATTTAGGATCAGAACTTTTAATACAATTATCACTTAATTAACTTTTTTTTTCTTTCAACGCGATCCTTAGCAAGCTTTCGAGTAATCGTTTATTTCAATACTAAATATTCAGCAGGAAAGAGGCTAAGAGTAATACTGTACCACAGATTAGTTATAATTAAACATTTTTTCTATGAATTGTGAGCAATTACTATCAAACAATCTTATGAAGTATTAGGTTGTCCGGCTCAAAATGTAGGAAGTTCCTTTTTCAATTTTACTTTTTTATTTATTGATTGATTCTTTTGAAATTTGGTACATTAAATATAATCACCATCGGCATTAATTACCCGTAACCATCTTTCAGGTAGCTTCGAAATTCCGCACGCCCATTCAGGTCCTCGATAACTTCTTCAAGTTTTGTCTCAAATTCCTCCCAGTCAGCGTGATTTACACCTCTTAGAACACGTTTCAAGGTCCGAAACAATTTAAGTCCAAAGGATCAATATCCGGCGAGTAAGGCGCGTCCAAATTGAGAATCAGTGTTCCTCCAGAAAATTTCTAACAACGAGTGCCTTATGAGGCCTTGCATTGTCGTGTGAGGGCCATCTATGGCAGGGCTCTAAATCACCAAGAGTAAGTAAGGTCAATGCCTATGATAATAAATGCGGAACTATTTTTAAACATTATGAAACACTAATTTGAGTTCATGTTGCAGTTTAATTGTTTGCGATTAGTTTATGTATGTAAAACATAAAGTTTTCATGCTTTGATGATTAAATCTTGTAGTGCTTGTTGCAAACAAAACATTGTCAATGATTCAAAAACATGCCTTTCGCAATTATTTACCTGCGCTGGTTTTTTTGCTGTTCAAAATAGTTCCGAAGGAAGTTTTTCACCTTTAAGAGTGTTTCGATAAATATTTGACAAGCGTTTAAGCCGCGATAAAATTTTTGAAATAATATTTCATCATTCCAGTCAATCGCAACTAATCCAAACGAACATGCTTCGTGTTTGTGATATTCAAACACGTTGTTAGTTGAAGCTTTATTAGTTAAAACTAAAAGCAATTTAAATACGAAGGCCAATGTAAGTGAATAGGTACAGATAAGAAAAAGCTACCTTAAAATGAACGTTTGAAAGAATTTCAATCTGGTGGAGATGCCGAGTAGTGATAGTTAGTACGCTCTACTTTACTGTTGATTACTCAATTTTGTCTTAGTTCAAGTTCAAGTCACTCGTTAGGTCACATCGTTATCGATATGACCTACCTTTTGTTGGTGTTGATGATGGTGCTGATGTTGATTGTGGTGGTTATACAGCTGAAATGAGAAAGAAAAATTTATATGCGATAATTAATTAAAAAATACAAATATTTCGTTGGTGCTGGTAATAGAAACACATCACTAGAAACTGTATAAAACAAAATAAAACTGAAAAACCATAAAAACAATATCAAACTGAAGAAAAAACTTTTTTGTTGGTGCGGTTGATGATGATGTTGCTGTTGCCGTTGCAAAGTGAGGACTGAATGAAAGTAGATAATGATTCAGAATTAGAGAGAGCACCCCTTTTATATGATGCCGATTACAATTGTCCATTGTATGCTTCGCTGAGAAAAGTCGAAACATTTGTTCAACGATGAGTATCAAAATAATTATTTAATATTGAACAAAGTATTACTAGTATCATTATTCACTTCGTTGATTGCATTAAGTAAAATTGTTAAATTTGTGCAACAATCTATTAGATACATACATAAACTAATTGCAAACAATTAACCTTTAACTTGAACTCAAATAATTGCTTCATAATGTTTAAAAATAGTTCCGCATCAATTATCATAGGCATTTACCTTAATCATCAACTTTTGGTCAAACTTATTGATAAATTATCGATTAAAAGTGAGTTATCTTGTGTATGTACACTACTAATTTGACGGCTGAATCATGGGTGTTTTGATTGACTTTATTTACGTTAATCCGCAGCAATCATTAGTAGATCACTCCAACAGGCCCATTTTGTTGCAACAGTTTTAAAGGTGGATATTGGTCACTATCCATTGAATCAGATTATGAATTTCAAGTAACAGTTTGTTCTTACTTATGGCGAAAATTGTCCAGGAATCGATTCATTTTGCTGATGCTTGATCAGCTTCTTCTTCATTTCTTCATCTTCCCATGCCTTATTTTTCCTTTACTCTCATTATAAGTATCTTTTGTTAGCCATTGATATTATTAATCTGAGACTATTATGATTAACGTTGTTATTGAAAGTTTATCATGATCATACTTGATTCTACTTTACTGATCAATTCCAACTTACTAAATATCTTTTATCCTTGATTGAAGTTGAACAAAGATAGGAAATAAAAGCAGAAAACTCGACAAGAACCGTATTTATAACTTGCAATAACTTCCTTTTCATCTTCATTATTTTCTTTCTGATTGTTGATAATTTACTGGATGGGATAAAAGGAGTTACAGAGAAGCAAGGAAAATCTAAAAAAGGGTTTTAATTGTGCTTGAACTGACAATTACAGATCATGTTCTAAAAAAGTTGCATTCTATCAATGAGAGTTTCATTGTTTTTCAGTGTAAATGTTCTGAAAAGAAATTTTGTGAAAATTCATTTTTCCCCATCTTTTCATTTTCCAAATAGAATTGATTTCGTGTTTCCATCAGATTTGATGAAAAGTTCAATTGTATCAGCATCTTTTTTCATCACATTACACTTGCAAATATTCGCATGAGAATTGAATCTGAAATTTTAGTAATGAAAAAGGACTTTTTGATTTAGAAAATGTAAAATGGAAAAAAATGACGAATCAAAAGATTCGCGAGTCTCAAAAATAAACGAATATTTGATAAGCTGTTTTACTAACAAGGATTGTGTCATGGATCGATTTCAGTTGAGGATAGAAAAGTTTCTGATTTTATGGCGTTCTAGACCTTGAATGGAAAGTTTCCAGCATCATCAATGTCTACCATAATCCAAGCATGCAATGAGTCTGCTTTATTGAAATAAAAGTCACTTGAAAGCAGCTCAAGCACTTTATAATGATCTTATACTCTTGACCATTCAATTGAATAGTAATCTTGAAAGTTTCTGAATTTTTCATTTAAATTGGCTAAAGAGTAAGGTATTATAAAATATTGGATAACAATTTGGACTTGAAATTTCTTTCTCCTTCCAAGCTCAATACATCCAAGTACATTAACAGAGTATAGTCAATTCGTAACTTGAACTCCAGGGAGTGTAAAGGGAAAACTTATTAACTTATAAAAGTCTGCTTTTCATTCTTCAAGCTTATGCATTTCTTTTCAAATCCAAAGCAACTTCAAACATGATCATTACATTGAAAATCAAATAAATTAATCCATGTCAGCTTTACGATCGAATTGGTGAAAATCGAAGTTTCAACTCATTGAATACAAAGCATTTTCTATCAGAAACGAGCGGTAATCATGTGAAATTTTCGATGCGGAGAATATCTATAATTTATATGAATAAATTTTCTATTCCTTGGATATCTGTTTGAATTCTGAGTTTAATCAGTAAGTTTTCCTGAAGATAGACATAATCATGTTATCTATTGATTGTAAAGAAAATTTCTGGCTGCTCTTATAATCATGCGTAAATTTAATAACCACAAATTATGATTGAAATGTCAAAAGAGATAAAACCATGTGAAATGAGAAGTTTCATTTCATAGGCAATTAGAGAGCAACTTGTCAAAATTTGTGAAATTCTGACAAATATGAAAGAACTAAATGTGGAAATGAAAGAATCGAAAATTGAGCTTTTTCTGAAGACGAGAAGAAAAGATTAACAGAATTTTCTATGCTGTCAAACGGGTGCAAGGGGGAGTTGTTGGAGGATATGCATGATGAGTCGAAAAAATAATGAAAAGTTGATGGTAAATTAATAACAACAGAGAATGATTTGATGAAATGAAAATGATTCCTTTTTCTAATTCAGCTTAACTTTTCTATTCAAGCTCAAAGTTGACTGAATAATGTCTGATTAACTTTTCATTGTTGGTATTTGTCAACAAGACCATCAGCAGGGACGAAAAAAATTCTGTTGATGAAGTAACGTTTACATGGTTTGAAATGTTTATCCTCGTCTTGCTAATGAAATGTCAATTTTGTTTTCATTCTGTTCAATTTCAACAATACAATAAACATGTTACAAGATGAAACAACAGGGAAATGAAAGGAAAAGGCTTAAAGGACATTACAATTATAATGCAAGACAATGCGATTAAAAGTCAAACAATGAGGTACAATTGTGAATGTTACAATGTTTTAATGTCATCGCATGAAAGCATTAACCTTGAATGACATGTATTGGATTGGATTGGGGTAAGGAGGTGATTGATTATTACAAAGCATGGTGGTGATAGTTTTCCCAATATGAGCGCTATACCTTCCAATGAAGTCTGTAACTCAATGAAAGTCAATTAATTCAAACAATTCAAATTGAGATGCAGCGTTTTTTTCATTTTACGCCTGTTTGCATGCATAACTTTCGAACAGTGCATGCTACAGACCTCAGACTTGAACCATGTGCTTCCGCAAATTGAAAAACCATAAGTTCGAAAGCTCAAGGTTATTCAAGGTCATTTATTTATTTGACCTTTGAAGGTGATTTTCTGAAAGAGAAAATTTTTTCAAATGTATTGGTGTTTTTCTGGAATTCATTACTCTTGCCGTCAGCAAGATTATCGCATAAGCAATTGTTGGTCTTAATGATGATGAACTTTTGAAGACTATCCATATATTTGAAACCCTTGTTTCTCAATCGTAATTGCAATTGCTTGCGGATTGCATTCGGAGCTTTTTTTAGTTTCTTAAATAGAAACCTGCTTCATTTGTTCTAGCATTTTTTCAAATTCTTTTTCATCAAAAGAATCCAAAGAGAAACTCTGAAAACGGGCAGAAGCATCCTGAAAAAGATTGAAAAAGAAAAAAGTTGAGAATGCGGAAAAAGTCAATACCAAAAATGAACTTACATTTATTTGAGAGTTTTCACCCTCTTCCGTTGAATTTTCTTTTGAGGAAACGTCTAGCATGTCGACATCATTGTTGACTCCAAGCATTTCAATGTTATTAACATTGATTATCACTTTGGGATGATCCCATGAATCAGAAAAATCCCAGTCGTTGTTATCCATTTTAGAATACACAGTTTTATCGGAAAACATTTTAAAGTTTTCGTGGTGGTGGTCAGTGGAATCAGCCAGAGCAATCATCGGTACGCTCTTGAGCAAAACTGTTTACTTGAAAAAGGAGGTTTCATTGATTTCAAAAGCCATGAATGATACATGCGAGTTTACAGTGGTGATGAGATGCGAGGTGAAGAAGTTGATCCATCAGTTGAAGCATCTGGCGATTCCTGAAAAAATTACTCAACTAAAAGGAACGTTGACAATGTGGAACCACGATGAAAACTATGTTATCTAATGCAGTTTTGAATTCTGAATCTCATCGTCATATCAAAATTTAATCATTGAATCCAGGATTAAATCCTAAATTACATGGTACTGGAGCAACTGAACAAATAATCAACGTTTGAATCTTTGTTCTCAACAAATAAAGTACTTTATTGGTATTCTGCGATGTTATCAACAAATCTTGATAGCAACATGAGATTAAGAATTTAAAATTACATTAGATAAAATTGGTTTCATCCTGGTTCTGATTATTCATAAAATGGTCAGTTGCATACCTTTTTATACTGGGTGTATAAATGATATTTATCAGCTTTCAAAAGCCAATTTCTCAGCAATGGCTCTAGACAGAAATTTTACCTTGAGATCACCCGACAGAAAAATGACAAAGTTTGTTATGGCGCCACCTTGGTTTCAGTTTCAAGTAGCTATCATGAAACGGTTCGTTACCAAAGGCGGAAAAGTGGCAGATATTGCTACACGAATTTCAGACCAATTTTTGTGCGGCCATTTTAAATTTTGACAATTTCCCTTCTGCTCATGTATCACATCATGATTTTGCACAATGTTTTCATGCTCAAGTCTGAGCTCAAAGTTGGATATTTCTTCCATTGAAAACCAATGGTAAAAATAAAAAAAATCAAATTCGAACTGATATGCATTTCTCTTAAATCCGAGTTAAAGAGGAAACTTTTTTGAGTCTTTCAACTTCTTCCAATAAGTTTTTTGTCATCATACTCATAAGTTATGCACTAAAAAACTTAACGTCGGAAACTAATTTTTCTAGCATTTAAACTGTTTTTCCTTGGAACTGAAGCATAAGTACAAATTATTGATGCCGATATTGGAAGTTGGAATGAAAATGAATTGAAATCATATTTCAAATTAACCTAACCTAACGCATTTCATATTCATGCTCAGTAGATAAGATTAATCAAAAAGTATTTCACAGAAAAAAATATTTTGAAAAAATCCATCCAATTTCGCCTTCCTCCTTTTTATGGATACTGAGTGAAAAGATAACCATTTCCTAATTTAAGTCACACGAAATGCTGAATTTTTTGTAACTTTAAAAACTCATTCAAAAAATTTCTTGCAGTTTCTGACGTCGAGAAGAAAATACAAGCAATATGCTCTGTACCGCTCAGCATAAAATTGAAATATTAAAAGCCTCTGTGCAGTAAGTTTTTCCACTGTATTCAAAGCTCAATTCATGACAATGATTCTGAAGCAGGAAAACTAAATTACAGCAACGTGATGTGAACAGACCTTTTCAACTTTCATACAATAAATTGATAACAACTTGTCAAGTTATTTATCGAATGAAATGGTGTCGAAAAATCGCACTCAGATATCAATTTCAAGTCACCGAAAAATTGTTCAATTTATTAATCTTGATTATAAAATGTAGTCTCTCAATCATCAAATCGTCATTAGTTTGATGCTCGTTTTTCGGCATTAAGCGTTGAAGCTCTCTAATGTTTAATCAGTAGCATTTGAAGAGAAGAAACAATTTTCGATAAATTTAGACTCATTTATTCGATAAATGAACAATTACAATATTCTTTTGAAATGGAAAAGATGACAATACTTGAATGTCGAAACGTGCTTTTATCACTACCCATGAAATTTGGTTAATTCAAGTCTTTCCTCAGCTGCTCGAGGCATTCCCCTCAATGTAACATTATCTAAACGAGCAAATTGAACTCTACAATTCTTTGTTGGTTCATCAAGTTGAACAGTATCCAAGCATTTCAGGGCCAAAATAAATTAACTGATTGTGTTCAAGTTTAGACATTCAAACACTAGAAACTTTAATTATTTACTCTGTCTGAAAAGATTGAATAAAAGTGAATGAGTTGCAATTTGTAATGATTTAGTCGCCTTTTTCTTTGCCTTTTACCAAAGTTTCAATTTTCCTTCATCTTTTTTTTTCTGTCCCTTTTATTCTGTAACCAGAATCATTTTGTTGACTCAATTTTTTTCTTCATTACTTTGGCACAAAATTATCTTTTCCTTCTCAACTTCTTCTGGTCAGTATTCAGTCTGCTCGTTTCCTTGCTCCTGCTTGCATCTTGCTGGACCCAAAATATCATCATTAACTACTAACAGTTATTTTTTGTGTATATAAATAAAGTTAACAATTGTTTGGTTCAACATTTTATTTATGTTTTGTGAACCAGAAAAATGTTCCCATTTTCCGTGAACTCTCAAGAAATTAAGTCCAGAACAACAGAAAAAAGCAGCCAAAGATTACAATGAATTTATGAATCTATTTGACAGGTCCAAGTAAAACTCATGAGCCATCGCTATACAGGCAATAAGTGTAAGAATAGAGTAAATGATGAAAAAGTATATTGCAATGATTACCAAGTTGTCACTTAATCAGTTGAAAATAGAGTCAAAAAGGTGATGACTTAGTTTGCTGTTGTGCTCACCTTGATAAACTTTGCTCAATTAATCGTTAGACCTTGATGGTGCAATTGTCGTCAATCATCAACTCATGGGCAAGTACCATTCTGTGTAAACAAAAACAAGAAAAAACCTTTTTTCACTTTAATCTCTTTTTGATTGAACTAAAATGTTGAACCTTGAGGCAACTTTTCATCATCACCTTTCAACTAACTAGTGCAAAGTAAGCCCTTCAAGACTTGCATAAATGATGCAAATAAAGCGTAATTTGTAGCCAATTTAAAAATAAAAAATTGAAATAAAAAAAAGAGATTTTATTCCAAAAAAGCGGCAATAAAAAGAAAGCAACGAAAAAAAGGTTAAACTTTTTTTCACTCTCATTTACGTTCAATGTCACTTGTATAACCAGTTTTGTCCACCCTCACAAGGGTCCATGCCGTGTCCAAGGGTCACTAGCTTGAATTAAGCTTGAGGTGCTACTGTTCAGCAAGACCAAGAATAGACTCCCAATAACCGGCCCAATTGGACAGTTTAACCTCTCACTGAGCTCACCTGTTCCTCGCCTAAACTACCGTACAAACTTATTTAAGGTTAATCAAGTAGAAATGATATTCAGCAAATTAATAGTTAATCAGTAAAAATGACGAGTCAACCTTTTTTGAGCAAAAGTTTAATGGACCAAAAATTGTTTAATTTCAACTCAAAAACAGTCTTATTTCAACATGAAACTTGAAAAAAAAGGTTAACCTTGATTTTGAATCTCTTTTTGCTCTACAAAAGGTTGACTTGCAAGCTTCTTAACCCGATGTTTCCTGTTAAAGTTTAGTCAATTGTTTTTACTCATAAAGTTGATGGTTCAATCCAAAGCAGTTGCACCCAATATTCAAATCGTTACAATTTGATGAGTAATTGTATGCCCACTCTTGAGGGCGAAAACATTTGACAACATTGATAATCTATTGATTTTCTTGTTGAACCTTTAGGCCAACTTTGATCCGGTAAATACCATTTGAACCATTGAAATGTTCAAAAATAAGTAAACCCAAAATTTCCATCAAGATCGACTTTTCCAAATGATAAATAGCAACAATTGTTACAAGTTGATTTCATTATTTACCTTTGAACAGGGCATGGAATAAAAGTAAACAAAATAATATTAATAATTGGAAAAACTCGATTCTTTTCATTTGTCTATCTCAACCTTGAGGCCATTCACATGATGAAATGAAGGGGAAAATGTTTTAAACTTTAATCAACGAACAATAACATTTCCATTCCATAACTAATAATAACAATGATTGAATTTCATCTTCTTTTTGATCTAAAAATAAGAAAAAAAAATTGCTTCCTTTTTTACCTCATTTTGTGTTAATCGGTTGCAACTCAAAATTGAATGTTAATCTCTTGAACTTGATCGAAAAACTTTTTTGCTTGAAACTTTTGAAAAACTTGAAACGCTTCCAATGAGCAATTCATTTTAATTGTTGCTACATCCACTGTAATGACCAATTAGCAATGCAGAACCAGGAATTTAGTTTACACCAAATTTAATCAACTTTCAGTTCCTTTTCTTGTTGAGCAACAGTTAGCAATACTGTTCAGTAGCGGTTATATTAATGGACTGAACTCTGCAAGAGGCTGGTTTCAACACGATTCCGTTTATTGTTCCAGGCAACATTCATCATGATCTCTGTGTAACGACAGTAAAGTTCAGATTGGTTCTTTGTTATTCTCATGAAGAAAAATTTATCAAAATTCTTTTGCCTTTCAAGGTGAAAATGAGTTGAACAGATTTGCTAAATAGATGAACATTTTGACATGGTTACCTTTAAATTTGCACTTTTCCCTTTGCTCAACCTTTTCTGATATCTATTTTCATGATGAACAGAAATGCATGGCACAGCATTGTTATCATCATCTCTCATCAACCCTTATAATTAACTTTACTGATTAATTGGTGATGAGGAGAAGACATGGATTTGATGCGGATTTTCGATGAGATCCAACAAGGGTGATCAACAACACCTTTGATGATTATCTGAATTGGGTCAAAGGAATTATTTACAAATGATGAAATTGGTTAGCTTTAAATGATGAAAAACAAAAGATTTCTTTTGAGGTAAGAACTTTGCAGTTCAATAGAGAATAAAAGCAAAAAAAGAAAAGTAAAATTTTTTTGTAAATTTTACCTTCTCTTCATCATTCCCATGCTAATTTCATGCTAATGTGTAGGTGGATGTGCATTGGGTGTGGAGTTGAACCTCTACTTGCAAGTCAACTACAAACGATCTTCATGATAATGGGCTCATCTAAATATGCTGTTGAACAATTATACTGAATTGAATGATTTATCAATTTAAATGTTGGAATAAATAAGAAAAATTGAGGACAAAAAAAGAGACCAAAGAAAATGAAGCTTGCAAGGTAAAAGTCATGAATTGGGAAAAAATTTAATAACAATGAATATTGAAGCAAAAGAGAAACAATGAAATGCTAAAAAGGGTTGAAATGAACAGCTTTGCCTTTAAACTATTTTCTGCCAACTTGAATCTTCACCTAATATCTTGTTGAGTGTAAAAGCTCAACTCCAATTTCACCCTTGAATATTCATTCAAGCCCAGTCGAGTAAATAAAAGCAGCAAATTGTCTTCGAAGTTGAGTAAATCAGTTAAATAAAAATAGCTAACGAACCTAAGGTCAGCTCAACTTTTTTTTTCAATTTTCCCCTTTGAATAATCAGATGAACAAGCTCAACAAGTCCAAAAGTAAGTTCAAGATGTAATCATCAATTGAAGCGAATTGTTTAAAAGGTGTAAACGGACGCAACGAGTTGACGATGAGAATAGAAGCAAATTAATTGCATTGAATTTAATGGCAACAGTTGAGTTATCATTATAAAATGAGAAGGAAACGAATTGACTAACATTAATATCATTAAACATTTGAATAAGAGGCACTTCTAATTTGTGCTATTAAATAATAAACTTGCATCTCTAAGTATCGAGTTGAATGAAAAGCTGAAGATGAAAAATGTAGTTACTTAATGAGACAACATGAAATTTAAAAACTCAACAGCGTGATTAAGGTTGTTCAAAAGCCATAGAGAAACTTGTTATTACTGTACAAATTAGGCTATTATGGGCAGACAATTTGAACAAGCATGAGGTTCCAATGGAAGGGAATTTGATTTATTAATATATGATCAACTTGAACCATTGAAACAATGTATTTATCAAAGAATCAAAAATCTAATGGCAATTGATTGACGACAAAAAAAAGTTTACCTAAACTATGCCAAGCCTAAAGTTGCCTCTCATTTGGTTTGGTTAATAATGAACTTCAGAGTAGAGCCATTATTACCTGGTTTGTGGCTTTATTAACCGGTCTTTAAGTACCAATGTAATGCAAAATGTATTGTCAAGGGAAGCCAAGAGGAAGCAAAACATAACTCATTGAATAACCTGAATATGTTTCCTAATTGCTCTTATTAGGCAAAATGTCTAATTATCTTGTCTACTCTTTGCTCTGCCATTTATTAGGGCAACACTTTGAACCTCTTTAAATGTTTCAATCGTTAGGAAATGTTTACCTGAGAAGGAAGTCACTGAAATTGGTAAATGATGTTGACAAGGATTTTGGACAAGATTAAGATGTTTGCTGCCGCTGTTGGCCGCTAATCGCCGCTCACTTTTTCTTTTTATCATCATTTCCATCATGCATTTCCAATTAATGTGGTTAATAATTTTCTCGTTTACCTATTACTTTGCATCTTGCACTATTTTATCATCACCATCAGCCTAATTACGGCATCTCATTTTCTTTTATTGATTTCTACCCGATCTATTGATCTCCTCGAGCTTCATTTAGATTTATTTTTCTCTCTCAACTTTTTTTGTTCCTTTGATTGTTTCAGGTTTGTTTTATGTGCTGCAGTTTCAATGCAAAACCAAACCCAATTCATCCTAATACTTCATCATTTAAATAATTGCCATTTTAATCATTTTTACCCTTCAATTTTCACGTTCCGTTTTCCTATTTTTTGTTCATTACAATCTTGAATCGTCTAAATTGGTCGATACAATTTTTGAAAATTTTTTGCTTCTCCAATTGACAAGAATCTTTTTGCTGTGCCAAAAAGTGCTTCAGGCCTTTTCATTTTGCTTGCGTTTTCAGTTCATTTTGCTGATTTCAAGCTGATTCATGCAAGTTTCTTAAAAAAATCCTTTTCCAATCATTCTATTGTCTTATCGAAATCGGATTCAGATTTATTTCCATTCTCTATTCTGCAACCTCAAAGGTTAAACATTTAATTTGAAAACAACAGAACAGCAAACTTTGAATCAGTTTGATTTTCATCAGTTTACAACTTTATTGCTTCCAATTATTATTTCAATTTACATTAGATCTTTGATTATCCTTTAGGGATGAATTTATTCATCTTGTGATGATTCTTCTTCCAAGTTCAAATTCGTTCTCCTTTTATTTTTATCATTTCAAGTTTCTTTTTCTTCTTAAACTCATTCTTATTCTCTTGACTCAATCAAAACTGATTAACCTTGATTTATGATGGAACAATTTGTTTTGGAATTAATGAATTAAAGGAGCAAAATTTTCAATTTCATGCTCATGTAATTGTATTATTCCATTAGTTTCTCAGTGTTATTAATTAATCCTGTTTTCTTTTTCAATCAGTAATTAATGCAAATAAACTTTTCCCAAAAAATCCCAATTCAAATGATATCTGAAAAGTTTAAACTAATATAAAAATTTCGCAAAAGATTAAACAAAATTAGGCGAAAAAGGGGTTTATTTGCATTTGAATATTCAGAGTTTTGTGGGCTTTCATTATCAGATGAACATTCTGCTAATATTCATATTCATCTATTTTGCTTTCATTCATTTACTTCAATAATTACTTTTCAAGTTAGTAATATGTTTCACATGGTTGAACAGAGTCTAGTTGTTGAATGCTCAATTTGCTCAATTTCATCATGTACTATGAAATGATGGAAATCCAAATTTATCGCGACTCAAAGAGAAAATGTGAAAATAGAGAAAACAATTCAGGCCAAAAATCTGAATAGTTTCATTGAAATAATTTCAACAAACCCTTATCATGGCTGTTGCCAGTCCCAATTCTGTTGCCCTACAAATCTGATTGATTTTCATTAATCAGACTCAGGTTTACATGAGAGTGGAGAAAAAAAAGAGTGAAAGGTATTTTAACGGAAATCTAACTTAGAAGACTGCTAACTTGCTTTCACTACAAGTTTTTAATTCGTATCTAGGATCACCACAACTGCCATGACCAACACGTTCTTTCGGTATACTTTACTGGATATCTCTTTAGAGATGAATACAATTGAAACACATGAAGTTAAGGGAATAACTTTATTGAAATTTAAGGAATAAGTTGACTTGAATAAGAATATCACTGAGTGATGAAAGTATTACTATTATAAGTAAGATGAATAGAATTGTTGAAATTGTAAGAAATGAGAGCTTAGAAAAGGACGTAAGATTGACAACAATTTTAAGTAAAACTGAGGCTAAATAAAATTGAAGTAAAGATTTGAATGAAAAGTGTTTGATTTTATATCAAATCTTAAACAAAAGAACTGTTTTTGGAGGGAACAAAAAGAGAGTAAATTAACTTTCCTGTCTATCTTTGTCGAATCTTGGTAACAGTGTCAGATAAGAATGACTTAGATGGTTGAAGTCACTTATCTTGTACTGCTAAGGCTATGGCGCCTAAAAGTTAGTGCTATGACATATCTCTTTAGAGATAAGAAAGCGTTGTTAAAGCTGTAAGGGATTAAACAAGATAGTATGAAGAAGAGTTGAAAGTTAACCAAAAAAAAAGAAAGTGATTTTAGAGTCTCTTTCTTTTGTACACTTAATTTTGAAGCTTAATTTTCTGGTAAAATTATCTGAGTTTCAATGTTCAGATTTACAATTAAGGGATAAATGAAAGAAAATAAATTTGAATAATAAAATAAGATAAATAAGGAAAATTGAATATCGCTGAAGCGATGATTATATGAATATAATACTAATTTTAAACAATGAGACAAATATGAAATTAAAATGAATCTGAGGCAAAGGCGAGCCATTGAATGATTTCATCAGTTTTCATTTTTCTACCCTTCACTTCCCTATTTTTGAGACCTTGATTACTGTATGAAATTAGGTTTATGGGTCGCGTGAAGAGGAAGAATCATTTGAAGAGGATATTTGTCGAGTTGGATAAAACAGATGATTCCGGACTTGGGATGGATGAATGGGTCGCTCAATAATAGTATCAGAGGTTGATCCAGAGGAGCCTGTAGAGGTATAAGAAGCGGAGGACTGTTGAGAGAAGTGTGATGAATCTGATTGATATTGGTAATGTCTTGGATGTAAGAATGGTATAACTGGAGGTCTGTATTGATTAACATTCCTTGGTGGAAGTTGTCTTAGTGGTGGATCAGAAGAGGCTGACTGTGATGAAGTGTTTGAAGAGGATGGAGAAGTTTCAGAGCGAGAAGATTCAATGAACTCATCAGTATGATCATTGAATGATTCGGAGGAAGTTTGAGTAGTGACAGATGCGGAATCACTAAGTGATGTAGTGGAAGTTGTGACAGATCGTGTGGCTTGGGAAAGATTTGAATAAATAGATTCGGTAGAAGATCCAAGTTGATCTAAATCAATTCTTGGTGGAGGAAATGTTGAAGTGCGTGAGGCAGTTGAATTTGTAGGGGATTGAGCTTGAGGAGGTAATTTCCTTTGAGGTTGAGCTTGATTACTTTGAACCATAGAAGCGGATGAAATTGGACGAGAAGTAGATTCAGGATGAACCTTGGGTGCAGCTAATTGTAATGAATGAAGATCTTCGTCTTCAGTGAGATCGATGCATGGACACGGAACTTCTTCTCGAGGAGTTGTGTCAGGAGCAGGAGGAATATATTCCGGAGGCTCAATGTGGATCTCTTCAATAGAGGATTCAGAAGTAGTTGAGGCAGTGCAAATTGAAACATTACTACTAGGAACATTTAACTTTCGATAGTTTGAGGAAAGTTTTAAAGTGGGTCGAATACATTTGTTGCTAAATTCAGGATCTTCGTTTTTACGAACTCCGTAAGCCCAGTTATCTGGCCATTGGGCTTCATTGTTATCTACTCTTTGTGAGTATTCTTTAAGTAATCGAGATACATTTTTATTACCGCAAGTGTATTGAATATTACCGTGGTAGATACCATTATATCGTTTAGCCATACTTTCAATTTCTTGCCAGAAGGCTAAGTATAAATTCATACTGGTAATGGCTTCAATAGCAGGGGAGTGTGGTTCAGCTTTTAACACAAAGTTAGGGAATAGAAGAAAGGAAATGAGAGAAAGAGAAGCGGGTGAGTTTTTGTAAGGTGAAAAGAATTGAGTTATTTCTCTCAATTTAGTTCTGATTGCCAAAATTTCAAAATCATCGAGCTCTAAGGAGCGTAACATATTAACTAGACCGGATCCAATAATTATATCAGCAGCAAGGAGAAAAGTTAAAACTTGATCTTTAACAGATTGGAATGACTTTGCATTCTTGATGTCTCGTTGAGTGAGACCATGGAATTGAGTGTCCATTTGAGTAACATCATCATAATGAACTAAGCTTTCATATACAATATTACGGTAACCATCAATTATAACAATCCATACAGGACGAGGTCGAAGTGCGTCTTGACGAATGTTTTAGCTCGACAACCATCAATACGGCAATATGCCATATGAATTGAGAAAGTGGTAGCAAGAGAAGGATGATCTTGCATATTTTTCTGAATGAACCTATCAGTTCGGTCTTGTAATTGAGGCATGTGGATGACGGTGAGACGATGGAATTCTCTTGTCGCTATTTCACTTTTGTTTCTTCGATTTCGAAGATGTCTAGCATTAGTAGTGGTTGGACCAACATTTTCAGGTGCAATACCACGCATTGAAGGGAAATAGGTAGTAGCGTATTTTAAGATTTGAGCTTTGCGTTCGTGAGAGACTCGTTCAAGCGGGTCAATCTTGATGAATGGAGTTGATTCACTTCCAGAGTCAGATGAGACTGATTTTGCATACCTAGGATTAGATTTAGGAGGAATTCCAGAGGCAACTTTGACCCATTCTTCGGAGTCAGTTAAAAGATAGAATGGCACTTGTGACCATTTAATGGTATGCGGGCGTGAAAGGGAAGGATGAATCTTAGGACCTGAGATGGGATCGAAACCTACGATATGTTGAATGAAGTGTTCGGTTTCTGATAAAGGATGAGTGGGATCTTTTTGTTTTTTGTAATTATCCCAAAAGTTTAAACTAAAGTTAGCGAGGGATCTAATTGCGATGGGGTTTAATAAGGGATCAGAAGGATCGGTATCTTTCATAGTTGAAAGACAAGCCCATAAATTGAATCTTTCATACCACAAGGCGTCGTGGGACATAGGGGCTTTAGCTATTTCATTGGTACAGGAGCGCAAATGAGAGGGTAGGAAATTAGCAATACTCTTAGGAGCGGAAATCAATTCTTCTCTAATTGGATTTGCTATGAATGGGAGCTCGACTCTAAAGTCATACTCTTCGATAAATAATCCTGCTCTACATTTGTGTTCGTGAGCTAGGAGTTGACTTGGTGGGAAACTTCGTCCACACAATGTACGTCTGCACTTGAGTGTAGCGTCATTGTAAGTTTTTAACGTTTGTTCATTAGAGAGTAATTGAAAGAAGGGATAATCGTTTTTAGGAGCGAAAAATTTTATGCATTGGGGAAGTATGCATAGGAATTGGTGAGGGTGATGAAGAGGAAATAAACCTAAAATGTGGATCAATTCTCGTAGCCATACTATGCAAGAGTAACAGTAGCACTTTTTACAAGCTCTACATTCTCGAGGCTCTAATGCGATTTGTTCGCAGAAATAACAGCGTAGAAGTTTTTCTATCTTAATCAAGTCATCATTGGTAACTTGAGCTGAAGTAATTCCGTGAGGAATAGCTGGCAATTCAATAGTTTTTATTGACTCTTCATGATATAAATTTAGGAATATTTTTTCGCGGATCATTCGTTCAAACTTTTCCTTGAGTTCATTAAAAGCTTTGGCTTTTTGTTGAATCATTTCTTTGATCTCGAGGAAACGTTTATCTGAACAGTAATCTGGTAAAGGAGCTGTAGGTAGGGGAGCTGGATATTCATTGGGTGCAAATGGATAATCTGAGGGTTTAGGATATCGTTCTGGCCAAGTTTTTGTTTTATTAGAAGAGGGAATATCATTTGAATGATTTGGTTTAGGGGAATGACTCCGAATAGTGCGATCAAGATACTTGGAATTACCTACCTTATGGTATGGAGTAATGGCTAAAGTATTTGGATCTATGGGCCCAGCAAGGGGTTTCTTATTAGGAATCGGAGCATTAGATTCAATTGAGCGTTTTCCACCAATTTGTCGATGAGGACGATTGGCATTAAGATGACCAGAATCAAGATTAGGATGAAGACCTTTGTACCAGGCTTCGGTAATTTGAGGAATGGATGGACGTTTAAAAACATCGGGGTGAACTTCAATTTGAGGAGCTCGATTAATTCGAGTAGCCAGAATTTCATCTTCACTATCGGAAGGACTATCTTCATAAGACACAAGAGACTTGAAGTCAAAGTTCTCTTTGGTATACTTAGTATTTTTAGGAGGCAAAGGAGGCAAGTTTGATGAAGATTGACGTAAAGTTGAGGGTAAAGATGAGGTACCTTGGATTCTGATTGGAGGCATAATTTTACGAACTGCATTAACATTAGGAGTAATCATTTTTTGCGGGGGTCTCGGTACGAGAATAACTGTAGATGGATCATCACTGAATTTGGCGGGAATGAGATTTGCATCCGGATTTACAATTGGATGTGGAGATGGAGAACGAATTTGTGGATATCTTCTAGGAGGAGTAGGGACTCTGACGAGTTCACCAGAAGGCATGATTCTTTCAATAATAGTTGAAAGAGCAGGTTTTCTTATAGTTTGGTTTGGTGGATTTTTTCGTTGCATATTCAATTGAAGGTAGCACTTGGGGTTGAATAAGAGCTTGAGAAAACTTTTACAGAAACTTAATTTGCTCGGAAAATAGAAATAGGAATAAGAACAATTGAGGTTTTGAAATGGAAGATGAGGAGGAAGATAAGAATTAAAATTGAAAGAGAAAAGGAAGAACAGTGGGAACACTGAATTTGAAACCTTTATGGTTAACAGAGAATTAGAACACTCTTTCAAAAGTTTGGAAACTGAAGTTGAATGTTCAGTTAAACTTGAATTTTCACAAAATGTAAATACTTTGAAAGTAAAAGTATAAGGTTGACCTAAGTAATTGGCGAAGCTAGAGATAAAGCTTAAGCTTTGTAGTTCACTTAACCAAGTCAGGACATAAAGTGGAGAGTTAATCTCGTCTATTGTTTCAACTTTAGATACATTAATTGTAGAGGGGGTAAGAGTGTTTTTCCCTAGAGGTAAAGGTCGAACGCTATTGGAGGAAAAGTGTCGGTTAACACTTTCACTGTCTTTCTCTGTCTTTTTAATCTCTTCTTTGTTTAATTCAACGGTTGAGATAAGGGTGCATAAAAATAACATATAAATGTTTTGAGTGTTTTCTTTGTTTGAGATAAGATTTTTAGCGGCAAAATTTTGGTTTCTTATCTGGTTTCTGGTGACTGGTTTATCATTTGAATGATTTTCTAAATTTTCACTTTGAAGAGCTATCTCTCTGTCTGCGGACAAATATTTTCTTTTAGATTTGGGTTTCTTAGCTTGAATTGGAAATTGTTTTTGAATATAATTATCAGTATTTGCGGGAATTAAATTTTTCTGGATAAAATTATTTTGAATATTATTTGAATCAGTTGGTTTGAAAATTTGTTGATTGTTTTGACTCAATATCTCGTTAGAGATTGAATCAAAATTGGAATTAGGGTTTGAATTTTGAGCTGATATACCTTGAGGTATCTGCTTTGGAATAGTCTGGTTTATTTTTGTAGTTTGGTTTAAAGGGGAATCAAAGTTAATGGTTAAAAATTTGTTTAAATTAAAGTCATTCTTTTGAATGATTAGAGGAGTTTCTTCTTGGTTTTCATAATTATCAAAATAAGGAATTGCGTCATCATCTGAATGTATATCAGGAGATGCATTTGAATTGTGAATTGGTTTATTAATTGTTTTTGAATTTATATCTATGAAAGATTGATTTGAAGTATAACTGTTAGAGGCTGAATTTGTTGAGTTATTTGAATAAGAATTAGAAGTGGCATTTGGATCAGAATTAAGAGGTGGGTCAGATGATTGATTTAAATTGGGAAGATTGAATTCTTCGGGTTCAAGGAAAGTGTCAGGACTAAAATATTGGTTTTTCAATTTTATCATTTGTTCAGTCAATTCTCCTCGGTAACGTTTCGTGTTAGAAACATTTACACTGAATAAGCCTAGATCATTCATTTCGAGTAGTAAGAGGGATCCTTTTTGGATTCCACAAACTAAATAGGGACCGTGAAACTTTTCTCGGAGTTTCTTTGAAATTGTTGAATCAATTGATTCATTTTTGACAAAGACAAAATCGCCTTCTTTGTAAGGAGAAGATGAATGTAAAGTTCTAGTTCTGTTTATCTGATAAAGTTGTTGAGCGTGAAGACGTGCATAAGCTAATTTTCTAGCTTGATGAACTGTAAATGAATTTGAATCTGTGAGGTCTAATAAATTATCAAGGGGTTTCCTTACGTGTCTTCCGAAAACTAAAAAATAGGGGGAAAAGCGTGTGATCTTGTGAACTGATGTATTGATTGCAAATAAAGAGGCTTCAAGGGTATTTTTCAAGTTTTTAGTATTATTTGAAATCACATATGATCTCAATCGCTCGGCGATAGTTCGATTTGATCTCTCTACTATACCTTGTGATTGAGGGTGATAGGGATTCGATTTTTCGTGTTTAACTCCATTATCTTTAAGGAACTGATGGGCAGCTTCACTTGTGAAGTTGGTTCCTTGATCCGTTTGGATTACTTTAGGAAATCCAATCGTTTGGAATAAAGATTGTAATAAGGAGATAACTGTTGATGCAGTTTGATTCATAGTAAGTTTTGCAAAAACATACCTTGATAAGACATCAACTAATACTATGATGTATTTTTTAACTTGATTAATAATAATAGGGCCTTGTACATCTAACTCGAATCTTTCAAAGATTTCTTTAGGAATTGGTTTAAAGGAAGGATCGATATAGATGACATTAGTGGGTTTTGCAATTTGGCAAATTATGCAGTTGTTACATAAAGTTTTAACTAGATCAGCTAGATATTTGCACCAAAATCTTCGGGCAATTTGAAGATAAGTTTTTTCGGGACCAAAATGACCTCCTAATGGACTCTCATGCTCATAAGCAAAGATGTCTTTTAGGAGCACAGAATCTATCACTAAACGAGAACCAAATGGATTATTCATATCTTTACGATAGAGTAGTCCATCTTTTACAAGATACCGTTTCAGGGCTATGTTATCATTTTCATTGTAAAGTTTAATAATTTTTTGAATGTCTGGGTTTTGTGACTGAATAATTCTGACTTTTTCTTTCCATTTATTAATTTCTGCCTGAGTTGGATTAGAAGATTTTTTGATTTGTTGGATTTCTGAGTTTACTGAGAAGCAAATTGAGGGAATGAATTGAAGATTATTAGTTTGATGGATTTCTTGAAAACAAATTGTATTTAAGCCTAAATCGTAATAATAATTATCTGATGGGTCAGAGATGTAATCAACTAAGTAAATGCGATCTAAAAATTCTTCTTCCGGATCGATCGTCTTTCTATGCGACCAAGAGCTTTGATAGCGCGAGAAACAATCGGGTGGATGAGTAGAGCCTTTTTTATAAATGACTCTAAAATTAAAGGTTGAAAGCATTATTGACCAACGTTGTAAACGTGAGTTTTTGAAATCAATCTTAGTTAATTGACATAAAGCATGGTGATCTGTTTCTATCAGAAATAGTTCACCTTCTAAGAAATGGGTGAATTTGTTGACTCCAACAAATATTGCAAGTAATTCTTTTTCTGAAATGGAATAATGGCGTTGATACTTTTGTAACTTTTGAGAGTAGAAGGATAAGGGAAGCCAATCTTTTATATCTTCAATAGGAGTAAGGGAATTGTAATTTGGAGAGTTGGGATCTTCTTGGAGCAAGATTCCGCCAACTGCATGATCTGAGGCATCAGCCGAAATTTTTCTTCTAAGTTTAGGATCATAATGGACTAGCATTGTAGTTGAGATGAGGGAATTTTTGAGAGTATCTAGAGCCTTTTTATCATCGGGAAGGATGCGGAATTTTTTCTCTTTAGAGACAAGACGATAAAGGGGAGCTGCGAGGGTTGAATAGTTTGGAATGTATCTGGAAAAATAATTGTAACAACCTAGTATAGATTGTAGTTCTCTGACATTGCGAGGGTATGGTAAGTTTTTTAAAGCTTCGACTTTCTTTGGGTCAGGACGGATTCCTTGACCTGATACTAAATGACCTAAAAGAAGGATTTCTTCGTAACCTAAGTGGCATTTTTCTAATTTCACTTTGAGGTTAAATTGTTTCAAACGATTTAAGACTAACTCTGTATTGGCTAAGAGATCTTGGAAATTATTTCCGACAACAGGAATGTCATCGAAATAGCCAATGCATTTCTGATATATCAAGCCATCTAAGACTCGATTCATCAGTTTCTGGAAGATGAAAGGAGCACTCGCTAATCCCATAGGGAGTCGCTTATAATGGTATTTGGCATCGGGAGTGACAAATACTGTTTTTTCTCGTTCACCTGGGGGAAGTTCAATTTGGTGGTATCCCTGAGCTAAATCAAATATGTTGAAATATTTGCCGCCTCTGACAACTTCCAAACAATCGTCAATGCGAGGCATTGGGTGTTGAGGAACTTTTGTCAGTCTATTGAGTCGGCGATAGTCAATTACCATTCGGTAAGAGCCATCAGGTTTTGAAACTAAGATAGCTGGAGAACCACCTGGAGCATCACTTTTTTCAATGATGTCATTCTCAAGCATTTCATTAATTATTTTCTTAAATTCATTTCTACGATTGAGAGGGCAATTGTAAGGCTTTGAGAAGGGGACTTCTTTATCATCTAGGTCTATGGATACTGGACAGACTGTGGAGGGAACTAATCCTAAGTCGTTTTTTGATTGTGAGAAGCTTGTTTGAAAGGAGTCAATTAGATTAACTAATTGCTCTTGCAATGGTTCAGGAAGATCTGGGTTGATACGTTCTGCAACTCTATTTCTGAATGGCTGAATGGAAATCTCTTGATACTCTTCCGGAGTATGAAATTCACATTTTGCCATTAATGCTGTAGCGTTATCTATTTTAATTGGAATTGGAATTGGCTCTGATTTAGGTTTATTATCAATGATATAGGAATCTTGGGAATTTTTAGCAGAAAGGACAGTTGAATCAAAGATTTGTTTTGTCTCTTCAGGAGTACAAAATCTGAAATAGAAGGTGGGATCAAGTGGAGTAGAGTTGAAGTATTCGGAGCAAGTTGTTATATAATTGTTTCCATCGGATTGTAAATTAAAATAATAAAGGTGTAAGAATGCATTACCTATGAGGCAAATAGGCTCAAAATCATTTACGATTTGGAGTCTGAAAACTCTTGATTCAGGCATCTTGGGATGCTTGACTACCGCATATGCAAAACCGTGCGAAGGAACGAATTGCTTCGCAGCGATACCTTTAAGGGATCGGGAGAAAGGAATCACATGGACACCAAGTTCTTCAGCAACCTTAGCGTCAAGGACTGAGATGGTAGAACCCGTATCTAACAATACACGACCTTCTCGGACTAATTCACGAGTAGGCTTGCACAGTTTAAAGGTGGCTTGTGGCATATGGAATAAGTTGAGGTCACCTAATTGAGTTAATTGAGGGACTTCTGGGACTGTAGATACAGCAAAAGATATTGCTGGATCTCGAACTGCGGCGGTTTCTGGTTCTTGGGAGAGTTGGGTAATGGCTAAATTAGAGGATGATGGATTATTCTGAGAAGTTGAAGGAGTGCTAGCATTTACCGGGGCAGCAATTGCTCTAACTGTTGGAGGATTTCTGACTTGCTGAGTAGGGCGTTGTAGCCTTTCATTGTTTAATTTCTTTCTGCATTGTTGAATTGTATGACCTACATATTTGCAATAACTACATTGAACTGTGTTGCGATTAGTTGAATAATTAGGATTGAGAGTGGGCCTCTGAGGCTGAGAGTTGTAGGGTTTTTGTTCTGTTCTGCGGAGTAAATTGTTAAGATTTGAGGGTTTAACTGGAGTATTGGAGTTTGTTTTAGGTTTAAATTGTTTAGACTGTTCGTAGTCAAAGTGTTTGCGAATTAAAAGGTTTGTAATTTTTGGTAAATCATCAGTTAAGCCTAAAGTATTAATTTCGTGAACTATATGAGATGGAAGATGATTAATTAATTCTAATTTGAAAATTTCTTCTGAATAAGAACCGACTGCTTTTGTTAGCGAAGTACGGAGTTTTAAGAGAAAAGTGTTAGGATGTTCAGAAGGATGATATCTCAGTTGTCTGAGTTGGAATTGTGCGGAATAAGCCATCGCAGGCGTTTGAGTAAGTTTGATTAATTCAGAAAGATAAGCATGGTATTCAGTAATTGAAGGATCAATTGAGTTGGAAAGAGCTAGAATTTCGTGCGTCAAGGATTTCTTGAAACATCTTAATCTAGTGGCATCATCACAATTTTCTTGTGACAAGCGTTGCTTAGTCTTATTAATAAAATCATATATATCCTCACCTTTCTGAAATTCAGGGACATAAGGGTCTTGTTTTAAGGTTGAAAGGGCTTGAAAAAGTAAAGTGGGATCTTGACCTAATGGGGGAGATGGATTACCCATTGGTGGAGGAGGTGGATAATTAGGAGTAGTAGGTGGGGGTTCAATTCGAGCACCAAGTGACTGTAAAATCTCTACAAACTTTCTTACCGTTCCAATTGCAATAGGGATTGAATGGACATCCAAGTATGTAGATCTGAGAAGAACTTCACGTTCTCTTCCTAAATGGCGAATTATCGTCTGTATCTCATCCTCGGTCATACCTCGGACTCGACATTCAGTTAACCAATCTGGAAGCTCGATAGCAGTGATAGCAGTAATTGGGAGGCATGCAATTTCCTCGTCAGATAGAGTTTCACCAGCAATCATGAAGTGCGTTTTAGCGCAATCAGTTAGTCTTTTCTTGGCAAGACAGGGCATTGTGACATTAATTGACCATGTGTCAAGAATTTCTATGGCACCTTCTTGTGTTATTTCACCAACAATTGGGACGTTCTCAGGAACACCATAACGCTGTCTTCGAGTTTGAACAACCATTTTACAATTTCAAGGATAATTATTTTATTAATGAATTAAAAGGATATCACTTTAGTGATGGAGGAGCACAATGAAAGAATAGAGTTTTGAATGAGCTGTAATAGCGTTTAGAGTTAAAAGAGTTAAAGGATAGCTGGATCGAACAGCTTTGAGTTTCACGTAAGTGAAGAAGTTGAATTGAAGTAGCGGGATCGAATCGCGTAGAACTCGTATAAGAGTTAATAGACTGGAGTACCAGGATTTAAGAAAGAAGAATGTGGGATTGAACCACGTGGAACTCGTGAAAGAGTTAAAAGACTGGATTACCAGGAGTTAAGAAGGAAGATTGTGGGATCGAACCACGTGGAACTCGTGAAAGAGTTAAAAGACTGGATTACCAGGAGTTAAGAAGGAAGATTGTGGGATCGAACCACGTTGCTCTCAAGGAGTGAATATTCTTAAAGGAATGTCTCAATTATGTTGAAACTCATGCACAAATCAAGATTAATCAATATGAGCGGGGCAACATTGATTAACTGTTAGTAACAACCAAAGTCACTAAGGATAACAGCAGAAAAGGGAAAGGCTTGATCTCGAAGAAGTGAGTTGAATTTTTGAATTTTGAGAATTTGAATTTTGAGTTAAGATTCTTGAGTCAAGATGAATAAGTTGCTTACTGTAGTTCACTTGAGTGATTTCGACGATGAATTGTAGATGAGGGGACAACAAGAACACCAAAAGGACAGAAAGCACAACAGCAATGAAAATCCTGCCGTGGTCGCCAAGTGAAAGGTATTTTAACGGAAATCTAACTTAGAAGACTGCTAACTTGCTTTCACTACAAGTTTTTAATTCGTATCTAGGATCACCACAACTGCCATGACCAACACGTTCTTTCGGTATACTTTACTGGATATCTCTTTAGAGATGAATACAATTGAAACACATGAAGTTAAGGGAATAACTTTATTGAAATTTAAGGAATAAGTTGACTTGAATAAGAATATCACTGAGTGATGAAAGTATTACTATTATAAGTAAGATGAATAGAATTGTTGAAATTGTAAGAAATGAGAGCTTAGAAAAGGACGTAAGATTGACAACAATTTTAAGTAAAACTGAGGCTAAATAAAATTGAAGTAAAGATTTGAATGAAAAGTGTTTGATTTTATATCAAATCTTAAACAAAAGAACTGTTTTTGGAGGGAACAAAAAGAGAGTAAATTAACTTTCCTGTCTATCTTTGTCGAATCTTGGTAACAGTGTCAGATAAGAATGACTTAGATGGTTGAAGTCACTTATCTTGTACTGCTAAGGCTATGGCGCCTAAAAGTTAGTGCTATGACATATCTCTTTAGAGATAAGAAAGCGTTGTTAAAGCTGTAAGGGATTAAACAAGATAGTATGAAGAAGAGTTGAAAGTTAACCAAAAAAAAAGAAAGTGATTTTAGAGTCTCTTTCTTTTGTACACTTAATTTTGAAGCTTAATTTTCTGGTAAAATTATCTGAGTTTCAATGTTCAGATTTACAATTAAGGGATAAATGAAAGAAAATAAATTTGAATAATAAAATAAGATAAATAAGGAAAATTGAATATCGCTGAAGCGATGATTATATGAATATAATACTAATTTTAAACAATGAGACAAATATGAAATTAAAATGAATCTGAGGCAAAGGCGAGCCATTGAATGATTTCATCAGTTTTCATTTTTCTACCCTTCAAGAGTTTAATCCTAAATGAAGATTTGCCACTTTTAAATAGATGTAATAAATAATAAACATTAAAGCTTGTTAAAAAATTGCAAAAGTGAAGAGGAAAAAAAACATAAAATTTTTGGTGAGAAACTAACTAATCAAGTGAAGAAAAAGTTGAATGTTCAATCAAGTGCTACCATCAGATGGACCCATTAATTAATATACATGTAAACTTTAATTAAATAGGGTGCAAATATTCAGTTTATTTGTAGGTTATCATTGAAATTTATAACAGCTATCAATTTAGTCAAACACGTTCACGTTAAAATGCGAATTACAAACAAAAAGTTTTTTTCAAAAAAAAAATTCTAAGCCGAACATGAGTTTAACCTTAACCTAAAGAGTGAGCCTTGTTGGGATCAAAATAGTCATCTAGATGGGCTCTTACCACAGTCTTGTGTGGCTAGAAAGTGAAGCAAGAAAAGTTGATGAAATTTTTTCCCACAAAACTCATGAATATGAATACTTTAAAAGTGGAATGAAAGAGTTCATTAACTGGCTAAATAAGTCGATCCAAATTTACACAGGTTCAAGTTGTAAAACTCAGTGTGAACGTCAACTTTGAAAGATGCTTCAATGAACTTGTCAAATAAAAGGTTGTTTTCACTTATAAATTTTTATTTCATTACATCACTGTTTTTTTATTCACACTTTTTTACTCTATTGTCTTTTACATTCCCTTTTGATACTTAACAATGGAAGTTGAAATATCTAATTGTTGAAAACATGTAATCACCTTGTGCAAGTAAACATGAAAATGTTCAATGTGGTAATGATTTATGACTAACCATGTTTGATGTCAAAATAAGAGAAGAACAAGGTTTGGTGTTTGTGTGTTTATTGATTAATCTATCTGAAAAATAACAATGAAAACACTAATAATAATTGGAAAGAAACAGAAGGACAGAAAAAAGAACAGGAAAACTTGTACATTGATTTTCTCTGCTCATCTTTCTTGGAATGCTTGCACATGCAAAAATGATAATGGCTATAATTACTCTTTAATCTACTTCATTAAAAGCAAATTGAATGGTAAACGAAAAAGCAAAATGTTTCTTCTAACGATTCCCAACGATATTGTCACCAACAACTGGTCAACTCTGTTAGCCAACAATAGCATCAATTAATGAATTAAACTCAACTCGGGTCAACATTCAATTAGTATTGCAAGAAACCAAACAACCCCAAGAACAGACTCGGCCAACCCGATTGAACCACAAAACAGCTTCAATCCTTTGCACATTAGCTTTTCATTTTCTTTATTTTCTTTCATGTTTTTTGTTCTATGAAGAAAGATTTCAAGAAAAAATCTTGAAACTATTATCAAGAAATCAGATTAGCAATAAAATCAGCGGATTCAGTGAATTCAATTTCGTTATTCAACTTGATCAGTTTATCAGAAAAGAGTAAAATCGCTTCCTTAAAATAAACATTCATCAACAATTTTACACGCTCCTTGTCAATCCATTGTGCTGTTGAACGTTTCAATTGTCTATTAAACGTATTACTCTTTTCATGATCATTTTTCATGATAAACTTGTTCTCTCATCTTTTGTTCATCACATTTTGATTCATCTTTAACCAGCAATTTTACCTTTCATTAGATCTACAGTTTCACAGTTTTGTTCAATTTCGTTCAACTTTTTTTTGTTTCCAAACTTTTCCAAAATTAAACCATTTCTATCCTTTTTATGGATTCCCATTCTAGCCATAAATGCATCGATTGAACCCGTTCATTTACAAAACTTTTAAAAATTCAAATTCGAATCCGGTGAGTTTTTCATTTACAAACTTGACATTTTACTCTTTACTTTTTAATTGATTTCAATCACACAAACATGATATAAATCGACTCGATCGTGATTTGACCATGAATCGACTTTGACTTTTTCTTTCGACAAATTTAATCAATTTTTCTTTCCTCTTCTTATTGCTACAAATATAATTCAATTTTAAAATTTCAGGTCAAACCATTTTAATATAATTTTCACGTTCCAACATTGCCATCTTTACTCTAATTTTATCCCCTGAATTGAAAGCAAAAGATGTTGATTGAAGAGTGAAAAAATTTCTTTCATTTTGTGAAAACTTTCTTTTCTCTTTCATTTCCTTTTTTTCCAATGATGGATTCAATTTTCACTATAATCATGAAAACCTGGATTCATGGATGATCCATGAATGTCAATAAGTTTTCAAATGATTAGGTTTTTATGATCAGATTGAGTTGGACAAAAAAAGTTGAAACATTTTTCATTCTTTGATTGAAAAGTGGAAAAGGAAAGAAAAAGAAACTAATTGAAAAGATTATTGATTGAATTGAATGTTTCAGCTTAAAGATGAAGATGATAAAAAGAAAAGCTAAATTTAAATCAAAATGGAAACGATAAATTGGCACGCTTAAGGCAAGGGTCAAGTTGCCTTTTTTTCTCTCCTCATTGATATTGAACTTTTCTTCTTCTTTTGAACTGATTTCAGGCAGAAATGTGAGAAAACATTAAGATGGTCATTAGTTTGTTTCATCATCATTTACTAATTTGATAAACCTCAGCATGTAATTGAAATTGGAAAAGAAAAGCTTATCAATTGTTTCAAACATTTTCTCACTCAAAAGCGAACATTCGCTTCCAATTGAATTGAACAAATGATGATTTTTCCATTTCTAGTTCATGCCAAATTACGGAAATCATTTCATTCATTTTTTTGCCAAATTTGTTGTCAGATGAAAAAGTGTTGATTTGCCAGGAAAAGAATGATTTTTCACTTTTTTTCTTGTTCGGAAAATTTTACCTTTTTTTTCCATTCTTTGAAAGGTGAAATTTTCTTGTTATCTATTGCTGGTTTGGTCGACAGTACAAGAATCAATTGTCGTATGATGACTTGTTTCATGATCGTTTCATGTTTCTAAGAATAAAGGAAGAATCGAAAAGAGAAAAGCAAAAGCCGGAGAGAGTAACAAGTGGGTAAAGTTGAATGCAGGTAAAAAGATTAATAGTCAGACAGATAAATGTACAGACGAAAGACAGGTAAGAAAGAGCAAGAGAGAGAGAGAGAAGAGGGAGAGAAAAGGGTGAAAGAGAGAAAACTTGTTTTTTCATTTTTACGTTTGAGTTTGAAAAAAGCCAAGTTAGTCCGTTAGTTTGCTGTTGACTTTTGGCTTTACAACAGTTGTTGTTAAACTTCTCACCAACAACGGTCAGTACCATTAACTCAACACTAAACTTAGCCAGTTTAAGTGTCTGTTGTTGTGGTATTTTCAGTAATCCTTTTGGAATGGACACAACTTGTGACTCTTTCATTTCCGTCTTCCGAGTAAACTTTTTCTTCTCTGGTCAACAGTAAAAATTTCATCTTGAGGAAAATATTCTTTTCTGGTGCACCATTCTTGTTGTCTCAACATGAATTTCCATATGGATTAATTGACGTTTTTCTCACTTTTCTCATTCTTTTTACACGCATCATTTTGGAATTTACTCGACTACTTTTGTTTTCATCGGCCAACTTTTATTGTCCACTGTGAATTGATTCATTCGTTTTTTTTTTGGTTATAATTTGGGTTCCAATTTGATTGCAACTTTTACCATAAAAAATTTAACAATGTCCATTAAAACAAACAAGGAATTGGCCAATGTTGTTGAAGGCGATGGTCGTAACTGGAGAGGAATTGGAATCGCTTTTCTGGTTATTCTGGTCATCTGTGGTATCATAGCCATTGCCGTCTTTCTTCTCAGTCCAGAAATAAGTGAGTTTACCTATTAACTTTTGTTGTAAACATTTCAATTCAATCTCACAAATAAGTGTTCAATGGAAATAAAGGTTTCATGTTTATGTAGCTTGCAGTTTGCAAAGTTGAATCCAGCTTTTGCTTTCACTCATTGAAAGCAATAAAAAGTGTTAACCAAAAACAATATTTTCAACCAATATCTTCACCATCAATTGAATTCGTTCTTAATAAAACAATGTTTAATTATTCAGTTGAAATTTCTAATTGATCAATGCAGCTACAACTCTTACTGTCAACGGTGAAAATCATTATCTGTTTGAGTAATCAACAAGTAGAATGAAAAAATTGACTTTCTATTGATCCAAACTTTCCGTTAACCGTTAAATACCTTTCAATTATTGTTACTGTTAATAGATCGATTGTTTCAAAAGTATTTCGAGTTAGGAAATAAATTAACGAAAATTTTGAAATTTACAATTCTTATCATTAATATGCAACAAATTCAATGAAACAAAAGTTTTGAAACGAAGACATTAAAAGTGAAAAAAAGCGCAATTGGAAGCAAACATTAGATGTAAAAACTGTAAAATTGATTAGAAACTAATGCAAACGAATAAAGTTCATTCAATGATGAGTTTTGCCAATTGACAGCTTTATGGTTCTCACGCCAATAAACATAAATTTCATCACTTACCATGAAACTTTCCTGGTGAAGTTTCCCGTCGAGTTGAAGCAAAACCAATTCTTGCAACAATTTTCATTTCAAATCATTTGGAATCGCCCAAGTTTCCATTTTGTTTCACTTAATCAGAAGAAGTTTGCAAAAAAAAAAGAAAAGTTTACAACAGTTAATTAGATGGCAAGAAAGAGTTAAATTTCAGGAAACTGTTGATATCATATTGATCATCAATAAACTAATTGAATAAAGTCTTTCAACTTGAATTGAGTAGCAGTTAAAATTAACAATAAACATAATTAAACGGAAATGTAAGGAATCAATTTACACTCTTCAGGCTATTGAACCTTATTTGATCTTGAATGATATTGAAAAGAAGAACAGAAAGTTTAAAGTTTAAAGTGAACAATCAGTTAATAATTTTATATGCATTATTAGTGCTTGCTAATGAATGTTTAAGGGTAATTCTATGAGCAACTAATTAACTTAAATTTTCATTAATTGAACATTCCATGAGGTTTCATGCTGATGGTTGGTTCGCTGTTGAATTTATCTGATTGAAAATGTAAATTGAATCCAATTTACAATCTTGTTCAGTTCAGGTTTGCATTTGTAAAGATACCCATTCAAGTTTCATGGTCTTCCTTATTTGCTTTTTTCATCAATTGTTAATCAATCATACCGTTTAAAAGATGATTAGCATTGTTGCTTTTCATGATTGGGGTTTTCAATTCATTTGGCAATTTACATTAACCGTTGTGTGCATTGAAACCAGTCATCATGGAAAGTGTTGGTAACAGTAAAAGATTTTTTTTTGTTTACAAATGTATTTAATATTATTGAGAGAGAGAGAGAGAAATGAAAAGTTCAATCAAAGTTCATTCAAGCAGTTGAAATGTGCTTGTTCAATGGTAATGGTACACAGGAAAAGAGTAAAGTGAAAAGTTCAATATCAAAAGCAATATGTTTGATAACACTTAGCTATTTAATGGATTGATTTGGATATATTGTTCAATGCAAAATTGAACAAACTTCTGTAAATGTAGATATTAAATTGGTCAAATTGTAATAAATAAGAGAAAGGAAAGTTGGAGGGGAAAAAAAGTGATTGAGATTCTGTTAAAGTTCCGTGAAAGAAATCACATTCAGCAGATGCTTGATATTTACCGTAGATGTTTAAAGACAATCATCTATCTTAACCTCTTAGCTTTAACCACAAATCAAAGCAGCTTATTTGAATAAGAAGCGCTAGAGTACTTTATGGATTAGTTAGAAGTCGCATATGAACCAGGGGAAATCACATTGAATGATCAAGAATATTGAAATTACTCTGAGCAGGTTCATATTGAGCAAAGCAGTTTTTGTTTCATGTTTATTACTTTTACCGTTGAAAAGATAAACTAATCTTTCTCAGAAAAAAATTCACTGAACGGTACAAAAAAACTCATGTCTTTTTACCAACATAAGCTATCAATATCAACAAGCGCTGGCACTCTTTAAAAGTGCCCAAATTTCGTTCAGAGGTTAAATAACGGAGTGACCTTGAATGACCTTGAGAGTTGCAATTGTTTTTCAATCTGAAGAAGCTCATACCTTAGGTGTTGCATCAACCATTCGTTAGCTATGACTACAAACATGCACGAAGAATGAAGAACGTCCGGTAACTTGTAAAGAGACAATCTAATGGTTTCTGTATCGGTTTGAGGGAAATGACGGTTAATGCCAAAGTAGGTGAAGAGTGTTTTTACGTGGTCATATTATAATTTTAATATAACCTATGGTCGCTAAAAAATACAACTCTTTGTAAGGTAAAGTAGGTTAAACTCCGAATTATTCGGATAAGACTTTTTCATTCGATAGAGCTGGTTTCGACTTTATCGGTGAAATTTGTCTCACTCAGTGCCGTTTTCCTCATTTACTTTTCCTTTTTAAAGATCAAGTCCAAGTTGATGTAAAGCGAGCCAAGCCCATTTAAGCACTAATTAATAGACCAATGCAAACTTTACTCATAAGATTTCCATCCAATAAGGTTCAACAATTAGCGAATTAAGTTGCACAGACAGCTGCATTAAATGAACCAATTGGCCAGCTTTTCGCGATCAAAATAAATTGATTAACTTTTAAAAACGCTGATCTTTAACACGTTGCCTTTTAATAGCACTCGCCTTATTCGCAATATCATTTGGTTATCTAAATAATCTTGATTCTCTAATTTTTCTTTCGTTGTTTCACTTGTTTTTTTTCATTTCTGTTTGATACAGTTAACCTTAAAAAGAGAACAAAAAAAGATGAAATTGACCTGAATGATTTTATCATTGGGGCCTTTTATCCGCGCCTATTTAACGGTTCTTGGCTCACAAATAACCAGCTAATATATAAAGATGAAGAGGACAACCTTGTTATCTGGGACATTTATCAAAACACGTCGACACGAAAAATCCTTGTTCCAGCATCGCTTTTTGTAAGTTGCTTCTTCTTCTTCTCATTTCGTTTCCTCCAGAAAACAAATTTTTTTCCCAATCACCATTTTCACCAATCTTGACCCATCCTAAACCAAAAATTGATGCATAAACATTTTTCAAATGTAAACTCATTCTCAAGCTTGAAAGAGAAGAGAAAAAAAATGTTAATCAAGTTGAACCATGTTTATCCCTGAGTTGATCCAAGCAAAGTTCAATTCCATTATCATGTGTAGAATCAATTTTTCAACATTTGCAGCAAATTTGCATGGAAAAGGTGTGATCTTTCCCTGCATTTTCTCTTTCAATTATGCAAAACTGTGAATCAACTAAATCTCATTAGAAATTAAATGATGAACCGGAAGTAACCACAAATCTTAATCACAATCAATTAACCATCAATACTCAAAAAGGAAAGAATCACAAAAAAAGAAAAGCTTGAAAAATTCATGAAAAAAGTAGCATCGAAATTGAATCAGATTGAATCGAAAATCGAGATTTAATTTTTGTCTGAAAAAAACAAGTTTGACAAGTTGACAAGATTAGACATGGACTGGAAGGAGTAAATATTGATGAAAGGCAACATGCAAATTGAGTGGTGAAGAAAAATGTTGAGTGAAGGAAGAAAAAAAAAGTCATTTATTCGCCTTCTCTTCATCAATTGTCTGTTACATTTGATGGGTAAACCTTGAAGGGTCAAGTTTTTTTTTGTAAAGTGAAATGTTTACCTTTTATTTGACGGGCAAACAATGAGATAAAAACAAAAGTTTTATTCACTTCATTCATCATGTTTATCATGGAAGAAAATATTTGTTGAGTGAAACAGCAAAAGTAATGATCATCTTCATGTTATTACTTTTCCATTAGTTGGCATGGGATTTGTGTTATTAGTGGAATCACTCGTCGAACAACGTAAATATCAAACAAAAAAAAGAAGAGTAAAGATGAAGATTGTACTCTTTACATACAATTTTGTACCTTTTATCAACAAAAATCATTATTCAGCCAACAATGAAATAATCTATTCTAATATTTATATTGATCATAATCATTGTACATCTACAGTTTATAACCATTATTGACACTTGTTTTACCTTTTCTTCTTCTTTCCATGTCTATATCAATTTATCATGAAACTCGCCATTCATCATGCAGCATATTCACAGTATTCAAGATTTTACCATCTCAGCTGATCACAAGTATTTATTGGTTAAACAAGAAATAATGAAGGCAAGTAGTTTTAGACTTTCATCAAATTTGCATTTTTATTGAAAGAAAAAAAAACTAATTCACTTCGACTCTTTCAATTTGCAGAATTTTCGTCACACTTACACAGCAAAGTTTAAACTATACAGAATCAATGATGAGTAAGTATTCTGAATGCATTATTAAAGGTTCAACTGGTTTCAATTTATTGTCATTAATCTTTCACTGTTTCTTCTCTCAACTTTTTTCACGTAAATAGAGAGTTGTTTCCTCTAACACCACTACCTAAGCAACCCGACATTAGGTTGCAATATGCTGCTTGGGGACCAAAAGGCAGTCAACTTGTTTATGTTTACAACAACAATGTGTTTTATCGTGAATCGGTTGATGGTAAGGATGTCCAGTTGTCTGTGGATGGATATGAATCGTTGATTTACAATGGAATACCTGATTGGCTTTATGAGGAGGAAATATTGTCTGATAGTAATGCAATCTACTGGTCACCTGATGGTTCACGATTAGCTTTTATAAATTTTGATGATCGAAACGTTGATACAATTGAATTGACTTCTTACAATGAATTTTTCCCTAAAATCCAAGGAATACGATATCCAAGAGTAAGTTTAACTGATCCTACAATAATCTAGTTTGTATTTTCATGAGGGTCAAATGAGTGAAATCTAATGAATTATTTAAAATTTCATCTTTTTTTTCTGTCGTTTGACTGGTTAATTGAGAGGTTCTGGGGAAAATAGTTTTGCAATTTTTCTGTGGATTGAGTTTCATTGAAACTTTCACAAATCGGTGCTAAAATACAATTTAAACATTTCAAAAAGAGCTTGAGCTTGAGCTGTCAAAATGAGACTATTGAGCATCAGATTTACCTTGAGAAAAAAAAAGTTCAATCAATTATTTGGTTTGTGAAGCTTTAAATATTTACAGAAAAAGTAAATTACCTTTGAATTAAATGATAATGAACACTTATCAGCGGAATAGATGAAAGTAAACTCTACTTTGAAACTCGAAATTTAAATATTTGTTTCAATGTGAAAAAGTGTGCAAACAAATGTGTCTTCTTGCTTAGTATAGAAAGGGTTGAAAAGGTAAAGAAAGCAATTCTTACCAATTAACCATTAAACAGTTTTAATGAGACTATTTCAACTTGCAATTTGATTGAACATCAAAGTTGGGAAAAGTTTTTTAAATGTAAAGAGAAAAGTTGAGAGTCTATTAAATATTATTCAGTCAAGTATATTATCAGGTAGAATGAGCTATTTTCCATTCCTTCTTTTCACCAACAATATCCAACAATAACCAACAAAGGAACAAGGCAAGTTTACCTTTCGAGTTGAACTCACACCAACGATAATATTTTATCCTGTTGATGGTTTCATTTTAACTTTTGCTATTCACAGTCAATCAAACTATTAAATTGTCTATTGAGCTTTATGATTAGTCGAACAGCAAAAAAAAGCATAAAATATATATTATAACATCATTTGGTTTTCATTCGATAATAAATACTCCAAGTAAATAGTAAGAGGATGAAGGAAGAGGGGAAAAAAGGGAAAAGTGATTCAGAGGCTAGAATTATCAGAGAAGAGAAAAGAAGGAAACAAAAACAAACTTTCATTGAGTAGGTCACAATTGAATGAGAAAATGTTGGAGAATAAACTTTGTTATGAAAAACTCATTAATCTAACCAAGTTCTGCTGGTTAAGGATAAATTATTGCAAAGATTAACATGATTTACTCAGTGTTTCAATGAAAAGAAAAAGCCTTTTACTCTATTTTCCAAAAGAATCATGGTTTTTATGGAAAAGGGTTTAACCCATAATTGATAGTAAACCTAGTTTAACAACAATATTTTCCAATGAAATGATGTCGATTAAATTGTTCCAATTCAACCTTCAAGAATTATCAGATTGGAAAACTAGTCAAAGATGAAACCCTGATTTTTTGCCTCTTCTTAGCTTCGTTCGCAATTTTGCTCCGCTTTGAGTTGAATAAAGATGAAGTTTTTGGAAAAGACTTGTAACATTTAATTTTTGTTTTTTAAGGTTATGCGTCCTAACCCAACGGTTCGTGTTATCGTTGCTGATTTGAAAAGCGAAAGGTTCGAAAGAACGGAAATTCTTCCACCTCCAGCATTGAAGGAGTAAGTATTTGTAAATGTTTCTTTTTTTTGTAAATCGACTAACTTTCTGTTCTTACTCGTAGCAAAGAATATTATGTCAATAGCATAACTTGGATTAATGGCACATTCTTGAGCTGCATTTATTCCAAAAGGGAACAAGATTTATCTTATGTTACCGTTTGTGCTAATCGAAACAAATGGACCTGTGAAACTGTAGGTTATAATGATTTTTGGTGTCGACTTTGAATTCATTTAAAATGATTGAATTTCTACAGGTTTTGACTGTTGATAGCAGAGGCACTGGATGGACCGAGTTGAAGCCTCCAGTGTTTGACGAATCTGGACAAAATTTATTCTTGATAACTCATAGACAACAAGATAGTCCACGACACATTTATCATCATATAAGCCAATTTTCGCTGCTTAATGTAAGTTCAACGTAAAGATGGAATATCATTTCAATTTATTTTTCCAAATGTTTTCAAAGCGCAAGATTGACATGCTAACTCTGCAACGTTTTGGCACGTCAGCAATTCAAGAGTACAACTTTTCTTATGCTAAGTCATCTCATGTTGAGATGAGTTTGACGGCCAGTTTCAAGCTGGTGAGATGAGTTTGACAAAGAATACATTTCCAAATGAAAAAGGAAAAAATTCTTGTAAACTTGATGAATGAGGTGATTTTGGTGGTTTCAGGGTTCAACAGGGAAAGTGATGTGAAACTAGTGTTCAATTTTTTGACCCTTTTATCAGTCAACTAGAAATGATAAATTCAACCTCTTTTTTTGTGAAACTTCTAAAAGCTCTTCCGGATAACTGTTTTATTGAACTTCAAGTTATCACAGAATTTTGAGCTTTAAATGATTAACAATTTAACTCAGACAGAATTCTCGATAAAACTAATCATTTATTAATGAAAAGAAGCAAATGAAAAAGTAGTTTAACCTTTCAAGTTTGAGGTTGAATTTTGAGAAATAATGATAAGTGAGAGTGAGGAAGGATAAAGTTTGATAAAAAGAAATATTTTTTTCTCTTTTTTCACATTTTTCATTTGCACCCTCAGAATTGCAATAACAAGAATCAGCCTTGATTGAGTTTCTTTCTCTTCCTTCTTTACCAATCAGAGACAAAAAATATTGCAAGTGTTTGGTCATCTTGATTAGTTGTCAAAAGGTTGAGAAGACTTGCTTGAAAGGTAATGAAGGCAAAAGTTTTTTCGAAACAATCCAATCAACGAAATGGAAAAGGTTTGAAATTGAGTTTGGAAATGAAGATTGAATAAAGGTTGATAGGCGATGAAAAGGTCAATAAAGAGGAAAAGGTTAATGACAAGTGAGAAGTGAAAATAGAGTTTAAAATGCAAAGAAAATTGTCTTTTCTCTCAATCTCATTCCCTCGTTTTCACAATGAGTCTTACTTTTGTCCGAATTGTTTGATAAGAAATTCTTGAATCAATTCTTTTCTCTCAACTGTTGAGATTGTTCAACACTTGGTAAACACTTGGAATGAAATGAGCTTGTAAACTAAAGAAAAGCAAAATAAAGTAATCGATTGAAACGAGCAAAATCTTTTCCTTCACTTGAAGCAGTTCGAGTAAACATATTTCAAGTTAATTGAATTATCATTATTTTCATTGCAATTTCATTTTCTCACTTAATATTCACAATTGAGTAAATAATGAAAAGTTAATACTTGCATTGGTTTGCAAGTTCATGTGAAAACATTTGGAATCAATTTTCAGTGGGAAAAAAATTGTTTTCTCAACTTTTCTTTTTCTTTATTCGGTTTAACATTCAATGAAATTTTGGTTAACATTGGATAACATGGAAACTTGATGGTTCAAACATTCAGTTCCAAAAGTCTACTCCTTGGTTAGCTAATGAGACTTTATTAACGAAGGGGTTGTTTGAAGTAACAAACATCGTTAAATATCATGATAAAATTTTGTAAGTAATGAGGAGAAAAATTTTTTCGATCAAAATTTTACAATTTTTTCTCTCTTTGAGCAGATATTATCAAGCAACTTTACCTGGTAAACCCGGTGAAAGTCATTTATTCAAGATGAACATTACTTCACGTGAGGTCAACTGTCTTACCTGTGATGGGCTTCAAGATTGCCTTTACTCGAGAGCCTTTTTTAATGACGATGCATCAGCATTTATTGTTTCTTGCCTTGGACCAGGAATACCTCGAACAGAATTACGGATTAGTGAAACCAATGAATTAGGTAAAGTTTTATTCTCACTCTGCTACTTGCATGATGAAATCCATGAGCCATTCATTTAGGGCCACAAATATAATCATTGTGAATGGGAATTAAGATGAAAGCCAAAAGAAAAATAAAAGATGACAATTGTTATACGATTGCTTTATACCATTATAAATAAGGATAAATTCCCAAAGGTCATCATTAGAACTTTAATTTCGAGATTTAACCTGAAAGCATAAAACTTTTGGTTAATCATGTTGTAAATCTTTTAGTGGTTTGGGAAGACTTTTTACTTTCACTAATGAAAGCCGTCGAACCGAAAAAAAAGGAAAAAATTTCATGAAATTTTCTTTTCTTTTTCAATGGATAAAAGTCGAAATTGATATTCTCATCTGATTAGGAAATTTCAATCTTTTAAAATTTTCTTCAACGCTTCAGATTCGAAGTTGATTTCATTAAAAAATGGTCGAGAAAATAGTCACTTCTAAAGCAGCGAAAAATCCTAATTTATCTTAAGATTCGTTGGTTAACATTATTTAATAATTTGTTTTTTTGCAAAAAAACGAAAAGTTAAAATTCTTTGATTTTGAGTTTTTTGTTTTTTGAGTCTCTAATTACTTGAATCCTTTAATGATTCCAATAGTTCTAAATGTTCTTGATAAACTTTTTAACTAGCAAATTAACACATTCTGTCCAGGCAGCATTTTTGGTTAAAATTTTTGAGCCTTGTCTGCTTAGAATTGCATTGCAAATGATGTTCATTTTCAGCATTTCGCATTCTTCGTTCATTTGCAGCCTCGAGTAAATGCAAAAATTTGCTAATTTTCTTCTTCTTTTCTGTTCAACTTTTATTCCTTTTTCTTCATCATCATCTTGATCATTACCTTGAGATTTTCTTTTCTTACCTTGTTTTTATTATTGTACTTATTTTTGCACACAAGTGATCAAGTTGATTGCAATATTGTCTCTCAATGTTCAAAGCCATAATGACATGATTAAGGTTAACATTTTGCTCATCTAAGCAAGAAAAGTAAACATTGCCAGTAAATAACAGACCAACATCTAAACGATAAGGCAAAAAAACGAAAAGAGATAAAGTTACTTTGATATTGTACTTTTTTCATATTATTATTTTGATTATCTTTGTCAATCTTGAAATGCGCTTTTGAGCACATTTTTATTGCTTTTTTGGTTACATCTATAACTTTATTCCATGTGCTTAGAAACTCATGTCAAGAGGATTATTTATCTTGTTCAGTTTATCATATTTTTGGGCGTTTTCTCACAGTTTATCATTTTACAGTTGAAAAAGGTTGGCAAAACGAGATAAATGAAGCTGAAATGATCAAGAAAAGGATGATAAAAGTTGTAATATAAAAACAAAAAGATTTAATAGTTTTCGACAAACTCATGAAAATGTTTTTTTTTGTAATGAAATGTTTCCCCATTTACGTCTTTTCATTGAACATTTTGCAACTTTCATCAACTCGGATTGTCATTACAATTTTCATTTGCAGATGAAATAAGAAGTTTGAATATCGAATTCTTTCCAAAGACTTTTCTCATCAAATTGTGAAAAGTCTAAACAGATAAATGAAGGTAATAATCGAAAATGGTTAACTTGAAAACATGTTTTCCAAGAGCTAAATGATTCTGAGAATTGATAAAAAAGAGAAGAAAAAAAGAAGCTTTTAAAAAACTAATTCATCATCGTAGCTTCAAATTTTGATTGAGTTCGTTGCAACGAAAGAGAACAAGAAATTTGAATATATTTTCATTTTTCATCTTTTCCTTGTTGATTAATTTCAGCCAATTTGTATTCATTTTGCACACTGGCAATCAATTAATTAAAGTTGACAAAAGACAAATATTGAGCGAAGAAGCTCAAACGAATTGCAAAAGGTTCAATTTGTAAAGTTGCCAGTTGTTCGCATTTCCATTGGGATCACAAATGAATGTCATTTAACCAACTAAGTTGCTTCAAGGTAGAAAAAGGTTGGAATAAAAAGGTTTATCCAAAATAATTAGCCAATTATTCATCAGCGATCTTCATAGAGTCGCAATTCCCATGTTTCCATTAAATGCAAGAACAGTTCGTTGATATTGAAAATTGCAATTAACGACATTCTCTATTTACCATATTCATTTTCATCCCTTCATCTTCTCATTCAGTGACCACTCTGCAAACCAATGATGCCCTACGAGAAAAGGTTGACGAGCTTTTACTGCCAAAGGTGAAGTCACTTCAAGTTCCTATTGAAGGAGGTTACAGTAAGTAACAATTTTCATTACCAAAACACACAACATTCATCGATAATTGTTCATATCTTGTTTATCCATTTTGTATCTTCTTTCATCACTGTTCAGTATATTTTTCATCAACTCACCTCTTCTCTTCATTTCTATTATTTTTGTTCACTTTCGATTCGGGTTCAATCAATCAATTCGGCCTCGGGCCATTTCATCATGACTTTTTTTTCTCGCTTCTCCTTTGATCACATTATCCTTACAAATGAAAACTTTTACATTTTCTTCTTTTTTCGTCAATTTCATTTCAGTTTTTCTTCTTCTTCAGTCTCTTTCAATGTCATCATCTTCTTCCTACTTTCATTTTTACTTTAACCTTTATCATTCCTCTTCATCTGAATCTCAGTCCGTATGGCTCCTTCCTGGTTAAGTTTGCCCAGTTTTTTCTTCTTTCTCTTTACAGATTTCCCTTTCTTATACCTTTTCATGATAATTAATTTTCAAACCCTTACCTGTCAAATTAGTGCAACAAGAAAAGGTAAAACATAAATGATTCAAAGTGAAAACCATCAATTGCCTTGAGCTCTTCCGTTGTGCAAAAAAGGCTCACATAAATGATAACAGTTTTTGATTCAAGTTCATCACTTGCTTTGTCGGAATCAATTTTCCACCCTTTTCTTCTTCTTCTTCTCATCATGATAACTTGCTTTCACTTTAACTTGTCGCTAGTTTTCTGTCTTGTCTCTGGAAAAGAGAAAAATCTCTTTTTTTTCAAACTTGCATCAATTGAATTGACACTTTGACAGCATTTCATACAATCATTTTGTAATCGCTATTTTTGTGCCTCATTTCATTTCAATCGTATCAATCACTTAATTGAAAGATTTTTTTTCTATCTGATTACCATTGTCATTTCTAATTAATTTTTCTTTTTGCTTCTCATTCATGCCACCCTCACTTGCACCTTAAATTGATTTTGACTCATCATCATGAACCAGATGCTAGTGTTAAACTGTTGCTTCCTCCTGGATTACGTGAAGATGAAATTACTAAGTATCCCTTGTTGATCAATGTCTATGGAGGTCCAGGGACACAACAGGTTACCAGTAGGTTTGATATTGGCTGGGGTCATTATCTTGCTTCCCGTCGACGAATCATCTATGGAATGATTGATGGCAGAGGAAGCGGAAACAATGGAGTTAACCTTATGTATGAAGTTTACAAGCGTTTGGGTACTGTTGAGATTGATGATCAAATTGCAGTTACAAGGTAGGTTATTGGAAAAGGTAGCAAACACGACAAATTTCTTATCGAAATTCATTTTGATACTCAAAAAATGAATAGAAAAGCACTTCATCACTTGCATAAGGTAATCGTAGTGTGGGGGCTTGACGCTTCGAAAATGCCATTACGCCCAATAGCATTTTGGGAATTCTAGAAGATCCATGCCGCATACCATACATTTCTCGTCGGGCGTAACTATAGACCATAACTGCCCTAGTTGAGATCACTTAGTACAGATTTGCAGATGAGAGCCAACTATTTAAAGCACCTTTGGTTCAAGTCGTGATTATTAATTGCTAATATGTAATTATGTCTCAGCCTGGATCTTGATAAAAAGTTTGCTTGAGAATATGATTTGCTTAGACTTACAATAGTTTGTCTGCTGATGACTTGATATTTATAAGGTTTCGTATAGAAAGTTTTCTTTAAATAGTTATTGGTGAAAATTCTGAACAAATATGTCTCAATTTTAGATGTTTAACATAGCATGATATCTTCATTGAAATTGATTCAACGATTTTAGTCGCTATTAGCACAATTTTACTGCCATCTAGTTGACTTTAGGTGAAATGTTTTCTTCATTTTCTTTATTTTACACCAGGTAGAGACACCACTGAGGTGTTTGTTTTGATTTTTGTTTACAACTGTTGCTCAGTTTGAAAGTTGGCTTTTATTAAATACATTTTTTGTTTATTGATTTTCAGATATTTGGTCAACCAATTTCCATTTATTGATGCTAAAAAAGTCGGCATATGGGGCTGGTCATATGGAGGTTATGCAACCACCATGGCGTTAGCTTCTGAACCTATTGGTCCTGAGCACCAGGAGCCAGTATTTTCTTGTGGTATTGCCGTTGCACCTGTCACTAATTGGTATTATTATGGTGAGTTGATTAGTTAATTTACGTAAATTTTTGTTAATAAAGTTAAGCCATCTATCCTTAATGAAAATCGTAACTCAGCACTTTTTCTCGACCCTTGTCCTGTCTGATCTTAATTGAAAATTATTCTTTCATTATAACATTTTAACTGATGATTTTTATTTGATATATTTATTTTTCCAGACTCAACGTATACTGAAAGATACATGGGATTACCAATTGAAAAAGACAATCTTATTGGTTACACAAAATCAGATCTCTTATCCAGAATTGATAATTTAAAAGGGAAAAATTATCTTCTAGTCCATGGAACGGCTGATGGTGAGAAATGCGAATGGGATCTAGAAAAGTGCAGGGAACTTTTACTAATTTGTATCTTTAATTTGCTTCTTTTCTTTTTCATAGACAATGTGCATCTCCAACAATCAATGCTTCTTATGAGAGCCTTGCAGCGTAATTCAATCATGTTTCACAGTATGATTTATCCTGATCAAAACCATGAGCTTCCACAAGTCCATCGTCATCTTTATCGTACCATTGAATCATTTTTATGTGAATGCTTTGACCTTGGAACAGTTTACGAAGAGGTTGGCCTAAGGAGAAGAAGGATAATTAAGAAAGAGTACTCTTGAAGGAAACGCCAACAATATTAACCTATCATCGAAATCCGACCAAACCTTGTATCCATTCTTATGGTTGGTCTGCAAAAAGAGTTGCCAATTCCAATTTTGTAGAACATTGAGTTTCTTTTTTCTACTGTATATAACTCTAAAACCCCACAAAATACAATTTAAGTTAACTGTTGACGGAAAGATGGGATAAAAGTGTTCAATTCTATTTTTTCCTGAAAGATATTAATTTATTCTAGATGCTTACAGAGCCAAGAGGATATCAAAGAGCAAAGTGGAAATGAAAACTCGCATCAATTATATTGATTTTGTTATTGTTATAATTGTCATATGTTCCGAAAGAAATCCAGCTCAATAGCATCTAAAGTCATCAGAATTGATATGCCAAAGAAAATTTTGCTGATTATATTGTCATTTATTTTATGAACAAAATTTACAGAGAAAAACACAAAATTATCCAAGAAAAAAGTAATCTGTTGATCCAATTATGATCGTTGTCAAAGTCAATCCAATTTGAATGAAGTCAAATGTTGTATAAAATATAAAATTATGCCATAATTGAATATACATGAAATCCTGTAACAATATAAAATGTAACCATTTTTGAATTTGAGCCAAGTAAATTTTACCAACTGAACTATTCCCGCCTGACTTACTTAAATCTCTCTATCAGCAAAAACATATTTTGTTTGTATGTAAACAATATTTTAATGCTTGATGCTGGACAATTAAATTTAGTGACAGATGTAGGATTAAGACTTATTTTTAGCCACGCATTGAAAACAAAACTCTCAAAAGGTTCATCAAGTGTAGGATCCGTGGTCCTACGCCCTTAGAGCATAGTTTTTAGTTTAATCAAAAAATCAAAAATAAGTTAAATTCCAAGATTATTTCGATTGAGACGAAATGGACGGATCGAAAGATATTCATCTATAGCTATTCAATGCATTATGTAGACACAATACTCTCACTGTTATGAAAACGGGCAATATCTTAACCTTGCAACCTTCTCTAACTGCTGTAAATAAAAAATAAATAAATGAATAAATAGGTATTACTTTGGTTTTTTTTCGTTTTATTCATGACAATGGTTAACATAAAAAGAAATCTCATTAACTCAATACATTACTATATTTGCACAGCCTTGTAAATTATAATTATGATTTAAATGGTATAAAAACATACAAAAAGAAGCTCTGGTGTGAAACGAAAACGTGATACGAATTTGTAACTCTTATTTGTAGGTTTGCGGCACGGAATCAAAGCGAAGTTGTTTGTCCTAAACGTATACTAGACTATTTCAGATTGTTATAGCATTTCGATAATTAACATTGACATTTGCTGAATCATCAGAAAACAGATATTTCAGTTTAAAATTACACGTTTGAGAGTCCCTGAACATTGTCAACTGAAGCATTATTCAATGCGCCGCATCAGCATAACAAACATTGTTGACAACATCTTGTTTGTTTAGCTAACTCGAATGTCTATCATGAATTGTAAACAGATCTTTCACAAGTATAAAAATGCCATAAAATTGCTGAGAGATATCAATCGATTTATTCGAACAAAACTACAACAATGAATTCAAAACTTATGATTTTGTGTCTAGTTGTTACTGCATTAACTGCAGTACAGCAAACAAATGCCAATAGTTTGTTTAACCTTCCATCGATGAAAATAGGTGTGAAAGATATGTTGCAAACCATAGGTGTTACTGGAAGCCACAGCTCGAAACATGGAAAAGAATCATCAGCAGCATCATCAGCCGCAGCAGCTTCAGATTCATCATCAGGACCAACATCAACCAGTAACTCTGGTAAGCCAGTAAATTCAGCTAACTCAGCATCATCTGGATCAGGATCAGGATCAGCAGCTTCATCAGCAGCTTCATCAGGATCAGGTTCAGGATCATCTGGTTCAGGTTCAGGTTCTTCAGCAGCAGGTTCATCATCGGCAGCAGCAGCCTCAGGTTCATCAGCAGCAACAGCTTCAGACTCATCATCTGCACCAGCATCATCAGATAATGGATCAGGATCATCAGCAGCAACTTCAAGTTCAGCAGCAGCAGCAGCATCATCAGCCGCAGCAGCTTCAGATTCATCATCAGGACCAACATCAACCAGTAACTCTGGTAAGCCAGTAAACTCAGCTAACTCAGCATCATCTGGATCAGGATCAGGATCAGCAGCTTCATCAGCAGCTTCATCAGGATCAGGTTCAGGATCATCTGGTTCAGGTTCAGGTTCTTCAGCAGCAGGTTCATCATCGGCAGCAGCAGCCTCAGGTTCATCAGCAGCAACAGCTTCAGACTCATCATCTGCACCAGCATCATCAGATAATGGATCAGGATCATCAGCAGCAACTTCAAGTTCAGCAGCAGCAGCAGCTTCAGATTCATCATCAGGACCAACATCAACCAGTAACTCTGGTAAGCCAGTAAACTCAGCTAACTCAGCATCATCTGGATCAGGATCAGGATCAGCAGCTTCATCAGGATCAGGTTCAGGATCATCTGGTTCAGGTTCAGGTTCTTCAGCAGCAGGTTCATCATCGGCAGCAGCAGCCTCAGGTTCATCAGCAGCAACAGCTTCAGACTCATCATCTGCACCAGCATCATCAGATAATGGATCAGGATCATCAGCAGCAACTTCAAGTTCAGCAGCAGCAGCAGCATCATCAGCCGCAGCAGCTTCAGATTCATCATCAGGACCAACATCAACCAGTAACTCTGGTAAGCCAGTAAACTCAGCTAACTCAGCATCATCTGGATCAGGATCAGGATCAGCAGCTTCATCAGCAGCTTCATCAGGATCAGGTTCAGGATCATCTGGTTCAAATTCAGGTTCTTCAGCAGCAGGTTCATCATTGGCAGCAGCAGCCTCAGGTTCATCAGCAGCAACAGCTTCAGACTCATCATCTGCACCAGCATCATCAGATAATGGATCAGGATCATCAGCAGCAACTTCAAGTTCAGCAGCAGCAGCAGCATCATCAGCCGCAGCAGCTTCAGATTCATCATCAGGACCAACATCAACCAGTAACTCTGGTAAGCCAGTAAACTCAGCTAACTCAGCATCATCTGGATCAGGATCAGGATCAGCAGCTTCATCAGCAGCTTCATCAGGATCAGGTTCAGGATCATCTGGTTCAGGTTCAGGTTCTTCAGCAGCAGGTTCATCATCGGCAGCAGCAGCCTCAGGTTCATCAGCAGCAACAGCTTCAGACTCATCATCTGCACCAGCATCATCAGATAATGGATCAGGATCATCAGCAGCAACTTCAAGTTCAGCAGCAGCAGCAGCATCATCAGCCGCAGCAGCTTCAGATTCATCATCAGGACCAACATCAACCAGTAACTCTGGTAAGCCAGTAAACTCAGCTAACTCAGCATCATCTGGATCAGGATCAGGATCAGCAGCTTCATCAGGATCAGGTTCAGGATCATCTGGTTCAGGTTCAGGTTCTTCAGCAGCAGGTTCATCATCGGCAGCAGCAGCCTCAGGTTCATCAGCAGCAACAGCTTCAGACTCATCATCTGCACCAGCATCATCAGATAATGGATCAGGATCATCAGCAGCAACTTCAAGTTCAGCAGCAGCAGCAGCATCATCAGCCGCAGCAGCTTCAGATTCATCATCAGGACCAACATCAACCAGTAACTCTGGTAAGCCAGTAAACTCAGCTAACTCAGCATCATCTGGATCAGGATCAGGATCAGCAGCTTCATCAGCAGCTTCATCAGGATCAGGTTCAGGATCATCTGGTTCAGGTTCAGGTTCTTCAGCAGCAGGTTCATCATCGGCAGCAGCAGCCTCAGGTTCATCAGCAGCAACAGCTTCAGACTCATCATCTGCACCAGCATCATCAGATAATGGATCAGGATCATCAGCAGCAACTTCAAGTTCAGCAGCAGCAGCAGCATCATCAGCCGCAGCAGCTTCAGATTCATCATCAGGACCAACATCAACCAGTAACTCTGGTAAGCCAGTAAACTCAGCTAACTCAGCATCATCTGGATCAGGATCAGGATCAGCAGCTTCATCAGCAGCTTCATCAGGATCAGGTTCAGGATCATCTGGTTCAGGTTCAGGTTCTTCAGCAGCAGGTTCATCATCGGCAGCAGCAGCCTCAGGTTCATCAGCAGCAACAGCTTCAGACTCATCATCTGCACCAGCGTCATCAGATAATGGATCAGGATCATCAGCAGCAACTTCAAGTTCAGCATCAGCAGCAGCATCATCAGCAGCAACAGCTTCAGACTCATCATCTGCACCAGCGTCATCAGATAATGGATCAGGATCATCAGCAGCAACTTCAAGTTCAGCATCAGCAGCAGCATCATCAGCCGCAGCAGCTTCAGATTCATCATCAGGACCAACATCAACCAGTAACTCTGGTAAGCCAGTAAACTCAGCTAACTCAGCATCATCTGGATCAGGATCAGGATCAGCAGCTTCATCAGCAGCTTCATCAGGATCAGGTTCAGGATCATCTGGTTCAGGTTCAGGTTCTTCAGCAGCAGGTTCATCATCGGCAGCAGCAGCCTCAGGTTCATCAGCAGCAACAGCTTCAGACTCATCATCTGCACCAGCATCATCAGATAATGGATCAGGATCATCAGCAGCAGCATCATCATCAGCCGCAGCAGCTTCAGATTCATCATCAGGACCAACGTCAACCAGTAACTCTGGTAAGCCAGTAAACTCAGCTAACTCAGAATCATCTGGATCAGGATCAGGATCAGCAGCTTCATCAGGATCAGGTTCAGGATCATCTGGTTCAGGTTCAGGTTCTTCAGCAGCAGGTTCATCATCGGCAGCAGCAGCCTCAGGTTCATCAGCAGCAACAGCTTCAGACTCATCATCTGCACCAGCATCATCAGATAATGGATCAGGATCATCAGCAGCAACTTCAAGTTCAGCAGCAGCAGCAGCATCATCAGCCGCAGCAGCTTCAGATTCATCATCAGGACCAACATCAACCAGTAACTCTGGTAAGCCAGTAAACTCAGCTAACTCAGCATCATCTGGATCAGGATCAGGATCAGCAGCTTCATCAGCAGCTTCATCAGGATCAGGTTCAGGATCATCTGGTTCAGGTTCAGGTTCTTCAGCAGCAGGTTCATCATCGGCAGCAGCAGCCTCAGGTTCATCAGCAGCAACAGCTTCAGACTCATCATCTGCACCAGCATCATCAGATAATGGATCAGGATCATCAGCAGCAACTTCAAGTTCAGCAGCAGCAGCAGCATCATCAGCCGCAGCAGCTTCATATTCATCATCAGGACCAACATCAACCAGTAACTCTGGTAAGCCAGTAAACTCAGCTAACTCAGCATCATCTGGATCAGGATCAGGATCAGCAGCTTCATCAGCAGCTTCATCAGGATCAGGTTCAGGATCATCTGGTTCAGGTTCAGGTTCTTCAGCAGCAGGTTCATCATCGGCAGCAGCAGCCTCAGGTTCATCAGCAGCAACAGCTTCAGACTCATCATCTGCACCAGCATCATCAGATAATGGATCAGGATCATCAGCAGCAACTTCAAGTTCAGCATCAGCAGCAGCATCATCAGCAGCAACAGCTTCAGACTCATCATCTGCACCAGCGTCATCAGATAATGGATCAGGATCATCAGCAGCAACTTCAAGTTCAGCATCAGCAGCAGCATCATCAGCAGCAACAGCTTCAGACTCATCATCTGCACCAGCGTCATCAGATAATGGATCAGGATCATCAGCAGCAACTTCAAGTTCAGCATCAGCAGCAGCATCATCAGCCGCAGCAGCTTCAGATTCATCATCAGGACCAACATCAACCAGTAACTCTGGTAAGCCAGTAAACTCAGCTAACTCAGCATCATCTGGATCAGGATCAGGATCAGCAGCTTCATCAGCAGCTTCATCAGGATCAGGTTCAGGATCATCTGGTTCAGGTTCAGGTTCTTCAGCAGCAGGTTCATCATCGGCAGCAGCAGCCTCAGGTTCATCAGCAGCAACAGCTTCAGACTCATCATCTGCACCAGCATCATCAGATAATGGATCAGGATCATCAGCAGCAGCATCATCATCAGCCGCAGCAGCTTCAGATTCATCATCAGGACCAACGTCAACCAGTAACTCTGGTAAGCCAGTAAACTCAGCTAACTCAGCATCATCTGGATCAGGATCAGGATCAGCAGCTTCATCAGGATCAGGTTCAGGATCATCTGGTTCAGGTTCAGGTTCTTCAGCAGCAGGTTCATCATCGGCAGCAGCAGCCTCAGGTTCATCAGCAGCAACAGCTTCAGACTCATCATCTGCACCAGCATCATCAGATAATGGATCAGGATCATCAGCAGCAACTTCAAGTTCAGCAGCAGCAGCAGCATCATCAGCCGCAGCAGCTTCAGATTCATCATCAGGACAAACATCAACCAGTAACTCTGGTAAGCCAGTAAACTCAGCTAACTCAGCATCATCTGGATCAGGATCAGGATCAGCAGCTTCATCAGCAGCTTCATCAGGATCAGGTTCAGGATCATCTGGTTCAGGTTCAGGTTCTTCAGCAGCAGGTTCATCATCGGCAGCAGCAGCCTCAGGTTCATCAGCAGCAACAGCTTCAGACTCATCATCTGCACCAGCATCATCAGATAATGGATCAGGATCATCAGCAGCAACTTCAAGTTCAGCAGCAGCAGCAGCATCATCAGCCGCAGCAGCTTCAGATTCATCATCAGGACCAACATCAACCAGTAACTCTGGTAAGCCAGTAAACTCAGCTAACTCAGCATCATCTGGATCAGGATCAGGATCAGCAGCTTCATCAGCAGCTTCATCAGGATCAGGTTCAGGATCATCTGGTTCAGGTTCAGGTTCTTCAGCAGCAGGTTCATCATCGGCAGCAGCAGCCTCAGGTTCATCAGCAGCAACAGCTTCAGACTCATCATCTGCACCAGCATCATCAGATAATGGATCAGGATCATCAGCAGCAACTTCAAGTTCAGCAGCAGCAGCAGCATCATCAGCCGCAGCAGCTTCAAATTCATCATCAGGACCAACATCAACCAGTAACTCTGGTAAGCCAGTAAACTCAGCTAACTCAGCATCATCTGGATCAGGATCAGGATCAGCAGCTTCATCAGCAGCTTCATCAGGATCAGGTTCAGGATCATCTGGTTCAGGTTCAGGTTCTTCAGCAGCAGGTTCATCATCGGCAGCTCAGCAGCAACAGCTTCAGACTCATCATCTGCACCAGCATCATCAGATAATGGATCAGGATCATCAGCAGCAACTTCAAGTTCAGCAGCAGCAGCAGCATCATCAGCCGCAGCAGCTTCAGATTCATCATCAGGAACAACATCAACCAGTAACTCTGGTAAGCCAGTAAACTCAGCTAACTCAGCATCATCTGGATCAGGATCAGGATCAGCAGCTTCATCAGCAGCTTCATCAGGATCAGGTTCAGGATCATCTGGTTCAGGTTCAGGTTCTTCAGCAGCAGGTTCATCATCGGCAGCAGCAGCCTCAGGTTCATCAGCAGCAACAGCTTCAGACTCATCATCTGCACCAGCATCATCAGATAATGGATCAGGATCATCAGCAGCAACTTCAAGTTCAGCAGCAGCAGCAGCATCATCAGCCGCAGCAGCTTCAGATTCATCATCAGGACCAACATCAACCAGTAACTCTGGTAAGCCAGTAAACTCAGCTAACTCAGCATCATCTGGATCAGGATCAGGATCAGCAGCTTCATCAGCAGCTTCATCAGGATCAGGTTCAGGATCATCTGGTTCAGGTTCAGGTTCTTCAGCAGCAGGTTCATCATCGGCAGCAGCAGCCTCAGGTTCATCAGCAGCAACAGCTTCAGACTCATCATCTGCACCAGCATCATCAGATAATGGATCAGGATCATCAGCAGCAACTTCAAGTTCAGCAGCAGCAGCAGCATCATCAGCCGCAGCAGCTTCAGATTCATCATCAGGAACAACATCAACCAGTAACTCTGGTAAGCCAGTAAACTCAGCTAACTCAGCATCATCTGGATCAGGATCAGGATCAGCAGCTTCATCAGCAGCTTCATCAGGATCAGGTTCAGGATCATCTGGTTCAGGTTCAGGTTCTTCAGCAGCAGGTTCATCATCGGCAGCAGCAGCCTCAGGTTCATCAGCAGCAACAGCTTCAGACTCATCATCTGCACCAGCATCATCAGATAATGGATCAGGATCATCAGCAGCAACTTCAAGTTCAGCAGCAGCAGCAGCATCATCAGCCGCAGCAGCTTCAGATTCATCATCAGGACCAACATCAACCAGTAACTCTGGTAAGCCAGTAAACTCAGCTAACTCAGCATCATCTGGATCAGGATCAGGATCAGCAGCTTCATCAGCAGCTTCATCAGGATCAGGTTCAGGATCATCTGGTTCAGGTTCAGGTTCTTCAGCAGCAGGTTCATCATCGGCAGCAGCAGCCTCAGGTTCATCAGCAGCAACAGCTTCATACTCATCATCTGCACCAGCATCATCAGATAATGGATCAGGATCATCAGCAGCAACTTCAAGTTCAGCAGCAGCAGCAGCATCATCAGCCGCAGCAGCTTCAGATTCATCATCAGGATCAACATCAACCAGTAACTCTGGTAAGCCAGTAAACTCAGCTAACTCAGCATCATCTGGATCAGGATCAGGATCAGCAGCTTCATCAGCAGCTTCATCAGGATCAGGTTCAGGATCATCTGGTTCAGGTTCAGGTTCTTCAGCAGCAGGTTCATCATCGGCAGCAGCAGCCTCAGGTTCATCAGCAGCAACAGCTTCAGACTCATCATCTGCACCAGCATCATCAGATAATGGATCAGGATCATCAGCAGCAACTTCAAGTTCAGCAGCAGCAGCAGCATCATCAGCCGCAGCAGCTTCAGATTCATCATCAGGACCAACATCAACCAGTAACTCTGGTAAGCCAGTAAACTCAGCTAACTCAGCATCATCTGGATCAGGATCAGGATCAGCAGCTTCATCAGCAGCTTCATCAGGATCAGGTTCAGGATCATCTGGTTCAGGTTCAGGTTCTTCAGCAACATCAATGTATGTGAAGTACACAAATGAAGCAGGGAAAACCTGTGTTTGCTATAAAGTGCGTCGGTCATAATGAATAAAGTGTTGTTCCAGTAATATATGAGTACTTATATTCTTTCCAGTGTATCGAAGTCTATCTGCACCAATCTTGCATGCAATTTTCACTATTGTACGAGAACAAAAAAAGCAGCTTGAGTTATTAGATAGACGGACAGACATGTAGCCCTTTACATGGCCTTAAGTTACTGAATCGAATTTGCAAAGTCTTTCTGTGTTGGGACAATTCAATGAATTTTTGCTTTTTATTAAAGTTCCGTGTTAAAGAGTATCAAAGTGTGGGCAATTAAAAAAAAAGTGTTCAATATTCTCGTTATTATCGGAAAGAATTTCAAACTTTTAGTTATAGCGTTCATATCTATTATGACCGGGTTATGACTTTTTTAGGGAGCTTAGAATGCATGTGCCTGTGCACAGCATTTTAAATTAGTATTTCGGGTACTCCAACTATCATTCTCGTGCGATTATAGCTAAATCAATAGACAGATACGTGTCAAAGTGATTTAATTACAGCTCAACGAGAAGACGATAAACTCAATGATATAATCTTATTGTTGGTAAATGAACCAAAATGAAACGTTCATAATCATTTTCTGTTTCGTAAACCTTCAGTTGGACACGACATTAATCGAGTTGTCATCAATGAAAAGATTTTGGAAAATCTGTTCAGAGACGAGGGGGAAACTTTCGAAAAGCTGACATTCGCAAAAGGAAGTCACGACTGTTTTTTCTAGAAGAAATTTCCATGCCATTTTCTAAAAACGAAACCATATTATGCGCCAACTTTTCGTTCGAAATATTCAGAGTGTCAAAGTTGTGAAAATTCATTGAGCTATATGGCGAATGAAAAAGCTTTTTTAAGCAGCTTTTCTAGCTTTAAGCATTTAAAGCTAGTAACGGAATGATAGACTGTCTGTAATATGTTTAATATTTCCATTTTTCTATTTATACAAATTTTCGACTTTACAAGATGCTCGAGGTTTCTGAATATATCCACGATATATACACTACTGGCAATAAGTTTGAGGACAGCAGTTTTTTGAGAAAATTTTTTCAATGATTTGTCCGATTATTTTATGGTTAATATTTGTGAAAAGGCCATTAAAAATTACGTATTTAAAGTCAAAATAAATTAAGAAAAAAAATTAATTGTTTTAGAAAATTTAGGAAAATTAGTTTTGAGCATGGCAAAAAATATGAGGACAGCAATTAAAAACAATTAATAATCGATTTGAGATCCATTAGACTTGATAACTTCAAATATTCTGGTATCCATAGACTTGATGAGTGTTTGTAGGTAACTTGGATCCATGTTATACCAGATTTCTTGGACACAGTCCCAAAGTTCATCAACAGTTCGAAATTGCCTCTGATTCTTATAAACTTTTTGCGCCATCAATCCCCAAAGATTTTCAATCGGGTTCAGATCAGGTGAACATGATGGCCAATCCAATAATTCCTAAAAAATTCCAATGAAGACTTTGAGGTATGAATTCTGGCATTATCTTGTTGATAAATCCAATCATTCCCATCCAAAGTTCTAGCATTTGTAATTAGGTTTTCCGACAAAACTTTTTGATAATCTTCACTATTCATCTTTGTAGATATCCTAACTAACGGTAAAACACCATTAAAACAAAAAGCACCCCATACCATTAGCGTACCACCTCCAAAATTTCGCTTTGAAAAAATTCGTTTGTCCTTCCGAATGTCGTGCCAATAGCACTTCTGTCCATCAGGACCATCAAGATTGAATTTTTTTTCATCACTAAACACTACTTGTATCCATTTATCACCATAACTCATGTGTTTTTTAGCGAATTCCAGTCTGGCTTTGATATGGTTTTCGGTTAACCTTGGACGATGATCCATTGATTCGTATTCCATAAATCCTGAATCTTGAATCGCGTTTAACACTGTTCTACGACATACTGGAAGTTGAGTTTCCTTGAGAATATCATTACATGAATGATTACCTTCAGATGATAACCTTAAAATCCGTCGACAATCACGATCTGATAACTTTTTTGGGCGACCAGACCTGGGTGTTGCACCATACTCTTCACCTAACTTAAGACAGTTACTTACAACAGTCTTGGATCTTCCAATTTTTTCAGCAATTTGCCTCAACGATAGTCCTTGATCATGATAGGCTTTGATAGCACCTATTTCTTTACTTGTTAGCTTAGTTCCAGAGCCCATTATCTAACTTTGACAAAAAATCACTAAAACTTGAAAAAAACTCGAAAAATGAAAATTTGATTGTTAATTATGGAGAGAATACTGAACAAATGAAGTTATCTGAGAAATTCTGACCATATTTAACCCTAAAACCGCATCTGGTGCCGATCTGAAAGCAATTTAAACTCTGGCCTCATAATTTTTGCCATATGCACAAAATATGTTTTTAATTTTTAAGCCAATTGACACTAATTAGTTTGCAAAGTCGGAACTTTTCTAATCCGAAATATCTTAAAAATCGATTATACATTGCAAAAAATTGGATTAGCTCGTTAATTGGATCAATTCATTGAAAAATCTACAAAAATCTGGTGTCCTCAAACTTATTGCCAGGACTGTATATACCATACACTGTGTTCAATAGCATTAAGACCAGCATCTGATTGCCATATTTTTTCAATTTAAATGATTAATTAGCTTCGCAAGAGTTCAGAAAGTGTTGCTTGTCTAGCTGGGGATTAAACTAAGAAGAGTAAAAACAATTGGATTTGCATTAAGCTTGATTTTGCATTAATCAACATTCGAAAACCAAATGTTCGCGTCTAATGGGATTAAGACCAGGCTAATTTTTGGTTAAAAAGGGTTGATTGTTAGCAATTTTCAACAGTTTTAAGTAGATAGCCATCATACTTGTTCATTTGTTTCATTATTTGGTGATTTTTCAGTCTTTCTTGTGCTAAATTTCCTATTATATAATCTGCAATTATGGGTAAAGGTAAAGATCTGAATGAACGTGAAATTGGACAAATAATTGCGTATCGAGCTGAAGGTAGATCTGAGAGATACTTTGCTGATAAACTGAATCGATCTAAAACTGCGATTCATCAGTATCTAGCAAATCCTGAGCGTTATAACCAAGAAAATTGACCTGGACCTAAACCAAAACTCAACGATCGAGATGTTCGACATGTTTTACGTCACATCACCCAAGAGAATAAATCATGTGAGGAGACAAGACGAGATCTCAAGTCATTCATCCAGACTTGGCTAGACTTTGGAAATTTGTAACTTGTATACTTTGTGAGCAAATTGCTTCATCTCCGAAGAGGGGCGTTGCCTGTAATAAGATTTACTGCGGTTGTGTGCGCTGGCTGCAAGCCTTACCAATTGATTTGGATTTTTGTGCAATTTTGATAATTGATTGTCAAATGGGATTAAGGCCAGTTTAAATTTAGAGTATTTAAACATAATTGCCAACTTTTTTCCAGTCAGAACTTTCTCAAGTTGACTTATCCACTGTCTCTGTGTTTCTTTTGTTATATTTTTCGCTATTTTTTCGATTTTTGTGCAATTTTTGCAAAGTTACATCATTTGTTACAATCAATGGTAAAGGTAAAGATCTTAATGATATTGAAATTGGACAAATTATGGCTTACAATGCCGCAGGAAGGTCCAGCCGATTCATTGCTTCAAAATTAAACCGTTCGAAAAATGCTATCAACAATTTTCTGGCGAATCCATAACGTTGCAAGCAAAAAAACAGAGTTGGACCGAAATTTTTGTTTAATGATCGTGATGTAAGACATGTTTTACGATTACCAATGAAAAGAAGTCATGTGAACAGGTGAGACGTGATCTTGGATTACAATGTACTCGTCAGACAATCTTCAATGCTGCTAGAAGAGCTGAACACATCGATTTTAGAAAACCTAACCGTAAACACCCACTAACGGCTGAATATAGAGCTGCAAGATGTGTTTTTGCGTAAAATTCATTGATTTCGGTTATTAATGGTTGACAGTTATGTTTTCTGATGAAAAAAGATTCAACTTAGATGGACCTGATGGCTTTAAATCATATTGGAGAGACTTATCAAAAGAGTAAGTGACTTTTTCAAAGCGTCAATTTGATGGTGGAGGTATCATGATACGGGCTTGTTTTGCATTCAATGGAAACACTGACTTTGTTTTCTGCCCAAGTAAAATGAATTCGAAAGCTTATATCGAAATGCTTGATCAATACATGGCACCAATGATTTATGAAACTTGTTAACGGTGCTAACGCTATCTTACAACAGGATAATGCCTCGATTCATGCATCTGCAGAAACAAAAGTTTGGTTTGAACGCAAATGCATCAATCTAATGAACTTGCCATCAAGATCTCCAGATTTAAACCCAATTGAAAATGTTTGGTTGAAGGATTTATTCAAATGGCAGACAATATAAAAACATTGAGAGTTTATAACAATCAATATCAAATGAGTGGCGTAATCTTGATCAAACTATGATTCAAAACATTATATTATCTATGAAAAAACGACTAATTTAAGTTATTACTAACAAAGGTGCTTCAACAAGCTATTAATTGCTCAAATATTAAATTTGATTGACGTGGCCTTAATGCGATTTGACAAGAAATTTTCTAGTAAAGTACAAAAATAAAAATCTAACTTGATTAGACCAAACTTTTGATTTTCATATTTACTTATAATGATTTTTAAACACAAATAATCAATGGTATTCAATGAAATACCAAAATTTTCATCATAATCGCTAAAAATCGGTGTTTTATGACGTAGCCTTAATACCATACAACGCAGCGTCTGAATATTAAATTCCAAATAGGGATCCATTGCCTGACAAAACTAAGTATGGCCTAAGTTCATTTAAAAGATCCTTCAAAGACGAAAGTCCATATCCTCCACCGGCACCAGATCAATGTCGATATTACTGTTCATTTCCTGCTTCTAAGCCACCCACGGATAAAGATTATCCTTCGTTTAATCAATCAAAGATTTCGCTGAAAGACGGGAGTTTGTCAAAGAAGACATTGAAAAATCTAACGCCGATAAAATTTGATTTGAATTCTTCATGAAGGAAAAAACCCAACTTAATGTTGCCGAGATGGACCTCGAAAATATCAAATTTGGTGCCTTGAGAAAAGGTTTTTCGTCAGCTCAAGTCATTCATCCAGACTTGGCTAGACTTTGGAAATTTGTAACTTGTATACTTTGTGAGCAAATTGCTTCATCTCCGAAGAGGGGCGTTGCCTGTAATAAGATTTACTGCGGTTGTGTGCGCTGGCTGCAAGCCTTACCAATTGATTTGGATTTTTGTGCAATTTTGATAATTGATTGTCAAATGGGATTAAGGCCAGTTTAAATTTAGAGTATTTAAACATAATTGCCAACTTTTTTCCAGTCAGAACTTTCTCAAGTTGACTTATCCACTGTCTCTGTGTTTCTTTTGTTATATTTTTCGCTATTTTTTCGATTTTTGTGCAATTTTTGCAAAGTTACATCATTTGTTACAATGGGTAAAGGTAAAGATCTTAATGATATTGAAATTGGACAAATTATGGCTTACAATGCCGCAGGAAGGTCCAGCCGATTCATTGCTTCAAAATTAAACCGTTCGAAAAATGCTATCAACAATTTTCTGGCGAATCCATAACGTTGCAAGCAAAAAAACAGAGTTGGACCGAAATTTTTGTTTAATGATCGTGATGTAAGACATGTTTTACGATTACCAATGAAAAGAAGTCATGTGAACAGGTGAGACGTGATCTTGGATTACAATGTACTCGTCAGACAATCTTCAATGCTGCTAGAAGAGCTGAACACATCGATTTTAGAAAACCTAACCGTAAACACCCACTAACGGCTGAATATAGAGCTGCAAGATGTGTTTTTGCGTAAAATTCATTGATTTCGGTTATTAATGGTTGACAGTTATGTTTTCTGATGAAAAAAGATTCAACTTAGATGGACCTGATGGCTTTAAATCATATTGGAGAGACTTATCAAAAGAGTAAGTGACTTTTTCAAAGCGTCAATTTGATGGTGGAGGTATCATGATACGGGCTTGTTTTGCATTCAATGGAAACACTGACTTTGTTTTCTGCCCAAGTAAAATGAATTCGAAAGCTTATATCGAAATGCTTGATCAATACATGGCACCAATGATTTATGAAACTTGTTAACGGTGCTAACGCTATCTTACAACAGGATAATGCCTCGATTCATGCATCTGCAGAAACAAAAGTTTGGTTTGAACGCAAATGCATCAATCTAATGAACTTGCCATCAAGATCTCCAGATTTAAACCCAATTGAAAATGTTTGGTTGAAGGATTTATTCAAATGGCAGACAATATAAAAACATTGAGAGTTTATAACAATCAATATCAAATGAGTGGCGTAATCTTGATCAAACTATGATTCAAAACATTATATTATCTATGAAAAAACGACTAATTTAAGTTATTACTAACAAAGGTGCTTCAACAAGCTATTAATTGCTCAAATATTAAATTTGATTGACGTGGCCTTAATGCGATTTGACAAGAAATTTTCTAGTAAAGTACAAAAATAAAAATCTAACTTGATTAGACCAAACTTTTGATTTTCATATTTACTTATAATGATTTTTAAACACAAATAATCAATGGTATTCAATGAAATACCAAAATTTTCATCATAATCGCTAAAAATCGGTGTTTTATGACGTAGCCTTAATACCATACAACGCAGCGTCTGAATATTAAATTCCAAATAGGGATCCATTGCCTGACAAAACTAAGTATGGCCTAAGTTCATTTAAAAGATCCTTCAAAGACGAAAGTCCATATCCTCCACCGGCACCAGATCAATGTCGATATTACTGTTCATTTCCTGCTTCTAAGCCACCCACGGATAAAGATTATCCTTCGTTTAATCAATCAAAGATTTCGCTGAAAGACGGGAGTTTGTCAAAGAAGACATTGAAAAATCTAACGCCGATAAAATTTGATTTGAATTCTTCATGAAGGAAAAAACCCAACTTAATGTTGCCGAGATGGACCTCGAAAATATCAAATTTGGTGCCTTGAGAAAAGGTTTTTCGTCAGCTCAAGTCATTCATCCAGACTTGGCTAGACTTTGGAAATTTGTAACTTGTATACTTTGTGAGCAAATTGCTTCATCTCCGAAGAGGGGCGTTGCCTGTAATAAGATTTACTGCGGTTGTGTGCGCTGGCTGCAAGCCTTACCAATTGATTTGGATTTTTGTGCAATTTTGATAATTGATTGTCAAATGGGATTAAGGCCAGTTTAAATTTAGAGTATTTAAACATAATTGCCAACTTTTTTCCAGTCAGAACTTTCTCAAGTTGACTTATCCACTGTCTCTGTGTTTCTTTTGTTATATTTTTCGCTATTTTTTCGATTTTTGTGCAATTTTTGCAAAGTTACATCATTTGTTACAATGGGTAAAGGTAAAGATCTTAATGATATTGAAATTGGACAAATTATGGCTTACAATGCCGCAGGAAGGTCCAGCCAATTCATTGCTTCAAAATTAAACCGTTCAAAAACTGCTATCAACAATTTTCTGGCGAATCCATAACGTTGCAAGCAAAAAAACAGAGTTGGACCGAAATTTTTGTTTGATGATCGTGATGTAAGACATGTTTTACGATTACCAATGAAAAAAAGTCATGTGAACAGGTGAGACGTGATCTTGGACTATAACACATAACGCCTATTCAAATTCGCAATCAAATAAACTTTAACACAGCTTACTGGAATAATGAGAATGAGAGATTCGACCGAGCCAATAGACGAGGCTGAACAATTTGCGCTGCAAGTGGGTTTACTCAGTTGTGCTCCAAAGCCTATTCCAGAAGTTCAGCAGAGATGGCCTGTTACTAGATGTAGATGATTCCTGATTACCTCTCAAACGAGTCTGAAAATCGAAGACGCTAGGCAAAATTGCTGTGAACCTTCTGATGCTGATCATCAACATTATCTATAGTTTTATACTCTGTTGAGATTGATGATCCAGAGTCGCATTTATTCAGATTAATCCCTTTGGCCGTATGAATGCTGCTGAAGTTAAGCAAGTACAAGATCGGTTGAGGAGAGATTTCCCATCTTTCCTGAATCCTACTCATACATTCCAAGAATTCACACCTTCAAAAAATTTCCGAAAGATCGCACAACGAGAGAGGAAGCGAAAAATTCTGGGTAATGCCTTCAATAGGCGACTAGCAGCAAAAATTCCTCCTGTGTTAGATAGTCAACTCAAGGTTATCGAGGAAATGTCAAGAGACTGTCCAGATAAGCATCGAATCCTTTCTATAAGCACTTTTTGTGTTAAAATTGATGAAAATGGTGAAATGATGCCTCATCCCTGCTGGGTTATAATTGTTTATGGCAAATTGGAAGTCATATATGAGACTTTTGTAAAATACCAGAAGATTGATCACATTGAAACCAGATTTCATGGACTTACAGTCAAAGACTTGAAATACGCAAGAAATCTTGATACAGTTAGGGACCAAGTAATCAAATATTTGGCTTGTGCGAATTAGATAGTGGGATACGGCTTGATAAATCAACTTCAAACTTTGGGTGTTTCTAAACACGAAATTGAAAATTTACGACCAAATCTGAGAGATATGAATAATTATTATTCTGCATACCGGGAACAACCTATGAACTTAAATGCTATAGCCTTCTTATGGTTTACGGGTTACACTTTGCCAGTTAACTTTCACTCTCCTGCTGTTGGGGCTATAACGAGTACGCGTCTGTATTCATTAAATGGGATGATATCGAGAAGATTGCTAATGAGAACAATGGCATTCATAATGAAAATGTTGTTAATACATGCGGGAACAGTATCACATCCGCGTTGTTACACGAATTTCAAGAAGGAATTTCAAAACGAAATTGCAAATGGCCGGATGAATGGTTAAAGCATTCCGGAATACAATAACAACTGCGTCTTGGCATCTCAATTCATCCTAAGACGTACTGATTTTAGAAAGTCGCCTGAAACTTTCTCGCCACAGTCAAGAACTAAGAAAATTATTCAAATGATACAAGCTTCTAAAAGAACCGTTGAGGGCAGCGGTGCGAGCAATGAAAATTTGCCTCAATCGTTAAGAAACGATGAACCTGAAGCTCAATCTGAGAAATTTTAATCTGCTGAAATGTAACCAATAGAAAATGCTCTGGATGGAGTGATTGAATTTGAATTTTTGGTTCTTGGTCAAAGGCTCAGGGGTATGAAGGGTAGAGTTGTCCTAACCCAAATTAAATTCAAATCTTAAAATTGCAATAGCATTCATTGCTCTTCTCTTTTTTTGTATTATCCCTTTTTTGAAATGAATGCATACTTTTCTTATCCTTTGGACTTTCTAAGTTAACTTTTTATTTAAGAAAAACTAGGTGTTCGGATGAACTATTCCTACATTGGCGCGTTTATTACTCAGCAACTATAAGTGCTAGAGACACCTGCTTAACGCCGTGCGATAGAAAAATGTCAAAATTTTGTATGGCGCTACTTTGAAAAATGGCTGAATACAGGGTGTTTTTTGGTAAATTGTCAAAGTCGAAAAAGTGTCACATTCTGCTGCACGTGATTTTTTGTAATTTTTTATCAAGCCATGCTCTTTCTGACGATCTTATGCTGACCGTTCTCCGACAAACGGTTCTTGAGATGCACGTTCAAAGATAGGGAATTTTTCCATAGAAAACAATGGGAGTCAGTGCAAAAACGCGTGAATGAGCCCAGAGGCTCATTCATCAAACCTGATATGCTGAATTGATCAAAAATGTTCGTTTGATGAGTTTTGAAGCTCATAACTTTCCATCTGAGATCTCCAAAAATTCACGAATATTGAAAATCAGTATGAAATCTATGAGGGTGACAGCAAGCCTATGTAAAAGTGCCCGTCTTGACCCTGCGATTTGATGATGCCATTCGGTAGAGGACATAATGATAAGCAAAAGTCCTCATAGGCATGCATTTCCTTGTTCGGACTTAAGGCATGAAAAACGTGTTTATTGGTCGAAAAAAAACACGTTGATAACGATTTTTGAAGCTCATTCAGAGTAGATGAATAATAAATATACATGATATTGAATTTTTTTTCGGGCGAGTTGCTCCGTTCGCATTTAATCTCATTTTGAGTGAAACAATAAATATATAGCCGAGAGATTGAAAAACAATAGACATAGCCAGAAATTTGTTAATATTTTTATAGGTTTTTTTAGATGACCTTTCATCTGAGATGTGTTTGGAGAGCGTCAAATCGGACTTGCGTTTATTTTCCGATTTGTTCAACTTTCACCTTGATAATATGTTGCCAGAGCTCCTTTAGCGACATCCAGTCATTACCACGAGGAGGCGGAGTTGGACTTCTTATGACCACGACTTACAAAAGTAAAAAATTACTTTTCGCGTCCAGTAAAGATGCATCAGGAGGTACTGAAATTGAGATGGACTCGGCTGCTTCGCTCCTGATGCACCTTTTATTTACCGTATTTCAACTCATGGATCCGGTCTCTCGGTTCTACTGGCTCTTTCAATAGGCCTAAGTCCACTCTATCATTGATTGCGGATCGCATCAACTTATCGGAATCTTTTTCAAATTTTTTTGCTACTCTGCCTTTCATATCAGAGAACCATTTACATTGTTACATTTACTAGTATGAATGAAGCCAGTGTGGGCAGGTACAACCCTGCTACAGTGGTGGAAGCCTCACTAGATTCAGAGAAAGCTCATGCTCTTTGTGTCTGTTGCGGGCGGTCTGGAGCTGCATTAACATCGGCGGGTAAAAGAGGAGGTAAAGAAGCACGGAGGTTTCTGCTCAACACTTCAGATGTTTTTTGTTGGGTAAGAGAGAACAGAAGCAAAGTTTGGTTCTCCTCTAAACGTGAACATGCCGCTAACGTTGATCTCACTCCTTCTATGTGGATATGCAAAGCTTGCAGATGTCGTTTCGACAGATTTAGAAGGCATGGACAGGGTCTCGTTGAACAAGAGGACGTTGCTTCATTACTCAATGATGAGCCTGCAGCAGGGCCGAGTCGTATTGACGCAGAAGCTGAGCCTCTTCTTGCTAATGACCAGCATATGGATGATCTCACGGATCAGATGGCATCCTGCACAACAACAGACTGGTCTGAAGAAGAATTACAAACTGCATCATCTTTATCTAGCATAGGAAGCAGGATAAAGAAGTCAATCAACAGTCATTCTCAGTGTATCTTGCGTTGCAAGAAAAAAGACCATTCGGCAGCTTATTCCAAAACAAAAGAGGATTGAATTGATTCAAACTCACAACATATTCATTCCTACCGGTGCAAGATGTTGTATTGTTCACTTCTATGAACCTAATGATTGGAAGAAACTGCAACCTGGCCGAGCTGAGATGACTGTTGATGAACTGCATGAAGCTGTACAGTTATGTAGATCCGAGCTTCTCTCACGTTCCTTCAAACTACCAATTCCTCAGCTAGTTGAAGATGATGAAGTGATGGACTCATATTACAGAATTTGGACGAGTTTGACTGTTTCACAGTTTAAAGATCTTCTCAAATATTTGCCCGATAATGAGCCTGTCTGGATTACCAGACTGTTTGTCTTTTTGGTTAAATTGAGGAAATCTTTAAACGACGTGGACATCGGCTATCTCTGTAGACAGTCGCGGAGTACTATTGTCTCTTGGAGACAAAGTGTTAAAATCGAGCTGATGAAATCGTTTGTTCCAAATAACCTGGGCTTCGATTCTCTAACTCGCGAAATCGCTTTATCCCATGTAACAGAGATAGCTCGTGGCTTGTGTTCAGATGGAAATACATCAACATTAATAACTATCCGGGATGGAACTTATATTTACAACCAAAAAAGTTCGAATATAAGGTTTCAAAAGGATTCATACTCTATGCAAAAAATCCAATCCAATTTGAATGAAGTCAAATGTTGTATAAAATATAAAATTATGCCAAAATCGAATATACATGAAATCCTGTCCAATAGTTAATATAAACATGGATGAAATAATCACATTTCATCAATATAAAATGTAACCATTTTTGAATTTGAGCCAAGTAAATTTTACCAACTGAACTATTCCCGCCTGACTTACTTAAATCTCTCTATCAGCAAAAACATATTTTGTTTGTATGTAAACAATATTTTAATGCTTGATGCTGGACAATTAAATTTAGTGACAGATGTAGGATTAAGACTTATTTTTAGCCACGCATTGAAAACAAAACTCTCAAAAGGTTCATCAAGTGTAGGATCCGTGGTCCTACGCCCTTAGAGCATAGTTTTTAGTTTAATCAAAAAATCAAAAATAAGTTAAATTCCAAGATTATTTCGATTGAGACGAAATGGACGGATCGAAAGATATTCATCTATAGCTATTCAATGCATTATGTAGACACAATACTCTCACTGTTATGAAAACGGGCAATATCTTAACCTTGCAACCTTCTCTAACTGCTGTAAATAAAAAATAAATAAATGAATAAATAGGTATTACTTTGGTTTTTTTTCGTTTTATTCATGACAATGGTTAACATAAAAAGAAATCTCATTAACTCAATACATTACTATATTTGCACAGCCTTGTAAATTATAATTATGATTTAAATGGTATAAAAACATACAAAAAGAAGCTCTGGTGTGAAACGAAAACGTGATACGAATTTGTAACTCTTATTTGTAGGTTTGCGGCACGGAATCAAAGCGAAGTTGTTTGTCCTAAACGTATACTAGACTATTTCAGATTGTTATAGCATTTCGATAATTAACATTGACATTTGCTGAATCATCAGAAAACAGATATTTCAGTTTAAAATTACACGTTTGAGAGTCCCTGAACATTGTCAACTGAAGCATTATTCAATGCGCCGCATCAGCATAACAAACATTGTTGACAACATCTTGTTTGTTTAGCTAACTCGAATGTCTATCATGAATTGTAAACAGATCTTTCACAAGTATAAAAATGCCAGAAAATTGCTGAGAGATATCAATCGATTTATTCGAACAAAACTACAACAATGAATTCAAAACTTATGATTTTGTGTCTAGTTGTTACTGCATTAACTGCAGTGCAGCAAACAAATGCCAATAGTTTGTTTAACCTTCCATCGATGAAAATAGGTGTGAAAGATATGTTGCAAACCATAGGTGTTACTGGAAGCCACAGCTCGAAACATGGAAAAGAATCATCAGCAGCATCATCAGCCGCAGCAGCTTCAGATTCATCATCAGGAACAACATCAACCAGTAACTCTGGTAAGCAAGTAAACTCAGCTAACTCAGCATCATCTGGATCAGGATCAGGATCAGCAGCTTCATCTGGATCAGGATCAGGCTCAGCAGCTTCATCAGGATCAGGTTCAGGATCATCTGGTTCAGGTTCAGGTTCTTCAGCAGCAGGTTCATCATCGGCAGCAGCAGCCTCAGGTTCATCAGCAGCAACAGCTTCAGACTCATCATCTGCACCAGCATCAGATAATGGATCAGGATCATCAGCAGCAACTTCAAGTTCAGCAGCAGCAGCATCATCAGCCGCAGCATCTTCAGATTCATCATCAGGACCAACATCAACCAGTAACTCTGGTAAGCCAGTAAACTCAGCTAACTCAGCATCATCTGGATCAGGATCAGGATCAGCAGCTTCATCATCAGCTTCATCAGGATCAGGTTCAGGATCATCTGGTTCAGGTTCAGGTTCTTCAGCAGCAGGTTCATCATCGGCAGCAGCAGCCTCAGGTTCATCAGCAGCAACAGCTTCAGACTCATCATCTGCACCAGCATCATCAGATAATGGATCAGGATCATCAGCAGCAACTTCAAGTTCAGCAGCAGCAGCAGCATCATCAGCCGCAGCAGCTTCAGATTCATCATCAGGACCAACATCAACCAGTAACTCTGGTAAGCCAGTAAACTCAGCTAACTCAGCATCATCTGGATCAGGATCAGGATCAGCAGCTTCATCAGCAGCTTCATCAGGATCAGGTTCAGGATCATCTGGTTCAGGTTCAGGTTCTCCAGCAGCAGGTTCATCATCGGCAGCAGCAGCCTCAGGTTCATCAGCAGCAACAGCTTCAGACTCATCATCTGCACCAGCATCATCAGATAATGGATCAGGATCATCAGCAGCAACTTCAAGTTCAGCAGCAGCAGCATCATCATCAGCCGCAGCAGCTTCAGATTCATCATCAGGACCAACATCAACCAGTAACTCTGGTAAGCCAGTAAACTCAGCTAACTCAGCATCATCTGGATCAGGATCAGGATCAGCAGCTTCATCAGCAGCTTCATCAGGATCAGGTTCAGGATCATCTGGTTCAGGTTCAGGTTCTCCAGCAGCAGGTTCATCATCGGCAGCAGCAGCCTCAGGTTCATCAGCAGCAACAGCTTCAGACTCATCATCTGCACCAGCATCATCAGATAATGGATCAGGATCATCAGCAGCAACTTCAAGTTCAGCAGCAGCAGCATCATCATCAGCCGCAGCAGCTTCAGATTCATCATCAGGACCAACATCAACCAGTAACTCTGGTAAGCCAGTAAACTCAGCTAACTCAGCATCATCTGGATCAGGATCAGGATCAGCAGCTTCATCAGCAGCTTCATCAGGATCTGGTTCAGGTTCAGGTTCTTCAGCAGCAGGTTCATCATCGGCAGCAGCAGCCTCAGGTTCATCATCAGCAACAGCTTCAGACTCATCATCTGCACCAGCATCATCAGATAATGGATCAGGATCATCAGCAGCAACTTCAAGTTCAGCAGCAGCAGCATCATCATCAGCCGCAGCAGCTTCAGATTCATCATCAGGACCAACATCAACCAGTAACTCTGGTAAGCCAGTAAACTCAGCTAACTCAGCATCATCTGGATCAGGATCAGGATCAGCAGCTTCATCAGCAGCTTCATCAGGATCAGGTTCTTCAGCAGCAGGTTCATCATCGGCAGCAGCAGCCTCAGGTTCATCATCAGCAACAGCTTCAGACTCATCATCTGCACCAGCATCATCAGATAATGGATCAGGATCATCAGCAGCAACTTCAAGTTCAGCAGCAGCAGCAGCATCATCAGCCGCAGCAGCTTCAGATTCATCATCAGGACCAACATCAACCAGTAACTCTGGTAAGCCAGTAAACTCAGCTAACTCAGCATCATCTGGATCAGGATCAGGATCAGCAGCTTCATCAGCAGCTTCATCAGGATCAGGTTCAGGTTCAGGTTCTTCAGCAGCAGGTTCATCATCGGCAGCAGCAGCCTCAGGTTCATCAGCAGCAACAGCTTCAGACTCATCATCTGCACCAGCATCATCAGATAATGGATCAGGATCATCAGCAGCAACTTCAAGTTCAGCAGCAGCAGCATCATCATCAGCCGCAGCAGCTTCAGATTCATCATCAGGACCAACATCAACCAGTAACTCTGGTAAGCCAGTAAACTCAGCTAACTCAGCATCATCTGGATCAGGATCAGGATCAGCAGCTTCATCAGCAGCTTCATCAGGATCAGGTTCTTCAGCAGCAGGTTCATCATCGGCAGCAGCAGCCTCAGGTTCATCATCAGCAACAGCTTCAGACTCATCATCTGCACCAGCATCATCAGATAATGGATTCAAGTTCAGCAGCAGCAGCAGCATCATCAGCCGCAGCAGCTTCAGATTCATCATCAGGACCAACATCAACCAGTAACTCTGGTAAGCCAGTAAACTCAGCTAACTCAGCATCATCTGGATCAGGATCAGGATCAGCAGCTTCATCAGCAGCTTCATCAGGATCAGGTTCAGGATCATCTGGTTCAGGTTCAGGTTCTCCAGCAGCAGGTTCATCATCGGCAGCAGCAGCCTCAGGTTCATCAGCAGCAACAGCTTCAGACTCATCATCTGCACCAGCATCATCAGATAATGGATCAGGATCATCAGCAGCAACTTCAAGTTCAGCAGCAGCAGCATCATCATCAGCCGCAGCAGCTTCAGATTCATCATCAGGACCAACATCAACCAGTAACTCTGGTAAGCCAGTAAACTCAGCTAACTCAGCATCATCTGGATCAGGATCAGGATCAGCAGCTTCATCAGCAGCTTCATCAGGATCAGGTTCATCATCATCTTCATCAGGTTCAGGTTCTTCAGCAGCAGGTTCATCATCGGCAGCAGCAGCCTCAGGTTCATCATCAGCAACAGCTTCAGACTCATCATCTGCACCAGCATCATCAGATAATGGATCAGGATCATCAGCAGCAACTTCAAGTTCAGCAGCAGCAGCATCATCATCAGCCGCAGCAGCTTCAGATTCATCATCAGGACCAACATCAACCAGTAACTCTGGTAAGCCAGTAAACTCAGCTAACTCAGCATCATCTGGATCAGGATCAGGATCAGCAGCTTCATCAGCAGCTTCATCAGGATCAGGTTCTTCAGCAGCAGGTTCATCATCGGCAGCAGCAGCCTCAGGTTCATCATCAGCAACAGCTTCAGACTCATCATCTGCACCAGCATCATCAGATAATGGATCAGGATCATCAGCAGCAACTTCAAGTTCAGCAGCAGCAGCAGCATCATCAGCCGCAGCAGCTTCAGATTCATCATCAGGACCAACATCAACCAGTAACTCTGGTAAGCCAGTAAACTCAGCTAACTCAGCATCATCTGGATCAGGATCAGGATCAGCAGCTTCATCAGCAGCTTCATCAGGATCAGGTTCAGGTTCAGGTTCTTCAGCAGCAGGTTCATCATCGGCAGCAGCAGCCTCAGGTTCATCAGCAGCAACAGCTTCAGACTCATCATCTGCACCAGCATCATCAGATAATGGATCAGGATCATCAGCAGCAACTTCAAGTTCAGCAGCAGCAGCATCATCATCAGCCGCAGCAGCTTCAGATTCATCATCAGGACCAACATCAACCAGTAACTCTGGTAAGCCAGTAAACTCAGCTAACTCAGCATCATCTGGATCAGGATCAGGATCAGCAGCTTCATCAGCAGCTTCATCAGGATCAGGTTCAGGTTCAGGTTCTTCAGCAGCAGGTTCATCATCGGCAGCAGCAGCCTCAGGTTCATCAGCAGCAACAGCTTCAGACTCATCATCTGCACCAGCATCATCAGATAATGGATCAGGATCATCAGCAGCAACTTCAAGTTCAGCAGCAGCAGCATCATCATCAGCCGCAGCAGCTTCAGATTCATCATCAGGACCAACATCAACCAGTAACTCTGGTAAGCCAGTAAACTCAGCTAACTCAGCATCATCTGGATCAGGATCAGGATCAGCAGCTTCATCAGCAGCTTCATCAGGATCAGGTTCTTCAGCAGCAGGTTCATCATCGGCAGCAGCAGCCTCAGGTTCATCAGCAGCAACAGCTTCAGACTCATCATCTGCACCAGCATCATCAGATAATGGATCAGGATCATCAGCAGCAACTTCAAGTTCAGCAGCAGCAGCATCATCATCAGCCGCAGCAGCTTCAGATTCATCATCAGGACCAACATCAACCAGTAACTCTGGTAAGCCAGTAAACTCAGCTAACTCAGCATCATCTGGATCAGGATCAGGATCAGCAGCTTCATCAGCAGCTTCATCAGGATCAGGTTCTTCAGCAGCAGGTTCATCATCGGCAGCAGCAGCCTCAGGTTCATCATCAGCAACAGCTTCAGACTCATCATCTGCACCAGCATCATCAGATAATGGATCAGGATCATCAGCAGCAACTTCAAGTTCAGCAGCAGCAGCAGCATCATCAGCCGCAGCAGCTTCAGATTCATCATCAGGACCAACATCAACCAGTAACTCTGGTAAGCCAGTAAACTCAGCTAACTCAGCATCATCTGGATCAGGATCAGGATCAGCAGCTTCATCAGCAGCTTCATCAGGATCAGGTTCAGGTTCAGGTTCTTCAGCAGCAGGTTCATCATCGGCAGCAGCAGCCTCAGGTTCATCAGCAGCAACAGCTTCAGACTCATCATCTGCACCAGCATCATCAGATAATGGATCAGGATCATCAGCAGCAACTTCAAGTTCAGCAGCAGCAGCATCATCATCAGCCGCAGCAGCTTCAGATTCATCATCAGGACCAACATCAACCAGTAACTCTGGTAAGCCAGTAAACTCAGCTAACTCAGCATCATCTGGATCAGGATCAGGATCAGCAGCTTCATCAGCAGCTTCATCAGGATCAGGTTCAGGTTCAGGTTCTTCAGCAGCAGGTTCATCATCGGCAGCAGCAGCCTCAGGTTCATCAGCAGCAACAGCTTCAGACTCATCATCTGCACCAGCATCATCAGATAATGGATCAGGATCATCAGCAGCAACTTCAAGTTCAGCAGCAGCAGCATCATCATCAGCCGCAGCAGCTTCAGATTCATCATCAGGACCAACATCAACCAGTAACTCTGGTAAGCCAGTAAACTCAGCTAACTCAGCATCATCTGGATCAGGATCAGGATCAGCAGCTTCATCAGCAGCTTCATCAGGATCAGGTTCTTCAGCAGCAGGTTCATCATCGGCAGCAGCAGCCTCAGGTTCATCATCAGCAACAGCTTCAGACTCATCATCTGCACCAGCATCATCAGATAATGGATCAGGATCATCAGCAGTAACTTCAAGTTCAGCAGCAGCAGCAGCATCATCAGCCGCAGCAGCTTCAGATTCATCATCAGGACCAACATCAACCAGTAACTCTGGTAAGCCAGTAAACTCAGCTAACTCAGCATCATCTGGATCAGGATCAGGATCAGCAGCTTCATCAGCAGCTTCATCAGGATCAGGTTCAGGATCATCTGGTTCAGGTTCAGGTTCTCCAGCAGCAGGTTCATCATCGGCAGCAGCAGCCTCAGGTTCATCAGCAGCAACAGCTTCAGACTCATCATCTGCACCAGCATCATCAGATAATGGATCAGGATCATCAGCAGCAACTTCAAGTTCAGCAGCAGCAGCATCATCATCAGCCGCAGCAGCTTCAGATTCATCATCAGGACCAACATCAACCAGTAACTCTGGTAAGCCAGTAAACTCAGCTAACTCAGCATCATCTGGATCAGGATCAGGATCAGCAGCTTCATCAGCAGCTTCATCAGGATCAGGTTCAGGTTCAGGTTCTTCAGCAGCAGGTTCATCATCGGCAGCAGCAGCCTCAGGTTCATCAGCAGCAACAGCTTCAGACTCATCATCTGCACCAGCATCATCAGATAATGGATCAGGATCATCAGCAGCAACTTCAAGTTCAGCAGCAGCAGCATCATCATCAGCCGCAGCAGCTTCAGATTCATCATCAGGACCAACATCAACCAGTAACTCTGGTAAGCCAGTAAACTCAGCTAACTCAGCATCATCTGGATCAGGATCAGGATCAGCAGCTTCATCAGCAGCTTCATCAGGATCAGGTTCAGGTTCAGGTTCTTCAGCAGCAGGTTCATCATCGGCAGCAGCAGCCTCAGGTTCATCAGCAGCAACAGCTTCAGACTCATCATCTGCACCAGCATCATCAGATAATGGATCAGGATCATCAGCAGCAACTTCAAGTTCAGCAGCAGCAGCATCATCATCAGCCGCAGCAGCTTCAGATTCATCATCAGGACCAACATCAACCAGTAACTCTGGTAAGCCAGTAAACTCAGCTAACTCAGCATCATCTGGATCAGGATCAGGATCAGCAGCTTCATCAGCAGCTTCATCAGGATCAGGTTCTTCAGCAGCAGGTTCATCATCGGCAGCAGCAGCCTCAGGTTCATCATCAGCAACAGCTTCAGACTCATCATCTGCACCAGCATCATCAGATAATGGATCAGGATCATCAGCAGCAACTTCAAGTTCAGCAGCAGCAGCAGCATCATCAGCCGCAGCAGCTTCAGATTCATCATCAGGACCAACATCAACCAGTAACTCTGGTAAGCCAGTAAACTCAGCTAACTCAGCATCATCTGGATCAGGATCAGGATCAGCAGCTTCATCAGCAGCTTCATCAGGATCAGGTTCAGGATCATCTGGTTCAGGTTCAGGTTCTCCAGCAGCAGGTTCATCATCGGCAGCAGCAGCCTCAGGTTCATCAGCAGCAACAGCTTCAGACTCATCATCTGCACCAGCATCATCAGATAATGGATCAGGATCATCAGCAGCAACTTCAAGTTCAGCAGCAGCAGCATCATCATCAGCCGCAGCAGCTTCAGATTCATCATCAGGACCAACATCAACCAGTAACTCTGGTAAGCCAGTAAACTCAGCTAACTCAGCATCATCTGGATCAGGATCAGGATCAGCAGCTTCATCAGCAGCTTCATCAGGATCAGGTTCAGGTTCAGGTTCTTCAGCAGCAGGTTCATCATCGGCAGCAGCAGCCTCAGGTTCATCAGCAGCAACAGCTTCAGACTCATCATCTGCACCAGCATCATCAGATAATGGATCAGGATCATCAGCAGCAACTTCAAGTTCAGCAGCAGCAGCATCATCATCAGCCGCAGCAGCTTCAGATTCATCATCAGGACCAACATCAACCAGTAACTCTGGTAAGCCAGTAAACTCAGCTAACTCAGCATCATCTGGATCAGGATCAGGATCAGCAGCTTCATCAGCAGCTTCATCAGGATCAGGTTCAGGTTCAGGTTCTTCAGCAGCAGGTTCATCATCGGCAGCAGCAGCCTCAGGTTCATCAGCAGCAACAGCTTCAGACTCATCATCTGCACCAGCATCATCAGATAATGGATCAGGATCATCAGCAGCAACTTCAAGTTCAGCAGCAGCAGCATCATCATCAGCCGCAGCAGCTTCAGATTCATCATCAGGACCAACATCAACCAGTAACTCTGGTAAGCCAGTAAACTCAGCTAACTCAGCATCATCTGGATCAGGATCAGGATCAGCAGCTTCATCAGCAGCTTCATCAGGATCAGGTTCTTCAGCAGCAGGTTCATCATCGGCAGCAGCAGCCTCAGGTTCATCATCAGCAACAGCTTCAGACTCATCATCTGCACCAGCATCATCAGATAATGGATCAGGATCATCAGCAGCAACTTCAAGTTCAGCAGCAGCAGCAGCATCATCAGCCGCAGCAGCTTCAGATTCATCATCAGGACCAACATCAACCAGTAACTCTGGTAAGCCAGTAAACTCAGCTAACTCAGCATCATCTGGATCAGGATCAGGATCAGCAGCTTCATCAGCAGCTTCATCAGGATCAGGTTCAGGATCATCTGGTTCAGGTTCAGGTTCTCCAGCAGCAGGTTCATCATCGGCAGCAGCAGCCTCAGGTTCATCAGCAGCAACAGCTTCAGACTCATCATCTGCACCAGCATCATCAGATAATGGATCAGGATCATCAGCAGCAACTTCAAGTTCAGCAGCAGCAGCATCATCATCAGCCGCAGCAGCTTCAGATTCATCATCAGGACCAACATCAACCAGTAACTCTGGTAAGCCAGTAAACTCAGCTAACTCAGCATCATCTGGATCAGGATCAGGATCAGCAGCTTCATCAGCAGCTTCATCAGGATCAGGTTCAGGTTCAGGTTCTTCAGCAGCAGGTTCATCATCGGCAGCAGCAGCCTCAGGTTCATCAGCAGCAACAGCTTCAGACTCATCATCTGCACCAGCATCATCAGATAATGGATCAGGATCATCAGCAGCAACTTCAAGTTCAGCAGCAGCAGCATCATCATCAGCCGCAGCAGCTTCAGATTCATCATCAGGACCAACATCAACCAGTAACTCTGGTAAGCCAGTAAACTCAGCTAACTCAGCATCATCTGGATCAGGATCAGGATCAGCAGCTTCATCAGCAGCTTCATCAGGATCAGGTTCAGGTTCAGGTTCTTCAGCAGCAGGTTCATCATCGGCAGCAGCAGCCTCAGGTTCATCAGCAGCAACAGCTTCAGACTCATCATCTGCACCAGCATCATCAGATAATGGATCAGGATCATCAGCAGCAACTTCAAGTTCAGCAGCAGCAGCATCATCATCAGCCGCAGCAGCTTCAGATTCATCATCAGGACCAACATCAACCAGTAACTCTGGTAAGCCAGTAAACTCAGCTAACTCAGCATCATCTGGATCAGGATCAGGATCAGCAGCTTCATCAGCAGCTTCATCAGGATCAGGTTCAGGATCATCTGGTTCAGGTTCATCGGCAGCAGCAGCCTCAGGTTCATCAGCAGCAACAGCTTCAGACTCATCATCTGCACCAGCATCATCAGATAATGGATCAGGATCATCAGCAGCAACTTCAAGTTCAGCAGCAGCAGCATCATCATCAGCCGCAGCAGCTTCAGATTCATCATCAGGACCAACATCAACCAGTAACTCTGGTAAGCCAGTAAACTCAGCTAACTCAGCATCATCTGGATCAGGATCAGGATCAGCAGCTTCATCAGCAGCTTCATCAGGATCAGGTTCAGGTTCAGGTTCTTCAGCAGCAGGTTCATCATCGGCAGCAGCAGCCTCAGGTTCATCAGCAGCAACAGCTTCAGACTCATCATCTGCACCAGCATCATCAGATAATGGATCAGGATCATCAGCAGCAACTTCAAGTTCAGCAGCAGCAGCATCATCATCAGCCGCAGCAGCTTCAGATTCATCATCAGGACCAACATCAACCAGTAACTCTGGTAAGCCAGTAAACTCAGCTAACTCAGCATCATCTGGATCAGGATCAGGATCAGCAGCTTCATCAGCAGCTTCATCAGGATCAGGTTCTTCAGCAGCAGGTTCATCATCGGCAGCAGCAGCCTCAGGTTCATCATCAGCAACAGCTTCAGACTCATCATCTGCACCAGCATCATCAGATAATGGTTCAGGAGCATCAGCAGCAGCTTCAAGTTCAGCAGCAGCAGCAGCATCATCAGCCGCAGCAGCTTCAGATTCATCATCAGGACCAACATCAACCAGTAACTCTGGTAAGCCAGTAAACTCAGCTAACTCAGCATCATCTGGATCAGGATCAGGATCAGCAGCTTCATCAGCAGCTTCATCAGGATCAGGTTCAGGATCATCTGGTTCAGGTTCAGGTTCTCCAGCAGCAGGTTCATCATCGGCAGCAGCAGCCTCAGGTTCATCAGCAGCAACAGCTTCAGACTCATCATCTGCACCAGCATCATCAGATAATGGATCAGGATCATCAGCAGCAACTTCAAGTTCAGCAGCAGCAGCATCATCATCAGCCGCAGCAGCTTCAGATTCATCATCAGGACCAACATCAACCAGTAACTCTGGTAAGCCAGTAAACTCAGCTAACTCAGCATCATCTGGATCAGGATCAGGATCAGCAGCTTCATCAGCAGCTTCATCAGGATCAGGTTCAGGTTCAGGTTCTTCAGCAGCAGGTTCATCATCGGCAGCAGCAGCCTCAGGTTCATCAGCAGCAACAGCTTCAGACTCATCATCTGCACCAGCATCATCAGATAATGGATCAGGATCATCAGCAGCAACTTCAAGTTCAGCAGCAGCAGCATCATCATCAGCCGCAGCAGCTTCAGATTCATCATCAGGACCAACATCAACCAGTAACTCTGGTAAGCCAGTAAACTCAGCTAACTCAGCATCATCTGGATCAGGATCAGGATCAGCAGCTTCATCAGCAGCTTCATCAGGATCAGGTTCTTCAGCAGCAGGTTCATCATCGGCAGCAGCAGCCTCAGGTTCATCAGCAGCAACAGCTTCAGACTCATCATCTGCACCAGCATCATCAGATAATGGATCAGGATCATCAGCAGCAACTTCAAGTTCAGCAGCAGCAGCATCATCATCAGCCGCAGCAGCTTCAGATTCATCATCAGGACCAACATCAACCAGTAACTCTGGTAAGCCAGTAAACTCAGCTAACTCAGCATCATCTGGATCAGGATCAGGATCAGCAGCTTCATCAGCAGCTTCATCAGGATCAGGTTCTTCAGCAGCAGGTTCATCATCGGCAGCAGCAGCCTCAGGTTCATCAGCAGCAACAGCTTCAGACTCATCATCTGCACCAGCATCATCAGATAATGGATCAGGATCATCAGCAGCAACTTCAAGTTCAGCAGCAGCAGCATCATCATCAGCCGCAGCAGCTTCAGATTCATCATCAGGACCAACATCAACCAGTAACTCTGGTAAGCCAGTAAACTCAGCTAACTCAGCATCATCTGGATCAGGATCAGGATCAGCAGCTTCATCAGCAGCTTCATCAGGATCAGGTTCTTCAGCAGCAGGTTCATCATCGGCAGCAGCAGCCTCAGGTTCATCAGCAGCAACAGCTTCAGACTCATCATCTGCACCAGCATCATCAGATAATGGATCAGGATCATCAGCAGCAACTTCAAGTTCAGCAGCAGCAGCATCATCATCAGCCGCAGCAGCTTCAGATTCATCATCAGGACCAACATCAACCAGTAACTCTGGTAAGCCAGTAAACTCAGCTAACTCAGCATCATCTGGATCAGGATCAGGATCAGCAGCTTCATCAGCAGCTTCATCAGGATCAGGTTCAGGATCATCTGGTTCAGGTTCAGGTTCTCCAGCAGCAGGTTCATCATCGGCAGCAGCAGCCTCAGGTTCATCAGCAGCAACAGCTTCAGACTCATCATCTGCACCAGCATCATCAGATAATGGATCAGGATCATCAGCAGCAACTTCAAGTTCAGCAGCAGCAGCATCATCATCAGCCGCAGCAGCTTCAGATTCATCATCAGGACCAACATCAACCAGTAACTCTGGTAAGCCAGTAAACTCAGCTAACTCAGCATCATCTGGATCAGGATCAGGATCAGCAGCTTCATCAGCAGCTTCATCAGCAGCTTCATCAGGATCAGGTTCAGGATCATCTGGTTCAGGTTCAGGTTCTTCAGCAGCAGGTTCATCATCGGCAGCAGCAGCCTCAGGTTCATCAGCAGCAACAGCTTCAGACTCATCATCTGCACCAGCATCATCAGATAATGGATCAGGATCATCAGCAGCAACTTCAAGTTCAGCAGCAGCAGCAGCATCATCAGCCGCAGCAGCTTCAGATTCATCATCAGGACCAACATCAACCAGTAACTCTGGTAAGCCAGTAAACTCAGCTAACTCAGCATCATCTGGATCAGGATCAGGATCAGCAGCTTCATCAGCAGCTTCATCAGGATCAGGTTCAGGATCATCTGGTTCAGGTTCAGGTTCTTCAGCAGCAGGTTCATCATCGGCAGCAGCAGCCTCAGGTTCATCAGCAGCAACAGCTTCAGACTCATCATCTGCACCAGCATCATCAGATAATGGATCAGGATCATCAGCAGCAACTTCAAGTTCAGCAGCAGCAGCAGCATCATCAGCCGCAGCAGCTTCAGATTCATCATCAGGACCAACATCAACCAGTAACTCTGGTAAGCCAGTAAACTCAGCTAACTCAGCATCATCTGGATCAGGATCAGGATCAGCAGCTTCATCAGCAGCTTCATCAGGATCAGGTTCAGGATCATCTGGTTCAGGTTCAGGTTCTTCAGCAGCAGGTTCATCATCGGCAGCAGCAGCCTCAGGTTCATCAGCAGCAACAGCTTCAGACTCATCATCTGCACCAGCATCATCAGATAATGGATCAGGATCATCAGCAGCAACTTCAAGTTCAGCAGCAGCAGCATCATCATCAGCCGCAGCAGCTTCAGATTCATCATCAGGACCAACATCAACCAGTAACTCTGGTAAGCCAGTAAACTCAGCTAACTCAGCATCATCTGGATCAGGATCAGGATCAGCAGCTTCATCAGCAGCTTCATCAGGATCAGGTTCTTCAGCAGCAGGTTCATCATCGGCAGCAGCAGCCTCAGGTTCATCAGCAGCAACAGCTTCAGACTCATCATCTGCACCAGCATCATCAGATAATGGATCAGGATCAGCAGCATCATCATCAGCAGCAGCAGCAGCATCATCAGCCGCAGCAGCTTCAGATTCATCATCAGGACCAACATCAACCAGTAACTCTGGTAAGCCAGTAAACTCAGCTAACTCAGCATCATCTGGATCAGGATCAGGATCAGCAGCTTCATCAGCAGCTTCATCAGGATCAGGTTCAGGATCATCTGGTTCAGGTTCAGGTTCTCCAGCAGCAGGTTCATCATCGGCAGCAGCAGCCTCAGGTTCATCAGCAGCAACAGCTTCAGACTCATCATCTGCACCAGCATCATCAGATAATGGATCAGGATCATCAGCAGCAACTTCAAGTTCAGCAGCAGCAGCATCATCATCAGCCGCAGCAGCTTCAGATTCATCATCAGGACCAACATCAACCAGTAACTCTGGTAAGCCAGTAAACTCAGCTAACTCAGCATCATCTGGATCAGGATCAGGATCAGCAGCTTCATCAGCAGCTTCATCAGGATCAGGTTCAGGTTCAGGTTCTTCAGCAGCAGGTGCATCATCGGCAGCAGCAGCCTCAGGTTCATCAGCAGCAACAGCTTCAGACTCATCATCTGCACCAGCATCATCAGATAATGGATCAGGATCATCAGCAGCAACTTCAAGTTCAGCAGCAGCAGCATCATCATCAGCCGCAGCAGCTTCAGATTCATCATCAGGACCAACATCAACCAGTAACTCTGGTAAGCCAGTAAACTCAGCTAACTCAGCATCATCTGGATCAGGATCAGGATCAGCAGCTTCATCAGCAGCTTCATCAGGATCAGGTTCAGGATCATCTGGTTCAGGTTCAGGTTCTTCAGCAGCAGGTTCATCATCGGCAGCAGCAGCCTCAGGTTCATCAGCAGCAACAGCTTCAGACTCATCATCTGCACCAGCATCATCAGATAATGGATCAGGATCATCAGCAGCAACTTCAAGTTCAGCAGCAGCAGCAGCATCAGCAGCAGCAGCAGCATCAGCCGCAGCAGCAGCTTCAGATTCATCATCAGGACCAACATCAACCAGTAACTCTGGTAAGCCAGTAAACTCAGCTAACTCAGCATCATCTGGATCAGGATCAGGATCAGCAGCTTCATCAGCAGCTTCATCAGGATCAGGTTCAGGTTCTTCAGCAGCAGGTTCAGGTTCTCCAGCAGCAGGTTCATCATCGGCAGCAGCAGCCTCAGGTTCATCAGCAGCAACAGCTTCAGACTCATCATCTGCACCAGCATCATCAGATAATGGATCAGGATCATCAGCAGCAACTTCAAGTTCAGCAGCAGCAGCATCATCATCAGCCGCAGCAGCTTCAGATTCATCATCAGGACCAACATCAACCAGTAACTCTGGTAAGCCAGTAAACTCAGCTAACTCAGCATCATCTGGATCAGGATCAGGATCAGCAGCTTCATCAGCAGCTTCATCAGGATCAGGTTCTTCAGCAGCAGGTTCATCATCGGCAGCAGCAGCCTCAGGTTCATCAGCAGCAACAGCTTCAGACTCATCATCTGCACCAGCATCATCAGATAATGGATCAGGATCATCAGCAGCAACTTCAAGTTCAGCAGCAGCAGCATCATCAGCCGCAGCAGCAGCTTCAGATTCATCATCAGGACCAACATCAACCAGTAACTCTGGTAAGCCAGTAAACTCAGCTAACTCAGCATCATCTGGATCAGGATCAGGATCAGCAGCTTCATCAGCAGCTTCATCAGGATCAGGTTCAGGTTCAGGTTCTCCAGCAGCAGGTTCATCATCGGCAGCAGCAGCCTCAGGTTCATCAGCAGCAACAGCTTCAGACTCATCATCTGCACCAGCATCATCAGATAATGGATCAGGATCATCAGCAGCAACTTCAAGTTCAGCAGCAGCAGCAGCATCATCAGCCGCAGCAGCTTCAGATTCATCATCAGGACCAACATCAACCAGTAACTCTGGTAAGCCAGTAAACTCAGCTAACTCAGCATCATCTGGATCAGGATCAGGATCATCTGGTTCAGGTTCAGGTTCTTCAGCAGCAGGTTCATCATCGGCAGCAGCAGCCTCAGGTTCATCAGCAGCAACAGCTTCAGACTCATCATCTGCACCAGCATCATCAGATAATGGATCAGGATCATCAGCAGCAACTTCAAGTTCAGCAGCAGCAGCAGCATCATCAGCCGCAGCAGCTTCAGATTCATCATCAGGACCAACATCAACCAGTAACTCTGGTAAGCCAGCTAACTCAGCATCATCTGGATCAGGATCAGGATCAGCAGCTTCATCAGCAGCTTCATCAGGATCAGGTTCAGGATCATCTGGTTCAGGTTCAGGTTCTCCAGCAGCAGGTTCATCATCGGCAGCAGCAGCCTCAGGTTCATCAGCAGCAACAGCTTCAGACTCATCATCTGCACCAGCATCATCAGATAATGGATCAGGATCATCAGCAGCAACTTCAAGTTCAGCAGCAGCAGCAGCTTCAGATTCATCATCAGGACCAACATCAACCAGTAACTCTGGTAAGCCAGTAAACTCAGCTAACTCAGCATCATCTGGATCAGGATCAGGATCAGCAGCTTCATCAGCAGCTTCATCAGGATCAGGTTCTTCAGCAGCAGGTTCATCATCGGCAGCAGCAGCCTCAGGTTCATCAGCAGCAACAGCTTCAGACTCATCATCTGCACCAGCATCATCAGATAATGGATCAGGATCATCAGCAGCAACTTCAAGTTCAGCAGCAGCAGCATCATCAGCCGCAGCAGCAGCTTCAGATTCATCATCAGGACCAACATCAACCAGTAACTCTGGTAAGCCAGTAAACTCAGCTAACTCAGCATCATCTGGATCAGGATCAGGATCAGCAGCTTCATCAGCAGCTTCATCAGGATCAGGTTCTTCAGCAGCAGGTTCATCATCGGCAGCAGCAGCCTCAGGTTCATCAGCAGCAACAGCTTCAGACTCATCATCTGCACCAGCATCATCAGATAATGGATCAGGATCATCAGCAGCAACTTCAAGTTCAGCAGCAGCAGCAGCATCATCAGCCGCAGCAGCTTCAGATTCATCATCAGGACCAACATCAACCAGTAACTCTGGTAAGCCAGTAAACTCAGCTAACTCAGCATCATCTGGATCAGGATCAGGATCAGCAGCTTCATCAGCAGCTTCATCAGGATCAGGTTCAGGATCATCTGGTTCAGGTTCAGGTTCTTCAGCAGCAGGTTCATCATCGGCAGCAGCAGCCTCAGGTTCATCAGCAGCAACAGCTTCAGACTCATCATCTGCACCAGCATCATCAGATAATGGATCAGGATCAGCAGCAGCAGCATCATCATCAGCCGCAGCAGCTTCAGATTCATCATCAGGACCAACATCAACCAGTAACTCTGGTAAGCCAGTAAACTCAGCTAACTCAGCATCATCTGGATCAGGATCAGGATCAGCAGCTTCATCAGCAGCTTCATCAGGATCAGGTTCAGGATCATCTGGTTCAGGTTCAGGTTCTTCAGCAACATCAATGTATGTGAAGTATACAAATGAAGCAGGGAAAACCTGTGTTTGCTATTAAGTGCGTCGATCATAATGAATAAGCATTAATAAAGTGTTGTTCCAGTAATATATGACTGCTTATATTCTTTTGAGTGTATTGAAATCTATTGGACCAATTTCGCATACAATTTTTACTATTGTACGAGAGCAAAAAAGCAGTCTTAGTTACTAGATAGACGGATAGACATGTAGCCCTTTACACGGCCTTAAGTTACTGAATCGAGTTTGCAAATACTTTTTGTGTTGGGACGAATTTTTTGCTTGCAATTAAAGTTCCGTGTTAAAGAGTATCAAAGTGTGGGTAATTTAAAAAAAAAGTGTTCAATATTCTCGTGATTATCGGAAAGAATTTCAAACTTTTAGTTATAGCGTTCATATCTATTCAAACCGGGTTTTGACTTTTTTAGGGAGCTGAGAATGCATATGACTGTGCACAGCATTTTGAATTAGTATTTCGGGTACTCCAACTATCATTCTCGTCCGATTTATCAATTTGATCCTATGTACAAAATCTCACAGCAAAAACACTTGGAAGTTCAAAAAATATTATTGTGTTGCCCGTTTTTCACTTTGCAACGGCAAGGAAAAACTCCAGGTTTTATTAGATTGCAGCCTCTGAAGGTGGAGAATATTTTTCGGAGAATCGTGAATCTTGACAAAAAGAAAAGATTAAGTGCTAAATAAATTGGAAGTTAATGGGAAGTTGGTTAATTAGTTCTTCGGGTTTTCATGTTCAATAACTCAAGCATTTGATTTTCGGGACTCAACCTGAAACGTTCAAATGTCACTCAGAATTTCAAAGTTCGAAAGATATTTCTTAAAAAATTCTTATAGTCATTATTCATTTGGTATTTAATGTGTTAAAATCATTTTCATTATGTCTGCAAATTTTGAAAAAAAACAAAAAATTGACATTCTTAAGCAGTTCTTGCTCTCGAGCAGATCGTTCACATTAGCTTTACGGCGAGTCAGAACACTGTGGAATAATCCACATTTTGAAATAAACAAAGGTGGCATGAAGCACATCCATGATGTGTTTTTTTGTTTAAACTTTTTTAGTGAACGCTCTGTATACGACGTCAAGATACGTCGAGATACACATACGTCAGACTGCACACCACCCAGCAACAGGAGCGAACACCCTTGATGGGTGTGCTTAAGCTGCTGCGGTCTAGTTTATAAGGTAGGCAATTTGAGCTACACAGCAGAGCTGAAGCTACACAAGTTCACAGTTAGAGAGCTAAATGCGATGCAAAAGCGATTTCAGGTGATTAAAACTGCCAAAAAGCCATTGTATTGCAATCTAATCTCCACAGGACAATGACTGAGTAATTCCAACAAAGCACTGCAAATTTTATGAAAATTCAATTCTGTTACTTCTCAATCAAAATGCGGACAACTCACAAAGGGCTTAAACCAGAATGACGTATCTTGATCAGCACAATAATTCAACCATGAAAATTATGATTTTGTCTAAGTTTGGCCTCTGATATTGCTAGGAGCCCTGTATATACACTATTTTTACTTAAAAAAATAATTTAACTTTTTATTTCTAAGGCTATAATTGGTTTATGCATATGCCATATCCGGGTTTTCCCAGGGTAGCAAGATAACAAGCAATAGCTCTCTCAGGAAACCAAATATTTTATCAAACTGTACCTCTTTTTCAAGCTCTACTGATTGCAACATAGTCAGAGAGGAAGCCTTCCACCAGAGCCCACCTTCAGGGTACTTCATCCGAGATATTAGAACATCTTCTGAAATAAAACCGCTCTTGAATCTTTCTTGGAAAAGAGAAAACATCTTCAATGTCTGCTACATTGAACTGTCTGGTGAGATACTGTTGATCAATTTCATTAATGTCCGGAAAAATCGAAAACCTCTTTAAATCGCCAGAAAAATTGATCTTGCACTTTCATGACCTGGCCAACGGCAGCCGAAAATACAAGAAAGTCTTGGGCATTCAAGCTTTCTATAGTTGCTCAACACAATTGGAGTCCGTCCAAATGGCTTTTCGGTTCTTTTTTAGATTCTGATAAACATAGTAAAATCTCTTCGTGGGGATGGAATAGCCGGTACGTCAATGCGTAATTCAGAACAATTAAGAGCTTGAAGATGTAATTGATGGTGATGGCATAAGCTCAGCATCACTAGTTGATACTGTTGTCGAAGAAGCGGAGAAAGCGAAAGATGATGACTGTGTGGATTGTGAAGATTGTGAAGAATCTGTGCCCGATGTTGCTGATGGATAAGATGATGCTGATGCTGAGGCTCCTGAAACTGATGGCAACTCAATTGATACCTGTCTTTCAATCCTTTCAGCGTATAATCTCAATCTAACTGTTGAGACTGAGATGAGGTTTGCTCAAATCTTCAATGCTAACTCTTTATCTCAATCCAGTAATAAAAGGATTGTCACAATACAACATTGATGGGCCATGCTATTATAATAATTAGGATGAAAATAAAAATAGGAATATAAAAGTATGATATGAATATATTTTGATACGTGAAATCTAATATGATAAATAAACTCATAGTAAATTCAAGATAATACTGTGTCAATATTAAAAAAATAAAATTGATAAGAGTATCGAAATATGATTAAACATTCCTTGATTGTATACATTCCGCAATTATTATACGCATTTATTAATTGATAAAAATATTGATTATCACTCTTGTTGGTGATAAAGTGAAAAATAAATGATTAATTGATATGATGAAACATGAAAATAATTATTCAGGACTTTGAAGTACCATATACTACTAAAAAATCTTCAAAATACAGGGCCTTAGCGCTAAAAAAGCAGTTTTATTTTTGAAATAACTCTGCAGCCCTTGGTGCTAGAATACTTTGAGATGTATCATTGGATACGAAATTTTGTGTGGATAATTTTTATGCGACAATTATGCGTAAAATGATTTCAATTGACCTCTGAAGGTCATAGGTAAAATTCCCGAAAAATGACCTTGAATGACCTTGACCTTAGTATCCAAAAAATTCTAACAAAATTTCGTATCCAATGATACATCTCAAAGTATTCTAGCATGAAGGGCTGCAGAGTTATTTCAAAAATAAAACTGTTTTTTAGCGCTAACGCCCTGTATCTTTATTTACTGGGCTAATAGGTAAATAAAAGGTATAAAATAGGTATAAAAATGAAGAATGGTGTTCACCAAATATATTAAACCTAAGATTAGATATCTTTTTTAATGCAGTTTTTATTCATTATCATACTCGGTTTGATGTTTTCCAGGGTCCAGTTTGCTGAATTATCTGTTTTCAATTTTGTCTATGGGTTTTAAACACAGGATTTACCGAGAACTTTTGACCTCTTTTTTCTATGAAAATAATAAATATCAAAAAAGTTTCCAACCAACTTTGCGTCTCTATGTAGCGTGGCTAAAAACTCGATAGCCTGACTCTGCAATCAAACCTAAGGCCAAGCGCCCAAGTTCACCGAATTTTTTGGTGAAGTTTTAAACGAAAACTGTCGCATAGAGAAAAGATTTTATATATGATACTAGGCCTTTACAAGATCTAGCGATTTTGCATGTTTGAGGATAATTGGTCTTATGCTGCGGTCTTGAATGACCTCGAAAGTAGCACACTACGACCTCAAACTACTCGAAAACCGCTGATGCAAACTAAAACTAAGTTTTTATTTTTGAACTTAGCATAAATAACTGTAACAGAAAAAAAGTTGAGTCCTTAATAAAATAACCGTCAAACATTAAATAATATTTTAATTGCAGGAAGAATCTTTTAGCTCTAAGCAGAAATACAGTAACTTATCTGTTGACAATCTCATTTTTTTATTGATCTCGAATGACTTCAAGCCTCGGACAATATGATTGACTTCCCAACTCATAGGCAATATTTTGAAAAAGGTGCACTAAAGGAAAATATATCAACTTTTGACCCGCATAATAATATGAGCTCAACATAAATCACAAAGTATTCGGTTGTGAATAAGTTTTAAGATTTTATCGCTTGGATCAACGACAAAATAAAATTTTTATCTGCATATGAAGCATATTTTTCCTTGTCAGAAACAATTTGCTTTTCTTATTCAGTGAGCAATAAAATGATTTCAATTTCAAACCAATAAGCTAAATGAGACTTGAGGGCTAAAACGGATGAATCAAAGGACTTTCCAATCAAAATATGTGACATATTCAAGCTTAGTGCACCTTAATTATAATCAACTTGCCCAAATGGATAAAGATAATTTTTCAAATGCGATATTCACAGAATTACCGTTTTCTTTGCCTTTTAATTCATTTTTACAATAATTTTAATCAGATCGCCACAATTTTTCAGCTTTTTACAAACTGTAAAATGATATGTCCACAGTTTACATGAATGTTATATGCAAAAATAAACACGGACAATAGTCAGACAACAATGCTATCATCATCCATCGACTCTAACGAACAATTAGCTCCATCAGACGAGTCCCAAAGAAGAAAGGTATTTTTCTTGAACGGAATTGATAATCGACTTTGACGATTTCCTCGCTCCAAAAATTGAGTTGCCAGTAAGACAATTACAACCAGAACGTAAACAGCAACGACAGCCTGTAAGTAATCAAAAAACAGAAATCAATTAGTTTTTGTTGAAAATAAAAATTGACTCGGAAAAATATTATTGATTTCATATAAAAAGCGTTATATGATAAAATAAATAATAAAATTGGTTACTAAAAAGAGTTCAGTTATAATCGGACCTGAAAAAGTTTCCCGCGAATTATTTTTTTATTTCTCACATACCATTTCATCTCTATTGATATTTGAAAAGTTAGTGCGAGCGTCTTCAAAATTGCGCTCTTCACCATTATGCAATCTGATTGATGAACACAAATCTAAATATTAAACCAATTTTCACTTCCAACTTAGAAAATCAATGTTCACCTCTAAGAGTGGAAATGTTACAAAAAAAATGTGACCTAAATGGGCTAATCTCATGATATAAAAGAAATTGATATTTCAAGAGTAACTATAATACCATATAATATCAGAATGATGATATTTGCCTAGTCAATGATGAGTAAAAGTGCCCGATGTAAGTAATAACTTTTTCATGACTTTTATCTCTATTTTCTTGCGTCCCCCTGAATCAAGACTAGGCATTGTTTCATTTTCTTTTCTGTACAATTCAACTCCATCTTTATCGTTCATCTTTCATTTCTTGATTGAATCAAAACATTCTTAACTTTTCTTTCTGCTTACATTCCTTTTCAAACATGTTTACTCTAAACTGACTTGAATGTGTTTGCTTAAACTAATCTTATACCTTGCCTTGGAGCTAACATGGATACAAGACAAGATTGAATTTAGTGTTTACCTTTTTTCAAGAAAATAAAACAATTGACAATAGCAAGAAAAGCTTAATGAATGTTTAGATGTTTTCGGCTCACATTTTTTTGCCACTTAGCAAGAAACAAATCGCAGAGTCAAGTAAACCTTGAAAAATACCACAATTTGAATATCAATGGCATCCGAATGATTTATTCAGATTATTGAACTGTAAATTTATGAAAGGATTAATGGTTACTGATGTGTTTTGATGGAAAACTTTCTTGAGATTATTCCAGTGGAATAGTATTATTCATTCCCTGTAGCTGTTTATCGAACCACTTGGAGTTGATTTTAGATTCCATGTTTTTCTTTGTTGAATAAACATTAACTTGATTCGTGAATAGTTTCTCCTTTCTTAGCACTGATTAAGAAAGTAATGTTTATTGCGATGCAAAATTGCATTCGTAATAGAATGGCTTTTGATTCGAAAATCGTGAAGAAATTGCAGATAATTAATATAGTGCTTCTTCTGTTTGTCGTAATTTAATTTCTTCATGTAGCTTACAGCTATCTAGAATAAGGGAATAATATTTAGAGCAAGTCAAACAATAATATTAAGCTTGAATGAAAGATGATTCATCTGACTAAAGAGTCTTTATTTCTATTCTTATTTTTGATTTTTATTTCTCACTGGGAATTCCTTTTCACACAGATGAAATTGATTGATCTTAGTAACAAGAGTGTAGATAATTTTATTCCATGATGTTTTCAAGGTAATGCAAGTTGATATAAGACATCAATTAAATAATAGTCGTTATCTAGAATTGACCGGAAAATGAAATGCAGAGTATTTTTACGTGTATCAGTTGTGGTTAGAATTAGTCAGTTGAGTTCGTCCTAAGGAATAGGGACAAATAGTATTACCAATATTTAAATTTAGTTTTCGAAAAAGATATTGATCGCCATTTCTTCATGAAAACATTTCGAACTTCGAGTTCTCGGCTAACATATTTACTAGTGTTCCGCAAAAGTCATGGTAATGTGGATATATCACGGGCTGATATTGCGGTGTACTTTTTCAAGCATACATCATATCAATTCCTTTCAAGCCTAAACAAGACTGATCAACTTGCATACATTTTAGGTTCCTTGGTCCATGTTTCAAGACGGGTTGGATAGAATACCGATCCACTTACCACAGAATCACTAGGTTAACCTACGCTTGCCACTTTTATCAACAAACTACCAGAGGGATGAGATGTAAAGCAACGAAACTGATGTGATTTAGTATAAATCTAAAAATAAATTATTTATTCATATCTTTGATGAATACGATTCCCTTTACAATTTTGAGCAAATCTATTAGAGGTATAAAAATTGAGAGCAATCATCGATCTCACTGTACATTTTTTCGATTGTCAAGACACTAATTTACACATGAAAGTAAATTACTGTTTTGACGAAAAAGAAAAGGAAAAGCTAAATGAAAAATAAAAAGTGAGGGAAAGCTTGAAGGACAAGTTTTAAATAAAAAAGTGGAAAATGAATAAACAAATAGTGCAGACCCCTTACTTAATTACTGGTCATTCTAGCCTAAAGAATATGTCAACATTCATGAGCACATCAGCTTTATCTTTTAACTGTGTCTACAGAAGCTGTGTAGTTTTATCAAATCCATCCAAGAGTTTTATCAAATGATAATGAAAAATAGTGCGAAACTAAACCAATAGATGTCTATGGTGAAACTCATTACTATGAAATTATACAAGCCAATGCAATCCATTTATCCTGTGAATCTTTTACTCTTGATATAACATTCATCTGATCATATTCTGGTCTATTCAAGCACAAACATTGATCAGAAAGATGATAGATGGAGAAGAAATAAAAGTGGAACAGAAAAAAAAATGATGAAGAAAATTGAAACTCACAATTGAGAGTAAATTGATATCGTAATAATTTAATATGAGAAACAAATTACATGTAATTGTGAATAATGGGTTAACACTAATATAAGCGAAAATAGCAAATAATATGATTCTCAAGGTGGAAACGGGAAACGTTCAAGGTAATGCGTTCAAATCCCAAATGGAATTTTCATTTTCAGAATCAAAGAGAAAAAAAAGTGAGATAATCTATTTAACATTCTGATGTTATAAAAATATAATAAAAAACGTTTTCCAAATCATTCCCTTGAGAAGCAATATTATTATTACCATCATTATCATTATCTTTATTAGCATTATTAAAAGGAAATCTGAGATTTCATGATAGCTCAGCTGCATACAAATGTCACTATTGTTTGCTCAAATTAATCTCAAAGTATTACTACAGTTTATTGTGATGTAAACAGCAAAAGGAGAGTAAAACATTTCTTTATCGAGTTATTCCGATTGTAATACTTTGATGACTCCCAGTCAATAATTTTCTCTAATAAACAATAGTCCGAATCAGTCAATTGTTTACAATGATAATGTACTGGGAGTAAAACTTATTCAAGATAACAGTCAAATAACATGCTCAACATTAGAGCAACAGTGAAAAAGTTTCTTCTTCTGGGCAAACTTGAGTAAAACTTGCTCATAATTTCACTCTAAATTCAATTGGTTGTTTGGATGTTTGCAATTTAATCATATTGACTGTTAATCATTTTTAAACATTGAGAGTATCAAGTTCATCTTTTATCCAGCATTGATGAGAGGAAAATGGAAACTTTAGTTTACTTACCGAAATGTACAAAATTGTATCTGCCGATTGAGTTTTGATGTGTATCTGATAGAGTTTGCCATCCTTTCCACGTTCAGTTATATCAAAAGGAAGTCCCAGAGGCAAGATTTTACAAAAAATTGAATTTCTTTGAAAGAGAAAGATTGAAGTTTTTTTTCATTCCATGAATCATTGAGTACAAATGAAATAAACAATGAAAACAGATTTTCCATGTAACAATGTTTACGTCAACATGGTATTAACAGGATCCAATTTGAATGATAAAAAAGTCGATTAAAGATGAAAGGAAAGAGAAAAAACGAATTTTCAATTAGATCAACTTTTTTACCAGGTTACATGACATGAGTTTATGGCAAAAATTTCATTTAGCACACAGTGCTTGCTGAAAAAGACTGAAATTTTTATCATTTTAGTGAATTTCAGAGTAAAACAATTGATTGATTACAAGGTTTTAATCAATCAAATTGATTGCTCAGAAATCCTTGAATTATCCATCGATCAGTCAAAGTGTTAAAACGGCAATGAAACTCATCAGTCCCAGTCAATCCCTGTTATGTCAAAGTTTGGTCAACTTGATATTTTCCCATAAAAGATGCTTCATGATTGTGTCAATCTTTATCAATAAAGTGTTATCCATTGAATCGATGTTTCATGTTTCATGACTTTAACTAATTGTTGGTCAAGAGTCGACAGTATTGTTAAAACATACGTTCATGATTGACAATTTTTCCAACTTTTCTCAAACTCTTTTATCTATTATTAACAATAAACTTAGTCGACTTAAAATTGTATTATCATTTGCATGAGTTGAGAATGCTAATCAGCTCAACTTTGATCGTTTTCATTCATCATCTTTCCATGAATATCAAATTTTATTGGCAGACCAGACTGGGCAAGAATTATGCAAAAAAGTTCATAAGTTTCTGAGTCAATGAATACATTGTTCTGTTTTCCATTGAAAATGAATTCATTTTGTTCATTTTTTTCGATTTTTGAGTAGTCCAATTTTCAAGTAATTAATTGAAGTTGAATCAAGTTTAATGCTTCATTTTTTCCCATTCCATGCTCTATCTTTTCGAGGTTTATTTAGTCTCGATGAAAGTCTACATGAATGGTTGACGAAATTTTCATGTAAATATTTTTTCTTTGCATTTTGATAGTGTCAAGAAAAGATGTCATTTGAATGTCAATATTAACTCATCTAAAGAGATTTATCAAAAGAAGGTAAAAGTTCAAAGTTTGACCAGACGTAAGATGCAGCAAAAAGGTTGCCTTTTTAGTCTCACGACATTGCAATGAATGTTTCATCAGTCGAGCCTTTTTATGATAATCCATTGAATTATGCAAAAGGCAAGTTATTACGATTAAACAAACTGAATGCAACTGTATTGAATGAATAGACATTGAAACTAAATTTTTGATCATCAAATGCTCTAATCTGAAAGAGTTTGAGTTTACATTAGGTGCTACTGAATAAATACTGTAAATCTTTTTATTTAAATACATGTAAGAATTGTTAAAGCCAAGAAAAGGTTTGAACAAGAATGAAAATGGTAAACACTTCAAACATCAGTTAAAGAGTCATTAGAAGCAATCTTTGAAAACTCAACAATTCGAAGAGGAAGAAGAAATTACAAGTTCATGATTGTATTGTTCTTTTGGAGTAAAATTGCTCATTGACCTTGTCCACCCATGAAAACTAATTATCTTTTCGAGTAACTCTTGAAAGATTCTTTACATTAATCCCAGGTAAATCTCGAAAGATGGGACTTTGAAGGCAAGAAGAACACTTAGGAAACATTTGGTTGACAGTATTGCGCATTGAATTGATTGCTAAACAATTGAACTCAAAATAATGAACTCGACTCTTGGCTAATCAAACCAAGAGTCTAAACCTGTCAAAACGGTCAACGTTTTGATTGAATGCTCGTCAACCAAACTGAAAAAATGTCAAAATCAATGGCAAAAGTTTTAGCAACAAAAGCGAGATGAAGTCTTTTCAGTGTTCATCAGAAAACAATCAATATAAGTTTTGTTTTTCGTTTCAAAATGTTTCCAAAAGGATTTGTGCTGAAAAATGAATTTTACCATCGAAGTAGCGTGAAAGTCTTAGAATGCGATTCTTCATTTTCTCAATTAATTTCAATATTTTAACATGCTTATGGATAAGTTTGCTATTGAATTAGAATGGGAAGAGATTTTGAAGTAAAATATGATTGATTAAGCTGAATAAACATCAATCTTACTTCAAAGTATCGTTTACCATTTGCGATTGTATTATTTCCCTGCCAATTCCTTTTTTCTCTTTTTGTGTTTCTCATAGGGAATTCAGGGAAAACCTTTCGACAGTAAATGTGGAAATTTGCAAATTCAGTTGCAGAAAAGGTTCTGCATATTCAGAAAAGTGTTTTGGCTCTCAAATCAGTTATATTGTCGAGTTTCTCAATTCACAAGAGATTTCAATTCATTTTACGATGGAACGAAATCACGTTTACACTCTTAATCTTTATTAGGTCCAGCCTGTTCGAGAAAACGTCAGATTTTTAGACTTCTCTGCTCATACTCTTCGTTTGTCATAATCTTCGAAATCTTAGTTTGGCGATTTCAGTTCAACTCAACTCAAGTCCTAATCCGTTCAGATTGAGTTTACCAATCAATACTAGCTTACTCGATAAGTAATTCAACTAAGTAGGAAGGAGTTATTTGACAATGTTACCAATGAACTATCTTGAAAGAGCATCTTTTATCATCTTTGGAAGGGGTTTTGTTTGAAAAAATTATTAGAATCAATTTCAATTTCCGCTCAACAAGGACAGTCAACAAAATTAAATGATGAAATTTGATAACTTTTACAGAATAATCTCTGTGGGCACCTAACATCAAGAAGAAATTCATCAAAACGGTCCCAACAAATGTCCTAGTTCATCGTCTACTGGAGGGTCCAAGATCGAGATGTCTGTCATGTCAAATGACGTTGAAGTTATCTACCAGGAGTATTCTCATAGAAAATTTGCAAAATGGTTTCAACAAAAATTATTAGAAGGTGCATTCTTAAAAGCCTATCCCAATGATACAATTTTTTACATTGAAACGGTAGAATTCTTTGAAATAAAAAGAGTCAAAAAATGAAATGTCAACCAGTTTCAACACTTCTATTATGGAGATTACAATGAATGTAAGTTCATTGAAAATTTGATTGAACAAAAGAACTAATTTGACATGAAAATTGAGCAAATAAATTTGATGAATGAAAGGTTTTCAAAAGTAGATGCAAGTTTAATTGTAAGTCAATTGAAAACTTTCCTAATCTAAACTCATAATGAACCTCTGAGAAGGACAAAAGTGTGCTGATGGATTCGCTTCAAGAGTCTTCGCTTCATCTTTTGTTTCAGCCATTTATTCACACCTCGTTGAGTGCATACATATTTATCATCATTATTATTAACATTTTTATTATTTCACCCATTCTTATTAATATTATAATTTTCATTTTCTTTTCTCTCAAACGAATTGGTGAAAAGTAAAATGACAAAATTCCAAGTTGATTTTCTCATAATTTGCAAAAAGAAGATGAGACTAAGAAAAAAGTCTAAAAGATTGAGCCTTTAGCATAATCCAAAAGTAACATTGTATAAAATGTGACACAAGATACAATGTACAACAAAACAGGCAACAAAAGAGAGAAAAGTGAATGAAAGAAAACATCTGAAAAGAGCAATTTCCATGAAATCAGTCCAACGAAAAGAAGAATAAAAAGCAAGCGAAAAAAATGACGCAAAAAGCATAACCATAATTTCATTTTCTTCCTCCCTGTCCATCCATTTCGCTTGTTTCCTCATCTTTTATACTCTGTTGCTTCGATAGTCAACATCTTTTTTCATACCTTGACTTTTACTCCCAGTGTGTTCATTCACTGTAATATTGTTGCCCACTCCAAACAAGAAGCTCATGTATTAATAGAGACTCGATGGACCCCAGGGAATGAAGAGTAAAAGCAATTTACTTGGTGTTACATTTTATTGATAAAAGCTGTACTAATCGTTGTATTCGAAGTGACCTGCCATTTAATAGGAACACAAGTAGCAATGAAAACCCTTTTTTTACTCAACTGAATAATTGACCTTTTCTTTCAGTTACGATGAAATTAGATAATCGACTGATGAAGAAGAAGAAAAGCGAAATGGCAAAACAAAAGACTTCATCTTTTTGTAAACAGAGAAGAGACTCTTCATTTGATCACCATTAATCGAATGTCAACATTATCGAATCAGTCACAAGATATTTACTATTATCATTTCTAATGTTAGCATTATCATGATTATTCACATCCATTAATCTTTCCCAGTAAGAAGAAAAGAAATAAATTGCAACAAAAATGACAGAATTTTTTCTCTACTTTTTTTTGCATTCTCAATTCTCACAACACTCCGTTTTGTTTGCTGTCAAATGGCAACTTGATAACTTGACTAACATTAACTTTAACCTTTGACATCTTGTTCTGCTTATTACATCAACGGTGAATAGCGTTAAGCTTGGAAAAATATTCAAAGGAAAAAGTTGTCAGCTTAGAGATTGCTGCTTTTAGACAGGCAAGGATACAAGACTAACTCCGGGATATTTCACCATAATTTAATGTTTCCATTTTTAACACTTTTAGCTTTTCTCTTTTTTACGTTGGAAAATCGTTACACCAGTTTAAGTAGGCTTTACAACTTTTTTATTCGTTCACTGGTTTCATGACTATTCTGAAATTGCATTTGTAAAGTAATTTTTTTTTCTGTTGCTGTTTGCTTTATCATGATTAGACTTTAATAAGGAAACCTTTTGGTGAAGTTTGGAAACCACTTTTCCCTGAACGTATTTCGCAGTTGAAACATTTTACGATAAACTTGCAAAAATATGAAAAATTCACCTTCAATGATATTTATTTTGATTCGACTGTTGAAATTAATCATTTCACTGAGAATAACTTCATCAATTTTCATTCACCAGAGTTTAAAACTTTTATTTAATAGCGGTTCTAATTGTCTCGAAATTTACTCCCATGAGTTGTAACTTTCGTAATCTTTGTGGAACTCTATTTTTGAATATTAAAGGTTCGTCAACTTGGACTTACTGGGCTTACAGCTTGGAGCACTGGGTTGTTAATGTTCAATTATTAATTTGACTTAACTCAACACTTAACACCTAACTTAAACACTATTTTAATTATTTCTATACTCTATCAATCTATCAATTTTTGGAGCTAGCACGGGTGTTTAGCTGAAATTGAGATACAGGAAAAAATAGATTTGTAAGACTAAGATTCGATTTTATTAACCGAACAAATGTCCTCGATGAATCAAAACATGAGAGCACTAAACAAATAAACTTGCAATAGTCCACTAACTCTCCAGTCCATAGAGCAATCCAAGTATTGATTCATTTTGTGTCAAATGTCGATGCTCGTGAACAAGAATGATAATGCGCCTGCAACTATTCCAATAGCCAATATAATGAAAGGAATGAGTAGATAGTTCAATGATATTGGTGCGTTCATTGCATTCAAGTTCAAAATATTTGATTCCAAACAGGACGGGGATGCACTTGAGCCAAGGTTATTGCCACCTTCCATCTCAGAGTATTTATGACTTAAATAGATACCATTTTCTAATGACGCTAAAACTCCATTGGAGATAAGCTTATTGGCAGCTTTCGCACTGTTTCGGTTGATTAAAATGCCATTAGAAAAGGTGAAAACAGGGACAATTGATTTTCCAAACGGTTCAGCTACTTCTTCTTCTTCGAATGCAATGCATCCATATTTTTTGGTTATGTGATAAGCCTTTTCCCGATCAATAGATACATGACTATTGTTTCTCATAAAATGATACATTTCGTCGGGACTTTTGTCTTTTTTTGGATAAAAGTTTGTTCTCATTTTGATTTTCTGTGCAGCAATGTCGACAGAATTTTGAAGTTCATAAGCGCAGGGAGTGTGATCAGGTGAAATTGGAGTGAAATTTAATTTAATGATATCATCAAAAGTTTCAAGCTTGAGATACTCAGAATATTGAGTCAAACCAGTCCGAAGTGATGCTGATATCAGCTTACTAACAATGAGCAGAGCTAGAATGTTGGCCAGGAAAAAGTATTTTTGCTTGACTTGCTTATTCAAAGAAAAATTTTGACTCATAATGTAGTCGAATTGAGACCATAAAATGTTAACAAGCTTTTGACTTTTAGACGCTATTTTGTCGTGAATACAGAAAAGACCATTACTCATGATGAATAGTGCGCTTAAAATATACCAAAATAGTGGTTCAAAAGAAAAAATAAAGTCGAAGAAGGTCGAACCTTTCGAATAAATGTTTACTTTTCTTTTGTACAATAGATTACAATATTCTTCCCAAACTATTGGTATCAAAGTCAAATTGGTTCCAACATGATTCAAGTCATTCAATAATGTTGTCCACAAAAAGTCAACGTGTCCCTGTTGAAGGGCATAAGATGGACCCTGACAGTGGCCATCATCTGTACAAGTATCAGTCAATTTAGCGGGACTAGCGACTAGTACAATAGTAACATTTGCTTTATTGAAGATGAAATACAAGGATTCTCTTAAGAAAGGTGCAAGGATTCCTCCGAAAGAAATGGAATCGATCGGGAAAAGAAAAGGAGGAATAACCAATATCCCCTGTCGAATCGGTACCATTATGGAACAGAATTTGTTTTCACAGTAAAGTGCTAGGCCACTTAACAGTAAAATATATTTGTTAATAGACTCAAAGAATTAATAACACAAGTCAACTGTTGAACATAGAGAACTGAGTGAAGAGACAATCAAGAATTTCAATCTTTTTAATTGATTCCATGACATTTACACTTTATCGTAAAAAGCCGAATTCAATAAAACTTTCATCAAAAATTCAATATCAATCAACTTTTTATCGAACCAGAGTTTCGAATACATTAGTTTTTTATATGTGTAGGCGGAGAAAATGATATTTAAATTATTTTTGTCAGTTAGAATTGAATTGGCTCCGAACTCAAGGTAGTTGAATGATGTTTAATAAACTTTTTCAATCAAGGAATCAATGCAGAACCCAATTTTTAAAATAAAAATCTGAATATTTAAAAGACATCAATGAAGCTTACAATCAATTGTAACTTGTAAATTGACAAGTCGATTGTAAAAACCTAACACAATCGTTATTCCGACAAATGTTCAAGATTATTCAATAAGTTTCTGTAAAGTTTCGTCATAATTTAGCAACTTTGTCATGCAATAATTGGAACATTTACACAATTCTATTGAAAAACTGATTTGGAATTAAACAGATTTCGGTGAGAGCATTGCCCAAGATTGAATCGATTTGTATTGAAATTCAATTTTCGTGGAAAAACGGTTGACTGAGTTTCTGGTCAATCAAAGTTTTCCTTGAACTGGGAAGAGTATTCAATTATTCACTAGCACAAGAAGATTGAGAAAAGGTAAATCATTGAATCGATAATCAAACTAAACTTTTCTCCCAAATTTTCACACTCCTTTCAGATTACAAGTTTTCTTGGCTTACAGATTAAACTCAAGCTCACAGTCAGAGTTTTCAACATTAATTTATTGGACAAACGACAATATTTTAATTTCCTGTTATATAAATATTGATATTAATAATACTGTAGCAATAATGAAGTTAATTTACCGAGGCAAGAACAAGATTCGAGTTTTTCCATTTTTTCTCTTTTCTATTTGGAAAGAAATTCGAGAAAGAAAAGTATTTCGTATGTTAATAAATACATTTGAATTTACTGCAGCTGCATGGATTGTACTCTCAAGTGATTAAACAATCATTATGAAACAACATTATCATCATGTTCACTTACATGTTGTAAGATATTATCTGAAAATGTTTTCATATTCATCATTGTACCTCTTATAACATGAGCCATTTTCTTGAAGAAACAAACCTTTTCCCCTGAGATTAAATCCAGATGAATAATCTTGGCTCACCAAATCCATGTAATATTTTATTGCTTTATTATTGATAATAATTAGCATAAAATGAAGTCAATAAAGGTTTTACAGTTTCAACCTTGGCCCACCATTTTTAGACTCAAATTTTCTACACTCACTCCAAACTATATCTTTAATAAAGATTAATTGTTGCGAATCTGTCTTCATGGAAAAAAGAGGATTATCTTGCATGGTTTTGGTTTCGGTAAAATTTCAACTCTTTTGGGTAATCTTGATAAATTTCCGTCACCAAAGATAATTTTTATTGAAATCTCATGAATTGGTAATTTCAAAGGTCATCAACGAATCAATATTTGCTATAAAAGAAAAATGAGGTCAAAAAAATGGAGTGAAAATGTTCAAAAGAAAATCAGATTTCAGTGTTTCAGATGTCATTTATATTTCATTGTTAAGTTGTGTGTTTTGCATTGATAACTGGTTAATAAATAAAAGGTCGTATTGAGCATTTAAGTTTTGTGTCAATAAATCACCAACTCTTCCACTATTCAAGTTGATCTAAAAAAGATTGAAAGGTACATACTTATTAGGGTCCTTCATATGAGCTACGTAGAGACTAGAGACTTGCACTGATTTTGGACAGTTACAATCATGTGTAACGAAAGGAATATAGAGATAATTCATATTGATTAGAGCATTCTTAACTTGTTGATTATTTGGCTTTAACATGAAAATAGTCTTTCAGGACCAGTTAGACATTCAAACTCATCATTCGTAGCTTGTGTTTTTGACTTTGAGTTCACTTGAAGGCCTTATTGATCTCACACGACCAGATGTTGTCGAAACGCAAGTGCAATTATTTTCGATTACATCTTTAAACGATTTCAATCTTGGATAATCTGATTTTTGTACTAATTCGGTTCTTAATGAAGCTTACATCAATTTACTTACAAGTAGGGAAATAATGAAAATGAGAAAACAAACCTTTTCTCTGTATTGACTTCCTTGTAATGAAATTTTTGACTTAACAAGTGAACAAATTGAGACCAGTTGAGTGAAAATACCAGATAAAGAAAATTAAAATTACCAAAATGTATTAACGGATCGAAATGATGAAAAAAAGTCGAAAAATGAAGTAAATTTCACTCTAAAGTAAGCCTCATTGAATACTATTCGTCAGATGAGATTGGTAAATCAAAATTAAAAAATTCACAGAAGAAATGAAACTGAAAGTAAACACTTTTTAGAATCTCATGAAATATTCATTTTTCTTTGTTGCGAAATTGCAAAATTCAAAATATTACATGATGTCTTTTGTCGAGCAAATTGAGATTTAGTGGAATATCAATTTAGCGAAATGAATCGATCAGAATGAATATTAATAATTACCATTTAAACTCAATTCCATCCAATGTATTCAACCCTAACGGATAATGTTACAATAACGAACAAAATAATTGAAACAATAAAGTAAAAAGTTTTAGAAACAATGGTTCAATTTGTACAATTTCAGTCTTAATTAAACTTTTGCCAAACAATATAATTTAATCATGAAAAGAAGCATTTTGTCCGTCAATTTTTCCTCCAAATTGACCCAATTTTAAACTATTGCCATTAGATTGACATTCAATTGTTAACGAAGAGCATCTCGAGAATGCAAAACAATGATGAATCTTCACATTTGTACTTCATTATAAGTAAAACGTGCTTCCAGAACAGTCTTGATTAATGCCAAAATTGGGAAATTGCGAGCAACTAATTGTGATGATGTTTGAGTAAGCCAAAAAAATGATCATCTAACCTTTACCAAATGATAGTCATTATTTACTTTGTCAAGTGCGTTTTCAATTTGGGCTCATAATTAACATTTGATAACCTGGCAGGAGTTGCATTTTTTTCTGCTTCATCGTTTTTACCTAAACCAAGTTTAGTAGGCAAATGATCAACTAATCAAACTATCTTGAAATCGAGTTATTAATAACCGAATTTGACGTCTTGTCTAGTTAATGAAGTTAAGATGTCATTATTAACGTTTCTTATAATGTCAACCAATCCATGTTTAACCAGTCTAAGCACCTCGAGTGATGAGTGGAAATCAGTTTAGATGATAATCATGGAAACAATTTTCTTGCTATTAATGAACGAGTTAATATCTTAGTTCATCATTGGGTGCATTTATCATGCAATAATTTTGTCTAATTTTGGGTTAAAAGAGTTCGATCGATCAAAGTCAAGCATTTACTTTCTTTCTACTTCAACCTTATGTGAAGTTTTTGTACATTGTATGTAGCATTGTGATCGTTAAACATTTACAAAAGGTAAAAGTCAAGATGGAAAAAAATGTCGAATGAAAGATGCAATTTGAATAATTCAATGGTTAAATTAGGCTCTTTGGTGTAAAAAAAGAAATGGTAAATTAGATGTTCTCTCTCTCTCTAGATTTCATTATTCATTAATTAATTAATATTGAATAAATAGTAATTAGTGAGAATAAATTTTGATGCACAAATTCAACTTGGAGCAACAGTCAAGCACTTGGAGCTATTAAGTTTACTTGAAGGTAAAAAGACTTATAATGACTTCCTTTAATATGAGTTGGGAAATGATGCGAAGAAACTTTCAAATTAATTAATGGCAATTTATTTTCAATGCTAATTATCGGGCGTTTTGGACACTAAATGAATGGCCACAGAATATTCTTCCCTCTTGATTTAACTGTTGAGCAAATTAAATACATTAAACAGCGAAGCCGAACTTGCCAAAATTGCAAAAGATTAAAGTTATTAATGATTAATCCAGAGCGATCTAAGCATAATAACTTCTTACTTGGTACATTCGTATGTGAATATGGTAAACCTTTGCTTCAGTTCACCTCAAGATTGTTGCATTTGCTTGTGCTTTATATCTCAAGACGAAAGACTATCATTGCTACTAAAATACATTTGGAAGATTCTAAACTTTATAATCTTCGGTAACTATCTCCAGGTAAACATGAAGAGTATCATATTTGCTGTGAACCAGCTGTATGGTTCGTCAAATTCATCTGTACTTTGTTCATCAGTAGAAATGTTTTTGTTCCAATAAAGCAATTATCTGGAGAAAAGCCATGATTGCAAGAAAATTTGAGTATAATTATGTTTGATCGTATTAATGCATCTTCAAATTACCTTTAGATAATCAAATTGCAATTACTTTTTATTTCAACTCAAAATAGTTTATTCGGAGGAAAGTTAACGATAATAAAGATAATCTATATGATGCACAGTGAATTCACTGAATATTTGCTGAAAGAACAAGAGAATCAAGAGGTTTTAAAAGTAATTTTACACCAAAATGAGCAGCATGCTAGAACAAGAAGTCTGGAAAAATCGTATTTGAAAGTATTGAGTGAAACCTTAGGTACAAAATCTGATATAATAATATTGGCGGCTTTGGTTTCAATCAGAATACCTATTACCAGAAGACATTATGCTTTCATTATTACTGGATATCAACAGAATAGATCAGATTGTAATGTTGATCAATTTTATTGCAATTGAATAACAATATAAGAGCTAAATAATTGACAAATATCGTTATTTAGCTATGTAATTTCAATCAGAACTTAAATATAAAATCAAAATAACCATTAATGGTGTTTGATCAATTTGTTTAAAGTTTCCTCTCTTTTGCTCTCAATAAGACAACAAAACTGTTCCTTGAAACCTGTTTTCAAGCGTGATGATCGGTCAACTTGATGAGAGTAAGGCCATCGATTATTTGGTATTAACCAACTAGCTATAAGTCGATAAGTACTGACTAATGTTAATTGACACAATTATAAGATACAAAACTTGTTCAACTTGGACCTTAATCCAACAATAACTTGAGTAAAGATCTCAAAGTTTAAACGGCTTCAGTTCGATTGTCTTCCTCTCCTACGACCCACAAGTGGATTACCAGCGCCGTTATTCCTGCAATCTGCTTGGTGGTTGAACAAGCATGAAAAGGCTTCGGATGCAAAACACAAGTATAACACTGATTGCGTCTCGCAAATGAATAAGATCACAATTTGAAGGTAAAAAACGATTTATTGCAATGCATTAGCATGATTTACATTCGCCACACATGCAATGTTAGTGTGACATGAAGTGTTGCACAAAGAAAGATAGACAAGCTAATGTCAATCCGACGAAAAGTATCGTGTATGGGATCAATAGATAGTCCAAAGATATTGGAACGGGTACCATTTCTTGGTCCCTTACACTTTTGTCTAAACATGATGGTGGCGTATTCTTGCCGACATATGCTTTGGTCGCTAAACTACGCAGCTTTTCACTTCTATCGATTCCAAACTCAACAAAAGCATACAAGCCTGTTATAATCAATTTATTGACAAGAATATTATTCAATTTATTTATAAAATAACTCGACATAATATGGAAAATTGGTCTTTTCGATCTGCTATAAGGTTCGTCTTCTTCTTCTTTTCGTTTATTGATGCACCCATAGCCTCGAGTCAACCTGAACCCTCCATCATTTTCAATCGTAACCATCTCATCTTGCCTTCGATAGTCATAAATGAAACTAATTTTTTTACCATCAAGACTGTAAACATGAGCCTTCTTTCTGACACGAACAGCTAATTTGTCATTTGAGTTTTGAAATTCAATTGAACAAGCATGTATATCGAGACTCGACACGTTGTAATTGTTTTGCAAAATATCATCAAAAGTTTCCATCTTTAAATAGTCTATTTTATCGACTAAACCAATTTGCAGGGAAATTGACAGTATTTTACCAATAAAAAGCAAGGCAACGATAAAGGACGAAAAAAGCCACCTTTTCTTGTAGTATAAAAGTTGCTTAAAATTTTGACCCAAAATATAGTTGACCTGAAACCAAAGTATAGAGATGAACGATTTGTTAAACGTTTTGGCAATGATAAAACTGTGTGTAATAATAAATGTGCCAAATAGGTGCAACAATGTAAGCCAAAATGTTAGTTTAAATGAAAATATAAAATCGAAAAAGGTTAAGCTCGAAACTGAAATGTTTAACTTTCTTTTATAAAGTAAATAACAATTGTCCTCGAAAACTCCCGGTGCTGAAGTCAGGTTCTCTCCAATGCCAGTCAATCCATTCAGGTTGACTGCACGAGTAATATCAATGTGGCCTTGTTGCAAGACACCCAAAACGCCCATACAAATACCATTGTCTACACAATGATCGGTAAAGTTTTTGGGCAAAGAAACGGCTGTAACATTCGCTTTGTTGAAAATGAAATAGTATGTAGCATGTCGATGAGGCGCTAATAGACCACTGAAGGATGACCCATTTGCCACAAGAAATGGTGGATTATTCCACAACCCAATACGTATTGGATCCATTTTCGCGTTCGAGTGTTTTCACTGTGAATTTTCAGATTATCACAAGTTTTAGTGTCGAGTGATTTTGGTAATAAACGGATTTCTCTGACATTAGCACCAATAATCAGTTTTAATCAACAATGCAAGCTGCTTAAATCGGAAAACTGAATAAACGGTTCTCTTACAGGTCAAAATTCAAATGAAAGATACGAAAGTATCTAAAGTTTATGAAGCTAAAAAGCTTTAAAGGCAAAGCAAACTGAAAATGTTAATATGTAAAAGTGACCAACAATTCGAAGATTTCTCACCAAATGTCGATCAGCTTTCATGAATCAATGTACAGTACTAAGTTACTAATTTATTTTCACTTAAAAGATACGTCCCACGGAAAATGATCGATTTCATAATACAAAGGTTTCTGCATTTAAGTTGACATTTAAATTTCACTAATGAATACCATTATTGATATGTAAACCAAAAATAGCTTTTACTGCATGTTGCAAGCTAAGTCTTTCTTGGCTTGCAGTAGTCTTTTTTTTTGCCCCATATATGGGTACAAGATAATTTTAGCAAGACTGTAACCCTTATAAAAGGGAGAAAAATAGAAATAAACCAAGCTTCCTTGGAAAAATCTGAACAGTAATGGTGGAGATGCCGAGTAATTCAACAACTGGTTTTTCCAAGAAGACGTTAGTGAAATTCGTTAGTGAATTTAAGTAATATAAATTAAGTTATCTTGTTAAAATTAGTTTTATTAGTTATAAAGTGTTGAATTCGTTAAGTGCTACCTAGTGTAAATTAACTATAAAATCTATCAACTATACATATATATACATTTTCATCAAGCTCACTGTTTACGTGCAACACAACAATTAAACTTATTAATTGCCAATAAATAAGTGTGGATTAACAAAACAATTTACCAACTGTACATATATACACATCATCTTAAACTAAGGAGAGACAACAACAATTTTTACGATTTCTATTTAACTATAAACTACAAATACGTAAGTAGCTGGTTTTACGGTTTTTCGCATGTAAAATATCATAGTTACTGACTAGACGATTAATATATTACAATCGCGAAGAAAATTAGAGGAATCAAGAAAAATCAACTTGACTACTATTATGTACATATATTCAAGTCAGAAAATATTTACGGTTGACTTATAAGGAAAACGTATACGGACTTACCAACTTAATTGTAAGCCAGTAATTTTTCAAGAATTACGCAGAGTATATATATATAAAAAGAAAGATAAGTGAATATCAACCATTCATATCGTACACTTGCTTGTCTTCCTGAACTTAGCTTCAGTATTGAAATTGAAGATTATCAAGTTGTCTCACTCACAATCAATTAGCCTATTTAATTCATTCACTACAAAATAACAATTATACATACGTGCTGCAATACTTGATACTTTTCCTGAACCTAGATTCAGTATACTGCTTGCCAGTAGAAGAGAAGCATCAGGTAAATCTATTAATTATTTTGTTTTGCCAAAAAAAAACTACAAATTAACAAATTAAAGTTCCCCACTCTTGCCAAAATCTCACTCTTGCCAAAAATATATAACATATATACACTTATCCATGACTAAATCGGATGATAAACTAAAATTAAATATTGTTGTTACCCCCTTAAGAAATCGCATCTCATACGGCGGTAAACAACCAATCACTTTAGTTTATTCATATAATAGTCAATTAATAATAGATTGTACGATAGCTGGTGTACAATTAACTGATAGACCTGCACCTCCTAGATTTAGATAAAAATATAATTGAATGACTGAAAGCAATAATAATATAAAAATTAATGCAGTAGCTATTGCATTAATAGCTCACCCTCGTAATCACCATCAACCAGTAGTCGTATTTTATCATCATAATAATAAAACTGTAATAGATTTCACCCTTCTATGTTACAAAACGAACGACTCTTTATCAGTCGATATTAGAAACCTTTGATGTATGAATACTTATAGCTATCCAATAATCAAACCTTCAAAAAATCAAAATATAGTTATCAAAATAGACTCCGAAGAAGAGGACGAAATAGAAATAATAGCATCTGAATTGATATTAGTAATCTCCCCATTAATTGCTTTCGCTCTCTGGTTCGCCATACTCTTAATACGCTTTGCTATTGATCATCACTCTGGCCCAGCGTAATAAAGTAACTGTTCTGAGTAACAATATGAATTCGTCAAACCCTCAACCAACACAACAGGAAGCGGCTCCAGTAGTGGCAGCAGCCCCGGTAGTAACAACTGGTCCTGCATTACCCTTACCTAATATTTCCCTAACTATAAATTACTTCTCCGGTGATGATGATGAAAACATTATCGATTGGTTTCAAACCTTTGAGTTCTCTGCAAAGGCTTTGGGGTGGAGCGAGACTGATATGTTTAATGCTATTCCGGCGTATCTACAAGGTACTGCTAGACGATGGTACTATGCCATCTCCGGTCAAGTCATGCCCGAACATGTACCAACCAATTACATAGATCTGAAAAATCGTATGGTCGAAGATCTTTGTCCGGCAGATTATCGATCATATCTCTCGCAAGAACTTTACAAAGCAACCCAAAAAATCGGACAATCTGCTGTTGCCTTTATTTATGAAATGAATGAACTCTGTCTCAGGATTCATGAAAAAACTCCTGAGATTTTTATTGTAAGCATGATCAAAGAAAAATTATTACCACAAATTAAATATGGTATAGCGCTACACAATCCAAAAACATTACAGGAATTGGTAGAGAGAGCTCGCCTGGCAGAGCGAGCAATGCATAGCTGTGCAAATCCTTTTGACCCACCAAATAGAGAGATCGTCCAATTACAAACTCAGGTTCAGCAAATTAAAGAACGCATGGAAACTTTTACCAGACGATGTACTATTTGTAAAAGACTGGGACACACTGAGGACCGATGTCACTATGCAAATCGAAATCCAGCGGAACATAATCCAAATTATAATACTAACCAATCTAACCAAACTCACCCTATTGGGGTTCAACATTACCCAGTAATGAATTATGGACAACCTACAATCATGAATGATCCAAATTATCAACAAGTAATTGCTCAAGCTAACAAGAAGTATCACGCTGCTTTAGCTTCAGGTAACTATCAACCTGGACGGCCTGCAGTCACAAACCGTGCTTTTGCGGAAAGGAAACCACCACAAAAAGAAAACGAAATAGAAAATTGGCGTGATAGACCTTCTACCTCGAAAAAAGAAACTGAAGTAAAAACCACCGAGGCTCCTAAACAAACACGTCGGGGAAGATCGAGAGAAAGATCAGCAACTCCTAAAAGAGGACGACCACCTAGTCGTGGACGTGGACGTGGACGAGGTAAAGCTCCACAAGTTCGAGTGATGGCCTATCAAGATGAAGAAACGGAAGAAGAACCAGTTTCTGATTATGAATATGAACCAGATGACCAATACATTATAAACCCTGTCGTCTTCATATTACATAAAAATTTGATTCAACAATTCGTCAAAGTAAACGGAGTGAAAGTAGACTCGATGTTGGATACTGGATCAGAGATTTCACTCATCACGAAAGAATTGGCCGATAATTTAAATTTGAAAGTCAAAAATTATGATGGACCAGTTCCTTACGCAGCTAACAACAAACCTTTACCAATATTAGGTAAAGTTAAAGTTCAAATGAAAATCACCGATGGTTCGAAAATGGCCGTTATCGACACTAAGTTGCAAGTGGTGAAAAAATTACCTCGTAAATTCAAAATATTAATTGGACAAGACTTACTGAGCGAAGCAAAAATTAATATCAATTGCGGTGATAAAACAATCAAGATTGGAACTGAAAAGCATGTAGAATTAATCACTACTGATGACGAATCCTCACTACAATCATCTGAAGAACAGTCACCAGCAAAAGACGAACAGTCGATTTACGATCTAAACGACTTTGTCTCTTCGGAATCAGGCATCATCCAATCTTCAGATTTACCTGAAAGTGAATCAGAAAATCACCCTCTGTCATCGACCGTAGATGGAGAACTCCCTCTAAACATAGAGAGTGGAATGCCTGGCGGGGTGGAAACTGAATTAATGAAACTATGCAATAAATATCGTACAGCTTTTGCTGTTTCGGCTCAAGAACTAGGAAGAACTGATCTCTTCCAGCACAAAATCGAAACAGGAAATCACCCACCTATCGCTCAATCACCTTATTCTCAAAGTGAACAGAAAAGAGAAATAACAAAACAAACCGTTGCAGAATTATTAAGAGATGGAATAATTGTAGATTCATTCTCACCTTGGTGCTCTCCTGTTGTCTTAGTCAGCAAAAAAACAGGAGATTGGAGAATGTGTGTGGACTATCGGAAACTGAACGCAATCACTGTTAAGGATTCCTATCCAATTCCGAATATTAATGTTTCATTGGATGCACTTAAAGCATCGCAATATTTTAGCTTATTAGATCTTCGATCAGGTTATCATCAGGTTGAACTGGCAAAGGAAGATCGCCAAAAAAGTGCATTTGTCACCAGTTTCGGCATGTACGAATATGTCACGATGCCCTTCGGTCTGTGCAATGCTCCGGCCACTTTTCAAAGATTGATGAACTGTTGCTTATCCGGTTTAAAATATTCTTGTTGCTTGGTCTACATTGATGACATAATAGTTTTTAGTAAAACTATTGAGGAACATTTTGTCCGCCTAGAAGTTGTTTTTAACCGACTAAGAGCAACTGGATTGACTCTGAAACCTGACAAGTGTTTCTTCTTCAAAAGGAAAATACTTTATTCAGGCCATATCATAAGCCACGCTGGACAAGAGCCTGATCCAGAGAAAATACGTGCTGTAAAAGAATTCCCTATTCCGCTAACATTGAGAGACATAAGAGCTTTTGTGGCATTATGCTCCTACTATAGAAAGTTTATAAAAGACTTCGCTAAAATTGCTCAACCATTAACGCAACTAACAAAGAAAGAAACTCCGTTCATTTGGGGACAAGATCAAATGGAAGCCTTTGAATATCTCAAAAGTTGCTTGATAAGAGCACCTGTGCTAGCATACTATGATCACACCTTAGAAACCCAATTAAGAACTGATGCCTCTGATGTGGTTTTAGAAGCTATATTATTACAAAAACACGATGGTAAGTGGAAACCAGTCGCCTTCGCGAGTAGACAAATTCGTGGGGCCGAAGTCAATTACCCAATATCAGACAAAGAATGCCTTGCAATTATTTACGCGTTTGAAAAATTCAGGCACTATCTGGAGGGGATTAAGTTTGAAATTGTAACAGACCACTGTGCTCTCTGTTTCATGAGATCGAAAACTGAATTACCACCTAGGCTCATGCGCTATGCTATGAGCCTCCAATCTTTCGAATTTATCGGAGAGGATGATAAAGAGCAAGGAGATGACATCTTTGCACTTTTAATAAGCGAACAAGAAGATGCATCTATTAATCTAATGAATCAACAACGAGATGATCCATTAATTCAAGCTCAAATCCAACAATTAAACGACATCGAAAAACTAGAACCAAGAATTCGAAATAAAATCATTCGAAACCATAAAATACAGGATGGTATCCTACAAAGAAAAGTGGTGACTGAAACAGGCACTAACTGGGTTCCAGTAGTCCCAGCTTCACTTGTGAAAACAATTTTGCAATCTTACCATAATGATGTCGTATCGGGCCACTGTGGTCTTTACCAAACGTATGCAAAACTAAAACCTAAATATTATTGGCCCAAAATGTCCAAAGATATTGCTAATTACATCAAGACTTGTGAAGAATGCCAACGAAATAAAAAAGGTACTGGAAATGCAGTTCCACCTTTAAAACCAATCTACGTATCTGCTCCTTTTGAAAAAATCGGGATCGATATATTAGGTCCTTTACCCCCATCTGCTGGGAAAGAATACATCATCGTGGCGACTGATTACTTTACGCGGTGGGTGGAAATGAAAGCAATTGCTAAAAAGGACACGATTAACACGGCAAAATTTTTGATCGAAAATATACTTTGTCGACATGGCTGTCCGAAGAAAATCGTGAGCGATCAGGGCAGAAATTTTATTGCAGATACAATAAAGGAAATTGCCCTATTTATGAATACAAAATGGCAACTGTCAACTACATATCACCCACAAACAAATGGAATGACAGAGCGAGTAAACAGAACAATTTGTGAAATGCTGAGCCATTATTGTCAAGAAACAAATCGTCTTCGTTGGTCTCAAATATTACCATTGATGAACTTCGCCTACAATACTTCGACAAATCAGAGTACACAATTCTCTCCATTCTACTTACTTTATGGAAGGGAGCCGACCTTACCTATTGATCTAAAAATCAATCCAGAAAATAGGGAACTGAGACTATCAGACTATGTTGAGTTCATTAATAATGAATGGACTACAGTCAAGGAACAAGCAAGAATGAACTCTGATGAATCGAAAGAAAAGCAGAGTAAAAATTATGAAAGAAGACGTAGGCTAAGAACTTTCAGCATTGGTGACTTAGTCTTATACGAGAAACAAGTACGTTCAAATAAATTAGACTCTAAATATGAAGGTCCTCACGAAATAATTGAGAAGATCGGAGAAACAACGTACTTGGTAAAGAAAGACGAACAATCTGAACCCAAAAGAATACATGGATCTCAAATCAAACCTTATTCTACCAATCCAAGAACTCTAAGATCACAAAATAATTTGATTCTTTCCAATACTGTTATATTAATGATTTTGACTTTACTTATATCGATTGTCAACCCTTTCGAATTTGGCGAACCCCTGATTTGGAAAGATTCAACAAATAAATTTCTGAAAGGAATCATTGCAGTTAACCAAACCATAATGATGGTGAATCCTTGCAAATCAATTCCCGAATATAAAAGCTATTTCGATAAAAGGATTGGTATGATGAGTCTCAACAAATCAGATTGTACATTCGTGTGGCAGATAGATAATTTAACTAAAACTTATCGTGGATGTGTAGAAGGAATAAAAGGCTTCAAACGACCTGTTTGTGACGCCATGGCTGACCAGCTTTGTTTCCAATACACCCATCGGAACGAAATTTTCTACATAGCGCGCCAATCTTGCCTAAATATATTAATGAGAAAATGAATAAAGTCAAAGAGCTATGCACATCCATGGAAACTCGAAGTAATGGTAGACAAAGAAGAGATTTTGGTGTATCAGCTGCATTGTTTGGAGCTTCACTTGTTGTCCTTGGAACTAATGTTCTTTACAACAGTTTCGGTAGTGCTCCAACAGAAGCTATGGAAATCACAAATCGATTCATGGAACAAACATCTAAAATACTTGTAACCTATCAAGCAAAACTGATGGAAATGTCAGCAACTTTATCAGATTTGAAAATAAGAGTTGCTCAATTGGAAAATACAACTCTAGAGAATTCGTTTAAAGCAGCCGACATAAGTTACGAAATGAATCGCTTAATATCAACCATACAAGACACAATGAAATTTATCATATCACAAGGAACTATACCTAAATCAACATTTGACTTCTTCAACCTCACATTACCATGCGGTACTGCGTGCCCACTGGAAGATGTAACAGACGCTAAATGCCAATTTTTGGGAGGAAATAACGAAACATGGTATATGTCACTCATTTTTAAAGTAAAGGAAATAGAAACTAATCTGGTTGTACAATAAGCTGATGCCTTTACTTTACTTACTAAAGAAGGAAACTCAATTTGTTTGAAGAGATATAAAGGACCGCAGCATATAGTGGTTAATACATCTTCAACTGAAATCTGCCAGATTGACCCAGAGGAAGTCAAGCAACGTTTTCTTGTTCATTATCCTAATTATTGTGACAGAACACTCAATATAATTATTCGGTCTAATGAAAACTGTGTTGAGAATTCAAAATACAAAATAAGGAAACCACAAGTTAAAATGATAAACGATCACCTTTATATTTATTGCGTTGGCCATAATATAACGTTGTTTGGAACCAGTAGAAAATGTCCCGATAAAATTCTGAAAATTGCGATGACGTTGAACTTCTCTATTGATGATACTCCTTATACAGTTACACAACTAGCTCATTTGGAAAAATATACTATGACTCCAATGTCTAATTTAATTAATTGGAAGTTGCTGGATATTCAACCAGCCTTGCAAAATGATACTCTATCTCACGACATAGAGATATTACAAAATCTGGTCAAGGAACATAAAGGAGCTATAGCTAGTAATTCATGGATTGAATGGATAAAGAAAAGTTTGATTTCTCTTTCACTGGCAATCATAACGTTGTGTTTCGTCTTACTTATACTAGCAAAATTTATCTCAACAATTTGTTATTGTATAAGGAAACCAGTGGTTTCAGTTAACATCTTACCTGATCAAAATACTAGAACACAGAAAATTATACCACTAAGTTCTTTATATTAGTCAAAATTTCATTGGTGATAGACAAGATAAACTAGATAAAGATATATTTTAACTTAGAATAGTTAGTAGTTACTGCTTCAAATAAATTGAATAATAATCATAATTAATTAATTTCGAAATTTAGGTAAACTTACATGCCTTACCAACTAAGACCGAGGGCCCAACCTCCAATGCTGGTCGACCTGGAATCTGAGAGTACCGACGAAGATGAAGTGCCAGATTTTTACAGAGCAACGCGCCATTTCCACCATTATGATGGAGTAATTGATCGGGCTGAATTCAATCAACCAAGTATATCCGGTTATAGTAATTTACAACAACAACAAACAACACAATCGGAAGCTGAAGAAGACGAAGATCCTATGAGGTTAACTGATGAACAAGTGTTAGACCAAGAAACCATAAAAGACTTTACCTGCACAATATGTCTGGAAATAGTCCTCGAAAATTTCAGCCTACAAACTTGTAGCAATTGCTTGTCTTCCCTTTGCCCTCATAAATGCCTCATTAAACATAAAGAAACGGAGCAAATTAGAATAGCAGCACTTGCAAATAGCAATCCCAATGAACCCATTAGGTGTCCCACATGTCGAGAACCCTTGATAAATAGGAATAGACCTGATGAAGGACCAAAATCTGTTCAGATTTTAGAGAACTTGCTTTGTAAATGCTATTTTGATCCACATTGTAGTGATATTTTGAAAGTCATAGAATATGCCAATCATGTTTCTACATGCAGATATGATAAAAATAACTGTTCAAATTGTACCACCAAGAACAGGAGTCAACAATTTCATCTCGACATTTGTATGGATGAGGTATTGAAAATTAGACTAGAGTTAGAAGAGTTACGATCACTCTTTAATAGAAGTATCACTATACTTGCGGGTCAAAATAAATGCCTTGAAGAAAAAGAATCAAAAATCAAACAATTACAGGGAAAAGTTGACACATTAGAAGATCAGATAGCTCAAAGCAACACAGCCAAAATACAACCGATTATCAATGAAAATCCTACTCCCTCTACTAGTACAAATAGAATTTTTACCATCTCGAATCCCATACGTAGTGCAAAAAATCACGGGGCCCCACACACAAAATTTACAATTAATTACTTAGATAAAACTTTCCTCTTAGAGGGAATCCCCTTAAAGGCCCCAGGTTCAGTCTTAAGAGCAGAAATCGAAAAAAAGCTAGGCCATGAAATAGGTTCAATATTAAGACTGGATTACACCCCAATAGAAGACAATAAGCAAATCAAGCATCACCAATTCTGCTACAAACCTGTTGTGATTACGGTATTACCGGTAGATGTTCCAATTAAACAAGGACAACAACTCTTGGTGGAAATTAAGGATACCGGTGAGATTGTTTGATTCAATTGTAACTGAGCAGTGGACTGCTCAGACAGGCCGTCGGAATGTGTAAACCAAAAATAGCTTTTACTGCATGTTGCAAGCTAAGTCTTTCTTGGCTTGCAGTAGTCTTTTTTTTAGCCCCATATATGGGTACAAGATAATTTTAGCAAGACTGTAACCCTTATAAAAGGGAGAAAAATAGAAATAAACCAAGCTTCCTTGGAAAAATCTGAACAGATATAAATGATTAAAAAATTAATAAATTATTTCCAAACGTTGAATATTAAAGTCATCATTCTAACTTTTCATTTACAAATATTATTTGATAACCTTTTCTCACTCGAATATTGATCAGCAAAGATTTACTCGAAATGTCACGTTACAGTTTCATGACTTGAATTTCCAGTAATCTGCATCATAATGTAGAAATAATTTTTCAAGATTCACATTTGGAAACAACTAAATATCAGTAAATAGATTTTGCAAAAATTTTCAAAATCAACTCAGCTTTCGATTCGATAGCTACAATAGAAATACTGAATGAAAGAATCGCAGTGCATTAAAAAGCAATTGTTAGAGTGCCAATCGATTTTAGAGAAACACAAAAAGCTAATTGTTACTTTGGAAGGAAAAGAAGTATTAGTAACGATTTTCCATTCGTTGAATGCCTCATGATAACAAAAGAATTTTCGAACAGATGGCTTATTGATTTGTCTTTCATGAGTTTCAAGATTTGTTAATAATTATAAATGAGAAAATTGTGTTCGCTTCGATAAAAGATAACAGGAGAAGAAAATATTATTTATACATAAATAACAATAAGTTGTTTAAAGTAATAAATAATTCATAGAAGATGCTTATGAATGCACAAAATTAATTTTCAAACTTTTTTATTGCACATTTGATATTGAATGGAAACTATTGAATTACCATGGAAAACGAAAAAGAATAATTGAAACTGTTTAAATAGAGGGGAAATGAAAAGGAAAAGAATTGAAAGGAATTAAATTCAATTTAACTAATCATTGAATAGGTTGAGTTTACTCAGAAAATTGACTAAATTCTGAACATCAGTTTCTATCCGAATCACCAATGCGTTTGTAATACAAACATTTTCATCCGACTTCACTCGACTGCCTGATCTTGAACCCGCATTACAGACCAAAACCCAGACATGATCCAATATTGAGATTATAAACAGAACAATCTTTTTTCGTTTCAAAGAAAATGAGCAAAAACTCGAATTTGAATAAAAAGTATTGATAGAATCGATCAGAGTGAAAAGTTTGGATTTGGAAGTTTGATTTTCGTCGTAATCAGATGATAGCATATAACTAATTATTTCAACTCCAAGAGGAAAACTCTTTACCGAACACTTTATCATGAAAATGAAATTGATCGGAAATTGTTCTCTTCCTTTTTAGTTGAAAAGAGGAAAAAAAGTTGAATATATCATGGATAAAGTGACTGAGCCAATCAATTTCAATAATTGATGGTTAAACAGTTTTCCAACCTTTACTTTTTGCAAGGTTAAACGACATTTGGTATAACCATCAATGAACACTTAATAAGGAAAAGGGCGCAAAATGGCAAATCCTTTTTTTCATATTCAATTTTTTTGTCGAGTCAACATTTCATTTGTAATTCAAGTTTAACCAAATTATAAAACAAATTGAGTGTAAATTAAATCAACTGACAAGAGCCGCCTGTCATCAGGTTTACTCATGAATAATTGAATCTACTGGAATAATCAAATTTATCGGAAACAGAGAAGCACAATCATTTTCCAAGTTGAAAAAAAAGTTGAACCTTCAAAGTGTAACATTTGTTATTAGACGGGAAAAAAAGATGGTTAAATCGAGTCGAACAGAATCGACCAATTGATCAACAAAAATTCTGTAAATGTGCAAATGTTAGATAATGATGAATTTGATGGTGTTTCAATTGTTTTCCACTTTTATCTATTCTATTCATTTCTTCCCTTTTCCCCCAAAATTCTAGTCACGTAAAGTGTACCTGAATAGGTTACGTTGAAAGGACAATGAATAAAGTTGCAGTTGAAAGGGTAAAATGTATTGTGAGCAAATGCAATTTTGAAATGGTAAACAATTGGAATAAAAGAAAAGATGAAATTGAATTGTTGCTATGAAAATGAAATTTTACTGAGCGGTCAATGGGATTGAATGAAAAGATTGAATCGTTTGTAAATCATTGGATGGACAAGGAAAAAGAAGGAAAAAAAGCTTTCAAATTGTACTTTGATTTTTGGTAAAATCTTTTGTTTCCATTATTCTTTCAATCTTTCAACAGAGCAACAAAAGACAATTGCATTTGCATGGAAAATTTTATTCTTTATTTCATTCTCTGATAATAATCGAGCTCATCATTGTTCTTTTGCATGAGTTGCATCATTAAAACATTCAAATTGATTTCATCGACTTTCATGATTCACTTTTCTTTTGCATTAATAGTGCCAATCCATTGAAATGGATAAATCTTTAAATCAATTTTTTCCTCTTAAGACTGAAACCTTTTATCTGATTTTCAGTCAAGTTGTGCAGTTGAAGGATATCGATTGGTGACTCGATGAATTTGCGAAATTCAATGTTGATTCTTCAATATTGACAGACTTTTATTGATTTGGTCATTTCAACGAATCAACAGTTTCGCTAAAGTTTGATTCATCATTTTCACCTTTTTCAATGTTACCCTGTCACTCCACTGTGTGCATCGAGACTATCATTTTCAAGTTGATACTGAAAGGTTTGACTGTTGACTCTTCCACTCTTTACATTAGGTTTAACACTTGAATCTCAGGCAAGTGACGAGTCATCAGTTGAAACCCAATCACATCCACAAAGGTAATGATGTAAAAAGTAAATAGTACAATGTATTATAATAGAAGCAATTTTAATAATAAATGTCTCTTTATATCCCAATCAAAATGCAGTTAATAGCTTCTGTTGAAAGCCAACAATTTGTCAAACTAAATAAAAGTTATTCCCACTTTTAATCTATCCTTCACCATCTTCCACTATTTGTTCAGTTTAATGGCCGTTACTGGCTACATTATGGTCATACCATCGTAAACAATACCAATAGTTAGTTAAACATTTCCTTAGAACCGACAAAATGTGATTCAAACAGTAACATTGAGCAAATTTTGCAAAATTTAATAACATTTCATTCTTCAGATTTGCGCTTTTCTTTCAATAAAGTTTACTCAAATTTAGTTTTGTGTTCGAATGGACTAATCTTTCATTTGATTATTTCTGCCTCCATTTCAAAGTAAAGCAATTTTCACTAACGAAAAGCTTCTCGAGATTATAGTGAAGGAAAATCTCGAAGTTATCCAAATCATTATTTTCACTATTCGACCCTTTAAATTCTTAGTCCAAATAGTTGTCCAAATCAGTAAGGGTAGATAAAAGTTTGTTGTAACAACACTGTAATTACGTTGTAAAAGCTCAATTTAATAGCTTCTCCAACTCAGTATTTCACTTTTTCTCAAGTAAAGCTTGACAAAATTTCTTATCCAAAAATATCTGCCAGACCTTGTAAGTTTAATCACTTGAAAAGTGACAATTTTTAGGTTAACTTTTATAATTTCATTTCTTTCGTTTCATGAATTTTGAATTGCTACTTCAACCTCATTAATATAAATGAATAAACCATTTTCATTTCTTCACAATTGCAAAGTTTCTTTTCGTTTCCACTGAAACTTTGATTCAAATCTTTAAACCTTCCATTTCAACTCATTTCATTCCCAACAAAATCTTGGCCACAAATTTTAAAGTTAATTACATTGATGGACATTTCAAATGCAAAGGTTTTAGCCGACATCAAAAATCTTGATCAACTTTCCTCAAAAATTTCAAAGTAAAATGAAAACTTTGTAACAAAATCAACAATCAAGTTGAACATTCAACTCAATACTTTTGTTTACCTGAAACATTTAAAGTTAATATTGTTATAAAATAAGTTTAGACACTTCTTACAGGAGCAACAGGAAACGACTTGAACTTGAAAAAACTTGAAAATTTTTCAATTTTTTGGATTTAATCTGAACTTTATTTACGCACATTGGTAAAGTTGCAGTTGAACTATTTGAACACTTTTTACACACATTTACATTCATCTGGCATTTTTGTTTTCCTGTTTATTCATGTGAACACACAAATGTCATCATTATTGTTGAACAAAAAGTTATTGTATTAATGAACGTTGAACAGAAGGGAAAAAAAGAAGAGGAAAAAAAAGAGACTTGTTCAAACGAGCAAAACGAAAGTTTAAAAATGCTCTATTTTTGAGCAGAATTTTGGAAAAGAGAAAAAAAGTGAATAATGGTTTACAGGCTTGATTCTTGGTGAACCTTTTTTCTTTCTCGAATCCGCTTCAACATAATCTCTTTTCAAGATTTACCTCGCAATTTTACTCTCCAATCTTGACATGTTCATCATGCATCCAGTTGAATCAAGAGTACAATCTCTATCGAAACATTCAACTTTTGATATTTTCCAAGGGAAACTCTAACCAAAGACTTTTCGTTGCTCAAGATTGCCGGATAAACAAAGCATCCTTTTAATGATAATAACCTGAGTCAACAAAAGTTTCATTATTTACAAATTATGTTGCCAAGTTTGTTTTTAACCTTTTTTAATCTTTTATACTTTCCCATGTAAACTTGAGCAAACATGGTCACGAATTTAATCAATATCAAGAGTATATCACCATGTACATGGAGCAACATCATCAATTAATTATCGTGAAAAGAGCAAGAAAAAAAGGTTTCAACATAAAAGATGTTCAATTTTTATTCTCTTGTTCATTTAAACAACGTAAAATGATGAAATGAAGCAACATTGAATTTCGTTGAAAACTGGCGTGATTCACTTGTTTCCTGTAAAAGTTTCAACTCCAATTATTTTGATAAACTTGAATTCAACTCAACTGCAATCGAGAAAAAAGATTTACAGAATATTAAAAGTGGATGAAATTTTTATCTTTATTCAATTAGAATTGATTTTCTACTAAAACTAGATTATTGCTACTCAAATGCTCGTCATGTTGATGAATTTATCTGCAAATTGCAGGTTATCAAAACTCTCATTTTCTTCTTATTTTTGGAACAAATCGTAAAACGAAAATGTTCAACCTCCTGTCATTTCATTGTTGCTTTACTCAGACCGATACACTTTTAATTTGATTAATGAGTAAACAAAAAATTGTGAGCATTTCTTTACCTCCGACGACTCATGAAAGCGATTCAATCAAAGTCAATCTTCTTACAAGACAATCAATTTTTCCACTGAAAAATGTCAACATTTGTTGTTCTGAAGAAAACATTTAGAAATGGAAAAAACGAAAAGTCGAACAAATGCTTTCGAAACCCACACAGAGTCAAATTGAAACCCACGTTTTCGTCATCCAATTATCATTATTACCTTTTAGACACATTTCATCTTCGTTCTTGAGATTAAATTGTTCATGAGATGAAAATTGAAATTTCAAATGTTGAATGAAAAGAAATGGGAAAAGGCATGAATCGATTAGCAAGATGAAAAGAAACCAACAATTGAATTGAAATGGAACCAATGAATGATGAATTCATTATAATCCAAAACCATATTCAACTCAATTCACTTTTTCCATTTCCATATCAAATGAATTTCTAAATGATTCACTTGTAATTGAACGAAAGCAAAGTTCTTTGAAAAGGTGCAAAGAAAAATAAACCCTGAAAATTGAGAGTCGAATATGAGCAACTGTCTGAACTTTGTACAAAATTGAAAATGCATCAATTTCTTGGTGTTATTTTTGCAGCGAAAAGAAAAAAGTTTTCCCTTACAGAGATATCGTCACTTTTGAATTGAAATATTCACCTTTATCAAGTGAAATTGAATTTACACACGAAATTCAATCTAATCAATGTTTATCTAACATTTTTTTTCCTTCGATCCTCTTTTTTCCCTCATTCCCTTCGTCACCAACAATTCGTTATCTTCTTATTTCATCATTAAATTGTACATTATCATCCAATATTTGCAACCAAAGTTTCATTTGATCATCATTTGAACCTTTTTTTTGCTCGAAAAAAAAAGAATTCGAAACCTTTTACATTCCATGGGTTGAAATAAATTGAATAGCTTTTTCTTCTTCACTCCCTGCAAACCTTCCCAGTCTAACCGTCTTCCATCATGAGTTTAAAAAGCTGTTTACTCGAATGGTGAATGAAGATAGTTTTGAAAAATAGTTTACTCAATCAGTTTCATTTTTTTTCCATCGAATTTCATTCGGCAAATCAATTGAGTTTACTGTTAACGCAATCGTAATGAGAATCATGATAATAACTATAATCATAACAATGAGCAATAATGGTTAACAGAATGTTGACTCTTTTTTTTCTTGTCAGTATAATAACGGTGCAATTTGCCATTAGGTAAAAGCGAAAAGTTGAAAGCAGAAAAGTGGTTCAAGAGAATGGAAAAAAAATTGAAGGGAAAAAAAGAAGAGAAAATTGTCATTACAATTGATCTGATGATTGAAATTCATTGGATTCAAGGGAAGAAGCAAAAAGAGTATAAAAACAATGGAATGACCAACTGAATAAAAGATTGGAATAAAGTTGAGGGGGAAACATGAGAAAAATAAAAGCTTGGTTTACTTTGCTCAAGGGAAATGAGTTTCTCTTCCAGCTTCACAAGGATCACAGGATTGGACTTTTCGGCTTGAAAACGATGCAAACCATTGATTATCGATCAAGCAAGACTTGCAGCTCAAGGGTTTCAATGATAAAGACAGCATGATTTAAGATGATAAATTTACTGGCATTATCTGTTCACCTTATTTTCCTTTCAGAATATCGTGATCACCAAGAAAATTTTCTTTGCCTCTTTTAATCATTCTTTTCAAGTTTCTTGTTTCATCAAATGTTTTCATCACTCAACAAAAAGACTAAACTCTAAATTGTTTCAACTTGTTCAAGTTCAAGTTTCAATTGACCCTGCCATAACTCATCATATCACGAACGATGGAACAAGTTTTTCTGCAAATCCCAAGCTTCTGACACTGAATCGTTAGGGATAAAATGAATTGAGCCTGGATTGACTAGCTTCAGCTTTGGATCAACTCTTCTTTTGTTTCACTTCATTCCAGGAATGTCCATATTTGCTATTTAGATAATTGTTTAGACTTTTCCTTTCATGGGAAAATGATAAACCTGACTATTCAATTCTCTTCTATTCTTGAGACATTTTTTTTCTCTCTTCCCTGTTCACCTTGTTTTTCTTTTCTCTCTCCAATTCCCTTTCTACTGAATATAATGCCTTTTTTCATACTTCATTTATCAAGACAGTCTTACTCTGGTTTCAAGATGAATTTTGTCATTGGCTGACGATGAAATTGATGAAGACATGGAAACGATTGGTAAAGAGAAAGGGAACAAAAAGTATAAACAAAATGGAGATAAACAGGGTAAATGAGAAAATGACTGGCATTGGAATGGTTTCAATGATAATCCAATGAATTGACATTATTCTTTTCATGTTCACTGGGAGTGAAAGTTATCATAATCAACAATCCATCAAGTTCAACTTGCATTTGTTTCTCTTTACCTTTTTTTTACGTTTCACCCATCATCGTCTTTACTTGTCATTCCCTTGGCAGATTCATTATTATACAAAAATCCATTCTTTTCCTTGTCATTATTATGACGAGATATTTAGAGTTTACCTTTTTCAGAAACACACTCACCTGAAGATTAATCATTTTGTCCCGGTTCATAATGGAGTCTCGATGGAGTTTTGATTTATTGTACAATTTGATTGCGAAAACAATCTCAAAAAGTTTCGTTGAACCTGGAGTGACTGGGAGTTAATTTGAAACAATGTTGATTAAAGTAAATTTCATGGAAAATATTTTTAATTATAAACAGTTTTTGAGTGAACCAGCCTTATGTTCACTTATTAAGTATTTTGGTAAAGATGTAATTAAAACATGAGTTGATGAGCTGTTAATTAAAATTTTCACTTTTGCTCATTTTTCGTCACTTTATCGATTCTATTTTTTGTACAGTTTTGTTCAAGTAATTTAATCTTTAAATTAGTTTTTGATTCATTTGTTCGTCTCGAATTATTTTCTCTTTTCATCGAGTTTTCCAACTTTGACTGATGATCAATGAAATTTTTGCGTAAAGTATGTTAATAAAGATAAAAGGGAAAACTCACCGATTCTCAACCAGACTACAGTCAACTTCCCTTTGACTCATCGGCATGGCTAACGGTGTTATCCTTGCGTTTACTTTTCGATCAAAATTTGCGAAACTTTTCTTGTAACGTTTATTACTCCGAGTGGCACAGAATTTGCTTCACTTTAATTTCTTGAAATTTATCGATTGATCGAGTTCTATTCTTTAAGAGATATCACTTGTTCAATCACAAGTTTTTGGATATTCAAGGAATGAGTAAAGTGATATGATTTGATGAAACAAATTGAAAGTTTAGCTTATTGCGAGTTCGGTTTACAGAAAATTATGAATTTTTTTTATTCAAACAAAAATTGAATGAAAATTGAAAGGTATATTTGAGATAAACTCTTTGTCTCTTTTCTTGTGATTTTGAAATTGTTAGGTTGACATGATGATGATTGAATAAGAGCTCACAATGAATGAATGGAAATTGAACAGCGTGAAAATGTGAGCCAAAGATTTGGTCGAGAATGCGTACTTTTGTTCAGTTTAAGAGTTTTCTTGTTATCATCTATTTCCACTTTCTTTTCATATGCTTTTGCATTTCAAGATTTTCATGAGCAAATGAGTGCTCTGGTAAACCAACAGAGGTAACCTGCAACTCAACCTCAATCATGCTACTGGAAGTATAAACAGTGGCTCCAGCTTTTGACTACATTTATCGATCAAAGTGAGCCAACTCGCAACAGTCATCTAATGAATCCCTAAGCAACAGATGAATGATATTGAAATAAATGTTGGGAGTAAAGCTATGTCCATCAATATATCAATAATTAATCAGAAAATAATATTTGACTATATCCAGAGAAGATATTTATAGCCTGGATAATTTTAGTTAATAACGAGTTGATTATTTTAAATCTGCATCACCTAAAGATGCTTGACAGTGAAACTGCAGACAATAGTTTCAGTATTTAGAAATTTAAAAATTCATAAAAAAAAGAAATTCCGACCGAATATGCGAGTTTTTGGAACAAATTCCGAATGTATTTTTCTTCGATAAAAAGTGGAAAATTGATGAATACAAAATCAATTTCAAAATGAATCATTCTGCAAATTGATAAATAAATCAATAGTTACAAAGTCATTAGCGTTTAACATTTTTTTTAATTTTAAAAGTGAAACAATCTTTATATTTAGACATATACTCAACATTAAAATTCATTAATATGCATTAGAACTTCATTCAATCAATTTTAGCATGACACAGTACAGTGTTAACAGATATGTGATTCAAATGTAAAGTTGCTATTCATTCGTCTATCAAAATACTCGAATCAAGTCATTTTTATCTCAGCTCAAGGTATATGAAAATGGATCAGATACGGTTTGGTGTTGCTGCAAATGTTCCTGTAGATTTCAATGATAAATCGTGCTTTTCCCAAGAATTTTATTACATTTACGATAAAGCGAATGTTACACTGAAAATTTTACCCGAAGAGGCTGAGTTTTATTGCAGAGACAATGGTTTTTGTACGAGTCCTTTAAGTGTGCTACAAAAGGCAGAGATTGATTTTAATTTCTGGTTCCCATTGAATAGATTGAATACGATTGGTCAGAATCTAACTTCTGGTCCCGGTGCAATGGAGGACAATTGTTATTTATCATATTCTAAGCGAAGACTAAAAAGTTCAATTTACAGTTTAACATTCTCTGATTTTATATTCACATTTGATCCAATCTTTTGGTTTGCCTTGTTGGGATTGACTATTTCATTTCTGTTTCTTTCAGCCTCACTTATCGCCAAATCATCCAAAAAAAATTTTATTTCTGTCTTTTGGTTACAGATTGATTACCTTTTAGGTCAAAATTTTGCCGGTATATTATCGGAGAAAAGGAAGTTGCTTTTTCTGCTATTTGTCACGGCTTTTCTGATGGTCAGTAAAATCTTGTCAAATTCACTTACAACTGGTCTCATTCAAAATATGGATTATTTAAAGCTCGAGAATTTTCAAGATGTCATCGACAATAATTTTACGACGTCAACCGTTGATTTCAACATGTGTTCCCACGAATTTCTCAATTCAAAAGAGCCACTAGTTAGTCGAGCAAGAGAGAAATCTACAATCTGTAGTTTAACTGATAAATCAGTGGATGATTTATATGCTTACAGAACCAGACACATGGTTTCGACAGTTGAAAATGAACAAGGTTTTAAAATTACTAAATCGTACGGTTGCCTCTTTGATCGAGAAATGGCGTTAAACGAACCTTATAGTAAATCTGAGAGTCCAGTGCTCCATATTGTCTTTGGATTTCTGATAAATAAATTCAATTCAGTCTCTGTCAATCGAATAATTGTGAATGGGCTGTATTCTTCATCAGAGTTCGGCATCATCACCAGCAAAAAGTTGCATCAAATAGAAACTAAATGTTTCCTCGGAGCAACAGCACCACCTTCATGTATGGACGGCGATTTAAACCAACAAGAAATGTTACCTTCACCAATATCTCTGCACTATCTATCCGTTCCATTCATCCAGCTGTATGTTGGATTACTCCTGGCTTGTATAGTCTATGTCTTTTCTTTATTTGGTGTATTAGATTTAAATTAGCTTTTATGCAAACTACAACGAAATACATGAACATTAATGAAAATAAAATCCAAAAAAAAAAGATTCACACAAGCGATGCTTGCATTCGATTCTTAAAGTGTTTTATTAAATGTGATCGAAAGGTTGTTTAAAGAACAATAATTGTATGTATTGAAATTATGGTGATATTTAGCTTCCAAGTCAAGAGAGCTATCGATAAAATAAATGAATTGTTCGACTCGTGATGTGTAATAACATTCCATCTCTTATGGAAGGTTCAACTGAAAATCGAACTGATCTGTTAGTAGCAGGGAGATGAGAGTTCTGGGACAGGGGCAATTACGCGATTTCTGGAACAGGACAAGTTAATTGATATCCAGGACAAATTAAGCACACCAAAAAAGGAAATTTATTTATCAAAAGTGTCGAAATGAATTGCAATTGACAGAGTTTGGTTTTTTTTCTTATGCTTTAAAGCGACCTAGACGAGGCCGGAAATTCCTGCCGCGGAATCTAAACGACCTTATTCAATTCGAAATTGACATAGGCGATATATTTTTTTGGTCAATTGCATTCTGAGCTGCTTCAATTATCTCGTTTTTTGGAAGATTTGCTATTCTTGTTGCCTGACAATTTCCAGCAGCTCTTTAACATTACTTATGATGCTTTCGAGCTCCCCAGTTAGCGTTGAATAGTTGTCTCGTAAATCTGCAAGTTCCGCTTTGATATTACAGACCTCGCTACTGCTTTATTGAAAAGCATTTCGTTCTATTGTTTCAGATATCTTTCTTTTCATTTGCCAATGCAAATTTGATACATTTTCATCTCCAACTTCTTTATAGTGCTAAAAAACAGCGACTGAAAATACAGGCATTTCAGCTATCTTTACCGATGTCAAACGGCTATTGCTTGTCCTGTGTATGACCTAAAGACCTCGAAATTTTTCATGCAAATTTGTTTGTTTGACTTATTTGTCATATTGCAAGGACAAGGTCATGCAAGGTCTTTTTTCGGAAAGCACTCCTAACGTATAAGAGGTCCATGTAAGATCATATCATGATTTTCAAGGTCAAATAATCGCACTGGTTAAGTTTCATCATTGTGTTACAAGCACTTCGTTAGTTATTGTCATTTTGATTTTAAATTCACCATCATTTAATTTACACGCCAATCCTTCATCCAATCCTTTCATCTTTATCTTTCATCCAATCGTCGAAATCGTGTCGAAATGACTTACAAATTTACAAAACTCCGAAAAATTGATCTTCTGGAGTTTTATCTTTAAAAAAATCAGCCGTCGAAGCTTTGAGACTTGCCAAAAGGCTTAGAATCAAAGGTATTTAAACTTTCGCGAAATCACTTTCTGAATAGATTTTTCAAATGTAAAATTCAATCTTGATTTCAGGTAAGTAATTTATTTTGATCTAAAATGGCGTAAAACTGACCATTTTCACGATAAATGTAATAGAAATTTCTAATATACTAGCCAAAACAATCACACTATCGCAAAAATGGCAAGTTTTGCGCCATTCTAGTTCGAAATAAATCACTTAACTGAAATAAAAATTGAACTCTACATATGAAAAATCTATTCAGAAAGTGTTTAACCTTTGGTTATTTTCTTATCCGTCCCTATGCACTTCTAACGTTATTTCAGCATATCTCGAAAACGAAAAACTATTGTAAAAAATGGAGCAAATTAATGAATTTAGCATAATTTTACATCATATATGTTCATAAGAAAAATATTCTATGCTAGGCAGTTTTCCCTATTCTTTTGGTCTTCATCCTTTGATCGTTAACTGTAATCAATATCTTATCTTTATAACTCTTTTAAAACAGTTAGAATCAATTAGTTTCTTTCTTCTTTTACACAAATACTAATTGATTAACAAGAGTTACAAAGATAAGATAATGCATACAAGAGAACCAATCATTTCATTTTTTGCAAACTTTTGCAAACTTTTTAAGAATGTTGAGAACATATCCCGAATTTGAGAAGAAAAATCAAAATTTAATTAAAATCAAGGTAAAGGTATTATAAATTTCTTTTTAAAGGTACGATTATCACGACCGGTCAATCGATTAATTTCATTAATAAATAACTGTTGGTCCTATCAAATGTTTACAATGCACTTCTCGTAGTTTGACTTTCTGAATTGAATCGTTTGCCTGACATAAATGTCAGCTAAAAACTCTACAACCCGCAAATGTTGTGCATGCTGGCGATTTTCGATGCGACCTAGAATGTCAATAATAGAGTTTAGCTCTTGATCATTTGCAGTAATATTATGTCGATTCCTGGTGACTGTTTGTTGGATTTCATTACATACATTTTCAAAACTTGACAAAATAAGATGTTAACTAGAGCGGTGATTGATTTAAGTGAAACAATAGATCGCAAATTTAACTAGGTATGTCCGAGTTTCCCTTTGCTAATGTAACGAAAGTTACGGACACAATATAAGTGATGCACAATGATAAAACTAAGCTAACTAAAGTGACTTTAATTCGGGTAATGATGAATACACATTTGAAAAGGGGGTTTAAGGGATTTGGGTAGCGTAACTGAGTTAACGTACAAAATATTAGCAACAGTGCCTTGATAGCAAAATGGTTTTCTTTTTATCATATTTGGGATAGGGGAAAACCGTCATTGCAATGGGAACTCGGAATTATGTTGATAATCAGAGGAAGTATCCTTATTTGGGTCGATATAACCATATGAACCGTGAGAACGAAATTTCTCATTACATCACCCCACGCTTATTATGAAATTGGTCTCCAATTTGTTATATATGTCCGGGTTGGCATGGTGGAGAAAGCATAAGACAAGTAAACCTACCAATGGAGCGAGAAAAGTGGAAAGAGAATTATCTACTTCGAAGCCCTGGATAACCCATTTTCGAAACATTTGCGATTAACTCAATAAAACAAACTTGGGTGAAATTTTATATCCCGATAATAAAGTAGTTACATAACTTTTTATATAACTCCGGCGATAAGTCAAGTCAAATCAACAACAAAATATTTACAGAATAATGACTTTTGGCTCTGGATATGCGAACGAGAAAAAGATGGCTTAAATATAGCGCCAACACACAAACTGCTTCTTTGGAAACGGTCCTTGGTTTCAAATCATATGGTAAAGTAAACACGCGCTAACAGTAACATATATACATTTTGTTTTAGTGTTATCTCTTTTTTCAAATCTTTACTAGTATTATTTCTTTTTATTTACAACACACAAGATGTTACCAGTCAGTTGGATAATGATCGTATCCCTTATTTGCTCCACTTTTTCAACCAGTAAGACAAGTTTCCGAAATTGTGGCCCATGTTCAGATAAATTCAGAATTGACTGAAGATTATCCCTGTCGCACCGTTTGTTGGTCCATTCATACAGATGGGGTGAAGTTCAACGGAGTTGTTTATGGACGTGAGATGTGCAGGGATGATCGTTTGCATAATACTACTGAGTGTAATAGTAAAAACTTTAAACCATGGGACGAATTCGTCGCATGGCACAAAGATTCGATAAATAAAGGTGCAACATTGGAAGAAAAAGAACTGAAGGCTGTTGAAGAGAGAAGAAAATTTCCTTTCCGTTGTGTATGTGTCTACTGTGGTCAGTCGGAGGATTATTTGTCTAAGTTGAAACAGCATGTGGTAGGTAAAGAGTCAGGAGGCAAATTGGTAGTCGGCTGTTTTCAACGACGCAAGGATGAGGGTTTTGAAGGTACCAGCTGTCGACTAACTCAACGACCACAGAAGTTTCCTTGGGTCAAAGTTGTCTTGCGAGGAAAAGGGCTCGTTGCAACAACAATTGACCCTGCCACTGGACGTGAGACCTTCGATGCTCCAGATAATATTCGGTCTCAATGGGAGAAACATATGGTAGACGAACGTCTTAATGATCTTGGAAAATGTAGGGGAAGGAAACGAAAGGGAGTTGATACTTCAGTGCAAGCTGAAAACTAGGTGAGTGAAATTTGAACATATACCAAAACGAGACAACTTCAGGCCATTTTATCTCGAGTTATCTACAACTCTCAGATATGTCCAATATATCATGAGAAAGAGAAAAGACTGAAGGGGCTATAAAGTTTTTTTATAGTTTTTTCTATTTGTCTACCTGGGCTGCCAGGGCGGGGCAAAATAGGTGATATTTGGAAAGAAGAATATTTTCTTGTTTTACTTGACTATTATATTAGCGTTAGTTAGATACGTTAGTTTAGGATGAGGAACATTAATAAAGAGGGGGGATTAACAGGGGACTCGATATTACAGACTTGCAAATATCATTAATGATTTCCGATTTTTCTTAGCTTGAGTTCCTGTGTAATTTTCCGTGAGGATTCTTTTAGAATGAAAATATTTATATAAAAAGGAAACTTTTCATTCTACTGTTCATTATTTTCAGTTTATTGGTTTCGGCTACATTCTCCTTTGACTACTTAATCTCTATACCTTATTATTAAAATCTTGTATCATGGCAGGTCTAAAATTCGGTAACAAATTCCAAAATTGTCCTAAATGAGCTAATGGAAATTAATTAAATTTTTCTGCATTATTAATTAGTAAAGAGATCAATTGGTGAAAGAAAAGGGCTTGTAAGTCATGCCATTCTCGAAATATTTAGGCTCCAAGTTGCAAATCCCAAACACTTAATTTTACCTTTTTGGTTGTTACAGATTCTGTCTTTTGATCCGAAGTACAAACTTCAAAATCGAAGCATTGCTCACAGCAATCTTTAGATCGTTCGGTATCTCATTTTACCAGCAGGCATCTCAGTATTCATCATGTCTTTGTTTAATTCAAATACTAATCATAATGTTTCCAGTATTCATCTTAAATTCTGCATTCAGTACTCAAACAATTGTAGGAACTGCGGATTAAAACTGCTAAGATTGATACATTAAAGGATGTTATTAATCAGGAAAAGATACCCTTTTTCATGGAAGGTATGACTTTTTCAAAGGCAAAGTCAATAAAGATTATGCTGAGATCTATGAACGGGCCATTGCCAAAGGACATGGTGAACCAATGCCATTAGGACCCATTACTGGGGTTGATGGATTAGACAAGATGTCCACTTTCGTTTCTGGTATTGGAAGGAAACTGGCATGGATCTCTTCGGATGATCCAAAGTGGGATTTTTACGAAGATACTTACGTTGACTTCATTCTTTCCTTTTATCCTGCAACCTTATATGACTTTCACAAGTCTCAAGCTCCGCAGAAAGGTGATGATCTCAATTGGCAACCTGTAAATTACAGAGGATTCTATCAAATATTTCATTTACTCATCTTTATGTTGATTCTGTCCATAGTTGTACTGCTTATTGAGTTAATCGTTGCTTTTCTCACCCAATCAAAATGAAAATTGAAACGTGAAAAGAATAATCTTCTATGCACTAAAGTTACTTGAAAAAGTCTGATTCCCTAACGCTAATTATCAAGCTGAAGATTTACTAACACTAATAAAACATTTTGATAAATCTGATATAAACTTTGATGAAGCCTTTCAATTCGCGAATTTCTGGTTTAATAATTGCTTTTGCTACCAACAATTCTTTATTTATACTCTTGTTGTTTTAAAAATATGTACACTACTGTCCTGACATTAGTAGGAATTTGCGCGATGAGATGATATTTTGATATAAATGAGGTGTCAAAATAATCAATATTAAAATGTAATTAAATTTTTTGATGTATTTTCAATGATCTAGTATAACTATAGCAAATCACAAAGCATATCCAACAATATAAGATAACAATTTACAAAACAGTAACTTTATTTTGTAGGTTATTCAAAATTTAAAACAAAGTTGTGGTTCAGATCTGGACTTTGGCCACTATTTTATCTTATAATCTGATTTTGAGAATTGTGTATCTGGAATGCAAAAAGTCAATTTAACTGTTGGTGCTTTTTCGGTAAGCAATTTAACTGTTGCATCTTTGATTCAATAATATATACTGTTTGATATTGAAGGTGCCATTTGCTGAAGGATTTATGGAAAAAGATGCTGAAATTGTTCCTAGATTGAAGTCTCTTAAAAGAGCTTCAGCAATTCTATTCGATTATGGTCCTTTCAAGTAAGAAACTATTATCTCTACTCAAAATTCAGTTTAAGTAATTTTGGTTTCTTATTATTTAGTCTGAAATTCATTTTACCCGAGGAAGGACAATTGGGAGTGCTAACAGAAACTGGTTATCATGATGGAGTTTTGGGTTTAATGCAAGAAGGTGTAAGTACAGTCCATATAACAATCAACTGTGAAATATTAAGAATCTAATGATTGTTTAAACTAATGCACTTTAATTCGTACAAGTCTGTCATTTCGATACACAAAGAAAATTTTCTTTCTCTTTTGATGATTAACTTATGCATTTTAGAAGATAGATATGTGCTTCTTGCCGATGCCGTTGGATACACAAAAGGCTCCTGGTTATTTCAGTTCTGTCATATCAGAAGAAAACTTCAATGTATTTAGCACACGAAACATGAATCTTGACAGTTCAGCAGTTGTTTCAAGTCTAACATCAGTCGAAGCAACTCCTTTATTATTTGCTATTCTGGCCATATTTATATTGGAATTGATTGCTGTTAAACACTTTGTTCAGTATCTTCAGGTTTTTGAGCACTTTCTGCTATCTTCTTCCTTTATTTTATTCTATTTAAATATTTTCCATGAAGGGAGGGGAAGTACAATTTCTATTTAAAAACAGGACTAATATGGTCCTTTGCCTTAACGTTAAGATTTTTGGCAACATGCATTGCCAAAGCTATTTTGGTTACATGTACCGCGTGTTTTTCTGGACAGTCCACTGTCCAGTTACATACATTAAACGACTGGTCCAATCCCAGCGAACTCTAAATGGATTTGACGTCCTTCTCCAACCGGCATATCGACAGGCAAAACTGTTAAAACTGTGGGTTTAAAACCAAACTGGTGATGTTTAAGAATCTTGTCATCTTTTACCAATGTATGATCACATCTCAGTATGGCACCAACTGGATTACCAATTCTCCTTTCGATTTCTGAGCGTAAGATTCTACCTTCAACTTCTAAGGGTATCCCATTAATCTGAAAGGTTTGATCTAAATACTTAACCGTAAATTTGGAAAATCTACCTATATGATCCTTTGTGCAATGAATAGGATTAGATATTGAACTAATATTTTTAGTTTTCGAGGTAAGTTCTTTAATGATAATTTCTTTCTGTTTCAATTGCTCCTCTAATTTGCGGTTTTTCTCCTTTTCTTGTTCTAAATATTTATCTTGCTTTTCAATTGCAAGGATTCCTCTTTGTAAAAGGGTTTTTGTAATTTCTAATTCTGCATGAAGTGAACTCAGTTCTTCCATGCAGCAATCTAAATGAAATTGTTGATTTCTATTCTTAGTTTTACACCTCGAACAATTTTCCCTATTATATTTACACTCAGTCACATGTGAAGAATAATCTTTTACAATGAGAATTTCATTACAATGCGGAGCGAAACGGCAGTGACACTGTAAGTTTTCTAAAATATGAATAGATTTCGGTCCTACTGCGGGTCGATTTCTATTGTGCAAGGGTTCTCGACATGTTGGGCACTTAATGGGTTCTGGTGGCTCATAGGGGTTTCTATTTTCATTTATTCTAATCTGTTCTGTTTCTTTATGTTTAATCAGGCATCTATGAGGACAGAGGGAAGAAAAACAATTACTGCATGTTTGCAGTTTAAAATTTTCGAAGACTATTTCCAGGCATATTGTGCACATAAAATCTTTTATAGTCTCTTGGTCTAGTACTTGATCTTCGGTTAATTGCATAGGGTCTGCATCATCTTCTGTTTCTTGTTGTTGTTCATTATTATAACCGGATGTACTTGGTTGATTGAATTGATTCCAATCAATTGTTCCATGATGGTGTCGAAAATGTCGTGTGGCGCTGTAGAAATCTGGAATCTTATCTTCATCTGTACTTTCAGATTCGAGGTCGATAAGCATTGGAGTTTGATTTCTTGGTCTTAGTTGATAAGGCATCTTTGTATGTGAGTTTACCTAAATTTCGAATTAAAGGATTAGTATTACTTCTGACTTTGGCAGTAACTGACAATTATTCTATATTATTGTTTAATTTTTATTTTTATTTTAATCTTTTTTTGTTTAGTTTGAATATGTTTAAGAATTTTTTGATTTTGTTTAATTTATAGAACTTAGTGGTATAATTCTCTGTGTTCTATTATTTTGATCAGGTAAAATATTAACTGAAACTACTGGTTTTCTTATACAATAACAAATTGTTGAGATGAATTTCGTTAGTATAGTAAGACGAAACAAAATGTTATGATTCCAAGTGAGAGAGTAATTAAACTTTTCTTCATCCATTCAATCCATGTATTCGTAGATATAGCTTCTTTATGTTGTGAAACTAAATTCTGTAATATCTCCATGTCATGAGATAAAGTATCATTTTGTAATGTTGGTTGGATATCCAATAATTTCCAATTTATTAAATTGGATATTGAGGTCATAGTATATTTTTCCAAATGAGCTAGTTGTGTAACTGTATAAGGAGTATCATCAATAGAGAAGTTCAACGTCACCGCAATTTTCAGAATTTTATCGGGACATTTTCTACTGGTTCCAAACAACGTTATATTATGGCCAACGCAATAAATATAAAGGTGATCGTTTATCATTTTAACTTGTGGTTTCCTTATTTTGTATTTTGAATTCTCAACACAGATTTAATTCGACCAAATACTTATATTGAGTGTTCTGTCACAATACTTAGGATAATGAACAAGAAAACGTTGCTTGACTTCCTCTGGGTCAATCTGGCAGATTTCAGTTGAAGATGTATTAACCACTATATGCTGCGGTCCTTTATATCTCTTCAAACAAATTGAGTTTCCTTCTTTAGTAAGTAAAGTAAAGGCATCAGCTTATTGTACAACCAGATTAGTTTCTATTTCCTTTACTTTAAAAATGAGTGACATATACCATGTTTCGTTATTTCCTCCCAAAAATTGGCATTTAGCGTCTGTTACATCTTCCAGTGGGCACGCAGTACCGCATGGTAATGTGAGGTTGAAGAAGTCAAATGTTGATTTAGGTATAGTTCCTTGTGATATGATAAATTTCATTGTGTCTTGTATGGTTGATATTAAGCGATTCATTTCGTAACTTATGTCGGCTGCTTTAAACGAATTCTCTAGAGTTGTATTTTCCAATTGAGCAACTCTTATTTTCAAATCTGATAAAGTTGCTGACATTTCCATCAGTTTTGCTTGATAGGTTACAAGTATTTTAGATGTTTGTTCCATGAATCGATTTGTGATTTCCATAGCTTCTGTTGGAGCACTACCGAAACTGTTGTAAAGAACATTAGTTCCAAGGACAACAAGTGAAGCTCCAAACAATGCAGCTGATACACCAAAATCTCTTCTTTGTCTACCATTACTTCGAGTTTCCATGGATGTGCATAGCTCTTTGACTTTATTCATTTTCTCATTAATATATTTAGGCAAGATTGGCGCGCTATGTAGAAAATTTCGTTCCGATGGGTGTATTGGAAACAAAGCTGGTCAGCCATGGCGTCACAAACAGGTCGTTTGAAGCCTTTTATTCCTTCTACACATCCAAGATAAGTTTTAGTTAAATTATCTATCTGCCACACGAATGTACAATCTGATTGGTTGAGACTCATCATACCAATAATTTTATAGAAATAGCTTTTATATTCGGGAATTGCTTTGCAAGGATTCACCATCATTATGGTTTGGTTAACTGCAATGATTCCTTTCAGAAATTTATTTGTTGAATCTTTCCAAATCAGGGGTTCGCCAAATTCGAAAGGGTTGACAATCGATATAAGTAAAGTCAAAATCATTAATATAACAGTATTGGAAAGAATCAAATTATTTTGTGATCTTAGAGTTCTTGGATTGGTAGAATAAGGTTTGATTTGAGATCCATGTATTCTTTTGGGTTTCGATTGTTCGTCTTTCTTTACCAAGTACGTTGTTTCTCCGATCTTCTCAATTATTTCGTGAGGACCTTCATATTTAGAGTCTAATTTATTTGAACGTACTTGTTTCTCGTATAAGACTAAGTCACCAATGCTGAAAGTTCTTAGCCTACGTCTTCTTTCATAATTTTTACTCTGCTTTTCTTTCGATTCATCAGAGTTCATTCTTGCTTGTTCCTTGACTGTGATCCATTCATTATTAATGAACATAGTCTGATAGTCTCAGTTCCCTATTTTCTGGATTAATTTTTAGATCAATAGGTAAGGTCGGCTCCCTTCCATAAAGTAAGTAGAATGGAGAGAATTGTGTACTCTGATTTGTCGAAGTATTGTAGGCGAAGTTCATCAATAGTAATATTTGAGACCAACGAAGACGATTTGTTTCTTGACAATAATGGCTCAGCATTTCACAAATTTTTCTGTTTACTCGCTCTGTCATTCCATTTGTTTGTGGGTGATATGTAGTTGACAGTTGCCATTTTGTATTCATAAATAGGGCAATTTCCTTTATTGTGTCTGCTATAAAATTTCTGCTCTGATCACTCACGATTGTCTTCGGACAGCCATGTCGACAAAGTATATTTTCGATCAAAAATTTTGCCGTGTTAATCGTGTCCTTTTTAGCAATTGCTTTCATTTCCACCCACCGCGTAAAGTAATCAGTCGCCACGATGATGTATTCTTTCTCAGCAGATGGGGGTAAAGGACCTAATATATCGATCCCGATTTTTTCAAAAGGAGCAGACACGTAGATTGGTTTTAAAGGTGGAACTGCATTTCAGTACCTTTTCGATTTCGTTGACATTCTTCACAAGTCTTGATGTAATTAGCAATGTCTTTGGACATTTTGGGCCAATAATATTTAGGTTTTAGTTTTGCATATGTTTGGTAAAGACCACAGTGGCCAGATACGACATCATTATGGTAAGATTGCAAAATTGTTTTCACAAGTGAAGCTGGGACTACTGGAAGCCAGTTAGTGCCTGTTTCAGTCACAACTTTCTTTGTAGAATACCATCCTGTATTTTATGGTTTCGAATGATTTTATTTCGAATTCTTGGTTCTAGTTTTTCGATGTCATTTAATTGTTGGATTTGAGCTTGAATTAATGGATCATCTCGTTGTTGATTCATTAAATTAATAGATGCATCTTCTTGTTCGCTTATTAAAAGTGCAAAAATGTCATCTCCTTGCTCTTTATCATCCTCTCCGATGCTGTTGAACTCAGGATCGTTAGTTGGGTAGCGACTTAAACAGTCTGCGTCCTTATGAATTTTCCCTGATTTATAAGTTATGGTAAATTCGAAAGATTGGAGGGTCATGGCATAGCGCATGAGCCTAGGCGGTAATTTAGTTTTCGATCTCATGAAACAGAGAGCACAGTGGTCTGTTACAATTTCAAACTTAATCCCCTCCAGATAGTGCCTGAATTTTTCAAACGCGTAAATAATTGCAAGGCATTCTTTGTCTGATATTGGGTAATTGACTTCGGCCCCACGAATTTGTCTACTCGCGAAGGCGACTGGTTTCCACTTACCATCGTGTTTTTGTAATAATATAGCTCCTAAACCCACATCAGAGGCATCGGTTCTTAATTGGGTTTCCAAGGTGTGATCATAGTGAGCTAGCACAGGTGCTCTTATCAAGCAACTTTTGAGATATTCAAAGGCTTCCATTTGATCTTGTCCCCAAATGAACGGAGTTTCTTTCTTTGTTAGTTGCGTTAATGGTTGAGCAATTTTAGCGAAGTCTTTTATAAACTTTCTATAGTAGGAGCATAATGCCACAAAAGCTCTTATGTCTCTCAATGTTAGCGGAATAGGGAAGTTTTTTACAGCACGTATTTTCTCTGGATCAGGCTCTTGTCCAGCGTGGCTTATGATATGGCCTGAATAAAGTATTTTCCTTTTGAAGAAGAAACACTTGTCAGGTTTCAGAGTCAATCCAGTTGCTCTTAGTCGGTTAAAAACAACTTCTAGGCGGACAAAATGTTCCTCAATAGTTTTACTAAAAACTATTATGTCATCAATGTAGACTGAGCAACAAGAATATTTTAAACCGGATAAGCAACAGTTCATCAATCTTTGAAAAGTGGCCGGAGCATTGCACAGACCGAAGGGCATCGTGACATATTCGTACATGCCGAAACTGGTGACAAATGCACTTTTTTGGCGATCTTCCTTTGCCAGTTCAACCTGATGATAACCTGATCGAAGATCTAATAAGCTAAAATATTGCGATGCTTTAAGTGCATCCAATGAAACATTAATATTCGGAATTGGGTAGGAATCCTTAACAGTGATTGCGTTCAGTTTCCGATAGTCCACAAACATTCTGCAATCTCCTGTTTTTTTGCTGACTAAGACAACAGGAGAGCACCAAGGTAAGAATGAATCTACAATTATTTTATCTCTTAATACTTCTGCAACGGTTTGTTTTGTTATTTCTCTTTTCTGTTCACTTTGTGAGTAAGGTGATTGAGCGATAGGTGGGTGATTTCCTGTTTCGATTTTGTGTTGGAAGAGATCAGTTCTTCCTAGTTCTTGAGCCGAAACAGCAAAAGCTGTACGATATTCATTGCATAGTTTCACTAATTCAGTTTCCACCCCGCCAGGCATTCCACTCTCTATGTTTAGAGGGAGTTCCATCTACGGTCGATGACAGAGGGTGATTTTCTGATCCACTTTCAGGTAAATCTGAAGATTGGATGATGCCTGATTCAGAAGAGACAAAGTCGTTTAGATCGTAAATTTCAGGTGACTGTTCGTCTTTTGCCGGTGACTGTTCTTTAGATGATTGTAGTGAAGATTCTTCATCAGTAGTGATTAATCCTACATGCTTTTCAGTTCCAATCTTGATTGTTTTATCACCGCAATTGATATGAATTTTCGCTTCGCTCAGTAAGTCTTGTCCAACTAATATTTTGAATTTACGAGGTAATTTTTTCACCACTTGCAACTTAGTGTCGATAACGGCCATTTTCGAACCATCGGTGATTTTCATTTGAACTTTAACTTTACCTAATATTGGTAAAGGTTTGTTGTTAGCTGCATAAGGAACTGGTCCATCATAATTCTTTACTTTCAAATTCAAACTATCGGCCAATTCTTTCGTGATGAGTGAAATCTCTGATCCAGTATCCAACATCGAGTCTACTTTCACTCCGTTTACTTTGACGAATTGTTGAATCAAATTTTTATGTAATATGAAGACGACAGGGTTTATAATGTATTGGTCATCTGGTTCATATTCATAATCAGAAACTGGTTCTTCTTCTGTTTCTTCATCTTGATAGGCCATCACTCGAACTTGTGGAGCTTTACCTCGTCCACGTCCACGTCCACGACTAGGTGGTCGTCCTCTTTTAGGAGTTGCTGATCTTTCTCTCGATCTTCCCCGACGTGTTTGTTTAGGAGCCTCGGTGGTTTTTACTTCAGTTTCTTTTTTCGAGGTAGAAGGTCTATCACGCCAATTTTCTATTTCGTTTTCTTTTTGTGGTGGTTTCCTTTCCGCAAAAGCACGGTTTGTGACTGCAGGCCGTCCAGGTTGATAGTTACCTGAAGCTAAAGCAGCTTGATAATTATTGTTAGCTTGAGCAATTACTTGTTGATAATTTGGATCATTCATGATTGTAGGTTGTCCATAATTCATTACTGGGTAATGTTGAACCCCAATAGGGTGAGTTTGGTTAGATTGGTTAGTATTATAATTTGGATTATGTTCCGCTGGATTTCGATTTGCATAGTGACATCGGTCCTCAGTGTGTCCCAGTCTTTTACAAATAGTACATCGTCTGGTGAAAGTTTCCATGCGTTCTTTAATTTGCTGAACCTGAGTCTGTAATTGGACGATCTCTCTATTTGGTGGGTCAAAAGGATTTGCACAGCTATGCATTGCTCGCTCTGCCAGGCGAGCTCTCTCTACCAATTCCTGTAATGTTTTTGGATTGTGTAGCGCTATACCGTATTTAATTTGTGGTAATAATTTTTCTTTGATCATGCTTACAATAAAAACTTCAGGAGTTTTTTCATGAATCCTGAGACAGAGTTCATTCATTTCATAAATAAAGGCAACAGCAGATTGTCCGATTTTTTGGGTTGCTTTGTAAAGTTCTTGCGAGAGATATGATCGATAATCTGCCGGACAAAGATCTTCGACCATACGATTTTTCAGATCTATGTAATTGGTTGGTACATGTTCGGGCATGACTTGACCGGAGATGGCATAGTACCATCGTCTAGCAGTACCTTGTAGATACGCCGGAATAGCATTAAACATATCAGTCTCGCTCCACCCCAAAGCCTTTGCAGAGAACTCAAAGGTTTGAAACCAATCGATAATGTTTTCATCATCATCACCGGAGAAGTAATTTATAGTTAGGGAAATATTAGGTAAGGGTAATGCAGGACCAGTTGTTACTACCGGGGCTGCTGCCACTACTGGAGCCGCTTCCTGTTGTGTTAGTTGAGGGTTTGACGAATTCATATTGTTACTCAGAACAGTTACTTTATTACGCTGGGCCAGAGTGATGATCAATAGCAAAGCGTATTAAGAGTATGGCGAACCAGAGAGCGAAAGCAATTAATGGTGAGATTACTAATATCAATTCAGATGCTATTATTTCTATTTCGTCCTCTTCTTCGGAGTCTATTTCGATAACTATATTTTGATTTTTTTTAGGTTTGATTATTGGATAGCTATAAATATTCATACATCAAAGGTTTCTAATATCGACTGATAAAGAGTCGTTCGTTTTGTAACATAGAAGGGTGACATCTATTACAGTTTTATTATTATGGTGATAAAATACGACTACTGGTTGATGTTTATGATACCTAGGATGAGTTATTAATGTAGTACTTACTGCCTTAATCTCTATATTGTCATTGGTTTTAGTCATTTATAATTTATATAAGTTGGCCTGGTTTCGTTCTAATGGTCTATTTAACTCATAATTTACCTAAACCTAGGTGGCAGAAGTTTATCTGTTGGCTGTATACCAGCTACGGTACAATCTACTATTATTTTGTTATTATATGAATAAACTAGAGTAACTGGTTGTTTACTTCCGTATGATATACGATTTCTTAGTGGTGTAACAACAATGCTTAATTTTAATTTATCATCAGATTTTGTCATAGGTAATCGGATTTTTTTTTATTATAATACAAGTAATATATTTGATGTGATTTACCTTATAATTGATTGATACTTTAAAGAGTTAGTATAGTTATATTAATGATTGATTCTATCCGAGTTTCTCTTCTATGGGGTGAAAAATAGTGATTGATACTCAGATCAATAAAGAGAATCTCGGAAAAGAATGGAAACTTTATACAGACTTTATAACAATAGCTTGGTTGTTTGTGTTAGTCAATGACTCTAATAGTTGATTATCTTTTCGTTGATTAAAAAAAAATATCCGTTTATTAATATTATATCAAAGAAGATTTTTAATTAATTACAGTCAGGCTCATTATTGGTTAAGAATCAGGTTTAAAGTAATTTTACTCACGTGTAAAACTGTAATTTTTGCAACTGAATAGTTGGGGCTAATTGGAACACAATTGTAGATAATTTTAATTCACAAGATTGATCAAACGTTTACTATGTTTAATCTTTATTCACTTTTTTTTTACTAAACATTTTACACTGTTTCATATTTTTTACATCATTTGATGAAAACTAGATTTTCACATGTTGTATGTTACTCGGCATCTCCACCATAAATGTTCAGTATCTTCAGGTTTTTGAGCACTTTCTGCTATCTTCTTCCTTTATTTTATTCTATTTAAATATTTTCCATGAAGGGAGGGGAAGTACAATTTCTATTTAAAAACAGGACTAATATGGTCCTTTGCCTTAACGTTAAGATTTTTTGGCAACATGCATTGCCAAAGCTATTTTGGTTACAACTTCAAAATCAAAGCATTGCTAACAACAATCTTTAGATCGTTCGGTATCTCATTTTACCAGCAGGCATCTCAGTATTCATCATGTCTTTGTTTAATTCAAATGCTAATCATAATGTTTCCAGTATTCATCTTAAATTCTGCATTCAGTACTCAAACAATTGTAGGAACTGCGGATTAAAACTGCTAATATTGATACATTAAAGGATGTTATTAATCAGGAAAAGATACCCTTTTTCATGGAAGGTATGACTTCTTCAAAGGCAAAGTCAATAAAGATTATGCTGAGATCTATGAACGGGCCGTTGCCAATGGATTTGGTGAACCATTTCCATTAGGACCCATTACCGGTGTTGATAGATTAGACAAGATGTCCACTTTGGATCTAATTTACTTAAACCTAACCAAGAACAATATTTCTCTGCAAAACCTTTTCACAGATCATTACAAGCAATGCTTTTCAGTTATAATGCATCTGAATCACTCAGAAAAAAGTATAATACTCTGTGAGTGAATTAATTTATTGTTATTTTATCCCAAACACATAATTTTACCTTTCTAATTTTTACAGATCTAGTCGGATGATCCAAGGTGGCATTTTTACGAAACTCGACTCTTATCCTGCAACCTTATAATTTTACCTCACGATTTAACAAGACTGGAGACTTAATTTATGGAGCCATGTTAGAAGAGGAATCTTCTGAGGATGATGATAATACTCGCAGCCCATTTGGGTAATTTTTTCGTACTTTTGATGCCACAGATTATTCCAACATTGCTACCATTGATGTCAAGAAAAGTATTATATGTGAGGAGGACATTTCAGCTTTTGTGACTTCATCAAATAACAGATCATATTTTCAACAGATGATTTAATAAAAATTAATTTAATTGCATAAACAATTTCAAAGGCTTCAATGTTAAGAAAGGCTTTGGACTATGGATTGCTTTGAATTAACAAATCATTGGAAACTTTTATTTTAAATCAACTGAGTAGAAGGTTGATTGTCCAGTTTTGATGATGATGATAGTGATGATGAACAAGAACTTTTGAACAAGAAGGACTCTTCCGAATCCGGAAGCAAAAATAGATAGCAGATGGTTCAATTCTGAAGGTTTTCACCTTTTTGTTTTCTTTCGTACTGTTACATTTCCATTATTATCCTGTTTTTTTCCTCTTGAGGTATTTATCTTTTTTGTTATTTAATAATTCACCAAGAGAACACGCTGAATTAAATGATTTTCTAGAAGAATTTGATTCTTGAAGAGTCTGCGACACTTTATACACATCAACGAATATCGTGTATGCATATCCCTCGAAGCGTCCTTGATTTTCCAAGAGTCAGATTGACAATGCTTTAAAGCATTTTCTTTGGCATCAGCAACTAATTCCCAACAAACTATTGGCTCCTTGGTTTCATAATTGATGATTTAAAAGGTAAAATTTTTTTTTGAAGTAAATTATAAAATTCTGATTCGAACTGTTAACAAGATAGAAAAGTAAATGATGTTATTTACTATGTTAGTGATTAGTTATATTGTATTAATATAATATTTACGGTTGACTTTTGGTTGGCTTATTTGAAGATACTGCGAATAAACGATTATGCATTACATCTAAATGTTTTCGCAATAATTCTATTGTTTGGGTGATGTGTCCACAAATCGAACATACGTAAACTGTGAACTTTTTTTTCCAAATGGTTGATTAACTTAGTTTTGTTGTCGTAAAAGAAAGTTTCACCACATCCACAGGCATCATATTTACAAATAAATTTGTGTTTATTATTGTCCCCAGTTGATGTATCATTTTCAAGCTGATGTATGCTTGCAGCATACAGTTTTTTGATTGTATTGTGGCACTTTGGTTCATCACCATTAATGTCAAAAAGTTGATATTTGCCGTGCTCATGTGTGTTGAATTTATACTTGTCAAAATTCCAAGCAGGGCTAAGCAGGACCAGAGGTCTCACAAGATTTGAATCCGGTGATGCATTCTCATCACTCTGACAATTTTCACCCTCTTGATCATTTGCATTAGTTTAATTTGTATTTTCAACAAAAGAAACACGTTTTTCAATTGAAAAGATTTTTAAACTTTTCTCTCTAGGAGTTCGAACTAAACTGAACTTTATTATTTTTTATCACTATTAAAATACAGCATAAATTCACCCTATCGATCGAGGCGCACCTACGATCGATAGGGTGTAACAACTTAATTTGGGTGTGTTACATGTACCGGCCGCCATTCTGAACAGCCACTGTTCAGTTACAATATTATTCTGATGATTCAACACCTAGAATATTCATCTTAACCCTTGACTTTTGACTAACAGGAATATCTACAGGCAATACAGTAATTACGGTCGGCTTAAAACAGTATTGATGTTGTTTAAGTAATTTTTGATCATCTAACAGAGTATGATCTAATCTAAGGATAGCGCCGACCTTACAGCCAGTTATTTCCTCTATTTTTTGTCTAAGGACTGAGCCGGATTCAAGCAATGATATATTGTTAATTTGAAAGGTTCTATCTACATAATTAATTGTAAATTTAGTATATTTTCCATGCGGATTGTTAACACTACTTAGTGGATTTGATGTAGTTGGCATTACTAGTGTGGGATTATTATGTGGGCTTTCTGGTTCTCTTTGAGTTAACATGTTTTCTAGTTCTTTTATTTTTGCCTCTGCTTCTTCTATCATTTGTTTCCTAAGTTCAATGGCTAGAGTTAATTCTTCTATTTTTTTATCTTTAGATTCGAGTTCTGCTTGAGTGACCCTAAGCTCTCCCATGCAGTAACTTGAATGAATCTCTTGGTTCCAATTTTTTGAACTACATCTCATGCAATTCTTGACATTATGTGAGCAATTATTGGTGTGTTCATCGAATTCTAAGTTCTTTAGTATAGTCCTACAGGTAGGAAACGGACAGTATACCAACAAGTCGTTCCAGACTTCTATTGATTTGATACCTGTTTCAGGTCGTTGTTTATAGTCGAGTCGTTTCTTACATGTAGGACATGATTTATATCTTTCATGTTCTTTCAAAGGGATATCTCTATAAGTCTTTAAGCAAGTATCGGGGCACATGCAGGTTTTACAATGGATACAGGTGTGGTTTCTTTTATGATCTAGGATTAACTCAAAACACACAGTACAACTGAAGTCCATATGCGCTTCTGAATCCACAAAATCTCTTGTGAATGGAATTTGTTCCATAATGGATGATGTTGTGGGATTTTCAGGCGGTGACGGTTCATTTACATCAGGCCAACCGGACGCATAATCAAGAATGCTTCTTCCAAGATTTGGTTGATCTCGAGAGATGGATGGAGTTCTAATGTTATTATTTCTAGCTCTATCAGCGAAACCTTGCCAATCTTGTGGATTATATCTGGATGTGGATGGCGTCGGGTCATCACTGAGATCAACTAGAGGTGGGCTTTGGTGCCGCGTACGTCTCAGTCGATTATGGTACATGTCGAACGATCTAGATTTGGATGGAATAATATAATATAATCAGATATTTGAATAGTAGCTAATATAATCTAAAGTAGATGCTATATCCATTAGGTCTAAATTATAATTAATTTATAGTATAACAGCAAAGAACAGTAATTATTCAGCTAATACAGAGAACTAAGCGGTATCGATATTGGTGCTAATTGCGTTTTATAATCTTGGTAGTTCGAGTCTGGAACCATGTTTACTGCAATAACAGGCTTTTTAACGCAGAATAATATCGTGTTAATCAACTTTGATATTATAAGTAATATTATGCAAATGGTTATGACACCTAGCAAGAATGTTATCAGACTTCTTTTTATCCAAGATAACCATGATTCATCACGATGTATCTCTGATTTATGTTGTGTAATGAGCTCTTCTAAAATCCCAAGATCGTATGGTTTTTCTTCGACAAACGGTTTGCTATTCGTCAATTTCCAATTAATTAAATTAGAAACAGGTGTCATTTCATAATGTTCCAACGTGGCAAGTTCACTAAAGGAATACACTTCACCATCGATAGAAAAGTTTTGATCCATTGATACTTTAGTGATCTCGTTTAAACATGGTCCAGTACTTCCATATTGGGTTAGATTATGCCCAACGCAATAGACATAGTAATAATCATTCACAATTTTTATCTGGGGTTTTCGTATTTTAAATTTTGTAGCTTCAATACAATTTCCCTTTTCCCAGAGTTCGACGTCTTTTGATACATCACAATGACTTGGAAAGTGTACGAGATATTCATCTTTCACTTCGTCAGCCTCAATACTACACATTTCTCTTGAGGTTAAATTGACAGTGACGTATTGTGGTCCTTTGTATGTTAAAAGACAGACCGAACCGTTACTTTTTTCAAGTAGTGTAAAAGGATCAGCTTTTCGTACAACCAAATCAGTCGCTATTTTTGCCACTTTGAATGTAAATTGCAAATAAGTTTCCCCTGGAGATTGATTGCTCTTCGTGATAACTTGACATCTTGCATCCGAGACCTTTGTCAATAGGCATGTTTTACCACATGGTAAAGAAACATTGAAGAAGTCAAAAGTCGAAATTGGAATAGTTTTATTCATCTTTATGGCTTTCATGGTGTCTTGCATAACGGTAATCAATCTATTCACTTGAAAAGATACATCAGCTGCTCGAAATGAGTTCTCGTAGGCACTGTGTTCAAGCTGAGAGACTCTTATCTTCAAATCTGCTAATTCTGCCGACATGTGCATCATTTTTGCTTGTTGTGTTTTTAAAGCTTGTGAAATCTGCGTGAGAGCGTCGTTAGTTATCTGATCCACTGTACTTGAACCGCTGGTAAAGCTATTGATCAATGCACTTGTCCCAACAATCATGATTGAAGAAATAAAAATTACGGCTACCAGACCACCGTCTCTTTTACGTCTTGTTGATACTTCCTTTTGACTGCACAGATTTTCAACTATTTTCATTTTCTCTTCGATGTATCGTAAACAGGTATGTCTAGCGATGTAGAAGATATCATTCACATGTGTATATTCAAAGCAAATTTCATCAGCTCGATCATAACATTGACTACGATTCCCCTTTTTGATGAATTCTTTACAACCTCGGTAAGTTTTTACTATATTAATCTGTGGCCCCCATTCAATGCCCATAGTTTGACTTTGATGTCGCCACTCTATTTCACAATCTAATGCATCGTTTTGAATATTTTTCCATCCGATATTCACTTCATCAAAATAACTTTCATACTCAGGGATCTGTTTGCAAGGATTAACCAGAGCAATAGTGTGGTTAACTCGGATGTAACCTCTCAAGTATTTATTAAAGGTAGCCTTCCAGATTAGTGAGTCTGAAATCGTGATAGATTCGCAGATAGTTTCTATCAAAGTTAGAAGGAGGAATAGTAGTAAACTGGTTGACAATTTACTACTCTTTTTACCACTAGGAGAGGGTTTAGTCTCTTCACCAATAAATGGTTTAATCTGAGATCCATGAACTCTTTTTGATTCGTGACCTTCGTCTTTCTGTAAAAAATAAGTAGTTTCTCCTACCTTCTCTATGATTTTATATGGGCCTTCATATTTCGAGTCTAATTTACGTAATCTTATTTGCTTCTCGTATAATACTAAATCTCCTACGTTGAATGTCCTAAGTCTATGTCTTTTCTCATGGTTTTTAGTTTGTTTTTCCTTTGATTCATCTGAATTTATTCTTGCTAGTTCTTTTACTAATGCCCATTCATTATTGAGAAATTCTACGTATTCAGTGAATTGGATTTCCTTATTTTCTGGATTCAATTTCAAATCTATCGGTAAATTTGGTTCTCTTCCATATAGAAGAAAGAATGGTGAGTATTGTGTACTTTGATTTGCTGCACTATTGTAAGCTAAATTTATCAATTGCAGTATCTGAGTCCATCTCAAACGATTGGTTTCTTGACAGTAATGACTCAACATCTGACAAATCGTTCGATTCACTCTTTCTGTCAAACCATTAGTCTGAGGATGATAGGTGGTTGACAGTTGCCATTTTGTGTTCATAAAATCTGCAATTTCTTTGATTGTATCAGCAATAAAATTACGACCTTGGTCGCTAACGATCGTTTTTGGGCAACCGTGACGTGATAAAATGTTTTCAATTAAAAACTTTGCAGTACTGAGAGCATCCTTCTTTGCTAAAGCCTTCATCTCTACCCACCGAGTAAAGTAATCAGTGGCCACAATGATGTATTCTTTTCCTGAAGAAGGAGGCAAAGGACCAAGAATATCAATTCCTATTTTTTCAAAAGGGGCTGACACGTAGATCGGTTTAAGTGGTGGAACTGCATTACCTATTCCCTTTTTATTAAGTTGACATTCCTCACATAAGTTAATATATTTAGCTATATCTTTTGTCATTTTTGACCAATAATATTTGGGTTTCAATTTTGCATACGTTTGATAGATCCCACAATGACCTGAAGTAGCGTCATTATGGTAACTTTGCAAAACTTTTTTGACTAGATTTGCAGGTAAGACGGGAACCCAGTTAGTTCCTGTGTCTGTTACGATTTTTTTTTCAAGAATACTATTTTGTATTCTAAAATTACGTATGATTTTATTCTTTATTCTAGGTTCTAATTTATCTATGTCGTTTAGTTGTTGGATCTGCGCTTGTGTTGTCGGGTCATTTCTCTGTTCTTCAATTAAATTAATATGTTCCTCTTCTTGTTCGCTGATTAGGAGTGCAAAAATGTCGTCTCCCTGTTCTTTATCATCATCATTGAGCTTATTAAATTCCGGATCATTAGTTGGGTAACGACTTAAACAATCAGCGTCTGCGTGAATTTTACCTGATTTATACGTTATCTTGAATTCAAAAGATTGCAGTGTCATTGCATAACGCATTAGTCTTGGGGGTAACTTAGTTTTTAACTTCTCTATAGTTATTACATAACTGATATAGTGCCTGTTCTACACCACCTGACACACCTTTTTCAACGTTTAATTCTAATTCAGGTAATTATAATATTTCAACAAATGTTGTGATCGGTTTAACTTAAATTTCCACATATTCTGTAAATTCTGTTAACTGATATTGGTCAGAAGATACAAAATCATTCAAGTAATTTAATAGATCATTTAGTTCTGCAGATTCAGTTGAAGTGTCTATTATCGATTCACTATCTGATGATTCATTTATTGATTCTTCTTCGGTAGTAATTGCTTCTACAGTTGGTTGTTCTTCACCTATTTTTATCTTTCTATTTGCGCAATCAATATTTACTTGGGCTCTTGTCAATAAATCTTGTCCTATTAGAACTTTAAATTTGCGTGGTAAGTTATTGACTACTTGCATTTTGGTGTCAATTATGGCTATTTTCTTACCATCTGTTATTTTTAATTGAACCTTCACCTTTCCTAAAATGGGTAATGGTTTATTATTCGCAGCAAATGGAGTAGGACCTTTATATTTACTAACATTTAAATTGAGTTTAGAAACTAGATCCTTAGTAATTAGAGAGATTTCTGAGCCTGTGTCCAGCATTGAATCTACTTTGCAACCATTTACTTTTACAAATTGTTGGATAAGATTTTGGTTTAGCAAATGAACAACCGGATTAACAAATGTATTATCATCTGATTCAATCCCATATTCGGAATCTATTTCTTCTTCAGATTGGTAAGTTGTGATTCTCACTTGTGGAGCCTTACCACGACCTCGACCTCTACCTCTGTCCTTACTAGGTGGCCTACCTCTACGCTTAGGTGAAGGTGATCTTTCTTTAGGCTTGCCTTTATAGTCAGATCCTTTAGGTGGATCTGTTTTAACTTCAGGTTCTTTAGCAGATATTGAGGGTCGATTTCTCCAATTATCAGGATCTGCATTATTTCTAGGAAAAGTTCGTTTAGCAAAGGTTCTATTGGTGACACCTGGATTACCTGGAATGTAGTTTCTAGCCGCCGTTTGATAACTCTGGTTAGCTTGTGTAATTACTTGTTGATAATCTTGATTATGTTGGGGTATATAACTAGTTGATGGGTAATTATTTGAAATTTGATTACGATCAGTAAAATTATTGTCAGATCTTTTAGCGAAATAGCATCTTTCTTCAGTATGCCCTAATTTTTTACAAATGTTACATCTTTTGAGAGATTCTAGTTTTTCTTTCATTTGTTGTACTTGTGTTTGCAACTGAGTTACTTCTCGATTTGGGGCATCGAAAGGCATTGAACAACTGTGCATGGCTCTTTCAGCAAGTCTAGCCGCCTCAACTAATTCATGCAGAGTTTTCGGATTTTGAAGAGCAATTCCGTATTTAATCTGTGGTAATAATTTTTCTTTTATCATACTGATGATAAAAACTTCAGGTGTCTCTTCATGAATTCTTCTACATAGTTCATGAATTTCATAAATAAAAGCAATAGCAGATTGACCGACCTTTTGCTTAGATTTGTATAGTTCTTGTGAAAGATATGACCTGTAGTCAGCAGGACACAGATCCGCGATCATTCTATTTTTGAGATCCTGATAATTTTGGGGAGGGCCTGGTGGTGACACAGTCATATTTGTTTGCGTATCAGGTACACTAGGGACAATAGGTACACTAGGTACATGTGAAATTATGGCATAATACCATCTTCGTGCAGTTCCCTGTAGATAAGCTGGAAGTACATTAAACATATCTGTTTGTGTCCAACCTAAAGCTGTGGCTGCAAACTCAAATGAATCGAACCAATCAATAACATTTTCGTCATCGTCACCTGAGAAGAAACTAATATTAACTGGAATATTTGGTAAGGTTACATTAGCTGTAGTAAGGGGGGATACTAACTTGTTAGTACGAGGTTCATCATTATTTTGTATGTTAGATTGGTCCATTTTATTATTATTTATGTTTTAGTATTCTTATGATTTATAATTGTCTAATTTCTGCGTCTAACGTTGTTGTTTGTTTCGAAACATATAAGACCGTAATCTATTATTGATTTGTTAGTGTGGTGATAAAATACTATTACTGGTTGATGATTAATATACCAAGGGTGGAGTCTTAATCCAGTGCTTATTGCTTTAATTTTTATTTCATTATTACTTCCAGTCATTTATTTTTATTTCACATACGACAATGATGTAATGAATAAGTTCGTGAAAGGTTTAAATGCTCTTAATCAGGGCGTGCTATGTATTAATGTCAAATATGAGAATTTAATAATTAATTGTATTTACTTTTGTTATTATAATCGTGAGGAGTGTAATCAATGTTAAGAGACAAATTGTCAATAGAATTGAGTCTGCTAGGAACCAACGCCTTATGTGATTGATGAGGTTATTACAGAACTCAAGAAAAATTAAGTTGAAAAGATAACAACAGAAAAGGAAATTCATCAATGTTAATGACTAAGTAAAATGGATTTTTTTTTGTCTTTAATGTTGTTAAACACGAAAGGTTTTATTAAAGTGATTCTCGTCACGTAAAAATGTGATAAAGCTTTGTTGAAAGATTTATAGCTAATTAAAGTATATCGTGATTCTGAGTGATATTCTTAATGATGTAACGTATGTATTAATAATCTTGGTAAAGATTTATCAGCGATTTGCTTTAAATCTGATTTGTAGGTGTAGTCCTTTCAAAAGTAATTTATCTAAGGGTTATTAGATTTGATATATCAATTTATTTGATAATGATTAATCTTCACAAATTTAATGTGGTCTAATTATATCAAACTTATGGCAAACCTAATTTGGGCGTATATACTATTCTTTATTTATTTCTTAATTTTTTTTTGGTTTTTCTTATATTAATTGAATTAATGATATTAGGATTAGATTTAATATTTATCATATAATAAACTCTACGATATCAATAAGCTCTATTAGTTAGAGTATTAGGTAATTTTTTTTTTTTACATTAAATATTTCTCTTAATGATTGTCTTTAATTAATCACTATAATTGAAAATGGCGAACTGAAGCGTTCTTAAACCATTAATCGATACGATTTAGGCGTTAAAATGAAGTTATTTTCAGGCAAAATTAGGACTATTGACGGGTAATGTATGAAGAATGGCGAACTGAAGCGTTCTTAAACCATTAATCGATACGAATTAGGTGTTAAAATGAAATTACAGGCAAAATTAGGACTATTGACGGGTAATGTATGAAAAATGGCGAACTGAAGCGTTCTTAAACCATTAATCGATACAATTTAGGTGTTAAAATGAAATTATTTTCAGGCAAAATTAGGTCTAGACTAGGAAAAGATTAGAATAGAATCACTAGTAATTAGTTACTGGCTTATATGTGAATTTAGTTCTGTAACCATTAATAACTATTTAGTCTAGTTAACAATCTAAACATGCGTTTTACACAAGATTTGGTAATTTACTTACTGAATTTTAGGCGACAAAACGAATTTGTGACTAAATGATTATGATAGTTATTGATATAAAACAAAGTTTAATGGATAAAGTTAATGATGTGTTTGTGATGTTGTCGAGTAGCAAAAAAAAACGAAGACCACCAAGTTGACCAGAATTATGTTATCATACACGAAAAACTATTGTTTAGTATTGGTTAGTATATCTCTAAATTGGCTTAAAATATCAGATTCAACATTGATTGTACTGCTGTTGATGGTTAATTAGGCTTGACTTTACAATCAACAATTTTATATTGAAAGATTCGAATAAGAAAGTCACTTCAGAAACCGAATCAACGCAATAAACAATAATGGTCACAATCAATAGTTATAAAGATTAAGTTATACTTATTTTTACAGTTGAAAATTATAACCAAAACACAGAAGACACCAAATCATTCCGGGCCATTTTAGGATCTGATAGGGTTGACAAGGTTTCGTGTAATTGGACGGGTTAAATGCTGTTGTTATATATATTTATATATGAGTGTATTTATGTTGTCTGTGTATATATAAATATATCTCCTGTTTGATAATTTAATGGTTGGTCTCGTTAATAGCACAGGTATATAGATGATAAACACTATTCAATAGAGTTAACAATTACACAGGTTACATTCGATATATTAGAATACAGTAGATTACAGTAGATTACAGTAAATTAAAACACCAATATAATAGCACAGGTATATAGATGATAAACACTATTCAATAGAGTTAACAATTACACAGGTTACATTCGATATATTAGAATACAGTAGATTACAGTAGATTACAGTAAATTAAAACACCAATATAATACAATAGATTAGTTTAAAATATGAACTTTATGAACGAAAAAAAATAGATGTTCAACTCTGGTCTCGCTAAACTTCACCATTGCAACTCAAGGCAAGTATATTTGGCCTCACTTCGGGCACCAAAATGAAAAGATTTTTAAACTTATCTATCCAGGAGTTCGAACTGAACTGATTTTTATTATTTTCTTTTCACTACTTAAAATACAGCATAAATTCACCCTATCGATCGAGGCACACCTACGATCGATAGGGTGTAACAACTTAATTTGGGTGTGTTACACTCTTTTCACCAGTTGACATCAAAGCTTCTAATTTCTGCGGTAATTTTCGCTCCAGTTTTTCTATTTCGCCTTTGAGTCCTGAAAATAGAAAGTTACATGAAATTTTTTTCCAAGATAAAAGAAGGTAACATTAAACTCACCCATAGCGATTAAATAATGTGGATACAATTTTTGTGGATTGTCATGACTTTGTGGCCATTCATCTCCTTTCACTTTTATGCGTTCGTACACTCCAAAAAATCCATCATAAGGGTCTACTTCAATCAAGTGTGCAATTTTATATCATAACTCGGATTTGAACGATAATAAAGCACGACCTTTTTACGATGATCAATCTTTTGATCCTCTTCCAATTGCCTGTTTTCTTTACCTGAGACGAAACCTAAACAGTTAGGAGACTGAGATAACAAAATAATCTTAATTACCATCATTTATCTTACTACATTAGCCAACACTTACTTTCGCAGAATGGTATCTTCTCAGAGGTCTTAATTGTCTTCTAGGCATGGTTCCGCAAATAAAAGGAAAGTGTTTGTGGGTTGAGGTTATAAGTACACAAAGATGCTATCCAGCCAGATGTACGCATGAGTGGCTGCAGCCAATAGATAAGGTGGCTTAAGTAGTTTTAATCGATTGTCTCTCGTTTTCACAACGAGAAGACCCCGATGGTTCAATTCTGAAGGTTATACCAGTTGGAAAGATGATTCCTCTAAAATTATTGAAAACGAGACTACGAAACTACGCATGGTACAAAGGTTTGTGATTCAAAGTCAATTCAATGCCCAGTTCCTAAACCGGATAATCCAAAAAGATTCATCTTACTTTAGGTCCTGATTTAACCCAGCTTCTGAACAGTAATCAAAAGACTCACACCGTTGAGATGTGGACTGAGGACAGATTCGAGCACATTCCTCTGTATCTATGTTTTGTAAGATTAGCTCTACTTCCAGAATCAAACTGTGACTAGGAAGTTTTCTTTGACCAGTTTCTTATCTGATCCATGTAGCTAACTGATCCTAAGCTCATAACGGAATCATCAAGAATATTGAATTTCTCTTCATCGTAGTATGGCCATCTTAAATAAGTAATTTCATAACCAACACCAACAGAGGCTTGTCCTTTAACACACGTACCAGTCAGAGGATCGACTTGATAATCAATCTAAAGTTTTGGAGCATGAGTTTAATGATTCCATTTTCGTTGAGATCGTACAAATAAATCCCTTGATACTTTACAATTCTAGCAGTTGTGATTGCTGATTGATCCAGTCCAGTGAAAAATAGAGTAGCCTCTAAATCCAAATTGAAAGCATCTGATTGAGCAAATACTGGAATGTCGGAACACTGGATGTCACTGTGCGCTTACATCCATATCCGTAAGGATAACATGTTTTCATTGTTGTTCCACGAATATAGCTTAATCGGAAATTCTGCAAATTCGCAACACAATTTGCCAAGTCATCAGCAGCATGATTGGAAAAAGTTAACATGGAAGTTGACTGACCAGAAGCAAGGAAAAACTCTTTGTGATCCTGAAAAAGCTTCTCAGCTAAAGTAAGAACTACTTTAGAGAAAAAATTCATATCTCGACTTGATTGTTTGAAGCCCATAATTTGGATAGAGTAATTTGGCTCCAACAGCTTTAGACTGTTTGCTGAAGTATCTAAATATTGTAAGAGACGCTCAACTAGTGATGAAGAAAATTTGGTTTCCGCTCGTTCATGTTGGCCACTTGATTTTTTTTTTGCTATTCTCAGCTTCTTGTTTATTTGTTGATCTAAAACTAGAAAAAGCAGAATAAATGAAATGTAAATTCATCTTAAGTACTGAAACAATAAAATGAAATACTTACTAGTAAACTCTGAATCGTTCATATTGCAAGTACTTCAAAAATTCCTGCCATCTTTCATGATTTTTATCCTTCTCTTTGTCCGTCAACAGATCATATGGAATCATTTGAGGATGAATTGTTCCACCCAAACGTTAATGAGTTAAGATGGATTATATCAACTGCAGGCAATGAATCATCCAGAAGATAAATCCACGGAAGATTTGAAGAAATGAAGATTTAGATGCACTTGCAATGGTACCAACAGTCGCCACTAACTTATTGCGCTCGACAGATAAGCTTAATCATTTAATTATTGGTTTATCTTCAACATCATGAGACCAACAAAAGGTTGCGTTTTCATCAATAATCGGCGTTTCAAAGACTGGTTCATGGTCGATTGTGTACGGATCCAACACGTCACATTGTACTGATGTGTAATCATGGTGTTGGTGTTGGTGTTGGTACAAGTTCAAGGTGTTCAATTTATGGTGGTGATGACTTCAATGATTTTGATGATTTCGATGAGGCACAGTCGGATTTAAAGTTGACCATGGCATGAGGAGCAACTGACCAGTAGATAATTCTACTTTTTAAAATGACCAGAAACAAGGCGAGGAATAGTTATCGAGTTGGAAATGGATATTTCCTTTCGGATAATGCTCGATTCAGTTTGTTGATGATCCTGATGAGTCTCTATTTCCTACGGCTCTGTACTCAATGAATCGATAAGAATGAAAGCGTTACGTTGCCCAAATCTTTAGGATCAGTCACAGTCACAGGTCCGGTTTAAATCGTGGAAATAGTCACAGATTATTTTACACCATTTCTTCCGTCGGTAGCTGAGGTTTCACAAGAGAAGAGAACACTTTAAATTAATTATTACGTTTCTTATATGTCAGACATATTTTTTAGCAAATACACCGTGATCCATTTGGCTCCAACAATTTTATTAAAGCACAGAATGCAAACTTATTACAGTTTTGCCATAACCTGGTGTTGGTGATTTGTGATAGGTCACCTTCACAACACCTCAACCCTTCTCCTGGTCAGAATCAGTGGAACACATTCTGAGTTAAACCGACAAATAAGATCACATATAATAAATATATACAGAACACTTTAAATCACTAATAATTAAATAAAAGTTAAGGTTCTAATAACCAGACAAAAAACTAAAATGAAGACAAAATCATGACCAGTCAACAAACAAAGATGACTAATTGAAGGGTTTGTTATGTATAATAGATGAACATGTGCTTTCAGTTAGCGGTGAGGGTAATTAGCCGACAACCCTTCCAATTTATGACATAAAAAAAGCCACGAGTCATCTTTGTTTGTTGGAACCAAATGGATCACGGTGTAGTAATTTGGTTGGTTTTTAGTCAAAGAGTAAAGGATAGACACCGAAGCCAGTCAGTCATTCACCAATCGACTGACTAAGGGTTACAACGACTGATAGTCGACTTGAGTCTACTCGAGCAATCTGCAACTGAATGACAAAACTGATACATGCTGAATTTATATTGAGTTAAAGTTGAAAACTATCTGAAATAAACGTTTTTTTTCAAAAAAGGTTTGTTTTTGCAAACAAACCTTTTCATCGACTCAGTCGAGCTAGTCGATAGCTCAAACGACTGGCACTCAATTGGCTTTCAATCGACTGACTTCGGTGTCTAATATTAACTTAAGAAAAGGCTTTTTTGATTAATTTTCAATGTTTTTGATGTTATTGAAAAGATTTTGTACTTCACTTCTCTAGAGTTCGAGATGAACTGAACTTTTATTTTCCTAAATCTATGATAAAATACAGCATAAATTCACCCTATCGATCGAGGCACACCTACGATCGATAGGGTGTAACAGCTTAATTTGGGTGTGTTACATGTACCGGCCGCCATTCTGAACAGCCACTGTTCAGTTACAATATTATTCTGATGATTCAACACCTAAAATATTCATCTTAACCCTTGACTTTTGACTAACAGGAATATCTACAGGCAATACAGTAATTACAGTCGGCTTAAAACAGTATTGATGTTGTTTAAGTAATTTTTGATCATCTAACAGAGTATGATCTAATCTAAGGATAGCACCGACCTTACAGCCAGTTATTTCTTCTATTTTTTGTCTAAGGACTGAGCCGGGTTCAAGCAGTGATATATTGTTAATTTGGAAGGTTTTATCTAAATATCTAATTGTAAATTTAGTATATTTCCCATGCGGGTTATTAGCACTATTCATCGGATTTGATGTGGATGGCATTACTAGTGTGGGATTGTTATGTGGGTTTTCTGATTCTCTTTGAGTTAACATATTTTCTAGTTCTTTTATTCTTGTCTGTGCTCCTTCAATCATTTGTTTTCTAAGGGTGTTTTCTGCAGTCAATTCTTCTATCTTTTTATTTTTGGATTCGAGTTCTTTTTGGGTAGAATTAAGTTCTTCCATACAGTAGCTTGAATGAATTTCTTGATTCCAATTTTTCGAGGTACATCTAGTACAATTTTTGACATTATGCAGACAATTATTGATGTGTTCATTATAATTTTTGTTATCTACAATAATCCTACATGTAGGGAACATACAATATACTTTTAACTCATCCCAGACCTTCATCGATTTTATACCTAACTGGGGTCTTTGCGTACATTTGAGCGGTTCCCTACAGTTAGGACATGGTAGAGTTCTTAACGGAGTAAGCTTATAAGCCTTCAAGCAGGTATCAAAACACATGCAAGCCCTACAATTCATGCAGGTATGTTCTTGATAGTGATCTGGAATCAATTCGAAGCACACAATGCAAGTAAAATCCTTGTATGCATCTGAATCTACAAAATCTCTCATAACTTGAGTTTCTGGAGCTTGGTTCATGATAGATAATATTGTTGGATTTGCCGCATTTGGTCTAATATCTTCGATGGGGGGAGTCCAGTTAGCCCAATCTGAATCTCTATGGAATCTTCGCCGATCCGAGGAATTTGATGTAGAATGAGATGTGGATGGGGTTGGGTCAAAATTTTGGTTGAAAGAAGTATTGACACGCCTACTGTTACTAGCGTAACCCTGCCAATCCATTGGATTATAACGGGAAGTGGATGGGACTGGATTTTGATTTGAATCGAAGCTGAGGTCGATGACAGGTGGGCTTTGTTGTCTTGGTCTTAGACGATCGTGGTACATATTGAATGATCTAGATTTGGATAAAATGTTATAATATAATTAGATTTTGAATAGTACTTAATATAGTCTAAAGTAGATACTAAATCCATAGGGTCTAAATTATAATTAATATTATAGTATAACAGCAAAAAGAAACAATCATTATCTAGTTAATAGAGAGAACTCAATGGAATCGATATCGGTGCTAATTGTGTTTTATAGTCTTGGTAGTTCGAATCTGGTACCATGTTTACTGCAATAACAGGCTTTTTAACGCAGAATAATATCGTGTTAATCAACTTTGATATTATAAGTAATATTATGCAAATGGTTATGACACCTAGCAAGAATGTTATCAGACTTCTTTTTATCCAAGATAACCATGATTCATCACGATGTATCTCTGATTTATGTTGTGTAATGAGCTCTTCTAAAATCCCAAGATCGTATGGTTTTTCTTCGACAAACGGTTTGCTATTCGTCAATTTCCAATTAATTAAATTAGAAACAGGTGTCATTTCATAATGTTCCAACGTGGCAAGTTCACTAAAGGAATACACTTCACCATCGATAGAAAAGTTTTGATCCATTGATACTTTAGTGATCTCGTTTAAACATGGTCCAGTACTTCCATATTTGGTTAGATTATGCCCAACGCAATAGACATAGTAATAATCATTCACAATTTTTATCTGGGGTTTTCGTATTTTAAATTTTGTAGCTTCAATACAATTTCCCTTTTCCCAGAGTTCGACGTCTTTTGATACATCACAATGACTTGGAAAGTGTACGAGATATTCATCTTTCACTTCGTCAGCCTCAATACTACACATTTCTCTTGAGGTTAAATTGACAGTGACGTATTGTGGTCCTTTGTATGTTAAAAGACAGACCGAACCGTTACTTTTTTCAAGTAGTGTAAAAGGATCAGCTTTTCGTACAACCAAATCAGTCGCTATTTTTGCCACTTTGAATGTAAATTGCAAATAAGTTTCCCCTGGAGATTGATTGCTCTTCGTGATAACTTGACATCTTGCATCCGAGACCTTTGTCAATAGGCATGTTTTACCACATGGTAAAGAAACATTGAAGAAGTCAAAAGTCGAAATTGGAATAGTTTTATTAATCTTTATGGCTTTCATGGTGTCTTGCATAACGGTAATCAATCTATTCACTTGAAAAGATACATCAGCTGCTCGAAATGAGTTCTCGTAGGCACTGTGTTCAAGCTGAGAGACTCTTATCTTCAAATCTGCTAATTCTGCCGACATGTGCATCATTTTTGCTTGTTGTGTTTTTAAAGCTTGTGAAATCTGCGTGAGAGCGTCGTTAGTTATCTGATCCACTGTACTTGAACCGCTGGTAAAGCTATTGATCAATGCACTTGTCCCAACAATCATGATTGAAGAAATAAAAATTACGGCTACCAGACCACCGTCTCTTTTACGTCTTGTTGATACTTCCTTTTGACTGCACAGATTTTCAACTATTTTCATTTTCTCTTCGATGTATCGTAAACAGGTATGTCTAGCGATGTAGAAGATATCATTCACATGTGTATATTCAAAGCAAATTTCATCAGCTCGATCATAACATTGACTACGATTCCCCTTTTTGATGAATTCTTTACAACCTCGGTAAGTTTTTACTATATTAATCTGTGGCCCCCATTCAATGCCCATAGTTTGACTTTGATGTCGCCACTCTATTTCACAATCTAATGCATCGTTTTGAATATTTTTCCATCCGATATTCACTTCATCAAAATAACTTTCATACTCAGGGATCTGTTTGCAAGGATTAACCAGAGCAATAGTGTGGTTAACTCGGATGTAACCTCTCAAGTATTTATTAAAGGTAGCCTTCCAGATTAGTGAGCCTGAAATCGTGATAGATTCGCAGATAGTTTCTATCAAAGTTAGAAGGAGGAATAGTAGTAAACTGGTTGACAATTTACTACTCTTTTTACCACTAGGAGAGGGTTTAGTCTCTTCACCAATAAATGGTTTAATCTGAGATCCATGAACTCTTTTTGGTTCGTGACCTTCGTCTTTCTGTAAAAAATAAGTAGTTTCTACTACCTTCTCTATGATTATATGGGCCTTCATATTTCGAGTCTAATTTACTCAATCTTATTTGCTTCTCGTATAATACTAAATCTCCTACGTTGAATGTCCTAAGTCTATGTCTTTTCTCATGGTTTTTAGTTTGTTTTTCCTTTGATTCATCTGAATTTATTCTTGCTAGTTCTTTTACTAATGCCCATTCATTATTGAGAAATTCTACGTATTCAGTGAATTGGATTTCCTTATTTTCTGGATTCAATTTCAAATCTATCGGTAAATTTGGTTCTCTTCCATATAGAAGAAAGAATGGTGAGTATTGTGTACTTTGATTTGCTGCACTATTGTAAGCTAAATTTATCAATTGCAGTATCTGAGTCCATCTCAAACGATTGGTTTCTTGACAGTAATGACTCAACATCTGACAAATCGTTCGATTCACTCTTTCTGTCAAACCATTAGTCTGAGGATGATAGGTGGTTGACAGTTGCCATTTTGTGTTCATAAAATCTGCAATTTCTTTGATTGTATCAGCAATAAAATTACGACCTTGGTCGCTAACGATCGTTTTTGGGCAACCGTGACGTGATAAAATGTTTTCAATTAAAAACTTTGCAGTACTGAGAGCATCCTTCTTTGCTAAAGCCTTCATCTCTACCCACCGAGTAAAGTAATCAGTGGCCACAATGATGTATTCTTTTCCTGAAGAAGGAGGCAAAGGACCAAGAATATCAATTCCTATTTTTTCAAAAGGGGCTGACACGTAGATCGGTTTAAGTGGTGGAACTGCATTACCTATTCCCTTTTTATTAAGTTGACATTCCTCACATAAGTTAATATATTTAGCTATATCTTTTGTCATTTTTGACCAATAATATTTGGGTTTCAATTTTGCATACGTTTGATAGATCCCACAATGACCTGAAGTAGCGTCATTATGGTAACTTTGCAAAACTTTTTTGACTAGATTTGCAGGTAAGACGGGAACCCAGTTAGTTCCTGTGTCTGTTACGATTTTTTTTTCAAGAATACTATTTTGTATTCTAAAATTACGTATGATTTTATTCTTTATTCTAGGTTCTAATTTATCTATGTCGTTTAGTTGTTGGATCTGCGCTTGTGTTGTCGGGTCATTTCTCTGTTCTTCAATTAAATTAATATGTTCCTCTTCTTGTTCGCTGATTAGGAGTGCAAAAATGTCGTCTCCCTGTTCTTTATCATCATCATTGAGCTTATTAAATTCCGGATCATTAGTTGGGTAACGACTTAAACAATCAGCGTCTGCGTGAATTTTACCTGATTTATACGTTATCTTGAATTCAAAAGATTGCAGTGTCATTGCATAACGCATTAGTCTTGGGGGTAACTTAGTTTTTGACCTTAAGAAGCACAATGCGCAGTGATCTGTTACAATTTCAAATGTAATTCCTTCGAGGTAATGTCTGAATTTCTCAAAAGCATAAATAATAGCAAGACATTCTTTGTCTGAAATTGGATAATTAACCTCTGCGCCTCTAATATCTGAAAAAATGCAACTCGATGGTATTCTCGTTGCTTTTTTCAGAACCAACGTGAAGAGATTGTTAATAATCTCGGACTAGCCATTACTGCTGCCCTCAAAAAGTACTATGAAGTTAATGGCATAATTCCAGGAAAGATTTTCTTCTATCGTGGTGGTGTCGGAGATGATGATGTTCCTATAGTTCGAGAATATGAGATTCCTCAACTTGAAACGGCTCTTATCAATTATATAGTGATTTCGTACTACGCTGTCAAAGTCTATATTTCTCAGCTGCTTAAAGTCATTTCGTTCCGCTTGCGGGACAACCTCTTGGTGAATAAAGTCACGTCGCAAAAATGACCTTAACAGGTTCTATGCGGCGAGGTGGTGGAGGGTGAATCTTTATGTTTGAGGCTCTTATCAATTATGCTTAGTTTTATTGTGGTTCAAAATCGAGTCAAAATTACTCATATTACTGGACGAAATCTGCTTAATCTTCCTCCTGGATCTGTCATTAACCATACTGATACTCGAAGACAATTTTATGACTTTTACCTAGTTTCACAGAACGTACACCACGGAACAGTTACTCCAACTCATTACATTTCACTTAATTATAATTATAATCCACTAGTTTAATGTAACCTGGATTTTGCATTTTTGATGTTTAACCAGAATCATATCTAGCAAATTTTTAGAATAAGACGAGGCCGAATTTTCCACTGATTCACCATTTAAAATTAAAGATTGCTCGAAAAACTACAGAAGCTTGAAAAATTAAAAAATCAGTAATCAAATTTTGCTCTAATCGGTTTTGCTATAATCAGTTTTGCTTTTAAAGATCTTACCGCAAATGAATTTTCCTCGAGCTTCTTTGCTCAACATAATCCATTTTTCCATTTGTGCATCAACAGTCTAAACAAAGAAGGCAATTTTTTAGTTTTATACACTGTGATATAAACATTTAGTATTGTGATAATTGAACACTTCTTATCATTTATATTAATTGTAAATTTCAACTAAATTGGTAAGTTTTGCAATTATTATTAACAACTATTTTCATACAATTTTCTCTAAAAACTAAATGTTGCTTTTTTGTCTTTTTTATCCGCAGTGCTTTTCAATGGAATATGATAAAGTTAATAAAGTTGCAATTAATGAACCCGAAATTCAATGGATCCCAATGGATGATGATGAGCTTCAGTTTTTGCGGATGGTCAACAGAAAAAAAGAGAATGAAGAAAAGGATGGAGAAATTATAAACAAAAGCGATCGGCCAAGAAGAAGACAGGCCAGAATGTCGACAGCTCCTTTCGACAAAAAGCTACTTATTTCGATAATGAAAAAAATTCATAAAAAAAAGTGAATTGCTTGAAAATTTTGTCATATTTAATAAATAAAATATTATTTAATCTTGAAATAATTTCTTATTATTTAAATTAATTTGGGAAGATTGATACAGCAACAATGAAGTCATGATTGCTAATTTCTTGATGAAGATCGAATTTTGAATTGGGCCAAATACATTTGGGCCATTATACTGACAAACTTTAGGCCCCATACCTTAATCAGTTTTGCTCTTAAATGTCTTAACGCAAAAGGTTTTTGCTCTAATCAGTTTTGCTCAAAATAACCCAAATCGATTGCAATGCTAAGGTATTATATTATATAATAATTACATTGATATGAGTTGAGTTTAATTTGAATCATGGAATCTCATATTAATTAAGAAATACGTTTATTGGACAATTGATTGTCCAAATTCTATTTGAATCGATAGATCACCAACTTCAGTTGTTATTTGGTCGACCCATAAACAATTTAATACGATTCCCTATTATTTAATAGAATTAACTAGACTTTTTAAGACTAGAGCGTAAGAAATAAATGTATTTTAATTTGAGACGAAATATTAGAATCATAAAAACTGGACAAGTACAGAGTTGCATCTCTAAATAAGCCTTCAGCAGTTCTAACGTGAATGTAGCAAAGTTCACTGTACTTGCAGGATAAAAGAGATTATTAAAAAATGGTACAACTTACCTGTTGGACGTTCACCAAGACGTTCAATAGACCGCATTCTAAGTTTAATTAATAACAGTAATTGATAAATTAAGACTTATTAGCTTCTGTAAAACGGTTCAAGTTCGATTTTCAATTAAACTGATTGCATTCTGATCGAAAGGTCTTTGACTAAATCCTATTAAAATTTTGACCCTTTTCAATTTATTAATAGTTAAATGAGTTAAACTCCTCTCTAGCCGAAGAAGAAGATCAGCTTGAAATAGTGTTTAGTGGCTAAATGAAGGTACAGTCTAGTGATTCTGATCCACTGATCCAGTGCCCTTTTGTTTGCTTTAATTAAGAAGGATTTACGAAATGACTGCAAACCCTTTGAAAAACTTGACTAAAGCTTAAGACAACCGACGGTAAAGGCCCAAAACAGCCAAGTCCAAAATGGCCAAAGTCAAAACAGCCAAATACAAGTGATTGTATTACTTTTTCAATAACGATGAACCGAGGCTCAATCAAGAGACCTTCAAGTGATTCCATCAACTTTCACCATTTTGAGAAATAAAGTTTTAGGCTTTCTGTAAAGCAAATCATTTCAATTTTGAGTTAAACTTGTCGCATTTAGTGACCTAAACAATTAGAGATCTGAAACTTATTATTCATCGATCAAAATTAATAGCACACATTATGGATTGAAAGATTTTTTTCAATTTCTCTACAATTTTCTTGATTCTGGCCGTTTGTCAGTAAACTTTGAGCAGCCATTTTTCGAGTATGGTACCACCTGGAATCATCATTCTTTGATTAAACACTAGATTTATTATGAGTCCTAACATAATATGACTGAATATCTAAGGAAATCTGGCCTAATTAATTTAATAAACAATGTACAGCTAACACATCTTAAGATTTAGGTTTGATTTGCTTTTAGGTTGAGTTTGGGTTTGAGAAACCATTTAACTTTACTAACATTTAGTATAAATAGAGTCGCAAATCTAACAGAATAACTAATCCAATGCTAAAGATTTTGTTGGGTCTAAAAATTTATACAGTAACAGCCACTCTAAAGATCTAATGTTTCGTGAAATAATCATGATTCCAGGTGATGCCGTTCTCGAGATATTAAGGCTCAAAGTTTTAAGGCCAATGGCCAAAATCAAGAGAACTGTAGAGAAATCGAGAAAAGTATTCGGTCTTTAATGTTTACTATTAGTTTCTATCGCCGAATATCAAGTTTCAGCTAGTTAATTGTTATGGCCACAAAATGCGACAGGTTCAACTGAAAATCGAACTTGATCTGTTTTACAGAAAAAGAAAATTTCATGTCTTAAAAACAAGTGCATTTTCTGGTTGCCCATTAAAATTTACATTAGTTTAAACAAGTTTTATGAATAAATCTGCTTCCATAATTGCATAAAAGGTGATCGAAGTTTCAACTTTGGACTCAATTTACTCGAAAACTATCGATCAAAGAAATTTTAAAATGTCATAAATGGACTCAGTTTCCATTCCCCTACAAGCCAACAAAGGTCAAAATCTTGATTATTATCCGTTTCTGTCCTTTTATATCAATTGGAATTTAAGAAATCATTTAACTTTATACAACTGGAGGCGCAAATCTAACAGCATAACAAATCCAATGTTATAACTTTTTGTGTTATAACTAAAATTTATACAGTAACAGTTAATAATTAAATCTAATGGTTGATAAAAGAATGAGGATTCTAGGTGGTGAAATTCACTAAATATCAATGTTCAAAGTTTTCAAGCCAATGGCCAAAATCAAGAGAACTATTGAGAGATTACAAAAAAATGTTCAATCCATAATGTGTGCTATTAATTTTGATCGATGAATAATAAGTTTCAGATCTCTAATTGTTTAGGTCACTAAATGCGACAAGTTTAACTCAAAATCGAAATGATTTGCTTTACAGAAAGCCTAAAACTTTATTTCTCAAAATAAGTACATTTTCTGGTTAATTAGGTTAAATAAGATTTTGTACTATTATGGAAGCAGACTTTTTGCACGAAAATAATTTACGAGAACTTGTTGGTCCATACGAAAAGACTGGACAAAGCTTTTAATATTTCTGGTCTAATATTATTAAATTTTGTGTGTTCATCAAAAACTCCATCAAAAGAGAAAACAAAATCTTTGCTAATAGATTTAGAACCAATTTGTTTATACTTTGTACTTTGGGATGGATCGTTTGTGAGGATCAAATATCAAACTTTGATCCTCAACAAGGGCGACGACAAACCTTTCTGGAATTTAATTCTTTCGCACTTTCTGGTCTAACTCTGATGTAAACTTGAATATTTTTTGGTCCAACGTCATCATCATAGTCATCATCATCATCTCTGACAACTGACTTCAATTTTGCTGGAGGCTCGTGAAAGTTGGTAGAATCACTTAAAGGTCTCTTGATATTTTCATCTTTATCTCTTTATAAACATTTAAAGTAAGTGATTGTTTACACCTTACTAACCTCAAAACCCTTTAGTTACCTTCAACATAGTGGTTTAAATTAACCCAGATATATCAGGGAAATAAGTTTGCACCAAATAATTTGCTTCTATAGCTGCACAAAAGGCGATCAAAGTTTCAAATTTAACCTCAAAACTTCCTAGAAAACTATCCATCAGATGAATTATTTAATAGCACCAATAGACTCAGTTCTCATGTCCCTACAATCCTACCTAGTATCGACTCTAAACTTAAATGTTCAAGCCTTTTGCAGTACTTTTTCAACTTGAAGTAACAAACTTAACCAGAAAATTGTTTTATTTACCAAGATATTGGCTTTAACAAAATAAGACCAGTTTCTGGTTTGCTTCCGTAATTGTACAAAAAGTGATCAAAGTTTCAACTTTAAAAGCGCTTTTTCTCGAAAAATGTTCATCAGAGAAATTTTTAAATTGCATAAATGGAATCAGTTCTTATGTCTCTACAATTTGAAATTTGAAATTTACAATGAAAAAGTTTAGGATTTTCTGACACTAAGCTAACAAACTCTCAAAGTAGTTGATAACATGGGCGGTGGCGTAAACATCCTCGGATTAACAGTGAAGCCAGTTAGCAAATGCTGATCAACTTATCGAAACACTGGGAACTGGTAACCAATACAGAGAACAACAAGCAACAGACGCAAATCAAACTTCATCAAGATGTCATGCTGTGTTTTCAGTTATTCTTACGCAAAAACAAGTGTTTACTGGATCAGTAAGAGCCTCAATTGCCTACAAAGAAAAGGTTCGTTCTAAGGTTCTTCATCGTGAAGGTTGAAACATCAACAAATCTCTATTAGCATCGGGAAATTGTATTAATGCATTGGCTACAAAAATGTCGTAAAGGTGGTAAACTCTACATCCCTCAGTACTAATACTAACAAGGATACTGAGTGGTGGCAGTTGTTACGTTGGTATACAACCGCGTAAACAATCGTTGGCAATAGAGACACTTTGACAAGTTAGCTTTTTAACAAATCATTACTTCATTTATTTGTATATTTATCAATAGTTTAAAGGTGGTTCTAAAACACCGTGAATCTCCTGAAAACAGAAAAACTTTTCATCTAAATTATGCCAAGGATGGAGCTGACTGACAAAACTGACCCCAAAAAGTGGTATTTCAAGCGCCGAAAACCGACCAAATTAATAAATTTTATCCGCTGATTTGGGCCCCGAAATTGACTAAATCTAACCGCCAATTTTGACGTCCCTAATCATCATCCTTATCAACCTATCCAACAACCTCATCAGCTTCTTCATCTTCAACAACCGCCTTTTTCATCTCACCTCGACTATGATCAAATGGTGATCAAACCTTTATCAACTCTTTCAACCACCGGTAACATTGTCAATACTCTGAACAACCCAAACACGCCGATCAACACCTTAAATTAACACCTTACCTTATCTTCACACATATTTAACCAAGATTCTCGATTAATCTGAGGTTAAAGTCAAGTGAAAAAATAAAATTAATTTTAACTCAAATTAACCATAATTGGTGTCAACGCCATCTCTTATCTTTAAAGCTAAAAAATCTGGTTTTTGTTATTGTTTACCCTAACCAAAGAGTAACTGTTTTACTCTTTGACCCCAACTCATTCTCGGTAAATTGTTTTTAACGTAATTTAACGTTATTTTTAACGACATCTACAACATGTATTTCATCATTCAAATTATTAACTCTGGTTATGAATCATCCAACTTTTCATTGCTCTGTGTAAGTTGGCGGTAAAAATATGTTAAACTTTAACCTACAATATCTAGTATTAATAAACATCTAGTATATATTTCTCTGTTCTCTGTTTAATTGGATAATTTTTGGTACATGTTTCAATTGTCTTATTTGTTTTTTTTTGTTCAGTGAGATGGACACAGTAAGATGATCCTACATGTGACTGTGACTGTGAGGTAAACTTGCCCTTTCATTCCTTGTAGAACTGGAGTCGGTTATTGGTGTTTTTGTTATTAAAAGAGCTTCCAGATGATTGTTTGCTCATCATTTTTGGTTTTATTAATGTGCTAAAAGATTTGATAAACTTCTACAAAGGTAAGTAATGAACCATTTTCATGGTTCACGGTCAATATCCATCTTTTGGTATCATTCAAATCGATTATATCTTTTGATTGTTTACTTTATTTTACAGATTATCAGGAGTGAAATAAGCTCAACTTTTACAGTCTTGGGTGATGGATACCCAATGCTTACCCAATGGATGATGATGAGGTTCAGTTTTTGCGGATGGTCACCTATAAGTTCGATTTATGAATCAGTTTTATGGATCTAAATTAAAGCAGCTTCACCGCACGCAAGTTACAGTCTTGTAGTCAGTTTGGATGAAATCGTCAACGTTATCAAGCCTAATGTTAAAAGAACAACTAATGGTAATTGGAAAACTGATTGATTTTTTCATTTCATCCGAGTAATCAAAGTTGGTGCCACAACTTATCCAATCACCATGGGATGTAAGTGAGAAAGAGGGAATGTATTTAATGGCCAAGTTGAAAAAATATTGCGAGGAATGTCTTTGCATACTTTTCGTTCTCCACTTTTTGCTACTTTATGCAAAAACCTGATGATGCTTGATTTAAATGAGACCAGATAGCCGCTGAAAATAACAATTAATTAATTTCCAAAACATGTTTAATTCGCCATGAATCTAATGCCATAATTTCATTGATTCAATTCGAGTCTATTGTTGCTCATCTCATCTTGGCCAACTTTACCCTTAACAACCTCCTTCTCATCTCACCTCGACTTTGATAAAATGGAACCATCTTTATCAACCCTTTCAACCATCGGCACCATATCGGCACCGGCACCGTCTAGTAGATTTTTGAGCACATTCCTTTTCTCCTGCATCAAAAGAAGCGTCACTTTCGTCTTCATTGGCCTTTTGATTAATCGTTGTCAAAATTTTGTCCTGTTCTTTTTCACTGGGATCTGAGTATTTAGCATGTCTCAAAAAACTACAGAAGCTTGAGAAATTAAAAAATCAGTAATCAAATTTTGCTCTAATCGGTTTTGCTCTAATCAGTTTTGCTTTTAAAGACCTTACCGCAAATGAATTTTCCTCGAGCTTCTTTGCTCAAAATAATCCATTTTTCCATTTGTGCATCAACAGTCTAAACAAGGAAGGCAATTTTTTAGTTTTATACACTGTGATATAAACATTTAGTATTGTGATAATTGAACACTTCTTATCATTTATATTAATTGTAAATTTCAACTAAATTGGTAAGTTTTGCAATTATTATTAACAACTATTTTCATACAATTTTCTCTAAAAACTAAATGTTGCTTTTTTGTCTTTTTTATCCGCAGTGCTTTTCAATGGTATATAATAAAGTTAATAAATTTGCCATTAATGAACCCGAAATTGAATGGATCCCAATGGATGATGATGAGGTTCAGTTTTTGCGGATGGTCAACAGAAAAAAAGAGAATGAAGAAAAGGATGGAGAAATTATAAACAAAAGCGATCGGCCAAGAAGAAGACAGGCCAGAATGTCGACAGCTCCTTTCGAAAAAAAGCTACTTATTTCGATAATGAAAAAAATTCATAAAAAAAAGTGAATTTGCTTGAAAATTTTGTCATATTTATTATAATAAATAAAATATTATTTAATCTTGAAATAATTTCTTATTGTTTAAATTAATTTGGATGAATGATGCAGCAATAATGAAGTCATGATTGCTAATTTCTTGATGAAGATCGAATTTTGAATTGAGCAAAAAGATTTGATCAAATTTTGCTCTAAAAATTTTCAAAATTTTCATGATAATTTTCAGAGATCATTCTTGTCTTAAATTTTTAGATTATTCAAGGTCCTACTAAAAAATAGATCATATCATTTTATAATCGATAGTGACATATAGAATCAAAAGTTACATCATTAAATTGAGTTTGATGAAAGAATCTGCTTCCATAATTGAACAAAAGCCGGTCAAAGTTTCAACTTTGATCTCGATTATCGCGAAAAACTAAACCGAAGTTTAAAATTGTGTTTCCTCTAAGGTATGGGCTCTAAAGTTTGTCAGTATAATGGTCCATTTGTATTTGAATTTAACAATTATTTAATTGAAAATTCATTATTTTTTGGAGATAATTATTGATATTGGACCATGTTCAACAGCTCTGACTATTTTTTCACTAAATTGTAACTCAAATACTTTGTTAAATTCAAATACATTTGGGCCATTATACTGACAAACTTTAGGGCCCATACCTTAATCAGTTTTGCTCTTAAATGTCTTAACGCAAAAGGTTTTTGAGACAATATTTGAGACAGTTTAACTCAAAGCAAAGGTTCAGACGGTGAACTGCTCAACTGGGTATCTTAAGAAACTGAGTCTATGAACTTTTTCTTATTACAAATTATTCTGATTTGATTACAACCTACCCGCTGATGCTAATTTAGTAATTATTATCGTTCCTAATGATAACTCAGAAAGATATTCAGTCATTAAGTAAAGGAGTTTTGTTGTGAAAAACCAATTCCTTTGCAAGTGATACGGGGTAAACGGGTAAAAATCAATTTCTTTCAAATTTAGACTCAATGGGTTTGTAGGGAAATATAAAATGAGTCTATTTGTGCGATTTGAGCATTTCTCTGATCAACCGTTTTCGTAATTTTAACGTTATTAATTTTTAATTTAATCTACAACTTGTATTTCATCATTCAAATTATTAACTCTGGTTATGCTTCATCTCTAACCTAACCTAACCTAACCTAACCTAACCTAACCTAACCTAACCTAACCTAACCTAACCTAACCTAACCTAACCTAACCTAACCTAACCTAACCTAACCATCCAGATCTTTCAGCCTCAATTTCCCAGGAGATTTTTTCAAATTTTGTCGAAAGGAAAACCTTCTTTTGACCAAGTTAAACTAATCAAACGGATCGCCAATTTAGCCAACAACAAGGATCATGTTAAACTCAAAGTACTCTTTGACATGTATGACTCTAATGGTAATTTCCTGCATTTTGTGATTCAAGGTTTTAATAACTTTCTTTTATTTATTAGGTGATGGAGCACTATCCTTTGAAGAGGTTGGATTTTTGTTACAAGCTTGTATGGCTGAAAACTGTTTAGCAAATTAGCAGTATAGCCTTGAGGTTTGTGCTTTTTTTGGAAGTTTGCGGAAACTTTTGAATGACGAGCTCTAATCCTTTCCTCACAGTGGAAGTAAAATGGTACTGGCTTTGTTATAGGTTTTGGATCGACTCTTTTAACACCAACACCTACGGTTGACAAATATGTATTTTTGTTGAATGGCGTAGCTTTGAAGGTGTTTTTCTTTAAGCTTTGAGCAATATTTTCTTCTTGTTGTACTCTACTAACACAAGTTAGTGTTCGCTTTCGTTTACACGCTGTTAGTTTCGGAGATACTGGTTTCGTTGGAGTCCAGTGTGATTTGGTTGGCTTACGATTTGGAACATTTGTAGTCATGACAGACTTTTCACCACTACTCATAGAAACTAACTCTTTGACTTCTTTTACTTTAATTTCTTTCCCTTCTTCACTAGATTCTATAGCTTCTCGTCTTTCTTCGACCGATACTGCAACTTCTTTTTGTTCTTCAGCTAATTCCTTGGCTTCCTGATATTCTTCTGAGTACTCTTTAACTTACTCTTCGTCGGTTGAAGCCTTAGGCTCTTCTGCATCAGTTAATTCTAACCGTTTTACAACTGATTTTTCAGGAGACTGCTCTAATTTTAGTATTCTCTTTATCCTCCGTCTCGGACGCTTTTTTATCACAATCATCACAATACTTGACTTCTACTTGGGTTCCGGTGATTTTGTCTTCTGAAAATTCTACATTTTCATTGTCAATAAATAAAGCTTTTGCTAAATTTTTGTCCAAGACATCTTCCTCTGCAATTTGTTCAACATTTTCTTCTATCACCTTAGGCTGCAATGGTGTTCTGCGTGACTTTTTCTTACTCGTAGTACGCCCAGGAACTCTATAGGGTGAGGCTCCACTTTTTTTTAATAATCTACATTCGGTTATCCGTAAAGAATAACGAGTGCTAATGGTGTAAAAATCTGGAATCATTTCTTGGGCAGGACAAAGAAGCATCCAGCGTTCAAACGATCTACACATACATTCAATCAGAGAGTCATATCGGTCCATTAATGATTTAAACTCATCAAAATCAACTGTATTTGAATTGTCTTTGTCAGCCTCCTCAATGAAAGTAGTGATCAGTTGCCTGATTTCGTCCTTTGTAAAATTCAAACAGTTTTCAGCCATACAAGCTTGTAACAAAAATCCAACCTCTTCAAAGGATAGTGCTCCATCACCTAATAAATAAAAGAAAGCTGTTAAAACCTTGAATCACAAAATCAACGAAATTACCATTAAAGTCATAAATATCAAAGAGTACTTTGAGTTTAACATGATCCTTGTTGTTGGCTAATTTGACGATCCGTTTGATAAGCTTAACTTGGTCAAGTGAAGGTTTTCCTTTCGACAAAATTTGAAAAAATCTCCTGGGAAATTGAGGCTGAAAGATCTGGATGGTTAGGTTAGGTTAGGTTAGGTTAGGTTAGGTTAGGTTAGGTTAGGTTAGGTTAGGTTAGGTTAGAGATGAAGCATAACCAGAGTTAATAATTTGAATGATGAAATACAAGTTGTAGATTAAATTAAAAATAACGTTAAAATTACGAAAACGGTTGATCAGAGAAATGCTCAAATCGCACAAATAGACTCATTTTATATTTCCCTACAAACCCATTGAGTCTAAATTTGAGTAAAATTGATTTTTACCCGTTTACCCCGTATCACTTGCAAAGGAATTGGTTTTTCACAGCAAAAGTGCTTTTTGATGGCTGAATATTTATCTCCGTTATTATTAGGAACGATAATAATTTCTAAATTAGCATCAGCGGGTAGGTTGTAATCAAATCAGAATAATTTGTAATAAGAAAAAGTTCATAGCCTCAGTTTCTTAAGATACCCAGTTGAGCAGTTCATGTCTGAACCTTTGCTTTGAGTCAAACTGTCTCAAATATTGTCTCAAAAACCTTTTGCGTTAAGACATTTAAGAGCAAAACTGATTAAGGTATGGGCCCTAAAGTTTGTCAGTATAATGGCCCAAATGTATTTGAATTTAACAAAGTATTTATGTAAAAATTTAGTGAAAAAATAGTCAGAGCTGCTGAACATGGTCCACTATCAATAATTATCTCCAAAAAATAATGAATTTTCAATTAAATACCTGTTAAATTCAAATAAATATGAGCCATTATACTGACAAACTTTAGAGCCCATACCTTAGAGGAAACACAATTTTCAACTTCGGTTTAGTCTTTCGCGATAATCGAGATCAAAGTTGAAACTTTGACAGGCTTTTGTTCAATTATGGAAGCAGATTCTTTCATCAAACTCAATTTAATGATGTAACTTTTGATTCTATATGTCACTATCGATTATAAAATGATAGGAATTAGCTGAAGAACAAAAAGTTGCAGTATCGGTCGAAGAAAGCAGAGAAGCTAAAGAATCTACTGAAGAAGGGGAAGAAGCTAAAGAAAAAGAAGTCAAAGATTCAGCTTCTATTGGTAGTGATGAAAAGTCTCCCATAACTACGAGTGCTCCAAATCGTAAGCCAACCAAACCACACTGGACTCCAACAAAACCAGTTTCACCAAAACTAACAGCATGTAAACGAAAGCGAACACTAACTTGTGTTAGTAGAGTACAACAAGAAGAAAATATTGCTCAAAGCATAAAGAAAAACACCTTCAAAGCTACACCATTTAACAAAAAAACCTACTTGTCAACCGTTAATGTTGGCGTAAAAAGAGTCGATCCAAAACCAACTACAAAGCCAATCCCATTCCACTTCCACAGTGAGGAAAGGATTAGAGCTCGTCATTCAAAAGTTTCCGCAAACTTCCAAAAAAAGCACAAACCTCAAGGCTATACTGCTAATTTGCTAAACAGTTTTCAGCCATACAAGCTTGTAACAAAAATCCAACCTCTTCAAAGGATAGTGCTCCATCACCTAATAAATAAAAGAAAGTTATTAAAACCTTGAATCACAAAATGCAGGAAATTACCATTAGAGTCATACATGTCAAAGAGTACTTTGAGTTTAACATGATCCTTGTTGTTGGCTAAATTGGCGATCCGTTTGATTAGTTTAACTTGGTCAAAAGAAGGTTTTCCTTTCGACAAAATTTGAAAAAATCTCCTGGGAAATTGAGGCTGAAAGATCTGGATGGTTAGGTTAGGTTAGGTTAGGTTAGGTTAGGTTAGGTTAGGTTAGGTTAGGTTAGGTTAGGTTAGGTTAGGTTAGGTTAGGTTAGGTTAGGTTAGGTTAGAGATGAAGCATAACCAGAGTTAATAATTTGAATGATGAAATACAAGTTGTAGATTAAATTAAAAATTAATAACGTTAAAATTACGAAAACGGTTGATCAGAGAAATGCTCAAATCGCACAAATAGACTCATTTTATATTTCCCTACAAACCCATTGAGTCTAAATTTGAGTAAAATTGATTTTTACCCGTTTACCCCGTATCACTTGCAAAGGAATTGGTTTTTCACAACAAAACTCCTTTACTTAATGACTGAATATCTTTCTGAGTTATCATTAGGAACGATAATAATTACTAAATTAGCATCAGCGGGTAGGTTGTAATCAAATCAGAATAATTTGTAATAAGAAAAAGTTCATAGACTCAGTTTCTTAAGATACCCAGTTGAGCAGTTCACCGTCTGAACCTTTGCTTTGAGTTAAACTGTCTCAAATATTGTCTCAAAAACCTTTTGCGTTAAGACATTTAAGAGCAAAACTGATTAAGATATGGGCCCTAAAGTTTGTCAGTATAATGGTACATATTTATTTGAATTTAACAAAGTATTTGAGTTACAATTTAGTGAAAAAATAGTCAGAGCTGTTGAACATGGTCCAATATCAATAATTATCTCCAAAAAATAATGAATTTTCAATTAAATAATTGTTGAATTCAAATACAAATGGACCATTATACTGACAAACTTTAGAGCCCATACCTTAGAGGAAACACAATTTTAAACTTCGGTTTAGTTTTTCGCGATAATCGAGATCAAAGTTGAAACTTTAACCGGCTTTTGTTTAATTATGGAAGCAGATTTTTCATCAAACTCAATTTAATGATGTAACTTTTGATTCTATATGTCACTATCGATTATAAAATGATATGGACCTTGAATAATCTAAAAGTTTAAGACAAGAATGATCTCTGAAAATTATCATGAAAATTTTGAAAATTTTTAGAGCAAAATTTGATCAAATCTTTTTGCTCAATTCAAAATTCGATCTTCATCAAGAAATTAGCAATCATGACTTCATTATTGCTGCATCATTCATCCAAATTAATTTAAACAATAAGAAATTATTTCAAGATTAAATAATATTTTATTTATTATAATAAATATGACAAAATTTTCAAGCAAATTCACTTTTTTTTATGAATTTTTTTCATTATCGAAAGGAGTAGCTTTTTGTCGAAAGGAGCTGTCGACATTCTGGCCTGTCTTCTTCTTGGCTGATCGCTTCTGTTTATAATTTTTCCAACATTTTCTTCATTCTCTTTTTTATGTTGACCATCCGCAAAAACTGAAGCTCATCATCATCCATTGGGATCCATTGAATTTCGGGTTCATTAATTGCAACTTTATTAACTTTATCATATTCCATTGAAAAGCACGGCGGATAAAAAAGACAAAAAAGCAACATTTAGTTTTTAGAGAAAATTGTATGAAAATAGTTGTTAATAATAATTGCAAAACTTACTAATTTAGTTGAAATTTACAATTAATATAAATGATAAGAAGTGTTCAATTATCACAATACTAAATGTTTATATCACAGTGTATAAAACTAAAAAATTGCCTTCTTTGTTTAGACTGTTGATGCACAAATGGAAAAATGGATTATGTTGAGCAAAGAAGCTCGAGGGCAATTCATTTGCGGTAAGATCTTTAAAAGCAAAACTGATTAGAGCAAAACCGATTTGAGCAAAATTTGATTACTGATTTTTTAATTTCTCAAGCTTCTGTAGTTTTTTGAGCAATCTTTGACTTTAAATGGTGAATCAGTGGAAAATTCGGCTTCGTCTTTTAGTCTTTTAGACACATTAGAGAATGATATGAATTGTAATTACAAACACTAAAAGAAATTAAACAATGAGAAAATAATACGAATATATTTAAATATATGGAACAATTGATAATGAAAAAAAAACTGATGAAATGAGAAATACTTTTAGATAGCAAAAGTATAAATACTTACAGATTTAACAATTAATATGATGAAGGGATGGAACAAAACATGATAAATGATGCAAAACTGATGCAAAGTTTGACTGAATGAAAATGATGAGAAACAAATGAGAAACAAATGAAAAGTTATAATGGAAAACGATGATAATTGATGAAAGTGTAAAGTTGAAATGGATTTCAAAGGGTCACAAGAGTGAAGGTGCGAAAGAGTCTCTAGTGCGAAAGTGCGATAAGTGGTACGGGCAAAATCGGATAAAAAGCTTAAATTCTAATTCTCCACTATCAACATAGTTGGTTACCATAGAAACTTGAGAACGCAAATTCTTTTTTCCATTCTGAATTCTATTGTTTCTCTGGCTTTTGAAGCGTAAAAGTTATTATCTCTTATTTTTTTCATATTGTGCATTCCTAATTATGAATTTCAACCCTTGTAACGTTGTCGGCATCATTATTAATGAGTTATCATCACAGTTCCCTGGTCTTAATGCGTCTTCACCAAATATAGCAGAAAAAGACTTTGCTAATGCTTCAATAAGCCAAATCAAAGCCAAAGCCTTATCTAGATCATGTGTTGATGAAGAAATTTGCCTGGAAATAGACAAACAAAGTGATAATAAAGAAGAACAATCACCCTCTCATTCAACATCTCAAGCACAATCAATCAAAAAACTTTAGTCTAAATACTCCTGCTACAAAAGAACGACACATTGGACAAGTAGCGACACCTGGAGTACAATCTATGACTGTTACTGCATGATGACAAGCGTAGAAATAACAGCCTACTTCCTTTTCTGAACATATTTTACAAGTATATCTACTGTTTGCTGGTTCAATATTTGAGATTGCAGGTATACTAGAGTCACTTGGTGACCGTTTCAATAAATTGTACTCCACACTTTATGTATACAAAAGTGTAACAAGGTGCAAAAGTGCATGATTATCCAAGCGTTATCCTGCTTTATCCATTCGAAAAGTGAATTAGCTAAGTGGAAACAAGTAACAAGATCAGATCGTCCTGAATAGAAAAAACCAGCTTCAGCCAATTCTAATAGTGTAATAGCTGGATTTGGCCAATCTTTAAAAGTAGCAAGGCGACTTTCAATAGTCACATACTGGGGAAAGCGAGCTATAACTTGATTTGCAAAGTAAGCGATAGTTGTACCAACTACATTTCTTATCGCTAATCTCAATGACTCACGATTGTACTGACCAGCATCATCTACTTCAATACAATCGATACTTCTACGCTCGACAAATGGAACACCTTCAAGAGCAGCATTTGTATCGATAGTCGTTCTTCTTCAGAATGTCCGTCAACACTGTTACTGTTTTCCACTGCTTCATCTCGATAAATTCCGGTTACATCATTGTTTTCTATTGATTTAATTGCAGCATGGTTTGTAGGATTTCTTTGACTTGATAAGTCATCATTTACTTGAATATAGTCGGCATCGTCTCCGCCAACAGGTAAACCTCGATTCATACGAAACAACCCACCACCATCTACTTCGATACGGTCAGCAAGGCTCCTCAGAGCATCATTATCTGTTTGAATAGGTTCATAAATTGAACAGCTGAGAGTGCCATTTTCAATGTATTTTCATCTTCTCAAGTAAGTTCACCGTCTGTATCATTTTCACCTATTTCAACCATGATAACACGATTTTGTGTGCTCACTGAAGACAGTCCATCATAAGTATAGAATCCAAATGAATGAGCTACTAAATGCATGATGGGGATGGATTCAGAATCATTTTGACTCATCTTAAGTAAGTTATAAAATGCAAATGAAAAAATTCGGTTTACAACTTTGAATTTATACTCGAAAATTAAGTTAAATCAAAATTTCAATTATTTTTGAATATTACGAAACCAAAAGAATAAACTACTGACAAATTTAATTTACCAAAAAAAGATTCAGATTGATAAAGAAAGTTTTTAGACAAAATTCTTTGTAATGACTAAATCAAATTAAGAATTTGATGGATGTATTGAGATTATGAATCATAATATAATCGATGAGAGATCAATAAAAGTGTGGTATCTTGTGTATCTTTATTACTACTCAGGGTTAATTTACGCAAACTAACTTGCATATTTTAATTCAATGCAAATTGATTTTTGATCGATTCCAAGTGAATGCATGATAGTAGGCGGGTGATTTTCATTATTTTCATATTCATTTGATGCTCAACTAGATGCGCTATGCCTTAGCCTAATCAGGAAAAAGGCACATGATTTAGCCTTTAAATGTTGAAAATTTGCCCTCAGAGTATAGAATTTTCAATGTGTTCAGATGAGACATAGTGCATTTTATAGATCTTGAGTTAAGTCATCGATTCTTTACATTCATATAGATAGCATGTATAGTTCTTGAGTTATGGGACTGCCAAATTATGATGAGCCCAACTTTTTTCCAAATTTTTTGCCTTCGAATATCGTTAGCTCTTGAGCAGACAAATCGATTGGTATAGTCGTTTTTGGAATACGGTGACGCAATCTATGCTATGTCAGAATAATATTTTACAGAATGGAATCTGAATCAGATGCAAAAAAGTAATCAGAAATTATTAATCAGAAAACTGAAACTTGTCATAATGAAGCAATTCGATGATGATCAATATATCCAGCCCATTAATTTATCGTGTTTTATTCTGAACCCGTGTTTTAATGTTACAAAACCATGGATATATTTCAAAATCCATTATGTTAACTCCAATGAAAAATTTATTGAATGGTTTAATATATCTTAATATATCTATAACATCTTTAATATCTTTATAGCTCAATATATTGTCAGAATTAAAAATTTGAATGCAGTCGATGCCGATGTAATGAATCAACACAATGTTCCCAAGTGTGTAATTACAGGGAAGGGCTAAAGGACACACTTGAAAAAAAGTTATGAAACAAAATTCATTTGATATAAGTAGTGAAACTTTAAATGGTTTGCAAGAATTTATTATATTTGTTCATTCATGTATTTCAAGCGTATCATGACGTTTGATGAGACTCCGCTTGGCAAACTCTTTGATTTTCTATTCAATGTCTTGATTAAAAGGCTTCCGTTCTACCATCTTCATCATCTGTACTCTTTTCTCGATTAAAGGTTGACAACTGTTCTGATAAGCAATATTTACGAAAGCTGAATCCATTTTTAAAAGAGTCTTTCGAGGGTGATCTGAGATCTTCCTTGGTTGATCCATTGCTGTGTCTAGTCTCATGGATTCCTAATAGATAATAAAAATAATGCAAGCAAATTAGTAATTACTTTAATTAATCAAAAATCTAGAAGCGAAAATCGGACGAAAAAATGAAGTCATTTTCAGAATCCAAGCGATGAATTTGATTGTTGAAAAATTATCACTTTTTATCATTTCATCTCAGAACGACGTAAAGTCTATGGCATCTACCAATCCAACCAATTTGAATGATTGAATGTAAAGAGACTCATCTCAAGCTGGTGACTTGTAGGCAGTTGGAAAAAGCAGAAAGGCGGTTCGATAGATGATTACCTAAATGACTCCCTGGTAATAGAAACTGATCTCAATGACCAATGAAACTAACACTTACATCAGACAAATTTGTACCTCTCAATCGTTTACAAGAACCTCTAATAGGCATAATTATGGAAGAAAATGAGGTACCAGAATTATTGTCTCCTCCAGGTGAGTTGCTTCGTTGAAGTCCGTACGCAATTATTCGAGCAAAATGTTGCTTGAAAAGTTTCGTTGTTAGAGTATACAAAACAGGATTGAGAGCTGAGTTAACAGGAAGCAAAAAAACGGCGACCCAAGCGTACAGATCATCATTGATTGGAACACCTAAAACGACAAAAGAAAAAACAAAAAATATTCCAATAAATAAATCAAAACATTTCATCAATTACGAAAAGCGAATTGAAATAACTTGAATTTTCATGAAAGCAAAATCATCTCTAAACTTCGGTCGATTTTCAACTGAAATTCATCGAAACACGATGTTGAGCAAAAGTTGAAGTTGAAGTCGAAGAAGAAAATTGAGTAAAATTTTTCTCTGAAGTTAAAATACTGATCAAAACATGATCAAAACTTGTTCGAGCAACAGTTTAACAATCAAATAATAAATGTACTGAATCACTCAGAATAATATTTATCAATTGTATTCTGTTCAAGTTTATATTCATTGAGCTTCTCATACTTGGCAACAAATGGATTTCCCACAGAACTTGAAATGTTCCTTTTTATCCATTTTAATCTCAACACATTTATCGTCATCAGCGACTCTTTATTTCTCTCTCTCTTCTATTGAACCTTTTCTGGAGCAATATTTTTACCATCCTATTCATCATTCCTGTGAGCATCAATTATTGTTAACTTTTTTGTTTCTCCAAGAATAAATTCTCAATCCTTCTTCTTCACTCCCTGACCACATGAGATATTTTCAGAGTCACCATTGTTTCCATTCATTCTATTGTTAACAGTTTATCTTTTTTTTCACCAGATTTTCTTGTTCGCCTTCTTCTTCCTTCCTCGACGTTTGATCAACCCTTTTCTCATTACCATTATTCAATCTTTCAACTTAATTTAATCAGAAAAAATTTGTTGCATTAGAAGATGATAATGTGGAACAAAATTCCAAAAGAATTTTAAGAAACTTGTTTGTGTTCGTTAAGCCTTGACATTTTTTCACTCGCTTTCCATTCAATTCCTTTCCTCACTAATTGTCTGACGATTTATCTGATCCTTTCCTTTCAAGTCTTCATTAAACTGATGATGATAAATTTTAGTTGCCAGTAAACATCATTAATGAAGATTGTTATTCTTGTTTCTCTTTTCAGCACAGCCATTTATTGATATCAGGAAAAGTTCATTATTACTATTCAATTGAGCAAAGTAAAAAAAATCATGAATATAATGAAGAAGAGAAAAAGAGTTTGAAAGTAGAACCAAAATGACCAGGAATAAAGGTAAATGGTAAAAGATCATTTGGTTATTGAGAACAACAATAAACTGAGAATTCTGTTGGAATGATTCTTTTAAGGTTTGATTGTCTATTTAAATGGACAAGAAATGGAAGCCAAGCATTGTGATAAAATTGACGAAGAAAATTGTTGCCCTCGACAAATGATGAATAGAACGATAAAGTTGAGTTTCAACTTGACTCTTCAATGAATTTATTATTGGCTTAAATCAAACGTTATATCATGCTTACCTGCAAGAGCGAGTATTTTAATGATAACAATTGGCATCCAGCAAAGACAGTCTGTGGCCACAATGAAGCCAAAGCGTTTGGTTATGCATCGATCTTGTTGCTGTTGCGTTGTTCGCAGGCCAAGGCGAGAACTGGCAATGGTTAGTGACATGTTGATGTAAGCATAGGTAATGTAGATAAAGGCTCCTGAATTGAGGCCACAAAAGAGAAACGTTGAATATTCCCAGGCTTTACTGAAAGGATCGTGAATCTGAAGAGCCAGGCAAACACCGTTGTTCCCGTAAAACTCGTCACCGAAAAGGTCATCAGTCAAGAGTGGAAGTAAGGCAAGGACAACAGCTCCAGTCCAGATGGCAACCATACAACTAATGGCAAACCCTTTGGTCCGCCTTTTCTGGCTCAATGGATAGATAACAGAAGCATAACGATCAACCGTAATAACGGTTAAAATAAAGACTGAAGATTCAGAGGAAAGGGTGGAAAGGAAACCTGAAAGGTTGCACTGCCATGAATGCCTCCAAGCATCCTCGTGTTTAATGTACTGTCCACGGAATGAGGCATCATAATAAGCAATGATGAACAAATAAATGCCCATCAAAAGATCAGCAAAGGCCAAGTTTTTGATAAAAAAAGAGTGAACCTGAAACAGACGAGTCAACAAAATGATTCAACTTCAAAACTTGCCAACTAACCTGATTGGGTTCATGCATCAACATCCTTCCAATGAGTACAAAAACATTGCCAACACAGGCGATAAAAGCGACAACCCAGACGCTAAAACGTAAAACTATATTATCCAAAAGATGCTGAAAACTGCTTATCCCATCACCTCGTGGTTCACAGACTCTTACATGAAGAGCATATGAACACAATCGAAATTCATCAAAATATCTTTCGAGTGAGCAAAAAACAAACCAAAAAAAGGAAATTTCAATTAACCAAATTGTTCCAAGGGGAAGGGAAGTTTCCCAAAAAAAGGGAAAATGTCAAACTCACATGTGTGTCAGTGACTGAAGATTGTCAAATATATTTAATGGCAATTTTTTAATCATGTTTTTACGAACATCTCTGCAAAAGAGAAGAAAAAAATCCAAATAATGAGCAAATGTTTCAAATTGTTGTCAAACAATTATCATTTCGTGTCAACTAAAAGTTTCAACTTGATGCAGTAGCTTTTCAATCGATAATGTTGATCATAATCATCATCATAACCATCAGTATCATGAGCATCATGATAAAGTCTTTCTCTTTTCGTCATCATTCACTTGTTGTTGAACAGTCAATGAAATCCGGTTACTTTGATGATTTATATGTTTCAATTGGAAGAGATAAAAGTTGATAATAAATTGGCTTGTTCACTTTAAGACAAAATGTTATTCACTTTCAGTTATCATTGATGTTGAAACGATATTTTTATACTCTTTTCCTTTATCCTCCCAGTAATACTCACAATGATTCTAGGTCACTTAAGTTGGAAAAGACATTAGATTCCAATAATTTTAGCTTATTTTTCCGAAGATCTCTGTAAGCGAAAAATGAAAGACAAATCATTAAAGACTTCAATATGAAGTTATCAAAATGGTCAACAGCAAATGTTTGATGTGATCAAACTCGAGTTTGCTTGAATGCAAAATCTCGGGTTGTTCAAGTTCATTAAAACAATCCCAAAGCAAATCGCATTTCTTTTCAAATTTGACAAATTTTTACTCTTCTCTCGTCTTGTTCAACTTGTTTTTGTTTGATTGACTTGAACAAGCAACACTTTGAGATGAATTGAGAGAAAATGAAATTTCAAGTTTACATTCAAGTAGAAAGAGGAAAAACTAATTTCTACGATTTGTATGTTTATCCTGACAATATAGTTTTACAGTGTTTATCATGAAAATTCATTGTCAACTAAAGTAACTCGATAACGAAAATGTTAACTTTTCAAGAAAATGGACTTTTTCATCTTTTTATTGAAAATAATTTTTCCATTCAATCTTGTCCATAACCTTATTTCAATAATAAATTGAACTTCACTTGAATACATTTTGTCTTTATTCACTTTTCACTTTTGTTTTTCTCTTCTTCTTTTCCATGAAGGTGTCAACATGGGAAACTATCAGAAACAGAAACCTTGAAATGATCCAGTCATGATCGATAAACACTGATTCTTGTGGCCTATTTTCAATAGTCTATCTTGTTACTTTTAAGTAAACTCTTTTCATCAGCTGACAGAAGCAAATTTGGTGAAAACGAAATCCATCAACCCAACCCAAATTTGCAAAACAATGTCATTAATCAATTGTTCAGAAATTCATTTACATCAAGTTCAACAGTTCAGATCAAAGTTTGCTATCAAATTGCGATTTGCATTTTTAATTTTCTTCAGTTTTTTTTCTGTTTACTTACAATTTTAATAAAGTTGTCAGATTACCAAAAGCATTATCTTTGAGCTCTTCTATGTTATTTATAGAAAGTGACCTTTTTTGGATAAAAATAAGCTTGAATCAACACATTAATCAGCAATTAATGAGATAATTGTACTTACAATGATCTTAATGATATTAAACCAATAAAATTAACATCTTGAATTACATTGATTCGATTTTTTGTGAGTGATCTGCAAGAAAGATTTAAATCTAAATTAGAAAATCAGTTTTCCAGTTTAATGCTAAAAATATAAAAAAAATGATGTTAAGCTAAACCGGAGGTCGAGGGAAAAGTTTAAGTGGTTTCTCGTGCATTTCAAATGCTCGTGGTATCCAATGCAAAAATATTCATTAGATTCATGGTTAAAGATTAATGCATCAACTTGAGTCAATAAAATTTTAAGAAAGCTCTGGACTCGAAAAATTAACTTTTCGATGAAACTGGTTCTCTGGTTATTTTGAATGAATATCATTTTCAGCATTATGATGAGTCTTTCACCTTCTCCTTTCCGACAATGTCTCAAACCATTTTCGAGTTTTGCGGCGAAAATGTTGACTAACTGTTGAACTAGAAATTGCCGTTAAAGAACAATTTACTCACAGTTTGATTTGCGAAGAAGAAAAAGTGCTTTTAACGAAAACCATATTGAATATTGAAGAGATTTTTGGGGTTTTCTTGATGCCATCAAGAGTTACTCTTAACTTGACTAGACCAGAGACTTTGTTAATCAATGAAAGTTTACTTACAAGACTTGGAGATTGTTGAGAGATCGAAATATTTTCGCTGGTAAACTGGTTATTAAATTACCATCGAGCAAAAGAGTTTGCAATTTAACCAACGGATCAAAAACTCGCTTTGGGAATTTGGACAAACGACAGTTTCGTAAATCACTAATTTGAAAAGACAATGAAAATGGATTGCGAAAATGATTAAACAGATTGAAAAGCAGCATTACTGGTGAAGGATTAAACTTACAGCTCTTCAAGTGAAGTTAAACCAGTAAAAGATTGATTTTTCAAAATTTGAATTGGATTGTGAGACAGAAAACTGGTCCATCAAATAGGTAAATCATGTAAATGAGTAAAACAAATTGTTCAATTTTCATTAAATTTACCAATCAATTTGCTTGGTGAAAATAATATCGAACACAAAATTGGAAACAAACATTTTGCCAAAATGCTGAAAAGCTACTCACAGTAAGACAAGGTTTGAGTTGTTTGAAAAAATTTTATTATTTATAGTATATAATTGATTTCCAGACATAAAAAGTGACGATAAGTTTGGCAAATTGGCAAAGGCATCTTTCTCAATGGTTTGAATCTCTGTTGAAGTTAAAATGCTGAAATGCAAGATTGAATTGTTATCAATTGAAAAAAGGTTAAACCCAAAGCAACTTACAGTGTTTTCAATCGAGGTAAATAGGGAAAACTGGTTCGACGAAGTTTCTCGACTCGATTACCAGATAAATCTCTAATTGGAAAAATATTGACTTTAATATTGAATCAATGAAATTGAGGAAGAAAAACAAAATTGTTGAGAAAAGAAAAATGAAATCATGTTTGTCATTTTCACCTTTCTTTTCATGAGCACAAAAAAAAATGGAAAATGAAAAATGAAAATTGATCCATTTTTTTTCGCTGAAAAAATGATAATCTTCTTAACGATTGTTCCAAACGTTGTCAGTTATCATCTGTTATTGAATTGAAAAGAGTGCTTTTTATAGTCACTTTTTACTCACAATATTCTTGCTTCCATCGGAATCTTTGGAATTCTGTCAAGATTTTGTTGTTCACAGAAAACATTGTACATGGAACATGAACATTCTCCTGGAATATTTTTCATTGCACATTTGGTTGAATTTTTCTTTTCCCTGTCTTCATCTGGACGCTTTCGAAACAACTTGTCCCAATATTCGCGTTTGTGATTGTCCTCTGAACAGCATTTCAGGGGAAAAAAAGTTGAGAAAATAAAATTCTTTAAATTAGCCAACTTGAGTGCTTTCAATTGAAGTCGCCAGTTAAAGAAATTTTGTTCATTCCAAGCAATTGAATCCATTTGAATGTAAAGATTGATTTTGAATTTTGCCAAATTACTTTGTAAAGCAACTTCAATCAATTTTTATGGAACAATAAAAATTAATGTTTTACAAATGAAAAATATCGTCAAATGAACAAATCTCAATCCTTGCTCGATAAACTCATTTCAAGTGCAATCCCAAGAAAAATTGACTCTTTAATAACAGATCAACTCTTGAGAGTAAATGCCAAGAGAAGCACATGCATATTTCATGAAAAACTTGAGATAACATGAAAAAAGAAAAGAAAAACATTGAAATGCATTATTTTGTCATTTTTGGGTTCCTTTTTTTGTTCTTTCAAAAAGCAAAAGTCTCTGGAATTTGATTTGAAACTCTTTCCACTGATTTTTCAGCAAATCTATTGTTTCCAGAAAATGATTCCAATTGCTAAATAGCTGAAGATTAACATTGCTAAATGCAATTGAAGATTAAATTGGCAGAATTTCTTTGAATGCAATTTTTTCTCATCTCAGGTTAAGTAATTTTTCCCTTCCCTTGAATCATTTGCAACTTGATTCCAACCTTTTGTAACAGACTTTTTGGGATTCAATTGAAATCCTTTGGTCAATTTAAACTTGATCGATTCAAAGTTAATCTGGTTTTATTGTTGAAACATGAAAAGAACAAAAAAGAAACTGAAAAATTTCAAGATTAACTCGCCATTTAATTTATAGTTAGCAGCATTTAATTAACTTCAAACTTGACCATTTTGCATGTCAAAAGATGAAACTTGCAATGAAACATTTTTACGACTTTCACTTGCAATGTAAATAACCATTTGTTTGGTTTGGTTTCAACCAAAAGAAATGTTGACGGAAATAAAATATGATCAAAGCTAATCAATAAAACTGAAACTGGTCGTCAAATGGCGATAAACTTGATTGAAAGTGCGAGTTGGAATAACAGTTTACTTGGAAACAATTGATGGAATAAAAGTTTCTAATGAACTTGATCTATTCTGATCAACTAGGTAAATAAGCATTTGATGGTAAATCAAATGCAAACTGACCTTTTCGATTTACACAGGAAAAGCTAAATGCTTTGCTGTTTACATGATTCATGAAGAAAAAAGTAAATCGTCAAATTAAATGGTCGATATTTCACTTTACTTCAACATTCAGCTCATGTTGCAATTATCATTATAATGATAATCGGTAAATGAGCTTTTTTTGGATTCAATTTTGGTTGCCTGTTTGTGCCTCTTCAAGAAATGAGTTAAGAAACGATTGAACGGAAACATCATGAAATGTTGATCACGAATCAGTGATATTAGCCTGTTCCAAGAGATGTAATTGTCATTTTGTGTGATCAACATTTTCTCATCCAAGTTAATTCGAAACATGATTATTGCGAAAAATGAGCCAATAGTTCAATTTGATTCCTATCTTAATGTTCATTTCATTTTCCATGTAAAACTATATTTTCTTTCCTCTTTTTTTCTTCTTCCTCTTCTTTGCCTTGCTGATGCTCATCTTGAATCTTGATTATTGTTGTTTACAAAAATGACAATACGATTACTATTTTTATGAACACTTTCATCAGTTGCAAGTTTCCAAAGGGGAAAAAAACTCGAAATGGAAAAGTTTATTTTTTTGCAATTTTCTTTTCTACTTACCACAATGCTCTTCATCTGATCCATCTGGACAATCGGGTTCGTTGTTGCAGTTGAGACGCTGTTCAATACAAATGTCGGAATCATTGCAGGGAAAGAATCCTGGATCACAACAATTAACAACTGAAATAGGAATTAGAAAAGTCATGAGTAGAAGTTGAAATTTGCAACTTTTGCCTGCTTTTACCATTTACAAGTGAAATTAAAAGATTGAACAGTAAAACTGGTGAAACATTAAACTGGTAATTCATTGATGGGCGCAACAATTTTCATTCGCATTTATCATAATTTCAAGATTAACTTAATCGATGAAAGGTGCAAGTTAATTTAACAATTTTAAACTGTTTAATATTGGCTGGTAATAAAACTTTGTAAAGATGGTGAAGGCAACTCTTTTTTTTTGTCAACTGTTTTGGTCGAGTTTAAATTGACAAGTTGAACAGCAACTAAGCTTAATCCAATGGGTTTTATGGGTGAAACAAGCACTGTTATAGCCACAGAATTGTACAGAATAGGAAACTCAGCATGAGAATGGAAATGACAAAGAATCTGATGATGATGGGTTGAATGAGAGCATGGAGTGAACTAGAGAGACAGGAGATGCGGAGTAGGATGCTGAGTTGTAACCATGGTTAGAGTTTGAAAGAACGTCATTTAGGTTAACATAAGTTTGATCTTTTCTTCTTCTTCTTCTTCATCTTCTCTTATCTTCATTTCATTTTGATTTTACTCTTTTCAACATTACTAATCAATTGTATTGGGAGGGTTTGATATCTTGTATTGTGTGAAATGGTGTAACCATACTATTAGTTTAACATCCCAGTTGTGTTATTATTTTTACACCAGTTTATTCATTTGGATTTTCATGTTCCCAGCTTTGCTGTTAAGTAAAGTTAATCCAATGGTTTGATTAAATTTTCATTTCATTTCATTTGGGGATGAAATTTTTCGAATCAATGTTAATTAAATGAAATTTAACTTTAAAGGTATTTAACTTATCGAGTTAAAAAATCTCATTTAATTGTTTCAAGGAATCAGATTTTTTTTTGCCTTTCAATTGGTTTACACTTTTACCTCGAGTTTTTTGCTTTTTTGTCTATGCTGCCATCTAGGGTAACTAAAGAGGAAGTCATTAAAGTCGTTTAATTGCTTTAATTGTAAAATTCGTGCTTTTCTAGTTACTCTAGATGGCAGCATAGACAAGAAAGCAGAAAACTTGAGGCTGTGATTATTTTCAAGAAATATTTTAATCATCTTTTTCAATTGTAAAAAATTATAATTCGTGTTTAATTTTTATCTGAAATTTCGGTGGTGCTGAGCATTGATGGATTCACTTTTATAAAGTAATTTGAATAACATTATTGGTAGAAATATTGAGTGGAAAGTAGAGTTTGCATGAAATTTGGAGGCGTTATTTTGTCATTAGCAATAATTTTTGATTTTTTCAGATTTCAAATGTGATGGTTATTATTTGGGAATTTATACAATAAACGGAAAATCTGTAAGCAGTTTATATTCATAACTTGTGTTCCATTCATCAGTAAAGATTTAATGAAAAATAATACAAAAAGAGTCAAATTAAACAATTAAACCAGATACATAAGTATTAAATTTTGGTAGCTAAATAAAAGAAATTCATTTTCCTGAAGATTCTTCAACAGAGTTTATAAGGTTGTTCAAAGTGTTGGCGCCAAAGGTTTCCTCCAATGTGTGTAAGATTGTATTAATAGCTACATCATTCATCTCAAGCTGCTCGTTGTTAATGGTTACATTGGGTAAAGCGGAAGGACAGTTGTTTGAATTACTTAGAATTGGAGATCCGATCAGATATTGTATTTTCTCGAAATGTTCTTTAAGAAGTTTATCAAGAGATTCAATTCCACGAGTTTTGACAAAATATTTATGCACTTCAGATGGGGTCACTACTAATGAATGGACAGCGTTAAGATGTAGAGCAGCTTGATAGTCTAAGTCTCCAACAAAAGTAGATTGAGCTTGATCTTGACATTTTAAACACTCAAATGGATGATACTTTAAATGTGAATATACATGAGCCTTAACCAGGGTAACATTGATAGATGGTATATCAACAGGTTTGGAGAATATTTTTTCACAAACAGGACAAAATGAAGCAAATTCGGGTTTAGCTTCACAATCATTAGCAATGCCCTCTAAAAAGTCATGGCCCCACGTTTCTATAGCTTCATCACAATTCCGCGTGAAGGGCAAATCAGAATATTCGACGTGTTCAATTCCATGGTATCGAAAAGTTGTATCACTGGTAAATCTTTTGTTGCAAATTTGACAAACAATTGGCATATATTTCAAATGGTTGCCATAATGTCCCCAAGCAGTGTAAATATCGGAGAGGTTTTTTTCCGAACAAAATATGCAAAAAAAGTTGTGACTCTGTTGATGAAAAAGAACACGAATTAAGATTAGATTAAGAGTAAGACATTTTACAAAATTAGCAGAAAATCAGAACTTAAAACTTACATCCTTATTTGAAGTTTCCATATCGTCCAAATTTGCATCTTCGGCATCTTCAACAAGATTCCTAGAATTAGCTTTTTTACCATTTCTCACGGATTCTCGAGACTCTTTCATTTTTTTATATGATGCTGAGGCTTGTTTGTATAGTTGTCCTGTTTGTTTCCCCCTGTTAGAGTTTTGTCGATTAGATTTACCAGATAAGGGTTTCCTTTTCATAGCAGGCTTGATGACAGTATGACGCTCACTATCTTTTATTATGTTAATATAATCACGCAAAAAGTTTTCTAATTCGGGTATTGTTGCTGAAGGTTGGAAATGAATTTTAACATGAGACTCTGTTGGATTTACAATATTGTGACGATGAGAAAGATGATCTTGAGCCTTTTTATTAACAGATGAAATTGCGTATCGTTTTCCTCGCTTTTTACACAGCGCACATTCATACGGGTTGTACCTTAAATGTTTATTTATATGGTTCAGATCCAATATAGAAGAAACCTTGAACCGAGCCTTTGGTTGAACTGATTTAAGAATGTAATCATATTGGTTACATACAGGACAATATTTGTTCACTATATTATTCGGAAGCATTTCATCATCGTCGTTCATACAATCCATTTGGTAATCAATAAATTTTTGGACCCATCTTTCTTTGGCCGGTATCTCTTCAATTTTATATTTCACCAATTTTATACCCGGATGATGATTGATGTAATGGTCCAATATGTCTTTCAATTCAACAGTGGCTTCATCACACTCAGAACATCGGAATGGAGCATATCTCAACTCTCGATAAAATGCTTGCACTGCTTCATAGCGGTCATCGAATTCTTCCAAATTAAATAAACAGAATAACTTCTGATCAAGCTTCAGAGAAGATTGTTTAGCCGTGGTAATTTTATAGTCATCAACAGAAACTTTAGTTAAGTCAATTGTAAATTCAGACTCGATTTTGGCTTCCTCTTCACCTCCATTTAGAAAAGATTCAATGGTATCTGGTTGAAGTCGTTCAAGGATGACCACACAATCTTTAATCTCACTGACCAAACCGCGTTGGACTCCGTCAGGTGTAACCATGATAAAAGTAGGCTCCTGGTTTACTGACATTTTGATTGTGATACAATTGAATAATTAAAATAAAACAGTGAACATAAAATAGGAATACATTTATAAGTGTTGTTGTGTTTATATATAGGTCTACAGATGTAAAAGCTTGTAAGCCAAAATATATTTTCTCAAGCAAAGAAAATCTTCATTTCTATTAGTTAGCTATACAATATATAGATGTCACTACTTGACTAACTTTTAAATCGGTCCAAAAATCTGATGTAATAAAGCTACTAATTAACTGAAAAAATAAAATCCACTCATTGTTTCAACAATCCTAATTAACGAAGAGTTAAATGTTGTTTGAATTTCAGCAAATTTCATTTCTTAAATGTAAAATGACTAAATCGATTTTTCCTCTAATAAATTTCTATCAAAAAACTCAAGAAATCAGCTAATGCAATTGACAAAATGCCCAGTGACAATACGCTACTTCCAGTCTGTTGCTTATCTCAATTGTTACTGTAATTGCATAGACTCTTAACGTGTTAAGACTAAGTTGTTACGTGTATTAGGGATAATTAAAGGATTACTGGCACTCGAAAATGAGATTATCAAGAAAAGGTATGAATCAGTGCAAGCAATCGATGTCTTGATTGCAAAAAATTTACAATTGGTTTGCTTTAAAAGTAAGGAAAGGAGAGGACAGGATAGAGGTTTAGTGGACAATTAAAAGTAATGATAATGATGATGAACAAAGGATAAAAATAACGGTTTGTAACAGGAGGAAAGAGGAGAGGAAGAGTAAAAAAGATGAAAGGATGACCAAGAGACCAACACTGGAGGCAAGAAAAGACAGAGATTTATGGCCTAATCTCATTAGTCCAATCAACCCATTAAATGTAAACCATCTAACAGTTACTTACAGTTAACTTGACCATTGAAAATTTTTTAGTTTTTTGAAGCTCTTTTCCAATTATCTCTGCCTCTTTTTCCTCTCATCTCATCATCGTCTTAATCTTTCTTTTCTTCTTGGGAGTTATACTTGTTGACAATTCTTTCAAAGTCAAGAAATTAGCAAAATGCTTGATAAAATAACGTTTTCGCGATTAAATTTCATTCTAACATTAAGATTTTAAATTATGATAGAGTCACTATTCAGAGAATGCAAGTTATTCCGAGATAATCGGTAGAATCAATCGCTTTTGTAGAGTTAAAGGCTTAACTTTGTGAATATTGAAACACTGATACAGACAGAAATGATAAAAAATCCAAGTAAACAAGTTGCTCATTGTTTGCCCATTCTTCATTCATTCTTGTCAGTACGAGAAAACAAATTCCGTTGATTGTGTTAATACGGCATCTAACAGCAGTTCAAGTAAAGGCAAGACCAATTGACCTTGGATCTATCTGGAAAGACTGACCAATATAGAAAGGAAAATGAGAAAAAAATGAATTTTTTAAGTACTTTATAAAGATAAAAATGAAAGAGAAAACATTGGATAAATTGATGGAGAAGACAAACAGAAAATATTGATAGCGTTAATGATGCTGAAGATGATGGTTATACGGATGTTTGAAATGAACCAAAGAGACGATGAAAGGTTAGGCAGGTAAAATTGAAAAAATGTGAAGTAAAAGTGGCAAAAATGAATTAACCTGATAAATGGTTGTATCTGAGTGACCTTCTCGGGTCATTCAAGGTACTGCCAAAAATGTAAAGGTGAAGCTGATATTGGATGAAGATGATAATGATCGCCAACGTCTCATCGTCTTACTGGTACCAAGAGAGAGAAAAGATGAGGCTAAAAGAAAAAGAAACAAAAAATTTAGTTAATTAAGTAAAAGAAAGAGAAATATTGAGAGATGAAGATGAGAAGAGTGAAAAGAAAGGGAACCTGTTAAAGGTGAAAGAGAAGAGAAGAGAGTAAGTATGTTGTGTACCAGGTACGGATGATGATGACGATGATGCCGTTAGGATGGATGATGAAGGTTATTCTGAGATTTGCTTGACTTGGTACCATTCACTGCCTCTACTAACCTTACCTTGAAAACTTTCTTTCCTTTCTTTTCCTCCTCTTCTTATCCATCATCATCTTCATCATCTTCAACATCATAAAGATGAACTTGCTTCCGCGTTTGTTGCTTCACCTGTAACATTCACATATACATAATAAACATTATTATCTAACACACTTGTTTTGGCGTCAGGAAAAAAAAATAAGAGATGAGACAATGGAAACTAGTTCAGCAGAATTTTCATAATTATCATCACTGTCATCGTGTTTCATTGAATCATTTCTTCTCTAAATGATATTCCTTTCTTCTTTACCAGGTTTATCCCATCCTGTACAATTAATCATTGCTATACTGACCTTAACCTTTGCTTTCTGTTGATTACCTTTTTTTGCAGGCCTATTATTGTTGCAGAAATTACTTTGACTTTTCATTCACTTTTTAAATTCATTTTTTCATCATATCCATCAATGGTTGCATCAATTGGTTCCCGTTAAAGTCACAATTGGATTGATTAAGATGATCTTGAGTTTTTCTGGTTTAACTTGTCTTTTGGTCTCAATTTGTTGTAACCTTTGGTGTGAAGTTTCCTCTTCTTTTAAGGTTCATCTTAATTTTGCTTTCTTTTGCCTCTTTTTTACCTATTTTCTTGGGCCATATTCTGCTTTTTTAACATTTCCACTTTTAATGATGCTCCACACTTTCCACGAATTGTGATCCTCTTCCTTATACCTGGTTACCTTCCCACTTTTTTTTTGTTGTGAAAACGACCATGTTCAGCCTTTCTTATTGAAGGAACCTCTTCCAAAGTCTGAAGAGGCCAATCTATGGAGAAAATGTAATTTCCAAGAATATCTTGTTAGTACTTTTTCAACCCAAAAAAAACACAAACATCTCATTTTTCCCTATTCAAGGAATAATCTAAGGTTCAATAAGTCTAAATGTAAACTACAATTGACCTTAGCTACTCATTTTTTAACAGTTTGGCCTGGCTATCCAGCTATGGGCAACAAAAAAAAGCTCAAGTATTATTGTCACCATTATTGTTGTTGATAATTTGAATTTCACATGAGTGAAAATAAACTCCCAGGGATAACTTGTTGTTGATTTGATTTACGTAAAGCTACAAAAGCATTAATTCACAATGCATGAATTTAGGTTGATAACATTTAAATAGCGATTCTGTTTACCATTACACAATCAATTGAAATGGCAATTGAGATGCAAGTCCATTAAAGTCCATAAAATAACAGTGGTACAGAAGGACCGTTAAGTAATGATGAACTAACAATCTGATTCCATGGAGAAATAATAGCCAACCAATTTCTGATAAATTTTAAGCTCCTCTACCAAAAAATCAGATCAGACGTCAAAGTACGATTCGTACGACCAAATTTTCTACAGCACGCAATTGATATCAAATTAATCGAATCAACAGATAACCACCAAGAGTCTGAGCATGAATAAATCGTTCACATTTAATAAAAAAATAAATAAATCTCAAGATTAATAAAAAAAATGGAAATTGAAACAAAAAATTCCAACGTTTTAAACTCATTTGTCACTTAAAAATTGATCAGAAAGGGTTGCCCTCTCTTGACTCGATGGTTAATCTATTAAAAGCCCGGCCAAATCAATTGAAGAAACAGAAAAAGGATTTCTTGCTAAAATTAAAACCCACATCAAAATATATTATCACTACTAATATAACAATCAAAGCAATAAAATTATAATACAAACGGATTACAGAAAGCAAATAATGGAAACAAACAAGCCTTACAACTATTTATTTTCAAATTGAATAGATTTTCCATCTTAATCGTCTTAATCCAACCAAAGGTCTAATTATAACAATATTTAATAAAATAAAAATGATATATTATAACAAATAAATCAGAGTGACATTAATGTTTGAATAGTGAAAAGAAGCAAATATTAAAATGTTAATCTAAAGAAAGCAAAAGCAAAGGCCAACAACAACTGAACAATTGGTTGAATCGTTTAAATTACATGTAAACATGTCATAAGTGTAACAATATAAATTGTATATATTTATTAAAAACAATCAACTAGATCTAAAGGTAAGAAATAAATCAATGATTATTAATAAAAGAAAAGATAAAAAGGAACCCAAACAGCAAAATACACACTGAATACCCAAAACAGGCAGACTTTGAAGATAGAAAAGACTTGAAACATGAACAATAATATCAATAATAATATCGATATTGTTTCGTATTGATAAACTGTTTTTACCTGTTATCACTTTTGTTTGTCAATGTCATCCTGTCAGTCAATGTTGAACCAGGTTAAGAAAGTGCAACTCTTTGGGTTTTAATAGATATTTTTTTCAAGTTCAATTTGTGATACAATTTAGAGTTGACAAAAAGCTCAAATTGATACAATTTTTATGATTTGTGTGTTTCATGTGACAAGATTTGTTTCAGTCTTTGACCATTCAATTCAAAAAGGTATATTTATTGAAACCATTGGCTTTTGTTGTTGGGTGAGAGGGTCAATTTGAAAATGAAATTCGAGTCATTGGACAGGACAGCAAACATTGACTAGGAATTGAGCTTCCAATTTTACTTGCTATTTAAGTTACAAATATGGAAAAGTAAAGGTGTTTTACCGGTCAATGAAATCCATTTTTTTCTCCCTTCTTTTTCAAGGATTTACATTTTCTTGTCCACCTTAGGAAGGTCATTGTTTAACAATCTTTATGTAAAATGAATAAGGAAAAGGGTTACAAGGTTGAAAGAAAGAGCAGCTTCGTTGGGTCAAATGGGGTCAGTTTCAGTTATTTACATGAGAGTTTAAGTTACAAATAGGAAAAGGAGCAAAAGGGTTGAAAAGTAGGTTGAAGGTGAACACTTTTTACCTCTTTCAATGTGAACGCTTGTATTTTTGCTGAAACAAGATGATAATGATAAGTAAATATGCTCATTGTAACTGGAAAGAAGCTATTATTATACATTTTTACTGTAATAATTTAAGCCAGCAAATGTATTTCGTATGAAGGAGAGACAAAAATATGAAAATATGGATTGAGAAAAGGATTCAATAATGAAAAATATGAAAAACTGCTTTTTACTTTTTCTTTTTTTTTTCTCTCTCTCTGAGATTCTTTGCTTTTCTGTTATTATATTACAAAGCTAATCTTGTAACTTTTGCAAATCTTACGGATTACTAGATGAAAGTTAAGTGTTGAGAGGTTAAATGGTGAAATGTTTGTTTCCGAGATTTTGGCTTGTGATTAAAAATTTTTCAATGTTGCTGGTCTTCAGTGAACAATTGGTTGAAAATATGAAAATCAATTACTTGAGTCGTTGGATTTAAAGTACATTTTAACTTGCACTTTCCCATTCAAAGTTAATCAATTTAAGTCTAGTTGAGTTGAAATGGTTTGCCTTTTCAACTCGATTACCTAAAATTAATCCAAGAAGCAGGTGAAATTAGTTTCAAGGTGGGCAAACCAGGGTGACCATTGGTATTGTCAAGATAAGCATTAGATAAAGTAAATTGGAAGAAACTGTAAAATGGTCAAAGTAAAAGATGAGAAATAAATTTGGTAAAATAGGGTAACGAAGCCAAAAGTTGAATCTAAATCAAATCAAGGCAAACATGCAAGTAAATTAATTCATTTAAATTCAAGTCAAAACAGTTAAATCATTATGAATAACATCCGAGTTGATATTTATATTAGGTTTTGAAGATCCAATCAAGAAAAAGCGCGTCGTTTGAAATGAATCCAAAAAAAGCCATTAAAATCATTTAAAACTCAAAAGTCATATTTCAGGATTAATCGAGATTAGAAGCATTTCTTGTGGCTTAATATTTGATTTTTAATGGTAAAATTAAAGTTGTTTTAAAATGTGAAAATCAAAACACTTTTAATTTACTCGATCAAGCCACGAACGTGGATTATTTGATAAATTTTTGGGTTGACAATGGTGCATCAAGTCTTTCGTTTCGGATTAAATTTCGCTTTAAGTCTAAATTTCCAGCCGCACTGCCTTGCAATATGCGAGTTCATATATTTTTATGTCCAAAAAGGTTTGGTTAAAGGTTAAACAAGTGAAAGGTTTCACATGCAAGGTCAAGGTAGACCGAGAGAGTGAACAAGTAAAAGGATGAAAAATTGTAAACCTTTCATTCCCATGTATTGGTAAAAAAGCTGCAAAAATGATTAAATTTACTCTTTTTTTTTACATCAGTCTTATTTTTGCGGTGAAATGCCGTCGTTTTGTCATCTCCTGTGTGAAAAACTCACTCTTACTCTTCTCATCCTTTTCATATGCCTTTGTAAACACAAAAGTCTACCTGTTACCTTGATTTTGTTTTTTCCTTTCTCCCTCCATAAAAACCTTTTCAACTGTACTTTTTACCCACCTTGACATTGATCATCACTTTTCACCCTTAACCCAAGAGGGTTTACAAGACATTGTATTGTTGATTACTCTTATTTTTTATCCTTCAATCCAAGTCACTCATGATGATCGAAGTGGTGACCCTGAAATTGGGAGGGTTGAAAGGGAATAAGGAAAAGTGTGAAACCAGGAAGGAAGTACAATTTTCAATGTGAACAGCAAATTTCCTCTTTTCGGGTGCATTTCTCTTCTTCCTCATTTTATTCACTCATCCTTGGGATATTTTTATGCTCGACATCTTAAATTATCATCATCTTTCCCTTCTAAAGATAGATTTTTCTCTATGGCCAATTCGCCTATTGTGGTTATTAAGCACTTTCTTAGGTTGACTTTTTTGTATGCGCGTTCAATATTTTTGTCCAAACCCGGAAGACGGAACAAGGAAGTTTCTCTATGAGATTTTGGTCCTAACTTTAGTCCAAATTTTGATCAACTCTATCATCATTTAATCACGTAAATTGCGGATGTTGAACCAGTTTCCTGTTAACCTTTTTTTTCACATTCATCTTTATCCTTTGTTGTTGACCAAAGATTCCCTTTTTTTACTGTAAATTTCATAGTTTTTTGTTTCTTTTATTTCAGCTCCTTCTTTAAGTCCAAAAATAGTTGACCCAACACTGGGCAACAGTCAACTTGAAATTATTCATTGGCTTCATTGATGTTGTTGAAGGTGCAAGCGTTGAAGGTAAAAAAAGAGGAAGAGTTGAACAAGTAAAAGGAATCTTGTTTGTTTAAACAACAAAAGGATGGACAATGGATGCAGATGAAAAGATGAGTTTCCAGGTAAGTTTAATGAGCAAGGGATGAAGAAACACAAAAAGATATCAACAAGTAGGAAGAGAAATTAAGGATGATTATGGTGATGAAGTGAAGGGAGGGAAAAAAGAGAAGGAAACTGATAACCCAGTAAACCCAGAAGAAGAAGAAAAAAGAAGAAAAGAAGAAAAAAGATTGTTAAAGGTAGATTTTTTTTTCTTTGCTTTTTCTTCTTATAGCGGGTTAAGCGCAGTGGTCTGGCCTGATACAGCTTGTTACCCAGTCTGTATAATGATCATCATGTCTGTTGGACTTGAATTGATATTCAAAAGGAGGAGGTGGATGATGATGATAATGATGAGAGTAATGATGATGATGAGTTTGCTTGAATTACTTGTTTCACCACTTTTAACTATAACAGGGTAAACAGGCAGAAAGAGAGAGGAGAAAAGGCAAATGTTTCCAATTTCATCGATTGCGGAAGTTGATGAAACCTGAAATTGAATTGAAACAACAGAAAATAAAATGATAATAGAAATAGAAAATTTCAATCTTTCTCTTTCTTTAACCTTTTACGTTTCAATGTTATCTTGATGAGCTGTTTAGTAAACGCGCTATTTTCAAAAACAATAAAAAAAATTAGTTTACTCTTATTTTAAGCATCAAACTGGACACTTTCATCATTAATTGAGATGCTTTTTGTGATAAAAAAAAGTCAAAATGATTTTAAAGATTTTATGGATTTGGAAAAAAGATGAAATTTTCAGCTTTTATCATTGATGGCCTGAAATTAGTCAAAATGTATTATGTTAACATTTGATGAACTTTACTTTATCTTCCTGAACTTGGGATCGCTTTTTGTTTCTTTTTTTTTCCTTCTTGACATATTCAAAGGTAAAGAGATGATATTATGACATGATAATGCTCAGAATGATAATGAACAGTGATAACTGAATGATTTTTTCTCTTCTTGTGTAACTAAAGTTGAAGTTAAACTCATCGACTTGAAACCAATTTTAAAAGTTAATTTTTCCTTTTCTTTTTTCTTCAAGTTAGTTGATATTATTTACTCCTTTCACGCACCTAAATTACTCACTCTCAGTCTTTTCATTTCAAGTTCACATCATCATGATTCTCACTCTTTGTCTTCCTTTATTTTTATTTGTCTGTGAAATCAGATCATTTTAACTGTGAATAAACATTTATCTTCCGGAAGATTCAGATTCAAAGGTAACAAAGTATTTAAAGAAGAAACACTTTGATTCTAATCACGTTTCAACTTGTTATAATTATTATCATTTTATCATGCAAAAAAACTAACGTTGTTACTACACTTTTATCCTGATCATCGTTTTATCATAATCACAGTTTAATAACTTTCAAATAAAAATGTTAAATCCATCAATTAACTTCCTAATTCATTAATTGATTGAACTGTCAAACATAACAGCAAATGTAAGATTAGAGCCGGTCTCGGTGAATAAATGTTGCAAGATGAAAGGAGTAGAGCTGCTTTTGAGGATCAATTTCAATGGTCAAGAGTTGCTAAGGAAATGACCAAAGATGAAGCAACAGGAAGAGAGACACAGATTGATGGTAATTATGATACATCATTACCGAATGACCATGTTTCCAGCAAGATGACATTGTGACCTTTTTTTTGTGCAAGATGCAGCTAAAAAATCTCTATTCTCATCTCTTTTTTGTTTCATTTTTCCTTTTTTTTCCCTTTTCTCATTACATATTACAATTTTTGTTTCTTGAATGACTTGAGCTTGTCCTGTTGTCCATTGAAAGGTCATTTTTTGTTTTTCCTTTTTTTATTGAACCTCGGAATCTTAATGGTTTTTAAGATGTTTTTACTTTTGTTCCTGTCCACAGATCAAATTTGAGATGAAAGGACGAAGCTTTTGCTGTTTCTGTTGGTAATGATGGTGAATACTTGCATTAGACTGGAAGAAACACATGCAACTAAAGGATGAGAATCAAATGTACGATCATTGGTGGGAAGAAAATTGGTGATGAAAGAGAATTTTCAGTTGATGAGTAAGATTGAAGAAAACCCGTTCAGTAAAAGGTCAATTCGGCTGGCCGTGCTGCTGGGCGATATCTCCAAATTATCTTACTTTCCTTTCTTTTTTCTCTTCTTTTCTTTGCTCTTTCGCACTTCCCCGTTAACTTTCTTTCCTTTTTTTTCTGCATCGCGTTTCAGTTTTTTTTATGTTGACTTTTTGAGCTTCATTATTAGCTTTCTGTCTTAAGATGATTATATCAGTTTAAAACTGATTAATTGACTAAACTTGATTTGGTAAACTTGGCGGCAAGGTTTGGCTTTACCAAGATTAAGATTCATCGGATCATCAAGTGGATGGACATATTTTGCATCAGCCATTAATCATTAACGTAAATCAATTGCGCCTTTTATGTGATTTTCTCTTCAAGAAGGGGTTCGCTTTGTTTCCTTTTGCAACTTAACGGAATGGACCAAATGTATTTTTGAATGTGTTTATCAGTTGAAGAGCGTCAAAAATAGTAAGATTTATCAAGTTGACAATAAGAACTTAAGATGAGAAGCTTCCATTGATTATAAATAATGTTGTTAAACCAGTGATAAAATGAAGATCAAAAGGCCAAATAAAAGAAATTCATAATCTGACAAGATCCATTTGATTATCATCTACAGCAACATCTCTTTGTATCTTAACCATCAAAAGAAAAGGAAGAAAACAGAAGATAATTAACTTTGGAAAGGTGAAACAAGAGGTAAAAGAGTATTTGGTTCCAATGTTATACCCTTTTTTTTAAGCTGATGTTGATGTTGACCTTGCCAGACAAGACATGATGAGGGTTATCGTGACAATGAAATTTAATTCCAACAAAAGACTAGCCAAAGGTCAGTTTTGTCAAGATATTGTAAGTTTTAAAAAAACAACAGCAACAGCAATAAATGGTAAAAGTTATTGAGATAAACAAAGGGCAAACAAATACAAGAAAAGGTTTTATTGTTTTCCAATTGACAGGAGCACGAAGATACTCAAGATTCATCAATAAGCATTGCCTATGGTCAGGCCGTTTGGTCAACGCTGGTATAAAGTTGATTAAGAGAAAAAAGAGCCAGGGTAACTTGAGACTTGAGGTAAAAAACACCAAAAATAACATCAATAATAGCAAAGGAAGAAAAGTTGAGACGCAAAAAAAAAGAGTTTCGCCTTTTTTCATTTTCGGAACTAAGCAAAAGTGTAACATTTTTTTTTGCAAACCAAGTCGATATCATCAATGAAGCTTTCATTCTCTTTGGTAATATTATCGGTTTTGACCTTTACGCTTTTTCCAGAGTTGACTTTAGCTTTTGTTTCATCCTTTGACTTTATTTTTCGCGTTGCTGCTGCTGCTGCTGTTCCTCACGAATAACCCTAAGGTGTACAAGCCAACAAGGACCCAAGGTTTCCCTTTAAATGTAAATAATAATCATCATCAGCAATTACTATTAGTTCAGTTGTTCCACATTTAACATTATTATTATCATTTTCCAGTCACCTTTATCTTTAACTTGAACCCATCATTATCGAAAGTTGATTAGTTTGTTTTCTTTCAATTCCGAGCAGCTAATCATCATTGGCCATTTAACACGCGATTCTGATGCATTTTCCGTTTAAATTGAAGAAATTCATAGAGATAGCTTCACCATACGTCCACATGAATAAAGATGAAACCAAAAGATGTGTAAGCAAGAGCAGTGTCGAGTCAACTGATGAAGAAAAAGTAATCATAAATAATAGTCCAAAAATTTAAAGAAAATAAAATATTAAACTGACTTGTTTGAAGTCGGTTAAAGTTGGAAGTTGGTTTGTCACTGGCCACTGGTTGTTTTTGATTGTCCTGTGAAGGAAAAATATGAAAAGCATTGAGAGTTAAATTGATACTGATTGATATTGTAGTTGTTTCTTTTTTCTTATTATAACATTGTCAATAAGTTTTCTCGACCATTTGTATTGTTAATCGATTAAAGTTTAATATGAAAAATAAAAAAAGTACAAAAGAGAAAGTTTTGCCTTTACTAATCATATTATAATAATGAAGAAGAAAACCTCAAAAATCGAAGTCTCACTCCTTTCACTATTATCATTGTTGTTGAAAGAATTAAACTGATTCTTTACTATTATGATAGTTCTTTCAATCTCTATTTAACCTTTTAACCCTGAGGACAGTTTTATTGATTCATTGAGAATAGTTTGAATAAAGAAGAAGTAGAAGAAAAAATAATTTGAATGTAAAAAGTAAAATAAAAAGCTCATTGATTCTGTACAAATAGGACAACGTTTAATTTACTCATAGATACACCTTTTATATTTCTTCATCTGCTTTGTACTATTTTGTTCAATGTTTTGTTGAAAAGAAGACGAAGATAGATTATTCTGAATTCACTATTGGAGGTCTTCGTAGGTTGACTTAAAGTGTACAAAACAATGCGAAATACAAATGCGAACTAAACAGGAATACAATAACGATAACAATAAGAAAATATGTACGAAAATGCCCTAAAACTGGTTAAATTTCAATGGTTAACTTACCTTAAAAATTGAATTGTCTTTTATACCAGAGTCAATTTAAGATAATCTTTGATTTTCACAAAGTAATTAAAGCAAACGGAATTTCGGAATGCTTTAATAACTTAATTGAAATTGATAACTATTCATTTTCCATTGAAATTAACAGTTTGTTCATTTGAAAATCATGCAATTGATGTTTAGTGAAATGTCTTTTTGATTGTCTTTACAGCTCTTTTTTACCTCCAATTAAGAAATCTATTAACAGTTTAACCCTGCGGGATCAAACGATTTAACTTTTAATGTTCACAAGAAGGTAAAACTTCAACTAGCATAAATCATTATCATATTAAATGGCTAAATCATCATGATGGTGATAATGAAAAGGGAAGTATAAATATTTACAGGAAAGAAAACAAAAAAAGACAAAACCGCAATCACCTGCAAGGTGTAAGTTGGATAAAAAAGCAAAAGAAAAAGATTAAAATTACAATCAAGATCAATCAAGATGAAAATATGCTGAAGTGAAAATAAAGAGTTGAAGATGAATTGAACTTGTTTCTTACCTTCATCAACCATGTAAAACAGAGAGAAATTAAAGGTTGACTTTCTGAACACACCCTTAGGTTCTTAGAATCGGAATGAGAATCAAATTAAGTACATAATAAGTTGCTTGTCCACTTTAAATCACTTTAAATATCTGGATGAAATAGCCAAATTACTAAATGTAGCAAGTACAAGATGCAAGGGAGAAACTAGAGTTGGAGAAACATTAGATACATAAATAAACTGGTTGCATTTAACGAGTTGATCCATAACTCGACACTTTACAATAGACAAGATACTATCGAACAGAATAATAATGAAAAAAAATCAAATTAAAATCAGCAGATCTAATTAAAAAAAGCAGAATTAAGGTTACAAGAAATATGAATATCGTGTGGTAATAGCAGAAGATTACATAAAATGGAGGGAAAAGGAAAGGAAGGTTTGACGTCAAGTTCAAGGGCGCTATTTATGAATTGAAAAAAATAATAATTTATTTCTAACAAAATGTATTTTCAACTCTTCCTTTTAAGGTAATATTTTGTCGCTTTTTTCACCTTTAATCGTAAATTATTTTCTAAATCTTGTGAAATTAGATTCAGTGTCAAGGATGATACAAATAGTGACTTGAAATGTGTTCAATATGAATGGATTTATTGAAGGTGTTGATTTGTTTTTACTTTTGCTGGTCTCTTGCTGTTGATGTGTTTTTAACACCAGTTTCGCCTTGTTAAGTTCATCATTATTATTGTGATTATTATTGGTCATGGTGGTGCTAAAAATAGTCATTTATGTGTTCAATGACATTTGTTGAAAGGGTCAACAGAAAGAAGGAAGAAGAAGAAGAAGACTCAAAAATGGGTGAAAAAGAGTAAGAAAAGAAGCTGAACAAAGACTTCTCATTATGAGTATGATTATGATGAGAAAGGGTCAAACGCTATTCTTTTGCTTACCTTTTTCTTCTTATTCTACTGGTTTTTACCTATGGTCATCTCATTATCACTGGTTGACCCAGTGACTGGTTAACAGTATTTAACCGGACAGAAGGACAGTAAAAGGCCCAAAAGGAGTATTAACAGAAATCGGTTCATGATGCAAATCAATGAATAATCAGCCTTTTATAGTAGGTAAAAGTGTAATGTATTATTGACTTTTAAAGGATTTTGTTTTCAGTTTCTTTCACCTCAATACTGGACACACAATTAACGAGAAATTTATAGTCAAGAAAAAAAAACATATTTTACCCTTTTCACTCTAAGGCCAACAAAATGTGTGTCTGTAAAAATGTAAATAACAAAGGCCCAAAATGGAAGCAAAAAATGTGTCCAAGGTAAGAATTTGAATTTTGCAGAATTGATTATTGAATAAATTGTAACAAATCTAATCTCGATTCTTTGTTATTTTCAGGCAAATTTTTAAACACTTTTCTCGGACAATCTTGGACTGTTTTCAAAGTAAATTGAGTGTAATTTTACTTTCAACATTTGCATATAAATCAAAGATCTGATTATCATAATAATGGCCTGTAATTACAACCATTTAATATTATAATATTGAGCTTCCAGTTGATCACAAGTTTGTATTTGAACAAGTTAACCTTTAACTTTAACCTTGGACTTGAAGATGCATCGATAATGATGAGTGACATTGTGTAAGTGAAGATGAGGAAGAAGACGAGGAAGATGGAAAAAGAAGGAGAACCAGATAGAAAGAGAAATCGTCCTTGACCGTAACCATGATCAGTCCCTAGAGGCCATTTAAGGTCAATGTCCGACTTTCCCTTGTTTTTACCCTAAGACCTACATGAATGATAGTCAGAGTCAAATGGAACTTGAATGATACAGAAAGAGAAAAGAAGAAGAAGAAGAAGAAGAAATTTCAATATCCAAATATCTTTGCATCTTTTTCCTCATCTTCATCATTCTTCTCATATTGTAAATCTTCTTGTCTCTCTCTCTCTCTTCCCAACAAATTCCAGTTTGAACACATTCTGACCACTTCTGTTGGCCAAGTATTTAAAAAGTCAACCAACTTTGACATAAAAACAAAGTTTAGTGGCAATAATTTTTTTTTCACTTGAAATTATTTCTTGTTCGGTCCAAGGTTTGACCTTTTCCCTTGACGGAAACTCAACTAATAACGTTCAAATAAATTAAACAGTAAACCTTTTTATGGGAAAAGCCAATAGAAACAAAATGTTGATTCAACTTTTCTCTAGTTTCTGTACAATACACATTAACCAGTATAAAGGGTAAAATGGCTTTCATCAAACATTTTTATTCACCTTTTAACGCTTCCGTTATCGTTTATGAATAATAATGATTGACTTTGAAAAAAAAAGATTTTACCTTTTTAAAGTTTACTTCCTATTTTTACTTGTTTTTTTTGTTGTTGATGCTCTGGTTAAGTGGGCTTCTTGTGCTGATGTTGGTGAAGAGACGTTTGGCACGAGGCGATTTACAGTTGGCCTGTTGTTGCATTTGTATTCAGCTTAAGAGAGTTTCTTTTTTTCTCTCTATTTTGTAAGACAAAATGACTTGCCAATGCAAATATCAGTTGGACAAACGGGAAGTAAAGGGTCAATCCTCATTGACCAGATTATTTGCTTATGTGTCAGGCAGACTTTTTGGTCTCTTGACCGAAAGACCGAAATAATTTTTACCATTGATTGACAAGGGAGAAAGAAATAAATGATAATAGAACATTTTGTTTCTAAGATTTCCTTCTCCGATAAAGTGGCCAGCTTGTTAACCTTTCATAGTGTTGATCAATTCAAGACAAATTGACCATTTCGTACAATCGCACAGACAATTTCACCACCAAAGCTGAAAAAATAAAAAACTTGTTGCAAATTTTCAATCTGATTTGAGCATCAAAATTAATTTCAATAAAAAGTTAACTTCAACAATTTCCCAATAACCAAAGGATAGAACTTCAAAAGTTCAGTTTAATCTTTAATCAATCAATCAACTGATCAAATTACCATTTAAATTGAGGTTTGAATCATGAAAGAAGGTAAAAGAAAGGAAAACTGTTTCTTTATTGGAAAACAAAACAAAAGCGATTTTCATTATTGAAACAAAAGTGTTTAACGTTTTCAGTCAATTTTCATTTTTTAAATTTTCTCAGTCCATTTCACCTTTCGTTCAATATCGTTCTTGCTCCAATCTAATCAATCCTAATCATTTCTCCAGCTTCCAAGTCAACATTAGTCTTAAGCTATTGCAACTATCATTAAACCAGTTGATCTCCCTTCATCACATGTTGCTGTTTGATGAAATACTGAAACTTTGCAAATCCATAGTTTAACAATCTTTTCAATTGTTGAAGTAACCTTTTAATGATAATCATTTATCAGTTATTGTTGATTCCAACAAAGCTCAGTCCATTATCTAAAGTAATGAACCATAAGTATCGATGTAATTGAAATGAATGCATAAAAAAAGAGAAGCTCACGAAGAGTTTATTTAAAAACGTTTCTCAGATGCATTTAACATGAAAAGAAGCGGCAAAAGAAGGAAAGAAACTGGAAAAAAAAGAGTAAAGTTACTGAAAGCGTCTTCCTCATCATCCCTTTCCCCCTGTCTTCCTGTTTTAACCTTCACTGAATCACAATTTCATTTATCATCTTCATCATTCACAAGATAAATTGAGCCATTTTCCCCTTTTCAAGTTAATCTTACAGCTTTTACAGCAAACAGTTAAGATTTAAAACACTTCTAATTGAAAGCGATTAATAATTATTAAAAATTATGAAACAATATTTAATCGGATTGAACATTAAAGTGACAAACATTAACATAAAATGAACATAATTCAATGTTAAAAAGCCTTTGACTAAACACCAATATCAACCTTAATTGGTTTACTTTGATTGTCATTGAAACATTTCAATCACAACTCAATAATTCAATTTGAATAAACGAAAAATTTTCACCCAAAGAAAAAAAAATCTTTTCTCAAATATTGTGCAATGACAAGTTGAACAACCTTTAAATGAAAACCTTTACCTTTTCTGCTCTTCTTGTCTTCCTTAATCAATCAAATTAATGTTCACCTTTTTTTTTGGTAAAAAAATGCGTTCAATTTGTTTTGTTTCAAGTTTCATATTGAGAAAGGTTAACAAATGATAATTGATTAATTGTTTGCAAAAATGTGGTTACTTTGAGTTGAGGTTAAACTGATTTAGAAAAGGTTAACAAAACTTGATTCCATCGCGACTCTTATGGTTATTCAAGTCGACAAAAAACACGTACAAATGTTGTTGATCTTTGGTACGTGTTGACTCGTTTATTTCATTCATTTGCCTGGTTCAATGAATTTTATGTTACAGGTTAAACCGTTTAACGTGTTCAAAGTGAAGAGACAAAAAAAAGCAAAATTCACTTTCACCTTTTTTTGATAAATCACCAGATTCATTTGATGAGAACAAATGATAATTGGTTATTGAGCAAGAAAAGGATGAAAATGACGGTAAACTGGATGCTTCAGGAGTGTCAGATGAACAAGACAAAACAGGTTAAAAACGTAACGACTGTACAAGATTAAATGGATGAGGAAGCAAAGCTGTTTCTCTCATAGTACATTAACCTTTTCCTGTTGACATTCACCTTGACTTTTACCTTGAATTGTAAGCTTTTGTTGCAATGAAAAAGTTCATTTTTTCAACTTTTTCAAAATCACAATTTATCCTGGAAATTGATCTCAAAAATTAGTCAATTGTGTGCACCAAAAGGAGGCAAAAATTTTGACAAATTCAATCGAAAATGAGAATTGAGAAAATGTTGATTTTTACCTTTTAATTATCACACGTTAATTAATGGTTAATCTTAATGAATGGCCAAGTTGATTGTATCAATAAATCTGAATGTTTCATGAGAAGTTGATTTTTTTTTAAAAAAAATCGTTTTTCCTTGTTCAACCTCGACGCTTATTAACCTTTAACCCTTTCTTTAGTTGAATCAAGCCAAAGGCAAAACTTGAAAATTGCAATTAAAAGGGTTGAGACCAGAAATTTTTTTTTTATTTTTTTTCGGATAAAATTCCTTCGTTTCTTCACCAAAAATGTTGAGGAAAGAAACATTTACCTTGCGGATTCATTTTCTTGTTGAGAAGGGAGTTGCAGCGAAAAGTAAAACGAGTAAAAATTAAATAATTAATAAGATGATTATAATCATTATTTTCATCTTTTATTATAAATTCAAGATCGTTCTTGTTGACTCATCTTTACCCTGAAGCTTTGAAACACTTGAAACTTCAACAATTTCAACAGTTAATGAGCAACCGTTTGTGATCAACTTGATTCAAGATTTAACCTGAAATCGATAAAATGTGCGCTCAGATTATTACGTTTTCCCATCAAATACTTGATAAAGGAAAAAAAAGGTAAAATTGGTGATAAAAAGAATTTCCGGAAATTCTTTTACCCGAATTGAAGAAATAAAACATTTTTTTTACAACTTTTTCATCTCCCAATGTTTACCAATGTAAAGTGTCTATTAATAAATTAAATACAAATTGATTATTCCGTTCAGGTAAAGTGAAGTGCCAGCTTTGTCTTAAGGGCTAATAAGGTAAAGAGAAAGAAAGAAAAGATCTTCCTCTTCCTTGTTTAATCTAACTCACCTCATCCTAATTATCATCATTATCATCACTTATTTCCTTTCTTTTCCTTTTCTAATCAACCTTGAGATATTGTTTCATCCTTTTCTGCATCCAAACAATCAAATGGTGATGAAGCTTATTAAGATGTAATCACAGGTATGATTAAGGAAGATGTTCAAGTTGAAAGACAAAAGAAAATGTAAATTGAGCAAAAATTGACTTCAAATATTTCCTTTCATTTTACCATTAACACGCGTTTTCATCGCAACCTTTATTCTGGTTTCGAGTTGATTTCAGAATTGTTGGATTCACTTTTCAAATTGTTTCTTCTTTTACATTCAATGATTAATTTTTGTGCACATTTTGTGATGCAAAGAGAATTGAAAATTTTCTGATTCACTGATTTTTTGCCTTAGAGTTTCATCTTGTTCCTTTGATTGTTCAATGGAAAAATGAGCAAATTTTTTACCTGAAAACGTGCAAAAAGAAACCAAGAAAAAAAAAATAAAAGATTCTCATTACTTCTTCCTTTTCCTACTTTAATCACAATTGACAGAATTTTTTCTTCCCTCTTCTTACCCTTCAACTCTTTTGTCATTTTTCATCTCAATATTTTCCAATTATCATTTTCGCCCTTTTCAGTCTCACTTTACATGATAATCCATTTCCTCTATTCAATTGTTGAAAGGTAAAAACAAGAAACCAGGAAAAAGAAACAAAAAGGAATCAAATGTTGTAGTTGGTTGACAAAAGTGTAAACTTAACGGTCTAACTGTACCTTTGTCCACAATGAATTTAAAATTCATTTCCTGAAGAAGACAACAAAAAAGAGATGAAAAGAGTTGATCTTTTGCTGAACAGATGAAGACATTTCCACTGATTAAGCCATATTGTAAGCTGAACCCAATCATCAACAATTAAACTTGAATCGATCACAAATGATCATCTCTTGTTTTCCCTTCTAAACACTTTTGTCTTTCACTTTTCACTCTTCTAATTATTACTTGTAAAGGTTACCTTTTTGATTGATGACAAGACTAATGATAATTGTCAGTTTTCATCGACACCAACAGTTGTCGACCATAACCTTTCCTGTTCACCTTTCACCCAATACTTCACCTTATAAAATTGTTCAAGCTAAAGGTCCACTCCTTTCAACCATTTTTTGTTTCTGGTTCTCTTCAAAGGTCAAGGTAGGCAAACGGTTAAACCAACCTTGAAAAGTTTTCTTCTTATCCCAACTAGATATTATGGAAATGGTCAGTTAATATTTAATGGTTTCAAATTGTAAATTAAGTGAATAAAAGTTGACCAAAAGTCAAACTGAAAGATGATTAGGTAGAGAAGCGAGAAACTTTTCATTTCGTTAACTCTGATTATAATACAAATGTAATAATAACAATTCATGGTTCAATAATTGATATCAATGGTTATCATTAACAAGAAAATAATCAAATGTTATATTGACTTTGTAATGGTCAATGTATAAAAAGAAGAATTTTTTTTTTCAATGTTACCTTTGCCCTCAAGCCGGGTCCAGTCTAGTGTATAATATTGCAATGAAAAAAGGTTGACCCTTTCAATCGATGTTTACATTTTTTCTCTTTTTTTCTTTCTTTCACTGAAAAGTTTAAATATTTTTCCTTCAGATTTCTTGTTCTTCTCTTTTGCTTATGTTCAATGGTCAGTTTACCTTTGGTCACTTTCACTGCTTTTACTTTTCAAACGAACAACAACGAATAAAGTAAAATAAAGAAACACATAATTTCTACCTTTTCTTGTTCTGTAAATTTCTTTTTACTTTCACATTCCATAGACTTTTCTTCTTGACCCTCCCCAATCCATCTTTAGTATTTACTCTCCATCATCATCACCGTAATCATCATCATCATCTTATTCTTTACTCACTTTTCCTGGATTCTTCTTTTAACTTATATTCTAAATCATAGCTTTTAGCTTTGGGCCATTGAGAGGCCAATGTTATATATATTTTTGCCTTATTTCGCTTTCCTAGTAAATAACATCTTAGACTTGTATCGGTCATCGACCGAATAAAAAAAAAACTTTCCAATTTCCCGAAAAGGTCAGGTCAGGCTATAGTTTTACTCTTGTTTCTTCGTGTTTCCCATGTAAAAAATTATGATCCTCATAATCATCATCATCTTTATCCATAGATGTTTGCCTTTCTGCATCATCATTAGAAATTCACTTTTTTTTCTCGTTCTTCCCAAACTACCTTTACTTTCACTTCTGAAAAAAAAGTGAATAAAAATAGAAGCGATTCCAGGAATCGGTGTAATAAGGTTGTGCTAACAATTTGCATCATCATCAACATTTGGAAATAATTGAGTCTAAAAAATGGAAAAATATTTATTCAATCTTGAGCTTCCATTTTGCAGAGTCTAGTCTCGATGGTTGGTAGTTTTGATGGGACAAGATGTGAGGATCAAGACAGGGTGAACATAAACAATGAGGGTCACAACTGTCACTCTCTTAACCAAGTTGAACCATGAAAATAGCATCAAAAGACTAACATTTATCGTGAAGTGCAACTCAATGAGTTGCGATTTATGATTTACTCTGAAAGAAGATCCAGTCTCTTTGATTTTTTTTTCATTTCATGGATCACACACTGGAGCTAGTCTTTAAGTTATGGTCTGTTCGTTTGGGTGTGCTTTTCACCAGACACACTATCTGTGCCTGTTTCAATGGACAAGTGAAGAGTTGGTCAAAGTTTTTTTTTCTGATACTTACAGTAAACAAACTCTTTTCAAACTCGCCCGTTTCAATGCTTTCAATGCTATCAAAAGGTCAACGATATGGTAAAAAAAGGGAAAAGGTCACACGACTTATGCATGATTTATCCTTGACCTTCCTTGAAGCTGCTAAAAAAGATACAAACCCATGAAGATATAAACTTGACATTGACATTCAATCAAACTGTGTCCACTGGTATCACTGGACAATGGATACTTTTCAAGTCTTGAAAGTGTTTTTTTTTCTTTCACTTTTTCGCTAAAAACTAAACATGCCAATGAAAAGTCAAGAGTGAAAGAGAAAGAAAAAAAAAACCAAACTGAAACCACCAAATTTTGTGTTATTTTTATTCCTTTAATCAACCATGTGAGTTGTTGTAACAAATGTTTGGATTAAAATGACCAGAGAAAATTGACCCAACCCAAGTATCTGGAGAAAATACTTGGGAAAAGTAAATGGTTTCTATGTAAAATCTGGTGTTGACCATTTGATGATCATGATTTGTTGCACAAAAGATGAAAGTTCTCAAATTAATATACAATTGTTACAATGTTGCAAAGTTAATAACCATAAATCAATAAACAGATGAACAGAGTTAATCAAATTGAGATGTAAACTGATAAGTTAAATTAGTGTCATGTTGGATAAAAATGATTTAATCCCATTAGAATGAGGGAAAATCTGGAAAATCACGATAAAGGAATCAAGAAGTTGATGGAAATGAATAAATTAGAATCGTTTAAATAAAGATTATTCAATGTGAAAAGTACCCTCAATGTGTCTTGAATTTAATGGGAAAAGAGTGACTTGTTAGGTTGAAGGATTTGTTGGCTTCGGCCAAAAGTTGCGAGAAATGTCACGATGATTGTAATGTTATCTTTTCAGGTAAAAATGAAGTAAAAACTGAAGATGAAAATGAAGATGAAAATGATGAGGAAGAGTAAAACAAAACAAATTGATGCAATAAATCAAGGTAAAATTGAAAAAAAACTTGATTCTGGTTAACAGAGGTTATAATTAAGTGACTCAATGAGCTAACAAACCGGAAACAATATAATTCTTGAATTATGAGAATGATGAAGATGATGAAGATGGCAATAAATAATATTCATCTTATCAACCTTTCGTCGTCAATGTTGAACTCTGTTAGTGGCCATTATTTATTGCATCTCCTGTTCAGATCAATCTGATTATCTGGTCACACTTATTCTTGATATGTTCAAATGTTTCAAAGTACATCAACTGATGTTAATCATTGACATCAAACACGACCCAAGAAGCGCAATAAAAGTGAAACAAGAATCACCTTTAAAAGATGATCAATACTGACCAACCAATTTCACCTTATTTTAACCAGCTGGTCAAGACTAATAAATCTTGCATTTCAACTGTTTTAACCTTTAATATCAAAAGGAATATTTTTTTTTTCTTGTTCTTCTCCACTTTTTTTACACACATTTTTTTTCGTTTAAAATTGTAACCAACTGAATCCAATTGAACAAGCTTGACCGATTATCATTACGATGTTGCAAAATATTGACCATTTTACATTGTCTAATGTTCACCTTATTGTTGTGATTTTTATTGACCAAAAAGAAGAAGAAAAATTTTCTCAACTAATCATGTCAGTTTGTCATGTAATTTATTTGATCCATTAAAAGGTTCAATTGTTGGTTGAAAGAGTTAACAGATTTTTTTTGAGCGAAAAAACTTTGACCACCATTTTGCCCTTGTAACAGCAAATTAGTTGAATAAGATTAATAATGAAGAATGAACCTTTAATAAAACTTAAAGGGTTAACTCATTGTGATCCAGTGGCCATTAGATGAACATTAGGTGATCCAATGACCAGGTTGGACAGTACTTGAACAACAAAAACAACTAAGGTGTGTTCATTATGGAAAATGAGCGAATAAGAAAAAGTAAACTTCCGTCAAAGTTAAAAGGATTGAGTTTGATTCTTGTAAGCAACACCATTCATTAGAACCATCTTCCTCCTCTTAACCCACCCACAGCCACCCTCATCTAGGTGCGTCCATTAACTTGTATCAATGTCATGTAAACAACGAGAAGAAGAAACAGAAATCGAAACTTTTCTTTTCCCAAATTGTTTACAATTTTACATTTTCCATTCTTCTTTACCTCTTTTCATTTTTTTTTCATCCAAAGAATCCAATTGAACAACATGTTGATACATCAATCCTTTCAATGATAAACACAAACTTCCGATTGTTTCCATTTACCTTAATATTCATTAGCTAATATAATGCAAAAAAAATACAGAAAGAAAAAGCTTCTCAATGGACAATGGAAAAGGGTTGGACAAATCCTTTTAAAAGGCCCATTGAGTCACAACAAAACTGGTCAATCAAAATTGCATCCATTTAATATTGATGAGGAAAGAAAAGAAGGCGAAAAAATATTAATTTGCTTTTTACCCCGTTGATAAGAAGGATGCCAAGATGCACATTGAAAGGTTGATAATGGATTCAAGGGTTAACCTTGAGACGGGTCAAGAGGGTCAACATAAGGAGAGAGAGAGAGAAAAAAAAAATGATTCAAGAAGAGCGAAAGGAAAAAGAGAAAAGTTATAAAAAAAAGAGATTTCTTATCTTTTTACCTGACACCCAATCACAATGAAGGTTGAATAAAAAATAATGGTAAAGGTAAAGGTCAAGAGAACGTGTTTTTTGTCCATCGTTTTTTAGCCTTTCTCTCTTCTTCTTCTTCTTCTCTCTCAAGCAACCCTTTTTTATTGATAATCTTCGTCTTCCTTCTGCTTCACATTAATTGGCATTTCCTTTCAGGGTCACTCTTTTTTATGCACCTTTAATCGAAGACTGACCATTGGTGAGAGAGACTTTCCATCTTCTCTACCTTTTGCTGTCCCAATAAAGACCATAATTTAAAGTTATCAAAGGTATTCTTGGAGTGGTAAAAGGAAAATCTCAAGTTTACTCTTTTTCTCCCTTCGAATGTGTGTTTTTTACTTTAGCTTTTGGGTAAGGCTTTTTGACTGTCCATGGACACTGTGTTGGACAGTAAAAAAAAGAGAGAGTTTAAATGTTACCCTTTTGGTAAAATCAGAGGGAAAAAGTGAATTCTATTTTTTAGCATTTTTCCTTTTCTTTTCTTTTTCATTTTCGTTTTTTACCAGTTTTTTAACATTTCCAGTAAAAATAAAGCTAACAATATCAAGTCCAGTTGCATTCATCTTTGGATAGTTAAGTGGCTATAAACACTTAGCTCATCATCAACAACACCATCCTTTCACCTTTAACCTTATCATTCCGTCTTTTTGCAAGAAACTGTGAAAAAAAGGGAATCCATTTTGTGACTCGAACACAGTTTCACTTTTGTTCACTTACAGATGAAAGTAACAAAAGGGTTTGTTGTTTCAGCTTTTATCCTGTCGCCATCATTAAGCCATCCTGGGTCACTTGCAATGGTCAATCCTCTTTCTATTTTCATTCAATTCTTTTCTCAAAATTCATCAATATTCTTACACTTGACCTAATGTCACGGAAAATTTCAATGCAAATCTAACTGTTTTCAAACTTACACTTTGATAGATTTACGATAAAAGGTGAATTTGCCTTTTTTTAAGGTTCGGTTTCCATTTGTACATTTTATTGGATAAACCAAAGTATAAAAAATAACATTGGGATTGGCTTTTAATGAAAACAGTAATAAGAAAAACAAAATATCAATATTTTATCAATAAATCTCTTATTCAATTGATCAGTAAATTATTTCAATTGTTTCCACATTTTCAAGTAAAATATCCATTTCCATCTCATCCATTCAAGTTTAACCATTGATGCACAATTGTGCATAATTATGTTTACTGAATGGCATCACCTTATGGCCTTCAATGTTGAACCTTGTGATGTTTCCTTTTAAAGGTTTATCTCAATTTATCCAAATTATCCAAATGATGAATTGAAGTTTCCTTGGAGTTTCCAGTTTCCACCGACATCAACATCATTATTGTAATCATTTAAACTCTTTTTCATTTTCTTCTTCATTTTTTTTCTCTCGCTTCTCTTGGTAAACAGCAAAGTCAAATTGAATGGTCAAGGAGTGTCTGTTGGATAGTGGATCAGCTTGTTGACAAGAGTAGAATGTCCAATGTTTTTTTTTCAAGAGTTTTTCTCATTCTTCCATTTCTCCTTTTTTCTTAACCTTTTTTTTTCTGGTCATCAAAACTGGCCCAAGAACTCGAAACACTTTGAAACACTTAAAGTTTGTTATCTTGGAAACTTATTGAACCATAAATATGATGAAACATGAAAAGTTGCACATTTCCAGTTTTCATCTTTTCTCTGACTTTTCATTCAATTTAATTTCAATTTGTTTATTTCCAATATGTTCATAATCAACTTGAAATCAACTCAAGTCACAATCATTTTCATATTCATACCTTGACAATAAAGATTGATATCTGGACAAAAGAGTAAAGTTAAGTTTGTCACAAAAATTATTCTTTGCTTATGCAAAAAAAAAGGATTGACAGTCTATTGTGACTGTAATTGTTACAAGTCAGTCTTGAGTCCAAGTTTTAAAGTTGATTAAATTCATTGAGATTGATGGTTAGATCAGTGAAAGGCTTGGAATCAGAGAAAAGTAAACTCAAACTCTAAACTCGAATTTTTGGAACTTTGAGATTCATCAGTTTGGTAAAGAAGAAAATGTTTTTGCTCTTTTCACCCTTTCTGGATTGACTTTTGGCTTTACTTTTTTACCCTTTACCTTTTCAAGTTCAATTCTTTGACTGGTTAAGTGACAGTATACAGTTGACTGAGACACTAAACTAAGGTAAAAAAGTTTTGTTTCTGTTTTGTAGTTGATTGTTTAAACAAAATAACAGGTAAAACCAATTAGTTTGAAAAGGAATAAAAATGGACAGTTAAAGGATTGTTGACCATTTTGTCTGAAAAATAGATAGAGAGAGTTAAAATGTAGCAAAAGTGTTGTGAAAACAAAATGATCTCAATGGTTGCGATGTTATAAATCAATAAACCAAACTATCAGCTTATTGTTATCAATATCATTATATGATGTTTTTATTGTAACGCATTGGTCGACTCAAGGTACTTTTATTTATGAACAGTTTATTGCCGCGCTTAGCTTTATTTCAATTTTTAATCTTCAACTCGAAATGCAATCAAAGTTGAAATGAAATGCCAAACAAAATGAACTTCAATCAGTTTTCCCATGAAAATAGCAACACTTACAGTTAAATGTAAGGCTTCAAACATCCTAAACAAATGAAGACAAATTCAAGCACAATTAATAGTCAGAATATGAAAGAAATTCATTTTTACCGTAAATCATGTTCAAAATGAGCGTTTCATCAGTTTACTGCCAACAAAATGATCCATTTCAAAATAACAAAAGTAAATACAAAGTTAAAGGTTTTCACATTGTTTGCTATTTTTACAACTAATAATCAAAAAAGTAACTTTAAGTAAAAGGTTAAAATTTGAGGAATGATTTAGTGGTTTTTGCTGAAAACATGAAATAGATTACAATTTAGCCCAGAATCAAGATTTGATCAAAATGTTAACTCTTCACTAATCATTGAAACAATCGACTATTTTAATGTCCATGTTGAGCTTAAAAACGATTGAAACCAAAGAGTGACAAAACTTAGTCGTTCATAACCTTTCTCAACCTTTCAACATATCAACACTCATTGGAATCAAATGGACCCTAGTCTTGACTAAACACAACTGGAATCAATTGCCTTAAGTTAAATCTCATTACCGCTTGTTAATCAAAGTCAATGATGAAGTTATACTTTGAACGTTTACTTTGAATATCCTTTTCGTATTCAGTTGAAGCAATGTTTCAAGTTGAAAGTTTACCAGAGATTTAAATGGAATCTTGTTCAAGGTTTAACGATGCAAGTCAAGGTAATGAGTTCAATGTTGATCAGAATGAAGATGAAGGTGATAAAACAAAACAAACTTTCAACTTTGAAAAACCTGATTACTAGTTAAGAGGGCGCTTCAGGTTGCCCTCATGTTTCCCTTATTCCAGTTGTCTTTCTTTTTTCCTTTTGCTCTTTCTTCATTTCTCTTTCTCTTCTTTCATTTCATCATTCATTTCATTCTCTTTCTCTTTTCTGTCTTTCTTTTTTCTCACCCTGAACCGTGAGCCGGGGCTGAACAAAAGTTTGGAAGAGCTGTGAAGGTGAGTTTACACTCAGAAGCAAAGTTGATCTTGAAAAGCAATGCTGTTACCATTATCATTCTCATCCCTTTATTCATCCATCCATTTTCATCCTCATCTTTTCCAGTTATCTCTTTTCTAGTAACAGCAAATAAACTCATCAGTTTACAAGTTCAGTTCAAGTTGTCATCAAAACATTTACCAGTAAAACATCATCACCATAACCACACAAAACCAAAAACTCAAACAATTCTCTCTCTTTTTTTTGTTGGCAAAAGTTTCATTTTCACAATTCCATTGGAATAATTGTTGAACTTTTATTAACTTTGTTTAATCGTTAGCATCATAAGTCAACTCTAATCAAGGAATAACTATTCGTGTTCATCTTCATAAAATTCACCTTAATTTATTTACTGATCATCAAAGTGTCATCAAAGTGTAAAGTGTTCAAAAAGTTAACATTAAAACGGAAATTACCTTGAAAAGTTAAAGTCACAAGGTAAGTCAAAGTTGATTCAGTATCGAGAGTACAATGTTCAGAATGTCGCTTTGAAATGCATTTAAAATTGTTGTCCAAAGGTTGGTTCGAAAATTGAGAGAAGAAAATTTTGTCTGAAAGAAAAATGTTCGGAAATGGAAACGAGGAGAAGAAAAAAAAAGGAAAAGATTTCTGATGAAAAGCAGAGGGAGTTTTATCAAGTGTCGTTATTCAGGAAGAAAATGAGGGGAAACAGATTTTCCAAGTTCACGGTCAATGATGAAGAGGAAGAAAAGGAGAAAGAAGAGAAAGAGAAGATGAGAAAAGAGCTCATTGAACCTTTCAAAGTTACCTTTCTTTTCATTCATTTTACCTTAATTCTCCCTCTTTACTGGCTTCCTCGTCTCTTCAACTCTCACCCGATTCAGTTGAAAGCCTCACTTATCTGAGTGAGTTACTACTCGTTTTCAGAACTTTTTTCAATCTTCTTCTTCTTCTTCTTCTTTCCTGGCCTTTGTCTCACTTGCGGATAATTACATGTATGATAAAGATAATGATGATGAAAACCGGAATGGAAAAGAGAGAAAAGAATATCAATGGAAAATTGAATCAATGAAATTCAATGAAAGATGTTGACTAAATTTCAACAAAAAGTTATCAATGAAAAGTTGAACAGCAAAGGTAACATTTGATCGTAATTGCGATGCGCAAATGAAATGCAAATGGCAATGAAAAGATTAAAATGTTTCAACAGCAATCAAACAGTTTATCAAAATCAACTTTTAATGTTGCTTTTGGTCAAAGTTGACAAAAAGAGAAAAGACTTTTCTCATTTTTCATTATTTCCATGAAAAGATATTTTTGTATCAAATGTTTGCTGAAAATTCTGTGAGAGATTAATCATGGTCCAGTTAACAGTTTTCATCTGATAATCTCACCAGTCAATTGGAATTGTTGAGACACATGAAAGTGAGATAGAATGAAATGAAGAGGAAAAACTGGAAAACTCGACTTTCCTATTCTTGTGATTCCCTGAAAATTTGCTAGCAACAGTTGAAGACAACAAAAGATGTTACACTTTTCATCAACTTTTCATTTACATTTATATTGAACAACATTATTGCCTTTTTTTTTGATCGACAAAATTTTGACCACAAAGAAGAAGAAGAAGAAAAAATGTTTAATAAGAATGAAACAAGAATAAACTTTGAATCTGTTGCCATTTGCTTGAGTTTCACTCTCGCGCAGAACTGTTCTGAGCATGGAAACTCTGGCAACCAATCAGATTGTCGAAGGCAAAAGTACAAAATAATCCCATGAAAGTTATAGAGAGAAAATAGGATTTCCTATAACTCGACTTTCCTGCATTTCGATGGAACCTTTTGAATGGACAAAAGGGAAACATGTTAAAATTATATTGACCGTTAATACAGTGACTAACCTTAAAAGTTGTTTACCTTTTGCTTGAGGAAAAACGCTTTTAATATCATTTTTCTTGTTCCATTGTTATTGATTATTGACAGATTTTTGCTTCAATTCAATTTCTGTTCTTTTTTTTTTGTCTTCATCACTTGTACTTTGATAAACTTATCACTTGATCATTAAAGGCCAATAATGATATTCACTTTACTTTCAAGGATTGGTCAAGGAGTGACAAGAGCATGGTAATGAAGATTCAGGTAAAAAAAAAGAAGAGAAAAAAAAAGGTTTTCCATTGAAACACAAAGACTTATCTAACAAGAGAAACAGTTTCAATGGTAAATGTTGCACCATTTGGGATGAAAAGTGAATCAAGTTTTTTTTTGTCAAATAAAGTGCTACATTGAAATGATATTCAAATTGATAATTGTTATTCAAGTGTTTTCTGCTTTTATAACCAATTTAACCAAAAATATGCTTAAATATTAATGTAACAGTTGCATTGACAAATTTAAATGTCTATCAATGTCTTTGAGTTTAGGTGTTTTTTTTTCAAGACGTAAATGGTCAATAGACAAATTTAAATGTAGAGTCATTTTAAAGGTTAATTAGATTGGTTTAGCTTCTTCTAGTGTTTTTGATTAATCAATTGTTTGACTATAAAAGGTAAACATGGGCGAACATTGGTCAAAAAGTAAACTCTAAAGTACGGAAATGAAGAGAACCCGGAATATACCTGAAAACCTGATTTCACTTCAACATCCCAATCAACTAATACTAACCTTACTTTGCCCTTCATCTTTCTCCTTACTTACCTTGTCTATCTTTATCCACATCATCTTCCCTCTTTGATGACCTCCAATGGATTTGTACATTAAAAGTCAATCTTTAATGTGAAAGTTACTGTTGTTTCTTTTTCTGGAAACGATGAGCCAGCGAAAGACTAAAAATTGGATAAAAATATTTTTATTTTTTCCTTTTCTTTCTTTTTCTTTATCATCGCCATCACAAACGCTTGTATTTAAATGACCTTTACTTTGATGGTTCCTTTTTTTAGCCTTACATTAATAATAGTCATTTTGATGGTCTACAGCTTTACACTTAACCTTCACCTCGGGGTTCCTTTTTTACCTTTATTTTCATCAATTTTTATTATTTTCATTTTTTTTTCTTCATTCGAATTGACCTTTTAACAGTTTCAACTAACATGTTATGTAAATTAATATTTGATTTGTTGGTTAATTTTTAGAACTTTGTTTTTCTCTCTATTTTTTTTGCAACTTTCCATGTCGAGTTTTATCTGAATGGTCGAGAAATGAGCAAGTCAATCGAAAGCTAAGAAGGCTGAGATTAAGTTTCAGTTTCATCTAAGGTTAACCTTACCTAAACTTGGATTTTGTTGGATCTCAAAGGATAAACAGTTAGATTAGGAGAAAGTTGAAGCTTCCGTCAAGTCCAAGGTCACGAGATTCCCTTGCTTTGGGATATTCCTTCTGACCTGACCTCTCTCACCTTGGCTTTGCATCTTATCATTCAAGGCATTTCTGACTCTCTCTCTCTCTCTCGATGAGAAAAACGAAACTCAACCAGAAAAATAAGGAAGAAACAACAAGTAAACATAAGATGATGATAAAAAAGAGCTTTTATGGAAGATGAATCTATTTTTCCCTTCATCTTCTTCCTTCTTCCTTGATGCATTTTTCGTCTTCTTCAAGGTTCATCTTTCCCCTTTCACCCGACCTTTACTCTCTCTCTCTCTCTTTCCGTGTTTCCCTGAAGGTCACAAATCGCTTTACTGCTTTGTTTTGTCTTTCTTTTTGTTTCGCTATTTACCAGTAAAAGACGCTTTTTTAGACGTCAAGTATTGTAAATCAAGACAAAAACGTATTCCCGTTATGCGGAAGGGAAAAGAAGGAGAAGATGAGAAGGAGGCAAATTCGTGGGAAAATAATATTAAGACACCTTCATCCTCATCATCATTTTAAAGAGCAACCGCTAAGACTTTCTTCAAGGGCAAGAAGTGAGAGGCTCAAATCGCCCTTACAATGGATGTAAGAAGTAAAAATTCAGTTGAAAAGAAAGGGATCAAAGATGAAAAGAGAGGCAACAAGAGAGGTGACTTATGCTATTTTCATCTTCTCTCCTCTCTCTCTTTCTCTCTACATACAGGAAGAGATATGCATTACCTTCTCGCTCCGATACTCAGTCTTTCATCTCTTTCTTTACTCAGTATTCATCTCTTTTCTTCCCTGTCTTCCTCATTGTACTTTTTCTTCCGGGATTCTTTTTTACTCTTTTTTATTATTATTTTTACTCAAATGCAGGGTGACCTACAATCGACCTTGGCCTTCCTGTCAGAATATGTTTCTCACTTGATTCACCTCTTCCCTCCTCAACTCTCATCATCTTAACCAATTTTAGCATTAAATGATAACTGCTTCAAGGCTTTCTCTTTTTCTCTTCCTTCTCTTCCTACTCTTTTCTTACCTAAAGAAACAAGTTAATAGCATTTATCTATTTTTAACGAGAATACATAAAGAAATCAAGAAATGATGATCGCCAAACAGCGTTAAGGTTTACTTTAAACACAAACAAAAGTCAAGTCTCATTATTGATAGAAATTTAATTTCTCAAATTATTTATACTTGTAAATATGAAGCATCAGGGGACAGATTGAAAATTGATATCAAAACAATTTCCCCTAACTTGTGTTCATTTCAACTTGGTTCATATCGTTATCCAGTGACTTATCAATTCTCATTTTACAGGTCACTTGAAATTATCATTTTATCCTTTCCATTCAAGTCTAAGTGACATTAAAGGTTGAAAAGATTAACATTGTAATCTGACCAGTGTTGCTGTTGCCGGTGGTTAAATGATTGTTGATCAATAATAATAATAAAAAGAAAACAATTTGACCACAAAAGTGTTAATATCAATTGTTTACCATCAATGGTTAAGCCTTCCTTGTACACTTTTCATCTTTACACTTTCATTGTGATAATTTGTCTGATATGATGAGGGAATGAAAAAGGTTAACATTGAGTAAGCAAGTGAGATGAATGGCGCAAAAAGGTTGAGGCTTGATCTATGCTCCAGTAAGCTTATTTTGTTTAACCATTTCCGTCTTTCTTCCGGGAGAATCACTTTTTTATTTTTATTTAACGGAATTTTCCTTTTTGTTGCCTTCATTGTAATTTGCTTTTGACCTTGCAGTAGGAAACAGGTACAATTTTGTTGACCAAAGTGTTAAAGGTTAACACTATTGATCAAGGTCAATTTTCGCACCTTTCATGAGTTTACACAAAAAGGCGACTTGCATCAGTTGATCATTTTACATCATTGATGACCTTTGACAAGTATTCATTTTTCGCCCTTTCCACATTTCATTTTCATCTACTCCTCCTCATCTTGACCTTTAGCTATTGCTTGTATACCTGTATTGAGAGGGAGAAAAATAAAACATGAGTTGCATGCAAAGGGCAAGATTACAAATGTGATTTGGCTCATTTGAAGCTCATCTTGATTAAAATCATTTTCATGATTCTCGCCATTTTTATCAAGGATATTGATGATTTGGTTGCGAGAAAGTTGATTGAACAAGTTTAACTTTTAAAATAAGATTAAAAAAAAGAAAAACATTTTCGAGGGGAAAAACTCAGACGATCATGATGGTGATGTGAGACATTGATACAGCCCTTTGAGAAGAAGAGAGAGAGAGAGAGAGATTAGTTGATAAAGTGAAAGAAGGTAAACAAATGAAAAAAAAGTTTCAACTGAGACTAGGTCAAGGGAAGAGATACGATGATGAGACTTTCAGAGGTAAAGAGAAAACTGGAAAATCAAGATGGTAATGATTGTAGTTGAAGATGGTAAAGATGAAAAGGGATGATGGAGGGTGAAGAGAGAAAGAAAGTAGAAAAAGAGAGAAACAGGGAAAGAGGAAAGGCATTAAAAGATGATAACCCGGAAGAGATTGTCAACTTTTAGCCCTTTTTTCAAACTCATTTTCTTGCCTTTCTCAATGAAATTTATCTTCACCTTTTTTTTGAAAACTACTGTTACCTTACCATTATTACTATCATTATTGCTGCTTTAATGCATTTGTATTCAGTGTTTACCCTGTTAATCCAAAAAAAAACATTGCACTTAACTTCCTACTATTAGAAAGGTTCAGTCTAATTGAATCAGTTGACTTTTATCAAACGGTAATGATTATCAATATTTAAATTGAATAAAGGCGCAAGGTTGAAATGAACTTGAACACTTTTGTTGAAGTTTTTGTTTTTATTTTTCGGTAAAGCAACTTTACGATGTTGACCTTTAATGGGTGTTGTTGTTATTAATTGATATCAAGATACCTTTTAATGCTTGATTTGGGTTAAAATGGATGACCAACATTCTTGTTTAAGTGATGTTGTTGTTGTTGTCACCAATAATTCTGATGAGAGACGATAATAGGGGGAAAAGGTAAAGGTTGTGAGATTATTAAAAAAATGAAAAGGAAAAAAGAAAGATGGATAGAGAGAGAGAGAGAAATGAAAGAGAAGATGAAAAGATGTCTCAAAGAGTGTTGTTGAAGATGAATCCTGTTAGGTGATTAACTGACTACCTAAGAATCATGTCTCATTCATCTTCATGTAAAAATGACCACTAACAACCAGTTTATCTTCTCATGAGAACTCAAATTAAATACTTTAACCAAGTCTTCAATATCTTTCATCTTGCTTCTCTTTCTCTCCACTCACCCTTCTTGCCCTTCTTTACCTTCTTATTTTTGACCATCTTTCTCATAAACTAATAGAGTGGCCTTAAAACCATCATGGACGCTCTTTCAATGGCCTCCATTAAAATGTTGCAGACGATAGACAATATAAGTTGCAAAAAAAAAACAAAACAAAAATATCATTCAAACTCATCTTCAATTTCACTGTCACTTGGGCTAAAAGAGTTTTCCAAATGTCAAACAATACTTAATAAGCAATAAATGTTACTTTTAACACCTTTATGTTAACAAAGCAACCAATCGTTTCGGTTCTCTATCGATTCGCCAAGGTAATCCATTTACAGCTCAAACTCAGAACTGCAAAAGCAAAAAATGTTGATTAGTCCAAATGGACAATATTGATCAATGAAAAAACATTTAATTTTGATCAATCCAATTTTTAGTTAAATTCAATCAACCATTTCAATAAGACAATCATTTACATTGAATTTTGAGTTTCAAGACAGCTTATTGTCATCTCAATCTAATTGAATTGATCAAAATTTTCATGCTTTTCGTTGATGAATATTGTCCATTTGGTTTGACTGATAAACATTTTTTGTTTTTTCACCTCCAAGCTGTAAAAGGATTGCTTTGGCGAATCGATACAGAAATAGAGGGAAATGTTTATTCTTTGTATCATTTTTCATCTACGCCATCGTCTCCTTCACTTATTGAACATTTTAAAATGTTAAGTTCGCTTGGTTGACTTGATTTCTTTACGGTTTCAACTTGTTTTTTTGCTTCAAATTTTGCAAAAAAAAACATCCAGCTTGCCATGATCTTTTCCAAGCAAAATAAGTGATGGTGAAAAGAAGAGGAAAATGCTTTTATCGTGTGATGAGTATATTTGGATGAATGTCTTTAAATTGCATCTTATTATGGTCCACAAATACTTTGAGTCCATCAATCCTACTCGAGTCAAACAAAAAGATGATAATGATGATATTAGATGGCGAATATCAGTCTTTCTGAAACTTTTCTCAATGGGATGATGATAGTGACAGTGATTATCTACGTTGTTGCTCTCAATCTGTTTTTATTTACACCATATATTCAACTTTAAAGTTGATAAAATAGACGAGTTTCACGGACGGTTACCTAACAATATATTCATTTGGTAGAAATCATCTTTTTGGACTTGTTTCTGTTTTCATTTTTTGTTCATTCCTTGAGTGGTAACAGCACTTTTATTTATAACAATCCATTAGTTTTAGGTCAGAATTTTCATTGATCATCAGCGAGGTAAAAATGGATGCAAGGTAACATTAATGGTTGACAGTTTTTTGGCGGACAAAAATCACTCTCATCTTCTTCTGAACTTGTTTTTTTTTTGCTTCACTTTAAATCGACTTCAATTTTACCATTTAATCGTTTCTCATCTTTTCTCTTCTTCCAGAGTCCAATCTTTTGTGAGTCCTGTTGACCAGCAAAACAAAAGTAAGAATAAAAAAAAACATAAACAAATTACAATCGTTATTGATACAGAAGACATTGGAGTCAATTGCCAGAGAACTGTAAACATTAGACTCTAGAAATAAGCCAAAATTGTTAATTGAATGGTTTGCAGGTAAGTACTTTATCATCTATTGATTGATCAAAATAACTGTATCATCACAATTTCACATAATTGTCTGCTTTTAACATTTAAAAGTTTAATGTCTAAGCTTGCTTTTGATTTGATGTGATTAAATTAGCCTTTTATATTTGACCAGCAATCGAATGTTAAACTCAAACCATTGAGTGTTGGCTCTTCTTGATTTTGGACAAACAAAAAAAAGATGGAGAATAAAGATTAAATTAAAATGATAGAGATTGAGATAACTTGGTGAAAGGAAGGAAAAAAAAGAAGAAGAAGATATGAAGAATCCTTTTGAAAGGTAAAAGATGTTGATTGAAGGAGAAAAGGCAAGAGGTAAAAATTGATACAAATGTAAAGCATTATTTGCTTAATGTTTTACAAAAGCAGTGTTCATGTTGACAATGTCAACACACAGGGAGAAGGCAAAGGCTGCAACAAGACGAAAACAAAGTCAAGAAAACAAAATGTCTTTACATCGAAGTTGATTCGCATTTTTAAACAGTATTTATCTGAAGGAGAAACGTTTTAACCCAAATTTAAGGTACAAAACCAGAAGGAGAAACTTCATTCTCAGTGGTTGGTATCTTTTTCTAGGCAACTTCGTCCCTTTGTTCAGCCGATTTCATAGAATTTTCAAACTTCCAAATTCAATGAAAAGTGTAAAGAGGAAGAGCATCTTGTATCTCTTTTTTTTCTCTCTCTCTCTCTTCCTCTCTCAAGATGATCTGTTATAAGGAGAAGAGGTGAAAAGAGGAGAAACATAAGAAATACAAAGAATAACAAGTTGCAATGTAAACGTTTATTCACTTAACTTTGTAACCCTTTCGATTGAATAGATAACATGAAAAGAGCTCATCTTCATCTTCTTACCACTTCTCTTCAAAGCTATTCTCAAATGAGTCGACTATCTCGTCTCTCCTTTTTTTTTCCTCTTCTTTCATTTCATGTTATCATACACAAAGAAAAGGATTAGACTCACTATGTATTACACTTTTCTTCTTGTACTTCATTCACTATCTTTGCTCATCTGATTATTTTCATTGGTTGATTCAAAAATTTCCATAGGATTACATTCGATAGGATTCTACCCTTTTTTTTGTTTTCCAAGCTTACATGAAAAGAGAAACATTCAACATGTAAAATGTTCAATCAATTTCACTTCATTTCATTGAGAAAGCAGAAAAAGTAATCTTCTTAAACTGTATCTTATTAAAAGACATCACCCACTTAATATACTTCACTTTTTCTTTTTGTCAATGGATAACTTTTTTACTTCAAGAATAACTTCAACCTTTCACCATGCACAAGTGTCTATAGTCAGTGTGAAAGATACTTTTCGAGAATAGAACTATTTAGATGAAAAAGAATCGAAAATTTAGCTTCTTCTCTTTTTTTTTTCATTATCTTCATCATCGCCTTTCCATTGATCCTCAGAGACTGGAAACTGCTTTAAGAGTAAAATGAAAACATAACCAATTTAACACGCATTATGTGCACTTCAACAACCACTGTTTGTAGCCTGGTTTAGTCCATGTGATGAACAAGACATCAAGTCCCAGTGATGGTCATGTCTTTTCATTTTCACCTAAAAGAAATCTAATATGATAATTTTAGGAATAAAATGAAGAAGAAGAAGAAGAAGAAAAATGTTTTGGTGAACACGTTGACAGAGTAAAGCAAGTTAATATATTTTACTCATTTCGTCGGTTGAACCTCATTCAATGATCAAGTGTTGATGTGTTCATAAATGTGGCAAAGAAAATATTGATTTCAATTGAATGTTTTGCTTTCGCGGTCATTGTAAAGAAAATCAAATTCTGTCCTTTCAAGAGGAGGAAACAGATTGCATGAAATGGATACATAAATGTATTTAGGTTTCATGCTTTCTGTGTTCACTGTTTCCCTGTGTTTATCAGGGGGAGGAAAGACAGTGCAAGATGTAAGGGAAAGAAAAGAAAAGTGGAAAAGTGTAAACAGAAGCTACAGAGAAGATGAAAGATGATAAAAATCAAAGTGACAATTTTATCCTCTTTTTATTTACCACTTCATCTTCTTCATCCCTTTTCTGATTAACTTTGAGTTTTTTTTTTCATCTTTACTTTCAACAACAACAAAAAAAAGGTTCAGAATGAAAGTTTTCTCAATCCGCCAATTGAATGATTGCCTTGCATCCTTTGAACCATGGATTAATTGTTATTAGCCAAACAAAGTGTAAAATAGAGAGAGAAACAGTAAATCAGTGAATCTTCATTTCCAGCATCAATTTAACATCTAAATTCTGTAAATGTTTTCTCTCCTTTTCAATAGAATCGAGTTAGATATAAAATCCCTTAAAATTGATCAACATGCAGAGAAAAGAGCGAATAATGATTCTTCGAAATTCCCTGTGGTCTTGTTTCAATATGTGTTCAACAACATTCAGTCAATTGTATTGATGGTAAATGAGGAGACATTGAATGTTACCTTTTTTTTCTCATTCTATTATTACAGTGTTTACCAAAGTAAAGTAAAAATCTAATTTAAATTTAAACTTAAAGAGGTGAGAGAAACGTTTGTTTGTATTATTAAATTTGACGGATTGTATGCATTTTGATTACACTCTCTTGGCTGCTTTGTTCAAATTAAATGATTACTTGAAGTTAATCATGGTTGATGTGGTTTCATGTATGGGATTGAGAGTTTCAATTGATAAAAATACTCTCTGTTAAAGTATGAACCATTTTCTTGTTAACAATTTTTTTTTCCTCGTCTCTTGATAGACACGTATTCAGTAAATCGGTGAGTGTTAGTTTATAGCAAAAAGGAGTCAGATAAATGATAACTGATTTTTTTTTTGCAAACAACTTGTTGACATTGCAAGAGGAATAATTCTGAATCGACTGATCACGTTTTCAATCAAACTCTGAAAGTAACTAGTGAATTAACTCTTATTTTTACATCATTGGATGGTTCACTCTCATCAGTAACTTTATGATACAAAGATTTGTCTCTTTTTATTTTGCTTACAATACGTTTTTGTGTTAAACTGATAAAATGATAATAAAAAAAAACAAGGGAAAAAGATGGGATAATCAGAGTAAATTGTTTCAAGTTTAGAACTGTATTCAGATAAAGTGAGATTCTAACAAATGATTAGATGGGTGATACACTAATTATAACATCAGGTAACATTATTAATAATTGGAATTGAACCAAGAAAAAAAAAGGAAAAGAAAAGGATGAAAATGAGGAGAAAGAAGAAAAAAATTAAACTAATTCAGTTGAATGATCGGTAATTTCCGTTCTTTTCCAATACTCTTCACTCTTGCCACAACATTTGCATTCTGAAATGGTCAATGTTTAATCACATGAGCAACAATTGAACAAGAATAAAGTTTTACTTGCTGTAGAAGAGGAAAATTGTTTAAGATTAAAGTTATTGTATCTAATCATGTAATGCTGATGAACAGTTATTCACTTTTTCTTTTTCCACAAGTCTTATAGTTTTCCATCTGATAACCTTTATCGTAAGGGAATATCGACCTAATGATGGGATTGCCTATTTTCAAGGTTGATAAGCCTTTCTCCATCAAATTGATTGCTCTTTCTTGTCCTTCTCTCTCTCTCTCTCTCTCTCTTCATCTGCAAGTTTTAAATTGTAAAGTAAAATGGAAAAGTATAAAAAAAATGAAAATGAAAAACAAAATGTTCATCTTTACCTGTGTAAAAGAGGTAAAGTGAAAGATGTAACAACAGTGAGTTTGCTATCTGAAGTACATCATAATCATTGTATAATATCGGTTATCGATTAATGAAGGTTATTAGTGCCACTAGGAAAATTGAGAGGGGATTTCTCACTCAGTTTGCCAGAGAGGGAAAAGTGACAATTATCTCGGTATTATTATGATGGCACTTATTCTTGATTGTAAATATTATTGGCTGAAAGACAATCAATTTGCTCAGGTTCAAGGTGAGTCGTATTTAGAGTTCAATTCAATTTGTTGCCATTTCACTTTTTGTTTCCTCTCTCTCTCTCTCTCTCAGTAATTTGTTCATTAAAAGGTGAAATAACATTGCTTTTTCAAATGTATCAGTCTTTGTCAACCCTCTGTTTATCATCAGTTTAGATAGTGACTTGATTCATCAATAATTTAGATATAAAATGACAGGATGTCGAGTGTGAGTGTAAAGAGTTGGAGAAGAAAGGAAAAGTAGGAATTGTAATTAAATGAAGAGAGGAAAAAAAGATGACAAAGTAAGATGCAAGGAAATTAATGAAAATTTGACTTTTGACCAGCAATAGTTGAAACCAGTGTGACCTGTCAAATGTCAATGTAATATTTTGTAAACATTTTGTGACCTTCTAACAGTAACCATTGGATTGTAACACATATTTCAAAAGGAAAGACAAGGTTTACTAATTAGCCTTACATGTAAGGGTTCAATAAAGCTTAGAGGTCAATGTAACATGAGGATTAAAACTGGCCAAGATCATAACAGGAGGCTTGATACAACTGTTTATCCCCTGAATCCGCCTCTCACTCCATTTATCTGCTTCTCTCTTCAGTATTTTACTTTTTCCTGGTTTTCTTCAATGTTACAAGACGGACAAAATGATGCTGAAATTTTCGCATTTTCATTTTGGCCCATTCCATTTGCCCTTTGACTGTTTCGATGAAAAGGCACAAAGGGTGCTAAAAGGAAAAGGGCAAAAAGAGAAAATAATTTTGATTGATTGGTTAAATAATGTAAATTCCAGGGTCAATGGAGCGATGGAAGTGGCTTGCGATAACTTTTGTTGGTCAAACGAAAGCAAAAATATATTAGAAGGAAGTAACTGAGAGTTGGCCAGCAAAAAAAAAGGATGAAGAGTAGGAGGAAGATGAAATATAAAAAAGATCAGGAAAGGATGAGGAAAACATTGTAATTGACTAAAGTGTTGCAAGAAAATGTCTTAAGATGCTAGGGCGGTGATTTTGTGGTTGCCTCGGGTCAAAGGTAACAAAGTTTCATCCTCAGTTCCATCTTTTTCCAGTACCATTAATTTTGTGTTTTTTCATCATCTTACTTTAATTAAGACGTGTGCGTTTGAACAAGATCAGCAAAAAAAAAAGAGTGAGAGGTTAAGAAAAAAATTACTTTTTTTTTCGCGAAATTTGAGCTGCTAATCTCCCTTCATCGTTTAAGAATGAGGCCAAAATATGGACATCTGAAGATGAAATTGATAGAGAACAAAGGGAAAACGGAAAAGAAATGGAGGAGGAAGACATATTGAGGAGGAAAACACACACAGACGGAGAGAGAAGGAGGTAGAAACTTTAAGAAAACCGTTATTGAATAATAAGTCTTGCACTTTTTTTTTCTCAACCAACATCTTGCTTTGAAAAATGTTTAATTTTGTAAGTGAGTTAGTAAGTTAGAATGAGCAAAAGGCACTGGCTTGACTGTGATTGGCACGAGCAAATAGCACGTACAAAGTCGCGTGTAACATGTTTTCAACTAACAGTAAGGAGAGAGGGTGAGAGGTTAAATGTAGTCAATGTGTGCTGTGTGGGGCTTGAGCGTCAACGGGGAACAGGAAAGATGCAGCTAAGGACATTGGCCTGACCTGATCTGGGTCAATAGGGTCTTTCACCGTGATCTTTCTTTTTATCTCTTTTTCTCTTCCTATTCTTAGGAGAGTTCAAATAGACAAAGACATTGAAAAAAAAAGAGGAAGAGAAGTAAGCTATTTAAAGAGAAACACTTTTAAAATACTAAATATAAACCTTTATGGACTGTACCAATGTGAAATAACAGGGACCAAAGGACGATCTGTTGGGTCGATCGTGATGAAAAAAAAGGTGAATGTTTCTTAAGCAGAATGAACATTGTAAATTTGACCTTTTCTTTTTACCATCATTTGGCCTTATTGTTTCCCTAAGACATCTTTAAGCAAAAAATAGTTATTGACCTTTCAACAATAATGACAGGTCCTTTCCTTGTCTGCTCCCTTTTAATTGTTAATCTCATCTTTTCAACAAATTTTGCTAATCAATCGATTAAGTTGAATAAAATGAAGAACCTTTTTTTTTTGTCAATTAAAACCATTGAAATGATAGTAATGGAGATTGGTGATAATTTACTGAGCAAGGATGGCTTTTTGTCTGCAACATTTTCAATAATCATAACCATCTCATAATCGTCTGAATAATCTCAATGTCACTTTCCCTCTCTTCACTATGATTTAACACATAATAAAGATAGATTTACAATTATCAATGTGATCATCCCTATTCAACAGAATTTATGATTAAAGTAAACTTTGATCAATGATAATCTCATATAAAAAAAAAGATGGAAGAAAAACAACTGAACATGGCAACAGAATTGAAGCTGAAAGAAATTAAAAATGCTGCCAATTTACGTAGTTTCTTGATTCGTGGGATCAGAATAGGCATCAATCTGACCTTGACTGTGCTTATCAAATTATAAGAAGCGATGACGATGATACAAAATATAATCATCACTCTCACTAATTAATCTAGTAAATACAAAAAAAAAATCCTTACCGTAGCTATTCTGGTTGATACGATTCCAATCTCACAAATCGTCAATGGTAACGGTTTATGATTATTGACATCCAACGTAAGCCTTTGTGTACATTCCTAGACATCAACAACTGAAACAGCAAATTAACATAAATGATTAAACAAATTGAAACAATTGAGATTCAAGTAAACATGATTTGCCCTTTTTTTAGGCCTTATTTCATTCTTTTTCCTCTTAACTGGCTTAGATAATTATATTCTGATATGAAACTTAATTTGACTATTTCTCATGAACTGACTGCTTAAAGTTCACCGATTCAAAAGTATCGACCGATATACAGATAAGAGTAAGTATCGATTAATATTGTTTCAAACAGTATCGATGTGTATCGTCGATATGATAATGTTGAAACACTAGTCATTAGTAAAGAGTAAAGTAACCTAGTTATCCCAATGTTGTCCTACCCTTTGGTCATTAGGCACTTTTTGTCAAAGCAAACCGTTATGTTTTTTAAGGATAAATTGTCGCAGAATAACTGACCAATAGATGAAAAACTAGAGAAAGGTGATTCTCTTCGTTTCTCTCTCTCTCTTTCTCTTTTCATCCTTTTTCTCCTCCTTCCTTTTCATTCTCTTCCTTTACTCACCTTCTCATCTTCATCACCATCGCCATCATCATCTTTGAGACGGGGGTGAAAAGGAGAGAAGAGAAAGAGTCTCGATCATCTTTTTTTTCTTATTCTTCATCATCTTAGCTCCTTTCGTTTTTTTTCTTCATCTTCTTCTCCTTATTTCTATTCTCTCACTAGCTTTTTCTCTGTTGCTTTTTCTTCTTCTTCTTCCATCATCATTCTCCCTTCATCTTCAACATCTTCTTCTTCTTCTACTTTCCTCGTTCCTTCACAGTTTTTCTTAAAACCTTGACAATGAAAGGACCAAACGGTGAAGGTCTTAACCTACGATCTGATACAATTTACCAAATAAACTCAACATCTACAACAGACCTTCTCGATGATCATCAACAAGCCAAGGTATATAACCTGACAAAATTGATAATTAAACTTTACTTACGTCTGTTAGATTAGTAATTTAAGTTAATTTTGTTTCTCTTTTCACTTGTATTCCTTCATTATCCAATGCAATTTGCAAGCAAACAATTCAATTCTCTTATCCTCTTCTCGATTCCAGTGATATTAATGTTATGTGAAATTGTGATGTTTCCGTGTTAAAAGCATATTTTGAGCAAATTTCCATTTTTTTCAATCAAAGTGTCTAACAGTGATGTTTTCTTTTCTTTTCCTTCTCTTTTTATTGTGCCCTTCCAACGAATGGACATTAGCTTCGTAGAATGGAAGATGGAGCTTGGGATTTAAATTCAATCAGCGAAGAAGAGTTCGATACTTTAGCTGTTTACGTAGTGCCGGATCTACCATGCGATGAAGAAACAACAGAAGTAAACCGTGCTAAGACTTCCTTGCCCAGGAATTTAGTATTAAAACCATCCAAAGCCTGCAACGATGTAAGTAAAAGTTTTGCTTTTTTTATGCTATGTCTTGTGGTCAACGAATGTCCATTAGTTGGAACTTGAATTTAAGCAGCTCTGCAAAAAGTGGATAAATGTATCACATTTTTGGACAGTTTTACATTTTTTTTGTTAAATTTATTTTGTTGATATTATTATCTCGATATTGTTGCCGAGAAAAAATGTTTGTAACCAGCTTTGATCAGTCTGAATTATCGTAAATGATTCTGAAAGGGGAAAAAGAGAAAAGTACAATTGATTAAATTATAAGTTATTGAGACAATGAAAAGAAATCTTTTCACAAAGAAATTAAGTTTCGATTTAGTTGATAAGATCTTTTCAAAATGAACACAAGATGGCAATGTAACATTAAACAGTGATTCACATTTTCAACTTACAACTTGTTGATTGATGTTTTTGAGCTCGATTTATAGTTGTTAAGCAACTATCCAAATTGTTTAAATTGTTTTGTGCCTTATTAAATTAAAAAGTTTCTTGGACAAGAAATGTGTGTTTATTTCAACAAGATAGTTAAAATCAGATCTTCACAGTGTAATCTTGCTAGTTAGTAAGCTAAACTAGATTTTTGTTAGAAACACAATGCTGTTAACAGAACAGTTAATAATTTCAACCTTCTCTTTTCCACTCTCCAGGTTCTCAGCGTTTGGGCCACAGATTACATACCAAGAGGCACACGTTTTGGACCCTTGGTTGGTGAAGTCTACAAACGAGATGAGGTACCAGAAGACGCCAATAGGCAATACTTTTGGCGAGTCTATCGAGATAAAAATGAATACGATTACATCGATGGATACAATGTTTCCAAAGCAAATTGGATGCGTTACGTTAATCCAGCATTTTCATCGGAAAGTCAAAACTTGGTTGCATGTCAAATCTCAAATGGAATCTATTTCTACACAATTAAACCCATCATGCCCAATCAGGAATTACTTGTCTGGTATTGCCGAGAATTCGCCCAAAGATTAAATTTACCATCCTCAGGGGAACTTTTAACGTGTCAAAAACTTAACAGTAAGTATTGTTTTTGAATTACATTGCTATTACAATTTTTGGATACAAAGTTGTCCATTTTTTAATATTTAAACATTTCATATTTAGTATTAATACTTGATATTTTTTTATTTTCACAGGTAAACAAGAGTATTATGGCGGTAACAATGCTGTCGATGGAAGCACACGAAGTGATGAAGGATATCACAGTAATGGTTGTCCAGACGATGCCTCCACCCCACCTGAAGATAGTAGTGACAGTGACAGTGATAATAATTATGTCTTGGATTTCTCTGTTAAAAGTAAAAGAGCTGATAAGGATCGCAATAAAATAACTAAGGTAAGCTTTCGTTATCGTAAAAACAGTTATTTCTATTAGGTTCTAATTTTTTTTCCTTTTTCTCTTTTCTCTCCATTATAGTTGGAAATTAATAATAAGCAATTGAATGATAAAAATGAATTTCATCGTTTTAAAATTAAGATGCCTAGAGTTTATAACTGTCTTGATTCATCAATCAGAGAGCCAGTTCATGTTAACGTATCTCAAGCTGGTCATAATATTTATCCTGGTTACAAGAAAAATTTACAATTAGCATGCAATTTAAATCTTCAGTTGCATTCTCCGGACTCAACCGAGAAAACAGATACTTTCTCATCTACATCTTCAGTAGCTTCATCCTCATCCAAGTCATTTTCACCAACATCATCATCACCAGCATTATTATCATCGTTATTAACGTTATCTTCAACAACATCACTCTCATCTCCATCATTAACAACGTCTTCCACTTCACCTTCAGCCCCAAAAGACCGCCAAGTTAACAACGATTTTGTCACATCCAATGGATCTCCTGGTTTTCCGGTATACTTCAATAATAATATTGATATAAATGGTGTAAAGTTAGCCACCCTTTCCCCAACAGAATTAAATCATCTCAACAATAATAATAATAACAGTAATAATCACCACCATCACAGTTTCAACTCTCACCTTTCCCACCTTTCCCATCTTCCTCATTTACCCCACCTTCCTCTCATTCCCCACCCTCCACACCATGAAAGTTCCTCACCCACCTCCAGTATAGCCACCAATGATGGTGCCTCTGCTGGACAATTGTCTCCAAACTCAGCTCATGGTCGAGGTTATCGGTCACTTCCATACCCATTGAAAAAGAAAGATGGTAAAATGCATTATGAATGTAACATTTGTATGAAAACATTTGGTCAATTATCTAATCTTAAAGTTCACCTCCGAACACATTCCGGTGAAAGGCCGTTCAAGTGTAATGTTTGCACCAAATCATTTACACAACTGGCCCATCTTCAAAAGCACCACCTTGTTCACACTGGGGAGAAGCCTCATCAATGTGATGTATGTAAAAAACGATTCTCATCAACAAGCAACCTTAAAACCCACCTTCGTCTTCACAATGGACAAAAACCTTATGTATGTGATCTCTGTCCAGCCAAGTTTACTCAATTTGTCCATCTTAAACTCCACAAAAGATCACATACAAACGAGCGACCTTATACTTGCTCAGCATGTAATAAGAAATACATCTCAGCATCAGCATTAAGAAGCCATTGGAAGAATACCTCATGTCAACCCAACGAAATTGACGATCCATATATTGATATTGAAAATTCAAATTCATCCTCATCATCACCGATAAATGCTCACATCTCAGATAGTATTGCTCTTTTTGAAAGTCATTTTCACATCTAATTGGGGAAAATCATTGTCGTCAAACATCATCAAAACCACCGTCATCATCAAAATTCTTTTATCTTGCACCTGAAACATCATCCACTCTTGACTTGATGTTTTCTCCCGCTTTATTTATCAATAAAAAACTCTATAATCTCCATGAGCCCAACTGAAATCTCATTAAACAAATTTCGGCCTTATTTGTAATTTCGGTATAACGGAGAAAATTGATTACAAATTAAAATTTAATAAGCTAACAACTATATAAAGATATTACTTTTTTACGATTCGGAGTCATCTTTTTCTTGTTTTTTTGATTTTGATAGTCGAACAATATTGCGATAGTTCCCGCTTTTTAGCTGAATAAAGAAAAAAATTATAATTAGATAAGTTATGGAATGAATGTTAATTAAATAATAAAATGACTTTTTACGATCATTTTACATGTTTTATTTTTACTTACCAGTTTTAAATCTTGTTTATGAATAACCCCTTTTTCGTCTATGTGGAAGCGCGCTAAACCTTCAAATGCATCCCATCTGAAAATTCAATCAAAAAATGCAAGAGAAATTCATGATTAGTTGAGAAGATTACCAATTAAAAGTTTATCTAAATAATGTTTTTTTTTCAATTCTGCATAGATATATTACAACTGAAAAAACATCTATTTTCAAGTAAAAAGTATGTGAAATGGCAAAGGACTGTAGCAAGATTTTATGATTTTCAATAATTTGTTCAGTTTTGCTTTTGCTAATTTTATATTCATTTAAAACCAGGAAAGATTTAGATTAGACTCTTCTTTAAATGGTACCGAGAACCAGCGAAGGAATTGCGACAAGAGAAGTTTCTTCGTTGATATGACGAAATGTAACTTGAGCACAAATAATTTAACAAATTGAGAGTTCGACATCGAGTTCAATTATTTCTCTTTGCATGACAATCTCTTTCTCGTCATGTCCATCTAGGCATGGAATATTTTGGAAAGAGTAATAAGAACAATAGCTATGAATGTAATTCACAAATCCATTATTAATACACAGCATCGCCAAATGCAGAGACCATATATCAGAGATTAAATACTTTCCATCAACTTTTTCAGTCAATACTCTTTGAATATAGCATTGGACATAGTGTTGAAATTTGAAACGAAATATTTATAGCACAAACGAAACTTCGTTAATGGGGTTATGATTTGAATCTTATGTTGGATAATTTTTTCCGATATAAGCGATTCATTCTTTAAATAAATAATCAAGATTGTATAGCTGCTCATTAAATTTTGGTCCATATTCATAGAAACTCGCTACTCCTTTAGGAATGATGATCGGAATCAATCACCAGATTGAGTCGAACTTACTCATCTCTTTTATCAATGTTTTTATCTGCTCGTTTCGCCATATCAAGGAAAAAAGTCATGTACCATCCTGGTCTGCCAAAGAATTGCCATTTAATATCCACAAAACCTTCATCGAGATTTTTGACTACCTCTATCGGTTTAACTTGAAATCCATTATACGTCCAATTAATGTATATCATGTATTTAACGCAATGAAAATGATAGTTCACTAATCCTTTAATATTTTTGTTTAATATTTCGTCATTAAGTTCAATATCAGGAGCAAAGAACCGCGGAGAAGGTGCAAAGTATTTGAAGTTGGCAACCTAAACAAAAACAAGTGTAATTATTATTCAATGAGAATAAAATAGCTAATATGATTGGGTAAATTAAGGATGAATCAATAATTATCCAATCTAATTATTTACATTAAAAGTGAATAAAGGAAAAGATAAAAAACTCACCATATTTTCCAATTTCTTGGAAGCATCATCCATTGTTTGTTCAGATACTTTGACAAGTACTTCTGTTGACATTAACCTCGTTGAGCATGGAAGAAATCTAATCAGAGGTTGACTAGAGATTCGGCGAAATAAAGATGCCATTCTAAAAATGAAATTATTAAATATGAGCAATCAGTATTTCACAAACAGAATAATAAACAGAATGTTCACAGATTAAACACAGAACGAGTAAAACAACAACAGAAACACATGATGTTCCAGTTTCCTTGGAGATGAAAATAGGAAATTAATTTAAATTTGAAAGAAATGACATTTCTAACTAGAATTTATTTAGATATTTGTTTTGCATGTTAATCCTTGATAAAATGATTTTTTAATTAAAATAAATAAATAATCTCAAACCAGATCACATTCTATTCAATAAATGAACTCAAAACAATCAGTTAAGTGAAAAGACAGTATAAGCTGAATATCAATAGTAACAGTTAAGCGTTTGATCAAATTTTTTAAATTTTATCTTACCTTAAACACAAAATAATAATTAGTAGATGAACTTTTTAATTTGATAACATGATGAATCCAACAGAAAGTAATGTTTTCATACAGATCGCAATACACTAAATCTCCCTTACATGGAGCATTTGTGGTGACATCTATACTGGATGCCATTTTCTCTGATGTTTTTTGTTTAATTTTGTAACTAAAAAAAATTACTGCAAGTGAATTAATGTAAAAAGTGAAAATCTTTAATCCAATGTTGATTAATTTAACTATATTATTTAATTGTCATTTACAATTAACTTGCTCTTGACCTTGTAAAATAGCTGTAAATCTGGTTAAAGCGTTTTTCTCTTGGATGATCCCAATCATGGCGGCATCATCGGCAGCCGAGGCAACAATAAATTGCTGCTCAGATTTGTCTCAACAGGAGGACATTGTAATCAACAAAAACGACAATAATACTGACAGCAATCCGGAGGAAAGCGATAAAGATAATTGTAATATTACCAATAATGATACAGAGACCAGCAATGATAGTTTGGTTACTAACAGTAATTCAATACCTTCAGCCAGTCAAACCCCTACTTCACCTACCAACAGTAACAACATTGATAGTGGAAGCAATGCCAATAACCCGGACGGTTCTACTCCTAAAACACCCGATTCTGATTGTTTCACACAGCCACTTCCACCATCTCACCTTCCAAATCTTCGTTCATCATCTAATCATAGTTCAACCTCGAGTACCCGAACATTAGATGCCGAGGGCCACTTAAATCTAAAACCTGAGAAAGTGAAATCACGTTGGAGGAGAAACAGCGAACTGGAATCTGGTCATGGGACGGACCACCATGGCTATGCCAACCATTCTTCCCAATCACCATCCAGCTCATCGACAAGTTCATCAAACAATATTGCACATGAAACAACAAAGAATTCACCCTTAGCACCTTTAAATACTAATATACCTAAAGAAACAGAACCAGTTCCACACTATGACCATATTGATGAAAACATTTACCTTTTTGAAAGAAAAAAATCCAAATGTAAAAAGGAAATGCGTCGTATGGTTTGCAATTGTATTTTAACTAAAGAAGAGAGACAACGAGGCGTTCTTGGTTGTCTTGATGATTGTCTTAATCGGATGCTTATGATTGAATGCGGCAATCGATGCTTATTAGGCGATCATTGTGCCAATAAGCGCTTCCAGAAGAAACAATTTGCCAAAGTTGAACCTTTTAAAACAGTGAAAAAAGGATGGGGACTCAGAGCTATGCAAGTTATTCAACCTGGCCAGTTCATAGTTGAATATGTTGGTGAGGTTTTGGACCCCAAGGAGTTTAAAAATCGGGTCAAAAAGTATTCCAAGGAAAATAAAGAGCATCACTATTTCATGGCATTAAAAAGCGATGAAATAATTGATGCAACAATCAAAGGAAATCTCACTCGTTTCATTAACCATAGCTGTGATCCTAATGGTGAAACTCAAAAGTGGACTGTAAATGGAGAGTTAAGGATAGGATTTTTCGCTACAAAGCTTATCGAAGCGGGAGAAGAAATCACTTTTGACTATCAATTTCAAAGATACGGAAAGAAAGCACAAAAGTGTTATTGTGAAGCACCCTGTTGCAGGGGGTTTATTGGTTCTACTAATGATACTGATATAAATATTGACGGATCTCTTATTACACCAAAACAAAGATCTCTAGAAAAAACTGGAGAAGAAGAAAAGAGTTTAGAGGAGGAATTTGAAGATCTTGGTTTGGACGAGGAAATAGCTAAGCTGACTGCCAGTGGTGGTATCCGAAATCGACAACAAACCCTAATGCTCGCTAGACTGATGGTTCGAGCTGAAGATACGCCCAATAGAACCAAGCTATTAGAAGTTCTCAAAGGCACTCTTGAAATTGCTTATCTAAGACTATTCTTAGATTATCATGGGCTCCAATTGTTATGGAGTTGGATGGCTGATCTTGAAGATGTTTATCTCAAAGGTGAAATACTGGAAGTTTTGGCCATTCTCCCGATCCCCAATAAGACTGTTCTTAAAGATAGTAAAGTATTAGATGTAGTTGAACGATGGTCCAAGCAAGCAGCAAGTGAGGCAAGTCAACGTAAGAATGGTGTTTCATCTGTCAATGCGCAACTGCCACTCATTGTGGAGCCATCAACAATATCATCTTCATCTTTGCCTTCAACTGTTATTGTTAAGACAGAAGATAAGCGAGATGAGCAGTCAGTGAAAGTAAAAGAGCAACAGCAACAGAATGAAGATCAGAAACCTAAGAAACTGGAGGCTTCTGACGAAGTTAAAAAAGAAGATAAAGATACCCCAACTGAGTCAATAGAGAAACCCGTCAAAAAGGAAATAAATAGTCAATCTAAAGAGGAAATAGTGAATCAAAATGAAATCGTAGACACGAAAGTCGATAGCAATACTGAAATTGTACCAGAACCTATGGATGAAGTTAAAGACACGCCAGTAGTCGATGTGCAAGTTGAGATTGAGCTTGGTTGCGAAGTTGAAATCAAACAAGATATCAATGGTGTTGATACCGAGATTCCATCTAGTGAAAACCAATCTGCATCTAGTACTCCAGGAGATTCTACGCCTGGTAAACCTGAACCAGTGAGGGTGAGAGAGACAAGATCCTCTTCAACCTCATCATCAACCTCAACTACCGATGCGTCCTCAACAGCATCTAACCTTCCAGTGGTAGCTGAGAGGATTATTGGTAGGCGAGTATCCTTAAAGTCAAGAAATGAATCTAAGGATGAGGGTAGTAAGGAGAACAAGGTAACTAAAGAGATAGTTAAACCAGTTCCTGATATTGTAATGTTGACTTCAAAGTTACTTTATCTTTGGAAAGATTTGAAAGAAGTTTTCAGAATACCCAGGCTTGAGAGACAGAAACGTCTTGAAGATGAAAAGGAAGCTGATCGTAAAGCAATTGAGGAACAAGAAAGAAAAGCGAAAGGTCTTCCAGTTGTTTATGATCCTAAAATTAAAAGAGGTATTGACAATCGTGACAATACGATTGCTGGTATACTTGGATTGCAGGGTCTGCGTAAAAAATCAGCTAAAAGGCCGGCAGATGATAAAAAACAAGTACAAAATAATTTAAACTCTTCATCGCCAGCTTCTAACACAACCGGTAACACTGTCAATCCTGAAAATAATTCAGGGCCAACTCCTCCAAAAGTTAATAAAGAAGTTCATAGAATGCAGTTTGAAATGGAACTGATGAGAAAACAATATTCTCAAGCACTTGAAAAATACAACGAACAGATTAGACAGTATGAAAGTCAAATGCAAATGCTTCAACATCAACATTTGGCCGGACAACCTCCAGGTCTGCATCCTTCAGCACCGCAACCGCCCAACTTCGACTCAAATCATTTGCACTCTAGTTCACTATCACACCATAGTCCGTTTAAATCTGGAATATTATTCAACTCGCCCAATCTAATGAGTTTACCGCCACCTGTACCTCCTACTCTAGGAATGTTCTCAGATCCATCTAATCCATTTTCTGGCTACGGAGTTAATAGTGAATATTCAAGTAATAGTGGTTTAGCTACGCCTGTGACTCCAGTTGCCCCATTGACACCTCTAACTCCATCAAATGACTATCACCAAGCACAACCATATAATCTTGAGTCTCATCATCCTAATCACATTAACACCTCAACAACTACCTCTCAACATTTTTCTCTTTCTCATTCTTCTAAATTAGAAGATCAATTAAGATCCGAAGAGAATCAAATTGATTCCGATTCTCAGTCGATCAATGCTACATCTGTTTGTAATCAATCATCAAACTTGTCATCTTTCATAAATCCTGTATTAATAGAGTGCACTAATAGTCTTAATCATACTCTAATGTCTGACGAAGAGGCTGTAATTTCAACCGATTACGGTGTAGAGTATGTACCTGTCAAAAAATCTAAAAAATCTTCATTTACCACATCTTCATCATCGTCATCTTCAACCACAACACCATCAGGAACCACGACAACGACCACCAGCTTAAGAAAAGAGAACAATTCTCGTAATAATAACTCTAGTAGCATTAATTGTAATATTAGTAGTAGTTGTAACAATTGTAATGATAGTCTTGAGACTCTCTTTAATAGTGTCTATCCAGCACCAGGAACATATTATTTAACACCAGATAATTGTTACTTTGTCCCTCCTCCATTTGATCTTCATGGTCATCAAATAGAACCAATAGTATTCGAAAATGTTCCTAGACCATTTTCACCTTCCTTCACCAAAGAGTCAATACAAACAGCCCTTCCTCCCAATTGGTGTTGCTCAAAAGACAAACAAGGAAATGTATATTATTATAATAGAGTGACAAAAATGGTGCAATGGGATTTACCAGAAGTGAATTTAATTTTTGAATCTGAAAAGCAAGCAACTCCAAAGAAAGTAGAAACTGAAGTTGCCACCAGTAATACTTCACAAGATGAGACAATAGTACAACCAGAGCCATCAACGCTGGAAAAATCAAATCAACAGCAACAGACACCAAGTGAAGTACAGTCATCACAGGATCCATCTTCGATAGCTGACAAAACTGAAGCTTGTACAGATAAACCCACAGTAACTAATAACCCTGAAACTACTTCAGAAAATGAAGTTCAAAATAGCAATGATGGGGGAACATTAGCACCGCAATCCTCAAGAGGGACAACACCTCAAGCATCTTCTGAAGAGCAAGTAGTCAACGGAGAAACTAAAACTCCCGATAATGTGACAGCCAACGAAGATTCCACCAGTGAATGTATGGGCACTCCAAGTCATACTTTACCGGGCTCCTATGAACCAGATCCCAGGAAAAGACGTTCTTCAACCAATAGCACTGGCACTCATCATAACAGTACCATTAATAATAGTAACAATTCAATTGTAAGAAATTTTTCATCCCTCATGGAAATCAATGATGGCGACCTGATTGCATCCAACAGAAGAGACAGGAGTGACAAAAGTGAAAGACGAATCAAGGAAAAGTTTAAAGCCGAGATGTCTGAACACATTAAATACTGTCTAAATCCTTATCGAAAAATTGATTGTAGAGTTGGACGAATTTTGTGTAATGAAGATTTTAAATATGTTGCTCGACGAGTAAGTATATTCAATAATTTATGTTCATATGAAAATGCGTTTATTTACGATTTTACCAATTTTTTTCTTCTCTCTTTTTTACAGTTGACTCATTTTGTAATGCTTAAGGAGTTGCGGCACTGTCGAAACACCGAAGATTTATGTTGTAGTGAAACAGTTAAACATAAAGCAAAAGAGTATGTAAAAAAATACATGGCCAACAAGGGACCCATCTACAGGCCCGAATCAAATGAAGAGATTTGTAAGGATAAAGAAAAGTGTTCACCCAACTCATGAAAAAAACAACAAAAAAAATATCATTAAACCCATATAACAAATTAACGAAATGCAATGTTCAATGCTTGTCTAATTTTTCATTCAATTTGTATAAAGCATAAAGCAATATGAAAGACAAACTCAAACACCAAGTGACAAGTTTTTGTTTAAATGAACAAGGTTCGATTCAATTAATGAATTCCTAGCAAATATTAATTTAAACAAGGCAAACCTTAAGAAACGAGATTAACAAAGAAAAGAGAGAAAAAAGTAATATTCATTGGAAATGGCGTGATAATTCAATACAGTCATTAATAATATATCATTTAAGATTAATTTGGAGTAATCTAATCTTATCCAGCGTCCTGTTGACTCTGAAGACCCTATTTTTTTATCATTGTTATAACAACCGGCTGAAATCAAACAAGATTTTGATGATTACATTGGCTCATGAAGAAGAAAAAAACAACTGAAGGCAATAATTTTCTAGTTAAGAAACAGCTTTCTCCATTTAAACCGCTGATGCGAAATGTTTATGAAACATTGAAAATAATTGAATAACTTCTTATAAATATTATTACTCGTAGTCAGAAATGAAAGTTGAATGTATGAGTAAACTCGATTTTTCATGATGAACATGAACATACTATTATTATATATATTGTGCAAGCTGAAAACAACAACATGGAAAAATAGACAAGCAACAGTAAAGACTATATCAATCTCCAGGGGAATTGTGACGTTCAACTAAGGAATCTGATGATTGGAAAAAAGATTCCCAGTGTTTGGTGAAAGAAATGATAATATATAGATAGACAAACTATTATTATAATGACACTCATTCTGTAATAATAATTGAATCAATCAACCATTTACAAAGTTGGGATCCCAATAAAAACAAGTAGAGTCAAACTGATGGCTAGAAGTTACGAAGGAAACTAAAGATGGACCCAAAAAAAGACCAAAAAAGACCAAGAAAAGGCTCGAAAGGCTGAAAATGAGAGAAGGTAAAGAAAGAAAGAAAAGTAGAGTTGCAAGGAATAACATAAATAATATAAAAAGTCAGGTTACAAGTCAACAAATGTTTGTCAATGTGATAATCATTATTATCATAGTCTATTTGAAACTTTGGTCACCATTATAACCCTTATTACTCGATAAATTGTAATGGTTCAAAGATTTAGATCATTTTCATCAATACAACTTTTACTCAATCAAAACACAATTAGCAATCAACACGGTAAACCAATCAGTTTCAGTGAAACCTATTTTAAATTGTTGCCCAAAGTATCATTAAGTTGAACAACATTTTCTTGCCCATTTTATTTAACAATTACTAATCATTGTTTATAGCTTTAAAAATTGCATCAATCAATATCATAATTTAATTTAAAAGGAAAACAAAATGAAAATGAAAACCAATAAAGACTTATAAATGTAATGATACAAAATTACAAAAGTGTGTTCAATTGGCTTATTGAAAGGAAATTTGTTTCATTCCCAGAATGAAAAGTAATTATTTTTTTTTATATTATCACAATATTTAGCAATAAAAATCACGTTTTTTACCTTTACATTTTAAATGAAATTAAAAACTGCTTTTTGTTGATGATGGGCAAGTCAGGAGAAACAAATGATGATAAACAAAAAGGTGAATTAAATTGAGATGAAAAATGATCATTGATAAGTAATGTTATGTCAAATGGTAAATAAAATGCAATTGAACTGGTTAAGTGCTTTATTATTATATTATTATTTAGCTCATTCCCAATGTTATTCAGCATTCCACTGAGAGTTTCCATGTTTTTCTTGTTCCTCCATGTTATTAGCGCAAGCAAAAGCATCAAACAAAAACAACAACAACAACAGCAAGTAAATTGTTTACGAATTGATAACACAAAAGTACTTATGCCTTTTAATAATAATCTTTGCCAATAAAATTGTTCATCTTCTTTACAATATAATGCTCAAGACTTTCATTAATACCATTAATATGATCAAATTAAATTATTTATTTTCCAGCTTTAACATCTTACCAACACAATCATCATGACTGTCTTTATATTTCATCTTCATTTTCATCTTTATTTTCATCTCTATTTTCATAATCAACAAATATCAATTGAACCACTTCTTTTGTCTCAATGAAAGATTCACACATTTTTACCCTTCAATTGTTTGACTCTTCACTTAACCATTGATTGATCTAGCACTAAATTAATCATAATAAACAGTCAAAATCATAAATCATTGGAAACCAATTTTTCTTTTCCATTAATTCAACCATTACATTCAATGAATGTGACCTGTGAAAAGATTACCTGCTAATAGACAAAATAATTACTCGCAACCCAAAAAATGGTGAAATTTGGGTGAAATTTGATTCTTTATTTTGTCTCTCTTTGGATTATAAAATTTTCATTTTTTTGCCTTTTATTTTCAAATTATCCTTTGCTATTTCATCCGCTTTTTCATCATATTTTTATGGCTTTATTTTCATATTGTTACTCTATGATGATAAAAGGTACAAAGATTGACCTCCATGCTTCCACATTATTGAACCATTTGAAGAGATAAATTTTCATTCTCATGTTCATTATGAATCAAGTTTGATATCATTTTTAGCCACATGATACACAAGGGTCATCATAATAGCTTTATCAACATTATCCTTTTGTTTTTGTCTCAATTTTTGCTCTTGTCCACCCAACAAATGTAATAGGAATCTGACCATAACTTTAAACCTATTTTTTGGCTTTCTATTTCAGCCTACACTCTTTGCCATATTTCCGATGTTTCCTTATTCAACGCAATTTATTCACATATCAATCTTGATAAATAAATCATCCTTTCCAAGTTTCATTATTATTAGCATTTAAACGACACAGAGAATGGTTACATTGGAAATAAAAGTGGTTAAACAAACAGTAAAATCACTGGATAACCTGAAATTGTAATGTGTTGTTATGGTATGAATAGTAAAGTAATTTTTCCTCATTTTGTATCATATTAATGTATCATATTTGGACAAAAAATGCAATTCAAGTTGAAAAGTTGAAAGAATTTTGTTCAAAATTAGACAAATTGGATTGTAAAAAAAGGTTCACGTCTTGGTAAGTCACAGATGAATTTAGATGGATGAAAGACTCGTCCTGTAAGTGTTGAAATTCATATCCAATTGTCATGATATTTGCCAGAAAAAAACATCAGTTTTCTTGAAAGTTTTCACAGGCAATCTGTTGCACAAAACAGAAAAACGTGAAAATTTGATTTATTTGGTCAACTCAGATTTGGTTGCGAATAGAATCAATCATTTTAGGTTGACTTTGGTTGCCAGATTGACTCGACTCGAGAGAAGATAAATTTTACAATTTATTGGAGATTGGGTAAAAATCTAAATATTTTGAGACATTACTTGATGTAGTTCCTTTGTGCGTTGTAAAACGTTATCTGTTGAACAGATTGAAACTGAAACTTACAGATTTGTGCTTTCAATTTTACTTTGTAAGCAAAATTGAAAATAATGAAAAGAATAGCAAAAATATCATGTTTACAGTTGAAATGGAGTTACTCGAGTTTCCATTAGATTATTATTGATTTGTAATGTAATCAACTTTCATTTTTAACCTTCCCAGTCTGGGAAAGTTGACTTGAGTTTAAATCATCATCAGATAATCAATTGAATGATTAATGGAAAGGTTTAAGGTTGATTGAAATTGTAAAGCTGGTAAAGCTTTTCAAGTTGAATTAGTAAATAATTTACTTCAATATTTGGTTGAACAATAAAGTACTTCAATTTGTAAGTTTTATCCCAGTATTTATTAATAAAATAAAGCAAAAGCATATTAACATTTATCATTTAATTTGGTAAATACAAGTAGCATTGGAATGAAAAATAAAAGAGTGAAAGATTATGTCGATTGTTTAATAGGCTTGTTCAACTTTTGGGTTAAACAAGAAGCAGGAGAAAGGACAAAAAGTAAAAGGCATTATTGGCTTGAAATTGATAATTGTTGTCGAGATATTTTTGGGCAAAATTCATTTCACAGGAAACGATCAAAACATTGATCAACTTTAAATTTTCACTCAAACATTTAGTGAATTGAATGCAGAATAAATGGTGGAAAATAATTTCTTTTTACTAATTGAGTTTAAATGATTCCAAACTTGGCATAGGTATTGTAGTGACAAGTCTTGTCTACCTGTGATATACTATTAGTATGTATATAAATTAGTGAAACGTCAGTGAACATCAATTGATTGTTGAGATGCATTAGTTTATATGTATTTATTATCTCATTTATGTACTCATTTTACTGATAATTGAACGAAACAGACAATAAAACTAAGAGTCTCTCTTCATTGCCTTTATTATGTATCACACCATCTTCATCATCGTCAAGAGTAAAAACAATAAAGCTTGAGATATTGAAGGTGAAATGAGCATATAAAAGTGCATCAGCCAAAGCAAACTGGCAAATAAAAGGGAAAGGATTAAAGTGGTTCAACATCTGAATTCAATGTGAATATCAGGATGTCTCCATGTAAAGCCTTTACTTTCAAGTTAGAAGACAATTCGATAAAGTATTAGATTTGCTCATTTGAGCAACTTAACGATTTTTCAATCTTTCTTGTAAACTCAGCAATTTAGGCACATTTTGTAGCCAACTTAGTCAATTATAAACCAGAAAACTTAAAGTAAAGAAAATTTTCAAAATATTTTCTTAAAAATCAAAGTCAACCTCTATTGACAATTGAATTAACAGAAATGTTGAAATGAAGATTGTTGACTGAAAGATTGATTGGTGAAAGAAATTTTCTCAAATATTTCAAAGTATTTCATTATTAATATGGAAGGCCATTTCCATCTTATTCAGTGTTTTCAAGATTCGCAATATTTGCTTCCAGTCGCTTTAGGAAAAGATCTTGAAGTAACCAAATGACTAAACTGTAAATGAAAAGTTTCAAGTTGACTGTTTAATATTGTGAATATTTTCCCTGTTATAACTTCCAATGGAAACAGATCAAGAAATCAACTCATAATTGCGTTTTCAGAAAATGCCTGACAATTATAAATGAAATAAGCGAATGGTCTTGAAGTTGAAAATTGGAGGCACTTCAATCATGACACAATATGAAATCTCCGAGGGAAACAGCTATGACCATAAATCAGCGTAATAATCGGACTGCTTTGTAAATATGGTTTCAATTAAGATCCATTTGATATGATGTCAACATGGATTATGATGGAAATGTTTTTCACTTGGTCCAGCTCTCACCGAGCCTTTCATGTTCCAGGTTCATTAAATTATTGAATTTTTGTTCCCATTTGGATCATCAAAATGGACCATTGAAATGACCAGCAACAGCAACAGATAAAGAAACTTGCTAGAAGGGGGAAAAACAGTTTTTTTACGAAAGAAAAGGAAAAGTGATTATTTTTTCTTTGAGAGATTTAAATTGAAACTGAAAAATAAAGTTGAGGTAAAAGGTATTACATGTAAGATGCTATTTATCTGACTGTATTTAATACACTGTGACAAACCACATGGTTAACATTGTTCATTGTGACCCCACATGGAATTCAATTTGATGGTTATAACTCTTGCAAGTTGTTTATTTGCTTTCTTGCACTATTATTGTCATGATAGTCATTCTTTACATGTAATAGTTGATTGCTGTTATAAGATGTTCAAATTGAACAAGAATAATGATTCATAGAGAAGACGAGAAAGAATTGTTAAGAAGAGTAAAAAAACAAGTTTAAATCACAAGAATAACTGGCAAGATGAAAGATGAAGATAAAAGTGAAGATGAGAAAAGATTAGTTTCGATTCTTGTTAAGGTAAAGGAGAAGCCATTAAAACAAAATGTTAGTGTTGATTTTACAGTTTGTTTTTTTGGGTTACATTACCAGCGAGTTGTAAAGGTTTCCAATGTAAAGACATTGTTGGTGGAAAAAGAAACGTTAAATTGTTTCCCTTTTCAACTTTTCATGTTTAATCAGGAAAAAAATGAACTCAACTCGAGTCGAGATAGTTATCAATGAAACCAATGGTTGAAAGGTTTTTTTCGAAGAAAAAAAATTCTTTGCCAACATTTTTTCCGATCAAATTCAAAGTAAATTTTGTCCAGTTTTCACTGTCACTATTGTTTTAAACAGAATCAGTAAATTGGAAAGTGACATTAATTCACCTTCTTCTCTTGTAAATGATTGATGAAGAGTGATGAACTTTTTTCAAGGGAAATTTTCAATTCCTTTAAGCCTCGTGATATTTCTGGCTAACAATTCACCGCAAACTTGATTTATACACTTTGAGATGGTTGACTTTTCTTGCTTCAAAAGACCTTTTCTTTGGCTTCTTCAAGGCAACATTTTTTGCCTTCGATTAAATATAAATCAAAAATTAATCGTCAACTTTTCAAGTAGATATTTCATTACATGGTAAAACTATTTCCATTGTGATTCTTGTCATGAGGAAAGCAACATGAAAAGAAGTTTATCTTCAAATTTGTAAACTGTTACTTGAGCTCTTCTTTGTTCACACTTTGTTTTGATCTTATTGTGAAGATGATTTTTTTTGGGAAATCTGTATTTTCCTCTAAAATTTGATCAATTTTCAATTTAATTTTGATTAATTCATAATAAATAGAGATGAAAAGAATGGTTAAAAAGCGCAGAATCGTTTCGCTGAATGGATGACTGAGTTGAGTTGAACTGGGAGTGAGAAGTTGGGAGTGAAAAAAAGAGTTATCCTTTCAAAGTCAAACTTTTTTTCGCTCTTCTTCTTTTTCTTGTTTCACTTCTTTGTTGATCATCATCAACACACAAACACAGTTAACTAAATCATTCTCATGTCTTTAGCAGAAGTTTTTCAACTCTAACCAACAATTTCTCATAAAAAGTGACTTTTTTTTACTCTTGCAATCATGATTTGACCAGAAGGTTGAGAAAGTAAAGGACGAAAGAGTGAAAGAGAGAAAACATTTTCTTTCCTTTTCATCGTTCACCAACTTATCATTTTACTACCTTTCAGATACTGAATTTCTTTCTCATCGTCAAAGTTATCTTCTCTTTCTCTTCCACTTTCCCTTTTTCCCTCTGTAAAGTTATACTCAGCTCATGTCAAGAATCCAAGAAGTTATTTCAGTTGACATTGATCAAGCTAAAACAAACACCTAAACTTTGAAACAGAAGCAAAGAGAGAGAGAGAGAGAACAAGAAAAAAAGACGAAAAGGAAAATCAAGACTGATTTTCCATGAAAATAACTAGAAAAGAAGAAGACGAAAAAGAAAAGGAATGAAAATGAAGAGAATGTGATATTTTTCCTTGCTTTTACCCTTAAATCTCTTTATTTTTGTCCCTCTTTCCGTGATAGAGAAAAAAGCTTCCAAAAACTTGAAAAATTTTTCATTTCCATGCAACTCTCATTTGATTGCAAGTCTAAAGTTTCAATATAAATAGAGAAAAGAAAAAAGAAAATCGTTTTTCCAGTGAATTTGCTTGCCCATCATCTCAACTCTCTTCTTTTACAATAATACAGAAATGAAAAGTTAATTATTGTAATTGTTACCTGGAACGAGAAGGAAAAAAACATTACAAGATGGAATAACAAGAGAAGAAAAGATGTAATTCATTGAAAAACTTTGTTTTTTCCTCGTTTCCTCTCTGTAACCAGAATAACAATCTTTCCTTCAATTATTAAAGTAAGAAGAGAGGATATTCAATCATCATTACCATCACTTTCATCTTTATCTTTACCTTTGTTACACCAGTTTATTTCAAGAGCGTAAAGTTGATGTTAGGTAAACTTGGATAAATGAATTTAACAGTGAAAAGTTATGTACACCAACGTTGATCCAACAAGTGACTTATCATCATCACCATCACCAACAACAATATCATATCCAGTGTCAACCTCATTTCACTCATCATTACTGTTTAATCCAAATGTGTCAACAGAAGTGCGCCTTCATCAATCTTCATCAGCCTCATTTATATCACCATCATCATCATTCTCATCATCACCATTTACGATTGCCATCTCCTCGGCTCTTGGAGTGCTCATCTTTTGTACCATCTTGGGAAACATTTTTGTCATCTATGCCATCCTTTTTGATCGCATCTTACGCCGAGTGGGCAACTATCTTGTCCTCTCCCTGGCCATTGCAGACTTTATGGTTGCTTGTACAGTGATGCCCATCAGTGCTTTTTACGAGGTAACCGGTGAATGGACTTTTGGCTCATTTCTCTGTGAAATTTGGATCTCGGCCGATGTCCTTTGTTGCACTGCCTCTATCCTTCATCTTCTTGCCATCGCCTTGGACCGTTACTGGGCAGTAACCCGAGTAAATCACATCAAGGAACGAGACCTTTCCTTGGTTGGTAAAATGATTACCGCTGTTTGGACAGTTTCCCTTCTAGTCTCGTTAGCACCAGTCTTGGGCTGGAAAGATCCACACTTTTTAAAGCGTCTAGAGGAGGAAAAGACTTGCCTCATATCACAAGACATTGCATATCAAATTTTTGCCACCGTTTCAAGTTTCTATGCTCCTTTGGTAGTCATTTTATTTCTTTACTGGAAAATCTATAAGGTAAAGATTGACATTTTTAGTTTAATGATAACATCAATAATTATATTAACATCCATCATTTTCAATTCAAACAGAAATCATGAATATAATCCAATCTTTTTTTTGCCTTCTCTCAGTTATTCCCTTTGAACTTACCTTTTACTGCATCTCAAGTAGCTTCTTCTTTTGCTACTTTCAATCATTTTTTGTACTTCTTCACGTTTCCATCCAAAGAATACCAATTATAACAAATTAATAGTTACAGGTTTCAGCTTATTCATGGTCATAATGAAATCATTTGAAACATGGTGTCATTTCCTTGTCTAAGCTTTTGGCACAAGCCTATGAAGAGAAAGAAAAAATTGGCTCAAATTTGCATCAAAACTTTTACCATTAACATTCAAAACAGGAATAAATTGTGTTATGTTGTTGATGAAATTACAATTGTAATCAGCAAAAGAAAATTGAAAGGCTATATCATTCTGTAGATGATTAATTATTGTCATTACAATTTTTTTTCTCTCGCTCTCTGTCCTTCTAATATCACAAATTAATGAAAGGTAGGAATGAGAAAGAATGAATAATGTCTAATTATTAAAGGTAAATTATCATCTCTACAATAATTAGTGGGAAAAGGGAAAGTTAACCCAAACTTTTTTAACCTTAAACGCAAACAATGTATTCACTGGTATAAAAAAGTCTATACAAAAGGTTATATTGAAAATTGTTTACTATCAAAGAATCAATGGATTTGGTAATAATGATGATAATGATGATAATGAGAGTAGAAAGAAATTCATCTTAAAGGTAAATTAAGCAGCAAGGGAAATTGAGATTCTCCATTGATAGACTTCAAGTTGAGATATAAGTCGTTTTGAGCTTCTTTTGATTTTACTTGTTGATGATGAAAAACAAGCAAAAAACAGTCAATTTTAGCCAAATTAATTGAACTTAGTTAAGGTAATTGCTTTGAATAATCTTCTTCCCTTGCCAATGTAGGAGTATTAGGATAACTATTTTACTTGGGATTTAGCGTCATTATCATCCTCGTTTTCCTATTCGCTTCCATCATAAGTATCATTCTCGAAATTATTTTTTCTTCTCTTCTTTCCTACTCTTTTTTTCGTTGCAAGGTTTACCTTTATCTCCTTTTACCTTGCATCATTTCTCATCTTGCAATTGCTTTTGGTTGACATTAAATGCTATTTAGGGATGCAGTTTGATGTAAGGTTTATGCGAATACAATGTTGCGATTCATTGCTAATATCAATCAATTTTCACCTTAGCTTTGCTTGGTCCCTTTGCTTGGTAGTTCCAGTTGGCAGCTTGGTCATTTCATCTTTCGTTGAATACAGATGACTGGTTTATAATTTAATTCAATTAACAGGGTTTGTTAAATGGTGATAAACAAGCTAGAAATGGATAAATAAATAAATAAATGTGATTACTTTGAATTCAGAGGATCAAACTGATTGTTGATTGCGTGACTAAAATATACTAAATAGTAAATTATAAATATTAAAATCCTTCTCTTTTACTGGTTGGACCTTTTTTCAACAAATAAACTGGCAATGAAACAGCATCCACATGATATTACTGATGATATGTTTATTTATTATTTATGGCAGCTACTTTTTGCTTGCAGCTTGCATGTTGATGTTAACATTAATTGGACTGGTGATGAGAGCCAAGTGTCATGTCGCCCTGAAAAAGTGTCCAACCAAAATTAGGTAGCGAGGAGGAACGCTTGTTTAGTCTGAAAAGCTATTTACCATTGAAATCAGTAAAGTGGTGGTTAGAAGAATGGTGTCAGTCTTGGATCGCTTGGTAAATAAATCAATTGAAATTAAACTTTTGTCATGTCTAAGCAAAATCATTCAGTAACATTAAACAACCTCTGAATACATCCGATCCTCATAAATCTTGATGACTAAATTGAATTTAACTAGAAGTTGACTTTATCCCGTTTATGGTAATTTCACAATAAATTGAAATCAAACTGTTTGATAAGGTTAACAAAAAGGACAAGGTTCGGTGGATCTAAATTATCCGGAAATGTGTTGTTGAGAGAAATATGAGGGACGAACAGCCAATTTCATGATAATGCTTCACCATTAAACTGTGATCAACAAATGGAACTCTTATTAGCTTTTCAAGAAACCATCAACAGCATAAGTTAGCTTAAACAGCATTAGTCCGTTAGCCATAATTTGTATTATCAATACCATGTTGATAACGAGAAAAATGTCTCAAGTCAAAATTGACCAAAATTTCCTGAGTGGGACTTAATAAATAACTAACGACAATTACATTTACTAGACAAATATAGCTCACACGAGCCAGTTAACCTGTTGAAACGAAAAGCACTTTTAACCTCGACATCCTTAACTAGACTTTTGCTTTCGCTTATAGGTAAAATGTAAATCCCTTGAAGATCTCAATCTTGAGTCTGACCATCATGAATTAGACACGAAAGAAAAAAATCAGACTATTTAATACACTGAATAAACACTGAACATAAAAGACACTTGAAGACAAATTAAAAAATAACGGTTGAATAAATACATTTTCAACTTGAATTTGAAAGAGGGGATCTAAAAATGTAGGCGTATAAAATGAAGCGCAACAAAAGGGCGCCACATTTAACTTATTAATGAAAATTTAATTTTTAATTAAACTTGACCATCAACAAGTTGTATTGATAGAAAAGGTTACTTTGAAATATTTCCAAGAATCCGAAGTAACAAATGAAAAGAGATTAACTGATAGCTGTTGATGATTACAATGCTGTTGTGGGTTTAAAGGTGATATTGTCAATAATGGTCAGACTTCCTCCTTTCCTTTGTACTATTTGACCAGTTATTTGTTGAGATTAAATAATGAAAGGTAAAGTAACAATAGCCATTGAATTGGGTGATTAAAAATCAATTCCGTATGCTGAGTCTGCAATTTCAGATAAGGTGTTAACATTAGGTTAAAACTGGTTAAACTGGTGCAAACATAACGAATCTCAATGTAATCTTACAATTTAAACAATAAGTAATGAACAATTAGTTGAACATTATTAATGGCGAGTAAAAACAACAACAATACAATATTATTAGCCTATTAAATGGTGTGATTTAATTTGCTATATTTTTGACAAAATAAACACTGATTAACATTAATAGGAAACCTTGATTTTCGTTGTGTTTACCTTCATCATTTGCCTTAACCTTTTTATTCCTATTAACTTCATTGTAAGACATTTTACTCTACCTTTAACTAATTAATTATTAGGTGAACATCTTCAGGGTAAATACATCTGTCGTCTTTGCATGTTGATGATGGAAATGATGACAAACATTTGAACAGCTAAACAATTATCATCACACACTCAACTGTTTCTGGTTACAACCAAAAGACAAAAATAAAAAAGCCAAACAATTTTGACTTTTTTGCCTCAACATTACACTAAATATGAATATTGAACATTTCAATCCTTTAAGTTTACCTCTGGTGTCTGCAAGCACTCATAAGGTGATGTTAAAGAAAAGGTTATAACGAGAAAAAAAGAGCAAATATTTAGCTTTTGACTAAATTTATGCACTGATTGTTGAAAGCCTTTAAATTGCTTTAAATTTTATTACATTTAATCAAAAGGCAACAACTTTAATTAAAAGTAAGTAAACAGGGGAAAAAAGTTGAAACCTTTATTAACAAAATGATTAACATGATGAATGAAAGATGATAAAGAAGACGATGAAAAGATGATTAAAGTAAATCTTGATATTGAACGTAAAAAAGTGGCTTAAAGGTGTTTTCACTTGATGGGGTGAGAGTCACTCTCCTAGGTTGAGTGACTGGTTGACTTTGGCCATTTACTGTGATCGAATGATAAATTTGATGAAAATGATCAACTTTGTTTTTCCTTTGTTTCTAACCTTGTGTTGCCTTGGATACTTGATTCTGATTGTGATGAGTTTGGATGATGAACAAAGTCAATAACCATGAGTTAACAAATTAACAGTAAATCAAATCAAATTGAATTTTAAAAGTAACTCTCAACATTTATTACTAAATAGACAGAACAAGATCAGGGAACAAAACCAAGGAAATAATGATAAATAAATCACTTTTCAATTCTTTTATCTTTCATCTTCTTTACTTCTTCTTCTTCTTCTTTCAAATCTTCTTCTCATCCTCATCCATGTCTCTTCCAAAGAAGGAAGAAGATTGAAAAGGTAAAAGGTATCTCTGTTTAAGTAAAAAAAGGTTGGATGGTTTTGTAAGTTTACTTCAATTTTCACCATTTAAAGAGTTGAATTTGTTGTAAAATTATTCTGATAAACCTTTACTCCTTAACATGATAATAAATAATATATTTTATCGATCAACTCTGTTTGCTAAACACTTGATTGAATCAACTGTAATGATAAAGAGCAAAATGGTTGGACAGAAAAGAGAGAAAGGGAGAGAGAGAAGAAAAAAATAAGTGATTGACACAATTTTCTGCCTCATGAATAACCTTTGTTATCGTCTTCCATGCATTTCAACCTTTTACCTTTTCCCTGTCTGAGTCAAGATAGGAAATTCAGATGAACCATTAGCCATGAGGAAAAATGGTAAAGTAACTGCTCTAATCTGCATACCTTGCGAACAAAGAATGAGGTCAGAAACGTTGATTCAATGTTGATCATATCAATGTCTTTAATTAAAGGGCAACAGATAATTGAGATGAATTTCAAGCGATTCACACGAAATTGAAACCCTAATTTGTTAACTTAAGTGAACAAACATAATTATTCATTGTTGACTGTTCAACACTAAACATTTTCTGTTTACACTCAGTCCAATTGTTGGATCATTTCACTGAAAGATTAACAGATAACAGGTAAAACAGGCTTAAAAAATAGTAAAAGAAAGCGAAACTTGAATTGCAAATTTTTTGGAAATTTCTGGATTTCCATCTTCAGGTTAAGAGTAAAACGAAAGTCGTAGATTTATCCACTTTTGGAACGAAAGAATCTTTCCTTTTTGGACACTTTTTTGCTCAAAAATCTCAATGAAAATTGATAGAACATATTTTGTTGAATAAAAAATCAAAACCATCCAGAAAATTACTGTCATAGTGTCTGAATAACGCGTTTAGAAGTTGAAATTGATCTTTTCTCAGGAAGTTTTCAACAGCCAAAAAGCTTCTTCCAAAGGATTTGAAGCTTGGAGGAGAAGCAGGTAAAGGGCAATTGTTTGCATTGAATTTCGATTCGCAAAACAATAATACAATTTAGAAGTACTGAAGCGTATTCTCATCATGTGCTTGTTTCATTTGAATATTCAATTCATAAAAATTCATCCTCTGGCGTTGCATGATTTGTCAACATGAAAATGACTTTGGAATTGTTCATTTTCCAAAAGATTAAAAAATTGACTTTCTCACTTGAATGAGCCATACTAATGCAAACATTTCCCAAAAAAAAACCTTTGAAATACTTTGATAAATCCTGAAACTAAACAAAATGGATTCAGTTTCCATTTTTTTTTCCACTTTCCAATACATCTTCTTGCCCAAAACTGACTTCAGAACAAAAAAATTTCTCATGAAAAATTTCTATTTGCGGAACATCTTCCATCGACCAATTGACCAATTCCAAGCTTAAGATACTCAATTTCACCCGAATTTCCATCTACTTTGGGCTGAAAACAAAGGAACTAAACAATGGAATGGAAGATGAATTTACTTTGCAAAACTTGATTTCAACGAATGAAATTAATCTCATGTTCCGACGGAGAAAATTTAATCAGAATTTCGTTCTTCCAACAGTAAAATAAAGGAAAAAGAAGAAGAGAAAGCAAGTATTGAAATAATGAGGGTTCTCATGAAAAGGATACGATGAGACAGTCTAAAGTTTCGGATTTTTTTCGCTGGAAAATAAATTCTAGATTCATGTTTACTTTAGTTGACAAGCCACTTTACCTGAAGGATGATGATGCGCTCATCTTAGCTGAACATCTCAAAGGAATGTAAGGGAAAACGACAACGAAAATGATGCATTGAATGAAACAATATTGAAGTACCAAAGTAATAAGTGGAAGAAAGCAAAAGAAGGAAGAAAAAGAAAATTTGTCAAAAAAAAAGTTTATCTAAGTTCATCTCATCAGGTTTCATTTTGTCACTTCTTTACCTTTCATTTGAGTAAACAGCAAAGTCTAAATCTTGAACAAATAACAGATTCAATCTTCATGATATCATCAGCGATTCGAGTCAATTTTTTGCATCAAATTTTCTCTTCTTTTTTTTAATGAAAAAAAAAATTGAACCGAAAAAAAAGCATCAACAACAAAAATGGTAAAAATGATGAGTTCAAGTTGATTGATTTTTTGTTTTCCTTTGACTTCAATTGTTAACAATTTACAACAGAGATTCAATGATAAAAGTAAACATTTAAAATTAGAAACAATTTTTGTTTATAAATTATTCAGCTGAAAATCCAAAGTCGAGTTAAATCACAATTCAATTGTGAGCAGAATTTTTGATTCTACAAAAAATTATTTTCAACTCAATTTTCCTTTCAACTTTTCTCTTCACTTTCAATTCAATTGGCCATCTTCAAGTAGACACTTGCACTGACCAAATTGACTTTGTAAAATGAGGAGAAAACACTTCTGAAAATTGGATCAAAATTGTATTTACTATTCATTGATTTTTCATTTAATTTACCAAAACCATTATTTGACTTGAACAGTTGAATGTTTCAAAAGTTAAATTAAATGTTAAACTTGATTAAACCTTTCAAACGATTTGGTGTTTACACCAAATAGTTTGTAAATCAATCTTATTAATAAATTTAATTTCCAAATGAAACATTGCTTATTATTGGTTGGGATTACATTGAATTTGAAGGAAGAAAATGAAGAGGCAGACAGAAAAATTGTAAACAAGTTTCATCTGATGGAAGATGCAACAAAATAGAGAAACAGAAAAAGAGTAAAATTAAGGAAAATCCATTGAATTTTGAATGAAAGATATTCTTTATTCGTTCCCTTCCCTTGACTGGGATTTTCTCATATTCAACTGATTCCATGAGAGTTACAAAAGCTTTTCCTGATTCACTTGGAAGAAGGAAAAAGTAAAACTTTTTTCATTGCACAGTTGCTTCAATAGACATTTGTTGTTGCATTTTCAATTCACTATCATTCCCTGTTTCGTCTCTTATCTTTACATCGTTCAGCACCACTTTAGACTTTGCTTTGCATTTTGTTTCCATCTTTAACTTTCAACTTTTAACCCAAACAGTTTTCCCTATCAACAGGATATCCGAATGGTAAACTCGAGATGGAAAAGTAGAGAGTAAACTATCTGGTAAAATGATCTACTTCCATCAGGGAAAATCATTTCCATCATGTTCATCATTATTATAATTATTTCAATTTCTCAGCCTTTTCTTGGAAAGAACAGCTGAAAAAGTTGAAAATTTTTAATTATCATAATGTTCTTGGTTCATCAAAATGATTCAAAGTGATAGACATCTTTTCCAATGTTTTTTTTTCTTCTTCAAGAGACAAAGAATCCATTTTTTTCCAGATTTCATAACATTATAACATTATATTGAGAAGCGAAAAAAAGTAAAACCAGAAATTTTCCATCAACATTTCATTATGTTCTTATCTTGCCAATCTTGGTTCAATGTTCATCTGCGTCTTCATTCCATTTTCCACTCTCACCCAGTTCTGCCATTGAAAACAAACTTGCTTAATTATCCACAAATTGCATTAGAAGTGGTAAAAAGTAAAAGTTAAATTGATTCAATTTTGAAAAGCTAAAAGTCTAATGTAAATATGATGCTGCCAATTGTCGCAAAATGTTAATTATTAAAGTCTTTGAACAATGTTTAGACCGTGAAACAGGTAAGGTTGGTTTGGAAAGGTTGACTTGCCTCATTAAGTGTTGACTTTGGATCAAAAGGCAGAAGGAAAAAAAAGTCAACTTCTTCCTACACAGACATTGAAATGTACAAGAGGATAATGAGTAAAACATGAAATGTGATGATGATAATGACGGATAGAGAAGAGAAGAAAAGTAAGAAGAAGAAAAGGAGAAGATCAATTAACCAGCTTCGAATAGAGTTTATGTATATCAGGACAATTCACTCCCTGTCAACCTTTATAAATGGTTTATTTGCTTTTCTAAGTCGATGATGGAAAAGAGGGGAAAAAATCAAATTAAAGGTAAATTGAGAGTATTTGATGATTACAAGATGAAAGTATCTGTTAAGATGAAACTTATGGCTAAATCTTTGCTCATTTTTTTGCTTCTCTCATTCCCTTTCTCATGATGGACTGGCTGAGAGTTGATATGAACTTCGGATCAAAAAAGCTGTTCAACAGTTGACATGATGTATTATTATATAAATGCCAACCTGTTCTCACTCTTTGTGTGCATCATTTGGTTGGGAAAACCTGTTGATTCAACCTTCCTTTTTCTTGAGTCTCCTTTTAACCAACCGATTCCTTTACCTGATAAAATGCTGTTACTTGCATCAAAAGAAGAAATATCTTCTCTTTTTGTCAACCTTTTCTTCTTCTCACTCAATTGATTGTCATCTCATGTATGCATTTACAAAACTGATAGACAAGATAGATGGAAATTGTTGACTCGTAATGATATCTCAGAATGAAAAGTGCAATTTGAAAAGAGTGAATAAGTATTGGAATATTGATAAATTTGAAATTACATTTTTATCCCATTTGATAATTACTTCAACTAATACATTCAAAAAAAGCAATTGCAAAATATTTATAAGAACTTTCAACTTTTAATTTAATACTTTTGCTTTTTTATTGTTCAATTTTTTTCACCAAAAGACTAATTCCTTATGAATAATGTTTTTTATCAACACAATTAGCAATTGATTAAACTCTGTGAAACTCACTTAGTCAGCATTAACTGGGAGTGAAAACTCCAAGTTGCAATTATTATTTTCTACTTTCAACAAGTTTTTTCGTTTCATTTTGATTCTACTTTTTCTTCCATAACTTTTATTTTCTCTATGAATTCTCGGGTTGACTGGAAATTTGGTTAAACACTCGAATAACATGAGGCTGACAGTTAAAGGATTTGATTTATAAATGGACAAAATTTATTCACTGATATGATGATAATGGTGAAAAAAAGGTCAAAGCATTTGTGGTGAAAGGAAAAGAATGAGAAGAAGGGAAGAAAAGTTTTAACAGCAAACAAATAAATATTTGATGATAATGAAGGGAAAAAAGTTTAGATAAGTAAAGACAAGCCGAGTATGAATATAAATTGATGAAGAATGTTAATCAAGTTTGTTGGAGTCAAGTTATTCTCAATGAGGAAAGGTTCATTGGAAAAGTAGTGGTGATAATGTTAATAACTATCATGTTGACTGAAGGTAACCTGATAATGATATGGGAATGGTGAAGGGGAGAAAAATTGTGGTCAAAAAGATTCTGATTGAATCAACATTATTGCCATTCAATGTATATCTAAGTGTTATTCATTTCAATACATCGATATTTATAGACTTTTAATGTGTACAATGCATGATGGTAATTATTATGGAAAGTTGATAAAATTGTTCACTTGGTGAAACTAGATTTTTCATCTTTACCTTTGCCGTCTTGTTACACGCGTCTTTCACTGTTGGTGCAAGGGTAGCGGTGTCAGCGGTAGGGTCAGAATAAAGGTCTGTGTCTTTGATGTGATTTTGGATATTTTTTTCAAAATTTGTAAACGAATCAATTTTGAGTGGAAATTTTCATTTTTCAGAACATTTTTATCCAGTACGAGTTGGAAGTTGCAACCAGCTTGGTTTGACTTGTAGCTCTGGAGAGGTGAAGGTACTTTATCTACCCGCTGAAAGACCTTGTATTGTTTGCCTCGACTTTTTTTTTATTATTAATTGGTTATAAATGGGAGAAAAGCTTTTAACACAATCACAGGGATGAGAGTTAATAACTACTACTAATCTAATTAAATTACTTTTTACTTTTGCTTCTTACGTTTACTTTTATCCTTTGCTGGTTTACTGAACTCTGCTTTTCTGTGATTAATCAAATTTTACTACTTTATCTTACTAGATTAAACTTGGTCCATGAAAAAATTCAATTAAAAGTCGAACCTCAAAGTTTGTTCTTTTGTTTTGTGGAACGACTAGTCATGATATCCTCTAACAACTGTTATCAACTATCAGTTTAGCAATAGTAAAGAGCTTTTCCAAAAAGACTAGCAAGGAAACCTCATGCATTGATCAATAGATATCTTTTGGTCATTATCGGAATATTGTACATTCTTGAATAATAGTATAATGGATTTAGCCAACACTTGCGCGATTTAGACTTTTGTTATGTTTTGGTAAAAAAAATTGTATGCTTTTGTGTGGGATTTTATAAAATTATTATTTTGTATTAATTTTTACCATTTGAACCAGAAACATGTGCTTGTGACTCAAAGCCGGTTTCATTTTTAATTGCTTTTCAATTGGATAAGATAGAGAAGCAGTTCCATTAAAATAATGTTTTTAAAGGGAAATTACGTCTTTCATTGAAGTTTCACCAACTTTCACCTTTCTTGCGCCCAGAGAAATTATCTTTTGAACCTTAATTGCCCTTACTCTTTTTTCGTAAGCATCACATAGTTGACCGGTTGAGGCTCACAAAAACCAGATTTTAGTGTGGTTAAACCTTTACAGTCTGAAAGAATCACTATCTGGGCTGAAATCTGTGTTGGTATCATTGGTCCTTTTTTGTTCAAGGCCAATGTGACCTGGAAAAGTTATTATCCGTTATCATCACCAAAAGGATACTTGATTTGATACTATTTTGTTGCCCATCACATTTACAAACAATGAGGATAAAATAACATTTAATGAGAAGGCAAAACAAAAAATTTGAAATGTTTACTCAAAATACATAACAAAGCATTCAAACGTTTTCTTCTTCTTCTTCTTCTTCTCCTTGCTCTTCCAATCAATACTGGAAAAGGTCAATTGTTTCATTAAATGATAAAAGTTGCCATTCTCATTATTCACTGTATTATATACACAATTGGGTTTCATATTTACTCCCAAGATGAGAGGAAACAGTAGACAAGTAATAATAAAAAAGGCAAACCAGAAAAGGCTACGAAAGTAACGAAGATGAAAAAAGTAAAAAAATGCGAAAAAATGAAAGTAAAATAATGATGATGTATAGTAAACATTTTTCAATTGCAATCAGTTTCGACCTGGATTCCCTTAATTTGGCAAATAATTGATTAACCCAAGAGTTGAAAGACGCTAAAAGGGAAACTGCAAGTTGACAGATTATGATGAATGTTTAGCTTTTGATACTTTGAGATTCAACTTTAATATTAACCAATTTAGCTTCAAGTTAACAGATATTTTTCATTGACTCTGCCAAGTGACAAAATACTTCATAAATTGCCCCTTAATTACAATATTGATTATTAAACCGTTTCGTCTCTCATTACAATTTAAACAAAGTGGACAAATAGAGTGACAAAATTTCCAGTAAAAAAAGTTATTGATTCACTTTTGTGTTGACAAACGAAGCTAATCAAATGAGATAACTTTTGAACCTTTATCCATTTTTCAATAAATGTCAACCCATTCAACCATTCACTACCTTGAACTAGTTTAAAATTTTGTTATCATTTTAATTTGGATAGAAAATGGAAAAGTTTTGGCTTCTCACTTTTCCATTCATTACAATATTATTAATAATTCATAGTTTGCATAATGAAAAGTAATCAATGGAAGGAAAAAGTTTTCAGATAACTTTCACTCCCAGCTTTTGGGTCAACTGAGAAGGGAAAAAGTTCTGTGATTGTTCATTACCATTTGTCACATTTGGACTTTTATGGTCTTTTCACAGGTTTGTAAACATTTGCCTGTCATCGCAAAGGTTAATTCATGTCAATCATTCAAGGTATCAACATTACATGAAACAATAACCATGTATTTTATTGTTTCCCTGTAAATCCCTGGAAAAGGGTGAAAGCGTGAAAAGAGTGAAATGTAAAGAAAAGGAAAGGAAAAAAAAGTTGCATTTGATGAGAGACGCAAAAAAATGTAATATAAAGTCAAAGGATAAAGTATTAATATTATAACTGTTTCCATGAAAGGAATACAACTTTACAGAATTATATTATTCTTAATAAAAGATAACGGTTGAATAAAGTAAAATAACAAAAAGGAAAAGTTGTATTTACATATTTTATTTGATAATTTTCATGATTCAAGCGCGATTTTGTTTCCTTTTTCTTCATGTTCTCTTTAATCAAATTGTTCTTCCTTCCCAACACTTAACAGTTTTGTTGGCTTGAATAGAGGGAAATGTATATTATTAATAATAGAAAGTTTCTTTTGAAACAATTAAACATTTGTTACAACTGCGAACAGTTAGAACGGAAAAAACAGTTGGATTTGAAGTAACTTTCAATTATTTCCGTGCATTAGTCTAAGTCTCGTTGATTTGATAGGTATGAATAAATCATTTGTTTAGTATAAATGTCTATCATGAAGATAAACAGTTGGTTGAATAGAGATTCGATATCGTTTGCACCATTTGAGGAAATCCAGAATTCCAATCAATCGTGAGGAAATGGTTAGGACGATTAATGAATTTCAAAAGAGGCTAAAAGAGAGAAAAACGACTTTGAACTACATTCGAGGATATGTTCCAAAGTTTAATCGGTACATGGTGCTCGAAAATGAATTCAAAAGTAAAGCCTCTAAAACTTTTTTTTCCATATGCCGTCAGACTGAAACATGCCTTCAAACGTAGCGGAAGGCAGCCCAGTATCTTGAGGGGAATATTGACCTTCTACTCTGAACGGCAGAGCTCAGTAGAGTAAGCTCAAATATGTCTAAAACGAATGTTTTTCTAAAAAAGTTTCTTGTATCAATTGCGCACAGTTTGCTTAGAATCGAGTTCAACATTCAAGCAAGGTTTTTATGGAAAAGTCTACTTTAATAGCTGAAGAAAAGATCATCGAAGTTTAAACTTTGACTTCGATTTTATCGAAAACTGTCGATTTATAAATTTTGCAATTGTACTAATTGACTCAGTTTTTATGTCGCTACAAGCCCAAAAAGTTCTGCATTTAACTCTAAATTCAAAGTTTTTGCACATAGTTTCCCCTATTAATTTTTGTAAAGTGACAGCTGTTTTTATCCAAAATAACTAATTTCGTAAACGTGGCCAATCTCCAATGCAATGCTCCATGACATACGGATGCTAGGTATAAAATTTAGTTTAGATTGGTCAATTCGTTTGGGCTCTAGAGTGGGTAATTTCCCCTTATTTTTGCACCATAGTCTTCGCTTACGCTCGGAAAAACTTAAGCTCCACCATTTTGCAACGAATTATATTGCACACCCAATTATAACTAGGTCAGACGATTTAAAATTGTTTAATTTTGTTTGAATTATCTTTAACAATTAACTTCATCCGTTTTCTAATCAAAATCATATTTTTGACCAAGAAAAGAAACGAATGTTTAGATTTAACAAGGATAAGGATTCTCATTTTTAATATTAGGTAACCAACTATGTTTTTGCGTAAATTAATAAAATCTTGAATTACAAGGTAATTAAAGTTACTAGGAATTTTCTAATGATCGGAAATGATCTTAAATTACTGATTAAACCATGGGCTTTATAAAGAAACCAAAATCATTTACAGTTAACTTCTTATTGTGGCCACAATGTCTATCGATAAAAAGTTTTTCGTTCGATTTTTTTGTATGAGTTCAAATTAGGTACAAAAGATACCGTAACTTTTGAAAAAGTGAATAGAGCGCTCGGTGAAGGGTCAATCTCAATTCGGACAGTCCAACTTTGGTATCAAAAATTCAAAAACGGTGACTATGACCTGTCAGATGCAGCCAAGTCGGGAAGAAAAGTTACTGTTTCGGATAGTAACCTGAAGACCTTAGTTGAGTCAGATCCTGAGGTAACCTGTGCCATTTTAGGCCAACGACTCGGTTTATCAGCTGAGGGGGTGAGGAAAAGGTTACACGCCCTAGGTAAGGTGCACAGATTAAATAAATGGGTACCCTATGACCTTACCATTGATCAAAAGGCAACTCGTAAGTCAATATCTTTGTCATTGCTTTTGAAAGAGGAAAATGACCCTTTCCTTGACCGTCTTATGACCAGTGATGAGAAATGGATATACCTCGATAATGCTAAAAGGTTATACGCTTGGTTGGACCCAGGTCAACCTTCATGCTCCACCCCCAAACCGTCGATTCATAGATCGAAGGTAATGTTGTCTATCTGGTGGTGTCCAAGGGGCGTGGTTTACTATGAACTGTTACCAGAAGGTAAAACAGTTAACGGTGAGTTGTATGCTCAGCAATTGACCAAAGTTCACGAATCCCTGGTCAATAAATGGCCTGCATTGGTCAATAGGTCAAAAATTATCTACCAACATGATAACGCACGGCCTCATGTTGCAAGAATCGTCAAGAATAAACTAGCCGAGTTGAAATGGGAAGTTATTCCTCATCCCCTATATTCGCGCGACCTTGTACCATCAGACTATCACCTGTTCTTGTCCATGGCGAACTCTTTCAAAGGCCGAAAGTTCAATAACCGAACCGAAGTTCAACAAGCGCTCCACGACTTTTTTGAGTCCAAAAACCCCGAATTTTGGTCTGATGGGATCAAAAAGCTCAAGGAGCGATGGGCTACGATCATTGTTTCAAATGGAGACTATTTTGACTAATTTGTATTACCCATTGAATTACAATTAAATTTAAACTGAATTGATAAATTTTACGCAAAAACATTTACCTAATATTTAATGATTAGCTAGCACTGTTCGAGAAAACTTTAATGGTAATTTTAATTTCTAAGTGATTGGTCGACTGATTAAAAATCTAATAAAATCAATCTTTGAACCGCTGGTCAATTTCGGTATCAACATCTTCATTGGTTTTCATTATAAATTTTTATCTAACCTACGTTACTATTATTAACGTATACATTATTGTAATAACGTATATCGGCTCATCTTATCTCCTCATCTCCTTATCTACCTATCAATTAATCACTTCATCACAGGCATCTTTGAATACAAATTGAAAGACTGCGCTATACTTTTACATACATTATTTTATTAACGTATAGTAAAAGAATTACATTCTTACATTATCTAATCTAACTTTTGAATTTGTTGAATGCAATTAATTGCATAGTTCTGCAGGTTTCCAGGTTCAAGAAAAAAATATGCAACAATTCACAATACAAAACAACTTTTGTCTCAGTTCTTGCATAAACATGAATTATTCTGAAATAAGTCTAGAATTTTTCACATTGGAGAAATATTTGAATAACGAGCGATGATATAATGGCGAGATTTTCATTCAAGAAATGAAAAACTGGGTGAAAATTCAGCATCACTTTAAAAAGAACTCTAGAGGCCAAAGGTCAAAATCCCGAAAAATGCCCTCGGATGGTCAAAATTTGTGATTTGGTAATTTTTTGTCGCATTTATTGGAAATGATCTGTATCAATCAAATATCAATCTAATATTATGTTCGAAAACAATTATTCAGAAAACAAACATGAATTACTATGCAAGAGTTTCGATTTTTTATGTTTTAAGCCATTTTTCGTTAACAAACCCTGTTAACTTATTAGAATAACCTTGTCAACTCCGACATGACCGATTCGTTGATGCCAATCCATGAGAGTGTTCGTTACTTTCTTATTGATCATACGCTTTGCGATCTCATTTTCAACTTATACATGTTGTTGCTGTTGTTCTTCACACGGGCCAATATTATTTCATCTTCTTGAGATCTCACTTCAACTTGAATAAATTTGCCATCATCTATTTCGAATTTTTCAGGGTTATCTAAAGTCTTATATTCTGAAAATAGTTTCAGATCCCGGCAGAAGTGATATTATACTCCAGAATACGATATCAAATCACTATTTGCACTTTCAAAGCTTTCACACTGATATCTCAACACACATGTGATAGATCACATAAATTATCTTGATTTCTCTTCAAGTTAGGACAGTCTTTTTTGTAATGATCCTTTCCACAATGCAAACACTTTACGAAGCGTTTCTTCGGTTTACAAGGCTTTTTATTTTTCATTACCAAAGCCTCCCCCATAAGATCTCACTTCTGATTGCGAATCCGAACCGAATTCTTGTTCTGTTGCCGTTGAGATTGTAGATCTTTTAATCTCAATTGGAGATCTCCGCTGGCTGCCAGTTTCCATTGTCTCCTAAGCACATCAAACCTCTTTGATAAGTCATCCAAAACTTTGGCCATTATTTTAGCTTCCGATGGATCCTGATCAAAGGCCTTCAGTTTCTTTCTAACTCGTGAGAGCTCACTAAGATATGCAATGACAGACATACCAGATTTGAACTTTAAGTTGCGAAATACTTGTGTACTGGTGAATTCATTTGTTACGCTAGTATGCTCTCGATGATTTAATAACTCTTTCCACATATGGGCCGCAGTTGCACAAGGTCTAATAAGAGCATGATGCTCTTCATCAAGAGTCACTGATATCAAAGTCCGAGCACTGGCATCTCTCATCTTCCAAGACACCTGATCTGTACCTTCGGCTGGTTTCACCTCTTAACCCAGCACGATTTGCGAAAGATTTTTTGGCTCCAAAATCGTTATTGACGAAATCAAGATGGAGTTTGGTAACGCGATAAAAGTGATCCATAGTGACAATGGACGGGAATATAAAAACAAATAAGTTGCGGATTAGCTATTTAAGAATCACATCTTAACATAAGAATCTTGATTGTAGCAAAGTAAATTTTCAGGGTTCAAGTCTCGATGAACAATACATTGACAATGCATACAATCAACGGCTTCGAAGATTTGACGAATAAGTTTACTTGCGTCTTTTTCAGTGTAACTTCCTTTCTCAACTATCCGGTCAAACAGTTCACCTCAAGTCATCAGCTCCATCACCAGGTAAACCTTTTGCTTATCTGCATAAGTTTCCTTCAATCAAACAATATTGAAATGGTTTAGTTTAAGGAGTACACCAATTTCATTCTTCAGTAAATCTTCCTTTCCTTTAAGGACTATTTTGTCGATACATTTCACGGCAACCAATTCACCTAGACGTTTTTTACTTTCGGCTAGAACAACTTGCGAAAATGATCCAGTTCCAAGGAAATCTTTAAGATCGTAATTTTCATCCACTTTTGTTCCATCTTTTTTGTGAATAAAATGTATTTGCTTTCAAATTTTACAACGATTGTGATAAAAAAATTTGATTGAATGACGAGCAATCACCAAGTAAATATTATACACACTTAAATGGCAAAGGAGTTAATAAATCATGGAAGGAGACATAAATCCACCCTTCTTATCTCCAACTAAAAAATTGCAGCATTGTTATTATAGCTACTGGGTGTAGGTAAAATTCGCGTAGAGGCAAAAACACATTTGCTGCAGTGCGTAGAAACCAATTGTTTGTTTTGATATGTCTGACTAAATGATTTACGAATTTATCCTGTATATTAATGATGGAGAATGACGTGAATGTACGTCATAAGTTATGTGGCTGACTCAAAAATGAATGCTTCTATAAATTCATTCATTGTCTGAGCGTAAGCGAAGACTACAATGTGAAAAAATGTGGGGAAATTACCCACTCTAGAGCCCAAACGAATTGACCAATCTAAACTAAATTTTATACCTAGCATCCGTATGTCATGGAGCATTGCATTGGAGATTGGCCACGTTTACGAAATTAGTTATTTTGGATAAAAACAGCTGTCACTTTACAAAAATTAATAGGGGAAACTATGCCAATTTAAAGTTAAATGTCAGGACTTTGTACGTTATGTAGAGTAGTATAGGGAAGTTCAGGTCTGGGACACAATCTCGCCAGTTCTGGGACATTTGTCCTGATCTAGGACAAATAAATTAAAAACAATTTTTAAATGAAATAAATATATAAATATAAATTATAATATAAATTAAACGAACCATAAGTACAGCAAAAGAAAAGATCGAGATGGGCAAAATTTATTAAGAAAAATATAAAAAGGTAAAGAAAGAAATTGATGATTGCGTTCTGGAAATAGAAGAGTTAAGTGAAATTTTATCCTCTTCTCAAGATAGGATTGGTAATTTAAATAAAGAAATAGAGAACAAGCAGGCCGAAATAGCCATTTTGGAGGATCAAAAAAATGAACTAATACAAGATCGTAATAATATTTATTCATTTTTAAGATATATCGAAATAAAATGTGAAAGCTATTTCGGAATTCCTCAAGAGGAATTCCTTGAAAGATACAATCGATGGGCTGAAGCCCGAACAAGAGAGCTCGAGCAGAGCCGAAATTTGTAGAAAAATGTTATTATAGCTAAAAAGCCAATAAAAAAGCTTATTTTTTTCATTTAAAAATTGTTTTTTAATTTATTTGTCCTAGATCCGGACAAATGTCTCAGACCCGGCAAGATTGTGTCCCAGACCCGGACTTCTCTATACTACTATGTAGGGACATAAAAACTGAGTCCAATACTGCTATTACAAAATTTAGCGATCGACAGTTCTCTATAAAATTGAGGCCAAAATTTATTTAATATACTTCACGATTTTGTAAACCATAGTATTCGTTACACTTGAGCTAAATACCTGCTAAAGATGGAATTTTCCTTAAATTACACAGTCAAAGATGTGAATGTATCGTGTATTTTGATTTACCCCAAAGTTCAGAAAGGAATTCTATCATTAAATTTTCTAACGATCGAGAAGATTGGTTTTACAATCCCTTTCAGATCCTTTGCAGATCAACCCGGAGGCCTTGAATTCAAATTCGGCCAAGATTATTATTTCATTTCAACATCAACTGATGAACGAGAATCCTCGATCATTTAGGAAGGCGATGTTCAGCCAACCACATGAAAGTCATTTTTAAAGTTTGCTGTTGACAAAATGACATCGCAGATTACACAACTGATGCCAAAGTTAACCTAACTTTTCCATCACCATCGATACAAAGTAATAAAAACTTGGATACTATGATACCAGATGTGCGTGATGGCACATCCAATGGACTCTATTCTAGGGCCAACTAAAATGTCCTTGAGGAAGATTCCTTCGTTGACATTTAAATTAAGGTTAAGGTTTAACAACCTAGTTCTGATTCAGAATGGTTCCGCTTTGATAACCGGCCAAGTCGCTTCTTTGTTTTCGTTGACCAGCACAACCTTGGTAACCTGAGGTGCTTACTTTTAAGCGAGAACCATTGGCTTCTGTATACTCGTGTAGTTTTCGAATGAATTCGTCGTTATATTTTTCAGTGAAACAGGATTGCTTGAAATGACGTTGCAAATAGGCAAAAGTCTTGAATCCTTTCTTAAATTTTAGACATACCATGCATAAATTGAGCTTTTGACTCATGACTCATTTGGATCATAACTTGACATGCTGTTGCAGCTGTGAATCTAGCCTGACACTCACATTGAGGAAACATAAAGGTGAAAGTATTTGAAAATTTAATCTGTTTTGAATGATTCCCATACCTTATTTATTCTGACGCTTCCGTTTTTTGAGAGATCAATTAATTGGAATGCTCTTCTGCAATCCAAATGCATATGTAATAAATGCTGTGGAAAAATAATAAAACAATACATTCTATTTCAAAAGTTTTGCGAATATTTAGATTCGAATCCCTATTCGAATATTTTTTTTTATTTGGATACTCATTCGACACCCTTCGAATATTCGCAAGTCAGCGAAGTAAGAGATTGAGATTGACTCAGTGGTTTGGGCTCTAGAGTGGGTAATTTACCCACATTTTTTCACACCACAGTTTTCGCTTACGCTCAGACAATAACTTGATTAAATTGAATACAATGCAAATTCATTTTTGATCGATTCTAAGGGAATGTATGACGAGCAGTGAGTGATTTTCTGATATGGATTTGTCTTGTTGATGCTCTACTAAATGCAATGTTTCTGAGCTTTATCAGGGTAAAGGAAAATGGTTTAGCCTTTTAATGTGGTTCTAACTCTCAGGGGCAAATGGCTCTAATGAATGGTGGTAAGTTCGCCAAGGCGGCCGGAAGGGCCGAAACTGTCAAAAATTTCTTTTTTTTACCACTTGCCATTAATTCAATACCTCATTTCTGAGCCTCCCTTTTTTCATATCGTCGAAATTGAAAACAGAAGTCTAATTAAGTATTTCAACAAATTTCACAATAAAAACTAGTTTCACACTTTTTAGACTGTTTTAAAGTTCAAAGCCAGTCAAAGTTTCAATTTAATCTATAAACTCAATTCAAGTTTATTCTTATAAATGATCTTCATCATCTACAAGAACTAACTGTTACTTGAGGTACTAAAGACGTATATAAAATTTGTGTGACAAAACTCAATAAGCAATAACGATTGATGAATCTGTTTATTTTCAAGTTGAGGCACAATTTTTCGCTCTTTTTCCTTTAATTCTGTTCAAAAGCAAATTATGTTTTATTAAATTCATGTAACTAAAATTGATTAAATAATCAACGTTCTTTCATTTCAATTCTCTTCGCAGAGTCTGGCAAAATTTAATTTCAAGTGAATATATTTGCTAAGCAAAGTCTGAGGCCAGCAAAATTTATTCATCGTTCAGGTCTGTCTTGAATCAATAATTGTTAAATTGAAAGAAAAGTGAATGTCAATAGAGGCAAAAGAAGGCAAAGAATAAAAATATTCACCGAATCAAATGTAAAGAAGGAAAACTGCTCAAGGTAATATTGCAATCAAAAAGAGAGTCTGGTTATTCCATGGTGAACTCGGTGCGATTCATGTTGATTAGGATTTAACAATTGAAAAGTTAATTACGCTAGTTTGAGGGTGAAATGACAATAATTTACATTAAAAACAAGTTGCTCTGAAAGGCTTTTACAGTAAAAATTAAACTCATCAACTCGCATAATCTTACAGCTTCATGTACCTCAAAGTGCCTTTGGTTAATTAAAGAAAATTTGAGTTGAACTTTTTTTCCTTCAAAAAATGCAAATACTTCTAATAAGCTTAATTATTTTAGTTTATTAACAAGTGTTAATTCAATTTGTTTCTTCTCGTCATAATCAGTCTCAATTATTTTCCAAATTACTGTACAGATGTAAATGGATTCTGGGTTGAACAGTTGAACAAAAATGTCATTCTTAGTTGAAACTTTTCTTTGCATAAAAATGAAAAAAAAACATTAATATGTAACTGGATGAGAAAAATGCAAATAACTGAATAAAAAGCAGAGACTAATGTATTTGTAATATAATAATGTTGATAAAGGTTACAAATTTCAAAGTAAATATCATTCTTTGTAATGAATAAAATCACAGACTAAAGACTTTCCTTTTTGATACAAAAAAAAATTTTTCCTTCTCTTCGTTTCTCCTTACTAATCTTACCTTTGTAAATGTGAATAAGTTTAAGAGTATTTTATACACATTATTGGATTACTCACGGTATATTAGTATTTATAGTATTCAGATTTTATTCTGATTACCTTGAATAGAGAAATGGAAAAACGAGAAAATTTCTCTGCCAAAAGAGTCCAACCAGAGTGTAAACAGGAAAGCAAAAAATGAGCCAATTTTGAATGGAAAATTGTGAACAGGGAAAAAGAAAGTTTCTACTTGATGACATTCTCTCAGCAAGATGAACATAATTAATAAATCATTACATTTTGCACCACTTATAGCTAATCTTTACGTTCGAAGTTTCATTTTTCTTTGAAAAATCTTTCAACAAACTTGAACACTCTTGGAAAATAATTACCGTTTCAATTGAAGAAAATGATTTGGGAAAAAATTAGTCAAAGAACAAAATCCAGATTCTCTATCAAGAACAGAATTTTCAAAGTGCCATTGTTTCAGTGTACTGCGATTTCTGATTAAGTTGTCTATCTGGTTCCTGCCAATTCAGTTTAATATGAATTTTTTCTTCTAAGTATTATCAGAATAAAATTATCTCGATTCTATCTCTTGCTTGGAAATGTTACTCAAAAGTCTAGAGTTTATTGATAAAATGCATATTCATCTCGTCTAGATGCAAAGTTGATGAATCGCTATGAATCTATTATTAAAGTGATTGGATAATTTTTACTGGAATATTGGTTCTGACCTTTCAGTTGATTCCAAATGAGCTTGAAGGAAAGGTGGTCTTGGTCTTTTGCATTTCAAACTCAGATCATTATGTTTCAAACGTCAGTTTAAACTTGAATTTTCAATAACTTAGTAACCAGTTCAACTGAAAAATAATTTTTACACCAAAATATTTTCTCTAAGGTGGATTTTTGCGTACTCTTCATTTTCTAGATATAAGTTTTCGGAATTTCTACCTTACAAAGGATCATATACCGGAGACTGTTCACCAAATCAACTTTTTAACCGGTAGCACTGTTGCAACAACGCCTCAATCAGAAACCATTCACGCTCATTTTCGAATCGAACGAGATGAAGAATAATCTGCATCGTTTCTTGAAAATGAAAAATCAGACTGCAATGGTCCATGTATGGAAAGATGCTGAAAGTAACAGATATTTGTAGAAGTTGAAAGTAGTAAAAAAATGAATTCTATTCCCTGGATTTATTTCTGATCTGAAACACAACTTGTCATCCAGGCTTTTCGGCATCTCTTTCGCTATAGAATCAAAAACCTCTATAAAACCCCAATCTATTGTTCAGAACCTAGAGTATCTGTTTTCGTACACAGAGTGATTATGGTTCGATTCCTCACGAATGTATCGGGAAACATTATTGTCAACTGTTTAAGCTGATTCAAATGTGATTGAATTAAAAAGCAAATTGCAATTTTCTGCAAACTCTCAAGCTTATTATTAGCCATTGCTGTTTAGTAAACATATAAAAATATTAAAGTAAACTTGGAGTTGTTTTTTTTACCAACAAGAAAGCGCACGAATCATTCCTTAATTACTTCTGGTTCACTTTTATGTGATTTATCCTGATATTGAATTAGCTGTGTTACCTTAATGATTGTAAACTCAACATCTAATTGGAACTTGCATGATTAAATTGCCAATCGAATTCTTGCTCTCATTAGCTTTGATCATTGATAACAACGAAAATTACAGTCCATCAAACTGATAGTTTGCTAATTTTCACATCAAAGTGAAGCATTTCATCATTTAAATTCACATGATTATTACAGGATGGAACATCATGCACAGAATATTTGATTACTTTCTAATGACTTATGAATACTAATTAATCCACTGAAATTCATCAACATTGATTCAATTTCAATCAAGAGTTAATTGAAACGATAATGAGGGATGATTACAAAGGTAGAGAATGAAAGTTTCTTAAGCCCAGGGAAACAAGGAAACCAAGTCGCTAATGAATCAAGCGAAAGATGAGGAAGCAAAAGATCGAGTAAGAAGTTGATTTTTTGGACAATTTTTTTGCCCATCAATTACTGCCTCTAAATCAATACAAAGTTAATCACAAATCAATAACACTAATCATGAGACAAAATAACAAGCAAACTCCAAGATGATGCAGAAATGATTTCGAGGTGAAAAAAAGAGAGAAATCAATCAAGAATAAAATTCTGAAAGATTCTCCAATCCGTTGATATTTTTCCTCATTCAAATCTCGTTTAAACATTTCAGGGACAAAAAAAAGAAGAAAAGAGAAAAAAAGAAAACTCAGACTGAAGATATAAAAGTGAAACTGTGATCATGGCAATGGCCAAGTGACTCTCAAGAAGTAAAGAGTAAAAGATGAAACCAAAGCAAATGGTTCAATTGAATAAAAGACATTTGTTTAACGTTTCATTTGCATTCAACTTTTTCTTTTCTTGGCTTTTCCTTCAACTTTCCGATTCTGGTGATGAAAAGCCTGGCAAAGCTCAATATCAATTTTTATCACAACCATTCAGTCTTGTTTGCAGCAAAAAGCTTCCATTCAATCCTGTCTGATATTGGTCGACTTATAGCAAAGTGCAATTGAGTGGGAATCAAATATTGAGGAAAAGGTGAAATACAAGATTGAATACACTCGAGACTCAATCAATTGTTTGTTTACCAATGAAAATAAAAAGCAAAATTTATTATTGAAAACCATTGTCTGGTCAGTTTGCTTGTGTGTTTAACTTGAACAATCATTACCTTTTTGTCTTTTCACATGAAACCTCACAAAATGTTGATCCTTTAACCATAAAGATGATAAAGGATATTCATGATGTTTCATTATCCGATTGAGATTCAATTATTCTCCTGTGAATTTATATTGATGGATTATTGCTCCAAATTTTGCTGCAATATGAAGGGAAGAAGAAAGTATGAAGCGAAAAAATTTCAGCTCAACAATTATTCAGTTGAAATTGTATCCCTCAACATTATTTGCAAGTTTAATGTATGATGAATGAAATGGCCAAGTTGTAATGAGTCTAATCTTTTCCCATGAAAAGTGTTTGCCAAATCAAAGGCAACAGTAAAGCTGACAAAATGGGCAAAAACAAAATGGAAATACAAAAATGCTTATTTCTAGAAGTAAAACAAAAATTTCACTCCTTCAATCAACACCAACTCAATCAAGTCAAGTCAATTGTTATTGAAAACTGGCAAATCTAAATTCATGATAAAGTGCCTCTCAACAGGAAAATGGTTGATAGTCAAATGCGTCAAAATATTGTTCACCTGATTTTGTCCCAAAAGCTAATTTCATTTTAAAGTAAATCTGTGTTGATTGAATAAGTAAACAAATTTCATGAGATGAAAGCGTTTTTTATCCTTTCAATGTTGCCAATGAAAAAAAATGCTGTTGAAAATTTAATGCAAACTGATGTTCAACTTTGTCTTTCAACTGTCAAACTTTCAGTCAAAATTGAATCTTTAAACCAGTTGAATGGATTGGAAGCTTTGAATGGATAAAAGCTTGAAACTAATGGCAATGTTAATGAGAAGGTAAAAGTTGAACAACAATTTGCTTTCTGTTTTGTTCATTTATGACTAAGTTTTACCCAAATCTTTACCATTGCTTTAAATGAACAAAAACAAATGTTAATCCAACAGATTAGGTTCGATATTTTGAAATGTTTGTATTAACGAAGGAAGAGAAAAGTTCTTTTTGAAAAGTTCAACCATTTTCGAAATGGATTTTTTATCCAAATTGAATTCACCGAAAATATTGTTTCTCAAAGGAGGAAAACCAAAGCTGCCTAGAAATCAATTTTTTGTTATAAACACACATGATGCACAATTTTATACTCAATCCATTTATCGAATCTATTTTCGAACTCATGTTTGTCTTCGAGATAAACTCAATTAAAAGTGCTATTGTGAATACACTTTACTTGCCTGGCTAGTTCTGTGTCCCGCTGCACCAAAAAGAATCACTTCATTGAATTGAATTTTATATCGGAAAAAGATCCATTCGAATATTCGAACTCAGTCGCAAGTCAAAGTGAGCGCGAAAAATTTTGTCGTTTATGACTTTTAACATAGATTGAGCATACATGAAGAAGGTGAAAGAAAATCCTTTCAGTTAAAGAGTTCATTTGAATTGAACATTTTTGGCCATGAAGAATAAAAGAGAATCACATTTACAATAATATGAGCGAGTCTCAGTTTCAGTCTTAATTTTGATTCAATTTTATATCTGAAAAAGTTAGATCAGTGCAAAGTTTTTTTTATTCAAAAATTACTTTCTGACTTGAGACTTGTTAGATGAACAGGAGCGATTTCCGAAATTGACCTTTAATGATTTATCCATGAAACAAAATCCGTCAAATAAAAAGTTAGCTTTGTATCGGAGAAAAATAAATGTAAACAAATGTTTTCGACGCAAAAAGTTGCAGTTCAATCAAGGGGTGTAAATAAAAAATGAAAATGTTCATTCTCCAAATTGACTAATCTCTATGGATCAGAGTTTCTCATTGAAGCACAACTTTTTGTTTCAAATTTTCATGATTAAATGATAAAAATTGTTGTCGATTTTTTTTTGCAATATTGTTCTTCATCACGCTGAAGCAATGTGTCAATGGTAAAGTCAACTTGAATTCGTGTTTCTCTTTTCAGAATCAAATTTGGAAATGTTGAGCTGCAAAAAGCATCAGTGAATGAAAGAGTAACAAAAATGAAATTGCAAACCTTAAAGTTAACATTAATGGACAATGTCAAGTTTTTCATTCTTGTTAATATTTTTTTTTACTTCTCTTTACCTGTCTTTATTGTGTGTTTTTAAGCTTTTACCTGTTTCTCAACGTTTCCAGCTTAGAGTTGCAATTGTTTGCAACTGAAATAGAGTTGGAAATGGAGACTCGAAAGGTAAAAGCAAAGTTAGCTTAGTTACCTTTGAACAGTTCAATTGAGGTTTTTTTTATATATATTGCTTCATTGGCTGGAAATAGGAAGAAAATGAAGAAAAGAATAAAAAAACTGATCTTTACCTTCTTTGCTCATTGTTACCTTTCTTCTTCCCTGTGAGTTTTCTAACTTGAAGTTCTTCTTTTCATCCATCTTTATCGTCTTTAGCATTTCTCTTTTTTTTCACCTTCATTATGAATCTATCGTTAAAGTAAATCTTTAGCCAAGAAAACAGTTTTTTTTTCATCTGTTCTTGCTTCACTCTTGTTCGTCATGTACTTCGCTCTGTCAAAGATTAGCTCAACGTTTCAAACTTTGAACTTGGATTCACTTTTTTCATGTCAATCCATAGCAATGATATAAAATAAACGTTTTACTGGGAAAAAAAAGATCAACTGCAATGAGTTTGATGATGAATGAGGAAAGACAAATTGTCAAGCTATTAGTTAATACTCAAGGAATTAACTTGTAAAGCCTGAAATAAAGGACGAAAATATTAACTCATATATTAATGCATTATGTTTGGATTTAAGGCTTTACCTTTGAAAGTCAACATTGATCAGATATTGATTCCAACCAGCTTGTAACAGTTTAATTATCAACCTTTTTTGCTTCATTTTGTCTGGTGATAAATATTTAGTTTAAAATTCATGGTTTAATCAAACTTGAAGTAACTTCAAGAGTACGTTTCTCTTTGAAATTAATTGATCTTTAGACCTTTTCATTTCTGCCATTAATCCGTCAACTACAGAGAGGTTTTGTTTTACAAATACTGGTCAAGTAATACATTATGACGTTTGGTAATGTTTAAGTGTCTGGAAATGTGTATTTTGAATACGTTTTTAGTTTGGTTTCATTTGTTTCACAAAGATTGGAAAAACTTAATCAGACTTAATTTTAGTTCGATGTAAATAATTGTAAACTTTTTTCTTAACTCTTAGCGCCTTCTGTGAGTAGTTTAAGGTGTGATAGACTTGCAAATTTGCGCTTCAATTTGTATTTCAAGTTTAAGTCTAATTAAGGCTTAATTTAGTGGTAAGCGTCTCATCTCCCTTTTTGACTAACCAAGTTTAGTTATCTCAATTAAATTGACTTGTTTTACTGTTACCATTTTTCTACTTTCAAGTTGTTTGATTTTTTCTTCAATAAAAATTTCTCTTTGAAAATTCTGACAAATTTGGAAGGAAAATTTCTTTTATACATCAATCAGTAAATGCTTTGGCCACTTTCATAGTGTTTCCTGAATCAGAAACAGTCCAGTTTTTGGTGGCAAATAATTTGATGTGTATTGATGAGCAACTCATTTTTTTCTCACAATTGAATCTCCATTTTGATCATCATTAATCAAATCTGAGAGATCAGTTTTTTCCACTTCCAAAACAGGAAACTTTGAATTTCAACTGTTGGTGGAAACAGACAACAATTGAAATTTATTTCATCAATATTTTACAATATGAAGTCGGTTAATATCAACTGTCACCAGTAAAGTTTTTTACACCTTTTATTTGCTAACCTTTTTTTCAAATTGAAAAGTGTAAGTTGAAAGCTAAACATGGACAGATTGCCATATAATACCACAAGACTCTTATGACAATCGAGAGCGTATTTTGATTAACTCGAAAATTTGTGAAAATCGAAAAAAAATTCATGTACATTCTCTATTAACCGGTCATAACGATCTCAAACTATAAACTACCATGAGCTACTGAGTGGGCAGCAAGATTGTTATTTGAGTTAGCGTGCTTTTCAGCACTGTGACTATTACGTCGATGATTGCGAAGTGAATTGAAAATGAAAATTTAACTGAAAAAATAAACTTTCTGATGGATTAAAGTCTAGATGGAGCCACCCAACTGAAAATGAACTTTTCATTAAACTGTTTATTTTTTTAATCTTTTGCAGGTTGCGAAGAAAAGGATCCGTCATAAGCCAGGACGAAACATGACATCGAATCTTCGCCATGCAAATGCTTCTTTGGCAAAAAATGATTCAACTCGTTGTAAAGAAATGGATTCAATTAATAGTATCAACAATAACAATTCACCCAACATGGAGTGTAACCGTAATTACAATACAATAACCTCTCATGATGGTACCAATGCTGTTATAAATGAAAATACTCCTGATTCAGCGTCAAACAGTGTTTATAATGAGAGCATACAAAGTGAAGAGATAGTTAGATCTGTTGATGTTAAACTGGATTCTGGTTCAAATAAAAGTTCACTCATTTTACGATCAACTAATCCTTCTTCGGGCCATTCTAAGGCTTACTGCCAAGTGGCGAGTAATACTGGACCGAAAGAGTCTCTGGAAGCTAAACGGGAACGTAAAGCGGCTAAAACTCTGGCCATTATTACGGGAGTTTTCGTCATTTGTTGGTTACCTTTTTTTATTCTTGCTTTAATTCGGCCCATCTGTGGTGACTCTTGTTCCCCACCGAAAATGGTTCAGAGTATATTTTCATGGCTTGGATTCACCAATTCAACTCTTAATCCAATAATTTACACAATTTTTAGCCCCGAGTTTAGAACTGCTTTCCAACGAATCCTTTTAGGTCGCCAATCCAATTCAAGAGCTTCGTGTAATGTGTGACAAGTGTTGATCAAATGTCAACTTTACCTGCTCTTTTGTAAATCATCAGTAAAAATAAATATATTATTATCACTCTGTTTCTAATTAGTTTATCTACATGATTATGCATTTACAATTAACCGATAAAGTGAGAGAATCAATTCTAAAAGTAAAGTTTTAAAATCCAAAATGGTAGCACTTAAAGTTGAGTAGCCATTGAATAGTGATACCAATGTTTGTTCATAAATAAATTTTGAAATGGCAGAAACAGGGTTCCAAAATCAGTCTTTTAAATCAGGTTAAATATTATCATTTATATTTGCCATCAGAACGATTGTTGTTGTTTTATAAGTTCACAATTTATAAATGCATTTTTGAGATTTGTTTTGGAATTGACTTTAAAGGTGTTTAAGATTTCAAAAATTTGATGGTTCAATCCCCGTTTGTGGCTGTAAAATTGGTTTAAACTGGTTAGATTAGAATCAAATGTTAATTGTTTTGGAAATGATTTTATTTGACTGTTAGATAAGCAAACAGAGATCAATTTGAGTATTGACAATTATTGGTAATTATTTGCCTTTTGTTTTTTTGTCAACAATTGATTATAAAAATGAAAAAAAATGTTTGGACTTAAAGATGACTTGTTTTCATAAATAATAAGCTTGAGCCTTCACATTCATTTTGACTCCGTGCGTGTTTATCATAGTTGATTCTGTTCGATATAAGCGGTGAATCGTTCATGGCTTGAGTCATTTCTTTGTTTTGTTCGCTGGAAAACAATCGGAGTTGATGAAAAATTGATTTGAAGTTAACTGACAATTATAAATTTTTCAAAGTAAAAGAGTGGAATTGGTTGATGGAATCCTTGGTGGTTTGAGTGCATAATTTTGTTATAATTCATATTAAAATACAGATAGCTGAATTGTAGTGAAGAGCATAAACCATTAAGGTTAAGGATTGGTTAAATTGATTTCATAACTAGGAAATTAAGTTGACTTGAATGAATGTTATGGCAAAATTTAAAGGAAGAAATTGGGAGCAACAAGGTTGACTTAATTTCATGTCTTCTCTCCTATTAACACTAAAGTCCTAATAAATATACAGAGTACATAGACATAAATATCCATATATAATATATATATTCAGAAATTTTGTATAAAATATTGAATGGGATGCCTTAATATCCGACAAGCTGTTGGTGAGCCCAGTTGAATGCGTCAATCATGGTTGATTGAATTCTATGCACACCATCGGCGAAGGTTCCTTGAATCTTTTGGAAGGATACACCATCTAAATTAAGATTTTCATTTATCCATGCTCCTAGGTTGATTGACAAATCCTTGAAATTTTCTTGACCAACAGCAAGATAGCTGCCTACTCCAGAGGTGAATTTTGAAACACTATTGACGATCATTGGGATGACAACTTCATTTGTATATTCTAATCTCAATGGAAAGTTCTTGTAAACCCATGCAGAAACTGGTTCTAAAAGCTTTGCCAGGTGTCGATAACCAGATACTATGCCCTCTTTGAGTTTATCAGCATTCATAAGCTTGTACACGCTGGCAGTGAAAACTGGTAATTTGGTTGACATCTCCTTATTGATCGTTTGATAAATGCCAAGGAGTCCACTATCTTTCATCCATTTACCAGTGACAGATTCTGAAAGGTATAGCATTAAGAAAAGCAAAAAATGATTTAAAATATAATAAAATCTTATATAAAGAAATATTGGAAATCCTTCTAGTAACAATACGCAAATAGACATTATTGTCACATGTACATGTACCTGAAGATGCCGAGGTCATATGTCATCTAGAAATCATAAAGGTCAATTAAAGCGATACTTACTTTGGAAGCTTCCATGATTAACAACATCATAATATACAGCAGTACCAACTCCAATTAAAATGAAAAAAAGGGGTAATTTGAAGCTTAAATTAAGTCCAATTGTCATGTTTATAGATGGATGAGATCAAAGATTGAAGGTAATATTTGAGTAATAATGATTTAAAGTCAAAAGGATGATTCTTGAATAAGCTTAAGACACGTTGTCACAATGGTGAAAAATCAGAGATTCAAATTAATCAAGATTATAAAAGGAAAGGATAAAAACGTTCATGATCAAAACTGAAACAACAGCAATTTAGAAATTATTGGCTGAGCTTGATCTGCCAAGATACCTAGAAAGGAAAAAAGACAGATGACAGTGGATTGCAGAGCTAAGCGAAGATTTTTGTAGACAGAGGAAAAGAAAGAGATGAGAAGCAAAAAGTCAAAGATGATTTGGCGGGTAAAGGTAATTTGGTAACAAGTTCAAGATGAAATGCTTTCGATTAATAAAATATAGCCAGAACTGGTATACCTTAATCATTTAATTTAATCTTTCATTTAAAAATTTAAAAGTCAATTGTTGTATTTCTAAAGACAACAATCAAATTATTTTATTTAAGTGTTGCTTTAGTATTCGTTGAGCAATACTATCGATGTCTTAGCCAATAACATTGATATATTGAACTTGCACTCAACTTAAGGTTTTGATAGTTTTTGTATTGTTTCAAATTGTTTTCAAATTGTTTCACCATATTATTCATTTAACCCAATTTTGCATTAAAACACGATTAAGACCGACTATTGTTAAAGTTTTGGTTGCAACTGACAATTCAAATCAGGATTAGGTTTGTAATTGCTTTTAAAATTTGAAGAAGTTTTTTATCAGTTAGTGTAAACAGTCTTCAGCAGTAATTTTTAGACGGCTGATTGTAAATATCAGGTTTAGTTCAATTGATGAGCTAACAATAATTTTCAGGTGCTCATAATGACAAGAAACAATCATTCTCATATTGATTTTGCTCGATTTTTGATCAGCTGAAGTAAATTGTCTACACCTAATTCACTTTCAACATAACTCACAACTTTTCAGTACTTGTAAACACTTTGACATGATGGAACAATTGATTGCATTGACAAGCACCTTGAAACATTCAAGGGATTCAAGAAATGGTTACTAAAAGTTAGCCAGCTAAATTTGCGTTTAATGCAAAAATAAATGACTATTTGCTCATTTTGTTAAATTATACTTGTCATTATGTTATAACCTATTACTAAAGTGAGTGAAATGGCAAAAGTGTGGGGCTTAGCATTTTTTATTAAAATACTAGAAATATTTTTGCAGTAAATTTACTGTTGAAATTAAACTAGCGTGCAAGTTGTTTAACAATTAAGACATCTTTGGCTATTGGAATGGGTCTACTGAATCTAGAATCCCTAGATACAAATAGATAATTTAGCAAATGTGAAATGTAATCCGATGAAGCAGAGTGAATAATTTTAAAAACAATACAACATAAGGCATAAGTTACAACAAAATGTAGTTAGTAATAGTAATTCGTGGGAGTCATTTGCATTGGAAACTGGTTAACGTAGAAATAGCTTGGATAATATTGATAATTTACAGTCCTTTGCTGGTACACTCCCAGGTATTCTTGTGGCGCGAATTGGAACCTATAGTCAGGTTGAGGAATTCTATTTCCAACCTTTTCTAATTTTCGGTTACGATGACGACCTCTATTTCTTTTGCGATAAATCGTTGATCTGTTAGGTACTTCTAGAGATGGTTTATTAGTGCTTTTTTGTTGATTAACTTCCTTGTTTCCTTGGTTGTTATCTTTTTTATCCTTGTTTTTATCGACATTGTTAGAAGTCCTAGAAGAATCTTTCGCTACATCAGCTTTTGAAGAATCTATAACTTCCTCGGTTTTCTTATCATTCTTTTCAATTGCAACAGGTTTAATTTTTGGTATTTTGAAAACTTCCTTTAGATCTTTCCATTGCTCGAGTAATTGCAAAGCTAAAATGCTAACATCTGCAGCAGTCCAATTTTTTCGTTTGGAGCTGCAATCGATAATGACACATTCCTGACTTTTATCCTTGAATTTGGATATATTGTCTACTGCAGACACTGAAGTTGACATCTTTTTCCTCGTTTCATCTACTATTTTAGTAACTGAAGAATTTGAAGGTTCATGGTAATCAGACAAAGTGTCTGCTGATGAGGTTGTAACTCTCGGTGGTTTAACGGCTGTTTCCTCATCACGATGAGTGGTATTATTTTGAACTGATGACTCCAGATTAATCTCTGATTGCGTGGAACTTTGCGATAACTTTCTCTCTTTGAGTATCATTGCCATTTTCTTGATAACATCTTGGACAAAGTCCTCTGAAATCATTCCAGATTGGTCATCGCTTTGTACTTGACTTCCGATTTCGGTTATTTCATCGTAGTCTGAATCTAAGGTGATACTTTTGACGTTTTCCTCACAATTCTTAGTGATTTTATTTTGGTTAATGTTCTTAGTTTGGTTAGTCTTTTGATTCCCACAATTACCTTCCAATTCCACAATTTCAGGCAAATCCGTATTTCCATCACTAGAACGAGCTGCAGTACACGTTTTGTTTGACAAACGATTGTCTTTATCATTGTGTATGCCAGAATTATTAACATACACTACTTGAATATCATCTGGCTCATTTCCCTTCTTTAAATTTGCCCATTTTTCAACCAAATCCCACACTCTAGCAGTCTTTAAGGCAGTTTTACTGGATACTGGTAATCCGGTCAAAATCGTGAGAATAGCAATTTTAAGATAAAAATCAGCCTCTTTACATCGAATCATCCAAAGGTATAAAATTCTAAGTCCATGATTATCTAAAAATAGCTTCAAATAATCAACATGATTAGTATTGGCAAGAATCTTTAAAAGTTTGAATTTGGAGGGTGAATCATTAACTCGCAGCATCAATTTAACAAGATCGATTGTTTGTTTTCTATCAGTCAATCCTTTGTCTGCAGTATTTTTTGTAATTCTCTTCACGCTGCTTAAATAGTCTTTGTTTTGAGTCAGTCTTTTCCTCGACAATTTGTTTCCTTTCGATACAGCCAGACCAGGCTGAGAATCTTTATCCTTATCCATCTTGGTAATAACACAGGCAAATAAGGCTATCACATGCAATAAAACTTCACGATTACAAGCATGGCGGTTAAAAAATATGTGTAACATCCATTGAAAAGGGTTGATCATAGGTTAACCGAGAGGACAAAAACAAAAAACTGGTTTAGGCGGTAAATTATGAATGTTTCACATTTTGCAAAAAAAGCTACAAACCATTTGTTTCCATAACGAAGAGGAATAAAATTTCTCGAAATACACAAACAAACTAATAACATAAAATGAGAGTAAATAGAGTAGAAGTGTAGATGGCGATAGTGATAATGGGAGCAAACCCAAAGTAATAAACATAAAACGCGTAGATGATGTATAATTACCAATCTAGATAAAACAATTGATCTCGACGTATCAAAAGTCGACAATTTTAACCACTAATAACTAGGGAGGGAGAAATAGTAAATTAGAGGAAAATACTTGTTTGAAGAAGGAATCACGTACCAATCAAACAGAAGATAAAATCTGCTTGTTTATGGACAATGTGGATAGTTGAGTTGATCAATCAGTTATAAATCATGACATGAAATCGATCTGGGCTTACTTTGATCTTCGAAATGGATATGATCAGATTTAATTTAATAAAATTTAATTTTTTCTTTTCATTGTTTGTTAAAAAAACAAAACTGTCAGAATATTATGTTCATCGAGATGAGGATGACTTGGATAAACATCAGATCACAGGGATTGTAAGACAGATTTTGTTTGCTCTCGATAGATATTTGATCGGGAAATCGCATTCCTTTGTATAGTCACTAAATATATTTTTACATTAACCTTAAATTGCCTCAAGATAGACCAAAAGGTCTTAAATTTCTCGAGACATTTTGAATCCCACGGCTGTGAGCCAAGCATCAGCAATTTTGACCACCAGTACAAATATAGTATGAATCGTATATCAATAATAAATAAAATCTTATCTAGTTTGGAGATTTACATTTTTCTCAGTCTTCCTTTTCCAAATAAAAATTCACAAATCCTATCAATTGCAAAAGCCAATGCTAAATCAGCCCCTAATATAGAGAGAACGACCCATTGAAACTATAAAATGACATTTGAAAAGAAAATATGAATTAATTATACGTTAATAATCGACAAAATCCAAAATAATTTCTGACTGCAACCGATAACTTTCCAAAATTGTTTTTCAATTGAAAGTGGCTTTACAATAAATATAATATTTTTGGAAAGCTGATCAATTTCAATTGGAAATTATTGGTCACAATATTTTTTCCTTTAACTTACCTCAAGAGGGAACTCAACGATGGCAAATTGTTGAGCCAGGTCAGGAAAGTAACCTGTGACAAGAGCAATTACAGCTGTTATAGAGCCAAATATGCTGTACATAAGCGGTTTGTTTTCTTTCAAACTTTCCATGAAAGGATGGCCCTGAAATAGAATTGAGAAAAAAATAAATATTTACAAAACTAAATTTATACAAGGCGTAACAGCCGTTTTTGAATCGTCATTAATTTTTTTGTCTTTTGCACCAATTACAAAACCTTTTGGATTTCATAAAGTATATTAGGCAAAGTTTTGCTCTTTGTACTTTTGGAGGAAATCACAGAGTGTAATCTACTGTATCCAAGTCAAAGGGCTGATTTTTATACATAAATTACCTTATAATTAACCGCAAATGTGGATACTTGCAAAGCAACAGAAATTATATACACTGTGCTGTTAAGCAATGATGGTTGGAATTCAGCATCAAGATTGGTGAATTCATCAGTTCTCGGAGGTGATCTAGCATTAGCCTCTCTAACCAAGTAGATTAGAGTACAAAAATGAACAGCAAATTGCAACATTACAGTTGATATGGTGTAAATATTGAAAATATTAGCTAGCGGTCTCGTCTTAGAAAGCACTGTCAATGGCTGTGGAAACAGAGAAGATGAAAAAAGTTGTTATTATAATTCATCAAAGCCACTTTTATCAGTTTACTTTCAGAACGAATAATTACCTTAGAGCGAGATATAAAAAGGAAGCAACCAGCCAAAAGAAAACCTTGTAACGTAGCTTGACCATCACTGAATTTGATGCCGTCTAAGTAAAGTACGCTGTGACTGTAAGCCAAAATGAGCGCATTCAAAGCCAATATTTTGAACATTTGCAGTGTGGTTACAAGAGTACATCGTCCTTGTTTGACTATATGGCAAACTGTTAAGAAAAAAAAGACATTAAAATGATGCAAAACCATTTACTTATAATAATATAGTACTTACCACATTGAATCGAAGACAATTTGGAAGTGAAAGGCGCGGCAATACTAGCATCACCTAATTTTACAATCTGAGCTTTATCTTGCTCATCCATTTCTTGTAACATTTTCTGCAAATTTCGCTGCATTTCAGCATATTTTTCAGCACGAGTTAAAGGTTGTTGTCGAGGACCTCCAACTACAGTGGATCTATCGTTGGTTCCTGTGCGACGATTGGTGCGGTTTCGCAAGTTTGGATCATTTGCATTCATCAGACTTGATCCTAAGGCAGCTGCATCAATTGGTTTACGAGGCTTGAAGTCATTTGGTGTCAGTGGAGCGTGAGTTAACAATGCAACGCCAACATCAGCATGTTTCAAAGCACCAACATCATTAGTTCCATCACCACACATTAAGGTTGTGTACCCTAAACTTTTAAGGGAAGTTATCACAAATTCCTGCAACAAACAAAAATAAATAAATGATCACGAATTCACGTAAAATAGATATGCAGAATTATTAGCAAAAACCAAATTAGAGTAAAAATGATTAATAAGTTGAACACTACTTAAAGCCTGAATTTGCTCAGCAGTTCATCAAAGAAATCTAAAAAAAGTGGTGAAGGTTTTTTTCCGGAAATTTTACCCTAACCCCATGGTTTTGAGATCTCAAGTTAGGTATTGCACCGGCGAACCTTTCACCTTTAGCATCTTCTACTATGTAGAGAGCATATGTGAATTATTTGGAGTTTTTTTTGAGATAGTCCCTCGTAGGGCTGATTTGGTGGAGATGCCGTTTATCTCAGTCACCAAGTCTTGAACTTAAGACATTTTATTTTGGTGCTGAACTCCTTAACTCTAGACTATAGAGCAATCACGAAAATAAAAGAACAAAGTAGAACCCCAATTTTACCTTTTGTTTAGGAGTAACACGAGCCCATACAACAATACGAGGGAGAATTTTGTAAAGAAATTTAGCATGATTTTCAAGAAGATAGTTCATTCCATCGCCAGTAAGGCATAAATCATAATTAAGGTAAAAACCTTGTCCCAAATCTGGAATACATTCGTACTCTGATTCAGTATGGATAGCTTTCCAATTCCATGCAGCTCCTAGTTAAAAAAAATACAATAAATATATTAAATTTTCAAATTTCACGTTTGAATAGGATAGTAATTGTTACCGTTTTCGGAAGATGTTAGAATTAAAGTGTCTTCGTTTCTACAGAAATAGAGTTCCCTAGCTACGTGACAGGCAGTTAAAGGTCCGTCTCCAGTAATCATCATGACCTATGTAGGATAAAATGAAAGCCAGTAGATTAAAATAAAGAAAGAATTGTTTTGTTGAACTAACTCACATAGTGACTTGAATCTATAATTTCTTTTATCACAGCTTTTGAATCTTTTTTGAGAGGACAAGAAATCACAATGAATCCAACAAATTCTAAATTCTTTTCAATATCTTCTCGAGACAGGTCACGTAGTTCTTGGTGAGATAGGTTTCCAATTTCACGACGACCAAGTGATAAGATTCGAGCACCTTTTTTAGACATAGAAATGTATATTTCATCGTAGTTTTCGGGGATTTTGGTGAACTAAATATAAAATAATATATAAGATAGAATTAAATAAAACTTCAGATAATTTTTGCTTTATTGTAAAACATTGAAATGAAATTAAAACATACCATATTACGGAGAACTTCAGGTGCTCCTTTCGTTAATGCTAAATAATTGGTCCCAGAAGATCCAGGTGGAGTGTAACCGGCTATTACAGACATTCTTTTAAGACTAGATGAAAAATGAAATCGGTGGAAAATTTTGATAGCAGGATGTTTGCCCTTTTTGGGTATAACTGCTTCTCCTTTGGTCAAGTTCCAGTCGATTGCAGATAGAATAGATTTTTCGAGGGGATCCCCAACTAAACCATCATCTAATTGAACCAAAGAATGACAAGTGGCCAGCACTTGAATTGTCTCAATCGGTGCATCAATAACAGGTATAATATTGGAAGATGGTTTCTCTAATAAATAAAATCGTACATTAAATTAGAAAATATTTGTGATTAAAATTTCAATATAAATGTGAATAAACATACCTTGTCCTTTAATGCCAGTGACACCTTCAACTACTAGATCATCACTTGTCAAAGTTCCAGTTTTATCAAAGCAGCAAATTTCAACTTTACCAGCAAATGGAATGCGAAAAGGTTCAGTGCAATAAATAACTTTGAATAAATAAGAAAAAGATTAGTTAGAAAAATACAATATCAAAGTAGTTAACATGACTTACATAATTTGGAAAGAGATAAAAGTGATGTATTAACTGCCAGTGATAACTCTATTGGAAGCTCTGGTGGAACAACAGACGTTAAGATGAGAGTACATTCAAGGAAAAGCTTGTAACGATTGCGTTTAGGATCTTCAGTTCCTTTAACCCAAACGTAACCCGAAGCAGCGATAGCGAAAACCAGCAGAAACAAAATAAAAGCGAATGTTTCCAAATTATTGGCGGTGATACGTTTCACACCGAATAGAATAGTACGAAGTAATTTTCCTTGAGAAGTGTTGAAACTTGTTCTCAATACGTAAGCAGTACAGCCACCATCCGAAGCTGAGAAAATAAAGTAATATTTGAAAATTAGGAATCGAAATTTGCTAAGAAAAGTTTAAACCTTTTTACCCTTTATTCCAGTCGTAGATTTAACAGGTGGAGTATTTTGTACAACCTTTGTACCTCCATAGAGAATATGAAGTCGACCATCTGCATCTACATCAAGAGGACGGTTGAGCTCATTCACATTTTCGATTGGTTCTTTCATTTGTGGTACAGATTCACCAGTTAACATAGATTCATCAACAATGCATGAGCCTCGAAGCAGCAAAAGATCACAGGGTACAAGATTGTCATTTTGTGATCGATTAACTGACACAATATCACCGGGAACTAACTCATTACTTGGGATCGCTCTCCACCTTCTATTACGGTAAACCTGAATTGGGTAAGGTTTGTTACCCATTTTACGGATTTCCGAAAGATTCCGAAGTTGTTGTTGGACAAGAACACATTCGAACGCGATGAGCATAAAAAGAGTGAACAAGGAGTAGTACCAAAATTCATCAAGACACCAAAGAGCAACACAGAAAACTTGGAAAACAAAGAACGGGGCTGTCGCTCTCTCTTTGAAAAGTTCCATAAATTCTGGGACGACCATTTCCAGATCATTTTTACCATAATGTTTCTCAGCAAGAGCAAGGTCATTTTCTTCTTGATGGCCTTTCCAATCCAGATAGAACGACAAATTCAGATTTACAGGAAATTTGAGAACTTCAAATTTTTCAAGTCTTTCGTTGAAAATGTATTTTGTCTTTTGAAATCTAAACCATAAAACTTCTTGACCATCATCTGAAATTTTTGACCGGCATAATCGTACCAATTCTGTTGATCCGTTGTTAGGAGTGGGAACAACTTTTGCAAAAAGTCCTAATGATGGATGAGAAACCTAGAAGGTAACAAAAATGAAATGAATTTAGAAACTGAAAGCAACTAAATTTAAACGAGATGATAGTCTTATAAGAAATGAAAAGAAATACTGAAATAGACAGAGGATGTAATGATTTTCTCAATTTTCAGATTTGAAATATAATTCAAGATTAGCAGAGATCGACACAATGCATCATACAGCAAGCACTTAAGCAAACATGCAGGAAGATTCAATGAATTAAACGGTTAGAACGAATATCTTTAAGCTTAGCTTTACTTTCTTATTTTCAGTTATCTCTCGTTTCCGAGCAAAAAGTTGAAGAACGGATACTCACCTTACTGTACGCGAGAAAACAGTTTACATCGACTGACCAGTGACAAAAAAGATAAGTAAGAATTTGAAAAATAACTGCACCAGCCACCGAGATAAACCAGATTTCTTGAGATTCCTCAGCAGAATACTTGAATAGCCAAAGATTGATTAGAGCAAAATATATACACAAAAAAGGACCCAGGTAAGAATGAAGAAGTAGAGGAAGTGGCTTGTAACATGTTACATCAGACACCAATTCATCAACACTATCCCGTAGTTTGGCCATGGGTATCTATAATCAGCAAAATGCTGGAAACACCAACAGCAAATTTAATAATTAGCAAAATTATCGATGTCACTAAATAAAGTTGATTCTACCCTTTTCATGTAATTTAAATTAAATTAAGGTTTGTTCCTTTAAATGTGTTCCTCATCAGAACTCATCCAGCTGGGTAAGTCTTACCGTAAGACTTATCTGTCCAACTGTAACCAAGTAACCGGTTCTCAGAGGGAAACACAAAGAATCAAACCAATAATTTCTTAAATTATTCGCAATAACTTCTTCGTGTTACACAAACCTTTAAACCGACATTTCAGATCATCAGTTCTCAATCGCTTATCAAATTAATAAGCAAGATATCATTGAATTTAAAAGTAACAACCGAGACAACTTTTGAGGATTTCAGTGAATAATAATTTAATACAAATACTTGAACTATCCCATGACAAAACTTAACTAACAATCATTAAATTTTAATAATTCTATGGTTTCATCAAGTCAATTTAGCTGATTAATTGGAAATTAATTTAAATGATTAATCTAATGTTAATTATTACTGACGCTCATTAACTTGATGATTGTTATTCATTTTACATAATGAATGTGCAGGTGAATTTTCTGTCGAGTATAGTAGCTATTATTATTTAGCTTTAAATACTAATTTTCTTGTTAATCTATAATTGTCAATCAATAATTGTTAATTAGGAATTAAATTTAGATCAGGAATTTGAAATCAAGAGATGAAAGCGCCATCTAGTACAAACTCGATGAGACTCGACCGCCAATTTTGATTTCACAATTTATTAGATATTAATTCACAATTATCCATCATTGATGGATGGTTAATCTTTCAGTTTGTATGAGAAAAAGCTTAGCGAAGAGAAGAGAATCTTGAGTTTGGTTAATTGTTAGATTTTTCTCTTTGAAATGAAGTAACATTGATAAAATGCTAATGTAAAAGTACCTAAAAGTCTTTTTGTAATTTGAAACACAGTAGCTTAATAAATCTAATGCATTGAAGGAAACCAATAAAGTTTTCATTTGGAATTATTGCTTGGTTGCAGGTTTAGGTGATAGTTTCAGAAGTTAATGAGAGATTTATTGGTCTTCAAACGAGAAATAGCCATAGCCATGGAAACTTCCCATCGGAAAGACTCATGTAAGATGAAAAAGAGAGATGAAAGAGAGGAAGGGAAAAAGAGCTTTCATAATGAGCCATTATTGCAGGAATAGACAAGAAAACCTTTACAGACAAGCTGAATCAGAATTGATATTTGTTTTGTTTACTGAAGAAAAAGATAAAGAAATGAACAAATGATTTAAAATTGTCGATTCTTGATTTCTTACTTTCTTTTTATGTTTATAAAGTTATAAGTATCAAAATATTTACATATTTTGTCAACTTTTTCCCATTTACCCCGAGTTTCTTCTACAACTTGATATTTTTGTTCACATCCAATTCAACATTTGAAGGCCTAGTTTTTCACCTTTACTGCAGTGTGCTGATAATGGCTGGCTGCTTGGACAATTTTCAAATAAATACACCTCAATGGTTGAATCTTAGTGAAAAAAGGAATGCTATTGCATCTATAATTGCCGGTGTTTTGGTAAGTAAAAGCAATTCCGATGCTCTGCTGCCTTCATTTTTTATCTTATAATTATTGTCTCTATTTCTTCTAGTTTTTCACTGGTTGGTGGATAATCATTGATGTAAATTCATTATTTGGCTCCGAAGATTTCAGCCTTGGTTACCATGTCTGTGGTATATTTGCCACCGTTTCTCTATTCATGTGAGTTAGACGCAAAACCACTTTGTATTTACTCTTTATGCGTATTTTATTCATGTTTTATGTCTACTAAATTGATTAGTGTAATCATGTATTGAATTTTTCTTTCTCTGATTTAATATCAGGATCAATGCAGTTTCCAATGGGCAGGTTAGAGGGGAATCTTATAACACAGGATTCCTTGGACAAAAAGCTGCTCGAACCTGGTTGTTCATTGGATTTGTTTTGGGCTTTAGCTCAATAATCGCAGCAACTTGGATTTTATTTGCCGCGTACGTAATACCAAATAAACAAGTAATTTATCCTGGAATTGGCCTTTTCCTCCAAAACATTCTGATATTCGCTGGGTAAATATTTTTCCTCCTTTTTATAGTTTGTGTTAAAATTTATTAATACAGTTTATTTTATTCTTTCCATTTATCAGATCACTTGTCTTCAAATTCGGTCGCACTGAGGATGATATGAACTAATATTGTAGTCAAAGTATAGTGCATATCTGGACACTTGAACATAAAGAAATGAATCCTATCATGTTTCATTCACAATGCGTGAGTATACTGATTACATGAAATTTTTGCTTGTATTCTTTGGATAAACTGATACACGGGTCAAGCTTTAGCGTAAAAGTCACTTGATCTCTGAGCTTCGTATTTTTCTCTTGAAATGATTTTCTATTCAATAAAGAACTGATTGTTTATCACGAATTTTTTTGTCCAATTTTATTCGTTTGCTTTGATTGATTGCTTGTGTTAGAATATCTTAATGAAAATTTTATTTTTATTAATTTTCATTCAAGTCAAGTTAAATAATTATTAACATTAAGTCTCATTTAATAGTCAAATTGAAAAGGCCGCCAAAACTCGACGTGAACGCTACCTTTTGTTTGATATAAATGGTTTAACCGCGAAATATGAATGTTTTTTTTGTCAAACTAAAATATTGAAGAGGCTTAGAATTGTTCTGATTGATTTGATAGGTAATAACAGAATGTTACAGGTAAAAGGTGTTAGATTAAGAAAGCGGTTCCTGAAATTATTTCAAAACATTGAGAAAGAATTGGAAAGTAAACTCAATGGGAATAATATTTAAGGAGAATGTAAAGAGTCGAATCAAAGTTTCACACTTTATCCTCACTGGTTAAAGGATTCAGGTCAGAGTTTGAGAAACTGAGTCGATGGAAATGCAATTCATGTAACGATAGAAAGGAGAAAGAGGATAAGAATAAGAGGGAAAAGTGAGGAGAAGGGAAGATGAAGGAGCAAGAATAAAACTGATAAAATGAACCCTTGAAGAAGAGTTATATTTGAAATGATGTTTTGTTAACTAAAGAGAAGGCAAAGGGAATGAATAAAGTGTGAATGACTTAACTACTGTTGATTCTTGATCTCTTATTTTCTTTCTGTTTCATTTGTTCAACTCATAAAACAATAGTGATATAATTACCGTACATTTACATATTTATTGTTATCATTGGAAGTCTTTTCAACCTTATTCTGATTGCCACGGATCTTAGCCTGGACAAAATCGTGATTGCAAACGACATCGTGAATCAACCTGCAACAAAGCGAAAGTGAACCAATGAGTTATGTTTCTTTGTCTGTTTAACCTATGTGTTGTTTTTTAGCTTCAAAAGACAAACCGAGTTAATTTGTTCTCTTATTTCAGTGACTTCAACAACTTTTAACCATGATTTTGGGTTTTATAAACTGTTACCATGAAGAAAATCATGTTGATTTCAGATCAAGTAGAACATAAAAAATTTAAGTGCTGCTGTTGAATAATTTATAACTATTATGATTATGATTATCAAGTGAAAATAAGTCAAAAGTTGATCATCTTTTTTTCTCCTTCAACCTTTTCACTCCTTTTTCCCTCTACTTATTCACCTTTCTTATTTACCACACAATTTTTTTCGTAAGCAACATTTTCAACCATTTCTAAGCGAGGAGTTAATCACAAGTTCATCTGATAAAGTGTGAACCAGAAAAGAAAGATTAACTTAAGTTTGTAATATTTAAAAAACCAAAACCCAAAAAATAAACCAACAATAAACAGTTTTTATATTTCAACCTTAAACCAACGGTTTGTACACTTTTTACACACTTTTTGCTAACCGAAATTTCAATCTTCTACTTATTGATGTGATCACCACCTATTTGATTACTAAATTGTTTATTGAATTTTCTTCTTCTTTATTTAACAGTTGATTAACCATGACGCTGTTTCACAATTTGATTTTATTGTGCATTCAAAGTGGCTCTCTACTTTCCAATGTTATTGTCACTGTTAACCTTAATGAATCTTTATCATTGCCATTGTCTTCCTCCTCTTTATTGTCATCATCACCGTCATCACCACCAACAGATGATTTAGAAATTACAAGTGACAAAGTAAACACAAAAGACAATCAACTTGAAAATGAGCAATCACGAGTACGAAGAGATGGTAAGTCAATCAAGTGTTTTCTCAGCAAACAACGTCAAGTCTCATTTGCTTAACACACCATAATTGACCCCATTTTTTAATTAATCAATCATATGTAATCACAAAATCAAAGTTACAATGTGAACCAAATAACCAAACTAACTAAATCCAGAAAGATTAACAAAATCAGAGGAAAAGCAGCTAAAACTGTCATTTTGTTTTTTTTTTGTCTTTTTTTTCTATTCTCTTATGACATTTTTTTCTTCCTTTTTTTTGTATAAGCAATTTTAAAGACTGGTGTGTTATCGATCAAAGATGTGGTTAGACAAAAGGATATAACCAAAAGTAATGCCAAAATTTTAGGACCCAACAAAAAATGTTGATAACTTGAAAGCTTGTCATTGTTGCCTTGAGCTGTAAAATTCAACCTTCACTTTCAGCAACTCAACCACATTCACAAAACCAAACTGTCCATTGGTCGTCAAGTTAATTTACTTTTTGATTTTTCATTTGATATCAATTTATGTTTTATCATTTTTATATACAATATAATATTTTCCACTTCCTTCTAAAATCATTGAACCATCAATTTAGTTGCTGTTGAACGCTTCTCTTTCCTAACCATCCACCATCCCATCCATGATCAAAATCATCATCTTCCTCAGGTTATCAGAATGGAGGTTAAAAGAAGGAATGAAAATGTTTAACTAAAAACAATGTTATAAAATAAACTCGAAACGACGCTCAAGGCGGAAAAAATATTGCCTCGACAGGAGAAGAAGGGAAAACGGGAAAAAATATATTTTCCCTTTCAAGATATAAAATATATATTCCATCCATTAAGCCAATCAAATATTGAAAATGCTCAGAATTTCCTATTTCCTTTCTGATAATGATATTAACAAAGTAAAGCTAAAAAATGAAGTTGATTGAAATGACAAGACAAGTTGATCTGGAAGATTAAATGAAACAAAATTGTCCAATCTCAAGATTTATTTTGACAATTTGAAAACTCAATTTTAAAAAATGAAATCCATCATAGCCAAGAATAATAACCTTTTCTGTGAGCCAAAAATTGTCATTTCTTTTCATGAATAGTCTTGATAATAACATGATAATCATATGATAATCATGATATGATAACAATACTATTATGTTGAATATATTCAAGAATCCTTGGAATGCTGGAGTGAACCAGAAAAGGTAACAAAAGTGATTAATCTTTCATCACAATAACTGTAATTATCAATGTTCAAATTGAATACAAGATTATCTTTTTTTTGTTTAGTTTAAAAAAGCCATTTGCCAAAGGATTCCAAATAAATTTGGCATTCTCAACATTTCATAGTTAATCTATTATTTGGTGTGTTAAAGGTTGTAATTAACATGAAAGAAGGAATGGAAAAAGCAGTTAATTCTCTCTGAAATTTCCAGTGAATAGAGAATAGAACAGTTTTTCCATTTCAAGTACAATTCAAGAGATTCCAGAATCACAATTCATTGAACTGGAAGTTAACTGAACAACATTATGTGTGGCAAAGTATACAGAGTTGACCAATTGAAAGGAACACAAATGAATATAATTAAACAGTTGAACCTTGAAAACATTAAAATGATTAACTGAATCCAGTTATAATGAATTAAACTTGATTACTGACATTCATATCAGATATTTAACTCTCATGTAGCAAGGCCTGTTGGGAGTTTTAATCTTAACAAAACCATTCAATGACTTCAACAATAAGCTCGATAGGTGATTAAACTCCCAATAACAATGAACCGAACTTTCAATTTACTGATTGCAAAGGAAAGGTGAAAAGTGAAAAGGTTATTACCAGAATCTGGTCAAGAATCAGAAGTAAGTAAAAATCGAAAATCTAGATTCGAAAGAGATATTCATAGATTTATCAAGAGACAAAATCAAACTCAAAACAAGTTGAAAGGTTGAAAAATTTGACTTTTTAAATGCTCTTTTCATCGATGAAAAAGACCTAAAAATTCGTGAGAAAAGAAGAGGAAAAAGGTTTTAAGGTTTTTTTTAATGCAAAAATACTGATGAAGATTATCATGGAAAGTGAGTCTCTACCGAAACTTCAATTCTTTAGTGTTCAACAGCAATGTGGTATCTAAAAAGATTAAAAAGAGAACTGCAATTGTAACTCGAGATTGAGATGAAAATAAACATTTGAAACAGAATCAATTTAACACAATATTTCTGAACCCGTGAATTCCATCGTTTTAGATTTACACAGAAACTGAAATCTAAGCTGAATTTCCCTAAAAAACAAAAGTCCATCTTCCCGGCAAAATAAATTTTTCCATTAGAAAGACCAACAAAAAACCTGCAAACCTAAAATTTACCAGAAATTTGCTTTAAGCTGCTTTTTGATGAGATTTTTTATTTTCGTAAATGTCTTTTAATGAAACATTTGAGTAGTAAGAAAGGGATATTGATAACTAAAGGGACGGCCTCACTACTCATTTGAAAATGAGTAAACCATTTCGGAATTGTTCATACAAATGTCAAAAGTCATTTTCTTGGCCTAATAGCTCTTTCAATTGGAGAAACCTAAAAACCTAAAACGAACCAGAAATTGAAGTGAAATTGGTTCTTTGCAAGTTTTAAGCATATTTTTAGTCGAGTCTTTGAAATATTGAAATTTTACATATTCAACGTTTTACATGGGCTTGTCAATCTTTTTCTAAGTTCATTTCAATGTTCAATGATGATCATGTAAAATGTGTCAATTTTTTTTCTTCCATTTTGATAAGTTTCATTCTTTTCTTTATTGCTTCCAGTTCAATGTAATGCATTTAAAGTACAAACATTGAAATCAATTGCTAAAATTGTAATACATTTCCATGTATAAAATGATTAACTTAAAAAATTGAGTTTCATTTTTTTTTCCTCAGTTTCCAACTTTTCCTCACTTTTTCAATATACTTTTGGTGTTTCAATCGATTATTATTATCTCAATGCTTGGATGTATGTTCAATTGAATAGTTTGAGGTTCAATTTTTGATTTCCAACTAAAACATGTTTTGATGAAATTTTATTATTATTATTATAAAATATTATCTGACGAGTGTTAAGTGAAATGGCAAGAAGAAAATGATTCAAGTGAAGACAAACAATGGGAAACAGATTTACAGAATTGCAGGGAAGAAGAGAAAAGGAGAAGAAGAAGAAATATAATTCAAGATGAACGTTCAAGAATATAATGGTTAAAGGAAAAGGAAAATAACAAGAATCAGATCATGAATGAAATGAAAAGAAAACAAAGATTTTTTTATTCTCTCTTTACCGTTATTTTTTTTTTCTCTTTGAGCAAAAAAAAGGTTATTTCTCATTTCGCTTGCCAGACTGATAAAGACGATTCCTTTTCAGGGAATAATATGGTGAAAAGAAATGATGAAAATGAAGATGAGGATGAAAACGGAAAGTTATAATATAAGTAGGAAATAATAATTCTTATTCTTGTTAAGATTAGTTTTATATGGAAATGGCATCAGAATAATGGAGAGACACATGAAGAAATAATGATGCTGATTAATTTACTGTTCACTTGGTAATCATGCAATTGAGTAGAAAAATGTGAAAAAAACGAAAATGAAAATAGATAATTGATGAGCCCAAGAAATGCCAGTCAACAGAAATCGTTATTCAACATTCAATCGATTTGCAGGTTGAGCGTTTTGTGTTTAAATTTGACTTGGATTGGTTAAAATGAGTTGACTTGATCAGTCAGTTTTCAATTTTGATTAAGTTTCGTCTTTTGACTTTTGAGTTAAATTGAGAATATATTTTTGAAGGAAAATTTCCATTTTCAAATTCCATGTTTCACTTTTCAGTTTCGTTCTTTTTTCGATTTTCAATTCTTTCTCTGATCTCATTAATTTGATCAGCTGCTGTTCACAAGCTACTGACTTAAACTCTGCAGGAATTAACTTTGCTCATCACTTGCTCAGCTTTGGGTGAAAAGTTGAACCATTTTCTTGAACCTTTAAAATGCAACCTTTTCCGATTATCATCAACTTTACAATTGAAATGTCCTTACAAAAGGTTAGGTCAATATTTTCCTAACCTCAACAACTTTTCCATTGTTCTTGTAACGAACAAAAGTCTATTTTTTCAAAGATTTCAATCACTTTGTTCAAGTGTTCACATCTTTGCTGGAAAACTTTTATGATTGAAGAAACCTGATAAAATCTTAAAAAACTCAAGTTTTCGCTGTTTTGTAACTTAAACGTTTCGAGTTGAAGATGAAATGAAAAGATTTGAAATTCCAAGTTCCATCCTTTTCCTTTCCAGGGCTTAAATGCTGAACAACAGTGATGACAAAATTTGTTGCCGTTTGAAGATCATGAATAATTACATCCTTCAAAGCTGAAAATTTTCAAGTCTTTTCTTTCAGTGATCAAAGCATAATTAGATGGTAAAAGTTTCATCAATTTCATGATTATTTCACAAGGTTCATTGAGACGAAACAAGAAGAAAAAAAACGGAAAAATAAATGTTTTGACATTTCTTTCAATCTCACTTGCTATTTGTTTCCTTATCAGTCTAATGATACCTGAGTCTAAAACATGTAATAGCAATTATTTGTATGCAACAATGTCGAGAAATATTTTGACATTCAATTATATTCTTTGGGTTTCTCATCATTATCATCACCAACCAAATGAAAAGGTATAATTGAGAAGAGACAAAAAAACAAGACAAAAATGGCATTCTCATGAATTCATCACATTTATTAATTGAAATTTATTTTCTCTTTCCATTTCAACGAAAAAAAAAATATTTGACATTTTCATTGAATTGCTAATTTGCGAGTCTAAATTAGAGTCCATATTGAAACAATGGTTACAATTGTTTTCATCAAATTTACAGCTTTTCCATTCGCCATTTGGAAATGATAAATTTCATTTTGTTCAGTTTATTGACCAAATTGGCTCGTTCAACTGTTCAACATTTAATGATGCCAATTGCGACCTTTTATTACCAAGTCTAATGGTTAAAATAAATCAATGGAAGCCAAGTAGAAACAAATTGAACAATAATTTTAAACGAAATGAAACAAATTTTTTATTGCGCATTCAATGGCCATTAAAGATCAACAATAAGATGGAAAAGGAAAGGTTTATTACAATTTATTGGTTCTTGATTAAGGCTCAATAACATGGATTCTCAATCAACAGCAGTTACAATCAAGTATGAAGCAGCTCGGTAAATCAAGATTGATTAAACAAAAAAAAGAAAACAAAGTTTTAATCAAACCAAAACACACAACCAGTCCATTAGTAATAACATTAAGAGAACATTATTTTACCGAAGAAAATGCTTTTATTGATTATTTTCAACCTTATACAAACCCATATGTATTACTTTACCCAAAGAAACCATTGCAACCTTAACCTTTCAGCTTTTCTGGTTTTCAGAGTTAATTGATATGAAAATGGGTTCGACTTGGAAAGTCAACCCTCGAATAATTTATCCAATAATTTAGGTTCTTTTCAAGATTGTTTCACGCTATTTAACGAATCAGTTTCACGGACAGTTTGACGAAAAGGTTTTCCATCTAAAGATATTAATGGAAACATGCGAGTTACTTTATGAGTTTATGAGTGATCTAATTGACTCTGTCAGGAATTACTTTTTTTTGGTTCAATTTATGAATCAAGATTATTGGATTATCTGTACAAAATAGTTTGAGTTTGATGAGAAGTGATTTTTTTTGTTGAAATTCATTTCTAATTACAATCATAACTAATTATTACAATTAATACAATGTCACAAGAAGTTAATAGACATTAATAGATTCACAATGGAAAAGATTGTCTAATCCAAATAATTCGAAAAAATGGTTTAGAAAATTATAGAGATTCGAAAATTAATGTCAAAATGAATTAAAGTCTATCGGAAAGGCGAACACTTCGTACATAAGATGTGATCGAAATTAACATCAGTTTTTTTTTGATAAATCAGTCAATTGAGACTCGAATGGATCAACATCCTTTAATCGCATCAGCATTAAACCTCAAAGCCATTTGAGTTGAAATGGACGGTCGAGTTTGTTGAAAATACTTTTCTTGTTGACAAAATATCTTTTTCATCTCTAATTTCAGCCTTTTCAACTGGCAACATCCATGAAAAGATGAATTATGATAAACTCTATCATGACTAACTTTACGTTGATGTCCTCTTCAATTGAACTGCTCTTTGTTAACCTTTCCTTTCATTTAAAAACTTCGCCATTAACTGACCTTGTTTCTGGTCAACTCCAGTAATTCCAGTTTAATAGCGTTTGATTGATTTTCAATTTGATTTCTATCAATCATTAATCACCCTTCTCATCATCACAAAGCTCTTTGTCAACATTCATTGAAAACAACAAAATGAGAGAAACAAAAAATTCTTTGACTTTCCTCTCTTTACCCAGAATCAACTTCCACCAATCATAACCCAAACTGTGAATAAACATGAAAACACACTCATTCAACTTCTTATTCATCTTCATCATTATTCCGATCAGTTTTCAAACTTTAATCTGAACTAACCATAACTCTGGTAAATCTGCTTTTTACTCGCCCAGTTTATTCCAATTGATTCAGAAGAAGCAAAGAAACGTTGAAAATGAGAAGCAGAAAAATGTTGCCAGCAAAATGTTTCCTCACTTCTTTCCCTCATCATTCAACTTTTGATGGACAAAATTATAATCACGGTCCATTGGCTAAACATCCATCAAACGCATTTCACTTCTCATTCACTTCACCGATCAACTGATTGTTTAAACATGATCCAAAGTGTAGTAAATGAATTTCCATCCATTCCATTTTCACCCTCAACTTGAGCAATCTTGAAGCCTATTCCAACCTCGAAATTCCCTGCAATATTCACTAATGATAAACTTCCCTCCCAATGAATAATAAAGCAAAGAATTTTTTTTTCTTCTTCTTCAATTCTTTAGCCTTTCTTTACATTCTAAGAAAAGAAGGAAGAAAAAAATATGATTAATATCAAGTTTAATGCAACATAAAAACAATACTTTATTCTCGCTCTTTTCATCCTTATTCATCACCATCTTTTCCTCACTGGTTACCATGGTTAACCTGTTAATCGTACTTTATCTGAACGAAATCATTTTCAAGAGTTTCTCTCATTTCCATCTCTCACTCCTCAACAACAAGTTAATATTTAAAATAAATTAGTTTTCTTCTTCTTCTGTTGACTCGGCAAATCTAGCCTCAATTTGGTGCTCATTAAAATTCATTTAATCAATCTTCCATCATCATTTCAAATTAACTCTACTTTCACCCAATTTTCCAGCATTCTCATTGATCAACAATTCCAACCACTTTTACTTGCAACAGTTGCCAATTTAATTTTCCAATTTCATTAAATTTTCAAACTTTTCTTTCCATTCAACAATCGAACATTTTGGGTTAAATTTCAACTCTTCTTCAAATTAAATTATCATTTTTTTATTAGTTAACCATGAAAGTTATCCAACAAATGAGTGTAAAAAGTGAAATCAAATAAACAGTTTCTTCTCTTTACTGGTTCGCCAAATAATCTTATTATCAGATCAATTGAATTAAGCCAATTATTAGCTCAAGAATCAATGAGAATCAATATTTAGTAAAACAATAAAAGATGAAAACGGCTAAAGTAAAGAAGACAATATTTTCTTGTTTGCCTCTCATTCCCATTATCCAAATAAATATCAATTATTGAACTTGTAATTCAACAGATTTCTAGAAAAACGAATGTTAAACAAACCATTAAACTGACATTGAACCTTTGCATTACATCAAGATGAATGCGAAATCGAAATGGAAGTCGAACAAGAATTGCAAGAGATTAATCGTAAAATGAAAACTAATTTTAATCTTCAATCTTGCCAAACATTTTCCAGCTAAATATAACTTAATATTTCAAATTATTTACATTTCGATTGTAAATAAACTTATGAAGAAAAATGTGTTTTTCATTTCATGGAGAAATATGATCAACATGACAAAATGACTTATTTTCTTCTTTACTATTTCAGAATTTTCATTGATAGAACTTTTGAAAGAAAAGATGTTTTTCTTATTCATCATCATTATCATGATGGAACGAGAAGTTTGAAGTTTGATAAACTCACAAAATTGAGTAAAAACTTTAATTCAAAGAAATATTTCAATTGCAAAGTTGTCATGAAGCAAGATTAAGAAATAAACTGAGAAAATTCTTGCTTCTCCAATGACATTTCATATCTTTACTTGGAAAATATATTTCACTCATTTTATCAAATGTCGATGTGCACATAAACAGGGAATGAAATTCCTTGACTAACCATGGAATGTTAAGGAAAATGCAACAAGATATTGAATATTAAAGATTCGCAAAGAGAAGTGAAAAATTGCTTCATTCTCATGGAAAAATTATTCAAACCATATTTAGTTTGATTCCTAGATTCTGACATTTACCTTCAAGATATTTCCATTTAAAATTCAAGATTCCATCCAAAATCAATATCTTGTAACAAAAGTAATGAACAAAAGGGAAACCTTTCAAGTTGACCGTCCAAGCAACATGTTACAAATCAGGAAAACGAATCGAATAAAATTTCATTTCGAATTTCAATTTTCAATCTTTTCTTCTTCATGTTCAGTCAAGAATAGGTAAATTTAATTTAATCAGAAAATCCCTTAAGATTGAAACAAAAGTATCAATTCTAATTCAATTCAATTCTTTCTACATTTTCCATCCTTCAACTTTGATATAATTGAATTGAGACAAGAAATGATTCCAATGAAAAATTCGACTTTTCTGTCAACTTTTCTTTTCTCACTTCAATATTGTTCTAATTTCATTTTTTGATGCTTTCTCCACTTTACATGAAACTCTTTTGACGAATTATGAAAGGGTTGAGAAGAGAACGTTAAAAATTTTGGAATTTTTCTTTTCTCTCTTCAAAAGTCACAAGAAAACCATTAAATTCAAGGTTTCATTTTTTCTCTTCTTCTTCATGATCAGGTGAAAACTGAGTTTATGAAAGAAATGAATGGAAACCATCAATGGTCTTCACTTTTTTTTCCCTTCTTCTGCACCTTCTTCATGATGAATTGAAAGGTTGAATCAAATGAATCAGATGGAGAAATCAGTTCATTTCCAAATTCCATTTTCATCCTTTTTCTTTTTCCCTGTTATTCTTGCAATATTTTCTTCTTTTTCCGTGTTTCACCATTTTCCACTGCATAATGTTCATCATGATGATCATGAAGTTTTTTCGTCCCATTTTCAATGAATAATCATTAACTGTTATTTGCCTTTTTTCACTCTTCAAGTTGTAACATAAAATGAGCATTCCTTGTTTATTTCATGATTATTTTCTTCTATCATTTCATTCTCAATGATATAATAATAGTATTATTATTGCTGGTAAAATCTCTGAAAATCTTTTTCTTCTTTTCATCTGTTTCTGCCATTATTTCACTTCATACTAATGATGGTTAAATCTTTACAAATTCAGTGTTCATCTGTAATGACGATAATCAGCTCTTTTCACAATTCCATTGAATACAACTTTGACTTTCAAAAGTTTCATTTTAACGATTAAAGACAAAATGTCAATAGCAACTCAATTGACACAATTATGAATGTTATATGAAAATTGATGAAACTTGAACCTTTGAAAGAAAACTTTTTTTTTCTCGTAAAAAAAAGTTTAATCATGTTCCATGAACACCTTTTATTCCATAAGACGATAAAATAGAAAAGAGAAGAAAAAAAAAAATTAAATTGGATTCCTTTAATTCTTTGGAAATTTTTCTCTTCTTCCCATCTTTCGGTTCACCAAGTTGAGTGAAGATTATTTTCATCGAATGAATAAAAGGCTAAAACTTGGAAAAGTTTTTTTTTCTTCTTATTCTCTCTTCCAAACATGGAAAGAAATTGGAAAATTCTGATTCTCCCGAAACTCCCAGTCATCACTCCCAGGGTTGACCTTTGAAACCAAACGGGCAATCATTTAAATCCAATCAAAAGTAATTATTATTTCAAACAATTCTTTCAACTTTTCACATTTTTCATGATAAACTTTTCAAAATTGATTTACCAAATGATTGGTAATTCAATTAAACTTTGCATGTAATCCAATTTGAAACTTTGACCAATTTTATCAATTTTTTTTTCGTTCTTCTTTTTCTCTTGTAATTCAATTTTCCATTGCCATGATATTATTCATGATTAACTTTTTACTGTTTACCCAAAAACATTCTCTGACCTTTTCTTACATGGAAACATGTTTTCAACGTTTCTCCTAGTTTTCCTTATCACATTGCTATTTTATTCATCATCATCATTATCTTGTTAAGAAACATTGTCTTCTTCAAACTTACAAGTTTCATTGTAAGGAATAGGCTTTGAACAAAAAATCTTGTTTGCTACATCAATTAATAGGAACCAAGTTTACTCTTGATTAATGGTTATCCTAAACTATTATCGTGTTCATTTGAGATTCAAAAGGGAGAATGAAAAGAAGAAAATTTTCAATGGAAAAGACCATGAACTAGAAAAGAAAGTAATAAAACTCTATTATTTGGAGAAAAGCAAAATAATATTCCCAAGTAATTCAGCCTTTCATTCCCTTCTCTGGCCGATTGTTCAGTAAATACATGCACATAAAGATATGTTTACATGCATTTATGCATAAGCATGAGTTCGGGTCAAAATGGGATTCTGAAGGAAGATCACACATGATCATGATATGATTCCTTGTTCGGTCGTACAACTATTACTCTACATGACAACAAATAAAGAATTTTGTTTATATTCTTTAACAATTTCAGACAATTTCGTCTATGGAATATTCCATTTCTACAATTTCATGATGATTTCCTCTAAAAATTCTCTTATCAAACTATTTAGTTGATCCAAGCGTCTGCAAACCAATATATTTATTAACGCTTCTTGTAAGATTCATATGGAAACCACTTTCACAGTAATTATGCATTTTTCAACTTGAGATTGGTTCCAATTGGTTATTCAATTGAAAGATGGTTCAAGTGAATTCCTATTTTAATCGTAATAAGCCATGATTAACTTAATTCCCATCGACCTTTTCTTTTCTGACCTTTTTGTACCTTATAATACTGTCTACATCACACTATGAGCATATCAAAATGCATCTTTTATTCAACTTTTTCCTTCTTCTCATTTTCATCTTTCCTTTCTCTTCCCACTTCATATTTCGACATTTTCCTTAACCTCATCAACTCAAGTTGCTGTTGAGTCTCTCATTAAGCTGTAGCTGTTGATATTATTATCTTGCTCAATATCTCCAGCTTTAATAACATTCCATCTTTAGTAATAATGAAATAATATTATTAATAATATCATTATTACCTTTATTTTCGTAATAAAAGCAAGTTTCATTCAAACTCAGACGAGGGGGCGTTTTGGAAGGTTAAAAGGTTCGAAGAGATTGCAATGTAAAAACAACTCAGCCTTAGGGTTCGAGTCTCATTTATTTTAGCTCATCAAACCTTTCAACAAAATCTTTGAAAAAATTTTAATCAAAATTCGAGGATCAATCATGGAAAGAATGCTGAGTTTGGATTGATTTGGATAACTTTCTGTTACTAAAAATTGTTTAGTTTGTTGTAAAACAGATTATTGACAAAATGATAAATAAATGCAAAGAAATGTTTAGAATCAGAAATAGATGGAATAATGTTATTGCCTGCTTATTTAGCTTGTGTTATGTTCATCTGCTGGCGAAACCATTTGATCAGTTCAAGTTTAAAAGCCTTGTTACAAGTTTTCGGGAACATTTCGTTGAATCGAGTTTAGCTCCAAATTTCCCTGCAAGAGTTTAGTGCTTAAGTCACTCTACACTTATTTCAAGTACAATGCAAAATCTACATGAATTTCTTGGTTAAAGTACAATCAAAATAAGAACCTTTATTTGACTTGAAATCATGCATTTTATCCTTCTACAATTTCTCAGTTCCTTTCTCCTGATCAAATCATATCGCCTTTTAAATTCGTCTTTGATGAAACCATAAGTGTTCAATTCTGATGTTGAGTAATCGATATTTTCTCTTGAAGAGCATTCTCATATTCTTGTACAATCAGATTGTTCATTAATCTCATTGATTACTCCAGCCTTTTCACACATTCCTCACTCATCGATTTTTGTCAATCCCAAAGATGCTTATAACCCAAAAATTCTGAAACCAATAATGTTATACTGATTCAACAATTTAAAATTGTCTAACGTTTTGTGCACAACCGAAGGAAGCATTCAAGCATTTCACTTAAGCTTATTTTTTCGTCGATCCAATACTTGTTACATGAGCGTTGCTGTCTTCATTCAACCCAAAAAGTGAATCTTTATCGATCGATGACAGAACAATCCATGATTTAATGTTTCATTCTGTTGCACCAGTAATGATGATAAATTAGTGCAACTTCCTATTCAATCAGCTAACTATTTCCGAATCAACAATTAAATAATTTAACAATTTTGCCATTTCACCTTCAACTTGGCGACTTTGTTTGTTCCCATAAAGCGGCAGAAGAAAAGCTTAACTAAACATTAAACCAATCAAACAAAATGACCACTAATTTCAATTGGAATGATTGATTGTCCATTCCACTTATTCAATTGACTAAATTGTTTGCTTAATTATACAATTTGAACAACTCTTTGAGTCTTGCATTTGAAAGTTGCCACTTGAAAAGGTTCAACATCAAACAATTAATCAACAGAATAAAAGAAAAAAATTTCTTCCAACCATTTCCAATATTTTATCCTTTTCCGAATCATTCAAAATTTACTTCAAATGACCAAACCAGACCCAAAGTTACATCATTTTACAATATTACCACTCAACCCTTGAATCAATCAATGTCAATTCAGTCCAATAACGTTAACCCAAAGATTCGAGTTTTTGATCATTCATTATCACTTTCCTCCAATTTAACCCTTAAAACATCATTAATCAAAAAATTAATAAACATAAACAATTGAACCAAAAAATCGATCAAATTGATAAATCTCGCAACGAAACTCGATAAAAGAGCGAAAACTTTCCAAAGGTCGAAATGACTATCGGTTTAAAAGAGTAACCAATTTCAAAGTCGATTTTTTTTGCCAATCAAAATGTTCTCTGTTATTTAACCATTTGGTTCAAAATTATTCCCTAAGGTTAGTTGATAACTTGAATAACAATTGAATATGCTTTTATTGTTATTCATTTTTCAACTTTTACCATTTCATTTGAAATCCCTTTTTTCACTCCAATTTACATTCAAAATTTTTCCCTCAATTTTCAGTTAAACTGCTTTGAAGAAGGAAAAACTGTTTTGAATGGAAAACGAAAAAAAAGTTGTTTTCAATTGAAATGTTTCTTTTTCTTCCTCAATCATGGCTTGTGCCTGACAAAATCGAATCAACCTTTTTTTTCGCTTCTCTACATGATAATCAGTTGTTCGTATGATTGATGAAATACGATATTCATTTTAATGTTGACCATAAAAAAGATATTCATCAGAAATTTAATCTTGTACTTGAACGCCAAAAGCTCAATGAAACATTTCTGTTTGATTGCAAGATTAAATGGGAAATTTATGGCAATAAAAGAGCTCAGTTGAACTGAAAATTTTTATCATTCTAGTTATCAAATTAGTTGCCATTTATCCATTGGAATGGCCTGTAATTTTGTCTCATGAAAACGTTATTTGTCAAGGAAGAAGAGGTTGGAAGAAGAGAAAAAAGAAGCGATCGAAATGTTCTTCATCAAATCAATATTATCTATTTATTATCTGCTATCAAAGTGTCCTATCCATCGTTATTATACTCTTGACTCTTGCTTCTTCCTATTTGACCAATTTTTGTCTTCTTTTCTCTTCATTTCACTTGAGAATCATTTTATCATTTTTAACCTCTTTTTTTCAACAATATTATCGACAGAAAAAATGACCCAAAAGAAGAAACTCCAACTCGAAAACTCATCTTTTTACAATTCAACCAAACTCAGAGAAAAAATGAAACATGATTCAAAAAATTTGCCCATTTTCTCGTTCAATATTTTGAAATATCCAAAGTCACAGATTTTGTTAAATCCTAAAAATTCATTAAAGTATAAAAATGCTAATGAAAGATTGTTTTTGGTCAAATTGAGTAAACAGATTTGAACAAATCTATTTTTCAGCAAATATCGAAAAAGTCGAACCTCTGATCGACAGTTTTCGGCTAAATAGAGTTCAATAATCGTTCTTTAAACGCTTTTTTTGTGCAGTTTTGTCAGCAAACTAATAGTTAACTTTTAGTTACCAACAAGAAGAAGCACTTATTTTAAGGATAATATTTTTAGATGCGTACAACAGGTTATTTTGATTTTCCCAAGAGACCAAAATAGCTCAATATTTATTCGCCCTTTTGAATGTTGAATATTTATGCAAAGAGATTCGCTCAAATTAACCTTAACCAAACAGAAAGATTGATTAGCAAAGTAAATTTAATGACGAGACGTGAAAAGACAGGCTTAATAGCTTAGGATAAACTATTTTGACCCATTTTTGGTTGGAATTGTTTATACACTTAAAGTGATTATTGTTCGACTGGATTGATAGCGCAGGAGTGAAATCATTTGGATGTTAAGTTATGCAAGTTTCAATCTCACCGAAGCCATCGAAATACTGACAGAAGTTTGTTCGGAAGCTGGTTTATCTGGAAGCTAGTACTAGTTGGTGCTGCAAGCCGAAGAAAGCATTTCAATGCCATTATTGCAAGTGAAGCTATCAGGTTATTTTGCTTGTCTGTGGTGGTAATGATCATAACAGAAGGATTCACTTTGGCTGAATAAAACTGCCAATATAAATTACTACCAAAGAATAAAATTTCCTATCTAATTTTGATGATGGATTTTTGTTGAAACTTTATTTTGATCGGCAAAGGCGCAGTGCTTAGATTATTAAAGTTAATCTCTCTCGATTATCGGTTATGAGTTTCATTTGAGTTCAACTGTGAAAACTGTTTCATCTGTTAAATCTCAACTCAAATTGATTGTATTTTGAGGTAAAATTGCAACTCGAGTAATACCTTTCATCACATCAACTCTGGAATCCAAGCTGATTGAAAAGTATCTATTACACATGTAATAGTCTTTACCTTACTAAGCATTTTGCGAGCAATCAAGGGACAAACTTGAAAAGCCAAAGAAGCTCCAATAAAGGCGAAATGTTAAAAAGTTATGGTAAATGTTTAACAGTAAAAAAGGACCGAAAAAAGATGCAAAAAGCATTCAGCATTTGATTTTCCTCTTTTCTCTCGGAACACCAATTTCCTTAGACTCCCTTTCAGAGTAATGCCATTTGCAGAGGAAAAAAGTTTACAATTCAATAGATTACTCGCCATCTCATGGTGATGACGATAATAACCATCTTGAACGTCATTCTGGATAATCAACACCAAGAGAAGGAAGAAGAGAGTAAAAACATCCTTCAAATGAGAGCATTATAAATAAGATGATGTTGGGAGAAAGAAGTAAAGCAAATACAACTTCCGTCCGAATTCTGTAGACTTATCGATTAAACAATGTTCAAAATCGATTTCAGGGAAAGAAAGGGAAGAATAAGAGAAAAGTTAAGATGTTTGTTTACTCGCCTTTCCATCACATCAAGCTTATCCTTTCTTGCTCATCTTCAATGAAAATGATTCCTAACAAAACCTTTTATTCTTATTACCTTAAATCAAACCAAGTTTACCTTATTCACATTTTCATCTTTAATTTGATCAACAATGGTTCAGCTTTATCCAAATTTGATTCAAGAAAATTTTCCTTTTTCCTCATTCGATCACACTTTTCTTTACTCAACCTTCTCATCACTTCGATTCCTTTCCTTTTAGTCTTGTCATTTGGACATTTCAATACTTGTGAGTGACTGAGTAAATTGGTCAATTTAATCAATAAACAAGAGACAAAAGTCAGTCTCAGAAATCACTTTTAAACCAACCTTTAATACTTTCCACAAAACTTGTGAAACAATCAGAACGAACAGTTTGCAACTTGGAAATGCTTCGTTTTACCCATTTTAATCAATAACTGATAATATCTTGTCAAGTTTTCTCGACAGAAGAAAACTTTTGCTGAGTTTATCGAAACTCATAATAACGTTTTGGGTAAACAATTATCAATGAGATATTTATAGTGAAAAGCAATCACTGCCATAAGTGAATCCATGAATCAAAGGGAAACCTCCTCAAGTTTCATTAATTGCTTTCCTTTTATCACAACTAAAGGACAATGTGAACTTGAATTACTGACAGCTTCGCAATTATAACCACGATTACTGTTTCATCTTCATCATGAACCAAGTCAAACCAACTCTTGAACAGCAAAACTCAACAGTAACTTCAATTTCCCTCATCATCTTGTTTTCAAAAGAAAAATTATTTTCCTTGAAAATGTTTGATGAAAGTTGGTTAAAAATAATGTTTAAGTAAATATTATTTCAAGTACAATTTAATCAAAACTAATAATTTTCTTGGAAAAGAGGCAAAGAATGAAATTTGAAGCAATTTTTTCGATCTTTAAACTTTTTCCTTTTCATTAAACAATCAATATTTTTTGTTCATTTGATTTACAATTTCCATTTGATTAAACTAACCAAAAAAAAACGTTTCAAGATTCGTCTGGCAACTTGCTTCAGGCGAGTTGCAATTTTTCATTAATTTTGTTTTCTGTAACAATTTTCATTTGATGACAATTTTGGAAAAGTTTTGTGGTTCAACTTTAATTGCAATGTTGATTGGTGGTACAAAAGATGAAAGGAAATAAATTGTCGATTTAGATCACGCAAGTTTTGTCGTAATTACTGGATTCAACACAAACGAAGGTGAAACTTTCTTCCAATGCTCATGAGATATTTATCAATGAATGAAACTTGCAATGAGAATAGAGGAAAAGTACAATGAAAATCAGTTGATCAAGAATGGTTAATTTGTGATCGATCAACTTCTTTTTCCCTTCTTTTCTTGCCTTACTTCCCACACCTTTCAAGATGAAGGTAAATATGAGATGAGGATGAGCAACCCAGAAGGTAAAAGTGATGATGTTTGAAAGGTATTCTTGTGTTAATATTAGTTTCCTGATGAAAAACTGTTGGGTTAACGTACATTAATAAAATTAAACTAATAACTAAATTAAACAGGGAATAAGCAATCATAAAATACATAAACGACAAAACCAAATGAAATCCATGTTTAGTCATTAAATAAGACAATGGATTGAACCTGGCAAAATGTTCATTGTAATTATCATTATTTGCATCATTTTTCATTTTCTTTCATCAAAATCAAATGGTAATTAATTCATTATTTTGCACACTCATTTATAAATAATTTTTTTCTGCTTTTTTGTCTTTCGCCGTCTTGTGACAACTTTTTTGCTCCACTTTTATCCCTCGCTCAACGAAATCTTCATTGAAATGGGAAACATTTTCTACTCGTTTTTACTGTAAAGCTTTCAATTTTGTTTAATCGCTTGTTTATTGTCACTGAAATTACTTTTGTCATTATCAGTGAACAATCTATTATTTCATTGTTCGAACTATGAATGAACCATTTTTTATCGATTCTTGTGCTAATCACTTTCTATTGTCATTTACTTTAATTGCTATTCAATGGCCTCAAGATTATCCATGTTTAAAGAGAATGTAATTTTTTCGAGAATGAAATTGATGAAGGTTCATTCAAAGGGTGATGAAAAGTGATATTTTATCACTTCGATTTTCTTTCTAAAACGGTCGTAACAATATGTAAAGCTGCAGAAGCATCAGTATAAATGATTGGAATACAACATTGAGCTTAATCAAATAATTTTAATGTTATAACTTGAACCAAATGAAGGTAAATCACACACAATGCTTAAGAATATCATATTTATGCTATTACAGCAATTGGTTTATTGAATTTTAGGTTCTTGTAATAAGGTTTAGTAATATTAGAATATTAGTAATATCTTTGTATCTAGTGATATACTTAGATCGAACTGTCTTGTGTGGTAAACAGCGATGATTGATGCAACAGCAGCTATTTCGTTCTGTATTGTTTTAACACTATGAGGTATGATCACAATCTAAGATAATCCAGAGTCTCAGGTACTGAAGTAATACAATGTACTTTTGTGCCAACTGTAACAGAACGAAATGAGAAAACGATGCGACGAATGATGCATTTTACGATGATTGAGCACGATTTTATCCGATATCGTCAAGCAAAGGTGAAAAGTAGAAGTTAATCTCGAGAAAAGGTTTTCAAGTGTTCGATGATGGAGAAATGACAGCTCATTAGCTATAAAGGTCTATGGACTTTAAAGGCGAGGTAGCATCTTCAAGCTTCCAACCAGGGAAATATTGTACATTTCGCTGGATATTGATATGAGAAAATACAAGAAGATTGTGAGTTTACCATTGGTTTCGAATTCAGAAGCATTAAAAGGCCTCTGTAAAGTAACCTTTTGTGGATGTTAAACGAAGAGTAGTCTCGTACCATCAAAATTCAAATACTTTTGTTACCATTGTTCAATTGCCTCAAATTGTGGACCAATTTAGATGTCAATAGTTTAATGCCAGCACTAATTCCAGATGATGTCTGGGACGCAAAATGTGCTACATAAAGTATGATTCTTACGCCTTTTCCAACTTGATTGAGATTGAGAAGTTGATTCAAAGTTTAATTAACATAATCACCAGTTGAAAATATCAGAGTCAAAGATAAATCTGAGTTTTGTCTTGAATCTGCCACTATCGGTTCTTTGAATTTGGGCAGATTAAAGTATTATTTAAAGCAACATAAATCACCTTAAAGCATATCAACGATCAATTAGTTTTCAACGAATATGCCTTTTACAAAATTCACTCCGTTAATGTTAAAGATTACATTTAAGTTTCCTTTGTCACATTAGTTTGATGTTTTGCATTTTGAGCTCATTCCAACTCGACCTTTATATTGACTGAGACAAATTGATCATGGTTAAGACAACTAATCAGGTAAACTTTTCAAAAGATCTGATTCTAATCAACATTGCATTTCAATATTTAAAACATACATTTGTCATTGTTCAACATGTTTGAATAATTCTCGTTGATTGATCAACCTTCTCATATTGATTTACCTTTCCCAATGCTGATAGCAATATTTTAGCTTCCAAGCGATTCTTTTTCCTACCAACATTACCCTCTGCTTTAACCCAAATCAACCCAAAGAGGTTTTAACCTGTCAACACATTTACCTTTAAACCTGTCTTTTGATTTCGTCTTGTGTCAAACTCGAGCAATTTCATCTTATATCAATACATTTTCATATCTATTTGTTTGCATGTTACCAAGCTTCCATGATACCAACCTAATCCAAAATTCATCAATCATTCCCTGAAATTTTCCTCATTTCCCTCTTCCTTTGTCTTCCCTTACTCTTTACCTCATCACCTTGCATCGAGCATTATTATTGCATCTTTTATGCTTCAATTGATCAACTTGAAAATTATACTTCAGAGAGTTACAGTTGACGATAAAAACATTCAACTTTTATTGATGTAATAATATATTGACAGTTTTTCTTGTTTTTTTCACGTTTTTTTGCTTCGTGTTTCCAACCCAAAAAGAAGGAAACAAATTCGTTTTTTACTCGTATCATGCTTCAAAGTAATGCTTTCAAAGTTGAACATCTTGTTTACTTGATTCATGCAAAGTGCACCAAGACTCAAGATGATTCAAGTACAGAAAAGCATCTTGAAATCATAATAACTGCTGCTAACTAATTGGCCCAACAAGATTCAACTCCAAGACAGGCAATCCAAAGGTTCAATTTTGATAAACTTCAAATTTGGGTCATTTCTTGTTACATAATCTTTTATCCAAGTTTACCATTTAAAATGGCAATTTCAACCCAATGCTGTGTAAATGTTGTTCAAAATGAAACTTTTGTTCACACAAATCACATTAAATCGCAAACGATAACAAATTTATGACAACTTTATTTATGTCAATTCAATACTTTACTCTTCACTGAGCAACATTTTGAGTAAAAAATGATACTTGCAAGGTGCGAGAATGGTTTAAATTTGTAATGAAAATGATTTACCCTTGAAATGGATGGAAGCAACATTTGAATTGGAAAAAAAAAGTTTCAACACAAAATTGATTTGAAATCAGAATTGGTAGAAACTGCTCTTATTGGTTTACCATTAAATCAACTTAAGATGTTATTCCAATTGTTGATATAATATTTATCCAAGTTATCGATAGTTTTGATCACCTTATCATTCATTGTTCCCATTTTGGCTTCATTTTAATCCAACTTACATTTAATGCCATAAATTGCTTTCTTTTCTTGCTCAGTTCACAGCAATGTAATTAACTTTCCCTTCAACTTACCATGAACAGGGAACAGAAAATATACTTAAACTCTTGTTGAGATTATCGTTAAAGATGATTCAGCTTTTCATCTAATAATGAAAACCCAAATTCTTAGTTGCACAAGATAATTGCGGCATTTTTTCCTTTTCTCTTTCACTCCCAGTCTTGATGTCCCTTTTCAACTGATAACTCAATGATAACAGGCTACTGATACAACAATAATCTAAACCACTAATTGTTCAGGATCAATGGAAGGATAAAAGAATAAAAAGAGAAAGAAAAGATTAACCATTAATTAAAGAATTAATTATTCCAACAATTGAATGTTATCCCAACTTGTGATTCATTTTCCCTTCTCTTTTCATGGTAAATTCATCCATCGATTAATCAACTGATCAAAGGAAATTTACTTTTTTCAAAGTTTCTCCTTTCACCTGAAAAAAAAAGACTTTGCTAACAGTTTTTCCTCCAAAATGGTTTGTCTTTTAAAAAGTGAAACAAATTTTCTTCTTTCAAGAATTCCATTGAACAAGAGTTGCAAGTTTATCAAGATTCTGTTGAACCATTTTATTCATTTATCGATGAATAAAATTATCTTTTTTTTTGCTTCAATCATCATTTTTTGCTGTCCATTCATCTTTACCTTTTGCTGAGTAATTTCAAGTTTAGGTAAACGTTGAGGTTTATGTTTACATAAAATGTTTGCCTTTGTTTCTGTTCATTCTTAACTGATCGGTTTATCATTTTCTGTATCACATTTTCATGTTGTCATGTTAATGCTGAGTGAGGTAAACACCATCATCATCAATCCCTGGCATCAATGACTTTTGGTTTCACTTTTTTCTTTCCTTTTCTCCATCATCTACATTTTTTTCTTCTCCCATTCATTTTCGTCTCTTTGCCTTCATCATCACTTTTCTTTCTTTTTTTTGTCTTCTTCTCATCAACACTTAGTATCACTCCTTGGAATTGCATGATCTTCTGATGATTTCAACCAATTTCTCAGCAAATTACATCCTCGGATTGTTTATTCATTCCAGTCGAATTGGGTTTTGCCTTATTTATGATTCCAGTTCAAATGTTTTTTTTTCTTCTTCTCTTCATTAATATTTTCCTCTCATCATTGGTAAACTGATTAATGAGTAAATTGACAGAATAACGTTCGACTTGTATTTATAATAAAAAAAAGTTTTTTTCTCCTTTTATTCCTTTTCATCTGCTCTCCTCTCATCATTACTTTTTGTTACAAGTTTGATTGAGTTTTTGCCTTGAATTACGATTCTGTCCAAGAATCAATTTGAACAGAAAAATTTGCAAGTTTTTTCGCATTCTGACAATATTAAGTGAAGGGATTCATTTCCAAGCAAAATTGAGACTTTTCGTCCTGAAAATTCAAATCCATTTGTTTCAGGTTTAATCAATTTTTCCTCTTCTTTTTTATCCTCAATTCTTTTTCACAGAATTTGAAAATGTTGGCAGAGCCTTTGGTAGAGGTATGGGTAAGCTGAAGATTGAGTTCTCGGTTTTTGTACAAAAGTGCCTAAGCTGATCCAGAATCTAATGCAAACCAATTTTGTTCCAGGAATGGGTTATTATCTTGGTGAACCTTGCATTAAACAATGTAATGCAATATTGTTTCATATTTACTGTAATATAACAAGTCAAAAATGCGAGTGCCTTCCAGAGTATCCAGTTAACCTTGATAATAGGATTTGTATTAAAGGTAAATATTTCTGCATTTTCTTTAACCTTTTTTTTAATATTCTCTTTTCTTCCTTTATTTGTCTCTTAGCCTTAAAATTGGGCGACAAATGTGAAGATCATTTCTCTTGTTCATATCGAGATATTCACGCAATTTGCTCGTCTGAAAATCGTTGTCGATGTGACTATGGATTCTATCCAGTAATAAGTAAATCCGGAGAAACAAGATGCACAGCAGGTTTGTGTTGGTATTTCGTAAATTGGTTAGAAGCTCAACGAAACCTGCACACTTAACGAATGTTATAAATGTTTTTATGAACGAAATTCTTTGCGCTTTAAAAGTGAAGTGTTAATTTGTGCTACAAATCAATATTTTTAATATTCTTTATTCTTCCACTCAAATCTCAACATTTCTTTCCACGAGTATTGAGGCAACTAATGAGTTTTAAGACTGAAGTAATTTACTCAAAGATATTAGGCAACAGAAGTTATTTAAATACAAAATGATTAGGTGCATTTTAAGATTCGAAAGGTTCAAAAGTTTTCTCATTGTATGGAAGAAGAGCAATTTTGTGCAAAATATGCTGCACAGTGCTATGAGTTGTTAAGAATGAAGTTGTTTAAACTATCTAAGTTGAAGTTTAATGCAAAATGATGATGATTCATGTCAACAGAAGTTTCCGTTTTATAACTTTCATCTTAACCTTTTATTCACAGGACTATCCATGTATTATAGTATTGTTGGTTATTCCAATTTTGTGCCATTCGTAGCTATAATTGTTGCTATTATATTTTGTACTGGAATCGTGTTCATCGGAATCCGGATGATTGGAAAGTAAGTATTATCTGATGTAATACAATGAAAGCTATTAGCCAAAAAAGATGGTCAAATGCTAACCTGTTTGCCAAATATTGCTAGTTTTTGCAATAAAAGCAAATATCAAGATGACATTTAGATCTAACATAAAATGCAATATAAATTTTAATATTATGTTGGGTTTTCCATCATTTTTAGTAGACAGTTGAAGGTTTTTAATGGAAGGATATAAATGTGCTTCATTATCAGAGCATCCAAGATGTTCAGGGTAGAAATAAAAAATGAATTTTATCGTTCAAATTACACACTTTGCTTATTAGCATTTCAATTTTTACCTTCATCTCTCTAGTGTTCACAAGATAACTACTCGAGCGTAATTTGATACAAAAATGAATACATTTAATGTGATTAGAAATTTTTAGCAAAAAATATTGCAAAACGAACTGAATGAGCTTCTGAGCCAAGAGTTGCCATGATAGAGTTTCAAGTAACTCCATCTGCAGTTTGATAACATTTGCAATATAACACAGATTCGACTCTTGTATCCTTCGAATTGTGATAGAATTATTTTAGAAAAGCAAGTTCTTTACTAACTAGTAAATCTAACGTTAGCTGTCTATTGAATATGCAACATCTGAGTTAAGCTGGATTGGCTGAAAATGCTTTTGAAATTTTGTTCTCATTGAATTGAGAAGTTTAAAAAGAGTAATTGCAGTAAATTTACGATCATTTGAAACATGTTTTTTGTTTAAAATTGACAGATCACAAGGTGATAGTTCTTTACCAACAAGAGACAGAGCTATATCGCCAGTACCTGTTAAACTTGGAGGGTTGGAGCTATTGGCATCCATGTCACGACCTTCCAGCCTACGAAGTGCAAGCAACGAGTATTTACCCGGCTCAAGGAGACCAAGTTATTCAATGCTGGCGCCGCCAACAAATTATAGTAAGTTGTCAAGCTTCAATAACTTATCGCACTCAACATTCATTTATTTATCCGTTTTCACCTTTTCTACCCTTATCCAGTTTCTCGAAGACCAAGTTCCTCATCTGGAACATCCTTTCGAAGCTATTCATCTTTCAGAAGCCAATCATCTTTCCGAAATTATCGAGGCAACTATTGCTACAAAGAAACGCTCAAGTACAATACACCAAGAACTCCGTCACCAATCATCAATCCAAGCAATGTTCTGGTTGGTGAACCTCTATCAAAGGTAAAAACAATTTAACCAAAAGTGCCTTTTCAACTAATAATTTCTTCTTCTCTAAATTTCCAGGAAACTTGTGCTGTTCATTCAAACCCAGAAATCAATCGAAGTGAAAGCAGGCGACATCGAGCTCAAGAAGATTGTCTTCGACGATGAAGACGAACTTATCATTTTACTCAATTTTATGCAATAACTCTGCTTATCACAGATGAATCACTGCCTGAAACTTTACAAGCAAACAAATGATACAATAAAGTAGCCAAAAGAAGATCCCTGAATCAGAAAATGTTAAATGCAAATCAGAGTAAAATAGCGTTAACTTGAACGATAATATTTTTTTGTAAAATGAACAATAAAGTCGAATCGCTTTTCAATGTTTCGTCGTTTCACTGAAACATCAAGTTAAACTATGAAAATCAACAGCTTTATTAGTTTTCACAGGAACATACAGTTTTTGATTGAAATTTTATCATACATTTAGACTCTTGAATTTGGTTTTTCTGTTTTAATCAGAAGAAATCAATTAAAGTTATTTGAATGAAAATTGCAAGATAAATGTGAACGGAAAACGCATTTCACATGAAACAAATTACGATAAATGAATGAGTGATAAACATTTTACTCTTTTTCATGCCTTTGGCGTCTTCAACTTTTCCTCATTCAGAACATTATTTCTTTTGGTGAACCCACTGAATGCTGATCTATCAATTTCATCAAAATTTCTTTTACCTACAAACCCATTGAATCCGGAATTGTCAATCTCGTCATAATTCCTTTTATAAAACCCTGTAAACCCAGAGGAATCAATTTCATCGAAATTTCTTCTTCCTCGAAATCCGTTTAAATTTGTTCTATCAATTTCGTCGAAATTTTTCTTGTCCGCATTGTGTGACAAGCTTGCCAATCGATAGCCAAAGGGTAAGCCCAGTTGTCGAAGGTAATAATGGTTATCCCGTTTGCCTCCAGTGAAACCTGTAAAGCTACTTCTGTCTATTTCATCAAAGTTTTTCTTTCCTCGGAATCCAGCCAAACCTGATCTATCGATTTCATCAAAATTTCGTTTCCCATTGAAACCGACAAAAGCGGATCGATCGATTTCATCGAAATTTCTTTTACCAGCAAAACCAGACAATTCTGATCGATCAATTTCATCAAAGTTGCGTTTACTTGATGAACCAGTAAACTCTTCGGGCTGCACACTTCTAGCACTGTAAAAAGCATAGAAAAGAACAATTAGTGTTTTTCAAAAATCAATTTACTAATCAATCGCATTTCAATCGTTTCACTTGACATAAAATCACTCAGATTCGTTCGAAAAATAGTTCAACTTTTTGACACAGCATGTCAGCTCTGAACTGGGAGTGAAAAATCCAACGTCTAGTGATAATGATTCTCCATCTCTCGGAGAGAATTGGAAATAGAATTCGAAATAGAATTCGAACTTTTTTTTCAAATTTCATATCGAAGTTTGAATCGAATACACTTTTATCGGATTTTGAATAAATATCGATCAAAATAGTCACGACTCGCTTTATGCAGAGGAAAACTTTTGCAAACCTCTTTTATCAGAACTATTAATAATTTATCCGACAAATGGTGAACAATTCTCATCTCGAAACATGATGAGTTGATGAATTCATTTAATATTTAGATAAAAATCAGGAAATGAGTAAATTATAGTTTCTAAATTGATTCATGGCATTTTAGTTTCTACATATTTTACATGAAAAGTATCTTTTGTTTGATATGAATTTCAGGCAAAAAAGTGAAACTTGTGAAAAGGCGATTCTTGTTAAATTTTGATGAACCTTTTCTTTCCTTGTAATGAAATGAATACAAGAGAAAGAAAAGATAATCGAGAAGAAAGGAAATAAGAAAATGAAGTTTTGATAATAACATGATAAAGAATGGTGACAATGAAATTGCATTAAACGAAAAATGACAATTGATAAAACTGTTTGATAATATTCATGAGAGACTTGAAATTTTGGTTCCATTCCTAATTGAATATTTGACGATTTGAATGAAGTAGAAACATTAAGTGACAATGGAATCTGACAAATCATCAAATTCCCGCTAAACAAGTGAAAACAGATGAAAAAATAATTCTCAAGGCAATTAAACGGAAAGAAAATGATTTTTTCAAAAAGTAGAGTAAAGTTTATCACAGAAAAAGTAAAATGACAAAGGGAGTGAAATACAAAGTTTACATTCGCTACATTAACAGGGGAAAATGTAATTCCAGTGTAAACGAATTGAGGAAAAATTGGAATCACAATTTTCAAGGTGAACATGTTTACATGAAAATTTAATAACAAACTAAACAATTGGCGAACATTTGAAACAGAAATTGATATTTTCTTGTTTCATTTTCTTTTCTCTGTTCTTTCGATGTGACGACTAAAATCACAATTGTGAAACTCATCTGTTTAACAAAAAGCTTCCGGAACTTTACCTATAGCTCATGGAGTGATAAAACCATCCTGAATTGGAAATGTCAAAGTATTGGGAGAAAATTAGAATTGAAATGAACAATAGATTTACATCAGCAGGGAAACTTATCAACTTTACTTTTCCTCTTCAAGATCAATGGACTTGGTGTGTTCATGGTTTCATAACTGCGATGAAACAAAGAAACTTTTTCTTCGATGTGGCTTGTAAAAGGCGAAATCATCTGGATTTACCTTAAATGCTGTTTTCCACATTTTCTCATCTTCATCTCTGTTTGGTTCCTCAGGTTGAGAATGCGTTTGAAAAAGCAAATAAGCCTTTTAGTTTAACCTTTCAGTTGAAACGCTCAATGTAAATATGATTGGGTAAACTTTTGGACTATTTGGGCTTAGATTTGCTTCTATTAATATTTACATTATTATACATTAAAATGATTATAAAAATGTTGTGTTGGAAGAAAAAAAGTTTCAAAAGATGAAGTAAAACCAAATTATTGCTACAACATTGAGATGCTGATGGAATAATTAATGTTGCCTTAGTTTGCTTGGTAAAGTTTTATTTACTTTCAACTTTGGATAAGATTAATTCTTGGTAAAAATTCATAGTTGATTAGTAAATAGATTCATGTGAAGCTTGCCAAGAGCTTGATTCTTTTCTAATGGAATGGCGAGAGCAAATATGTAAACTTGATAATTGCTTGATCAACTCCAATCAATTTTTACGGTTCAATCTTGATTTTGAATAACTTCGTTAATGCCTATTCAGGATTTGATTAGTTGCAAACTTATTGATTTATGCTCAACTTCACTTATAAGCTTAACTCATTAGATTTTTCAACTATAAACATTCACTTCGATATTGAGACAAGAATTAAATTTAAGAAGATCAAGAAATCTCTCGAAAGATGTTTCCGTTAATCGCTATCGTTCTGACCATTTCATTTGATTTTCTTTCCTACTAATGACTTTGCATAAAATGCAAACCGAATGAGATAATTCGGTGAACACTTGGTCAATATTTTCTCTTCATGTAAAATTCCAGTTCTGTATAATCAATGGTTTTAAAGACATGACAAAAAAGTTTCATCTTTTAGTGCAAAAAGTCGAAATTGAAGGGAACGAAATGTTTTCAGCATTTTCCAGATTAGATTTGAATGATGAGTAAAATTGAAAATTGCAAGTTCTTTGAATCTGCTTTTTCTGCCATCAATTTTTTTATCAACTGAAACTTTTCATTTTCGATTGATTATTTTTTCTCTGAAAATCAAAATTAGATTACCTTCGTTTTGATGAACCAACAACCCAGCCTGACATTGAATCGGGTCCGGCTCGTTTAGACTTGCTTTGAGTTGAACTTTCCTTCAATTGGTTCCATCTTGAAGTCAAATCTTTTTCGGCAACATTGTTTAAGCTCGAACTAACCTGTCCTTTTGATTGCTTCTCAACCAGTCTAAGAACTTCAATACCCGAAAGTCCAATCAGTTCAACCTTGTCCAGAGTCGAGTCTATGAAAGAGAAGAAATTTAAAATGATTCATCATTTTGATAAAGTTTTCCTTTTCCCAATAAAAGTCAAACAAACACTTTAGTTGTTTGATTAAACTTGACTCGATACAAAATAAACTTGAAATTCAGTGCAACTTGAATACTTTCAATGGTCATCTTGACACTCAATTAATGGTCAAGTTGAGTAGAAATAAGAGTAAATACGATGAAACAAATGATAATGATGAGCAACATTTTATTGGTCAATCTCTTTTTATTATTTTTTCTGGTCATCTTGTGCTATCTTGAGAAGAGGAAAACTAAAGGAATAAAATCTATCGATAAATTGCCACAAACAAACAATTTACTTATTCAATTATCACCCTTCGTTGTTGCGCTAATTTCAGATTCTTTATTGAATCTAAAGTTGACCTTTTCTCATCTGAGCAATATGAATATATTGCAGAAATGACTGAGAATGCAAACTTATTAAACAGATTTTTTTCATTTCTTTTAACCTGCGTTTTTTACTTCCTTTTCAGATTCATCTTGAATCAGTCTTCTCTTACCTTTCATGGAATGAATTATCTTATTGATCAATCCTTTGGTTGGTGGATCGAGAAGTTTGATAATCTGTTTACCTGGGATTGAATCAAGAGTACCATTTTGGACCAATTCATCAATAAAGTGTTTACCAGTTCGATGGGAAGAAGGAGTTGATAAAGTTGAAGGTAAAAGTGATGAAGCTGAAGTCACTTCATTTTCCTGGTTGGTTTCATTTTGAAAGATGGAAGAAGATGAAAAGAAGATGAAAAGAAGATGAAAAGAAGAAGAAAGTATTATAAAGTGAAACAATAGGATTAAAGATTAACGTTTAAACTTTTCAATTGTTAAAGTTGCTCAACACAAATCTTTTTGCTAATTCCCGTTTAAGTTGACTCGTTAAAGGTAGACTTCGATTGTTGTAGGTAAAGAAAGTCGAGTTAATTGGCAATTAGAAAGGTTAAAAATGTTGACTTTGGTTTTCAAGGTATTCAAGAAAAGATTACCTCTGAATCAGTGAAACTCTTCATGATCATCTTAAGCTGAACTTTTGTGATAAAAAGAGTAATATATTGTATTTGAACCATTTTCACGTTACTGCATTAGGTAAAGATACTTTTATGACTCTAGTTTGAATAGCCAATACTAAAGCCAACCCATTTCAGCTTATTAACATATAAACAAATCTGTATTTAAAAATAAATGTTCGGATAATTTTTTTGAATTTGTGGATGATAACATGTAAAAATTAAATTAAATCAAATTATGCTTCTGTTGAATGGGTATGCGTGTTGTTTTGGATTATAATACAGAATTCTCATTCAGACTCTACATGCAGATTAATATGCATGGAAGGGGCAAAAAGAAAAAAGTTATTAAAATATTTCTAGTGAGGAATTTGAACTGGATTGAACGAAGTCAACGCAAAAACTTTTTCTTTTGAGCTCAACATTGGGACTTGTGTGCATGTAAGGGGAAAAACATGCGATTCAATCATGATTAACCCTCAGCAAGAACCTGATTTGCCAGAAATTCAAGAGACTTGAAATAATTCTAATAATTCTTCTGATATGCAACTTGCCACATATCAAATAGATAGGGATGTAAATAAACAGTGCAACACAGAATTTTCCAATTCTATGGAGTTTTACAAGCAACTAACTGGGATCAATCATGATGGTGGAGCACCATCATGCAAACCAATGTCAGAATATTCTCGTGTCAAGCAAACGACAGTTCGAAATCAACAAGCTACCGGCCAACCTATGGTTGAGCCTTCAACAAGTGAAACTTCGATTTCAAGACAGAAATCAGTGTTAAGATAAATCGTGAGACTTTAGGATAAGTCTTGGCAGTAACCCGAGCGTCACTGCAAAAACTTGGTTTGATACGTTTTTCAATATTAATGATGCATATTCCCAACTAAATTCATTAAAATATTGAAGTTTTTCAACTCCTCTTGACTTAATAAGTTGAATGAAAACTTTTAATACTTTTAAGTTACTAAATACTCTGTCTGAGAATTTCAATTAAAATACAAAAAGTTATTAATATCATGAGTCTTTTATGAACTAGTTACTAGTCTTTTCACTCTTTTAATACTCTGTTCCGAAGCATTCTTATTAATCCATCTTTCCATTTGACAAGTTAATCATTAAACAAATTTACGTTTCCTTAAAAGTCTATTAACAGGAAGAATGAAAATTGAAACCTTTAAATGTTCAATTTCAAATCAACTAAAAAGGTTCATCAATTATTTGATAGCAATTCTGAAATTCAGTAAACAGCACAGCAGCAACAAAATCTGTATCGAGACTTTATCCAATCACGTTATTAAACAAAATACAATTCGAAATCAATTCGTATTATTTCACCCATTCTGTTGGTTCCATTGTTATTCTGGACAGCAGGAAATGAAAGTTTCCTGAACTTTTTAGCTCTCTCTCGCTCTCTCTGTAGAGTTCAATTTTTCCCTAAACTTTTTTTCTTGCTTCTTGTGTCAGTTTGACATTACTTGATTGAATTGATGAAAACAATTATATTGAGTAACTTCAATTGATACACTGAAGATTCCAATCCAACCTCACCCAATTCATCAGAATAATTTGTATTCCATCAAAGTTCCAAAATTTGGCAAGAAACGAAAAATAATTGGAACAAATTCATTTTTTGTTTTCTCCATTATTTTTTCTTTTCACCAAAAACAACAATAAAAGTTTAAATACAAGATAAAGTTCAGTTGAATTTCCAGTTTTTCTTTGTTACAATAATTGTTTTCACTTAATCCAACTTGGACAGAAGAAGCTGTAAACTAACAGACCTTTACAGAACATTCAATCGAAATTTTCGTAAACCTTTTTTTTCTTCTTGAAACTGGAGTGAATCATGTTTCAATATGAAATATTGAGTGTCTTCAAGTGAAGAAGAGTACAAAAAATCGAAATGTTTTGAATCTCAAAAGATTTGGTAAAACATAAAAAGATGAAGATAAACAAATAATGACGCTAAGAACAATTTAAATATCAATTCACTCAAGAACATGACAAACAAGAGAAAGTATGAAACTTGAAAAAAAAGATGAAAATACAAGAATTGCCTCATGAAGAAAAAAGATTGTCATGAAAAAAAGTGAGAAAAACCATGCATTTTGGATTCCACAATTTTCCATTGAAACGGTTTTCCATCATTACACGAGATGAGGAAACAAGAGAAAAGTTAATCAACAAAAATATCGAGTCTCATTACTGGTAAAATTGTTGATCTTCAGATGGTTATCATTATCATTCCCAGTTTGAAACTCCCTGATGGAACAAAATAATTCAATGTTTTCTTGTTTGTTTAAAAATGCTTTACCTGTGTTGGTACAAACAGAGCAACTTATCATTTGCAAAGAAGAAAAAAAACTCTTCAATAGAATATCTTTTTTTTTCCTTTTCTCAGTTTACCTTTTTTTTCAGTGAAAAATAATATTTCATGTAATTTTACAACAAATGAAGAAAAGGTTTACTCAACAAAATTTCAACTCAACTCAGCGAACTACTTTTGTTCCTTGGATAACAATGATAATTATAATTTAATCAATTCTCGTGAGTTTATTGCTTTACATGGCTTTAATCAGTTGATTGTTAACAAGGCCTGATAAAATTAGTGTTTTGCTGTTCACCAATAATGTTTTGTTTCATGTTCAATATTTGTTATAATAGCTTGTTATTAATGACGATGATAACATTGAAAAAGCTTATCACTCGAAGCTTTTAATTACTCTTTTTGTCTTCAATGTCGACTCTCGCTTTTGGTTGCCCTTTTTTTATGGTCATGATGCACTTCCGACTGAGTATTGTTGAGAAGAGAGAAAAAAAATTTCATCAATTCTGAGAGGCTTAGAATTTACTTTGACATTTTTATGATACCGATCAAGATAAAGTTTCTGTTTAAATATTATGTGATAAACTAAATGCTTGGAGTAAATAAAGGAACAGACGGAGATGCAAGTTGATTCACATGAAAGAAAAAATTAGATGATATTTACTGTTCATTTTAGGATAAACAGGAGTGATGGTGAAAAAAATGAACACGAAATTCCAAGTTCCAAGTGTTGAACTTTTTTTATTCAGTTCAATGCCAGTCTATGTTTCAATGGATCACAAATCTGGATTAGTTGACTATCATTAGTTGGATTAGTTGAGATTTCAAGTAAGCATTGATGGAGTAGACTAATGATTGGATTCAGTTGAAACTTTTCAAGAAAACTCACAATTCTGTCTACTTTTGATCTATACTTTTCAGAATTTTCTGCAAATTTTGTTCGCCTCTTTTTTTTGTAAACGTTTAAGATTCTGCAAGATGTTTACTGATTTGTTTTTTGCTTTCATTTTTCTTTCTCAGAAGTTTTTTGTGCGTCTGGACTAAAGTGATTATCATTCAATGAATGGGATTCTTTTCATGTCAAGTGAATAATCTGAATATGATCATGTCCATAATAGCAAACAAGTGCTGTGAATAGATAGGAATTCAATAAAATGGAAACTTTGGATTAGAAGCGGAAAGTGAATGGATATTTTTATTGAGAAATGCTTCTACTTCTCTTGACTTCAGATACACTTATTGTCAATCATTTAATCCTATTATCAAACTGATTCCAGGGCTCATTCTGAGTCTTTAAATTACATTCAAATTCGTTATCTTTGATTGAAAAAATACTCTTTTATTAGTTTATTATTACTGAAATCGCCGATACAGAAAGCTTTATAACTAAAATAAAACATTGTATAAAGAAGTCAATCACATTGCAGAAAATAACAAGTTTTGCCTCTTTAGAGTTTTCAATAAAAGCCGATTGAACCAGTATTCAACACTGTATGAAATACAAATTTGAATAAATTTACAAGAATTAATTATTCCTGACTTGAGGAAGCATTGCTATGTAATAAACGAGGATATCTTGCACTTTTCAAATGTTATTTTATACAAAATATTTTATTTAGTTTGCTCAGAAAAATTCGTTAGTCCAAGCGCTAAACGAAGCAGTGTTGTAATAACTTTCAAAAAATAAGAATTACTTGATTAACTGATGAAATTGTTGAAAATTAAAGTCATTTCAAATTTGATGTAACTAGGCTCATATCGAAAATTTGCTAAAATGATTAAAAATTGCTGAAGGTCTATATAATTGTCGTTATTATTGGCTCTCTTTTTAGATGATTAGTATAGATTACGGAATAGTCAATTGAATATCGAATACGTTTTTACGCCTGTTCGAATGATCTGATGCTACAGAGCTCAGACTTGCATTATGTGCTTCCGCAAATCGAAAAATCATAAATTCGAAGCTCAAGGTAATTTGAGATCATTTTGTTATTCGACCTCTAATTCAAAGGTCATTTCTTAAAATTAAAGTTTTTCAGATAGATTAGTGTTTGTTAGATGCTTATAAATTTTGCCTGCCAATTTTCATGACAACAGTACAAACTGAGTCTAAACTGTGTCTAAAAATTTCTGGACAAGTCAGATAAATGCGATTTTCTCGGAAAATAATTTAGATATAATTTTCAAGAATTGCTTAGGGCGCTATGAGTATAAATAGGATGAATTTCGGATAATTAATGCTGTCTCTATTCGCGATGAGTTTGAGAGGTTTGAAAATTGCTTGTTTGAACATTTTTTCTTTACATGGTTCAGAGTGTTCAAGAGCGGAAATTGTTCGCAAATTTTGTGATTGTGGCGTTCCTCGCTCAACAGCTAATAAATGTTATAATAAATTATCTAATGATATTGAAAATTTCATGGTGAACTCTCCTCAACGTGTTAAGATTAAAATGTCACAAGTGAAAAAAAAGTTCTGAAGATGACACAAGAGAAAGTTTTTCCTGGATATCTGAAAGTTGGAATTGAACTCAATATTCATCAAGATACGGCCAAAAAAATTGTTCAAAAACTTGGAATCAATGGGAAAAAAAGAAAAGAAATTCCTAAAGTCAAAGCCAAACAAGAAGAAACTATCACCGAACGATTGCCTCGACTTGGAAAAACTCTGAATTACGAGTTTTGGATGATGAATCATATTCCGATCTTGATGGTCATAATTTCTTCGGTAGTGAATAACATTCATTTACAGGGGATTATGATAGTGTGCCTGATAAAGTCAAATATCGATTTAAAGTAAAATTTGGGGAAAAAATTAATGATTTGGGCTGCAATAAGTGAACTCTGGATTTCTGGTCTTTATTTTCATGAAAGGAGCAGTTAATTCTGAAATTTATATTAAAGAATGCGTCAGGAAAAGATTGCGTCCATTCATCAAAAAACATACAAAAAGAATCATTTTCTGGCCTGATCTTGCTTCATCACATTACTCCGAACGATTTCAACTTTTCATGAACTTTCGATTACTTTTGTTACCAAGTCTTCTAATCCCCCTGCAGTCTCTGAAATTCGCCCGATTGAAGTATTTTGGAGTAACCTTAAATCCAAAGTTTATGCGGATCGCTTTTATGCTGATAACAACAAACTATTGATTGAAAGAATAAAAATTATGGTCGAAAAATTCCCAGAATCCTATTTCAAAGATCTCATGAAAAATCTCAAACTGAAAGTAGATTTAGCCTCCGTGCAGATTAAGTCCGGATTAAGTTATATCAGTGAAAAGCTCTAATCTTTAGCTACAATTAAATTGACAACAACAATTGACATTAAATTTGAATTGAAATTCCAAATATTTAATTGAATAAACCAAATTGCTGAACTTGCCCAGAAATGCCCAGACACTGTTACTCAAAACTATCTAGAAATAATGATTTTCAGTTAATTTCTATCTTTCGAGCATTTCATTTCTGAAGTACACTGCGCGTCATAAGTATAACAACACCAGATTTTTTTTGGATTTACTGGTTTCAGGCTAATAAAGGGTAGTTTTGGATTAGGATTTAGGGGATTAAGAGAGGAATCGGCTTAGGCACCAGACTTTTGTCGGTTTTTGTCAAAAAGTTAATTGTTAATTAACAAAATTAACTGCACATCTGTTTTGTATTAGGACAAAAGTATAACAACGGATAAATTCAATGGATTTAAGGTCGAATCAGTCGACAAAACTTCATGAAAATTTGTATTTTGGATCACTTTTAGTTGCTCTTTCTACCAGTGTGAACCATTTTTGCTCAAAACTCTTTTTTCATCTCCTTAAGTTGATTTCAACTAATTGTTAATTATTACAAAATCTTTGGGGTCTGATTGCTGGGCGTGTTTACGCTAATCAAAGACACTTCAATCGGGTTGAAGAATTGTTCGAAAAAATCGAAGAGGTTTGGTATAATTTCGAACCAGAATTGCTACAAAATTTGATACAATCAATGGAAAATAGGATTTTTGAAGTAATAAGGTTAAATGGTGCACAAACTAAGTATTAAATTGCAATTTTTTTCAAATTTAAGGCTTAGATTATGATCAGTGAGCTTTAATAGCCTCATTTATCTATTTAGTTTGATTCAAACATTTTTTGACCCTAACTAATCACAAAAAATGAAGTGTTGTTATACTTATGACGTGCAGTGTATGATTTGCGAGAGCATCGAGAAAGTAAAGCTTAGTGCAAAAGTATCGGGAATGAATATTCACTTAATTGCAATAAGAAGTAAAATAATTAAACCAACGAAAATGACAGAATTTAATGATTCATATTTAAACTTAAAGAAATTTTAGATTTTGTATTTTATCTTATCTCCATTCGAAGCAATACATAATTCAAGTCGCCGTGGCATGGTTTCAATTAATGAAGTCAAATTTTCATGCGGATTTTCGCCCCAAATTTTTACTATTGCAGCTTCCCATTTAGAATTTTTTCGTGGATCGAGTTTCTCAATTCGATGTTTTTGTATTTGCCTTATGTTTTCTATGGATTTAGGTCAGGGGAGCAAGCAGGCCAGCCTAAAACGTCAATATTGTAGACTTCGAACCATTTTTTTGTACTTTTGGCATAGTGTGAAGTCGCATTGTCTTGTTGCAAAATCCAACCATCAGGATAAAGAGTTGATATAGTTGGAAGTAAGCATTCTTCAATTATATCTTGATAGATCCATTGATTTATATTGCAATTGGTCTGTTTCAAAGGTGTTGCACCCCTTATGCTTATCCCTTCCCATACCATAACTTTTGGACTGAATTTCGGAGTTGCTTTGTTCGGTCTCGATCAAAAAAATGCTTATTGTCCGAGAAAACCCAGGCTCTATGTATTATCTCCCTAACAGTTTCAGAGTTTACTGTTTGAAACCATTAAGTTTCAGGTGTAAAAATATATCAATAAAACATTATTTCATCAGAAGACAAGATGGCATACAAAATCATTTTTAATAGCTGTTCAAATGATGAATGTAACAGTGGAAGATGATTATTTACTGATTGTGACCTTTGAGTGATTACTGTATGTCTTTTTCAGCTGAACATGTAAACTGTCCAAAGGCATCTCAATCAAACCATAAGGGTACCCTGTACTTAGAGCTTACTAATGAGCAAACCATTGTGATGATACCTGATGTAAGCTAATTGGTCTGTGCGTGACTGTAGATCGAAAGCATCCGAAGCTAGAAGCTCATCCACTTCTTAATTAAGCTATAATTAATCAACAATAGTCAATTTGATAATAATTTAGACTTTTCTCAATTCTATTTGAAAACAGTAAATGTTTAAATAAATTAACATGAAGAAAAATTTGATTAAACAAAATCTTAAATGAGCGCAAAGAACTCCCATGAAAATAAATCTTTCCCATTGCAATATATTTCCCAGTAAATTAGGCTCATTAATTATTGTTATTATTATTGCCATTTTATTCATTTTCATCGCTCATCAACCTGAACCAATTCATTTTCGTTAACAAAGTTAACCCAATTCCAAATTAGCATATATTGAACATTAAAAAAAGGTTAACGTTAATAGGTTGAGGGAAAAAAAGCAAAGAGCGAAACTGTAGACAAATAAATCAATAAATTGTTACCTTTCCTTTTTAATAACCATTATGTTAAACACTTGTTGATTATTAGATTTTTTATTGTGAATCATTTCATCGTTTATGGTTTTCGTTTGGATAAATAAGGATAAAGCAAATACTGTTATTACTTTGATGTTGAGATAATAATGAGAACATTTTTCAGGAGAAAAAAGATTTTTCCAATTGAAAATAAATTCTTGTTCTGTTCAATTAATAATTTTATTAAAGTCTAACACTCAATTGTTTTCACCTTTGGCCGATTGTTTACAATTTGATAAACTCTTTGATAGTCATGATAATCTAATGAAGGTTAAGACTTTAGGATAATGATTGTTGCTGAGAAACTCTCGTTTCTTTTACTCCATTCAAATTGAATTTGATTGAAACAACAAATTAATTTACTCATTTCATTTTCACTGGCTTATTTCCTTTCAATCAAATTAAATTGGTGTTAAATTTGTAGACGATTATTGGGATAGATTTTTGTCCAAATCAAATTATCTCTACAATAAGAAGGTAAAGTAAAAAAGAAAAGCTGAAAATATTTCTGCAAATGTTGATCTTTTTTTTTCTGGTTCCTGTGAATGTCGAGAAACCAATCGAGTTAGCAGTGAGGTTAGACAGGTTAATTCAGTCTCAGTTCAATGCAATCAACATTTAATCAAGTTTATTGAAAGTTGACCGCATTTAACCGACAAAAATTCACTTATTGTTCACTTTGAAAGTTAAAACAAATTGAAAAGGGAAGATGAAATGAACGTCTATTCAGCTTTTGTTTTAACAGCTTCACTAAAAAACTATGACTACCATGAATGATAAAGAAGAATGAATTCCATTGAGTCATCAAATTGGATTAAAATTGAATTGATGCAATTAAAATTGAAAGCAAATCAAAAACATTCCAAGACAGCAATACAGAGAAGCGTCTTATTTCCTGAAATTTACTGAATACAATATTCATTGAACAAGTTTTGATCAAATTGAATTTTCTTTTACAATTAAAAAGTATTTTCGCGAAAAAAATTGATGAACAGAGCATTTTTCCCTTCAATTAAAAGCTATTGAAATTGTTAGCATCAAATTATTAACATCGACATTTCAAACACGGTTAGCATCTACAGTCAATTATTAGATTACCAGGTTCTGGAAAAGTTGAATTCTTTGGCCAACACAGTAACACATTGTCTTGTATTCAAGTTCAATTTTCTCGTAAACTGTCAATCGGACGAATCTGAGATTTTTCGTTGTTTTTCAATCAATTTGGAGTTTATTTGCGAAATCGATTTGGCTGGAAGTGATCAGGGAATATGAATAATTTATAACTAAATATGAAATCATTTGATCTTAATAGATGAAAATCTAAGTGAAACACTTTATCATGTTAATCAATCCAAAGGCTAAAAAGTTTCCAACAAAAATGATTCAATATTTAACATTGAGAATTGAAAAGCTAAGGTTGAAAAATTTGATTCATCACTCAATCAATTTAATCAAATAAAACATATTGACAGATGCTATTGTGCGCAATGATAAAGTGCATCATTAGTATTAACATGTCAAAAAGAAGCAAATAGATTGTCATTTGCATAACAATTTGATATAACTAAAGTTATCCTGAAAATTTGTATTCAAAAACTTCCCAAGTCTATTTACTTCAATTTATAATTAAAAGTGAAAAAAATACATTTTCAATAAAATTCATTTTGAGAGTAGCAAAAAAATTTTAATCTCAAATTGTTTCTCCTACTCAATACGAGATTGTTTTATAACAATTGTTGCAATTGAATTGAACAACCTTTAAATACTCGATGAATGTGTTGAGAGGATGAAAAAGAAAAGCGAAGAAAAAAACAATTCGCTCAATATTCATCAGAATTTTGTGTCAGATAAGTGTGAATAATCTTCTCCTTCTGAAGAGCTCAATCAGGATTATTGTTCTATTCACCTATTCGTGAAACAATAAGATACTTGAGATTGAATTTTTTCTCCTCGTTCATCACTTTCAACCTTTTCAAATCTCAATACAAAATGTTTAACAATCACAGTTACTTGAAAAAAAAGGTGAAAATGACTGTTGAAATAATTGCTATTAAATGAGTAATTTCAAGTATAATTGCCTTTCTCGATGTAAATTCAATTCTCAATCCATATTGCATTAGCTTTTCTCTGTCAACCAAAGTGTTTATTATGTTACAAATCAAATTGTTCAAGATTGCTTGACAAGTAAATTATTGAGTGACTTTTCTGGTTCATTTAACTATAATCAATTAGCAATGAGTTGCATTTGTCTTTGGCTTTAATTTGGTGTCTGTGGTTCTCTGCGGGTTTCCTCATTATCCAAGCTCGAACTAAGCTGAACTCGCCAGTTTCATCATGGCCAGACAAGATTATTAATCAAGTTATCAGCTTGTGATTGTGAGCCGAATAATGATTAACTTTCATGTGCTTTTTGTCTTCAAGTGTAAATTGTGTTTGCAGTTTCATTGGGATTTCCAGCTCTTTAGCAACAATTTAAGTTTATTCATCGAAGAGTCGGGTTGATTTGGATTCTCGGGTGAATTGAACAAATTACAATCAACTTTGATTGGGTGACTTTGAAAGGGCAAATCTGAATAGCAAATGAAAAGCTGATTCAATAAACGATACAAATTGAACGAGTTCAAAGTTTTGTCCTTTAATTGCAATTGTAAAGGTTAACCGAACATTTGATATTGAAACTTGATTTACTTTGAGTCAACAAGAACTATTCATATTTACAGGTTTCGACATTAGATGTGAACTAATCTTTAAAGTTGAGGAAAATGAAAAATTTTCAAAATGTAATTTCCATGAAAGAAACTTGTAAAGAAGGAGAAATGTCGAGTTTGCGACTCTAAACATTGCGTTCAACATCGACTTACAATGCAGCAGATTTGTAAATGAATTGCATTTTCGGAAAATTTCGGAAGCTTGAGAAGGAATCGAAATAACTCGAGTTTTATTAAACATTGATTTATAACTCTTTCGTGCTGAGCTTTCTGATCAGTAATTGAAATCGCGATTGTTGGCTAAATGTGGTCAAAGTATTTTCTTTGCAGATTATTGGTCATTTGTTTGCCCAAATGATAGCCTCAAGTCAGTCACTTAAATCGTTTCAATTTAATCTGCTTTTATTGAATTTCTGTTGATCATTATTCTAGAGAAGCTTTTGCCAAATAAAGTCTTTCCAACTGATTTTGTCTGGACGAGTTTAAATCCTTTGTTCTTCATGGTTAAACTTTTACTTTAAACTACAAAAGGTTTACAATTAGTTTTACAGTCAAACTTCAGAAGATACTAAAAGCGAACATTTCAAAGAGCAAATTGTGAGTTATGAAAAACTTCATGGCTTCCATGTGTCAATGGCGAAGGGTTCGCAAGATTATTGACTTAAAATCATTTCTGCAGCAAAGATGTGAGTCAATTAATCTAATAGGCTACAGACTCAGGGATGGTTTTAGGGAATCTTTAAATAATCCTAAACTTTGGTGAATCCTTTTCGTTTTGCTTTTAAAAATTTCATAAACTCATTAAAGTACAATCTTTCAACTGAAAATTTCCAGTGCAAAGAGTAAAGGATAATTGTACGAATTTTGCTATTAATCAGCAATTTTATCAAATATTGAGCCGTTCTCATGTTTATTTGGAATGTAATATTTGAAAATGTCTTTAGCAATACTTTTGATGAAAAACTGTTACAGTGATTTTAGGATAATTTAAAAAAGTCCCTAAAAACCAACCCTGAACCTCAGCTTTATCTCACTTCTCATCAACTCTGCTTCAACTCTAAAAATTTTCAATTTTCAAATACAAGAGAAATGATGAGAATCTCATGAAACTTATAAGGTTCTCATAATTCAACTTGATCTATGGAATGAAATTTGTCACTTTCAATTGAGTTGAGAGCTCGAACAGTTTGAAGATTCAAATGGCACTAAAATTTGGACAACAAACAGAGCAGTTGCTTTGAACTCGCAACCAAAAGGTCGCAAAATTCAAAAGCAAACCCATTTATTTGATTAAAATATCAACATTTTTCATTCCAAATTCAAGGTTCTTTACTCAATTGCTATTGATAACTAAGCTCGTTGAAACTAATGACAAAAAGATAAATTATTTTACCAGAAAAAGTGAACGTTAATTGACATTAATTGTGCTCTTCATCTGTAAATCTTTCTCAAGCTTCTAAAGAACCAGTCAAAGTATTATCGCCTTAAGACATGGGAATATGAGAATTGAAAATTGTAATTGTATATCAAACTTTGATGAGAAAATGCGATTTCCATCAGAGCAAGTTAATCACACATCTTAATCATTAATCAATGAAACATTTTCCCTTCATATTTCAGATTCTAACCGATCTTTCCTTTTAACTGATGATCTACGGAAACAGTTAATTATTCAACAGATTAACAGGTAAAAGTGGCTTCTGTATGGAAAGAAAAGATGTAATTTGAAAATTTGTCAAATTAATTGAAGTCAACTGAACCATGATAATAGTTAATTGCAATAATATTAATGTAACAAGTAAACAGTGAAACTGTTCTGAAGCATTTCTCTTTCAACTTCAGGTTAAAAGGATCTCTTGATTATCAATAATTTACTCTAATTTTAACCATTGTTACAATTTAATGTGAATACAAACCATAAATGAATCTAATGAAAAAAGCTAATAAATGAACACAACTGTTAACAAACGATGGTTATAAAAGGTTGTCACTATTTTATTAGTGACAGCAACAAGCAAAAAGCAAATTGACGGTAAAAGAAAAGCAAAATTAATTAAAATGAGGCAACAATTTAAGTGGTTAAAAGCGTAAATTATTAACCTTAATCATCATCAAAAACTGGTGGTTAACCTTTGGTAATAAATTATTTCATATTGTCTATTAGTAAAGAGCCAAGAGGTTAAATGATTAAATTGTATCAACTTGGGTTTTCTGGGAAAAGACAATGTTGTATCGATGTTGGCTATTAAAGAAACGGTTGATGCAATCAGATGTCAGAGTTAATTGTGGATCAACTAATCAATTTTTGGATCTTTCAGGTTTCAGATTTAATCAATCTTTACCTTTACTTTTTTTGTGTCGCTTCAAATTGTGATAATTTCTTGAAGGTAAATCTTGTTTGGTTTGTTTTGATCATTACGATGTTCATTTGTAAGATTAATGTTTGGTTGAACGTTTGTTTGCAAATGGAAATAAAAAGATGTTGAATTGTTATGATATAGAAAGGGTTTGTTTGATTTAGGTTTTTGGGTAAAAATAGATGGAAATGATTGAAATGATTTGTTGATTTTGCTTCACATCTTAATCAGATTTAAGATGAGTTGATTAAAAAAGATGGTAAAATCAATAGAGTACAAGACAATCAAGACAGTGAAGGTGAAATCAGAATGAGTATAAGATTGATATATTGTTGGGTTAAGGGAGCGAATCTTTCAAGTCATTTCAATATTTCATCTGATTTTGTTTGGTAATCTAATTGAGATTTACATTAATTAAATTGAGCTTGTTATATTTGTACTCTTTTGATTGGTGAAATTGCTGTTGGAATCAATTGGAATACAATTTTGTCTTTTTCTTGTGTTCACTTGAACAAAAAAACCCTCAAATGTATAATCATACAAATAACTGTTGTGCATCAAGCTTAAAGCTTTAATTCAATTAGAAGTAGTCTTTTGATTAGTTAAATAATGAATTTACTTTTGACTTTTGACTGGAAATGAAGGATACAATGAATTGGTCATTTAAATTGTCAATGTTTTGATGTTTTTTGTTCAGACATGTATTTATAAAAAAGATAGGTTAACAAATTGTAATGGTTTATGGGAAAATGAAACATTGAATTACGGAATAATGGAATATTAACGTTTAAGTTAATGATTAATATTGTAAATTCAATGTAAATTAAAGAGATGGTAAAATTTTACTTAATGAGGCTTGAATTTTGACATGGAAAAGACTAGACTTATTTTAATGCGATTTTTAACTGCAGTGTTTTGGACGTTTGCAACTGTTTTCTAATTTTTGGACATGTTGAATAGATTCACTATATTGATGATATTCTCAAATTTAGTCTTAATTTTGTACAAAATGATTTGGGTTGAGGCTACTTTTGATATAGATTTAAATTAGAAAACATGAACAATACATATTACAGTTAGAAATCAAAATGATTTAACTTACAATGGTGTTAATGGCAACTGTTGAAGTCGCAGTGACTATAGTTAAATTGATTATCATTGCAATCATCAGGCAAATTGACTGGAAATTCATGTTTTTTTTTGTGATGAATATGTCGGCTTCTGATGATAAATGGCGGTCTTTACACTTTAGTCGGTGATTAATCCAGGTGATTTACTTAGGATGGAAGGTTAGACTTAATTTAACTCTGATTTTGGATTAAATATTGACTTTTAACAAGTTTGATTCGAGTTTGGATGTCGTTGTGAGAAGTTATAATATTAGAAATAAATTATAAGTTGTATTGTTATTTGGTGGTTGGTTTGATGTCAATTAATATATAAAGCGTCTCGGTTGAAAGTATAGATGATATGATTTCGATTATTGAGATTACCACGAGAATCAACTAGTGATGATTAATAATGTTGGATAACTTTCGATCTTAAAATGCGAGAAATAAGATGATGATGATGTTTTTAAAGGAAAGAAACAGAGATGTTCTACTGAACAGGCGTAGTTCACATTTACACCTTACTTAAAATCTAACTTGGATTCTGTTTTTTGCCTATTTTTTTTCAGGATCATCACCAACCGGTAGACCGATTCTTTCCCTTATTTTTTTAGCAACTTCATCCTTTTTTTCTTCCATTTCCTTGGTTACTCTTTCTTGTTCTTCAAGACTCACTCTACCTCGGCGGCGACCTCGGCGACCTCCACGATGATCATTCCCTTGTCCTCGATTGCTAGGCCCTCTATAACTATTAAATGGTCTTCCTCTATCTTGACCTCTATTACTGCCACTTGGTCCACCACCTCTGTTATCATAACCTCTATTACTACCAAACCCTCTACCCCCGCGGTTATCGTGCCAACTACTAACTCCTCTTCCTCGGTTGTCATAACCTCTATTACTGCTGCTCATTCCACCTCTATCAGGATACCTTTGTTGCCCAGAATTGTAACTGTCTCTCCTATGAGGGCTGAAACTTCGGTCTTGCTCATCCAAATTTCTGTCATGTCTACCTTCCGAGTCTTCAGTTTTTAGAGTATACCTTGGATCTCTTTCATTGTGTTGACTAACTTTGCGCTCGGCAAACGGGCCCGTCTCAGGTTTTGGTATTCGATTATCATATGATAAACTACTCGATGGAGTCTCTTCTTTCACATACGGTTTAAACTTTTCAAATCTTCTTGTATTGAAATTGGCTCCTCTTCCTCGAAATTCATAAGGTCTAAAGGCATCAGTTACAGTCTTTTCTTTAGATCCAAAACTTATTCCAGGCATTATTCGATTTACAAATTTGCCATCCCCAAAACCGCTTCTATCAGGTGGTTTTTCGATTTTTTCTTCAGGTATTGAAAGACCAGGAATAGAATTCTGTTGATGGCGAACAAAGGAGAAACCTGGATCATATTTACTTGTGGAAGGAGAATCATAGAACGAGTCTTTCTTTTTGGAAGTCTCAGATTTAATAGGTGACAGTATTTCGACAATTTCATCTTCCAACTAGAATTAAACAATAGGATTAAAATGAAAAAAGAATTAAGAGATTAAAAAACAGAGCAAAGGCAAACAGAAATAGTTAAATCCAGAGAAATAGAACCGACAGAAAGTCAGAATAGTTACTTCTTTCAAGTTGAAACAATTAGTAAGGGCTTCCAAAGCTTCCAGAAGAGAACCGACTTTCTTTTTAGAAGTAGGATCCATAACCTAAGAGTATTTTAATGAAAGACGAACAGATTGAAAGTATCAGATTTTAAATAAACTATTCATAACAGAAAACTGAATGACAAATTATGTAATACAGTTAATGGTCAGTTAGGAAACTAGACTTAAGTTGTTAAAAGTGAATAAACTAAACGCTTAGTTAAATTATTATTTACAAGCGTTTCCATAACAATATGAAAAGGGACTGTTAAATAATTTACACATAAGGCTTGAATTTTTTTTCTAAACAACAATTAAACGAAAATTACTAAATTATTCATTAAAAGATCGCGTTTTTAAAATTTTCAGTCTTCAAACAAAAAAAAAGCTGATTTGATTTCACTAATTAACGAAGGTCCACAAATATCTATCGAATCAGTTAGGATTTGAACTAAGAGTTTTATTTGAAATTGCTGTAATCAAAAATTGGTAAAGTCAATAATCAAGAATGAAAGACTTAAAGTGAATTCAATTAAATTTGAATGACAACTGAATCAAATAAAAGAAGCAAATTCAATCTATTAATTTGGAAAAGTATGAACGGAAATTCATTTTTGGTTCCTTTTTGTTGAATTGTAACTGTCAACCTAATATCTGATTCTTGATACCAAACTGATTTTTTTAGATAAATAAGAATTTGAATTGATGATAATTGTTTGGAATCAGCTCATCAAATTGTCTTGCCTAAAGAGATTGAATTGGAATAGTATTCTAATCCGACATTTATTTCACCATTAACTAAACTATTTATTGGTTGAAATCGGCAATCATTAATTCCTGTAATCTCTCTAATTGTTTAATCATAACGAGAATCTCGTTTAAAGTGATTTTCAACATGTTAATTTGGCTTCACTTTTTTTTATTACCGATTTAGCCTGACTTTATGAAAGTGAAAGTAATTGTCTAGAGAATTGGTTAATTAAAGTTGACTCGTTTCAATTAAACTATTAAATAAATGGCTAAATGTAAACATAATAAAATCGGTAGAAAAATTATTCAAATGAAATGACTGAATGGATAGTGATCAAAGGTAATGATTATTAAGGATTAAAACATTTTAAAGGTTCTTGTTTTTGTAAGTTGATTATTTTAATTATTCATCATGTGAATGGGTTAATTTAGCCAATAAACCAATTTTACCCTTTTATATTGGGAATCAACTAAACTTATTGAAAGGGGTTCATTTCCAATAGTTTACATTAAATTGGTAAACACTTTTAAATAAGTTAATTGATTTATTTTTACGTTACACTACCAATTTCAAACCGGTTGACATGATTGGTAATGTATTGATAAACAGTTACAATTGAGGAACAAATGTTAATAAAAAAAAGTGAAGTGATTAGTGAAAATTTAATGTTAGATGATTTTAGTTGATTAGTGGTTGTGTCTGAGTCTGGCATTGTCACGGAAATGTTCTGATGGAGCTTCATCACGATATGTTTCCCGTTCTTGTCCACCAGAGTAAGGCTCGGGACTACCAGGACTTCCAGGACTACCAGGACCATCTGGACCATCAGAGCCTTCAGATGCATCAGCAGAAGAACTGGGTCCACTTGAACCTCGATATTCCCGATAAGCTCCACCAGAAGCGGGTTCATTGTAATTGGGTTCAGCAGATTCTCGTTCTTCTTCCCGATAAGCTCCCCTTTGACGAGACTGTCCATTGGATGGACCTGATTCACGGTGTTCTTGGTGATGTCTTGGGTTTTGTTCATGTCTTGGCTCTTGTGGTCCTTCTGAATGTTCACCTTCTACTGGTCCTTCTGAAGCATCATCCTTGTGGTATCGACCTCGATTGTCACGGCCTTTGGGCTCTGGTTTCTTCATCTGAGGTTCAGCTTCTTGCACAGGGAAAGGTTCACCATGTTGGGGAGCTTCGTAAAATTCACTGTTGCCATCATTGCTAAAGCCTTCTTCAAAGTTTGGCATAAATCCATTGTTATTTCCAGCAAATCCAGAATATCCAGAATATCCCTGAGGTTCAGTGTCAGGAGTGAAAGCACTCTTAAAGTTTCCTCCTCTTACTTGAGCTGCCATGATTGCGTTCAGCTCCATTGGACTGAGTAACGGAAAACCTGCTCCACCACCTGCATACCCTGTTGCTGCTCCTATTATCAAATAAAAACAAAGTAAACAGCAAAATTAAGGGTTAAAATATGCTCAAGATTTACTAATTATTCTGCAATTTTCATGTTCTACAACCCAAATTTATCAAGTGATAATGAACCAGTCAATTAGCTGAATCAAAAAACATACGTTTAAGAGTTAATCGATCATACTTTTTTCAATCATTGATATTCCATAAATTTCTAGCTCCATTAAAAAATATCCAAAGTTGAATTTATGGATTTTCGCTAAACTGTTTTCTTTAAAAATTCAATCAACCTTTGAGAATAGTTATTGTTCACTATTAGCATATTATCCTCAACCTTCCTCAATTGATCAATCTACATGTAAAATTTTATATCCATCGACAATCAGGTTACAATTGTGGTTCACTTGAAATTTGGTCAACTGCTTCTGGTAACAATAGTATTACCTAAAGTATCCAATGGCAATCCAAATTGACCAGCCATAGGAGTGAAAATAGGTTGTCCATAAACAAAGATAATCTGAAGACCGATAACAAATAACAGTTTGCCGTTTATCATGTTGATTAATCCAATTGGTAATTCTGTATTAAAGACACCGATAGATTAGTAAAGAGTACACAAAGAAGACAATAAACAAAACAAAAAAAAATAATCTTGAGTCACTTTTTCGCTGTTTATATTTACCTTTTACTAGCAGGAAAAACACTTTTAATATTTACTGATGGATATGAATTACACTTTTCAATTTTCCCAGATCAACTAAGCTTAGTAAATCGTGTGATAACTGATTTTATTGAGTCTATCCAGGATTGAAGTTTGATTGAATCAATGATGGGATGTTGAGACCAAACCTCATTGAGCATTGTCGCGCCTTTCGCCACCAAAAAAACACACTTGTTATTCAGTTGATCTGTCGAAAAAAGGAGGAGAAAATGGAGAAAAGAACGTCAATTAAGATGAAGAAACGTTACACACACACACTGACTAATCAAGTTACGGTGCCAAACGCTGAGATGAAGGCGAAACAAGAAAAACAAAAGGCAAGAAGAGTCAAAAAACGCCGGTAAAAAGAGGAAGGAGGAGAAAATGTAAAGTCACATTTGGTTGTAACAATTGGAGTAACTTGAAAGTGCTTATCAGTCAAATTTTTGTCACTCAATTTGACATACAAGCACGTCAAACGTTATCATTGATCATCATTGAAAGTTAATTTGGTTAATCTTTTTTTAATGCCATTTCTGTTTGCTTTACTTTACTTTGCTCTTTTTGTGTGCATATCTTGGTTACACTATTTGTTCACCAAAAAAAATTGATTCTCCAGTTATGATTAGTACGATTATTGTTATTGTTGTTGATTGATAATTTTTGTTACTCTATTTTACTCAACAAAAATAAACATGAATAAGCAAATCATCTTTAATCTAATCAGCTTTCTTCCAACTTTAGCTAATTGTTGAAAATTATATTACAATTATATTTGCATTATTATCATCGGTAGATGTTTATATTTACAAATTACTGATTTAAGCTTGAGCTTTATTTAATTACGACTAAATTGGTTGGTACCTGTTTTTCATCAATTGCTGAATTAATGGTTAATGATTTTAGAAATATTGACTTGAAATGTGGAAGTGAAATTTTAATTGCGCTACTTTTGATTATCTGATTAAGACGATTGTAAAGATTGGCTAAACAATGAATGACAATTGATTCAACTTTGATTTGTCATTTTCTTTGAATATTTGTCAATTCAGTTGAGATTCAAGAGAATGAGAAATTTAAAAGTTGAATCAAACTCGACCATTTACTCATAATTATATCATTTTAAAACTGACCATTAACTTAAGAGCAGACAGAAACACTTAATTAAACAAACACACACTTTCCACTTTTCACCAAAGATATTGATCATGGAAGAAAGGAAGAAATAAAGAAAAGAAAATTTGTTGATAATTCGTTGCTCTTGTCCACGAGAAAAAAAAGAGTCTCAAGTGACCCTCAAGGGAAAAATATTATATGTTAACCCTGTTTAAATAGTATTGAATGGTCAATACTTTACTGGATCAAAGATGCAGATTAAAGAGAAACTTGGTTTTCCCTCTCTTTTTTTCTCGGCTCTTCATTTGTTTGATATTGGAATTGAATTGAGAGGGAAAGTATGATGTTAAGAATAGAAGATGAAATTGAATGATTGATACAAGATGAAGACAAGTTGATCATCTTCGGAACATGAACAAGGGAAAAGGCGAAGAGAAACAAAAAATGGTAAAAAAAGTTAATTTCATAGGAAAGTCTAAATTTATGTCTAACCATTAAATCGATCGAGATAAATAGGTGTTGGAATGTTAAGGAAAACCAAAAAGGCTTTCCTTCAAAATGGTCAGTTTTTCATGTAACTTATTAAATTTATAATTTGATTTAACATTAAAGAAGTTAAGAAAATGTAAAATTTACGGAAAAAAGTTCAACGATGAAAGAAGTTGAAAAGTGAAAATATAGATGGCGTAGTAAGGAGAAAAATTGGCGCAGAAAAGATTCCTTTTAAGGAATGTCTAAAGTTAATCTTTGTATCGCATTTGTTTAACGTTTTGATTTAATTTATTATCAAGTTTTCTGCATTTATTTGAAACTTATCAAGGACATTATCACGCATTTAGGGCGATGTTAATCAGAAACCCAGTCATAAGGCTAAATTTATCACCATAATTCATTGAACAGAAAAGAATAAAATCGAAAGTAAAATCTTGTTATCTTTTCTCTTTTTTTAAATCTTTCTTCCAACTATCCCATTGGTTTTAAAAACCGATGAAAAAATGCACAAATAATCAGTATTGAAATATAATTGCTTGATGATATCCTGTTGAAGTTTAAAACAATTAAAAAAAACGTTAACTTACCAGGAAAGAGACTATTAAAAAAAAGATTGGTAAATTATCAGGGGATGAAAACTGGTACATTGTTTGTTGCACAATTGAGAGACAATTAGATGAAAAAAGTTTACTTTTTTATCATCAACATTTTCCATTGGTTTAAACAATTTAATCCAAACCTTTTAATATCACTGTAAAGTAAATATAAATTGTAATTTTCAATTCTGTCTAGCTCAGGTTCAAGAGTAACAGGGTTGAGATTTGGTTGAAGTTAAGAGAAAAATCTTATTTTTCTAACCGGTAATGGTTAACTTTTTACTCGACAGATGGTATGAGATGAGAGAGACTAAGCCGGCTTTCAAAATAACCAGAGAGAGAGTTCAAGTTGCGCACGCATGAAGGGGAAGTTTTCCCTTTATCTGTGATTGGTTTGCACTATTTGAGTTTAGATACAGTGGTGAAGTAAAAGTCTTTGACTACTCGGAGGAATTTCATTCTCTCTCTTCAGTCTCGTCTGACTTGCTTGTTTTTTGTGTCTCCTTCTCTTTATATACATTTTCTTTCTTTTTTTTGCTTGTATTTTTTTTTTCGTCTCTTGATTCTTCTCCCTTCTGCGTTATACACTTTTCTACTTCTGATTCTCTCTTCTTTCTATTTCTGTTTTTTCCTCAACTTATTCTACGTCTTCTTTTTATAAAATAAACTTCTACTATGGATTACGACCCTTTTGGTTATGTGTCCCAGTATGACAATATGGATTATAAGTGTCTAGTTCATGACTGCATGTGGTCAGGTACCTGTAAAGAGGATAATTTACATGAATCTACCAATAAACTAAGTGATTTCAGTTACTTTTCAACGTCTCCAGTGTATGGGTCTATTTTCGATATATTCAATATTGACGATGAAAATAGTTTAGGTGAGATTGATGGTGACAATGAAGAATATGATGAAGAGGAAGACTCACCTCTTAGTGGACTTTCTGGAGATTCAGGAGATGAACATAAAGTTATCAATAATAGCCATATTAAGGATCACTCTTATGGTAATAATAAAAGTAGCATGTGTATTGCCGGTAACAAGGCAACTTGTTCAACTTCAACTTCATCTTCCCTTATGGAAACAAATATAATTTCATCATCAGATACTAATTCTTCTTGTTCATCATCATCATTGGAATCAACAACTTTACTTCAATCTTCATCAAACCAACTAGTACCTTGTTCACAATTGTCCGAAGTAGAACTTACATCGATACCCGCCACTGCAACAGTCACCAGCTCAATTATTAATCCTACAACTTCAGCAACACCAACAGTAGCTATTAAAACGATTGGTAAATCTAGAAATCCAAAGTCATCTTGTCAAGAACGTAGAAAAGAACTGAATGCTGCTATCTCAACAATAACCCAAGCGTCTTCAACACATGTACCAGCAAACACATCTATTCTTAAAAGTACGGGTAAACCAAGAAATCCAAAGTCGCTATATCCTGAACGTAGAAAAGAACATAATAATTCCGAAAAGAAACGACGAGATCATCTAAGGAACGCATTCAACCATCTTAGAGATCAAATACCTAAATTAAAGGATGGCGAAAAGAAAGCTGCAAGAGTAACTATTTTGAAAGAGGCGTCGTCATATGTAACTCTTTTAAAGGAGAAACATCGTTATTTGGAGCGAACCAAAACTGCTGAAACAATAAAGAAAGAGAATCTCTTGAAAAGGCTAAAGCTTCTTCAATCTGGTTCTATCGATCCTAGCCCACAACAGATCATCCAATTAATTTAAAAAACTTCAATAACATAAATTATGTAATTAATTAAACCAAACAAATGTAAAACTTATTGTAATTTTTCAAAAAACCCTCCCTTTCTACTTTGTAAGTCCCCCAAAACTTTCCCCCCGCCATATTTTGCGCGACTAATTATGGTCGGTGCTCTCAAGTGGAGCTTCTCGAAATATACAGAGGGTGGAGAAACTGTTAATGCAGTTGACTTTCCGTTGATTTCAATAAATACAACATAGATTTTTGATTTAAGAGTTTACCTTATTTTGTTGTTGATCATTTGCCGGTATCAAAAAGATGATGAAATTGAACAAGATTACGGTTTGATGTCAATGATTATCTTGTTACATTTAATTTGGTCGGATATCAATCAATCTTAAATAGGAAATTCAGATAATCTTGGAGTGTAGTCTCCGATAATTTCCTACAACAAAGTGGAAGAGATAAAATAGAAGACAAAATACCAAACGTAGTTGATAAAAAAACAGTTTAATATACTTTGTTGGAGGTGATGAAGATTACGAGAAAATCGCGGTTTAACTTGCTTTTCAACTTGTTTTGTCGACATTTATCATTCCCATTGTATTTAATGCACAATTAAATTGTCTCACTTGATTATTTTATTGTCTGTTAATCGCTGATTTTGATCATCAGTTGACCTGCAACAGAATAGGAATTAAAAAGAAATAGAAAAAGATATTCCTTAGATAGAATAACGAGAAACGAGAGACAGAGAGAAAGAGGAGTGGGGGTAAGAGACGTAGACAGAGAGAAATCAAGAGGGAGAGAGACAAGTTGATAAGGTACGATAACAAAGAAAAAAAGGTTTTTAGTGAGAGGGAAAACAAGTTGTATCTAAAAGATTTTGGTTGATTAATTTTTAGTTATTTAACTAACTCACTATTAATTGAATGTTTCTTTTGTTCCAGTTTTTACAAAGTGCTTCGTGTTTATTAATCTGGACACTCAATTTCAACGCAAATCATTTTTAACCAGAAAATACAAAGTTTACAGTTTACCAAAAGGAACAAGGATAAAGACAAAAGAAGTGCTGTCGCCATGTTTTATTTCCTGGTTTTTTCTCTCAATCTTTTGGTCATTTTTACAACCCATGTTAATGGTCTTGACAATGGGCTAGCTCGTACACCACCAATGGGTTGGATGACCTGGGCCAAGTTCGGGTGTCATGTTGACTGTGTCAAGGAACCAAATGGCTGTATTTCGGACAAGTTGATTCGCTCTATGGCTTCAGTTATGGTTACAGAGGGCTACCTTGATGCAGGTTACGAATACGTGAACATAGATGACTGTTGGTCTGAAATGGAACGGGATCCTGTTACACAAGCTTTAGTCCCTAATCAAACTCGTTTCCCTGAAGGAATGGAAAACCTTTCAAGCTTTGTACACTCTCTGGGTTTACGATTTGGTATTTATGGTGATATCGGTACTAAAACATGTGAAGGTTATCCTGGTTTTTGGATTGGCAATGGATCTGCATCAGATTATTTCCTACTCGACACTGAAACCTTTGCCTCATGGGGAGTTGATTCAATTAAGGTTGATGGTTGCTACCAAGATATTGACCTCTTTGACCGTATTTACCCAAGATTTGGTCAGGCTCTTAATTTCACGGGTAAGCTGGCAATTTAATTTTCTCACAGATTTATATCTAAACTTTTTAACTTCCCCCTTCCCTTCACTGAATCATCGCTTCATTATCATCCCAGGAAACCAATTATCATTAAACTGATCCTCTGATTGTCTTGGCTTTTACCAATTGTTGTTCAGTTATGATAATTTCTATGACTAACTAACTCTTTGATTGACTGACTGTTGACAGTAGAAGACCTAACTTTGTCCTCTTCTCTTTTTTTGTGTCTAGATTGAGTGTGATTAAGATTGATTCGATTTATCTCAATCTTCCAATTTAGACACTATTGATTGGTGTAAAAACAAACAAAATACAGCAGAAAATATAAGATAGATGATTTCTATTCTCTCCACTAAACCCCTAAAAATATAATCATCACCATGATCATCACCATCATTATCAATTTTACCATTTAAACTTTGACACTAGTTTTTTTCCTTTATTACTTAATGTTTCTCTTTCTTTAATTCCCTCCCCCTTATTGTTAATGCTAACCAAATAACGATTAACAATTCCTCAATCATTAAGTGCTTCCTCCTTGTTTAAGCTCCTTGACCCTTAACATGAAAACAATTTTTTTGAAGAGAAGAAAACTTTCAACAATATCTCCATCGAATGCAGTAGATAAGAGAAACGTTAAAGCCCCAAATCTAAAGGTACAGCAGATTGAGTACAATCAGAGACAAAAATATTGGATAATTACAGATTTAACGGCACATAATCAACACCAGTGATAATTATGAATTAGTCGCTTGTCTTATCCCAACCGTCAATATTAAACATCTATTTGATCCAATGATTAAACCTTAGATATGAGAGGACAAGCATGACCGTTTTGTTTACCCACAAGACTTTGCCTCGAAGGGATTCCCTCTACTCATCTCTAATTATCAAGGATTCACATATTAGCATCAATAACGAGGCTGATTAGCGACAAATAATCGGTTCTTGTTAAAGTAGAAAAGATTTCCAGATTTTCTCGAAAAGGAAAATCTATCAAAACAGATTCAGATCAACAGGTTTATCTCCAAAGAGAGAAGTTTATAAATTTTCGATTTCAGCCAAATAGGCATGAAACGAAATGTCTGAAAGACAAAAGGAAAGTTTTAAACGATTTATCCCAACTTTTATCAGCTTTTCTGTGTAAAGTTATTGTGAGCTTAACTCAACTATTTCATATTTCAAAGGGCAATCTTTATCCTTAAAGCAGAGCCATCTATTAGTTAATTTATAAATTAATTAAATTAACCAGAAAAAAATAAAGTTCAAATGAATAATTTCGATCAGCTATTGACTGGAAAATGAAAGATATCTGATTAAGACGATTGTAAAGATTGGCTAAACAATGAATGACAATTGATTCAACTTTGATTTGTCATTTTCTTTGAATATTTGTCAATTCAGTTGAGATTCAAGAGAATGAGAAATTTAAAAGTTGAATCAAACTCGACCATTTACTCATAATTATATCATTTTAAAACTGACCATTAACTTAAGAGTAGACAGAAACACTTAATTAAACAAACACACACTTTCCACTTTTCACCAAAGGTATTGATCATGAAAGAAAGGAAGAAATAAAGAAAAGAAAATTTGTTGATAATTCGTTGCTCTTGTCCACGAGAAAAAAAAAGAGTCTCAAGTGACCCTCAAGGGAAAAATATTATATGTTAACCCTGTTTAAATAGTATTGAATGGTCAATACTTTACTGGATCAAAGATGCAGATTAAAGAGAAACTTGGTTTTCCCTCTCTTTTTTTCTCGGCTCTTCATTTGTTTGATATTGGAATTGAATTGAGAGGGAAAGTATGATGTTAAGAATAGAAGATGAAATTGAATGATTGATACAAGATGAAGACAAGTTGATCATCTTCGGAACATGAACAAGGGAAAAGGCGAAGAGAAACAAAAAATGGTAAAAAAAGTCATACTTTTCCTGTGGAATCATTTTTAACCATTAAATTGATCAAGAAAATTACATTCCAATCTTTATTATTTGACAATTTGAAGATTGAATCTTAGACAAAATAAAAGTCACCAAATTATCAAATGCTTATTTCAATAAGGACCATGATGAAGGGAGATAAAATGAGGTGGAAGAAAAGTGATGCCAATCAATCAACCTGGAATCATCAACTTAGCCTGACAGCATTTTGTTGACGATATTATTGGGTAAAGGCTATTTTTGAACAGGTCATGCAAGTGACACGCTCAATTTTATCTTCATCTTCGTCATCCTCTTGATTGTACATTTTTCTTCCTACATCTTTCTGTCAAATCTCTTTCTTTCTCATACGTTTGTCATCAACTATTAGCTTTTCACTTTTCATTCTTTTTTTTTCCTCTCATTTACTTTCTTTTTTTGAAAATCTTTTCCTTTCCCGCTCTCGACTCTCAATGAAAACAAACTTACATGAAATCTTGTTTATTCATTCCCATTGATCCTCTTGTGTCTGAAACTTTTTTTTATAACTTGAGGCTAAAAATTAATGCTTCAACTAAAATATCAATACAAGAGTAAATTTTCATCACTTTTTGCTGTTTCTTTTCATCTTTCAATTACCAAGCTTCGAAGCAAAAATTTCTATTTCAACTGTTACAGCTTGTATCAATGATTCCAATTGTTGCTATCATGAAGTATTGCATGGATGAAGAGAAAGTCTGAAAATGTCCAATTGACTTTTTTACAGCAACACGATGAGCTAATCCAATTATGTGAATATTTATCTAGAAGGAAAGAGAAAGATTTCTCAGGAAATTGCGTTGAACAAAAAAAAATGTGTTACTGAAGTTTCATTTTTAAATCTCAAGATTTAAAATTTCGATTTGTTTCTTTTTTCTTCTCTCAACTTATCTTGAGCCTGACTGCCTATCCTTTTAAATCCTCATTCCTCTATAAATACGCATCTTTTGATGATCCTGATTCTTCCTCTTCCCTTGATGCTCTCATGTTCACTAATCGTCGAGGGCAAATTAATCTTACGTATTCAGCTTGTCTTGCAATGGCAAATAAGCATTTCAAATTTTCACAGTCCAAACCATGACAACTTGAAATACTTTTGCTTCTCTCTTTACAACCAAAAATTGTTTTCCAAATTGAAAAGGAAACGGATCGAGTTGATGGACTTACGATGCAACAGCTAAGCTCAAACTCGTAGACATACACAAGCCTCCCACGCTTTCATCATCCTAACTCAATTTGTCTCCCTAACCTCATCTCTCTCTCTCTCTCTCTTATTTAACAAATAAGTCAAAAATAAAAATGACTTTCGTAAGCTGCAAGTTCAAACCTTCAATAAATATTGTCTAAGATTGTTTGTAAGATGAAACGATCTGAATGAACAAGTCCAAGACTTTTGTTACTTTCCAAACGCTATTCTTCCTCTGAGAAGGGATTCCAGATTCTTGTTCAACCTTTTTTTCACTCCACAAAAAAACTGAGTCAAGCATTGTCCAACTTTTTTGACAACAACGATACGGTCTACCTATTGTGATGACAAAAAAGTCCTCTATCTCATCTCTCACTCCCAATGCCATTTTCCTCTAATTTCTCATTCTTTTTCATCCTCCTTCATCTTCACCTCCACCTCTCCTCCTCCTTACTCTAAATAATTGTCTTTAAACTTTTTCCTTGTCTCTCTGTTTTGTTGTTCTCATCTTCACTGATCCATTACATTTCTTCATCTCTAGTCAAGTGAAATTTTCATATCAATATTTTTCGCGCCTCACCAAGAAGAACAGAAAAGTCAACTTTTTTTTTCTTCTTCGCTTTTGGTGTTTGACCTGAAAAAAAAAGTTAACTCAAAAAGGCAAAATATGAAGGCAGAAGGAGCAAAAATGAATGTCAAGAAGAAACTAAGATGGACAAGATGAAGAGGACAATGGAGTGAGTAAAAGATGAAAAGGAAGAGAAGAAATGTTCTCAATGAAGAGAGAGAAGATAACAATCTTGATCATCATCTCGTCCAGTTCAACTTACTCTTATTTTCATTGTCTTTTCATCTCAATTTTTCTTCTCCATTCCTCCTCTTTCCCTCTTCACTTATACGTCTGTCTGTGTGTGTTTTTGGTCAAGCTTGACCTGTTCACCATTTTTATATTTCATTTTTACAGCTCAAAACTCAATAAAGACCTTTGACTTTGGTCTTTTCTCTCTCTCTCTCTCTCTCTTCGCCAATCTTCATTTGTTGACCTTTCACACAACAACAAAAACTTTTAGTCAAAATATATGTGTATTTGTGCATCTAAAGCTGTACAACTAGAGTTGAAAGTTTAACCCAAGAGTCATTTGATAAGGCCAAATGGACAGATCAAGTTGTACTGTTAAGTTAATGAATTTCAACCTCACTTTAACAGTTTACTTTTCAGTCCCTTTATCATCAAGATAATCGATCTCGAAATTGGTCTCACATCAATTTTCATCTCATAAAATCTCACCCAAAACACGCCAATATCAATCAATTAAACCGTTTGAATCTCAATATTCATTTTGACCCTTTCCTAACAATGTAAATATATCTCGGATAAAATTGCATTAATAACCATTTACCTTGTCAACAGTTTGTGTTAATATAAATTGTTAACCTTTTGTGATTCCTAAGTCACTTACCTTGGTTACCCTTTCAATTAGCTAATAAATAACTATTATTAATGATCGATTTACTCGATTCCATATCGATTTCATTGTAATGTTTTATCATTTACAATTGTTCATTATTTTTTATCCTCTTTTCTCTCATCTCTTTTTTATTTTATCTAAATCATTCAACATTTCCTTGTTTATTTTGTATCTACTTTTTGCTTCTTGCCTTCTGCGTACTCATGCCCTTAAGATGCAAGTGGTAAAAGAGGGAAAAGATGATGATGATGAATTTGATGGGGAAGACAGCATTAAACTCTGAATAAGTTGCATTAAATCTTTTCCCTCTCAACGTTACATCGTTACTTTCAGTTACTTTTTTGCTTCTCTGTATTACGGAAAAACAAAAATCTGTCAATGAGGAAGTTATTCACAAAGATGTTTACATATGAAGAGCAAGAGAGTAAAAAGTGATTCTTTTCTCACTCAGTTTTTCCATGATATCTTGAAACTGTAAAGGGAATCTTGCCAGAGTTGAAACGTTAAATTCAGGAAGAGTCAACCCTTTATCCATTTGTTTAATTCAATGCATCAACTTTTTTTTTCTCATTCCAAGATATTAATCATTGATAATGAAAATTTTGTGCATTTCTTCGTCTCTCACATCTGTTTCAATTTGTTTCTCCTCTATTCGTTGAAATTCAACTGAAATTTGGCGTTAAATGATCTTCAAATTTTGTTGATAATCTTTTTGTTTTTGTTGTTTCTTGGTCGATGTCATTTCCTTTGTTCTCGTCCTTCTTTGCCCATCAACAGTCCAAAGACAATGGGATGTGAGATGATGAATAGGGAAATGATGAGAGGGAAAAATGTGTTTTCCTCATAAGTGGTCCTTTGATTTGCACTTTTCAGTGCTTACCGATTAAGGGAAAAGGTTCAAGATAATAAGATGAACCCAAGAGTAGGAGGATGAAAGGATTAACCATGGAGAGAGAGAGAAAGGAAAGGATTAAGTGAAGGAAGAGAGGCATAAAAAGTTGAACAGTATGGTTGAAAAGCAAACACAGATTGTTTGGTTTGTAAGTTGTGTGTGGTAAAAGTCAACCAAATGCACTCAGTCAATCAACTGAACTCTGAATTCGTGCTACTATTTTTTTACCAAAAATTTCTGCCTTGATTGACTTTTACTTTATCCTTTTCCATCCCAATGAAAATCATCTTACATCCGAGTGAGAAGCTGTTATAATCTGATTTATTTATTCTTACTCCTTAACCTCTCAAGACGATAATAAAGAGAGAGAGAGAGTGAGAAGGATAACATTTCATTTGAAAATTTTTTTGAAATATTTTTTTCTCTCTACTTTGTGTGGGTAAATCTTGATTGTCAACTCATTTTACTGTTAAGAAAATAAGCAAGATTGAAGATGAGGATGAGGATGAAAAGGAAGCGAGTAAAAAGATGGTTTTGATTATGCTTTGGGACAATAATATCAAATGTTAATAAGATTAGTTGTGTGTTTAGTTGAGGGTTGATGGAAGAGTCAAAACTTGAAAACAACTAATTTGAGTTGGATGAAGATGAACAAATGAATAGAGTGAAGATGAAAAGATGACAAAAATGAGATCATTAAAAGAGCAATTTTGTGTTAAGAAGATTTAATTTCTGTAAAATGTCTTTATTCCATCTTCAACCTTTTCTTTCCTAATCTTCATCAGAGTCTCATTTGCAAGTCTTTTGACCCTAAAGTACGTCAAGTTAGGTAACGTTACTTAACCATCGAGAATTATTTGGCTCTTGAAAGAGTCTCAATTTGCCAAAAGTTTTCATTCAATTTTCTGGGCTCAACATTAGACTAATCATGGTAATTGTAGACAAATGCAAACTCAATTACACTTTGAATTAGACTTGCAATTGGGTCAAGGTTGATAGACAATAACGAGAATAGAAAGTTAACTCTTTTCTCGTTTTCTTGGCACAAAATGAACTCATTTTTTCGTCTAACCAGATAACATTGAACCCACCGAGAGGCTTTATTCAGAATGCTAATGAACACTGTTAATGGTTATTGTTTGCTAGACTATTTCGGAATAATTAGTGATTCGTTGAACTTTTCTTTGGATTACATGGAAAAAAGTCAAGACAATTAATGGTGATTTAAATAGAAATCAATTGATTTGTTTAAGCATAACAATAAGCATGATTAAAATTGTCATCAAAACATTTCATAATTGTCTGAGTATTTCGTTTTTTTGTTAATCATTTCATTTCTTTCATTCATTTTTTTTTCTCCACTTCTCGTTTCACGCTCAAATCATTTTAAATGTAAAATTACCATTGAAATTAAATGTTAATACAATTGAATTGCAAATTACATGGAAAAATAATTGAAACAATACAATGAGCAACATGAAAAGAAAACAACAGCAGAAAAACTAAGTAATGATATTTAATTAACTCTATTTATTCTTGATTCTCAGGTCGTCCCATCTTATATTCATGTTCATGGCCTGCCTATCAAGTGTACGTCCAAAGGGAACCCGATTATGCATCCATTGCTAAATCATGTAACTTGTGGCGTAACTACAATGATATTGAACTCAGCTTTGCTTCGGTTCTTTCCATAATCGAGTTTTTCGCTCAAAATCAAGCCGATTTCGTTCGATACCAAAGTAAGTTTTTCATTTTACCTTTCAATTTATCAAGATGGTGCATTTTGCCATTTCTCAAATGGAGAAACATTTTCAGCAAATTTTGCATTTCAAAGCATTTCGTTCAATTCAACAATTAGATTTATTGAACGCTAAAGTCTCGATGAAGGGACCAAAGTAATTGCTCTAAAGTCGACTTTTATCGACTGACCATGAATTTCCAGTCCAATTTTGATGAGCTAAGTTTACAGTCGAAATCAACATCTAGACAAATGATGACAATGTTTGCCTTCAATTTGAGCGATAATTCAATTTTTATGAGAACAAAATTTGTCCATTTTGGAAACATTTTAATCAATTTAAGCCAATTTTAAAACAAACCTCAAAACCTTAACCATAACTGGAAAAAAATTTAATGGTTTCTCCAACAAGAAATGGTAAAATGCAAGTTCATTTACAGTACAAAAGTAACATTGAGATGAGTTTTGAACACTGGCAAGTTGCATAACTAGTTAAAGAAAAGTTGCAACAATTTGTTGCCCGTTTACCCCGTTAACCTGTTCTCATCAGGTTAACAAGTCAAGAGGATGAGAGCGCTAAAAGAGCTCAACAGGTAAACCAGTATACAGTTTGTTGTGTCTACCTTTCCATTCACACAGATAAACCCATTTACCCGTTTTCCCCCATTTTTTACCTTCTCACTGGAGAAAAGTCTTTACCTTTTTATCCCTTTACGCACTATCAATTCATTGAAATGATGATTATGATAATACAATTGGCGCTACTTTTTTATTGCATTTTCACAATTGACTGATACTTTGTTGTAATATATCAATGTTTCGTTCGCCCTTGAAGCATTGATGCACTTTACTCTGCACATAAACACACATAGTTAAAGCTTTTTTTTTTCATTTTTTTTTCTCTTCCTTACTTTCCCTTAATAAAATCATATACTTTGTTTGCCTTTGTTTTTTACATTACAATTAACACTCGCACTTTCTTATCACTCTTTAAACATTGCTTTTCAATGGGATCTTGAAAAACACTCATAAACGGGTTTCACCTTCATCTTTTATTAATGCAATATAACATCACATTAGGCTATTACATGAGCCATTATTTTGTACCAATGTTTACACTTCCAGCTTTGAGACTTTTTTTTGGTGTTTTTTTTGTTGCTCGCTTAGGTGCTTTAATTGTAACCCTCAAAGTCGCCCAAACAAAGTCTTTGTAAACATTTTATATGCAAAACCATAATTGACCTTTTACCTTTAAACCAGAACCAAGAAAAATTTACTTGAGAGTCAATAATTCACTCAAAGTAAGGTTAAGTTAAGGCCAAAAGTTGACTTTTAAAAGGTTTCCAACAATTATTCAGGTCAAAGTTTTCATAAAAGTATCAGTTTGTCAACAGCAACAAGAAACACACATTTAACCCTCAATATTAAATTTAATAACAACACTTATATTAAAAGATCGAAAGCATAATATCAATTGATTGACATTGTAACAATTGTTCAATGAATGAACCAAGAAGAATGAAAAAGAAGAAGAAGAATATCTAACTTTGCCTCTCTTTCCACCGCTCCTTTGAGCATCTTTCATCGTCACCATTACCATCATCATCATCATCATTACTAGCCTTCTATCACTCAATTTTGTTCAATATTTAAAGGTTAGTCCAAAGCTAAAAGAAGAGAGAAAAAAAAAATTGTAAAAAGTCAAGTTTTTTGGAGGGAATCTAAAATTTTGGGAAAGTTCAGTTCAGTTTCCTTCTCTGTAACTATTACTATATTTATACATAACCATATTGATTGGGAATCGATTAGATTCTCTCTTCTCTTTCTCTCCTCTTCTCATCTTCCCTCTCCTTCAATTGATAAAAGAGTATAAGCGTGAAGCCAATTGATCCATTGTGCAAATGCTGTTCCCACGCTGCAAACGAACTATATATATATTAATATAAACATAGTTACTAATGTTATGCGCTATTGTGGCTTTATTCCTCCATCGATATTATTCCTACTTTTGGCCTCTTTTTTATTCATATCGCTCTTTTTTTTTATCGTAACGTTCGCTACTCCAGACTTGTAGATATAAATGCATTGAGAATGGACAGAAACTGATTACACAAAATCCCTCAAAACAGGTAAAGTTGAACCTTTTAACCTGCAACTTTACTCTCCTTATCATTATTTCGTCTCCTTCTCATCTTCATTTCTTTTCTCTCTTTTTCTTTTTCTTCTCATTTCTCTTCTTCTCCCACTTGTTAACTTTTATCCTCTTATCATCCATTATAAAATGATATGATAACTATGAATTTTATATCTAATAATGTGTATATTTGGCTTGTAAAAACAATGTGCTTTTGTCTGCGCTGTTTCGTGTCCATCAAATTATCAATCCTCTTCCGTCAAGTTATCATTTACTTTGTACTTTACTGAACATGAAAACACAACAACAACATACAAAAAAAAAGCAAACCAAAAATGGGAGTTATGATTATCCAGGGATTTTTCCTATTCCTTTTCAACATTATCATTATTCATTTGCTTTTTACCTTTACTCTAGCCATGTTTACATGTCAACATTATTATATATATTTTAGCTTCTGCCAATGGCGATGAAAAGTTTACCTTTCAATAACATTTTCATCCAATACTTATTTGTATCTTTACCCAACAATTGAATAAAAAATATTTAAAGATTACCCCGTTGTGAGGGCGGGAAAATGGGAAGTGTGAGGATGAAAAATTTACTCTCTTTGACTGGGATTTAATCTGTTATTGTTGATTATGATTATGTTCATCATTATGATTATCAATTTTCTCTCTCCATTCTTTCTGCCCATTTCTTCTTCTTTTCCCGTATAATTGTTATCCTCTGAACTTTCTGCCTTTTTTCCCTCTTTGAGATGACGATCATCATTATTACCTTTTGATGATGATAGGCTTGAAGAGACCACTTGGTTTCTCTCGAGGTAATGAATTAAATCACGAATTTGATTGCCCAATGAATGGTTATGCTTTTCTTGTGTTTGCTAAATTTAAATTAAAGGCACATTGTCCTCTTCAGAAGCAGATTGAAAGGTAAAAACAAATGATTATGAGGGATGAAGAGGGAGGTTGAGGTTGGTGAGAGGGTGGAAGAGGTGGAGTAACTTTTAATGTTGAAAAATTTTCGATGCACTTATTTTCCACTTCGAGTGAAAAACTTACATTCACTTTAAACATTTTACGTTTTACTTTTTGTTCTGTTTTGTTTTGTTTCGTCTTCAATCACTTTCCCTCTTCGTTCATCTCTAGAGGAAAATTTTTGCTGAGCCATGATATTCCAAGTGAAGGCAAAAGATTCTTTACTGGGCTGAATGAGAGGGAAAGATAAAGAATGAAGATGATGAAGAAAATGGCAAAAATAGATATTTTTACTCAACTATCTTCACTGGTTACAAGCGTGATTCTATGCATCTTTCAATCTCTTTACTCAGTCGTCATCATTAGTTGCTTCATCAATGGTTTCTTATCATTCATCTTATACCGGCTTGGTCAGACTTAACGGTAAACCTTCATTACGCAAGTAACCTTCTGATGGGGAAAAAAGTATCTTCTTGATTCTTTCCTCTTCATCATCTGCCTTTAACTTTCTCTTTCTTTTCACCGGCTTTCTTCTTGCTTCATTTTTCTTTCTTTTCCAACCTTTTTCTTCTTCTCGCCATGTTTTATCTGCTCTTCTTTTCTGCATTCATTCATTTTCTCATATTCTTGCCCTTTATATTTTCTCTTGTTATCTTTTTCTTTCTCATTCTTATTTCATTCTTTTCTCTTCTCCTGCTCTTTATCATCATCACCTATTGATTAAAGTAAATTCAATAAGAATTATATTCATTGCAACTTTTTTTTTCTCCTCTTTCCTCATTTATATTACATTTTCTCTTTTTTTTCATTCTTTCATAATTTCTCCTCATTTCATGATGATCCATTACATTTCATTGTTTCTGCCTCTTTCATTCTCAACCCTTTTATCATGATATTGTTGTTCATCAACTATCATGAGGCAAACATTCAATAAACATTGAGATAAACTGTATCTTGTTCATCACTCCTTGAGTTGATTTAACCTAGAAAACAAACAAATCCAAATCTGTAATCAACTTGTTTTTACTTGAAAGCGCATTACAAGGTACTTCACAAGATAAATGATTCTCAACGAAACCCGAGTAAAGGGACAAAAAAAGGACGAAATAAAATTAACCTTATTTCCAGTTTCTGTCCATGTTTAATATATTCATAAATATAAATCAATTGGTGACATTTTCAACATTTATTTGTCAAAAGGAACCAATTGAGAGGGAAACAAAATATTACATTAATGATGAATAAATCATTACAATCATTAAATTGATTAACAATAAGGCCAACAACACGAACAAGTTACAAGTAAATCAAGTAAAAAAAAGTTGAAAATTCCTATGAGATTTGCTAAATGACCAAAGATGAAGTACAAGTACAACAAAAGTCAAATCTTATGAATGAATAAGTCTCAATTTCCGCAAAGTCTTTTTTTTCCCAGCCCATATCTTACTCTCTCAGATTCATCATTTTCATCTTTCGTTCCCTGCAGGGAATCTGTTTTGTCTTGCCTCACTCTGTATTATCACAGGAAGCAAGTAAAGACAAAAAAAAAAAGAAAGGCGATCAAGATGTTGAGATGATTGTATTAGCAGTGTCAGTAGTGCTCAAGATGAGGTTTGTGTTGAGGTTGGAAGATGAGGTTTAAAGATGAGAATGTAAAATATCCAGAGGGACAAAAATGTGTGGGAGCTTGATAGCCAAGTGAGGCTCTCTTAACTCGCACATTAATCCATTTTGAACAAGTTTGTGAATGAAATGTTCATTTAACCGCACACACTTAAGACACAGACACATGAATCGTTTAGACATTCCTGCAATACAGAGAATCTCTTTCTTCAAATTTATTCCATCTTTATCATCTTCATCTTTATCCTCTCAGCCTCTTTCTCCCATGGTTCAATGGCTTAACAACAAAGCTTCCAAGTTACATGAATCCGAGCTTAACGTGCTTCAGTTTATTTATCACTCTCACTGGTAAAACAAAATCACTTTCACCATCATTATCTTTTTCATCATTTTCACTTCATTTTTTTTCTCCATTTTCTCTCTTCAACTTTTAACTATTTCATTCCATTCACTTATCATGATCATTTTAACCTTCCTACTCCTAGTGACCTTATATTTAGGGATTGGCTGATATGATAAAATGAGGCAAAAGTTTATTATATTAACCTTTAACTTTTTTTTCTTCTTCTTCTCATGCTCTTCCTTTCTTGGTATTGATTATAATAAATAGGTTAATAAATTGTTATCTAACTTATCACTCCCTGTTGCTGTTGAATGATTAACATTGTTCAAATGAACGGAAACTGATAGGCACGGAAATGGTCCTTTAATCGATTGCACATTCGATTACCATTTCTCTCTTGATGTTTTCATTGTAACGGCAATTTTGTTTCTTCTCACTCATTTACTTTCCTTGCTCATTAAATGAAGATAAAGATGATAATATTGTTGATTATTTGCTTTTGATTGTTTAACAAAAAGCGTTATTGAGTAAATATAAAGAAGGCAAAGTAAAGGCAAACTTTAGTAATTTAGTTAATTTAATTCATCATTTGTCACCTAATATCCATTGACTATTGAATGGTAATACAAGGAAACTGCTTTTGTGTGATCCAGTCAAAAAGAAGACAAATTTTGCGTTATTTCACTTTTATTTTTACCCTCGCCTTTTCAGAGTAAACTTTACATCTTCCCCTAATCACCTTTTTTCATCTTCACTTTTCTCTCTTTTTCTCATCCATTTCCATCACCTTTCTATCCCATTATCATCTTGCCTTTGAAATAACCTTATTTGGCATGAAATAATGTTAACCAATTGTCTTCACTCAACATTGTATTTCACTGTTTAACCGTTTAAATAGCAATAATATTGAGCTTCATAATTGAACAAAATTTATTGCAATTAATGTTAACCTTAATCTTTCATAATTGTAATCAAATTACTTGTCCAATTATCCGATTCAATGATAACTTTCCCATATTAATGTCCACTTAATGCACTGGGAATGTTGAGAAACTTATTGTTATTGAAAGTTTATTTGAAAAGGCAACTTATATTGAAATATTTTTCTCTTCAATTTCTGTTTCATTATCGATGAGATTGGAAGGAATCAATTTGTTTTATTTAAATTAAGGTTCATTTCCTTCGCTTATTTTGTAAACTTACAATTGTATACATTGATGTTTCATTTCTTCAATGATAGTCTAAACATGATTTTTTGTTTCGTAAAAAAATTGATTATTCTAAATTCAACCTCGCCTTCGTTGGTAGTAGATTGAGCCAGCAATTCCTAAAGCAAATGCTGCAACGAAAAAGAAGGATCCAAGGCCCATGGCAACACCAAAATGATCTTCACCTCGAGCTGAAGCTTTTTGCATTGCTTTAGCTTTGTTAGTGTAAACTGAACAAGTTTGACTGGTTGATTCAAGTACTTTGTAGTTGACTGCTGATCCGGAAGAAGTTGTAAGTCGACAGGTTGACTTTACCTTTGAACCTCTTTCGTTGACAAGAGACTCACAATACTCAAATGTTAGGCAACCTTCGTCTGCTGAGTTACAATCAGATGCACATCTTTCCAGGGGAACATCAGTAATCTCTTTAACAATTTTCACTGAACCAGCTTTGAATTGGCGTCCAACATAATGGGTGTAATCACGAGATAACACGACTATAAAACAATGAATAAATAAAAGTTAACTCGGAGTTTATTTTCACTTATTGTGTATCCCTTACCAGCATAATGATCACATGAAGAAGTGCTAAAGTCCCAGATTTTATCTTTAATTTCATGTTTTGTGTCTTCAATCAGATGGAATTGATGAAGAAAGCAAGCGTGTTTATTCCTGCAATTAAGCAAAAAACAGAATGAAACACTTTTGCGATTTAAGGATTAAATTTCGAGACTTACGTTGAAAGACCTTTTTCGGCTGGTTGAGTACAAAAGTCAAATGATTTGCAGGGAAAACCTGTTGCTTCGTAACATCGCCTAGCACATTCAGATTCATCGATATCAGTGATAGTATCAATAGCATCTCTGACCAAACTTTGTCCAGGGAACTTTCGATAAAAGGCCATGAATGATTCTAAAAAGAGAATAGAGAAAAATGATGAAATGTTGAAAATTGTTATTCATTGAAAATCGTTTAATTACTTACTTTCCATGACGTCGCACCCATCAGCATGTGTAGTTTTTGCAGTTAAATCTTTGGTCAAGTTGGCTTTAGTTTCAGTGCTCAACATGCATTCATCATGATGATTGAAACAGTATGAAAGTGAATAACAGTCGTCGTCGTTGATGCACAATTTGAGGCAATCTTGATAGGCAACACCGTGAATTGTTTCACCCATAGTCAATCGACTGTCTCCAGCAATTACAGCAAATTCATCGCCCTTTACGGGACTAATCTTGTCATTAAATTCATCTTCAATTCCACCGATCTCTTCTGGTCCACTGACTATGAATAAGTCATCGGCTGAAAGTGCGTATTTGGAAATGACAAACTCACCAGCATTGACTTTTGTCTTGATTTGACTGAGAATGTTTCTAGTCGAGGCTAGAATGTTTCGTTGGATAACCGTTTCTCCGATATCGTAACCATTCTTGAAATAAGTTGTACAATCGTCATTCTCTTTTAGTGAAGCATAAGATGAACCTGTTGATGTGCTGAAAATTTGACAAGAAAAGTCGCTACAATATGCAAAGTCGTGGCAGTTTTTATCATTGGTACAAATGTCACCACAATCTTCAAGATGATCTCTGATCAAGATTGAGGTTGGATTTTCGATTGCGAATTTTCCTGAATCGCTGTAATAAAATTTGAATGGAGGTCGTTCAAGAAGCTTTACTGTGATGTAATAGTTGAACTCGTAAAGGTTTACTATTATCTCGGGAGTTCGTATGACGGGAACGAAGGTTGAAAGTGTTTGTTCAAAGTACTCTCGAATTGTGCTCAAATCCTTTGAGTAGGTTCCTGCATTAGGGTCTGACATTACAATTTGAAACCAGGTAAACTCACCAGGTCCATCATAGCAACCAGTTACATCGAAACGATCAGAAAGTTCAACCTTGTCTTCTTCGTAATCGATTATGATTATCTCTACTTGATACGGAATTTCTTGAGTCATACTGATGTAATTTTTATTGTGAGGTCTGAGGACAATTTTGGCTGGAGCTTGTTTCGGGTTTTTGGTTCGATCAATGGACGGAAAATAGTAAGTTGCCGATACATCGGCAACACCGTCTTCCGAGAAGAAGCTTGTCAAATCTTCTTCCCAAACATCCATTGTACCTGAATCGGTCGATATTTGGCCCATGTAGTTGGACCAGACGCCGGCCTGAGTATGAATCACTTTCATTAGATCGAAACCAACATCTTTATGCCAAGGCCATTTAACCGCTAAATTGTCTTCTTTGACCTGTGACCAATCAACAACCTCTGACTTGCATTCACCAGTTTCAGCGTTGACCAAATATCGTCCCATGTGCCTTGGATTTTGAATGATTCGAGTCGTGTTTGGTTCATCGGTGATTTCAAATGAATACGTATTTTGATATTTGATCATGCGATTAGATGAGAGTATAACTTTGTCTGGGTCAGTGTACATAATCAGGGCTTCCATGTCGAGGGAAAACTTTTCCGCTGAAAGATATTCGGGAAATTTGGGTTGATTTGTGGCTGCTCGATAACAGCCAAAACCTATCGGGTAAGAGACGAGGTCGCTTGCGCTTGTTTGAAGAGGTTCAAAGATTAGGAAGTTGTATACATGAGCATCGGTTCCTTCACTGGTAGAGTTGAGGGCAAATCGAAATGGTAATTTACTCGTACTATCGAACCACCAATCAATTTGAAGTGAATCACTTAAACAGTGAAACCAATGATCAGTGTTTCGTCCATCGATCCTTTGAGTGCCTACATATTGAGCCTTATCACTTACACTTTGAGCCCAAATCATGAGTTGAGTTGGTCCAAGGTAGTCCAAGTTACCGAAAAGGTCAATCTCGTCTTTTGCCGATTCCGGTACAACCCAATTATTAATGGTGTTGTACTTTTCATCGGTTGAAAGTTCACTCGGAGTACATCCATAGTCTTCAATAACATACTTTTCATTTGTTGCAGAATAATAATAATGAGTTTCAGTTAAATATTGGTCAAGTTTGTTAATCTCGATTGAACCAAACTTTTTCGCTCCATTGTACCTTTCAGTGACCATGATTGACTCTTCTGTAGGTGTAATGATCTCAATGGTAGCACTGAAACCATTTTGATTCTTGACCAAAGACAATACATCAGGTACAGTTTTACCTCCAACCTTACCTTTAACTGGACAGTCACCATTGGACTTTACCGTGAGACATAAAAGGACTCCAATCAGTCCAATTGTCTTGATGTGATTCAACATTTTTGCCAATTTACACAATCAATTTACAAATTTATAAGTATTACAAAAATAAGGTGAATTAAATTAAATAGTCATCTAAAAAGATCAACTAATTAGTAAAGTTTTAGTTGATGGATGAAATGAAAATAATGCAAAACGGTTAAGATTTGATTTAAAATTACAATTGTTAGGCGTTTTTTTTTTGTTAGGCTTTTCATGAATCAATGCAATGATTAAAAATGAAAAGATCTAGTAGAAAGTGAATTAAAGAACATTATTGTGATAAAATTGATAAATAATTAAAGATCGAAATCTTGATTAGCTCCTGCTTAGTGGTAATTAACCTGATTGGTGACTTCATTTCAGATTCAATATTGATTAGACGAACCCCATAAACATTGAACCCCACAGAAAACAAAAAATCGGTTCACCATTCGTGTTCTCATGATTTTCAACTAAACAATCGTTGTTTCAATAGAAGCTGAAATATTGTTCAAAAAGTGTCTTCAATCTTTAATTATAAAAACTTGAGCGTATTTTTCAGGCGTTTTTTTTTCATCAAAAGTCAAAATGCAAAGCAAACCAAAAATCTCTCTATTAGTAGCTGTTTAATTGATAACTTAATATCTCGATTTTTCAGTTGTATTCATGTTTATCATGGTAGGTGGTTTTGTTTCGGTTGTTTTAACTATAACAATTATTCTTTCGATTCTAATCAAATTGTGTTTATTGTCTAACCTTTAAAGATAATTGCTTTTAATCAACAGATTTTGTTTCAACTGGAATCAAATTGATATTAACTTTGAGGTGTTATTAAATTGCTGAACAACAAACATAACCAAAAGGCGGTGAATAATCACATTTCAATCTAAAGCGCAAATATTTGTTGTGAATATCGTAAACATTGAAATGTAAAAGTAACCCTTTTAAATGCCTTATTGTTGGCAACAAATTGAATCTCTTTAATCAATCTTAGCTCATCACTAACTCAATGTTGATCAAGACTAGCATTTAGTAAACAGAAAAGCTTTACGAAAATTGTTAATCTTTTGGACAAATTGAAGTTAAATGTTAAAGTGTGCCAATTTTATTTGTTTATTATCAAAACTTGAAACTTGTGATAACCTTTAGCTGACCAAATTGATTGATGAGCTTAACATTTAAACTGTTTATTGTTTGATACACTTTTTTTTCATGATCCATCAATAACCTTGTCTTGTTGGTCTGTTGTTGTGGTCAAAGGTGTTTTCACGCTCTCTAATTTAGTACAATTGGTCATTTAATGTCTTTTAACGTGACAACAGCTAAAAGCTTCCAAATGATATTCAATTTAATGAATGAGAGAAAAGAAGAAGATGATTTTGAAAGATTATTTGGCAGAAAATTTTGTTCCTTTGTCTCAATGAAAAGCCAACAAAAAAGAGCAAAGACTGGCATCACTTTCACCATTCATCATTACCATCATCAATAGCATCATTATCATGTTGTCCTTTTGTTTTGTCCAAGCAAAAGGCAGAATATGTTTCATTGAATAACAGAAACATGGTTCAACACATGGAGCAAAAAGTTTGAGGTGCAAAATGGGTTTTCAAACATCGATTAGACGATCCATTATTTGTTTGTCAATTGTCATCAATTAATGTTGATTATCTAAACATGTTGAGAAAGTACGTGAAATGCAAATGTCCTTTTACTCTCTGTGTCTAACCATCAAGCTGAGTTGAAATTGAATTTATCTTTGAAATTAAACTTTCCATTATTAACAGACCAACTCCTGTGAACTTGTTTAACTTAAATTGAAATAACATTTAGCCAATCATCTTAAACACTTCCCTTGATATTGAACCAATTTTCATCTCTAAATGTGTGTTATCCTCATTATTTATCCTCGATTTACTTTGTACACTTTTGCTGTCGCTTTAATTAGTAATTCAATTCTCTGTAAAACTGTTAATCACCATTGATTGTGAATCAATAACAGTTTTACTTTTCATTTGATTGAAGACCTTTCATTTGTGTGTTGACTCATTTTCATCTCATTCATCATTTTTAACCAACAATCCAATGACAATCAAACTTCAGAACTTTATTATTGTCATTGGCCAGCTTACAACTTCATACAATTAACTTTGCTTTTGTTTTCTTCCATTAAATTTGCCTGATTTTGAAGCCACTTTCAACTCTCTCTCTCTCACACACACTCTCATCCTCATCAACCAGATTTACGTTTGAAATGAATGATGAGTTCCTGTCTTCTCAACTTGGTCAGATGAGTTGAGAAAAGGAACCTCAAAAAAGAGCGAAATAAACCTTAAACCAATTTTTACCTCATTTCTCTCTGAGCTGTCTTGAGCTTAATTGATGTAGCGGTTAATTACTGGGTTAAGATTGTGAAACCAAAAACTGCAAGACAAACTGTTACTGACCAAACAAGACTTTGGTTCACTGACCAGCAAACTCATTTTATTATCACACACCGAACGCTCTACTCATTTCCTTGAACACTTTCTTTCTCAGGCTTTTCAACCTTTTCTCTGATTGAAATATCATTTGAAATTATACTTTAACAAAATGTCGCCATTTGTTGGTTTATAATTAAATTGAAATATCAATCTTGAAACAACGCATTTGACGCTAACATTGCAAATCGGTTCATCAAGTGTATTGTTATAAACTCATCATGATTGGGTATTACCATTGCAAATTGTGTGAAGGTAACAAGGTGAGAGGAAAAGAAATTGTTTGATTGTTAAATTGGTGGGTTGAAGTTACTTGGTTATGTATCCGGATGATTGCTGTTGAAATTGACTCAATCAACAGGTTAATTGGTTGTTTGTGACTGTGTAACAAATGAAACACAAATCAATCCCTATTAATTTCAATACAATTAACATGAGAAGAAGAAGAAGAAAAAGCTCGTCAAAATGTTGAACAAACTTTTCTCTGCAAATAACAGCTTAATAGCAACTTTGTTACTTCTCGTGAAACGGCAAACAACATGTTTGTGTACTTTTGACAGGTTGATATCTAGTCCGTTTAAACTTGAATGTTGATTATTTTGTTTCATTGCAATTGGGAAAAGATGTGAGAAGTGGCAAAGGAAGAGAAGATGAAATTTGCATAAAAAATGCCGGTAATCAAGTGTAATCAGAAAGTGATAATGATGATGATTGGGATGATGACCGAGAGAAACAATTCAATGAGTCAAATGTTGACTGAAATGGTACGTGTGATGAAAGATGTGATTGAGTGGTGAGAATGAATTGATGTTAACAAGATGAAGAACGAAAAATAGCAACCTTTTCCATTCTACTTTGCATACTTTGAGTCAAAAAAAAGTTCAACTTTTCTCACTAAATATTGAGCTTTTTTTTGCTTCTTCTACCTTTATTCCTTTTCCGTTCATTGATGGCTACTAGTTGCGTGATAATTAAGATTCTTACCACGAAATTGAATTGCAAAATAGCGATGATGATGGTGAGAATGCGAATGAGAATGAAAAAGCAAAAGTTTATCAACAATCAGCAAACAGCAATAAATAAGCAACACCAAAAAAGTGGCAAAAAATCAACTTTTCCCTCATTTTTCTGTTTCTTTTTTTCCCCTCTTTGCTCAATTTCATCTTAACGTGTTGTTTCAAGTGCTTATTACCTTTGATTCATTAGCATCACTTTTATCCATTTCAATGGATATTTATGTTTATGTTATTAAAGATTTTTAATCTTGGCCAACCTTGTTGCTATGACCAATCCAGATTTCCGTTTAAATCTTTGCTTCTCTTATCTGTGCTTTTGGCCAATTTAAAAATTTAAATTGTAAACTGAAAACGCAGCCCTAACAACCTGGTAAAGGTAAAAGAAGAGAGCAGAAAGGGGAAAAAAGGTTGTTTTTGTAACAGAAAAAAAAGAAGTTTAAATATTCAATTAACCAAACAGTTTGTTTCTTTTTCTTGTTGTCCATTTCACTCGAAAAAGTGGCTTAACTGCTTTAAAATCTACCTGTTACTCCGTTCTTTTACCCCTTACCTGGAATCTCTTTCTTCTCATCCTCATCCCAACTCTCTCTTTCTCTGTCTCTTGATGTCTACACCTTTAACACCGTAGGCAATGGAATAATAAGGAAAGATTTAAAAACTAATGGGTTGAGTTGGCAAGAATCTTGTTATTTTCAACTTAAAAAAAAACTAGATTTTCGTGTGTAAAGAGTAAAGGTATCGCCAGTTGAGACACCCTGTAGTGTTGAGATATTTAAACCAGGTAAGGGATGAAGATGAACGATTCTTGCGAAACACCTTTTCTTTTCTAGTGTTACATTTGCAGGTAAAAGTGCCGTTGCTTGAGCTTCACCAGAAGCGCTGATAATGACGACAGCATCTTGATCTAATTTTTTGTTGCACTCGCCCAACTGACCCAAGGCCAGTTGGCTGAAAGGTAGAAGCTGCCGAAAGAAAAAGGTAGAGAAGAAAAAAAATCAATCAATTTTCTCATTCAATTTTTACTTCATTTTTTTTTCTCTGCAACTGACCACACTAGAGTAGCAAATTAACATTACTAATGGGTAAAAAAGGTTGAGAAAAAAAAGACTGATATTTATCTTCTAATAACAGGTAACATTGAATAAAGATCAATTTGACCTCTTGTTTTCCATTTTTTACCTTTTCAACCTCTTCCTTGTTCTTGCTTCCCTTGCCTCTTCACCTTGATCAGCTTGTATCATCAGCCGTTTGCTTGGACACACTCCTTGGTCTTTCAACAGACACACTTACCTTCAAACAGAATGTAAAAAAAGTTGAAGCAAAAAAAAGCTACTTCTCAATGTTACTAATGATAATAATACTGATAATGATAATTTGTGTTTCGTTAAAGTCGATGCCCGAGTCGCAGGCAGATGTAACTTGATTTTGTGTCTTTTTATAACCTAATATTGTAACTCCTTTTCCCTTGATCTGTTTAGGTCCAGGTGCCTGGTTCGACCCCGATATGATAATCGTTGGTAAGTAGTTGCAGTTATTTCAACTTTTAATACATTTTTACCTTTTCGCCTGATTCCTTAACGACTATCCAACTTGATGTGTCTTTTTTTTACCTTCTTGCCTCATCTTAAGGCACACTTCACTCATTCAATGCATACCGCTGCAACAATAAATAGTCATAAATTAGAAGCAAAACTTCTCATAATTTTCTCATTACCAGTATCATGTTTAATCAATGATTACTAATAACCTTCATTAATGATTCAAATCAATGTATTCCAATAGCAGCAGGATTTACTTAGCAATCAGATTTAATCTTTGATTCAACTTTCGATTCCCAATGTTTCAATAACTGTTAATCATTGGTTTCGGCAAAAGGACGGTAAAAAGAGTTAATTGATCTCATCAGGTTATTTTGTAACATTATTGTTATCAGTTGAATCACCTTACATTTGTCGGTTACTTTGGTGACTAAAGTTGAAAACAATAAAATCTTTTACCCAATCTTGAACTTTTCCTAATATCAAAAATATTAATCCAGTTGCACCGAAAACCCGAAAACTGGTTTTACACAGTTTATCGATTTTCTGGTAAAACTTAATTTTCTTTGGTGCTTATGTTTCGTTTATCTATGATTCATGATTAACAAAATTACAATTGTCTTTTCAATTTTTGGTTTCTGTGTCAATCAACATTATCTTGTTTCATTGTAAAGGTAATTTCCCTTTAAATGTCTCGTTATTTCTAGTCTACAATTTACTTCCCTTATTTAGTTTACCTTTTTTGATAGTCTATTGCTATTATAATTATGATTAATATTGTTATATAAAAAAAAGGTATTTTTGTTTCTTCACAATTTTATTGTTTCCCTTTAATATTTCACTCTCATTACCTCACTATTAACCTGTTTTCATGTGTATCATTAAAACATATTTGATACAAAGGTGTGTACAAACTGAGACACAAATACGTGACTTCCTTAATGAGATTATTCACTCTTACTTTCATCCTTTCTCCCACTCTTAGCACCTTACCTTTCCTCTCTCTCTCCCCTTTATTTACCTTTCCTTTCCTCCCACCAAATTTGCTTTATTGACACACTTTTCTCTCTCTCTCCGTTAACACAGGCAATGAAGAGTTAACCCTTGGACAGGCTCGTGTTCAAATGGCCATTTGGTCCATTCTATCGGCTCCACTCCTAATGTCCAATGACTTGAGAACAATCAAACCCGAATTCAAGCAGCTTTTATTGAATCGTAAAGTAATTGCTGTTGATCAAGATCCTATGGGTAAATACGCTATTTGAACATTAATTGTGCCTTTCCTGCTTCAACTCAACAATTGGACAATTGTAACATCAAAATCAATTGTAATCATTTGGAGAAGAAAAAACTTTCTTTTTTTCTTTCCTCAACTTGACTCAACTTATGCAAATAATTGACTTATCAATCAGTCTCACTTCTCTCAATTAACCAACAATTTGACCCTGAATCTTGTTCCATCAGATTTGATTAATATCATTCAATTGTGCAACTTAAATGAGATGCAATGCGCACTTGAAAACTCAATTGGTGCAAGATTTAAAAGTATCTCAATTGGTTCAACAAAAGGAAACGATATTAACATTTACAGCATTTAATTCAATTTCAACCTTTCCATTGATTGTTGATTAATTAAATTTAACAGCCAACATTGAACCTCTTTCAGTCAGATTAATCATTATAATAATCATCATTGACTATCATTACTTTTATTTCACAATCCAAGTTGAACCCAATATTTTTTTTTACCTCATCTTCCTGGTTCCATGAACTGAACCAATAATTATGAAACAAGAATTTCTTGGACTATTCTTTACCAAACTTTTTCTCCCCTCTTCTCAGGTATTATGGGCGAACGAGTATTCAATTCAAGTGACCTACAAATTTGGGTTAAGCCCATTGAACCAGTGGTTAAGGGTAAACCAAGTTTCGCTGTTGCCTTGGTAAACACGGGTGTAGCTAATACTGTAAGTTAATTTGATGATTGTAAGGAAAATGATGGAAGCTAAATAAAGGTTTAAAACGTTGAGAGTTGAAAACTTTTCTCGGCAAAACTTGAACATAAAATATTAATACAACAGCTTTTCAGTTGACTCAATGTTACCAGTCTAACCCTCTAATGCTCTTTACCTGAATTTACTCAATGTCTTCACCTTTATCATCTGTTGTCCTTAATCAATATCATTATTGCCCATTTTAATAGTTTTCATTTTTTCCTTTTCCTTTTCTTTTTATTTCTAGTTTTCATTCAAACTCAGTGATATTTTGACTGGAAAAGATAGCGCCACAAGCTATTCGATTGACGACCTTTTTGGTGATGAATCCTTGAACTTGCCAATTGAACTTTCATCCAATTTAACTCTTAAAGTTGGTGGCAAAGGTGACGCTCGAATGGTCAAATTGATACCAAGAGATGGACTCTTTTTTGAAACCTTAACCAACAATGAGTTAAGCTAAATGACAGTCTAATAAGAAATTGAAGAAAAGTTCCGAGAAAAAGATATACTCATTTTCTAATACTGGCCATTCGATTCCCTGACAAAAAATGCTCAACTAACCCAAGCAATTGTGCCAATTGACTATTTTTTTACCAATATTAACCAATTCTAACCCTTTGAAGCCCAATCAACCCGAATAAATTGAATAACAAATTCTAACCAGTTAGCAACTAGAAATGATTTGAATCCATTTTTTTCCTCTCTCTCTCTCTCTCTCTCTCTCTCTTGATAATCACTTTACCCTTTGATCAATTGACCATTAATTGACAAATCCTGAGCAAAGAAGCGCAACTTTCCAAGACACTTTAATCGTCTCGTGAAGAGCAAAAGTGTATAAAAGGTATTTAATATTGCATTGGCACGCAATGAGAAACATTATCAACCAATCATCATCATTAAGCATTGAACGGACCAAAAATATCAACAATCTTTTCCTTTCAGATCCAAATTGAATGGAAACCAGCAAAGGTGCAATTAATTTTATTATAATCATTTGCTATGCACCTTTAAACCATTCAAAACTCATCTTTACCTTGACCTGAACCATAAAAAGGGCTCACCTCTTGAGCAACAATTATCGATTCAATTGTTAGTCTTTCCTAATCATCACTTGAATCACTTTCTGTTCTGAAAATATTGTCAACTAAACTCGTTAGTTTTGAGTTTCACTTTTCCAATCTTAATCTTAATGTTAAAGTTATTTGCAAATCTAATCATTTTCCCTCCACCAAAGTGAAAGTTTTTTAAGATTGAGATAATTAATGATGAATCAGGAATATGTTTCAATTGGAACAAAAAGAAGTAAAAAAAAAGGCTCGAAGTTCGAGTAGTTTTCCATTGAAATTATCAACAATTGCCTTGAATCGGACGCTTTATTAGCACTTGTTAACCAGACAAAAGACGAATGACAATTTAATTAACGCTGACGTCGCAACGGAATGCTAATTACTCCAAGAAAACCCGAAAGATTAATCAGCAAACGAAGCAAATTTTATCTCTTCAAGTCAGGTTTTTATTGAGAAATAATCTTGAAGTGATAAAATGATTATCATAATTTGTGTAACAATTTTGTTTCAAAGTATCAGTATTTTCAGTCGTTATCTCACCTGTTTATCGTCTTTCAATTTACAAAGTAATAAAAAATCAGGGAAAAATCGTAAAAATATTTTCTTTACAAAATTGTTAGAGTTTGAATTTACAATTAAAGGTGGAAAAGGTTCATTAACATGAAAAGTCTTTGGTCCAAATTGATGCTTCCAGTAAACCCAGAAATAAAAGAATAAAAAATTTCACTTTAATCACAATCAATGATTAGATTGATTGTTTAACCCAATTCCAGGAAGAAAACAATTTCTCGTGGAGAAAAGGCTAATCATTTTGCTCTTCTTTTCACCTTAACAACCCTTTTGATACAATGTTATTCAACAATTGATCAACAATTAAATATGAATTAAAAGTAAGAGTAAAACTGTTGCAATTGCAACTCAAGTGATTACAATTGATTAGTTAACAATGTTTCTTGTTTTGCTGACTATTTGATCATCTTTAATTGTTAATTAATGTTTACTTGTTACTGTAAATTAGTCAATAGTTGATCAATTGTCTTGTCATCGGAATCATCTGATTATCGTGTCATTTATGATAATTCATGTTTATTCATTTGTTGTAATTTTCCTTGTAAATTTAACGAGAAAATAAATGTCTAACAAAAAGGTAACAATTAGCTTAATTGTGGACAATTTCAATGGAAAGTGAAAACAAATGTTTCAATTGAAGTGATTGTCAACAATTAATAGGAACATTCAGATTCCATTTTCTTATCATTTCTTTATTTCTCTTTTCTCTTATTTTTCCTGATAACTGATTCGATATCATGTTTTTGTTATCAATCGCTTGTTATAATTTTATCCTCTCATCATCATTATTAACTGTTAACTACTTTAATCTTCAATTCTGTAAGAATGTAACTCATCTTTTTTTGCCCACTTAAACACAACTTTTTCAGTTTCAAAGTTCATCGTTGGCATATTGTTTCACTGATTCCCCAGGTTTTCTTTTGTATTTTTGATTTTAGATAATTTGCTTTTCCTGGTTCGCATTGGCTCAGAGGGAAGCAATGATTGTTACCTTTTTCTGACTGCTAAATACTCATGATGAGGCTCATGGACATTGGTTGAGGTTCACTTTTGATTTGTTAGCATCTTTCTTCTTCTTCTTCTTATCTTTCACCTTGACAACTGTAAGTTTACCGATAAAATAGTTTTTTTTAATCAGTTAATGGTCATTATTAATAGTCTTATCTTAAGCAGGTGATCAGGCTCAAGAACAAATCTTGTAAGTCACATGTTCTGGTTTTCACAATGAGCCTCCAAATTCAGGTTAAGTTGATTTCAGATGAAATACTCGACTAATTAGTTCTTTTGTTAACATTCAATGACTATTGTTGTGATTGGTGATTAAAGATTCTAAGCTATGATTACTAATGTTTTTGACTAATTTTTCAAAATTCAATTGAGACAGTTGGACTAGACTTGCAGGCAACTGCAACTGTTATGGTAAAGGTTCAACTTTCAAGAAGATTTGCCAAACTAAATTTTAGATTGTTACTCCGATCAGATTGATTGATCGAAAAAATCGATTCTTCAAACATACAATTGAAAACGAATTAAATGGTATCGATTTTGCGACTCTCGTTTGCACCAAGCTCGAGGTCTTTTTTAATTAATATTTTTGCTTGTCCATTCTAGTGTTTAGTTACATTTGTAAATGGCGAGGTAAATATAAAGAGAAAAGGTGATCTTTGGCCATTTATACCAAATTTGAAGTCGAAAAGTTTATCTCGATATTTAACGATTTATGGGGAAAATCGATTGAGAAAATCGATCAGCTCTTACAAATTAATTTTGATCAAAAATTGTAAAAGTTGGACTTGAATAGACAAAGCGTTCAAATCTGATTTATTTCAGTGGAATAGTTTTTTTCTTTTAATCATGAAGAATCGATTTGAATCAGTTTTCGCGAAATTCAGCTTTGAGATGGACCAGAATCTTTCAATCGACCTGATTGAGGTAAATTGGCGTCCTTTGCAACAATTTTGCTTCCAAGTTTTGTCATCTTTTGCGTTTCTTTACGTAAAGTGAGATCACGATTTTCACTGAATATCAAGAAACTAGACTTTGACACTCTTGTCTATTTAAGGCGATAACTTGACATTTTTTGATTAAAATTGGCTTTTTTGCACATCTTCTTGAAAAGTGCGCCTTTATTTAAACGGTTAAATGGTTCCTGTAAGTCTAGTCAAACAGTCTCGATTCAAAGTTAGTCTAAACATTATTTCAACTTATGATGGAGTCTTAAGGTCAATAAAGATAAGACTTTGAATATTTCGTTACCTTTAACCTGTCGATTGTTTTAACGCAAAATTGGATCAAATTGGAAAACATTCTTGATAAAAGGTTGAATTTGATCTGATCAAGTTTTCAAATGATCTAAATGTTAGACTTCAAAATTAAATTAAACTTTGATGGCAACTTTAAACTTGAACAGAAAAGTAGTAAAATTTGATTTTATTGGCAAATTTTCCAGCAAATTTACTTTTTCCTCAAAGAAGAACAGATTCCTACAGAACTTTCATTTTTAACCGAAAACAACAGATAATTATCCAGTTGTTCATGATAAAGTTGTTATTCAACTTGACAGTTGAAACAAATAAATGCACTCGAAATGAACTTTCGTTTAATTTGCCCATTTTAGCGACTTTAAATTTTGACAAAAAACGGTTTCCATTTTGCACACATGAATCTCATGAATCAACTACAAAAACTGGAAAGGAAAAGTTTCATCAAAGTTGATCAAATGTTTAATCTGGTTTTGTAAGCTTTCCTTTTCCTCAACCCCAACTATGCCAATAGGACTCAACCCGGAATGGGTTAAAGAGCCGGTTTCAAATTAAACTTTGAATAAGCTGCAACAATGTAATCATTTGAAATCATCTGAATCAATCAATTTGAATGGAATAATGTTTCTCCACTTTTCCACCATAAATTGAGTTAAATTGTTGCCTCACCTATTTACTCTGGAAATAGTTTTTCATGCTAATTGACCTCCAACCGTGAAAAGAATGGAAAACATGAAAATCTATGAAAACCTCTTGATATTTCATTCTTTCTGCTGATCAATGAATTTGATAAAGAGAGCAAATAAAGCGCCATTCCAATGAGCAAGCAACAACTGGAAAAGATTTCATCAGTGGAAATGGATTCACAAATCGCAGCCAAAAAAAAGAAGTCTTGATTCAACGATAAGTTCTGAAGAGGGGAAAGTACGTTTAAACCTACAATGAACTCACAACGATAATGATGATTATGGGTGATGATGAAAGCACCTTTTGTGTTCACTTCAATCAAATGCGTCTTCTGGTTGCATAATGAATTATACAAGAAGATTGAATGTGAAACTTGAATTGCTTTCTTTACCTGAGAAGAGAAAAAACAATTTACTTTCCATTTTGTGCATAATCATGAATATTATGGATTGAAATAAACATGAGAAGGTTAAAAATTTAATAAACAACTTCAATATTCATCTTTGCCTTGAATCATGAATATTGCTTTTTTTTCTTCTACTTTTCTCTTCATTGCAAGCTTTAACCAATGATCAAGTATCATGAAATTTCCGGTCATTTGATAGTCTGATATTGATTTGGCAAATCATTTATTCAATCATATTGTTCATCTGTTATTTGAGACCCAAAAGTTTCTATTTTTTCGCAGTTCAAGTCTTTACCATTCAACTGTAGGTAACATTAATTTTTACATTTTAATCATTTGTCTCAATTTCAATTGTTTTTTGTTTCATTTTTTAGTTTCGCCAAGTTTCAATATCGTTTAATAATAGCTTTTCAGTTGCAACTTTGAGAAGCAAAAATGGCCAAAAACCCTTTTTTTCCCTATGAAAAGGTTCACTTTTTGTTGCTGCTTTTTTTTGTTGAAAATTGTCCAAGTGTGAGAGGAAATTTGAAAGAAAAGTTCTAAAAATATTTCTCAACTGAGTAAAGGTACACTGAATTTCACGATAATCTAATGAAACTTTCAACTGAACAATGAAAAGTCACACACGCAGATGGCTCAACATTTTTTGACAAATGTTTAATAATTGTTTAAATATTTGTAAATATTTCAGTTTTTTTGCTCAGGTTCGAGCTTGAAAGATTCAGCTTTCACTTAAGTTGTCCATTTTGGAGTCGATTAATCTGTTTTTTCTTGTTGAGCTAGTTCAAGATTATTTTTATCCAACGAACTCGTCATTGCTAGAAACTATAATTAAAGCGCAATCAAACTGTTAAATCTCAATGAGCGTCATTGATCTCAATATTTTCTGTTGAAAGCGTCTCAAACAGTTTCGAAGTTTATTTCTGTAAAAGTTAATCTTTTAAATCGCCTTCCAGAGCTGGTCAAGTTCAGATCGTAAATCATTTGGATCATCCAATATCGAGTGAGAAAAATGTTGACAAAATTATTTTCAAATTGAAATGAAAAAAAAAATTTCATTTTTTCGATTCTAAATTGCATGCAAAGTTGATCGAACTTTTGCTTTTTTAAATTTTATAGAATCTGATTAAGTCATTAAAACTGGTTAATTAGCAAAGTTTTGATTAGATTATCAGGAATTATAAATTGCATGAAAAATCAACATCAACATAAACTTTGAATGAATTTTTCAAGCGAAAATTGCAAACCAATTCAATGAATAAATCAATCAAATTTCATGGTCAAAATTTCTTCAGATTAATCAACATTAATGTTCTAACAATAAATTGTTGATGTTAATCTGTTTTACTTCATTTTCTTGATCAACTTCAAGTTTCTGATAGAGTTTGTGAAAATAGGAAAATAACTTTACCCGATTCAATGAATGCAAAACTTGAAACTGGATGAAACTAAAGGACAATCATTGAAATTATTTGATAATTTCATTTTCCATTTACAACATTAAGTGCTTTACATTTTTACCTGTAAAGTTATCATGGAAATGAAAGACTTCTTTACACAGAGAAATGTTGACTTTTTTTCCTTCTTCCTTCTTCCTTATTCCGCGTCAATTGGTACATGATGAAAATGATATAAAAAATGGGAAAATAAAGAGTCGTTTGCCATTAAAAAAAATGTTAACCCTATTAAAGTATTTAAACTAACAGTTGAATAACAATTTATCAACAATAGTGATCAAACAAAAGTCCAAATGATTGATTAATGTTTACGGTAAACTTTTCCTTCTGTCATCTTACAATGTTAGACATTTGTTTCAATATCAAAATGAGTAACCTTTCAGTCTTTAATCAAATAAGAGTCGATTGAAAGTTTGCATTTGATGGACAAAGTTGTTCAAGTTTTTACTTTTGAATCTTTTTTGTTCGTTTTCACAGTTTTCACCTTTTATTCATTTGGTTAACCGTCGACCTTGGCCAGGTCAACCTTTTGTCAAGTTGATGTTAATGAAGAAACTAATGAGTAAAAATTGATTGCTTTAATAAGCTTGTTTTTTATTGTTCCTGTCATTTGGTTGAAAACATTTGACCTGTTTTCAGCCCTGGCAATTGTGTACAAGCGCACAGTCAACACTGTAATCCCAAACATGAGAAGCAATATAAAGTCTAATAAAAACAAAAATCAATATCCATAGGGTTAGGAAACTTGGTGTAGACAGAAGTAACAGACAGATAAATGGGAGGAAGCAGGGAAAGGGAAGAGGAGGGAAACCGGTACAGTTGAGGTTTTCACGGATCATCATCATCATCATTAGGCAAGATGCACAGACACAGAATCACATTGACCTTAAAAATGGTGGAACAAGAAAAAAGAGGAAAAAAAATGTTTGTTATCAGTAACTTACATTTAGCCAAGTTGTGATTTGCATTATTGCCATTTCTGTTTTTTTCATGATAACACATTGATCAACTTTAATTATTTTCCCAATTCAATGGCAAATGCAATTTTATCTTCAACCTTTTCTCTTCATTTCTAACATTTCCATCTTCTTTCAATGGGTCAACTTTTGCCAAGTAAAATTGCAATGTTTCAAGCTTTTAGAACTTTTTGCAACTCTTTCTATTGCATTGTTTTTATGAAGTAAAATGAATTTTTTCTTTTCGAAAATTTTCTCGAAAATTTTTCGCAAAAGTTCAATGCTGGTTAAATTTGAAGGTTGCAATGAATAGGTTTTTAACCTAGAAAAGTGTTCATTTTTAGAGTGAATCTGATAAGGGTTGACTGTAGTTGTGTGTTGGCAAGGTAAGTAAATCAATGTTGACAGGATTGGGCAAAACAGATTCATTTATCATTAACATTGAAAATTAGATTCATTGATTAACATGGGATGTTGGGTCATTGGTTTGGTCTGATAACTGTTTAATGGGAGAACCCAAAAAAGCTATTAAATTAGAGTGACCTAAAACAAATTTAGGCAATTGCAGTTGAAGGGAATGAAGAAGAAGGAAAAGTAAAAAAGGAAGAAAAGGAAGAGAAGATGAGGAGAAGGAGGAAGATGAGCCTTGAAAAGTTTGAAAATGTTGAGGAATAAAAGAGTGTTGATAGAGAATTGGAAGAGTTGAGTTCAGGGAAGAAACTCGACAGTAGACAGGAATAATAGAAAGGAAAGGAAAGGAGAAACAGAAAGAGACTAAAATAAGGTTGACCTTGGAAAGTGCATTCGCCTTGTGAGTCTAGTCAATCGATACTGTAGGTCACATAGATATTTATATATCATGATGATGATGATCATTATTCTCATGAAATTCTGTATGTTATCCTGAATTACTATGAGGTTTCCAAAGAGAATGGAAAGAGAGAAGAGAGAAAGGGAGATTCGGTGAGGGAAAAGAGTTAAAGTGAGAAGCGGATTAGACAAGGACATTAGTGAGACGTCTCTTTGTGCTCTTCTTTGGCTTCACTGAGTTTCCATTTTCATCATCTTTCATCATCTTCTCTCTTCCTCCTATCTTCATCATGATTCTCTGTGTTACTTCTGTGTTTCCAATTGAAGAACCGGCAGAAATGAAGCGAGTCCAGAATCTTTTACTTCCATGGTTGCGCTTGTTTCTGAGAGGCAAATCTGGGCTTCAAGATGCTGAATCACATTTCAATCAAAATGATTCGAGAAGATAAATCTTCATGGAAACTTGCCTTTTTATTTTCTTCAACCGAACAAAACATTGCAATGAAAATTGTTCAATTATTATCACCGATATCATGTTGTTCAGAATAATGATGATAATGCTAATATTGATGATAATAATGATGAGAAGAGAATCTAAAAAGGTTGATTGCTCTTCTCGTTGATTAACTATTTTCGGTGAAACATTTTCTCAACATTCATGATTCTATTCTGAAAATTTTTCACTTTTATCGATAATTCATTTCATCATCAATTATACTTAATGTTAAGGTTGTTATTAGTTACACAGTTAATAGTAAACAGTTAAATGAACAAGGTTAACCCGAGAAAGTTCATTTGGAAACATCTTTAAATCTAAAGTTCAATGTTCAATGGAAACAAAAGATTTTTCATTTTTTTTTTTACCTTTCATTTGGTGAATAGTTTTCATTAATAAATTTACAATTTGCAGTTTGAAAATTAATTTGATTGATTAATAATTAAAAACATTGAGAGATTACAATTTTCAATGTTATTAATTGATTAAATTGCCAATGCAAATGCAATTAGAGTAGAGTTTAAATGGAAAAGGTTTTAAAGTTTAAAATTTAAATGTCGAGTTAAAGGGAAACATTTTTTATTTACTTTTCTCTGCGCTTTTTCGCTGTTCATTTACATTCAGGTTTCATCATTGATTGACTTTTTTCCTCACTAATCATCATACTTATCATCATCATTGATCAGTTGCATGGCTCCTCAATCAATTGTAACTTACGCAACAATAAAAACAACAAATGAATGTTATACCGCTATGAGTCTATTTTTACAGTCAACAACACAAATCGTCAAAAGATTAAAGCAGACAAAAGTTTTTCTCTCTGAGCTTTTTTTCCCTCTCTTTGGTTTCTCCATCATCATCATCTTTTCTTCTTCTTCTCCTCCTGAAAACTGGTTCTTCATTCCCTCCTTTTCTCATGGTGAATGAATGACTACGGCGCAGGCGAATATTGGCGGGAAAATTCAAGGACAGGCCATCAACCTTTTCCATGTTGGCCTTGAGATTTTTGGGGGACTTCGATTTGAACTGAACGATCGATGAAAATGAAGAGAAGAGAAGGTAGAGAAAGAAGGAGAACTTTCTTGTTCGCCTTTTCTCTTCTCATTTTTAATCTTGATTCTCACTCACTTCTCTTCACTTATCATCATCATCATCATCATCTTTAACCTGATAGACTTTTTTTCCTTCAATACAACCAAATCTAGAAGAACCAGTCTTGATGAGTTTCCTTCAACTAATAACTTTTCTCACTCATCATTTTCATTCCCTCTTCGCCTCTCTTCATTCCCTTCTGTCTTCATCTTTTTGCATTTCATTTTCTTACTGTCTACATCTCAGCTCCTTCACTTTCCTTTACCAGGTAACTAGATCACAGGTTGAAGAGAAGAAGAAAAAGAAGCAAAAAAAAAAAAGTAAAATGTTGAGCAAAACAAAATAGTATTAACCTTTGCATTATTGAACCAACCAAATGAAATGATTTCATCTCTTCATCTTCTTTCCTTTCACCAAACATTTCAAAATTTGAACATTTTCTTCGTCAGACAAAACAACGCAACACTAATCAAGAATAAAGTTATGCAGAAACACGTTCAAACGTTGAACTTGCAATTTGCCAAAATACCAAAGTCTAGAAGAAAAAAAAAGAAAAGGTTAGAATGATGAAAGGAATGAAAGTGAATGATGAAACGTTGTTCCCTCTCTTTTCCCATGGTAACTGTTTTCCTTAATAGGACAGACACACCAAAATATGTGAGTCAATCAATGATGATTAAACAGAAAATATTGAGTAAAGGAAAGAGAAGATGAACAGAATGTTTACTCTCATCTTCATATCAACAGCCACCCAAGAGTATCTTGGAATTTATTGCATCACTCTTTTAACCAGAAAAGTTACTGAAGAGAGGGGAAGCAACGAGAAACCCTCTGGCGCTCATTCACTTTCCCTGGAAGACGATGAAATCTCTCTCTCTCCTGATACTTGATTCTCTCTCCTTTTAAAACCCCTTTCTGGTTCTCCCTTTAAACTCGTTGAAACGACATTCTTTGAATTTTCATTTTCAAGGTCAGGGACGTGGACGAGTTTCATCTTCCTTTCATCTTCCCTTCATCTTCATCTTACCTCCTTTTTTTTCACTCAAATAACTACTCATAATTTATATTTTCCCCTTTTATCTGAGAAATTATTTCTCATGAACAAGTTACTCTTAACTTTTCTCTCAACTTCTTTCCATTATTCATTTTCAATCTTTTCTTCTTCTCTCTTCATTCACTGAAGTGAAATTTACTTTCTACAGTTTACAGGGTTAAATGAAGTTAAATTAACTTTAAACTGTAATTCAACATAAACATGTTAAAAAGTTGCGAAAAGCAAAGGTAAATAAAAGATTCATAAGCCACCTGAAAAGGTAAATGCAAACAGTATTGCAAACAAAATAGGAACCAAAACTTGTTTTTTTTTTCGGTGATTTTCTTTCTCTCTCTTCTGGGCAACAACAGAGATTATTTGAAATTGAAATTTTTTTTTTTCTTGCGATTTCTTTTTATTCTTGAGATGAAAAATTAAATTCATTTGATAGCATTTTTCTGATTAATTTTTCTTCTTCTTTGCCTTTGCGATACTTCAGTTATTGAGATGCAATTAAAGTTTTATGTTTTTGCGTTTTTTTCCTCTTTTTTTTGCTGGTAATTCAAATGAATTGGACCAGTTTCAATAGTTCAGTGTTACTCTAACAAATCCTTAGATTATTTTACAAGATTTATTCACCTAAACTTGTTTGACTTGAATTTGGACTCTTCATTTTCACTTTTAACCAAAGGCTAACAAAGTAAAGGTAAACATTTTTGTTGTCCAATTTTTTATCCTCCAGAGTCTCATATTGAGTAAGTAAAGGTATTTCAGGTGAACTTGTGAAGCAATTTCAAGTAAATAGTTGAAATTATTTTGCCAAAATATATTGCAAAGTCAACCTTCAAAGATGAGTTTAAGACTTTGAATGTCAAATTTTATGATTCATTTTGGGTTCACTTGTTTTTCACTTTTTAAAGTTACCATTTAACCTTTCAATGTTAACTGTAACTTCAAATTAAATCATTTTTGCAATCAATTTCCACTTTTCTGGTGTTCAGTCTTTTGACAAATCTGATTATCTCTGACAGACCTTCTGTAAATTATGACTTTTAATTTATTGATTTAGCGATTTACAGTCTTTTCTCAAAATTAGTTTCATTCCAATTCGATTTTTCAATCTTTTTCACAATAATGCAAAAATTTATTCCAACCGAAAAATCAGTTTTCTTTTATTCCAATCGCATTAAGAAGTCATTTACAAGAGCTGGTTCAATCTCATCGCTGTTTGTAATTGAACAGTAACATGCAAAAATAAATGCTCATCCAAAGCTTAACAACAATAGTTCATCTTCAATATTGGAACGTAAGTTCGACCATGAAAAGTTCGAAACTCGTTTTTTTCTGAAAAAAAAAGATTTGTAAAGTTATTCTATTGAAACCTAATTTTGATTGAAGATATTCAGAAGATAAAGAGTCGATTTTGAATGAATCATTTTGACAGTTTTAAAGAAATTTTCATAAGAAAAAAGTTTGGAAAATTTTTGGGAAATGATTTGAGGAAAAGTTTTGTTTGAAGATTATTAAGTTTCACCGAAAAGGCGCCAAAAGTTGAGTCTAAAGTTTTCAGATGATGAATGATGCATTCAGACTTGGATTATTGGAAAGTGTTGAAAAATGTTGAAATTGAGTGAAAGTACAATCAAGTTTTTTGTTGTCATTGTTTTGTTTTCTTTCACTGATCAACTTGTCGACAGTCTGAAGCAAAGGGTTAGCTTCTGTTTGTGTGTTTAACCGGATTCTGTTGGCGTTCATCTTATTGTGTCACGCGATTCAATCAGTTCTGGTTCAATGTGTGAAACAATCAACTACAGAGAAAAGTTGAAAGAGATAAAAGCAAAAACAAAGTGAAACTGAATGAAACCCTTATGAGAGAGGAAACGGCAAAAAAGTGGTTTTCAAATGAAGAGAACAAAAAAACACAAAAGAAACATTTTTTTCATCATTTTCTTCAACTTGTCCAGGTAATTCTTACCAATGAATTTCACCTTGTAACATCTTTTACCTCATCCATTGACACTTATTTGTTGCCCTTGTAAACATTATCATCTTCTCATGTCGTCAATGAATCGCTATCCCAATCCTTCGTCATCACTTTCACTTCTGCAAAATGAGCACAATGGTGATGACGATGATGAAGATAAGAAAGTAAAAGCTCAATTTTGAATCGTCCAAGCGTTCATCAAATGTTTTACTTTTTTACTCTTTTTTTTCTTCTTTTTCTTCTTCTCTTTCATTCTGTATCATCTCATCATCACCGTCATAATCTTGAGCATAAAAAAAGGTTTCCTTTTCTTCCGTTTCGCCACTCAAGTTGTCTTATAAAATGAAAATAATATCAAATGCATATTTAAACGGCATTCATGTTTGTCTTGACTTGTTACTTGCTACTGATTTTCAGTGTCAATTTCAACAAAAACAACAACAAAAGGTTCCACAATTGGCAAAAGTAAAATGATAGCGAAAACTCACAAAAAAGAGACTTTTTTTCTTCTTCTTTTTTTTGCTTCTCAAGATAAACTTTCAAGCAAACGAAGCTTCAAACTTTAAACTTTTTTTTTCTTCTTCTTCTTCTCTGTTTTGGCCTTTGTTTTGATCTTGTCGAAGAGTAGACTCTCTTTGTCTAAATGCTAGTTTAAATGAGAGGGAAAAAAATGAGGTCGCCAATGGCATTCCCATCTTCATCATCTTCATCTTGATCAACCTCATCAACGTTATTAGGTTTAAACTGCTTCCCTTTGGCCTCGTTACTTGTTGCTCGATAAAAGGCCAAACCAGTAAAGATAAGTTTGGTCCATGGCAAGCGGGTTTGAGTGACCTTTTTCCTTCTCTCTCCAACCAACCTTTAAAAACAAGAAACCACTTTGATCCTTGCCTTTTGCTTTTCCAGTAAACATTATTTATGGCTAGTTTAAGCCTTCCAATGTCTTTATTGGTCCAACCTTTTCAAGTCATTTCTTTCACTTGATGTTTCAATGTTTAAATGTTCAACTTGAATACAGTCGTCTCTTTGGATTCACTAATTTTAGATTTTGTTTCATTGTCTTTACTTGAGATTAAGCTTTGAATGGTTACATTGTTGATTGGGAAAGAAATGTGAAAAGTCTTCTGAGATTCTGATGATACATGGATTTTCTCATTGGTATTTATGGAGATTGAGAAAATGTTAAAATGTTGATTAAACAGGCGAGATAAAAATGGATAGAATTAAGATGATTGTAGAGATTTGTGGGGATAAAGATGAAGATGAGTGGAGAGTGAAACAAAAATAAGAATAATGTACGAGAAGAAAAAGTGAAACTTTGACTTGACGTAAAATGAAATTCAATATTTTGTTTGAAATTGGTTTCAATGGAAATTCAATCTACCAGAAAGAGTTTTATGTTTCAAGTTGAACATGATGATAATGAGAAATGATGAGTAAAGCTGATTTAGAATCAAGAACGAAATTGAATGAAGACAAAAGGTGAATACACTTTTTTGGACATTTACATGATCATTAAACAACTGTCTATTTACACGTTACTCCAACTCCTTGGATTACAATTATTTACAATATAACTCTACTAGAATAATATAAAATTGATTTTAATCAACATTTTGCTTCCTTTCATGTTGATTATCATGTTTAAATTAGATAAACATTTCATTGTTTGCATTAACAATCAATCTGTAGTAGGTAAAGTTTGGTTGCTTTTGTGCTTTGTTCACTTTCGGGTTTGCTCGTTGATTGCCTTTGCCTTTGTTTTGTTAATTTTTCCAATTATTACAAATCTTGAAATTTGATGATTCAAATTGACTATTCACAGGAAACATCTAACTATGTTTAATTGAATTTAAAGGTCTTTGGCTAATGGTTTAGAGATCGGATCAGTTAAAGGCTATTTTTCATTGTTGCCCTTTCACTGTTGCTTTTACTTTTTGCTGCTCGTTTCTCAAGTTCCTGGTCTAGTTGATTGAGCTTTTGTGGCTTTAAATTGATTGCTTGTTTGACAACAATCAATCAGATTTTGGTTGGACATTCCAACTGTAAGTTAAACCAACGTTTGGTTAAATATAAACATTTAACAGTCTATTCAGTGAGATATACTTATTTTAAGAAGTGCAAACAAAAACTGAAACATGGGAAGGTGCAAAAAGTGATTACAATCAATTTACATTTATTTGCCTTGAAAATGAAACAAATAGTTTTCATTGTATGGGTCGACTTTAAAACTGTTATTACTCTCTGTTTCATAATATTTAAACAAATTGTTTCACCAACAAGAGTGATCATCATTCGGTTTGAAGGGCAAAAGTATCCAATAAGTGAAGTAAAATGGGAAAGCTTTTTACGCATCTTAGCGTTATTATGATACAAGGACCTTTTGTCTACAAGGAAAAAGGATATTCAAATGGAAGTAACTGTAAAAATGAAAAAGTGCAGAGACTTATCATTAGATTACTTCTCATATCATTAAACATCATCAACTGGAAACAACCTCAATGGGTCAGATAACTTTTTGTAACGTGTAACAAAAGAGTTAAATGATTCGTTAAACAGGAAGGAAAACAGAATGAAGATGCTTCTCATGATGGTGATTTCAATTTAATTTCGGGATTAATCTCGGAGCATCAAGTTTGCTTTGCTCAAAATTAGCAGCTTAGTCCTTTTCCCGTGTAAAAAAATCCAATTTACAGTTGAGTTTCGGCAAATTGTTGAAAATTTCACAGTAAATTTTATCCTCTTGAATAGCAGGATATTTTGGCTCCTTTGAGTTTGATTAAATTTTACCATTTCTTTGCTTTTGTCGGGAATTATTGCTTTAAAAACGGATTCGGTTCTGGCTGGTAACTGGAAAGGTTGAAAAATCAGACATTAAAGGATGAGTGATGAAAGTATTTCAATAGCGACTTAGTGCTGAGCTGCAGATTGAATTTTGTCTTCTGTTTTCTTTTCTGTGGTCAACTCTTTATCCGTGACCAAAGAGGATTTTCGTTGAGATTTTTGATTATTGCTCCTTCATTCGAGGTTAAAAAGTCCATTGTCCATTGTTAAGCCGATTGTTTAGTGTCATAAAATAAGGGCCAATAAAGTGCACATACATAGTAAAGTTGGAAGTCATTAACGATGAAAATTGGTTGAACCTGAAACAGTGAAGTGAAAGAAATTTTTAGACAAAATTAATAACCTTAAATAATGGTATAATCATATTTGAGTAAAACTGGCTAATTATCATCAATGCGATTACCTTGTTTTCTTGACTCTAAAATCTGACTCTGACTTTCAATAATAATTTATCAAAAAATAATATATAAAGATAATTTATCGTTTTCGTTGTTGGCGTTAAAATAATTTAAAAGCTGAAGTTAAAAAAGTTGATTGTCTAAGGTTGTTACTTTCATCTTGATAATGGTGATCATTTTTTATTGTCACACACAGACATAACAACATTTACCACATCAATTTGAACATCAACGATCATTATTATCATTATTATTATTATTATTAGTTTGTCAAGCAACAGTAGCAAAATGATGAAATAACAACAGCAACAGCAAATTAATTAATAAATACGAAACGTATAAGTTCATTGAAGCTTTTCAGTGGAAAAGCAAAAAGCAAATCTTTTTTTCTCTCACTTTCTTGTCTCTTCCTTGGCTTAACTTTTAGTTGTTTCAAAGGAACCAAAACATGAATCTCAAAAGCAGAATCAGATAATGAATAGCAGCATAATTGTGAATAATTAACTAGGCAAAGGAAGTTGCAAAGACAAGAGTGAATAATATTATGTTAAATGGTGAAGTTTGGCTAAAATGTTAATCCATCAAACAAACAAATAAAGATGGAGTCAAATCAAATAAATAAGGTTCAATAGCAATATGAACAGTGCTAGTAACAGGAGCAAATAAAGGGTTAAAATTTGCACAACTTGAACACTTTTCTCCACTTTAGTTGGAACTTTTTTCCACCTTTCTTCTTTTCTTATCCAGTGTCACTCTTCGGTGCACTTTTTGCCACCTTATCTTGAAATGAACAATCAGAGCAAAATTATGATGAAAAAGACTTAAACGAGGTAAAATATTGCAAAAACATTTACCTTATGCTATGCTTTACTTTTTTTCCTCTTCTCTGGCTTTTCACTTCAATTTCAGCTTTTCGTTTTTTCTTCTTCTTCCTTAATATGTTTCAGTTTGGGACTTGATTTGACTCGGCTTGCCGTGGCGCGTATATTCAAAACAGCTGCTGATAGAGGTAAGTAAAGCAAAGATAATAATTGTAATAGCACATATACAGAGGAGACATTGGTTGTTGTTCAATAAGTAGCTTGCAGCTTCAGTGGCTTCAATCATCATGATGGATTGTTTTAAGGTATCTTGCACGCGTTCAACTCACTAATTACTTTCCCACCAACTATTACCTTTTTGCTTTCCATTTTTTATATCATTTGTCTTAGTCTTCTTCTCCTTCTTTCAACTGCCGCTGCTGTTGTCTCGTCTTTACCTTTCATGGTATACCTCTTTTGCTTCAGCTTTGCATTTGTTGTCTTTTCCTTTTGCACTCTATTAAAAACAATTTGCTATTACCAGGTAATCAGGTTAACAATTGTAAATGAGAAATTGATGAATCGATTTAGCCTCAACATCTATTTACTTGGCGTTTCTTTGTGGTGGTTCCAGTAGCACTTGACTGGAGGTTATTGTGGATATCATTTTGATTGTTTCCCTTGCTTCAAGGTTTTTTCCCTTGGTTATGACTTTTTTTTGTGGGTCAAACAGGGTTTCCTCGTTTAGTTTGGTTTGCAATTTGATCTTTGCATTGGTTGCATTAAAACAATTGATATAAATTTCTTTAGTCTTTTTTGTTGCTGTTCTTTGATTGATTGGAGATTTTAATTTTTGTTTCAAATCTTAGTGATGGCACGAATTGACTTTTGACCATTCTTTTGACCATCTCTATGCTTTCAATGTAACTTTGAGGCTACAGTTTTAATTGTTCCACGTGAAACCAATCGCATGCTTTTTCATCTTTTCAATGTTAAATTTTTTTCCTTTCCATCATTGGCTGGATTCACAATTGTAATGATAATGATAATAATGATGATCAAGCAATTTGGCACAATTTATCTATGGTTGTACAGCTCTACAACAATCAAATCAAAGTCAATCAACTTCTCCTCTGTTACCATATTTTGTTTTTAACCAAGCCCTTGAATTTTGCGTTCATTATTGCATTAAATAATTTTGCTCTCCATTGTTTGATTGATTGCATGTGCATCTTGTCTGACCATCAAATCACCTAACTATTGGGTCATGTCCAAACCTCTGAATCAATTATTTTCTTCAAACATCAAAATAGACATTCTGAATGCGTGGATTAACCAAATTACAAGCATTTCACGGTACATCTGATCAACTCTTTGTCATGTCCATCAAAATTGACCATATAATCAGATAAAAAGTATTGGCAACACAAATATAAACGAAGAAGAAAGCGAGAAAGTAAAAAAATAATGTTAATCAGTCGATTAGTTTAAGTGGCATCAAAAAAAGTCAAGTAAATATTACAGTTAACTTTCAGTTTACAGTTGAAAAGTGTTTGGTAAAAGTGTTTTCACTTTACACAGAAGAGGACAAAACAAGTGAACAGTTATAAACCCTAACAAAAGACAAACTTGACACAGCAAATTAAAACACAAAAGATGTCCAACAGTCCGAATAATAAGTGGGGCACCAAAACAGACAACAAACTTAATTTAGTTAATTAAAGTAAAATGATGTAATAAATTGACAATACTTAAAGATTGAATGAAAATTGAAAAAGTCATGTTGATCTTATGATTAGCCGTTTTGGGTTGAAAGAAAAGCTAAACTGAAAGGTCCAATGATGGGTTCAGGCGCTCATTTCAAAACAATTGAAATTTTCAATGTTTTTGTTTAAACTTTTTCTGAATGATTACGGTTTAATTGTTTGATTGATTTTGGTAATTCTAAATTGTCTTAAATTTAGTTTTATTAATTTATAATTTAGCAAGTTGAGTTGTAAAGTTAATCAATAAGAAGTTAAAATAGTGTTGAAAAGGGCAAGTCTGGGAGGAAAAAAGCCAGCAAAAATTGATCCATTAAAAATGTATACTAGATAAACATCAATTACGTTCATTTGGGCAATCATCAATCTAAAAAGGAAGATGAAGATGAATAAGAGGACGAAGAAGACGATTAAGATGAAGATGAGAATGAAAATGATGGCCAGAATAGCAGCAAAAGCTTTGAAAAGGAAAGTTGAGCGGGAAAAAAAGCGAAACTAATACAAGCCTGAAGGTTATTGAGGGTAATGTATTAAAATTCATAGACACAATTACGATGCAATGTAATGATCTTCAATGACGATCACTTCAACTTTAATTTCAAGCTTTTTTTTATGTCTCAAGAGAGAGAGAGAGAAACTTTCTTCTTCATCAGTTTAATTAAACCATGAGAGAGATTGAGAGAGAGAAAGAAGATGAAGAATGTTTCCCCTTTACCTGAATCATCTTTGACCAAGAATCTTACCTTAAGGGTTGATCAATCTTTCCAAACATCTAATTGCCTAAATTATAATCATCATCATTATCGTCCTTTGCTGTTACACATTTGTTTTTGTAGGTAAAAAGAAATGCAAACCATTTTCACCTTAATCAACAATATATTTAATGCGCTGAAATTGATAGTTTAATGGTTTAAAAAAGTATCAACCTTGAATTTTTAAATTAATGGGAAATGATTAGAATCATCTTTATTGATCTTGATTCACGATAACGACATGATAGTTTAAATGGGAATGAACTTATTTTGATAATTTATGCAATCCAAACAAGATATCATCTGTAAAGCTATGAACAGTTATTGCTATTGATATTGATAATTTGTGTGTCTTTCAAGTGAAATCAATCAATGGGGGAAACAGAGTTAAAAACAGAGTTAAACAGTTTGCCATCTTGATTGTTGTGATTTATTGGTAAGAAAACGGGTTTAATTAAAAGGATTACTTTTAATTGAAGAGTCTTCTCATGAATTATGGAAAAATTGCTTCTCCATTGTTACTGTGAAGAGACCCAAAAATGGATGTGAATCTGTTAACGGGAACCAGTAAACTGGTCAGTTCCAAGGTTAACCCACATGTAAAGTCAAACCTACGTTAATCATCTTCTTACTCATACATTCATTCATCAAATGAAACAACCGTAGGACGATCATCATCATCATCATCATCAAGATCATCAACTACAACAACAAACACTATTTGGTTCATAGACTTGTCCAACAAGAGTCCATTAAGCATCACCATTTAGATCAATGACCCATCTAATGGTGAATTAAGATTGATAACAGTTGTTAACTTGATAATCGTAAACTAATCATGATAATTTTAAACAATTAAATTAACAAATGTAAAATAATTGAAAGACAAAAAGAAATGCTTTTAATGGTTCAACATTAAATTTAGTTTTCATTCAAATCACATAAAGACACTTAAAGATGTGACACAAAATAAACACACATAACTTAACTGGCGGCCGACTTTTTGGCTTGTTGCTGTGTTAATCTTGTTTTAACATTAATTAGACTTAAAGTTACAGAGAAACACCGAACTACTCAATTTCAAGGTTAAAGGTCAGGTTGTTGTTTAATGGTGAAGATGATGAAGATGGGAGTTACAAAGTGATCCGAATCAAGTTTATCTTTGCCAGGTTTCCCTGGTTTTCCGAAAATTTAATGTTTACTTTGCCATTAACTTTAATTGTTTCTTACCTTTCTTTTGTGCTCTTTTTTTGTGTAATTTATGTGACATCCATATTGATGGTGAATCAATTAATTCTTGTAATCAACAGTTGAACAGAATCAATATTAAAAATTTGGCAACTCTGGCAAGTCAAAGGCAATCAACTTCATTCACCTTTTCTTGTCTGTTTAAACATTTGCCAGTTTTTTGACTCGCAACTGTTAATTAGTCACAATTAATAGATTCAGATGGATTGAAAAGAGAAGAAGAAAATGTTTCCAATGTTCTGTTCTTGTATTGAATTTAGCTAATTTCAATTTATGGGTTGATTCTGGTTAAGATTGGCTTTTCATTTTCTTCGAGTGGTTTAAATGCATTAGAAATGAGCAATTTATTGATTACTTGGTTAGTTATCAGATTGCTTTGTTTGAGTTAAGGACACAATGGGTTTCATTGTGATTAAGAATCTCAATTGAATGGCACAAAATAATAGTGGATGACAATTTTTCAACTTGATCATATTCACCATGATTTGGTTGATTGTCTTTGTATTTATTTGTGATCAAATTGAACAGTTTAACTGTGCTAGTCAATTAACTGATAGGAAAGTCAATTTTGATGAAACATCAGAATATGATGATTTGTATTGGTATGAATTGACACCTTCAAGTTTGGATGGATCTGAACTGCTAAACCCATTGATCAACGATACAACAGGAACATTGAAAAAGTACAATATAACCAATAATCAGCCAGGAATTCCGTTTCATTTGATAATCAGGTTGGTCAATGCTCGAACCAGTAAACCTTTGGCTGGTGCTTACGTCTATGTTTGGCATGTGAATATTAATGGCAACTATTTGGATCAAAATGGTGTGGGACGTTCCAGGCGATTTGACTTTTTTGAGGAAAATTTTGAAGAGTTCCAGGGCAAAGAGAATGATCATGACAGGCCTTGGAAATTCAATAATGAACCAGACCATGGAAGGATGTTTGAACCACATTTGAGACAAGATTTTGGAAGAAGCGGTAGACAGTTTCCTCCACCAAACGAAAGACCAAAATTTGAGTTGAAAGAAGCGTTCAATGGACCGAAAAGCCGTGAACCATTTAGACCTATTGAATTCAATGGATCGCCATACAATCGATGGTTGAATAATTTCAGCGAATCTTATGGAAACACTTGGATTCCGGATTCAAATAGTTCTTATAGTTCGAATAATTTTCAACCTTTTGAGACGACCAAGAATTCTCTAGACTCTGAAAATTTTACCCAAACAGTTTCTCAGGAAATGGACAGATTTTCATGGCATCAGTTGGGATCCACGGAATCAATTATTGAGGAAACGACACCAAAGTCTCGGGATTTAGAAAATTCTACTGAAGCAGATTCTAGTGAGACGACACCATATTCATGGCATCCATTTGTTATGGAATCAGCTACTGATACTTATTCATATAATGATTCCTCCTTTACAATGGAATCGGTTAATTATGAGGCGATCTTTAGCAACTTGACTAAAGTCAATGTCACTTCAAACCATACTGTTGAGCAAAAACCTTATGCAAATGAAACCCGGAGACAGTTTCTTCAAGGCTATCAGATAACTGATTTTAAAGGTGATGTTTCTTTCGTAACAATTGTTCCAGGTTGGATTGCCAATAGATCGTTGCATGTAAATGTTCATGTTTATCTTGATAAGTCACAGGAAACTGCTACTTTTGTGGGACAACTTTACTTTCCAAATGAGTTTGCAGATAAACTGAAATCGGTTGCAATGTATTCACAAGCGAATCGACTAAATTTAACCAAAAATTATCAGGATAAAATTTTCAAGTCAAATAATGGAAACTCAACAGTGCTTAAATTGGAAACAATTGGATCTGGTTATCAGTCAATTATCACCTTAGGAATCGATCCACTGAAAACAATAAAACCCTAACAATTCACATCATAAGAGGCAATGAAGCCAATTCTCAATTCTCATAACTTATTCAATCATTTACTTCAATTGTAAGATAAATTCAGCGAAAAAAAACATGAACAAATAAATCACAAATTTCAAATGCGCAACTTTAAATTTCAATAAATCAACAAATTTTTCGAAAAGTTTATTGGATAAAGTTGAATAATCTAATTCAATTATAGTTGCACAAATTCAATTTATTGATTATTCTTCAACATTTTCGATGAATTTTCAATGAAAAAAAAGTTCTTTCAAACCAATGGCTTGAAAAGGTTTGGTAACTCGAAATTTGGTCAAACCTTTAATGGATTGAGAATCAGGTTGAACTCATTCAAAGTCAAGCTCAAGATTTTAGTTGAAGAAAAAGTTCATGTAAATCGATTGCATCTGTAACCAGCAAAGGCTTCTTGATGCTTATCAGACTTAATTCAATGGAAAGGTTTCATTTCAATCTGCTCATATCAAGGTCAATGTCAACATGTGCTTATTCAAATGATAATCTGTGTCATTATAGCAATAAAATTCATCCAACTTGGATGGAAAAAACAATAGAAGAGAAAAAAAATTCTTTTAGAAATTTAGAATAGAATAGAATTGAAGAAAAATATTCTCTGGTTCATCATTTCAGGAAAATGAACTCTAACCATTCAAGTAATCATATTACATGAGAAAGATGAAAGGCCAATGAAAAGATTCATCATCCTTAGCTATTGATCCTAGCCGATCAATCTCAATGCCTTTTCAGTTTGTTTTTGGTTTTCAAAATCGTTTTCAAAATCAAAATCAAAATCAATGATTTTTGATTAAATTTTCTGGTAACAAAATTTTTTCTTTGATATCAACTGGTAATAAAAACTGGTCACAAAATGTTTAACCAAAAGACTTGATTGACAGACCAGATTTTTGGGTACAAAGATAATGACTAAAGGCAGTGAAGGCCAACAAAACGGTTTGTTAAACTGCGTTTGATTAATTTTAGTCTGGTCTTTGGGTGTCACAGGTATTACTCAGAGTGTACACAGTTTTTGGGTTGACTTAAAACAGTTGAACAACCATTGAGTCTAGTTGTTCAGCTTGATTGTTTACCTAAATGTAGACTTAACAAAAAACTGTTAACCTTTTGTTTTGCCTGTAGGTGAGAATGATGAATTACCAGACAATTAATGAATATAATTGCTAGTGAAGGAAATACAACAAATGATTAACTGCAACAGGTTAAGTGTCAATGTATGTTTTAATTTGTAATCATTCAAATAATATCAGTAAACATCCATATGGATCAACATGTTGTGTTGCCATTTGGGAAGACAATTTAATGATTCAACCAAAAAAAGCACAATAAACATTAAAATAGTCTGATATGGATGGTGAAGACGCCTACTAAAGTCTAGCTACTGATAAGTTATTTAAATAAACCAAGAAAAGGTGAAACGTTGAAAGCCTAACCTTTTTTGTTCCTCTAGACCTTCCTATCCAATGTATAACTGATGTTGATGAGTCTTTTGTTTTTAATCAATCCTAACCGTCTTCAAATGATTACTTGGCTCGTGAAATGGTTCAAATACATTTAATCGTTTACTCATGTTGTTAGCCAGCTTTACACAAATTTACAACATTTCAATGTTTCCCATTTTAATGTTGAATGGGCAACTTCGCAAAGGGTAACATTTAAGCTGATACTTTAAGAAATGCTGATCTTTGCAAGTTGAAGGAAACTCAATTGTATGACATTCAAAATTTTGATGATCATTAACCTTATTTTTGTCTCATCCTAATGTCTAATCTCACCCAGTCTTACATATTTGACCCCACACAAGATAATCTTGAAAAGCTGGATTCCATCCAAAAAGTCAAAGAAATTATGAGAAACTCTTTTCTTCTTCTTCTTCTTCTTCGCCTTTTTGCTCTTCTTTTAACTTCCAAGTTTACAGAATTAAATATTTCAGTTTTCCAATAGTTGAGCGTTTAATCTTATCCATTAATCAACTTGATACAGATTAATGTTGTTGATGATATTGAGTTTGAGGAAAAGTAACCAAATATCGAGTTATTATAATCAACAACAGTTTGGTGTTTACCTTTTTTGATGCATTTTTACAAAGTTACATTTTCTGGTTTTCACTTTTTTTTCCTGTTATTTATCTTGCTGTAATCAACTGAATAAGTTGATAGGATTTCATCTGCAACCTTGCAATTATTTTTCACCAACAGAACACCAGACACAAAAAGTTATCGTCTGCATTGATTCAGGGAATTAGGTGTAAAGCATTGAGTTGCTTAGTAACTTGAGTATTTACGAAGCCAGACTTTTGAATTACTTTTCTGCTTATCCAAAGATTCCAATGACTCCATTAACCTTGTAATATTTGAAATTCACTGATTTATATTCACCATTAATAATTATCATCACTTTTTTTTTGGCTCCCATTGAGTCTTAACCTAATCTCAATTTGAATTATTATGAAATACAAATTATTGATTCGTGGCATTAACATCATCATTTATGGTCAGATTGAAATATGTTAATTTGCCTTCTAAATGAGAAGGATGAATCTTTTTTTTCTGGTAATCATAATATTAATTATCAGTGGGTTAACCTCAATTCTGGTCTTTCCTTCTTTTTTCCCTTTCAATTCGATTCTGTATACGAATAAATGATTTTTTCACTAATTACTTTTGGGATCAAGTGTCTTCTGTTGGTATTGCTGGACAAATGTTGTTACTTCAAACTGTACAACACTTTGATTGAAAAAGTAAATTATCTTTTTTTTTATTATTCAATCTGGTTTCATTTAGCTGCGGCTGTTTGAGCTTGAGTTATTGGCCGAGTTTATCAATACTTTATTTGGGCTTCCATTTGGCTTTGCTATTTTCGGTTGCATCAGGGTTGACTATCATGGTTGTTGTTTCATTTTAACTATGGTTTTTAATCAACTTATCATCATCATCATTTTGCTGACCATTTTGGTTGGGAAAATCATTCCTTGTTTCCCATGTGAAAATTCATTTCATCTCTTTCTTTTCCTCTTTTTGCTTACTACTATTTAGGAATTGAATTATCATCACTCAGAATCAGATGGAATCACTCATTATATTATATGTGTGTATAAACATATAAAAGGTGAAATGAAGGTGAGAAACATTGAAAACAAAAGTGAAATAATAAAGGCGTTTTGCATTGATTCAATCAACACTGAAACCGAGAGATCAACAAACAATGTCTAAAAGCGTAACTTTTTTTTTCTTCAACCTAAATTATTCAAAATTTTCTCCTACAATTGAGTTAGTGTAACAAAATTTGATGAACAATCAAATGTACATGAAGATATTTGTTTTGTTTCACTTGAAAAGTTAATTAAGAAATAAGTCAAGTGTAAAGAATTAAAATATCATACTTGTTGCTTTCATTATTGATATTAACAAGGAAGGAGAAAATGATGATGATGATGATTATGATGGTGATGATGATGAATTAAAAATAAGAATGGAATAAGAAGATTAAGTTCATAATTGAGATAATGATGTTGACTAGACTTTTCGTTTTCTCTTTCCTTGGCCGTAATTCTGTTCCTTATCTAATCTTGTTCTTTGCTTGAAAGTGAAGTTTATCGTTGATTTAAATTTTCTGCTGACACAATGTCTATTCAGGTTGAGAATTAAGATTGTGAAAGCCTGAGAAACACCGAAACTCTTGACAATCATTTGCGTGCATCCAATGATTTCATACAATTAAGAATCCAATCTAGATAAAAAGAAGAATAAAGTTAAGTTGAATTAGCAATCATGTTTGAGTTTAATTTTAGTGACTTTTTTGTTTCTGAATATTTTGAGTCAATAACTTTTGTCTTTTTTTTTATATTTACCTTCTTGCTTAAAATTGTTGCCGTTGCATGATTATTTGTGGTAGTGTTGATGATGATAATGTTGATCAACATTTTGTTGACGTTGTACAATTTTAGGGGTAAATGGTTTACCAGTGAAGCAATTATAATTAAAGCAACTATTGAAGTTTGTTAGTTATCAAGAAATAGTAACAGCAGCAGTAAAAAAAGTGCAACTCAAAGAAACAATCAAGTTAAACTTTTTTTTGGGTTAAAAAAGTAAGTAAATCATATGATATGAAAAGATAACCTTGGAAACGAACGAAGACATTTCCCGCCAGAATGATGATGATGATTATGATGATAGCCATTGATGCAATGCCTCTACGCTTTTACTCTCATCCTGTTCACATGACAACTTGTTGCCTAATTTTTTTTCCTCTTCTAATCGTTTAGTTGAACTGAGTAAGTGAGGAAAAATATGAAATCATAATTCACTAGAAGAGAAAAGAGAAAATAATTTAATATAAAGACAAATAAAATGATAACTTGGATAAGATATTTTCCCTCTCATCTTCATTATCGCCATCATCATCATTGCTTTCTCTGTACTTGCTTTACCTTGTTTATACTCTAACAATGTTGAAAAAGTAGGTCAACAAATGTTGATCCAATATTAGTTTCAACTTTTTTTTTCTCATCTTCTCTGTGTTAAAACAAGAAAGGTAAAAAGAGGAGAAGATAAAAATGATGGAAATAATGATGATGAAGATGATGATGGCGATGGTAATAATAATGATGATGATGATGATAATGAAGAAAAAAGAAAGATGTTGATGAAATGGCGCGGTTATAAAAGAAAGTACATCAGCTTGGATAAAGCAGACAACAGCATTCAGGGTTATACAACTTTCAAGGTCAATATTTTGTCTATCATCATGTTCCAAGACCTAAAACAAGCTCTTCTCATTCACTCACAATTTATAATTTTTCCTTTCTTTCCTTGTCTACCTTCTCTTATCATCATCATCAGCTTGGTCTCAAATTTTCATTTCTTTATTCTCCTTCTTCTCCTCCTTTTTGTTAAGCCATACCTTGCAATTGTTTCTTACTCAACCAGTTATCTGTCAATAATAAAATAATGAGATTTATGTAATATTACAATCAATATGTACGCAATATTAGAGAAAAATGAGAAAAAATTCATTTTTTGGAACCTGGCTCCAAGTATGAAATGAAATGTACCTTACCTTTAAGATATTGTTAGTGTTCAATAGCTCGGTGATGATGACGAGAAATGGCAATCATAGATGAAATGGAAGAAAAAAAAGAAAGGCTTTCTGTTTCTGTCTGTGTTGATATCAGCCAAAAAAACAAGGCTCAATGTATTTACTGTCTTCTTTATGCTGAAAGAGATGGAGAAAGGAGAGAAAGGGAAAAAAGAAGAGAAAGAGAAAGAACGAACAATTTAATGCGAAGAGAAAAAAAACCAGTCAACATCGAACGTCACAAACTACCAACTAAATACCTTCGAAAGTTTATTCACCGTTACAACTTTGGCTTTCTGTGTCTTCATCTCAACTGGTTTTCGTGTGCCTTTTCAAGGCCAAACCAGGCCCACATCCTGCAAACATACATTCACTGTATGTGTATGAATATATCATGTAATTCATCTTTTTCCCACTTGAGGAAGAGAAAGAGAAAGTTTTAAAGAGACTTATCAAGAGAGAAAGAAAAGTAAGTAAAGATGAAGCACAAATAATAATAATAATAAATATTAAGCACTAATAATGGTGAAATTACAAACGCAATAAACTCAAATTCAATGGCAACTTTTTTGCATTTTTGTTGATGGACAGGTTATGCCATCTAGTGAGGGATAAAATAATTTTTGGCGGTTTTTGGTCTTTTGGTTATTATTTGGTTTTCACTTGTTTACATTTTTTTCCTTATGGATTTGGTAATTAAGTTATTTGTTTACTCTCAAGCTATCAATTTCTAATTTGATAATTTTATTTACAATTAAGTACAAGCATAATATATATTAATCATGTTATTATCGTTGTCAATTTGTGGGAAAAAGTTAAATAAACAGCAATGAATATCAAAGATTAACCATTACCGTAAAGGTAGTCATAAGGAAAATAACTGTGTTTATTTTTGCTTTAAAAGATATATTTTTTTATAACAATTTAGCAAATATTCAGCTCTAACAGACTAATAAAGTGTCGGTAAGTTTTATTAATTATTGTTTTATAAGATTGTTGACCTTTTCACATAATTTTTATCGTTTTTTGCTGCTTTCTAATAGGTATTAAAGTTCATCATCTGTCTGGGTTCTATTATTTACTCGTTGATCTTTTAAGCTTGCTGCTGATGAACCAAAAAAAGGTGAAATATGCATCTTGATAAAATATAATTTATAATTTATTTTTAAATGTGAGTACATCTTTTTTACTGTCGATTTAAATTAACTTGATCGACTATATTTTAATTACAATTTCAATTTGATTTGCTTGTCGTTGAAGGTGGAACGGTTGAAGATGAGGTCAACTCCGGTAAGGTTGAGGACACAGTTGACGAAGGTGATGATTGAGATGAGAAGTTTAATCTTAATCGGGCGATCAAAGTTCTTATTTCATCTGTAATTCGGCTCATGCGGATCCGTATTGCCTCAAGGTAGGAGGTCGCAATTGAAGGACCACCGGAAGAACCACCTAATGGACCGGAAACAGGTTCTGACAAGAAACTGTTCGATACTGAAGTGGCTATTGATGAGACTGAAGATGATAAACCAGAGGAAATTGTATTTACTACTCCCTGTTGTGAGGTGCCAACACCAATAATTGCCATTCGACTTTGTAACCGTTCAAGACTTATCCTTACTCGTCTTAACAATTAAGGTTATCATCAGCATGGAAGATCAAGGAAGAGAGGAAAAGAAAAGGAAATTTCAATGTTAAAAGTTAATTACCAAAAGGGAAGAAGAAGAAGAAGAAGAAGATTGTAAAAAATAGTCAGCTTTAATAGCATTGGTAATAAACAGTTGGTAAATTAGATTTGGAATAATGATTATGATCAACTATCAAACGCTACTTTAGTTTTTATTAGCCAAAAAAAAATTAAGGTAAACAACTCAATCAGGTTAAAGGTGAGACATAATTTTTGCACCTTCTTTGGAAGCAAATTGTCTCATTAATTTATTAACTTGATATCGGTTTATTTCTCTCACTTGCTATTTGCCTTATTTTGCACCCTCTTTGTGATATAAAACCCCCTGGAATTGGGTTCAATTATGATTGTAAAATAATATTGTTACCAGCCTTATTATTATTACTATCAAACTATTAGACTTATAATCATTATCATCATCATCTTTGGTGGTAGCTGTGATAATGATGCTGTTTTCAACTTGTGAATTGCTAGGTATACCAATTGTAATTTGATAAGATTTCACAGAAGTAAAATGTTATTAACTATTATCATTATTGTGTGATATACTTTTACGGTTGAGATATTTAAAGGAATGAAAAGTTAAGAAGCCAATTTTTTTGGGTGAAAAAATATCAACAAATAAAATTACCTTTCCCTTCATCATTAAAAGTTACCTATCAATGTAAATTATTGTTTCAATTTAACGATGAAAAGCCAATTAAACTTGTAACAAAGTAAATACAGATGAGACGAAATGGTGAAAAGATGAAGCAAAAAAAAACAAGAAATTACGGTCAAAAGAGCAAAGAGAAGAAAAAAAATTACTGTTTAAATGGACATTTAAATGGATAATATTGGCCTTACTTATGTTACTAATGATTACCAGAGAGTATCCGGTATTGAAATGTTGAGGTAAGAAACTGGTTTATGTCTTGATGGTAATGATGAGAGTAATAAAGAAAGGAAATGACAAGGTAAAAACAAAATGAACTTACCTGAGATAGTTGAGAAGTGAACGGAAAACAGCGGCTGTAACGTAACGGCGATTGGTGACCAACTCGGTTATAAGAGTCTAGGAAGCCCAAAGGGAAGGGAAGCGAATTATGTCATTTCTTAATTATCGTTGTAATAATGGTTAATTAATCTTCTGTGTTGTCTCTTGTTAGACTGACCAGTTAACTAATTGAGTCTGAGATTTTAAACTCTACACCAAAACCAGCTACAGCTTTGGGAAACAAGCGAACCGTTTAGCTTTCAAAGGTTACCTTAAAAAGGATGTTTAAACCTGAGTCTAATCATAAGTCTTGGGACTGTTAAATAGGTGTCTAAATTGGTTGCCAATCAAATTAATTACCAATTAAACGTCTAATTGGCAGGTAATTTTATTTACTTGCAAATGCTTTGTAAATATTGTATTAGTCTTTTGTTTTCTGTTCAACCTTTTGACTGTGAAAATTTTCATTCCAATTTTTAACTTGAAAAATGGATAACTGATTCCCTTGTAAATATGTTTGTATAATTTTTACCTTTTGTTTTATACATTAACTCATTAGTTTGTATAATCAGTCTGACCAGTTAAGTGGAAATATTAATATTAATAATGATTGATTAAGCTGATAACGAGAAGGAGAAGAAACAAAATGTTTCTCATTCAACTTACCTCAACATTTTGCTCTATTCGGTTGACTTCATCAATCATTGATTGAATCTGAGTTCCAGTTCCTTGTTTATTAACATTTTTTTTATTATTGTTACCGCTATTATCATCATTAACATCATTATTATTGTTGGTATCAATTGAATCAATTGTCGATGAAGGATCAATAATATCATCATTTGCATCAAGGGTTCCAGTTGGCGAGTGCAATTTACTGGTTACCGAAGTAGCTTTGAATATTGGTCGAAACAAAAAATTTGAGGTTGAAAATTTGAAACCATATGATAAGGGAAGAGATGAGGAGAAGATGTTTAACGGTTCATAATCATCTTCAATCCCTTGATTAATGCCCAATTTAATTTGCTCCTCTAAATCAATCAACAGTTGATTTGCTTGGTCAACGGAATCTTCAATTAAAGATTTGGTATCAACTGCCGGTGAAGGTGTGCTTGAGTCAATTTTGGTAAATATTTTATTGGAAGTTGAAGGAATTGAAATGATTGAATAGGATGATGAAAGTGGTGAAAATGGTTGGACTGATTTTGTGTTGGAAGAGATTATTTGAAAGTCTTCTTTGGAATCGGACGGGAAAAGGTGATCCAGTGTTGAATGTTTCATGTTTACTTGAGGTTGATACCGACTTGGTTGATCTTTATCATTTTGTGATTTAACCAGTTTAAAGCCATCAACGTCAACTGCAAGGGATGACAATGAAGAGGTTGATCCAAGTGGAAACAAATGTTTATTCAATTTAACGTTCAATGTTGATGATGATCTTTTCCTTATTGACTTATCATCATTTTCAACCTTTACATTGCTCTCACTGTGACCGGAAATCCTATCGTAACTGACCCTTGGTTCATGTTGTCCATCCAGTCCATCATTACTTACAGGAATAGTTGACCCTTTGGTTCATTCATTTAGTGTGTCAGTGGACAGTAAAGAGACAGTCGAGTTAAATTGTTGGTTAGAGGATGTGTCATGAGGAATGATGTGCATGTCCAATGAATCATTTCAAGATTAAAATTCTCAACGGAAACTGAACAGAAAAGCAATTTCGAATTTTCCCTTTTTTCGATTTCCCATCATCTCTACCTTTTCCACTGACTTTTGTTGTCTCATCATTTTACAAATTACTAATTATTCAAATCTCCTCTCAATCAACTGTGAAACAAATTGATCAATTTGTTGGCTAACACCTTCAAGTTGCTACCTTAAAGCATCTATTAAGCTTCAGTCTTTTGTTTGCTAATAATAATGGTTAAGCAGTGATCAAGGCTTTTTCAATGTTGTTGCACTGTTTAAAGGGTTATGCGATGTTCAAATCACAGCTAATGTTGTAATATTGTTAATTGATATTGTTGGTTTAGCGATGGTTTGATGGTTGTAACCATGAAACAAATTGTTTAGCCTTGATTCCTGAAGCCATTGGAATTGTAGCTTTGTTTTAAGCTTTTGCTTACGCTTTCATTATCATTTTAAATGTATCATTACATTGTAACACTTGATCAAGTTCAAGGTTTGCTTTGTTTGCAAGTAAAAAATAGTTACAGTAAAGAGGGAAAATAATGTTTTTTTTTTTCATTTCATTTTTTCGCGCTGCTGTTCAGTCGCCTCACACAGATGGATGTATTTGAACATGGCTAATGGACTTGATAATAAGTAATCTTGTAAATTTACTTACCTAATTTAAAGGTGATAAATAAGATTAACTGGATGATTAGATGCATTAATTTGGTGATCAATTAATTCCTGGTTAATGAAGATTTGCAAACAATTGATTGGTAAAAATTAAATTGTCTATTTGTGGATTCACTTGAGATTCAACTTGACTTTTGACTTTGGCAAAAGGTAAAGTCAAAATGGTTCAACTTGATATTGGATTGACCAAAAGTGGGTTATAACAGGTTAAACCAGTGTTCATTACATTTTAATGAAAACTCATTTCTCTTGATTCCCTCTACAATCAAATCTTCACAAATCCTACAAGTTCAACTGCTAATCAATTACCTAGTTGTTTACATATCAAGATTAACCCCGAAAAATTGCAGGAACAAGGCAATGATGAGTTGAGTTAACTCAAGTTTCAATAAATAGCCATGAAAAGCATGGAGAAAAGTGCAAAAAATGAAACCGGATTAAAGGGGAAACATTAATCATTAACTATTAACATCCTTGATCCATTAAAGTGAAGACTGAATCAATCCTTTAAACATGATTAATTAACCAGTTTGGATTGATTAGAGTCTCACAATTGAACAACAATGAAAAACAATGTTTAATCAATTATTCCTCTTTTCCAATTGATAACATGCAACCTCAATTGATTATGAATAAATGAATTGCAATGTAGTTAAAAAAGCATCAAAAAGACTTGTTTTGAATGAAAAATGAAAAATTTGGGAAAAGTTTGGTTCTACTGTTTTTTTGGAAATTATATTCAATCAAATTGGTTAGCATTATTCAACTGTAAATTGCTCAATCAAGTTAATAATTTCCATGTTATTTGGTTTTAAATGTAGCAACAATATAAAACAAAAATGAGACAAAAACCTGCGTCTGTTTCATAATTATTGCCCTTTATTTTTAATTAATTTTTAAACAAGATGTCAACCATGTTGACAGTCAACTGTAGACAACAATTGATTCCATTAAAACAATCAATAATTGTTCATTTTCATTCATCATCAACTTAATGTATCATTACATAGCTTGGAAAGTGTCAACTGTTGATAGTTAACCTGGATTCAATTAAACCTCCGTTGGGTTTAACTCAATACAACTGAACTAATCGATGATTGTTAAGTTGTTTTAGTTAGTCATTTTATAATAATTTAACAAATTGACTGAGTTTGGCATGAAACCGTAATCTCAAACTCTGGATTTTTCAATAGATGCTACATATGCGCCTAAAAGTCTGAAAAGGAGGATGTCAAATACAATAGGGAAAATTGCCTGACGTCAAATCAATTTTTAATAAATTTTTCAATGTATTTTTTTATGGTGAATTCAAAAACCATTTTTTGATCGGAGGTATCGTTCGTGAGGTATTCACGAAAAAGCAAAGGTAATTCACTGCAAGGAAACAATGTAACTTGATGTAAAAAAATCGGAATTTCGTAGACAGTTGTGTTTGAACAAAAAAAGCAATGGCCGTCTTATATTTGCGATCATGGCAGCGGGAAATATTGCTAAAAGCGTCACTTACTGAGAAAACTGTCTTAATCGTATTGTGACTCAAATCATCCCATGTTAAGAATACAGGGGACAGGATAAGCAATGCTGATTTCATATATTTTATTATTTTGAATATAAAAATGTGCAAACTATTTCAAAAATGCTAGATATGGTTTTTATGTTCTAATTGTAATCAAATGGATATGAAATATTTGGTGATATATAACAAAATTTTTCAAATATGATAAAGTACTAGTTACTGGCAGAGCTCATCTGATCCCTGATTAAAGTCATGGCCAATGATTTAATGTTTCGATCATTTTGTACCATATCGACTCATTGTCCGAATCAGCATCAGGTTCTTCCACTGAATCTATATCTTCGCTTGCTTCTGCACCTGACTCATCATTAGCAAATTCATCTTATCTGTTGCCGGACATATTATCTAATTGATAATCAGACACATAATTCAGCTCAAAATTAGCTTCGTTATTTGGCTCTAATTCACCATTTGAATCATCGACCGATTCATTTTCAGAAGAACTTGAAGTGTCTGTTTGTGGCAATAACTCTGAAGATAACCTCGAAATAACAATTATGATATCTTGTGTTATAAAAGTGCCAGTTTTCGCTAGTGGATGGTGAATTGTCTACTAATGCTTCGAAATTTTCTCCAGCGTTCATTACTTCTTCACTTGTTTTAAGATGTATACGCTTTAAAGCTTGACAAGAGCTTCTTTATTTTATTTTAATTCCAACTGAGATTTGGATCTCCACATGAACATTGTTCTTTTATTCTGTTAGAGCTCGTCTGGTTTCCATGAAAAATACGATCTCACTTGAGTTTTGTACTTTATGAATTTTGCAAAAACGATGAAGAAAGTTTTTTCTTGTAGTTTCAAGATTGCAAGAGAAACCAACACATAATCTATCTTTATGAGACATTGGGAAGAATGTTTCTTTTTAGAGATTCTGTAAACATAAATGAAAAGAGCAAAACAAAAATTGGTTAAACGTGCTTGATGATAAAACAAAAACCAATGTAAGTTTGATAGAAAAAGACTAAATTTGATTGACCAGGAAGGATAACATACAAGAGATATTAGATTGGCACTGTCACTTTCAACTCATCTGTGCTAATATGACAAACTCCAAAAAACGAACAATGATTTCTGAAATGTTTTTCGTTGATTTCCAATAATCAATTTTCTTCGTATCTTATCGAAATATCAAGTATATTATTTGCATCCCAGCGATTTTTGTGAATCCATAAGCCTTGTAATAAAACCCAATGATCAATTTTTTGATCGCTTAATGAACTGGACGAGCCTTTCACTGAAAATGCTCGAAGAATACCAACATTCCTCCTTTTTAATAACCATTTCTTGATTCTTCGGTGTTGCTCTTATCAGTACAAGAGTCGTTAAGAGTAACATTTTATGCTTATGCGAAACTCTTGTCTCCTATTGTCTTATCAACTATTTAGAGATGTGGAGTTTAGCCCAGCGGAATAATTTGAACTGAGATTCAGAGGGAAATGGTCGAATCCACTATCCTAAATCACTCTCAATACTTATTAACTTTCCTCTTAAAAAATTGTTACATTTCACTGCAAGCTTTAAGGCCCATGGTTACAATTTACGATTTTCATAAAAAAAATTTTCCACCCGTCATATTCTGGTCCACTCGCATGATAGTTCATTTGTTGGTCAGGTTAATTTCAAATTTCGATTAAAAATCATGTTGAGTTTTTACAACTTCCAACTAGTTTTAGCTGTATTTAATAACTACATGTTTAGTAACAATGAATCTTTTCAAGTATGACAAATAGAAAAACTAAAAACAGATAATTGAGAAACCGAACGCTAAAAACACATAAGGCAAAAAGTTAGCATTTGATATAATTATCGTTAAATATCGCTCTATTTATAGGTTTAAATAAAATTAACAAAAACAAGAAATTGGTTTGGCGTAAATCGAAATTTAATTTGTTCAATAAGACTTCATAGATTTCAAATTTTCTGCATTATTCATTTTTTTACTAACATCATGATGATCTAGGAGGAATTTCCTCAAACATTTCCCACCATCATTTGAATTTAATCCAATTTCCACCATCTCTTTCTGGATTTTATCCTGAGAAGATCGGAGAAATTATTTCTGCTCTGAATCGGCGCGCTGAAACCGAACCAACGAGGATTATAAGAGCCATTAAAAAGACTGAGGATACAACTTTGATCAATTGCATTGTTATTTTGTTGATTTGATCTGACTTGGTTTAACACGAAATTGTAAAATTACTAAATTACTTTGTATATTTGAATCTTCAACTGATATTATTTGATAAGAAATGATCGACTTTTATACTTGTCTGTCTTATTTATTCTTTCATTTGTTTATTCATATTCGGCAAAGTCGATATTTCTAGCTAGACTGCTCGTGATGAAAGCGAATGTTAGAAAAACATGTTTTGCATTTGTGAGACAATGATGAGATTGAGTGTGATTCGGCACAATAAGCTTCTAAAATATTATAAGAGTGTCCACGAGCAGTCTAGCTAGAAATATCGACTTTGCCGAATATGAATAAACAAATGAAAGAATAAATAAGACAGACAAGTATAAAAGTCGATCATTTCTTATCAAATAATATCAGTTGAAGATTCAAATATACAAAGTAATTTAGTAATTTTACAATTTCGTGTTAAACCAAGTCAGATCAAATCAACAAAATAACAATGCAATTGATCAAAGTTGTATCCTCAGTCTTTTTAATGGCTCTTATAATCCTCGTTGGTTCGGTTTCAGCGCGCCGATTCAAAGCAGAAATAATTTCTCCGATCTTCTCAGGATAAAATCCAGAAAGAGATGGTGGAAATTGGATTAAATTCAAATGATGGTGGGAAATGTTTGAGGAAATTCCTCCTAGATCATCATGATGTTAGTAAAAAAATGAATAATGCAGAAAATTTGAAATCTATGAAGTCTTATTGAACAAATTAAATTTCGATTTACACCAAATCAATTTCTTGTTTTTGTTAATTTTATTTAAACCTATAAATAGAGCGATATTTAACGATAATTATATCAAATGCTAACTTTTTGCCTTATGTGTTTTTAGCGTTCGGTTTCTCAATTATCTGTTTTTAGTTTTTCTATTGTTTAATCATGTGATAGTTGAAGATTTCGTGCCTCTTTTTCTCTATGAAAAATGAATGATATCATACACTAGGTCAGACGGTCGATCGTCAATATCGGAGCGTGTGGAAAAGAATATTAGAGCTTCATCCGTACAAAATACCAGTAGCGGGATGATCTGTAGCCTAATCACACCATACTGTTATCATTCTATCATGTTATGTTAAACTTAATGTTTAATTTTGAAGTGCTATGACTTAACTTCGAACTCATTCTCAAAATTTTAAAATTTGTAAGATAATACATCCCAATGGTGCTTACCGAATGTCTCCATTAGAGGACGTGACCAGGAAATTTTGATTCCTCAAAGTAGATTCCTATGAGAAGACTTTTGAATTTTGACTCGTTGAATCTATCATTTACATGATGCTTTTGAACATAATGAATTTTTGCACGATGCTTTGACTATCTAAACGGACTAATGTGCATGATTTTTTGACATTTAAAAACTTCTATAGATTGTCAAGTTTTCAGAAAAGTGTGAAAACATGAAACAATACCAAGTATTTCTCAGAAAATTGTATTTAAACTGAATTGTGATAGATAACCTTGTAATTTGTCGAAAAGCAAGCTGATTTTTTTCTAATCATGTTTTTTTGCTATGCATCGTATGATATTCAAATCAAGGGTGTTAAAATAGTCAATGGAAAATGACATCTGATGACCCCCAAAAGTTGATCGTTTCAATATTTCTTAATATGTAATATAAAGTTTCTGTGAAGTTCTGTTCATGAGATATCTTGTTCACAGTAAAAAAAAGTGGATTTTCAAAAAGGCATATCTGAGTTGCAATCTTCACTTCGTTTCACTACGCTCCGAGAATAATATTCTTTGCACCTTTCTGTGATTAACCAAGAAGTATGATGCCACTGCGATCAAACACAAGCTCAAATTAATCAATTGTTGTTTGATTTTTTCGCGTAAGTTTTAACCGAAAATAAAAACGCAAAAAGTAGATTCTAGTATACTTTTCGATAGGTTTTATTGAGATCTATTGATTGAAAAGCTCTGAAGAAAGTTAAACTCATGGTCCTGCCAAATATGCTCCTAGATCCAATTTGAACAGCTAGACATTAGATTTGGAATTTTAAGATAACTCGCCCTCGAAAGGTTTTTACTCAACTCTTACTTAACTTGCTCGTATGAAAACTTGATCAAAAACGCCGAGGAATGCTCCAATAATAAAAAACTTTATTACAAATAATCACTGTATAAATAGATGACCGCGGATCTACTTTTATTCTTAAAAATTAAGCAAATCGAAGAATATTGAAAATTAGGAATCTACTGATCACTGTTATAACGTAACCAAATATTATACAGAATAAAAATTCAAGCATTTGCACAAAAGCCAATCTTACTATTTTTATACACTTGATTTTACTATCATAAGGCGATGCATATCAAAAAATCAGGTTGCTGTACGAGCAATTACACAGTTATCTATTGCAATTCAGTTTAAATACAGTTTTCTGAGAAATATCTGGTCGAAAGATTTTTTAGCATTATTTCAAATAACGTCTGTCTTTTATAACTCAATGCGAATCATCAGCTAGCTTCCACCTCTTTTCCATAAGCTGTTAACACAGCTTTTGACATCCTCTTATTCGGTGTTGCCAAAACATCAACCCTCATATTGTTCTAGGGATGACATGATACGATACAATTTGGTAAATGACAACAGTTTGATGAAAGTTAGCTTCGTGTTTTTTAATCATTCAATATCTCTCCAAATTACTCTATTATACAGCTAAAAGTGTCGTTGCTCTAGATCTGTGACAACGCTTACATCACCTTGTTAATGCTTCTTTTGGTTTGTTTCTGAGGCTGTTTTACCAATGAATTAAACCCAGCTTCTTGCTTCAACTATTCTAGTCACTTTAATCACTTTTGTTTACCTTAATCCCTGTAAATGATTTACAAAACAACAACAATCATCATCATTATGATCATCAAAAGAAATCGACTCTTTAATCTCAATAAAAAAGGCCACCCAATGAATTGAACTGTTATTCAGGTTGTTAATGGTTTCCTTTTATTCCCATAAAAACAGGTGACATTGGGTTCCATGGGTATTGACTTATCAAGTAAACTTTGTTTAACCAAGAAAAAAAGTAACTTTAAAACCCAAAGTTAAACATTTAACATGAAATCATGCATTGAGACAACAGAAAGAAAAGCTTTCCCTTTTAGATTCATCTTTTGATGAGCATATCGAATCAAAGTTTCCCAAATTTTGCAACACTAATTAACACAAATTGTTAACAAGATATTAATCATTTCAAGAGTCGACAAGTTTTTCAACTGTCCATTCATGAATATAAATTGAAAAAATGATAAAACACTAAGAAAAAGGCAACAGCAACAAGAAACATGAAAATCCTTTTAAAGCAACAAAATGGCAATCCAAATGCATTATATGTTAATCAACTGTAAACAGTTTGTCAGTTGGTGTTGATTGATATTGTTTAGACATTGTATTAAAGTTGATTGCGTGATGATTATACCTGATTAAAATCAAATTAACACAAAAATCGAGAGTTGCTTTACCCACTGACAGGAGCAACAAATAAAGTCTAAAATTATTGATGAGAAACAAATAACTTTCATTATTAAATATTAGCGTGATGTGGTTAGAGTAGTATATGAAAACCAGGGTTCACACCACCCTAACGCCACTTCCGTCTGTTGCCTTTGAGGAAGTGTCATTATGGTGGTGTCAACCCTGGTTTCATCGTGAAAAAAAAAAAAATTTATGCAAGAACATCGGTGTTAAACTTTTGGACATTGATAATGTACAAGTATTATAGAAGCTTCAATTCCTATGACAATGGTTCTGAAAATTGTAATAAACATACAAATGATTAAAAAAAGGTGTTGTAATTTATTAATTAAGAAATTAACTAATTAACATGGCAATATTCATTGACATATTTCATTATCCAAACAACATCTCAGCTAGCTTGAATTTTTCTTTATTACATGAAGGTGTAATGAGAGTACATAGATTCAAGAAATTGATGATTTGCACTTTGATAAAATGCAATAATCAGCTTAAGTAATTTTCTATACATTGTAGCTTAATAACAATTATGGCTAGCTAACAATTATGATGATTTAAACATAGATAAGCTAGAATGATTAACCGTGAGAAAGTTTGAATTCAAAATAAGTAACATCAATATTCAATTGCTCATCTTTATTGGTTATACATGTGTAAGATACAAGTTGTAATAGAGATTAAATTACAGTCAAATTCGACATAGTATTACTCAAATTACTGCTGTTTAGAATAAAATAATTATAGTATATCATTAAAAAGAGTCCAACAAACAGCAGAAAGCATGATATTAGAGGACAATGAGAAGCGACTATCACCAACATTATGAGTAATCATACAAACACAATGTTTAAGTGACTTTCAAGGAAAATAAAGTCTTATATAGTGAACTGATATTAATGATTTTGATCGTGTTTCTTATGCGCATGAGCAAAAATAAAAGGTTTCTACATAAAACCGGTTCACATGGAAAAGTGCAATCATTCATTCGTTTACCCAGCTTATTGCAGCAAAAATGCCTTATCGATGTGGAAATTGTGCTTTTACAGCTAATTCAATGATTGATTATGTCAATCATGTATGTGCTTCAACGAGTCATAATGAACAACAAAGTTATTCAAATCAAAGTCAACAAATACTGTGTTACAACTGTGATTTTTCAACATTCGATGCTGAAGAGTATCTAGCACATTCGTGTGAAACTATTCCATTCTCTCCTTGTGTGAATGAGTGTGTAATCTGTGCACCAGTTGATCCAATTGTTGTTGAAGAGTATCTGACACATTTGAGTGAAGCTACTCCGTCATCTCCGTGTTCAACAGTTGGCCCAATTGTTTCAACACAAGCTGAAGAGCAAACTTTAACCCAAACTTCTTCATCATCTTCAAGCGATAATGTAAATAAAAAGGATTCACACTCATCAAAAGGTACAAGTTTACTTCAAAAAGGGAAGAAAACTAAATATTCGTGTGACAAATGTAAACGTATATTCTCTAGACGCAATGTATTTCAAGAACACATTAAAGTTTGTGGTGTCCCGTGTGTGCCGATTGAAAAAACTTTTAATAGGATCGAAGGATTAAATTGTATTCAAAGTGCAATGCACAATAAACTGACTGAATACACAATTGAAAAACCAACTGCAAATGACCTGGACAAATTACAACAAGACATTCAATCTAGTGTATTCTTTTTGTTAAAAACAATCCTTGACGCTCATCCTACCATCAAATTCAATTTAACTGTTGAAATAAGTTTTGAAAAAGTGACCAGTGAAGGAGTTTGTTATTTGGAAAAAAGACCTTTTGTTTCTGTTATGAAGCAAATTTTACGAGGTGATGATCTACAGGAAAAAATTAGTTCTACATTTGATGAATTGAAAGAAACAGTTGCACAATACACTGAAAGAGGTAGTGGTTGGACAATCATTTCAATTGATAGAGTCATCATTCATTTAGGACGTTTTAAAGCACATACAGGTGGTTGCTCAGATAAAAAATTACCACAAGCAATTGTTAATAAAAGATGTCTTTTGAGGATGGAGGTCACCAGTGATTGTTTCATGTATTCTGTTTTAGCTGTATTACATCCAAAAAGCAGTGATAGTCATCCTAACCGTCGCAGACATTACGAATCTTACATCAATTTATATGACTTCTCTGATGTGAGAGGCAACGTATCATTGGATCTAATCAGTAAATTTGAACAGAAAAACAATTTAGCTGTCAATGTATATACATATGATATTGATGAATCTTATGTTATTCCATTGAAAATCAACAAACAACGAAATCGAAATACAGTCAAACTATTTCTATATGATGAACATTATTATCCTATCAGAAACTTCAATCGTTTGGCAAGTAGTAATCGTTCAAATTCAAGACATTTTTGTGAATTTTGCATGAATTCTTTTATCAGCTTCGAAAAACTAAATAAACACATTGATGATTGTTTGCGCATGTCTCCAGCTAACATCATAATGCCAAAAGCAGGTCATCCTAAGCAGAAGATCAAATTCAAGCAATTTAAATGGATTCAACAATTTCCATTTGTAATTTACGCTGATTTTGAAACATTGTCAGTGAATTCACAAGATACATACAAAGTCAAACAATTGCCTCCGTGTAGTTATGGTTTAGTTGTCGTCGATTGGAATCAGCAAATTATTAAATCTGATTTTTGCCGAGGACCTGATGCTGTTAAAAATTTCCTTCCAAAGCTGTTCAATTTGAAACGAGAGCTAAGTTTGATTTTACAAAACTCAAAAAAGCCAATTGTAATGACACCACAAGATGATGAAAGTTTTGTTAATGCAAGAACTTGTTACATCTGTAAACAAGGACTGTGGTCAGATAAAGTCAAAGATCATGATCATCTAACTGGTAAATATCGTGGAGCAGCTCATTCTAGATGCAATCTTGCTCTTGTAATTCCCGATAAAATACCAGTGATTTTTCACAATTTGAAAAACTTCGATGGTCATATAATCTTTGAAAATTTGAGTCATGAAACAATCAAGAGAGGATTAAATGTTATTCCACACACAATGGAAAAATATACAGCATTTTTATTTGACTGCTTTATATTTCTGGATAGTTTTTCTTTTCTTCCAGCTAGTTTGGAATCATTGGCGGAAAGTCTGACTGATGAAAAAAAGCAATATTTTCTCAAGATGTTGTTCCCAAATCATGCTACTGATCTTCTCACCAAAAAAGCTGCTTTACCATATGAATATATTGACTCATATTCAAGATTTGAAGAAATTAAACTTCCAGACATTGATAAGTTTTATTCATCATTAACTGATGAAACGATAACTCCTGAACTTTACGAACACCTTGATTTGATCTGGAAACAATTCAACTGTCGAACACTCGGTGATTTTCATGATATTTATCTGAAAGTTGATGTTTTATTGCTCACTGCTGTATTCGAAAATTTCCGACAAACTGTTAGACGCTTTTTCGATTTGGATCCATGTCATTTATTTTCTTCACCAGGACTTTCATGGGCTGGAATGCTTAAGATAACTGGTGTAACCTTAGACCTAATGACAGACATTGACATGCTTCTCATGATTGAGAAAGGCATAAGAGGAGGTCCAACATCAGTAGCCGATAGACACTGTGTTGCAAATAATGAAAATTCCAGCAACTATGATGAAAATAAACCAAAAAATCATATTAAATACTTCGATGTTAATAACCTCTATGGCTACGCTATGAGCCAGAAATTACCAATTGACGAGTTCAGATGGTATGAAGGTGAAATCGATATTGAGCAATTGCTTCATGAAGCAAGAGAAACTAATTATGGATATATTTTTGAGGTTGACTTGGAGTATCCTGATGAACTACATGATAAACATAATGATTTCCCGCTAGCTCCTCACAAAATGGAAATTGACTACAATTCATTGAGTGGTTATCAAAAAGATATCATCAAACAGTTGACACAAATTGATTTGAATTACACATCATCCGAAAAGTTAGTTTTGACCTTTTTGCCTCGTGAGAAATATGTAGTACATTATGCAACATTGGATTTTTATCTAAAAATGGGTATGAAGCTGAAAAAAGTGCATCGTGTGATTCGATTTCGTCAAGGACCATGGTTAGCTGAATATGTTGATTTTTGTACTAAAATGAGACAACAAGCTACTACTGCTTTTGAAAAAGATTTTTGGAAACTAATGGTCAATTCAATTTATGGAAAAACAATCGAAGACAAACGAAAGCATAGAAAAATCTGTTTTGCTTTTGATGATCATGAAGCTGAAATCGCGTTAAGATCAGAGCTATGCAAGAGATATATCATCATGAGTGAAAACAGAGTGATATTCGAGTTGTTCAATGGTAAAGTCGAGATGAATAAACCAATTATGGTTGGTTTTACTGTTTTGGAAATGGCAAAGTTGAAGATGTATGAAATTCATTATGACAGCTTTAAACAACATTTTGGAGAAAGGATCAAATTACTGTACACAGATACTGATAGTTTAATCTATGACATCAAATCAGATGATATCGTCAAAGATATGGAGAGCCTTTCATCACTAATGGATTACAGTAATTATCCTAATGATCATGTTCTTTTCTCAGCTTGCAATCTAAAAAAAGTTGGTTACTTGAAAGATGAGATGGGTGGGAAAGTAATTGAAGAGTTTGTTGCCCTGAAACCAAAACTTTATGCAATTAAAGTTGAAGATGCAATTATGAAAAGAGCTAAAGGAGTGCAAAAGTCGGTTTTGAAGAAGAAAATCAATTTTGATGATTATCTCAATTGCCTGTACAATAATGAAGTTGAACGAGCCAGACAAACAAGACTCGGATCATATAAACATATAATTTATATGTATGCTAACGATAAAATATTGATGTCACCACTTGATGATAAAAGATTTTTAATTAATAATACTGATTCATTGGCCTACGGGCATTACAAAATTGGAGAGAATGAGCTTCAGCAACAATAAAGTTTGTTTTTCATTAATAAAATGTTTGCATTTTTTATACGTCGAATAAAAAATTTTTGGGTTATTAGCAAATAAAATAAAGAAAACACAAAAATATCCACAAGCTTGAGAATCGTTTGATTGTATTTTCATATCATTGTAGGTAAATCCTTTTTTCGCATTTCTTTCCAAAAAAGTCAAAATATCGCCAGAGGGAGGCCGCCCGAACGAATCAAAGTAATGCCCTTCTCCATTTTTATTTATGCTTAGAGCAACCCAGTGACTTCCAGGTTCATAGCTTTTATCTAAATTAATAATCATTGATGTTGGAAGGTTAATAACCCTTGGTAGTCTATCAATTGCAAAGACTCCTTGGAAATATGAGACATTTTTCAAAAGTTTATTAATCTTTATTGTGGTTAACATATTTAGTAGTCAACTGTTACATTCCTGTTTTGATCAATAGTGATAACGTTATCAAATTGAGCAAAAATGATTGCTTTGATAGAAGTAGACAATGTCTTAGAAAACTTTACATGTAATCTTATATTTCCTCTCTTCAACAATGATAGAGTTCCATTCTCAGCCCCTATTGATCCATCAGGAGTAAGGTCAAATGCAAAAAGTGTTTTCGTTTTACCGAATTCTTCATATGAAATATCAAGTTGAGGTTGACCTTCATCTTGTCCCATAGCTCTGTAAAGGTTGACAAATTCTCTCATGTAAAGTTTTTTCTCGAAATTCGGTTGATATGGTAAGCTAGGAATCAAATTTCCATCTGCTTGTAAAGCAATATAGTTGATGTTGAAATTTTGAAAATTATAAGGATCTTTTGTTAATGATCCAATGTGAGCTGCATCATCAACAAAACCAATTACAACTCTTCTTGGTAATATACCAGAAAACAAACTTTCAATTGTTGCACCCACTAAATTTGAGCTCACTGAAAAAACTCGTATTTCATTTCTCGTAATGAAATATTTTGCAGGTGATTTTATCAAACCTTTAAGAATACTGATTTGTGTATCAGGGAACAATTTAACTCGACGTATGTGCAAAGTGATTGCATTCAACTGTACTTGATAATTTTCTGTATCAGTTGCATCTAATTTGATTAAAGGGAAACCTTCAGGTGACTTGTTGAAACGAAAAGATAATGGGACTGCATTGATTAACAGCTTATCCTGTTCACATAGAGGCAGGTGCATTCTAAAGTATAAATCGAAAATTCCATTTGCTAGTCTTGTTGAATCAGATTCATCCATTCTACCAGCATCAATGTTATTCTTGACTCTAAACAATGTGTCTTCAAACCATGACTGATAATGATAGCGGTTACTGGCTTGTGAAGTATTAACAGTTCCAACGATCAAGTCAATCTGATCGAACAAAGAATTACCAAAATTTTCAACTGTTTTTACTTTAGTAGCATCAGCTGCGGAACCATCAGTTTTAGTAATCGAAACAGTTAGATGAACCATAGTTGCTTGTAAATCAGTAAAATCATCACTCGCAGGAACTAATATTTCGAAGGAACCGCCTTTTTCAATGCTAGAGGTAGGTCTATATTCTACTTCATAGCTACTTGCAATCGCTGTTTGAGTTGGAGGCACAGAAAATATTTCAAGTTCTGACTTTGTAGCAGGAAAAGATGATTGATGAAGGTACTCCATTATTTAAAAATGTCGGTATATTTTTTCTTTTTTGTTAATCTTTTTCTTTTCAATTTCTTTCTTTTTTCTTGTGAAATTTTCTTAGTTGTTGGAAGCTTGCGCTTTTTAACCTTTTTTGTTATCTTTCGTCTTTTTCTTATACCACTACCAATCTGATCAATCGCATTAACAAGCTCATTCAAACCACTTTTTGCAGCTGTTTTCAAACCTTCTCTACCTCTTGTTCTCAATGAATTTTTAAGATTTTGATTATCAAGTACGTCTTGACCAATATCTAAGCCTGTCCTGAACAAAGATTTTAAAATAGGGATACCAATTCTCTTCAAAAAACTTCCTACTCCGTAACCTCGTTGATAAGGTTGACCCTTGAAAACTTCAATATCATCAAGACCTGCTCCAGCTTGTGACTTGTAATGATTTGAAAAATCACTATCACACGGACAATAAGTTTTATAATTCATTCCAATTTTTATTTATGAAATATGATTGTTGTTCTTATACTACATCTTTCTAATGAAATGTAAACTAATAAAAACTCTTCCAGTCTTGAACTTCATTGGGGCCCCCATTTCATCAGTAAGCTTGATACTGATATCTTCAATTTTATTGCTTCTCACTGGATAGTAGTGTGGTACATTATAAGTCATTTGACCAATTTTTTCAATCTGATCTCTCCTCAATGGTACAACTCTCAATAATCTTGTCTTTGAATCACCAACATAATGATCTTTTATTATATCACTATAAATAAACATGAGATGAGATTTTGTGCTAGTATCCGGTTTATGTTGAGCAATCCTAACAGAAGGATTATACGATGACTCATCAGTGATAGCCTTCATGTAATTGTGATAGTCAAATCCAAGCATGTTCAACAAGACTTCATCAGCAAATGCTGGGTAAACAAAAGAGTTTGATTCAGGCATCACACCTCCTTCAATTGAAACTTTACTTTTTTTCCTTTCATCAGTAATAATTTTTAAAATAGGAGGTCTCACAGTTTCTGACCAAGGTGCATGAAGTCCAAGATCAGAATAGGCTTGAGCTATAATTTCATTCAATTCACTAACGAGACTTTCAATCGTGTCATTCTCAAAAAAATCAAAAAGTGTATATTTTTTGCTTGCACAGGAAGGAAACCAGAAAGTAGTACGATGTTTAAGTGCTTTATGAGCAAGAGGATAAAAAATTTCACGTATTCCCACAAACCAATTACCGTCTAATTCAAGAGAGTCTCTCAGTCTATTTGTAAAATGAGAAATTTTGTTTTTAGGAAAAATATCCATAGAAGCATTGGAAATCACGTCAACAGTGAATTCAGTGTTGCTGAACATCTTCAACCCAACTATTGAATGTATTAGGATAACCTAACCATTTAACAAAATATTCAGTTTTTCCTGTTTTGCGATTTTTACGACTCTTTAATACTTTCTCAATCTTATACAGATTCTGTGCTTCTACCGGTTGTAGCTCGTAATGATAAAATATTGAAGTAATTGGTTCGTCATTCCAATCCACCAAATGATAGATATAGCCTTGAGGTGTCTTTTTCGATTTAGAAATTTTGAAAATTTCTTCAGTAAAGTTGCTAGTTGATCCTTTTTCAAATGCTCCCTTTGCTCTTGTTATTCTAACAAATTGATCTTTTTTGAATGGTTTTGGAAAATGTGTTGCTTTTCTGTGACTTTTTCTAATATTCAACAAGACTTGTTTTTCATTATTTTTGTTAACCTTTGATGGTGGCATTTGAATTGTCCTATGGAAAGAGTTGTTGTAACCTGACACAATATCAACTAAAGCAGTCAAGTAATGCAAACTATTAACTGAATGTAAATATCTGTGTATTCTTGTTCGCAAGGTTCTGTTGAATCTTTCCACTATCGCACATTTAATAATATCATCTGTTGATGTGAAATACTTTATATTCAATGATGATAATAAATATTGAAATGATGTATTAATAAATTCTTTGCCTTGGTCTGTTTGCAATTTTTGTGGTTTCCTTTCTTCGAATATGTTTGAAAATGCTTCAATTATCGCTGCTGCGCTCTTGTTTTTCATGGGTTTCACCCAAGCATATCTACTAAATGTATCAATGCATGTTAGTAAATATTTAACATTTGAATTTTCTTTAGAAATCCATGACATGTCAAGTAGATCAGCTTGCCATTGCTCATCAATGTGATTAACAAGAATGGGTACTCTTAGAAAATTTCTTTTGACCTGTTTATATAAATTATAAGTTTCTTGTTTTTGCAACCAATCTGCAGTTTTATTAAGCGTTAAATTAGGTAATTTAATTCTTGCTACATCAAATAAACGCTTTAAACCTCCAAAAGAGCCACCAGATGTCGGATCATAGTATATCTTTTCTAAAAGCCTAGACGTTTCAGATTTGTCCATGTCAAATCAGCTGTAGTATCAGCTTTTTGCATTAAATCTTTTACGTGTTTGTTTGCAACATAGTGTTGAATTGAAGGATTCTTTCTTATAACTTTAATAACCCTTCCAAGACCTTTTATTGGCATTTTCTGCTTTCTAGGCGAAGGATGTTTGATTCTTAAATAATGAACTATATCATGAATATTACTATTAGCTATTGGATTTCCAAGATCATCCAAAATGTTTCCTTGATCACTCACTAATTTTGGAATGTTTCTGAGAGTCATTTCCAAAGTTTTATCTCTCGTTATTGGTTCTTCATATTTTGCAAATCTAACTTTCGATTCTTTCTTAGGTGTTGACGTCAAAGGTAGTGGAATAGCCTGTCTTACTTCATCATGTATTCCAGGTTGGTTATATTCAGGAGGATAATAATTACTAGATCTTGAGTTTTTGAAAGAAGCTTCAGAAATTGTTGAGAGTCCGTCACTTGGAAAGTATTGTAAAGATGGAAGATCAGTCTGCAAAACTTGAATATTTGGTGTACTTTTATTTGTAAATTTGTCATATTTTGTTAGCATTTTAGTGAGTAAGTTTACTTTAACTTCGTTCGGAAGATTAGAGTTGACCAAAGTTTCAAATGAATTCGTATTTTTATGATAAATTTTTTGTAATTGATCTTCAGGGATCAAAGCCATACGTGTAACTGTGTTCATTCTAAAATCTTGTTTGCTGCAATCCTACCTAGGATTGTGATTACTGGAATCAATAAGCTTGTCAAAAAACCTCCTCCTCGTTGGTTAATTAAATTTCTTTTCAAAGTGTGCAACTTTGTTGATGCTATTTTTCTCAAAGTTTTCTTATATGGTTTAAGTTTCTTTTTCACTTTACCAGGAATTTTTATTGTTCCTTTTAATACTTGTCTAATTATCTCACTTATCACAGAATAGATCTTTGGAGAAGCATGTTTAAGAATCTTTTTCCTCGTAATTGAAGTCTTAGCTTTAGCCAATTCTTCTAATGAAGGCAAACATAACAGACATCCTTTTAAAGTCATGGTTAATTATTATTTATTTTGAAATTCTTATACAATTACAGTAAATATGATACAGCATAATTAGTCTCACCAAGAATATTGCTCATTAGCCTTAATTCTTGAAGAGTATCAGGTTTAAGATCGATAAAAAGATAACTAAAAGGCTCTCGCGTTGCATCTTGGTAAATTGATTGAAACTTTTTCAATTTCAATGGGAACATTTGTCTTGCAATATTTGTTGCTAATGATTGGTCACGTGGGTTTTTGAATAAAACTAGATATTGTGCATTGAGTGTAATATTACGTGACTCATTACCTTTCATGAAAAAGTTTTGTACAATCAAGATTATCGATAAGTTACGATGATGTGACCCTTTTGTGAACATCTCACTAATCGCTTTTGAACTAGCAGACTCAATCATTAAATCATCAATAATAATCCATTCAGGATGTGTACCATCAAATTTGTCTAAAATATTCTCAGGAAGTCCTTTAATGAACTCAACATTATTGAAAGTCTCGAAAATTGATTGATATTCACCATAAAAATAGGTGATCTTAGTAGGAGCAGGCTTACAATATTGATTCACATGATTCACTAGTTTTCTCATCCAATAAGTTTTACCACATCCTGTTGGTCCACTAACAATCATTGTAAATGGATGCTTTAAATAAACATTGTAAAAAGACATTTTTGTGTTTAGAAAATTTTTATTATTCTTTTCATTTCTTAGACAAGGCTACATAGGGAAATGATCATGATCAAAGTTTTCATTAGCGGAATTTGTTGATAATTTTGACCAAAGATGCCAAATAAGGATTGTTTTCAATCCTAAATCTCAAGGCACGCATATTGTTGGCTGTAATTCGCTCTTGAAACATGTCTGCAGGAACGGCAACATCTAATTGCAATGGTCCTTTAATCTTAGCAAGAAAAGACGCATAGAGATCCATTGGATGATTCTGTAAAGTCTCTTGGATCCGATTCTCTTGTACATCAGGCCAAGTTGCTGTAATACCAGTAAAACTAGAAAGATGTAGATAAATATAGATGTCAGCCAGTAATAAACAGAAGTGTAGTTTCTCAGCTGTTTCCATTCTCTGTGTTTCGAGAAACTTTGTGTAAACACCCAAAATATCAACCAATTCGAGATACTTAATCTCATCAACTTCAAATTTTTGGTGACCTTTAACAGCAATGATATTATTCGCAGGAGTTTTCGTGACAGTTAAGCCAAAATAAGTATACACTGGATTAGTTTGAGCATTATAAACTTCCAGAAAGTTGCAATAATTTTTTAGCTCTGAAAAACTCAAAGCTATGCGATTCCTTGTTGACTGGACACCATTCATCTCAACAATATTACACCGTGAGCATGAAACTTGACCATTCGAACCATGTGAAACAAAAATTTGGATGTTTGAACAAAATGTAAGCTCTAAAGCTTTTGTCCAAATCCAACGAGTTGATGTTTGTTGTTGTTGTTGTTGAAGATCTGACATATTAGGATACTTGAAATCAATTCACTTTTAGATTTAATTGTAGAAAAACTTGTTTGATGAAGTTTATGCACTTAATGAACTGTAAGCAATCTGTCTAACACTTTTTATAACACTTAGGCAAAAAGCTATGGCGCAGCTGCAACCAAAGTAGTATCTAGATAATGTTCGGCTTTTTGATATTTTATCACAATACCAACAAAAGTGTTGTAAATTTCTTCCATTTTTGCAATCGATACATTACCAGTCATTACTACTGATGATGAAGCATAGTACATTAAACAAATGCCATTAGTTCTCCAATAAATGGCAGGATAGATTTCTGGTTCATATTCAAAACATTTATTTTCTGATAACAATCTATGATTATTTACTTTGAATGGTAGCTTTGCTTTCATAGTTAAATTTATGTTTCTCATGAATTCTAATTCAATTTGCTCAAAGTACCGTGAGAACATTTCCTTTACATTTTTAATTGTTTTGAATCCTGTTGCTATTACTTTCCCAGATGCAAAAACTAATAAACAGTTTCCATTCTCCTTAATTACTTGAGCATTATATTTCTTTCTATAGATTTGATTACTAGTATCAATTTTTATCTGATCGTTTGTCTTCCATAAAGAAACAAGATTAACAATCTCAAGCATAATGCTAATTACTGATGACGTCTACAGTCAATGTTTGATTTTCGTTGAAACAGCTTTACTTATACTTTGAACACTCACAAAAAATACAAGTCTTGAAAGTGGTACATCTTTAACATTTCACATTCATCAAATACATCCTATCTTGCTTTTTTCTATTTTGCTTATCATTTACTTTGAAAATATGGAAGATCAAAATAATCAAAATTTTGATGCTCTTGTCACCAGTGTCTCTGCTGATAGGTACATACGTCGTATTTTATCAATTGAATTAGCAACAATAAGAATCTACTCATTTTTGGATGGAAATTGGAATCAAAATGCTAATTGTTTGTGTTATATTTTGGCTGCTGATGGATTGTCTTTCGATGGATCTGAAAATAAAGTGGAATGTCGGTTTTGTGATTTTTCTTCTGCAATTACAGCTGAATCTACACATGAAGAAATTTTACGCGCTCACCGTGCATCTCAACCTCCTTGTGTCTATATTAATACGATGGACGTTGGACTAACTAGAAATGGACTCGCTGAATCCCTACGACTAACTTACGAAGAAAATGTACGTGATAATATCATCGAAAATTTGTCATTCAATCCTTTTCGAGGTGAAGTTGAAGAAGAACACCAGAGAACAAGAATGTTTCATCCATTGTTCAAACAATTTGCTTCTCGTATGAAAAGATTGGAATCATTCGAATCATGGAAACGAGATGATATATGTCGAAGTGAACTTGCTGATGCTGGATTTGTATACTACGGTAAATTAACTATTGTTTTGTGTTTTACTTGCTTTTTCATTAATTTAATTTCACCTTCTTACCAGGTGTCGACAATAAAGTGATTTGTTATCAATGCGGATGTATTGTTAATGATTGGTTTGAGAATGCAGATCCATGGCTAATTCATGCACAATCCTCGCCATTCTGTTTTCACTTATATATCAAGAGAGGACAAGCTTTCATCGATTCAGCGAGAGAGGGGAGAGAACCATTTATTGAGCAACCGGTTATGTTTTCTCCTAACGCAGACAGATATACTTGTAAAATTTGTTTTGAAAATGAAATAAGTACTGTTTTCTGTCCATGTAATCACGCAATCGCGTGTTACGAGTGTTCAGGCGAGCTACGAGAGGAAAATTGTCCATGGTGTAGAAGAAAGCTTTGCGATGTAATCAGATTCCGCTTTTTTGATTAATGCTTCACAACTTGATCAATTGATTGTGTACTTTGTTATTAATAATCACATTTATCTAAAATCAATTATTTGTAATATCAAATTTTCTCAACTGTATTAATCATTTAATTAAATGTTTTCATTATCTTGCATGTATCAAATTTCTTGCTTTTCAATAGTTCAACTAACTTTAAATTGTTACATTGAGTTATAACTTCATTTATGGTTATCAAGTTTTGCAGTTCACTTCATTTATCAAAGTGTTTATTAAGTAGTTTTTTTAAAAGTTAAAGTAGTGCAAATGGATAATTTTGATTTCAATCGAAATCCTAACATAAGTGTTATTGTTAGTGCTCGTGCACGCGGTAGAATTGTGTCTCAACGCTATCATCCAAATGGTTCGGATCCCTTGCTGCCACCATTCGAGTTTAGACGTCAAAGGAATTATCGACCTTTATATCGAGACTATTGGACTCTCACATCAAGAATCAGAAGTTACAATCTTCCATCGAGACCTCCTTTCCCTTCCGATATTAATGTAACTAGCTTAGCAGAGGCTGGCTTTTATTACACTGGTAAGATATAGCACAATTTCTCAATTTTCAATTTCACACATTTAACAATTTACTGATTCATTCATTTTACTTTTCATGTTTTTAATTAGGCTTTGCTGACGGCACAGTTTGTTACAGTTGTGGTGTTTTGTGGGATATGTGGACTGCTAATGACGATCCATGGATAAGACACGCTCACTTATCACCAAACTGTTACCACATTTATCTGCATCGAGGGTCAAATTATGGAGAAACAATAAGCAACAATAGATCATCTGTTGAGGAAGCAATAAGACGATCAAATGGTGATGATGACCGTCACAAATGTAAAATTTGTTATGAAAATGAGGTCAATGTTGTATTTAGTCCCTGTGAACATGCAATAGCTTGTTCTGACTGTGCCTCAAAATTACAACAATTACAAGGTAACAGCAATTGTCCTTTTTGTCGAACTCCTTTGACCAATATTGGTAGATTGAGATTTGTAGATTGACGATTGTTTGATTTTATTACCCCTCTCTTTTGTAATCTTTTTCATTGATAATAAACTGCTTTTCATGCTTTTCATAATTTCTGGTTTGTAATTCTTCAACCTTTACTTAAGAACTGTTTCAATGGAAAATTTTGACTCTCCTTTGCATCAAAATAGTAACAAAATAGCTTGGATCAAATTGTTTTCTTAAGACTAATTTCTTTCAAACTAACCTTCAATTTCATCATGATTTTAATTTAAAATATTTTTGTACACTGCAATTCAATCTGTTTTGATAAATCATAGCTAATTATCTTCTTAATTGTATTTGCAAGTTCATCAATCATCAACACAGCAAATTAAGTTATAATGCACTTACAAATGTAAATGTTTTTTCTTCATCCTGTTAAATCGTATACCTACTATCCTTCATAAAAGTGCATTTTTTTTTTCAGACTAATGATTATTCTTAACGATTACTCTTAACGATTACTCTTCGCTCTTTTTCAATAACTGGATAGAAAAGAAAATCAAATAATAAGGAATTTATTTTCTTTTTTTAAGAAATTTGACATCTTACATTGTATTTGTTTGCATGAAAGAACTATCATTGAGAACAAAGAATTGAGAATCATTGCATTCCAGACGAACCGAATCCATTCACTCCTCGGCTGGTGACTTCCATAATTTCACCTTCATCAACTTCTTCAAGCTCTGGGTACTCTATTTTTTCACAAATTAGCTGAGCAATTCTATCTCCTTTTCTAACTCGGAAGTCTAAATCTCCGAAATTGAACAAGATAACTCCAACACTACCTCTATAATCAGCGTCAATAACACCTGCTCCAACATCAATCGAATGCTTGAGAGCTAATCCAGATCGTGGAGCAACTCTACCATAACAACCATTGGGCACTTGTATTTGTAGATCAGTTTTAATCAGAGCACTTCCTTTGGATGTCACATTGATATCATAGGCACTGAAAAGATCATAACCTGCACTCAATTCACTTGCTTTCATTGGTTTAATTGCATGTTCTGTTAATCTTTTGAATTTTAAAACTATTTTTCCTTGTTTGATAGGTAAAATATTTGCCATGATTGCTTAGGAAGTAAATATTAACTTATTGTTGCATTTACAAGAAACTCAAAAAGTAATGGTAAAATCGTAGTACTTTAATGTAATGTTCATAAAAAATAATAACTACTTGAATGTAAAATTGTTTTTAATTTTACTGGTTGCTTAGTTGCAAATTTCGAATGCGTGGGAAAATCTTTGTTTTCAGCATTTTGATTAAGCTATTTCACACAACCATTAGTTCTATCTAATCCATTTATAATTGCAAAGCTTTTGGTAAATAACTCTTACGAGACAAAATCATTAGGATAAACTATTCAATTGATGATTAATCGATTAAACTGAGATGAATTTATTTTTATAATTGACTCAATGAATTTCATATAAATATTGAGAAAACAGAGTCTGAGTGCAAAATTATTCAAGTAAACATGAAAAATACATCAGAAATACCGAAAATCGCAAAATATCAAAATCGATAGTATCGATAGTATCGATAGTATCGATAGTATCGATGGTATCGATGGTATCGATGGTATCGATGGTATCGATGGTATCGATGGTATCGATGGTGGAGATAATATTTAATTTATTGATTGAATTTATAAGTATAATTACTTATCACAATACTTTATTTACATCATCACTATGATCAAACAATAAAATTAGATCGAAAATATTTTATTTTGTTCAGTTATATAATAAAAATCAAAGGAATACAAAGCATACATACTTGTTAGTAAAAGTAAGAAAAAACTTTGCTTGTTAGTGAAACTTGATTGCTTATAGCTAATCTAACATTTAACGGAGAAAATTCTGATTAAGTTGGTAAGAAGTACATAATTAGAAGATTCACTGAGAAATCATGTTCTCCAACAGTGAAATAACTTTCGTTCGAAGTTCAGGATTCAGATAAGCACGATTTGCTTCCAATTCAGTGATCAAATCTTCTAACTCCTTTGTATCACCAAATTTAGTTGGATTATCCTTGCGCAATTGCAAAAAATCCTTCAAAACACGAATTATGAATGCAAGCTCTTTTGCACCAACAGAATTGCCATTCCTTAAAAAGGTGATAATTGCTCGTAGTTTTGGGAAAAGAGGTCGTCTTCTAAACAAATCACTTTTCACAGAGGTAAAAAACAAAGATTAAAGCATTAAACATTATAATTTGATCTTACAAATATTTCTCACAAAAAACTTACATGGGGTTCATTTTGACCAAAATTTGATGAAAAAACTTTAATTCTATTGCATAAACTTATACAAACTTTTAATCCAACTTAGATTAACTCAAAAGCAAGACTGAACATGTAACATTGAATCAAACTGTGATTTTCAGTTATTGTATCTTGCAAGCAAAAAGGCTTACATTTCATCAAAACAATTCCAAGAAGACTTTCATTAAGTTTTCTTTACTGAGAAAATCAATTAACCAACAGATCAAATATATTTACAATGTTTAACAAGATCATATGGCATAAGGTTATTTACCCTAATAACTATACAAAAGTTTTAAATTTCATTTATGTAACATCAGCATCACAAGTGCAACTTAATCTTTGGTATTGAATTTTCACGATAAAACCAGGGTTGACACCACCGTAATGACGCTTCCTCAAAGGCAACAGACGGAAGTGGCGTTAGGGTGGTGTGAACCCTGGTTTTCATATACTACTGGTTAGGTTAACATCAATTGGGCTCATTGGTTATCATGTTGTCTTGTTTACTGATTGTAACGACTATTTAATGCGCTCTTTTCAATGTTAATTTGTGTAACAATTAACTCATGAGTCGTAAGTAAAAAAAGGCTTTTAATCTCACGATTATTCGTGTTTATCACATTACATAAGGTATAATTAATTATTCAATTGGTGATTTACTTTGGTTCATTAATTTTTTGCCATTCAATGTTGGACTTTTCACTCTTTCCAACCAATTTTATTGAATCAATTCAATTTGTTTTCCTATCCTTTAACCAGCAATTAATGTAACCATTTTTACCTAAAATTAAAATAGTCTCCAAACATTAAAAGTCAATTGTAAACAATTATCATTTTTTAAGGTGTTACAACCATTCTCATTGCAATTGTAATTTCCAATTAATCGTGAAACGTTTTAAATGCTAATTTGTTTTGGGTTCAATTGTTTTGAATACAATTTGTTTGATTAGCTTTGCTCATTATCATCATGAATATCATGTTTGTTGTTTCCAAATTCAGTCTTTCAACTGACCCGTAATTTGCGCAACTGTTTATGTTGTTCATTTGATTATCGCTTGTTGATTTTGACTGATTAGATGGGTTGATTGGTGAAACTTGATTAACACAAATTGTGATCGCTTTAAGTACCATTAACAGGTAATAGAGATGATTTCAATATTTCTTAATGATACCCTTGAATGATTACTTTGGTGGCCCTCAGCTTTAATCAATTGGTAATTTGATCAATTGAATAATTAAAGTGTTCTGATTAATCTGGTTTAAATGTTATCGACTAATTTGAATCATCAGTTGAAACTGATCATTAATCTTTTAATCAACTTTCCTGTTATTTTGTAACTTGAGATTGGTTTAAAAATTGTTGGTTAAATTGAAGAGGATTGGGTTGGAAACCAGATTTTTATGATTTTGTACCAGACTTGTAACCATTGACTTTTGGGTTACCATTTGATCTTTGTTTTTCAAGCTTCTGGTTACAGTTTCAAGATTAATCTTTGACTGATTAGCTCATGTTAACTGTTTGATTAAAGTCATTGGCTTTTCTGATGAAAGTGTTATTTTCATGATGAAATAGACGTTTTTGTTTTCATTTAATTGCTACAATTTAGCTTTATCTTTGTTCGTTAAACCTCATACTGTGACAATGTTTCAATGTTTAATGTTTAAGTGTTGCCATACTTAAACATCTTTACGTGTTTATTAGCCACAATCTTGCCTTTCTTAGATTTTCACATGCACTTTAAGCATGAGATTAACCGTTGATCTTTTAAATCAGATCAGATATCTTGATCGGTTTGTTTTTCATTTGCTATTAATTGAGATTAGCGTCGAGTCTAAACTTGTTTAAAATTATAAGAACTTGTCACATCTAACGCCATCTATTTATAACCTATGGTAATTTTATCCTTTTTGCTGTTGAGTGAAGCTTTCAATGTTTAAAAGTTAATTGTTATTTCTAAGGATTAACCTATTTTATCGCCATAAATTCAACTAATAATAATTTAATGATGATAGGTAAGTGAACAATCTGAATTTCTGTGATGTTTGTCTGATATAGTTGAGAGACAACACAATTAAACCAAATGGTATATACAGTGGTGATTACAAGGTGTTAAACATCATTGTTTCATTAGAAGCTAAAATTTGATGTGATTAATTGAAACCTTGTAACAAATTAAATGTAAATTATCGATAATCAATATGTTTGTATAAATGGGTACATTATTAATAATCTTACTCCTTTCAATCAAATACTCAATTAGCTTTTAATAGTTTTTGATACACTTGTTGCATCACGTTGAAGGGTTGAAGCTTATTTTATTACCGAATCATGTTTGTTTCTCATTACAGGCGCCATTTTTGACTTTCCAACAAAAAGATTATTTGATTTGTTATTTTTTGCCGAAGGAGACTTAATTACTCAAAGACAAGATTGATGGTATTATGTGATTAAAGATACCAAGCCAGACGTCAGATTATCCAAGTAATTAAACCAGATAATATTATCAATCTAACTCGTTCTTTATTTTTGTTTTTGTTTTACTCTTTCAGCTTCTTGTTCTTATACACAGTGAACCGACACAGAGATGACAATCATATCCATTTCAAATCATGTGAACCATGGATGATGACGATGATGATTAAGATGTTAATAAGTTGCATAAAGGAAAGGGTTAACTACTTTAATTGTCTCCTCAATTTTGGATGGCTGTCTTGTCAAAACACGGACCACTGGCAAGATGTTAACCCTCAAGCAAGGACTCAATTTTGAACAAAAAAAAGGGAAAACAAAAGCGCAACCTAATTAGAGATATATTCAAATTATCCAAAATTGTCTACTAGATGTAATCAATTTTAAGGTGTCAACTTAAACCCAACAATCAGCAATAATTTAAATATTAATCATGGAAATCAAGTGAAGCAAAGAGCGCAAAACCTGAGTTCAAATAATTGCAAGAAGCTGTTGCTGATTCAACAATTTGTTGATTATGGAGACTTATTATCCTCAATGTAAACAATCGGCATTAACCATTGCCAATAGGAACCAATTAATCTAAATGGTTAGTCGCAATTAAAGTTGGCGGCAATGAAGACACAGGAAACAATGAAAGAGCCCAAAGCATAATGTTAACTCAATTAATCTCATTTGCTTTTTTAATGTGGCCAAAATCAATCGAAGCGAGTCAAAATTTTGAAAGCCTGTTAATAACAATAACAATAAAAAAAGATCATCATCATCAAAATCATCATAATCATAATCATAATCATCTTGGAGTCAACATTAACATGAACAACAGCAAGTTAGCGTAAACATTTCCATCTTTTCCATCTTTAATGCTAATCAAAGAGGAATCGTTTCAACAGTAACAATCTTAATAAACATTTGCCCAATTTCCGGAATTGAAATGTTTCTTCTTTTCAGTAATTTTCTTGATTACTATTAACATTTGTATTTTTAATCTATTTTTTTTCTTCATCAATTTACTGTATATTAACTTGTCACTCTCATTAATTCAAATTGCTCATTCTTTTTGCTTCTCTTACCTTGCTGTCACAATTACCTAAGGTTATTGGTTAGACCTTTTATACATTATCAACAATAATTAATAGCAATAATAGCAATAATAATAACGATAAGAAATAATAATGATAATGGAAATAGCAACAATATAATATTATGATAGGAGTATGGACGCATCACACGTTACTTCATGCGTTTAATCGCGTTGTAAGAGGAACACTTTTCGCTGTATGAGTATTACTTGTCACCATTTAAGATGAATCTGTGTTAAAATGATTTTCACTCTGAAAATTGTTGCTATTTTTACGGCAAAAAAAGTCACCAGCCTTGGAAGGTAAAAAAATATCCAAAAAATATCACCAAATCACGGTTGAGGGATTGACACAGTCAATCCATATTCGTTCAACTTGAACTTTGCTTTCACTCTGTTTATCATCACATAGACAATCTTCATTATCATCATCTTCTTCTTCATCTTCATCTTTTTTCTCTTTTTTTCCTTCTAAGATTTTAATCTTTCAACATTGTGCTCCTTTCAACTCTGTTGATCACACTAATAATCTGGTTGTGGGTTAAACATAATCATTCCTATTCTTTTCAATAGTCAACTTGTTTGGTCTAAATTATTATCATTATCATCATTATTATTATTATTATTAGGATAAATGTATCGATTCTTTGGGTTTTGTCAGCTTTTTTCCCTCTGATTATTATTATCAGCATCATTATTTACACTTTTTACGCGTCTTTTTTGTTCCTTTTTTCATTCCTCAATGTTTCACCTTTTTGGTGTTGATGTTTACCTTTGATTGAGCCATTTTTTCTAAAACCTCGTCAAATGTGTTACACTGATCATTATTGTGATTATTTTGGTTACTATTATTAACTTTCCTTGTAAACTGGACTTGATGATACATCTACATCGATACAAAAAAAAGGTTGAGCAAAAGAAAAGAGAAAATGAATGGAAAAGTTAAGATTCTGATTAAATCAAGATTACCTTGAATTTCATTTCTTTTTTTCATTTTTCCTTTCAGCTTCTCCTAGTTAAGTTTGCAATGATCATCATGCTGATCATGAGATGAATTGCTTTTTTATTATTTCTCATTTGGGCAATTCTTGATTGGTCTTCAACTCTTGTATCCATGTTCATGTATATAAATATACGTGTTGATACAATGTAATCTTTCAATTTTGTTGAAATCTTTTTCGCTCAAGCTTATTTATTTTTTATATCAAGGCAAATGAACTTGTAATGTTAATATTGCTATTATGTAATGGTAATTATTATATTAGATTTGGCTGATTTTTTTACCTTGGAATTGAATCTTTTAAGTCAATTGAGTGAAATTGATAAAAAATGGTTTCATCATTGAAATATTTCAATTGATTTGACTTTTCTTCTTCTTAACCCTTCTCTTTCATCATCCTCTTGTTATCATCATTATATTTTATTTTTCATTCATTCTTCATTCTTTATCATTCATCAATTTTATTCATCAAGCTTAAGCAATTTGCTTCTTTCAATTTTCATGTATAATCTTTGAATAAATCACTAGTTAACCTTGCGTTCATTATTTGTTGAACTGATGACTTGTTTAAGTGAAGCTTTATCGATTTGGAAATTGATTTAAAGCTGCTTTTGTTAATAAAATGTTATTCAAGAGCTAACAAGTATAGTAGACTTCAACAATTAGCTCTTTATATTTCACTTTTTTGATCAGCTCAACTTATTGTTGAAGTATTTAAGGCATACAGTGCCATCTGTTAAGGCGACTGTCAACTAAGAGTTGCAATTCTTAGAAACTTCTATCTACCTCAATGGAAACTGTTACCTAATGGGTACTTATAATTTCATCCTTAGAAGAAAAACCTGCGCTTGTGGTTATCCACAGATGGATAACATACATATTATTGCTCACTGTAAAAAATATGAATCTGAAAGACCCCAAATACCCAAAAAATATCGGCACCTCACAATCCCTCAATATGCTTTTAAGTTCCCTTTAAAATGCAAAAAATTATTAGACACTATTTGTAATGATCATTTTCTCAATGAAAGATCTAATAATTAATCCAAAAAATCTCTCCCTCTTTAAAAATACAGGTATCCACAAGCAGCCCACCCTTAGCTGCTGTCTCCCAGAGGCAAATGCCAATAAATAGAAACCGTAACAAGTTATGAATGGAAGTTGTCACAATATTGTTGAAAAGCTTAATTGGACTGTTTAATAACAAGTATTAATGGGGATAATCCTTTTTTTCACGGCGGGATTGATTCAATTCACTTAGGTTTTGCAGATAAAACATGGTGGTGATTTCATTTTTTAAATCTTTTGCAATTTCATTAAATAATAAATGTGATGATTAGATGCGATGATGATGACAGTAAATGCAATTAATACTCATCGAGAGCACCCTCAACAGCTGTTCGAGGCTCTTCAGCTCCTTCTTCGGGAACAGCGAAACCTTCTTCGGTGGCATAGAGAATGTTCAAGATCTTTTCAATGAGAGATGCTTTGTCTTCCTCTTCATTTTCTGAGGTAGATTGGCAAAGAACTTCAATATCACGTAGTTTACCATAATAAAAGTCTCTCTCCCTTTCCAAACTATCAACTGTTAACTTGAGATTACTCATTTGTCCTTCAACCTCCTCCATTCGAGGATCGATGTTTTGGTCATTATTGTGGTCATTGTGAGCACCTCTGGGTTGTGTTGGTCTAGCTGTCCGAGTGGGTGTTGGTCTTGATTGAACAGGAGCTGTTCTTCCAACTGGTTTGGTTGCTGCTGCACTGGGTTTACTCTGAAGAGGCATACGACTGGGCATTGTAAAGCTGCTATTCGATGATTGTAAATTTCCAGAGGCTTGAACTCCCGATCCTAATGGTACTCCACCTCGTGCTTCTAACGGTGCATAATCCCGACCATCGTAATTAGCATCAAAGAACTTCTTAAACCATTGTAAAAACTCAAAATTATCTTGAAAACGACCTTTCACGAGTCTATTAATGGGAATTTCCTTATCGCAACCAACTTTTTTAAAAGCAGCCTGCACGAGTTTGAAGTTTTGGATATATTCATGTTCCAGGTTGGTTCGGAATTTAATCTTCTTGACACCAATAGTTCCTGGAAACAAGAGATCCATAAACTGTCCATACGCGGCTCCAGAGCAGAGTTCCTCAATCTTTTTGTAGTTTGACTGAAGGCTGTCATTGACCCAACCCAGCATCTCATGGCGACTAAGATTTTCAGTAGTAGCCGATGTTGCATAAACATTGACACACTGATAAGAACTAGGAATTTCGGTCATTTTGATGGGGTGATGAGAAGGTAAAAATGAATTATTCTGAAGAAGACGATTTACAAATTGGTAAGTTTGGTTACAATTATCAAGAAGTGTCAAAATCAAGGGATGAAACAGTCAGTTGAGGAAGAAAGGAACTAGAAGGAGACGGACAAGAATTAAAGGTTATTGTACTGTTACTACGTATACAAGGCATAAAGAGTTGATGATGAAGATGATCTTTCAACGATCCCTTTCATTCACAATGCTGTTTTTTACAATGCGATAGGATTGCCATCTGTGGAATGAATAACTAAAACAATTCAAATCGATGCTTAAAATTCTGTGTAAATAGACATTGGTTAAACTCACTGTAAGTATCGGTTGGGTAAAAATAACCATTAACCGGAATAATCGTCCGACTCTTTTAACCGTTTGTTCAGTTTTTACCAGGAAAACGCCTATTCTTCCTAATTTTGCATACATTTGTCTTATCAAAAATTAATGAATATTTGCTCAGCACCACGAATAAGATTAAAATACACACAATCTATATAATTTTATTGGTCACTTTGCTTCTGAATAACAAACGCTAAATAAATTCTAGTCACTATTGTTGCGGTTTATCATTATTAAATGGTCTTATCCCATTCGAGGAAGGTTTATCCGATGCATCAAAAGCTGTGGAATTTAGTTTTTGACCTTTTCAATTTTAATCCGGTTATTTGCAAAGTGAATTAAATGTAATTTTAATTTGCTTTCCCGATGATTAAATTGTGTTAACTTTGTTTAAATGTTTTCTAGTTTAAAGAGCCTTAACCGAATGACCAGTCCTTGCCATTATTTAGCTTACCATACCATTATTAGATTTTATAGTGAAATTGAATGGTTAAAGTTAATTTTTAAAGTAAATCGATTTATTATCATATTCATAATTAATATCTGTGAATGGAATGGAGACATTTTAACAATAAATGGGAACAATTAAACTTTATTTTAACTATAATTAAAAATTGAAATCTATTTTGTGACAAAAACAAAGATTGAAAGTTGAAAACTGAAATGAAATGAATTTTTCAAGATGTTAACAATTGAATCAATGAAACAATTTACAATTTCCCTTCCCATTAAAGTTAGTTGGGATATTTTTGCAGTCAGGAGATTCATTTGTGAAAATAATGATTAAACCCATTCAGTTGTCTCATTGTTTCATTAGTCAATTGAATGTTACATTATAGTAATTGTGTGGGGAGGATAAAATTGCAATTGATATCGAGATTAAATGTTGCCATCATAATGAAAAGAAACAAAAAAGCATTTCAAATTTAGTTAATATTATTTTCTCATCAGTTAATTATCAATGAGCAGCTGTTTTCCTAATTTAAATTGAAATTGCCTTAAATTCACGCCATTTGCCTTTATTAAAGTGTTAATTTTTACTATTGGTTTTGTTTTTAGTGAAAATGTTTTCTCTCACAAAATTTTTCCCTGTGAGAATGAAAAAAATCTTAACAATCACAGTCAATGCAATTTCACATTTCGCTTTAAGGCAATACAAATCATTCTCCAAATCAATCTGAGATAAGTTGATTAATTTATGTTTTTTTAGTTGATTTTTTTCTTGTTAAATATCACTAATATCTGCAAAATAGGATACCTCTGATCACATAATTACAATCACCTAGATTGATTACCAATCAAATCTCGGTTGATTTCAATGTAACCCTGATTCAACCGTATCTCAAATATTGGTTAATGATTTCACACCTAGTAATCATAAATACTAGATAGATTCATCTCCAAGTAGCTAGCAGCGACAATTCAATCAACCAGGAGAGTTGAACCTTGATCCACCATCAATTGGCCAATCTGTTTCTCCAAGCCATTGAGTTAACTCCAAAAGAGGTTTATAATGGGAATAATAATAATGATAATAATTATTGTCTGAATAATAATGAGAAGAATAAGAATAAGAATATTTATAACGTCGACAATAATGATAACAATCATTGATAATTGTATGACTGGGGAACAAAGCATCTGACGATATTTAAATGAGAAATTACTTGATTTGTCTTCCCACTTCACGAAGGGGTTGATTGGGAAGGAGATGAAATAAATTGAGTAAGCAAGACACTTAAATGTCTTAAAACTCAACTCGATAAGCTGAGCAACTGCTTTCTTGATCCTGCAAGATAACTGAACATCTTGAAGCTGACGGAGCCACATCAATGTTGAGATCTTCCAATGTTTGCTGATTAGTTGCCATCCATAAACACAAAGCTTCCGTTTCATGGCTTGGAATAAGAGTTACCTCAGCAGCTTTATCTTCCCAACTTTTTTTACCTTCAATTAAGGCATCCAAAACCTCCTTAGATGGATTAACACTACTAAGTACATAATAACGAGCTCGGATTCGCTTAAAGTAATCAGCATTACAGTAATGGCGATCACCATGATGAGGAATGTAAGCCAAATCAAGGTAAATTGGTTTACCTTGATCACTTGATGAACCAGAACGACGAGAAGAATAACTTCGAGAAGCGCCAGTTCTATCGGACGAAATAGCACGAGATTTGGAGGCTGATCTGGCTCCTTTAGAGTCATTTGCATCGGTTGGCTTTGGAAGCCCAAGAGGAGTTCCCCATTCCTTGAGAGTTGCTTCTTTCTCTTTCTTCTGTTCCTCGGTTAGATTCTGAGATTGGGTTACAACACGGGTGGTTGTTTCACTGGTACTTGTTGAGGTCACTTTTTCCTCTTTTCCTTTCTTGGCTCCATCCAACTCAATAGACCGCGGAAAACAGCACAATCCCGACTTTGAATCTTGAGGTGATGTTATGTCCATTGATGTTGCTGTAACTGTTGTCGTTTGAGTTAAGGACTTTGCATCTCTAGGTGATTGAGTTTCTGACGGAGTTGAAGGTGTAGTTTCCTCGGAAATGTGAAGAACCTCGGGAAACTCTTTGGAACTTGTAGTTCCCCTGGCAAGGCCGACTGGTTTCTTTTCTGATAAAGGTGATTCTATATTATCTTCCTCGTCTGGAACCTCGTACAATACTTGACCCGCCATTTGAGCTGATCGGCGTAAATGAACGGAAGGCATTTCCCCTGCTGTTGGGAATGTTGTAGCCAATGTTCCTGCTCCTGGAGCAGTTTCAACTTTGGCAATGAAATCATTGGTTGCTTGTTTAGGAGACGATAAATCTGGACTTTCGTCTCCTTTGCTGCCTGCCTCTTCATTAATTACTTCGGGTAAATTCAAGTTAGTGGTGACTTTAGTTACTGAAGTTTCAAGGTGAACGATTGAAGAGGCCAATTCAGTTGCAGCCATGGACCTTAAAGAAACTCCTTTGTCAACAATATCACGAGATAATTTATCAAAGCTTTGACCAGGCAGTGGTGATAATGTTGGCGATACAAGTTTGGCAGACGATTGATTAGATAATGTTGGTGATTTCATTTTCTCTTCGATCACTTCGTCTTCATACTGCTTTGTATTGTGACGAGCTTGTTCCCCCTCTGATTTATCACTTGATTCAACGGTAAATGATTTAGTCGTTGAAACCATGTTAGTCCATGAATCTGGTTCAGGTTGAGACGGAGTTTTCTTTATACCCACACATTTTGCAAAAGGTGCATATCCTGACTCGAATGGCTCTTCCTCTGTGTAATAGGATGCTCCAGAATACGCAGATGAATTCATAATTTTCCCTGATAAAGCTTCATCAGAGGTTTTGAGTTGTGATTCATCACTTGAAGAAATAGATTTAGATTTATCCATTTCCTCTTTCAAACTCATCAAATTTTCTGACTTCACTTTTGTCTGGTTTGTTCTACTTGATGCCGAAAATGAGTCAAAAGAAGATCCAGAAAATGAAGTGAGTGGCTTATAATCAACACTTGATCTTTCCTCTATCATGACAGTTGAACCTGATTCATTGCTTGACTTAATAATCATTTTTTCTTGGACAGAATCGGATACTAAGCTGCCTGAGATTTTACTGCCGTCTCTTTCAACACGACTTTCATTGGATGAACCAGTCAACTTTGCATCTTTGGTTCCCATTTGAGATTCTTGACTAGTTTCGATAGTTTTGACTGGTTGTTCAGCTTCCGAAGATGACGATAATTCTGAATGTTTAAACAGCTGTTGCTTTGTTTCTTGTTTAGATGAAATAAAGTCTTCATGTTTTTGAGTAGCTGAGCTGAGTGAACTTAATGCTTCAGAAAAAGTTATTTTATTGTTTTCAGCTTCTTTGGTTACTCTTTTGTCTGATGCGATTGATGCCATTGAATGACCATCTTGAGCCAGTGAATCAGAATCTTCAAGATAAAAATAAGTTTCCTCGTCAATAGACATGACAGTATCAAATTTAGTGCTGTGAGTAGCGTTTTCTGATGACAATGATTCGGATTTGTTTAAAAACTTTGCATCAGAAAAATTGGACGAAGTCAGATTGGAACTTTTGGTACTTTGCAAGTCTACTTGGATGTCATCAAAAGATTCAGTCAAAGTTGAATAAAGTTGATTGTTAGCATCAACTTTGGAAAAAGATTCTCTTTTTAATTCACTTGTTTGTTGAGCAAAAGAGTCACCGGATTGAACCAGAGTATTGCCAGACGTAGTTGACTTGTTTGTGAATTTATCACTAGTTGATTGTTTTATTGAGTCAGTTGTGTCAATTGAATCAAGTGAAATAGATTTATCAACTAACATACTTTTTCTAGCTGCATCGTCGATTTCAGTTACAATTGCTTTTGTTCCACCAACATCTTCTTCATTTGAGATATTTGTTTCGATAAATGAAGTTCTAGCATCCAAACCGAGATAAGAGCCGCCAATCATACTAGCACCGGAATTAATTTGTTCGGTTGTGATTGTAGTCTTCGATTCAGTGGAAGATGAATCTGTAGTTGTAGTAATTGTTGATAATTTATTTGATGTCATATCAATGGATGGTTTCCTACGATGCTCTGCAACTGCTTTATTTTCAGTTTCATCGTTAGATTTAATTGCGCTTGAAGTTTCTAGTTTATTTTCAAATTCAATTTTATCAACTTTTACCTGCTCATCAGATTTCTCATTTAAGGATGTTGATCCAATTGTTGAAGTTAATTGACTAGAAATATCATGACTTTTCTGATCATCATCACCTTTCTTATTGTCAGAAAGATTAGATTCTGATTTCGAAAGATTGAGATTTTCTGTTTCAAATGGCACTTTCTCTAATGAATTAGATTGTTGAGTATTTTTGGACTCAATATTTTCTGTAGACTTTTCAACTTCAATAGAAGAATCTTCATGTTTAGTATTTGATTGTATAATTTCATCATCTGATTTATCTTGATGTTTAGTTAAAGGACTGGCTGGAACGGAATCAGTGAAGACTTTATCTTCTAGTTGTGAGATTGATTCTTTTCTTTTAATTTCATCGGAATCAATTGATTTCCTAGTTTCTGCACTAAGGCTTTGTTTACGAGGATAATCAGATATACTTGATCTATCTTTATCTGATTGTACAGAATATTTTCTTGTAACTTGCGAAGATGATGATGTTTCTGTAGAAACTTTTGAATCACTGCCCACTGAAGCCTTATATTGAATGTCTGTTTCAGTCGATCTACGAGAATCTCCAGATATGCTTGATCTTTCTTTATCCATTTGGACAGAATATTTTCTTGTGATTTGTGAAGAAGGCGATGAGTCTTCGAAAGCTACCGTATCTTTTTCCACCGCAGTAATAGTTTTGCATTGGATTTCTGTTTCAGTTGATCTACGGGAATCACCAGATCCATTTGATTTATCTACATCGAATTGGGCAGAATCTTCCCTTAAAGTCTGAGAAGTTTTAAAAGATACCGACGAATCTCCATGTTTTTCGCTTTCAGATGCCATATCTTTCAATTGCTCGCTTTGTTTTCTTTCTAGTTGACTAAATAAATATTCAATTGATTCTGAAGTAAGGCTTTGTTTACGTTTATCATCGGAAATACTTGATCCGTCTTTAACCAAATGAACAGAATCTTTCCTTGTAGATTGTGCAGCTAATGATGCATCTTCAGCCGATTCACTTTCCATTGAAGTAACAGTATTATAGTGAATTTCAGTCGATCTACGGGAGTCTCCAGATATACTTGATCTTTCTTTATCCATTTGAACAGAATCTTTTCTTTCAATTTCAATAGATGACGACGTTTGGTCAGAAGTTTTCGAATCGCTTTCAATTGAAGTAACAGTATTGTATAGGATTTCCGTTTCAGTTGATCTCCGGGAATCAACAGATTGCCTTTTATCGAAATCAGACTGAACAGAATCTTTTCTCATAATTTGCGAGGAAGGCAACGAGTCTCCATCTGTTGCACTTTCTGATATTATACCCTTCAATTGCACGCTTACTTTTCTATCTGATTGATTCGATAACGATTCGATTGGTTTTATAGCTTCTGAACTAAGACTTTGTTTACGAGAATCATTGGATATACTTGACCTATCTTTATCTAATTGTACAGATTCTTTTCTCGTAAATTGCGAAGATGGAGATGATTCTGTAGAAATTTTCGTATCACTTTCAAGTGAAGTAATAGTTTTAAACTGGATGTCTGTTTCAGTCGATCTATGATAATCATCAGACATACTTGAACTTTCTTTATCTGACTGTATAATTTCATCATCTGATTTATCTTGATGTTTAGTTAAAGGACTGGCTGGAACGGAATCAGTGAAGACTTTATCTTCTAGTTGTGAGATTGATTCTTTTCTTTTAATCCCATCAGAGCCTATTGATTCCCTAGCTTCCGAAGTAAGGCTTTGTTTACTATAATCATCAGAAATACTTGATCTTTCTTTGTCTAATTGTACTGATTCTTTTCTTGTAATTTGTGAAGATGAAGAAGTTTGACCAGAAGTTTTCGAATCACTTTCCATTGAAGTAGAAGTATTGTATTGGATCTCCGTTTCAGTTGATCTACGAGAATCAACAGATTGGTTTTTATCGAAATCAGACTGGACAGAATCTTTCCTGCCTATTTGTGATGAATCTTCATGAGTAATGCTCTCAGGTGCGGGATCTTTAAACTGAATGCTTTCTTTTCTATCAATTGGACTCAATGGCGAATCAATTGATTTCCTAGCTTCTGAAGTAAGGCTTTGTTTACGAGAGTCACCAGAGATACCTGATCTATCCAATTGTACAGACTCTTTTCTATCCATTTGGCCAAATGATGATTCCGTTTTAACAGCTTCATCGAACCCAATCTCTATATTTTTTGCGTCCTTTTCGCTTCCCAAAGCGAAAACATCTGAAACTGATTCTCTCTTCAAGCTTATCTCTTTTGTTTCTATTATTTTATCAGAGGAAACAGTTTGAGATGAGCTTTTTCTTTCTGTATCTTGTGAAGTAAATGATTGTTGAAATTGTCTAGAATCCCCATCGATATTTGAATATTCATCTGCAGTAGACTTAGAAGTTGCTTGGTGTTTTGTTTCACCCGAAGCCAATGAACCTTTTCGTGTTTCGGGTTTTGTTCCATCAGAAGTTGGTTCACTTGAAGAAAATGTCTCACTAGTTTTGATAGATTCTCTTCTTGATGCGAATGAATCTTGTTTAATATCATCACCTTCAGTTGTATTCAGTTTATCATCCAAATCTTTTACAGAATGTTGTTCATGTGCATCTCTTGAATAATTTTCTGATGAAAGTTGCTCAACATCTGCACTTTGAAGTGGAACTTTTGATTCATATTCATTGCTTGACTCTTCAGTCATTTTTGAAGATCCATCCATTTTAGACGTGAGGGAGGCCACTTCCAAATCTGAAGCCAAATCCTCACTTGTTTCTTTCAAATCACTTGAAATTAGATTGTTATTCATGTTGATATTTTTCGGTGATTGAATGTGTTCTTCTACTTCATGAGATTCACTATCTTCACAGCTTTCAAACCCACTAACTTGACCAAGGTATAGTTTGGTAATACCAGATGAGGTCACATCTTTTACACCACTGGTTGCTTCCAAACTAGAGGTAACCAATTTCGAATCAAAGACGTTTGTAGAAACAACTGTTTCTGTTGAGGTTGATTCAACAATTTCAAGTTCTTTAGATGAGGAAACAATTGATTGTTTTCTTTCTTCAAACTCGGTCTTGGTATCTGCTGATTGGGAGGGAATATCTTTCGTCTCTTTACTTAGCTCACTGCTTGTCTCAACTTTGGTTTCTTGGTTAATATCTGGTTTGCTAGTTGATTCTAATGTGGTTACGATTGATCCGCCAACTGAATAAGAGATTGAACCATCAGAATCAGAAGTTGTGAAAATTTCTCGAACTTTCGATGAATCTGTTGCTAAACTGGATCTTCGTTCATCATCAGCCTTTGAAACTGATCCTCTTTTTCCTTCAAAATCTTTTAGTTGTTTAGTTTCAGAAACAGAATCAATGCCTGATGATTGAAGGATAGTGTCTTTTGAATCAGCAATCATTTTCTCAGATCGTTCATTTGATAGTTGAGTGGCTTGACCTGATACAGTTTGACTCTGCTGTAGGTTATCAGGTACTTCGACTTTGAATGCTGATACAGAAGACGTTGAATCCCTTTTCTCGATCAAAACATTTGACACTTCAGATGTCGATTGTTTCACTTTGTCATCCACGGAAGAAGCAATAATTTTCGAAGATTCGTCTTCAGTTGATGAGAGATCCATTGTAAATGAAGTTTGCTGATCACTCAACTTAGGAAATGAACTTTCCGTAGAAAATAAAGTCGGAGATTCTACCTCTTCTCGTGATACGGAATCATCGCTGGTCTGTTGAACAATAATGGACTGTGATGCGTCGAAAGTTGAACTTTCTTGGATCTGAATCAAAGATCCTTTCACTGTGTCTGATGATATGGTTTCAGTAGATTCCTTTGATTTAGACTCTTCAACCTTCGATTCTAATTTGTGAGTGATTTGGTTTGTTGTTGAAAGAGTTGAATTAGATTCTTCTTCATGGATTGATTTTTGTTCCAATGAGATAGAATCGATGGAATAATTAGTCTTTTGTATCTCAACATCAGTTGATGATCTTTTTGAATCAGTCACTTTCGACTTTTCTTCAATTTCTGAATTTTGCTGAGCTATGATGTCAACTGAGGATTTTCTGAGTATCTCTTCTTGAATTATGTCTTCTTCATCAGATTTACATGGAATATCTGAAGACTGAAATGAAACTTTTTGGGCTTCAACACTCTCATCGAGTGACTGTTTCTTTAACTTTGTGTCAAAACCAGACTCTTCAGATTTGCCAATCTGTTCTTCAAGCTTTATATTGTCTTCAAAGAGCTTCGTTTCAGTTTGAATAGGCTTTAAGGGGTCAGAAGATTTAGATTCAGTTATCTCACTTTCTGATGATTGCACCATAGACTTTTCTTGTGGTTCAGGAATGCTTATTGAACATGATTCGGCACTTTCAGGTTGAACTATTGATGACGATGATTCGTTTTTTTTGGAGATCGAAGATGCTATATCGGTCTGTATATTCGTAACTGTTATCGAGGTAGTTTCAGTAATTGATGTCTTGCTTGTCGAGGTTGAATCCTTTGAAATCGCAATACTTTCTTTTTCAATTTCTGAATCTTTAGCGACAGCTTGACTAGAGGTTACTTCGATAGATTTTTGACCAGCTGTTTGTTTATCAGTATCTTGCATGGAAAAGGATTTGGCATCAACAGAGTCTGAAGTAGGTTGTTGATCAATTATTGCGGTTGTGTTTGCAGTCTTTGATTCAGTGGAAGATGAATCTGTAGTTGTAGTAATTGTTGATAATTTATTTGATGTCATATCAATGGATGGTTTCCTACGATGCTCTGCAACTGCTTTATTTTCAGTTTCATCGTTAGATTTAATTGCGATTGAAGTTTCTAGTTTATTTTCAAATTCAATTTTATCAACTTTTACCTGCTCATCAGATTTCTCATTTAAGGATGTTGATCCAATTGTTGAAGTTAATTGACTAGAAATATCATGACTTTTCTGATCATCATCACCTTTCTTATTGTCAGAAAGATTAGATTCTGATTTCGAAAGATTGAGATTTTCTGTTTCAAATGGCACTTTCTCTAATGAATTAGATTGTTGAGTATTTTTGGACTCAATATTTTCTGTAGACTTTTCAACTTCAATAGAAGAATCTTCATGTTTAGTATTTGATTGTATAATTTCATCATCTGATTTATCTTGATGTTTAGTTAAAGGACTGGCTGGAACGGAATCAGTGAAGACTTTATCTTCTAGTTGTGAGATTGATTCTTTTCTTTTAATTTCATCGGAATCAATTGATTTCCTAGTTTCTGCACTAAGGCTTTGTTTACGAGGATAATCAGATATACTTGATCTATCTTTATCTGATTGTACAGAATATTTTCTTGTAACTTGCGAAGATGATGATGTTTCTGTAGAAACTTTTGAATCACTGCCCACTGAAGCCTTATATTGAATGTCTGTTTCAGTCGATCTACGAGAATCTCCAGATATGCTTGATCTTTCTTTATCCATTTGGACAGATTCTCTCCTTTCATCCTGTACAGATGATGTTTGATCTAAAATTTTAGAATCGCTTTCCATTGAAATCATAGTATTATATTGGATCTCCGCTACGGTTGATCTACGGGAATCGCCATATTTACTTTTATCTAAATCAAACTGGGCAGAATCTTTTCTAGCAATTGGCGAAGAAGCCAATGAGTCTTCAGAAATTGTAATATCTTCTTCGACAGTATGCGATCGGGTCTCTGCTACAATTGATCCACGGGAATCTAAAGATTGACGATGATCGAAATCTGATTGCACAGAATCTTTTCTTGTCATTTGCGCAGAATGATCGTCAGCTATGATACTTTCTGTGTCACGCACGCTTTCTTTTCTATCTGTTTGATTCGATAACGATAACAATTCGTTTGATTTTATAGCTTCTGAACTAACACTTTGTTTGCGAGAATCGTCAGATGTACTTGATCTAACTTGAGCTAATTGCACAGATTCTTTCCTTTCATCTTGTATAGATGAAAATGTTTCACCAGAAGTTTTAGAATCCATTGAAGTCATAGTATTATATTGGATCTCAGTTTCAGTTGATCTACGGGAATCAACAGATTGGTTTTTATCGAAATCAGACAGGACAGAATCTTTCCTGCCTTTTTGTGATGAATCTTCATGAGTAATGCTCTCAGGTGCGGGATCTTTCAACTGAATGCTTTCTTTTCTATCAATTGGACTCAATGGCGAATCAATTGATTTCCTAGCTTCTGAAGTAAGACTTTGTTTACGAGAATCACCAGAGATATTTGATCCATCCAATTGTACAGACTCTTTTCTGTTTGTTTGATCCAATAATGATTCGGTCTTTATAGCTGCATCAAACCCAATCTCTATATTTTTTGTGCCTTTCTCGCTTTCGTAATCAAAGACATCTGAAACTGATTCTCTCTTCAAACTTGTCTCTTGCAATTGTTCAGAATCATCATCGACATTTGAATATTCATCTACAGTAGACTTAGAAGTTGCTTGGTGTTTTGTTTCACCCGAAGCCAATGAACCTTTTCGTGATTCGGGTTTTGTTCCATCAGAAGTTGATGTCTCACTAGTTTTGATAGATTCTCTTCTTGATGCGAATGAATCTTGTTTAATATCATCACCTTCAGTTGTATTCAGTTTATCATCCAAATCTTTATTCGCAGTTTCTTTTGATGACGAAATTCCTCCAGACATCTTTCTATCAGGTTCTTCTGAAGAAGTAACTTTCGATTGTTTCGATGTTTCAATTGAAGAAATACTCTCAGAATTTACTTTTTGCTCTTCTTCATCTATTTTATATGCACCAACATTTTCATCACATACCTGGCTTTCTGCTTTGTATTCTGAAGTGATAGAGTCTTTTCGCAATATTTCTACCTTTTTTAGTGTTAATTGCTCTTCCTCTCGTTTTTTCTTTTCTGATTCAGAAGTTGATTCAGTCCTTGCAGCTATACTCTGCTGTGAATCTGTAACTGATTCCAGTGCCTCTCTTTCATCACTGCCATATGTTAGAGATTGGCCAGCAGATTGAACAATTTTGCTTTTGTCGTCAACTGTTTGCTTTGTTGATTGAATGTCCAAGCTTACCGCTGATTGACTTTGTGATAATAACTCAGATGAAACACCAGAATGGGATTTGGAAGAGTCTATGAGTAACTTTTCCTTCTCAACTGACAAAATCTCTTTTGAATCAATATCCGTTTCTTTAGAAATTACTTCAGCTTCATTTACATTATCCTTGCTTTCCGGAACAATAGGTTCAATATCACTCTGTCCACTGGTTTCAATTTCACTTTTTATAGTTGATTCCTCAATTTTTTTCTCTTCCACTGACTTATCAATAGACAATCTTACGGAATCTTTTCTTAGGCTTTCACCTTCTTCAATGGATCCTTTTGGTAATTCACCCTCCAGAGAATCAGAAGAGTCTTTTTTCTTCTCACTACTAATTTGCATTTCATTCTGAGTCAATTTCTCAGAAAATCTTTCAATCGATTCTTCTTTAAATTCCAATGAATCAGCTTTTGGAGATTCAGACCCTTGCTCTTTATTTGACACAATTTCGCCTGTTGAAACCTCTTCTCCTAGTTTGGTATCAACTTTTGAATCTGCAATTTCCTGTTCAATTTGATATTCGTTTGATTTAGAAAGTTTTCGTTCTAATTTGTCTTCTCCCTTTGAGATGCTAGCTCTTCGGTAAGCATCACCACCAGAAATAATTGAGCTTCTTCTACGCTCTGGAACCGGTGATTTCTCTATTTCTTGCTTTCCATGTGAAGTAGTCTCTGATGCGAATATATTTTCCTTGACAATTGAATCTCTTCTTTTATCTGGATCAGATAAAACGGAACTTTTTCTGGAACTTGCCCCAATAGATTGTCGATCTTCTTCCATACAAGCAGCCTTAATTTCTGCTTCTAAAGTTCTGAATGAGCCGTTAGAGTCTGTTGACTTTCTTCTAGATCCCTCAACATGAGAAATCTCAATTGATCGAGACATCTGATTGTTGTTAATTCGTGAAGTAAGTGAGGCAACCTCCAAATCAGAAGCCGAGTCATCATTTTTATCGCCAGAAATGATAGTCATTTCACTCATATTAGAGGATAGAGAAGAAACCATAGCTGACTGTAAATTTGAATCTTCTTGAATGGGTGATGATCGGCTCTTCATGTCTTCATCATCATCTTCACGTGATATCATATGATCTAATTGAGATGTTGATCGACTATCACCAGTGACTACTTCATCTTCCGAATGCTCCAAAGAGTCTTTACTAATCTCAACATTTCCATAAATTTCATAAGATTCCAATGAGTCTGGTTCAACTTCATCTCGTAAATGGTCGAGGAATGGTAGCTTTTTCGGACTTGCATCTTCCGAGCCTTTACCAGAATCTCGGTGATCGTCTTCACTGCCAACCTCTACAGTTTCTTGCTTCTTATCACTAAAGTCAGAATCGCCATTTTCTGCTGTTACAGTACAACTTTGGATCTCCTTTTTCGTTTCATTATCAGCTTCGCTGGTAGTTTTTTCAGAAACACGTCTACTGTTGATTCTAGCTCTAACTTGCTTGGATGTGATAGGACGAGCTTTTACTGTTTCATTTGCTTCTGAAGTAGGCTCAGAAGTTGGTTTGGAAGTAGCTTTGTTTGTTGTTGATCGAGTTGTACTGCTAGTTCTAGTCTTGGTTTTCTTTTCGGTAACATTTTTAACTGTTTTTTTCTCTTCATTTGTAGTCTTTTTAACAGATTCCCGAGTCGACACTCGAGTAACTCTTGAGGTTTCTGTTTGATGATTTGTTGCAGGGATTAACTTTCGTTTCACTGGCGATGATTGTGACTCAGAGCTATCACCGCCTTTATCACCAACTTCAGTGGATGATTGTTTAGCATAAGGTACACGAGTTTTTCTCATGGATGGAGAAACTGATCTGTAACGAGTAGATAACTTTTGAGTAGCAGTTGAAGAACTAGTCTCAGAGATTCGAACAGTTGATTTAACAGTTGATTTACTTTTCGATTGTTTGAGAGAAGATGCTGTGCAAACTCTTTTCTGAAGTAAATCCAAATCTTTGAGTGAAGCCAAACCTTCCATTATTTGACTCTGAGGAGCGCTTCCAGGGAAGAGAATACGTGTGATTCTATCATTAGGATTAGAAGGTTTCCAAATGAGGAGACAGCAAATGGACATAACATCAGAAATTGGAATAGCTATATCTTGTCCTGATTGTCCACCATTCTTGCAAGCTGATCGAGTTCTCACAACCGGAAGACTATCCTTATTTGAGCTCCAGTGAGCCAAAAAGTCTTTCAACAATCTACTGTCTCGAGGTGGACTCAAAATGAACATTTCCAATGTTCCATGGCCAACCTTGTGGTACAAGGTTAATTGCGTTGGAGTGGGATCTCGAAGACACTGGTGAGGATTACAGCCAATTCGTTTCAGTCTAGAGGCTATTTCATTACCAACTTCAATTATACTGATTGTTAAATCATTTGGGTTAGATTGGATGCTTGCAACTCCACCATTTTCACTGTTAACGCCTTCTTCTGAACTATTAATCGATTTATCAACAATGTTACAGAAAACATAACCAATTTTGAGATATAAAGAGGACTCTTGTTTACCACGCAACAAAGACAATATTCCCCAAAGATTAGACTCGTTAATTCGAGTTATCATGATGGAATCAAGGCGTTCAATATGGCGAACAAATTTCCAAAAACAAGGGAACCGTGTGAAACCTCCATCAATCAACATGGTGAATCCAGTTACACCAAAAAGGGAACAGTCGCCTTGACCACTAGGAAAAATGTACATAGTGGGTCGTTCAAATCTAATGTTACCAATCAATGGCGATGGTTCCAGTTTCTCTTCTCCTTCAAGAGTTTCCAAAGAACCTTCAATGAATTCAAGTAAACTGGAAGCTCCAGGAACACCATTTGGACTGTCCGGCGGGTTGAGAGAAAGGTGCATGAAATGAGAGAAAGCTTGGTTTTCCAGGTTATTGGTAACCCAATCACCAGTTGGTGAACAGTGAAGATGCATCTTGAGCGAGCATCCAGGTGGGTAAAGGGATAAAACCTTGGTTACACTAGGATCACTCAGTTCATCGACGAAATCGTGAAATCGAAAGATGCCATCCTGTAATATCCATGATCCACTTCCAGTAAACGAGTAACCAGCATGAATAACATGCTTGTGGCCAGTTGGTGAGAGAAGTAAATTGCGAAGACATTGCTTTAAGGTGAATATCTGAGGATTGAATAAAACCTCAACAGCAAGTTTATCGGTTGAATGTTGAAGTAAAAGTTCTGTTGATAAGAGAGAGAATCAATGTAAATAAAGGAAGAGATAATTAAAAATTGATGAAATGTAAGTCGTGATGATTTTGTAAGTAGTTTTGATTTCTGCTTGAATAGGGCAAGTTCAATGATATATTTAAGGTAAATATTAAGGTTATGATTTCTTTTAATGCTTCATTGTTGTCTAACTGTTGAATAAATCATCTAAATTAAATTACCATTTTGTAGACTGCAAGGTTTCAGGCTAAATAGGTGAATATAACGAAAATAAAATTCAAGTTGAGTTCAGGTTGGTTTCTTTACAGTTGATGGATATTGAAAGTGAAAACTGAGAAGAATTGATCGCAATGTAAAGTTATCTTGATAAACTGCTATCTTTACATGACTGAGCCAACTGATTAAACAATCAGATCACGATATCCAACTATCAAGGCAACTGAGTTATGTTCAGACAAATGGATCCAAAACTTATTTTCTCAACCAATTTTATGAAAAATGGTTCAGATCTTTTGAATTTCCGTGTTTTCAAACCTAAAATTTACATGCCACATGATTAAACCAACACTAATTAAATCATCATTAAACTGAATTGTCACAGTAGAAGCATGAAAAGTTCTGTAACTACCATTGTACGTTTTTGCCCTATTCTTGGAAAGATCAAGGCTCATTTATCGACATTACAATTTATTTCATTTTTGTTCAACTTGAATCATGATTGGATTAAATTCAATTTACCTGAAGAAGATCAAAATTCATAATAAAATTTAAATATCAAAAGTGAACAAGTGAAGCAATAAATTGTATTCTTACCTGTTTTAGCAGATGACTTCTGACTGGTTTTCAAATTATCGCAGACTTGCTCTAAATGTTTCAAATCACATTGGGTCTCTTCGGTATTCCATGATAAAAGACCTGTTAATTGAAAAAATAAATAAAATGATAAATCACCAATCGCTAGACTGTAGCATTAAAAATAGCTTTATGTGCAAAGTCTGTTTAAATTGTTCATCAAAAGGGTGAAATGTTAAAATCCATTTTGCTGAGTAAATATTAAGCAAAAATGGCAACAGAGCCAAGATTCGGTTAACAATGTAACAAATGATCCTAATCCAAATGCTCATAACGATTATTGAAATGGTTCAAATTTTAAAGATAAATTAATGGCCCTGAATTATCGAAGGGTCTAAGAGAAGAAAAATTGAAAAAAATCCTTGTTTGTTCATCATTGAAAATCATTGAAAACAAAGATAGATTTTGACAAAATTTGACAAAGATTATTTTTCGACCCTGTTAGAAGGATTGAAGGAAAATAGCAGAATTAGCTAATCATGGTGTATCACCAGACACTAATCAATGAAAATAAAAAAGAATCCATTCTTCAACTAATCTGGTTTCTGGGTAGTTAGTATAACAATTTATGTCTAAATTTCCTTTGCCTATAACTTCTAAATTGCCTTAATTGTTTGGTTGTTGACTATACAAACAGACAAAATCAAATTATTTACAGTAAATACTATTTAAATGTAATAGATATATTATAAAATAATGGCCCTCATGTATGGAAGGACAATTTTCGCAATAATAAATGGGTTAAATAGACCAGAATTCACGTATCTACTGGATAATTTATTCAAAAGATTGGTTCAATTTTCACAGAGCAATGCAATTTTGATTTTGTCAGACAATGTTTAAAGTATTATCTTCATGAAGGTTATTTACTGATGAATTATTGAGAGAAGATGAAAGCCTATTTCAACGAAAGTCATAAATCATAAGGATATAATTCACAGTTAATAATTTGTGTGTATATAGATATATCCTCACAATTTTTTTCCACACCAAGGATGGAATCAGGCAAAGGTTTACCTTGAGAAACTTTTCTTCCTTCAGAATTTATCCCTTTTCTCTAGTGATTTTATGCTGAGTATTTTATACTCAGTAAACATTATCAAATTTACACTCCAAATTTTTCGACTATTTGGGTTTTTGGGTTTGTCAGCTGATGCACCAAGGTGGGAGAAGCCGGTACATTGTTTCGTGGGTCGGTAAAGAGTCCGAATTGGGTTAGATAAAGGCGTGGGATGTGCTGGTAAGAGTAGCAGTAAGAGTTTAATCAATAAAAGGTGAGACTGATGAAAGAAATAATGAACAGCTCCATGGGACATAAATACATTATATAATACAAGTACACATTGTAAATGTAACCCATTGCCTCATAGACAGCATGTAACATCCTCACTGTATACATGGAAAGACTCATCCTTGTATCGATTCTTGTTCTCCTATTCTGACAACACATAAACACATAGACACATATTTTTTGTTCTTTTGATCTTTACTTTCTCATTTTTCTCTCTCACTTTTTTTCCTTGACTTTCCATTTCTTTCTTGTTGATGAATGATGGAGAGATTGCTTACTTTATTCCGATAAATGACGTTCCTCAGAAACCATGGTGCACTATCTACATGGTAAATGCATGGTCTACCTCACAGATGAAGAGAAGGAAGAGAAAAAGTTACACCAGAAACTCCCTTTTCCTGTGGCATAAATGGTTTACAGACAGACTTTTCAATAAATCCAGCTTGATTAAGTTGAACCGGTAAATATATTTATATGGAGTTACGCAAACATTAGACTAAGAATTACTAAGAATTGTGGAATTAATAAAAACACTAAAAATACATTAATGACAGATTTGTAGAAAAATGAGAAAAAATTAAATCATTAGTTGATTATAATGCTAGCAATACTTGTAAGTATGACATCTTGAATGATAAATGAATCATTAAAGAAGTTGGCAGTTTATTCAAAACACGCGGGTTGATTATTATTAACCAATCATGAATGAGATTAACCAAAAGAAAGGGTTTGGTTTTTTAAAAAAGTTTAATGTAACGGTTTCCTTGTTTTTTTAGAGTTATTCATTGAATCTGATTCAAATTTAAGAAAATTGTTCCGAATATTGATGGAGTGAAGTTTCCTCGATAAAATACGCTACCAAAAGTAACCCTTTCTAACTGCTGATTCAGTGAAGAAAGACAGACTACTAGAAGTGTGAAATCTTTGGACGATATGGATTTTAGCTCTGTAAATTGGACTCATTTACTGACCTAGAATTGTATTGTAAACTATGAATTTTCACTCAGACAGGAATGTTTACTCAGACAATTTTCGGTGAATACACTTGGAGTATAATAAATCTAATATCTTTTTGATCTTATTTATATCTAATGATTCCGGGTAATCGACTTTTCATCTTGATGTTTGGCTGGAAACGAATTAACTTTTCTCCTCTTCAATGATCATTTTGCTCCAAGTCAACTGTCCCAAAGTCTTGAATGATTTAAGGATAAAATGAGTTCCTTTCCCAATATTGTGCTTATTATTTCTACAGTTATAATGGTTATTCTTGATTCCCATCGGACTACTTTAACAGTTTAACCCTTTGTTTTTGGGTTTCTGGTTAATATAGAGATTGACATCTGTTTGCTTGCCGTATTTAACCATTCTAAGGTAATCATTATTTTCTCACAAAAACAACAAAATGTCTTGAATTGTGATATTATCTTTGTCTTTGTGAACTTGTCTTCCATCAAAAACCTTTCAACTCTTTTTCTTTTATATCGTCTCTAGCCTATTGTGAGCAACTAATAAAGTCTTTTTTTCAAGATCTCACATCAACCTACATAAGAGGGAATACGAAGGTTATAAGGAATACAACTCTTCTTTAGCTTAATCTTGATGGACAGCTTGGATTGGATTACAACAATTATCCAGTTTTCCAGTGACCAGTTTCGTGGCGGAATTTATTTACATTGGATAAGAATCAAGTTGAACCTGATAATCAACTCGCTTTTCCATGAAATATATTCCACACAAACTCATTTAACAGGACACATGAAGATTTTATATTGAGCAATATTGAGCTACATTACCTGTATATTACCATATAAAAAGGTTAGTTTTACAGATACATGTAAAAACATGTAAAAATCATTTCCATTCTCAAAAACAAGCTTCCATATCACATAATTATTATGGCTTATATTACCTGCTAATTATTTTCAGTCGATTAATTTTGAACCTTCTGTTCTAATTGATTTCAGTTTTCAATTATTGGGTGATGTAATTTTTTTACTGTTTTAATGAAAAAACTGAACAATTGTGTGCATATCATTAAAAGGTATATCACTATCTTTACCAACATTTTGCTAACTCAAATACTCGGATAGAAACAACCTTGTAGTCAGATTAGTCTGTAAGAACCTTAAAAATTATTTTAGCTTTCTGAATGTATTACTACCAAATTGATTACTTATTGTCATTTTCTTGACGAATCATCTTTGTATTTCATTTCTAATTCAATTTCTTTTGATTTTTCCCTTTTATCACCAGACACTATTGTTATCCATGGAAAAAGTCCTTTTTTATATCCAATCAATGATCATGTTTTCTTTCTGGAATGAACGATTGTCCACACACATTTGTCTTGACAAGGAAACAAGGTGGAACAAGATTGATCATTTTCAGGATAGTTAAGTCGGCAAATTAAAAAGTAACCAGACCAAATTGATAGATTGACTATGGATGATTTTATGAACCAACATTTTCAATTTAACTTGAAAACCGAAATGTTAATCGTTTTTTTTAAACGACATTGACATTTACAACCTTTTCAATTTATTAATGCATGTTGATTCTCATCTAAATCAACCATTAATAGTTGCTTCAGCTGATTCCCTATAAATATACCAACAATCAATCCCTTTCTCAACAAAACTTAATAGACTGAAACTATTTCCTAATAACTGTAATTAAACCTAACCTGACTGATCAAAGAGTCAGAAATGGATACACAAGAAAGTTAGTCATCTCTATCAGTTGGTATAAATATTGGCTTTCATTTATTATATTAATTGTTCAGTCAACTGTAGTAATTAATCTTTACTCTGTTAACTTTTTTCTTGCAAAATATTTTTCCAACTTGAAACTGAATCGATGGAAAGTTGTTATCATTATTTCACTTTTATTTTTTTTCCAACAAATCTAGTCAGTGTCATTAGTGTGACAATTAGATTCATTTTCACAACAATGAATGTTCTCATTGATTCTGTTTCAATTTCCGTTCACTTGACAATTTAATCGACTAGATAAATGTTGATGAATATGTCTAGTGTTAACTATTTAAATTTGAATTCCCTATCCATACCAACCCTTTCCATGGAATGAAAACATTGTCTTTAGTATTACCATAAATAATCTTACCGTCAACTCTAAATGTTCAATGTCTATCATTAGATATTTATGAGTTGACTTAATTTGTCACTAACTAACTACTAACCTTAACTATTTTGACAATGATAAAATGATATCAATAGTGGATAAAATTATCCTCTAAATGAAAATCAATCCTACCTTGATAGACAACATTTACCATGATTTAATTTAATATTTGCTCAGACAGAGTAAACCTTAAATTCATAAGGAATCCGCCTTTACTAATTATATAATACTTGATGGTAAAAGCAGATGTAGTTTCATTTAACAGATATATAAATTATCCTAGCCTTTTAATTCATAATTAACCACCTTAACAGACTGTCAACATTTTTCTTGTAAAAAGTATGGTTGACTTGCTGTTTGCTGAATTACCTATTCTGAGTGTTGAATAAAACGAAAAGAAAATTTAATCTAAAAATTTGACTCTAAATCAAGTTAATTGAAAGTTAAATTAAAACCCAACCACTAGCTTGATTAGAGTTACAGTTCAATTAGATGAATCTCTCAAAACACACTCCATTATATTAATCATTCAGCAAATTGAATGACATTTCATTACACCAAATTCAAAGTAATGATTTTTTGCTTTCTCTCATTTTAACCATCAATATATCAAATCAATTTAATCTAATTAGCCGACTAATAATTGTTGAATCTCAAATACAATCCACTATTAATGCATAAGCAGAAAAAAATGTTTTCACTTTCGACCCAAATAATAACTTTCCGATTATCTAATGTTTTTTCCTCGCTTTTTTTCAGATGATATCAGCATTTGGTTAAATTGTTTGGGAAGTTACTTTTAATGGAAACAAATGTCAATGGTGGCCACTCATTAATAATCGACTACAATTAACTGGAAACAGTTTATTGACCCATTTTTTTGAAAATAATAATTTTTGACTCACAGCAACCAAGAAATACGCAAGTTCATCTGATGAATGACATCCTGAACTTTCAAAGTAAGATATAATTTTTCCCTAGCAAAGTCAATATAGCAACTAATGGACAACTAACAGCTTTTTTTTCATTTCTCACAATAAATACAAAATTAACAGATTCAAGGCAGCTCTTTGCCCTGGCACAATCTCATTTTAATGGATCCTTTTGAGGATGGTTGGAGTAAAGGTTAATCTAGTAAACTCATCTGAAAATCATGATACATGGGATTAATTGGTGTTTATGCGCAAAAGTGTTGCTAATATGAAATAAGACATTGAATTTTGTTTAAACCTAATTGGGTTAAGGAAAGCCGGTGTCAACCTGCAAATCCATTTGCATAATACTCTTATTTTGAAGGTTAGCTTTCCAATTTAATTAAGAAATTGTTTTGGTTAGTTGTTTTTATATCAAACCTCACTTGTGAGGAACCAAGCCAAAAGTCAAGCAATTAATCAGTTAAACAAATAGTGTTGTTGTTAATTTACTGGGAGTTGTTGGACATTTTTCATGTCGACTAAATTCAACAATGGAAATTAAATTTCCCATTTTGTCAACTAAATTTTGTATATCATCGCTAATATCAGTTAGACACACAACATCCTAATATTGAGATGTAATATCTACATCTGGCCATAGAAAGATCAATGAAATCAATAGGCAAAGTTGATTTAGATGCTTAAATTTTAGTGTTTTTTTGAGGATTCATTTAAGTAGAGAAAGATCGCTGAATAGATGAAAATAGCAACAATAATAATAATGATCGAGTAAAATATGAACAGAAAATATTATCTTTTATTGTGAAACAAAATAAAACTGAGCCACACCTAACCCTTTCATTTTTATGAACAGCATCAAAGATGATCAACAGAAATCAAATTGATATGTGAACATAATTGAACAATGAAAACCTTGAATTTACACTATATTGTTCGTGTAAATTTCCATGAAAAGCTTTTGCTAATTTAAATGATTAAAGGCACTAAATTGCACAAAAATTACTCACCTTTAGCCACTCGTTGAAGTATCTTTTCCTTATGATTTTCACAAAGTGGTTCACCTAAGATTACCAGTAAATAGCAGCCTGGAAGAGCTGTTATCTCACTGTTTGCTGTTTCCATTTATTACAATCTTCGAATTGTTTTACTTTTCCTTTTTCACAGAGTGGGATTAACCATTGACTAATTCATCAGATGGGTTAACTGTAACAATTTAACTGACAATGGGTGTGGTCATCAATGTGTATATATCTCGAACCGGTAAACATACAACTCAAGGCAACCGAGACTTGAACAGATCTGCGTATTAAAAGGCAAAAAGGAAAAGAAGAAGACAAGAGATGAAACATTATCATCATCATCATCATCATCATCAACAACAAAACAACAACAACAACCTCACTTTATAAAAACAAACAACTACACCGCCAGTAACATCAAGTAATTAGATTGAATTCAACTTACCTGTTAGGAGAGCAGTTGCACTTTTCAGGGAATGAATGCTGTCTTATCCAAGGAATATGGGATTGGGTTATTGAAAGTGAATGAATACTGCTATGATTGGGAAACCAGAACGAGATGAGGAAAGCTCCGGCTTTTATTTTGTTTTGCTCGATTCAAGAGGAGGTAAAGAGACGAGATGACAAAACAGTTTAATGGGAAACTAGAAATCTTCGTTCTCTTTCTTTTTTTCAGGTTATTCCGTCTCATTTTGAAGATACCATGCGCGACTATTTCTCGACTTTTTATTTCTCCTTCAATGGATAAAACCAGGAGACTGGGATTGGCACTGGGAGTTTAACTTTGGATCGATAACATTTAAACCTGTAACCATCGTTACTCTTTGCTTCAAACTCTTGATAATTATTTTGTTATTTAATCATCATTTCATTCTTTCTCTCCTGTCAAACTTTTCGATGGCATTCACTATATATACAAATGTGTATATATAAATTTGCTATTTTTATGCACAGATAAATATGTATAAATCAGTCTGTCAGTCCATGATAATTTTATTTGGTATAAATCTATTGTTCGTGAAACTATTTTTTGTCTGAAACTTTTGTTAATGAATAGACTTTTTCACCTTTCAACATTTAAACTTACAAATCTTTGTTTAGAAGGTGCATAAAATAGTATCCACTGAAATTAGATCATGAAAATAGATACATCACAATCCATCAAAATCCAATCTTTATCTAAGCTTTAAGAGTAACCTTAAAAAAGGATTGATTGATTTGCTTAGATGAGTCAAATAAACAGGTCAGCCTAACTATAAATCCCTAAAATCCGCTTAACATGTTAAAAGGCAAAAAAAGAGAGTCTAATTTTACGAAAGTTGATCCAACTGTGAATAGGGATTAGAATTGTTTGAATAAAAAATGAAATTAATTAAAAGGAAACTATTTAGTCGGTTTACAATTTTTGATAATTTAACTTTGATTAAATTCTCACAGCGTCATCTATGAATGATTGAAGGAAAAACTTTACTCCATTTTGAATTTACCTCTTGGTTAAGTAAAAGTAACCAAATTGAGTAACCAGATTAGCTTATTTTGCTTTAAAATAGAAACCGGCTGAAAATCTTGAATTTGTTTTCATGATCTGACCTCTATTATTTTCAGTGTAATTAAATCTAATTAAATTCATCTAAAATTAGAATTTAAATTGTGAATCTACATTTAGAGTCAATTACTAATCTGCTTAGCCGACTTTTCTCGTGATAAATAACTAGGTAAGTCTTCCACTATTTAATTGGAAACTTGAATGACTTGGTCATAAGTACAGATCAAAAAACGGTCACTATACAGAGTATAGTATCTCACCACAATACATGTCAATCGTCAGCCACTACAGTAATATTACATTAACTCATAGTATTCTACTATCAGTTAAGCCCAAAATAAAATTTCTATGAAATTTGATAACAGAAACATCATTTGAACCCGAATCTGGAGTCAGAAACGGTTAGCATGCAAGCCTCTTTAGAGTGATGCAGACCGCAATGTCTCGGCTAAAATCACCTTATTGATTCCGCCACTTCGAGATAGATCTGAATTGACCTTCTCTCGCATTGAAATCTGAATTCGTTGAAAAGCAGCTCTGCCGTATAAAAAACGCAGACACACCCTCCAGAACGGAACCACGAGTTGATCAGACGATATCCGTATGAAATAGACTACATGCGCATACTCGTTCACTCACAGTCTCAAACATAACTCACAGTCACTTTCACACCAACGTTTATCTTGTAACACCTTAAAATATCTTATACTAACTGCTAGTTATCCTCTTTAACGTCCATTACAGAGTTTAGATGGATAAGCCTGAATTGACCGTCTCCTCGAAAGTTACAGGGGAGAGCCTTGCCACCCTAGACTCATTTCTTACTCTCAACTGCGTGTCCAGCACCCCAGAAGAAATAAAAACCAACCTCAAGACCTACACCAAGAAAGAGTTGGATGATCTCAGACTAACCATGAAAGCAATCCTCAGTCCTGAAATGGATGATGTTAACCAAATCCTACCACCAGACCTGATGGATAACATTAAACGATTTTTATCAGTAACGGGCTGGGATCTTAGCATGTCGTTCAATAATACCCGTAAACGTGGACGCAAAGCATCAACCACCGACACAAACAAAAACCTGCCTCTGAACAAGACTACCCTCCCACGAACACTCTTCGGTAAATCCACCGTACGCTTCGTCCCAAGTACGATCTCAAATCCATCTCTACTGAGGAAAATCACTCAGACTCTCCCTATTACCTCAGACGAGCTACCACCTACATCCGATACAGAAACTCCTATTATACTAAATGATACTCAACAAACAATAAGTACTGTAGCTGATGATATTCCAACGCATGAATCCGCAACAGACAAGGATCTCTCTGAGTTACCAGAAGTTAGTCTCCAAGAGGCTAGTCAACCGACGGAACCAGATAAAACAGAACCACAACCTGTAGCCGAAACAACATCGGAAGGCCCTGAGAGGAAAAAACAGAAAACTACACAAAAACAATCACTATATACCATTGAGAAGTCGAGAAATGTGGCTAAATTTACTAGTGAACAAATAGCAAACCATATCCACACTTGGAATCCTTCCAACAGAAGAGGCTATGGTATGATCGTATCTGGTCCGGGTTATGAGAAAGGAGTCGTGTACAACCTGTTGGGCCTCACTAAACGAGACTTTGGACAACTCAAAAATCTATCTCAAGAGGAGAAACATACCCTTGTCGTTGCATCTTCATTAGAGTCACGAGAAGTGATCAAAGAGATATGCCTTAAAGAGACTGAAGGATTGACTGTGACCCCTGCATATCACAGATTCCCTATCATAAAAATATCACTTCCTCGACGTCAGATTACCCCTGATGCACAATCTCTAGTACAAGAAATTTTCTTGTTTAATCTGAAAGCAAAGTTTCAGAAAATGAAATTCGAGTACTGGAAAGCTTTTGCTCCACGAGGTTCTCCCTATACTAGCATCCTCATTCAAGTAGAAACACCTATACGAGAACACATAGCCACAAAAATGAATGGCATGCTATGGGTACGAACTGAGAATGTCAAAGTCAGTGACCACTTCACTCTCAAAAGATGTTACACATGTGGCTCGTGTAGTCACAGATGGTGTACCAGACAAAAAGTCTGCCTACGATGCTCAGGTCCACATAAATCATCACAATGCTCCTCACCCAATCCTAAATGTCCATCTTGTAATGGGTCTCATGTTGCCTTCAGTCTAGACTGTCCCAAAATGCTCAATGCCATTGACCGTGAAATGGATAATATTGATTACACTTACACGTCAATCATGGTAGGACCAAGTTTCTGATTGAGAGCTAAACCTGAATTGCCTTTCGCCTCAAGAGGCATAACACTCACAAAACTATCACTCAATAACCTGGAAACTGTTTACTATTACAAACCCCACATTCACGTTTAGCAAATTTCACGTTTACTTTCAAACATTAACTTTAATTACTTTGTTCAATGATTCTTAATAATCCTTTATTCCTTTTCTCTAATTCTTCATAATTAATAAAAATAATCCTCTTCTTTTGACTCATTTCATGTCACATTATTCATATTCATATTTACAAGAGCAAACTTAAAAACTTATAAACTCTATAGCTAACTTGTACTCTACACTGTCCGGTAACTTTGAATCAAGCTTCCCGGACTTCACATTAGAGGGCACACCTCATGTACAAAAATTTTTAAAAGAGGAAAAAAACAGATCTCCTTATTTATCTACTGACTTTCGTCTGACTAAACTGTCTAACGCTCTTTTCGACTACTTTTAAACATCCTTTTTAATTTTAATTTCAATATGTCGCTCCCTTTGAAAAAAATCATTGATATTGTAGAAACGGAGAAATCTGCTTTTAAAGTCTTAACTGACCTCCTTCATGAAATTAAAGATCTTTCATATGAGAAAATGGTGACCACCAAAGGTGTAACTTCGTCGTCACTCAAAGAACTAACCATACTATGTGCTATCTACTTACAAACAGATGAATCGCTAGCTAACACACTCCGAAATATTGTTGTGTCACTGGATATACTGAATTCTGCAATCAAACCAGCTAGTGCTTTAATGCAAGAACCCTCAAAGAAACGCAAAGTTGATCCTGAATCTCTGGTTATTGGACAGAAGATAATCATCAACTTCCTTAAGCAGTGTCTAGAGACCAGGAGCCTCATCAATCCGGAAATCATTTGGCGATTTACGACCAGCAAGCGTAAAATTAAAGAACAAATAATACTTCGATCCGGTTTAACGCTTGAAGAAGTTACACAATTGCTCGATATAACAGATGATACTGTCAACATTGGTATAGAGAACTGGTATTATTTAGTTCAACAAAACACCTGCAAAAATTATTTACAATCCTTTGTAAACAAGCTTAAGATGGAACGCTGGACTTTATTCTCGGAACTTTGGCGTTCAGTTCAAGTCAATTCGGATACCTACAGGAATTACATTTTTATAAAAGATAAAGAACAATATCTTTCATGGAAAACCACATCTTATATAATGGAAATTGATAATTTCAAACTTTTATTTTCTCCTCAAGCAGGTTATAAAATATGTTACACTTGTAATAGTGGATACATGGGTCATCATCCACAACATATCTGTGAAAATAATATGAAGCATAATAAGGTATGATTACCTACATACTGTTCCTGTGTTTCAATAACAAAATAAAAATGATTTCTTTCCATTGATCATAACAATTGCGAATAAACTATTTTCAAATCTGAGTGAATCCCAATTCAGGGTTAACTCGCAACCTAATTAATATGGGTTACAGTTTTACTATTTCCCAACACTGTAATTAACAGTCAGATGAAGTATCAATATCTTTTATTGGAGTGACATCCAATTCAGGACTAACTCGAAACGGAACATGTTGAGGCTTATCCTTAACACAACCCCTTTTGAGATCGGGCTTAAACTCATCGAATTCCTCTAATTGATAGAAGTGCATTGAACTAGGCGTAACTATTTTATAAACCCGTGTATCAACATTATATATCATTCCGTTGTTAACCTCATATGCTCCTTGTTTTGTCTCCATATGAGTGTATGTGTGCCAACCAACTTCTTGATCACCATCCGTAAATTCATGATAGAATTCCTCGTAGTCGACTCCGTCCTTTGACTGATAACTTGGGAAACAAACGGAGCTACATAATAACTTATATGTATGTCTCTCTTGAGCGAAATTAAAATGCAAAGTACTGGGTATAAGAACTTCTGATGAGGATCCTTCGGGAGAAACACTGAAACACAAGACCTTTGGACGATTAAGGAAAGTAGCTACCTCCACTAATCTGACTTTACCAGCACAACGTATCTCATTATAATCATGGGGTTGTATCAAACATTGAGCATTTGCACAGACTTCAGCACTATCTAGTAGACACTGGAAATTTTGTCCAGGGCGAACCATAATAACAGGGAAAGTGAATTTACTAAAAAACGGTCCACCAACACAAAAGGAGCATAGATACTGAGCCTCTATTGATAACATTAAATCATCACATAATTCAGGCAATTGTGATACTAATTTACTAATTATATGCCGATATGCATAACCTTCATCCCCTCCTGGTATACCAAACCTTTTATCACAATAATCACTCATAATACTACACAGTCCTTTGATCAATCGCGTATCGAGCAACAGATCACGATCGGGCTTCTGTGCTCGGTCGGGAAACTCGGGATCGTTCTTAAGCTCTGGAAACAACCGTTTTTGTAAAAATCCAACATTAACGAGCGGTAATCTTCCTTCACAGGAAACCTTATGAAAATCCTTGAATATATCGTATAACGATTTGACCCAATAGTATGGAGCCTCAATTATGGGCCGTCCGGGCTTGGACCCTGGTCTCCTCATACAACTACCATTGAGATTAGTGTTTTTACAATAAAATTGATATCCATCAAAAATAGCCTTCACGATTGGATAACTGTAGAATATGGGCATAACGGCACTTATTAAGTAACAGTGTCCTCGGACATTGGGAAAGCCTATAAGATAAGGCGGCTGAGAAGAAAATAGAGTGAACGTCAATTCAGATCTAACTCTACAAATTAAACATACCATTATAAAACCTGGTTGTTCATCAAACAACTTTTGAGCCAAATGATAACATGCATAGTCACTCGCACGACTTAACTCACGAGCAGCTCCATAACTGTCGTACTGTATAACTCCATTCTTTCTCATGAAGACCCGTACCAAATAATAATCTCCGAAAGCGTCCAACTTCTGATAAACCCGAGTGAAACTATGTAGCCAATCCTTATCACATGGTAGATACATTTGAATGAAACAATGAGTGAAACCGATCAGAGAGATATCCTCCTCATCGTAGTTGTTGCAATCCTTTACCAAATCCGCACCAAAAACAACTCGTCGCAATTTGTAATCGCTCTGATAAAATTAATAAAAGTTAATAAGAATAAACATTCCGGACCTAATGTACCTACTTTAAAATCCATATCCATGGAATTGAAACTCCACCAATTAAAATCACAAAATATAAAAATAACTGTCACAACTGAATCAATTTAGACCAATAGCGTATATGATGTAATAGCTTTATAACGATCAGCAACTTTTTAACGCTATTCAAAACATGCGCCTCTAGTATCTATGACAATAACCATGTGCAGTACTCATGGTTTGTATTCATAACCGACTGATTCCTTATGACTATATGTATTAAGATTGTTACTTTATCGGATCAAAATATACCTGGACCAAAATATCCACGAGCCCAAATTTGTTGAGATCATATCGAGTCGTTGCTCTTCACGAGTTAGGGCTGAATTGCCTTTCACCCGAATCAAATATGTACCTGTATACGGTTAACGTGAACAAATCCAAAATACCTACTGAACGTGCGATTAGACTAGCCAACACTCGCAGCAGACTATGCATATGCATCTGTGAACCAAACAAACAAGTGATAACAAATGTGAACGCAAAATTGTTTACTAAAAACAAAGTTATAATGGTGGCCTCCCAGGATCTTTCTTTGCAACTTGTGAGAACAACAGCAGAAAACTTAATTGCAATATCTCTAACAGGATACAAGACAATAGTAACCGCAGTTTATATGAAAAACTTTACTCGAGAAGATCGCCTGCTCGAACAGAATCAACTTCAAGAGCTTCAACGTCTACTGATGGTATATAAAACACATAAATGGATTATAATGGGAGACCTAAATGCAACGAATGAATTATGGTCATCAAACAATAAACTTCACCGATGTGAAAGGACAGGTTTTCTAATAAAATCACTGATTGAAAACCACAATTTGAAAATTTTTAATAACGAGAACATCCCGACATATTGTTCTAGTGGTAACGTTATTGATCTTATCATCGGAAGCTCTAACATTAAAGTAGTATGGACGAGGGTGTTCAATTTTGCACTTACGGACCATTCAGCAGTCACATCATACATACGCCTTGGAAAACCGACATATACCATGGGCTCCAGATTTTTGAGAATATCCTCGTGGAACCTGAAATTAAGCTCGGAAGAGGAAAAAAATGATCAACCTTTTGTCTTGCCACGAGCCAGCAATCTGATTAAGAACTGCAAATCAATCATACACTTCCCTGATAATCATGGTAGATGGACAAGAAGAAAAATGCTTAGAAGAAAGAGAAACTTCAGACCCGCAGCTAAACCCATCAGCTTTAACAAACGACTAATGAACGCGAAGGACACTAAAGCTCACTGGGCCCTCATAAACAATTATATCCTAAATAATAAGAGAGTTAATATTTGGCTAAACCCGGCAACAGTCAAATCACGAGATAAACTATTAAGTGAGTTTACTACTGAGAAACCGAGATATACAGACCAACCATGCTTCGTGGAAGGTTGTTTGAAAAAGGATGAAATAATCCAAATCCTTAAAATGCGCGGTTGGAAATCAAGCATGTCAGCTGACAACTTCACAATGAAATCATGGACTCGGTTCTTCAATCTAAATAAAAGATTAATTATCAAAGTAATCAATGACATCTTCAAGATTTCCCACGTGCCTCAAATGGTATTAACACTTGGCTGCGGTTTTGTTATTAAAGCGGACAAAATTAATGTTAGGATGGTAAAAACCCCTAACTACCTTATGAAAATTATTGATCAGATCCTTAAACAGCGTATTATGGACAGAATCGACCTAATGGTGAACAGAAACCTGCAATTTGCGTACATGAACGATTGTAATAGAATGGACATGCTTAATGAAATAACCCAATATTGGTCAAACAATACATCATACCGTATGTACAAACTGGACATCTCCAAAGCTTTTGACACGGTTAACGCGAGTATAGCTCTAAAACAGATTCAGATGCAATGTGATATGTCAACATTCTACCTGATTGTCTCGATGATGACTGAACATTGGCTAAAAATAAATAAACAAAACAGAAATTGGTACTGCAAAGAAAGTCAAGGAGTGCCACAAGGAACATCAGTGGGCCCACTACTCTTTATAATAGCTCTAAACCATGTATTGACCCAAATATCACATCAAGGAATTTTTGTCAAAGCTTTCGCGGACGATATAGTGATTGTCACGAACTCATCGATACAGACACTTTTACCTTTTCTGACCCGTAAAATGGAAACTATAAATTTGAAAATCAATCAAGACAAAACGGAATGCTTTACATACAAACAGTTTAACCAAGGCAAGGTTAGAGTTCTGGGGGAACAACTTTTTTCAACCAGTTCCCGAATAAACTCTCAATTCAACTCATTTAAGAAGAAACTTCTACCTGAAATCACCAATTTTCGTCAATCACTTAAATTGGATTTCGCCTATTTGCCTTTACGAACACAGAAACTGCTGGTTACAACACTTATTCTACCGAAAATGAAGAAAGGCGATTACTCTTTAATTATGGGAGCTACGAACCTGAATCTCCAACAACGCTCGAATCTAGTAATAGAATGGATTTTACGAGCAATTAGAGGAGTATACAACGTCAATAAACACACATCACTCTCGTTTTACTGTGTACTTGGTTATTATGACGTGGTTATTGGATCACTGGTAAGTCTACTAGCACAGAAATCACGTTCAGATATAACAATAACTGGATGGTTATCGCCCACATTTACCAGTTACAAAAGATCAACTGTTCTCAACCGTAAAAGCCTCAAGCGTAGTGATTCACATTGGATAATACTCTCAACTACGAAGACCTACCAACTACTAAGATTTGTCAATTGTGTTCAGAGGGACGTGATTACACGGGATTTGGGATTCACCACTACCGTGTATGAATCCCAACTAATTGCCCTCAAACATCTCTTGGGAGTGGCTCCGACTCTTTCAATTACATACTCGTGGATGCTGACAAGAGAAATGGAATCGGCCAAGAATAATTCAGGTAACTTCTCCAAAGCCATAATATGCCTGATGTATGCATTCATAAATGATGAATGGGTATGGACTCACTATGATGGGAAACAGTGGGAGTGGGTACCGGATGCATTACAACCTTGTGAACTCAACGTCGAGACACCATATCTTAGGGATCGCATCCTTAAAACAAAAACTAAACATTTATTCGATGAATGGTGGCGTACTCAAAAATCTATGTGGCCGCGATTGTATCCTGACAAAGTAAGTAAAAACACGTATCGCCTATACAAATTCAAAACCTTGACCAAGAAGCTGAGATGCGGATGTACTGAAAAATTCAAGACCTTGACTCACTATCTGACACAATGTGATGACATTAAAGCAGTTTGCCAAAAACTACCACCGGATATGCAATTAGAGCTTGCGAGTATGGATAATTGGTCGATAGACGAGATGTCAACAAAGAAATGGCAGGCAATGAACAAATGGATTGAAACAGCGATTACCATGTATTCGGATGAGGCTCGTTCACCCTGAATTGACCTTCACGGCTCATTACTTATTGTATTATTATGATTGTTATTGTATCCCTTTATTTTGATGTTCACTAATTTAACTAAAACCTTATATTATGCTTGTATTTGATTTGTATTTTGCGCTGCCAAGCTTAATATGGCATGTAGGGGGTGGCTTAAACCACTCAGTCATATTGACTTCATCTTGTACCCAAAACTGATGTAAATAAATGTTCTCTAGGTAAGTCGATTAAATATTCATTTTTATTTTCTCATTGTCTTAATTAATGTTTTGTTTTTTATTGAATCTAGCATTCATAAGCTGGTATGGGTTTTAGTCCATCACGTTATTAATTATTATTGATTTTCATGAGGTTATGTGCACTATTTTGATTCGTCAGTCAACCATACCCAGTCACTATGTCGTTCAAATTTGGAATTATTCGTTTTATTAGATCTACTTTTAAGCCAATTGACCCTGAAATAGCTGAGAAATGGTACAATCGAGCCAGATTTGCTTACATGTTTGTTGCCTTTCAAACTGCTGGTATCGCCTACTATCTTGTTCAAAAAGAAAAACGAGAAAGCGCTGCTTATCAGATCCAAGAGACACCAGTTGAACAAGCTATACGTGTTCTAGGCTTGACGAAAGTCAAAATTATAACAGTTGGTAAAGACGCTCCAGAGCCTTATTTTGTTGAAGGAAAAACGATTTTGCAAAATCGCGAAGAAAAGAAGAAAGAACTTTTCGAAAAATATAGTGTGTAAATTATAAATATCTTGTACCTAAATTACTGTTATCTGTGAATATTTATTGAACCGAAAATCAGTAAATTAAACATTTTTTCAAAAGAAATCAATTCTGTTATTCCAGCTATTAATCTATGAAGAATAACAATATCATCAGTTGATACATATTGATCTCGAGTCAAGATCAAAAGTATTGAACTTCAGTATAACATATTACATTTGCAATTAAAATACCAAACTATTCCTCCTCTAATCCCTCTCTCCAGTTGAGATCAGTAATGTCCAATGGAGGTGAGTACCAGAAAATTCTAGGATTGGATAAGAAAACATACAGTGCGAACGAGAAAAGGACTATTCCACCGATAAGCTGTTTGTTGTATGATGATTGTACTTCAGCATAATGTTCAGCCCATGAACCGCTAGGAATAGGGAATTCATTCAAGGTAGCAGGCCAATATTCTCTGGGAACATTGTGAAGAGTGTGGTGTGGGTCGTTCTTTATTTTCTCAGGATCTAAAGTGTATGGATCCTTAGAGTGATGAGCCGGAATTAATTCAATGCCAGCAGGATGGTATTTAGCATACGGATTCTTATAATGAGCCATACGTTTAGAGCTCACCATTGCCCGATAAACATGGCGGGCAGATAATGACAATCGAGGAATCATCATGACACTATTGAAAGAAGAAAAAAGATTTTTAGTAAATGAATGTTGGATACAAGAGGTTGAATTGTAAACTAGATATTTCAGAGCTTTATCTGGCAGAGTTAAAACTGTTTTTAGAAGGAAGATTACTTTTAAAAGACATACATGGTTCACGTAAATATTAACATAATGAATTAGCTTAAAAATAAATTAACTTACATTTAATTGTAAATTTTCCAAACAATATCGCAATATCTTTATAGAAGGTCTTCTCAAAGGACAATCACAAAAAATTGTTATGAACCGATTTTCGCATCGATTTAATCGATTTGGTACTGAAACCGTGGTTACTTCTCCAGTTACTTTTAGCCGGCTACCAGTAACCATAATTTCTTCAGTCTGGAAACAGTTTTGAAAATTAGTTTATTTATATGAGACTTGTATTATAAGTAATATTAAACGGTGCCTCAGTAAGGAATTATTAGTACAAATGGAAAAGTCATCTCCAGATAAGTCAATTCGAAAAGTGACCAAAATGGGCTTTCTTGGCGGTGGAAATATGGCTTATGCTATCGTCACTGGTCTTATTAAATATGGTAAGTTTTGATTTCTATTAAGTAAAAGTTCAGTAAAACCTAACATAGGTCTGACTCGATGAGTTGATCTATAGATAAGACCATTTGCCTTTCATGTAAATAAAATATATTCTTCTATTTTCTTAGGAAAAGTCGAACCTTCCAGCATAATTGTTAGCACACGAACTTCTTCGAGCGGAGAAAAATTCATCCAACTGGGATGTTTGACAACAACCAAAAACGCTGATTTAGTGAAAGAAGTTAAAGGTTCAGGATCTGATGGTGCCATATTCCTGTGTGTCAAACCAGCACAATTCATTGAAAGCAGATCAAATTTTCGTGCATTACTTAGTTGTTTTGATGGACACATTGTTTCTGTCATGGCAGGAATAACTTTAGAGGCTCTCGAGGATGTGCTGGGTAAAGGTTTGAATGTTGTTCGAACCATTCCAAATACCGCTGTTCAGGTCGGTGCTGGCGTATGGGCTTGTACAGTGAGAAACAATTACTCTGGTTTCGAGAAGCTTCAAAATCTTTTATCAACCATATCTTTCTTCCCTGTGGTAGAAGAGAAGTTGATTGATATAATCTCGGGGCTCAGCGGAAGTGGAATTGCATTTGTAAGAATCTCATTCTTTAGTGTTTGTTGCATGAGAAAAATAACACAAATTTTGTTAATTTTTATAATTTTCAAATTAGGTTTATACGGCTATACAAGCATTAAGCGATGGTGCAGTTAAAATGGGATTAGACCGAACTCTGGCAACTCAAATTGCTGCTGCTACTGTCATAGTAAGAGATCAACTTTTATCATATTTTCAGCTTAAAACTTGATGGCTTTACCAACATCTATTTTTGTTTTCTTTGTGCTTCTTTCGCTTTCTCTTTCTTTTTGTTTACAGGGAGCTGGCAAAACTGTGAAAGAGACAGAGACACATCCATATGTTTTGCGTGATAAAGTATGTTCAGCCGGAGGAACGACTATTTATGGAATACACGCATTGGATAAAGCTGGCTTTAGTGGCATAATAGTTGATGCAGTAGAAGCTTCTACTCTTCGGTGTAAAGTAATTGCTCAAGGAAAACAAGAAAAGAAATGAATATCTAGAAGAGATTTAAATACGCAACCAATTGCCAATATACCTTGTGAGATTCGCGCATTTAATACTATTTGTTTAAACATATTTTATAATTGTCCAGTCAAATGTAAACTGAGATGTTATTTGGGACCATACATGGAATAACTAAAAGTTGAAGTAGTCATGATATACATAATATGTATGTAACAGATTTAGTAAAATCACTTTGTATGGTATGTCGAAGTGCCAAGATATTAAAACATAACCACTGTATGACAGATTTCAAATTTATTTTAATCCAAGTTTTAATAAGAAAAATTATCGATAAGAAGCGAGGACTGGAGCAACAGCTTCAAAATCAATGGTTTCAGTGATATTTTTAGTTTTAATGTTGGTTTCTTGATTAGCGATGAAAATGACACCCGGTTTTGTTTCTTTCCAACCGTTTTGCTTCATCCATCCGTCAAGTTGACTGTCATTGACATTCAATAGTTTTTTAATCGTTGGTTTATCAATGTTTTGATAAGTGATTTTCAGAATGTAACAAATATCTGCGGTGAAAACAAAAAATTATAATGAGTGACCATCTGAAAATCTTGATATCACTTTCACAACTCACATTTGCGAATGGCATCATAAAATCCAGTGACATGACTGAACATTTTGGAACTCTTATCAACTAGGATCTGGAAGAGAAGAAGATTTTGAGTTTGATAGACCTTAGAAAAATACGAGAATAATACTGTTGACAACCTACCCAGAAATCGGTAAAAGCGCAAGTTTCCAACAAGTGATGGACTCCACAAAGATGTTTGATTAAATCAAGTTCCAGCTGATAGAGTACACAGAACGAAATCAGTAAAATTATACAAAAAATCAAAGCAGTATACAATAATAAAAGCTTACATTAGATGGATCAATTAAACATTTGCAAAGCACAAAATCAGTATGAGGCATATTGGTTAAAGCCTTGATGAGAATGTCTTCACAAATATTGGCTTTAAATGACAGAGGATTAAATTGGTATAATTTAAGGATAGCAAGGTTAGCCTCGAGATCATAGAAATTGTCCTTAATTTGTGCTTCAACATACTCTTCCAACTGAGCAATATTGTTTGGATTATATCTGAAACAGTAAAAGAAAATTATTAGTAAAATGAAAGGTCTAAGCACATAAAAGCATCATTTAAGTACTCACCTATTTATGCCTTTAAGCATATCAGAGATAATTTCCTTCATTTCATCACTTTGCATGTTGATAAAGATTTGATTAATAAACCAAATAACACAAAATAAACCAGAAAAATCAATAAATTAGACAAGTAAGTTCACAAAAATCCAGATGACGCGTGTTAGCTTGTAGCCCGGTTTACAAAATACTTAGGGACCATTTACTAATTACGATCAGTATCAAAAAATGAAAGTCAACAAAAGTTGAAAATGAAATTACAATTGATTATCAAACAACAAACTATTTAAAAAAACCTAATAATTTCTGTGTAAAAAAAATGGCGATAATTTAAAATTCAAAAAATTTCCATTCCAAATCTTCCATCAATGCCAATCCATGTCAGACTTTAATGTCAATGAATAGAAGGCAATCCTAATGAACATGTGGTCAACTAATAGATTGTATTTGATTTACAATAAAAGAGCTGAAAGAAATCAATTTATACTAAATTATTTTAAAATAAACCCTTGTAAAGACATGAATTACTATAAAATAAAATTGAGAGGCATGTTTATAAGTAAACACAAAAGTATCAAGTGAACATTTAGTTTACATTTTCAAGGTAGACCAAATTTTGATCCAAATTGATGTCAATTATTTCAAGTCCACTTTTGATTTTAAAATTTTATTCAATTTTCCAACCGCCTTAAGGTAATGTACCAAAAATGAATGTGAAAAAAAGCTTTCCTTTACCTTTTTGTTAAACAATACAAATATCTTGAGATGTTGCATTAACAGCAAATTGAAATTGATTTATCAGCTAATTCCTTTTATTTGTGTTTGACTAATAATCTTGTATTTACTTAATCATTTCCTTGAGAATCATCGTAACATCATTAAGATAAATACTGTAGTTACAGTGCAAACGAAAAGGCAAAAAGCAAGTTCATGGCTTGAAAGCAAGAAAAGCTCAAAGGAAGGTAAAAAAAGGTGATTTGTATTGATCATGTTTTACTTTATTCAATTTTTGTCCTGAAAGAAACAAAAATACTGTGAACAAAACCACCACAACAAGATATAAAAACATGCATTCTAACCTAACTAACCTTACCTTTTCGGTTCCCTTAACACTCCAAATTGGCCCACCCTAACAAGTACATGAAAACTGTTATATTGAACCATTGTAACCGCCTTAATGTATTTATGATAGTCCAATGGAAACCAGTTCTGTAGTTGATTGTTACCACCTTAAATTTAATAGTAACCAATGAACGTATTAAAGGATAGACTCTTCATGTTAAACGAATCTCATTATTTACATTTTAACCTTTTTTGTTCATTGTTGATCAACACAACAACTTAACAGTTAATAGTAAATGAAATAACACAAATCACAATAAGATCATCAAACGTGAAACAATCAGTACTAATCAGCAACAACAAAAACACCAAAACAACAACAAATCAATAGTAACAAGAAGAAGAAGAAAAAAAAATAAACCAAAAAGTGACAACAAAACATCAACAATTAACGATTACCGATTAATCGAAATTGAAGTTTTTCGTTTCAGTGAAATGTTAAATTGTGATTAAGTTAAATGCTTTCCTTTACTCCAATCATTGGGTTAATATTTTGGTTAATATAAAAGTTGGTTAAAAAATTTGGCTTCAAATTTTAACTCTTCAAGACACCATTTGGATTAACAGTGTTTCTTACAGTGATTATTATTAATGAACATCCAACGCAGTAATGTTGCTGTTGTGGTTCCTGTTGTTACTCTTGTTGTTTACCTTACTCCAATGAACCATTGAGTACAATTAATGATTAACGTTAAGCTATTAGTTACAATTAAACCAGCAACAATTAAAGACGCCAAGTTATTCAGTTTTAATCTGTCTCATCTTTCAAATGACTCAATTCATAATTGTGAAATGTTTCTGTGCAATATTGTTGATTAATACAATGACCGTATCGGCCTGTGGTCCAGGTCGTAGTGGAGGCCGTCGCAGGATACCTCGTAAGACAACTCCACTAGTCTTGGAACAACACATTCCCAATGTATCGGAAAACACTTTAAGTGCCTCTGGACCAAGTGAGGGTAAAATCAATGAAACTGATTCCCGTTTCACCAAATTAGTGCCCAATTACAATCCGGATATTGTCTTCAAAGACGAGGAAGGAACCGGCATCGATAGGATTATGACCACGGTAAGTGTCCATCAAAACGTAGATTTACTTCTTTGAGTGTAGACAAAATATTGTACCAAAAAAACACTTGACAAGACTTGTTAAAATGACACTCATAAAACAATGAAAATTGATTTGGAAAGAAAAGTCTGTTTTGTCTGAAAAAAAAATCCTCAAAATTACTGAATTCAATGAAAGTATAGATTGAAGACACAATACACTTTTATCTGTTCATTTTTTTCGTCTGTTTGCCTGGTTACTTTCAGAGTTAATCATGGTGATAATCATAACAACAACAACGATAATCATTATTGTTGTTGACTTTTTATTACTCTTTAGTGTTGTTGTTTGTTGTTGCTATTTTTTTTCATTACCTTTTGCTTTCTGCTTTGCTTTGCTTTTCTTTGATTTTTTTACTGCCTTTGACTTAAGGAAAACAGTAACTCAGAGTGAAATGTTAGAAAAACATTAACAGCATTTGTTTTAATGGTGAAAGGTTGAAATGAGGAATGATGAGAGTTGAACAAGATGATGTTCAAGAGGATGATGATGTTTGGTTGGAAAAGAAACGAGAAACTTTCATCTTTTGAAATTTGATATTCCATTGAATGAAAGTTAACTAGACAGGGATGAACCTGAGTATCAGATGTTTACTTGAATGACAGAGAGAAAATGATAGGTAAATGAAAAGAGAGAAGCAAAGGTGAGTATCCTTGATGGTTTCATCATCATTCTCATCATCGCATTTCAAGACCAGCATCTTATCCATTTTGATTATCTAACTCAATAAGCTACTGTAAATTAAAACTTAACCAAAATGTGTAAATGCATTGAAAGGAATGATTGAACGTTAACAAGAAGAAGAAGAAGAAGAAGAAAAACTTATTAAATTCATTGATTAATTCATTAATTGATTGATTGTCTTCTGATTTATATCTATTAGCGATTGAAAGAAAAGCTGGACATTTTAGCAGCTTTGGTACAAAACCAATGGCCTGGAATCAAATTACGTGTAATTGAAGCTTGGGACGATGGAAGTCAATTTAATCCCGATTCCTTACACTATGAAGGACGAGCGGCTGATATAACAACAAGTGATAAAGACAACAGTAAATACGGAGTTTTGGCTCGACTGGCAGTAATAGCTGGCTTTGATTGGGTCCTTTACGAGTCTCGATATCATGTTCACGTTTCCGTTAAATCAGGTAAAAAAAAGTGTTACAAAAAATGAATGTGCAAAAAAAAGCCTGAAAATTGGTTACATTTGACACTTGGAAGAAAATTTGGTGAAGAAGAAAAAAAGTGAATACAAATTGCTCTTCTAATCAAATTTGTCGACCTCTAAAAGTATTCAAATGCGGCCAATTTCCATGTATATCCTGGTCAAGAATGGGCCAACATTTGGTCAGAGTAAAGAGATAAAAAAACTGCTTCTAAAAACCTGTGAGGTGAAAAAAAAGAGAGGGAATCTACAGGGTGGCAAATGGTTAGTAAAAGGAAAGAAGAAGAAGAGCAAAAAACTTGCACCCAATCGGCCATGTTTTTTTTTCTTTTGCACCCAAAAGTAAAAGGTAAAAAAAAGGCGCATATAATGCCAAGTCCGCCACCATTTTTTGCTAACCACCAATAAGGTGGTGCTTAGACCAGTTTGGCGGCTTTCTTATTATTATTATCATTATTATTACCTGAGGAGGAAAGCAAATAATATTAACATCACAAGGATCATTTGTGTAAAAAAAAAGGTAAAGGTACAAACAAAGAATGTAAATCAGTGAAGTGGCCCTTTATTTATCTGTAAACTGATTTTACTTGTTGAGGAGAAAGAAGAAGATGATGAAGGAGATGAAAAGGGAGTTAAGTGATAGGAGACTGAGAGGCCACCCGTAACCTATGACCTCCCGTTGAGAGTATCTCTTTCATTTTGGCCTTTTCTCTTTGTCAACATTCTTCTCCCACCAAGGAAGGTTTTTTTTTCTCTTCAAATAATTGTCAATAATAATAAACAAAATAATGCTCATTTTACCTTTTTTTTCCCTTGCTTGCTTACTTACCTTTCTTGGTTTACCTTGTTTCTTTCGTCTTTCGTCTTTTTACAGTCTCTCGGCGGAAGAAGAAAGAAAGAGCAAAGAAAGAAGAAAATGAGAAAAAAAAGAAAATCAGTTTACAGATAAATAAAGGGTCACTTCACTGATTTACATTCTTTGTTTGTGCCTTTAATTTTATTTTTACAACACTGATCCTTGTGATATTGTTAATATTATTATTTGCTTTCCTCCTCAGGTAATAATGATAATTATAATGAAAGCCACCAAACTGGTCTAAGCACCACCTTGTTGGTGGTTAGTAGAAAAAAAAATAGTGACGAACCTGCCATAGATTCGCCCTTTTTCTTACCTATTACTTTTGGGTGCAAAAAAAACATGGCCGATTAGTTCAATGTTGAAAAAAGAGACTGAAATCACTTAACTCAATCTGCTAATTTGCCTTTTGTTGTTTTGCCCTAAAAATTTTGCCCTTTGACTTGCGAGATTGGCGAACCGATTGGAAGCGACTTTTGTTTTCACTGAAAAAAACCTTTTACCTCAAAATTTTGAACCATTTGAACCTAACCAAAAGAAACATTAAACTCGACAACATTTTAACGACACTTTTACAAGCAAACTGACTTTACCCTTAACACTGTAAACACTTGAAACAAAAAATTTAACATTTTCTTTTTTCTTCTTTTTCTTCTTCTTCTCTTCATTTTCCAGATAAAGCAGCTTTATCCCGTTCAGAAGGTTGCTTTACAGGTGACAGTTTGGTCTACACTCGAAATGGACCAGTTGCTCTGTCCCAAGTTGATGTTGGACAAGAGATTCTTTCCCTCGATTCCAATGGCAAATTTACTTACAGTGAGATATTACTTTTTCTTGACCGTGATCCAAATATTGAAACACTTTACGTTAATCTGATCACTGAAACCGGTAAAGTGATTACTTTAACTCAATCCCATCTTATCTTCGCCTATCATCCAATTACAAATGTAACTACCTCATCATCTTCATCACCTTTAACCTCATCACACTCATCAACCTCATTTGTAAAAAATTCTCGTCACTCAATACCACCGAACCCTTCACCCTCTACTTGGACATTATCCTCTTCAACTGATCCAAGTGACCAATGGACGGCTATCTTTGCTTCATCCATTGAACCCGGGATGTTCATTTCAACATTACCAATCAGTTTATCTAGCAATCAACCATTTAGTTTACATGAGTTTCAGTTGAAAGTCGAGAAGGTTGTTAAAGTAACTCAAAGTTTAAGGAAAGGCGCTTATGCACCTTTAACCCGAACTGGCAATCTAATTGTTAATCAAATTGTTGCTTCATGTTATGCAGTTGTCAATGATCATGCTTTGGCTCATATTTCCTTCTTACCTGTCAGACTTTATCACAATTTAATAGAATCTTTAAATTATATTAAAAATTGGTTAACATGTTCATCTTCATCTTCATTAGCCAGACAAAAGTTCACCATGCAGTCATCAAAGTCATCTATAACATTATCACAGCCAAAATTAGAGACCAATCAAGATGATAGATTATCATTGAATGATCAAATCAATGGTACCAAGTACAATGAAATTAATGTCAACTCTAATAACTTAAATTATGGCATTCATTGGTACCCTAAATTACTCTATACACTTGCCAAATATGTAATTAGTAATGATTATATGTATTCCTAGGATTATTAATTAAATCAATTTCAATTTTTTCTCTATTCTAAATCATTCTTGTAAATAATTTGCATTTTTGCCTTTTTAATTATATTTTTATTTGAAACAAAAAACACTTTTCCATTCACTCTTTTTTTTTCATTTAACCAATTTAAACGTAATTAAAATTGTTCAACTTGCGAGTTTGATTAACTTGTTTGAACAAATCATCAGAGAAAAAATTTGATGACAATTATTACCCTTTTTTATGATTGATTTCACCTTTTTTAATGAATAGCCTTAAGTCACAGATTTTTGCTCAACTTTCAATATTCAATATCCTTTTTTTTTTGCTGCATCCATTTAGAATCAACATTTCTCATGAAGTCATTGAAATTTGAAGAATTACATTTTTTATCTCAATTTAATTTGAAATTAACACTTAATATCCGATTTTTGATTCAAGGTTTAGATAACTTTGTTCATTGAATTAATTATAAATAACAAGAATAGAAAGTTCACAATTTTAAAGGCTGATTGAATGTTGCATGTTTTTGATAAAACAATTTCTCTAAGCATTGATATTGCCCTGTAAAAGTCGATTTGATGTGAATTTCAGGTCAGAATCGAGTGAAATTTTGACCAATCAAAGTAAATAACTTCGGTTTGATTAACAACGATTTGATTTCAACTTCAAACACATCGCTGAAATTTCTTTTTCTATCAGAAAATTTGGTTCAAAAAGTCGCCAAGAGCTTCGTTTCTGATGGAGAGCTTTTTCTTTTAAATCAAAATTATAAATATTTGGATAAATATAAGTTCATAGGTGCAATGTAATGTGCACTAACGATTGCATGATAAAGAATTTAGAATCGGAGGTTGAAGATTTCGATCAGAATCGTTTATGGAATGGGAAAACAAAACTTCAATTTTTAACGCTATTCTATATCATTTTGCTTCTTTTACTGATCTTTCTTGTTTTAAACTGATCAATACTGAATTATCTTTATAGATAGACATATATAGTCTAATGTATATGTAAATAGTCAAAATCAATTGTTTTTTGATATCGAATCGCAAATATACTTGACATTCTAATATTTTGTGTCAAATTGACTAAATCTTTCAATCGACTAGCCATAATCATGGACATTCCAGGCTGAAACATTTTGTATTACAAAAAAACTTAACAGTCACTACATTATGAAGGGCTAAACAATTATCTCTGAGATTCATGTTGATCATGCATCGTCTGGGAAACTGAAATAGTTGATCAAATAGTGAATATTTCATCGATAGGACAGCTTTATATCCAATTGGAGAACTATAATTTTGCATTTTCATTAATTTTGTTTCATTCTTTGGTGGTGTAATTTCCCTTTCTGATCAACTTGTGAAGCTTGGCAGAATTTTTTTTCTTCTTATTCAGCAACAAGAGACTTAAATCTTTTATAACACCTTAGCGCTGAAAAGGTCCAATTACTTGTTATATTTCATTGTTTGTTTAAAAATTCTGATGGACTGGTGTGAATAACGTGGTGAATAACTAGTGATTCATTTTTAGTATTATCCTTAGATTAATACAGCCGGTTGATGGTTTCGCCTTTAAAGCCTCTAAGCTTGTCTCCAAGTAGTTCACCTAGGATGTATCCATAATTGCTTTGCAAGCAAGTCAAGCCAACAATAAAGGGATAGAAACTGAATGGCAGTGAAAAGCCTCCATTGATGGTTAATTTTTGTCCGGCTGGGTGATCTTTTGACGGTTTGATATTGACTGGTTTGTATTGGTTGTTATGTTGATACATTAAATGTTTATAGATTTGTTGTTAAACTAGTTTATATTAATAAGATCAACTATTTGTGGAGTTTGAAAAGGAAACCAAAAGGTATTGTAAGTATAAAAGGTAAGTTGAGGTTAAGGTAATGAAAAGGATAGGATTAAGGAGGAGATTTAAATTGGACATGGATTGTTATTTCTTAAAGGTTGGGTACAAAAATGTTTCCATAGATTTGGCCAGTTTGAGCGTCTTTTTTTTGTCCAAAAAGGATTTGTCACAATAGTTGTTGGAAGATTTGGTGTGTCCTCTCCAATTAAAGGTCCTAGAAGATGGTTTCACTTACGGTCAATTTTCTCGCAATTTAACTAGCCAACATGACCTGTCATTATGGTAAATTTAGATAGGCATGATTGATTGGTGATCAGTTTTAAAATAGGATCGCAATTTTCAATTGACAAATTATTACTTCACGGTGCTGCTATCTGGTATTTAGTTTAGTGAATCAGGTGATATTGAAAAAAGTAAACAAAAGCTAGTTCTTTTAGATTTCAATTGTTGACTAACTAATCAACTTTTGTGATCACATTAGTGCTTTTTTAAGATTCCAATGGTTTGAAATATTATTTTACCAACTTACTTGATTTGTATTTTATCAAAATCTTTTACTAATTAGTTTTCATTCCAGTTGTTATTTGTTGTTATCATGGCCAAGGAAACTCTTTCATTATCCAGAGTATGTAATGATTGAAATTATTGCTCAAATCTTATCTCAATCAAATTGTTTGTAAATTATTGTTTTTTTTGTTTACCGTTTTGTTTTAAAGTTCATTCTAAGGAGCCAAGTTATGGATTTATATCGTGATTTCCTCAGAACCATTTCACCTATTCACGATGTAAAGAGCAAAAATGAATTGAGACAATGGATTAGACAAGATTTCCAACTCAACAAAAATATTCAAGATGAGGTAATGTTTCTCTTATAATGGTTTAATTTTAAAATCAGATAGTTCTCAGTTCATAGATAATCATCAATGATAGCTTCTTCATTTTAAAATCTAGCAGGTTGAATGACTTCTAATGATTGAAAACAAAATTTTACCTATCATTACTAAATTTTTATTCCTTAGGAAGCAATAAAAATGCATTTATCTCGAGGAAGATTAGCTCTAAGGGAGCTTCAAATATCAATTTCGATGCCTTCGTCGAGTGGATTCAAAAGGTCTGTCAATAATAAGGATTTGCCAAAATGCTGAATAAATCGTAGCAAAATAAAATGTTTTATTATGAATTAATATCAATCATCCCCAATGTGCCAAGCCACTTAATTTAATGTAATCTTTAGCCATTGTTTCAGCAATTATAAGTTAAGTAAGAAAAATTAAAACTTCAATCCGCCAATATTTGGCAGATCAGGTAATTTCATATCCTTTATTTGCTGAGGTATATTCATATTTTTAACGGCTGAAACTGCTCTTGCCGGTGCCGTAGAAAGTCCAGCCTGCAATGGAATGAAGTATATTTATAAGCAAAAATTATGGGCCAAAATTGGATTAATTTCGGTAAAAGGATGGTGTCTGACCTCTTGTTTTTCTAATTTATTTTGCTCCTCAATTCTCAGCAGAATCTCGTTTGCGTTGGTTTCCAGAACCATACCTCCCATTACCAATTCATTTAGAATATGATGAACCTAGAAATGTTAATTAAATTTAAAATGAATGAAAAAGCAATACTTTATATTGATAGTATTGATAGATTGCAATGATTTTAGCAATCTTACTCGATTCTGTACAATAAATCGATTCTGTTGGACTGAAAAAACAAAAAAAGATCCAAAAACTCACCTTGTCAACATGGAAAATTAGATCAAGTTCACAAACGTTTTCAAAACATTTATCTAATGTTTCAACAAAAACCTGTGAACGAAATACGAGGGAAAAATGAAATAAGAAATACTGATAGATGATTAAAAAGCAAAATTTCAAACCTGAATTAAATCGAGAATGCCCAATTCGCTTTCAGACGAATCAACACAGAAAACAAAATAAAGTGTAGCGTAATGGCGATAAATTAATCGATAATCAGAGCCACCGATTAAGCTGAAAATCAAAAGAAAAGAAGAATCAATTAGAGTAAATAGTTAGATATTGGATATAGATATTCAAAGATGACAGTTAAACCTGGCAATTAGATTACAGCTTAGCTCTAGTAAAACTGGGAAACAAATCATTACCTTCCTCCCTCTAGGAAATTGCATACCACAGAATCGTCCCGTTTGGATACTAATTGGAATGTTTCACGTATTATGTTTTGTTGTACATCTTCAGCCTACCATCAAATAAACAAAAATACAAATTAGAAATTGGAACAAATAAATGCAACAAAAACGAAGGAGAAACAACAATTTTTATAAACAATATTGACATCGATTAGATGCGAATAGACTCTTTAATACTTACATAGTGATGATAGAATTTGGTTAAACGTGGTTTACCATAATTATTGAAAACAAGAATAGCTTTTATCATAATTAACGATGAATAAAACAAGATGTTTAGCAAAGAGTTTTAAGTTTACATAAACACTAACCGAACAGTAACCGAATAGAAGAAAAAAACAAGAACCAAATCCTGGTTACTTCAACGGTTAACCATAAACAGAGTAACCGACTGAATACTTTGAGAGCGGGATTCAAAAAATGTAAAGTGAATCAATATTTTTCCTTCCTCGATAGATGGCGCTATAGAAGGGAACCAGAATTAGGTTCAAGTTTCGATGTTTCACTAATAGAGATTAAATATTATTTTAATAATTTATTATGTTTAGACTTTATTCATATGCTTTGTTAAGAAACTATAATGAGATCCACAGAGTATTTCAAATTGTGTAAAAAATTCGCCGACTGGAGTGAAGTCAAACCAGAAATCCCAACTTTCCCTAAAAGCCAGAAATTTTTTATAAAAATTTTCTGGTTACTCAATAAATAGTGTAAAACAATTGAAGCTAATGGCGATTGTTTATGGTTGGTGAGAATTAATGTGAATTAAAATCAAATCGGATTTTCGTAGAAACATTTCGATCATTTATTGTGTTTGTTAGCAGGTGGTGTCTATTTCATCAAGTTTAACGACATTCGGATCAGCGTTACGACAAACATTTCTTTATTTTCACTTTTTATTGCTTTCTATTTTCTTATCTTAACAATTTCACTTTCTGGAATTAAGTTGCTGAAAATGTTCCTAACAACTTTGTTTGTTCATGAAACATGAAACATGTTTGGTACCGAGATAAAGATTGGAAGAAAATAAGTGATTCTTAAGCACCTCTAGTAGCATTATTTTGTGTTGAAATGCTTCCATGATTACTCTTTTATATTTGTATTGTTTCACAAGATAATCTGAATCATGCTCAGACAATAAAGAGATTTTCGAAGAATGAGAAAGATGACAGAATCTAAAGCATACCAGCTGACTGAATACAATTTTCACCGATATGTTTGGCTCCTTCTCTTACCACACTTTCATATCCCTGGTTCATTCATTAGTTGATTCACTCTTGAACTCTGTTGTTTATTACTCTAAATCTTTATTCAGTTAAACTGGTTTTTTTCATGTTCAGTAAAGTACAGTTAAGTATTTCATTTAATATTTTGCTGTGTCTTTCATCAGATGAGCATCACAATTGAGCACCAAAATGCTCACTTCAATCTGTACAAGTTTACCTTTGTAACTGCCACAAACCTTGTTCTTGGTGCATCAAACCCAAACTGATATCTTCTCACTCCTAACTCCTTGTCTAATGGTGTTGCCAGATAAATCCACTTAAACTTGACCCATTATTACAACATGAACTCAATGTTTTATCACGGCTGTTTGATTTCATTTGATTCCCTGTCAATTTACATGAAATCTGCAAAAGAAATGTTCAAATCAGCTTTCACTTTACATTAAACTGATTAACTTGAAAGGGTCAGACCAAACGAAGACCAAAGACAAAAATATCATTCAATTTATCAACTGATTGTTCAAAAATTATTGATGCCGAACAAGTTTATCGACGTTCTTTCCTCATTCCTTCCGACAATGTTTCTTGTCTGTAAATTTCACCAATATAAACGCCAACAACAAGAATCAAATAGGAAAAAGATAACCGAAAAAGAGTTATCCCATTTGAACCATAAAATAGTAAGTTTACATTTGCATTAATAAACCCAATCAGAAGTCAAACCAAGTAAATCAATTTAATCGAAAATACTAAATGATTGACAAACTCATCATTTGACTAGAAAATATCAAACACAAAACCAACCAGAAAACCAACCAGAAAACCCAAAACCAATAAAAAGCCAAACGTTAAAACCCAAACAAATTTTGGTAAAATCCAGAGTCTTTTCAATTGCATGGTTAAATGTTATAGCAATTGCCAATCACTTATTATTAATGTAAAAAAACTAAATATTAAAATGAACCAGAACCAACCTTTTTGTGTTATTAACAAGGCTTAACCAGTCAATTTCATGAAATGATTAATTTTGAAAAGTGAATCAATCCATCGGTTCAACATTATGCCATTCAATAAGCTGAACATGAATAATGATAAACATGGAGATTGAAAAAATAAGCTCATTTGAAAGGGCAAAGTTTAACAAGGAGAGAAAATAATTGGAATAATAAAAACCCTTCCATCCCAGAATAAACCATTAATCAACCTCCCAATGCTTTTCGCCTGGTGTAAACCATTTCAAACATTGTCAGCATCTTTTCCCCTTTTCCATTCCATTTACATGTTTCCCTTTAACAATTAATATCGATGGAGAGGCAATCATGAGGGAAGAATTGATGAGAAGAAGAAGAAAAACAAGAGAAAACCAACAGAAGAAGAAAAAAAAACAGGCAAAGATGAAAATAAGAAGAAAAAGTTATCATTATTATTATTATTGCTCAGGGAATCGAACCATTGGTTAAAGACAAAAGTTGCTACATCAACTCGATTCCTTGTTAATTGAATTGAAAATGTTCAAATCCATTTCATTCCTTTCAGTGTTGGTCCGTTTTCTGGATGAACAGCAATTTATTTCACTTGAGATGAGAAACTTTTGTATTTACTTGAATTTCATTGTCCTTTTACCAGAATAAGAAGAGCAAACAAGAATGAAAAAGCAAGACAAAATGCATAACCAATTTTCCGAAACCATTTTTTCCCTTTTCGCATTTTTCTCACCATTTTTCATCTTTTCTTTTCACCCAATAATTCAGACTCAATTTCATGTCAAACTTTTTTTTCTCTCATTGCAATAGCAATTACATTGCTATATAATTATAATATGTCTTTTAATCAATACATTGACTACCATTTTCACCATCGATCCATTGCATTTCCATTAATATTAAATTGCCTTCCACCATTTTCATTGTTTATTGTTCTTTGCCTTTAGCTGTAGATTCAAAGTCAATTAAAACATTCAAATCTTATTTCAAACGAAAATAAATTTAAATTTAAATTTAAAAATTGAATCAAAGTGCCATTCAACTTTGCAATAGAAAACTAAAAGTCAAACTCATTGTAATCTCTTCATTTGACTTTCATCGAGATTGACCAGAAAAAGATATTTTGATCAACTTTTGAAAAATTTCATCAATAAGCATCATTAGGAGTTTACCAGGAAATAATTCCATCCATTTGTTCATTTACAAAAATATATTGATTTCGACTTGAAGTTGGTCAAATTTTCTTGGTTGCTTACCTTAAGAACTTCTGTGGAATCAGTTTAACTCAACTAACAAGTTAGGAAAATGTTTTTCTCTTCCACCCAAATATCCTAATAGAATTGCATAAGAATAAATTTCTCTGAATCAAGTTTTTCGCCACAAAACGTGAACAAGAGCAACATTAAGTAACTGCAGAAGTTCATTTAAAGAGAAAAGCGTTGGATCATTAAAGTTCTAGGGTCAAAAGTGTCGATTTACATTATTAAATTTAGTGAATTTCAAATGAAACTTTTACCAAGTGTTGATTGAAATGAAAAAATTTCTCTTCGAAAACAGACCAGGATTCGTATTCCATTGAAGTTGATCTGATTCCGACACTTTTGTTAATCACAACGACCCATTGATATTTATTACAAAAGCCAACCTTGAGTAAAGTTAATAACCAAACCTAGATAACTTGCAGCATTAGGTTTACCTTTAACAATAAAGTGTGTGAACCCAAGTGAATGATGAAAGATGTTTACTGATAGTCTTTAAAACTTTAACCATTTTAACCCAAATTTTGATTCTTCCAGTAAATGGATAAAGTTACTATTTTTTATCGTATAAAATACTATCTAATAGTGGTTCTATTTTTAGTAACATCGGTCGTTCTATTCCTGTTACAATCATCATCATCATTCCACTGTTCATCCCTTCACTCCTTCAACCTTATAACCCTCCCATTCACCCAATAACCTCATAACCTTTCCCCTTAAAAGTTAGACTTTTCCTCTTCTTCTCCTTTCCTCTCTTGTAAATCTTTGTCTCACTCTGATGTTCCTTTATCCTCAAGGCTTCCCTGACGTTTTATTATTCAATGCTCACTTCAGGGAATCATGTTTTGATAATAATTGTAACACTCATTACAGTCTATTTTTGGTTTCCATCCTTTTCTAGTTCACAGTTTCCTGATGGCGTAGTTGATGACGTTAACTGACGCTCACCAAACTCGATTCCATTGCATAAACTCTGTGACATTGAAAATCTGTTCAATTCAGGTCAATCATTTCTCCAGTTTGTTATTGAATTATTAGATTTTAGTTTCCGTAAAGCTTACTGTTTTGCCTCCAAATTGATTTTCACTAGCATGTTCAATATTGTTTGATTAAAACTTGCATTTGTATTTTTTTTCAAGCACAATGAACAATATTGCACCAAATTTTGTTTACTTTGGTGACGTTAGCTTGATGATCGTTTCTAGGTTAGCCATGCGCTTCTGATTTCAGTTGAAGAACCAGGAAACCAACCTTTTCATTGCATCTTCCCTCATCACCCTCATCACCCTCTACATCATCCTCATCATCTATACAACTTCAACCTAAAACCTTGATTTCCAGGCAAAATCCTCGTGAGACGATGAGAATTTTTATAGATGTTTCTAAAAATAGAAGTCAAGTTGGTCTGATCTTTTTGTTTTCCAGGTCATCATGAAAGCAAATGAAATCTAAAGGCTTAAGGTATGATAAATTTGAATGAGAAACAATAACAATGTAAAAAGCTTCCCTTCGTCTAAAACAATATTTTACAAGCTAAACAAACGAAAGGAAATTGTTAGGATAAATCTGGTCTAAATGTTAAACTTCAATATTTGATGCATTTTATTGATAATCATTTAGACGTGTTTTTCATAAAAGTTGTAACAAGCTTTTGACTTACAATGAAAGAATTGCGTTTGTTGAAGCATTTATGACAAAACCATTCGATGAAGTTCAGAGATGTTGAATCCTCGTTGCGTTTGACAATTTACTGTAGGGATCGTTATTATATTATATTATATTAATACAATGAGACTTTTATGTCAAAAATCATTGCAATGCAGCTATGGTTTTGCACTAAAAAAACTCATAAAAATCGGGTCTTTTATCTACTCGAATTGAATTTATGCTTTTTAGCCTAGCACAAGTCAGCTAACCATTTATCGGACTACAGCATTTTATGAAATATTGCAAATTATAACCTAATTTGCACCTTAATTTGAGATTTGCTGTTTGCAGAAAAAACACGTTATAAGAGTTTCTACCTTATTTCAACCAAACAAATGACTCGAACAATCAGTTAAATGGTCCGCATTGGGGAATAAATAGCAAATGGGAAATGATGAATAAACTCATTGTTGAACGCGTGAACATTGAAGTTCAATAAAAAACTTATTCACAATGACCAAACGATAATTATTGATTAGATCTTAATCAAGTTTCCTTTAACTTAAAATATGTGAATAATAAAGTGGTTTCTTGTAAAAGCTGACTTTCGATCTATACTTTTCGAGTCTTTTTAGGTACATTCAATTATAGTAAATTGAAATGTTAGATCATTTAAGACTTTGACAACTGTTAAAGTACTTATGTTTAAAGATTTTGTACTTGATTTTTAAAAGCCAATATTGTTTAACAAATACCCAGAAACTAATAGTATGTAGGGAAATATCGTAATTAGGTGAATAGACTCACATTTTTTTCGATATTCGTTCATACAATATTATAGCCAAGATAAAAACTACTGTTTAGCGTAAGAACGATCACTGTAGGTGAAGCCATTCTCCAGATAGCGATGCTAAAAGTTTAAATATCAAAAGCCAAAATCAAGAGAACTGTTGCTAAATTATTAAAAGTACTTGATGCGTAATTTGAAACAGCATTTTTTATGGACAAATACTAAGTTTCAGCGCGCTAACTCATTTAATCATACAATGAGCAAGGTTTAACCAAAAAACGAACTAATCTATTTTACAGGAAACAGTGACCTTTATTGCTGAAAATCTGTGCATTTCCTGGTTCCCCATCAAAAGATACATCAGCCAGCTTGGTTATTTGCAAAAAATCTAATTCTAAAATTGCACTAAAGTCGATGGAAGTTTAAACTTTGATGTCGTTTATTTTCGAAAACTGTCTTTTAAATGAACAGTTTAAAATTATCAAAGGACTCAGTTTCTTTGTCTTAACAATCTCACCAAGTCTCAACTTTTTACTCAAGTGTTCGCGTCTTTTGAAGTACTTTTTGTATTTCATTTGCAAGTACAACCAGAAAATTGTTTTATTTACCAAGATTTAGGTTAAGATGAGTTTGTTTTGTTAAATAAGTTGTTTCTTGTTCATTTGCAACCCAAATATTGGGACACTAATGCTTTAGTGGAAAGTTATCGAATTGAATTTAATTATTTATTAGCAAAGCATTGAATTGGTGCAAGAATGATGATTGTAGGTGCGTGCGTGTTCGAAATATTGTGGCTCAAAGTTCTAAGACCAATACTCGAAATCAAGAAAACTATCAATAAATCGTCAATTTTTTTCAATTGTTTATGTGCTCCACCAACTTTTATTCACAAATAATAAGTTTGAGCTCTTTAACTCTCGAGGTGACAGGTTAATGCAAAAATCGATCTTATTCGGTTTACAGAAAACAATAAGCTTTATTGCTCAAAATAACGACATTTCCTGGTTGGCCATTAAAAGTTACATAAGTGAGCTTAGTTTTATGAAAAAATCTGATTCCACAGTTATATAAAAGACGATCGAAGTTTAAACTTTGGCCTCAATCTTCTCAAAAACTATTGATGGAAGAAAATTTTCAATAACATTTATTTGCACTGCTTTTATATAGCAACAAACCTACAAAGTAATTTCTTGAAGATCAAAACTATAAGAATATATCCTTCACTTGTGCTGTAACTTGCACCAGAAACATCCGATAAACATTGAAAACTCATGAAAATATGCTATCGACGTTTAGCTAGAACTGTAAGGTTTTCAATAGCATCAATGGGTGTAGACAATCTCCCAAAGTCCCTCAAAGTTTTTGTACAAATCCCTTCGAAAATGCTTTGCAACTCTTGTACTTTGTGTTTCAAACATTGTGACATTTGCTTGTATCTCTTCGAGCTTCGCTGTGATTAGCAGTTTTGTAAATATTGTATTTGTATCTAATCCCAGAATTCATCAATCATGTAACATCTTATTCGATTCATAATATCTTAATCACACTAATTATCTTCCCTTTCTAATATTAAACTACTCCATTACTTCGATTCTGATTCAAGTTGGAATCAAAGATTCATCACTTTTTAATTTGCAATTTGGTGCTTCTTTTTCATGATAAAAGATGAAAATAGTTCATTATTTTGAGATTTTACACAAAGTAATTGAGGTTTTCTTTCCACTGATTGTTTTGAATGATTCAATTAATGTTATTCAGGGAAACATTTTAATTGAAAATGGTTGAATAGCAAGTATACAAAGTTTATTATTATTATTTTGCATCGAAAAAGGAAGGAAGAAGAAGACATTTAATTCATGATGAGATTGAATAAATGATGGACGGAAAGATCGTCAATCATGAATGACAAAAGAATCAAGTTTTTCAATTGAAAAATTCTTACAGCACCATCATCATTATCCTCTTTCCTTGACTCCTTATTTTCCACAAACAGTTTGTTCCATCGATTGGAAAACTCATGAGATTTCAAGATGTTCATCGATTATTATTTTTTTTGTCAAACTTTTGAATATGAAAAGAGAAGATGAAACAAAATGAAAATCAAAACAAGTGACACAATTTCATCATAATGACAGTAATGATGGTAATAATGACATGATAATAACTCGTATTAATTTCATTTCCAGCATTTCCCAAGAATTTGGGTTAAAAGGATTGTTCGAATTGAAACATGAACTTGTCGATAGTTGATTTAACCCTAAAAAATTATTAAATATTGAACTTAATGTTTCTTTCTGTCTTCCTCTTTGATCGATTCTCGGGAAACGAAAGATGATTAGAATCAAGTTTAAAGTATTCCATCGAAGGCAAACTTCTATTCAAAGTAAAACATGTCAATCAGGGAATCAATGAATGAGAAAAATTCACTCAAACATGAAAACTTTTTATCCAAATCTCGAAATGAACACAGATTTTTCTATTCTATTTCCCAGTAGCTTTTTATTAATAATATTATTTGTTTCAACTTTGCTTTGTATTTTTGTTTCTAATAATAATGTGATGTGAAAAACTATTTCAAATAAATTCATGAATCACTAATTCAATCGGGTAAAAAAAGATAATCATAAAAATGGAAAAGAAAAATATTGTTCAAGCTTTCATTTTTTCTCATTCAATTCTAATCAATCTTTTCCTGTTGAGCTTTACCCATGAATAACTAGAAAGTTATTGCATGCAAATTGAATTCTAGCCAGGCATTGAGAGAACAGAAATGCAATTAAAAACTATTCACATTAGCAAATTAACTTAGAGTTGAACTTAATATCGGTCTAACCTTAACTGATTAACTCACTTCGACGGTGGATTTATTGTTCGTGTTTATTAAACGTTCAAATAAAATAAATTACATTCATTAAAGCTTTGAAACCTTACAGAGTTTAGCTAGACGTCGGTAACATATTAGCATGAGATGAAAGAGTTTTCAATAGCAACGTCAGTGGATTCTACAGCACAAGATTTTACTAATAGTTTTGATCTTAAAGAAATTTGTAGGTTTGTTGCTATATAAAAGCAGTGTAAACGAATGTTATTGAAAATTTTCTTCCATCAATAGTTTTTGAGAAGAATGAGGCCAAAGTTTAAACTTCGATTGTCTTTAATATAACTGTGGAATCAGATTTTTTCATAAAACTAAGCTCACTTATGTAACTTTTAATGGCCAACCAGGAAATGTCGTTATTTTGAGCAATAAAGCTTATTGTTTTCTGTAAAACGGATAAGATCGATTTTTGGATTAACCTAGCGCATTCTGTCACCTCGAGAGTTAAAGAGCTCAAACTTATTATTTGTGAATAAAAGTTGTTGGTGCACATAAACAATTGAAAAAAATTGACGATTTATTGATAGTTTTCTTGATTTCGAGTATTGGTCTTAGAACTTTGAGCCACAATATTTGGAGCACGCACGCACCTACAATCATCATTCTTGCACCAATTCAATGCTTTGCTAATAAATGATTAAATACAATTCGATAACTTTCCACTAAAGCATTAGTGTCCCAATATTTGGGTTGCAAATGAACAAGAAACAACTTATTTAACAAAACAAACTCATCTTAACCTAAATCTTGGTAAATAAAACAATTTTCTGGTTAAACTTGCAAATGAAATACAAAAAGTACTTCAAAAGACGCGAACACTTGAGTAAAAAGTTGAGACTTGGTGAGATTGTTAAGACAAAGAAACTGAGTCCTTTGATAATTTTAAACTGTTCATTTAAAAGACAGTTTTCGAAAATAAACGACATCAAAGTTTAAACTTCCATCGACTTTAGTGCAATTTTAGAATTAGATTTTTTGCAAATAACCAAGCTGAACGATGTAACTTTTGATGGGGAACCAGGAAATGCACAGATTTTCAGCAATAAAGGTCACTGTTTCCTGTAAAATAGATTAGTTCGTTTTTTGGTTAAACCTTGCTCATTGTATGATTAAATGAGTTAGCGCGCTGAAACTTAGTATTTGTCCATAAAAAATGCTGTTTCAAATTACGCATCAAGTACTTTTAATAATTTAGCAACAGTTCTCTTGATTTTGGCTTTTGATATTTAAACTTTTAGCATCGCTATCTGGAGAATGGCTTCACCTACAGTGATCGTTCTTACGCTAAACAGTAGTTTTTATCTTGGCTATAATATTGTATGAACGAATATCGAAAAAAATGTGAGCCTATTCATCTAATTACGATATTTTCCTACATACTATTAGTTTCTGGGTATTTGTTAAACAATATTGGCTTATAATATTACAATATTAAAACAAGTATTGAATCAGCATAAGCAATAAGCATAAGTAAGATCGAATGACTAACTATCGTTATTATTGCCATCGTACAAGACTTTTTATTGCACTTCGAGGTTTACACATTTAACAATGTTCCATTTACCACCATTTGCCATTTGCTAGTCACCAATGCTGATCATTTGATTGATCGTACGAGTCATTTGTTTGACTGAAATATTGTAAGAACTCTTTCAACGCGTTTCACAAACAGCAAAACTCAAATTAAGGTTCAAATAAGCTTATAATTGATATAATAATTCATTTTTAGTTGACTTGTGCTAGCAATCAGTTACACTAAAAGCATAACTTCAATTCGAATCAATAAATGCACCGAAGTCTAGTTTTTTAATACAAAAATGTATCAAAATGATCATAACCATAGAACACGAATAACTATGAATCATACAGTCAATCCAAGCTTTATCTTACCGTTTCATTTAAGTCTACTTCAGAAATTAGGGAAAAGTATCAGTCTAAATATTTATTGCAAAACTTAGCTGGTTATAAGTATCGTATCTGACAACTCGAGTGTAATATTGCCGATTATGGGTGCTTTTATTCCTCAGCTACAATTATTAGTACTGCTACTAACTAATCTCTAAATTATCAACTTCTATCGATGATCGCTGATAAATAAGCTGAGATGGATCCGTTTGAATGCAGCCCACTCACGAATATCGTTTTGAGTTATTGCAGATTGCTGTTTAAATGGGTTTCACTAACATAAAAATGTAATAACATCCAATAGTTAAAATATCTTTAATGCCTATTAGTTTTAAACATGCAAGATCAGTCAGAAAACTTTTCAATATTTCGTAGTATTTTTGACTGCTGCTAGCAATAATTCTGATCAAACATGAATATTTTTTATCCTTCTAAATTGTCTTTTCATCAAATTCAACGCAATGGGAGAGTAAAACTATCAAAAAATTAGATGAAAATATGATAAACTCCTCTGTTTGATTTAACCTTTTCTTAGGTCATCAACATTGTAACATTAAACTTGAAGATTGAATGTAAAGTCCATTCCAATCAACTTTCCTGTCAAACCAATCAAAATGTTGTCAAACAGTTTCCACATTTATGAATCAAACTTCCCTTCTCCTTCCCTGCCAAAGTCAATAAAATTTCATCAATTTTGGTAAAATAACAACTTCAAAGTTTTCCCAACATTTATCAAAAATGTTATTACACGAGATATTTTCCAAGTCTATTTTTAATGCATTAACTTCACACAATTGATGAAGAGTCTTGGAAATAATTTGTAAACATTTCATTTACTTTACTTTTGTTAATCTTTTCAAGTCAAATATTATAACAGATATAGTTGACAAACCATGAAGAATACAAATTGAATGAAAAGCGAAACATTATTTAATACAAAAGGCAACATCGATATTTATCGATTTCAATAGCCTGCAAATGTGAATTTTGTTGTTCCATTGAATTGTTTCATTATTAGATAATCACTACTTTCTAGACTCAACAACACTAATTATATGTTAATTATGCATTTCAGCAACAACCGTTTAAACGTTGAACCAGTAAATTGGGTTTACATTAGTAAAAAAAATGTGATAACTCAATGGTAAAATGACATTTACTGTGATCGAAGTTTCTTTCATTTGAAGATTCGTCTTGATCATTTTCTCGATTAAAATGCATATTAGAAGCTGGTGAAAGTCGTTTAAAAAGCAATTTAACCAACTTTTATACCGACAACCATTCAAGTTGATTGCTATTCAAAATGTTGATTACTTTTTTTACTTTTTTTGGTTGCAATTTTAAACTGTATATTTACTTGGACCAAATCTTGCCACTTTCAATCCAAGTCTTTTCATAATAACTTTCTGCTTTCCTTTCACTGTCTACCTTTACCACTTTATTGGCTCATTGAGATTCTGGTTTACTTCCCATGAGATACTCTGATCATGACCTAGATTCATCTAAATTGAGTTTACCTTTATTCATCTTTTTCTTTTCGGTGTAGACCTTGTCAGACATTGCAGCATTGTTAATCAATTGTTATGAAAAATGTTGCTCAGTGTAACCTCATCGTGAAACAATAATGAAACATGTTGAAGCCCGATAAATGATTTAATTGGCAAAATTACAAAAGAAGCTCAAGACTAATCAGTTATCGATCAATTTTATTTTAGTTTTGCTTGTTCATCACTTGGTTAAACTTTATAAGCCGACTTTGGTAAAATACATTTCCATCTTTGAGAGCCACTTTAATTCATTGATCGATCAAGTATTGCTTTGGCTAACAACTTATTCTCATTTCCAGTGTTTCTTTACTTTCGTACATTCCATGTAAATAAATTAGAATTGAAATGATTAAACTTATTTTGATCTAAAAATAAAGTAAAATTTCTTTTCGCTAAAATAAACTCAATTCAATCTCAAAAATATACTTCAATAAGTCTTGTATCACAACATAAATCTTTCTCTACTGAATCACACTTGACTTAACTTAAACATTCACTCAATGGACAGGGAATTTGAGCGTTTTTCTCGATGCCTCTTGTCCTTTAATGGCCTTTAATTTCTGTAACCAGATTAACTTAGAAGTTGATCGATTAATTGTGAAACGATTTCGATTGAAAATTGTTTTATTGTAAAGTAAATTGTAAATCATAAAAACTCAAAGTGTAACATAACAAATGAACAAACGAATAGCAAGAATATCCTTTTCAGACTTCATTTGCCAACTCAATCGTTGAATCACATCAAAACCAGAATTTTGTCATTTTTCGATATTCTGTAAGAACGTTTTTTGTTCTTTTTCGTCTACGTTTTTCCTCATCATGATAACTCCAAGAAAATTGATATTTCTTCTTCTACTGAAGCTTGCAAAATACAGAAAATTTTCCTTGACATTCCAAAAAACTGAGAATCTTTCATCATAATTCTTTACCTTTCACCTTTTCCCATCCACTTTCAATCCATTACTCATTGTCAATCAATCCCATCCTTCATCTCCTCCTTTACCTTTCATACCTCATTATCCTCCAACTAAACTCAATCATCTAAACCTTGAATAAATTTTCGCCATTGACTATCATTTAACGTATCAATAATGGCATTACAATTGAACCCATTCCAGCTCTAATCGAGTTGCAGCCAAAATCAATCCATCAACACTATTGACTCAATAGTAAGTGACAATTGTCATCATCTTAATAATAACCAATCAGTGAAATAATTAATCCATTTCAATCAATCAATCGACACTTGAAAGTGAATAGAAATCATTCCAACCCAAAACAACCAAAAAAGCAAATCAATGTCTATTAATGTTTCCAGTTCAGTCAATATTGAATGACGGATTATTTCATTTTTACCTGAATTTGTTCCAATAACAAGTTAAACCATTTCTTCATCTTTATTCTTATTAAAATCATTCCGATTCTCAAAATCAATGAGAAATGTGTTGGAAAAGCTGAAAAATTGTTTTCGCTTCAAGAAATCATAGAAACACAATTCCAAACATGATAATGTTTGATAGAAAATTATTTTTCTAATTAAATTGATTATCGAATGAAAATAGTTGCCCTTCAACACACAAAACCAAAACATGAGTTTCATTTCAAGACTAAACTAATATGAAACCTTCAATAAACTCAAACCCACACAGTTTAACCAGACCTGATAAAGGTTAAAGGTTGCAAAATGAATTACAGTTTTATTATGATTTTGGATTAACGTTTGACAAAAGATTAAAACTCATCATGAAAGGTTCAATTTTTCTGGTTCTTTTGTTTATTCTTCCCTGAAAAAAAGGGTAAAAAGAATAACATTTTTAATCTTTTCCTTTTCACCTTTGATTTTCTTGAGCTTTACTGTCTAGTCTAATTAGTTGCTTGATTGTCAACCTTTTCATTGTTATTGGTATCAACAATTGTCAGTTTGTCCAAACTAATTTGTCAAATGCACACAAAAAGCAAATTAAAGTAACAACCTTAATCATTGAACCGCAAGCATATTTTAATTAATGAAGTCACATGAAATGATGATAATGATGATCACCAAAGTGAACCGTAAAATATAAATTACATTGTAATTTGGTAAAGTTGAAGTAAAATGGAAACAAAAATGTCTTTTTAAGGTTAAACCTTGAGCCATTAAATCCCTTTTCATTATTCTGGTTTTGGGTTAAATTCGAATATAACTTAAATCATTTTAGACGCATTTTTAAACAATTTATCGCCATTAACATGGATTCTTCAACAGCTGCTCTTGGATTCCAATCATTGATCGAGTTGCAATTCATTTTCTGGTTTTTCTGGTTACACCCAATATGGGTTAAGATTGAACAATCAGTAATATTATTGTCTATGTTGAATCAACGGTATAATTTAACTTTTTGCCTTCCCTTGAGTTTTACTTCAATATCCAAAAGTAATCCGATTATTTTACCATTTTTTTATTGCTTTATTGAGGTTAATTCATGGTTATGAATTCGTCATTGTATTGCTTCAATTGTTATTCATTAGCTTATTGTTGATCAGAATCAATTGGTTGAATGTTTAAATGATTTTTGGTTTGAGAGTTTGATCAATCTTCTGATTAGTTGATTCGATTAGATCATCAACATTAACCGTTCTGCAATTTAATAACATGTAAGGTTGGCGATAATTCTTGATTATAAGTCAGAATGCTTGTTAATCTATATTGATAACGATTCAAGATTATAAGAATGAGAAGAATAAGTAAAAGGGAGAAAAAAATAAAGATGTAATTGAAGAGGAATAGGAATGAGAAAACGATGGTTCAACTGGGATGGAGAAAGATGAAAGGAATGATGAGAATGAGAATGTTTAGGTTCCATTATTTGTAAAGAAACTATGCAATTCTCTGAATAAATGGGTTCAGCCATCGATAGTTGAAAAGCTAAAAAGAAGAGAAACAAATCTTGACTCAAGAAGATTAAAAGTAATGGAAAGAAGATGATGATTTTGATGAAGATGAGACTTGGTTAGACATTTGGATCCAATAGACATTTCATGTGGTTGGCTTTTCATCATTATTTTCACTTGTTTTTTTGCTTAAAATTTAATTTCAGTAAAAAGGTTTTAACACTTACTCGAGACTCTCCAAGTCTTCAGAGTTATCATCAGGGAAGACAAAAGGTTTCAAGATATTATATTTTACTCGGAAAATAAGGGAAAATCCATCTTGGAAGATCTCACTTTAAAGGAATCTTGACTGACAGATGCTAGCAATTGAGTTAAAATGATTAAAGAGTCAAACTGACCATTGAGTGGTAACCAAAAAAGTTACTGCAAAGGTTGGTTTTGCTCTGTGATCAAGTTATCAACTAATTAACTGGACTTTTGGGTGTTTTGGCGGTAATTAGTTGAGTCCATTGTCTCCATGTTATTGGGATTTTCGTGAACAAATGATATTAACAATGTTTTTTAGTCTTAATAATCAAATTGTGGTTTATGATGTAAATTGTCAGATCGAGTTTCACTTTCATTAATATTTCTTAGACATCACAGTGAAAATCAGAAATTGATCAGATAATCATGATTATTGGGTGGATATCTTTTTGGTTGACATTTACAACAATCACAGTTACATTATTAAATGAGCAAAAAAGCCATAACTTTCAAAACTATTTTATTTAATTGTAATCCAGGATTAAGTGGAGTAATTTGATCAGGCCAAAGTAGGTTGAATAAGGATGAATCCCAATGAAAGTGGACAAATACAATTGTGAAGCCATCGATAGTTATAACGATAATTATATTTACTTTGCTTTCAACTTGACTCTATTTAATACTTGATGCTATTGACATTTACAGAAGTACTTTAAAGAAGTGTGAAAAAATTTTCTTTCGAGTTGTGAGTTCTGTCGATCAGATGAATTTTTTAATAGCACTAATGGGCTCGGTTTACATGCCCTTGGTTTACAAATTGACTCAAAAGATTTTTTTTTGCATTTCTTTGATTTTCTGTTGTCCTACTTTTGCCGATTGACCAATGTTCAATCAAAAATGGATAAAAAAAGGCTTTGGGTTGACAGGTTGACTTGAAAATAACACGCAAGATGAAGCTGGTAAAGGCAATCCTTTAGTTTAGACAGTTTAGTCCAATCCTTTTCTCAATCAATATTTTGTTCAAATTGATGAAGCTTGGTTGGCTTATTGGTCATTTATGGCCAGCTACAAATTAAAAGAATAATTGGTTGATAATTCATAGATTTTTATTAAAAAATTGTTCTTCTACTCACGTTTTTTGTCGTCTTTCTTGTTTCTCTTTTTGATTACAGGATAAGTTGTTGAATAAATTGGAGGAACATGATTCAGAATTGGCTTCAACTCCTGATGAAGAGGTAAGATGAATATGGACCGATAACAATTGAAAATCTAATAAGATATAAAAAAGTAAAAAAGAGTTAACAAAATGATTGGTTACCCCAGACGAGGTTCACACGATTAATTTTCAATCCAGGTTGACAATGATAAATTAATTTATCCTTGTAGATAAAAAAAAGTCTTTGCGTCTTACCTTAATAATTGGAGAATCAATCATGATTTGATTAATGAAAAGAATTTAAATTAAGCTATTGAATAAGGAGCAGAATGGGTTAGATTAGGTTGAATAGATAAAAAATTCAATTTTCATCGACTCCAACTCTGGTAACTCTAATTTGATACATTAGATACATGTAAATTACCAGGATAATTTGAATATAGACTTAACCAGACTGCTTGGATTGAGTTTTCATTTTAAAGAAACAAGAGGCTGCTATTATGACTGATTACGATAAATTTTAAAGTAGATTAAACAGAGAATTAGATGGAGCAAGATTAAAACAGATTGAACAACCACTTAATAAAAACAATTTATAAACGTTAATCACAATTTAAAACTAGAGGCGAAATGAGGAAAAACATTCGATGCAGTTTTTAGCCGCCATCTGACGAAGAAATTAATTAATAAGAAAGATGAATTGTTTATGTTTAGCTAAGAAAAGATTCCTCTTAAAGCGTTAAGATGGCGCTGATTAAAACTGTTTTTCATTTTCCCGCTTGAAGCCAAACATGCATTAAATTTTAAACGAAGCTCTTGGACGATAGTAGATTCCGAAGCTATAGCGTCATGATATTAGTTTTTGAATTTATTGTTTTTTGCTTGAGATGTTTTGAATCGAAGTTGTGACAATGTGATTAGTGATTTCAAACCGGAACTGGCTTAACCATGGAACATAATGGTCCAGTAATGGATCCATTTTTCTCAGTATCTTGTGTGTAACATAATTTAGTTTAATTTTTTCTTCTTTTGTTATTCAAATCTAACTTTGCGCTTCTTTCTCCCCTTCATTCTAGTGTGTCATTTGTATAAGTGCCAAAGCGACAATGCAAACTTTTCCTTGTGGTCATCGAGTTGTTTGCCGTAAATGTTTTGTTAAAACTATCCAGGTTGCTGTTAGTCAGAGACTGCTTCCTTTGAGGTGTGTCATTTGTCGAGCCAAGATATTGCGATTGAAGCAAACGAGCCAAGGTGGAATCGATACTGGAACTGTTCTGAGAAATCATGTATCTACAGTTGGTGGTCACCATCACCATCACCATCACCACAGCAGGTCATCGCTGGTAACTTCTCCTTCACCTTCATCATCTTCTTCCAGTACAACGGGTTCTATCAACTCACCTTTAGGAAACAATCCATTTTTCATTTCACCAATAACAAGCCCAGTCTCTCCAGTTACCGAAGTATTTCGAGAGCAACGGGCTGTTTGGGCACGTAACTATGATTCCTTTGGCTACGAGGTTACTGGTCAAAGTCCTATTTCAGCAGCTTCATCGCCAATTGTTAGTACACCAACAGTATCTTCCGAGGTGAGAACTTTTATTTATGAAGATTCCGGCAATAATCATTCAATCACAAAAAATTCAATTAACAGACGAAGTATATTGATATAATTGTAACATTTTAAATAATATTTCAGAGTAAAATCCAGTTATTATGAAAATCAATAAATTGCAAAAAAGCCTTTAGAATAGTACTATAAAAGCTAATGATTTATGAATTATGATAGTATATTACAATCAAGATAGTATTTCTTACCTTTCTTTCATATTTTACTATAGTATTATTACTATCATTGCTATAGTTTTACTACAAAAAAACAAAACAAAACAAAAAATAACCTCAATAGGCATGAGAAATATTACAATATTTCATTCACATGAAATTATCGATTGAAATATTTATACGATTGTTAATAACATGGTGAGACCTAATTTAGGAGCCACAATGCAGATAATAATATTGTATTAATAATTAACCAAATCAATAGCATATCCAAGAGATAATTGTAATCGTTTATAAGCAATCAACGTGTATACTTATTTTAGAAATGAATAAACCAGCCATGAATGAAAAAGCTAGTTAGAAACTTAGCACAGTACTAGCTGATTACAGCATTTACTGCTATAAAAAAACTTAACACCCAAGTTTCCGATACAGCAAAATGTTGCGAGACTAATTGTATTTTAACTCTGAGGTTAAGAAGCAGTTAACTCTGTGCAGAAGTTTAATTGATAAGTTATATCTGCAATGGGATTCTTTCTAACCGGAATGGACATATCTCTTGGATTATGATTATTATCAACTTGACTTTCAACTTCAAGTTATTTTCGACTCCGTATCAAATCTTGAACATTTAATTATTATTTTCTTTTTCTTTTACAGTCCAGTTTGTTTAAAACTGACCTTAACCTTGGCTCAGGTTGTGTCCTTCATAAACATTGCATCTGCAAACATTCAATAAACGGAAATGATGATGAAACAAACAGCTCAGGAACTAGCTCTTGTTCAACTCGAAATTTATCAGCCAAAATTTGCTCACCGTCAACTTCATCATCACCATCTTCTTCAAAGAGTCCATCAACTATTTCCGGTTTTTTACAGTCTTCTTTTGCTGCTTCTTCTTCAAATACCTCTGTATCATCGCCATTACTCTCAAGCTCATATACTGACCAGCCTCATCAACCTGACCCATCAACCTTAATATCTTCTCCTTCGTCTTCATCTCCTTCCTCTTCCTTCACACCCATTTGTCCAACTGCTCCTAATCCTTGGCAATTCCAAATCAATCGAAAGAGACGCCATCGATTAGCTCATCGACGGAGACGAGGACATTATGTGCCTTCTGGTCGACCGACTTCTCTACTACTGCCTATCGATGAAAAAGATGAATGGCACGAAGAAAGTTGCTCTGATGAAATGGTTGCTCATAAAAGTTCATCTTCCATGGCTGGTTTTGCACCATCTTTCTTGACATCCTACAATTATCGATCAAAAAGGAAACAATTAAAAGAAAAGTTATCCTCTTCAAGAAATGTTGATAATGGTGAAGAGGAAGATGAGAACAAAGAAACTGAGAAATTAGGTGCTACTGGTCACAAAGAAGTCAATGATGAAAATGATTATCATTACAGTGATGATGAAGTGAGTTCGGAGGAGGAGGATGAGGACGAAGAGGAAGGAGAAGAAGAGGAGACAGAGAATAATGATGTTGGTCTTATGTATGAGGAGACATCATTAGACGAAGAAAAAAATGATTCAAGACGTGATTCAGTTAAATTTTTATTGGACACTTCTCAGACTCGATCATCAATACCCTCATCATCACCAATAAACCATTTCACCAGCTCTTCCAGACTTTCAAATGCTTTCATGAAGGCTAAAAATCTAGTTTCAAAGGGTAAATGGAGAAACCATTAGTTGATTACATTTAAATTGAACAGTGAATCGAGAGGTAAAACAAAAAGCAACCCAGACTTAGAAGTACACTTAACTCTTAACAGTTAATTAATCAACTGAAAACTCTTGTAAAATCTCTATTATGTTTAAACCCTTAAATCCACTATTTATTCATTTTACCATTTGATTTCTTCCATTACAGAAAGTTAACCGAGATTGTCATCTTTTACCATTTTATTGGCAATATAATGTATCTATCGAGTTAATTGAGAGGGAAAACTTTATGATAATCAGGGAGGAGACAAATAGTCAAGAATCATAATAATAATGATGAGTGCCTTTCCTTTTCAAATCACAATAACTCATCTTTCCATGTAACTTTTCCCACCAATTCAATCTCATTTTCTGACATAATCAATCTTTCAAAATCTTTCCTGAAATTTAATTGAAGCAGGTTTTGTGTGAAAACAAAAACTTCAATTAATCACCTTCACTCTTCAGCTTTAATCAAAAGATAATCCTGATTTCACAGTTGATTATTTCATTATTATTTTCAGTGTGAAAAACCCAAACTCAGTAGCCTGACAAAGGAATCAGTAAACATATCATGAATCGAAAATTTCTAGTAACATAATGAGGAAGGAAAAACAAGCCAATTTCAACTCATTTCCAGTCCAATATTGATCCAGTAACTTATCGATCCAGCAACACCGTTTCACTCTGCCTTTTTAGTGTCTTTGACCTTTTGACAAAAAGATTTCTTCATGTTTACATCGATAATCAAATCACTCGAATGTCGATTGTTGTTGAAGTTGCTCACTCAATTCATAATTTACAGATTATTTTCAACCCGATTAATATCGACTAATCAGTCCAGTTTTACATTTGCTTAAAACTGCTGTAAATTGCTGTAACAGGGAAAACATTATTTTTTACATGTTCCTCAATCTGGATCCAAATCTTTTAAAATAGTTCATTCACTGACAAAAAGATAGCAATAATCAAATCAACCTTTTCCATCAACAAGCCACTTTCAAGTTGAATCATTTTTACTCCAAGTTTACTCGTTATTATTGATGATTGATAAATTTAATTGTCACTAAAATTGCTCTAAAAATGAAAACAAAAGTCAATCAATCCCGATATTTACTCTCAATCAATAGATAGTCCGATTAACTAACAATGTAATGTAAGAAATCAATTGTTTATTTAAGTTACTGATCAAACCCGTCAACTATTACAATGATTTTAGTTGTTTTTACCCAAATTAATTAACTTAACAGCCTTTTCCTCCAAGTCAACCTTATCCATTTTACATTAATTATTGCACATTTTATCCAAACATTCAACCTTTTTCACCATATTTCTAACTGTTTTTCAAAATCGATCTCAACTAATCAATGAATCGATCCTCATGATCAGTCAGTATAAACTACCAAACAAGGATAATCAATCTGGTGAAATGATTCCTCTTTCAACGTTCTGATCACTAGACATTCAACAAAAAGCAAGACATCAATGACATTATGTTGCCCAAAATTTGCCAAAATTTAATGTCAAACATCACTAATTAATATCATTTGGTTGCTCCTCTTCCGTTCATTCAATCTGGTTGCCTGGTTCAATAATTATTTGGATTATTTCATTGGGAAAGGGAAAGCAAGTTACGAGATTCAAGTCAACCTTTTGATCAAGAAAATGATGTCTATTTGGATTCAGTGTCAGTCATGATCATGACCATTGAAGCTTTATTCATTATCATCATAAACAATCAACAAAATCAACTTTCAATTGATCTTTCATCTTATAAAGAGCTTGGAAGATCACAAATACAATAAATGAAACCAAACATCAACTAATTCATTGAGAATAGTCAATATTTAAATAATGTTATTACTTATGATTCTAATAGTTTGAGTTGCAATTTAAAATGTTGTTGATGATTGAATGTTAATAATGTTAGTTAATCATGAGAAATCATTGAGAAACTAAATAACATTTAACAATAATCTGATTATGAATTATTTGATTGAAGATGAAATGATGAATGTAAATAAAGATTCAAATAATTTGAAGTGAAAAATGAGGGAAGAGAACAGTTGAAATTAATTGTAAAATTAAAATTGAATGAAACTCTTCCGATTAATTTTATTGTAAATAATTAAAATGTAATTTTCTTTTCTTTCTAACTGTAATAATTAACAATTTAACCAATTTAATTTATTTGATTGATAGAGCGTTTTCAATATGAAAACAAAATAATTTTAAAAATAATTTGTGCCAAAACAAGAGTTTATAAATGTTAATCTGACTATGGTTGTTGGTCAATTGGGCCATTATTTAACCTGAAAAACCTGTAAAATTCAACTTGTCAATAATCATAATCAGAGATTATCTGGAAATATATCAACTTTTAATTGATTAATTCAATCGTTTTTCATTTTTTTTCATTTGTTGCCAGACAAAGAAACGCTCAAGTATCTGCCGATGCACGGATTGTATTTAATACAATAATTTTTAAGATTATATCAATGAGAAATCTCAAATAGAAAAAAGCAGGATTTTGAATTGAAAAGGAATAATAAAACTCCTAGATACAGTCAAAGAGTTAACTCTTTACTAAACTCTGTTGCAAAATTATAAATACAGAATTTCATTTTCCCTAATTTTGATATTCATTCATAATTTCATGCTTTTCAATTCATCAAATATTGAACATTTGATTAGTCTATTTCATCAATTTCAAGAAAATATGAGCAGCCGTTAGTCAATTAATCAAGAAATTAGTCTCCACTATTACTATTTGTTTAACCACTCAATTAAGTATCAAATATGGCGCCTTAAAAGCCGCCAATACCACCTGGTGGACATAAACGAATCTACAACATCTAGTAGTGTATTGGTCTAGCAGATGGCACTATTATTATCACCCAACTTGAATCATCCAAGTTAATCAAACAAAACCTAATTAGACAAATTAAATGATTCAGAGTTTTTGATGATTTTTCAACAGCTTTTTATTTTTAGCTCATTAACTCACCAAACTCAAAGTTGGAAAAAAGGCAAAAATCAAAAAAAGATTGGCCGTAATGGTGAGTTGAGTTGTGATACCCAAACATTGACCAATACCAATTAACAAATCACTAGATGGATAAGATTGAATTGTTATTTAGACAAAACAATTGAAAGACTGATTAATTATTTTCCCCAAGTTTCAACGAAAAATTTGTTCAAATGAAAGCTCGAAAGCAAAGTCAATTGTAATTTGTGAAACAATTGTATGTACGAATCTCACTAGATGGAGACTGAGTGATGAAAGTGATTTGAACCAAGTCCATAAAATGAACCAAAATTTGAACCCATAAACGCTCCAATGGCCCACCCTAACAGGCACACTGGAAACTGTTATATTCAACTTTTGTCACCGCCTTAATGTATTTATGATAGTCCAATGGAAACCAGTTCTGTAGTTGATTGTTACCACCTTAAATTTAATAGTAACCAATGAACGTATTAAAGGATAGACTCTTCATGTTAAACGAATCTCATTATTTACATTTTAACCTTTTTTGTTCATTGTTGATCAACACAACAACTTAACAGTTAATAGTAAATGAAATAACACAAATCACAATAAGATCATCAAACGTGAAACAATCAGTACTAAACAGCAACATAAACAACAGTAAACAGTCAAGAAATTAATTGTCAAATCAAATTGAAGAAAAAAATTGAATAAAATTTTAAAGTGTAAAGTTCAATAGTGATTAAAGTTTTACTTTGTTCATATTTAATGTGAAATTTTCTTGAAATTTGCTTTTAATTTTTGCAAATTTGTGATTCAATTGTTGGATTGTGCTTTGAATCACAATTAAATTGGATTATTAATTTCATCAGTTTTCCTGTTTTCAGTGTTAACCAGTTTTACACTTGAAGTGTAGCTTAAATTTTTCAACATTTCTCAATGAATCCCATGTTAATTTGTTCCGTGCAAAGTATCGATAGTATTTGATTGCAAATAACCATTGATAAGTATAAACATCAGACTACAACAAAGACAATGTCGGCAACAAATCCATTGAGCATTTGGCCCTTTTTAACCGGTTACCCATTCCAAGGTAAGAATGCAATTAACCATTGAATAGCCTTTGATTGAGAGGTAAATAAAAAATGACAAAAGATGAAAGCAGATCAAACAACTCTCAACATCTTTAAGAAGGTAAAACAAAAACAAAAATATATCTTGTTACATGTTAGGTGTGCCAAGTTACCTTTCATAAATGCATAACTTCAATGTCAAAACTCTAGGATGGTTGGTGAATGTTGAAGAGGCAAAAGCTGGCAAATGTTAAGTGAAACAAAAGTCTAAAACATAAGCAATAACTCGAGTCTTTGCCTCTGGCAAGAGTCAATTTTAGTGAAAATGCAACCTTTTTCACCTTTTCCCTCTCAACTGATTTACAGATTGAATTTTTGTCATTTCTCATCATTTCTCATTACTTTTAAATTTTTGATATTCTTCCTTTTAAAACCTTTTCTGTCAACCTTTTTGCTTTTTCCAGGCCTTAAAGCTTTGGGTTATTCATCGGCATCTCAACCCGGTGGACACACTTTGAGGTGTCTTGAACATCCTCTTTCACGAACCGGCTTCATGGGCTCATGTCGATGCTCAGATCTTCCAGGTGATTGTGCTTATCATCCGTTGATAATTAAAGATCGAAATGCAAGTAATAATAATAGTGCTTCAAGTAATACTGCAAATAATAATAATTGTTCAAATTCCAACTCAAATAATTCAAATAGTAATAGTAATAATAATAATGTTAGCAACAATAGTAATAATAGTAATAGTGTTAATAAAAGTAATAATTCTAGTGGGAACAATCAACATCATCAACAGCAATCATCATCACAACACGCTCATCACCATGTTCACCATCAACAGTCTCAACAGTCTCAATCTCAACAACAGATTCACCTTAATAGTCGACTTCACGGTTCCAATTCTGGTTCAAATGTTTTGATCAACAATTTAACCAATACCATTAACTCTGGACCATTGAGTGTAATTCATCACCATCTTAACGGTAACTCTGACCTTTCCAATCACAGTAATCGAAGTACTTCATCAACTGATTCCAACATGGCCAGATGTTTGGTTGATGATGATGATCATGATCATTCACAAGATGGCAGTTCTAAGCGACGTCGAACCCGAACCAATTTCAATTCATGGCAATTGGAACAACTGGAGAAAGCCTTTGAAGCCTCTCATTATCCAGATGTATTCATGAGGGAATCCCTTGCATCTAAACTTGATCTAGCCGAGGCGAGAGTTCAGGTAAGATGAGCAACAAAAATGTTTATTTAACAAATCAAGAGAATCTTGATTAACCTCCAATTAGATGATCATTTTCGCACATCAATTGATCCATCGTTAATGACCAAAAGTAAATCCTGGTTTGTAACTTAAAAGTTGAACCAAATGGGTCAACATAAATGTCAAGCTGTCCATATAAAACTAGCAAAATGACTCGATTACTTTTTGCATAAACTGCGCAATTCGCCCATAACCAAACATAAGATCATTATTTAGATTCTGGTTTCAATCAGTTTCTCTGAAAATTCAATATTTGCAACATTTAAACAAGTTTAAATTTAAATGTGAAATGACAAATTTTCATAACCAGTTTTAGTCAACAGATCGATCCTCATCGATATGGTCATTGCAAGATCACTCAACCTTTCGATGTATATCTATCCAAGATGACATGAAACCGCATTTGCTTAAAAAGAAGTGCTTAAACCAAATAAACACCAGAAATCATGCAATTTAATCTAAGAAAATTTCAAGATTAAACTTGATTTTAAACATTTACTGATTCGTCTTGCCTTACCAACAGTAAACTTGACTTTCAACCTGAGATTAAATCCATTTTGTAACCAAAACTGATTGAAATGATTTTGAAAGGCGAGTCAATTGTTTAACATTGATAATCCAATGTCCATTTGAATTAACCAGATTCACTGGCGCCTGAAGCCAACTTGGAAAATGGCTTTTTTAGTCAATCAAAGTATTATTACAATGAATACATATAATCTAAATGGACCAATGAATCAATGTTAGACTTTAATATTGGGCTATCATTAGACTGGTCAATGAATTATGGTAATGTATACACGAGTTTTGTTAGCTGTTAACTGTGAGGATTCAATTGGCAGTTTAACTGATGGAGGATGATGATGATGATGATGATAATGATGCTGGTGAAGGATAAAAGATGAAGAAAGGTAAGAGAAGGTAAAGAGTGAGAAAAAGGAGGAACATTAAAATTGAAAATATCTTTTCTCTTCTTGTTACCTTTTTTCCCTTCACTTGTAGCATCATCTTTGTTACATGTTTACGTTAATCAAAAACCACTTTGACAGTAGATCGATGATCTTAATTAAGATCATTTAACTTGCCAAAATAATGATTGATCAATCTATCAACAGAACCATCAACAAATTCATTTCAAATGAAACGATTGATTAAAGTTGGGAGAAAACATAAGTTTCAAAAGAAAAGGCAAAACAAAAGATATTCCAATGGTAATCATTATGCTAATAATGATGTAAAGGTAAACCCAAAGGTGATCAAAGATCAATTGAATATTCAACCATGAGAAGGAACAAATTTCTCTGATTATTTCATCTCAATCTTTTCTCTTCTCCTAATTAAAACTGAAAACAAATAATTTGATTGATTAATCGGCAAAATTTGTTGCTTTCCTTTTAACTTCTAGTTTTCCCTCACAAACCTGACAGTTTCAATCATTAATCAAAGAGAAATGTAAAAAAATGTAAATAATTGGGCAAAAAAAACATGCTAATGATAACATTCAATGAAATTACATGAAATTTGATTCACTCAAATTTCGTTGATTCATTTATCGTTTTCATTTCAACCCAATAACCATTAAATTAGTCACATTTATCTGAAAAAAAACAGTGAATCTAAAAAAATGAAAATCCTTTTTTTCTACATTAATTTTGATTCCATTATTTGACATTAATTAACAACAACAATTAAATGTTTCAATGAAACGGAAATATGGTTAAATCAATGTTTATCAAGTTTAGTTACAATGTTGAACCTTTAAGTTAATTTAATTGTTTAAAGCAAAAAGGTTTAGACAATTATTAATGGCTAATATAAATGTTTAATCATAAATCACAGAGAAATAATTTAACCAACAATCAAACGAAAAAAAACAGCGTTAAATGGCAGCAAAAGTAATGGCTTTTAATTTAAATTATTGCCATTTTATTTCCTCTTTTCATTGCTGACAACTTTTTCATTATTTATTCATTTTCATCATCATATGCTTCAATGGGTTTACAAATTATTAAATTGTTTTCATATTTTTGCTTTTCAAATTAAACTGGAAACATTTAATCATTGATTAAGAAGTTAATTGCGGTCCAATGATTGGAAAAAAGCAAGAAATCGTTTCCAGACAATTTAGTTTCGACTTTAACTTTTTATAAATTTTGCTTCTTTTCAATGGATGCCTAAAATTGCATGATAATCATTTCCATTGACAGTTACTAATCAAATTACAGTTGATTAATTGATTAACATTCAAATTGTTGTTCATTATTGAGAAAGGAATTAAATTTTCAAGGTAAATCTGTTGGCTCATTCAATTTGGTGTTGACAATGTTGGTGAACATGATAAAGTGAATTTCATTTTTATTGAAATGTTAACCATTAAATCATTTCTAATTGTTTTCCTATTAATGAGCTTCAAAATGTCACTTCACTTGAAACATTTAAAATCGTTTTCTCCATTCAAATTATCAATTCAAATTGACTTTTCCATAAAAGTTAACATTAACATGAAAAGTTGTTTTTTTTATTCTCGTCTTCATTTTTCTTCTTCTTTTGTTTGGCTGTTCAGCTTGTTTTGCCCAAAGGCAAGTTCCTTGCTCTTCTAAATTAACCTTAATTTTAATCATTGATAGTTACAATCAAGTTTTGCCTCGTTATTTTCATCCAGAGCAAATTAATTTAATTTAATTGTCTCTTGTCTGGTTCGCAAGCTAATTATGATTTAAAGCATGTTAAAGGTAAAAAAAAAAGATTGTAGCTTCTGGGTTAAATTGGAAACAATTTTCATCGAAAAAAATGGAAAAAAAATAAAAGTTCAATTCAACATTAATCTGTGTTTTTGCTGTTTACTGGCTCTTCTCAAAACTAACGGTCAGCAAATTTACACATGAAACCGGATCATTGAAATCAATGAAGAATCGGTGAAATGATGAGTGGATAAATTGATGATGATTATCGTGTTTCTTGATGAGATAATTTGCTGATTGGAACAATTATCAAAAGAATAATTGAAGTTAATAAAATTGTAATGAAAAGTTTGACAGAAATGTGCAAGACTGTTGCTGTTGAAAGTGAAGATGGAAACATGGCTCCAGGCTTGAATGATGATCATGAAAGGTTAAATTGGTTATGATTACTGCTTGTCAATGAGCCACAATTTACTTTCACTACCAGCATTGGTTGGAAACCTGAAAATGAAGGTAACAAGATAAAGATATGATTTGGTTATGTTTACAAATATTCAATGAACAGTAAAGCTATTAATGCCTTTTTACCTTTGAGTAAACAGTTTTAGTCGAGTTTATCTTTTCTCTCAACATTTTCACCCTGAAATTCACAAATGTTCAACCTAGTCATTATCATAATGTCTAAATGGGTTTATCATGAGCATCATTTTAATCAAGCCAATCATGGTAAACAGGGAAAGGGGACAATGTAACTGGAAAAGGTTGACTCCACTTTAAGATAGTGTAAAGATAAACTGAATTGCTTTATTTATGTTCACTGTTTACATTACAATGTAATAACACGCAATGGTTAATGGTTTAAACCAATGGTACAATCGACAAACAATTAACATGCGTACTTTCAAATGATTATCATGATGATGATAACACATAATAAATAATTATGATTAACCAGTGAAGCCAAGAACAGTGGAGCGAAAAAACAAAACCAACCAGCCAACCAGAGAATGTGATTAAAACCAGAAAATCAAGAGTTAACCAGTTAACCAGAAATTGTTGAGATTGACATGAAATTCAATTGATTTTTGTAACAAATTGATACAAAAAGTTGAATGAGCGAAGCCGAAATTCAGGTAAAGAGATAAAATATGCAAAAAGAAAAGTTTCTCTTTATTCTTGACTCCCAGTCAACCCAAACCTTGTCCGTGACTGGAACGACTGGGTTATCTTTAAAATCAGCGGTTAGAGGGAATTCAATGAAAGCGAAATTAGTTTACATTCAATTTAATTGTAAAAATAAAATTCCAATTGAGACACTATTTCACTATTCAATCCAGAAATGGTTCAAGAAAAATTGTTCATCTCAGATAATTTAACATTTACAAAAATCAAAATATCAAAAAGTGTCTTTTCCTAATCAGTTCTAGAACTAGAATTGAAGAAAAAAAGTGAACAATTCCATTGATTCCAATAACTAGACTTTGATTACTAAAAAGATTGTTTTGAACATTTTTTTTCAAGTTTTCGGAAAATTAGTGACTTGAAAAATTGAATTTTCACATTGAAATTGAACAAAATTTCTATCGAATTTTCCTTGTAACTTTTTAACAAAAAGATGATTTGAACGATAAATGGATTGGAAAGACAAATGAATGATTATTCAATAACCTTGCTTGATAATGTTCACATTGATTGACTGGTTAAAGTCATTAATAACGACTAACCACAATTAATTTCATTAACTTAATTAGCTATTTAATGGAAGATAATAGCTTAAGGTAAGCAAAGTTACAGATCATTTGCAATGTAAAAGCAAAAGAAAACAATGAATTTTGTCTTTATTTGATTTTAAGGGGAAAAATGTTTAAATAATTAAATTTTGTTTAATCAATTTTTCTCACAATTATTTAAAGTGATTTAAATGCGAAACATTTTCAACTAAACATGAACACAAAGGTTGAAGCTATTAAAAGCATTAGTTAATTTAGTTTTGTTTTGTTTCCAGATTTACTTTGATTACTTTCATAAATCCATTCAATTGTCTCTAGGCAATTTAATAAGCTCATTATCATCATCATACATTCATTATAATTAATGTTCATTGTCCAATTTAACCATTGATTTACATTGAAAATCTTTTCTTCATCATTACTGTTACTCTGAAAATGCTTTACCAACAATTTGATTGATTCAGATGAACTTTAGACATTTATCAATATTCTCATGGAAATGTTAATGAATGGAAACAATGATTGAAAATGATTGAGTTTAACCTGAAACTAAAGGCATTGGGATTGGTCATGATTTGGACGAAAAGTTATGATTTAAATTGCAGAACAATTTTAATTGTAATAACATGATTCACTGATTTAAGGGTTGGAATGGAGATGAACCAAGTAACTTGATGGTAAACTATGTAGACATGAAAGAGTACAATATGATTGATAAATGAAAATTTCATGATCGAAGAATAAAGTCAAGAGATTTCAATTTGTTGAACAAGTAATTGAAATGAAGCAACATTTAAATGATGAAAAATTTGACCATCTTAAAGTTTCTCAATAAATTGAGATAAACTTTTTTTTCCCTTCTCAATCTCAGAACTTTTTGATTCTTGAAATAAGTTTAAAGTGAAAAAATAAACTTGATTATCGGTATCAGGTTAACCAATGGGTGTTAGTTGAAAGAGATTACAATTTAATGATGATGAGATGATGATTAGGTAGGGATGTGAATATTTCTTGAGGCTTTTTGAAAAGTCGCTCTAAATGTGAGGAAAAGGTCCAAAAGTGAAAAAAAAGGAAAAGGTAAGAAAATTAAGCAAAATAATTACCTGATGATCGTAATTATGATCAATTGGAAATACGAACTGCATCCATAGATCATTATTTTTATTTCATTTTTCTTCTTCTTCTTATTATCACGAAAGGCAGAGAGAGAGAGAGAAAGATGTTGTTTATGATGATCAAAAATGATGAGACAAGGGATCGTCCAATTACCAAGGTCTATACATGGTCAGTAGCTTTTCAACAGCTAGTTTATTATACTTTTTACCATCATTATTAGCATCAGAATCATGATCATCTTTTTTGTTTGTAAACGTTTCCTAAGAAGGTAAGAAAGGAAATCAAGTTTAAAAATGATTATCAAACATTTAAGTGAAAAGCAATTAATAACAATTATCCAAATAAAATCAACGAAAAAAAATGGTTCCTTTATTGGTATTGTTTTAAATTTTCACTCAATGAGAAGAAACAATAAATTGGAAAAATGTTGATCCATTTATTAACTGTTAAATTGGTTAAACCTACAAATTGGTTAATTTACCAGTTTTTTTTTGTTTTGATCGCATTATTGAGAGTTTGATGATTATATTGCTAGTGATTATCTTTATTATGGTTAAGGTGAAATTTGATAGACTTGAAAATTGGTAATTTTGCCAGTTTTTGGGGATTCAATTTTTTGATTGAACATGAAGAGGAAGGAAGAAGGAAAAATGATCAAAATGAAGGAGCAATTTAACAGTAAATTTAAAATGAAAAGGTGAAAATTGAAAAATTAAATTTACATGATTTAGTTTCATTTTATTTGATTAAATCATTTGTTTTACTGTAAACAGATTAAGTGTAAAGCTGGACTCGCTGGAGAATCAAATTGGAAATAATGTTTAATCTGAAAATGTAATTAAATAATTCATTTAAATTTACCTTTTGATTCATTGGCCAATAATCAAATTAGTGGTTGAAGGCGTTCAAATTGATCTGTAACAAAAAACAATTTAAAAGCAAAAATTGAAACATTTTAGGTTAACTTTGGGTAAACTGGAATAAATTTGAATGAAAAGTCAGTTGGAGTTTGGGTTTATACAATTAATCATAATAATCAATGAAAAGATTATCATGTTTAAATGGTTAAACAGTTACAGGCCAACAACTACAGGAACTTGCCTAATCAAATTTGCCAGGTAATAAACAAAATAGCCAAGAGTTGACCCTAAGAGGTAAAAGAAAAGTGGAAGAAAAAAAGTTGCCAACGAATGAATGAAATTTGATTAACTTGTAATTTTCAATTTTCAGGTCAGACAGTTGATTGCAAGGTAAGATGAGTTGATGATGATTGGAGATGAAGTAGGAGTAAGAGAAGGATAAAGATGAGAAGAAGAGAGAGAAATGAGAAGGATAATGTTGATGGTGCTTGTGGTGTTGGTGGTTCAGAGTCATGGCCTCATGGTGGAAACATTGATTGAACATTCAATTCAATTGAAGCGTTTACCTCCCTGGATATTTGACACCTAATTCAATGGAATAATCACAGCGTGAAATCCATGGTTAATATCAAAAGCCATTACAAGAGAAAAGTGCAATTAGTTGAGAAACAAAAAGCTCAATTTTGATTAAAGTTAATCATCTAATGGAGAGAAGAAAATTTAAAAAGAGAATAAAGAAAAAGGCAAAATTTCATGAAAAGAAGAAAAAAAATTAACCATTGAATTAATGAATACGATCAAGTCAAAGTAGGTGTTAAAATGATCTAATGAAAGTTTATTGAAAACAATGTTTCAAGTTTTACCCAAATTCAATAATCTCTAAATCGAAAGGTGAAAAGAAAGAATTAAAAAAGATGATTACAATTAGGAATATTAATTTAGCTCATTGATTAACCAATAGAAAGTGGGTGTCGATAGCTTTACCTGTTTACACCCTTCAAGGTAAAGAAAGATATTTTTTCTACTTTTCCCTTTGGAGAAACAAAAGCACGCAATAAACTAAATCAACTAGAGGAAATGTTTCATACTGATTACGAGTTGTGCGTGTTGAACCACAAGATTAGATGAAAAGATGAGAAAAGTGAATTCGCTTTTGCCAGGTTACAAAGTGGGCGGATAAAGGCCCTCACCCTTCACCTCTCATCATCTTCATCCTCATCATTCTCAACAACATAATCATCATCTTTCATGAGATGCCAATTAGTTTTTCTTGCTATTCCTCTTTTGCCGTCTTAATCAACCAAAAGATTGATTTGATCAAATTATTTTTACTTCTTTTGTGTTCAATTTCATTAAATCATTTCATTGTTACTCTGATTAGTAAGATTAGTACAATTTATACTTGTAATCAGTTTTAAATCTCATCTAATAAAGCAAATAATTGAAAAGGTAAAATATTAATCTTGCAATGAGTTACATACATAATTGATCTGTTTTCATTTTCCTTACCTTTAAAATAGCAATGTTATGATATGAAAGAGTATAATAACAATAACATTGATCAAGATCAATTAAATGTTTTACCTTTTCTTTTTCTTGCTTTCAACTTGATCCGCCAGTTTTACCTCAATTGTGATTAGCGAGTTGGCAAATTGAAAGATTAACCATTTGATTGTGTTTGATTGGATAATGTGAAACAAGAAAGAAAGTGAAGGTTAAACAGATTAATTATGATGGATTGATTATTAGCCAGATTAAAATTAGTTTCATTTGTTCATCATTTTAGCGAAAATTCATTTTTTTTCTTCTTTTTACCTTTTCTTTCTATGGCCATTTGTATTGTTATCCGTAACAATTGCAACAATTTGACGCTCAACTGCGGCTATAAGCCAATGTCAAAACCTTTTTTGTTTCCCCTCAAGTCAACATTTTGTTGATCTTTAACCTTATTTTTTTGCTCATCTCCATCATGGGCGGATAACGATTGACAAGCAAACAATTAACTACTCGGTTGGTGTTTTTCAACTTAATTAACTGTTTCATTTGGCAACATCAACTTTGATTTTCCAATAAAACGAGAAAAAAAAATTGTAAAATTTATCCATTTCCATGTGTATACATCAAATGTATTGATCAATGTTACCATTTTGTAATTTAAATCATTGTTCATTTGCCATTGTTTAACCATTTAACGTTTCATTTTGAATTATTTGTTCATTGATTATTAAACTTATCAATCTCCATTATCGTGTCATCCTATGATCAACACTCAAGGTTGATGATGATGCAAATTAATGGATAAATGAGCAAATCAAGATTCTTCATCAATCCAATAATCTTTTCTCATTGAACGACAAAATCATTTAACCTCCTCCTCTCTCCTCCTCCTCATGATCATCCTCCTCCTATTCCTTGCTTTGCCTTTTCTTTTCTTCTTCCCTGTAAATCTTTTGTCACTTCCTTCACAATCGACCTCCTCAAGTTTTCCATGGAACATGCGTTTTCTCCTGAACAGAAAAGAAGAAGAGAAATCAAAAAGAAAATGTTCAAATATAAATAGTTGAATATTGACAAAAAGATATCAAGAGATGCATCATTAATCAATAATTGATTATAAATTGAATGGAACAGAAAAACAAAGACAAAAGTTTAACTATTGATCAAGTTTTACTGTTATAATTCAGATTGCAATCAATAATGATTGAGTTTAAAATGAAGTTGAAGGCAAAGTATTTTTTTTTTGGTGGAAACGCATTTCCAATGAAAATAATGATTGAATAATTTTTCATCATTTTTCGCCCTTAGCTGTGCCCATAGCCTTGAGAGAAGCTTATTTTTCATCATCTTCATCTTTTTTACATCTTCCTTTATTCTTGTTTTCACAATTATCAAGTTCTGATTAACATTCTTCACTTCAGGAGAAACACGTTTTCCCATGTAACCTTGCTTTGAAACCAAAAAGAAGAAAACTTTCAACTCTTTATTCAGACAAAATACACCTTTTCGTCTTTCACTTAACCCAAACTTGAACCATGTTATTTGTTGGTAAAAGGATTGTGATTAAAATTAATTTAGTCAACAATTTAAAGTTGAAACAATGGTCTAAATGGAAACAATTAGACAACTAAAGGACATTCAATGTTAAAAGATTGCCATTTAATTGTAAACATTAATGATGATTAAATTAAGGTTGGCGACAATTAAAACTTGAGAAGTTGTTAACATGGAGAGAGAGATAAATATAAATTCACTGTTAAATGTTTCAATTATTCAATTATCAAGTGTCTTTAAAGAGAGACGAAGACAATTAAAGTTGACTAAAAATGAAAAGGTTTCATTATTGTAAAGATGATCATTTACACTGGAAAGCTGTTAGTAAATTGTTGAAAATCAAGTTAATGAGTGCATCAACATGTTTAGTAAGAAAAAAAATAATGAGCCCATTTCATTGTCAATTGCGTGAGTTTACAAATGTTTAAAATTGTTTTGCCAAGAAATAAAAAAAAGGTTTCCTCTTAGCTTCAGGTTATAAGTGATTTTGTTCATTTTTCAGTTAAATCTTTCAACAACTATGATGATGATGATTATGATGAGCAAAGTGATGACAGCCATTAATTACATATGATTGGCCTTTTATCATCTTCCTTTAATGAAAGTAAAACTCGCATTTAATCTGGTAAAAGCTTGCCATTCAAGACCACAATTCACATCCTTTACATCCACATAATCGCGATAATCTTTTGGCTCAACAAAAATGGCATAACTTTCACCCAACCTTTAATTATCATCTTCTTTCATCTTCCATATTTCATTAAAACATCTTCACCCAACTTTTCATCACTTCTCCTCCTTCAACTTATCTTCACCATTCCCTTTTCAACCAACTTCACCCCCCAGCCACCCCTCTCTGTGTCTAAGGTATAACCTGTAACCATTTAAGATGATTATGATAGTTGAATATTAAGAAGCAATTGAATAAAATTATTCCAATGAGAGCTCACCCAACTTTTCATCATCTTTTTTTTGTGTATCTTCAAACCACTTAATATCATATTATCACAGCCATTATTATTGTTATAATAAAAGTTAAATATTGTTTAATAAATGATATTTAAAGATCAACATTCATTTAACTATACTTTAGATGGAATCATTTTCTCAAAATTGTTATTATATTATCAATGAAAAGATTCACAACACTTTATCACCTCCCCATTCATCCTCCTTCATATTTATGAGCATTCAATTGTACATTTAATGAGATATCTTTAAGTGTTTCAGTTGAACAAACTCATCATTACAATCAAAATTGATGAGACTTTTTTTTTAACTGTTTAAGCTTTTTTTTCTGGTTTCACCAATTAAATACTTTTTTTTCAACTTGATATAAATGCATAATAGGGAATCACAATAATCATAATGATGTTAATGGCTTGACTATAAAATAGATAAGATGAATAATATGAAAAAAATGATTATGATGATGGTAATGAAATGTATATAAAAAGGTAAATAATGGTTTACACAGATTTACCTTTGGTTACTAACAATTTAAGCTACTATTTTTAACTTCATTTGGAGTCTTTTCAAGTAATTAACTTATTATTTTTGATCGACTTTTTGCACTCGTTAAAACCCATTTTTGAACAATGAATATTACGAGTAATCTTGAAATGTGTCCAATGGGGTGAGTCAATGAACATCAAAGATATGTTTGTCAATGTAACAGGGTTCATTAGATGAAGATAATCAAATTGACACAAATGTCTATTTTGACCTACATCATTTTAAGTTAATTTAATTCTCGACATTATCATAATCATTTTTTGAGAAGCACAAATGGAATTTGAATTAACATGAAAGGGAATTTGAAAAAATTGAAATTAAATGGCAATTTATCTTTTTTTTCTGTTTCGAAATGTGATTCAGATTGTTTTTTTTGTCAACTATTCTGATGAGTGTGATAGTGTTTTAATAAAAGAGTTGATGCTGAAAATGTAAATGCTGAATTTGGTTGATTAGTTGTAATATTAAAAGCCACTTCATTAGATTTCATTGTCTCTCTAGAGAGGTTAGATTATATTGTCAATTATGTTTTTTTTGCTTAAAAAAAGTATATCCTAAAGTGGCGGTGAGAGTGAAAAAAGCACTAATAGTAGTTAATGATATCAATATTAGTATTTTAAAAAAAGGTGTACACGCAATGGAAAATGATGCAAATTGTAAAATATGCATTTACCTAAATTATAATGATTTAGAGTTGTTACTGTTGATTACTTGTCATCAGGTTTGCAAATTGATGTGACATTTGATTCAGGATCACTTGAGTTGCGTTGAGTTGTTTGAAGAGAAGAGGAAAAAAGTAAAGATCAGGAAAGGTTTTCCATTTTCTTGTTGAAGGAAAGAATGAAAATACTAGATGGAAATTGGTGAAACCTGAAAAAAGGTAGAAAAAAAGGTTTACATCATCAATAAAGGTATTCAGAGATGAGAAAATTAGACTATTATATGCATACAGTAGGCAAATGAGCAACTCAAATGTGTACATATTTATGAGTTGCACACATTAAATATGTATTTTGATTGAATTTTAAATTTGCAAATCACTGTGAGAGTAATCATTAGGTAAATTGAGTTGAGGCTTGAAATGGTTCAACATCACTAATTAGATTCATTATTGGGCTAAAGATATTGACTTGGATAGACATTTAAATTATATTTCATAATTAAATTTCCCTAATCGATGAGCAAAAGAAGGAAAAAATTGTTATTTGAAATTCAATCAAAAAGCTCAAATATCAAATATTAATTAAATTTGAGAAGCAAGACCAGGTAGATTCCAATTAGTGCTACTTTTGGTTTTAGTAGGAAGTTAAATTAATTTGAAAAATTATCATAAACCAATAAAATCAACTCCTTTTTTGGAAGGTTGGTATTTAAAGCTTATTAACAGTCAACTTTAAACATTGGGCGCCATTCAAAGTCCAAGCTTGAGTTGTATCATGTCCATTAAAATACTGTAAAGGAAGGGAAGAAAAGAAGAAACGTTAGTGTCCGTTGGCTCACGCGATGATGATGCCGATGATGGCTATGATTATAGATTAGGCTAGTTAATTGTTAGACCTGTTCTTAGCACTCTCTTCACGCAAATAAACATACACATTTGCTCAAAATAAATATGATTTGAGTAACTGACTAACCATTGGAACTGTCAATTTTCCTCTTAACTTGAGAATAGTTGTACATCCCTCCGTCATCACCATGGTAAATATATAGATAGATATGCATGCTAACTAAATCCGGTGCCGAGAGTGAGGGCTGTAAGGAAGAGAAGAAAAGGGAAAAAGGGAAAAGATAAAAACATGTGGCTAAAAAGGGAGAGAGAGAGAGAGAGAGCACAAGATGGTTTACCTTTTTAAGAGTTATATTTAATAGATGGGTCGTTGGAAAAATATCAAGGTGAAAAAGCAATCAAGCTGCTATCTCTGAGTCCTTTATCCTTGTTACGAGCCCAATCTAAATTCACTCAATACATATACACACACAGGGTAGAAGATAATGTTTGGAGAAAAAAGATGGTTCCTTTTTCCTCTCTTTTTTTGTCTTCGTCCGTAAAAACCATATCCTAGCAAAAAAACAACAGCAATAGTAAAAGATGAGGCATAATTTTTAGTTTCAACCGGGGCCAGTTTCACCCAAGAAAATCCATTAGCCTTGGTGGCTGTAGATGTTTGAAGATGATCTGTATAAGTGAAAAGAAGAAGTATAAAAAATGATATTAGAGAGAGCGAGTACGTTAAATAGATTGCCATCAGGTCAGTTTATTTTGACAGCATTTATATCTAACCTGTAATTCGTTTCTTTTTTATTTTCTTTTCATCTTACATTGTGTTAAGTATCCGTTTACTTTTCACACAATATAATAAGTATTTATTGTTTTTTTTCTGTTTGTTGGCTAGCTGACTCTTGACTTCAAACCTTTCATTTAACCTTTTTTTATGAGGTATCAGGATAAAAAGGCTAACAGTTTTCAATCAACAGAGATAATTCATTGAACACCCAATAATCAACACTTACCTTGTTTGATCATATTAACCTTCAAAAAGGGCAGCAAAAAAGTGAGGGGAAAACGTCATCTTCAATCTTCAGTCATAAGTCTTTTTTATGTTTACTTTGGATCCATCATCATTTTTAAGATTAACATTCCTCTAAACACACTTTTAATGTTGATTTAAGCGATCAGCAATTAGATGTATCATTAAAATGATAAATTACAATTAATAGGAGAGATAATTAAACGAATTAACTTTAATTGAGTAAAAGCCAATTTTACTAAACATATGATTAAAAATGCTCGATAAATAGACAAATCAAGTACTATTTTACAAACAAATTGCGTATTATTATGCAAACAATTTAAACCTTTATCAAGATTGATTTCAATTTCAGTGATTCTATGAATAAACCATTTTTATTAAGCTTATTAGATTTTTAATCTCAATTAGATTTAAAAATAGCTAAATATTAATAATTAAGAAAAATGGTTAAAATTAAATTGCATCATTTAGCTTTTTGCTCCATCTATTGTAATTTTTTACAATTTTAAACTCTATAATGACTCAACACAACATGTTTCTTAAAAAGCTATTTCAATGTCATTGTCTTAATTAACAGTTAATTTCACTTCTGTTAATGTTTACTGTTTCAATCAGCATCTTGTCTTAGATTGTTATCATTGTTAGTTGATCTGTAACTGTTCGCCATTGTTATTTGAAAAAGATATCAAAATGAATATCTCTTTCTAGTTAATTTATTTCTATTCAAGTGTTCACTGCAAGATTCTTAATCAATCAAATACCATTGTGCTAAGATTGAAATCATTGGTTTCATCATTTAATACACCTTGAACTATGAAATTGATGGTGTTGGTTGAAGGTTAAATTATTTATTACAACCTTTTCAACTAATAATGTGAAATGTCAAATCTCATCAATTTGTTCCATCTTATTCAATTTTACATTGGTGGTGTTGTTAATTTATTTAAATTGTTTTGTGAAACCATTTTACACCCTTGCTGTGAAACTGATTTATTGGCTTTATGTACGAGAATTCATCATATTTCAATGATTAAAAAAAGAGAATGCAACTTGCTAAGGAAAAAGCTATGCCAGACGTAACAAGGTTGAAAATGATGAAGCTGTTTTTACATTTTTCTTGAAAACAAAATATCATAAGATATTTTTTACCTGATGCTAGCTGTAAACTTTTTCTTTGGAAAATTCATCTTGAAGTGTTTTATCTCCATTTCACTGGTAACTTCAACAAAATAGATGGAAAAAGAACGAAGAAAATTTTTCTGATAAGTCTCTGTTTGCCTTAGCTGTGACCTGCAAATTTCTCAACTTTCGCCTCAATGCAAGTCAATTCAAGCATCAACCATGAACTATTTCTTGGAGTAGCAACATATTTCATTGGATATAAACAAAAGTAGGAAAGTTGGTGATGGCTCAAGTAAACAAAGATTTAGTTGAGCTAAATGGATGAACCTACAATGTATCATAAATAGAGTTGTAGGTCAATCGAGGTAAACGAATAATTGGCCAATCAATAGCTATTCCAAAGTATTGCCAGCATATTCTGAGCTCAGATGCCGATTACAATGAAGTAAAGCAATCAATAGATATGTTTGAAAAGAAGTTACAAAACCTACGGATGATGATTCTTTTGATGATAACAGTAAACATCGTTCTTTATTAGATGATGAAAGAAAGATGAATCAAATCAGGAGAAGGATAAGATTTATATTGAAATAACAAAATACTTCAATGGGTATCTTGCACATGCGATTGGAAAAATAAAGAAGTGGAAATGATTATCAAGAAAGAGAAGGAACAGATTACCAAACTATATGGTCCAGTGAAAATATTTGAACGTTGGGTTGAGATTTTTTTTCAATTTTAAAAGTAAATCAACAAAATGGATGAGGCGGCTCAAGGAAGAGAAAGGTAGACAGAGAAAACAAAATAAGCTGAAAACAGACCAAAGGTAAAATACTGGAGAGATGAAAAAGATGGTGATGAAGACGAAAGAAAAGAAAAAGAAGATGTAAAACAGACTAACAGAAACCTCCTTCCCTCTTTTTTTGCTATTAACACATCATTTTTTCACCAAAAATTTAGTTTTAATTAAAACTTGTTAGGTTATATATGACCAGGGAGGCTCAATCTCACTAACTTTACCTTGGTGAAGAGAGTGAGACTGCCCTTGGTGTAAGCCTTTGCTCTACCAATGCTCACGATCTCAGAGTAATTAATGGTTAACTTGTAAGATACTTATCTGGTAGCTTGTTTTAACCTTTATATTTCATCTTCTCTATCATCATTTTCATTTCATTTATTTTTCTTCTTTCATTACACCATTCTTTTTTTAACCACAAATCAACTTTATTTTCGACCCAAAAAATTAAGTTATCTTTATTTTCTCACTATATGTATATGTTTTTTTTCACTCCATCTCTCTTTTTCTTTTTTCCTCTTCAGATTCCTCTCATTTAACTCATTTAACTTGGTCTCACACCTTAGATGAAAGATGATGATAAACACTTACAATAGGAGATAAATAGCTTCAGTGGTAAATGAAAAGAAGCAAGCAAATGAAGAAAGAAAATGAAAGAAAAAGAAGGATAATGAAAAAGAATGGAAAGAAGATGATTACGAAGAAGGAAAAAAAAATACAGAACCAGTTCTTAATGTAATTTCTCACACATTTATAAGGCCAGTCGCAACAAAAACATATCTATTCACATACTCAAATTCAACTCAACACCATCAACAAGATTGCTTCCTACAACAGTATATGTGTGTGTATTGAAGGAAGGTGTGAAACAAATGAATAGTGCGAGTGAGTGAAATGTAGATAGAGAGAGCAAATGAGAAGGAAAATGAAAAAGATGAGAGATGATATATGATTGAAGAAGAAGAAAAAGAAACAAGGTGAGAAAGAAGGTTCAGATAATATTCATTAACATCTACAAGTCGGGAGACAAGTAATATTGCAATTCCCTCCTTTTTACACAAAAAGCAACATTATTTAACATCTCAATTTACACTTCTCAATCTTTCCTTCTTATTCTTCCTCTTTTCATTATTATTACTAGTATTATTATTAGATATTGCCACCATTATAAATAATAATAACAATATTGATTACTTGATATTCAGCCAAGCCTCTTATACCTTGTTTCAATCTTTTCTTATGATGATATTTCTCATCACTATATGATCTTGATAATGTTGCTGTTGTTGTTGATTATGATGGCGATGATACCTTATGATTTTTTTTGCGAATCAAATACAAATTGATATTACAATGTTACCTGGTCAACCTAAATCCTGAATTAACCTCATCTTCACTATTGAAGTTATACATTACCAACTTTTATCCAACCTTTTTCATCATCTTCTTCTCGTCTCAATGGTCAATATGATCACGCCCGAGTTATATTGATCATCAAAACGTGTCTTCTCAATATATATTAAGTTGACACACTCTCATCTTTCCCTCTCTTCCACACACTCCTGTCTTCATTTCTTTCTTCTTGCTCAGCTTTTCAAATCCATTAGTGGCTTATTGATTAGCCTTTTTATTTCAATTCATTTCTTGTTTTTCCTTACGACACAAACACACACACACACACATATTTATATGCTAACGCTCAAAAAACAACATAATATCTTTTATGGGGAAAGCAAATGAGAAAGGAGGAGAAAGAGTAAAAGATGACCATAATGATGAAGAAAAGAATAATTATGAAGATAAATATGTATAAGATGGAGACTGGAAAAGAGGCGGAAGAAGATGGTAAAGAATGGAAAGAGAAAAGAGATTTTTAGATTAATTTACTTTACTGACCTTGCAAATATTATACACTAACCTCTCTTCCTAGGTCATAATCATCCACTTTTTCATCATCATCTTGACTTTTCGAGAACCTTTCATCTTCTCTCTCTCTCTCCCCTTTCCATGTACATACATATTTATTCATCTTTCTCTTGTCTCCCTGTAGGTGTCAATATCTCACGAGTCACAAGTTACCTCTCAATTTAAGTTGATTACAATTGAAAAAGCTATCAATCAAACTCACAATCAACCAGTTCCAGTATAACAAAAAACAATTTGATAGTTAAACTTGAATGGGTCATTTGTGTGCATAAACATTTTTGAACAAACACTTAAGGGTCAAAAGCTCTTCATCTTTACATTAATACACAAACACACACACACACACACATTCAATACACAAAACAAAATCAAAATTAGTCTCTACTACCAGTAATAATATAATTAGGATCACTGATAATATGATTATGATGGACAACACAAAACAGAGTAATGGCAATACTAAAACCATAATAGGGTGATATTAACCAAGCTCATTCAAACCTTTCAACAAAACGGTTCAAACATGTAAACTGATATCAAATGTTTTTAATAATAATTATTATTATTATATTTATATCAATATTTACAATATTACCATTAAATGATTGAACAATAATGCATTTATGCACACACAAGACTGATGGCCATTTCATTGTTTCACTTAATTTCCTTATTCTGTCCATTTCAATATGCCAATCCTGTTGTTACCCAAAACCAAAAAGCTAAATGTATGTCACCATTTTTACCCTCAAACAATCATTTAGCCAAAGTACATTTGTCAACATTTTTTCACCAACAATTACAAACAATAATAGCTAAATGTTACAAGTCACTGCAAGTTAACGAATAAATTCAGTTGAATTGTCCAGATGAAAAGTAACAAGCAACTTGCCAACCTGAAACCAGTTTAATTCATTAGAAACATTGTTTCTCAATGTTTCCAAAGTGATTAAATTTACAATTGAACCTTTTTCTCTCCCCTTTTGGTCCTCCTTATCCTTCCCATGAACAAAAAAAAACTCTGATCATTTGTAAGAGTTTCTTGCAGTTCTCAGAGTTTAACCACGCGAGTTAAACCATGCCTGGGTTAACAGATGAAACAAGAAAAAGAAACATTCAAATATTATTCAACATTGATTGTTAACATTGTTAACCTTTTTCTTAATTTTAAACATTTTCCTTTCAACTTCTAATGATGAAAATTACTTAACCTGGTGTTGATTGGTTTATATTAATAACATTCAAAACTATAGTTAATTCAATTGGAGAAAAGACTTTATCCTTTTCAACATTCAACCATTAAGGGGCGATTCAAGTTGCCTTTTAATTTTACCTCATTTCGCATCCAAAGTGAACAATCTAATTGCGTGTCAACTGATGGTTAAACCTCATTGGCAACAATCAAGGAATCAAAGGTAGAAACAGTAAAAACACAGACAGAAAATGATTAAATTAAATCAAGAAAAGCAAAAACCCAAAAAGAGATTCAGGATAACCCAAGGATATGTATTAATATACAACAATTGTACCAATTTTTTCTTCTTCTCGTTGTTAATTAGTTTTCAACTTTAATTATCTTCAATCATCATGATCATCTTCATAACCATCATTTTCCCGATCGATTCAATTGCACCGATTTCCAACCACTAATGAAGTTCAACTTAAAAGTGTCATTAATTATTCAATTGGTTTAAAAAAAAACACTTTTCAAACAAAAGCAAAACATTTTTTAGGTTAACCTTTTCTGGTTTCAATACTTTAATTACAGAAGATGAACCCAATAACAATAATGGTCAATTGACATTTACATTCTGATTAACTAAATTGAAGTGTTTCAATTTCTCTGTTAATTTCGATTCAAATATTTCTCTTTGATTGATCACCTTCAATCAGATTGATCATAATTACCATTACATTATCATTACTTTGATCAATTTTCAGCTTTTCTCTGATTAACAGAAGAAACCAGAAGAAGAAGAAAAAAGTGAAAACTAAAGCAAAGAAATATCATTATGGTTCTGATAATTATTATTATTGACGTTTTTTTAGCCTAATGATAATTACATTAATAATAATTATAATGGATAATGATGATAATGGTAATAAAAATAATTAACTGGAAACAAGTTAATCAAGGCTTGAATCAAATGGAAATGTCAATATTAATGTTTACAGACAAAACAAAGGGAAAGATGAAAGGTTAACAATTGTAAATATTTGACCGAAAAAACAAATGTGATTCCCAATTATTTGATTGCAATTATATGATAAGATTGTGATTCATGGAAGGAAAAAGAAATTTTCTCGAATATCTTTTCGAATCATTCTGATTGTTTCCTTTATCCCTTCAGATTAGATTGACTTGTCATCGTCTTCATTGAAACTCATCTTTCACCATTCCATTTCTATTCTGTTAACCAACTTCTTCTTCCAGATTTGTCAGCCAACTTGTTCCAATTTTTACCAGTTTAACCCAAAATTGTTTCCTTTTTTTTTCTATTTGATTTTTATCATTATCCAAGTAACAATATTTCATTGAAACAAAAAGACTCGACAAATAACAAGATGAAACAGAAGAGCAAAAATAAGCTCATCTTTTTGCCTTACAATCAAAATAATCAATCCTTATTGTTCGAAGAGTAAATTCAGTTCGTGACTTGATTTTCCTATCATCTGAAATTCTTATAGGAAAAGAAGATCATCTTTATCCTCATCTTTTCTCTTCCTGAAGAAGAACAAAATTTTCTCATTTCCATCCTTTTCCATCTCAACCTTTCCACTTTACATTCATTTTACATTCACTTTTCAACATTAAACTTAAATTGCAATTTCATATTCAATCAAAATCACAATCAAATTTGAAAAGAAAAACAAAAATTGAAATTCGAAGGTAAAATTTCAACCTTTTCGCTAATTAACCAATCACTTTAGAAATGTTGATCTTTTGAATTAACATTTCATTGTTTCTCATCAAGGATAGTCTTAAACTTCATTTCAAGTTAAACTTTTGGTTGATTGAGAAATGGAATCATTGATTATTGAAAATCATTGAAAGTGTTTTCATCATTAGAAGCAAAATTGTTTCAAATTGTTTGCTAAACAATTGCATGTAAAATGGTGAATTCAAATTGTTTCATCAATAATCACAAATCAATAGAAAAGTTGATTTAAAAAGGAAAAAAAAAAGTTTCCCTTTTTTCATTGAAAATGATTTGAAAATGGTTTATTTGCTTTCAATCCATTTTGATTAATGTTACGAATTGACTTGAAAAAGTTTAATGGTTCAAACAATTGATTAAAGATTAAAGTAAATTAAAAGTGCAACTCTTAATCAATAATGTTTCCTGTCAGCCAAAGGTCGTAAGGTGTAGATGTTGAACTAAATGAAGATGAACTGATCACAATTGATTAACTGAATGGTTAACAGTTGAAATTGATGATCAACTTTACTTAAGATTTTTCCCTTTTCTCTCCCAACAATTGATCACTTAACCAGATGAAACAAATTTCATGTTCATTCCAATTGTTCATTGCCTTTTAAGCAAAAGCTAAAACTTTATTGTTATTGATTAATTTATTGTTTAATCAAAGGTTTCCTCATAAAAGAGAGAGAAAAATTGCTCATGAAAAGTTTATCTCAATTCCATCTGAACAGTGTCCAAATGTGTCCAAATTATCCAATAAGTATTAACCATGTTTGATGTGGAAAGCTCTCGAGAATTGAAATGATAACTTTAGTCAAAATCAATGTCAATAGGAAAATAGGTAAATGAAAAGAATGAGGAAAAAAAAACAAAGATGAATCTGTTGATAAAAGATTCATGATAATCAGAGATGAAAAATGATGATATAATGATAATCTCATGAGAAATGGCAAGTTATTAAAGAACACATTTTTTCCCCGTTTTTTTAGCGACACTTTTTTGTTCATCAAATAATTATTACAATATGATTAATCTTGCATTTGAAAGTATCTATTCAATTTATCATTTCCATTCAATATTAATCAAACTGTGAAACTGAGTTACATGAGTTGGAAACAATTTTGAATTGTAATCATCTTAATGTTCACTTTTTTTTGACCAAAGTCACTTTAAATGATCATTTTATAACAAAGGCAAACACAAGTGAAGACAATGACTTGTTGTTGCTAAAGTGAAACCTTGATTTTTTTTTTGATGTTTTTTTCTGTTCTTTTGCTGGTTAATGTTCAACTGAAGCGGATCAGCTAATAATGATTGTTATACACATCTTTATATGGGTGACAATGGATTTGCCTTGAAAATGATAATCATGGTGATGATGATGATGATGAAAAGGAAAGTGTAAACTGTAATTTGTGTCTTTGGTAAAAGTAAAAAGCTCTCATCATTCAATGGAAATGATGTTTTTTTTTTGTTTCATCTTCTTGACCCTTGTATAGGTAGAAGTGAGTATGGGATGATAATAATAGTAATGATGATGATGACAGCGGTGGTGATAAAAAGAGAGAGAGAGTAACTGAGAAAAGCCAATGACCATTGGAAACATCATTTAAACAATTGACCTATTATGGTTGGACATCCTTTGATGGAGTAAAATGAAAAGAGAGAAAAAAAGTTTTTTTTTCTTTCTTCCGTTTTCACCTCTTTTTCCTGTTTAGAAGACAATTTACTGAGAAAACCTATTAAGATGATGATGATGGTGATGATGAAAAGACAATTTTATTTGACTTGGAACCAATAAAAGGACAAGATGGTAAAATCATTCGTCTTTATTTCGAGTCAACTGGAGACTGAATTCAATGTTACAGCTTCAATCGTTTAGGTTGAGCTTTTGCAAGTAACGAGCCAATTCTCGATGGACTCCAATAAGTATCTTCAGTGATCTTTGTTTTTTTTCGTCCCTTATTAAGTGCAATAAGTTAACTTGTACTTGCAACAAAATGACCAAAGTCGAGGAAAAGATTGAAACAGTCGAATTGAATAATGCAAAAATAGAATTGAAAATTTGGAGAGAAAGAAAAAATTTATTTTCTCAATTCACAGCTTCTCATGGAAATGTAATTGTATCAAAGGTATAATCATAATCATTATGATAATCATGATAATAATCTGCATCATTACCATCTCTCATTGTGGTTGTCTGTTTGTTTCAAAGTCACAATTGTACCTTTTTTTATATTCACTTTTATACTGTTAACTGGAGAGTAAATAGTTTAATAGCGATCATTGTTTACCATTGTTGGCTTTGTCTTGTTGACAATGGATAAGGAGGAGGAGGAGGAGGTGTAGGTTGAGTAAGGAGGAGGAAGAAGGAGGAGAGTGAAAAGTCACCAAATGATGCTCGAAGAAGAAGAAAAAAAAGGGAAAAAAAGCTTAAACTAATGAGCTTTCAATGACCTTTTTTTTTGTTGGTTTCTCGACTTTTCAACCTTTTCTCACTCAAAATAAAATCTTCAATTTGATTGATAAAAACAAAGCATTTCATCGCCCTCATCATGAATGATCATCAAAATGATTACCAATAACAAGATGAAAATGATCATCAAAAATGTTGCAGTTAAATCTGTTAATGGATCATTGATTTAGTTTCCTAGTTTTTCACTCGTCTTTCCCTATTCAAACCCATTAGATTTAAACTTTCAATTCAATCTCTTTTTTTTTACTCTTCAACCTTTTTCAGTGTCTTTACTTATCAATGAACCAAAAGTGAAACAACATGAAATAATGTAACAAATTTATTCCCAGCTCTGATAATTCCAACTGATAATATCAATATGTTGAATCTTTTTTTTTGTCTTTTGTTGGAAAAACATTTTCAAAAGATTTTTCCCTTTCCTCTTATCAACTCATCATGAACATCAATTGACGTGATGCCATGAAAAGTGCACTCAAAGTTCTTATAGGAACATGATTATCATAACTTGTCTATAACAATGGAAAGAGATGAGGATAAAAAAAGACTCATCAACAACACGTGAACATCAATGTAAACCTCAACAGAGTTTACAGTTTATTGGCAACAATATTCATTATTTGATACTAATCAGCTTTGTTAGGAAATGGGATCAAATGAGAAGATAAAGTTTATCGGATTAACCGATAATCTTTCCATTATGAAGTGTTAATGACAATAATGTACTAATATTTGGATACTTACAAGTGTTTGTTACAATTGATGGGTTTAATGATTGGTAATGTTTGATGTTGATGGAAAAATCATTTTCGTCTTTCAATGAGAAAACTGTGATTCTTCATGGATTTTAATTTATTGCTAAACCTTTCTTGTTCCAATTAAATAATTCTTTTGATAGTTATCAATATCATTTTCAATTCATGTGAAGATGGAATAAAAATTTTTTCTCTTTACTTCTTCTTCTCTTACCTTTCTTACCTTTACTTGAACAGAAACTAAATCAGTTAATCAACATAATCGTGACAAATTTTACTTTACATTTTACCTTTTCTTTCATTTGCTCATGTTGATGAACTGAAATGTAAATAATGCGAGTAATCAATTGCAACAATTACTTTATCAACATTTTCCATCAACAATCATTTTCAATTTAATCATTTGGCTTGGAATGAATTTTAAAACTCAAATCAATTGACAAACCATTTCTCATTTTACGGCTCTCATCAACCACATTGATTAAACATTCCAACTCAATTAGAAGAGTCAATTAAATTGATTGATGTTCAAAATCGGGAATGATCATCAATATGAAAAGGCCAATCAACACATAATTTTGAAATAAAAGTTGGATAAAAAAATGTTTTCCAAATCAATTTACATTTCAAATTAACCGCAAGAATGGAAAGTCACTGCAAAAAGGTCATTTCATGGGTTAAGATGAAACACAATACAGGTTAAATTGAACAAGCAACAACAAAAGGTAATAATGTTTATTAACATTGTTAAATGTCACAAATTGCTACATGTAATTCATCAGCCGTGAAACAAGCAATAAAGATGAAAGATGAAAAGTCTAAGATTTTTTTTTCACTTTTCTTCTTCTTCTTCTTGGTTTTGTTTTTTCGTTGCCTTCAGTTTTGACAATCATCATGATGGATTGAATCAATGTTGGTATTATTTGGTGAACAATAAGATTTGCTGTTTAATAACAAGTAAACTAATCCAGTGAACAGATTATTTATAAGGCGTGATAAGAGGTTGAGTTTTAATTTCACAGGTAAATCGATAGTAAAGCAACTGTTTCATTTCATTCCTTCTTCATTAGTATTGTTATTTAATCTGATTGTTGATTGAAATGAATTGCATTTTATTCCTTCTCAACATGAAGAAAATATTTGTTAAGAAGCAAATTACATAATTGGATAATTATCGAGCAACCGATTTATCAATCATTTGAATTTCATTTGAAAAAAAAAGAGAAAATGAAATTTGAATCAATTTTCTAAATTGCTTTTTTTTGTCCAAATCAAATTCAAACTGAAATTACATTTGAATTTATTAACAATTTATTATCAATTTCATTGTCATTCAATGCCGGTCAAATCATTTGAATAACAGTAACAAAGTCAGGTTGTGATTAACAATAAAAGTTACGGAAAAGTTAAACAATTGTTGAATAGATTATTTAACGTTCATTTAATAAGCTATAAATAACGTTAACAATGAGTCCAGTTGGGTAAATGGTGTTGGGTGAAGGATTGACGATTCACGCCTTAAGTGGTTCCTTTGTCACTGGTATCAATGTTTTTACAGTTTCAACGAGTTCATTAATATTCACCATTAGAAGTCGAACAAAGCGAGTTTATTACAATTCATTATTCATTTGGATTCTAATGGTGCCAATAAATAAGGTTAATATTAGAATCGAAATAATTTGTTAAATGTGAATTTGATTTGTAAGAAGAAGAAGAAGAAGAGAGAAAAAAAAAGAGTTTTGACTTTTCGACTTTGCCTAACAATACAAATTTTACGGTTCTTTTTCTCTTCTCTTGGCACCCGCATTCAACCATTTGGCCTTTACAACAAACATTAACATGACTGATGATGATGATCACCATCATGTAGCATCATCAGGATGACGAGTTTTTGGGCTTCTTTACTCGTTAACATTTTCAATCTCATCCATCTCTATTTGTTTCGCTTTGTTACAACAGGCGAAAATAGTCAAAGAAGACACACAAAAAAAACATTTCCAAATCTAAATATTCACTTCCCAGCATTTTATTCATGATGATGATGATACGCCTCAATCATCAGCATCATTAATATCATTAACTGTTTTGCTGCCATTAAATTCATTCACTAATTGTTCCGGGTTAACATTCATTTTTGCCTCTTTTCAATATTTACATTTGTTTAAAATTTTGAGATTTCAAAAGTTCGATTTTAACTTTTTCTTCGTTCTTTTCAGTCTTTTATATCAACATTGAAATTTGATGATTTTACCTTAACTTCTGTTCAATCATTTTCACCTTTTCTCTGGTTCGCTGTTCAGGGTTAATTGGGTTTGCATTGAAAGTAAAAGGTTAACCTTAAAGGTTTCATTTGTTATTAATTGAGTTACCAATTTGATATCATCAATGAATGCCACGCTCTTCCTCTTTTCGCCCTCTTTTGTTGCCCTTTAGTTGAATCATGTTTTCATTGTTTGCTCTTGTTGTTGTTGATGTTGTTATTTATTGTTAACCTTAACCAAAATAACAAAGGTCAAATGGTAACCTCTTTTCGCTTAAGGTAAATGAAGCATTGTATTTTATTGAAATGGTGACCATCAAAGCAGAGACTCAATACGTGCTAATCAAAAGCTAAACTGATAGCTCAACTATAAACATTGATTAGCTGCAATGCTTTTGTTTTCCCTCAAATGGTCCTTTTAACAATCAGATTTATAATAAAATGTCTCCTTAAATGACTCGCAATGCATATGTCACTTCACATATGTTCAACTCGAAAATCAAAGTTTCAGAATAAAGCGAAAACAATCAACTGCGAAAAATGCAATTCAACAAGATTTCCCGATTCGATGATTTCATGAAAACCTGGCTCACCAAGTTGAGACAAACAGTAAACAGATTTTTTGCATTTATTTTTGAACAATTTTCAAGAAGACAAAAGTAAAATGTAAATTTGCAAAAAAAAACTTCTCTGCCATTTTACAGTTGAACTTGGCAAAGAGAGTCATTAATGGACTGTAAACTGGTCAGAGTCAACGGACAATATTGTACATTAATTATTGTCAAGAAAACAATCTCATGACTCCAAGCTGAAAGAGCGCAAAAGCTTTCTCCAAAATTGAAATGAATTAAAGTTTTCGCTTTGACTCTGCGTGATCCTAATTTTAGTTAACACATCAATTCAATTCACGTCCTTTCTTATCAAACACAATAAGCTAACACAATACAGGGTTTAACCGAAATGCAAAAGAAAGAAAGTCAAATGTAACAAAGACAAATTGGCCATTTCAACTCGAACAGTACCGATGCTAATAATGATACTAATCAATGGATCTGGTGCCAATCTATAAATGAATTTGGTGTGATTTATGATTGCCTTCATTTTTAGCCATTTTCACCTTTTCCCTGGCTTCGAATGAAAATCGCTCATTATCTTTACCTATCTTCTGTCACCTTTTTTGTTATCATCAACAACCTCATCAACAACAACAACAATGTCTATTTGTTTCTCTTCATCATCTTACCAGCAAGCAAGAAAAGATCAATCATCATTTTCAGCTGAAAAGGTAACCTTAAAGAGACAATTTACTTTCTTCTTCTCTTCCATTTATCATCTTCTTCCTTCTCTCAATCCTATAACATGGTAAAACATTCAACAGCAATCTTGTGAATGATTTTCTTCTTTTTGTGTGTGTGTTTCCATCTTTTCTTGCTTGCTCCGGAAGTGATGAAGATGATAAAAGATTAACTTCATAAAGTACAAATAATAATTGTATCTTCAACTTCATTTAATAATAATAATGCTAATAATTATCCTATTATCATTATTATTACAGAATAACAAAGAATGGCGAAAAAAAAGGAGAAAAGATAAATGATGTTAAGATAATAACATCATCATTGTCCTTGCCCATGATGATGATTATGATGAGTAAAAATGATAAAAGGCCAACAAACGAACAATAATCAATTTCGTTTCAAATGATTTATCATTCAGTTTCTTTATAGGAACTGAGTGGAAAAAAAGGAATTTTTCATTTTCCATTTTTTCTTTCCAACAAAACTGTTTACAGGAAACCTTTTCATTTTTCATGTTTTTATCCCTTTTACGTTGGCCATTGCGTGAGTTTAAATAGTCAATTGAAGAGGATAAATTGAGACAAATTGAGACCATTTTAAAATTACTTTTGCAAATTGAAGGAACACAAAGAAATGGCAATAAAACTTTATCATTGGCTATCGATTCAATTTCAAAGTTCAGTAATGACCGGAAAATGGGATCAGAGAAAAGCTTTGCTTCTCTTTTGGCGATCAACAGATCGTTATTAGCATCTTTGCGGGATTAAATTTTATAATATCATGTGAAGGGAATGATGAAGATGTTAATGATGAAGTGATGAGAAGCAAACCTTATGTTTAAACAGATTTAAAAGCAAGATATAAATACAAGGCTTTAGATGAGTTTTAAATGGTGATGATGAGGATGAGAAAGATAGATGAAGATGAAGTGAGTTTAGTAAAGTTATCAATTGTGATCTAATAAATGGAAAATGAGATCAGTTTTTGGGGAAATTTTTTTCTCTCTTCTGTTTTCATCTTCTTTTCGATCCATTTTTAAAAGATGAAAATGATGGCTGTTGACTGAGTTGCTTATTAATAATAGCCTTTCAAATCTCATCGATTATGATAGATCAATCAAAAGTGTTAAATATCACCATTTCATCGACACCTTATTCATTTACCTTTAAACCTCCTCCTCTTTGCATCCCATTTCATGTACTAATCTGAATCAAGGTTTAGTTAATGTGAAAATGAACATTTTTACTAGACTTTCGACAAATTGTTACAAATCATTTTTCAACTTCAATGTTATCATTCTTAAGGTAACATCAATCAAACTTAATGCCATTTCCGATTCTAATTGTTACTTATTTGGTTTCAAGAAAAAACAAGCTCATTAATTGCCATTCTATAGAACTCAATCAAATCAGATAAAAGAAAAATTCATTTCTAATGAAATGGCACAAAATAATTTTTTGAATTTCATCCAATTCGAATGGTTTCTTTGTTTTGAATTAACTTTTTCCGAGAAATTGAAACGTTCACTAAAACTGATTTAAAATTAACTCTCAATCCATTCTAAGAAATCGAAACAAAAATCTAAAAATATTTTCACTTTTCGAAATTTCATCCAATTCGAAAATTCAAAATGAAAATTTGCTCAACTTTTCAATAACTCTTCATTCGCTATAAGTTTGTTGAACTTTGGTCAATTGGTGCGCTAATGATCGAATTTGTATTTTCTTGTTTTGCAACCAATTTCTTATGTACTTTGTTTTCTTTCATTTTTTGTCGTTTAGGTTTGGTTTCAAAATCGTCGAGCCAAATGGCGTAAAAAGGAGCACACGAAGAAAGGTCCAGGTCGACCTGCCCACAATGCTCATCCACAAACTTGTTCAGGCGATCCGATTCCTCCCGATGAAATAGTTAAACGAGATCGTGATAAAAGGGAAAAGAAGATGAGAAAACAATTGGAAAGGCAAGCTAAACGGTTGCAACAGTCAAAGTTAAAACCCGGAGTCAACACGGCCACCCTTACCGAGGGTATAATTCAAAGTCTAATTGAGTTGCGTTCATTGAACAGTCGTAAAGAGGCTCGCGATTTGGTCGGCTATGAGACTTACTCTCTACTCGTTGACGGACTGAGTTTGGATGTAAATGAAATTATGTCCAAACCAATTAGTTCACTCAATCGAATGGGTGGAAATGGTTCCAATGGTGGCAATGGAAGCGGTTCCTCGGCACATCACCATCACCATCACCACCAACAACACCATCATCACCATTCAACATCATTATCATTATCGCCCAATTCATGTTCATCTTCATCATTATCGCCCTCCTCTTCTTCAGGTTCAACACCTTCAGGCTCATTATCATCAACAACCATTACAACAACCAGCCTACCAAACTCATCATCAGCATACAATGACACTAATGGTTGTAACACTTCAAACAAGGTAAATGGTAAACTTGGCGGTTCATCATCTTCCGCTTCTCAGCATCTTTTGTCAACCAGTCGATCATCCAATGTTGTCGGGCTTGCTGGTCGAATCGGTTCAAGTGGAAACTTTTCACCGGCAAATGCTCAATTCTCGTCACTCCTTTCAAGCCACCACTCGCACCACCACCACTTTCACCAATTGCATCAAAATTTAACTGCCACCCTGACATCAGCCTCTTCTTGTTCCTCTTCAACTCCTTCAGCATTCAAATCAAAATTCAATTCCTTTTCCATTGAAAATCTTCTCTCCAATTGCAATAAAAACTCGCCCCTATCAAGTTCACCCAATCAACCTAAATTAACCTCATCAACCGGATCGTTAACAACAACACCAGGAACAGGAACACTGGCAACAGGGTCAAAACACAGTTCGTCCAAATCATCCAATCAACTATTAATGAGTAAACGTGATTCAAGGAAAGCCAACTCTCGTCATTTGTATCAGGGATCACACTTGTTCAAGGATAATCATGAACCCTCATCCGATCACGATGATTCCGATTCAAATGATTTGGCCTCTTTCATGTCCTCCTCACCACGACCCAGCAGTCCAGAAGATGATCTGGATGATAACAATGGACCCATTGACTTGGGTCCAACTCGATCCAGAGGTTTACCAACACCAATAATGTTGATCCAAATGAATACCAAAGAAGATGAAGAAGAGGAAGACGAAGAAGAATCAGAAAATGAAGATTCAGACAACTCCGACAATGAAACCCAAGTTAACCATCACAATGCAACCAATGAGATGAGTGAAGATGAGGTTGAAAGGCCCAAGTCTAACATGATGGTTGAAGAGGAAGAGGAAGAAGAAGAAGAAGATAAAAAAGATGAATCAAATTCAGACGATAAGCTCAATCATTATTCGAGTCAAAGCAAAGGTGAAGGTGAAGATGCAATGAAAGGAACAGAAAATGATTTAAGTGATATCGAAGTTGACGGTAATTAATTAGCTAATTAATTCCTTTTTACCCACCAAACTTCTAATTTGTATTTATTTTCATCATCATCATCATAACCTTCATAATCTTCATCACCATTAACGGAATTAAGTTTTCATTTTTTCTTCTTCTTCTTCTTCTCGTTCCTTTAATACATAAACCGATACAAAAAAAAACAAGGAAAAGTCTCTCATCCAAATTAACAATTAATCAATCATAATTTGTTTCCCTTACTATTTAAGCTTGGTAAACGATCAATTAATTGCTGATGTTAATTGATCGTTAATTGTAAACAATCATTTAATACTTTTCCTTACCAAAGAGAATAGCATTTCTCATTTCAATTCCTTTGCGTTTCTTCAAAACTTGGCCCGTTCGCTAACATCCAAAACCCTTTAGACTGACCATTTCACCTTTTTCTTTCCTCTTCTCTTTATTATTATCATATTATAGTTATTTGGTAATGATTAGTTGATATTGATTGTAACGATTGGGAAAAGCGGAGAAAAGTTGAGTCTCTTTGGTTTTGAGAAGCAAAAATGAAAACATTTGTCCAAAAACAACACATTATTTGTATATAATAATGATAATATATTGCACTTAACCAGTTAATATACAAAAAAAAGCAAACCAAACTATTGATTAATATTATTGAGAACAGAAAAGATGAAACATTTAATAATTTAATCAGCCAAGTGTTAATCAATTACAACCATCAACATTTACATTGTTTCTTTGTCTTCACCTTTCTTTTGCATTCAAAGATATCGATAATGAAACTACAAAAAAGCAAATCAACTGTCAATCGTATGATATTATTAATAATGAATCAATAAAATAAAAAACTATAAAATTTAAATTACAATTTTGCATTCATTTTACTTCATTCATAAGCGCAATTGCGTCAAAATTTCAAACAAAAACTCGGTTCAAGATTATAGGCTTTCAATTGAAGTTGCTAAAAGCTATTAAAAATATTTTTCATCGGTTTTGTTCAGAAAGCAATTGGAAATAATTCCTAACAACCTCATGCATTGAAAACTAAAGAGATACAGAATTCACTGAAACGACTCTTCGAATCACCGACTCGGTTTTTTCAAAGAAGTGAAGAGATGAATCAATTCTTCATTACAACATTAACTAGAATTTAAAGAACCATTTAGATGCAATAACCAGGAAATGAAAATTCAGAAAAGTTGATCGATGGAAATAAATTTTACAAGATTTCATTTTTTTCTGGGAAAATAATTTTCAGGAAAACAATTTATTAGTTCATTAAATATGGAAGAGACGCACAAAGCGTACATTTAAACGGCTCTTTCAACGAGCGATCAACAAAAAGCGTCTTAGAATCTGTTCAAGCAAATTTCGAATAAAAACGTTTCGAAAAAATTTTGTCCAATATATTGATTGGAATCGTCTCTTGCTACAAACTTGGTCGGTTGGAAGAGACTGAATATTCATACGAACGATCCGGGAACGATCAATTGCAAGTAAGTTTTCACCTTTAATTAGCAAATTGAAAGAGTTGACCTTTGATGTGACAAAATTAATTTACTCTAATTACCTTTAATTTATCCTCTCATCTCCACCTTCACTTGATTTATTGACCAAAGTAACTGTAATTCACACATTGAATCGCCATTAAACTAATTTTGCCCAAAAACTCAATTGATTAAGTAAATGATAACAAATTTTCTCACTGGGAGTTGAAATACAAATTTGATTAAAAGCAATACCACAAGTTAACTGACCCAATTGTGAATTTGATCAAATTTTGATTTAAAAATTGAACTTTAATGAAATCAAGAAACGAAATTTCATCTTCAATTTACATCAACTTTTTCTTTCTGGGATTTAATGTATTTATAATGATAGCTTTTTTTCACCATTTTTCACCTTTCTTTTTTGTTTATTTCATTTCTCTTGTTTCACTTCAATTTCAAGTTTACCTTAAGCATTTCCCATTTGAATTTTGGTCTTGTTGACATTATATAACAATGATAATATCAGTTTGACAGATTTGACTCTTTTCCTGATTCATTCATGATTCAATATTGATGACTTTTTGACTTGAACATAATAACAGAAAGAAAAGTGAACAAGAAGAAAAGAGAAAATCTTGCAATTCCAAGCTCTTCTGCCTTTTGAGTAAACTTCATTTTCGACTTTTTTTTCCCTCGAATTCGATTTGTTCACTTATATCGTCGTGTGCATAAATAAAGATTATATATTCATATTCATATTACTCAGTTGATGAAATGTTGGATGAAGAGATGAAGGAAAATGAAGTAAAATTTGTTGACTGGAAAAGACAAAAGTCAAATTTTCTCTTCGAAACATTTCATTTTACAGAAATGATGAAAAGATGGTAAACTCAATTTCAGGATCAAATGAAATTGACGATGAATAAAGAATGTGGAAAAAGAGAGAAGAAAATTGATCAACATTCTTCAATCTGGAAATGTTCAATTTTTCTCGACATTTTCCTCTTTTCTCACCACAAAAAGTTTCCAAAAAAAAACTTGCTCAGTTCATCAATTTATTATCAATGAATGGAGAGAAAAAGAGAAGAAAAAATTTTCTCATTAATTGTTGAGTGAATCAATTTCCAGCAACTGTTGAACAATGAAAAGGTCCAATGATGAATCAACCGTTACTGTAATCATGAAAAGTAGAATTTCATTTTTTCTTCGCTCAATATTGATAGTCATCTTGATTCAGTTTCTTTACCATTTCATCATCACGATTCTCGAGTTGCATTGTTCAATATGAATATAGAAACTGATGAAGATCGCTTTATCTGTTAACTCATATCAATTGTAATTGTTGCCAGATTAATTTCATTTATGAAGAAGAAGAAGAAAAAAGAAGAAGAAAATCATATCACTGAATTTTCTTTTCCACTTTACTCCAACTTTGCAACCATTAACATCCAATTTTCAGGTAGTTTTGTGCACGATTCAATATGATTCAGTTTAATTTACTGATTTAACAATTTATTAAACAATTTGAGTTGCTTTGAGTTTCGCCATGTTTACCCAAAGAATGAAATGATTTGTTTGGATAAACAAACAAAATGCTTTCCAAGCGTTTTACCAATTTCAGTTTATTACTTTAAACGTTACTTGTTGTTAGACTTCATGAGATTATCAATGATCAAAAAGCGTTTATCAATTGTGTTTACCTTTTTGTATAAAGCGATCCATTTTGCGAAAAGTAATTTCAACCTTTAAATTGTTACCGTAATTTGGTTTGTTTGCGTGAAAAGGCAAATTCATTATTATTATAGCTATTTATCGTTTGGAAAATGATCGAAAATGATGAATTTTCTTGTCATCAGATTCAAGGTTTTTCACCATTTCATTTCTTTTCTTCTTTTAATTCTCTGAGCAATCTCTCTAAATGATGCATTCAATCAAATCGGTCAGAAATGTTCTTTCTTCAAAAAGTTCAAAACAAATCCTGGAATCACTTCAGGTTCAAGATTTATTCTGACGAATCAATCATAATCTTGACGACCAATCAATTATCAAACATGGAAACGCATGAATTTGAACATTGAATCCAGAAAATCTTTATTTTCTTGGATTTTTGGAGAAAATATTTTTTGAAAAAAGCTCGATTCTAGTAAACTGATGCGCAAAAGAACTTCGAAGATTTCGGAAAAAATTTCATTTAGAGTTCAATATCGAAATGAATTCAACGAACTACAAATGTGAAATTCTCAACCGAATGAAATACAATATTTTAAATACAAGTTTTTCAATTTTATTATTTTCTCCGATTTTCGAAGTGAAGGCAGTTTACGGTTATTTATCAAACTTGACGAAACTTTTTCAACGAATTCAACACTTGATGAATTTTCCATGAACTTGAACATTACATAAAGAAATTTTTTTACTTTTTTAAGTTAAATTTCTTCAGAAGAGTTCAACTTTTAGCAAATCGATGCAAAAAGAACAACGAAATTTCGAAAATTCTTCTCAGTTAGAATTTGAAATGCATTTTCTGATGGTTTTTATTGATAAAATATGAGCAAATTGCTACCGGATCAAAATCAATACATAAAATTCATTCGATTTTCCATTCATTTTCTCAGATTTCCGATGCAAAGAACCTCTCGGAAGTTGACAGTTCTTGAGCAAGCTTGAAATTCTGGCAATGCTTTTTGATTATAATTCAATGTTTTCTCTCTACATTTGATGGATTGCCCGTTAACCATGATAAATATTCACTTGATATAAATATGAAAACAATAAACTACTTTTGCTACTAATTTATCAATAAATGTTTCAATGATTTTCAAGTTTACCCATTTGAATATTAATCAGGTTAAAACTGTAATTCTGAATTCTGAGTTCATTTTCAGTTTACTCTCATAATATCAGTTGAATAAGTAAATAAAATAATTTCAATTTGAAACCGGGAATCATTAATTTCACCTTTAATTGTATCCTAATGTATAATTAAATATTAGTACATAAGGCTCATCATTGTTATCTTGTGTTTAATGAAAGGTTGACCATTGTTCATCTCTTCAATTAAACATAATGCATGTACTTTTTATTATCATCATCATTAGTTTTATCATTATTATTATTATGATATTTGGTCGCATTTTTAATTTACACCAATCAAGAATCAATGTTCCCAGAATCAGAAGGAATGGAGCGATGCAAGAAGAGTCAAAGTGGTCAACAATTGTAATGGTAGACTGAGTACAACAATAACTTTTACTTGTAACGCAATTATAATTTATTATAATTTCATCGCATTTCTGTTTTCCTTTCCTTCCATTTCAATGTTAATAACTCAACTCTTGGACTCGTATTATGACCCTTTATTTGCATAATTTTCACTTTTCCAAATAATCATTATCATTGGTACTGAATTGCATTCTAAAATCGATTGTCCAAATCTGTAATTCATGCAAATATCAAGACAATGAAATGCGCTTAACCCAAGAATAAAAACTTGTAATTAGTAATTTAGTATTTTTAGTATTTCTGTTAAGCTAACTACTTTTCAACAAATTTTATCTGATGAGATGCTATTCCAGTGATGCTGACCTTTGATTGAATAATTCGTTGAGTCTTTAAGATAACCTTTAATTGCAAGCTAAGTGAATGAACTTTGTCACATCTAAAATTTTTTCAACTTTCAATTTTCTCGAAGTTCTTATTGAATTTGGTCAATCTGAGAGTGTACAAGGTGGCAACTTTTTGAGAAAACTATTATGAAGCTACATTAAGTCTTTCATTGTCGATAAGTTGTCAGATCAACCATGCTCTTTTCTTGAAGGCTATCGACAACTCTTACTGATTGTTAATTTTGATACTGTTAGAGATGTAGCAGCTAAAGGATTTGGTGGATTCAATGTGATGCCAGAATCAATTAGACGGAAAGTAGAACTTCTCCATCACTACCAACGAAACGTCATAATTTCTATTGACGGCAATGAGCGCTCTATGGAAGCAACGTTCAGAAGTTTACACGAGCTGCTAAGTTATTTGATGGTAAACTTCAAAATTAACCAGTGATGAGGATTTACTACAAGTCTCAAATTCTTGTCTCAGAGAGGCTGAAATAGTAATTGAAACTATTAGTGCATCACAACTGCTACCCGTTCGAGGTTCAAATCCTGAAATGCGAGGAGCCAGAACACAGCTTTTCGGCCATCGTAATCGAAATGAGGTACTATTCGTTAACCGTTAGAGATGCTGTTACCTTCATTAACTTGGTGCTATAAAGAAGCCGATCGACTTCTAGGTGGAAACATTTAAAAATAAAGATCTTTATTTTACCCCGGCAAGGAAAACATCTTTTATCTTTGGTGTTTCTGTGTAATTATTCACTAGTTTTTTATCCTATTGAATGCAAGTTTTACTCATTAGACTAGAAAATCAGAAATAACTGAACTAAACAGTGAATTGTGAATTTGAATGCTCAGGGTTGCGCAAAAATTGACTGCCAATTTGAAAGCTAAAATGCTAGAAAACAGATGAAAAGGATTTGTGTGTGATCAGAATAAATAAGATGAAAGCTGAAACGAAAAGCTAATGATCAGTAATTGCCTTTATTCAATTGTAATTCATTAACAGAAAACCATCGTTAAATTAATTATTCCCGAATCTGAGGAGACGCAAAAAAATTAGTTTTAATTGAAACGAGCCAAAAATTAGGCTCAAAAAAAGCAAAACAAAAGCAATTTAGTTGAATTGAGCAAAGACAAAAAATGTTGTTAACTTTTCAATTCAAAGATGAAGATAACAAAGGATAACAATCATGAATAGCGATAATAAAATTGGCCAAAAATAGTTATTCAACTTTTCCTCTTTTTCTTGCTGTTTTTCACTTAAATTATACACTTGAGATGGAAATGCAAGTTAAATCAAAATGCAGCAATTTAGATGAAAATGTATGAACAGAATATATTCTTTGTTGGTGAAAAAAAAGAAGAAAAAAATTGGTGCAAAAATGTTTCAAAATATAATTTCCATGTAAATTGAAAAATGTTGTTAAATAAAAAAAAGAGGTTCACTTACCAATTACCATTGGAACACTATTTTTCCCTGGAAACATCAATTTTCTTATCACTTTATATCTTTTTAAAAAATGATAACCATTTATTTCATTATTTTGTTATCATTCCCAGTGAAACTCCAATGATAATATTCATATTAATAATCATGGAAAAGCATTTTATCCATATCAATCTATTTCACTCTATTTATTTAGTTTCATGTTCCAACAGTTAAATGGGAAACATTTAATATCAGGCCATCAAATGAAATGAAAATAATAATATTCTATATTCAATTCTGAATAAATTTTTCGCTCTCAATATTCAAATGTTGATCTTTTTGAAACTTTTCTGAAAAAAAGGTGCAAAATGAATGGAAATGGAAATTCTTTTCAATATTTGGCAATCGATAACAAAATGAGATGCAATTTCTCATCAAATGCAGATTCTCATTGCTCAATCAACTGTAAATACAATTAATTGTTCAATTAATTGTTTCAACAATAATATCGAGTTACAGTTTGGTATAAATGTTTCATGATATTTTGTAAACAGACTGTTTGCTCAACAATGCAACTGAATGCTAATGAATGTCAAGAGTCATCTTTTACCTTCTTCGAGACAAAAGCAACTTTGGGTTCATTAGATTCTTTGTTTACTTTGAAATATTGCATGAATTTCATTCTATCGTAATCAGCTCATATCTCGGTGATTTAATTAAACGACTCATCGGATGTTTGCTCAAGTCTGCTAAATCATTGGATGCAAAAGTATGAGAAGAAAATTCAATTTCAAATCTCTTCTTTTCATCGGCAAAAGGCATCGACTTTTCCGTTCTTTTCAACACAAAGTTTCGCAGCAAAATCAAAAAAAAACAGTTTTCCAAGGGAAGGAACTGGAAAATCGAAAAGAGGTTAGAAAATTATGGAATTATCAAAGGTATTTTCGAACCAAACAGTGAAATGACTAATAAAATGATCGACTCCAAAAGTCGATAACTTGCAAATTTGGGAAATGCGAAAATTTTCTGAACATTTCTATCATTTATCAATGAAATAGTATTAAAACTATTAAAAATCAGTCGAAAATCGTTAATCTATCGAAATTTCAAGTTCGCTAGTTTAAACTAATGATTAAATTTATCTGGAAAACGACAACTCAAGTTTCTCTGGAGAACACTTAAATTAAAATTGCCGAATTTTTCGAAGCTAAAAATTCTAAATACTCTTCCTGTCAAACGACATGAATTTTGCGACTTTTGTGAAACTATGAAAATCGAAATTGCATTGATTTATCTTGCCGTGCATTTTTGGCGCCTATTCAATTTGAGCACAGAATAAGTGTGAATATGAATTTTGGATTGAGTTTTAATTTGGTTTTTCAGCATTTTTCTGGTAATAAAAAGAGATTTTCTGATCAATCAATCAATCAATTGGCAGATATTTTGACCTGCAACTTTAACTCAATCTTTGATATCATTTTTTCTTCTCTTTTTTCCTCTCTTTTCCTATTACTGATCAATCATTTAGTTTTGTGTTGATTTGTTTTCAGCGAAGTTAATCAATGTTTCAACAATCTCAACATCATGATGATCATGATGATGAATGGGAAATGATTCGCTGGTTGAATGAAAAAACCTCACTTGGGAGGTTAAAAGGATGATTCAATAATAAATCCAATAGCTGTTAATTAAACAACTGCAAATCTTGAAACTTTTGCCATCTTCTTCTTGTTCATCATCTTCTTCATCACTCATCTCATGTTGTCTCTATTTTTCATCCTTATTATTTCCAAATGGAAACTCAACCTTTTCTCTTTATTTCTTGAAATCCTCATGAGGATTCAAGGAAACCAATCTAATGATACGTTTGCTCAACATTTTAATGCAGATAAAAGCATGATAATGATAATATTGTTTCATACAAATCAGTTATTTCTTAATCAAATTAAACAAGAAAAGCTTGACTCATTACAATATTATAACTTTCACTCAATTATTATTTTAATTAAACTTTTTCATTCTAAATGTTTACTTTTCCAGAATAATAATTATCATTGCATTCCACCATGATGATTGTGCCATCAAATTAATTACATCATGAAAAGAGGCAAGAATAGAAAAAAAATTGTATCAAATAGAAGAAGAAAAAGGAAAAGAAATTCATTAAAAAAATCTTTTTTCCGCTGATTCTAATTAAACTAATAGAGTAGATTGAAATTGAGTGAATGAGTGAAAATTAATTTGATATTCAAAGTGAATTTTTTTTTCCTTCCAAGTTCGTATAATGAACAGAAAATCTAATCAAAAATCAAGGAATTACAGATGTAAATCGTTCTTAGCAATTAAATTGTTTTTCGTTTCGGTCAGAAATCATGTTTTAGTTGAATTTCGAGCTTGATCAAGTTATGTGCAGCTCGATTACCCGTCACAAGTCCGATTCGAGAAACTCTTCAGTTTTCAAAGTAATTATAACTTCGAATACAATCGATATTTTTGTTCCAAATTTCGATATTCTGATTCGAATTGGATTCACTTAGTTTTCAATTAACCATTTTATTGCACTTTTGGTTCAACCTTTGATCTGTCGCCATAAAAGTTGTTTAAATTGTAAAATTAAATGAAAAATTGTGCTGAAAAATTCAATTGAAACATCAAGTTTTCTCGCTTTTTTACTAGGTTAGAGCATTGGTACACACGTTGAACCATTAGACTTGCAGGAGCAAAAAAGACCCAAGAGAAAAGGTAAACTCGAAAAGCGTCCAAATGTACATTAAGAAGAGAATAGAATTGAATAGAATGTAAATGAATAAAGATTTGACTCTTGCTTTTTGTTCCGGACAAATGATGAAGATGAGCAATGAAAGTGATGCAGCAAGACCTGAAGGCGTGAAAAAAAAGTGCAACACTAAAGTGAAGTAAAAAGGCAAACAAGAAAATAATAGTTTATGATTTGAATTGTATCCATCAAGGGAAAACCATTTACTAATAATAATAAAGTAAAGCCCAAATTGTTCGGGATAAACTTGACTTTTGTTTAAACATTATGGACACCAGGAACATGATGAAGATGATGATGAAAAGGTCCAAGTAGAACCCAACAGAAAAAGTATTTTTTGTCTTCTCTTTTTTTTCCTCTTCCTTCGATCATTCCATGAATCGTCTTGTTATACTCTTGTGTGATTGTTTTATGATCATCTGAATCAACAACAAATAAAAGATGTGATATACTTTTACTTTGTATTGCTGTTTATTTCAGTTCATTTCTCAAGAGATTCAGAGAAACACAAATGGAAGATAACTTTTTTTCTCTATCTTTTTTTGCTCTTCTTTCACTTTTGGTAATGATATTATCTGAAAGTGTTTATTGATGAAAGAAGAAGAAGAAGCATAAAAAAGCAAACCATTTTTCAACTTTCCGTGTAAATACCGATTCTAATTGATCACTGATTGTCCAAATGGAAGGGAAATGATTAAATCTTCACAGTTAGGCAATTAATTAATTGGCTTTTCTCATAGTCGCACACTTGCGCCCGTAATGAATCGAGAATTGAGTAAAAATTGAAATAATCTCAACAGAAGTTGAAACTTGGACAAACCATTAACTATTGTTTTCCCATTTGTTGCATTTTTCAACTTTGCTTTTCACTTTAAACATATTTCATCCAACTTGTGCCTCAGATTATTCTGATTTTACATGGAGATTGAAATTTGTAAAGTCACGTGTTGATGTCTTTTAATGCATATTAGACGAGGGTCGGAATGATGAGCCAAATGGCATTTGAATTTTCGCATCAAAAACGATTTGTTCAAAGACAATCAATGAAAAGTGGCACAAAAAGGGAAACCAAAAGTTGCCTTTCTTTTTGTTTATTAACAAAACTATTTTTTGCAAGTTGTACTTTCACTTGAAATTGATATTACGATAGCTCGAGGGTTTACAGAAGCAAAGGATGATTGAAAATTATCATGAGAATTGAAAGTAGTATGAAAAATTTTGTCCAATGAAAGGTTTTATTTTTACTCACAAAATGACACAATTTGCTTTTCCAAGTTTACTTGTGTTTACCTTGATCTTTGCCTATTCATATTCAATGTCACGCTTTAGTTTCTTGTTTTTCCCAACTTTTAGCTCATGCTGTACATTAGACGCCTCAGCACGCGTTAACACATATCAATGAACCATTAAAAAGATTTGCCTTTTTGTAGTCATCATATTATGATGATTATGATGATAATGAATGGAAAGGAAAGAGAAGAGGAAAAATTTCTCCTTTTCTTCATCTTTTCATCTCTACTTTTACTTCTTCTTCTTCCTTTATGCGCACCTCTTTACAAGGCAAATCATTTCTTCTCCGTACATTACCTATCACAATGGATATTGATGATGTGATCAAGCTGATGATGATGTGCCGGTAAAGATGGTGAGACTGATAGGTAATGTGTAGAATGGTGATGAACACATTTGATAACAGTTTAAATGGAAAATGAAAGGAAAGAGAAAAGACGAAAAAAAAAGTTTACTCTTGCAGATACCCTTTTATGATAAAAGGTTCAACCTAATTTGGTGTGTTGCTCTGCACTTCACTTATCTCTTGCTTTGCCTTTACCTTCGACTTCCTCCTACTCTTCCTTCCCAAGGGTTAATTAGATTGTTGTTCACTGTCATTCAATTGATCACCAAACATGTATTCCGATCATCATAATCATCATCAATACTTGTCGTGATTTGTGTGCCTCCATTTTGCACCATTGATTCAATTTTCAGATAAACAGTTCAACTTTACCCAGACAGGCAAATGATGGAAAAGTTGAAATATTTTTCCTTTCCTCTTTAACCTTTTCCAGAACAAGAAAGATAACAATTGTTTCCATGTTTATTTTGTTCAAAAACTTGCCTTCATTTCCGTTTAAAGATTCATTACAATTTCCTTTTCATCATGTTCTTCCAGACTTTTCCACTTGATACTATCACTTTGCACAAAACTGCTTGTTTTCATGTCACAATTTGATTATGAAAATGTAAATGATCAATGATTCCCTTGATGAACCATTGCCATTGAAAAGAAACAGAAAAGTCTGCAACAAAATTGAATTAAAAGATCAACTATTTCAATTCGATTATTGATTAACCGTTTTACTATTCATATCAAAAAAAAAATGAAACCTTTATCACTTGACAATTGTCACACAAAATGGAAACAAAAGTGAAAGTTCAGAATTTTCTTTTAATCATTAATCAAAGTTGTAAAGAATTATTAATTTGGCAAAAAAAAGGTAAAAATGTTGATATTTATCTGTTTATACCTGAAAATGTTGTCAATCAAGTGTTATTATCTTTTCAAGTCAACACTTGAAATTGAATTGTACTTGAGTTGATAAATGATGACAATGTGAGTTAATTGTAAAACAATTTTGACACTTTTCACATGAAAAGTAAAGGAACCAAAAAAGAAAAGTTTTAGCAAAGAAATGAAAACTTTTTTACTCATCAAAATTGATTAAAGTTGGATAATGAATTTTTTCTTGAAATATGATTTTCTTTGTGTTCACCTGAACTGTCAATGATAGTAGCTGATAGAGAAGGCATGATAAATCATTGGAATGTAATTCGTTGAAATTTGTTGGGGAGAAAAGTTCATTTCTCTTGTTCATGTGCTTTACATGTTTGATGATTTACTGCTCAAAATAACCATTTACTGTTGGTAAAAGGTAAAGGTAAAGAATGGAAAAAAAGAAAAAGAAAAATTGTTAATTATTTTTACCATTTTCTTTCTTTCTCTTCATCACAACAATTCACCTTTTGCTTACAATTTTCATTGTAAATGATAAATTAACTTGTGCCTGTTGTGATGATTGAAAATTGTTTCAACTTTACAAGGTTTTTACCTTCTTTTTTCTTACCTGATTTCGTTCAATCAGCTTTTTACCTTGGAGCGAAAAGAGAGACGAAAAAAAGAAGAATCCTAATTAAAGGTAAAATCTTTGTAAGGTGTAAATGACTTGTGAATCAATTCAATTATGTTTACATCTTAATGTTTCCTTCATTTTCTTAACCTTCATTTGCTACCTTCAAACTAAACATTTGTGTTCAACACAAAGTTACAGGTTAATTAAATCACTGGAATCGATTGTTAACAGCTTCTGTTTCATCGTTAAAAATTGAAATCTTTGCCTTTTTTTCACCTCAAAAAAGTTGCCTTTTATTTAACTTGGAAAAGTTGATTTCACTTTTCACAAAAAAAAAGGTAAAGATGAAAGAAAATTGCAATTATAATTCAAAGAAGGAAAATGTTCATTCAATGATGATTACGAGGAGCACGCAAGAGATTTGAAATTGCTGTTATTTCCAAAAAAAAAGATTCTGTATTTTCTAGAAAAAAAAAGTTAATCAATTGATTAATCATGATAATTGATAATGAAGTTGTTAAAAATTGTTCAACATCAACTGTGCAAAGAAAAAGGCATTTGCTTTGAATGGTACATTAAGTAGGCTTTTGTTTATGTTTTTCACAACGGAAAAGGTTCATTAGTTTAGCACGACTTTGACCCTAACAAGAGCCAAAGATGAACCGGTAACCTCCATAAGTTACCCTTTGCTATTATATATATATCAAGTCAACTCCGCCTTTACCATTACACTGATGATAATCAGGTTGATGAACAGTCATTAATGATTCACATTAACTTGATTTAACAATTTACTCAATCCCACCGAACTGTTAACATTTGGATAAAAATCTAAATTTTAATTCAAAATCTTTCTTCTTCTCCTTTGGAATCTCAATCTTGATCAACATTTGCTGATGATAATAAATGATTATATCATTTCTAATTGTTGATTATCTTCATTTTCATCACAATATTACCTTTGATGTGATTTTACCGAAAAAAAAGAGCAAAAATAATAAAAGCAATTTTTTCTTCCATTGTCTTCCTGTTCAAGATTGATTCATTGATGGTATAATAGGAATTTAATGTTTAATTGGCGATTAAATCGTTTACTGTGATTTACGGTAATCTACAGTAAAATATGATTGAAAGATGATGGAAAAGATGAAAAGAAAAAAAAATTAAAAACTGGACATTCTATTTATTTAATACTTTTCCGTGACTTTATCTTCATCTTTACTCTCAACAGCATCATTGGGATCTTCCTTTAATCTATTGAAATGAAAATAGGTGAAACATGATGAAGCTTATTTTGATTAAAAAAAGAGAGAGAAAAAGATGAAAGATGATGAACAAGAAGATGGCAAAAAGATATTCATGGATCAATGATTTTCAATCAGATTTACGGCTTTATTTTCAGTTAATCACAAATCTCATCATTCACAGAATACACCTTTTACCAGCATTTAAACACAGCATTTCCCACCCATTCTTCACCCTCCTCCTTCTCCTCATCCTCCTCCTCTTCATCATCATCATTATCATCTTTTGTTAACCTCCTTCCTCATCATCACTAGTTACTATCATCAGATCATCTTCATCGAACAACTTGAAATGAAGTTTTTGCTATTTTTTTTCTATTCTTCAACAATTTTCTCTTTTCATTCATGACAAAAAGAAAGGAGAAAAATTTGAAAAAATATTTTTCCTCTCATTCATTCAATGATTGAGTATTAATAGAGTTTATCATTCAACTATTGTAAATAACAGGATTAACGACAATTGCATTACTTCCTAATACAATTAAGTTAACCAAATTGCTGGTTTAAAGAGGAAAATGAGTTTAAATTGTTTGACTTTTGTGTTGCGATTAAGATCCATTTGTAAAGTTAATTTGAACAACAGTCAAATTGTTTCCTTTCTTACCTGAGTTAATCTAACCAATGGTTAATTGACAATCAACTTGATTAACCAATTTTGACAGAAAATCTCATTTTGTTACATTTTTCTTTTCTTTTCTTTTCGTTTCCATTGCAACAGATTGTAATTGAATTGAACAAAGTGAAACAACAATGCATCGAGTGTTGATCAATTATACAAATCTGAATGGAAAGGCGTCCTTATTATCATCCAGGGAATTGTATTAACATTATTATTTATCATTATCAAGGTTCAAACATTAAATAACTGAACAGATGTAAATGCTGAAAGGGGAAACGGTTAAAAAAAGGAAAAGATATTAACAATCGAAGAGACAAAAGTAATAATAATAATGATGGGCAAAAGGGAATTGAAGATGTAACCAGGAATAAAAGAGAAGTAAAAACGTTTTCTTTCTTTGCCTTCTTTTGTTGTTCAAACAGAAATGTAAATTAATGTAAATTAAAGAAATGACCATTTAATTGTGTCGAAGGTTTAAAGGTTGACATCATTGTTTTGGCCCTTTTAAAGGGTTAAGAGATAAGGTTAATTGCAATTGATCGCAATCAAACACTTTTACGGTGTTAGCTGGTTAAAATTAGGGGAAGAAAGGGAAACCCAAAAATGGTTAACAACTCGACAATTATAGCCTTCACCAAGTCTCTCAATTAACCATTGGCAACTCGATTCCATTCAATTTTACCCAAATGACTAGTTAAAGGTCAAGACTCGGTAAACAAAATCAACAATTGTCAATGAAAAGGGTTTGCTAATTTTGGGCTGAATAAAGATTTCGAGTTTCTATCTGTCTACTTCTCTCTTCTCAATTTTTAATTAAAGTTGAAGTTGATCGAAACCTTGGTGTATTGATAGTTGTTTGTAGGCTTTATAGCGCTCTCCTAGTTCGCTTCAATAAAAACGAGTTCCTCAAGCATTGGCAATCTATAGGTAACATCCCACATCCCTTTTGATTGTATTTTGGATAAAAAAAATTCGAAGACTTTTTGAGTAGATTTTGATCCTTTTTAGACTAAAAGTTATGATATTCAAAGTTTTGCATCATGAATTGAATCTTTGAATTTCTTTGAGAATTTGGCATTCTTTATTAATGGCTATTTATTGTCACCCACAACCTCACGACATTTCAAAAAGTGTTGAAAAAAAATGCAAATCCAATGCGAATCTTGCAATTTTGAAAAAGTTATCGAAACGACATTAATGTTACCTTGATACAAATACAGAACGCATGTGACAAATTCAACTTTGCGATAATGTCCATTGAAATTCATTCAAGTTCAGCCGTTTTTTGAAGTTTTGGAGTTTGAAGGTCATTTTCTGTGGGTTCGAACTTTAGATTGTTTCAACTTTGTAACAAGTTAAAGCTGGGCAGATGAATGAACCTTTCTCAAAACCATCGAGCAACTGAAAGCCATGAAAACATTATTTTCATGTGGCCATAATGAGTAACTAACATCAAGCGATCTGAAAATTTTTGATAATGACCTTCAAACTCCATTTACAGGTTAAATAACGACGTGACCTTGAATGACCTTCAAGTATATGAATGAGTTTTGTCTAATTGTTTCGTAAACCATCATTGAAATGTTGAATTAGATTCTTGCAACTTGTAAGAGTTTGAACATTGAGTCATCAAAAATTGCCCTTTCAAATTTCGAATAATTTGAAATGAGTTTTCTCGACAATCATGTTCATTCCAGGAACCAAATGGAAACATTCACTTTTATCGTTTAAATTTACTCCCAGTAAAGGTTGACACAAAAAGATGTAGCTCATTGGATTATATTGATAAAGATTGATGCTCTTTAAAATCATCTTTTATTCAGACATTCATCTTCTCTTTGAATTAATCAATGACTAAAGGTGAAACTTTTCAACTGTTTCTTTTTCATCTTCACCTAATCCAGCATTTTTCACCAGCCAATAAAGGCAAACACTCATTTGACAAAAGACAACATATTGAACATCATTTCTGTTAACCATTAATCTGTACCAGAAAACGGTAGAAGAGCAAAAAAGTGAACAAAAAAATTTGAAACAGAGAAAAGGTTCTAATCTGAAACTCGAAAGTTTCCCTTTCAACTCTTTCCCAGTAATTTGATAATTTATCTTAGTGAGCCTGTGACAACGTGAAAATTCAATGATGAATACCTGAGATCAGGAGAAGAGGCTAGAAAGGCAGCAAAGAAAAAGAGTGAAACTAAAAACAAATTCGTTGCCTTGCATTTTCATTATCATCATCTTGCTCCAGTTGACTTTTCACTTGAAAGAATCAACTCAATCTTTCCAAGTTTAATCTTCCATTGAGCTCCATAAATTTTCACTTTTCACTCTTTACCATCTTTCATCATTCAATCCATGACAATTCATCAATCAGGTAATGAACAAGAAAGAAAAGTGACAAAAATAAAGTTTAATCAATCAACCCAATACAAGAGTAAACACAAATTGACAAAGAAATTGAAAAAAAAAGTATAAACTTTCAGTTTTGTGTAGGTCGATTCACCCATGAAAGGGTAACTAATTCATTCAGTTATCAGTTGACTATCAGGTAATAATCGTGAATAAGTGATAAACAAACCATAAATGGTAATTGGCATCATTTGTTATAATTATTATTGTTTTCTCATCACAGCCAGAGAAGATTACCTTTTGAAGGGAAAGATGAAATAAAGTAAATGTTTGCGTGCCAACGCCGATCCTAATCAAGTTTACAAATCAAAAAGTGATTTACATGATGTGAGGTTTCCTCTTTATATGCAATAATAATATTAATATGAAATGTTGTTTCATCTTATCATGAATCTTTGATGCAATCATTATGTACTAAAAGACTGCTAGTCCATTATAATGATGGTGATCATTCGCATCATCATCATGTTAATCTGTTTCAATTGAACTAATAAACAGCATTACCAATTATTATTAATATATTTATATCTATTTAATTAGATCAATTAAGATAATGAGTTGGGTGTTCAGAAAATGGCCTTTTAACAATAATACAATTTGCACGCTTTCCAACATTCCTTTACATTTTATTGTAATCACGAACAGTTATATACATAATCAACAGTTAATGTGTTTGTTTGTAATGAATTAAAATCAGTTTAACTTGATCTTGTGGGATGAAGTTAAGGATATTTTCTCGAGTTACATCAATTCAGTTCTAATTCGTCTTCATGATTTTCTCATTTTGCGGCTAAATTAATCTAATTAAAATACTTCAACTTTTTTCAAAACTGTCTAATTTCATGATTTACTCATGAAGAGACACAATGTTAGATTTAGTATTTTTGGCTTTTACAACTAGCATCGAGTGAGGAAGTCAATTTTTTACTAAAATTTTATACTCAAAGAAAAGATTCTAGTTTTTTGAAAGATTTCGTTCGTCTTGGCTCAAAGGAGTTTTTTATTCATGCTATTTGAAGCAATCGAAATGATATCAATACTCGTGGACACAAAGAGCTAACAAAAATGCTCGTAAGCTAGAGTCTATGGTCGACAGTGTTTTGAATAAAGTTTATTTTTGCATTCGTTAAACCTCATCATGCTTGAAACGTGCAAAAGATAAAATGAATTGAACCTACAATTTGGCTCGAGTCCAATGAAGTGAAAACAAAATTTGTTCAAGAACGAATCACAAGTATTTTTCCTCTTGAGTTTCATGGCAATTTAATGGCTACCCGACAAAATTTCGTTTAATTTTTGGTCAATTTTTGACAATCCTGATCTGGACAAGGAGAAAGAAGAAGGACAGAAGTTTTTCGTACGTTGACAAGAACAGCTATCAACAGTCAAGCTATTTGTACAAGTGTTGTTGATGGAACCACATAACATGACTCGCTAATTAACAGGTTAAACTGAAAAGCTGTCAACATTTGGTTATTCGAGTTGTAAAGATGATAAAGATGAAAGACGATTTTGTTTTATATTCATTATTTTGAAAGGGTAAATGAATAAATTAATGAATCAAGATAATGTTGATGGGGTGATGATGAGAAGGAAGAAGAAGATGAAGATGAAACTGGCTGTTGAAGAGGGAAAATAAGGTGAGGCAATTATTTTATCATCAGGTTGACCATCGTTTGTTTTGTATCTTTTGCTTGCTCAAAATAATGATGATGTTTAATTTGACTTTTATAAATCATTTTAGTCATTTGCAATTTTCTGCTGCTTTAGTTGTGCCATTTTAATTCATTGATTATTATTTTCTTGTTTGCTCTTACATTTCCTAAATTCAATAATTATAATCAAATTTATTACGATTGGGAGGTTCCTGGTCTTGTTACCTCGCCCATTTAATTCATCATTTTTTTATTTTCAAGTTAACTTTTTTTTTGCATCGAAAACCAAATCTGTCTGTTTTTTTTTCTGCTGCCCGCAATGATAATGATTATTACATGGACATTAGAAACAAAAGTAATCAAAATGAATAACATCTTATCAATTGTGTATCAAGAAAATTGAATTAATATTAACATGAATCTTGGGCTGATTACGCCTTGAGCAGTTTCATTATTTTCCTTCCTTCTGATTAGAGCAGGTTAAAAGATGAAATTAATTTCATGGTTTATATCAATTAACCCGAAATAAGGAAAAGTGAATAAATAAAAAGGTTAACAAGCTTCATTGAATCTTGAAGGAAATTTTTTTCCATCTTGCTTCATCTTCTGGTTAAAGTCAATGATTTACAGTAATGATGAAGAGTTGAACAATGCGTCATAGATGCGCTCGATGTGGAAAGTATCATCATTATGCAGCGTAAGTTGAACTTTATGATTAACATAATTTCTCTGGTAGTTTAGTGGTTAGTAAATCCTTCACAATCATCCTTTGCACTTTTTAATCATAACAGTGAAAGGCTATTCACTTGAACTATGCCTTGGCAAATGCTCATGCTTGAGCTTGCCTTGTTTGTAATACTTTGGTTTGAGTAAGCCTTAACTAGGCTTGATGGAAACATTTTTATGAAATGTTTTTTTGAAAGAAGTGAAAATAAGACATGTTTTCCTTGAAATGACCATATTATATTTATCCTCAACATTTGAAACATGATGCAACCAACTTTAAATTGAAACTTTTTTTTTGAATAAAAAGTCAAAAACTATTACCTTGTAAGATGAGTAAACTCTTGAGGGATTTTTGGTTGAAAAAAAAGGTAGAATCTTTTAACGGGAAAAGATGTGAAGTTGAAAACAAGCCAAGAGCAAAGTGTTAAACTAAGGAGTTAAGATGTTGATCAGGTAAAGTCAAGAGTGAAAAAAATAGAGGCGAAGCATTGAAAGGTAAAATCAATTAATTTGAAGAGAAAATGAAGAGCCAGAAAAAAAGAGTGAAATTGTTTTTCGATTCTCAACAGGTAAAGTGTAGGGTTCTCCTGTTGATGAAGTTGCAAGTGTAAAGTCAAGGTGGACAATGAAGATGATCCCAACAAGATGATGAGCATGATACCGCTTCAGGTCAAATACAAGCCCAAACAACATGCTGTGCAAGTTTACAGGTAAAGTCAATCAAGAGTTGATATAATACTCAAAGATAAACATCGAAAAAATCAAGAAGCAATTGGATTTCCATTCAAGGTCCAAAGTGTTTACAACGCACTAAATGACTCTGAAATGAACCTTCAAATGTGCCAACGTTGCAAACCCTTCGAATCAAAGCGAATGAAAAAAAAAGTCTAAACCTTTTACCAACGAAACATTTCACCAAAGTTGCCATTCATCAAATGGATCAAAAGTTTACTCTAAAAATTGGACAAGTTAATTAATAACAAAAGGAGACTCAATTGAACAAATTATTAACATTTGAAAAAGTTGTCAAAATTGATTGGATGAAAATGTGAAACAGTTAGGATTAAAGGAAAGGCGCAAAAATAGCAAAAGTTAATCTTTCCCTTTCAGGGTTAATAATAATGTTGATGATAATAATAGGAAATATACTAATAAAAATATAACATTGCATATGAATTGCAATTTCACGGACCAGAACCTATTATTATTATTAGATAGTGAAGATGAGAAAAGATGAAAACTGATATTTGATGGTTTTTGTTATCCTATTGATATTGTTTAAAAAAGCTTGTGTTGAGGCAAAAAGATGACAAGGAAAAAATGTCGACAAAATGCTGAGAATGGAGAAAGTTGTTGCACCGAGAAAGACTGGCAACTCGTTTAAACCATTTCACTTATCCTATTATGATGAGTTTCGATATTTTATAACCAAATCGACCACATCTATAGATGTAATAAAAAAAAACAGGAGAAGATGAAGAAGAGCGCAAAACAAAAACCTCAGTGATTTGGTTGGTGTCAACATTTTGACAGGAAAAACTGTTTCATTCATGAGTCTGGTTATTGATGTGAATATAAATGGCAACTTTATGAGCAATACACAATTCACTTTTACCTTTTCTCACTCTATTTGCCTTTTGATATGCTTACGATAATTCACAATGGATATTAATTCTTCTTCTTCTTCTTCTTCATCTTCTCTTCATCAATTTTGCCTTCTAACCAGAAAGATGATCAAAAAAAGATCCCAATTGTTATTCACATTTTTGCCCTTCTTCCTCTTCTTTCCGCTTTTTATGTTATTCTTGCTTTACTTGCTTCCTATTATTTCATCTCAAGGGAGTTTCACTCTATCAAAATGATGAATATTGAACGATATTACAATTTGATTCTTGTTATTAACATATTATCATCTCCATCATCTTGTATTAATCATGATTCTTGTTCTTTGACTTTTTTTTCATCTTCACCAACAACAACCATTTGAGTATTAATTTGATTCGTTTTTTGCTTGTTTTTCATTCAAAGATGTTCATTTTGTGATAATAACAGTAATTGATAATGGAATGAAATTTTTGTTTAGTTTCAAGTTTGTTTCAAGTTTTTCATTTTAATTATTCATTAAGTTTCATTTAATATGTAAATTGGGCTTTTTTTGTTGTGATTTAGAGTTGATGTTTGGCTTTTGCTGTTTTTGTCATTTGTAATTAAAAGTTTGGTGAATTCAATTTTTTGCTTTTTCATCCATTCTATTGTTATTAATATACAACAATGTTGAAATTCATTTGAGATTTAAATGTCAAATGTGATTATTGAAGATGAACAAAGTCAATGGTAATGATGAGGATCAAATAGAATGAGCGAGAAAAAAAATGTTTCAATCAAGTCCAAGTATCTTCAACCGTGAAAACCATGGTTACTTTCACGGTGACATTTAAGGTCCATTGCGAGTTGGCATCTCTGGAGAGTGAGAGAGGTTCATGGAGATGATGATGATGAAGAAAAGAGAAAAGTGATCGACAGAAAAAAAAAGTATTTCGAGTCAAGGATTTTGACGCTTTTTTCAACTTGCAGACCCACTTGATATAATGTCACCAATGGTGCCATCAACTGTCACATGGATCAATGGTCCAACTGGTGCAAACAAGCTTTTCATTTGAATTACAGTTAAATTAATTGAAGCCACAAACATTCAACAAAAGCCATTGAAACACTGCAATTATTTCACTTTCGTCCTCAACCCTTAAGCATCGAAAATCATTCCGTTTCTCATCTCTTGCAACAAAAAAGACTAACTTGTAACAAAATTTACTCAAATGCAAATTGCTTTTCCATGAAAATTGAAAAAGAAAAATCTTTGCTTGGAAAAATTTCCTCATGAAATCGTAACTATTCGGACAATTTGAATAGCTTGTGAATGTATCAATGTGTTTATCGGTTGTTACAGCTAAGTACGACTTAGAGTAAAGACATCTGAAGATTCATCACCTTTCTTTAGCCAGTCGAATGAGTTTTTAAGATCAATTTTGTCTCTGTTGCAGTTCGACTGAAAGGCGATCTGAAGCTTTTAGGGGTAAATTTTTGAGCAATTTATCGAAGAAAAATTGCCAATCTTCCAATATCGATATTCAGATGAATGTAGTCTTAAATTTAATCTGATTTTATATTTCGATTAGATTCAACTTTCAACACCTTATTTGTATCGAAATGTTCCTCTTTTTTGTTTCTCCTTGTTCAACTTAATTTATTTACTTGATAACTTTATCTTGTATCGTTTACAATTAACTTTGATTTGGTTTAACTGTTTTTTTTCGTTTTTTCGGGTTACTCAGCTTTACTTTTTCATTGTTACAGTTAAAAGCAATTACATGTTTTAATGGAAACAAATGATTGTCATTAACTTTCATTTAGCTTCACATTTGGTGAGATTCATTGAATCTTGTTAAGTGTTGCCGATGATCATCATGATAATGTTTAAATATTATCATTCAACCAATCGAGTTGTACAAGGTTAATCAAGATAAATCAACTTAAAAGGTAAATTAAAGTTTGATCAGGGAAAAAAAGGAAAAGATGAAAATAGTAAAAGACACTTAACTAGGATCAATATTTAACAGTAAATCATCAATTGTACCAATTGATGATCAAAGTTAATTAAAAAAGATCTTTTATTTTAGATGAAAAGATTCAACACTTAAATTGAATGAATTGTGTTAATGAGTCAACAATTAAGTGTTAATTGTTACTCACTGAGGGATCACTTGAATGTTAGACAAAAAAAATGATATTCATTTCTTTTTGGTTTTTCACTCTTTTTCAGGTGAATTATCACAATTTGAACAATCGATGAGATCTGAGTTTTGGCCAACATCATCTTTTCCAATCTTCATCATCTACTTTCATCTGAAATAGCTTTCAATCATTCAACTGTAACCCAACAATCAACAACTATTAATAACAACAATCATAAGATTAATGAGAAAAGGTGAAGGAAACAGAAAAAAAGTGATCTTAAATTTGTCGGCAAAATCCTAAAGGTACATGTTTGTTATATTGAATTGGAAGCAAATGCCAAGCTAATCATCACTTGATTGTTGATTAAAATGATTAGATTGAATTAAAGTTTCAGTAGTTTTGCTGGTTTAAACATTGATATTGAACAATCATCGGTTGATTAAGATGTTTAAAATTGTTTATCAGCATGAAAGAAAGCGTAAAAATGTAATTTGTCCGAAATCTTGTTGAAACTGATGAACATAAAGATACTCAGAACATGATGATTATGATGGTGATGATGATGATAAAAGTTGAATTTCCGTTCGATCAATCAATCGTCCAATCAGAGTTTCAACATTGTTAACCTCAATCATTCAGAATAAAGTGAGAAAAAAACTGCAAAAAAGTAAATAAAGCAAATATTAAAGAGTTGAAGTTGATTCAATGATAAGTTGTATGACAATTTAAATTACCCAATAAACCTAAAATTGAGATAATTTCGCAAACACATTCAATCGAAAATTTCAATTCTTTTACTTATTTAGATACTTACACTAGTCAAGAGTTAATTTTGCATGAATCTTGAGGTGATTATGTTACTCTAAACGATGCAGCTCTTTGTCAACAGGAAAATGATGGAGTGAAGAGAAGTTTAAAAGTTGATAATTTCATCATTAAGAGGCACCTTATTTATCATCGACTTCATTTTATCAATTATCTGTTTGCTTTTAAATGTTCATCTTCTTTTCAACAACATTATTTCAACCAAAAACGAGAATCTTCTGTAGTCTTGTTCATTAACATTTTTGGGTCTCAAATGGTCTGCTGGTACGCCCAACACGCGCTGGTTACTGGTTGTTGTTGCCTCAAAATTACCACGTTAATCATTAGCTATTAGCCTAAGGTTATTTTATTAAGCACCAACAGCATCGCCTTTTTGTTTTTTTCTGTTTGAAAAAAAAGTTAAAATTGCATTATTAAACAATGTAAGTTTCAGCTTAAACAAAGGCACTTTAATTGACTATGATTATTGGTTGAAACAAAAAAAAAGAGGATCAACTTTAATATGAAAACATGCTTTTTACAGAATTTTCTTCATTTCTCATATTAAAACAATTATAACCATGATTATGAGTGTTGTTGCTTGTTTTGTTTCATTATAACAATCATTTTTCAACTCTCATAGGAATACATGTATTAATATTATTATCATGATTATTATAAACCAATTATGACAATCACACCCAGCTTTTGAAAGGTTCAATTGTCTGGGAGTGTTGATTTAGGTGAAATTAAAGGTACTTTAGTACTTACATTTATATATATATTGGATGATTAACAAATCAACAATATAATTAATCAATAGCTGCATTATTTATTAATTATTCAGGTAAATATGGGTAAGATTTGTGAAGTTATCAATCACTTGTAAACTTTGCAACGAACAGAATGAACACCTTTAAATCCTTTGCTTTTATTTGGCCATCCATTGAATATTCCTGAAAGTAATCGTGAAAATGAAAAAAAGGCATCATTAAATCAATGAAGTTAAATTGCGCTGTAAATGAACATTGAATAAATTGTTTAAAAATAACAAGATTGTTTAAACAATCAATGATTCTGTAGCAGCTTCTTTATAATTATATGGTTTGGAAGACTTTCAAGGAGAGATAAAAGAAGATGGCGAAGACCAAGTTAATAAGGATGATGATGATGATGATGATGATAGGTGAAGACTCATTTATTTATCTCTCTCTTTCTCTCTCAACTTACCTTGTTAATAAAATGTTTTTTTTCTTTGTATATTATATTACAATTAACATTATTAGTTGTTGTTGATGTTGACAGGATTTTTGGCTTCAGCTTGGCTGCTCCTTTGGCTTGGTAAACGCCAAGTTTAGTAAGCGTTAAAACAGCCTCCTTACTTTGACAATTTAAGTTACTAGGTAAGAGTAGATGATTAGTATGATGATGAGAATGATGAAAAGGAGGGAAACTGTTCATTATTAATGAGCACCTTAAGATGATGAGACAATAATCTGGATGGTAAATTGTGTAAACCTTAACAGAGTAGGCCTAACATAGATGCCATTGTTGTTCACTTGACTTGGCCTTTCTTTTTTTTCAGGAAACAACTATTTTCTAAACATGTTTAGACTAATTTTACAACTTACCTCGTTAATTATAATAGTAATTGTTGAGTCAATCTTGTTATTATTAATTATAAGTCTCGTTGAAGAGCCCAATTTACAACTGTATAGTAATAAGCATATTTTTTAAGGTGATAAAGATGATTATTGATGTTACATGTTGAGCGCCTTAAAGCTTTCTTGGTTATTCTTTATTACACAATTGTCTAGTGTCTCTATCTGGTTCTTGCCCTTTCAATTAATAACTGGTGACATTTTCAAGCGTTTCATTTTTTTGTATATATTTGTGTATTGTAATTGTTACTTCTCATTGATATTTATATTATTGTCTCCTCATTCAACGTTTTTAGTTGAACAATTTAAATTACACTACATTTTGTTGGTTAAGTGATTATGGTTAATGTTCCTTAACAAGTGAAGGTAAATGTATATTTGGATTACAATTTCTAGGTAAATATTGAAAGTTATCATTTGCCTTTCAACTAGTAATTGATATCACAATTATCTAGACTTTCTATTTTCATCTAATTCTGGTTACAAGTTTTGATTATGTTATTGCTATTAACCAGATCATTAGTCGACATGATTACAAGTTGGCTAAATGGCTTATTATTAAACATTATCATTGTCATCGCACCGTACAAAATGGCATCAAGAATACTTTATAGGTGTCTACTTGTGTCTACAACTTGAAAATTTCCTGCTTTTCAACCTTTTTACCTTTTATTAATTGAAAACATGTTCACTAATCAATTGATTATCTGTATAAATGTAAATAATGTAACTCCATTGAAATTGGAATAAACAAAAAAGGCTAACAACATGAAAAAATGGCTAAACAGTTGCTATTAAAGTGGAGTTGAATGCATTGAGATGAGATTTTGAATAATTACATTACAATGATTTTAATTTTAGGCTCGTTTTTTTTCGTGTTATGTAAATTTTTGACTGAAACAATGAATATTTAGTTTTGAATGATAAACATGAGAAAAAGAAATGTTGAACAATTTGATGTTGTTGTTGATGATCATTTTTGTTTTCAATGGATGCCACAAATGATGATTGAGTGATTAAGCTCATTACCAAGTCAATTAGATCGGTTTGTGAAGAAGAAGCCCATTGTTGACAGCAATTAGTTAAATAATCAAGAGTTGGTTGTGTGGGTGAAAGATTATGTTTGTTGATGTTGTTGAAAGACCTCCATGTTGTTTAAACGATAATCAAGCGACTGTTTAAAAATACTGTTGAGATAATTGTCAAATTAGAGATTGAATCATTATAATGGATTACCTTTGATGGAGGTAATCACACATTTTTTTGTCAACTTGTTCAAACATTTACTGGCAACTTGCTATTTGCGTACAGTAAACATGTAATGTTAAATAACAATTATGAATACAAAATTTAAATTGACTTAATTTGATTACTTTCCTTACTTTTCTTGGTTGGAAATGTCAATTTCATTTTGTAAGAAATCATTCATTGAAATGAAAAATTTGGGAAACATTTTTTGCTTTCTTGTGTATTTCCTCTTGTCCGAGTCTTTGCTTAAACTATTTGATTTGCAAATTAATTGATGGCAATCAGATTCAATGGGAACATCTCTTGAACAATTAAATCAAGCTAAATGTAATGATCATCTGGTCAATGGTGGAAATAGCTGCGCCAATTGAATCTTTAAAATAATCTTATTTGCCATGCACTTGACTATACAATGTTTATACTTGGATTGCGTATTACGGTTTATCGTCTGATATTTTCCCTCTGATTTACCATCAAAATTGATTCTTGATTCCCATTATTGAAATTTGTAAGTTGACTTTGATTTAATTTCCAGAATAACCATCCTATTATTGATCCTGGGCTTGATTAAGTTGTATCAGCTGATTGAGAGGCTTTCCTTTGGCTGATTATTTCCATCCTTCTTTACACTGTATAAGATTAATTAAATTAGGATTTCAATCAAAAAAGAAAGTTAATTAGTAATATAACGTGTTATATGAGAATGTTAATTTACCTTCAACATGAAATAAATGTGTTCAAAATGATTGGAAAGGAGCCACGAGAGAAGAAGATATAATAACAAGGTAAAAGGTGTTAACCAGTGGAAGTTAGTAAAGGAAGATAAGGGAAAATAAAAATCATGTTAAGGGTTAATATTATTTGATTGATGGGCTTTAGTTTTTGAGTAAAAAGGAGGTTCATTGAGTTATTTTATTATACAATTTGACAGTTAACCAATGTTTAGTTAACACTCATAAATATAAATAGTCTTGAGTCCCTCTTGAGGTTAATTTAAACCACAGAAAACAAGATGAGAATCTGACGATGAAAAGATGTGATATGAAGGAGAGTCCAGAAAGTATCAGCATCAGGTAAATGGGTTAAAATGTTGAATAAAATGTGAAGAAAAAAATGAGAAGTGAAACAAAACAAAAAGGTGAAAAGCGTTAATTAACAATCAACAAAAAAAGCAACTTCAATTGATAATATAGAAATGGCAGAAAGAAGGAAAATATTAACATTACAATTTGAAGCGTAACAACACAAAGTAAACAGAGGGAAGTCGAGGGATTGAAAATATATTCATTTATTTCAATGTAAGCTTCTATGGACTATTGAAAAGACAGAAATTGTAAAAAAAGATTGAAAAAGGTAACCCGGTAATAATTAGACAGAGAGACAGAAACAAAGAGGTAGATGATGATAAGAGTGAGAAGAAAGCTGTAGGGGGAGGCGGGTTACTGTAATTAATTAACAAGACATGCTATTTGCAAGTCTGTTTGCGTCCCAATTTTGACTTGACAATCATTAATCCTGACGTAAACGATATTTTGTTTTATTTGCAAACTGGAACACTGGAAACTTAACCATTTCTCATTTTTTCCCCTATTAATAATGGAAGAAGAGAAGAAAGAGAAAATGAATTAACCAACATAATCAATTTGTATTCTAAGCGATCATCGGCTAGACCAAATCATCATAATTGCTGTTTCCCTGAGTCGCCCCAACCCAGAGACTATCATTATTACAACCCACCTTGAGGCCTTTTCATCTTTCTTTTACTTTTCACTTTTTCTTCTTGTTCTTGACTTGTAAAATTGCTTAGGTTTCTCAGTCTTTTCTGAGATGTTACTCTCTAGATGAAGGTTAGGTTGAAAAAGCTTGACAAAAGAGCTACTAAGAACTTTCTCAGGTCTTGTTTTCGGACATCGAGTTCGAATTGTTCTTAACAACTAATGATATTGTCATACAAAAGTTCATTCATCACTCGGATGATTTTTGATCTTCTCTGTTGATCTTATTGATGGTTTTATTGACTTTTTTGTTGATATATTTTATTTGATGTTTAATGTTTTCTATTTTTATGTTTGCTTTTTCAAGGTTTGCGCGTAATTATGATAAATTTTAAAGCTAAACTGTATTAATAATACCAAGCTACGCATTTTCAAAAGACCAAATTGATTAGAAAATTATATTATCGTGGAAAATTGAACATAACATTTATTAACAATAAGGTAGAACGTTTAAATTATTGGTTTTTGAACTGCTTACAAGTGAATTCAACAACGTTCAAATACTCTGTACAGTTGATTTGTTGCTGTAATTACTTTGAAATGATCTTTCAATTTTTCGGATGGTTTAAGAAATGATTTGATCTTTGGATAAAGAATGGATGAAATGACTCTGAGCCAATCTTCAGAATTGTCATAATCGTGAGCAGATGGGGTAAATAGCCTAGCCAATGCATAGCCAAAAGTTTGAAAACAAGGTTTTTCATTTTTCCAATCAACATTATGGACTAAATCATCGATAAAAGATGGAAGCTTAAGAGGATTAGGATGATATCCGTTCAGGAGAACAGGTAATGAGCAGAGTGTTCCATCAGGTTTGAGTTCAAGGCTGAAATAATCTTCGGCCATATCACGAATATATCTTCGAGTTAATTTGACACAAGCATCATCAGAACTAATAGAATCATGATTACGATAAGGCTCAAATATTTCATATAATTTACCAATTGAATGAGGCTCGGTGAACTCTAGAACTCCGAAGTTACCAAAGTCTTGCAAATAGAGCTGATAAAATAGTTCGTAACTAGAGGGATAAATACAAGAAATGAATGTTAAAATTGTTTCAAAAAATCAAAATTGTTTATCAACTCACCTCAATTTTGTAATATCAGTGACAAGCAATTTGGTTTCATGTTGAATTGCAATGATATTGTTTGAAACCACACCAATAAAACAAGAATATTTGATTAAACGATGAAGCTCAATATCACAATTTGCCAAAACTTCTTTACGAAGTTCTTTAATACTATCAAGCTGAATTTCTCGAACAATCATATTTTCTCCAGAAGCAGAGCAGAATTCATTTCTATCCCAAATTTCATCAATTGTTTGATTCCTTGCATCGGTTCTTACTTTTTTAGCTGGATTGATTTTAGGGCTTGTTCTTGATTGACTTAGAGATGCGTTTAGCTTTGAATGGCTAGGTTCAGAGAAAGTAACATTGAGTTTAGACTGGGATGAGGTTGTAGCGATCACTCGCGAGGAAGTTGTAGATGTTAATTTAGATTCGATTGATGACTTGATCTCATTTAAAATATGCTCTTCGTATAAAAACCTAACTTCATTTTTACTTGGATGAACATTAACATCTAGATTGGAAGGACTCATCTTGATACTGAGGTAAACAAATGGATGAGCTCCTTTGACTAGAAAATTGGAGTAAATCAATTCAATTGACTTTTTAAGAGGCGCGCAATCAACCAAACGATCGTTTATGAACAAGATGAATCGCATTTTTTTAAGTGAATAATTGATTTGGCTGATGAAACCAGTACAAGTGAAAATATCTCGAGATGATTGAGCCATGATAGGAGTCACATTGGCAGCTATCTCTTTTCCGTAAAGCAATCGAATATTGTCTATCGTTTGTGATTCAACAAACGTTTGAACATCACAGATTCTGGATTCATCCTTTTCAAGAACAAAGGAAACGAAATTTGAGCAATGGACAGCATATTTCGATACCAAATCAAAAATTGCATTATATTCTTCACTTGGAGACTTCAAAGATTTTCTGCGAATAGGCATATTGAAGAATAATTGATTGATGGAAACTAGTGTTCCTGGATTAGCCGCAATAGCAACAGGATTCGGCGTTTCGGAGTTTCCTTCGGTTATCGAGATTTTGTAGCCACAAACACAGTCTTTGACTCTTGAAATTATAGTTAACTGTGAAACATCAGCTATGGATGACAAAGCTTCCCCTCGGAAACCATAAGTAGTTAATTTAGTGATATCTTCGAAACTTGACAGTTTAGAGGTTGTGTGCTTTTGGTAAGCAATCATGAGATCTTCTTTCTGTGTTAAAAAAAATAATTATCAGAATAAAGCCAATTTATAAGCATCATTGTCATTAAACTAACCGATATCCCAGTTCCATTATCTTGGACTTGAATACTATCTTTACCTCCACCTTTTATTCTAACTATGATGTGCGTCGACTTCGCATCCAAACTGCAATAAAGAAGAGCAAGAATTTATAAATAGTCGACGAATACAATGAAATTTATGAATTCCTTACCTATTCTCGATTAGCTCCTTAACGGCATTGAAAGGTCTAACAATTACTTCTCCTGCTTTAATTTTACATATCACATCATCAGGCAGTCTTTGAATACGAGTAAGAGGTGGTGAAGGCTCCATTAACTTGTATTAAAGTAGTACTACAGATTATCGATCGTGGAAATTAATTAAAATACAGAAATAAAATTTTAGTGAATAAAACAAAAACCAAAGAGTAAATAAAATTTGATGCTGGCGCTCTTTGAATCATCAAGAATAAAAACCTTGGCAACAAGAAAAGCACCGCCAAATACAAAAAGTCAATTGAAAACAAAAAGTGTTGCATTCACCTGACAGAAGTTAAACAATTACAGTTAAAACGATTCTATTGAAGAAAATCTAGCTTCACAAATCATGTAATTGCCAATATTTGAATAAAAATGAATGTAAATGCACTCGAGCTGATTATTTTCAATGTATTACTTGATTAACAAAAAAATTGACATTTTATAATTCGTGTTTCCATGATTATGTACTTAAATACAGTAAGTTAATTTCAAAGTCAACTGAGGTATATCTCACAATGAGGCATTGTCAGCGACTGTTCCATTATCTTTACTAATTTTTACTAATCCTCACTAAAAGTGATCCTATTTTCTTATCATGCCAATAAATAGACACTAGAACAATACAATGAGGAATGAAATTTTTCGAGCTTTCATTTCAAGCTATTAATGTAGCATTCAAACAATACTTTGATGTTAAAAGCTAGATTAAATAATATTTGACCGATCCGATAGCGAGCTGCTTAATTAATGGTTCTTGCGATTTCATTTGAACACAACCTGTGAAAAATATTGACCAAATAAAGTCATGGCTGCATTTAACCAGATTGATTTCCAACAAAAAGCATTTTGAATACATACATGCGTAAAATTAATTGCTTACAATACAGAATTGTTTCATGCTAATGAAATACTCTTTTAATCGCACCGAATTTCATCGTAAACGTTATATCATTTATAACTTGATTGTTTATATACTACTTTGATCACTTCCCTTTCGTCTACGACCACACCAGACTGAAAGCACCGGATCCCGTCCGATCTCCGAAATTAAGCAGTTTCGGGCCGGGTTAGTACTTGGGAGGGAGACCACTTGGGAACCCCCGGTATTGTAGGCTTTTTTGCTTTCACTTTTCTATTCAGTTTCAACTTTTTGTTAACCTGCAATAGAGACGTTCTGTATTGTTGTATTTGAATGAATCAGTTCATATGAAGCATTCAAATATCAAGTAATGGGTGAACTTTACTTTTTTTAACGACTCTTGAGCTAAAGCTAGCTTAACGCATTCAACACACATTGAATCGAACTTTCAGCTCTTGATGTTCCATCAAAAAATTAATTTTCACGCAGATTGTCCCAATTTTTGATTTTTTTAAGTCGTAATTCATGAGTAATGTAACTCAAATTCAAAAAATAAAGGCTCAATAAACTCTTTGACAAAAGGAAATGGTTATAACGAGATTGTTTTGAAAATCAAACACAAGTATTTCGTTTATAAGATCATTCTTTTATATACTAATTTGATCACCTTCCTCTTGTCTACGACCACACCAGACTGAAAGCACCGGATCCCGTCCGATCTCCGAAGTTAAGCAGTTTCGGGCCGGGTTAGTACTTGGGAGGGAGACCACTTGGGAACCCCCGGTGTTGTAGACTTTTTTGCTTTCACTTTTCTATTCAGTTTCAACTTTTTGTTAACCTGCAAAAGAGACGTTCTGTTGAGACAATAAATATTTTAATAACTCATGAAAAATTGAATACTCAATAACTTTCCCTCATTGCCTTATCGGTTCTCTTTGGGTTTTCCTGAATGGATTGAAACTCGAACAGTCAAAAGGCAAGTTGATTCCAATTTCAGTTAGGCTTTTACGTGTTTAAACCACTGGTCATATTAACAAAGGATCCAATTCCTTATCCATTGGGTTATGGATGTTTTGGGGAAGGTACTCTTTCATATGCGCCATTGCCAGATTTCAGTCAAGTTAAACAATTCACTAAGGACATGGAGCGTTCCTTACCGACTCTGAAGGTACGCTCATTAAATCAACTGCTCGAGTAATGAAACGAGGCGAGGTCATTTCATACGGAATCAAAGAAGAACATAGTTCTGTTCGCTTCATTTAAATGCCTCTTCCTTTAGCAAAATTCCAAGTGGATGAGCACACCGGTCGATGCAGTCATTTAGCATCACGTTAGGAAGAACCAGGAAACTTCACTTGGTTTCAACTTCTCTTTTCAAATCCTTCGATCAGTGAATTCAATATGCAAGCAATAAAGAAATCAACAGAAGAATACTTGGCCACATTCATTCCAATCATTCGTATTGGTGAGATTCATTCACAAGAAGTTGACTCCAATATATCATGTATTGTAGAAAATAGCTTCACAAATCATTTAATTGTCAGAGTTTTAATAAGAAATGAACTCAAGTTGATTATTTTGAAAATATTTCATGTTTATTCAAACATTAATTGATGCATTAACAAATTGTGCTTTTTCATCAAAGTAATTACAATACAAGATTTTAATAAGATTACAATTTATTCAATTTTAGTCTTACAACCTAAGACCAGCATCTAAGTAAACTGTTGATATTTACTTGAGCAGAGTGCAAAGTAATTGTGCCTAAAGATTTTAAATTGACATTAGATATTGACTTTTAAACTGTTGATTGAATTAACTTAAATACATATAAATCGAATGGAAGAAAAGAGCGAAAAGGTGAAACATCGATTAATCAGATTAATTTGTTTGAGCATTATTTCACATCAATATCGTCTCTATTGCATAATTAACCATTATGCTGATGAGTGGGCACTTTATCACAATAAGAGCATGAAAATTATCTTCATTACATTTGGTCAATGGATATCCGTGTTTAGACAGTTCAATTCATCTTATGGTTAATCAACGTTTCACGGACTTTGAATCGCTCACTTTCCCTTCTAGATCTCCAAAGATACTCAATCATGGCGACAATCATTGAAATAATTAGTCCAGCAATGAGAATGTAAAAGCAACCAGCAACATTGTACAGAGTTAATGAGCTTTTACTCGATTCTTTGCTGTCACTTGATTTACACTCGGACCTATCGTACCACCATTTATTTTCCAGTCGAGTCAAGTCACCCTTCTCGGTTAAATGTAAAACAGCCAAGTTGAGTGATACTCTTAATGGTGATCCCAGTGGCGTAGCAACACCGAATCCTTTGGCATCCAGGTTACGGCCAACTTTCATGGTGTCACAAGGTTGACGTTGATTAATATAATCATTTGAAGTTGATTCCATTAGAAAGGCGTATTTTCCCTTTGATTCACGAACACGGCGTATTCCTTCTTGATAAGAGTCTACGAAAACATGTGGATGTGAATTCATGAATTCCCACATCCTAGAGTAAACCTGTATCTTTGATTTCTGGCGAAACAAAACAATATTGAAAATAAAAAGAGAAGAAATTAGATTAAATGGAAAATTAAGAGTCAGGTTTCATTGTTTACCAACCTTAAAAAACTCCATTGTAGATGAATCTTTAAGAACTCCATATTCAACTTCAGTTTGTTTAGCAAGATCATCAGCACTGTTGATTGGTGTTACCATACGTTCAACGGTTAAAAAAGCAGCCAAATTAGCAGTATAAGATGAAATTATAATCAAAGTGAAAAACCACCAAACACTGCCAACAATGCGTCCAGCATAAGATCTGAAAGAGTAGAAACAAATAAAAACAGACGAAACAATTAATGGCTTTGCTTGAAAAGTAAAGAGAAATTAATTCCAATCCAGTTAATCAAGAGATCCTTGCTCTTAATCTAAGGATTAGACAACGTAAAAACATGTCCACTTTTTCGTCCAATTCACACGTGCAATATATGGAGAGAAAACAAATTTCAATTGTGGACAAAATAAGCGCTTTCCAAAGAAAACTTTGAATTTCAAGAGTCGTACCTGAATTACCCGAGCTACTTTTTATTTTCAACTTTTTACTCTCATTAGAAAGTAGCTCGGGTAATTCAGGTACTTCCCTTGTTAGCATGATAGTCACGATTAAATTATATCCAAAAAAATAGAAAAACTTTCTCAGAGTTTCGATTCTTGAGAAGTTCGTGTAAACAGAGACAAGGAGAAAAATGTAGAAACCGTATTTTGAACTTTGAACTTTTTTTGATTATTCAGGTTGGTTCTGTGACTGTTTGAGGCACCATAATGTTTCAATATAAATAACTCTTTGATTAACTTCTTATGTAAATGATTATCTAATGATAGTAATAAGCATACAGTCAGTCTTTGACTAGACACAGGCAACATACCGCTACCTTTATGAAATATTTTTAGCGTCCACGATCAGTCTGGCTGAATTATTTGGCACAGTTTGACATTTAGAGGTATTGACTTTGTCAAATTGTTCATCAAAATAAACACAGCTTTTGTTAAATAATGAATAACGCATGATTTGAGAAGTGAATTTAGGAATTAGTCATTAGTCATCACAAATAAAACTGAATAATGAATAATTAACAGGTGACAGATAAGTATAAAAGTCGATAATTTCTCATCAAATGATGTCAGTTTAAGATTTAAGTATACAATGTAAATTAGTAATATTGCAATTTTGTGTTAAATCTAGTTTAAATACAATCATCGAAACAACAATGCAATTGATCAAAACTGTATCATCTGTCTTTTTAATAGCTCTTATTGCCATCATTGGTTCGGTTTCAGCCGTGATGAAAGTAGGAAGTGCTGGACGACAAGTGCTTGAAGGAACGCCTCAAAAATGAATTGAATGTGCAATATGGTAGGTAATGTACGAGGAATTCAATCCTGAAGTCGTTAATAAGAATATGAATAATGTAGAAAATGTAAAATCTATGAAATTTTATTGAATAAATTGAATTCAATTTACGCCAGTTTAAACTATTTTCATTTCCATTGAATTGTGTATAAACCAATCGACACGCGAGTAGCTAAACGATAGCCTCTTAACACTAGTTTCAAATGAAATACATGAGCCTCTCAAAGCAAATACAATATACGACTTTTTCTGAAACAAAATTCATCTGACTGGAATTACTCTATCATGTTGAATTGTTTTGCTTCAAATCATCTTTACTAGATTTACAGTCAATCTTTGGTTTATTCAAATATTGATACATTTACTTATCCGATTTGTAAACCTTTATAAGCAAAGGATTGATCCAGTTTTTTGCCTTACATAAGTAGTGAAAATAAGATTTTATTTTTGTTTTTCAGCCCAAAATTGAATTTACATGTGAACAAAAAACATGTGAATGGCTCATGGATCTAATGAAATTATTATTTAGACCAACAAACAGTTAAAGTAATACTTTAAATGTATTCAACCTGAATTGAATAGTGAATCCCAACAAGACACCTTTATATAAATATTCAATTGCAATACTTTTGCTGAGGTAAACTCAATTGAATGGTAATTCAAGTTTTATAATTTGCCTCTTTATTCATCCAAAAGTCTGAGTATTCTGAAAGCATGTCCATAACAATGTAATCAAGATTAACCTTAAGACCAGTAATATGAAAGTGTAGATCAATGAGTGAAGGAAGATGGGTTGAACCAGAAGGAAATGAAGATGCAAAAGCAATCATCAATCAAACGAGGAAATATTTCTGGTCTATTGAGGTCAACAACCAAAACACCTGATTGAATATGATTCTTGAAATAATGTGAAGCTTCCAGTTGATACCAGAATGCAAAGCTCTTGTCCATTTACAAGGAAATGTATTCATAGTAACAGATGTAAATACAGATGAATTGAAGGTTGGAAATTGTTGGCTTTAGTTGTTGATTAACTATATCATTTGGTTAGAGTAATTGAAAGATACTCTTGAAAGGTTTAAATTGAAAGATTAGTGTATTAATTGGAAACAAATGGATTGTGATTGAATGACTGGAAGAGCTTCCTATGGCACAAATGCGATTGACCATAATTAACTGGGCAGTTTTTGCTTTGCCAGTGCAACTTATCATCTTGATCATTTCTTTGCCTTTCATCATCATATCATCATTGAAGGAGAAAAGTAAGAAATAAAAGTTCCAAGTAATCGGTTTCACTCCAAATAACCTCAATCGGTTATTATACTTCCTTTTCATTCTCATGTACAGACTCTTCATCTCATCAATAAATGATATAAATGGTTATGTAGATAAATTTTCTTGAGATTTTCCCTTCTTCTTTCAACATTATTCCTACCCTGAATCAATATCAACATTAAATAACCTCATTACTTTTTAATTTCTCACAAGCTGAATACCAATGGAAAGGAAGGAAAACAACCCAAACTGGAATTATTATGCATCAAGCGAAATGGCAGTGGATAAAGCAAACAACTGCCGTTGGAAAATCATGCAACTTGATGATGGAATTGATGGATTGAATCGATAAGGAATGTTTAAAATGTAATCAACCAAATTGTTACATTATCGAAAGTTTACATTTACACTTGTGAGTGTGACAAAGCAGCAAAAACAGTCTGATGATTCGACTAACTAGAAATGACTGAATCCACATTAAATTAGCGTGAAAATATTACTGTAAAACAATAAATCATACTTAATTTGCAATCACGAAGTAGACTTGATTGATAATGCATAGATGTAATCTTGAATGAACCATGAATCATGACACTTGCTCAGCTAATTACCATCTGCAAAATCGATATCTAATAACAACTGTTTGAGATATGAAGCTGCTCTTAAATCAAGAAAACAAATGTGGAAATTGGTTTCATTGGCGATGAATTTACTAGTGTTTGTGTAATAATTTTTTTCATCTTGAAACTAGAGTCTTGACTATCTTTGATAAAGGCTCAATAAACTCTTTGACAAAAGGAAATGGTTATAACGAGATTGTTTTGAAAATCAAACACAAGTATTTCGTTTATAAGATCATTTTTTTATATACTACTTTGATCACCCTCCTTTCGTCTACGACCACACCAGACTGAAAGCACCGGATCCCGTCCGATCTCCGAAGTTAAGCAGTTTCGGGCCGGGTTAGTACTTGGGAGGGAGACCACTTGGGAACCCCCGGTGTTGTAGACTTTTTTGCTTTCACTTTTCTATTCAGTTTCAACTTTTTGTTAACCTGCAATAGAGACGTTCTGTATTGTTGTATTTGAATGAATCAGTTCATATGAAGCATTCAAATATCAAGTAATGAGTGAACTTTACTTTTTTTAACGACTCTTGAGCTGAAGATAGGTTAACACATAAAGATTTTTAAATTTCTGTTCTTTTGTCCCAGGGTAAGCATGATATGTTGGTCAAGATTTTTCAATATTAGCTACTCCAGTGGAAATTTTATCAAAAACATTTACGTTTTCTTTACTGACGCATGGCACTAAATTTTTCATTTCAGCATTACGAAACTTCAAGGGTCAAGTTGAATTATTTTGATTTTTTAAAGTCGTAAGGAGGATGTCAATTCAAATAGGGTGAATTGCCTATTCTCGAAATGTTCCATCTTCATGTATCTGTGATTTATTAAGATTCAAACCAAGAAAACAGATTTGATTCAATTGATTTTGCAATGAAATGCAATAAAGATTTAAAATGTGTTTAAATGTCTGTTTCAGAAAATTCATTTATCGCGCGTCATCAGTGAATTCAATTATTTCGCGTAACCAATGGATTCCTTGATTACGCGAGTTCAAGCCCGCTCGGCCAACTTGATTACTTTTTCTTATTTGTTCACAGGTTCTACTTGGTTCTTTTAGGTAATGGTACTCGTTGAGTTAGTGCTAATTAATTTAGATTTTTTTGACTGAGTCAGTACTAACTTGTGGATGAGTTGTTGCTAAATCTTTGGTGAGTTGGTACTGACTCATCTATTTCCTGATTTAGAGTATGAAACACCACTAATTACAGTCACCTACCAGATACTGCATCACTCGGACCACTACCATAGCTTATTTACACTATTCGTCGGGCAGCGTAATTCATGATTGTCAATCTTCCTTAATAGATCAAATTCATACAAAATGTTTTTTTTAAATTGAGCATCAGAGTTTTTGGATCGAAATTTCACGAAAGAAAATTTAATTAAGCCAATCGATCATTCAAGAAATCGAACCTAAATTCGACTCAATGCAAAAGTAGATATAGCTCGTCTACAATAGGGGCCAAGGAAAAATTTATTTGCATTATCTGGTAGTTTACTGTAATCCAAACTCTTCGAAAACTATATGTTGAAAGAATTTATGTTTATATAAAGAGATAAAACTTTCTTATATTATTTTGATCAGCTGTCTCTTGTCTACGACCACACCAGACTGAAAGCACCGGATCCCGTCCGATCTCCGAAGTTAAGCAGTTTCGGGCCGGGTTAGTACTTGGGAGGGAGACCACTTGGGAACCCCCGGTGTTGTAGACTTTTTTGCTTTCACTTTTCTATTCAGTTTCAACTTTTTGTTAACCTGCAATAGAGACGTTCTGTATTTGAATGAATCAGTTCATATGAAGCATTCAAATATCAAGTAATGGGTGAACTTTACTTTTTTTAACGACTCTTGAGCTAAAGCTAGCTTAACACATTCAACACACATTGAATCGAACTTTCAGCTCTTGATGTTCCACCAAAAAATTAATTTTCACGCAGATTGTCCCAATTTTTGATTTTTTTAAGTCGTAATTTATGAGTAATGTAACTCAAATTCAAAAAATAATAAAGTCGAGTAATAAGTGACAATAATATTTATCACGATTTTCAGGTAAAACTTAGATTGTAGGTTTCTACATCTGATTGAAACTAACAGACCCATTGTTCAGATTAAAGTGAAACCGGTGCGACAATCCTTAATAATCAAGATATTAACCAGACTTCATTCTTTGATCTGATGTTCACACATTTTCACCTCAAACATAATAAATAAGATAAAAAACTTACGATTGTTCGTGAATCTTTTACACCCCTTTGAAGAATTATAAAATGTGCAAATTCAATGAGATTTGCACAATTATTTATTTTACTTTAACTTATCACAACTTTAGCATCAACAATAAAGTTTACTATGAAAAATTTCTTCAGCCTTTCTTTTTTCTTCTGTTTTCTTTTCTCAATAAACTCAGTTTTTTGTGATCTTTTCAAATGCCCTGTAAGAGGTAAAGTGAGCGAATTAAAAGTTCCAAATGTTCTAAGTTTAATTGATAAACAGACTGGATATCATGCTTCTGTTGAAGTCATTAATCCAACTCGAAAAAATTTAATCCATGATTATTATGATATGGAGAATAAAGTTGGTTATATTGACTTGGAAGCAATAATTCAAGATAAAATGCATCGAAGTTACTATTATCATCAACCAAATGATAAGATTGTTGTTCAAAAGGATACATGTACGAGATTGGACTTGACCCAAGAAGAGAAGATCAAATCGGTCAAAGATTGGTTTGAACCAAGTGATATTGTCGCTAGTTCAGAGATGTTCAAAGATTTGGTTCATTTGGGACCAACAGGATTGTTAATTTATGCCAACAGTATAAGTGATAAAGCTTCCTTCATTGGATCTGAACTGATTGAAGGTCGTACTGTTAATCATTGGTTTTACTGTACCAATCCTGATGGACCTTACATTGACTTTTACTTTGATGTTAAGACCTCATTGCCTTATCGGTTTTCTTTGGGTTTCCCTAAATGGATTGAGACTCAGGTCAGCTCGGTGAATGAAACTCAAACAATCAAAAAGCAAGTTGACTCTGATTCAAAGTATGTTTACAACTTTTACTTGTTCGAACCATTGATCATATCTTCAGACGATCCAATTCCTTATCCATTGGGTTATGGATGTAAGCCTAAAAGTTCTATTCCATACACTCCATTGCCAGATTTTAGTCAAGTTGAAGAGTTCGCTATGGATATGGAAGCTATCATTATTTATTCCGATCGTGACCCTATCAAATCAACTGCGCGAATAACGAAACGAGGGAATGTCATTTCATATGAAATCAAAGAAGAGAATGTTACTGTTCGTCACATTGAAATGCCCCTTCCTCTAGGGGGATTTGAAGTTGATGAACACACCGGTCGATGCAGGTATTTTACAATAGATTATTGGTCTGATGTTAAACTGCTCATTCGCTGGCCTTTCCATGAAGGTCACGACTTCAATCTATTGGACTATCTAGTCATGCAACCACCACGAGCACCAACTTTTCTTGGTTCGGTACAATTAGGACCTTTCGGAGTGCAAGAATACAGAGCAAATGACTTCTTTGATGGTAAAACTGATGCGTTTGTCGACTATTATTATAATCAGAATTTCAGTACTAATGTTCCCAGTAAAGTCATATTTTCCAGAGATCTAAAAAATATTTATTATAACTACAAGAGCAAACTTATTAAAGCTGAAGTGACCATAATTAATTACCAAGAACATAACATTGACTATGGAGATCGATTCGATGTTTCTGGTTGTTATGAAGAACCAGGAAACTTGACTTGGTTTCAACTTCTCTTTTCAAATCCTTCGATCAGTGAATTCAATATGCAAGCAATAAAGAAATCAACAGAAGAATACTTGGCCACATTCATTCCAATCATTCGTATTGGTGAGATTCATTCACAAGAAGTTGACTCCAATATATATGTTACTGTTGAGCTACATGATCGTGTCCATTTCATTGATGCATATAGGCAAGAGACTGAAAAATATACAATTATTGATCCCACGAATATTGTGAAAACACCTAAAGTCGAGGACTGTGAAGCGCTTTGCACTGCAACTGAAAATTGTGATACTTTTAGTTATTGTTTCAATTCTGATTGTTTGATACATCAAAAAACAGACTGGAGATCCGCTACAATAGAGTCCAGTGATGTATGCAGTACTCATCATTGGTATATGCATCGATATGGTGTTAAACCATTGATAGATGAAAATTATTTAACGACTATGCCACTCGTATTACAACAGATAAGGAATAAAGTTTCATCTGGCGAATTTCGTTTGGAGCATGCTGGTTTAGTAGCTGAAGATTTGTTCATTGTGAGTGGACCTGAAGAGATTGGTGACATTTCTCAGGAGCTACACAGAAGTGGTATCAAACCTTTGAGAGCTGAAGATTTTCCGATGATTGCCATTGATCGTCATTTCAATGAAGCACAATTCAAGATCGAGAAAAGTACTCTTCAAGATTGTTTCATGGCCTGTTTGAATGATGATGATTGTAAGACACTTTCATATTGCATCAATCAGAATAAGGAATGTATTCTGAGTGGAGAAACGTCGAGTTCATTGAAAGACGCACTCGAAGCCAAAACAAGTCATGCAGATGGATGCAACATCTATCAAAGTAAATATGTTACTCATTAATTCACTTCTTAAATTCATTTTGTTTCTCCATTTCACTTTAGAATCCTTCATAAATCTATTCCATGAGTATCCTGGAAAAAGTCTAGTTGTAGATGCCATTACAACCGAATACGATATATCAATTGATGATTGTGCTAGTAGATGTGCTCAATCAAGTTCGTTCAATTGCGAATCATTCGATTACTGTGAAAACGGTGATAGCCGGTGAGTTGATGGCATTAATGATTATTTCTACATGTAATTCGTGTTCTTTTGTTAATGAGTTTCTTTCCTCCATTTTAATTCTCATTGCATCTAGGAATCAATCTCTTTGTTTTTTGCATGTTAACCACATCGAGATAGATGAAACTCGTGAAATAAATATAACGAACTGGAAGTTTGCTGAAGCTGGATGTTCCCATTATTCAAGTAAAAACCTTTACTTCAATCTAAATTTTGCTTTAGTCTGATCAATACTCACTAATTGTTCAATAATTTTACTTTTACAGAAAAATCTGAACTCGATTATGAACATAAACTTGGACTTGCATTAAAAGATAACATGAAAGAATCGATTGTTGGAACATTCAACCATCTATCATTAGAACACTGTGCTTCCAAATGTAATACAGATCCTAATTGTTTTACTCTTGAATATTGTGAAGTGATTTCCTTGGATCAAATTTCCGACATTAGCGTTTCATTGTCGAGTTGTACATTGACCAATTTAAAGTCAAGTAGCGTTAATCAATCTCAACTATTTGAAGGATCAAAAAGTGACAAAAAAATCTGTTCGATTTACATCAAGGATAAGAAAATTAAAGGAAAGAGCAAAGCCGATTCACATACATCTGAGCTATCATCAAAAACTCCAACGAGATCAAATAATTTCGCATTAGAATTCGAATTAGGCGCAATTGTTTTTATTTTGGCGTTTGCTTGTGGATTCATTGGATTCAAATTCTTCCTAAGGAACTGATTCATTTCACCAACTAAATAATTGAAAACCATGATTAACAATACTCATGCACCATATCATCTTTTTTTATTAAAAAAATTTTCGTTGACTATTTTCTAAACGTGTCGGCTCTTTTATGTGAGCTTAATGAATAGGAAAAAACATTTATTTTCTGATTAGGCGAATCCGCTATTTTAACCTGTTCAGGAAGTTCACTTAATTCATCCTATCAATACTTACCAAAACATAAGACCTGACCCTGTGCAAATTCAGTTTAGTATAAGCAACAAAATCTAATCTAATCAAAAGCACTTTTTAAATATCAAGTCTAAGCTTCTCAAGCCTTAGAAAATACAGTTTATGGCTTAAGCAGGTTGAGTTGTTCCCGAGTATGACAGGATTGATGTTGAGTCCATTGAATAACTAGTCAAATAGTTTACAAAGCAGTAATAGTCCAAGACTTTCTGCTTTCATTTTCTAATCAATTGGTGCCAACTTCTTCTGAAGTATTAGAAAACGGATTAGTCTTTGACGGATGAATATTTGAGTAAAAGTTAATTGAAATTTATGTGTAAAGACAAAGCAAACCAAGGTTCCGATATCATTTATAAGATTATTGTTTTATATACTAATTTGATCACTTTCCTTTCGTCTACGACCACACCAGACTGAAAGCACCGGATCCCGTCCGATCTCCGAAGTTAAGCAGTTTCGGGCCGGGTTAGTACTTGGGAGGGAGACCACTTGGGAACCCCCGGTGTTGTAGACTTTTTTGCTTTCACTTTTCTATTCAGTTTCAACCGCTTGTGAATCAGGACTGGTTGGATAAGCCTTGTGGTTAAACCAATAACGAGATTATTTTTTAAATAATTCATTGCATTTCAACAGTTTTATTTCAACATGAAATTTTTCTACTGTTTGATCATCATACCTCTTTAATTCATGCGAGTGATCTTACAGAAAATTTGAAAGTAACCAAGTGTTAAGGTATTTTCATTTACTCAAAGCGTTTTCTCTTTCTATGGAATCGTGTTTTGTTTTTGTGGAGCGAAGATTTACTCAAGTAAGAGTAAAACGGCGTAAAGGTTTTCATTCTGCAAATTCGGGTTCTGTTTCTATTTTAACCGAAAAATCAATTTGAAAACACTGTAACAGAACTTGATTAACTTGACTTTGTGATTCAAGTATACCAAGATGTCAGTCAAGTGAAACCATTCCAATCAAATAAACTGACCACCTCATCATGTATAATGAAAAGGATGAAATATATGAACCAAGATTGCAAAAGCTATTTAAATTCGGGTCGAACTCAATCATTTTTTTCCATTACGATCAGTTGATCAATGAGATATTCATTCAATCCTCAGATTGAATCACATTAGACTTTATATGGGAAAAAGAAGAGCCAAGAAAAAAAAAGGTTAATGGTAATAACCATAACCATTAGCATTACTCTGTCTTCCATTGATGACATTTATTAACTTACTTTCAATTTGAAGCAAAGTAAACATCAAAACAAACGAGACAAGTAAATGTAATACAAGAAAATGTATCAAAACAGGTGAATGTTGTATTGGCGTCAATACATCTTGTTTGTAAATGTCAATCAAAAAAGGAATACAATAAATTACATTTTGTTTCATTCAATTCTCAATTGGAAACTATTGCTTGTCAAGTTTCACCAAGTGTTGTAGCAATAATAAAAAAAAGATGAAAAAGAATCGAAAAAAAAAACATGAATTAAATCAGTTGAGGAAAGAAGGAAAAAAAGTGAGAATCATTTAACACTATCAACTGATTCAGTTAATAATAATTTGTTTGAGGTTGATAGTTGAGATGATTTTACTTGATTCAATATTGACATGAAAGGAAAACATCATGATTCTCTTTCTCTTCTGTACATATTGATTTTCATGGAAAGACGGTGATGATGATGATGGGGGTGTTGATGGGAATGGTGAGAATGATGTGAAATCAAAATTATATTTCATGAACATGATCATGGTTAAAAAGGATCCGTTGAGACTCATTGAAACTGATGATGGAAACATGATGATGGTGAGAAGAAAAAAGTGAAAAACCTTATAATAAAAATTTCATCAACATTCATTTCAGAACATTGTACAACCTCCCTGTCAATAATCATTCATATGAGAGATTATCAGTTTAGATTTTTTCACACTCTTTTTCCATTTAAAATTCAATTCATTCAGCTGTTCATCAGAGCCATTATAAAGCATTCCAAACATTCAAACTCCAATGACAGTTGATTTTGTTTGTCTTTCATCCTTTGTTTCCAACATTTACTTTTATTCTTGATATTAATATCAGCCTTACAGGTTTAAAGATAAAAGGTTAATCAATCGAATCAAAATTTCAATGAATATCAAGCACCTGATTGAAATTCAATTTAATTCAGAGTAACTCTATTTTTCATGTTGGTTAGTACGATTATAGTCACAATTCATTTCACCCTAAACATTTCATTTTCAATTCAAGATTCAATAATAATCGATGCTTTTGATTAACCATTTTCACTATTGTCAATTTTTTTCATGAAAAATTGTTGATTTGCAAATTTATGATTCGATTAAAGACTAAAGTTTTAATGTTGTAAACAATTGATCAGACAAGTTAAAAGTAAAATGCATTTTTCATCATCTTGATGAGAAGTTGCTTTAATGCCAATTGTATTTTAATTTTATACCAACATTCGATTCTAATGTTTATTTCTGGGCAAATTTGGTGCCATTGCAAAGTCTTATGATTTGTCTCAGGTCAGCTTAATAACTGAACCTACTTTATGTTTCGAAGATACGTGATGGACATGATAGATACCATGGATAAAAGGAATTGGATATTAGACGAATATTTCTTGAGAATAAATATTTATTGAAGATTTCTGTTGCACTTCAATTTTTTGCTTCTTTTAGCTCAAAAACCTGTAGCGAATTTCGCATTCTTCTGAGAATCCAAAATTTTTAATTTTAAATTGCTCATGTTAGTCTGAAACAGGCGAGAAAATGGCATCCTTTACTCTTTTGTATTCACATGAAATTATCACAATTAAACTCAATAGATGGCAAAACATTTTGAAGCATTTATTTTTCAAAATTGAATAAAAAATTGACATTTTCTCGTGTTTCCAGAACTTCGCACCTGAATAAGTTAATTTCATAGTTAGATTGAGGTTCATTTCATTGAACATTTCATTGTCTTTGCTAATAAAAACTGTTTCGATATTTTATTGACTGAAGTCGATTTGACTCCAATAAACATTTGAATGTAATTCAAGCTGGAATGAAAATCTTAAAGTTAATTGAGTTTTACACTTGATTAACCAATTGAATGTGTCACCAACAGAAGCTAATGATTGTCATACTGTTTTATGCTTTTGTTTTGATGGTCAATTGAGTTAGCTGTCCAATGAAGGTAAAACAATTGACTCTTGACTTTTGTAGAGCTTCACTGTTAGCAAAGTTAATGGACAAATGATAACTGATTTGTCATCAATTCAATAATTGAATTATGATCAAGTAAATCGATGAATCAACTTTATTTGCACATTCATTATCATTAGCACAAGACTGTAAAACGATGAGATTATGAAAATAGCGTTAAATTGTAAATTATTCAACAAAAGTCGAGCATAACCTGAATGTAAATGCGAATATTTCTTACAATTGATTAATTAAATAGCTAAGTTGTACATTTTTAATGGGCAAAGTGTTCAATTGATATCATCTTTGGCTCTTTCAAAGCTTCAAGTCTATTAATAAACGTGAAAAGAATCAACAATTTAACCTGAAAACAGGAGAAGTAAAAATGAACACTATTTCACCTTTTTACATAACTTGACCAGGAAAAGAAGGAAAAAGTTGCTCTTTGCTCTTCATCTCTTTCAAATGGGAATATTATTGTTGTTGATGATGATCATGATGACGGTGATGAAGGTAAAGATTTTCATTGGAATGGCACACAAAAATAATTATGGTTACGAGATAATGGACTAACCTTGGACAAACATCAACTCCTTGTTGCATTATGGCTCCAAGTGCAAACCAAAGGCTATTGTAAAGAGTAAAATCATTTGTCAAAACGGTTTGACCCTCATGTGTATGAGCAACTCGACACTCCATGGGTGAGAAACGGCTGACAATGAACATGACCACTGAGACACCAAAATAGCTTAAAATGATGCACATCCAAATCTCTTGACTCAATGGATTCATGAAGGAGAATATACTTGGATTCTTTTTGGCTGGCTTTTTGATCATGATGCTGATTCCCAGTGATAGAAAGGGTTTAGTAAAATCGATGACACGTTCACGGGCTGATGTTATCGTTAATGGTGCTATTGCAATATCAGCTTCCTGGTTGATCAAAGAGAAAACAAAATAAGGAGTGGTCCCTAAAAAATTGGACAAACTTTGATACAAATTTAAACAATGCTATGCATTTTTAATCAAAGGATTCTATGACTCGTATTAACGGAAATTTAATGCACATTCCAAATATATAATTTTTATCTACCAAAAAGTTAAATAAATTAGAAAAATGTGTCTTAAATTGAGTGATAAGCGTAATTTAATAGTTCAGTTTGTCAAATCTAACCCGAACGCTCGCCCAAGTGATGTTAATAATTACTTTCAAAAACTAAACATTCCTCGATCAACTGTTTATAATATTGTCAAACAGACTAATAACGGTATTTCAAGTGATAGAAAACCAGGTTCAGGTCGTAAACCGACTAAAATGACTCAAGGAAAGCTGAAAAAATTCGTGAAATTTAGTGAAAATTGTTCTGCATCTCAGCGATACATTGCCGAAAAATTCGAAATATCAAAAACTCATGTTCAAAGATTGATGAAAAAGGCCAACATCAAATATCATCGGACAATTCAAGCGCCAAAATCAACCCCAGCTCAAGAAAAGAAACAAAAAATACGACTAAGGAAGATGCTCAAAGGTGATTTCCGAAAAAGTGCAAACAAAGATGTTGTTGAAGATGACGAAAGTTATTTTCCATTAGATCGCAGTCAAGGTTCAGGTTATTATGCATCATCGTCAGTTAACACACCTGATGGCATTAAATTTCATAAAAAGTCAAAATTTGAGCCTAAACTTTGCGTTTGGATAGCCGTCAGTTCGAAAGGCAAAAGCGCCCCCTATTTTGTCCCCGCTAAATGTGCCCTCAACTCTGACCTTTATGTTGCAAATTGCATCGAAAAACGTTTGTACCCTTTTTTGCAAACAAATTATTCTCAAAATGATTACATTTTTTGGCCTGATGGAGCTACAGCACATTACGCACGAAAAACTATTGCAAAACTAGACGAACTCAATGTCAATTATGTGGCAAAAGAGGACAATCCGCCTAATGTACCTCAGCTAAGAGCGATTGAAAAGTTTTGGGCCCATTTAAAGGACAAAGTTTATCAATCTGGTTGGAAAGCCGATAATTTTGACCAATTAAGACGCCGAATAATCAATAAACTGAAAGATTTTGATGATGCGTACTTTGAGCGACTTTTCCAGTCGACTCATTCAAAATTATGGAAAGCCCATAAACATGGACCTTTATCCGTCCTAAATAAATAGCTCGCTTAAATTTCAAGCAAAAGTATATAATATTTTTCAAATTATTAGCAATCAAAATTTGTCCAATTTTTTAGGGACCACTCCTTATATCCATTAATATGCATATGATCTAATTGAATAAATTTCATTGAATCATGAATTAAAAATGCAAAACTCTGAATGATGTTTTCTGGAGCCTTTCAAATGTCAGTTCATAGCTTAAATCGTTTAAGATTCGTGACATATTATTGGTAACTCATATTCATCCCATTCTTACGAATGTCATGTTTTCCGGAAATTTCAATCTTCTCATCTTGACAATAAATAGACATGAGAACAGTGCAATGAGCAATGAAATTTTTCGAGTTTAAATGTATTAAATAGGATTCAAGCAATGATTTTATGTGAAAAGTTATATTTATTTGTCTAATTCAATAGCGAACTGGTTAAACAATATATTTTGTTGGTTTAATTTGCACAAAACATGTAGAAATTTGACTTTCGAGTCAATGACCGTCAAGCATTTTATAATAAACTCAGGCAAACTCAAATTTCAGGCAAAGGTAAGCTTAGTCTTACTTGAGCAAATCTTCTAAGTTTGCAGATTGTTGGTGTAACAGCCTTTATTTTATTAATTATAAGTTAATTGTTTTATATACTAATTTGATCACCTTCCTTTCGTCTACGACCACACCAGACTGAAAGCACCGGATCCCGTCCGATCTCCGAAGTTAAGCAGTTTCGGGCCGGGTTAGTACTTGGGAGGGAGACCACTTGGGAACCCCCGGTGTTGTAGACTTTTTTGCTTTCACTTTTCTATTCAGTTTCAACTTTTTGTTAACCTGTCATAGAGACGTTCTGTTGAGACGATAAATATTTTAATAACTCATGATAAATTAAATACTCAATAACTTTTCCTCATTGCCTTATCGGTTCTCTTTGGGTTTTCCTGAATGGATTGAAACTCGAACAGTCAAAAGGCAAGTTGATTCAAATTTCAGTTTGGTCATTTCATACGGAATCAAAGAAGAACATAGTTCTGTTCGCTTCATTGAAATGCCTCTTCCTTTAGCAAAATTCCAAGTGGATGAGCACACCGATCGATGCAGTTATTTAGCATCACGTTATGAAGAACCAGGAAACTTCACTTGGTTTCAACTTCTCTTTTCAAATCCTTCGATCAGTGAATTCAATATGCAAGCAATAAAGAAATCAACAGAAGAATACTTGGCCACATTCATTCCAATCATTCGTATTAGTGAGATTCATTCACAAGAAGTTGACTCCAATATATCATGTATTATGAAAATTAAGAAAATATGAAATTGTGTATCATGAAAAATTAATTGCTTACAATACAGAATTGTTTCATGCTAATGAAATACTCTTTTAATCAAACCGAATTTCATCGTAAACGTTATATCATTTATAACTTGATTGTTTATATACTACCTCGATCAGCTTCCTCTTGTCTACGACCACACCAGACTGAAAGCACCGGATCCCGTCCGATCTCCGAAGTTAAGCAGTTTCGGGCCGGGTTAGTACTTGGGAGGGAGACCACTTGGGAACCCCCGGTGTTGTAGACTTTTTTGCTTTCACTTTTAGTCAGTTGTTTGACTTCAACTATTAGTTTAAACTTTTTGGGACTCAGACGGTATATATAGATCAATATCTAAGAGTGCAAATGATATTTAGAGTCGATTTTTTATTCACCTGAGTAAAATTTTTTGGGTCTCTTTTTGATATTGTTTTTGACATGACATTTGAAAAGCTATAAATTTTCGTCAAAATTGTGTATCCCAAAAAACCTTGCTGAATCATGACAAATTCGGAATATTTTTTGACGGCTCTTTGGTAAGCGAAAATGAACTTTCGCAAGGGCTGAAGCATCCCAATTATTCTGGCTCGCTGATATGTTGTGATTTATCCTATTAATATCAAAGCTATTCTTCAAACACTGAACAATTCGAATGGATAAAAAGATGAGAATCATCCACAAGGTTGATCACGATTTCCAAGTAAAACCAAAATTATTGGGTTCGCTTATTGTTTGTTACCCACCCCCATTGTTAAGATTCACTTGAAACTGATCAATTGGGATAATTCTTAATAAATCAGGAAATTTAACAAGAAAAGAATCTATTCATTGATCTGATTTTCACACATTTTCGCCTCAACCCAGAATGCGATAGAATACGATTAAGAATTTCATTTGATAGTTGATCTTATAACGCCCATTCGAATGCTAATAAATTGCTCAGTGTCTAATTTTCTGTGTAATTAAATAATTAATTTCAAATAAGATTTAATTCACTTTTGACAAAATCAACTTCAAACTTCAGCAATTAAGTTTACGATGAAAGGTTTCCTCAAATTTTATTTTTTCTCTTGTTTTCTTTTCTCAATAAACTCAGTTTTTTGTGATCTTTTCAAATGCCCTGTAAGAGGTAAAGTGGGCGAATTAAAAGTTCCAAATGTTCTAAGTTTGATTTCTAAACAAACTGGTTATCATGCTTCTGTTGAAGTCATCAATCAAACTCGAAAGCATTTGGTTCATGATTATTATGATATGGAAAATAAAGTTGGTTATATTGACTTGGAAACTGCTATTGAAGATAAAATGAATCGACGTTATTACTATCATTCAACAGAGGAGAAGCTGTCTGTAAAAAAACGTACATGTACGAGACTGGACTTGACCCAAGAAGAGAAGATCAAATCGGTCAAAGATTGGTTTGAACCAAAAGAGATCGTCGCTAGTTCAGAGATGTTCAAAGATTTGGTTCATTTGGGACCAACAGGATTGTTAATTTATGCCAACAGTATAAGTGATAAAGCTTCCTTCATTGGATCTGAACTGATTGAAGGTCGTACTGTTAATCATTGGTTTTACTGTACCAATCCTGATGGACCTTACATTGACTTTTACTTTGATGTTAAGACCTCATTGCCTTATCGGTTCTCTTTGGGTTTCCCTAAATGGATTGAGACTCAGGTCAGCTCGGTGAATGAAACTCAAACAGTCAAAAAGCAAGTTGACTCTGATTCAAAGTACGTTTACAACTTTTACGTGTTCAAACCGCTGGTGATATCATCAGCTGATCCAATTCCTTATCCATTGGACTATGGATGTACTCGTAAAGGTACTCTTTCATCTACTCCATTACCAGATTTCAGTCAAGTTAAACAGTTTACTATGGATCTGGAAGCGGTAATCACCTATGCTGACCGTGACCCTATCAAATCAACTGCTCGAGTAATGAAACGAGATGATGATATTTCATACGAAATCAAAGAAGAAAATGGTTCTGTTCGTTTAATCGAAATGCCTCTTCCTTTAGGGCGGTTCCAAGTTGATGAACACACTGGTCGATGCAAATACTTAACAGATGATTATACTACTGATATTGCACTAATCACTCGCTGGCCTTTTCATGAAAATCTCGGTTTTAATCTATTTTATTATATAGTAATGAAACCGCTTACACGTCATTATTATAAACCACATTTTCTCGGTGAAATTTCTCTAGGACCTTTTCGAGTAGAGGAATACAGAGCGCCCGCCTTTTTCTTAAATTCAGTTGATGTCATTGTTGAGTATTATTATACTCAGAATGCCAGTAATAAGTCTCTTCCAATTAAAGTCAGATTTACTCAAGACCCAAGCGCTTTTAACTATAACTATCCACATGCACCGACTCAAGTTGAAGTAGCAATTATTAATTACCAAGACCATGACATTGACTATGGAGATCGATTCGATGTTTCTGGTTGTTATGAAGAACCAGGAAACTTCACTTGGTTTCAACTTCTCTTTTCAAATCCTTCGATCAGTGAATTCAATATGCAAGCAATAAAGAAATCAACAGAAGAATACTTGGCCACATTCATTCCAATCATTCGTATTAGTGAGATTCATTCGCAAGAAGTTGACTCCAGTATATATGTTACTGTTAAGCTTCATGATCGTGTCCATTTCATTGATGCATATAAACACTCTGCTGGATATAAAATCGCGAATCCTTCAAATATTGTGAAAACATCTAAAATCGAGGACTGTGAAGTGCTATGCACTGCAACTGAAAATTGTGATACTTTTAGTTATTGTCCCAATGGTGATTGTTATATACTTCTAAAGAATCGGGATTTTGCGACATCTAGGGCCGACAATGGTTGCATTATTTATGGTCGTTATTTATATGGATATGATGCTTCACCATTAGTTGCTAAAAACTATTTGTCTACCATGTCGAATGTATTACAACAGATAAAGAATAAAGTTTCATCTGGCGACTTTCGTTTAAAGGATGTTGGTTTAGTAGCTGAAGATTTGTTCATTGTGAGGGGACCTGAAGAGATTGGCGATATTTCCCAGGAACTTTATGAAAAGGGTTCCAGACCTCTAAGAGCTCAAGATTTTCCGATGATTGCCATTGATCGTCATTTCAATGAAGCACAATTCAAGATCGAGAAAAGTACTCTTCAAGATTGTTTCATGGCCTGTTTGAATGATGATGATTGTAAGACACTTTCATATTGCATCAATGATAATAAGGAATGTATTCTGAGTGGAGAAACGTCCAGTTCATTGAAAGACGCACTCGAAGCCAAAACAAGTCATGCAGATGGATGCAACATCTATCAAAGTAAATATGTTACTCATTAATTCACTTCTTAAATTCATTTTGTTTCTATTTCCCTTTAGAATCCTTCATAAATCTATTCCATGAGTATCCTGGAAAAAGTCTAGTTGTAGATGCCATTACAACCGAATACGATATATCAATTGATGATTGTGCTAGTAGATGTGCTCAATCAAGTTCGTTTAATTGCGAATCATTCGATTACTGTGAAAACGGTGATAGTCGGTAAGTTGATGGCATTAATGATTATTTCTACATGTAATTCGTGTTCTTTTGTTAATGAGTTTCTTTCCTCCATTTTAATTCTCATTGCATCTAGGAATCAATCTCTTTGTTTTTTGCATGTTAACCACATCGAGATAGATGAAACTCGTGAAATAAATATAACGAACTGGAAGTTTGCTGAAGCTGGATGTTCCCATTATTCAAGTAAAAACCTTTACTTCAATCTAAATTTTGCTTTAGACTGATCAATTATTCGTGATCGACTCACTAATTGTTCGATAATTTTACTGCGACAGAAAAATCTGAACTCGATTATGAACATAAACTTGGACTTGCATTAAAAGATAACATGAAAGAATCGATTGTTGGAACATTCAACCATCTATCATTAGAACACTGTGCTTCCAAATGTAATACAGATCCTAATTGTTTTACTCTTGAATATTGTGAAGTGATTTCCTTGGATCAAATTTCCGACATTAGCGTTTCATTGTCGAGTTGTACATTGACCAATTTAAAGTCAAGTAGCGTTGATCAATCTCAACTATTTGAAGGATCAAAAAGCGGCAAAAAAATTTGTTCGATTTACACCAATCACAAGAAAATCATAGGAAAGAGCAAAATTGATCCACATGCATCTCAATCATTAACGACAACATCAACGAAATCAAATAACTTCACCTTAGCAATTGGATTGAGCACAATTGTATTTATATTGGCGTTTGCTGGTGGATTCACTGGATTTAAATTTGTTACTGCTAAAGGAATTATTTCATAGACCAACTTTTTGACAGTTACTGGGTGCATTTTGCAAAACACTAAGCAAATAAATTAACACTGAATCTTATTGAATTTTCATAAAATTATCAAAACAAATGAAATCAATATCAGATGATAATTAACAACATAATCTCGCAGAAACTAAGTTACGCGAATAATAGCAAACAGATGATGAGCTTTTCTTCACTTTGGAATCCATAGTAAGATACATAGTTTTATCGACATGAGCTTTTCATCAACATCAGGCAATTATTACAATCAATCAGCTAGTCCAAGAGGGCAAAAAACGGTACCTAGTGTTTTTCACTTTCCATCTACCCCTGATGGGGTAACTGCTCACTTTGTTTGTTTTTTGATTTTTTATAATTTTTCCATTTACTGCATTGTTTAAGTTTTTCATTACCACCACTCAAGTTTACAATAAAAAATAGCGGTAGAATTTTAAAAACAGATTGAAATCCTACATTTGTCAAGTTATCAAAAGGACGGAGAGAATAGTAAATTAGCCTGAAAAATTCATCAACAGCATATTGACAATTACGACTCAATAACCATGACGTCAATTTGTTGAAATCTGTAAGCTAATAAGATTGAGACGGTGGCGCAGACCCGAATGGGTCCCAGCAGTGGACTCACTATTATGGAAGTAGTTATTATCTAGATCTGTAGGTTCATCCCATTATATTTAAACAATGACTTTTGATGCAAGATAAAAACTATCTCAATCTATAGCTTAGACTTCATTTTCAGCTCGGTTATGCCGGTGCAAATTTTTTGTACCAGTGCTATGTCATAATGTGATGCAAAAGAGATTAGCATCTATCCCCTGCATAGATGTTTATCTTGTTACACATTACAAGAATGTTGAAATGAAAATTGAACATTAGCCATCATAAATAAAAGGCTAACTTGACAACAAATGAACACACAAACTTATTTTAGAATATTGTAACCCATGATAAAAGGCAATAAATGATGATTTTAGGTGTTACTATTCTTGAAATGTTAGGCAAGTTTCAAGGATTCTCATCAAAAGCAAGAAGTTGACCAATTGAAAAAAAAAGTAGAGGATCAACCATGTCCACCAATAAGTTTCATTGCTAAATGAGTTTCAGTTCATTCTCTATCATTCTCGCTAAAAGCGAATAACATATTTGTAAATTGAAGTGATCTCTTGTTCAGACACAAAATTATCTTTCTCAAAATATTGTGATCTTACACCTTTAAAACGAACTTCATGAAAATAAGCGAAGTTTAAACTTTTGCCTCGATTTTCTCGAAATCGTCGATGGAGAAATCTTAATAGCACTTATTAAATTTAATCTTTCATATTGCGTAAAGATTTGTAATCGTTTATTGACTACAATAGATTGTGGCTAGTTACACAGTCAAGTTAGCTGCATAATCAATTATATTCACAGAAGGATATCTTTAGATCTTTAAGGATTTCGGTAAATATTGGATTGAATATTTGGGAAAAATCGAAGCGATTGAACAAATACTGTGTTAATTAATCATTTTAAATCAATCATCACAAAATGGACGGAAACTTTTGCGTTTTCCTAATAAATGAACTAATTTGATTTTTGATTTATTTTTCAAGCTCGCCTGGAGCCGTTGAGTCCATATTTTTCCCGAATCGTGGGATTGGCTGTATAAGTCTTCGCTAAGCTCATTCTATCAGGCAAACCCAGAAGTTTCCGATCATTTTGAGATGATTGACTTCAAATGGTTAATTAACACAGTAAAATTTATTGGGTTGTTTTAATTTTTCATAAATATTCAGCCAATGTTTGTTCAATTCGAACCCAATTTTATGATTAGAAACATTGATTAATACTTTAATTTGGATCTGATTAAATCGTTATTTTTGAGGAAATTTTCTTTTTCAAATTAAATTGTTAATCAGAAATGATCTACGATTCAGAAGTGAAGGGTAGAAATCGTACTTAGCCAATTCAGTCAATGAATTTCTATTTCTTATTCGAATCTCTTGATTCATCTCTTTTAATTTGCTTTAACTAATTATTTTAATCATACCATTGTTCAAACTATCTTATTTTACAGTTCTCAAAAACTATGTTAATCATTCAAATGTACTCTCTAAATTGTTTAAATCCGAAACTCAAATATTTAAAACATGTAAAACTTAACCACAATCCTGGTTAAGATATTGAAAAAAGTTAAGTTGCAAATTTAAGTGCCATTGGGAAAGAGATTAGAAAATCACTTTCTTTTTTGTCTAGATTTTCAACTGTTTCTTCACTTCAACTCTTAATCCTCAAGCATTGTCAAAGGTAACTTATCTCTTAGGAGATATATGTCTCAAGACATAAAGAGTCATAGTTAGAAAAGCTACTAGCTTTAACAGTATTAATTACTGATAAGAGTAAGTTTGGTCATTGGTAAAGTTAACCAAAAACCAGACAAAATTAGACAGTGAAAAAACTTTACTTTCCTTATTTCCCTCCAAAATTTGTTCTTTGTTTTTAAGGGATTATAAAAACCCACATTTTCATTCTTTAACTTCACTTCACATTTTGATGTCCTTCATTAAACATTTTAATGTAAGTCACCTTTAACTGTACGTCTTTCATAGACCTTCTTCTTATTATAATTCATTCTTCCATCTCTCAAGAAATCCTCAATTATTCCAACCAAGTTAAACCTTAATTCTTATGTTGAGTTCCATTTCATTTAATAAAAGTAATAAACCTTCAATACTCAAGTATTCCCTTTTCTGAATTGTGAATCTTCATCTCTTATGAGATATTCAGGAACACTGATTGATGCTCGAATGCATGCTTAATAGCGATCCATGATGCGACCTTAAAACTTGTAGTGAAAGCAAGTTGTGTGATCTTCTATCAGATTCCTCCGTAACAAACCTTTCACTTGGCGACCACGGCAGGATCGCTAAGTCTGTTTCGTGCATTGATTTTGTGCCCCTACGACCTTGCTTCAATTTAACCTTTCTGAAGGTTATCTCTGTGTTTCCTTCAAACCTCTATAATATCGGACTCGCCGTGCCTATTTCTTATGTGCCTGATTCAGTTCTCATGAACTATTCCTTTCAAATTTAATTCAACAAATTCAAAGATTTTCCGTAATCTCCTCAATTTCAACAATCAGGATCACAATAGCTATCCCTATAGCTCTTATAAGGTAAAATTGATTCAAGTCTTTTCAAGATTATTCCTCCAAGAATATTCTTTCACAATTCCAAACTCTTTCCACTCAACTCAACTTCAATTCTTCAACGAATCTTACCAATTAACTCTCAAATTCAAGTAAATTTCCAACTTACATTCAACTTACAATTCTTCGAACTCTTACAAACTCTATCGTTCAACAATTCAATTAACATTCAACTTCATAAGTTATTCCAACTTCTTCATCACTCTAGTGATATTGTGAATCCTTTCTTCCATTATCCAACTCGTACAACTTTAAAATTCAACATGACTAACACTCGCAGAAATCGTAGATTCCCTCTACCTGAAGGAGTTATCTCAGTTGCCGAAATGACTACTGAAAGTATCGCTGAAACATTAGATGCTTGGCAAGTCACAGTTCCAATCCCGTGTTTAGCCAAGAAAAAGCTGATTGATTGCACCAAAACTCATATGCTCTGCGTTGGTGAAGATATGTCTGATACCGACATTGAAGCCTTACCAGTCACAGCTCTTTCCGATGTTCCCATTCCTGATTGGGTTCAAGCTTGTCGTAACCGAGGACTCATCGAGAGTGAGATTCAAACCGTTGTTCGTTCCATAGGACGAGACCGTGAAGCTTTGGCAAGATCTACTCCCAATGAAATTCGTTCTCTGCCGTTACCCTACGAATCCATTCGTAAGCTCATACAAGCCTTACACTCATTAGGCATTACAGTTGATACCCCTCCAACATCTCCTCCCATGCAACCTCCTCCTTCATTCAGTCATGCTTCCCCCTCTTACAATGATTCACACATTATTATCAATGCCCTCTCAAATCTGAAACCAGATCCTTATATCCCTGAGTTCAAAAAAGGTGAAGACCCTCTTGATTTTATTACCAATACTAAGCAACGACTCTCTCAAGAGAATGTTGATGACAGTACCCGATTACGTTGTTTCAAGAAATCATTAGCACATGAACTTCTAGCTATTGCTAATACTTTAGATCCTAGCATTATAAGCTATCAGGAATATCTAGCTGCTTTAACTAAAGCATTGAAAACTCCTGCAATGCAATATTCTGCTCAATACCAATTGAGACAACTTAGGTACAATCTTTCCGAACATCCGAATACATTTTTATTAAAATTAAGATCTTCCCTTACTAAAGCTGTAGGTTCATTTTCTGATGAAATCTTCAAACACGAACTCTTCAATCACCTTCCTCCTTATATTGTCCACGAAATTAATACTTTAGGGCTCAATGATGATATTACCAAAATTACAAATTTAATCATTCGTAAACACTTCGAGGCTGAACAAAACAAAAACTTTAACAAAAACAGAACCAATCCCTCTCAACCTCCTCGAACTTCCAATATCAATACTTATCTCCGTAAACCTGATAATAGGACTCAAAACTTACGTTCTCAACCGTATCGTCCCAATCAAACTTATCATTCAAACTCAAACCAAATTATCTGTAACTATTGTAAGAAATCAGGACATACCCTTCAACAATGTAGGACCCGACCTCAAAATAATACTCCTCGTCCCAATCCAAATACTCGAGCAATTACTGCACCCCCTAGTGCTACTTCACCTTCAAACACCAATCCTTCATCTTCCAATTTAGCTCAAATCCTTCCTCCTGAGCCTCAATCTGATGCTCTGAGAGATCCCGCTATTGCATTCTCCCTTTCATCTGTTCCAACTATTCCACTCTTAACCAAGTTGGGTGATACAAATTTGTGTCACATGCCACAAGCAACTTTCAAGTTATGCCAACCTACCCGAGAATTGGTTCGGGAAGGACGAGTATTGCTTGATACTGGTTCAACTTTATCCGCTTTGGACGCTGGTATTGCTGAAGAATTAGGCGTTCATATCATTCCTTACACTCGATCATTAAAAGGAATCGCCGCAAAGCAATATGTTCCGTCTCATGGTTTTGCTTATGCCGTTGTGAAACATCCTCAGATGGCTGAATCCCGAGTTTTCCGAGTTCATATTGTTAAAGATTTTGAACCAATTTGCCTGATTGGAAATGCATTTATTCATTTATATTATTTCAATATAAAATCTGATGGTGAAAATTATACTACAACCTGTTCTGAACATTTTAATTCAACTCCACTCGATCCTACTTTTTATTTCCGTTTTTGTACTCCTGAAGAAACCCAACAAATATTTAATACTACAACTCTTCCCGCTAATAATACTGAAAACAACTATATTCTTGATTCACGTCCAAAACAAAATAAACCCATTCAAATCCCTATTCAAATTGAAAATGCATCCGCACTTATGGCGAAGTGTGATTTCCACACTCAAAAAGAATACAAAGAAATTCAACCCTTCCGAGATAAAATTGCAGCAAGAATTAACCCAGAGCTTCCCCAAGATTTACAGGAACAATTAACTGATTTAATTGATTCATTCCAGTCGAGTTTCTCACAGTCAAAGAATGACTTAGGACTCGTTCCAGCTTCAGTTTGCCCAGTTAAAATTGATCTTGACAATCAAGAAATTCCTAACCAAAATCCGTATAATTGTGCACTTCATCGACGATTAGAATTCAAAAAGATAATCAACGAAATGTTAGCCAATGACATTATTGAGCATAGCACCGCTCCTGGTGGATCTCCATCACTCTTAGTTCCTAAACCTGATGGAAGTTTTCGCATGGTAATTGACTATCGAAAACTCAATAGAATAACTAAAGTTCCTCGTTATCCTATGCCTAGAATCGACGACTGCCTAGAAGTCGTTAGAGGTGGTAAATATTTCAACATATTTGACCTGGCTCAAGGTTACCATCAAATTGAGCTTCCTCCCGGTGAAAGAGAAAAGACTGTATTCGTTACGCCTGATGGTAAATACCATTATAAACGTATGCCAATGGGTTTGGCTAGTGCTCCCTTCATCTTTCAACGCCTGATGAACAAAGTCTTGGATGGCTTAATTTATCAGAAATGCATTGGATATTTCGACGATGTCCCAGTTGTAGGAAAAGATTTTCCTGACCTTCTCGCTAACACCAAACTTGTTTTAAATCGTCTGAAAGATTATAATTTAAAAGTCAAACTTGAAAAGTGCCACTTTGGTTTTGAAGAAATACTTCTTCTTGGTCACCTTGTCTCCGGAAAAGGTATAAGACCTGACCCCAAGAAAGTCGAAGCTTTAAAGAATCTCCCTTATCCTCGCAATGTCCGAGAATTACAAAGCATCCTTGGATGTTACAACTACTTCTCCCGTTACATCCCGAATTTTTCAACCTTAGCTGCTCCTCTCTATCGCCTTATTTCAAAAGAAAAAAGATTCCGTATCCTCCCTGAAGACAAAAAAGTCCTTGATACTCTTAAAGATTCCCTAATCTCAACCACCCTTTTAGTTCATTATGATCCCAATTTACGAAGAAAAATTTCTGCTGACGCATCTGATCATGCCGTTGGTGGCATCCTACTTCAAGAAGATCCTAATTCCCCATCTTATGATTCTGAAACCCCTATTGAAGAAGTCAAAGATTGGCTTCCCCTTTCCTTTTATTCTCAAAAACTTCAAAAATACCAAAAACACTATTCAGTATCTGAAAAAGAACTCTTAGCAATCTTTGTTGGAGTCAACAAGTTCACTCATTTCCTCGAAGGAGAAATATTTCTTATCGAGACTGACCATCACGCTCTTTGCCAGTTAACTAAAACAAATTTCAAAAATTCAAGATTACAGCGTTGGTCCATTATGCTTTCTACTTTCAATTTCAAAGTTATTTATAAAAAAGGCTCTACCCATCCTCCAGATTGTTTCTCCCGCTATCAAAATTCATGGTCCCACCGAAAAACTATAGATCCCGAAGAAGAATTTTTAGACCGAATTTACCTAATTGATTACATTTCTGATCCCTCTGATAATCATTATTATGATATTGGTTTAAACGCTTTGTGCTACTCTGAAATTCATCACTTAAACGATTTAAATTGTATTCCCGCTATCTCTTATTCAACCAGTTCCGAAATTCATCACATCAAACCCTCATTCAGTTCAAACTCCCCCGATATTAGTAAATGGAAAGATAAAGTCCGTTTTACTCAAGCTAATAATCCCGATATACAAAAATTGATCCAACTCTATCACTCTAATGATTCAATTGCGCTCAAACGCTATGTCATTAGAGATGGTCTGCTTTACAGGAAAGACATTAATACCCCCTTTGGTTCACGTCTGGTAATTGACTCTCATCTCCTGAAAGATATCTTCTCCTATGAACACGAGAGTCCCTTAGGTGGACATTTTGGCCCAGAAAAAACTTATTTGCAAATTTCAAGAAGATTCTGGTGTCAATATTTACAAGATCTAGTGAGACAATTATGTGATAAGTGCATAATCTGTCAGATCGCAAAACCCACTAACATCATTTACGTAGATCCTTCCACAAAACCTATTCCTCGAGAAATCTTTGAACGATTTGAATTGGATGTGCAAGGACCCATTGTAGTAAATCAGGTGAAAAAGTATATAATTGTATTGGTTGACATACTTTCAAGATATGTCTTTGCAAAATTGACTAACAATCAAACTGCATCTACAGTTATAGCTCTGTTAAAATCCCTATTCCAAACGTATGGATTTCCAAAGGTAATAAAACTGATCAAGGAACTAACTTCACAAGTGAAGCAGTTCATGAGTTCCTCAAGGAACATGGAATTAAACATGAAAAATCCAATCCCTATCATCCACAGTCTCAAGGTATCGTTGAACGATGTAATCGTACAATAGCCGAAAGACTCAGATCATATGTGATTGCTAACTCTACCAAAAACCTGAAAAATACACTTGAAGCGTCAGTATTTGCGATCAATACCTCTATCCACAAAATAACCCGATTTTCCCCCTATTTTCTAGTATTCGGACGACACCCAAGAAAACCATTAGATAATCTGTTAGATTTCCCTGATGAAAATTACTTTAATGTTGCCCAAGCCAGAAAATTAGCTTATGCCAGATTACATTCTCAACAAGTTTATCAAATTAACAGAACCAAATCATTACATAAATCTTCCCCTTATCGTTTAGGCGATTTTGTTTTCGTTAAAAATGAAACAATTGATCCCTCAATTGCCAAAAAGCTTAGAGAGAAATTTCATGGCCCATATCTAGTATGTGGAGTCCAAAAAGGATCACTTTTATTGTTAGAAACAAATGACTTAGGATTATTCAGTACCAATGTTTCAAACACCAAACTTTACCGCGGACAATTAGACGAAAGAATGAGAAAACTTAAAGAACAGTACTTCAACCCTGAAACCTATTTAGAACCAGAAAACTTTCATTTCCCAAACTTAGATTCAGAAACTCAATTAACTAATCACTCAAATGATTTAGCTGATTACTCAAGTAATAATAGCCCTCAAAATTCAGATTTAAATTCAGATACTAATTCAATTTCTAATGATTCTCAAGAATCATTAACCAAACAATTAGATTTCCCACTAATCATTTCCAAGAATGATTATAACTTAAACAAATTTTTACAAATCCCCTTTGAATCTTCAGTTAGCCAAACAAACTCAAAATTAGATACAAATTTAGCTAATCAAACCATATCTCAAGATATTTCTCAAACAATAGAAACCAACACAAACTTATCTTCAAGAGTTAAACCAAATAATACAATTGATCAAAATGCTTTTTCAAAGCCAATCTCTCATGAGATATTAGGTGCAAATAATTCAAATGATAGCTATTCAAATTCAGATATTAATTCAATTCCTTTGAATCATCCAAAATCCGATTCTTCAAACTTTTCCGATAATTCAAATTATATTGAAAAAGAGTTTCCACTCAAAGCTAAAAAGCCCAAATCCAAAAGAAAATATATTTCAGCAGACAGAGAAATTTTAAAGCAAACTAAAAAATTGATTAATCATTCAAATGATAAGAGACAAACCAGATCCCAGACAAAAAAGCAAAATTTAAGCGCCAATACTTATGTATTATATCTTTGCTATGATTGCTCACCGACAAAGTCAAAGCCTGGTACAGATATCAAACTCTTACCAAACTCAACTTTTAACTCAACCGATTTTTTAACCAATCGCGTTCATTCTAGCAATCAAGGGAAAACAATTTCATCCCCCTCTGGTACCAATGTATCCAAAATTAAAACAAAAGAATCTTTCGACTCTTCACTTTACAGTTCGTCTCTCATAAGACATCATCAAAGCTCAAGCTTTCTAATTGAAAACTTTTTCAAGTTCTTTTTACTTTGCTTTACTTTCACTAATCCAACCTCAAAAATTCTTCTAAGTTTTACTCTACTTACTCTGAGTTACCTTAATCCTTTGTTTTACTGGAATTTCAAGTTTACCTTGTCCACTTTATTACCCTTTTACCTGTGTCATTTGACTCAGTCATTTTCACAAAATTGTGATTTCTTTCGACTCGTAAAGTCTTCAACTTACATTCAGTCTTACTCCAAAAATTCATCCCTCCAAGGATATTCATCCTTCAACTTAACTCCTGTAAATTCAAAGTTTCCTTCAAACCCAGTTAATTATCCACTTCAACTATTCAAACTTTTATTTCTGACATTTTTCATACATTATTACAGCCGTTATTACCGTTCTTCTCAATTTAACTTCATTCCGATTCAACTATTCAATATGCAACCCGCCAAGAAAACCATTATTGAAAGAATTCTTCCCTCTGGAGAAGTAATTCGAGTTCCAACTCCTAATCCGATCCGTTCTCCATCACCTACACCCCTCAACAAGTTTCCCGATGAACGTTTAGTTCCCGCATCATTCAGGGATGACCCTTCTGTTCGTATTTACGTACCCAGACCTCCATCAGTCACCGAAAGTGAACCTCCAATTCCGAGTTATCAACGAGTTCACCGTTCTGTTATTAAAGGTTCCTCTTCTCTACCTTCATTATCTACTGAAGAAGCAATGCTTCCTCCTCCGCCTCCACCGAACAAGAAATATCTTAAAGATAATTACAACTTTAAAGAAAATGTGCTCAGTGATGATTCCGCTGATGAAGAAACTGATGTTATTCGATTGAATCGAAGACCAAGATCTCCGTCGACTAATTTTCCTGAAACTCTCTCACATCGATTATATAAAGAACCTTCAACTAATTGGAACCCTGAAAACTTTGCTCCTATTTCCAAGAAAGGAAAAATTCCAATGAAACAATTCATTAAGAAGACAGCCGATTTCCAAACTCAGGTTCCCAAGAACAATTCACAACTCGTTCCGTATTCATCTAAGATAAGTAATTCCCCTCAATCTGAATCCAGACTTCCGAATCTTTACATTAAAACTCCTTTCAAACCTATTCTAAATCCTCCTAAAAATATTGCCAACTGGCCCAATAGATACTTAAAACCCTCAGATTACCCTTTTGCAAAAAATGAATATCCCGCTCCACTTCCAACTGCACCTCTTCCCGATTTCGTATCTGACGAAAGATTTTTAGAAATCAAACAAATCGTCAAAGCTAAAGCAAAAACTTTCTCAGTCATACGACATGATTTCGACAAATTAATGAGATTCAAAATTTATGATAATGTTTACCATAATGAAGCTATTAAAACTATGGATCTTCCGACTATCCCTCATGGAATAGTTAGAGCCCATATCTATAATTCAGAATTTGATTCAATTCAAGATTTAATTAGGTGTGCCTTCTGTGAACAATACGCACTTGATCCTCGCGAATGCAGATCATGTAGAAAATGCTACTGTCTCGAATGCATTAATTGGCTTCGAAAACTTGTCGATATCCTTGAACTTCTTCCACTCACACACCCAAACCAATTCCTTTGTATACTTCCAAAATGTATCAAATATCACTCTCAGAGAGATGATTATCCATTTTTCCAAACACTTTTAAACCAACAAACCCTCGAAAATTATAGAAAATCCACTTTCCAATGTCGAAGAACCCTTTGTACCGCAAACCTTCCTTTAGAATCATTCTTACAACACGAATCTAAATGCAGATTAGGATTGTTCAGTGAACAATTTCATTTCAATTTTACTTCTGATGAAATCATTTCCCCACAAGTTCGTGAAGAGCTCAAGAAAGCTCCAAAAAGTTTAGCCAACTTCCTCCCTCAACATTTGCAGACAGGAAATTTCGATTTACCTGACAATCATCGTGCTCACGATAATCAGTGGTACGAAAAAATGAATCTTTGGGCTTGCCTATCTCATTTAAAAGATGAAAACCCAAATGATCCTCTGCTTACCCCTGTAGCCATTCGTTCCCTCGCAAACTTTTCACTAAACTTTTGGGATGCTAAAAAGCAAATCCAAGATCCAGCTCATCCGTTATCCGAAGGCGAAAATTTTATTCAGCACATTGTTGGATTAGAACCAATAATGGGAAAGAAAATTGACCCTCTCGTGATTAAACCTAGACCCCACACAATTACCTGGTCCCGAGTCCCTTTCTACTTGTTAACTGATTCGGAAGAATGGGTAAAGGTTGCACGAGGTGGAATTCCGAGATCCAATCCTCCATTTATGAAAAATGTCGCTCCTGAAACCGAAGATCGCCTCACTCCTTTCATTAAAATCAACCCAATTGAACGACTTCCCCCTGAAAAGCAACAAGAACTTTTCATTTTAGCAAAAGAATGTTTCCCTTCAATGCGTGGATTCCGCATGGAACATATTTTCCCCACTACTTCTAATGTTAAAGCTTTAATCAATCGAAGAAATAAGTTCGAATTAGCCACTCGTGAATTTCATAACCTCACAGTCATAAATATGCCTCCGCTTCGAGCTAATACTAACAAACTCATTCAGCAAAATATCGAACTCCATCCATCTCCTGAGACTACCTTCTCAGTCCACATGGCTTATTGCAGAATCAGTGGATTATCTAGCGATGGAAAAAGAGAAGCTATGCGCCCTCGACCAATTTGGGTCGTAATTGTTGATGGCTATCGCAATATTGTTTTCGAATCGTTGATCCATCATGAAGATGTTGATCATATGGACACTCCGTTCCACGGTCTGACCTATCGAGATATCAAAAATGCGAAATCCTTCATTTCAGTCAGAGACCAAATCCTTGCCTTCTTCCTAACCGCAACTGCAATTGTTGGTTCAGGACTAATAAATATGATGCGTTCCCTAGAACTTCATGACGATGAGATATATATGCTTCAGCACAAATTCAGGGAAATAACCCAACACTTTTCACCCTACGTTGGATCCCCTGCCTCTCTCTCTCTCATATCCTTCTTGCTTCTTCCAGGTTTTACTCTTCGAGCAGAACCTCACTCTCCAGCAATTGAAGCAATTACAAGCATCAATCTTTACATGGCATATTGGCAAGAAATAGAAGAACAAGCCCGCAAATGGGGTGGAATTCATCATGAAAATATGACTCGCACCTGTGGTAACAAGAAAGTTTCCAAACTTCTTCAAATCTATCAAAATCGAGTGAAATCAAATCAAGCTCGATGGCCTTCAAATTGGGCATATGTTATAAGAAATAACGAGCTATCATTCAAAGCCCCCTGCGCCTCTCCAGCATCATCGCCAACCTCATCTCAATATTCAAATTATGGTAGTGACGGTAACGTCTCTATTCATTCCGTAAATTCCTCAGCTTCTTCTACTTCATCTATTGAATCCATTACTCCTGAATACATTCCACAAGCTCCTGATAAACCTAAACCTCAAAATCAAGAATTCCCCGTTATTAATATTTCTGACGATGAGACTTCATCATCCGTGAGAATAGTCTCACCTAGTACTCCACAATTATCGCAAGAATCGACAATTACTGCATCATCTCAATCTGTGGCTCAAGCTACATCCACAACATCATCAAGCTCCTCTCCTAAGAAACGACGCTACAATTCCCCCGTTTCTCCAGACTTTCCTCCGCCAGTCATTGAATTTGATCGAGCTTCAACTCCTTCTTCAATTTATTCAGCCTTAGCAGATTTATTAAGAACTCCATCTCCTCAAAGTTCAGTTACACCGAGATCATCTCCAGTTTCTCTTTCAATTGAAACTTCTATGACCTCAACTTCCACAACTTCAGTCTCACGATCCCATACAAACTCTTCCTCCAACTCTTCCTCAACTTCATCCTCAACCTCTTCTTCTTCCACAGATTTAACTTCCTCCTCCGATATTATCAGATATTATGCCCATGGAAAAGTCATTCCACATCCTATTCCATCAAGCCCTTGGAGACGAATTGAAAGACCCATGCCTCAATCAGATTCTTCAAGAATGTCAAATAGCTCAAGGAATTCCTACACTTCCACAGGATCCTCAGGATCATCAACCAGGACAGTTCAAGATAGACCGATCCCCTCTTCTCAAGTCCGACCTCACGTATTCTACCCAACTCGTCAAAGATCTTCATCCCGAGATTCCAATTCACCCAATAGAAATTAATCAACCTGAATTGACTAAGAGATCAAGGTCTCAAATTCAGGGAAGTGAAGGGTAGAAATCGTACTTAGCCAATTCATCCAATGAATTTCTATTTCTTATTCGAATCTCTTGATTCATCTCTTTTAATTTGCTTTAACTAATTATTTTAATCATACCATTGTTCAAACTATCTTATTTTACAGTTCTCAAAAACTATGTTAATCATTCAAATGTACTCTCTAAATTGTTTAAATCCGAAACTCAAATATTTAAAACATGTAAAACTTAACCACAATCCTGGTTAAGATATTGAAAAAAGTTAAGTTGCAAATTTAAGTGCCATTGGGAAAGAGATTAGAAAATCACTTTCTTTTTTGTCTAGATTTTCAACTGTTTCTTCACTTCAACTCTTAATCCTCAAGCATTGTCAAAGGTAACTTATCTCTTAGGAGATATATGTCTCAAGACATAAAGAGTCATAGTTAGAAAAGCTACTAGCTTTAACAGTATTAATTACTGATAAGAGTAAGTTTGGTCATTGGTAAAGTTAACCAAAAACCAGACAAAATTAGACAGTGAAAAAACTTTACTTTCCTTATTTCCCTCCAAAATTTGTTCTTTGTTTTTAAGGGATTATAAAAACCCACATTTTCATTCTTTAACTTCACTTCACATTTTGATGTCCTTCATTAAACATTTTAATGTAAGTCACCTTTAACTGTACGTCTTTCATAGACCTTCTTCTTATTATAATTCATTCTTCCATTTCTCAAGAAATCCTCAATTATTCCAACCAAGTTAAACCTTAATTCTTATGTTGAGTTCCATTTCATTTAATAAAAGTAATAAACCTTCAATACTCAAGTATTCCCTTTTCTGAATTGTGAATCTTCATCTCTTATGAGATATTCAGGAACACTGATTGATGCTCGAATGCATGCTTAATAGCGATCCATGATGCGACCTTAAAACTTGTAGTGAAAGCAAGTTGTGTGATCTTCTATCAGATTCCTCCGTAACAAACCTTTCAGAATCAAGAAAATTAACGACAATCGATAGATCAAACACCATAAAACCACTGATAAAAATTTGAAAATTCTGATCATCACCATTAGTTGATTATTCTAATTCATTGCTCGTAAAATTGTCCTTCTGCCGGACATTTTCTATGAGATTTTTCAATAGGATTTTTATTGTAATCCTGGAAAACTGAAGTCAATCATCACAAAATGGTCGGAAACTCACTAAACTTTTTTGCAGAATGCAAAATGCAATTTATAACTAAACAAGCAACGAGGCTAATCAACACAACTTTTAGGTGAAACCAAGATTGTTGGTTTCAATAATGGTTGTGATTTCACTCCCTTTCTGTTTAGATTAATGTAAAACTAGTCAGTTTGGATGCACATAGATTAATCAAGATTATTCAACAAATAAGGCTTTCACACATTCTCACCCAGAGAGTAAAAGAGATCAAAAATTACAATTGTCATTTAATCTATTGACACCCCTCGAACGCTTATAAATTGACAGATATATTTTTACACGATTATTTAATTTCAGATTATTGAAGTAAAAGTTACAGTTAATTTCAGTTAAAATAGCTTCATTAATTTCATTCATTTATTCTTTTTATGTCACTTTTCACAAGTTTAAGATGAAAGGTTTCCTCAAATTTTATTTTTTCTCTTGTTTTCTTTTCTCAATAAACTCAGTGTTTTGTGATCTTTTCAAATGCCCTGTAAGAGGTAAAGTGGGCGAATTAAAAGTTCCAAATGTTCTAAGTTTAATTGATAAACAAAATGGATATCATGCTTCTGTTGAAGTCATTAATCCAACTCGAAAGCATTTGGTTCATGATTATTATGATATGGAAAATAAAGTTGGCTATATTGACTTGGAAGCGAGCATCCAATATAAAATGAATCGACGTTATTACTATCATTCAACAGAGGAAAAGCTTGCTGTACGAGAAGGTGCATGTACGAGACTTGATTTAACCCAAACCGAGAAGATCAAATCAGTTAAAGATTGGTTTGAACCAAGTGATATTGTCGCTAGTTCAGAGATGTTCAAAGATTTGGTTCATTTGGGACCAACAGGACTGTTAATTTATGCCAACAGTATAAGTGATAAAGCTTCCTTCATTGGATCTGAACTGATTGAAGGTCGTACTGTTAATCATTGGTTTTACTGTACCAATCCTGATGGACCTTACATTGACTTTTACTTTGATGTTAAGACCTCATTGCCTTATCGGTTTTCTTTGGGTTTCCCTAAATGGATTGAGACTCAGGTCAGCTCGGTGAATGAAACTCAAACAATCAAAAAGCAAGTCGATTCCAAGTCAAAATATGTTTACAACTTTTACGTGTTCAAACCGCTGGTGATATCATCAGCTGATCCAATTCCTTATCCATTGGGTTACGGATGTGCTCGTAAAGGTACTTCTTCATCTAACACATTGCCAGATTTTAGTCAAGTTGAGCAATTCACTTTGGACATGGAAGCTATCATTACCTATTCTGACACCGATCTCATCAAATCAACTACTCGAGTAATGAAACGAGGAGATGTCATTTCATACGAAATCAAAGAGAAAATTGGTACAGTTCGTTCTATTGAATTGCCTCTTCCTTTAGGACGATTCCAAGTTGATGAACACACTGGTCGATGCAAATACTTAGCATCAGATTATTTATCTGATGTAACACTAGTCACCCGCTGGCCTTTCCATGAAGATCATGGGTTCAACTTACTTTATTATCTGGTAATGAAACCACCTGAAGATCATGCACCAACATTTATTGGTAATATACCTTTAGGTCCTTTTCGAGTTGAGGAATACAAAGCATCCAACTTCTTCTCAAATCAAGTTGCCGCTATTGTTGACTATTATTACACTAAGAATACCAGTGACTGGGTTCCAAGTAAAGTAGTATTCACCAAAGACCAAAGTGATTATTATTATGATTATCCTAACACGCCGATTCAAGTTGAGGTAACCATAATTAATTACGAAGAAGGTTCCTTCGACTATGAAGATCGGTTCGATGTTTCTGGTTGCTATGAAGAACCAGGAAGCTATACTTGGTTTCAAATTCTCTTTTCGAATCCATCGCTGAGTGCATTCGATACGCAATCACTTAAAAAAGGAATGGAAATATACTTGTCTCAATCCATTCCAATAACTCGTATTGGTGAAATTCATGCACAACAAGTTGATTCCAATATATATGTTACTGTTAAGCTACATGATCGTGTACATTACATCGATGCTTACCGTCGTAGGAATCAATATACAATCACGAATCCTTCAAACATTGTAAAAAGGATGAAAGTCGAGGACTGTGAAGCGCTATGTAGTGCAGCTGCAAAGTGTTTTGATTTTAGCTATTGTTCCAATAATGATTGTTTAATACATAAAATGACTTATTGGGGTTCGACTTCATTAGAGGCAAAAGATGACTGCATTTCATATTCTCGGGCTAGGTACCAATTTGATCTTATACCATTGGTCAATAAAAATTTTCTGTCGACCATGCCTCACGTATTACAACAGATAAGGAATAAAATCTCCTCAGGCGAGTTTTCGCATGGTGACATGGGGCCATCAGCTGAAGATTTGTTCATTGTGAGTGGACCTGAAGAGATTGGTGACATTTCTCAGGAGCTACACACAAAGGGTATCAAACCTTTGAGAGCTGAAGATTTTCCGATGATTGCCATTGATCGTCATTTCAATGAAGCACAATTCAAGATCGAGAAAAGTACTCTTCAAGATTGTTTCATGGCTTGTTTGAATGATGATGATTGTAAGACACTTTCATATTGCATCAATCAGAATAAGGAATGTATTCTGAGTGGAGAAACGTCGAGTTCATTGAAAGACGCACTCGAAGCCAAAACAAGTCATGCAGATGGATGCAACATCTATCAAAGTAAATATGTTACTCATTAATTCACTTCTTAAATTCATTTTGTTTCTATTTCCCTTTAGAATCCTTCATAAATCTATTCCATGAGTATCCTGGAAAAAATCTAATTGTAGATGCCATCTCACTCGAATACGATATATCAATTGGTGATTGTGCTAGCAGATGTGCTCAATCAACTCAATTCAGTTCGTTCATCTGCGAATCATTCGATTACTGTGAAAACGGTGATAGCCGGTGAGTTGATGGTACCAATGATAATTTCTACATGTAATTCGTGTTCTTTTGTTAATGAGTTTCTTTCCTCCATTTTAATTCTCATTGCATCTAGGAATCAATCTCTTTGTTTTTTGCATGTTAACCACATCGAGATAGATGAAACTCGTGAAATAAATATTACGAACTGGAAGTTTGCTGAAGCTGGATGTTCCCATTATTCAAGTAAAAACCTTTACTTTAACCCAACTTCTCCTCAAATTCTCGTCGGTATTCACTAATTATTCAATCTTTTTACTGCGACAGAAAAATCTGAACTCGATTATGAGCATAAAGTCGGACTTGCATTGAAAGATAACATGAAAGAATCGATTGTTGGAACATTTAACCATCTATCATTAGAACACTGTGCTTCCAAATGTAATACAGATCCTAATTGTTTCACTCTCGAGTTTTGTGAATCAATTGATTATAATCAAGTTTCCGATAACAGTGTTTCATTGCTGAGTTGTAGATTGACCAATTTAAAACCAAATAACGTTAATCAACCTCAACTTTTCGAAGAGTCGCAAAGCAACTCAAAAATTTGTTCGATTTACATCAATCATAAGAAAATTACAGGAAAAAGCAAAACTGATGCACATAAATCTGACACTGGACCTGAACCATTAACCAAAACAACAAAGAAATCTCACAACTTCGCATTAGCGGTCGGATTGAGCACAATTGTATTTATATTGGCGTTTACTGGTGGATTCATTGGATTCAAATTTTCGCTTAGGAAAGGATTAATTTCATAGACAAACTGAATGAAAACTTCATTGTGCTGAAAATTCGATTCTCGATATTTTGAGAATAGTACCTCCAGTCATCATTTTTTCATTGATCATTAAATTTCATCATTCACCATCATATTTTATTTACTAATATTAAAATACAGCGAAACATTTGCTGTGTATTTTGTAGCATTGTGTTGGAGGAAAAACTTCCTAGTTATTCAGGAGGATGGTGAATTGTTAGATGAAGCGGAGACTGAACATGATACAATGGTCAGTTTATTTCATACTCAAACATTTATGAGTCCATTTATGCAGCCTCACTAACCCTTTTTACTTCGATATTCAAACAGCCAAATATTCTCAGTTTAATTGATAAACAGACTGGATATCATGCTTCTGTTGAAGTCATTTATCCAACTCGAATCAATTCAATTCATGATTATTATATGGAAAATAAAGTTGGCTATATTGACTTGGAAGTAACTATTCAAGTGAATTGAAGTTATTCACTTCTATTGGAGAGAAGAAAGAGATGCTCGTGAAGATGAGGACTTGATCAAAAAGAAAAGATCGAATCAGTTGAGGTGATGGTTCCAATTCAAAATACGTAAATAACTTTTTGTATATTCAAGCCACCGGTCATACACACTGTATCGCCTTATGATCCCATTCCATATCCCTTGGATAATGGAAGTGCACGTAAAAGCACTCGTCTGTCGACTCCATTACTCGATTTCAGTCGAGTGAAAGAGTTTACTATGATATGGAAGTAATTATAACTGGTTCTGCCCGTGACCCTATCAAATCAACTACTCGAGGGACTATACGAGGTGATATCATTTCATATGTTGAGCGCATTATAAAATGCTAATATATCATGCTAATTTATAATTTAATTGAACTAATTAATTACTTATATAAGATTTTATCTCGATATACAATTGATTTATGATTTCAAAAAATCAATGAACACTAACAGATCAATAGACATTTTCTTTATTAAAAAGCATATTTGAAGACAACAATTGATTTAAGTCAAAATTGTGATAAACTAATTGTTATCTTCAAATATGCTTTTTTAATAGAGAGTAATGCTAAACGAATTATCATTTTTGAGCCTTATCAGGCTCAGCCACCATTCTGGGTCTGGTGGAAAGAAAATGGTTCTGTTCGACTAATCGAAATGCCTCTACCTTTAGCGATTCCAAGTTGATGAACACACTGGTCGAGGCAAATACTTAACAGATGATTATACTACTGATATTGCACTAATCACTCGCTGGCCTTTTCGTGAAGATCTATTGGCCTATTCGATGATAAAACCGTTTGATTATCATGCACAACTTGTATTTTCGGTAACTTCCCGTGTTTAATCACTGCGTACATTTGAATCTTCTTTTGATAACTCTATTATTCCTATTCAACTAATTATCTTATGCAAAATATTTATTCTCGGGCGATTTTCCTTGATTTCAAATGAACAAACTTACTCGAATCTTCTATGTAGCTGTGTTGATTATCAAATCAAACATTCATTTTGATTTGATTTTCATTGCATTTCCATTTCCATTTATTGCAATACAGTTTTGATTAGATCATGTAACATGTTTAGCAAAGAGAAAAGAAAACTATACTTAAATTAACAATTAATAATTAACACGCAATTAACAACTTGCTTCTTCTAAACAGAACACGCTTTCTCCCATTATCAAGTATTGGACTGGTCTTAATGCCATCTCATCACACAATTGCCATGAAAAAATGAAATATGCAAAAAATCGTATAGCGTCTTTCGATTAAGTTGATATATCAAAATCAATAGTTGAAAGAATATATGAGTATGGAATTCTTTGCAAATAAGATAAATCTGCAATTTATTGTTTCGCTTGGGGGCTAGAAGTACCTCTCTCTTTCATAGAGACAGATTTTGCAGAATTAAACAGATTTAATCCCAATTGCTAATTTATTCTTGAACGTGATAGTGCTTTCAGCATTTGTATCGACTGTAGGCGCAATGTTTCTACTACGCTTTACCTAAAGCAAATCTGGAAACAAACCTCTTAGCAACTAGTTTACCAGTTATTAAGATTGTAAAACAATGAAAGACGCAACGACATTTCTCTTCATTTGGCGCCCTTTTTGCACTGCTCAATTTAATCTAAAATCATGTTTGGAGCTCTATTGGCCTTTCTTGCCTTCTTATGTTTCTCTCTACTTCAACAAGGTAATATTTAAGGGCAATTTCAACTGAAGCTACAAATAATAACTAATCTGACGTGATAAGCAAGAGAATGTGATTTCCCTTTTCTCTGTTTGTTCCAGTTCACGCCAATACGGTCATTCAATCCACTAGCGGTGGTTCGGAAGGTCAACAAGTCACTACTCATCAGCCTGCCAATGGCCGAAATTCGGACCAGCAAGACGAGAATACCATGAATAATGAAGACTTGGAAACTGATGAAGAACCTCGGCCTGGCACAGTTCAGGCTACACTGGTAACAGATTCAGTTTCACCCTTGCCTTGTAAGACGAAGTAACGGGGTAATGATAATGATGGTAAGGGTCTGAGAATTCTGATGAAATGGGAGCGAACCATTGTAAAATGTGATAGGGTTCAGAATCTAAAGAGATTTGATCCGGAACAGCGAGTTGATCGGTCCAAACTACATAAAGCTGGATAGACGTTCGAGAAACAGCTAGAGGAGATTGAAGAAAACAAGGAAGAGAATCGGTGTATGTTGATGTTGGTGTATCATGATTGTTACACAGAGAAAGAGTTTCAGCGTATCCCACCGCTGCCACCAATTGTAACAATAAATTAAGCCGTATGTAGATCAATAACGAACGTAATGATAACCACTTTATGAAAGGAGCAAAACAAGTTACGTTAAGATGAGTTTAATGAGTGATTTAAATATGAGAATCAATAAGGGTACCAAAGGGTATATGGTATTTGTTGGGTAGCGTAACAGAGGTTGGAACAGTACTACTGTTTCTTTCTCGGAACATGCTTATATACTAGATAATAAATGGTACACTCAGAAATCAGACCTTTTAAGGTTGACACCATAAAAGGTTAGACACCATTATGGATGACAGGATAATTCAAATATGGATCAAGTGAATGGTGGGAACGGAATATCTAAGTGAATGAATGAAGGGAAGGGAAACGGTTTACGTCACAATAGCACATATCGAATGAACGGAGAAACAAGGCGCACCACTCCAAAAGGGTCCAAAACTATGTAAATCTTTTTCTAATACTTTGAGAATATTAATGTGAGGGATTCCACTATATGCCAACAGGCGGATCGAAAATTCATCAAAACAAGCAATCAAATTTGGTCCATCAAGAAGAATTTACCCGAATGATGACTGTATTGATTTTGCGAGGCTCCTGAATGGCTTAAACTCACCAACAAGAATGAAACCAGGTTAAGGTTCGGTTAGGAAATACGAAAACTTTCAGAAAGTATGGAAAGCACATTCTATTTCATCATTTTGCCATTTATCTGCATGGAAAGTTGCACAGTAAGACATTGACTTATATGTAGTTATTTAACAACTCTATTATAAATTCATAAATTAGATTTTCCCCCCTCATGAAGAGTTCCAAAAACTTTCTATTTTGTTTTCATCATCAATTTGTTTTCCGCTAACACCTGGACCTTACACATCATCTTCGCTGCGACCAGTATCGCCAGTTTCGTTTCACCCTACACCCTCAACATCAGACAGTGAGAGTTCGAAGGAAAAATGTGTTATTCCTGAAGATGATGGTGAATTATTTGCATAGTTTGATAAAATCATTAAAAGTGATAAAATTGATATTCTAGCTTCATTCGGGTTGGGTATGAAGAAATTAATACAATTCTTAATGATTTATATTCAACAAAGATTGAGCCTCACAAACAATTGCTTATTGTTAATTACTTTAATCAAAACGATAATCAACTGAGCAATTGACTTTATTCATTAATTCTTCAGTTTTTATACTTGATTTTATACCAATAAAATTAGGTAATTGAATATGGTTAAAATATGGTTAAATAAGTTAATTGATAGGGATATATCAGATTTCTTCCCTCTGGATCAATTTACTCTTGAAACTGAATTTACTGCCTGAATGATGCGGAATTCGAAAAAAAATTTAGATAATGCTTCAAAAAAGAGCTCCAATTCGAGCAAAAATGTGTTTGTGGTCCTTAAAATCACAATTCAATGACTAGATTAAGTCTAATATTAAATAATATTATATAATGTTAATCGTTATTAAGATTTAATAAAACTTATTCAATATTACACAATATTGTGTCATTTGGCATTTACGATAATGGGGAAAGAAACGGGTAAAGAGAAAGAGGAAAAGGAAGAGAAATAAGAACGAGTTAAAAAGCACGGTTAAATGCTGCGTTACACCGTGCTTTTTCTTTACGTTACAATATGATTGTATGAATCTATTTCAATGGGTTGTGTAACAGAAAGGTGCATTAAACATAAAAGACTCGAGTAGGTTTGCTCATTTGAAATCAAGGAAAATCGCCCGAGAATAAATATTTTGCATAAGATAATTAGTTGAATAGGAATAATAGAGTTACCAAAAGAAGATTCAAATGTACGCAGTGATTAAACACGGGAAGTTACCGAAAATAATGTGTCAAAATAACTTGTCGATTATAATCTATATCACAATAACATAGGGAGATGAGAATTAAGAGTTATGTATTTTAAATGCTTTTTTAAGGTCACATGTGATATGCAAATTTAATTTTTTCGTAAGTTGGCTCATTTCGTGCATTACGTTATCTTGTGTATAAATACTACTACTCTGAATCTACACCTTGTCTGTTGTAGCGTCATCATAAGATGGACGAACTTTGCCTTGCATTTGCAACTGTTCAATATCAAACCTTTATACTGTTTGGTTAACACATTGATTATCCAAGGAACTCAAGATTTCCTGAATAAATGGCGTGTCTAATTGAACTGAAAAATGTATTAATAATATCGAGTGAAAAGTTGACACATTTTCAAGATTGATTCAAGTTGATATTGATTCTGGTTTTATATTTACATCTTTCAATATGTCGTGATAAATGTTGCACTTGAATGGGATAAATGTAAGCTGAAAGATATTTCAGGATAAAACAGGAAAACATTGTTCCAACAGATAAAATGCAATAAAAAAGGTTGAGATTTGATTCTCAGGAGAGAGATTTTATCTGATCAAAAAGAAAACAACAGTAAATCAGATTGAAACGGTAAACACTGAATTAACCGATGAAATATTTAAAAGGCAAACAGAAGAGAGAAAAGTTTGGAAAACAAAAAACTGACTAATCCAATGCTCTCATTTTATATACCATTATCGATGTAAAACAATGTTTAAATCTATTTACCTGTTTAATCAATTCACCAACCATTCCGTTCCATCCAACAGGGGAGTTTTTATCGGTTCCACCATACCTTCTATCAGCCACAAGTTGAAGCACATAATTTATCTTCAAATGTTCAGCAATTAAATCTGCCAAATCTTTACAGTAACCTTCGAATCTATCATTACCTTCATATTCAACTCCATCTTCACCCGTTTCTTTGTACATTAAGTAAGGTTCTTCCTGTGAATAAATATTTTCATTCGTCATTCTCATTTTTCTTTTAGCAAGAGAAAAGCATGGAAAATCAAAGAGAATTGAACAGAAAATTTACTCACAATAATACTCGTAACGATATAAGTTTTATTTTCATAGTTGGCATTATTCTGGTAAACTCGATGATAGTTTGCTGGAACCGAGGACATTCCTTCTTCTTCTGACCATTCAGCAATCTTGGTCATCTCACTATTCATTGTGGTTTGAATCATGTCTATTGAATAATTACGACGTACACTTGAATCGTCAAAGACAATTCGCCCCGTTAAACCTTCAATATTTGTCTGAAAGGAAAAAGAAAAAAGTGTTTGGATGAAAGTAAAATGTAATAACGTTAAGTTCATCAGAAATCGACTTTTGCACAAAATTGGTCTTATTGATCGGTGTTTGCTAAACTCAAGTAAGCTCTAGTTAACTCTGTTCATCATTTTTTGAATCAAAAGATCGTCACATCTTGGGTAGAAAGGGCAAGAATCGCAGTTGTTGTTTGGATAATGCAATACATTTTGACTTCAAGTCATAAAGTTTCTTTGAAAATCTTATTGATTATCTGGCTTTTTTTGGAAATAAATTGAAGCTATTTGCAATAATTTGTTGATTAAATAACGTTGATTGAATAAATTTTTTGAATGCGATTTTCTTTTTAAACTTTTTGATTTTCTTAATAGAAAGATTCTCGCAAAAATTGAGAAAAGGTTAAACATTTAAAATGATTGAACCAAAAGCTTCTTGTTTGTGGTTAAAGCTGAAATTAGAGCTGAAACATCAGCCAACTTACTTGTTTCAAATACTGCACAATTAACCTTCCATGTTCCCAGTAAAGAGTTGGATAAGTTTCGGCACAGTTGATCCCAGGCTTTGGATTGTTTCCATTATAAACTTCATTGTCACGTAAATTGGCATCAAACACATTGGGTCGATCGGTCAATATGCGATCCAGTGCATCAAGCAAGATTCGAGTTCCATCAAACATGAGAGCAGCATCAGCCTGGAAGCAATCAAACTTTTAAAACTTTGTTTCTTTCAACGAAAAAGTAAAAAATGAAACTTTCAAATCGAAGACAAAACATTGATTCACATGAGAATCAACAACCACTGGCAAAGGTAGTTTACTGAAAATGAAATATTGAAAGGATAAAGTATTGACGCAAGATGCCATGGAAGACAAAGTGGTATTAATACACCTGAAAAAAGGTAATTTTGGGTTACATTCTTTGTACGATAATAATGAAGACAATGAGAGAAGGATTTTTTTTTTCTTCTTTCAACTTTACACCAAGTAAAAGTGAGAAAGATGTAAACAGGAAGACAGAAATGATGATAATTTTGTTAGAAAAATTGTTCAATATTTTTCGATTAAAATGTTTTACCTTGATTGATGAACACACAAACTGATACCAACAAGGGAATGAAATGATGATAAAGAAAAAAAGATGTTCTAACAAGGAGGCAAAATGAGAGGAAAGAGAAAGGGTCTAACAACAGAATCTATTCAGTGAAATAATAGATGGTTCCATGAATTGTGCATCAAGATGATGATGAAGGATGCGAAAGAAAAAAGATGAAAACAAATCTGATAACATGGACGAAGGTATGAAAAGAACGACTAAAAATAGTTTCTACTCGATACCAAATGTACATTTGAAACAAAATGAAACATTTTCTGTTCTTTTGTTTATCCTTTAATGTCAATTAAAATTCATTTTCAGGCAAAATTTTTTCCTGATTACTGCTCATTTCAGGGAAACTGATTGAATCGTAAAGTGAGGAAAAGTGACATTCTGTTGAAACTAAATATTGACCCAGGTAACATTAGATTAACATCCTTTTACTCCATTGTATGGTTAACAAGGGAAACATGAGTAGTCTTGGAAAGTTCAGTTATCTCATGTTATCAAGAGATTAATGTGTGAATGGAAAATACAGAATTCAGTTACAAGTTTGTATCATGTTTGCTCATAATCTAGAGATGTTTTCTTTTCTCTGTTTCTCTCTTTTTTTCCATTCAATTTTTAAAAGTAAAAAATGCTTTCTTCTTATATTCAACTGTTATTCAGTCAATTGTGACATTTAATCTCATGATGATGATAAAAGCATCCATTTTGCCAGTTGAAACTTTTTCTTCTTCGGTCAACATTTTTTACGATTAACCTTTTTTTCCCTGCTTATTATTACTACTTCATGATTATCAATAATGAATTATTCTTGGTCAATCCAATGATTTGTTCTGTTCACGTAGTTGATTATAAATAAAACAAAAGATAACAGTTTTCACTCCCAGTTGGGAGTTTTTTTTTATCTTTTTTTTCAAGTTTACTCTTGTTTTTGCCATTTGATAGCTAAAATAAATAATGAATTTGGTTGCATTTTTGCTTTTGTTTAGTTTGTTTATTTTCGTTTTTTTGGTTTCATTTTTTTTTTCTTTCTGCTTTTCTTACCGAAATGTAACGATGTCCGGCTCCTGGCCAGTGGAAAGGATCCAATGCTTTCCAAGAGCTGATGAATGTTCGGAAAAAGGTTGAACTTCGATTGAGTATGCGAAATCCAGTTATATTGATGGCACCAAATTCATCAATTTTCATCCCTGTAAACTGGTCCATAATCAAATTCGTTAAAAAATAATGGAAGTTTCGTCGACCCATGTAGATGTCGCGAACATGACGAGAGATCATTTCTTTGGCCACTTTAGCGTCACATTCAACGATAACATATTTCATGGCGTCCTTTTCTTTGTGTTCGATTGCACGAAGGAAAGAATGACCTTCAATACCGTTGGCGATTCTCTTCACTGCTCGCAAGTGAAGAGTGTGTCCATCCGAGTATAAAATTGAAAAGACGTGTTGTAATTTAATTAAACCTAAAACATTAGAAAACACAAACAATCGTGAAAATTAGACTCTTTGAAGTTATTAACCCGCAATCGAAATGGAAGCTGAAAAAGTTCTTTTTGCCTTCAACATAGAAGATGGAGAAAATCAATGGAAATTTTCGTTATTCAAACTGGTTTCTTTTATAGAAAATCCTGGGAATAAATTCTTTAAGCCGAATCTTTTTTTTAGATTAAAATGATATTAACATTGATACAAAATAATACTTTGTTGCTGCAAAACTTAGCATCTCATTTCATAATCATTTGCTTGGTTCATCACTCATCTCTAAGCTGTGATCAAAAACTTTGTTCCCAAATCATTGGAGTTTATTCTGATGGATTTATCAGGGAAAATTCAAAGAATTTTACCAATTAAAAAGCATTTGAAATATTTCTTAACATGCCTCATGATGTTTATCAATTTTTGGGGTTGAGTCTGAGCAATGAATCAATAAAAATTTGAACAAAAGTTAATTGAAAAAGTCCAATCAAGAACAGAATAAACGAATGAAGTTGCACTTAAATTTTCTTGCACGCAATGTTACGTCTTTCAACCAATTTCCCTTCTTTAACCATTTCAATCTTCAACTTAATAAAATTATCACTTTCTGGGAATTCCGGGGTTGAAATGCATGATTGATTTGATTCTTGATAGTGAATCAAAGAAGTGTTTTCGTGAATCCTGTTTTCGCAGAAAAGAGCAGTCGAAACTGATGAAACTTTAAATCGATTGGATTTTTTTCTGCTTGTAATAGCTTAGCGCAAAGGATGAAATCAGGTGACGATTTACTGAACAATTGAAACATGCGAATTTCAATGTAACCTTATCAATCAAATATTTCAATTATATTATGCATTTCATTACAGACTTTTTTATTATTCGTTTCGGTCCAAAATTGCATCAAATTGTTTCCATGAAAAGAAAGATTTGACTTCGAGATTATTCAAGTCTCTTGCATTCAATAAATGAAGCAAATGAGCATAAAAAGATGATAACAAGTGTTCAACTCCCTTGAGTAAATTATTAGTTTGTATCTTTTGTCGGTTGGTTTTTTTTCTGTGCGACTTCTTTATTAGAACATTTAATAAATTATTTTTTATTCCTTTTTCCTGTTAATCTGATAAGGCAAATTTCAATTCCCATGAATGAGAATCTCTGATTATAATCATTGTAATTTAATATTGTCAATCCATTTATCATATTACAATAATGTTACCTTTTAACAACTCAATTTATCAAATAAAAACAAAATCCATTAACCTTCCCTTGTTGTCAATTGAATCCTCGATTACCATTCCTTCATTGACATGATATTTTCTCAATTTCCTTCAGATTCATTCAATTAAAACGCCGTGTTATTTCAACATTTAATGATCAAAACTTATCAAGGAACACAATCTAACAAAATGAGAATCCAGATTTAGTTCGTAAAAAACATTCGGATAAGAAGCAAATGGCAAACCAGAAGATTCTCAAGTCCAATGCTCAGTACTGATAGTTATGAAGTTCTGATAATACATGTTTACCGAAGCAGGGGCATTAACTATTCTGCTCAAACGCCTTCAGAGGTCATTGCATAAGTTGGAAATCCATGATCAGTGCATTTGAATCTAAACTCAATCGATAAACCTTTTACTGCAATGATAACTTTAAATCAGAGAAAAGGTTCAATCAATATTTATTATCGTTAGTTTTGGGTCAAATGACTGAGCTAAGCTTTGAGGTTGCAGGTCAAATTACTGTAAACAGTGACTCAGGATGAAAGATGAACCGAATCGTAATCCTTGGTCAAAGGGTTAATCGAGATCAGTGATCAAGTTTGTAAAGAGGTGAGGTTATGTTAGGTCAAGTTAGGTTAACAAAAAATATTCTCGATCGTTTACTGAATATTTTTTTCAACAGAATCACTCTATTCTGCTCAAACTTATATCCATTTGGATTTTAAAACACTTAACGGTAAACTCGTTCAATTGAAATGAACACAGTTGCAGATTCTATACCACTGAAGATGGAACATTGTTGCTCTTTAATTCGTAAACTTTGCTCTATTTCGCAAAGTAATTTCAACACTTTTCAATCTTGAACACCTTTAATCTACCTGTTCTCAGTTTATTCCCTTCATGAATATGCATGCTGTCATATGGTCTTCATTATGCATGGTAAGATTAACAAAATTATATCACACTTTTGCTCCAATGTGAAGCTTGGAAACTCCCAGCGAAAAGAATGCTAATGATGCCAGGGAAATTGTTTTATATGCAAATGTATGCATGTGACGAGAAAAATGTTTAGCTCAAGAAATATCGTTGGAAAAGGATGAGGCAAAAAGAAATGTTATTTTCTATTATCACTTTCTTGAAAGTGAACAAAAAATTCACTTCTCTTTTTTTTCTCGTTCTCATCACCAACAGTAAAGAAGGATAATTCAACATTTATCTGAATACTCACTCTGTGAACACTTTACCAAGATCATGCAACTCCAATGTAATACGAAAATAGTGGAAAAGGCAGAAAATGTTTACTAATAATAACGTCTACATTAACCAAGTAAGATAATTGAACATCACTTTTACCATTCTCACTTCGTTTCTCAACATTATTTCCAGCATTCACGTTATCCTTTCCAAGTAGACAAAAAATGCTCTCAACTTGATGATAATCAGCCAGAGTAGAAAAGTGACGAAAAGAAAAAGGTAAACATTTTGGTTGATTGCATCAATTATATTCTGCTTATTATCATGTTGATTGGGAAACTGATAACTGAGTAAACCTTGAATCCTGAAATTGTTCATTCCATTAAGGTTGGCAATAACAATGGACAGGAATGCTTTACAGTTCATTTAATTTCATCAAACCAACAAATATTTACGAAACTCGCTAATTTTCAAATGAACCAAAAATGACTAAAATTATTCTCTACAAACCAAGTTAATGAAAGGTTTAAAGGCATCAGCAAAGACTCTAAATTAAACATTGACTTTAAAGTTATTTTTCGAGTTTTGAATCTTTCGGGACAAAAATGGCCTTCATTTGAATGTATTTATTGTGCTGAAATTAATTAATCCATTTTGATTTTTTAGTTTTTGCAAATCAAAATAAATCCATTCCATTAGGTTTGGTAGAACAATTTCATTCAGAAAATTTGATTTGCTTGAACAATGAACAATATTCTCGTGCAGTTTTGCTTTCTCTACAGATTTATTTAGAAAACCTTAAGACTGCAAAATTTTGTGATAAAATAATTGAGCACCATGCAGTTTTAAAGAAAATAGAGAATTATTTAACCTTGTTTCAGCTTCATTTTTACCCAAAATTGAAATGTCACGAAATCGTAAAATGAACTTTTAATGGGTATTTATTAGCATAAAATGAGCATATACGGCCACATAATCATTTATTATTTTATTATCAAATCGCATTCTACATTGTAATAGTTATGTTCATTTTTGTTGCTTTACTGAAAATCGCATAAATTACTGAAGATTTTCGTTGGATCGATCATCGCCTGCCTTTCCTGACTGTTACCGCATTTTCATGCAACACAGTTGATGTAATTTCATCTGGTCAAAGGGCTCATCAAGTTTTAACAAAGGTTTACCAAGAAACTATTAAAGGCGAAAAAAGCATTTACTCAATCAATCCAATTAATTTGTGGAAATTTTTCATTCTTATATCATTTTGAACATATTATCGAGAGTTTTATCCTCTTCTCATTCCTTGGAACAGAAAGTAATACAAAGAGAAAAATGTCCAAGTTTCAGTGGATTGTGCAGTTGTTCATGAATGAATAGATAAAATTCAATAAAAAAATGAAAGAAAAGAAATAAAAAGAAAAGTAAAAAATTTGCCCAAAAAAAGCCTTATTGTATTCACAACGAAAGATAAAGTTTATAAAGATAAACTTTTACCTGGCAAAAGGTTGAGAATAATTTTTTATCATTTCATGATGAAGAAAAAAGAGGATTCTGATGATGATGGCAGTACTGAGAAGAGGAAAAAGGTAAACCTCTTGAAGACTAAAATGAGGAAAAGTCACGGTTGAATGTTAAATTGTCATGACTTTTTCACTTCAACATGGTGTTGCTATATTGAATAGTAAAATGGAAAATTCTGAAGCAAACAAGAAAAGAGGGAAGAAAAAAGATTCTGAACAGAAAATAATATAAGATGAGAGAAATGAAATCTCATGCTTTATTATTTATTTCCTTTAGAGTATTAATAGTTATCTTAAAGAGTCTCAAAGTGCCTCAGCATGAACTTTCCTTTTACTTTAAGTAAACTTTTCAAATACTCAGTTTGAGTCCAAACTTGGAAAGTCAAAAGTATAAAGTTTTCATTTCTTAAAGGTAATTTCAATGGTAATACAAAATTTATGGCAACTGGGAGTGAAGAGAAAATTCAAATGTCCAAAGAAAATATTTTGTCTCGAAATTGGCGAAAATCTCGTTATCAATATTGTAACATTGCCACAACACTTTTATTGCACTGTTTATCTCGTTATCATTTTGATGTTATTTTCTAATTTCAACTGGGAGTTTTTACTATCAGTTTTTCGGCATTTCATTTTTTTCCTTGCTCTTATCACTCTAATAATATTGCCATTATCTAATGTAAACAGACAAGTTTCAGTTTCTTGTTTTAATAATAAAATTTGATTGTTATCACAGTTAACCGATAATTTGATAACTTGGAGTAAACCCGTCTTGCCTTCCCTTGACTAAAGTCTGAAACATTATTTCCATTTATTATTGCTATTGAATGGATTCTTGCTTACCTAATGATCCATTAGAATGTTTACAGTTTCATATTCTGGGTAATTTCAATATTATCAACATTTTTCTTCTTTTCCTTATTACATTTTATTAGAATTTCATCATTTTTATTATTTCTGTTTTCATGTTTTCCAGTGCTCAGTTTATCATTGTTCACTTGTAGATATTCACAGTTTTATGATGAAGCAAAATGTTATTTTTTCACACTTTTTTTCACTCTTTTCTGGTTTGTCCATTTTATGTTCACATTTGAATGAAAATTGTTTTTTGTTCAGATTTTGTACTAACTGATAATCTGATTCTGAATTGATAAATTGACTGAATAATCTGATAACTTTTAGCTTTTCAAATATATTTTTGGACCAAACAAACGAAAATTTGTTTCCATTCTCATGTGGCAAATAGATTGTTAGAATGGGTCAACTTTTTTGCTTACCTTCGTCTGAATCGTAAATGTAGATTATGTCTTTCCATCTGTACAATTTGATAACCTCAACTATTGCTTTTAGATACTCTGGTCGTATGTTTAATCCAAAATTGGCAATATTTTGACTGTTTGTTTCCGGATATCCTGGATGAATGAAAGGCATCTGAGATGGAAAAAAGAAAAAAAAGTCATTCAAGCAACATAAATTACAAAAAATTAAGCAGCGAAAACTCATAAGAAATTAAATAAAAGCAACTTTGGCATATAGAGTGTAGCAGTGTTTGAAACTCATTGCGTTATTTCACATCAGGCTGTGAGATTCATCAGCACACTGACTTAACTGACGGATTAAATGACTCGCTTTAAATACTGACTTTTGAAAAAACAGGACTCATTCCTTATTGTAATAGGGTCATGACTTGAAATTTTGATTTTATAGTAAGACTTATTTTTCACAAAACCTTGGAAATATATCTTTGTTTTAAGTCGAGTCTAGCTGTCGCAAATCAGGGTCGGCCCGGTAACCGTTAATGCCACTCATGAAGGATCCCTAATAAAGTCTCGGAATGGATTTTTTACAAAAATTAACAGTTTTTTGTAGAGATATTGAAAAAATTTTGGTATTGAATTAATCAAAAATGATAGAATGCACTTTTTTGATTAATTTAATACCAAAAGTAGATACTCTGATGTCAAATGTGTTGTTTGTCTCCAGGAAATTTCGCCGTCCACAAGTAATGCATTCAAACATGCACTTGCTGGAAAACTGGACAAACAAGCTAAGCTATCGCCAACTAAACGAGCAGCATGGAGATTTGACAAAGTGCACCAAATCCTAACATGTTTCAAAAACATAGATTTCCCTGGGACTATCAAAACATTCAACATTAATCGCGAATATTTTTTGGTAACAGTCAAATGTGAAAACAAAACAATTGGTATTATAAATTGCCACCGCACATATAGAGAGAGAAGACTGAATGATTTTTATCTATTTGCGATTGAATGCAAATCTTGTTGACTCAAAACGTTCAAGAATCGATGCAAAAATCGGTCTATGGTCTGTAACTAGATTGCTTAAGTCAGTTGGTGCTTCGCTAAATTTCACATTACAGGTGTAGATTACATAATCATATCTATTGGCCTATTGATCTATCTATTCGTTTCGATCAAAAAAGGTATTCATGGTGCCATAAGTTTTTAAACGCAGAAATTTTGTCATTTTTCAAGCATTTATCAGCATCGGTTTCTCCTCGATCGACATCGGCATTTATATCCACTAACAAAATTATATATTTAGCAGCTGGCCATTATCTATGGTCAGCATCCTTCCCACCATTTCTTATCCGGCAAATCGTCGCGAGGATACTGTTGAAGTAATGATAAACTTGACATGAGTCCATTTTAGGGGAGCGATGGGTATTTATGAATCCAATCTCATAACTGTGCATGACTGCTTGAATCATGCTGTGGCGTGTGGCAAATCGGTGAGGCTTGGCATCGCGAAGAGTGAATAGTATCGCCATATCCGCAAAATCGTAGAATTCTAATTTAAGTTGGTGTCTGCTTTGCTGGGCTCCGTCATGGGATCGAGATGAAGCTCTCGTAATCTATTGTACACCGACAAACATTAAACCATCATCTTGATATTTAAGAACACAATTTTTAACTATTGAATAAAATTCAGTATTTTTATTTAAATAAAATTTTGAAAATTTTAGACATTATGAATAGTTGAAGAAAAATGAGCACAAAAATGAACAAAAACACTACTTGAAACATTGTCTTTGCTCTTATTTGCTCTGCTATTTTATTGTTCGTAAAAATTAGTTAATTTGTATAATGTTGTAAAAGGACGGTGTCAGATTCTGCCTGTTCTTGAGCCAGAGATTTTTCAATGCCAATCGATAGAGCACACTTGATTCTATAGGAAAAGTTCAAAACCTTATAAAAAATTTCGGACTTAAGGGACAAAAAACGAGTTCAAAAGTCGAATTTTTTAAACTTAGTTTTCAATGAAAATAAATGTTTTTGAGGACGAAAAAAATGTTGTGAGTTTGAATCACTTCAATCCTCTTTTGTTTTGGAATAGCTGCCAAATTGCCTTTTTTCTTGCAACGCAAGATACACTGAGAATGACTGTTGATTGACTTCTTTATCCTGCTTCCTATGCTAGATAAAGATGATGCAGTTTGTAATTCTTCTTCAGACCAGTCTGTTGTTGTGCAGGATGCCATCTGATCCGTGAGATCATCCATATGCTGGTCATTAGCAAGAAGAGGCTCAGCTTCTGCGTCAATACGACTCGGCCCTGCTACAGGCTCATCATTGAGTAATGTGGCAACGTCCTCTTGTTCAACGAGACCCTGTCCACGCCTTCTAAATCTGTCGAAACGACATCTGCAAGCTTTGCATATCCACATAGAAGGAGTGAGATCAACGTTAGGGGCATGTTCACGTTTAGAGGAGAACCTGTTCTCTCTTACCCAACAGAAAACATCTGAAGAGTTGAGCAGAAACCTTCGTGCTTCTTTACCTCCTCTTTTACTCGCCGATGTTAATGCAGCACCGATGTTAATTAAGGAACGGGCAGCACCGAGGTGAAAGTTGAACAAATCGGAAAATACACGAAAGTCCGTTTTGACACTCTCCAAACATATCTCAGATGAAAGGTCATGCAAAAAAACCTATAAAAATATTATCAAATCTCTGGCTCGGGTCTATTGTTTTGCAATCTCTCGGACATATATTTATTGTTTCACTCAAAACGAGATTAAATGCGAACGGAGTAACTCGCCCGAAAAAAACATTCAATATCATGTATATTTATTATTCATCTACTCTGAATGAGCTTCAAAAATCGTTATCAACGTGTTATTTTTTTCGACCAATAAACACGTTTTTCATGCCTTAAGTCCGAACAAGTAAATTCATGCCTATGAGGACTTTTGCTCATCATTATGTCCTCTACCGAATGGCATCATCAAATCGCTGGCTCACGACGGGCACTTTTACATAGGCTTGCTGTCACCCTCCTTTAAATGTAAAATTATTAAAAATTTCAAAAAATGGAGTTTTTAGTGTCTAATAAAGATAAAAAGTTCTATTTATCTACTAAACAATCAGATCTTTTGAAAAATTTAATTTGCATGCATTCCCAGACTTTATTAGCGATGCTTTATGTATTAGAATCTATTCAAGTGGCTTTTTAAGGCCAATCTCTATGCTTAGTTTTTAAAAGCTAGCGGTTGGATAAGGCAAACAAACTAGTGTGCTACATTTTCTGGCCTTAGTTTCATTTTTCAATCACTTCATTTTTGAGCTGTCAACAAATTGAGACATCTCAAGTTCAATCTTTAGAACTCACAAAAGTAGAATTAGTCCAACTTTATTGAGCGGATAAAAACTTTGCACATATGAATGAAGAACTACAAAGCGAATTTTTTTAATGACAAACTTTATCGTTCATACCCTAGATACATATGTAAGAAAATGTTCTACTTTAAGTCGCTGCCGCTTCGATCGGCATACCTTTATACAAAAACAACAGTTCATATTATCCATCTTTCAAAAAACGCGATGTTTGGATTGATTATTGGTTATTTAATTCAATAATTGCTTAGTTGAATTGAAAAAAGGAATAAGAAATCTATTGAAAATAGCAACGATTAAAGCAGAAAATTAATTATTACAAACGTTTCTTCAAGATCTGAGACTAATTCAAGTTTAAGCACTATTGATTTTAACATTTACAACTCTAAATTGCAATCGAATCCATGAGAAAAAATGATTCTAAAGGATTATTGAACAGCCATTTCACATCAATAATGTTCTCGATTTATTTATAAGTTCATTAATGAAGAAACGCGAAAAAGAAGATCAATTTTTGCATGTTTCATATTTCATAATTTCACTCTCATCTCTCATCCCTCACTTGATGTCCTCAATTTTGCTGTTAAAATGAAAGATGTAAAGGTTGATCATAGCCAGCATCATTCATCTTTGATCATGAGAGGATCAAGAGAAGCAAGGTATTAAAAAGGAAAAGGTAAGAAATCATTTTCTTCATTATTCACTGCATCATTATTTTCAAACCCTGATAATAGATTATCATCTTTATTCCAGCATTTTTGTCACCACAACAAACTCGAATCAATTTCATGATAATTTTTCTGACCAAGATTGATGAATCATTTATTAACCAACAAACTAAACCATTTTCCCACTTCAACGCAAGCCATCAATGATGTAAAAATCAGAAATGAAAATTCATTGTTTCAGCCATTTTCCATGAAAAAAAACTGCAGTTTAAATTGAATTAAACATTTCCAACTGAAATGAAAAAAATCTCACAAATTTACCTTCTTATCCATGTAAACATGATTTAATCGTTGAAGAGGATCAAGAGTCACTTGAGATGAAAAGCTAAACATGTAAACATTGGATGACAAGTAGACTAAAAGCACTAGAGTATTCAACTTGGAATAAAGTTTTTCCCTGAAAATTAAATTCTAATCAATGTTTCATTAAACCGAATGTTAAATGTTCTCAGTTACATATTTGGTCCAGAAAATGAAGTAAAAGGTTACATGAGTATGGATCAGTTGTGGGCTAAGCATGAGAAACAAATGTATAATGAGAATGCTTGAGGCTGAACAGAGAAAAAAAAAGTATCTCAATGAAGTTTCAACTAGAAAAGGTTTCAAATTGAAGCTTGTCCATATCATGGATTCCATCATGAGCCTACCTTTACTAACGAAAAAGTAAATGTTTACTCGTTTTCCTTTCATCAGCAAATGATTCTTTCAACCTTTTCTTTACCTGTTCATGTTGAGGGTAAAAAAGCAAGACAAGTTTTCCATGTTGTCTGATAATAACTGAAATGTCTTGAAATGCAAGTAAAAAATGAACAACAGAAGATTGAAAAGGTGAAAGATGAAAACAAATTTTGTCTCTTTACATCTTTTCTTTTCCAGTTTATCTTTTCTTGTAAATTTCAAATTTCATGGTTTTGTTCATTTGTACAAATCATGTTAAGATGTGAAAAGATGTGAACATCTTTTCCTTTCAACCCTCAGGATGAATCTCATCAAGTAATAGAAGCAGGAAAAAAAAGCTGTCTGAATAAGTAAACTCGACATTTGTTTATTTTACACCATTTATGGATTGACAGTGAAAACTTTACTCAGCTCATCATGAAAGGTGAAATTGTCTAAAGTATGGAATAGAGTGAACCGTAAATTAATAACGGAAAAGAAAAGAATGATAATCTTTCTCAATTTTTTTTCCTCTTCTCTTTATCCAAGTTGTAACCATGTTCATAAATAATGTACCTTAACACTAACGTTAATCTAATAGCAATGATGATAATGATGAAGATGATCAATAATTGTAAGGATATGAAATCAGATAATCGAAACAAAGTGTCTTTCGTTTTCCTTTCGCAACCTTTCTCGTTTCATTCCAAGTTCAATCTCGTGATTGATTGTTTCCATTTCTTTAATCAATTGTTTCCTTTGTTTTCTTCACTCACTCTTGATTTAAGGTTAACCAAAGTGAAACATTTGCTACTCACCTGAAAGGTATTTGAATAAGAAACAAGAGTCTCATAAGATGGTCCGATAATTGGTGTAACAAGGGTAAATATACCTCGACTCAGCTGTAGGCACACTGTTGGAAGAAGAGAAAAAAATTTGTTCCATTATTATGATGAAAGGAGAATACAAAAATTTTCTCATCGAAAAGTCTCAATGATTCGCATTATCGATTCATTGTTACATTAACCATAATTTGGTTCATCATTAGATTGACGTTTTTTTTCTGTGTAACAATCCAAAGTTGTTTGGATAACTGATGTTTTAGTTTTGGCGATTTGATCTGAAAATTGCATGACATTTGACAATTGAAAAGATTAAGATTTGGATTTTTCTTTTGCATTCTTTGCACATTTAAAGTTCAGTTGAACCAAATGGTTTACCTGTTTTGGGCTGATTAGTTCAATTCTCGTCAAATGTCAACTCATTTGCTGTTGTCTGCACTTTCCACCTTTACTAATTGTTGAACAAATGAAACAAAAAGATAAGTTAAGATCTTAATTGTCAACTTGGATTATGGTTGAGTGTAACAGCAAAAGGGTAAAAATGTGTTAATTAACATTTTGTAAAAAGAAAATTTTCTTTTACAGACTTTTTTTTTATTCTTCATTATCCATCATGATGAGCATAAGCACTTAGATAATTTATTGTTGAATGATGATGTGAATGTAATAAAGGCTTAATTTTCAGGTAAAAAATAACCTCAAGGAAACCTCTTTACTCTTGTAGGTTTGATCAATAAAAAGATGACTTCTAATGATTATTAGCATTGAATGGTGATAATGAGTGAAACAACATGAATCCAGGTGAAGATTGGAAAAAATGCAAATAGTGAAAAGGCTTTTGGAACAATTACTTTGAGCGAAATACGATTTTGGTTAGAGTTAATCTTGCCATTTAATATGAAGTAACCTCATCACTTTTGTTATATTAAATGTGAAACTCAGGCAAGGTGAAGGTGTAATGAGAAGAATAAGAAATATCTTGTTATCTATTCACAGGTAAATGCTCATGTTGGTCTAGTTTAACAAGGTTAAGGTTGAGAGAAGATGAAGAAGAAGAAAAACACAAGAAAAACGATGATAATGATGATGATGAAGATGAATGTGCAAGTTGAATGGAAAGATTATTCAGCTTTTCTTTCTTGCCTTTTCCTCGATTATTCACTTTTACCAAGTTTCAGTTTGTCCACAGTTTGACACTTTTAACCTTTTCCATAAACATTTCAACTCTACTCTTGTCCAACTGAAATCGTTAAATGAATGTAAATGCTTCTTAATAAAGTAGATAATCAAAGTTGAAACCTTCTGGGAAGTTAAAGTACAAAGGAATGAGAAACGGTTAACATTGAATAAAAAACCTTTTTTTTCTGGAGAAAAATTTTTCTCTTTAAATTTTCTCAACTTTCATCAACTTTAAATGATAAACTCAACAATCACATTTAGGAAAAGCATTACAACAAATGAAAACATGAAAAATCAATTGAAAAGGATTGGTAATTTGCGTGATTTGAACACTTTTTACAAGACAATCAACATTAATGAAAAGAACAGAAAATGTTTTTTTTTCTACTTTTGATCTTTACTCTTCATCTTATGGAATCAATTTTTACTCTCAATTAGTTTGATTAGTTTAATTACCGTTTCATCAAAAAAAAACGATGAAAAGAATGGAAGAATCTCTGTTTTTTGTCATGAAAGTTTCCAAAAGTAGAGTCGAAAAGCAGAGTCTTGAAAAGGTTGGAATTGATGAAAATTTTGATTCAAACAAATGCTTGATTAACTACTCAAAAATTTGCCTCCAATTGAACCATTGAACAAGTCCAATTGTAAATAATGGTTCACTCAGGGCTGTCGGTGAATCAACAATAAGTTTCACTGATTAATGCTGAATCTTTTTTTTTCTAGCTTTTCCATTGTCGATTGCCCTGAGCAATCTTAATATTCTTGGATTTATTTTTGCGGTTTTCTCTATTTACTTGATTCGATGATTTCCCAGGTTTTGCATTTTTATTCAATTTTCAAGTCTCAATTATCTTAAACTTTTAGAAAAGGCAAATCAAAATTTCGATGTTTACTTCAATTTCCAATCCTTTGCTCAATCTTCATTCATTGATAATTATAATGAATAAATGCAAATTAAATGGTTAAGATGAAGGTTTTGCAAAATGAATTTATTTTTTCTGTAAATACTTTTCATTATGAAAAATGAGCGAAAAGGTGAGAAAAAAAAAGAAAATAAAAAAAAGAAAAAAAATTTTTTTTGGATTTACTCAATGATTTACACAAGTCCATTGAAATATATGCAGACACACACAGCAATGCACATAATAACCTCAATTCAGCTCTAAATTCATGAGAATAATGTGTGTTTATATTCATGTAAGTTATATACATGTATTTGATTATTTCACTCGGGAAAAGGTGAAAAGCAAATTTGAATTGCAAAAGTTGCTCATCATCATCTTTTGCTATTTATCCTCTTCTCTCCTCTTTTTTTTTTCTCTTGCGCCGGTATAAAATGAATGTTGATTAAGTTGTAACCATGAGTTAATAGGGAAAAAAGGGTTAAATGATTTTTCATCATCTTCATGATTCTCTTTTCAACTCAGGCAATCAACATCTCATCCTTTTTCATTAAAATCATTCTCATATCAACGCCTACATTTTACATTCAATTCACTGGGAATTGAATGGTAAATTGAAAACACACAGTTAAATGAAAAATATTATTATCTTGATAACAATTTAATAATAATGTATTATAATACCTTTGCAAGGAAAAGAAACTTTCTTATGTTATTCTTATTTTTCACTCCCAGTTGATGTTGATTGAATAACTCGAATTAAACTGATTGATTAGTCAGGATTGGAAAGTTTTATGAAATAATTTATTTTAATCTTTATTTGTGCGCTTATGTTATTTTATGGGATAAAAGGGAAACTTTTTTTTTACAAAGGTTTAAGTAAAAGATTTTTTTTGGGTTGCTCTGAAAAACACAATGCTTTTGTTTGAATTTAAATCTAACCTTTTCAATTTTCCCTTCCAAATGTGGGCTTCACTGATCGAGCTTAATTTCTATTGATTTATTCATGTATTTGATTTGATTTGGCTTTGTTTTACATCAATTTTATAAAATTTGTAAATTCATTTTCCATTTTAATTTAGACTTTTGATCCCACACAAATAGATTGCAATATTTATCAGGCTTGAATTAGTGAATAGTAGAGTTAGAGCTTTAACAGTTGGAAGATATTAATGTTGGTAGTCATTGAAAGTCGTCCTGAAGTACTTTTCGTAATTATTTGCATTTTTTCTTGTACACTTTTAGGGCAAAACCAGTAATACGGCCATACAAAGCAAGTAAAAGATAATGAAAATGAAAATTGTCCTCAAATAAGTTAATTTTTTAATGTGAAATGAAATCGAGAAAAGACAATCCTTAGAGTAGAAAATAGAAAGTCCATTTTTATTACGTTTATTGAAATAAACGATTTGATCGATAATAACTATTTTTGTTTTTCTTTAATAGATGGATGTCGATCGAACTTGTATTCGTGGTGATGAGTATATGAATCATTTTTTGTAGCCATCGTCATCGTGTCACTATTCAATTCGTGATTATTCTGGTTGATATGACAAATCTTTTTGCCAAGCAATTTTTTGAAATCCCTGTATCACACACGGAAATGAAAATCCAAGATGTAATATAACAGGTTGTTATAAAGAGTTCAATCCACCTTGTTTTAGATTTTTATGCCCAGTTGAGGGTACTCATTATAGTAAAATAACTATTGAGGGCATTGGGTCATAGAAGGTTTCAGTCGTATGAATATTATGTTAATTGTACTGTTTGTATTGCATTACGTCGTTTGCGTCCATGGTCCGTCCAAATAATATTATTATTACTCCTCCTTCGAGGTTTGCGTCTCTAATAATTCAGCGTCAATTGCCGTCGATTGTGGCCAGTCTGCATGCATATTTTCCGCAACTCACAATGTTTTATGCTGTAGAAGCAAATGACGAAATATCTTATGGTTTTCCCGCTACTTTACACTTGAGCATTATCGAGTTATGCTTCGCATTAACCTATGGACAGAGCTTGGTCTTGTGAACGACGCAATGGGTTATAAACGCGATATATCTGAAATATTTTGGGGCTATATTATTATAAAATTGGGGCTCAAGTTTGATGATCTGTTTTAAAGTGCTCAAATATCTACAAAAACTAAAAATGTGTTATTTTAAACAAACTGCAACAATTGCATTCCCAAAGTCAACTATTGATAAACATAAACTTCATAGAAACACAAGCCTGCAGCGCTCAAACTTAAATCTCAGGTTAAAAAGATCGCGTTGAAATCATTTGGTTACTCTAGTTACGATCTTCTTAACAATGTAAAGAGATGTATCTTTTTGTAAATATTACAATCTGTCACAAACAACTTTTGTCATATTAATGGGTATAGAATAGGTTCTCAACATAATCAGTATCGAGAACAGACCATTGTCACTTGCTATCATTTCGGTGACTTTTCGATCAGATGAAATTTGAGTGATTTGATTTTAAATTTTTGATGATCTGCATGATCTGCCACTTACTTTGACGGGTAAACCTGAATGGATCATTGGTGTCGATAACGTCTGTAATTGGTTCAACCTGGAATCGTGAAGATTCATTCTTGTTGTGCAACGAAATTGCATATTTAAATGCACTTTGAAGTTCAGTGCTTCCTGGCGTAAAAATGCCCCCTAAAATGAACGAAAAAAAAGAACAAATGATCAGAAAGGAAGAAACAATTAATTAACCTGGAAACACACACAAAAAGAAAATGAAATGATTCCAGTCAATAACAGATTTCAATCAACCTGTAGCCAGTTGAGTCAAAAGTTACAAGTAAAAGAAACTCTTTTTTTCTCAAGTTATCATGAAATGAAAAGATAATTTCCGTTTTGTTGCCCAAAACGAAATTTCCTTTTATTATTTATTTAATTTTACTCTTCTCCCTGAGAACGAAAAATATCTTGAGATTGGAAATGTTGAACTTCTCAGATTGAATATCAGTTTCAAGTCTGGAGGCAATTCGATTCAAGTTATTATAAACTTTCCTTTTTTTTCACTCAAAAGTAAATAATGTCTATTTTGTTGACTCGTTTAACTACACTTTACCGGTGGGTTCAACCAGAGTATTTCAAATAAGAAAGAAAAAAAATGGTAAAAAAAAGATTCTTTATTTTTCGATTACATCTCATTGAATCAGCCAAATTGAGATTCAATTTTATATCTCAATTATAAATGGATTAGTTGGTGATTAAAATTGGAAAGAGCGAAAAATAAGGATTAAATTAAACTTGAAAAACTAATCAAGTTGTCCAATTAAACAGTCATTATTATGCTTCTTTTAATAAGATTTTACTTTTTCCTCGTTTCTCCTCAACTCTTCCTTTGATTGTTCAATTAGATATAAAATAAAGTCACCCAAATCTGATAATTAATCCATTTTAATCTTTGAGTTAATTTCAAGAGTAATTAATCATTGGAATACAGTGAAACATGGAAGACATGAAATGGTGGAAAACCTCGAAACCTGGTGCATTAAAACCTGGTGAATCTATTAATGAATAAACCTGATTAATTGTGAAACCTTTCAGTTATTAACAAATTTTACACCAAAAAATGACATCAATAATGTTGGTTAAATGTTTCAACAAAACCTGTTGACTATTTGAAAAATAAGGTTTTGCCTTTTGATAAAAATGTTTACTTCTTACCGATAGGAATTTTATGTCGCTGTAAAGTTGAGGAAACATTAAGAGTTGATAATGTTAATACAATAAACTTGGTTAAACAAGGAATGAGGTTAATCATGATAACTTTAAATGTATTGCCATTCAACAAATCACAGAATAAGATGAAAATGTCAACAACAGATGAAGAAGAGATGAAGATGAAGATTTAGTGTTGAACTTGATTTGGGTTGATTTGAGTTTATGTTTGTTTCCAGTTATAATCTGAGCAAAAACATTTGTTAATCAAGGTAAATAATCAATGTTATTAATCCTTTTAACGATTAGAAGAGTTGAGTAGAAAAGATTTTCATGGTTTTCAGTCTTTTTTGCAACATATCAACTATGGAAGGCCTGTAAAGGATGATTGAGATTATGTTTATGATGATGGTGATAGTGATTTTGATGAAGATGAAACAAAATGTACAAAAAAAAGTGAAAAGCAAAAAAGTTGGTAAAACTTGCTTTACTCTGGTTTGGATAGACACTGAGGCAATACTGACTACAAAACATATCCATTTAGTGCAACAATCAACTAATAGCTGTGAGCGCAATCTCATCTTTGTTTTTTTATACGAGCATCAACTTGGAGTTATCTTCATCTTCCTCCTCATCTCTATCATCTTCATCGTCTTTTCTTCCCTGAAACATTCCCTATTACACCTTTTCCCCATTAGTATGTGTAACTATCTTGAGGAATCAGTTTTTTGCTTCATTCAGGATTGCCATTAAAGCTTCTTTGATAAAGTCTTATTTTGTGTTTTACCTTTTTTTAACCGGTTACAGTTTCTTTCTTGGGTCTAGTATTATTTATATTTTATTATTTAATATCATTTAATATCATTATTTGGTCTACTCTTTATTTTCCACTTTTCATGGTATTATAATGATTAGTCTTATTATCATGAGCTTTTCCTGCAGTTTATTTACGAGTAAATTGACTCTCGTCTTGTAATAAGGTTTACTTTAAAGTACATTTTACTTTACCAAATATCAACCTTTGCAAATTGATAAATTATTGATCAAAACAATTGTAGTTAAAAGTTGCTCTTATTAATGCTTATGAGTTCAATTAATTTTCAATTGCATGTTGAATGGTCCATTTGTGAATATTTGGTGGTTAAATGCTGGTTAACTCCATGTAGATTCAAAGTCTTGAATCTTGCTGATGATTGATTCTTATTTCTTGTAGATTGCTCCTAAAGTCAATGGTTTTATGATTAAACCATCCGTCTGGTAATGTTTTATTGAATATCAATTCATCCAAATGGTTTTTTAAATAATTTCTTGAGATGTAAGGTGAACCTGATGAGAAGATGAAAGTGAGGAAACTCGATTAGGAAAAGATTGAAGTGGTTGATGTTAATAGAAAGGGGAAATTTAATCACATTTCACAATTTTAATTAAGGTGCCTGTTAAATAAAGCTATTATTAGAAACTATTAAATGAGGAAATATTTGAAGGTTACCAATACTGGTTAGATTTTGTAAATTTAGTTTGATCCATTTTTCAATGAGTTTAAGCACTTTGAATTTAAAATCATCTGAAAAATCGTAATAAACTGAATGAATTTCGGTTAATTTGATGTTGAAATTGTTTTAGATTGAACAAAATGCAGGAAAACACTGTGTTCATCTACAAATTGTTAGAAACCAGTTTTATTTTAAATTTCACTTTCTTACTCGTTAGATGGCAGTAGCTGTCAGTCGACTGAATAGTTTTTGGGTTTAAATCAATCTAATTCAGCGAATTTTAATCTTTGATTTCATGTGTTTCTAGTGATTTCCTAGTAAATTTTATTCTAACCTAGGTTGATGCGGATCTTTCAATGCCAGTTATGAAGCCGCATTTTCGGATGTCATTGCTATCATTAGTCCATTAGTCATTACTAGTGAATCATTATTTTCCCGAAATCGTCTCTTTGCCTGAAAATGTATGAGGAAATTTGCGAAATACGATAAAAATGAAATCGTTTTGCATAATATACAGGCTTTAAAGCTATTTGCGCTCCAAACATATTTTTTGAAATTCATTCCAATCGAGAAATTGCATGAGAAGCTGATGTAAGATCCTAGACAGAAACCTAGAGCTGTCTAATTACTAGAATAATCATTAAACGATCATTTTAACCAATTTCGTAAAACAAATCTACCTCACTCTTCAGATCAACTCATTTCCAGCAGCGAATGAAACTTTTCAGATTTACTGCTCATATAAAACGTTATTTTCCGTCTACCTTATTGCTATCCTTAAGCCTGCAGAAAAGTGTAATAAACTAGAATTTGAAATAATTTGAGAAATAAATTGATTGATTTGCTATAATTCAATTTAATGATTACAGGAATAAAAAAAGAGATTAATAATGTAAAAGAAGAAAGTTGTATTAAATAGAGTTCAGCTAGGATGAGAATCGTAAGGTTGTGTCCGTTTACACGATGGATTAGGAAGATTGTTGACGATCATTGATTCCAATCGTGTCAAAATTGTATTTTAATCGAAGTCAATCCTACAATCAAGATTTATACTTCTGTAAAATGATTCGAAATATCCATTGTTCGTTACTGGGTCCATGATTGAGGTTCATTTTTCAAGTCATCATTTTATCCTTCAATGCTTGCCTTGTGAACAAACAGTCTCAATATGGATGATGAATGCTATTGATGACGATTGATGGCTGATATAAAATTAAAAAACATGGTACATATCTAGTGATAGTGATATTTGTACAGTTTATTTGTTGATTAATCAACAACAAAAATTGATGAGATGAGGGCAAAAAAACTGGTAAATCCTCTAATTTGTATTTCAGTAGAGTTTCAAGTTTTTGCTCATAAATGATGGCTTTTATGATGATCACGGTGGCGAGTAATTGACAAACATTGTTTTTATTGTAATTAATGAAGGAAAGGAAAACTGGAAGAAGCAAAATTTAGATCAGCACTTGATTCATCTCAATTGATTGACGATTTCACAGACACAACATGATGGCACGAAAAAATTTTCACTTGAAGTACTCGACCCATCAGGATCCAGGGAGAGAAGCTTTTTCTTGATAAATTTTTGTTTACATCTGCTTTTAAAGCCAAATGGAAGTGAAATTGATGATGAACACGGTGAATTAGCTTGTCTACAATTAAGAATGAGAGAGAAAAATAAATTAGTACATTGATTAAACAATTAGAGACGAAGGAAAACAATTTACAATAATATCAGCCATTAAACCAAATTTCAATTTTGTCTAACATAACTAATGTCTAGATGGGTTTACATTTTCCTGATAATCAAATTGAAAAGCAAAACAATTAGCAGCAAATTTAGCATCAACAATCAACAATGAGTCAATTTAATGACTGCAATTTGGCGAAGAAACAAACAAAATTGAATTTGATTGAAAGAATAACTTTAGTCAAGGTTTCGGAGGTTGATAAATTGACAGAAATATCACAATTTACAGATTGTTGACCAATTAAACAGCTAAATTCTCTAGCCATGATCAGGATAAATTGTGAATGAAAAGAAGGTTGTATAATGATAGCGAAATACGTTAAAGGAAAGAGTTAACAAGATGTTGTCAAGTAGTAATAAATAAAGGTAAGAAAATGAATAATTGTTCTACTTGCTCATTTATTATTGTCATTATCATTTTAACAATTTTTGTTTGTTGTAACGGTGATTAGAATTATTATCATTATTAAGATTTTTCATCTTCATCTTGTTATTATAATCATTATTACTTGACCTACAAATGAAAAGGGAAAAGCTGTTTTGGCTTGCAATAACCAAGGAGCCATACAGGTAAAGATTGAAATTCATATTCAAATATTCGCAATCAATTGACATTGTAAGTAATGACAAATTATGAGAAGAGCAAAAATTAGCTAATCATCATTTAAACTAAAACCATTAATAACCTATTAAAGGGATTGATTTTTTAACAATTTACATCTTTAATAATAGAATAGGTTAACTTTACAGTTCAAACATTTTAAGGGTAAAGTCAATGTTCACCAATTATTAATAGTAATTGGCATTACATTCAATCAGTCCATTATGGTTAAAATTAATCAATCAATCAAAATGGAACCAGAAATTACAAAAAAAAAACCTAAATGTCCATTAAAGATGGGCAAAGTTGAAAAGGTTCAAAATTTGGGTTTGAGTTTAAATTTAAATGAACCAGAATAGATGAAGATTGAATAATGAACCTGAAAATGATGGTTATTTTGACTTTTACAGTAAAGTGACAATCTCAAGGTTAGTTGAATGTGCTATCAAAGTTTATGAAAGTTTCTCATGTTGAGACCCTTTTTACCATGTTTATCATCAACTGGAAATTCCCTTTTCAATAGACTAGACTTAATTAAGACATAAGCAGTGAAAAGGCGATGATAAAACAAACCAATATTCAACAAAGTTCCGGTTTGCCTACAAGTTTGCAGCCTTTTTCTGGTTAACATGTTTCATTTTAATGTTATGCAATAATCATTATTCATTCATGAATTTTTTTTTCATAACAAATGATTGACCTGAGCTTCCTGAAGAAATGTGTAGGATTGAGAAATTGAATGAATGGATTGATTGACAAAATTGAGACTCTTCTTTCATTGTAAAGCTTTTACTTTCGTTAACTTTGTTTCTAATTTTTCTTTATACTTTAAACTAGATAATTGTTCACTCGTTTTATTAACAATTTGAATGGTAATATTGAGTTGTTTATCTCATTAGTATTGTATTGTTTTGCCATTGATAAGGTAAACAATTGAAGGTTAATGTTTGGTGAAATAGTTTTCTGGTTGAATGTTTAAATATGTGTATTAGATGGTCAAATGTGATTAATGAATTTATCATAATTTAATGGTTAAATAGCCTGAGATTAAGATTGATGTTCATCTATTAATCATCTAACTGATCAATTGAGAATTGAATCCACATCTGTTTTGATCGTGTAAACTGATTGACACATGAAATTGATCATCAATCCATTCAGTGGCTAAGAATTGTTAAACTAATATGATTTTGATTATTAATCAAAACTCAAAGATACATCATGATTATTAAACTTTAGTGAAACAAAAGTAAATCAATTTTTAATTGATTTTCTTGATGTAATTGTTGATTGTTGACAAACAATGGAAACCATTTCTGGTTGATGAAAAGGTTGTCAATAAGACTACCAATCAATTGTAATCAACACTCTCAATTTGCTATTGAATTTGATGACATAAGTCAATCTAAAATAGTATAAGACTATTATTGAATATTACCTTTTACACAAGCATTAATTAGCTCTAACAAAGCAAAATTTGAGACTTTTTATTTGAACCTATTTTTGGGGTTCATAATACACTTTTAAAAATGGTTATGGTTAAAATTAGGAGCTCATTTGGACTCAATCACTAATTGGACTCAAATTGTTGGCTAATTTACTCTGTGTAATTTAAAACTTAACGCAAAACTTGTGAAGTATCAAGATAAAAAAACCTAAGTATAACAGAAATTGATTCAATTTGGTTTCAAATTTATGGTTAACTAAAAATATAATTTTTCAGATTTTCAAACTGTAACTGACAATCAACTGTGAACACAATACTTACTGACAAACATCAACTTTGATTACTTGTTTAAGATTTGAATCTTTTTCAGCTAAATTGACAACATATTTCCATTCAGATTTATCATTAAGAGCTGCTCTGGGTGAAAGAAACATTGTCCTTGTCCGACAAACTTCTTCACCTTCCAGTGAATTAACGATATTATTAGATTGACGTTTTACTCTTTTTAATGACTGCTGCCGAGCCACAGATCGTCTTCGTCTTCGATGACGCTGTGCGTAAATTGAGGTAACATTGGCCAGTCGAACAATTGGTTTCCATGGATTAACAGCAAATCTTTTGTGATGAGCAAACCGACCCAATGATGATGATGACGATGAAGATGAAGATGGCAGTGGGGACAATAAGGATGACGGTGATACTCCCAACGGTGGTGAAGAGGACGACGATGGTGATGGGGATTGTGGTACAGGCGGTGGTGGTGGTATCGAGTCAAGACCAAAGTTATCCCAACCAGATGACTGGTGATCATTGTAACTGTCAGCTAGTTGGTGCTGATTGTCATCTTGGGGCTGATGATAGGTTTGATGGGAGTGCAGCGAAAAGCCTTGATGATGAGTTTCTTGGTACGGATGATGAGGTAAATAATCATATTGAAGTGAGGTTTGGTAGACAATGTAGCTTTTGACATGAGGCTTTTCCCTTAACACAGGAACGGGAACGGGAACAGTTAAATTAGGTTCCAAATCACCTTTACTTTCATCGACAAACAGACTGGTGAAATTGAATCCATTTGCTCGAGCCGACTTAATTACATCGTAAATGTGATCGCTACAATAGAAATTAAAAAGAAAATGTGAATCACTAAAACAATTTGAAAATTGAAAGTAATTTAGTAACTAGAAATAAAAATTCGTTGAAAGAAACATTTTTAGCCTTAATGTTTTTGTTTTTGATTGTAAGTAAAAACTTGGTTAGAGTTGAAATTGTGTTAACGGGTAATTAAACAGATGGTTGTGTTTTTATTAAATTTGTTAGCAAATTGTAAAAATCATCTGATCTGGTAAACAATGAAACCTTGATTAAAACTAAATTATATGCAACGAAATGGAATAATTTGCTTTTTAAAAGGTTATTAAGCTTAAGGTTAAATAGACTTTACTGTGAAGTTCATTGATTTTTATCTTATCCAGCAATGGCGATTAAATGATTCCTATGAACTATTAATTAATGTAACAATTTTGGTTAATGATAATGACGTTAATTACAATAAGAATAATAATGTTAATACCAATGAAAAGTAACCAACAAGGAAGGTCACCAAATGCCTCTGGAAAAACAACAGCCTAACCAACTATCCTGGTTAATCCCTATGTAAGAACCTGAGGTAACCTTGATGATTAACCAGATAATTCAGGTTTCCATTTTCATTAAACAACCATCTAATATAACCAAAGGTAACCTGATTTATTGAGCTGACCTTGTCTAATTTACGTTGAATAAGATTAATTTAGGTGACAACAGGTTTACCTATTTTTATCACAAAACGAAAGGAAAAGTCAAACAAATTTAAAAAACCAACTTCCGACTGATTTAAAAGGTAAATACATCAAAATATAAACCTACAAGGTCAGCTGTACGGAATCTTTAGATGAAAAGAAGAGAAATGATTTAGGAAAATATTTAATTCTGTTAAATTGTGTATTTAAACCAAAGAGATCAGGCGATTGATTAGATTAAAAGTGAAAAATGTCTGGGAAATCAGTAAATATACAAAAGCTGATCAACTAGCCACAAATGTCAAGGTTAGTTGGCAAAAGAAACGCCGATAACTTAAAAATAATCAAATGTTTTTATGCAATTTTTCAGGATAATTTCAATTCCAAGATGTAACTAGATGATAATTTGAAATTACAATATTTCTGAATAACTGACCTCACAAAAAATTGATATTCACTATAAAACCTTCAAATCTTACAACAGTCAACCCAAAACCTAGAAATTGAAAATTCCTTTTAACATTCAAATTGGGTTTACATACAGTAATTGCAATTGATTAATTGATGGAAATCCATTTCTATTAGAATTATTTTCATATCGAGGATTTTGAAACAATCATGGGAAAATCATCTCATCCAATGAGGATAGTTTTTGTATTTGAAAGATATGTTTAGGATTATAAGAAAAATGGAAATTGAACTTCAAATAATCAGTAAATTGTGTTTATTGACAAAAATCGCCTACTTTTTTGTTTAACCATCAAAATGAAAAAACTGAATATTTTTCTTGCTTTATACTCATTGTTGGCTCATTGTTGGCACCTCAAATCAGCAAATGTAGTGAAGATATTTTCAAATAGCATTAATACAAGAGCGAAAGATCTAAAAATTGCGACTCGCACGTTCAATTAATAGTTACAATCAAGCTTCCAAGGTTAAGATCCCACGCAAATCAGGATGGTTAATATAAATTACACGCAAAAATACTCGTAAAATTACATTCACACAACAAGTATCATCAACTAAATACACTAATAGTTAAAAAAAGGTTCAGAAGGAAGTAAAGCTTATACTTTAAACTTAAATTGTTAACAAATGTCTGTTAGTTTGTAGTTAATTTAACAAAACCAACCCTATTAACTGTTATTGTTTCATAAATTGTTAACAAATATTTTATTGAAAAACATGATGGAAACCAACAAAATCCAGCAATTAAGCTGTTAATGAAATTATCTTTAAAATAATCATCGCTTTTCTCTCGTAATGGTCATGATGAGGTTAATTTGAACGACTGCGCTAGTTTAGACTTGAAATAATTAAATAATCCATTAAATATTCAATGGAAATCTAAAGCCAAACAAATGATCTCTTCAAGTATTTGCCCATTACTCAGCGATATCAATGAGTTAGATTGAATTATTTTTCAGAGTTTAGTTAATTTGATTCTTGCTTAAATGACTATTTTAAATTTTCAGACCAAAATCACTAAGAAAATGATTTTTCTCAAATTTCACTTTCACTTAATTTTGATCAATAAAATATCAATATTTACCTCTTTCTTTATAAAGTTAATGGTTACATAATTACTATGATTAGTATATTTAAATATGCTTTTGAATATCAACCTTGATTCTGACTGATACATTAAAAATGACCAATTTTATACATTAGCTTTTGAAAAATATTTACGATCAAATATTCATTGATTAGTTTCTCCTCATTCAATCAATCATTGATCATACCAATAATGGGTATGAATAAAAATTTAGATCGGACATTAGCATATTGTAGATTTTTAAGTTATTAAGTTTCATTATTGAGATTGCAAATCTGGCGTAAAGAGAGTCAATTTAAGGTAACTAGAACAGTTAACATTTGCAATTAATTAAGGAAAATCAAATGTATTATTGTCACAAAATCGGCTTCAATTTACAGTTTACTGAATGTCTGTTCACTAGTTTAGGCCTAAGATATTGAACGAAATGTTAACCCTTAACTTGGTTTTTGTTTATTTTGTATTTACTTCCATCTTAATTAGTCTATCTTCAACACTTTACTACCAAAAATGTAAGTAATTTTAATTTACTTTTATCGTGTCAACAAGCTCAAATAATTAATCCAAAAGTATCCCTGAGTAATAATCAATGTAGACCTTGCAGTTTGAGTGCAGTCATGAAAATATCTGCTGATCAAATTTTAAAATGGTTTCACGATTTCCACACATACAGATTACGTTTCGGAAAAATGTACTTCAGTCGAGAAGCCAGAACCGATAAAATTAACTGGCGCTGCTGGTGGATCAGCTGTATATTTTGAGTTACCAGACAAAGATGGACCTTTAATTAAACTAACACAAACATGTGTGGTTGTTGTCCAATCATCACCTGGTCAGGGACTTGTCCTTCATCCAATCACACTAGATTTGAAACAATTTTCTGGAAGCATTACGATCTATCAATTGCATTTATCTCACGCAGATTCCCATACTATTTATGATTTAGATAATTCCTTTGGCTCCAGTGATGATCAACTAGTCAAATCAGTGGCTTTGAATATTTTACCCGGAGATAAGCAAACCATTGTGCTATTCTCATTTCAACCCAATTCTAATCAAACAAATTGGAACCAATTGTCATTTGAATTTCTGGTAACTTCTTTCATGTGTAAGTATTCGGTTTGAGCTCAAAATAATTCACCATTCTGAAAATGATTTTTACTTCCATTACTTAGATACTATTGATGTCTGATTTGACAACAGCAAATATTGATTTGATTGGATAGCGATAAAGATAATAATCAATTAACTGTCATTTTAAAATCTGATGTATTCAGGTTTGATCAAAAATAAGTGTAAACATTTCATTCCTTTCCTTTCCATTTTGATCGGAGCATCAATCAATTTTGATAAAATTTTCAAGTTTTTTACTCAATTAATTGTGAGTAACAATAATTGATAACTTATGTCTCTTCTCAAAATTAACGAAAGTTAATAACAATTTCATACAAGTTCAGATCATTCAAGAAATAATATCAATGTTGAGTTTAGTTGTGATCTTTAATGATCAAAATGAATCTATTTGGTCATTAGTAGCATCATTTAATCTAACAAAATCGCCTTTTGACTGAAACAAAAATTTGAAAGCTAAAACAAAATCACTACAATCAGTTTAGGTTACAACAAATTAAACTAGTGACTATACGTTAGATGTCAAGATCAACTGGTTTCTCCCTTTATTCAATCACAACCATGAATGGGTTAAAATTATCACTGAGTTAAAGGACACTCTTGAAACAATTAAATAATCTTGTTGACAAGTTGGTTAGTAGTGAAGGAGAAAAGATAATAAAGATGATTCAATAGGATTTCGAGTAATAAAATGAACTCACATGGGATAATTGGGAACATCTTTACACAATGTACCACCCGAATCAGGACAGTCTGGATGATCTGGAATAAATTGTTTCTCTTTTTGAGGTGGAACCATGGGAACTTTATAATCAGCATAGTAGTAACTGCTTTGAGATAAACTACTTCTCCAGAGGCCAGGTTGAATGGACGATTGGACACCATTTGATTGATAATAACCAAATGAAAATGAACTGCAGGCAATCAAGATGATAGTGGTAACAGTAAGGAAACAATGTAAACACCTGTTAACCGATGGATAACGCATATCTAGATTAGACCCTGTAACGAGGTGAGTTTGATTGAGAATTAATTGAGATGGAAACCAGGATGAAAAGGAATACGAATATTAATTGTAAGCTTCGGTGAAGTACACAATACTATCTCTTCAAGATGAGAGGATAATCACGCGTTAAATAATTATAATAACAGGTAGATAGATGAATGATTAAAGATGAAGATGTAATGATGATGATGATGATGGAAGTGATGATGGTGATGAAGTTTTAGTTAAGTCTCGGGATAACCAAAAACTCGAATCGTAAAAAGCTACCAACACCTAAACACTTAACCAGTCCGAACATTTTTCTCATTTCTTCTTTTCTTTCTTCTCACTTCTTTTCAGTCTGTCTGTAAATTTGTTTCTTATTCTTACTCTCTTTCCTCCTCCTCTTTTTTTCTCTTCCTCAGTTACTCACTCACTTTTATTCTTTTCATCATCAGCAACTTTTAATTTCTTACGGACTCTCTCTTTCCGCAAACAGTCCTCCCCAATCCTGCTTTTTCAATCTCTAACATTTTGTCTACCTTTGCTACTTCACAGTGAAAGGCAATGGTCCTTGTCCGATCTGCATTCATTTGTTTTTCACCATATGATTAAGATGATCTTTTGTTGTATTCGCTCATCAGGATCTCCATCAAACTCGTTCAACAAGCTTTTGTTCGATGGTTAAATAAATTAAACTTGTCCATCAGATAAATGGAATGAATTTTAAAATTTTCATACTCATTCGACCGTCCATTCAATCTCTTGAGATTTCTTGTACAATAATTTCAATATTTTCTTTATATGAATAGGTAAGAGCCAACGTAACTTGAATCCAAGCTTAAATTAGCAATTGCTGGTCAATCATCATAAAAACCAATAAGTAGATTCCCGGCAAGATTATCAAGTTTCAGTAAAGTAAATGGATGAATCGGATTCTTTATTCACAGCTTGGCTTGTTGCTACTTGTCCAATTCCTTTCAACAGAATATTTTATTGAATCCGGTTCAGTCTCATTTGTCAATACGATTTGAATACAGCCTAACAAAAGAAAAAGAAACTGATTAGTGACCAAAATACAAAAGATTGATACATTTTTTTCACTGAAACTCACCTTAATAAATAAGTTGAGGAGTCGTTGAAGTAGCTTGTTACATAATTGTTGTCATTTGGTAATTTACAGGCTTTGTTGCATTCATGATATTAACAATAGTAGTTCTTATAATGAGCAAGTATTCATCCTCAGGTAACAATTTATATCTGCATAGTCATTAGCCAAGGCTAAGAATACTTGAAGAAACAAAAAAAGTATCCATATCATTATTGTGATAACTGTTGTCGATGTTTTTTGGTTGTTTTTATTATTGTTGATTCTCTTGCGCCTGTTGATAATTTGTTGGACTGGCCATGAATGCAGTAATAACTGTAGAGCTTAATCATAACGTTTTCAGGTTAATTCTTTTCACTTTTTTCGCTTTCAATATATATCTTTCTTTTTTCTGTTAATTAAACAAAACCACTTTTTGTATTAGCCCAAGGTCAGTCTGTCATTATTATAATATTCATTATGACCATCTCAAGTAAGTGAACCTTTCCTCTCTATGCAAAACTGTATGGAAAAAGAAGAGAAACAAAAAGATACATTGGGTTACAAAAGAAATGATAAAAAAGTGAATTAAACAAGTTTGTTGATTATTATGATAACCTCAAATAGTCAATGATCTTTTAGTCTGAAGCTTTAGCAGTTTCGTTCCATCACGTTAAATAGTTGGACACATACATATGTATTCACCGACCAATCTTTTTTAAAAGGATTCCATAACTGTGAGGTTCATGTTGAATTGTTAACCTGAGAAGTAAAAAAAGATCAATTAGAAAATAAGTTAAAATATGCAATTATGAAACATTACTGAAATGAAGAGACCAGGCTGAAAAGTGTTGAAGCTGTAAAATTTCATATTTCAAAAGCAAAACCAGATTTCGTCTTTAAGAGCTATTATCATCTTACAATTGTTAAATTCATTAATCCGATTGTCTGTTAACATGAAACTTTATCATAAATTAGAAAACATTACAAATATTTGTTATTTTGTTTCTAATATTCAACACGAAACGACTAAGGAATTACTTGCCTAAATGGAATTGTGTATAAAAATTTTCTTTGTCCAAGTGAGAGTAAACAAAGAAACAAAGGGTAAGAGTGCAGATTAATAAGATATTACATTTTGTTAATAGAATCTCTTGTGGTCTCATTTCTGATTTAGTGGTCATATTGAACGAGTAGATTGTAATGAAACTTAAATTCCTTTGATACACTTAACATGATAAATTAATTGCTCATTAATGATCATTAATGATCAATACGTAGAAGTATTGATAATTGTCATAATTGATAGGAAAATAGCCTTTTCCAGATGGAGATGTTTACAGAATGTTGATGAATTGATTTACCTTGGATATTTGGGTATAAAGGTTGAATACAATTAAACTTGTTCACCAATAAAATCAAAATCAATCGATGATTTCTGATTGATTTATAAAATCATGTGAATTGAACAGGCGTTGTCCCAAAAAACCTATAAAGCCTTGAAATATTCACCAAATTGCTAAAGGAAGAATTGGTAAATCAAAATCAAATCACAAAATGTAATGAAACTATTAGTGTATTAATTATTAGTGTATTAAATCTCAATTCTTTGTTGAATAAAAAGAGAAAGAAAAAAAAAGATTAAACCAATCGACTCTAATAAGCATGAATATTACCTTAAATCTATTTAAACATTCTTACTTTTTGTTTGTATATCAATCAACTTTTCGTTATAAAAAAATGTAATATCTCGAAAAGTTTCAATAATCTCAATGACTTACCTTGATAATGATGATCATTGAAGCACAAAACACGAGGTTTAATAATCTAATAAAAGTGTAAATAAAAGGGAGAAATAAGAATTGACCATTCGAAAAACACTGTTATTCCCATTGGATCAAAGACTATTAAGACTCACATGACTTTAATAAAATGGAGTTAAGAAGAGTGTGCGACAAAAAAAAGGAAAGTTAAAAAGACAAAAGCAATATAAAAATGGCTCAGTAAAGTCTAAACATAAAATAAACAATTCATTTTAAATCTTGTTGAAGATCTAACAACCTTAAGTAACTGAAATTTTGTTTAGCCGAGGATCAATTAGCAAAAAGAACTATTAGCTGTGAATAACTGACTTTGCTTAGCTCTTTGATTAATCTGATGCCGCTTTGGCTTACAAGTTTGTGGCAAGGATTGTTTTAGATTTTACTTTACGAGTTATTTAACCGAAAAGAAAAATTGTCTTTGTCTTTCAATGCTGCTTCTGTCTACACTTTTCTTCACTTTCTTAATTCCCTAGATATTAGAAAGTATTTTGGTGCCGGGAAGAATTTATTTGTTACTTTTTTTCTCCATGTTTAGCTTCATCTTTTTCTCCTCATTGATATTTTACATTTGATTTTGTGTGTTTTGATTTTATTTAATATCACCAGAATGACCAGTACACATGGATCGGACTCTGCTTCTTCATCCCAGTTATCTCTACCTTCACCTTCGCATGAAAATTCGAACTGTTGTTCAAAAGCTAAAATGTTTAAATACAGTGAGGTAAGTAAAATGCCAATTAGTAATGAATTTATTTGTGGTAATTTGTTTATGCTAATCTAACCTGCTTCAACCTCTTTGTTAAACCTAGTTGGCTTTTTGTAACATCTTGAAATTAACCTTTGAAATCTTCTTTTGTTATTAGGGTGACTCTGAATTAGACTCAGTTGCAACAAACGCAGTTAAGATGAATCATGGTTCAAGAAGGAAGCAAAGTTTAAAGTTATCTCAACTTAAATCTTACCGTAATGACGATGCTAAAAAATTAGCTGACCAACGTTGGCGACAAAGTATCAATGAATGTTATGATATTTTACGAGACTATACAGATAAAGACATTGTTTTTCGCGACGGAACCACCTTGAAAGGTAAAGACTGTAAAAGTAGAAATGATCTTCTAGCTAAAACTATAGATTTGATTGGAGACCTTGAAACTTTATTTTCTGAGTTATGCTCCCGTCAACCCGAATCAATAAACAGAAAAGAATCGTTGACCTGTTCAAAAGAAAAGTTTATCAAAGATAAAACACAGATTAAACCGAAGAATCTCTCACTTCAACAGTAGTGTTGCTCATTATTTACTGTGTTATAATTTATATTACATTGTACTGCATTACGTTTTTTGATACATATTGTACTAATTTTCTAAAATATTTACATTTAAATTTTATAATTTCATTTTGTTTTTACATTATAATTGACATTACGTTGACCTGAGTTTGATGTAAATTACTTAAACATAAACTATTCATTGAGATTTCTATCATCTACTTTTATAGATTTTCGTTTATTGACACGAAAACCTGTTTCGCTAAACATATCCCTCAATATCTTGGGCTCTTTTTTACGAGTCGTATGATCGTAATCAAGAAGTTCTGGTGATTCTTTAACAATTCCCCAATAAACTTGAATCATTCGCGCAATTTCTTCATTCGACAGCATGATAGGTAGATCCTCAACTGAAACACCAGCCTCTATACAAATTTTATCAACCAAATGTTTTTCCTTTGGATGGAAAAGACAGTGCAATGAACGTCGTATGAATTTTCTCCTCAGATGAAATAGATGTTTGACAAATCTATCTATTACTTTAAAGGGTATTTCATTAGGTACTAATGGTTCTCTTCGTGGAATTAATCTTACAAGGCCAACGTCAACTTGAGGTTTAGGGAAAAACTGATTTCCTGGTATCATAAATTTGCGATGAACATTACACCAAAGCTGAGTCATGATGGACACACGACTTCGTCCGTATTGAAAAATATCAGCGCTTAGTCTTTGAGCAACTTCCCATTGAAATGTTAGACTCATAGGCACTCTGCCATAAGCAAAGGCACCTGTGCGTGTATGTAGCTGATACATCCATTGAATTAACAATACAGAAGCAATATTAAAAGGTAAATTGCTAAAAATGTGTATTGGTGGTAACTTATCAAGCCAATCTCTTTTTAAATCGGGATGGAAAAAGCTGTCCATGTTGATATCCCTTATATCTCCCAAAATGATTTTCATTTGACCAGGATAAGCAGCATCTGCAAGCATCTCTAACATGGGTAAAAACCTACGATCTTTTTCGATGACGAACAATTCCTTCGGACCTCGAGAAAGTATCTCTCTTGTTATGTTACCAGGGCCAGGACCCACTTCGACTACAGTCTCACCAGGTTTGATACAACTGTACTTGACTATTTTTTTTATTGTTGATGGTCTCATAATGAAATTTTGACTCAATTGTTTTCTTCCTCGAATCCCATAAATGGCAAGTAAATCACGAAAACTAGGCATAGGTGGAAGACGCTGAGGAACATATTGAGTTATCTCACCGGGTATCCCTTGTGAGATTGCTAGAGACTTTCCAGCCTCTTGGCTGATTCTGGAGGTAAGACCTCTCATAATTCACACAAATATTTAATAACTTCAATCACAGTAATATAAAAACAATTTAAATCGACGGAAAAATGCGATGTTATTATTTTCAAGCAACAAAAATGCACTGCTGCTTTGGTTGCTATAGGCAACTACAAATAAGATGATTTACACACGTGATTAGCATGTTTCCAATTTTAAATTGCGATTTTGTTACTGATTTTGTTACTTTTTTTCATAAAAAATTAGAATTATTTAGAAATGCCAAAAACTGAAGCCACCTTAAGCACTCCGATGACATAAACATTACATCTCAGTATATTTTAACATTAAATTAAATCTTCAGCAGGATAAAATTTATATTTTACAATTTGTAACTGATCTGTTTGAAACTCAAAATCACAAAATTTGAATTGAAGTACAGGTCCAGCCTACTTAATTTGTAATTAGTGTTTCTTCTCAATAAAGGTTTAAACCTCATAATCATAATAACAATGACTCGTTTAAAATGACTAGATTCTAAAACTGTTCTATCTATTGTTATTAGTGAATGAAGATAAATATAAATGATTTAACATATTTTAGTGTTGATGGAACCTAATTTCACCATTAATGTTTGAACAAGATTCAATATTTAGACTAATTTAGCACCTGAGTCACAGATTCGGAGTCGTTTTTCTCACAGTTATTTAAACATTTTCTGTAGAAATTAGTAGCTCTAACAAGGTAACTGATTTGTGATTCATTTTGATTGCCATAAATAATAAATCCTCAATAAAGCACCATCTTCTAAAGAGTAGAAACGCATTACAATAAAATCTGATTGGGAATGCGATCCACTTTGAACCGCATGAAACCTATTGTTAATTCTTTGCTCTGAAATTATCTTATTTTCACCGATAGAGCGAGTAAGTATAAAAAGAATAAAGATTGATTGGTTTATAATTAATAAAAAGATGTGTATTCAAAGGAGAATTTATAATCCATTTTAAAACCCCTTTTTTCTTTAAATATTTTCACGATGAAAAAATGTAAATGGGTGATGTTTTTTTCCATTTTCGTAAACTTTTGCAGTAATATTATCTTTGTAATAGACAGTTGGTGTTAATAGATTGGTTTTGTTAGGGTTTGTTTTTTCACTTAAATTTGACCTAATTTAAATATATTGAGCTATCCACCGGAAGCCTTCACCATACCCTTGTCTTTTCAACACACTACACATAAAAAGTTCAACTGGTCGACCTGGTAACTCGGATCGTGAAACTTTACCCTGAAATGGAAAGAAAGAAAATGAAATTAGCTAAAATCAAGTACATTATACTTTTGATCAAGATTTGATTAGTAATCATTGAAAAAGTTACGCAGTGTTCATCACAGATTAAATGATATTTAAATATTTAGAGGAGGAGGGAAAAACGGGTATCATGCAAGTTGTGATAAGTTTTATCATGAGAGAGCATGATAAAGAAGCAAAAAGGAAAAGTCTAAATCAACAATTTGAATGAATGAAGGGATAAATAGAACGCGTAGACAAAAAAAAGTATGAGCAAGTTCGAGGATACAAAATCTCCTTGAAAAGCAAAGCCAGCTGATCAACTTTAACACAATTAAAATGTGACACTTAAATAAGTGAAAATAACAATTAGATTGATCAGTCGCAAACTGGATAACCTTGAGAGAGCAGCTAACAGATTTACTGATTAAGCATTAAATTAAGCACAAAAATAAATTCTTTTCTACATCTTCTTGGAATGAATACAAGTGAAAACCACTTATGCTCTTAATCAAACTAGCTTACACAAAGATCAGTTAGGAAAAGTTAACAAAACTTTATATGCACAACCAAGGGGCTAACTTGAAAAGGGGAATGACCTCTAAAAAGAAGTTTCCGTATCGCTTATTATGTCCGTCAACATACAGGGAAAAGGAGAATGACTCTAATGAAAAGATATAAATATTATGGATTAGGATTTACCTTGCCAGTAGTTACATTATGAAGACCAAAATATGCTCTAATAGAATCTTCACTAGCAGCTCCGCGAATATCAATCTTATTTCCAAGAATCAAAACAGGTACATTCGATAACTGTTCGTCAGTTAGTAAGCTCTGAAAAAGGTAGGAAAAAAAGAAAGAGAACAAGAGAACAGGGAGAAAAGTAATAATTAGAAACACGGAAATAGTTAACTTGAATTGCAATAAAATGGTGATAATTAACTCGCGCGTTTGTCACTTAAAAGTGTAGTCAAGAATAAGGTGTCTGATACATACGTCTAACTCAGCTTTTGACTCTGGGAACCGGTCTGTATCATGAGCATCAATGAGGAAAACAATTGCATCAACAGCAGGGAAATAATCTTTCCATACTCTACGAGCTTGATGATGTCCACCAAGATCAAAGGTAGTGAATCTTATGTTACCAATGGCCAACTCCTCAGAAGTAGGATGCAATGTAGGTACGTGTTGAGCCATTCGATCATCTTTAAGCATATGAAGTAACGTTGTTTTACCTGCATTATCCAATCCCAGGAACAACAATTTACCACTTTTCTTATAAAGGCCTTGATTAAACGTAATTGGTAAACGTAAAGGTAATAGAGGAATAATGATAGAGGAGAAAAAATAGGGTACAGAACAATATTAATGGTATTGAACCTGAGATAATAGGTATAAAATTCTTGAATTCATATCAATGTATCAACATTAGACAGGATTAACTAAAAGACAATTTAAGGAAAAAATGGGACAAAATTTACCTAAAAAACCGAGAACTCCAGTCACCCAATCCCAGAGGAACATTTGAATTATTTAATTACTTTAAAATATCCAGGAATATAAGGTTAATTATAAAATACGAGGCAACACAATTTAAAATCGGAAAAAATGATAGAGAAAATAGAGAGAAGGGAAAAGTTGAGCTGAGTGAGAAATTGTAAGTTCCAACTCACATCAATAAGCCTTATTCCTGGTTTTGGTTACATGTACAGTAGAGTTTCTCTTACTGGTATGATTTGGGTGTGTAAATCAAGAGATGGCTGCACTTGGAGAAAGCAGTAAATAAGGTGTAAAGAGGGAGATTAAATTAATACAATAATACTGACCCCCGTTCAAATAAGAGGATGCTTACTTCAATAAATTTGATCAAATCCGAGTATAAGATTTGGACTTGTAATCAATTGGACTTTGATTTGTTTAGGATTGAGTCTCATATTGGGACTCATTTTCCTCATTTCGTTGCTTAAAGCTGCAAATTGCTTTCGAATCTGTCGTCAACATATGATTTGGTTGCTATGCTTATAGTTTTCACTTTCTCACACACGTTTAATTAAATAATTAAAACTTTTTTTGTTCTTCATTTTGTTGCTTGATACGAGCTCATTTAAAATGACAAAAGGAGGTGGCTGTCCGGTTAACCATGGTCAAGCACCATCTGGGTGTCCAATGAGTCAAGATGGGGAAAACCAAGTTAAGATTAATCCAGACAACATGATGCCAATGAATGCAAGTCAAGAGCCTTCACCTGGTCAACCTTTTCCATTGTCAGTCGAAAGAGAAGTATCCTCCATACCAAAAGCGGGAGGCGAGGAAAAGTGGGTTTATCCGTCTGAGCAAATGTTTTGGAATGCTATGATTCGGAAAGGTTGGAAATGGCAAAATGAACATGAAAAAGGTATAGGTAATGACTTTAAATGACCTGCTAGCAATTCGGATTTAATTTCTGTGTGTTCATGAGCAAATTTGATAGAAATTTAATTAATTGCGTTGAGTACTAAATTTAGTTTACTTTATCTGTGAAATGTTTTTAAAAATGCATGAAATCAATATTTTATTGTGTGTAACCTTGCTTACCGCATATTTGTTGAGATTGAAAATCATAAATGCTTGATGATCTGTGTAAATAATCTCTGTGTCTAATGAGTCCGAATTGCTTACAGAAATTTATTAATTCATTATATGTCACAGAAATATTGTAAATTTTAATCTAACGAGTGATTTTTTAACCTTTCAGAACCCTTGCAAAAGAATGATATGTCTCACATAATTAGAATACACAATGCCAACAATGAGGCTGCTTGGCAGGAAATTTTAAAGTGGGAAAATGCGTTTCATTCTGGCGAATGTCCTACTGGACCTAAATTGAAGAAATTCTCTGGTCGTGCTCAAGATTATACACCTCGAGCCAGGATACGCTCTTGGCTTGGTTATGAATTACCTTTTGATCGTCATGATTGGGTTGTAGATAGATGTGGTAAAGATGTTCGCTATATTATCGACTATTATGATGGTGGACCAATTATGCCCGATCAATTGAAGGCGAACCCTGCTTTTGCTATCCTTGATGTTAGACCTGCATTGGACAGTATTGGTAATGCTTGGGATAGAATGAAAGTTACTTGGTGGCGATTTAGATCCAGTTATCTCAATAAACAAGCAAAAGAAGAAGTCTAAATTTTTGTTCCGTTCATCTTTATGCAGCCATGAAAATTAAATTAGCACTACTTTCTACGATTAGTGCTCACTGCTGATAATCCAAGAAAATTTTATTTATATTTAGATGGATAATCATCGTCATAAACCTGCTTGTGATCGATTTGTGGACGCAAATCAGATCTTATGCATCAAGATTCTCGCTTATTTTACATTTATTTCGCTTGTATCACTTGACATTCAATACTGAAACGAATATAAGAGATGAAAGTAGTGAAAGATTACTTTTCATGGCTGTACTATAGTTTTTCGATGTAGCTTAATGTAGTCTTATTGATAAAATATTCTATGTATAAATTCACAATTAATCATGACGAAAGTTAAATTTAGGCAAAATAAATTAAAATGATAAGAAATTGATTTCAGTCCGGCTCAGAATCATCTTGAATCAAATTTCAAATTTTTTCAATAATCAATTTCAAAGAGTATAGATATTAATCTTCACTTAATTTTGAAATTCTAGTTATTGTTTATTGTCTGTCTACTGTCTTTATTATTTTCTGATGATTTGTTCAATCAATTAGTCCAATGAATATGTTAAATTAGAGTTAATTTTAAGGTGTCGCCATCTCGAGCATATTTAGTTTGTAGAGGTTAGCCTTCGAATCGCGCCAAGGCTCGAAGTTAAGGTGACATGAATTAGTAGCTTACCCAGATTTAAGCCCCTGGACTATCTCGTCCTTCCTTTCTGATGGATTCCTAGCTAAGCTGGATAAAGCCTTTGGTCGGTAAAACACTCATTTAGCAAGGGGTAGGCGGGCGCGTTAAAAACTGTCACGTTTGCATGAGCAAAAAGTTACTTAGCACTGACCACTACTGTATCATTTTGTTAAATTAATAACTATAATAATTGCTAACATAAGTTAGCTTGTTTCAATGTTGAGCTCTGAAAGCTGTGGGTTCAAGTGTAATGGACATCGAGTCGTGTAAGGATTAGTAGACATTTTATTTTAACTATTTTACAACGATTGATTGTTATATAATTAGAAATATAATTACACAATAAACTTGATAAATGCAAATTGTTTCCGAGTCAGCTCGTGGTTAATTTTCAGACAAAATAAATTTTAATATGAAAATGAGAATAAGTTGCAATGATGATTAACTGTGATGATGAATAAGATGAGATTGATTGATTAACAACATTGGCTTTAGTCCATTTAGAAACATATTAAAGAAAAATGGTCACAAATTTACATCCATCGGATTATGGGTTAAACTGCACCACAAGATCTTCCTCTATGTTAACAATATAGCCTTTCTTAACAGCGATTAATGTTCTATCAGAAATCTCATTGATTAATGAAAGGTCCTGCTCAGAGATGCTTTTAAAATATGAGCTATCCCGTTGACTTGAGGCAATGTCCGTTAAGCGCTTATAACCAGATCCTGGTCCGTTTATAGAGGATGATTTATTTGGAAGACGATATTTCAGGAACAATGGTTGTCTTAATTGGTTTATTCTGTTTTGATAGAGACGAGTCCTTTCCGCATATTCATTTTGTTGCACAGGAGGTACATCAACGTTGCATACATCAATCACGTTTGCCTGCATTTTGTTTAAAATCCGATGCCAGGCAGCAATTTGTTCATTACTTTTGTTTCCTCCGTTATTAATTGTACCATAGTTAGTAGATTCTTTTGAATTAATGGCAACACCATCATTCGGGTAACAACAATCTTCACCAGCAGTTGGGTCATTTAGGATGCGAGTTCTTTCACTCTCACCATCCTCTGAGTTTTTATCACCGGGAAGACAGCACGAACTCCAATTACCCATTATGTGTCGAAACAACACAATTTAAAAATTGGAAAGATAATAGATAAAATAAAGAGATAAGAGAAAGTTAAACTGAGTTAGAAATTGAAAGTTCAAACATCAATAAGCCTGAAAAAGATAACCTAACATGAGTTAATCGGTAATTTTTTAGTTTTCGATTATCGATACTATCGCAAAAGCTAAACATTAAGCACGAAATTTGTATACAAATTGTATTATTATTGTATTGTATTGTAAGTGTTAACTGTGTTTTTTTCTATTAACAATAAATTTGATAAATTAAAGAATCAACCCTCGTTGATGAATTTCAAATAAGATTGTACATTTCTTCAATCTTCAACTTACTTTTTACTTTACTTTTTACTTCACTCTCTCATTATGTTTCATGATTTCTGAACTTCATCCGAAAATAAAAGGTAAGTTATTATTATTTATTATTTAATCAAATTATTAGACTAACTTTAAAAATGTTACCGATTAAACTATAAATATTTTTTGTCGACAAGGCTTTTCATTTGCCATTTTTATTATATTTTCTAGCCATTACTGTCTTGTTTACAATTAAAATCATGAAAATCTTGATTAGTTTCTCAAAAAAATCAGAATCGGAAAATTTTTCATTTGTTTAAGCAATGAAATTATTGCTACTTTAATTACTGAAGAAATATTAAATGTATTCAATTTCATTCTATCATCAATCTGTTAACAGTGGCTTAAGCTACTTCATTGCTAAATATGTTATTAAATACGATTCTTCAAATATCAAAAAAGTAATTGAAATGAAAAAACCGAGCAACAAAACAATGAAGTTTTACAATTTTTATTAAGGTGTATTTAAGATTATCCCTAACATGTTGCGATAACAATGTTGTAACCTCTTGCGATTGGTTTAATTTTTGTTATAAAGTCAATTTCGATAGGCCAGGGTGATCTATGTATATCCTCAGTATCATTTGAATCGTCAAAGCTTTAGATAAAATCCATAAATAGAAATTTTAATCATAATTTCAAGCAAGACAACTGTCTATCGAATGTCATGGCAATCATTAGTTTGTTTGCATATTGAAATGAGAGTAATTAAGTTTTATGAAATTAATCTTATATTTACATTGTTTTCTTGTAATTGAGATATTATTGCAACAAACAATTTGGAATGATTGAGTAACAGTTTTTTCACGTAGCGAAGCAATACTCACATTCAAAGGCCTAACCAAAAAGTTCTTATTAAGCTGAAGATTGGAAAATGTAAAATTAAACGATCGGTCAAAATTATACTTTGGCGTTACCGCGCTCTAAAGATGGCACCACAACACAGCTTGAATTGGAGCGAAATCATACAAACCTATGTGCTTAATTTTTTGTTCAATCGGGAAGTTTTTATAACCAAAAGTTAATTAATCGAATATCAGTAAGGCTTTTTGCCTTGTAAATACAATAATAGCTTACTTGATGCAATCAGAACCCAATTGTTTACGACATTGAAACTCGATTCTGAAAATTTGGCGGAATCCAATCAATTGACTGAGTTAATTTAATCTTCACAAAAATCTAACACCTGATTTTATCGAACATTCAAGGATATTTTAATTGGTTAATTTTTATCACTTATTTCTACTGAGTTAATTAAGATTCAATAATTTATAGAGATATTGTTATCATGAATCTCTTTTTATTCATCATCTTAAACTTTTACGATTCTGTGCTCGGCATGGCTTGAAAGAAAGATCAAATTATCTATGTATTTGCCAGAATGGTTGATCATGAATAAAAGTTATAATAATTACATAAAATACATCAGATTGGTTTAAATCAATTTTTTGAATTGTTTATACTTTGGTTGGTGGTCATTACAATTAAAAGATTTTTAATTTGTTTGTGTTGAGTCAAATAAGATGATTAAGTTCAATTGATCAAGCAATCTCTATGAACTCTTAGAATTCAACACTAAATTGAATAGTGATGATACGTTCAGTTACAGCAGCTCATTGATAGCGACATTATTAACATTGTTACCAAGAGTTAATTCATTCATAATAATGATATCCATGGGATAAAATGTTATTCATAAAAGTTCAAACCAGTTCAATTGGAGATAAGAGGTAATTTAATCATTATGACCTCAATACTCAAAGTGGTGTAAAAATAGTTATATTTATAATTATGGTGTAACAAATGCTAACAACTCTTATTTTTAAAAATGAGCAGTTATTTGATCAATCTCCTGGAGGTCATCGATAATCTGCAAGTAACAAAGAAATAAAGGAAAAACATGTGATTAGATTTGATGCAGCACAAAAATTGTTGAAAAAAATTAGATTGTAATGAAAATAGAAAAAAATAAATTTACCTGATCAGGAGTTGAACTAATTTTCTTACAAAGCTCAGCCTTTTCACTTATTGAAAGATTATAGAAACGGTAAAGGAGATCTCCATCTAATACATTTTTACACGGATTGGTCAAACATTTTTTATAAAATTTAACCATATGTACACCTTTGGGATTGACTCCGGCAGTATGTTGAACATGTGCGTTCATCGTATTTTGAAGCATAAATAATCTACGATAAGTTTTCTCTGGGACGGGTAAGATGAAGTTGATTGTTCCATCCAGAGTTGGGAAAACTGTTGCTTGACGACGCTCGATAGCTTTCTTTGCCTCTTGATCTATCGTTGGTTCATTATTTTTATTGTTTACAGATGAGGATGAAGATGAGGATGAACAGAAAGTGAAGAATGAAGAAACATGTGATGGATATTTACAGCGAACACGGAAAAAACAATTTACCAAAGATCCAAGGTGATAGTCACCTCGTCGAAGTAATCTTGTACCGCCAACGCTTTCTCGTGACTCAGGATTATAATTGTACACTAGAAGATTTTTATCACCATCAGCTACTAGGAAACACAGTTGATTGTTATCCACAAGAAATTCACACGCATATACCTCAAATGATCGACAATCTCGACTTGCTAAAGCTAAAGTTCGTGTATCTTCTTGGTAACGAAGAAGAGAAATAGATTTGTACACATCGGCAATAAGAATCAAATTTTTAACAGAAACTGCTTGATGAATGTAAATTTGAGTATCAATGAAGGCAACACCAACAAGCTGAGATTCCTTCAGTTGCCAGATATAAATTTTCTGACCAACTGCACTTAGAAGCAAACCACGGATTTGACATATTGCTGTAACTGGTCCTTTCTGTTCTTTACAGTAAACGATTTTGATTTTACTTCGAGTTAAAGGTTGTCCGAGTTCAGGGACAACGTCGATAATGTCAAGAATCCATATTCTTCCTCTGTTAGTGACATCTTCACCATAACAGTAATTAGTGCCAGCAGCAATATAACCCTTTAATCCACTCTCAGTTCCTTCTGAGTTAAGCATAACATTTTTAAGACAAGTCACATGTTCCCACTCATCGAGTGTAATCTTTGTGTTAGGAATCATTTCCCATGAAACTGGCGAAAACAGTTGAATGTGAAATCTTTCCATAGTGGGCCATATATATCTTGGGTCACGTTCTAAAACATCGTAATCTTTATCCTCACCACCAACTCGAACAATCTTGTTATAAGCTTCTTGAGTTGAAGTAACAACACAGTAACATTTGGAGTCGACGTGATAATTTACAAAATCTATTGTACATCGGAGGGGAACTTTACGAACAGGCCAAGGTGCATCATAAGTAACATGGGTAGGTAAAACAGCAATCCGAAGTTCACTTTTGGCATTTATGTACAGAAAACCTTTAGGGCAGTTGACATTATGGAAAGGGGCAAAAGAGATGACAGGTCCGTCAATATTCATTTCATGGATGCGAAGTTCACCTCTTGAGGTCATGAAACACCAATGAGGATATGGCCCGCAGATGAAGATTCCAGAGTAACCAGACACATCAGTAAATGTACGGAACCATCTTTGGTGCATTGTTTCACGGTCCAAAACATTAGATGAAGATGAAGTTGAAGGCAGTGATGATAAAAGATCTGAGTTTAAACCATTAGAGGTAGGACGTTGAGAAGAGTTTGTTGTAGCACTCCCTCGGGTGGGTGATGATTTATTCGTTCTAATTAATCGAGGTTCTCTGACAATCAAAGTAGTTTCTTTACGCCGCCAACGAATCATCAAATGGCCAACAATATGAGTCTCATGATAGGGAAACATTTCATAAATGAGAATTTCATTATCAAATCGAGCAAACATAATTGGCCGAGAATGTGATAGACCCATCCCAGAAATCATAATCTCTCTGTTGACGGGTAGTACTCCAGAATCTGCTCGGTTGACTTCTTCCCCGGGAGTAGAATCTGATAATATTTTAGAACCCATCGGAAAATTTTTAACATAATAAACGGGCGTAGCATCAGGAATCCGAAATATCTCAAGAACACCATTTTCACGGACAGTGAATAGCCAATAAGTTGGTTCATATTCTGGTTGTGTTGGTATTTGTTTCGGGGCAATTAACTGTTCACCATTTTGCTGGCTTGATGTTGATGCTGGCGGCTCAGTGAAAGTAGAATTTGTCTTATTCTGACTACTATCAGGTAAGCTGCTGATCATCTCGATACTTGAACTTCCGTAAAGAAGTTCATCTTCATCATCAATAGTTGTAGCGATAAGAGGTATTTGAGATGCTTCCGATATGTCTAAACCGTCTTTTTCAGATTTGACCACAGAGGTATGATTTGACAAGTCTAATGATGCTTCTGTAGTGGTTGTAGTAAATTTTCCACTAACATCTTTGTAAATACAAAGTGTAGTAATTTTGGATTTGCTTTGAGACAAAGATAGACGCGAAGCAGCAAGTCGTGGATTACCAGTATTTGGATCTATTTTCAATGTTAGCAGAGCAATAACTCCGAGTTCAGTCAAAATCACTCCATATGGGTCCTCAAGCGAGCAAAATACGATGGGAGAACCAAGATTCAATGGCAAATGCTGTATTTGTCTAGTTCCTTCTAATAGTCGAACAGTCATTGGGGAAACTTGAAGTATATATTTGCCATCAGCAAGATTACCAGCGAAAATAGTAGGAATTTGACTCGAAACGTCACTATGATCGACTTCATTGATTTCTGCTCCGGTCTTAAGGATCATGGTAGAGTCGGTACGACTTAAAATTAGGAACGAATGATATTTGGCTGATCTTTTATCATCTTTGGGTTGAAAATTCTGGTAGAGATCATTGTCATCTTCATCAGTTTCAAGTACGGGCGCGATGGGACTGTGAACTGTCCACATATCGAGACAGTTGGGTAAACCAAAAGTTGTCACCAATTGAGGTCTGATAGATCGTTGGATAACACAAAGAGCACCATTTTTACCATGGCCTGAGGTAGTTACCAGTTCCACTTGAGGATCAGTTGAATGAGAGAATTCTTCAGGTAAAAAAGCGGGTTCACCCATGCAGGTTCGACCACAGGGACCAATATTGATTAGAGAATCACAAAGTTCAAAAGAGAAACTAGTTGTAAGCTGATCTTCATCATCTTCTTCTTGGCCATATACTTCAAGTTCATCTGGATCTTTCATGAGGGCAACATCACCAGCTGCCCAATCACCAATATCATCAGGCTTACTATCGGCTATTTCATCAAAATCATCAATGAGATGCTGAGATTCGTCTAAATCAGTCATATGTTGATCATCGTTATTGACAAAGTTGCCTTGATTTTCTGAAGGTGTCCCATACAGATTGCTATCATCCATAGTGTTATTATCTAAATTACTATTGTCCAAATTATTATTATACAAAGTATCTGAAGTACTTTCGTTATTTATTCGATTCTCGGGACTATTCCTAATTCGATTACTACCATTAGAATCATTCGAGTCATTGGACGGATTGTCAAAACTGGGAATATTGCCATTTCCATCCAAAGGTGGTGGTGTATCGTAATTGGATGGAACTTCTGGTCTCGAGTCAGCATTTAAGTTGGAATTAACAAAAGAAACGCTAGAAGAGGTTGGTTGTGGCTCTTGTGCTTCTGGTTCTACTTTTGGTTCTAATAGATGTTCGTCAGTGCGAGCATCCATAACTGAAGTAACTTCGTCGACTTTTTCGGTTTTAATGACTACTGAAGTTATTTCGCTAGAAGTTGTAGGCTCTTGAGTATCACCCAGATTTTCTTCAGTTGCGGCTACAGCTGGGTTTTCATTTGCTGGTGTGTTTTCTTCAAAGTCCATTTGCGATTCTGGTTCAGCCGATACATTTTCATTAGGCTGAGTTGATGAAGATACTGGTAAGGGTTCGATTGCTTCTCCCAGTACTTCAGGTACAGGAGAGCCGGCTAACATGGGATCGTCTTCATTCATTGCAGCATCCGTTGTAAAATTTACTGCTTTGGGCCGACCTTCAACTATTTTTTCAGTATATTTAAGAAGTAATGAATTTCCGAGTCGAGACCCTAAGAAAAGATATCCTTCTTCACAAGTGGTTAAACAGCTTGAAATAACACTTGAAGCTGATTTATCGAAATGAAAAGCACGAATACTCCTCATTCCATCGCTGAAAAGAGTTACCACATAAAGTTCACCGCCTTTCAAGCTCAACACAATTTTATCGTTACTAACAAAAGTTGCTTTAGAACAATCAAGGGACAACTTGACTCCCTTTTGTGTTATTTTAGTGAAAGCGGTAGTAGAATCAGCAAAACTATTAAGAGATACAGCATACGGAGGTACACTTTGATTAAGATAGATTAAAGAATTAACAGCAAAAATTATCACTCCACCGACTGGTTTAGGTACTGGTAAGGCAGCGAAACAATCAAATGGCAAATGACTAGTTGACCATATAACAGGGTGAACTCTTTGGTGGACATTTAGAGATAAAGTTACCATTGAACAGGTATCACGCCGGACCGCAACTCGACCAGCCCAGGTCCGAACCGGTTCATGAAGAATTAATAAAGTTGGCTCATAGTAACCATTAAGAAATTGGAAATCTATTATATTGTGAATTTTTTCTTCAGCATACTGTTTATCGTTAAGATTCAGCTTGTAGGAGGCCATAACAGGATATTTAGCTTGATTGGTATCCCCCTCTGAGGCATTGCTGATTGTTTTACTCTTGTCAAGCTTGTTTACAGACGAAAGATTATTTCCAGAATTCGGAATACCGATGTTATCTCTACCAAGTCCAGGAACACTTGTCTCAGTCTCTTCGATTGCGCCTAAATCTTTCCTAAATGGTATAATTACTAATGTACGACCATAAATGAGCATAGCAGCACATCTTCCATCAGGATCAACCCGTATAATTGGACCTTGTGGATATTGAGTTCTACCACCTTTAATATCATCCTCTTCGAAGTAATGCAATGAGAGGGTTTTAAGATCATGATTAGCCGGATCGTATTCAACAAGAGCTAGCTTTGCATCTAGATAGAAAAGAAATGGGAAAGTTAAAGTATGGCAAGAGTAAAATTGAGTGTAAAGACTCACGTGCATAACAAATGTGCTGAAAATTGATATTTTTAAAGAAAAATTTTATAAAACAAAACAAATTGTTACTCACCAGCAAAGCTGATCAATAGGGAATCACGCTTGGATCCAATTAATTTAATACTTTTAAGACAACATATCTCGCTGTATAAAGGAATGGTTTTTAGGCACTCTAATTTGACTTTAACATTGTCTTCTTTGTTTGATTTTTCACCGTCAGTATCAATCGATGGTGAACCAATCTCTTGGTTTTGATTCGAAACATCAGTTTTTTCTTCACCAACCAACCGATAAACCTTAAGCTGGTTAAAAGACGCTATCACTAAATTTTTTTCTTTGAAGCTAAAAAAGTGACAGTATATAGAGTGTTCCACAGTGGTTGAACTGTGGATCTCTTTGACAATGGTATACATTGGCACAAGAGCAAATAATAATTAAATGAATTCTAAGTATTTGAATAGAGAAAAATACAATTAAATTACAACAAAAAACCCAACATTCATGTGTTAATATTACTTTTCACTATTTCTCTGTAAATAGCACCACCACCACTTATTTTAACAAAACTATTCGTGTATACAAATATTAGGCGCGCAATGTAAAAGAAAGAAGGGAATGGATGAAGTGAAGATAATTCATTTATCATTTTCTAACAATTATTTGTAAATCTATGCAGCTTTAAAATTAAGATCCAACACAGAATGGAATCATGCAAGAATGAAAAAATGGATAAATTGTTTCAAAATCAAAATTAAACCAAAACAAAACATAGTTAATCAGTAATCCACAAATTATAGTAGGATAATGACTTACAATCAATAATCTTATAATCAATGTTTGCTGTCAAAAATCATTTTTCTAACATGAAAATTAATGAAAGGTCAGTTATCAATTCATCTTAGCTCAAATATTTAACGCAGTGATTTTCGGCCTATTTCTATGTTTAAATTGACTAAAATCTGACAGATTATAAAGTATTTGTGAAATCTAAATTATCTCGTATGGTATTGACTGGTATCTCAATTTTATTGACTTAAAAATGACTATCTATTGATTGCAATTTGATAAATGGATGAAGTTTATACATACAGTGTAAATGCTAATGCGTCTAGTTTATTTGGTTTTCTGTTTATCCTTATGAGGAGATAAATAAAAGTTTCAAGTTTTATTTCTTCAACTTTTTTAAGGAATACAAGAATAACTTGAAGAATAGTTTGTATTACAAACTGTTACCATGACATCGGTTCCTGTCAGTTTTCTTTTGTTGTCTTTTTTGCAGTTGGAGTTGGTGATAACTTTCATGACAACATAACGCTTTTATCATAGTTCATCATTTAACGGAACACTTCAGCGTTTATTTCTTTCTAAGTTTATTTCGAGTTATTTTGATCAGTAGTTGAAATGCCATTCCTCACCGATCGTGAATCGCTTCTTTCGCCTAGGCGCGTAAGGCAACAGCAATTATTACACAGACTTGGCTTAGTCCTTGCTGGTTTTTTCATAATTTTTAGCATCTTTTGGATAATTTCATTCTGTGTAAGTTACAAGTATAGATATATTGAGCCCTCCATTCTTGCGTGTAAATCTCCCAAATACGATTATAACTTATTGGCCATCCGTTGGACACCGACCTTTTGCTTTAACAAAAAATGTATCAACTCTACAGAAAACTGGGATATTCACGGCCTCTGGCCTAGTTGGAACAATGGCTCTCAGGGGCCTGAGTTTTGTTGTCGTACATGGGGCTTTACTAAATCAGATTTGACCTCTATTTTACCAGATTTAGACGTAAGTTCATATCTATCCTGATCTTTTCCTGATTTCTCACTACATCTAATTCTAACTTAGCTTAAATATTTTTTCCCTATTAATTCTTGCAACTAACTTTCTTCAATCTTTATGTTTCAAAATTTTTGTTGATTTTCAGGAGGATTGGCCTAATCAATTATCAAATCGAGATAAAGACAGTCTATGGAAACATGAGTGGGACAAACATGGAACTTGTTCAACCTTAGCTCACTCTGGAGGATTGATCAACTATTTCAAAACTACGATTAATTTATTCAAGCAATATCCTATTCAATCATGGCTCAGTGAAAATAATATTGTACCAACTCCTCTTGATGGTCCAGCGTATACTCTTGAACAAATACATAATGCTACTTCAAGTAAACTTGGTAAACGCATTTCGATAAGGTGCACAAATAAAAAGGGCAAACAATTAATTGACTCCATTTATTTGTGCTTTGAACCATCATCCATGGCTCTCGTTGATTGCCCTCCTGATGGTTGCAAACAGACGGGAGTAATCTTGCCCCATGCCATGCAACCTTAAAAATGGTTTTCGAAAATGAGGATTACCATTAATAATCCAACAAACATCTTTCTGAAATTTTTATTCATCGCTTTTACACGATTTTACAACACTCAATATCAACTTATAAGACTGTTTAACTTGATAATCTGTCCCTATGACTCGCTAAAAACTGTAAATGTCAGAATTCATCAGCTCTTTACACTGTGAATCATGGACAACAGATTTTCTTCTTTACTATTATCCTTTGAAGCAATTAACTAATTGAGTTATGGTTTAAATCATGAATCGATCTTGGAATCTTAGCGTGAAAATACATATTAGTTCCATGATATATTTTTAAGAAGTTTAATCTTATTGAAGAAACTTTTAATCAACTAACATCTTCCATAACTGATTTATTTACCTATTTAATCATAAAAGAGATTGTAAAGTACAAAGTTCAACAATCATGTTATCGAATTAGTTCACTATTTACTTTCTGCTTTTGATAAAAACTATACATTAAATAAGTCAAACAGATGTGATTTTTTCACGATTTATTGTAAAAAATTGTTGAAAGCTGAAAATTAGCGTAATAAATAAGTATAAAAACAATTATGTTCATTCACTGACCTGTACATTATTTCTTTGTAAAGCTATAGCATAAAAAGGGTCAAGAGTTAAGCCAACTAAAGGTGCTATAGTCGATAACCAAGATATTATAGAATTGAACTTCTTTCCTCGCGATTCTTCTGAACTTTTAAGTGCATTGTACAGAAAAGTAGATGTTTGACAAGGATGGAATTTATAATAGGGAGCACCAAGGTAAGGATGTTCAGTCTGAGAAACAATTGAGCTGAGCATTTCGGAGCGTTCTTCTAAATCTGGCGAAAAGTTACCGAGGTATTCTTTAGGCATCATTTTCCAAATCTCTTCTACTTTCAAAAGAGATCCATTTGAGTGAAAAGCTTGAAAATATAGAATAGGAACGGAAAAGCTTTCATCATATAAAACATGATAGTTAAATTTTACAATCACGTTATCATTTGCACAAACGGCTTGTTGATCATCATCTTTGTCTGTTGAATCGCATTTTTCATTGATATTGGAATCGTTCTTTAAAACCTTTGTCATTGAATATGAAGCATAAACGCAACCAGAATGATTATTTGCCTCTACTCCTTCCCATGGCTCAGATGTTGCCCTTGAAATTTCTAAAAACTGCTCTAAATCTTTCTCGAATTCTTGTTTTGTGATTGTGAACATTGATTATACTAGATAGATAAAAAAAAGTTGAAAAATTAATTAATGAACATATGAAGAGAGACAGAAAATGCTGGGAAAATAAGCTAGCTGAGTGAATTGACAGCATAAAAAATAATGAAAAGAGATTAAGTATTATAAAATTTTGAATGGATCTCAAATTCCTATTCTGATGTAATGAATCAATTGATTTGATAAAAAACTAAACAGAATCTAACCTGAATTAAATATATTCTATATTTGAACGAGTACAGGAAAGTAAGGTCAAACTAACAAATATTGAAACTAAGTAAAAGTTTTAACCGATAGCTTCATGACAAAATTTGGCCAGCTCAGTTTCATTTAGTAATAGTGTATGATTCAATTAATCACCTAATTTAGTAGCCTTCGTTATTCCATTCAATATTATAATCAGGATAATGTTTCTTCAATATAGCAACGGTTACTTCATGATCTCCTCTACCAAAACCCTGTTTAAAAGAAGCAAAAAAGATTTATTAATTATAAGACAAACAAAAAGACAAGTGTGAAAAGATAATGTGTAATCAAGTCAGGCAAATATTGAAATAAGGTAAGATTTGCAAGCGGGTGACAGTAAAGACGAAACTTGGCTGAAAGGTTGAATGCTTAACACATGTTTATTACCATTGAATAACCATAGACCAATATTTTCTTTTTATCAGGCTCATGAAGAATTCTTCCACCACCAGGACAATCACATCTAAGGTTAGGATACTGAGATTGGACTCGTTCCAAGATATCAGCATGATAGCCTGCATCTCGATGACCACGTATTATCAATTTTTCACTACCAGAGTCATCTTTGACTTTGATTTGAATGTATTTAAATTTACCTCTACCATCAATGTCAACCTCTGGAATGTTCTCCATGTTTAGATTACCTGAAGATATTGATGGGGATCCCAATGATGACACCGATTTAGATTGTATTGATGGTTTATTGGTAGCTTCACAAGTTAATAAAGATAGTGTTGGTGAAAAAGATGATGAGTGATTAGCAGAATAACGTTGTAACCATAAGAGAGGAAAAAGCTGAAGACATTTAATACCATTCATTGGAAGTGGAAATGGAAGCTTTAAAGCTCTCTTGAGCAACAAAGAATGTAAAAATAGATGCGCTAACTTAATCAGCTGATTATTTAACCGGTTAATTTATTAAATATTTAAATTTATGAAATTGTATTAGGTTCTGCAAAAAATGTCCGTTTCCTAGACAGACTCAAGTACACTCATAGACATAGAAGGAATTTTTCAGTGAGTTAACTTTACTGCTTCAGGCCTAACTTTACGCGCGATCAATTCCAATTGCCAATGACCCGAAGATTGATTCTTTTCGACTTGTGAAAACTTGCAAAAACATTTAAACTATCATTAAATCTCTTCAAGCCAACATATTTAATTGAGGCTTCATTAGTTATATCAAAATATATGCATGAATTCTCGATTTCTTTGAATAATTTGTCAATCTTGAAATCATTTCAAAAACAATTGAACTGACTTTATCATAAGAATAATAACTCTTATATTGATAATAACAAATATAATGTATCTTTTTATAACTTTAATTGAATTGACGGATTTCATTGACAATCTGATAGTTAATAGATCTTGAAAGTTCAAGTAAAATTGGAAAATATATAGAAAAGTTGTGAAGCGATTGAGTTCATGAAAATGTATAGCTTAAAGAATTGGAAGTAATCATTAACTGTATTACAACAACAAATTAGTAATTGAAGGGCATGAGATGGTTTAAAATAACAATAGTAACTTGTTTATACTATTCAAGATACAGATAAATTATTATTCGACTCGATTTGTTTCAATCAATTTGATTGCTTAAGATAGACTATCGGAGTTTCTCATATTTTCCGAAATACCATTCGCTCGTTTCTACATTGCCTTGTCTTTAAATATTTCCTCAATACAATTAAGCAATTAATCTTCATCAAGATCACATGAATTGGCACGAAAGCCAATTTTTGTCAATAACTCGTAGTGTGGTATCAAACTGGTCGTGAAAATAAGTTACACAAATAATATAAATAGAGACATAATCATAGGTTTCCCATAATAAAGTGTTTCCATGAAAGTATTGTTTCCACCATGGTTTATAACTAAATCAACTTGAATAACCCATATTGTACATAATTTCCTCTCCAAATATTGGCAGTCAGTTGAATTTGATCACCTCTTGGTCCTTTGAAGTCCCATTGAATGTACATCCATTAGATTCCAAACAGTTACCAGTATAATGGATATGTTTTGAAATTGCACATAATAAGAACCAGAAAAACACTTTTGCGTTTTTATTTAACTAAATGGTAAACGCTCTCTAATAATACGGTAGAGTAATTTGATCTTGAAAATCCTAATCTGTAAAAATATAAACTGAGTTACAATTGTAGTGACTTAATTTGTTTCATTTTCTTGCTCTTGATTGAGATGCATTGTTCAGAATTCTTAACTCTTCTATTCGTATCAAAATAAGCATTGAACTGTTTTCAATTAGCGATTGAAAGATGATTATAAAATCATTGTAGCAAAATATTGTCACCAGAATTAAATTTTTGCAATTTTTATGTGAATATTGGAGCCATATATTCAAGTATTCACGACCATGTATAATTAATTTGGATATTTTCTTGATTAATATCGTTAAATCAATCCGAAGATTGTAAATGCAAGAATCAATCGATTGTTAAAAAATGAGAAAATAAATTGCCATAGGAAATGCCCGTAAAATTGCATAAATGTAATAATTGAGAAAAATCATGAAACCATTAAGTAACTGAAAAATAGCTTGAAAGGTTGGAAGTAATCATTAAGTTTTTGCACTTTTTTTACAAAACAATTTGAATTACATTGATAGTTAAGGCCACAAGATGATTCAAAATAAAAAATAGCAACTTAGTTTGAAAAGATTGTAAATGATCACTAGTTTAGGGTAACGATGAAATAATTGAATGATTTACGATAAATGACTTTGTGCCCTTTAAAGTAAAGTAAAAATTAAATTACAGTTTATTGTTGATTTTTAAGTCACCATTGAAGTCATCATTATTGCAATGAAGTCACAGATGAACAAAACTAAATATCAAAATTTCACCCTTCCTTTAACCCATTGCTGAGGCTTTATGAGGTACTTTTATCGGCCAATGAATGATATTATATTTATGGTTTAAATGATGAAAGTGTATTGATAATTATTTGATTTAGTTTGATTATTTCGATGTAGAAGCTGTAACTTTCATGTCAAGGTTCAACGCAGGCTGGACAATGATAAATGATAATTTAACAGGAGTGAATAGTCAAACCAATTTTTTCTTGACTGAAGAGTTAAATGAGAAAGGAATTGATTTTCTTGTTCATCCAGTTCATGATTCAATGACATTGCCTTTGGTTAAATGATTATCTTATTGTAAACCAGACTTGATTAGTACGCTTACAAAGTGCATGATCTCAAGCAATTATTTAATCATTTTGTGATATAATAATGGTCCTAGCTACCGTTTTAAACCTATTAATTCAATAAATTTAATTAAATAGTAACAAAAACAAACAAAACAGATTAGGGATCAAATTTGGTGTAGTAAATCAATCTATCAAGATCAATACTCAAGGTCTACCCATTAACGATTAATAAATCAAAAGTGAAATTAATAAGCAAATACAGAAAGTGAGTGAAACTTGTAAACCTCTTTAAACTGGCAGCTTTATGAGAAACACTTTTTTATTGAATCCTTGACCATTAGACACAATTTGTTAATTAATTTACAATTTGATGCTAAAATAAGGCAAAATTCAACTGTTTGCACAATTCAACTTTAACATTTGAAGAAGAGAGACCAAAATGATGGGCTGATGACCATGATTACACATGGACATTTGTCAATGTTGAATAGGAATGTATCAATGAATCTTTAACATTTCAATATTTATCTGGATCCAGAATCTAACCTTGCCCTTCCCTCTGATGTATGTGGACAATAGCCTTGAGTTGATGACAGCGGAAGGATTTTTGTGGCAAAACATCTTCAAAAGCGCAATGGAATCCAAATTAAATTAATTTTATCGCTGAATCCATCTTTTGCCATGGCTTGGGATTATCATTTAACCATTTTTGAAAGTATTTTCTTGATGGACATCTTGATCTTTCCAAATTGGGTGAACAGAAATTTTCAACTGATTAGAAGTCTCTCTCAGTGACCTGAGTCTGTGTAAATATGAGTAATTAATACTATAGTATCAGCAATTATAGAGGATATCAGCTTTCATACACTATCATGGCTGGTAGCCTCAGGGATACAGATATCTGTATTTGAAGTCATTGGCTTCACTTATGATGAAATCATCCATCAGTCTTAAGTTTACATTGTTCAATACCATGGACGTTGGACATAACCATAAAAACAATTGAAATCGTCATTGGACTTTGCATGTGGCTTGCTTTTGAAGCTACAATGAAATAAAATAAAATAAAATAAAAAATGATTAGAAATAAAATGTTGATGGGGTTGCTTTCATTGTATAGCCAATGTTAATACTTTCTAACTTTTAACTCATTTTTTTTACTTCTGACAATCATCGAGTAATTAAGATGAATTACTCTAATCATATAATCGAATTCAAATGAGAAATAAATTAAGTCTCATCAAGCGACGATTGCAGATCAAATTATGTCAAGGTCGACGGAGAACTCTTTTTCAACTGCTAATACGGTTGACTTTGCACGCAATAATTATAGTATTGTAGTGATTGTAAGAAGTATAATAGTAAGAATAAGTTGATTCATGAATTAACGATAATAGCAATTATCGTGTCATAATAGTCAACTAACAAGTGTATTTAAATATTTACCTTGCAGCTATTTTAGTCTTGCTATCCTTCATTCACCATTAAAAATCGATCAATTCCGAGCAATGCACGTATTTTCATCTACATAGACGAAATCATCCAGAAATTAACTTGCCATCAGAGGAAATTGTAATTATTTATATCGAAAGCTACCAACAGATGAAAAATTTTGATTGATTTCACCCAACATGCAATCCAAGTTGAGGTTGAGTTTTGGTTGACATCAAGTCATTGTATGATCTGAATTTTAGTTTCATTGGAAGTCAGCATACCTTGAATAGAAGTCAGGATTGATCGTTGAAATCACTTGTGAAAATAAAACTGGAGAGATTAATTTTGATCATAGATTTTGATAATCAGATTCATATGTTACTGGAATAAAAGAAGAGTTGAGTTCCGTTGCCAAAACCACACTAACCTATTGTAAGCAGAACAAGAAAAAACACGAAATGAGCGAAGATTTACAAATATAAATAAAAAATTTAAATTTAGTAGCTATCCACAAAAGTGAATTAACCTTGGTTTATTGATAGATGGTAAATAATCATAAGTAACATTAACATTGATAAAATCTTTTAAAATCTATCCAAAATAAAAACAATGGTAAGGAAAACAAATAAAGTTGTAGACCCGCTAACTTTGAAAAGTTAAAAATAGCAACTAAAGCATCTAATGATTAATCGATCAGGTTTGATGTTGAATAAAAGCCAAAAAATGGTTAATTACGAATAAAAAATCATAATTTCAAGCAAATGCGAACATTGTCGAACCAACTTTTCAAGAGCTTTGACCTTTAATGAAATTTCAATGGAAGTAAACAAATTTAAATTTTACTTACTAATCATCATGATCTCATTGTTTTGATCACCAATAGTCAAAAGAGTCCCCAGGTTTCAGCTTTTTTTCTTGTTTTGAACAACTTTCTTATTCAAGCCATAATTTGATTGAATGGAACTTCAATGGTAATCTACCAAATTTCAGTACAAAAATACAATCATGATCGATTCTGATGATAGAAAAAAAAGAAAACTTGTTTTTTTCGTAATTCCTGTGTAAATATTTTTCGTTTATTTATTGGCCAATCAAGAGTGGCTGAGATGAAAATAAATAAAAATAGTGAGTAACAGCAACATCAATAACAAAAAAAGTGAGAAAGTTGCTTGACCAGAAAATGTAAAAGATAAACGATATAAAATGAATTTGGACTCTCAACCTAGACCTTGAATTTCGTGCTAAATTAGTGTAAATTTGGCTTTTCAATGAAGTGATTAAGAGTGAGAATCAGGAAAATGAAATAGAAGGGAGACAGAGAGAAAGGGAGATTATTTTTTCTGTCTAACCTTTTTCTTTCGATTGATTAAGGAAAATGTCAAAAGAAACTGTGTTAGGTGCATCGCTTTCTCTGGCCTTTTCATCATAATTAGTATCTTACTTTTTTTAACTCTCTTTCTCTTCTTAAATCTACTTTTCGTCTTTGTGTTCATGATGATGAATAAACTTTACCTCCCTCCAAAAGATCTGAGCGTCTGGTAGAATCACAGAAAAGGAAGCTCTGTTTCTTTGCAATCGGATGGATGGTTCTGTTATTTTCATGATAAAGAGGTTGTGGTCAAACACCAAACTCCTTCCTCCTCCTTCTTATATGTTTTCAATATAAATATAACTTCACCAATGGAAACAAATTAATTTAATTTGAACTGTAAGTTACAAATAGATAAGAAAATTGTTTACTAACCGTTCATTTTTAAATAACAGACAATAGAAACCAAAGTTTAACCCTTGTGTCATCTCCTTTGTTTCACTCTTCTTCCATAGTTTATCGTGTTTTCTCGTCGTTTCAGAATCACTGTTTTTATTTCAAAATGAAATATTTAATTTTTACAATAACTTGCGTTCTTATTTCTTCAGGTGAGTATTTTAAATCTTTTCCCACTCTTTTTTCAAACCTGCTTGATCAATCTTATTCGTTTCCTTCCTTCGTCTTGTTTGCCTCAAAACTCGTTCCATTTTGTTAATCGGTGTTTGTGTTTCTTCTCGGTTCAAATAGACTTGGTTTGTGCTTCGAAGTGTAAAAAATCTGAAGACGCAAAGGTTGACACTTGTGCTCAACGACTTTTCTTATTTGGAGACAGAACTTCAGGTGGTTTCCCTGAAACTGAGGAAGGACTTGCTAATTATTGCAGGTAACTGTTTTAAAAAAGTAAATGTCTATCATTTTTACTCATTTCTTTTATTTCGGTGTCCATTCTCATTCAGCCTAGCCAGAGAGACTGAAAAGTGCATTAAAGATTACTCTCGTCGGTGCTTAGCTGCTTTCCCTCGTCAAGTTACCAATCTTCTCGTTTTTGGTATTGCAAATCAGCAAAAGAAATACTGTAAAAAGGGTGCATCAGCAATTGTTCAACATGGTAAATGTGGTAATTCTGATCTTGAAAAAGGTCACAAATGCATGGATGTTTACATTGATCATCTGTATGGCATTCAAGAAAGTGAAGACGCAAACAAGAAAATTCCTTACGTTTGCTGGTAAGTTATGTTTATCAGATTAACTGCTCTTGGCTGTGGCTTTTAAAAATCAAAGTCAATCAAAGCTGAACAGTTGTTTATAAATTGTTAAACTCAAATTAATTTTTCTTTCATTCTTCTATTCTCGAATTTAGCTCATTTTACAAGTTCAAAAGATGCGTTGTCTCCAATCTTCGTCGACAAAAATCAACTTGCAACCGAGAATCAGTTAATTTCTATGCTGGTTTAATCCATGGTATAGCTGCTGATGTTTTAGAACTCATTTGTGCTGAGTACAAAGAAAACTCTACTCAATGCAGTGAAACTCTGAAAACTCTACCAACTAGAAAACCAGGTACAACAAAAAGCAAATCCATTCTACCTCCTTTCACAGCAATCATGGAATCTTTATAATTGGCTTTGCGATTTCAAACATTTTTTTATCTGATCTCATCTTAATTCATCATTGTTATTTTAATCATATTTTCATCTTCAACGTACAACCACCATTCAACATTATTCTGATATTATCATTATTACTATTGCTTTTTACACATTAGTATTTGATTTTTTTTAAATATTTCTCATAATTAAACAAGGGTAATCAATGGTATACCTTGTAACTATACTCTAGCGATTAACTGATCATTTTAAAAAGGTAAACTTCAATATCATCTCATTTAAATTTTCCTTCAAATTTTCATGATTAAAGCGTCGATTTGTAAATAACTTCTAAATAAATGGTATCATTCACTGATCGAAATGAAGACTACATTATTTTCATTATTCATCTCAGATTTAATATTTCATGTTGTATTACATCTTAAATGTTACAGGAGCCTTAAAACTGTTCATTTTGTTGTGAGATTTTACCTGTTTCACTTGCCGCTCGTATTTCCACCTCGACCTCTACCAGATTGTCCTCTCTGTCCTCTTTGTCTTCCTTGTCCAGAACCTGAACCAGAACTTGAACCAGAACCTGAACCAGAGCTTGAACCGGAGCTTGAACCAGAGCTTGAACCAGAGCTTGAACCAAAGTTTGGACGAGAGCCTGATTGCGAACCAGAAGAGGAACCCTGCATTTGAGGCATTCCACCACCAGAGTTGGATGAGGAACCTCCTTTTAATTCAAAGAGAGTTTGAAAGCAATTGCAATTTAAAAACCAACTGTTTAGATCAACTTCTTACCCGAATTTCCTGGCATTCCCATTGATGGGCCATTAGAGCCTCTTGATGGAGAAGGAGGACCACCCGAACCTGAGTTTCCAGACTGACTACCGTAACCTCTTCCAGCTTGAGCGTTAATGATCAAACTTACGATGGTTAAAATAACGAGACAAAATTTGTAGTTCATGCTGACGAGGAAAAAATTAACTTTCAATTCGATTTAAAGCTTTCAAAGATATATTTAGAAACGTTAATGATAACTTTTGGTTTGAAATTTCGTCTTTTATACTATATATTGATTGGGATGTGTCAATGGTACATCTGTGCAAACATCGATCGATCACTAAATTATCACTTATCGTTTTCCATGCTTGTCTAACAGTTTTGGTAGAACATTAATTTTAATTGATTAAGCCTCGTAATGAAAGGTTTCTAACTTAAATAACATAAATATTGCATTGATGATAGATATTGACACAACTTTTGATTGATTTTCAGTAATTCCCCTCAATTTTGACATTTTAAACACTATTGATAAGTTGACCATTTCAAGAATTTCAAATCAATGACAATGTTTCAGAAATCCATATCTCGGGTCTGACATTTTTGAATCAAACTCCAAATGATATTTGTTTAGGAAAAGATATTTTTAATAAAAAATTTGAAACTACTGAAAACTTAAATAGATTTTGGTCAAATTTATAAATTCAAGAGGTAAACAAGTAGCAGATTATGATAGAATACACATGAAAATGGTAATTAATTAGTGGATGAAGAAGAAGTAAAGTCAATAAAAAAGTAAACTTTAAATCACTCTAAATTGAAATGGATGCAATTGTGATGAGATGAATTCTTGTAGAAGAGAAAAAGATCAGTATAGAGGTGAGTTACTTTATCAAGGTGGGTAAAAGTTAACTAATTTAAAGGAAAGGGAAAAGTGATGCATAAGGTGAGCTAGCTGAGCTCATCATTCCTGATCCTCCTAAACCGCCGTTACCGCCATAACCACCATAGCCACTGTAAGCATCACTAGGTCCACCACCATAACCTGACATGGCTGCCATTGAGAAAGGATCCATACCAAAACCATATGGTGAGCCATACATGCCATTCATACCGGCAGGACCAGAGCCCAGGGCTGGGTTAGCCCCAGAGCCGTGATTAATAGCTGTTGATGTTACACCATTGACATTAGCTTGATTTGCTGGTCCACCAGAAGCTCCGAAATATGGATTAATGGGATAATTCATTGGATAGTTAACTGGTCCTTGGGGTGCCATACCGTGGTTTTGACTGAATCCATAGTTGAAAATTCCACCAGGTAAAGTGTTTAATTGACCCGAGGAGGGAGACGAAGTTGTGGTTTCACTTGAAGATTTCGCATCCTCCTTGGCTTCAGGTTTAGTTGAAGAGGCGGCTGTGGTTGGTGAGTTGTTTCCTTGATTTGGGGAAATATTTGATGTGTAACCATTATTGGGTTGGAAATAACCGTTTGATCCCAATCCCCCGGGATAACCTCCGGGTTGACCTGGATAGTATTGACCGCCTGGTTGACCTGGAGCTGAAAAGGGTAATAGACCAGGACCAGAGGGTTGGTTAAAACCAGGGGCTCCTGCACCATACATTTGAGCTAAAGCGTTGACTTGTTGAGGATAAGCTGAATAGCCTTGTTGATGGTAGACATTGATATTGGGTGATCCTGGGTTCTGTACATTACAATAAATTACACATAAATAAATTGATTGTAAATTCAATTTATGATTCAACTTCTACTCAAGCACTTCCATTCACTTCTCCCAATCAAAATTTTAACCTTATTACCAAGTTGACAAGATAAACATGACCCGATATTGTCTTTGGTTCAACAGAGACAAACTAATGTATGAATTTGCAATTTAATGGAATCATTTTGAGATCTATTGAAAATAAAATGAAACAGCAGGAAGTTTAACTGATTTAACTTGGTAATAATGGTTAATATTGAATAAGAGTCAACCACTGAATCGTCAATTTTAATTAGTTCACCCACCTGATAATAGTTGTATGGATTAAGATTGTGATTTTTCAAGTTTTGATCAATATGTCCTGGATCCTGAGCAAGGTAGCAACAAAGCGCAAAATGAAAAGGGATTAAAATTAATAAATGAATGAGTTAATAAAATTTTTGAAGCTTGACTTTTATCATGTATAATAATTAGAGGGAAAAATGATCATGTTGATAGTTTGGTCTTAATATTGGTGTTAATAGTGAAATTTGTTGACCGTTTGTTGTCAACTGTTTCTCTTGTTAATCTACATAATAATTATCATTGCTTGAAATGTAAAATTAAGTTTCTCTAAACAAGAATGACCTGAAAGTGAAATGAAAGGAGAAGATGTTGATCATCATATTAGTGTAATATCATGATAAACCTGAAAATGAAACAAATGCATGAAAAAGGCCTGAAAAAGAGGTGAAAAAGTGGGAAATAAGAGAGATTAAGGAGTGACATTAGGACCAAGAAATATAAACAAAAGCACACCCAAATTATTATTAGTGAATCCGGTGACCTGAAAATTTCAATTGTCTTTAAACTTTACCGAGACCATGATTAAGTATTCTTGATTCTTGCTTGGATGAAAATTTGTTATCACTTCTTTATCCGGTCGTTTCAACGCTTCATGTCAGGCTAAAATGATAATAACCCGATCATGTCAGATAATTGTAATTTACTGATGCTCATTCACTGTTAATCAATTAATAAATAGAAGGTAATCTTCACTAGATTCATTACACCATCTCTCTATCAATCAATAATGTAGATACTAATTAGTGAATACTAATTATAGTCAGTAAACTTATTATTAAGACTTGTAAAGCATATAAAAGAGCATTTTGAATATTTGGGTAAAATTAAAAGCAAATAACCAACTAATCGATTGACTGTAAACACTCAATTGTCAAACATTACTAATTAAATTTCACAAAAATGGATGCATTCAGTTTGTTTGTTTGTCTATGAATTTAAAAATCTTTATTCCTCAATAATTGGTTGAACTCTAGCAACTTAATTGAATGCTGGTTAAATAAATCAAAATGAATTGTCTTAATGACAATTAAAGTTCTTTCAATTTTTAAACACTGGGTTCATTCCCATTGTATAAAGCGTGCAAAGATTTTCTCATTCAAATTTCGTTGAATATGAATGGTAATGAATCTATTGTTTAACTGAATGGTTATTGTCATTAATCTAATAAATTAATTAATTTTGAATTACCAATTTTTAATAATAAACTTTCTATTTAGCTGTTCTAATTAGAATGCATGTCAAGTAGACATTATGATAGGTCAAATTAAGCTATTATTCTAGAAATTTATTAACCTTTGCTTTCACTATCAATCAAGTTAGTCATTCGATGAGTAGGTCATACAAAAGGTTGAATTTCAATTTCGCCAAATTAATCGGGCGATTTGAATTTGAATATCTGATTGTACACATGCAACAAAACTAAGGACAGAGATTAAGGTTTATATGAATTCTGAAAGTTCTAAAGCTATTAGATGGCTTTGATTTTAAAATAGTAAGTTAATACCTCCATAGTTCCATAGTTACGAATAGAAATCTCAAGACGAAACAATTGAAAACAAAAGCATAAAACTAAGAATCGCAAGATTATTTGGGTAAAAATTAGGTTAGCAATGGGTAATCTTAATTGGGATTTTGAGGGGTAATGATGATCGGACTTACTTTGGTTGCTTTGTTTTCGCTACCAGATTGAGTTAAACTGGATTGATGGTTGACATTGCTTATTGAATAGGAGAAACCGTTTTTATCGGTATTAAAGTCCAACATTGTTTTGCCATCAGGTCCAAGCTTTTGGGTATATGAGGGTGACAGAGTACCAAGACCAATTGAAAATTTGGGTTGATCATCACGTTTTACTTGTTTAGCATAAGCTGATGGTGCTGAGACCAAATCTTTGTCAGCATTTGTGTGAGATGAGTAGCCTGAAGAAGATGATGAACGGACTGAAGATGGTTGAAGTACCAGTAAAAGGGAGTAAAAAGACCACAAAGCACATGATATTAAATTCCGATTTGCCGTCATATTGAAACTAGTTGTTGAAACAGTAGAAAAAAAGACCAATTTTATCAATAAGAATAGGTAAGTTGAGTTGAGTTCGAATAGCGTACAAGTTAGTATGATGAATTTACTTACTGATTATTGAAACTGTAGAATGAACGAACGAGAGAGAAAAACAACAAAACCGATTGATGGTCAACAAGCTTATGGATAGATTATATGGATTTTCTTGAATGTCGACAATTATCAAATGATCAGGAAAGAAAGGCTTACTCCAAGTTTCGTCAACTTTCAGCAATTAACTTGTCTTTCTCTTTCTGTTTCACTGTCTTTCCAAGTCAATAAATTTTCTTCTTAAATCAGGCGGAGTCCAATTGTTAGGCTTAAGGGAACCAAAAACACTCATTTGTGTATCATTATAATCGTCATATTGCCGTTATCTTGATACCTTTCTTTCGTTTCTCCTCCTATGTTTTCATATCTTGATACCTTTTCTGGTTGAAGCTTCTTTCATCTTGTTAAGGGCGTTAAAATGAATTGTAACAACAACTTTCACCAAAGCGTAACGTTGAATCGAGCAAAAGGGAAACCTGAAAGTTTAAAGTGAAATAACAAGATGAAATTATACAAATACAATAATAAGAGTATACAGTAAGGAAAGGCAAAAACAAATATGTAACATTATTTCAAGCATAAAGCTATAAAGCATAATTACCTGGAAATATACTGACCGTCACTACAGTCAAATATACTAAATACCTTTTATCATTATTACCATCTTCACTATCCTGGATTTGCCAGGTTTTCGGGAAACACACATTCGGCTTGTTGACCCTTTCTACGAGCCGATGAGCAAAATTTACATGTCATTTAACAATGATTTCAATTGATATTTTTAGATCTTTAACTTTAAACACTTTTACTGGTTATGGTTAACAGCGATTATTGACCTCACTTTCTCCTGGTTCCATGTTCAATCACCAAATCGAGTCCAGTGAACACCAAGACAATTAATGTCCATCACCTAAATACATCACCATTTGAAAGGCTATTTGGAATTGGGTTTTTCTTTTGGGTTTATGATTGCTGGAATAACACCAAATTATTTTTATTGTTGAAAACAAACATTGCCCATAATTTAGGCAAATAAAATCAATTTACTATTTCTCAGGTAATTATCAAAATGTAAATTTTATCTCTATTAATTACATTAGACATGCAAAATGTTGGTTAATTTAATGGTAATACATGTATAATGTAACTAAATGGTTAACGCCTGATCCATTTGGTTGCAATAGTCACATTGAATGTATTAATAATTGTTTCAACAAATGCGTTATTTGTTTTCTTTATGATTGGAATGAAATTTGAATACATTTGTAATCACTGCCCATGATGGATAGCATTTCCGTATTGTCAACTGAACCGAGCCAAGATAGTGATTTTGGATAGTTTAACTGCACCAAAATGGATAAATAAACTAAGATTATTTTGTGATTTATAATAAGGAAATGTGTTTTTCCAAATAATTACATTGCTATCAAACAATGATGACGAGGTAAAATTGCTTGTATTTGCTTAAATTTTTTCGGATGCGCCTATTCTTTAAAGACATTTGATTATTGGAAGAAATTCATAAGGCTGATTCATGCGATTCCATCTTAGATTGTGTTTGATTTGACCATAAACAGAAAAGACAAGATCTTAATATTCATTAGCAACTTTCGAAAATAAAACATCGATAACTCCTATTTTCCATGATGCAAATTATATCTGCTGGTTGGTGCTAATAGTTATTGTTATGTTACTTCATAATTTAGCAATGATTTTGATGCAAATGGGCCATAACAAAATCTGTGAATAAGCTGAATAGGTGAGCTGTACCTATAGTATTGAGCTAGACCGTCGAATAGTGATCCATATCTTCATGTCTGGATTTGAAATGTAAATAAAAGGTTAAAACATTAATTAAAGGAAAAATTGATAAGTTCAATTGATACTGATTGACCTATTCACCATTTTAATTAGCACGCTTATAATTGTTCAATGTGAAGTAGAATGGACAGAAAATAGGAAAGAAAAATGCATTCCGTTGGTGTAAACCGCAAGTAAAATAGCTTGATAATTGAACAACTTTGATTCAATTTCATTGATTATCAAATGATATTTTCCAGATTGACCTTGATTGATAATAATGTAACACGAATAATAATGAATGTGAAAACAAAAAGTGGAGCAATTATTAAGATTCAACTTGATTGAGCATTGTTCACTTAATTATAGTTTGTCCATGTTTATCCACAGAAGCGTGAAGTGCAGAGTGAAGGTAAAGAGTCAACAGCCAGTAGAGGGAAAATGATCACAATCAAAGGGTAAAATAGAAGATGTTGTTGATTAGAAGAGACAGGAATGATCTTGATTGTGTTACTTGTCAGTGAAGGTTAATAAATGATTGTCAAAATTGGTTTTCAATCATTTAGATTAAAACTCTTTTTTGTTCACTTATTCACTGATTGAGAAAACAAAACAAGCATATTGTTGATGATATGAGTAATAGCGTTCATAAAGCAAATGTACAGCAAATGTAAGATGCAACTTAAGGGAACATTGAAAAAGCTCTGATCAAAGATGATTTGTATTCACATCATTTAGCCAACTGAATTATTAGTAGAATGAGGAATCATTAATGAGCTATGTCGCGTATCATTAGCAGATACATTTAATTCATTAATTAGAATGTATATTGTTCAAATAAATCGACAAATACGCAAAAATCAAACAAAATAGTACCATTCATCATAATATTGTGTTAATTTCATTTTTAAAGTCCATTTTTAGAGGTAATTTACCTCTTCGGCTATAATGATCACCAGACATCTTTCAAGCAGAATAATCATAATAAATTTATGTACAAAGGTTAGGACGACTAATTGGGAATTAATATCATAACAGGCTAATGTTCAAAGATAATATAACTCTGAATAAGTACATTGCACTAATATTATGTCGATAAGTTTTTGCTGACAATTAAGCCGATGATTACAGCATTTCATGCAAATTTTCAGGCAAGATTATAAAAATGAACTAATTTTTTGAATAATTTGATCAGAATTGCTCTTAAGAAAGAAAAAAATTCGATTAAATCAAATTTTTATTCAAAATTAACATTTTGTGTATATTTTGGAAATTGAATAAAGCGGTTTTTTATGGCTACAAGTGCAAAATAAGTTCCCATTGACTTCAGTTGAAAGTTTTTCCTCACAAGTTGTTATGCAAACTTGTTTTATTTGATCTTTGGTTTCTTCTCATAAAATCCTGTAATCTAAGATGTGATTTAAAGATTGCTGTCTATTCTATTGATTATATTTAGTTTTGTGTCTAAATCCAAATTATCATTAACAGTCCAACATCTTTGCATTGTAATACATAAATTTGCTCATCTATACGACAGAAGCCAGCAAAATTTTCACAATGATCAACACAGGGTATGTTCCTTCAACTCGTTTAATCAATTAAAATTCTTTTATGAAAGTCAATTTTTCGTTTTAAAGTGCACTTGCAGGTCGTACAGTTTTTATTACCGGCGCCAGTCGTGGTATTGGTAAGGCGATCGCCCTCAAATTGGCAAAAGATGGTTGTAATGTAGCTATTGCTGCTAAAACTGTTGATCCTCATCCTAAATTACCAGGGACCATATATACTGCTGCTAAAGAAGGTTTGATTATTTTAAAAATCAATACTTAAAGGTAAAGGTCCAAGTCCATAGATTTATTACCTCTATGCTTTCTTATTTCATTTCAGTTGAGGAAGCTGGTGGAAAATGTTTACCTCTCCAGGTTGACATTAGATACGAGGATCAAGTTAAAGATGCCATTGAAAAGACAGTTGCTAAATTTGGTGGGCTTGACATTGTTATCAACAATGCTAGTGCTATTAACTTAACTTCCACAGAAGCTGTTGACATGAAGAGATACGACTTGATGCACAATATCAATACCAGAGGTACTTTTGTCACTTCTAAATCTGCCATTCCATTCCTGAAGAAATCAGATCATGCCCATATTCTCAATTTAAGTCCACCTTTGGTGATGAACTCTAGATGGTTTAAACCTCATGTTGCTTATACCATGGCTAAATATGGTATGTCTATGTGTGTTTTGGGAATGTCTGAAGAATTCCGTGACGACAAAATTGCTGTCAATGCCTTGTGGCCTAAAACTGCTGTCTGGACTGCTGCAATGAATGTTATTACTGATGGACCTGAAATCAGAAAAGTTTGTCGTAAACCTGAAATACTTGCTGATGCTGCTTACGCCATTCTATCAAAATCTCCCGAAAAATTCACTGGAAACTTCTGTGTTGATGAAACTATACTTAAACAAGAGGGTGTTACTGATTTTGATCAATATGCTGAGGTCAAGGGTGAAAAATTGATGTTAGACTTCTTTTTACCTGATGAATACTATGTTGGTGAAGAACTTCCAGGAAAATTTGGCGATGTCAAAGATGCAAAAGATACAAAAGATGCTTCTAAAGTTGATAGAGTCTTCAAAGGAGTCAAAGACTTACTCGATGATAATTTCAAGAAACAAATCAATGCTCTTCTACTTTTCCAAGTTTCTGGTAAAAATTGGATAGTAGACGCTCATGAAAGTAGACCCATTACGGTCAGCCAGAATGAGAATCCTGTGGATAATCCAGATGTAACTTTGATTACAGATGAAGATACATTTTATAAAATGGCAAAGGGTGAGGTCAAGGCAACCAATGCTTTCATGTCAGGAAAGTTAAAGATCAAAGGAAACATCGCTGTCGCAATGCAGTTGGAAAAGTTATTTGGTAAAATTAAGGCAAAACTCTAGATACCTTTTCAAACGTTTCTGAGAATTTCCTGACTTTTATTTTATAATAATAGAATGAATTTTTTGATAACTTTAAAAGAGATGAAAATTTTGTTTTCCAATTAAGGCTCTTATGTGAAACATTTATTAATAAACGTTTTCTTACATCCCGAAAAGTGTTTATTTTCAGCCAATACCTGACCAAAGAACGAAGTATATTGATTTCTGAACAATCACCGAGCAAACTTAGAAATTTCACTTCACAGTCAAATCAAAAAAGATAGCAATATAAGCTTTTGAAAATTAAAAATGTTACAGAAATAAAAAGCTCATCGAATGATGGGGATTTAAATAACATTCGGTTATTAAATGATTTATTTAACAAGATTGTAAGATTTCTTAATAAATGTAACCGCATTTCGTGAATCGCGAATTGGCTGAGGACATTAATGAAGGAGAAGTTGAAATACTGGCAAATTTGAAAGAGGGAAAGTTAATAACACAGAATCAGTAACACATTCACTCATTCTGTATAAGTAGTAGTTTGAAAATCAAGACTTCTCATAATGGTCATAAGCCTGATCTTCAAAACGTTAGTCGAGAAAAACTGCATGGCCATAACTATGATCAAATAATGTAAAACTCGAATTTTTAGAATCTGGGATTGAAAAGTGGCCAATACAATTTTTACATTATTTAACATTAATAGAAACAAAAAAGAGGGAGTTACCAATTTACCATCAATAGGGTAACAGATTAGTTGCTGACAAAAAGATCACCAGACTTATTTACCGAATAAAAAAAAGACGATTATTGATTAAATATGATTAATTTTATTTTAACATTATTCGCTCAAAAAAGTGGCTCAGGAAATTCAAATTCAACCTCTTTACCAGTAAGTTTTTTGTAGATAGCAGAAAATGTATCAGTCTGGAAAAGAAGCAAAATTTCAAAATTAGATAAGTATAATGATAACTCAAAAAATATGAGATTTGAAGCAATTCATTGTAAATTGAATATTAAACTTACTTTGTGCTCTATATTGGTTTGATAAGTCTTGTCTAAATGAATTTTGAATAATCGTCTTCCATCAAGACAAATACGAGTTCTTTTACCAACTATTTCAGCAGGATATACAACATCTGCAAGAATTGCATCGTGTACTGAAGTAAGAGTTCGGCTAAGAAATAAAATAAAAAATAATGAATAAGTATTTGAAGAGCTAATAAAAAAAGGGTATTGGAATGTAAAGTATTGAAATGTAGAAATTACCTTCTAGGTCTCTTTTGCTTAGATTTTGATCTTACTTTCCTAGTTGGCTTAGGTAAAATTGTTCTTTTAGCAACGAAAACAACTGGTTTACCACTGAATTTTTTTTCCAATTCACGAACTATTGGAACATGAAGTTTTTGCCAAGCTCTAAGTTGAGGTGGAGGTATCCAAACTATTATAGCTTTTCTTCCTTCAGCATCTACTTCTTTAGCACCAACAATGTGAAGTTCTCTCAATTGAGCCTTCAGGTCACCATTCATTTCAATCTCAAGGAGAGCCTAGATACAAGAGAAAGTAAAGAGAGAAACATATTGAATATAAAACCTCATTTTTACATATAACCGGTAAAGCTTAACTAAATTAACTGTATAAAAACAACATACCTGAGATATAGTAGACTCGAATTCATCTACTTTTTCTCCTGGTCTCTTAATGATTTTAGCGTGTGTTGGATGCATTATTAGACTTTGTCTAGTCAAAACCAATTAACAGTTTACAAACCTAAAATTATATAAGAAAACACAAGTCAAAAACGTGTTAGTGAAATACAGTGAGGTGGCAAATGTATGCAACAGGAAAAAAAGACTAGTTACATAAAATAACACAAAAGTAGCCTTTAAGGAAACAGACAACACAATAGATTCTATTTCTAATTTACCTAAAATTATTCCAATCAATTCAATTAAAATTAATCACAATTAAAGGCAAGAAAACTTTAAGATAACTTACCCAGGAAGGCCAGCAGCATTACTATCGATCATTCATACACTATTTCCGCCGCAAACTACTATTTCGATTATCAATATAGCTAACAATCGATATATTGATTTTCTGTTTCCGGTTTCTTGTCACAATTAGTTGTAAAGTTTTTCGACGTTACGAAGCCGTAAAAAACTGTCTTAAATGCTATTTGATTCCAGTTTAATAAATCCTGGCCAAGCAATATACTTAAGGAATCAATATATAGTGAGAATTGAGCAAATTCTAGCATAAAAATCTGTAAATAGATATATTTAGTTATCGAGTGATTGATATATTGGGATGGATTAACGAGAAATAGTCAGAAATCTCGTGAAACTCAGATTCCTGAGATAATAAAGCAAATTGCTTTAATATTAATGAGTTGATGGAAAACTTGAAGTCCGTATTTCAAGCAAGAGAGGCACTTTTTTGTCATTTCAATAGATGGCGTCAATTTAAAGACAATTTATTATAAAATTCAGTATTCATTTTTCAGTTCAACGAAGTTTGTGAAAGCTCAAAAATGGACTAGTTTGAGTGAATTATGATTAAGAATTTAAACGAAACCAGAACTTGACTCCCATATTAATTGTCATTTAAAGTGCCTTCCATTGTAAACAGCAGCTAGGTCATATCATAGCTTTATCTGGATAATAAATACAATTAAAGTGATTTGGATGGAAATTATTTTCAGTTTCATTGTAGAAATACGTGATTAGCCAATCTATCACACTGGGATAACCTGAACAATAGAGGTAATTAGTCTGATAATCACTGGCTCAACATACAAAGTAAAAGGTTGAAATATTCTTAAGGATTATTTTAAATAATAGTTGTGATTTGCCTGATCACTGGTCTGATAAAAGATAAACCCAAGATATTTGACATTCCAGGTTTGGTAATAAACAAAACATTGGTAACCCGCATTAATAACAATCATATTCTGGTTTATTGTTATCGGTCACAATAAAGGCATAAAACCATTTAATCAATTTGATTTCAATGTAAAACACAGCAGTAAGAATCATGATCCTTATAAAAGTAATGCATCTTTCAGATGCTGATCTACGGTAACCCAGTCCAATCAGCAAGCCTATTAGAATCGTTAATTGTACCATTTTTATTGTTAAGTATTTTCATAAGCTTGTCAAATAATGTATGATACGAATACATGTTTACAGTTGATTAAGCCATCAATATATCTTTATTTTCTTAGCCATCTGATCGGAAAGAAACTATACAAACCTCTAGCAATTTTAATAAGTAATTATTCATAATTTAAAACGTATTTCATGTATAAACAGTCAACAGAAAATTTTGCTTTTAAAAAATTATTTAATATTCTTATTTAAGAAATTTTACAATAAACAGATGAAGAGTTTATATGAAAATTCATCTTGTATCAAAAATATCACTTATTGATCAACAGAAGTCTCCTTGACAGACTTCAATCAATTCTTGTCCAGTCAATGATTTAACAACATCTTTAACTTCTTGTGAAGCTGAAGCGTATTTGCTCTTTGAGACAAACCATGCTTTAACTGTTTGATTAATGAAAAAAGAGTAAAAAATAGTTAGAATCAGCGTATTATCATATTAATATAAGTTATTATTTTAAACAATTTACTTACCATCAACAGTTGATTCATCAATTTTAACACAACTTGCTAAAACGGCTTCAGCATATTTAGGGTTGGCATAATAAGGCATCCAGAACTGACCTCGATGTCCATCTGATAGAAATTTTGAATATTGAAATTTGTTGCATAAATTCACCTAAATTAATTGTTTACCTGAGGTTGTGATGTTGAATGAGTATGGATCATCGTCGAAATCGTAATAAGATTTTCCATCAAAATCACCAACAGTCAATTCGATAAGCTGATCCCAAAGTGACATAACTTCACTGTTTTAATTTAAAGGTTTATTAATTAGCTTTTCAATAATTAATCTTTTGATTGAATCTTACTTGTCTCGAGTATTTCCTTTCTCAATGACGGCAACCTTTCCAACATATAAGTGATCAAGCTCAAGAGTACTGTACACAGTTCTTGGGACAGTTTCTTCACTTCGACCTAAAACAGTCCAAATTCCTAGGAACTAATTGTTAAAAGATAAAATAATATTAATAATAATAATAAGCAAAATTAAGTTAAACTTACATTACTGAAGTACCAATAAGAAACTTTGGGTTGTTCTGGTTTTGGACATGAACCCTGGATTTTAACGGCAAATGAGCTTGAGATTGCGAGAGCAATTAAAGCAACAAACAAAGTGGACTTCATTTTCAACAAAACTGTTGATATTCAAGGCAGTGTGATGAACAACTGAAATAATAATTGTAATGACTTGAAAAGTTGAATAAAATTTGTTTTTATACACAAAAATCCAAGTCTGATGTGAGTACTCATGTCCAATCCACTGATAATGCGAATAACAATAGCTGATTAACCTTCAAGTATCTTCTGTATATTATGATAGATTGTTGTTACATGAATCGGTACAATCAGATACTTACACTTATTATTCTGATAAGAAATTCGGGTTCAAATCGAAGGCTAATTATATCGACTTCGCTTTTCTATCGATTCTGAATGTGAAAAACCATTTCGATTCGTGTACATAAGTTGTTTAAAAATTCCTATTTTATTCCTAAACGGCTCTTCGATTGATCATAGCTCTGCCTAAGCCTAAAGATGCGTGCAAAAACTTTGACTTCGAGTCAAGAGTAGGACTTTTAGGTTTGTAATAAAATTAAAACTGATACTACTTGTTAAATAAAAGAATTTTGACTTTTTGCTAAAATCGAGGTTAAAGGTTAAACTTCAAACTACTTTTGTACAGCTATTAATTTTTCTCTCAATGACATGCTTAACTTACTGAAATTTTAAGTTTCATGAGGAATTTAAGCGAAAGTCGCTCTTTATTTCGAGAAATACAATTTTCTGTTTCTGTCACTTCATTTTACGAACAAATTATCGTTTTCTTTCAGAGAGCGAGCAGAAACACTTTTTCCCCGATAAAACTCATTGATGTACCTGGTTGAGTGGATACTTTTCTCGAAAAACATTTTTACCATGGACTACAATGGTTTATGAAGACTTGAAAATTATGCAAACGAGTTAGAGTTCTGTATCTAATTTGTTACCAGGTCAATGTCTATTTGACAATTGGTTATGCAGTTTCTCCATTCCAGGTTCATTAATAGCTAACTGCTGATTCAGGGGTAGATGTTAATCGCTTTCACGCCCCGCTTTGACATATTGTAGGTGCAAAAAATTTGCACTTGATAGTAAAAGAAACGTCGAGCAAAAAAAGGCTCGAAATTGCAACAATTCAATAACTTTTTGATAATATTTTAATAATACAATAGCAAACAATAACTGCTTTGTCATTCAATTGATTACAGACATTAATCTGATCGAATAATGATTTGAATGGTTAAGATTTTTATCCAATAATCTAAATTCATATTCTGTTCATTAGGGATGGCAGAAAAGGATCAAGTGCAAGAAAGATCTTCAACTCTTCGTTCAGACCAAAGCTCAACCCTAACTCAAGCTACTAGTGAGTACAGAATATTATAGTATTTAATACTTCCATTCGAATATTTAGTAAATTTAAAATTTTTCTTCACGGATTTTTAACCAACTTCTGATCTAATATTATGTGTAAGTTTTGTCCAATTTTAATGGTTGCCCTCTTGCTTCAATCACTTGCCATTCGAATGTAAATGTTCGCAAAACTATCAGCTCTAACCCTAACCAACATCAATCAGAGTTGAGTCGATCTTCTAAGGAGAATTCAGTTAACGATCGTCTGAGCACTAAAAGTTATCATTGCCACAATATAGAATCTTATTATTTTTATTGTGATTTTTTCAATTACCAGCATTAAGTTATGTCGAGTTGATGCTACAATCCAATTTAGTTAAAAGATTCCAATCATTTGATCGATTCGATTTCAATGAAATGCAAAGCAGCAAATATTAATAATTTTGCAGGTTTATTTATGGAAACTTTGTACATCAAGGCGCTGTTTGACATCGTTCATTCGAGTACGAGCATTGGAGACGGCCTAGGTCATGGCGAGTCGAAAATTTGGCTTCATCGACACTAAAAACAATAGTGAGTACAATAAACACAATTCACAAAGACTCAAAGTCTTACAAGGGAACTATTTGACCTTGTTCTCACCGATTTAGATGAAACATGAAACAATCGATAGAGGGCTATTAATTAAAAAATACGGTGAAGTATTTCATCTGCATGGCCAGTGGTTCCTAAGATATTTGGGTTTAAAATTTGGGTATTTTTGTTAAATCTAAAAATGAATTACGTAATTTTAACCGAGCTGCGGTGGCGCAGTAGTCAAAGGGTTGGTAAAGGAAGGTTAAGGTTTTGGGTTCGAGACTTGTTTGTGGCATTTTTATTAAACTTTTTTTAATTGTTTTAAATTTACTTTTGAGATGTTTAAATACATTTTAAAGTATTTTAAATGCATTTTTTCGGTTTTTTATTGAATTTTGATAGATTTTCTGTATTTCGAGGACATTTTTTTCACTAATTGAACGCAGTCGCTACTGTTAAAGTAGGATAAGTGTGATATTTAGGTTCAAAAGTTGTCCTTTGTGTTAGGTCAAAGGCAAAATCTATTTTGTTTTCAAGGCGTTGGCCAGTTTTGAGGAAGACATAGTTTTTTAAAATTATTCATCTAGTTTTATTCATCAAACCTTTATAAAATTTGTGTTAATTTTTATTACTAATTATTTTAATCATTACCATATTGAGGGTTACTTTGTGAATCATTCGGATATTTAATCAAATTCGGTGAATATTGATTGGGTAAGTTATTCCATTAATTATTTGTTATTTTTACTGATTTTGGTTTGCAATTTTCATTAATCTATTTATCAGCATTTGCAAAATGGTTAATCCTGTTAATTTGATGGTCATATTGAATTATTTTGTTGCGAAAAAAAAACTATCCAAGGACTCCTATTTCAGAGGACGAGAAAAGTTTTGCCTATCTATTATGGGAATTGATTGACAACAAATACACTTGTTCATTGGATATTCATGAGGATGTTTATCTGTATGATGAAAATGTTGAAGATGATGCTTCAGACTTCGATACTGATGACGATGAACAAGAAGAAGCAGAAGAAGATAATTACGAACCTTCTCCCCAGAAAAAAGCTGCTCAACCCATATGTAAACAGTTCTCAATTGATACAATGAAAGCGATAGTTGCTCATCATGAAAGATATTCATTGAGTTCTACTCTTAAAAGATGGCCAAAATTAGGTAAAAATAGTTATAAAATCACTATGATTCAAAAACATCTTTCAGGTGATTATGATCGTCAGACCAAGATTCATATGGTTAAAAATTTGATGTATGCCAAATACAGATCACATCGAGATGCCTTTTTACCAATCCATGTTCATAATTTGAAAACTTGAGCACTAGAAGCTAAAACGTTATCATATTTAGGATTTAAAGCCAGTGTTCAATTCATTGAAACTTCAAAAAACGTATAAAATAACATCAAGAAAAATAACCAAATTCATAACCAAGAAAACCAGAACAAGAGAACACGAGATTCTCCAAGCAGCAAATGAATTTGTTTTAAAAATAAACAGGTTAACCAGTAATTATGAAGTAAACGTTTGGAATACTGATCAATCTGGATTTAATTATGAATTGGTGTCAGGTCGCACTTTGAGTGATCAAGGAGAAAAAGATACCTTAGCGTTGGTTAAGAGTGTTAACTCTCTCACCCATTCATACACAATCCAAGTTTTGATTTCAAATATAGGAATTCTTGCTCCTAAACTCTTCATTTGCTTCCAAGAACCATCCGGTGCTTTTGGACCACGAGTTCAGCAACAAATTAATGGAGGTAAACCTGCTAATCTTACCGTGACCTGTTCGAAGAGTGGAAAAATGACAAAAGAAACATTGAAGTATTGGGTGAAAGAATGCTTGGATCCTCTTGTCCAATCTAGAACATTGTTACTTCAGGATTCATGGACAGGACAAAAGGATGATAGTATTTTCGAATCTACGTTAACCAACTTTTCAAAATTAAAAATTGAAACTATACCTCCAGGTGCAACCAAATACATCCAGCCACTTGATGTTTACTTCTTTCGCCAATACAAACTATTCGCTCGTCGATTCATAGACGATTGTAGAGCAACAATGGAAGAAAATGTCATTTCTAATATAAACGATCGAGTTTTCATAATGAAAATGCACTCTTTCATTTATAATCAACTTTCAGCTCCTCTTTATCGTGATATGTTGTACTATGCATGGAAAGCTTCAGGATACTCGATCCAATAGGAACTACAAAGTTTCAAATCTGTTTTAGAAATTAATTTCGATGTAAACGTTGAAGGATGTTCAGCTACTGATTGCGATAGATTGATTTTTACCAAATGTTCATATTGTCGAAAACCACTTTGCTCTTTCCATTGTGTATCAAGTCTTCATTTGCATTGATTATAGTGTAAAACCATCAAAATTCAATAAAAAACCGAAAAAATGCATTTAAAATACTTTAAAATGTATCTAAACATCTCAAAAGTAAATTTAAAACAATTAAAAAAAGTTTAATAAAAATGCCACAAACAAGTCTCGAACCCAAAACCCTAACCTTTCTTTACCAACCCTTTGACTACTGCGCCACCGCAGCTCGGTTAAAATTACGTAATTCATTTTTAGATTTAACAAAAATACCCAAATTTTAAACCCAAATATCTTAGGAACCACTGGCCATGCAGATGAAATACTTCACCGTATTTTTAAATAATAGCCCTCTATCGATTGTTTCATGTTTCATCTAAATCGGTGAGAACAAGGTCAAATAGTTCCCTTGTTAGTGAAAACCATCATCAACTAAACAATATTAACAATAATAAAATAAAATCTGGTTCTGCAATTGAACAAAATGAAATCAAAGTTTAACTTTGAAAGCGATTCCATCAAAAACCTACAATAAGAGAATTGTTCAACTATAAATCTACGAATGATTCCAGTTATTGATCCATAAATCATATACCAAACAGGTACACTGGTACTTGCCAATAGTCAACAACATTTTAGATTGAATACACTCGGGCTTCGCCCTCGTGCATATAACTATCATATCACCTAGAAAGAGTCTGACATGCATTTTTGATTTCCAGATCTCGGTCCAAATCTTTATTCTTGGAAAAGGAGGATAGCCAAAATGCGCGATTTTCGGCCCTTATTCCGCAGTGGTCGAACCATATATCAATCGAAAGCTTATGACGAGTGCAATATGCCTCCCTAAAAATCAGATCAAAATTCGTATTCCCTAGAGAGTTATTCAACAAATCCCTTGGGACCCCATGAAGGTCACATCGAACCTAATTTTTCAAGTAGAACTTTTAATTTTGATTTCAATGGTGCTAACCAGGTTGCTCTAAACCTGCGGCTTTTTGAGATATTGCAATGTAAATAATTTTATCATATGTAATTGAATATTCAAAGCCGTGGCGTTTCTTTTTTACCCTATGAAGACCAAGTCAGACCTAGTACATATTGTTCAGCGCTCTAAAAACTATCATGAAAGTCCAAAAATAATCTTTCAAATGTGCGGTTTTAGATTTGCCATCTGCATCACCATATTTTGCTATGTAACTGAATATTCAAAGCCGTGGCGTTTCTTTTTTACCCTATGAAGACCAAGTCAGACCTAGTACATATTGTTCAGCGCTCTAAAAACTATCATGAAAGTCCAAAAATAATCTTTCAAATGTGCGGTTTTAGATTTGCCATCCATATCTCTATTTTCAATCCATATTGAATTAAAATTTATATAGCAACTCCAAAAAACCGCGCCTTTGGAAATGAATTTTTGGACTTACATGATAGTTTTTAGGGCGCTGAACAATATGTACTAGGTCTGACTTGGTCTTCATAGGGTAAAAAAGAAACGCCACGGCTTGGAATATTCAATTACATATGATAAAATTATTTACATTGCAATATCTCAAAAAGCCGCAGGTTTAGAGCAACATGGTTAGCACCATTGAAATCAAAATTAAAAGTTCTACTTGAAAAATTAGGTTCGATGTGACCTTCATGGGGTCCCAAGGGATTTGTTGAATAACTCTCTAGGGAATACGAATTTTGATCTGATTTTTAGGGAGGCATATTGCACTCGTCATAAGCTTTCGATTGATATATGGTTCGACCAATTAGCGATCATAGGCAGATTTGGCTATTGTCCTTTAGCTTTCTTATAACCTTAGCTCACAAAAAAACATTATAATTTAAATCTTTATTTCCTTTATTCCAAGAAATCCCGGGTCTGACATGCATTTTTTATATCCAGATCTCGGGTCTGACATTAAATTTACTAGGTCAGCCGGGAGCCGGCGTAGTCTGAGCGAGCGTTAAAGAATTTCAAACAAATACATTTTTGAAATAAAATAAAATGCTTTATTAAGTATTTTTTAATGAAATTTTTTTGAAAAGAAGCATTCTTGTATTTGTTGATTAATCAATTATTCCACCATAAATTTAACTTATTAAACATAATATGCAGATCATAGAAATCAAAAATTTCCAAGCTTAACAGAATTAGGTAAGACTAATTGAATCTCCTCATAAAATTTATTCTGAATTTCATCATATTTTGTTTCGACAGTGAGCTTATCCTATCTTTAGCAAAAACGTCCAACAGCACAAGACCCTGAATAGATTTGACCCTACTCAGAATAACATAAGTTAGACCGAGTGAAAATTCACGCTCGCCAATGTTGACTTTCACTTTATCTAGCGTGAGACCTTGAGCTTTATGAGCAGTTATTGCATGAGCAAGAGAGAGAGGGAACTGTCTCCTCCAATAGTTATTTGAGTTTATTTGCCAATATCTTTTGATAGGAGTTATCGGAACCAAATTATCTCTATAATATGGTCCAGCGTAACCATCAAACTCAACTAAAATAGCTACAGGTAAACTGGGTGGGGCTTCGTTTTGACGATAGCAGAGCTCTCTGACAGTACCCACTGAGCCATTTACTAAGCCTCTTTCAGTCCAGAGATTTATTCTTAGCATAACTCTGCAACCAATACTTAGATTTAAAACGGCTGATAAACCTTGTGCTTTATCTTCATCCGCTGATATTGCTTGCGGCGCATTATGCTCAGCCACAATATTGGGACATGGATTGCCTGTCTTTTCAATGAAATCATAATTGCATCTCATGACACCATCTATAGTGGTATAAATACTCATACTATTTTCGAAATTTCTCAGTTCATCAGCAGGTAAGGCTGATACCCTTCTACTCATAAGAAGGCTATAAGCGTCTTCAGATATTTCCCCGTTAGCAACACCATCGAGTAACTGTCTAAAAGATTCTTGATCTGACCCAGATTGTCTATGGCAGGTAGTCAGAAGCATGAATTTTTGGAAAGATTCAAGCACTAACCTTCCGGGATGACCTAGTGCAGCTTCAGTTTGACTATACATAGCGTAATCATTAACTGGAGGCAATTGTTGCATATCACCCAAAAAATAAACAATATAGCCTCCAAAAGTCTCTTCACAACACCCACTTCCTTCTCCGAGCCGGATAGATATTTTTTCAAGAAACCGTAACCCTATCATCGACATTTCATCGAAAATAAAAGCCTTAATTTTGGACATTTTGAGCTGAAAATTTCTCAGTGCCTCACCCGTCATGGGGCTAAAGGCTCCAACTCCTATATTCAAAAAAGAGTGAATAGTTCTCCCTCCTATATTAACAGCAGCGACACCTGTCGGTGCAAGGATCTCTATTGAATCTGGACCAAACTTTTGAATGAAAAGTGATGCGATCTTAGAGATTAGAAAACTTTTTCCTGAACCAGCTTTCCCTTGAACCATTAGTCTTTTTAACGGTATTCTAGGATTAGATTGTCGACTCTCTAAATGACGAATTTGATTTCTAGCTATATCTATGACTCTTTGTTGGTCATTCGACAATGTAAATTCATTATCGTTAATGATGTGCTGTCTATGGAAATTCGGCCTTACTGTTTCTAGCCATTTCCGTAGATTTTCACACGTTGGTGCATCGACTTGATCGACTGTGTCCAATCGTATGTTTCATCTATAACTCTTTGGCCTAGAGGATTGCGTTCAGTCTGAACAGGCGCTGCTCTCGAAATACCTTCTTCTACATTGCGATGAATTCTTGCAGGGTCAGCAGGCAATTCTTCTTCGAAAATCTCTTCAGGAACTGGGAATTCAATGTTTGTAGGGAGAAATTGTGGAAGATTTCTACAAACAACTTGCCACGGTTTTTCAGACAAAATACCTTGGATAAGGCTTGTAACCGTGCCTGACCACGGGATATAAACTGTTGCATTCAGTTTGTAATATTTTTCATTTTCATCGTCATTCTCTGAAAGTTTTAATCTAGGAAAGATTCGGACTATCGAATTTTTTTTGTTTTCAATCATAGCTCCTTGAGAGAATTTATACCTCTGTGCATAAGTGAAGAGATTTAAATCAGATAAAAAGCTAGGTCGACCAGCATATCTTGTTATAATTTTGGAGTTATCATCTGATGAGTGTATCAGTCTAACCCATGCATCATCTTTTATAACAAGATTTACTATATTTCTAGATGAGTGATACAAAGCCCAGCCCATCATTAAATGACAGGTTTCCTGCGCAGAAAAGTCTCTTTCTGCGGTTGAACTTATCATGACCTTATTAATGATGGTCTTAGCAGCTGTATCTGCGGTGGAAGCACTCACAATGTCCGCGATAGTTTTTTTGTGTACATTTGATGTTTTTTCACACTTACTTGCATACTTGGCAATATAATTTATTACCGCATCTTTGGACGTTATAGGGGAAAAATCAGTATTTCCACGCCAGACTTGAGTAATAAATTTGTTATATCTAGCCATTTTCTCATCATTTCTTTTAGGCCTAAATGTCCATAGTTCATTTTCTTTGACGAGTTTGTCTTGAAATGAAATAGGTTTGGGAAAACCATAGCGACATTTATCTCTACCTGTTTTGCGATCTGTTCTTATGCAATGTCTACCACATCTAGTGTGCCTTTGTAGACAATTCAGAAGGTCAGCTAAGTCTGATGGATCTTGACATCTCTCAGAAAATGTGTAGCGGGACGGATGCGTAGAACCTGCAGGTAATGATGGAGCAGGATTCCAGGCCTGACAGTATGTTCCTAAATTTTCTGCTAGCTCATCTCTCGCAACCTCACTCAATCGCTCAATTGACTCAATGTCAGGAGCGTTTTCAATCCACATCACACCATGAATGTGTGGACTACCTCGCCACTGCCATTCATAACGATACCAAATATCTTTTATCGTGAATATTTTTTTGAGAACTTTATCAATGAAAGTTTCAGCTCGCCTTCTAAAGAACCAGCTAACTATTAAAGGATTGTCATGCATGAGTTTTGCCCTTTCTTTTTCTGTTATCGTAGCTGGATCTCTGTCTTTGCAAAGCAATCTGAACAGATCTGGCCAATGATAATCGGCAGAGGAAAGAGTAAAGAATATAGAAGGAGTGCCTAACTGCTGTACCATGTCAAGTAGCTCACCACATCTTGCACTCCAAAAACTTTGGGATGCTCTGAGTTTACCAACACTATACATTATTTTGCTGAGTAGATTCGGATTATTTGCAATCTGCTCAGACAATTGCTCAGCATTGACATTTCTAAATGAATTTCTATTTACAAAAACAGTTCCAGTTTTCAATGCTTGCCACCTCATGATAGAATCAAAGGCAACAAATCTGAATCGTGGATGTCTTGCAAATCTTTGCGAGTTATGTCGCATGAGGTACTGAAAATAATGTAAGTAATCTATTTTTTTCAATCTAGGTTGATTAAGGTCAGCTTTTCCAAATGGAAAAAGGCTTGGAAAAGCTTGACTCAAGTAACCTTCAGTAGTAAACTCACTTATCGGGACATTATTTACATGTGGCCAATCAATACGGGGCTCTAGAATGGCGGCAATTGCTTCAGCTTGATTTAATTGGGGTATATGAGGATAATTATACTCATCAATGTTACAGTTAGGCTCTTCATTGACGTTAGGATCATTCTCATTCTCCTCAAGTGTACTGAAATTAGCAAAATTCAAGTCACCATCGTCAGGAAGGCTATCAAGAATACTGTTGTCTATTTCGATATCTTGATAGTAAAGATGGTTAGCTTTTAACCATTCTAGAGCTCCACGTACAATATTAGAACGTACACGTAAATTTGATAAACCACTTGGAGTAGAGCGAGTAATAACAATCATACTTTGCAAGGATATCGGATTTACTGGAAGTTTAGAGTGCAAATGAACTACATCTTGTCTAAAATGAATAACGTGACCTGAATATGCATATTGTTGGCCACGTATTCTATAAAAACAAATTACTGGATGAATTTTGGCTATCAACATTTCTTCAATAGGGGTGAGATCTTTCAAAACTTCGGGTACTTCTCCAGGATACATCAAATTTGATTCATTGAAAAATCCTTCAGTTGTTTTATTTTTACAAAAACTACAGGTACCTTGAGCTAAATAAAGATCAGGAAACTCTTGCTCACATGCATTGCATTTTTTCCACTGAATTTTCGAGAACGTTCTATCAAATTCCTTAGCAATTTTGACCCATAAAGAAGGGTACAATGAAACTGCAGGTGCATATAGAGGGTCTGAAACTCTGGGTAAATTGACTGAATCGTTCAAACCATCATCATTATGAGATGCTAAATTTTCTATAATCAAACCAAAGTTTGCACCTTCTCTAACTACATTATCTCTATTATCACTATCAGAAAAAGATTCATGAAAAATTGGTCTCATTTCAGGAAGTTGAGGCTCAACTATCTCATCGCTAGATGATGTATCTTGCACAAGTTGGCGATGAAAATCAGAAGGTCGCATATTAGGGGGTATGTGAATGTTAGACGGACCTGCTTCTTGACTATGCTGAATGTTCGGTATATTTGGCTCATCAATTTCAGACGAAGAATCAGAAGAAGTTTCATGCTGTGCTGAAATTTTTTCTGCCCTAATTCTGTTAAGACGCATAAATCTTTTAGCTCTTTCAGAAATTTTTTTAACTCTCATATTCAAAAAGTTAAAGAGAGATGTAAACTAACTAAGTTATCTATAATCTGCAAGAAACACTAACAAAAGTGGTGGAATAATTGAAGCAACAAAAAAAGAAAGTTCTTACTTTACAAGTTGAATAATGGATTGTCAAATCTGCCAAATTAGTAGAATGCCAATGCCACCATACGAAACCAACCGAAAGAAGCGAAGATGGAAGCGTGATTTAAAGTTGAAATGGTAAAACCAATATTTCCGAAAAATAAAAGGGTCACAAATATTTTAAAGATGAAGGTTTTTTTGTTGATGTTTTTGGTATTGTCAGAATCAGAAAGCTTTATATAGTTGAATAAAACACTTACTGAAGTGGACGGAAGTCACAGAAAAAAGTTGAAATGGTAAAACCAATATTTCCGAAAAATAAAAGGGTCACAAATATTTTAAAGATGAAGGTTTTTTTGTTGATGTTTTTGGTATTGTCAGAATCAGGAAGCTTTATATAGTTGAATAAAACACTGCAAAAGCGTCAAGAAAAGTAAGGAAAAAACTTTGCAAAAAAAAGTAAGCATAAAAAAAATGCACAATTGGTAAAGCAGGAGAAAAAGTGAGGTGGTCTCCGCATGGAGAAGGCTTTATATATTCTGAATAAGAAGAAAAAGCGCGAAAAAAAGTTCGGAAACGGAACTTGCAGCTAAAATCCGGATTTTCCGTTTCTGGACTCTCCCCCCTTCCGGTTTAGTCATATCAAGTTTATCTTTCTTTCGTACGCGCATGATCTGTGTCTGTATAAGTGGGCCAAGTTTAGTTACTTTATTATACATCCCAACAAAGTTATGGAAAAAACAAAATGAATTTTTGAAAAAAAATTCTGATCCCATAGTCTTCGCTACGCTCAGACTAATTAATCCAAATCCAGGGTCTGACAATATTAATCTCAAATTGTTAAAAAGAATTATATCTCCACTCTGCAACAACAAAATGTTTATTTTGTATGCAATAACCTTTTATAAGACTTGTTGTTTGAATGTTGTTAAATATAATGTAAAAGATTGATTTTGAACTGTGTTGACTGAAGACGAAAAATTTTCGCAGGATTTTGCAAATCGCTCAATAGTTAGGAAAAATGGAGCTTTTGGATAAACTTCCGTATCCAGCCTGTCGAATTACTTGATAAAACTTTGTGTACTTATAGAACTCGACGAGCTGAGTTCGAATATGTGGGTCCATTTTATGTGGAAACGCCTCCTAGTGACGAAAATCGTACTTGTATGAAAACACGTTTTAAGGCGTTTCGAGCCTCGCGCATGCGTAGACAACAATTTTGATCGTGGTCAATCAAACTTGTGTGCAAAGTTTCAAGACTTTAGCACTCATGTGTCCAGAGATACAGGCCAAAAACCTTGTGATACTTTTTGCAATGGAAAATGACTGAAAACAGTGATATAACGATGATAAGATGCCAACTATCGATATATGAAATAAAATAGGTGTACATTTAAAGTGATACTTATACGTGACTGAGCATTGTTAACGGCGAAATAGGATTAAATGAAATTTCTGCGATTCTACAATTTTCATTGCAAAAGTATCACAAGGTTTTTGGCCTGTATCTCTGGACATATGAATGCTAGAGTCTTGAAACTATGCACACAAGTTTGAATGACCATGATCAAAAATAACTGTCAAAAAATCGTTCTCTGCATACGCGCGAGGCTCGAAAATGCCTAAAACGTGTTTTCATACAAGTAAGATTTTCGCCGCTAGGAGGCGTTTTCGCATAAAATGACTTATTATTCGAACTCAGCTCCTCGAGTTCTATAAGTACTCAAAGTTTCATTAAGAAACTCGACAGGCTGGATACGGAAGTTTTACCGAGGTTTTATTTAAACAAAGGCAAACATAAACCGCTCTTCATTTGAACTTACAACTAACAGAAAATATCGAGAATATCGATACCATCTTTCAAAGTATCGATGCGAATATCAATACTACAATAATACTGTAATACAATCAATCTAATTGTTTTTTACTGTTTATTTTTTAACAATCAGTTGAAGAATAGTTTATTTCAAAAGTCAAAGAAACTTCACCTTCAAAAGAAGCCAAGGAGAAAGAGAACTAACTGGACATGAATTGACTGAAGTATGTCGAGTACCGCATGTGATAACAGTGATGATCATTTCAATTGAAATCTTTCAAGTAAGTCCTGTTGATTTAACTCTTTTTCAATAAGAATTTTATAAAATATAATACAAACGATTCATATGAGCATGCCGTTGTAAAAATGCAAGAAAAGTGATTAAGATGATGATGGCTGATTCAACATAGAAAGGGAAGGTTTTAAAATTCTTATGGATATTATCAAATAATATTTGTCAATTTACGTTTTTCATATTTTTTTAATAATCCAAGAAATGTTTAAGCGATTCATTTCAATGGTTTTATTATCGTTGTAATAGATCTTGGTTCAAAGGTAAAAAGAAATGGTTTCTTATCAAAACCAGCAATCGACAATTTCATAGACTTTTCATTTCTGTTTAGTAATGTGAAGATTAAATCATTGGATGGACTCAAGAATGTTGTTATTTTTATATTTTCATCGATCATTCCTTTGCTGATTGAATGACCAACACGAGTAGAACCAGGTCTCAAGAATTTAGTAAAATGTCCAAACGCATAAAACATTGGTTGCTTGTAATATTCTGGTGCAGTGTCATTGACGACAATAAAAGCATCGACCCAATTTTCAGCCCAATTGGGCCCACCGTTTTCATCAAGAGCAAGATTCCAGTCAACCCAACCAGTTGACCAATTGTTGAGACCCTCAATCACATCAGCAGCAATGTTTTCAGCTCGAGTCCAGTTTCCCAATGTTACTGTAAAAACCAAGAATAAAAGTGTTAGATACAATTTAATATACAATTTATACCAGTTGAAATCAAAAGTAATTTGACTTACAGTGAGCCTCAGTAGATCTGAACCCTTCACAAGCTTCAGTCGAGAGTAAAAAATATTCAGGATGAGCGTAATGGGCTTCACTCAAAGCTTCATGATATTTTCGTGTATACCAATGATAAGCGATACCTGAGACATATTGAGCCGCTTCATGATCATTGAGAACCGCATTTATAAAGTAATTAAGATTAGACAGATTGTCATCGTATATCATCATTTTCAGCTTTTCTTTACCATAACCGGCTGCCTTCAAAGCTGGACCTAAGTCTTTTTTGATGAAATCTCTCATCATGCTACCAGTAAAACCTAAGGCATTCCACCTCCATCCAGGTTCTAGACCAAAATTAGGCTCATTTTCAGGAGTTAATCCCCAAAAATTGATACCAAGAGCTTCATAAGCTTGTAAAAATCTGACAACAATAACAAATGATTAGTAGAAGAATCTATAAAATATCAATAATATTGAAAACCAACTAAACTCACTTCACTAGATAATTGGCATAAGTTTTCCAATAGATACTTCCTGGTTCATCTTTCAATATACCGAGACCATTAAACTTTCCACTGGTTTTCAGCCATGTAGGTGGTGACCAAGATGAACCAAATAATTTTAGATCTGAAGTTAAATTCAGAGCTTTTCTAATGTATTTTATCTAATACAAAATAAATAACAATTGTCAAAGTATAAAATTTAAAATGTGAGAAACTAACACGAAACCAGAAAAATAGCTTTAAACAAATCACTTACTTTGTACTGATAATCATCATTGACCAACGAAAAGTGTTTCAATTCAAAATCATTTTCAACATCATCATATGAATAAGGTCGATCTGAGAAGTCAGAACCTCCAATAACAACTCGACAAACTGTATATTGTAATCCGTTTGGACCAAAATAGTCTTTAATCAATTTGTCAGCTAAACTGTCAGGTAATTTGTTGATGTTGATTCCAGTTGCATCTGTGAAAGCTCCTCCAAAACCAATAATTTGCTGTTTACGATCCGTTGAATTGATTGCTACATGAAGATCGGCAATTTCATTAGAATCGCTTATTAAGTCATTTACATGGATAAGACTCTTTGCTAGACGATGAGATGATTTATCAGTTTGAAATATGGTTAAATGATCAGACAAGGAATTGGGTTCAGTACTAATCGAATCACATTGCTCCTCACTACAAACACAAATAAAAGATTCCCCCTCAGTGTGTTGTTTTACTTGACAACCTAGGGATAGAGTGGCTATGCATATGGAAAACAAAAGAGGAGCGATAACCATTTGAATAGACATTCTGATCGATAAATGAATTTGATTCAACCGAACTTAGCCATTTATACGTGAAAATATTTTCAAAAAAGGAGCCGTGCCAACTTCTGAACAAGATTAATCAAGAAATTCATCAGTAATCCATCTAGAAATCAGTAAATCTACTAACATTTTGCTGTAATCTTCAAAAAGATTAAAATATTATTGAGATTATTGATAAATTAATTTGATTCAACCGAATTCATCCATATATACGTATTTTTATCGAAAAATGAACTTTTGCCAACTTCTGACCCAGATTATATAATGCTATTATCATTCAGATTGATAAAGATTTTTGTCTAGCACGAATTCACAACCCATCTAGGAATCAGTAAATCGATATCAATCTAAACAAGTAATCTAGAAGTATCGCTTGAATTGTTCGAAATGTACTGAATTTTTACCAAATTGACCGTAATCTACAATAGATTAAGTTCCTAGAATCACCAAGAACTAGATTACACAAAAAAAGTGTACTGATCGTTGTACTTTGATCGAGATTGTAATGATAGAAAAGATGAAATTTAAAACTAACTTTTTTCATGATTGTTCTCTGTGAATTCGAATCGCAGAGTAATTGGAAATTTACCGGTTTTTAGTAAAATTTAAACAAAAAGTAGTTAATAGTGATTCAAGGTAAGTACTGGGCGTTTTTTTATCCTGTACGCGTGTTTGCAATCATAACTCATGAACGGTTGATGCAACAAATCTCAGACTTGAACCATGAGCTTCTCCTAATTGAAGTACCATAAGGTATCTCAAGGTCATTCAAGGTCAAACCTTTATTAGACCATAATGTTTAAAGTAGTAATAAAGATACACAAGATACCCCACTTTTATTGATCTCTCATCGATTATATTATTAATGATATAATAATTCATAATCTTATGCCTCAAATTTTCAATTTGATTTAGTCATAAAGAAATTTTGTCAAAAAAAAACTATCTTTATCAATCTGAATCTTTTTTTGGTAAATTAAATATGTCAGTAGTTCATTCTTTTGGTTACATAATAATTAAAAATAATTGAAATTTTAATTTGACCTAATTTTCGAGTATAAATTCAAAGTTTCAAACCGAATTTTTTCATTTGTATTTTATAACTTACTTAAGATGAGTCAAAATGATTCAGAATCTATCACCATCATGCATTTAGTAGCTCATCCATCTGGATTCTATACTTATGATGGACTGCCTTCAGTGAGCACACAAAATCGTGTTATCATGGTTGAAATTGGTGAAAATGATACAGACGGTGAAATTACGCAAGAAGAAGAAAATATTTTGGAAATGGCAGTTCTTTCAGCTGTTCAAATTGATGAACCTATTCAAACAGATAATGATGCTCAGAGGAGCCTTGCTGACCGTATCGAGGTAGATGGCGGTGGGTTGTTTCGTATGAATCGAGGTTTACCTGTTGGCATAGACGATGCCGATCATATTGGTGTAAATGATGACGGATCAAGTCAAAGAAATCCTACAAATCATGCTGCAATTGAATCAATAGAAAACAATGATGTAACCGGAATTTATCGAGGTGAAGCCGTAGAAAACAGCAACAGTGTTGGAGGACTTTCTGAAGAAGAAACGACTATCGATACAAATGGCTGCTCTTGAAGGTGTTCCATTTGTCGAGCGTAGAAGTATTGATCGTATTGAAGTAGATGATGCTGGTAGTGGTCGTTCAATCGTGAGTCATTGAGATCAGCGATAAGAAATGTAGTTGGTACAACTATCAATTACGTTGCAAATCACGTTGTAGCTCGCTTTTCCCAGTATGTGACTATTAAAAGTCGCCTTGCTACTTTTAAAGATTGGCCAAATCCAGCTATTACACCATTAGAATTGGCTGAAGCTGGTTTTTTCTATTCAGGACAATGTGATCGAGTTACTTGTTTCCACTGTACTAATTCACTTTTCGACCGGATAAAGCAGGATAACGCTTGGGTTAATCATGCACTTTTTGCACCTTGTTGTACTTTTGTATATATAAAGTGTGGAGTACGATTTATTGAAACGGCCACCAGTAGAAGTGACTCTAATATACCTGTAATCTCAAATATTGAACCAGCAAACAGTAGATATACTTGTAAAATATGTTTAGAAAAGGAAGTAGGCTGTTGTTTCTACCCTTGTGATCATGCAGTAACATGCATAGATTGTACTCCAGGTGTTGCTACTTGTCCTATATGTCGTTCTTTTGTAGCAGGAGTTTTAGACTAAAGTTTATTGATTAAAAATTTATTTACCATGAGATACTTGCAAGAGAACATTGAAGTTGTCAATTTAGTTACTTCCTTTAAGTTGAATTCAAAGCTTTGCAGAAAACAAATAAAAGATACTTTTAAAGACATAAAGTATAAAAATTGTTTCCTGGGGGTATCCTGAAGTATCTTGACGGTTGCTTACTTGTTTTTTACTCTGGTAAAATCAATGTGACTGGTGTTCATAATATTGTAACAGCAATAGTTCTTATTAATCGGTTTTGTATCAAATACGTACAAGACATAAAATTTATTACATTTAAAATAGTGAACATCGCTGTTTGCGCAAAAATCATTGATGATTTCAACTATAACAAACTTTTGCTACACCCGAGAAGTTCGTATGAGCCAGAACTTTTTCCGGGCATACATCTAAGGTTGGATGATTCAAAAGTAATCCGCATTATTTTTAGGTCTGGAAAAGTCATAATAACATATCTGAAGGATTATGAGTCAATATTTCATTACTGCAATGAATTTGACTATAATAGACTATAATAAGACTGAAGTCAATATAAATAAAATGATTTATTATTTTACAATCTGCAGCAAATTTTGAAACAATGGAAATACATCGTTCTGATCATCATAAATTGTGGTACAAAGTACTTTTTGTACAGGGCTATTCAGCCTCATTTACTCCACTCTTTATTCAATAACCAAAGAACCAAACATGCTAGGGGTATTTGTGTTGGGACGGTATGTTTTCGAGAATTGAAGGACAATTTTTCTGAAGTTTCAAGGACATTCAAGGTCATTCGTTTATTTGACCTTTAAATGACTTCTAAAGGTCATTTTTGAATAGCGCAAATGGTTTCACTTCGAAAAATGTTCATCATAAGAAGTCAACTATTTTTTCTGAAAAGATACACCATCATATGTTAAATCTGGCGAAAAATGCTTCGTGAACAATATCTTCATATCAGTTGCTTTTGGTAATTTGAACTGATAAAGCTATAGTGATGAAAGTATGGGCTATTCAAAAATGACTTTTAGAAGTCATTTAGAGGTCAAATAAACGAATGACCTTGAATGTCCTTGAAACTTCAGAAAAATTGTCCTTCAATTCTCGAAAGCATACCGTCCAAACATCAATACCCCTAGCATGTTTGGTTCTTTGGTTATTGAATAAAACGTGAAGTAAATGAGGCTGAATAGCCCTGTACTAGTTTTTTCACACCTGCGAAAGCACCTGATGATTCAGGATTTACATAGATCTGCGTGATTGTTTCCTTACTTGGCTCCATGTTAATTCTCTTGATGATATGAAAGGGTTGAAAACAAATTTATTAAGCTCTGGTTTAACCTCACGAATATAATCCAGCACCCTTATAGTTCCACTGGGTATAGAAAGTGAATAAGATGATCGAAAGTATTTGACAATATTTGAAATATTGCTTCTATTTATGAGCTTTCAGTTACTATATTTTATTTTACCTTTTGGATGCACTAGAGATAGATCACTTCTTAACACTGTTTCTAAATCATCATTCTGCTCTCGAGACTCTTCAATGTCTTCATCTTCTTCACTCTCTTCAACTTTTTCATTAAGACTTGATAGCTCACTTGCGTTTATATCAGCTTCGTGTGTATCAACAATTGGTGTGTCTTGTATTGAATCGTCATTAACATAGTCCATTTTTGGAGATGTATCTTTATTTATTAATAATGAGTTCAATAGTCGCATTTTAATATCTGTTGTTAGATTTGAATCCAATATTGGTTTGCATTCTTGTAAAGGATCACTTTCAATCTTCGAGTTTTTCAATTGTAAAAATTGGTCTTCAGGAATTAAATATGATTTCATTATGACATACATTTTACTATCTTTTCTGCTAGAGTATTGACTAGTACAGAAATAACAGGTGTTAATAAAGCTGGTGAAAATCCACCATAGTATTAGTCAACGTAATTCATATTCGTTTTATGGCTTGAGATCCACGAATAAATAAGAATGAGGTTCTGAGAATAAACTTTCTGAAACTTTTTGATTTCCGAAGGAAACATTTGTCTTGCAATATCAGTTGCAATCAATTGATCTCTAGGATTTTCAAGAAGAACAATATATTGTAAATTTAAGTAAATATTACGGCTTTTATTTACACCGTGTTCAATAGGCTTTCGACAACTTTTTTTCTAAATAACTTTTGAAAGCCGCGGTTTTTCTTGCTAATGTTTTAGAGGGCGCTTCAGTCGGATAAAGGAAATTGCTTATACACCTTTCGGACGCCATTTTATAACTATTATTTTTACCAACTTTTTACCGTGTTTTTTTAAGCTTTTCAAAATGAACCGATATTTTATGGAATAACGAATTTTTTTGGTAATCTCGTGGTACGAGTGTGGTAGAAATCCAACTCTTTTGCTGAGAAAATGGTCTTGAACCCTTAAAAATGCCGAAAAGCCGTCCAGGTCAACAGTAATGAATCTCATTCAAAAATTTGAAACCACTGGTTCCGTTGCTGATGATAAGGAAGAAATGGCGTCTAAAAAGGTAACTGTGAGAACTCCTGAAAAAGTGGTAGCAGTTTCTGCTATTCTCGAAAATCAACCATCGACCTCAATCCGTCAATTGGCCAGTCAGGCTGAAGTTAGTGTTGGAACAGCGTGGACCATTTTACGCAAGGATATTGGGCTATACCCATACAAATTGCAGGTTGGACAGCCATTAACAACCGCATCTTGTGCGAAAAGAGTTGAATTCGCTAACTTGATGTGCAACATGTTGGATGACCCAGACGCGAATCTCGATCACAAAAAGATTATCTTCAGTGATGAGGCGCATTTTTGGCTCGATGGCTACGTTAATAGGCAGAATTATCGAGTCTGGGGGTCGCAAAGCCCGAACTGGTTGTATCGAAACCTTTGCATCCTCAAAAACTGACTGTCTGGTGTGGGTTGAGCGCAAGTGGAATCATTGGTCCCTTCCAACAGTCAATTCTGTGCGATACAGAGACCTCTTGGAGGAAGAAGTTAACCCGGAACTGCAGCGAAGAGACCAACTTGATGATTACTGGTTCCAACAGGATGGAGCTCCACCCCATTCAACCAACATGGTTCTGGATTATTTGCGAGATAATTTTTATGAACGAGTTATTGCAAGGAGCTTTCCTGAACGGTTTGGTGATGGAGCTGCGTGACCACCCTATAGTCCGGACCTTTCACCATTAGATTTCTTCCTGTGGGGTTATGTAATCTACTAGAACCGTCCAAAAACCATTCCTGAGTTGAAATTAGCCATCGAAAACACCATTGCAGCCATCGATCCTGCTGTTTTCCCGAGAGTCATTGACCAATTCTGTAAGCGAATTCGCCATCTCATCGCGGTAGAGGGCGCTCACTTCGAAAATATTGTCAATTGATTTCCTTTTTTGTACTTTGAATAAATACCAAGTTTGATTCATTTCGGAAAACTAGTTATTTAGAAAAAAAGTTGTCGAAAGCCTATTGAACACGGTGTACTTTCTTAAAAAGTTTTGAACTAATAGAATGATTGATAAATTTCTATGATGTGAGCCCTTGGTTAACATCTCTAATATTGTCTTTGATGAAGCAGCTTCATGCATCAAATCATCTATTATTATCCAGGTTTGAGGAGTCGTACCACTAAACCTACTCATTAAATTATCAGGTATTAACTGATTTCATTGTGGAGAACAAACTCTGCCATTCACCGTAAAAATATGTTATATTTGTTGGTAGTGGTTTACAAACACGATTTCTATTTGAAATCAATTTTTTTATCCAGTAAGTTTTACAAGAACCTGTTGGTCCTGAGACCAACATTGTGAAAGGATGATGTGGATAAACAGAATAAAGTTTCATAGTTAATTAATCATATTTAATTAATCATATTTTAATGATCTTATAGAGATTTGGTTACATTTTCTATGGATCCACCATCTGAAAATGTGACAGTCAATAAGACTTTTTCAATTCAAAAGCAATGTTCCTAACATTCGGTTAGTCACTATACAGTTATCACTCAGAAAATGCACCACTGTGGAAATAGCTTATTCTCACTATTAAAAGAGCAAGTGTAGGGTTTTTAGCTTTTATTCAAAATGGTTAATGAAATCAAAGTTGTTTTGGTCCATAAACTCATCAACAGTACAACAATTAACATTTAGACTTTTTAAAGAATTAATAAGAGCATTAAGCTCAGTTTGATCACAATTTCCTGCAATAAGATTAAGACTAGAAAATTCATTATAACCTGAATGGCACCAACATGAAATGATTGTCTCGCTTGTTACCTGTTTCCAAGCTTCATCAATCCATTTCATGGCGGAGAGAAGATCTATTTTTGAGATACAATTCAACATTTGTAAATTATTATTTTCTCTATCTTCAATAAGATCAATTATTTCTTTAATACTTAAATTACGCCGAGGCATATCGACTAACTAACATGGTAACAAACATGTAAACAAAAGCAACAGAGGGACCGTTGAAAAATTTATGTGCAGTTTCTGAGTGATCACTGTAATTACAGTGTCAATACAGTTTTACAAGTGTCAATATCAATGTGTATTTTGATATTGACACTTGTAAAACTTGTAATTAAATTAAATTATTTGGGCCCTTTTCAGTTATAGTTCTCGATCTTTCATTTTTCATACGCTCACTGTGTTACATAAGTGACCATTTTTTGCTGATAAACGCGGCATTATTCATGTTAAGTGCAAATGAAAAAAAACCGAATCTGGCGTCAAATCTGGTAATTGATTTTTACGCTCGTGTTTACTGCGTCTTTACTCGGATCGATTGGGTAAATTCAGTAATCCAAATCCAAGGTCTGAAAATATGAGCATGTCGTTTTAAAAGGACAATAAGAGTGATTAAGATGATGATGGCTGATTCAACATAGAAAGGGAAGGTTTTGAAATTCTTATGGATATTATTATGCCCAAAGGGCCAAAAAAGAGTAAACAACAAAAGTAAAGGTTTTCGAAAAGAGTTTATCTACGAAAGAGGATTACACTAAGAGGTTTTACTGTCACTCCCCGAGTTCCTCTCTCCAGGTTTTTAAGGGGTTTAAGTATGAGTGCGTTGAGTCCTCGTTGAGGTTATCATAACATTTGCCACAACACAGAAGAAAACTGACCACAGTTTAAAGGTAAATCAATAGTTTTCAACACGTATGCGTTAAAACATCTTTTACATCTTATAGCTCTTTATTTTCCTTGTTTATTTTTTTTGTGTGTACTTTTTAAACTTCAAATATGGCTTTACTTAATGATAGTGACGAAAGGAGTAGGTCACCTCAGCCGCCCATATGTTCCGGAGATCACGAGTGTGGTTGTAGCAAACTTGGGATGACCGCCAAAGCACGTGATGGTTTTTATGATGTCGAGAAGGTACTTTTTCAGGAACGCTATCGATGTCAGGGCGAAGTCCGAAACATGGCAGTGGTTGTCGGGGCACCATATCTCGTCGACCTGCGGGACATGAGGAATATCAACTCAGCAGGAGTACCTTATGGTATACCGAAGCATTTAAAAAAACTTGTATTTTCATCGGATCCTGATGAAACTTTTGAAAGGGACCCTTCCTTATATTATTGTCGTTTTTGCGGATCCACTTTTAATGGTAAAAACAGAATTACCAACGGAGCTCGTCATGAAGGAAATAGCTGTGTTTTCCCAGGTTCTCCAAAACATGAGTGTGTCCCGGGTATTTGCAAGACTAACTGCGCTTGTAAAGTTACACCATATATACCTGCTCCTAATGGACGAAAGGGTAGGACAATGCCATCAAGGAAAAAGGCTTAGTGATGTTCTACATGTAACTTCTGAACCCTTTTTTTGAATAAACTTAATAAACATCATTGTTTTTTTTGCTGAAATTAAATATTGTCACATTATTAATCGTGAATCGTGAAATTTTCTAAATAAAAAAAACATGAAACTAGGATAAAAAATAATAAAAAAAACATAGAATTAATGAACAATGCGATACAATTTGAGATAGCTATAGTCCTCTTTGGGACGCTATAGTCCTCCCATAGGCTTACATGTTAAAGGTAAAGTGATTGGTCAAGATGACAGACGGAGGATTAAGAAACGGTTGCGGATTAAAGAAAGGCTAAACTCTCTTGGGACTCGTAAAATTGAGCTCAAGTTTTACGTTGAGGATTCCCATGAGCATAATATAAGTGTAGTGATGCATATAAGGCATGTTTTTTTCTTGTTTCTGTTTCAGTCTGTTTTTCGCAGTCAACTATCATATTTCAAAATGACTCATAATGTTTCAATTGTTTATGGTAATTGTGGACGAACTAATGAAGCAACAATTTTTTTGGACAATGCCTTTACTGAGGCAGATTCAAACGTTTGCGTATTTACCGAAGTTATACCTGACTCGATTTCAAGGGACAACAATGTTGGAGTGTTCACATCTGCTCATCATCAAGCTACCGCCATAAAAATCGCCAATAGTGAGACGTTAAGTGTGTATCAGGAAGTCACGTTACCTATTACCGTAACCAAAGTGGTGGCTTTACGTTGGATGCATATACGAGTGTTGCTAGGTTCTATTTACCTGTCGCCAACAAACGCGGTACTTTCCAGAGAGCAATTTTCATCTGTTGTGAATCGGTTCTTTGGATACATTACTTCACAGAAAGCTGATTTGGTGATGATATTAGGTAACTTTAATGCTTATCATGCTAGTTGGTCAAGTGAGAACAATCGGGATACCAGAAAAGCCTGGAAGGGTAATAGGTTGGTCGAATTGATGGAGCAGTATGATCTTTATGTTGTCAATGATCTGTCACAAGGTTTAGTACCCACATGGATGAGAGGAACCACCGCCACAGTCAATGATCTTTTCATTGGTTGTGAAATAATACGTGACGCCAACAACTTCGTAACCCATGAAATGTTAGATGGTTCGGATCATCGTTTATTGAGAATGGAACTGGATTACGAGCGTGCACGCAATTTATTACAAAATAGCTAGGATTTAGTTGCGAGGTATACAACATATCTTATTTTTTTTGTATTTTGATTTGATTACTCTTTTATTGAATTTTCTTCTTTTCTGTTTTCTTGTATATTTTTTTTATTTTGGTGCGAAAATTACTATTTTATCAGAGGGATTCTGGTTCAGGGGGATCGAGGATTCAGATTCACGTTGCATATTGTTAGTGTTTTCCAGTTTGTTTATTAGTAAGGTAAGTAGCAGTATTCGTGTTAACACAAAAAGGACAATAATCGAAATAATGAGCCATATAGTATGATGATTGTTATGTTTGTTATCTGTTTTGAAAGTAATCTATCCAACACTTCTCCACTGTAAGATAAATCATTTGTGATCGGATCTATGGCGTGTGGATTGAAGTGTAAGTTTACCCGAAAATTCCAATTCTCAAAAAATTTCAAATTAGAAGTTAATTTGATTTCATTCGGGCTGTACATATAATCGTCAATTTGAAAGCTTATATTGGATGGTATACGCAAAACGTATTCTGGGCAGATGTGCGTGAAATTGAATATTTTGATCATTTTTGATAGGCAATAAATAAAATTAAAGTTTTTTGAAAATTTTATCTGATCTTTTTTTCTTCCGTAGTCATCTGTTTTTTCATACATTGTTCTTTCGACCACAAACTTTCTGATGTAGAATTGGAAGAATGTTTTAAAAATTGTGTTCCCCTAATATTGAGGTCGATTTCATCGGCGCTTACTTTGATTATGTTTTGCTTTTTCATCACACAATTTCTTTCTATATTGTAAATAACTTCCGCCGGACCTGCATAATTTTTGTAACAAAAATGACTTATGTTTTGTTTTGTGTAAAGGGTAAAGGGATCGGCCATTAGGAGATGATGCTTATCTGAAAGGATTTTTACATCAAATTTAAACCATACCTCTTGTGCTCGCATATTAATCGCACATTCATTTGGTTCCATTAACTCAGCTGGGCATTTGTTATTACGATTCAACGAAATGTTCAACAAATCCAAAATTTTCTCATCAAATTCACTATTGTGCCATTTCTTATTGGCATGATTCAGGATAGTCTTTATTTTTAAAAATTGTGAAGATAGCTGGGATACCAAATAGAGGGCAATAGGCAGAGAGGATTCTAGGGTTTCGATTCTAGTCTGAAGTTTACCCAGATTACCATCGACTTGTTTTAAACTATTATTAATTAGTCTCATTGCTTTAGCACTCAATAATTGGTTTACCTCTGATTCATCAAGTTGTTTTATCATTTGTTCTTGTTTTGTTTGGATATTATAAACTTCAGATTCTAATTTTACTTCTTTTGACAATGTTATGGCACCCAAACCAACACTAAATAGTGAACTAATAGTCAAACTACCTAGTATCAAAAGTCCTGAGACTAGGGCTCTTTTAGATCTCTGTTTCTGGTTCCTGTTTATTGATCTTTTGTTTATCTTTTCAACTTCTGGGCACATTTGTCTCAAAGGATTAATGAATTCATTATTGTAAGATTGTTCACACCATTTTAAAAGAGGTTTTTGATAGTTAGTGCTGTTGAGTATTTCATCAAATAATAGATTACATGGTGACGCAAACTTGACATTAATCATAACCTGTTGTATTTCTTTTACAATTTGCATTTTAGTGTCTTTCCAAATTACTGGATTTACTTTTAAGAAACTCGAATCAGTAACGCAGAGAAGCATAGAAGTGAAGAGTGTTAATAAGACATAGTTCTGTAATCTACTGGGTAGTCTACGTTCTCTACCACTTCTTCGTGATTGTCTTCTCTCTGAAAGGATTTGGTTGTTGTTGTTTTCAAACGTATCTGCCTTTTCTGTTTCTTCTGATTCAATAATCGTATCACTTTCTAAATGGAAATTGTTGATTTGCTGGTTAATATGTACTGGCTCGTTTACGTTCTTCTGGTTCTGAGTTATTAGCTGAGTTGGAACGTCTAAATTAAACTTATCCAAATCAGAATCAGAGTCAGAAGAGTTATCATCAAATTGTGTTTCTACTCTTTCGTGAAACGTTTTAAGTCTTGAGATGTGAACTATGTCAATTTTGTTAGATTTGTGACAATGTTCAATTTTGTAGACCAATGGCGAAAGCCAATGGCAATTTCGATTATTTTGTAAGGCCCGTACCAATTGTGCATGAGCTTTTCTGACTTACCAACTTTTCAAATAGGTGTAAATACCAAAACTTCCAAAACCATTTCACCGATAAAATGTTTACGATCTGTTTTTTTTGTCGTAGTACACTTTGCTTTTAAACTGACTTGTTGTCAAATTTTGGTTAGCTATTTGTCAGATGTTCGATAAGAGCTTCTGCATAGCTAGGTGCATCATTGATACCCATAGAAGTTGATTGTAGAAATCTGTCGATGGAAAAAACTGGTTCTCTTCCGTAAATTAAATAAAAGGGCGAAAAGCCTGTTCTAGTATTTACTGCAGAATTGTAGGCAAATGTTAGAAAGTGAAGTGCTTGGTCCCACGTTTTATGACTATCATCAACATACATACTGATCATTGTAGCTAACGTTGCGTTAAAGCGCTCTGTAAGACCATGGCATTGTGGATGATAGCAGTTGTAAAACGGTGTTTTTTCTGCATTAAGTTCGTTATTTATTGCATTAGCTTGGACCTAAACTGTCTTCCTCTCTCAGTAAGAATCTCTTTCGGACTCCCGAATTGACAAACAATGTTTTCTGTAATAAACATGGCTATTTGAGCCGTTGTTTCCTCCGGCAATGCTCTTACTATTGCAAAGCGAGTGAAGTATTCTGTAGCAACTACAATCTGTTTATTGTCTTTTAGTGACTTTGGAAAGGGTCCTAGTATGTCAAGGCCAAATTTTTCAGCTACTCCTCCACACGCAATAGGCTGTAAAAGTCTAGCAGGTGTTAAGTAGGCTCGCTTTTTTGTTTGACATTCATTGCAGGTCTTCACATAATTTACAATATACTTCAACATTTTAGGGAAATAGAATCTTGACCTCACCCTTTCATATGTCTTTTGTTGGCCCAGATGTCCAGCTAGAGGATCATCATGCAAAGAGTAAAGTAACTCTCGCCTAAGGCTAGATGGGATTACTGGAACTAGTTTAGGACCAGTTTTTGGAAAGATGCATCTATTCAGAATACCATCAACTAAAGTGAATTTCGCTAATTTTTTTACTGACATTTAACGAGTTCCTCAGACCCTCTAGTGCGTCAATAATTGTTCTTAATTTTGCGTCTTATTTTTGTGCTTTAGCTAAATTATCATTTTGTTCAGTGATCAAGAGTAAATTCAATTCAAAGTCTATTCTCGGTTCTTTTGCTTGATCGATGGGATTGCGTGACAAGCAATCAGCGTCACGATGATGTTTACCACTTTTGTAAAAAACTTCAGAATCAAATTCTTGGAGTGCTAAAGACCATCTGGTCATTCGAGGCGAAAGTTTTCTTTTGGTAAACATCCAACAAAGTGAAAAATGATCAGTAACCACTTTAAATTTAGTGCCAATTAAATAGGACCTAAATTTTTCCATTGGCATAAACAATTGCAAGAGCTTCGAGTTCACTTATCGCATAGTTTTTCTCAGCTTTGGTTGTCATTCTGCTTGCACAGGCAATTACTTTATCTAAACCGTTTATTGTTTGAACTAAAATTGCTCCTAGACCGATCGAAGAGCCATCACACCTTACTTCACTTGGAAGTTTTTTGTCAAAATGCATTAGAATGGGTTGTTTGACTAATGCTTCTTTTCAGTGTTCAAAAGCTTTTTGCTCCTCTTCTGTCCAATTGAATGGTACATTTTTCATTGTCAAGTAAGTTAAAGGCTTGTTTATTAACAAGAAATCTATAATGAAACGACGGTGATAAGATGCTAACCCGATAAATTGTCGAAGACTATCTATGTTTGTTGGTTGTCTGAATTTTGCAACAGCATTTACCTTTTCTTTCTGTGATGAAATGCCTTCAGATGTTATTCGATGTCCTAAGTAGTTGACTGCATTGACAGCAAAAGCAACTTTTGGCGGTTGAATAACCAAATTTGCTGTTGTCAACCTCTTCAGTACTACATCTTCATGATCTAGATGGTCATTGAAAGTTTTTGAGAATATCAAAATATCATCTAGGTAAGGAATACATGTTATCCATTTCAAATCACTCAGAACTGCATCCATTAATCTTTGAAAAGTAGCTGGTGCATTCATTTAGACAAAGGGCATCACAATAAACTCAAACAAACAATCTATGGTTATTATGGCAGTTTTTTCGCGATCTTTTGGATCGATTTCAATCTGCCAATAACCAGATTTAAGATCAATTAGCGAAAAGTAAGAACAGCCACTTACACAGTCTAAAGCATCTTGAATGCAAGGAAGAGGATAGTTATCTGGAACAGTGTCTTTATTTAAGCGACGAAAATCACCACAAATGCGAACTCCACCGTTTTTCTTTCCTACTACTATCACTGGAGAAGCGTAAGGTGAGGTTGATTCGATTATCACTCCTAGGCTTTTCATTCTTTCAATTTCTTTTTTAATTTCTAGTCTTTCAGCTAATGAATGAGTATGATAAGGTGGTAGCGAGAAGGGTCTATTATTACCTGTATCGATTTGGTGCCAACATAAGTTAGTTTTACCCAATATGTTTGTTTTAAATGCAAAACGATCGATATGAGATTCTAAAACATCTTTCAACTTGTCAATCTGTTCAATTCCCAAAGATGCACAAATCGAGATGTTACCTTTGCTTAAACACAATTCTTTAACTTCAGAACTTACTGCTTCATTATTCATTGATTCAATTACGTGCGTTTCATCATCGTCGATTCCTACTAGCACTGATTCTCTTGTTCGGCAAATTTGTTTAATGACTCCTAACTTTTCTCCTGTTTTCAAATAAAAACTGAAATTTTCGTTATTACAGACAGTTATTTCACCTTCATTCTCATGAACATTCAGGATATTTGTAGCAAAATTTAATCGCGAGTTTTTTGTAAACTTTGAGCTTGGAGAAATAATTATTTCATTGTTTAGCTTGCTATCTACCTGAGCTACTACTTGTACTTGAACTGTGGATTTTGGTGAGATAATAAGCCCTTGTTTGTTAATAATTATCCCTTTGGGTTCTGCGGTCCCTTCTTCTTCAGCTACTAACTGGGCACGGTTAGTTTCGATTTGTTCGGTTTGCCTTCCAGGAAATCTAAAGTAAATCTTGTTGTTAACTGCATCAATGAAAGTATTGGCACTCTTGATAGTATTCATTCCTATAATAATTTCATAAGGAAGATATTCTAATACCCTGGCTTCAAAAAGGATTTCAGCTTTTCTGTCTTCCTGAGAGATGACTGCTGGGACCCTAATTTTCCGCATTCTGGCGGAACCGTTTATACCTCGAATACAGCCACCCTGCCATTTCTCCAACTCACAACCCATACTATTAAGGCAATTAGAGGTAATGAAAGAAGCCTCGGCACCAGTGTCAACTGAAGCGCTAAAGATTCTTTGATTAACCTCTAAATTGACCATAATTCTGTTTTCTTGGGTGAACGCAACATGATTTTGTGAATCCTGATTTACTTGGGGCGGAACAATAGGGATTCTTCTGTCAGTACTATTTTGATAGCCAATTTGATGCTGTTGTACTGAGGCTGATTAAACTGAGGTCTTTGAGCCCCATTCAAATAACAAAATCTCGCTACATGACCATTTCTTCCGCATGTAAAACACCTTGTTCTACCCTCCGGGGTTCTATTGAAGCTTGGTCGATTGTTACTCTGATAGCGTCCTCCATTATTGTTATATCTATTGTAACTGTGATTAACCGGAACAGATTGACTAACTTTCAGGGCGTTTATCTCGCTAACCAGATGTTCTAAGATTTTTCAGTTTTATCTGCTCTTTGCGCCTCAGTGCTCTCAAATTGATTACCCGTTTCTAGGTTCTCTAATCGTTTTCCAATATTAATAACATCGTAAAAGTTCTTAGGACCGGCAATACATATTGAGTTTCTCAATTTGGGTGGCATACCTTCAAATATGTCATTTAAGATCTCTTCATCTGTCATGGTTGCATTAACATCTTTACATAGCCCAACTTTCTCATACACGTAACTTTGAATCTTCTCGAATCTCTGTAACTGTCGTCTTCTCATTTTTTCAAGCTTATCTTAATCACAAAAATCTTCTAAAAATGTCCTTTTAATTTCTTCTAACTTCTTATTTCCAGATGTTTCAATTCTCAATCTAAACCAATTAGCCGCCGGACCTGCTAAATAAGTTTTCAGTCTTTCAATACTCTGTGTCTCATTCCATGAATAATGATTGCATACAGCATCAAACCGTGACAACCAGGCACTCGCACTGGTAGTGTCATCCCCCCGAAAAACAGTCAAAGAGTACAACTCATTACTTAATAAGTTGCTCGATATTTCTAGACCTAACCGGTTTAGCTGTTCGTTCACAGAATTATCTGGAGGCGTCATTTAGATTGGAGCAGATTATTCAGTGAACCTTAGAAATAATTGGAAATTTCTTACTTTTAATACACCGGAGACAAGGTGTTCAATTTTTCTACTTTTAATTGGATCAGTCAGTTAGAAACCAGTAGTCCCATAGTCCCGATTCCAAAATAAAATCTATTCGATTCCAAAATAAAAGCAAAATGTAGTCGTAATTCAATGAGGACGTTGATGGTGAACAGTATCAATTTCAAGATAAAACAACAATTTTAACCAACTATAGTCACCAATAATTCACTAAAGTTCAATATCACTTATTTTTTTTTGCGACAGCAATTTCAAAATCGATTTTAAAAGGAGCAAATTAAACACTCTATCTTCGTTTGAAGAAAGTTGTAAAGTCTCCGTTGCACAATAACAAAAAGAAAACCTCACCAAAATATCGGTTTTCAAAAACTTCCAACTTAGAACTCAGAAGCGAGAAAAAAGCAGAATCCTGCCGTGGTCGCCAAATGTTATGCCCAAAGGGCCAAAAAAGAGTAAACAACAAAAGTAAAGGTTTTCAAAAAGAGTTTATTCACGAAAGAGGATTACACTAAGAGGTTTTACTGTCACTCCCCGAGTTCCTCTCTCCAGGTTTTTAAGGGGCTTAAGTATGAGTGCGTTGAGTCCTCGTTGAGGTTATCATAACAATATTATCAAATAGATACCGAAGTGAGCCGAAAGTCTCTCGACTCACTAACTTGGTGATATTTTCAACTCACTAAGCTATTAGTCGACTAATTAGCTTAGTCTTAGTCGGAAATTTATGTTTGGCTAGCCGACTGACTAAAAGCAAAAATGTATTGTAATAGAATTGTATTTACTTTATGACAAATTTTATTGATTTAAACTGATATTACAAGTCATATTTATCACAGTTTTGTCTAACAAATTCAAAATTGTCATGAATAAAAAGAATTTTGTTCAATTTTTCAATAAATTAATGAAATAAAATACAAAAACAATGAAAAAAGGTGGATGGAAAAAAACAAAATTGGAAGAAAACACTCCAACTTGAGTTCAAAAGTCAAACGTCAGTTGTTTTAGTGAGACTAAACCAACTGAAATTTGACTCACTAAAGCCGGCTTAGTGAAAAAAAAATCGACTAAAACTAAAGCCGGAGTATAACCGGCTCACTCACTCACTAAATTCACTAGCTTCAGTATCTATTATCAAATAATATTTGTCAATTTACGTTTTTCATATTTTTTTAATAATCCAAGAAATGTTTAAGCGATTCATTTCAATGGTTTTATTATCGTTGTAATAGATCTTGGTTCAAAGGTAAAAAGAAATGGTTTCTTATCAAAACCAGCAATCGACAATTTCATAGACTTTTCATTTCTGTTTAGTAATGTGAAGATTAAATCATTGGATGGACTCAAGAATGTTGTTATTTTTATATTTTCATCGATCATTCCTTTGCTGATTGAATGACCAACACGAGTAGAACCAGGTCTCAAGAATTTAGTAAAATGTCCAAACGCATAAAACATTGGTTGCTTGTAATATTCTGGTGCAGTGTCATTGACGACAATAAAAGCATCGACCCAATTTTCAGCCCAATTGGGCCCACCGTTTTCATCAAGAGCAAGATTCCAGTCAACCCAACCAGTTGACCAATTGTTGAGACCCTCAATCACATCAGCAGCAATGTTTTCAGCTCGAGTCCAGTTTCCCAATGTTACTGTAAAAACCAAGAATAAAAGTGTTAGATACAATTTAATATACAATTTATACCAGTTGAAATCAAAAGTAATTTGACTTACAGTGAGCCTCAGTAGATCTGAACCCTTCACAAGCTTCAGTCGAGAGTAAAAAATATTCAGGATGAGCGTAATGGGCTTCACTCAAAGCTTCATGATGTTGTAAATACCAATGATAGGCAATACCTGAGACATATTGAGCCGCTTCATTATCGTTGAGAATTGCATTTATAAAGTAATTAAGGTTAGGTAGATTGTCATCGTATATTATCATTTTCAGCTTCTCTTTACCATAACCGGCTGCCTTTAAAGCTGGACCTAAGTCTTTTTTGATGAAATCTCTCATCATGCTACCAGTAAAACCTAAGGCATTCCACCTCCATCCAGGGTTAAGACCAACATTAGGCTCGTTTTCGGGAGTAAATCCCCAAAAATTGATACCAAGAGCTTCATAAGCTTGTAAAAATCTGACAACAATAACAAATGATTAGTAGAAGAATCTATAAAATATCAATAATATTGAAAACCAACTAAACTCACTTCACTAGATAATTGGCATAAGTTTTCCAATAGATACTTCCTGGTTCATCTTTCAATATACCGAGACCATTAAACTTTCCACTGGTTTTCAGCCATGTAGGTGGTGACCAAGATGAACCAAATAATTTTAGATCTGAAGTTAAATTCAGAGCTTTTCTAATGTATTTTATCTAATACAAAATAAATAACAATTGTCAAAGTATAAAATTTAAAATGTGAGAAACTAACACGAAACCAGAAAAATAGCTTTAAACAAATCACTTACTTTGTACTGATAATCATCATTGACCAACGAAAAGTGTTTCAATTCAAAATCATTTTCAACATCATCATATGAATAAGGTCGATCTGAGAAGTCAGAACCTCCAATAACAACTCGACAAACTGTATATTGTAATCCGTTTGGACCAAAATAGTCTTTAATCAATTTGTCAGCTAAACTGTCAGGTAATTTGTTGATGTTGATTCCAGTTGCATCTGTGAAAGCTCCTCCAAAACCAATAATTTGCTGTTTACGATCCGTTGAATTGATTGCTACATGAAGATCGGCAATTTCATTAGAATCGCTTATTAAGTCATTTACATGGATAAGACTCTTTGCTAGACGATGAGATGATTTATCAGTTTGAAATATGGTTAAATGATCAGACAAGGAATTGGGTTCAGTACTAATCGAATCACATTGCTCCTCACTACAAACACAAATAAAAGATTCCCCCTCAGTGTGTTGTTTTACTTGACAACCTAGGGATAGAGTGGCTATGCATATGGAAAACAAAAGAGGAGCGATAACCATTTGAATAGACATTCTGATCGATAAATGAATTTGATTCAACCGAACTTAGCCATTTATACGTGAAAATATTTTCAAAAAAGGAGCCGTGCCAACTTCTGAACAAGATTAATCAAGAAATTCATCAGTAATCCATCTAGAAATCAGTAAATCTACTAACATTTTGCTGTAATCTTCAAAAAGATTAAGCTTCTAGAATTCCTAATGAACTTTGTTTTACTGATTCAGTATATTTAAAACTCTAAATATCTGGGAATGTCGGCGTTAAAACAATATTTTTGTTGACTAACTATTATGTTGGACTTTGAAATATACAAAATTTAGATGCATAACGTCAAGGTCAACAATGGTACAAGAATTATTTAGTCTTTGAAATGTGAATACAAGAATGCTGTAGACCAACGCGTTTCTAAAATACGATGAATTCGAGATTATTCATAGTTTTTAATATGGAAATTAGTGATAATCTTTTATCGCATTGGGATAACCTGAGCAGGAATAGTAAATAATCTGATAACCACTGATTCAGCGAACAAAGTACAAGGTTGTGATATTTTCATGCATTACTCTCAAAAATAGTTGCCAATTTTCATAATAATTGTGAGTTAAGATGAGAGAAAACAGATTATATAAATATCTGGCATTCGAAGTTTGATAATAGACGAGAAAATTGGCTGCTTGCATCAATAACAATAATATGTTGGTATATTGTTATTGACGCCAGTTAAGGTATTAATCCAATTCTCAATAACAAAATCCCAACCATTCGATTACAATGCAAAACAAATTGTTAAGAGTCATAATGTTGATAACAATGAACTTTTTTGAGATGTTGAGCATTTGATAACAAATTACAGAAGAAGAAAATTTTAGAAAGTATGTTAAGTTGGGTTGATTCTGAAAGCTGGATTGGAAAATTGGAGATTAAATTTTTCTCGATTAATGAATTGGGCTTGCTTATAGAATAAAGAAGTGAAAATTGAATAAGAATACAGTCGATAGAGTTAAATTGTATCATATTGTTTAAAGATAATCTTTATAGTAATTTTTTCAAATGTTTTTATACACATATTTACAGACAGGATTGAAGATATATGTTTCTAATGGACTTAAATTGTGCTTTGTGAGCTAACATCATTTTTTTACTCATTTTGTAACATAAACAGAAATGATTGTTTGCTTTCTTAATTTTTTTCTGCTTAATCTGATTCACGATTGTTTTATATGTTAGTTGATCACAATTGTCATTTGTTTTTTTATGGCAAAATGGTGAAGGTTTAGAGGATTTCGTCCGATACTTGGGTCATTCTCCATTTATAACGTTCTCTAAAAAAGGGTATCGAAAATCAAACCCTGACAATACAAAGTTTTTGTCTGATGAGAAAGTGAGCAACAGTATGCTTCACTTTAAATGGATCCGTTGTCTTCTTTTCAACGATATTCAAATCGTTAAATTGAAGGGTAAGACAAATGTTTAGATTAAGCAGGGCGAATAATTAAATTAATTGACAGCTGCGGATGAGTTGGACGATGACGATGCTCCTATTTTCTTATTTTTGGATGGATCATAGTTTACCAAACGTTTTCCGACCAGATATTTATCATTTTTGATATGCTCGTAAAGCCTACAAAATTTGTTGATTTGCCAATGGATAACATAAATCAAGACTAAAGCAATTAGAAGGAAAGGATAGATTCTGCGAATGAAAAGATTTCTCATTTCAAAAGTGACACCGAATATCGGAAAAATACCAAAGATAATAAAATAAGGTAGAGACAAGGTAGAACCGAGGATCAAAATAACTGGTATTGCCAATCTCGTCATAATGTATTGTAAATTGATATTCATTAAGCCTCCTTGGTATAACTGCAATAGAAAGTAATAAAAACAATAAGAGACTGAAAATTATCAAAGAAAATCAAATAAAAGTCTACATACAGCTTCAAGAATCTCTCGGAGACGCCAATCAGCCATCATAGCGAGACCACATATTGCTTTAGTATGAAGAATACCAAAGGCCCAATCTTGCCATAAGTAAAAGATAGGAGATTGATTGAGTGGCACTCGGATAGGAATAATAATGACAACATCAAAGATAAGTCCAATAAGAAGAGGAATAATTCCCAATAATATAGTCCCGGCGACGACAGCTTTAAAAGCAATGATAAAACCTTCTCTTATTTTATGAGCGATTGCATTCCAACCTCTAGGCACCCAATTACAAAGAACAGCACAGGCTCGGGCTAAAAGAAGTCCAATGTAAAGACCACAAGCTGCTGTGTTCAATTCATGAACTCTTGTTTCGCCCAACCAAACTGAGAAAAGACGTCTTCCAATTATGACTGGTATAGTAAGGAAAAATAGGCCGGAAAAAAGAAGTGATAAAGCAACACATAAAAGGAGACAGATGATCCTTAGGGCGAAATATTTTGGTACAATATATGGTTGATTGTTTTCATCGTTACGAACTTGAACTAAACTGTTATCTGATCCATCAGTTAAGCCAGGATTAACATCGCCTAGAAGAAAAGATCTAATATCTAAAATGTAGGAAACACAGACACACCAAGTTCGAATAAATGATTTAAGCCAAGAACGAAGATGAGTGTGATCCAACAATGCTGGTAAAATTAATTGTAGAATAAGAAATTCTAAAGAGATATCATTGGCTTGATTTTCGTTGTTGCTGTAAACGGGCGATACGAAGGAGAAAAAAATAAAAAAACTTAATATCAAAATTAAGCTAAAAGTAGTTTATTCACGACATTTATGTCAACATACCTCGAATGGAAGACATGATAAGGCAAAAACCCAGGTAGAAATTTCTGTATGATGCAAACAGGAAACCAAACCAATAAAAGAACTGTTGTGCCAAAAATGACAAGAGATGCAACAAATTTTCTTATATGCCGAAAAACTGATAGATTAATCATGTCTTGAATGGGATTGAAATCAGGATCATTAAGATTTCTTAGAAACCAAAGGGCGCCAGGGCGTAGAACTTCTCTTAATATGTACATAAATGAAGCGAAGTAAAAGACATATACCATTCCAACTAGCCAATGAATGAACATGGAAGTTCCTGGGGCTGTACGTAAGCCGGTCTCTCGATCAGAAAGGGTGGCCCCAAGGATAGGCTATAAATAATAATAAAAGAGTACAATTAGGGAAAATGTCGATGAAATTGTGAATATATAATTTAAAGATATTTTATGATTGCATAAGCTATTAAACTTACTAATGAGCAAATATCGAACCACCATCCGAATACTAAAGGAAAAACACCAATCTCAAAGACAAAAAGAAGAGCAACTTTCACTGCCACATAAGACAGACCTAATAATTTTTGTGTCTTTCTGAATCTCAACAGTGCAGCAATAGAATGTAAGACGACTAGAGCTATGCTGATGATAATGTACCCGAAAAGAGTAGTGACGAGACCTTCGAAATTAGTAGCAGACACAGTGTCTAATAATCCTAAACTTTTAACAGCTAAAGCACCAACATGAAAAGGAAAGAATGCGAAAATAAGAACAAATAAGGTGTTGAGAGAAATGGCCCAGAAAACATGTTCAAAAAATATTAATGAACCATCTAGTCCCAGAATCTGCAAAATAAAAATGAGAAATCACAATTAAATTATGTTTTAGAGGCCAAATAAAATGCTGTATAATCAACAAATAGATCAAAACATACCCTTTCCCAAGTGAGATCTTCAGCAGCTCGATCCCATTCAACGGGATTCCAATTTATTTCCTCTTGAGCAGCAATTCTTGCCGGATCTGCATCTTCCCCAACATCAGCGTCAGGATCACCATGAAGAGGGGCAACATCATTAGCTGCTTCGATTGCTGCTTCAACAGCACGCAGATTGTCTTCTTCATGAGGTTCTTCTTCCCCATCAGATTCCTCGGCATTTTCTCCAACATTATTATTGTTGACATTATTATTTAATCCTATGCCGGGCTCTTCTGGAATATTTTGCTGACGATTGGGCACATTTCGAGGAGGTGGAAAAACTTCGACTGGAGGCTCAAGCCATTCAGGGCCCCCACCTCTCACTATTTGTTCTCGTAACCATACGAGACTAAGAAAGGCACAGAGAGTGCAACTAATTAAACAGCACCCATAGAAACCATCTGTAGCAATATTTTCAGTACTGAGCAAATCTGAGGGAAGTGATAAAACAGAAGACCAGGAACCAGCAAATAAACAGCGATAGATACGATCTGAATAAGAGAGAGAAAATTGATTAGTTAAGGAGTGAAAGCAATATTATTTTTAATACGGTAGCATAATAAAATTATAAAATCGATAAGTAATGACTCTTAAGCTACATACAGGCTGTCAAAGGTACAATGCCTAACCAAGCTATTGCCACGATTGAATAGTGAATCCAATATTTAACAGCGGTTGCTAAACTTCCTAATAGTCCAGTAACAATATCATGAATTGGTAGCCTTTTGGGCATATCGGGAGAATAAACTGTAAAATTGAAAGTACAAATGGTATTAGAGTTTAACACAAATAAGATTCAAAAAATCCAATCAACAAAGTACGAAAATTAATGCATTTTGATGAAAACATAAAACCAAGAAAATGGTATACATTTCCATTTAGTTGCCCGATTAAACTTCTTCTATCAGACTGTTGAGATTACTTAATTCTTTACATAATTTTGCCGGTTTGAATATATTAAATCAGGAGGATTTTTGAACTAGTGGCTACAAAGCAAAATAATCAATCTAATTTCACAATGTTGATTGGATTGATTTTTAGGCAAAATATAAACGAAAATTCAAGGAAAGGCAGATACTGACTTGGTATGAATGAGAACCTGTAGTTGCATAGTTCACAGTATTCCTTTTCGCTGTACTTCAACCATTGTACTAAGCTGTAGAAATCAAAACATTAGATAAAACGACGGATAAATGAGAATAGTTGGAGACGTTTAATGGAGTTAATCTTACCAGTCTTGATGAATATATTTTATACTTCCAGTACATATACAAGGATGGTACAGAGGTTTGTCTGAAGATCCTTCTGATCGACAGACCCGACAAATGTCTAAAATGAGAAAAGTAGATACAAGATTAATTACATGTTGAATTACAAGGTAGATCCATCGAGCAGATGAAAGTGTTTAAGGGTTTAAGACTGCCATATTGGCGATTGAATTGGAAAAATGAATTAACTGGAAGGCCTCAAGAGATAAGTGAAACTAAATAGAGAGAAAATTGAGGCCTTAAAAAACAAGAAAATGAAAGCTTTAAAGAAATGAGAATATAGTGCTACAGTAGTTTATAATTATAATTATTGGTTTAATAGAAAGTAGGGTATTCGAAAATAATAAGATATTCATGGAAAAGGGTCAAATGAAGTTTATATTCAATAGAATGAAAAAAAACATTGATTGGTAAAAGTCAAAATAAAACAATGACACAGTTCAGTGTTTCATATTTATATTACCTTGAACATTGTCGTCCATCTTTTACCATATTCTATTCAACAGAATAATGGTAGTTAAAGGTTAATCCACAATGCCGTAGCTTTAATATTGTCACAATAATCACAAAACAGTTATAAATTGGAGAAGATCAAATGTAGAGTATACAAAAATGGTTCTAAACAAGAATTAAAAGTAACAAAATGTTACAAAGCTGTCAGCTTAAGCCCTCTACTGGCTGGCTGGCTGATTGCTGATTGATAAATAACGCATTTAAAAGAAAAATATTCAGACTCCAACCGCGATTGTGCAGATTTAATTGTATGTATTGATTCATATTTTTTTCAAATTTTGTTCATTCAACTGAAATAAGACACGTTCGAAAATTACAATTTGAGGACTTCTCTTCAAACATTTGGGTATCTTTGTCAATGCGTTCTTGTTCTAGTCATGAGATTTGTTTTCGTTTTGTTTCATCATCAACGTTGTGAAAACAGAGCTTGATATTTCAGAACAGAAGCAGAAATCCCGTCATTACTTGAGATAGCTTGTAGACCCAATAAATAAAAGATCAATTAACCATCGATTTTCAAAGGGACTTTTCTCTATCACATAGTCCATCGCTTTTCGTATATGGTCAGAATGAACATTATCCTGATTTTCAAAAGAACCGGATGATTTGGTGAATTTAAGTGATGAAAAACGGCCCCAATTGAAAGACTGAAATATTTTCTTTGGGGCATTTGATTACTAAAATTTGGTTGTGGTTATTAGAAGTCTGTTTTCCTAAGTGAGTTGTAATTCAAGGCAGCATAAGGAATAGAAGGATATCAAAAACCTTATTGAGGTAATTCGTAAAAAATGGCCAATATTAACATGACAATTGCAGCAGAACTCTAATCCGAGAAAATCCGAGAGACCTGAAATTACAAAACCAGTCCCTGATTTTTCGCAAAGGTCATGAGTCTAGACTTAAAACTTTAGTACTCCAAAAAACTGTATTAACGTAACTCAGACCAAGAAATAGAAGGATTAAGGGAGTTATCAAAATTACTATCAGTATAGTAACAAATCAGTTAATGACAAGATAAACAGAATTATTTACCGAATGAATTATTGATAGATAATGATTAAATATTATTGATTTTATTTTAACATTATTCGCTCAAAAAAGTGGCTCAGGAAATTCAAATTCAACCTCTTTACCAGTAAGTTTTTTGTAGATAGCAGAAAATGTATCAGTCTGGAAAAGAAGCAAAATATCAAAATTAGATAAGTATAATGATAACTCAGCAAAATATATGAGATTTGAAGCAATTCATTGTAAATTGAATATTAAACTTACTTTGTGCTCTATATTGGTTTGATAAGTCTTGTCTAAATGAATTTTGAATAATCGTCTTCCATCAAGACAAATACGAGTTCTTTTACCAACTATTTCAGCAGGATATACAACATCTGCAAGAATTGCATCGTGTACTGAAGTAAGAGTTCGGCTAAGAAATAAAATAAAAAATAATGAATAAGTATTTGAAGAGCTAATAAAAAAGGGTATTGGAATGTAAAAATTACCTTCTAGGTCTCTTTTGTTTAGATTTTGATCTTACTTTCCTAGTTGGCTTAGGTAAAATTGTTCGCTTAGCAACGAAGACAACTGGTTTACCACTGAATTTTTTTTCCAATTCACGAACTATTGAAACATGAAGTTTTTGCCAAGCTCTAAGTTGAGGTGGAGGTATCCAAACTATTATAGCTTTTCTTCCTTCAGCATCTACTTCTTTAGCACCAACAATGTGAAGTTCTCTTAATTGAGCCTTCAGGTCACCATTCATTTCAATCTCAAGGAGAGCCTAGATACAAGAGAAAGTAAAGAGAGAAACATATTGAATATTAAACCTTATTTTTTTCATATAACCGGTAAAGCTTAACTGAATTAACTGTATAAAACAACATACCTGGGATATAGTAGACTCGAATTCATCTACTTTTTCTCCTGGTCTCTTGATGATTTTAGCGTGTGTTGGATGCATTATTAGACTTTGTCTAGTCAAAACCAAATAAACAATTTACAGACCTATAGGAAAATAGTGTAAGAAAACACAAGTCAAAAACGTGTTAGTGAAATACAGTGAGGTGGCAAAAGTATGCAACAGGAAACAAAGACTAAACACATAAAATAACACAAAAGTAGACTTTAAGGAAAAAGACAACACAATGAAATCTAGTTTCAATTATCCTAAAATCAATTAAATTAAACAATGATATAATAGGGAATCAAAAATTTACTTACCAAAGTAGGGTCAGTCTTAAAATCGATTGTTTCCAATTGTGCCGCAAATCACAATCTCGATTATCGATGTCTATCCACATATCGATATATTGCAATCTTCGATTTCCGGTATTTTTTACTCCGAACAAAATCTTTATTGAGCGAAATTCAAACTGATTTGTTTCCAACAAACTAATTGATTATTTTGCTGATTCAGCAAATATAATTCATTAATGTACTCACATAAAAATTACTTTGAGCTCATCAGTAAAAAGGTTATTGATGATAATTACCGATAACGTTTGAACTCAATAGATCATTATTAACTGACTCAAATTGTCTAATCAATCAAGCCAATCTTGTCTTATTGTCGATTTATGTTGAAAAATTGTTTAAATGAAAAAAAACATTGACTGTCTGCTAAAAAATTATAAAATCTAGAAACTTCGATTGAGATTGAAAAAGATTGTTATTACTCGATTGACGTATTATAATGTTCATATTGAAACTCATCTACAAATATTAAGGACCAAAGTATTTCGGTTTATTACCTAATAAAAAATAGTCAAGATTGCCAACAAAATACAATTTAAATACCACCTGCTAACACCTTAAAAGTACGTCAACTAATAAATAATGTAAAAAAGCCATGGTAAAGGGTTAGCCAAAGCTATTTCTTTGGTTGACATCGTTCATGTTGAATAATCAAACGATGATATGATGTTTTACCAAACAATTTGCGTAAAACAGTAAGAGAGATGAATTGTTTGCAAACAAATTAAAAAATAAAACTGTTAACTGTTAACCGGTTTCTGTGATATCAAGTTTATTCGTAACCAGTCTCGCAAATTTTCAATGTTTTTACATTAAACTTACCAAGTAATGGAAGCAGTTTCTCTCTTCTGCCTAGATGATTAATCGAAATGGTAAATCAAAAGCCATGTCAAAAAAGGTAATAGAAAGTAATTAAAATTAGCATAAACAGATTAACTGAAGGTAAAAAAGTGAACATAAAAAAACAAATTTCCTAAAGGCAAATCACAAGAAACAAATGAGCAAACGGACAAGAGTAAAACTTAATGACCAAATGATCCTTGGATCAGAATTTTCTATTAACCAAATACAGGTTAACTCGATAGATGTCATTAGTAGTTTTATTTACCAAATTTAATCATTTCTAATCATCATAATTGTTGTTATCAAATCCTTTTCTATCTTTTCCTTTTTTCCAATTTCAGTTTTATATCAAAGTAATGAAGGTTGCTCCTGCATCTTCTCATGTTCATCATCTTAAATTCAACCCTTGCGCATGAAAATCGTCGAGGTAAGTCAATTGAAACAAGAGGAATCCATTGCCTTTCTAGATTTCCCTTTCTCTTTCTCTCTCTCTCTCCATTTGTCTGTCTCTGTCTCTCTTTTTTTCTCTTCCCATTTTGTTCTCTCGAGTTGCATGATAAATTCAATAGAAAGTGGATAAAAGTAGAAGACGAACACGAAGAAAATGATGATAATATTGGAAGTGCGCAAAGAAAGACAGTGAAGAAAGGTTATCCTGCGCTTGCACGAATTTTTAATTCAATCCAAGTATAGCCTTTACTTTTCCCTCACTTCTCTTACATTTCAATCTTTCGATTTTCCTTTTACTCTGTCTTCGTTTTTTTTCACTAACAATTTACAAAATTATCGCGATTCAGTTAGTGTTTTCTCATCATTTCCACTTCTCTTTTTTTTCACTTCTCTTTCCCTTTCTGACTCTCTTTCTTCTCTTCATTTTCCTCTGTCTATTACTTTTTCATCATCTTCTTTTCTTACTCTCAGTGTTCACTTTTCATTCTGCCAATCATATTCTAACTAAGTGACTTGGTTTTATTTTTCTGTTATTATAATCATCAAAAATCATCATCATTTTGCTATTATCAACTTGCTATTGATATATTGGCCAACACAACGTTTCCATCATTAATTATTATTATTACTTTTATTAGTTAATCAATATTAAATATATTTTCAAATTGTTTTACCTTGCGCTTTTTAGTCCCTCATCAGTTAACTGTACATTAACTGAAACGACCAATTACCAGCAAGGAAAGAAGGATTTGGATTATTTAACCGAGTTTTACCTTTGCAACTCTCCTTTTCTGCTCTGTTTACGGAATTAAGCTTCGACGAAGACAAGACATTGAGAAAAGGTGAAAACGAGAAAAGCCAAGAGGAGGAAGAAGGAAGAGAAGGAGCAGAAAAAGGAGAAGACCAAGACGTGGACGAAGACGAAACCAAAAGCCAAAACGAAGAGAAGCTCGAAGATCAAGAAAAGAGTAAAGGAAAACAATCAAAATAGCGAATCACGTTAACCATTCACTCCTTGAAAGGATATCAACATCACCTTCATCACCTTTTTCATCATCGCTATCGCCATCATCGCCATCATCTGCACCTTTCAAGAGCAACATCAACCTTTATCACCTCCATCTCAATAATCACCAACGTCTTACAAAAATCTCAATCTAATTTTAAATAATTTTAAAAGTGTGTGTTTGTGTGTTCTTATTGTGTGATTTTATAGTGTGATCTGATTAAATTTTGATTCTCTTTGCAATCTTTTTGTTTAATTATCAACCTCGTCTTAACCTTTACTACCATCAACAATAATATTTAATCAACCACTGCAATATAATCATCAACCTTTGTTTAATCAAGAAATTACATTTTTACCAACAAAACCAAGATTCTCATTCTGCATCATTGTGTGTTTAACATTCAACAAAAATTTCAAGCAAACCAGAGATTATTAATTACAATTGTTAAAAACAAAATATTAAACACAACTAAAAAAGTTATCACAATTAAATGGCAACTCCAGTAATAACAACACGTTTCTCCGATAATTATGAACTTAAAGAGGAGTTAGGAAAGTAAGTAATCACCAGGAATTAAAATAATCAATACTGAATGATATTATTGTGTATGTTGGTGTTTGTGTTCAATCAAATCACAAATTCAAAGTGATTTGATTTGTTGAAACTGTTATTTCTGTATCAATCAATTTCACCAATATGTTAACACCATTATAGAATGGGCAAACATTAACACTTGGAAATGAAAACAAGTTGATACTATAAAAAGCGATAATCATACACCATGATGGTTATTACTGATTAGCGATTCAGATAGATTGTTTTTGTTATAATTAACAATGATTTCCATTATTTTTTTAATGAATGTCCATTGATTTCTTGAAGCAAATGATCCTTCATCACATCCCCAAAAGCTTTTCCAATATTGCTTTGTTTTCCTTGGAATAAATTCACAACTAGTTTTAGGTTCAACTATTCTTCCTCCTCCTTTCCCCCTGGTTCCTAAAGGTTGAAAGTAGCCAAAAATGAGCAAAAAACAGGGTCACGCCTACGATATAAACAAATAAAAAATAATAACAGTAAATAATAATGATTATTATAACAATAAAAATGTTAAAATAGTAACAGTAAGAGGAAAGCATGAAGACACTTACAAATTCCTGATTCAAGTGAACCTAAATAGAGAAGAGAAAAGAAACTAGGATGAAAATTTCTTGTGAGAATTTCTAGTCAAATTAGATTGTTAATTATTGGGAAAATTCAACAATGAACTGCAAGTGGAAATTTACGAAAAAAGCAATCAACTAATGATGGATAATGATGCAATTAAAAGATTCTGGTTGATTTTTTGGTTCGTTTCCATTGTGTGTTAACCACTGACCTCAATCAATTTTGGGTTTGAATTGGGATTTTCCGCCTTCTATCTCACAAGTTTGACTCCTAGAGATGATTCATGATGACAAAGAGGGAGAGAGAAAAAGAGCCGGAGATAGAAGAAAAAATCATGTAGAAAGAGAAAGACTTAGAGATTTTAATATTTAACCAGAATTTTGAGATACACAACTGGAGCATGTTGATGATAACTTTGGGTTTTCTTTTGATGTAGATTAGTATTGAACTTGTTTCTCTTTTATTTCTTTACCCTACTTAAGCTTTCCCTTTCTTTCTCTTCTTTTTATCATCCAAACTTGCTCTTGTCTTCTCTTCCTTCATGATTCATTATTAAAATGCTCATCATCCTTCATCTTCATCCCTTTTTGTTCCTTCCATCTCCATGTTTCTCTCTGTAAAAACAATGGAACCATTTTTTTTTAAATAATTGTCTTCATGTTGCATTTTCCCTTTAGCCTTGGCTTCATATGGATTATATTTGCTTTCCGGTTTCAATGTCTTCCAACAATTGTAGAGTTCAAATTTAATCTGAAAATTGCATTGAAACAGAAAAAGAAAAAGAAAACATTAAAATCATGAAGATCAATAAAATTCAAATTAGCCATTTACCTTTACTAACCTTACACTATTTTCTTTCTATTTCCATTTCTCATTCTTATCCTTCTTCTTCTATTGCCAGGGGCGCCTTCTCAATTGTCCGAAGATGCGTTCAAAGATCAACTGGACTTGAATTTGCGGCTAAAATAATTAACACCAAAAAATTATCAGCACGAGGTAAAAATACAAGTTGCGTTCAATTTTGACCTGATTTAAACCTGAAAAGATAAAACAAATTTTAATCAATCAATGGAAGCCCCAGAAAACAATACACTAATAATGAGCTTTTTGTCAACAAAATGAAATTGCTTTTTTTAAGAAGAGCCAAGAAACGAGTAGAAATGTTGAAAACAACAAATATGATAATCAATTTCGTCGTCTGTTATCCTCATCTTTTCTTGTTGTCAAAAAACACTTTTCCTATCCTCATTTCCTATTTTTGTCTCTGCAAGAATTTTTCCTTCAGTTTTCAGCCTTTTCTTTCTGTTAGCATTTTCATTCCGCAAATGTACCTTCCTTCAGTCACTATTCAGCTATTTCAACTTAATCGTCATCTTTGTTGTTTTTGCGGTTTTTGATGATCAAGAAGATACTTCGAGTTGTTTTGCAAGCTTCATTCAGATGAGACTTCTTTTTGGGTTTACAAAATCAATGTTCAAAATTGTAAATAAATAAGCAATTATTTGTTATTGTTAACATCTCTCTCTCTCTCTCTCTGTTTTCTCTCTTTCTCTTTATGATCCACATTATTCCTCATTTTCATCATCTTCACCTTTCTATTTTTCTTCCCCTTCAACTATCATGGATGATCTCACATCACGAATACCTTTTTTGAATCAATGTGAACAAAATCAATACTCACTTCAATTTTTGCCTCTATTTCTTCTCTCCTTGGACACTTGACTGGATTCACAATTTCAATTTGATGGCTAAAATGAAAACTTCGATCTAACTTGGTAATAGATTTTCAAAAGCTCGAAAGAGAGGCTCGAATCTGTAGAAAATTAAATCATCCTAACATAGGTAAGCAATAAGAACGAGCCATTTGGTACGCACAGCTTTTTCTTCTGTTGACATCTTCAAATGGAATATCCAATGTAATAAAGAGAAGTAAATTGAAGAAAGAAAGGAAAATTGTATTCAGTTTGAACCAAGTAAAGAGTAGTTGATAGTAATGAAAGGCAGAATAAAATCCAAAGAAACAGTTGGAAGATTGAGAGATTTGCTGCTGTTGTTGCTGTTGATGATGATGATGGCGATGGTGATGATAATGGGAATGATAATTATAGAGAGAAAGGCTGTTGTTGGAGTTTGTTGAGAGCAATACAAATCATGATTACACTGAGAGTAGCTGATTATGATAAACTGAACAGCTACTATTGTAATAACGAGTGAAACCTTTCGCTTTCAATATTAATTGTTGTTTGTATAATGATAAATTAACTCTTTCTTGTTTCTTTTTTTCTGCTCATTAGTCCGACTTCATGACAGTATTCAAGAGGAAGGTTATCATTACTTAATTTTCGACTTGGTAACTGGTGGTGAATTGTTTGAAGATATAGTAGCTCGTGAATACTATTCAGAAGCTGATGCCTCCCACTGTATTCAACAAATTTTGGAATCAGTTAATCATTGTCACATGAATAATGTTGTACATAGAGATCTGAAACCAGAAAACCTTTTACTTGCTAGTAAACAAAAAGGTGCTGCCGTTAAATTAGCTGATTTTGGTCTTGCCATTGAAGTCAGTGGTGATCGTTCAGCATGGTTTGGTTTTGCCGGAACACCTGGTTATCTATCACCCGAAGTACTTCGTAAAGAACCTTATAGTAAACCTGTTGACATATGGGCTTGTGGTAAGTTGTCATCACACTTTAAAACCATCCATTTCAAGATCTAAAGATTTAGGGCCTTCAACACCTAAGATAGGAAAAGGTTGAAATTAGGTAAAGTCAGGCATACGATTATACATGTGTAATACTCTACCTTTTGATAATCAATTAGATATACACTTTGTTTACATTTCGTTCTTGAATTACAATGGCTTGTGTTTCAAGTAACCAGTGATCATTAAATGAATGTAACCGGTTTTCAGCATTGACATCCTTTACTCGAGTTGATCTTGCCTTTCCAAGTCAAGTGTCATATTATCCTGTAGAAATTAAATTGAACATAGAATTTGGTTAATTGAAGAAATATTATTCAGATTGATTCAAGATAAAGAAAACAAAAACTTGTTCAGATGAATAGATTAACATACAGCTTATTTTTAATGGAATACTGTTTTACATATGTTTTTCTTGCGGAGGTGAAGTATACAATGATTTGCTTTTTCGTTAGGCATATTAATAAGTCTTTCCAGAGTTTTATTCTAGTATTTGTCGAAATAATCGAAAACTTGAGAAATATCATTATTATTATGATATGAAATAACTACAGAGAAATGAGCAAAATCGTCAAATGGCTTTGAGTTGAGGAAAAAAGAGATTCAAATACAAAAGTATAGTAAAAAGAAAAAGCTATCATCAGTCAGCAGATATAAAGTAAAAAAGATAATTTGCTAATTAATAAAGGACATTATCAAGTGTTGAAAAGTGTATTAGATACACTGATCATCACCATCATCATCATTATTGTCCATTAATCTCCACAACATTAATCTTTCTAGACTCATAAGCATTTGTTAGGCTGTAAAACACTTATTCACTGATTCACTTTCAATCAATCGCTTTGATATACTATTTCTAATTTATCAACGATGGCTTTGAGTATTTAATTTCTCAAATCTCTACAAGGTCTATTTAATTAGATCAAATCAAATAATTGTGTAGCACTACCATGATATATCTAAAAATAGCAAATCAGGTTTACCAGAAAGGGAAAGGATAGGTTAAGGAAAGGAGTAACCTCATAGGTTAGTGTGTTAACCGGTCAATCATATGTTTTCTGTACCAGAAATAGGCTTAAGCTTATTTGAACGCAAGGTACAAATACTTACCATTACAATAATAATTACAATTAATTATAATACTTTAAATGAAGCATTTGACACATCAATCAATAGAAATTATAAATGGTTCAATGGTTGATTTATAATCTAAATAGGTTTGACAGGAGTATAACATTGATGATGAAAGCAGTAGAGAAACAGAAGTAAACAAATACACATGAGATTCATGGATTGCCGGTTATTTAATCATTTTGAAGCAAGTTATAGTCCAATAGTTATTGGTTAAAGTTAAGAAGAGCGAAAATTAATTTAAATTATAATTAAAAATGAAATTAAAATAAAGGTTCAAATTAAACAAAGACCATGACTTGTTTATCAATGTTTTGTCAAAATTACTAGACAAAGATGGCGACTCCGTTTACTCTTAACCTTTTCTGGTCAAAAATCTGGTTAACTTGACTCCAATTAATCAGCTGATATTTAAGTCTTCTTTTTAAATGATGAAATTGAATTTTAATTTACAAATTTACATATCATTTTACCGATCAATACAAATTTACATTCATCCCAAGTAGAGCCAATTGAAAAGGAAATCTTTTCCAATAAAAAAAACCTTTTCAATAATGTATTAACCTGAAATGCTTTATCGACTAGTTAATTAACTAAAACAAATGTCTAACACATTTGGATTCAATAGTTAAACAGCAATTGATTTAACAACCAGAAACAAGTTAACTGTTATAAAATTTTAATAAACACAAAACCAGTTTATATTGACAGCAATAAATTTACAAAACTGGTAAAAACAAACCTCAGCCAATAAAGTCAACCCACTGGTTACCCTTTCAAATGTTTCCTTAAACTGTGAAAACAAAATATTCACATTTAAATAATTTTCAAATTAAAATTTACTAAATCATAAAAGCCACTAATATCAGCAATTTATATTCACAGGAGTAATTTTGTACATACTTTTGGTCGGTTATCCGCCTTTTTGGGACGAAGATCAACATCGTCTCTATGCACAAATCAAGGCAGGAGCTTACGATGTAAGTATTGTTCATTTAATTGTAATTTTTTTCCATCAAAAATAAGGTTAAACACTAAAAAGAGACTGATTTAATGAAGAAGAATAGAAAAAATGAGAGAAAATTATTTTCTGGTTAATTCTGGTTCACATGAAGCAACACAACAGTGAGCTTAAACAGTTGTGATCAAAATGATTGCTATGCTAATAACAATAGCTTAGAGGCAATATTTTCACTCTTTCAAGCATAATTGTGACAATTTTCATCCTAATCATCACCAATGATTATTGAATTGTCAAGTAAAAATAGCAAGAAAAAAAGAACCAAAAAAACCACTAAAAGTATTCAGTGAAAGTAAACTCAATCTAAAATCGATACCATAACATGTAATGTACAGTTTGAATGTTATGCAAATAAAATTGACTGTTTAAGATTTAATGTCAATCAGTTAAGATGTAAATTTGTAGGATTTAGTCTCATAACAGCAATAATAATAATAATAATAATGATGAGTAATCATTTCAATGGTTGATTCAGTAATGAGTCTGGAAAGATGATTCAATTAAGTAAATTAAATTTACAGATAAAAATGTAGACTTAAAATGTTTACTTGAATTTGTTTCAATTTACAGTATCCATCACCTGAATGGGATACAGTAACACCAGAAGCCAAAAATTTGATCAACTCAATGTTAACCATTAACCCTGATAAACGGATTACCGCTGCCGAAGCTCTTAAACACCCATGGATCTGCCAACGAGAGCGGGTTGCATCAACCTTACACCGTCAAGAGACCGTTGATTGCCTTAAGAAATTTAATGCCAGGCGTAAACTTAAAGGTGCCATTCTCACCACAATGTTGGCAACACGAAACTTTTCCAGTGAGTTTACCTTTTCCATCCATTTTAACCTTTCATCATTCCCTCATTATCCTTCATCACAAGCCTCTTCATCTTCACGATGATAAACCTAAGGGCTAACTCTGTTAACTTGATTTTCAATTTTACCAAATTAACCAAAGAACAATTAACTCAAATTGAATCTGCAAGATGAAAATTTGAAACAAAAAACATTTAAAAATCTCTGAAACTGACTTCTCCTTCATTTTTGGTTTGTAAGGTCGATCGATTGTCGCCAAGAAAGGAGAAGGTTCTCAAGTTAAAGAATCAACGGACAGTAGCAACACTACATTGGAAGATGAAGATGCTAAAGGTAATTAAATTAATACAAAAACATTTACTTTGACCATAAAAAAAACATTCAACTGAAAGCCAAATCAAAGAGAAAAAGAATGAAAGAGAAAAGGAAAAAAAACAAAGTCAAAAATCACCGGTTCTAATGAAAAGATTATGTTCACTGGTTCAGTTGATAGTTGATTCCGTTTGTGTATTTCCATTCAATTGGCAACTAATGAAAACAATATTTCCTTTATGTTTACCTTCTTCTCTGCACTCACCTTTGTACAATTCAATTAACCAAAACAAAGAGACGGACCTTTTGCAATTCTAATTAGTCTATTTGAATTCCCAATTGCAATTTAAACCATTCAAATGCATTCAAACATTTAACCAAAATCAGCTTTAAGTTGCATTTCCAGATTAAACTCCAGTTTACTTTGTATTTAATAAAAATGTATAAAAACTTCAACCTTTTCTAGCTGTGATTGAGTAAAATTGACAGATTAAATCGAGTAAAAAGAATCTCAATTCAGAATAATTTTTTCTTACATTACATGTGAAAACGTGCTAAACGAACTAGAAATGTTGTAAAAACATAAATTTGACAAAACCCAACTTCGTTAGTTGATTTTTGCTAAATCTTGAGTAAACTTTTTCATCGATTTTCAATAAACTTTCCTTCAACATTAGGTAAAGGTTATGGTGACTTTAGTGATACAACAATTGTAAATTTTAATCTAAAAAGTCGTTTGGTACAAAAAATTTCAGCGAAATCGTTCAGTTTCCATTAAATATTGTTCCGAGAGTTTCATTTTTCTTTTGACGTTTCTTTTCGAAAATTTTTTGTTCATTTTGTTCATTTCCATCATTTGCAGCTAATTTCATTTCAAATTTTTGCCTCTTCAAGTTAATCAATAAATTAAAAACTGATACAAAAACCAGGAAACCCAATAAGACGAAAATAATATCAAAATTGGTAATTTGAGAAAACAATTGTTTCTTTATTCTGTTGATTTTGATGGGAACACTGAGAATTTAGAAATAATCTGATTTTTACTCGGAATTCGTCTAATGCAGATAATCAAATGGGTTTAAAGTGAATGCAAAAAAAAAATCAATCCAGAAAGTAAACTTTCCAAATCCATTTCAACATGTTATCTGTAGATTGAAGATCGAAGTGCAATGTGAGTCTACTTTACTGAAATGCTTCTTTGTTCAATTCAATTACTAGTTTGAACAGAAACATAAACCTTTATGCATTTGCAATTTAATTTCCTTTGGTCAGGTGTTAGTTGGCAAAGGCTTAACTTGTAATTTGATAATTTTGGCATTAAGTGTGAATATTTGTTCATTTAGCTTGTTTCATCACAAGATTCATCACAAGACGATTTAGTAATCACATTTAAAGCAAGCAAAAATTGTGTCAACAAATCTCATAAATTGAAAAGCAAAAAACCAATGAACAGCAAACTGGTAACTCAACATTACAACAAAACCCAAAACCCAAGTTTACCCATTTCAAGCGTCAACCTTTTGCAACAATTTAATTTGATTTATTACCTTCAACCTTATCATGGTAACCATTATCATTGTCTTGAATTAATACTTTTTACCTTTACTTTTCCATTTCTTTCTCTTATTTATTTATTAATATTATTATTACCTTACAACCAGTATTAAAACGCAAAGAAACAGAAGACAAAAGCAAAGAGGAAAAAAACAACAAAAAGTAAATTTGATTTAATAGATAATAAATAAACTAGGAAAAGTGAAAAACAATGCCAAAGAATAAAAAATGTATAATAAAAGATAAGTGTTCATTTAAAGTACAGATGAGATTCTCAGTTTCATGTAACTTTGACTTACCTTTGAGTTTAGCCTTTACTCCAATATTACATGTGCTTCAATGTAAATACAATCTTTAACCTGAAACGAAAAACAAAGAAACAGAATAAACCAGTTTTCTGGTTTTGCTTCCCCTTCAAAACTCACCTTTTTTCAACATTCAAACATTTTCTTTTTTTTTCATTTTTCAATATATTCAATGATGAAGACACATTTACATATTCATCATTACAGTTTTCCTGAAAATTTCATTGATTACAAATCAGATTCTCTTTTCATTTAGCTCATGTTTACCTTCTCCATTTACAGCTTTTCTTCTTCTTCTCCAGTTTTCTTTCCATGCAATTGAAGGAAATAAATTCATGTTGGCGAAGAGCAGAAAACGTTTTTTACTCAATCTCACGTTGTTCAACGGTTAATGTTATCTTTTGGCAAAAACGGAATCAGCAAACCAGAAAGACAGAGAGAAGAAGAAGAAAAAATCTAATAGAGAAAAGATGATGAGAAGGAGAAGGAAAGATTAAAGAAGAAGATGAAGATGTTCTTAGTCAATCTAATTTCATGAATTTTCTGTACATTACCTTTACTCTAATCGGATTAAATGTTGATACTTGTATCCAAGAAGATACTTTTCAAGTAAACTGAATATTTCAAAGTTTACCTTTACCTTCTTATATATTCACGAGAGGAAAAAATGTTTGCTTCTTTACTCATCTTTTATAGAAATTTTCATCAATTTTCTTTTTTTTTCTATTTTAAACATTCTTTATCTGACTAAAGGTTTCAATCTGTTCAATGATAGTTTTCAAAGATTGACTCCAGTTCAAGTGTCCATTTTACCTTCGATTATTGAGAAAGGAAAAGTTGAATTTTGTTCATTTTAAATGACTTTTCACTCGATTCAAATATCAAAGTTTGTTGAATGAAAACCATTGACAAATGAATTTCTTTGAAACTCAATCATTAACAACATTTTTAGACTTTCAAGTTATTCCAATTTAATTGAGAAATCAAATTTTCCAAGTTTATTGTTGTTATCAATTTTTCCATCAATATTTTAAAAGATTTTCATATATTCCTGAATTGATTGATGGAATTTTATGGAAATTTTGCAAATTCTCATTCCATTGAGACCTTTCAATGGGATCATTTTTTGACCAAAAGTCATAGGAAACTTGACCATTTCCATTGTTATTCTTTCCATGATTGTTGGAGAATTTTTTCCCTTCTAAAGAATTCTGCAAAAACTTGAACAGTTATCAATTTATTACATCGACAATTCAATTTTCTGAGCTTTCAGCAACCACTTGTTGTTCCTTATCAACTGGCTCAGTTCTCATGGTTATTTATTCAAAATTGAATTTTGAAAAATGGAACAAAATTATCCCAAAATCTTTAACCCAAGCTTAGTCAAAGTAAAAACTTTCAAGTAAAGTTTCTTTTTTCTGTTCAAATTTTAACAAAAAAATATTATTCTGTTCAATAACAATTCATCATCATTATCATTGTTGCTTTAATTTACTTGGAAGCATTTAAAAATTTGAAGAAACTTAATGAGCAAATTGTTTTACTTTCATGTAAACATCTTAACAAAACTAATAACATGTTGATACTTGGAGTGAATATTAAATAATACAATGAAAAGGCAACTTTGTTCATTGAGATATTATTTTTTTGCATGCAAAGAGACAAAAAGCAAGAAACGAAAGAAGAAGAAGAAGAAAAAAATGAAAGAAAAAACCTGAATTCTCAAGTGAATTTCCAATTCAAATACTGGTTTCCATAGAAATGTTTGGAAGGAGGAAAATGAAAGAAACGATAAAATGAGTGTAACTTTTCTTTCTAACCTTTCTCTTCTTCTTTGTTTCATCTTCGCTCTTTATATTAGACTCTATTTAAAATGATCCTTTCTAGACACACTCACTGATGTATAAAGCTGTGTTAATGATAATGCTTCACATGAGAATACCTTTGTACATGAAATCATGGAAAAGGTGAAACTGAAAATGTTGAAGTAAGCAGAATAGGAATAGCCTTAAGAAATGTCAACTGAAAGGATTGTTGAAAGGGCAAAATAGTCTCGACATCAATCATGGATTGATTTTTAAAACTGTTCAATTTGCAGAATATTTTTAAAGGTTAAGTGAAAAGAAGATGAAAATTGAATCTAATTCATGATAAGTGGAAACAAAATACTTCAACTGTTGAAATGGTTTCTTTGCCAATCCGATAAATTGATTTAATTTGTTGAAATTAAATTTTAAAGAAAAGGAAAATTAGCAAAAATTGTTTTCTCACGAAATGACCAAAAAATTGTTATCCAGTAAAAAGAAGGTGAAAAAGGTCTGAAAAGTGTCGAGTTAATGGTGATAATGAAATAGTAAAAATCAGGTGTAAACTCACCTTGTTAGGTAAAAGTAAAACTAATAATGTTTCAATTGGAGAAGAAAAATTTTCTATCTTTTCTCAGTTTTGATGATTCCCAGGATTGGGAGTGAAAGTTATCTTTTGACTGGAAAATGTTATCAACAACTTGGAGTTTCTTTTCCTTTTTACTTGTTCCTCTTGATATCATGAAATTGATGAGAAACGATGAGAAATGGTAAAGGAATGAAACACTCTCAAGTAGTCCATTTTCAAGGGTTTCATTATCAGATTTTTCTTCTCTCTCTCTCTCTCTTCTTCGATATCATTTTCTATCGATTCCATTTCATCTAATTCATTTTTATATACAAGAAATGAATTTCCACTTTTCATTTCAAGTTGATATCAAACAAGTTTCTTATCATGTTCTCAACTGAAATCAGTTAATAGTTAACAGAAGAAACTTGTTGACAGTCAGATTCAAGTTGATATTGATAATGATTTTCTTCTTTCCCTGATTATTTCTCATGTTTTCTCTCAAAGGAAATGTTTTCTAAGAAATAAAAAAGAAAAATATTTATCTTCATTCTTCTTTTTTTTGCACCATTTTTCACCTCATTTTCAACCCTTAATAAGATATAATGCATATTCATTTGATGAGCAATAAGTATTTTTTCCTGTTTATCATTTATAATCATCAGTTTGTAAACTCGAGTAAATGTCAAGTACAACGAAAAGGAAAATTGCTACAAAAAATTTATTACCATTTACTGGTAATCAAATCGATATCTTTATCCATCCCTTCAAGTACTTGATCACAACTCAATTTTTTCTTCTTTTGGTGTTCTCAGCTTTTCCACTGAACATGAACAGCAGGCAAGTTTAATGGTTGAAATAAAGAACAGAAAGGATTCATTAAAAGTGCAAAAATTAGGTTATGCGACCTGTTCAGTGCTTTCTCCTAGTTGCCTTTTTTTTCATTAAAATTTACTTTATTCAGAGCTCATAAATTAGTGTGATAATGGGTTGGATTAGATTAGGTTTGACTTTGATAATTATTGTTAGTCTGGTTACGCCGAGTAAATCCATTTGTAATTGAATTCACTTTTTTTTGTTTTCTTTTGGCAAATAATTTATGATAACTTGCTTTTTCAATTGTCAACTTGTATAGAGTTGTTATTAATATCATTGTTATTATTGCTTTTCAAAAAATGATATTCAAAATTATTTCATGTTATAATTTGGCAAAATAAATAAAGATTAATAAAAAATGAAACTCCATTTTTGCTATTAACTTTATTATTACCTTTACTTTACTTGCAACCCTTTAACTCAATAATTTTTGTCTTCTTTTTCCTCGTAAATTTATTCATTTCTGTCACAACAATTGTAAATTATTAATAAATTGTTTCCAATTGCATTTGACTTTTCCAACCAACATTGCTCATATTTGTGACAATAAATTGCATTTGTCAAAAGATTCAACGTTTCCAATCATTACTTAAATATAAATGCATAAATATTTATATTGACCAAGCTAGATTGGATTACACTTGTTACTCAAAGATCAAGAGAAGGCAATTTTATCAATTTTTTCATGGTAGATTGTTTATTGACGATTAATCTTGAGTTTAATTCGTGTATTCGTGATTGTAAGTCCCTTGTAAAGATCAATCAGATTTATGCATCGATAGAAATTCAACTCGATTTTCATTCGAATGTAGATCGATTCTCACTTCATTAAAAATCGATTACTTTTAATAATCGATTGTCGACTTTCAATGATCATTCAATAGTTTTGTTTTCAATTTATGGCCGGAATAACTAGTCTGATGTTATCAACTCAAACATGAATGCTTTCTCTCCATTAAATATTGGTTGAACCAACAGTTTCATCTTTGATCGCAATGTTTCAACTGAGCGGAATAACTTGATTCTTGACTCTTTATTTTGAATTGATTCAGCGAATGGTGAATGTTGCAATATTGAGATGAAACAATTAGATTGATCTATGAGAAATAATTTCCAAATGATGCAAAAATCGATATCGAGTTTGTGTGGCGAAATATTTTTCTGTTTTATTCGATTAATCGATTGTATTGGAAATAATCGATTTTAACGAAATGCTTTTGATTAATTGATCAACATTGTTCGAGTTAATTTAAACTTTTCAGACTATTGATTCACGTTTTTAACGCAAGATAATTTTGCTGACTTAACAAAGTTTATTTAATTTTCAACTTGAAAGCCATCATGTTTTGAACGCAATAATGAGAATGATTAATAGTTTCTTCAAGAGATTATTGTCAACTGACAGGTCAACAATCAATATAAATCCATTTATCAATCATAATCATGTCAGACAACTCTAAAATATTGATGGTAAAAAAAATCAAATTATCTCATGTTCTTTTTCAATTTTCATTTGTATTCAAATTCAAACTAATGACCCGATTAGAGTCACAAATTCATCGATTCCAACACAATGTCACTTATATTGCAAAAACTGTGATCACCTTAAAGCTAAGCAAAAGCAAACCTTTAACCCATACAATGCCAATGACTGGTTATCGAGTAAACAAAAGATTTTTGATTTTGCACTTTTGGCTGCTCAAAACTAAAAGCTTGAATGTTCAATATTGTCCAACGAAAGCAAGACTCAGTGCTTCAATTTTCATCTCATCAGAGCATCATCTAAGCATGTACTTAATGCATTTGTGAATGACTGTTGACTAAAAACTAACACTAAATATAATCTTTTAATGTGAAAAGAGAAACTGGAAAAACTGAAAAGCTTGAAATGCAAATATTTATCTGAAGCCCAAAGCAAAATGTTTTTGTCTTTCATTTGGTTACATTTTTGTTTACCATTTTTATCTCATAAATCATCATTTTGTGATAATTTTTGTTCAATATTTAATGTTGAAACTTTTTTCTTTTTTATCTTTTACCCTTTTCCTTTCTTCTATGTGCTATGCGATGCTTCATTATATCATTTGTATTGATCCAACAATTATTATCGTTACGTGCAACTGCCAATGCAAACTGTGACGAAAACAAAAAAAACAAATCATTTATAAAATAAACGCTCGCAACTTGAATGCGCTTGGATGAAACAAAAAAAACGAAAAAATGAAAACAAAAATATTTCCTGTTTTCATAATTTCCTTGATTATTGTTCTGGAACGAAAAATTCAGATTTATCTCTTCAACATGGAGTTGAACGAAGTAAAACTGTCATACAAACTGACCAAGGTAAAGAATCGTTATAAACTCCTTTATTCTCATTCCCTACTTAATGATGCAAACTCCCAGCCAAACTCCCAGTAAACCAAACTAAACTCATAACCGAATGCTGAAAAGAAATTTGTTTTTCAAAGTTTAATCAAAAAAAAAAATGTTTTCCCTTTCAATCACAATTTAAATGCATAAATTGTCGACTAAATTTTGCACCATTTTTGTCAACATTATAATCAACTTGCAATTCCCTTGAAAGCCTCTGATAATGGAAACTGCTTACAACTGTTAACCTTTCAAAGATAATTGTTTCCTCTCATGTCTTAATTGGTAAACTGAAAATTCTATAATTGCTTGAAATGAATCTCTTCCATCTGTTTCCTTCATGGCAACAATTCTGTTCCTAATCGCCATTATAATAACCACATTAGAAGGTTATGTTGTTATATGAAAAGAAAAATGTTATCTTTCGATTCTTTCTTCTTAATAATTATTATAACATTCAACATCTTTTTCACTCCCTGTTTAACCAGTTATTTTTATTCACCTTGAAGCCAAATTTTTTTCTCCTTCTTACCTTTGAATAGCCAACAAGCTGACAAAATGCCTGTTAATATAATTTAACCTTCATTCCCAAGCAATTGATGTGTGAATAAGAAAGTCAAGAATATCTCATTAAGCAAAAAAATTGTAAAGCTAAAGATAATGATGATTTACATTTTTCAAGATTGTCATCTCTTAACGAACCCTCACCACGATTCCATGTTTACCATGCTTCCATCATCGTCAGCTAAAGGAATGAGAAAAGAGAGTTGAAATTTGGAGTTAAATAAAGGGTGAATATTAAGTAACAAGAAAGTACATCTAATCTGAATCAAACCAATTTCAATGTTTCTTTTAACCAACAAAAGGATACTTTTTCTTATTCCTTTCGTCAGCATTTTTAAAATGTTGCTTTAAATCAAATTACCATTAGTTTGTGACTCTTGAAGTGAAAGAAAGAAAGAAAGAAAAGGCAACAACAGCAGCAACAAAAAATGTTTCTAAAGGTATTATGTGCCTTTATTGGGCATCTTTCATGTTGTGCGAAAATATTGGATGAAAAAGAGATGAAAAATTGGGTGCAAAATGAAATTGGCAATGATAAAGATGAAGATTAGTTTGAATCATTTGTATTCATTGTTCATTGTTCTTGTTTGAGTTTGCTGTTTGCGAGGTAAAGTTGAGAGTATTAGTTTTAAGGGTCGAACATGGAGAGAGAGAATTTTTTGTTTTCTCAATTTTGGGTTAAAAGATGGTAAAGGAATGGATGAAAAGTAAATGTTGTCAACCTTAAGTAAAGCTTCTGTTAAAGGTATGAGAAACTGTAAAATATGATGTGGCTTAATATGAGTAAAGCTGATAAAAAAAAAGGTTGACACAAATTGGTGAAGACATTGAACGTTGAGAGGCAAAAAAGCCAACTGTGAATGAAACAAAAAAAGGATGTTTCCAGTTCTGTCAGAGTCTATGAACAGGGAATCGAGTGAGAAGGAAAAGTGAGTTTATCTAGCAAGAATAGTTGGTTTTCTTCTTCTTCTTTTGAAGATGAAAAGAATGGAAAGAAGATGATGAAAAGAGAAGATAACTTTTTTTTCTCTCTTGTTGCTTGGATACAAAATGACCTCAAAAAGATTGAGTTATAAATGTTTAGTTAAAGGGAGTTGAAAATTCGTTGAGAGTAATTTTGGATGAAAAAAAGAAAGAAGGGACAAGAGGAAAAGGAAAAGGAATAAAGGTTTTCTTTTGTTTGGTCAAGAACTGGAAATGAGAATTGAGTTGACCAATTAAGTGACAATCAAGAAAATTTTGCTGTTAGTTGGCCAATGTTTGTATTTACCAAATAAAAGCTGGTTTAATGCTTCCATCATCTTTATACATTATTATTATCTTTATTATTTTTACAGGGAATTAGTGAAAAGAGTTGATCAAGAAAATGGTTTTAAATGCATTTTTATTTATAGTTACAGTTTCAAGGTGTACATTATCATTATCATCATTCATCAAGGGAATCCAGGGAAAACCTTATCCAATTTATTAATATCATTTTGAGCTTCAACTTTATCAACATTTTCTCACAACAGATCAACCTTGTTTCGCTTCTTTGCCTTTACCTTACAAAACCCTTAATTTAATTAATAATTAAAACCAATTAAAGGTGTTCTACTTTTGCTAACCTTTTTGGACTAACATTCAACTAACAATGCATTTCAAGTATTTTTGTCGCTTGTTTTTAGCCATCATTTCCTTGGTTCATTTTGTTTAAGATTTTTTATGTTCTTTTTTCTTCGTTTATTGCATCGACAGAGTCCATTGTCGTTTCTAGTTCAAGGCCAAGTTCAGAGTCAAATCATCATAAAAATACTCCAAAAATTGAAGAAAGTCCAACAATGGTTAACATTGATTCATCAGTGAAAACATTATCCTGTAAGTAGTGAATGGTGAATGATAAACAGAAATTCGTTTTTTAATCATTTTGCAGCTTTTCCATCATTTGTATTGATACTTTTGAGTTTCACTGGTTGAACAAAGCTTGTTCCCATGTGAACATTTTCGAAGTTGAGTAAACATTTTTAAACATTTCCATTGGAAAAATAATCGCAGTTGGAAATATTTAAAACTGTATCGATTAATGTAATTACAATGAGAAAAGACTATTTTCTCCAATTTACATCGATTCAGCCGAAAAAAAATAGAAATCGATTTGAGTTGACGAACAAAATTTGACTTTTCGAGAAAATCGCACATCAAAACTAATTCTGTTTAACATTTTTATTGAACAAACCATCACAGTCAGTTTTGGTACATTCGTTTAAACTTGAGCTGCAAGTTACACTCTTGAGTTTTCTCAAAAATTAAGGCCATTTTTTCCAAGTTTTCACGATCTCATGAGTCCAAATTTTCAATCGATATTACCTTTCATATTCTGAGGCATTGCATTTAATCAAGAAAAATCGTCTTGACCTATGTGAAAGATTTGAGTGTCGATCGATTAAAGTCTCGTTAGATGAACCAATCAAGTTTCTTCATTGAAATCGGTTCAATATTAATGAATATAAATAGATTGCATTTGACACTTGAAATCACTCGGCTTGTTGAGTTCAACTAAAAGCCAGAAAAAATATATTTGATCAGCTTATTGAAGCAAAAATTAAACTCAATTGAGATTTTATTTCCTCTTTTTTTCTGCCTTATTATATTCATGGAGAAATGATTGAATGGAAAAATTGTTGAATAGAAGAGCGCAAATGATAATTTTTCCATCTTTTTTCCACTCTTTTACTTTAATGACTTGAAGTTAATTAACTTGAATTTTTTGTTTTGTTTCTTCATTTTCATTCTTCAACTTTAAACATTTCATTAATCATGAAACAGACGAGACACAAGAACACAAAAACACTGGAACACAAGCAAATATTCAACTTATTATTATTATTTTTACCTTCTAATGAATAGCTAATTAAATGAGGGTTAAACATATTCAATACTTTTGTCAACTTTCCAAGAGTTAATCATTGTTATCATATAAATGATTAAAGTGATAATATGAAAGAAAAGTTGAGGATTCAATTAAATTCAATTGAATATCTGAACAAACATTTGAATTTGTCACTTGTAAAACTGTCAATCTGGTTGATGGTTTATTCAGTTAATGTTTTGAAAATAAGTTTATCCATTAAACTGAATATATTTCTTTCGCTCGTTGAAAGAGAATGAAAAACAAGGAGAAAAAAAAAGTTGAAAAGCTCGTTTCCATCTTGTTTACTTTCATATTACCTTATCTGAGCAACTAATCTTGTTCAAATGAATAATTCTGGTGCCAAAGAGAAGAGAAAAAAACCTGATTACCTTGATAATTCTAATGTTAATAAACATTTTTGTTTCACCTCTCATGAGAGACTTACATCTTGATGTAACATGATGAAACATCTCAATTCAATATTTATCATTTAATTTGATCAACATTAATAACATTTTTGTCGCAAATCTTCATCAGTTAATGAATAAATTATGAACGAAGAAAACCTTTTTCAAGGTACAATTGAAAGTTTCCAAAGCTTCAGCTTTCAGGGGAAACAAAAGCGTGTGAAAATCAGGGCAAAGAAGGATGAAATCCCAATCAAGTTTGAATTTCATCTGTAAAACAACTTTCCAGATTTGTCGGTGACTATGTGACATGATAGCCTGTTGAGGTTACAACAAAGATCTTTATTTTTAAATGTTTCCTCGCCAGAAGTCGATTGACTTAAGAACAGCACCGAGGATCGAAAGAGCTTAATCACAATTAGACTTGAATAACTGTTTAAACTAATAATTAAGATTCAATAAAGAACTTTAATTTTTATAAATAATGAAGAACCAAGAATTAGAAAATCAGGGAAAAAGGGCGAAGAGTAACTTGACTTCAATTGTAAGGGTAACATGACAAAGTGAAAAATGAAGTGAGAAAAAGTAAGAGAAATGTGACTATTTATGGTCACTAGGAAACTGTTATAAAATGAGCGTAATTTGAATTTAACCAATGAGCACAAATAAGATAAGAAATATTGAGAAAGAGATTAATGGGGGAAACAAGCAGTCGCACTGATATCCCTTACAAACCTTGTGATTAGCAGCTAAAAGCTACAGTGCGGCTCAAACTCAGGCCGCAACTTCAACATTAAAGGATGTTACTTGAAATGCTAAAACCGTCACAAATGTTTCAAACTATTTTTTTTGAATATAATCGACTGTTTTTCATTTTACGAATTTTCAACTTTTATGGTTCAAGAGTTGGGAAAACACACATCCGAAGATTTGATAAAGAAGTTTAAATTTGGTAGCGTTATCTCTAATGGCCAGCAAAAGATGAAAATAAGGTGCAAAGGCTATTTGACACACCCAGTAATCTAACACATGTTATTTAGGATTGTCATGCCATTTTCTTGGACTTTTTTTTCTGCAATCAGCATTAGATAATATAAATACCTGGAATTGCTACATTTGTCACTGGATTTTTCTGAACATTTTCCTCATTTAATCTACTTCAACTTAATTCAATTATCAGTTTCATTGGATTCTCAATTCTCTTCTCATGAAAGTTTCACTTCTTGCCAATTGTTTGCCTTCTTCTGGCACTGCTTTTGTTTCAACAAATTTTAAACACAAACCCATCAGTTGATTGTATCATTACATAAATCAATTGGTTAACTAATTGTACCAATCAAATTATATCCATTGCAACTTGTAAGATGAAACAAAATTACTATTCAGCTTTTATCGACATTAAATAAAGTAGAATTGCAATTTACTTGTTGAATGGCATTCATCAAGAATGTCATTTAATGAAAAAAATATCTCAACAAACAGCACAAAAACGTTCACTTGATTAAAGGTAACATGATTACAATGGCGAAAATAATAGAAGAAGAAAAAACAATATTAATTTCAAACATTGACAATATATTAACGTAGATGGATTAACGGTGAATATCATGTTGCTCATTGAGTTTGACTTTCGATTTTCCATTTGATGAGTTTCGATCTAATCAAATGTAATCTAATGAAGCATTAAAGTCATAAATGAATAAAATAACGTTAAGATGATTGCTAATCCAAGATTGATAAGAGTTTTCAATCTAAATCTTGAATCTAATCTTTCACCAGCAATAAACTGCTCTTCATTAAACTGTTTTTACCTTATCAAGCAATTGCAATAAATTAATTACAAAAATGGTGTAAAATTTGATTCGCGAAAAGAGAGGAAAATAAATTTCAAATGAAATTGATAGGAAAGTGAATGCAGACTAAAATCAATAAAAAAGATAAAGTAACATTTAACCTTTGAAAAACAACTTTCTGTGATTCCATGAAACTTCAGAAGATTATTATTACATTATTATCATGACTATAAATAGATAATGATAAAGAATTAGTTATCTTATGGTTTCTTTTCCATCTTTTTTCCTCTTCTTCTTCTTTCCATCTTCATCAATAAATAATGTTAACTTTCCTCTGGACTTGCCATTCATCATCAACCCGATCAACTTGTTATTGTGACTTTGTATTTCAACATTTGTTTAAATTTTTCTCTTCCAAAACTGGATTTAATCAAATCAATTGTTCGGCAACAATATTGACCAACCATCAACTGATCACTAACATCTGATAACATTTTTCTAATGGATTCAGTGAGAAGGGAATATACTGGGATTGATCGTAAGCTTGAAACCTTTTCTTAACTATTAAATTGAATGTTGATTGAGTTTACTTTAAAATTCAAGAGCGATCTCCAAGTGAAATTTAATCTCATCGACATTGATCGTTTCCTCGACTTGTTGCTTCATTCACTATTCAGCTCTACCTTCATGTCATTCAGATCAAGTTTCACTCTTACAACTTTGGGTTATTATTATAATGAACTCAATTTGGGTTCAATTTTTTTTCCTCATCAAAACTCAAAGCGATTGCGCTGTTATTATGGTTTTGTTTGCAACTCAAAAACCCATTTTTATTCAGTAATTGGTTTTTACCTTTTCAACTCTATCATTAGCTTTTTTTTCTGGTATTTTGTTTTCTTCGGTCAAAGGGAAAAGAGCAAAAGTAAAATGATTAAATATTGGGCAAAGTAAAAGGTAACAAATGATAATAAACATCATCATTATCATTACCATCAATAGACAACAATAACATCTTTCAATGAATGTTACATGAGTGTTAACCCAAAAGATTAACCTGTTCTCGAAGTAACATTGAATCTTGTTATAAGAGGTTGAAATAATGATGATGACAAAGCAGCTAAGTATTGATGTGTGAGTTTATGAAATTACCTTTTCTCTCTCCTCTCAGTCAAATATAACCATCAAACTTGATATATAAATTAACCAAGGATAACATTTAATACTCATTCCTATCAACATCATTTAATCACTTTTGTTTCAATTTTTGCCAATCGACAGTCAACAATTAACCTGCAACTTTTATCCTCTTTTTTTACGTTCTCTTTGTCTTCGCTCATTTTCATTCTTTTATTTTTTTGCTCCTCAATCCACAACAATGGAAAGCTAAAGGTTCCATCGATCAACTAAATTTCATTCAAAATGCAAACAAACTAAGCCAAGTTTAATGAGTTATCCTGGTTTCAACGAAAAGTAAACTTGTCCATGTTTATCTTGGACAAGCTTCATCAAGTTTAGGGAATAATTTAGTTTTGTCTTTTTCCTTTTTTTTTGTCAGTTCATTTGTTTGCTGATTAAAATTTAATTTTGCTCAACTTTCAACTTGGATTAAATTGGCTTACTAATGTGAACTGATTAATTTGATGAACAATGAGTGTCCATGAAAATATCAATTGAACATCGAATTTGGATTTAATTTTCGAAATTAATTTTCCTCTGCTCGTGACTTTAGTTTCATTTCTGCTTTGTTTAATCAGGTGAATACAACAATTTCATGGAAACTTTGATTTTCAAGTTTACGCAAAAAAATTATCCTCATTTTGAGTTGACTTGAAGTTGAAATTTTAGAGATTTAGTTAAGCCGATCAGTTCGAAGATAGAAAAGCGCCAATTTTTCGGTAAATCAAATGTAAATTAATTTTCAATTGAAGTTCGAGACTCCGGTTTTAATCACGATTTCTCGTCATTACTGATTTTGATTGAATATTTAAAGTTGTCATTGAAATTTGGAAAGTTTCTTTTCCGTTTGAAGGTGATTTCAAATTTAGATTTATTTATGTTTTAGAGGTTTGAAGACTGAGTGTGTTTTTTCAATTTTTTGGTGAAAAGGTAATTTTCCTTCATTAATTCTGTTTCCATTTTCTTTTTTCAGCTCGAAAACAAGAAATAATCAAAATAACTGAACAACTTTTGGACGCCATAGCGACGGGTGATTATGAAGCTTACAGCAAATTCTGTGACCCAAGTGTATCGTCATTTGAACCTGAAACTTTAGGTAATTTAGTGGAAGGAATTGAATTCCATAAATATTACTTTGATAATGGTAAGTAAAGACAGGGAGAGTTGAACATTTACCTTGAAAAAGAAGCTCAAATTGAATGTTTTTTATGTTATTTGATTTTTGCTCTTCATTATGCAAACAGTCTAACAAGATTGAGATCAAGTAAAAAGCAAGAAATGAGCAAAAGCTCAAAGAGATACAAATAAGTTGTAAAGAGCAAGCAAAGTTACTTGTTACTCAATTTAACTCGTTTGCTTCATTTTGCCTTTTATTTAATCATTTGGCAAAACCTAAATGAAAAAAAAAGTACAAACAATAAATTGCTAAATCAATCGATAAATTGTGAAAGATTAATTCAATCCTGGATATAATCATCATTGGAACCCATTAGTTGAAGAGCATAACAAAAAAAGTTTTACCCAAAAAAAGAGGAAAAAAAAACAAACAAAAGTAAAATGTTCTAACCATGAACTTTGTTTCCATTCCATATGAGCTTTATCATTATTGTTGCTATTATTGTTATTATTAACAATCAATTAATATTATTGTCAACTCTACTCCATTGCAGCAGTCCTTACCAAGAATATGAAAACCATCAACACTAACATTTTGAATCCAACTGTACATTTGATGGGAGATGATGCCGCTTGCATTGCATACATTCGTTTAACTCAATTCATAGATTCGTAAGTTTTCAAGTTTCTAAAGGTTTTTTTGCCCAAAATTAAAGCATGAAATTTGTCGTCAAAATTGATCCAAAATCTTCGAAATCCGAAAAATTGCGACTCAAAAAATCGAAAAATCACAAAATGTATGAAAAGAGTAATTAATCAAGAAAATTAGTTTTTCGAGATTAACTTCGCTAGTTTAAACCTTCTTTCAACCGAATCGTAAACTTGATCAATTTAAATGCTTTTTTCAGTTTGTTTTTGTCGATGCGTTTGGTTAAGTTTTCAAGAATTTCAATTTTCTGCTCATTTTTGAAATATAACTTTGAAATTTGATTCGAAAGTTTAATTTTGTGAAGTCGAGTTGGAAAAGATTAAACTTTGAATCAAGGTAAGATTGGAAATTTTCTTGATTTAAGGTAAAAGGAATTGTTGTTTAATTGCTTTTGATTTTGTTTGCTTGAGCATTTAAATGATATTGATTTGGAAAAGGTAAAAGTTATGTTTACTCATCATTCTTGATCTATTTATCGGAGCAACAATTTTCATCATTAATCAGAGGTTTAATTTTTACATGGAAAGAAGTGAACTTTACCAAATCAATATTGAGAAAGGTTGATGAAATCAAATTTATAATTTATATTTAATGCATTTTAATGGATTCAGCATGAAACAAAATGTAATTAATTTGAAATATTTAGATGAGTTATAGAAATGGTCAATTTTTCAAAGTTGATGAATTTGTCTGTCATTAAAAGAAAGGGAAATGACGCAAAAAACGAGCAGAAAATTTCTCCTCTAAATTAATGATCAACTTCAATTTTTGCTTTTCACAAATGAAAATGCAACTAAATCTGAGAGACGATTTCATAGTTTTACAAAAAAAACTGGTTGAGACGAAAACAGAAGAAAAATTGAGATGAAAAATTGCAAAGGAGAACAAGAAAAGTGATAAAAAAAGGTAAAACGAGACAATATTTTTCTTAAAAGTCTTTTCCATCTTTAACTTATTGTCTAACATCCAACTATTACCTGGGAGTTTTTTCCCTCCCAGTCATCTTGAGAATCTACAATAGTCTTTGTTGCAAGTTATTGAAATAAATTGAAGAGCAAAAGAAAAGAGAAAAAAGTAAAAAAAATAAACAATATCAAGTCACAGAGAAAAAGGTCAATCAATAGTGAAATGTGTTTCCCTGGGAGTGATTTTTATTCATATTTTAATCAACAGTTTTTTTCCATTGATTATTACTCAATAAAACATTGTGATTTGTAATGATTAATATGGATCAATATTGAGACACTTTGCCCACCTTTCTGATTATCCAATGAATCTAACAATTTCTTTATGACACTCTTCCAGTTCTGGAAATCCTCAGGTAAAACAAAGTGAGGAAACTCGAGTTTGGCATAGACGCGAATCGAAATGGCAAATGGTTCACTTTCACCGAGCTCGTGCTGGCGGAGCCTCAGTTTCCTTCTTAAGCTAGTGAAGTCCATCAACTTTTTTTCGATTCTGCAAATTCTGATACAAATACAAATGTTCAACTGTTGACGATGAAAAAAAAAGCTCTTAAATTACAATTTAAAAATGGATAAAGATGGAAGGAGAAAAATTTTGAGGAAAAAAAAATCAAACGAAAAAAAAGAGAAAAAGACAAAAGTCAAAGATTCCAAGACAACTTTCGCTACTTACTGATGATAATATCTTTACTATTAACTATCATTATTATTATTGTGTTCATTACCATGAATCAAGGTGACAACAATTAATGAAGAGGGAAACTCAAAGAGAAAGAGAGAGAAACGGAAAACTTGAGGAAAATTTTTCACGAAAATCAAACGTTACGAGCTTTCAATGAACATGGAAAAACTACTGAGAAATGAAGATTCTTGCTTTTGTTCTTTTACCATGATGATTGAATGGAATCATGAAAATTGATGGATAAAATGATGAGAATGGTGGATAATGATGATACAAAGAAACGATATAAGAAACAAAAAGTGAATAAGTTTATTTGCGAATAAATTTTGTTTTCATTTTCTTTTCTTTTCTTCTTTTCCCACTCTTTTTTGGTTATTTTGCACTCATTTTGTTTTTGTATCAAGCTGACAAGCCAACTTGAGGTGACACTTTACAGCTTTAGTTACCAATCAACTCAAACAATCAAAAAAAAACTGATTTACGCTTTGATTTTATGGCAAAAGATTTATGGAAACTGCAAAATTAACTTTGAGAAAAAAAAATTGTCCAAAGAAAATGTTTGACTAAAGACAAAGAGCAAAATTTGACTTACACTTTTCACTCCAATTTGACACCATTTTACCTTCATAATCAAATCCTGAATCAATCATTAATCATCAATCAATATGTATAAAGATATAAATATATTTGAGCCAGCAAATTGTTACAGACAAACGCTAAGACAGGCAAGAAACAAGACTGCAACCTTTTCTTCATTTTACCAGTTTTGAGTTTCTGTCTTTTCCCTTTTGTTAAACATTTGAATTTGGAAAAATGAACATGAACCGATGATTCTTACTCTTAACAAAATCATAATTAATCGCAAAAAGTCTAATTATTAACAAAAATCAGTCGCAAAAAAAAAAGCGTTTCATTGTTTGGGTTATTTGGTGTGTGAAACAGTTTTTTCAACCTTTAATTTGTTTTCCCAGTTTGAGTGTATTTTGATGCCCAAAGACAGTAATATTATTGGAAAGGTTAAAAAAGAGTATATTTATACGTATGTATAAATATATGTGTATATATTTGTATAATGAAAAAGTGTGCAAAGGAATCGCAAGAAATGCAATGAATTTGTGAATGGAATATAAAAAAAATCACAAAATAATGAAGTTGAGGTGAAGAAGAGGAAGAAAGGCATTTTCAATGTAAAGCAAAAGGCGACTAAACAAATGATGAAAATCAATTTATTTATCAAGAGAGTCAACCTTTCTCTTCCTCTTCCTCTTCTCAATATATTTTCACTTTTGTCTGGTTTCTTCAAGTTTACTCTACTATCTAATGATGAATCCTTTGAATTATGAAAAGGGTTTTTCTCCATCAATTCACTGCCTATTCAGAAGAAAAAATAAAAACACCAATTTTGATCCTTTTTTCTTTCTTTGCTTTCCATGACCTTTTTGATCATTCAACTTGATCACTTCAACATATTTTTTAAACAAACAGTGATAACAATCTCATCAAACGTTGACCCAAAAGTCTGGTTAAGATTTGGGTTTAAAATTTGCTTTTTTTTAATCCAAAAACACTTTGGTTTTTAGTTTGTCCATCATCATAGGTCTGACGGTAATGTCGATCTATTCCCAACAATTTTCCAACTTCAATATCAGATTAAGTGTGTATCTAATCGTGTCAGCTAATAAAAGGCAAACATGATTGAAATTTTATAACACGTTTGATTCTCGGATAGACCTTGACAACTAGAGCACTACAGTTCCATTAATGATACTATTGTGTCATTTGAACAACCCGATTATGGCGATTGTACTAGCCTTATTGGACTAATTCAACGAGGCGAAGTTGATTTTAATGATAGGAAATATTCATTCGCAACAAATCCTGTTTCGATTGCTGGACTTAAACCAGGAACAGCGTTAAATGATGTTTCTTGGGATTTCCTCAGCTCATGTCTTCACATCACTTTCGATATTCCCTTCGAGATGTAATTATATCGTTAGCTTTCCTTTTTCCTTTCTTCAATCCTTTGCATTCTGTGGTGCATCAATCCAATTTTTCAACATTAAAACCAACTTTCCATGGATAATCTTGCCTTTGGTTTGTGCAATTTGACGTAAAGCATCACGTCACAAAACTCTTTTTCATCGTAAATATTTTTCGTTCATTTGAATGTCAATCACTTTAAAAATATTTTTCATAACAGCGCTTCTGGTTCCTTCTCTAAAGATCTTACATCTAATACGAAATTACATAAAAACGATTAATTAACTTGAAGATGTTGTCGATTTCCGTAGATTCCAGTGTGGATGGAAGAGCCATTATGCAGAACCCTGTTCAATGGTTGTCTTCGAGCTTAGAGTAAGATTTTAAGACGAGGACAAGGCAAAACAACGGGAATCTTATGTTGCAATTTTTGAGAATGAAAGAAGTCAAAAGTGATGTTTTTATTATTACTAAAAATCAGACTTTTACCGTTCTGTTGTGCTATTGTGTATTCAACCAGGATGCACAAGGGTATCAATCAACAAGTTCATTTCCCGTTCATCTGTTATTTTCTGTATTGAATTTGAAGCTCTTTCTCAACTATCAATCTACTTTGCGAAAAACAATTCGAAAGTGGGTTCGATTTTTGTGTCAGAAGTTAATGGAAATTGTATATTGACAAGCTAATAGACCCTAAGCAGGAAAAAAAAACTGTTACCGTTAAATTTCCGTCAGTCCCAATCCTTTGACTCGTTTTAATCAACTAGACATACAAAATTACAAGCTATTTTTGAAGTACTTCTAATGCATGATTCCGATTGCATTCTCATTGCTTGATTTGTGAATATTTGTATTCCGAGATAACTCAGTAAGACCCAGACTTACCTTGATTGTTCTGACACAAAATAATGAAATTAAACTGCATACTGTATTTGGTGAATTCACTAAATGCACAGAGCATTCAAAAGTTACTCAAAATACAAAACGAAAAACTAAATTGAACTAAATTTAAATTAATTAAAAATAACAGCATTGAAAATCAATTTTTAAGTGTCATCATCTTGCGCATATCTGGTTTTCAAAGACACTTAACGATATAAAACTATCAAAATTGGGTAACAGTCTAGTTATACGGACACAAGGCTTAACTGACGAGACTTTTAAATCACCATCCATTAATCTAACAATTTATTAGTTTAAATAATTCAACAGAAATATCATTTTTATGTAAAAATTTATTAAAACCAACACATGAGCGTCTTTACTATGGTTGGTTTAAATCGTGTGTTAAATTAACGCTCCTCCTTGTGTCCGTGTAACTAGACTTTTACCCAAATCTACATCGTCATCATCGTCATCATCCTTCATCATATCTGTGCCACTTTGTTTCTCCTCTTCATTTTATCCTTCACATGTTTTCATCTCTTTCATGGTAAAGCACAGAATAAAACTGATAACAATTAAATAAATATATATATATATTCACTTATATACAAATTCACCTTGATTCTTAAGCTTTTGAAAACAAATTACTAAAAATCTTATTGCCTTTTGGGCCTTCATGGTTTGGCTTGATGAAAACAACACAATTTCACATTCAAATTTCATCTTCTTCTTCTTCTTCTTCTTCTTCTTCTTCTTCTTCTTCTTCTTTAGCCCTTTTCTGTCTTCTTTTGTCTCATCAAACCTGCACTTTTATGAAATTGTAATTTGAATTAATGATAAACAAAAATCAACTTCACTTGTAATTGATAAATAATGTTTTGACATTTTCAACTAAAAAATCAAAATCGCATTAACATTAATCCATAATTTTGTTTTCCTTTTGTATTTGTATTCGTCTTGAAACTCTAAAACAAAACACCGACAATTAACACCTATGTTGATGATGATTAACGCAAAACGATCATTGAAAGAAAATAAATTATTCACAAAACATATTAAAAATTGATCAAGTTAAATTTAATTGTATCTTGATTTTCAACTTTCTTTTCCTTTTGTTTCCCAAAATTTTTCATTTTTATTAACAATTTGAATAATGTATTGTTGATTTATTGCAATATTGCATTAGTTTTTTTTCTGATTTTTTTCCGGTATTAATAACATTAGAATCTCTATTTTTGATTCATTATTTCAATACTTTTAGTTTTCTCTTGTAAATCATTTGGTAAGGTGTTATGAATATATCCAAAATGAGAAGGTAACAGAAACGGCGAAAAATCAAAGCAAATTGGTTTAGATTAACAGGAGTGTGCAATTCCTTGTTTGATTATCCTTCATTGTTGGGTCCAAGATGCACCCATGTCTTTAACTTTACCTAAATCGTCATCATCTTTTGATTATATTTGGTTTGACTACTGCGTGAGGTTATTTACAGCCTACTGGTATCATAGAGCATAGAGAGGTTGATGAGTGGGGGAAGCTTGTTGGGCTGGGTTGCAGTCACAATGGATTATAACTGTTGGCTGTTAAAATTGAAATAAAGCTGGATAATCAAATGATAAGGATATTATGATATGGCTTTGTTGCTTGTTGAAACTGTCATGAAAGGTTGAGTATGAAATCCGCTGAGATCAATAAATCTTCCGTATTGATTCTCTCCCTGGTTATACACTTTAATTTATCCTGTTGCTTTTCCTTTCCATTCTTCTAATTAAAGCTATCGTCCAAAGAGTTGTTGCTGTAAATATTAATAAGAATTAAGATAACATTAGTAAATGTACACCAGACACCATCTTGGGACATGAATAGACAAAACTGGGTTGATTGGATAAAGAGTTTCAATTTGCTTTGAAAGTTAAGCTAATACAAAATTTCTTGTTTCATGTCAGATCATATTATGTTAAAATCAAACTCATAAATAATTATAAAGAAAATTTCCATCGAAAACTGTAGGCTAACAAGGAAAGTCCATGAAACAATCGAGATAGATTTGAATGAGAGAGATGTCATTTGATAGATGGTGGTGAGTTATGAAAACCCTGATGGCTGTAGGTTCAACAAGAACCTGATGAGTCTTGAGGATTAACATGTAGACACAACAAAAGATATCGGAAATATAAATAGGCAAATTGAGTAATTGATGAATCAACCAGCAGTTTTGTTAATATTTAAAAATATTACTTACCACTCCGGTGCCTAATTGATTGAGAAGGGTGGAAGACGAACTCTGAGATTGATTAAGGATGGTGGCAACGGAATAACGACGACCTCGACCAGGAGAGGTTCGACCAGGAATGGGAAAATCTAATTTAAACGAGGAATTACTGCCAACCTGCAAATACAAGATTGATGAAGTATTGCAATGAGATTTGATTAAATGGAGAACTCCAGAAGTTATCGAAAAAATGTGGATTTACTTTAAAACAAAGATTCGTTTCAATTTGATTTCTTTACACACGAAATTAAACAATGGAAAAAAGCTAATTTTACCACTTTATTTTAAGCATAATAGATGGCGGCAGGTTTGTCATTGTAAAATTTCTGGTAGTTACCATAGTAACTATGTGTAATTAAACGAACATAACGTAAACTTTCAATTTGTTTTGTAATGATTGCGCCAACAAAATGTGTTTTGGCCATCAATCTCAATCAACTGTCACTAAAAAGATCTAAATAAAGTAATCCTAGCACATCTAAACCTTTAAGCTTGTTTAATCATTTCAGGTAAGCTGATTCAACGTTGAACTATTTAAATTTTTTAGACGCTAATTTACCGTAAATGTAGATGTCTTTCTTTAGAGCCGTTTTATAAGACTTTATATTGTTTTTATAGTAAATCAAAATTTCAAAAATAGTGAACCATAAATTCGTGTTAACTAATCCTAAATCTCATTCATTTTTTTATAGATTTGATGTAAATAAGAGTAAAAGACTGGCCGACTTCTCATATCCAACTGATAATTTGTAAACAACCTGAAACCATTTTTATTTAATGCCAATGGTGAATGTTTTTACCTTATGGACTGGTCTAGAAGGAGTGAAAAAATTGTATGATATGCCTTTAACTTCATTTGGATTAACAGAGGAATGTCGCCTTCTCGGAAGATTTGCCATACTTCCAGCCTTTGAAAGGGTTCCTGATCCATAACCAGGTGTTGCTGAAGCAATCAAAATTCTGGGTGGCTCAATGGCATTATCGGAATGACGACGGTAGGGAAGATTGGTTTGAACTCGAAGAAGGTTAAGGTCTGGTGAGGATGCATTCGAGTTGATGGTTGTGGTTTTAAGGACATCGTCCACCGATATCGACTGACGACGAGTTGACAATTTTAAACATGGAGGTCGATGAGGATAGCCTGTTGGTTGGTCAAGATTATGTTGTAAAGGATACCTTAAAGAAGGAGAGGAACAATAAAAAGGTGTTATTAAGTGAAAGATGGTGTAAATCCCTCATGATTTTACTCTTATCGACTTATGGTAATGTCTGTTTACCCTGACAGGTCGAGTTAATTGAATTGTGTTATAAAAAAAAGTTCAATTGCCAAAAATGGGACAACAATGAAAACCATCAAATTGTAAACAAACCGAGATTGTAAAGTCAAGAGATGTATTGATTATTCTGTGAGCTGTATATGTTTGTTTAACAAAACATCATCATCACCATCAAGCCTGTACGTTTACTCATTGAAAGATGAGTTGAAAGGCTTACTAATGATAATAATAAATCTTTCGTCAAATGGATGTTGATGTTGAAAAAAAAGACTCGGAGTAAATACGCAGGCAAAATAAGAGATAAAATTGTAATAAACCTCTCAAAGGTAATGATAAAATAAATTATTGAACCCTCCACCAGTTGAATCATCTTTTCGACTATTTTTTCTCCCTGTTAATCATTACCATTGGTAATCCTAATAATATCAGCCTTTTTTATTACCAACAACAAGGAGGCAAAAAAAAGAGTTGAGTTATTATTTGATTTAAGTGTTGTCTATTAAAAGATATTTAATCTTTCCATCTAAAATTGCTTACAATTCAGACTAATTCCAAAGTGTTTTTTATATACATTTCAGGGGCACTTCATGTTATAGCAAATACACAAAATGACGGAAAAGAAGAAGAAAAAATATATTCCTTTGGCGAAGTTAAAGGTAAATAAACAAGAGTAAATATTATGATTGATTGTTACCTGAATCACTCTTATTCGTCAACAGAAATACAAAGACTGATTAGGATTATTATTAAAAGAGATGCAGACTAATTGACAAAGAGGATGAAGTAAACTGGAAATGTGATGATGAACAGAGAAAATGTTGAATCATTTTGATGAGTTTTCATGTTTTTCCTCGTTATCAAAATTATGAGCATCTTTTTTTTGATGAAATTAACTTACTTTTCGGTTGAAAACGTGCTCATTCGTTCCAATTTGAGCTTATTTCTTTGACTTCGGTTAATTTGATCCAACATTTCTTGCAGCAAATCAGCAAGAGTGTTGAACTATATTGTAAATGAGGAAAGTTGATGAGAGAAGAGAAAAGAGAAATTACTATTTTTCCATTTCTATTGATTAAAATTGCTGTTTTCACCATTTGGATATTGAATGGTAATAAAAACAGAATGGAATATAATTTATCGTTTTCAATTGATTTACCTCTTCAACTGTGATATTGGGTGAAACAATGATGGGAATCAAGGTTGGCATCACTTTGGTTGCTAAAAGATTAACATTGAGCCCAAATCTTTTGTCACTTAACATGTGTCGATAAATAGCTGTTGACATCAGATGAAAATCAATAATATATTTACATTAAATGTTAACAGTGATCATTAGCAGCATTATATTGTTTCATTGAGAAAACGCGTAAACATCAAGTGAAAGGAAAACATGTTTTCCCTCATCTTTTTACATGGTTAACCCATTGAAAAAGGTTAAAGTTAAATGATGACACAAAACAAAAATCAATAGTTAATGAGGTAACAGAATTGATTAACTTTCAATGAGAAAATTGAACACAAAATTAGCTAATTAAAAGATGAACCATTGGGATGAGCAGTAAATGGTCGTTTAAATGGTCACAACATTCAGTCAAATGGCTATTAGGATCAAAGCAACTTAACTGGTATCAAGGTGCAACTTGGTCAAACCGTTTCAAAGGCTTATCCAGAAATGTTCATTTCTCGGTTCAAATTAACTCAAATCGAGGTTAAACAAATCTCCATTCACAAAATTATCTTCAGTTAGTTTCCATTCAATAAAGTTAATTCTGTTCCGAATCGATATTATCTGAAAATTCGCTGATTTTTCTACTTTTCACTTTTATCAAGAAAGGTTCAACTTGAACGAAAAGTAAATTTGATTTTCAAGTTTTCTGTTTAAATTGATTTTTTGAAATAAATTTAAATTTTGCTTTTAACGAAAGACTATTTTAGACAATTGACTCTCGAAATTCATTTTTTTCAGAGAAACCCTTAAACTCTTGGAATTGAGATTTCATTTGATTAACGCTTTTCGATAGATTTACCGAATGCCTTTAATCTGAATTTTTTTTTTTCTAAAAATTTTAGATTTTCCAACTTTCCAAAATGTTCAGAAAGATTTTTGGACCAAAATTTTCATCCTGAAGCGAATGGTTAAAGTAGAAGCTTATCGAAGGTAAGCTTTATTGACAAAATTCAACATCAAACTGAATGTTACATTGACTAAATACAAAATAGCAACCTTGAATGAAATAAAGAAAACTCTTTAGTCAAAAGAAATCGAAATTTTAAGACTTTTCTTGAAGCGCGTTTGCTAACGAAAATTTGATTCGAGTGTTTACTCACCAAGAACAGGTGTCAGAATCGATATCTCAGATAGTTTGGCTTCCAACAGAAGAGGTAAAACATCATCAAGAATCTCATTTTTCTCTAAATTATCAATAACCTTGGCAACACAGTTGAGTATATTGGTTTGAACCTGAAAAAAAGGAGACAAAAGTAAACAGTTTTTAATGATTGTTTAACCCTTTTCTTTGTTTCCATTTTGTTTCTCTTCAACTCAACATATTTCAATTTACCTGAATTGAATCATTAACTTCAAGAATTTGTCTCGCCTTTGGTATAACAATTTGCTTAATTGTGTTCTCCTCCAAGTGTTCAATTACTTCGGAAATTGCACTAAGAGCAGCTATCTGTATAATGATGATAATTTGAAAAGTTATTAAAAGGCAAAATTGCAAAAACAGAAGAAGAAAAAAGGTGAAAATTAAAAAGCAAAATTAAACATTAAATTAAAGTTTAAAGTTGAACATTGAAATGCTTGAAATGGAAACAATTAATTGTCTATTAAAAGTAATCAAGTTAACTTGCAATCCAGTCTCATTAATCTAATGTAATTTACCATTTACTGTAAATACAAACAGTTGAACTTGAAAAATTTTCAACAAAAAAAAAACTCTTCTTTTGATATCAATTCATCTGAGGAAAGGTCAATTAAAGTGGTAAAGTTGACCAGAACCAATTATTGTTCAATTATTGATTGAAATTCCCAGGTTAACTGTGTTAACAATGGCCAATGTCCTAAAGGTTAATGTAATTGAGACAACAAAAGGTCAAATTGTGACACACTTTTATCCAAACAAGTTAACATTGTACAATTTTGGGTGAAAAATGTCGATTCAAAGCAAAGACTTTAAGATGAAGAAAAAAAGAAACAAAAAACTAGAGTAAAAACCAGTAAACCAATTTCAACCAAACTTCAAATCTTTAGATGTTGGCCATAGAAATTGGTTGAATTTGGTTCACTTTCGACCTAAATAAGGTCATTCTCAATAGATCTCGATCAGATAGAAGCTAATAATTTGTGACATAAAATGTTGAATTGGAAAAGAAAATTTTGCAAATTTTTTTCATCATTTACACTAAACATCTTTATAATTGACTTTGATTGTTGGTTAAATTATTGATTGAGTTTCTGCTCTCAATCACCTTCAATTTAGATAATCTTAAACTGAGTTCACTTCAATGTCATTCCTCAACTGTGAAGCTCAGTTAGAATCTTCAAGTTACGCTTCACCTTTTCGCCTCTTCTGTCTCTAGAGAAGAGCACTTATAATGCGTTGCTTAAAATTTGTTATTTTTTGAGGTTCGTTTTCAGGTTGAAAATGATTTTCTATGTGAACAATTTGGTTTGTGTATTTCGTAAAGATACACTAAAAGGTCTCAATGTTCAGTAAAAGCGTTCAATTCATTAATCTTATTCATTGCATTTAGAATTTTGATTTTAATTAACATTTTTGGGTGAAAAATTACGATTTTCTTTGATGTTTTACAATGGCAAAGAAACATTGATATTGGCAATGAAAATAGCATGCAAGACAGGGTAAACATGATGAATGTTTTCTAGTTCTCAATGATACATTCAAATATGGAGATAAGAAATGGTTCAATGATGAATGATGTTGAAACATTTTTTATATTTACCCATGAAATGCACCACAAAAGATGATAGAAGCAATACTTTATTAGCTAGACTCACATGAGACTAGAAAGCGGTGAAAATTTTACTCCAAAAATTCAACAACAAAGATTATTATTATTGAAATTAAGTTGGTATCAATGCTGACAAACTGATTACATCAACATTTACATTATCCATTGATATGGGATGTTATTAACATGCAGAAAAAAACTTTTTATTAAACATTCAGATTCCTTGCACCACTCTTGTAACCAAGGCAAAGAAAGTTTTTTTTTTCCACTCAAATCAATGAAGAATTTGAAAATTTTCAAATGATTCGATATTGACGAGTAAAGTGTTTGCCCAAATCAAGTCACCATGAGTTGGTGAAGCTCTGGGAAAAACAAATAAAACTTTAAAATCAACTCGAGATATTCAATTATTGAAAACTGGGAAAACCTTCTCAATTCAATTTTCAAGGTTCACATGAAATCACATTTGAATTAAACTTGAAGCAAACTTGGAGTGAACACAATAACAATTTTAGTCTTGATTTATAACTTATTTTCCGATTGTTCAGGCCATTCCAAATTAGCAAATGAAGATTAATTACTTACTGTGGAAATGGGTGAAATCTTGAAAAGTAAACTGTAAACCTTGAACTTCGAAATGAACAACACTGAGTAGATTCCTTACAGTGCCTAATCATCAGCTTTAGATTTGCTGATTCAATGACTCAGTTGACCATTTGTCTTTTGAGATTTTTGAAGGAAATGTTGAGCAAAATTTCAGGGCCACTCAAGAACACTCTGAAGTCCTTTCGCCTCAAGTTTAATAACTCTTTTACTCAAAAGATATTTACAAGTTTAAACTTGGAATGGAAATTTTATGGCAAACTATTTCAAAGTGATTGAAGTTTCAATAAAAGCTCATTTTATTTGAAATTATTTGTAAGCAAGATAAACGTGTTGCCGAGACTTTATTTGTTCAACACTTAAGTGATAATATGTTCAAGTAAAGTCGATTCAAAATCAATTTACTCGATCAACTTTTGTATCATTTGCTGATTAGTTCAACCTTTTTTCTTTTAATTTCATTGATAAAGTCAATTCGATCAATTTCAAGTCCAAGTGTAAACTAAGGTTTAAATCTGTATTCTTGAAGGGAATTAAGAAATTGATAAAATTTAAATATTTTCATTTTCGTTTTTTTTTACAATAAATTTTATTATTACTTTTGTTCTGATAGCTTATTCACTTTCTAATATAACCATGAACAAAGTGAATGGCCACAATGGGAATAACATTTTTTCTTACACTGAATAATCATAATAAAAAGGCAACTGTGATGATAAAATAAATGAATTCTGGAAATAGTCGAGATTCAGACGATAAGGAAAACTTTTTCCTCTTCTCTCTCTCTCTCTTTCTTCATTCAAATCCATTTAAAATCTATTGAACAGTTGGGAATGAAAATGCTAATAGAATGTTACATCGAATATAAAGTAAGAAAGGTTGAGTTTATATTGAACATTGAAAGAATGGCGAATAAAACTGGAAAAGATTGATTCATGTTATTATTTCGCTCAATTAAATCGACAAATTATCATTTGTTATCCAAAGTTATTGCAATTTAAAACATTTCCATCAAATTTTCAAACTTTTCGATAACAGAATATCTTAATCTTTTTTTACAAATGACATTTCCAGTTGATATTGAACCCATTAGCAGAGTTCACAAAAAATTCATTTCCAAATTGATTTCCAATGATTCAAGTTTTCTAACAAAACTGATTGATTCGAGTTGGAAATTCAATTTACAGTATTTGCAGGTCGAGTTGAAATGATACAAAATTCCAATCGATTTTTAAAGCTTATCAGCGTTTAACGAATCTGACGATCTAATCTTTGCTCAGTAAGTTGCAAAATCATCTCGAGTTTCTTGATTGATTCGAAAGTCAGATTGCGAAAAATTTGATTTCGATTCACACTTGAGCTTGCATTTGTGAAGAGCAAAGATATCGATTGAGCCAAAGTATATAATTGCATCTATTAGGTTGTCATTTGGTCAACTCTTTTGGCCACAATGTTGATCTGTAATTATGCCTCTAATGAAACTATAAATAATATCAATTGTCATCTCAATTGGCATTAGAAAAGCTAAAACATTTCCCATTGAGATCTCTTGTTTTTATTACCTGCTGTTACATTATAATCAAAGTTGGCTTTTCATTTGCTTGTACAGCCTCAATACCTTTTCATACGCAATATGAATGTAAATTAATATTTCTTGTTATCACTTTATTCACTAGAAATTTAACTGTGAATATTGGGTGTAAAGTGAAAAGGGAAGAGAGAGTGAGAAAAAAAAACTTCCAGTTGAATGAGAAAAGAAAAAAGAAAACAATTTGTTTCCTAACATTAACATGATTGAAATGGCTTTACTTTTCTTGGCTCAGATGAGTTTTCATTACTCACCTTGAGGCAGAAAAGCAACTCAATACATGATTAACTGTGCAAAACTAAGAGCAAAAAAAAAACATTTAGTCAACAGTTAAAACATTAGAAAATGAAAGTTGATAGAAAAGAAGGAAAAGTTGATTACATTTTTCATGGTTGACTATCAAATAAACTATCATTTACAAGACTAAGACATTTCCATATTAATATGGCAAAATTCAAATGATTAATAAATTGTTTCAACTTGAATTGCGTTTGAAAAGTAAACTCAATTATCAATTTCACAGTCAAACATGAAAAGATGAGAATCAAAAATGAGCTTCTCTTGACTCTGGAATGTTTGACTTTGAAAAAAAGGGTAAACTCTTGTGCTTTCCAGTAGTTGACCTTTAAACTGTTATCAAGGCTTCAACTAGGCTAGCAAGTTGAGGGAAATGATAATAAAAATGAAAATGATTTTTTGGAAGAAAAGAAGTGAAAAAGAAGTGAAAAAATGCAACAAAATGTTTTTTTTTTCTTTTATTCTTTTACGGTTTGTTCTCGAGTTCTGTTGTGTGTTCCAATTGAAAAGTATTTACAGCTTTACGATTTGTAACAAGAATATGAAAAGAAAGGAAAGAATGAGAAAAGAGTTTCAAAATTGTGTTCATGCAACTTTATCTAATGTTAATATGTATATAACTGTATTCACATTGGTTTATCATGGAATACGAAAGGAGAAGAAAAAAAAACTTTTGACAGATTTATCGTTGAATGTAAAGTAATTCAATCCCTGGAGTTAGAGGAAAGCAGGAGGAAGAAGAAGAAGAAGAAAAGTGAAATGGAAATTGAGAGAAAAATATTTTCCTCAATAATCAGGTTGAATTAGACAAAATGTATTCTTCTTCTTCTCATCAGGTAATGTGAAAACAAGTTGATAATGATTATTCAAGAGACGTTTGTCAATTGTTTCAATGTTTAACTGTTCGCATTCAAGTATAAAAATTGTTGCCTGGTGAGCATTTCATTATTAGATTGAAGGGAAAAGAGACAAATGGTTAATGAATCGTTTTCATTTAACTCGATCCATTCACCTTTTAAGACTGTTTACTTTTATTGAATCAAATTTTCCACAAATTGGCGCTTTTATGTTCAGTTGCAGGTTGGACTTGCTTTTACTTGCAATTGTTTTCAAATGGGAAAAAAAGGTTAATCTGAGAATTTGGTTTTTCTTTTTGCTTTTTCCTTGTCGATTGAAAAATGTAAATATTGAATTGATTTGAAGGGAAACTGGCAAGGAAATGATATCAAAGTAGATTATGTGTTTGGTATTAGAGATTAAATTATTTTTATCTGTTTGATTGAATGGAGTCATGAGTCGAGTAGTGATGAGAAGTTAGGAAATTGAGTTTTCTTTAAGGAAAAGGTTAAGTCAATTGTCCACTTGAATTTACTTTTAAAGCGAATCTTTTTCAATCTCATTTTTGCTCTACTTTTTTGCAAATCTCACTATTGATATTCAACAGATAACACTTTTTACCCAAATCTTCGTTTCCAGTTTTCAACATTTAGGTGAAAGATTCAATTGATCTTGAACTTCTGTTTTCAGCTTTTGACAAGAAATGATTTTTTTTTCTTCTTTGAAACCTTCGAAGGGCTAACTAGTTGCAGGTTGACTTATCAAAAGATATTCAGGTCGATTGATGGATTCTGTTCATTTTTATCTTGATGAAATGCTATTGAGTAAAGGATGTATTTGATTCTTTCCTTTAGCTTGGTCGTCTCAATGGTAAGGGAAAGTAAAGCAGATAAAATGATCTGATTGAAATGTAATGAAGCAAATAGATTATTTGATGAGAAGGTGAAAGGTTGAATGGAAACAGTAGTAGATGGTTACTGAATGAATGAGAAATGAATGTTATCTTTGGATAACATTTTTACCTATTAGTTGAAGGAGAAGATGATGGGTTCAGGTTAAATGTATTTGCGATCAGAGAAAAGGTATCTAAATATTTTGCTTGTGATCTTTCATTATGGTTGACCATTCATTGGGTAACCAAGTGAAATGTTGAAGGCAAGTAAATGAAGAAGATGATGAAAAGGTTTATGATGATGATAAGGTTTAGTTGAACGTGAGTATGAACACGATTGGATAGGGAAGAGAGAAACTAGGTGAAAATAAGAAGAAGAAGAGGAAGAAAGTAAACTGGAAAAAATAGATTGTATGATATTAAATGAAGACAAACAGAAACTAAATGAAGGTCTCTTGAGATTGGAAGACAAAAGTAGTAAAAGTCAAAGTAAAATGAGATGAAAGACTTTGATGTGACAGTCTTAAACACATTTTCACCTGTAACTAACAGACAGCTTTTAACCTTTTTTTATGTTGCTTCAAAGTAAACGATAGAAGTTTAATTGTGAATAATTAACAATCAAAAAGGATCTTAATGTTGGTAATTACTGAATCCGATTATTCTTTTTTGTAACTTTATGTTACGTCAATGGATAAATAGATTTTTCTAGTTGCTGTTTTCAAGAGCAAATTGTGGTTATTTTAGTGCGATTGTGCTGTGATTTCGTTGGTGATGATTTGAAAGGTGAATGGGGCTAGAATAGGTGCGACGAGAGAAAATTTCAAGTTGAGAGGAAAATCAGTTTTGCATTTTTTTGGCGTTCAATTTTCAAGACAAATGAAACTGAATAGAGTTTTGTTTAAGAATGTTCAAACCACTTGTGAAATCAAATTACTAACTTGAATAGTTTTAACTTGCTTTTGTTAAAAACACAATTGAAGCATTTCAGAGTTGGTGAAATACCTCAGATAAACCTGAGTTTTCAAAATGATTAACGAAAAGTGATTGGTGAAAATGATTGGAAGTTAATAATTAAAATGTCACGCCAACAAAAAAACTGACCAAATTAGCCACAAAAGGAGCTTTCAAAGCACTCAAAGCGCCCATCGTGCTATTTATCAGCTCTTCAAATCATGGTTCGAATTTGAATCTTTGAAGATCAATCGTGAAATCAAATGCTTGAGTTATTGAACATGGAAACTGCGAAACGCATGAACCAATTGCTTTTGAAAAATAAAAATTTATTCTGGTAATTCGCTATATTAATAAAAAAATATTCAGTCAACTTTCTGAGGTCACAGTTCAACAGTGTCTCTTCGCGTAGAAAGGGGAAAAGTCTTTCGCACCAGAAACTTTCCGATCACTCTATAATAATGAATTCGTTTATCCTTCACACTTTTTTGTAGTCATATATCACAAACAGTTGGTGCTAAAAATCTGATAAGAGCAATTAGCTTCGCTAATAGAAAAGTCCATTCAAAGTCATATGACTTTTAAATGACTCTTTATATCATCTATGAAATGAGTGATTTTTAGAGCCCAGTGACCTTTGATTCAATTCAAATCCCTCCAGCGTAAATGTAACTTATTGATGAAGCTCTTTATTTTCACATTTAACTGAAGCGGTTCATACGGCTCATCAAGATGAAACAGTAATTAATATCATTAAGGTATTAAAGAGTAATAATGAGACTTAAGCTATCTCAATACTCTTAAACAAAAAATAGAAAACCAGAAACAAAACAAAAGTTAGATATCGCATTCAAAATGCTATAACAAGCAATAATAGATGAAAGTTAAGAAAAAATATGCAAAAAGAAGTTATAGAGCAGTTTGGATTGAGTAGTAAATAATTCCTACTTTGGGTTGACTTGTCCACTCTAGGCCATATGCTTATTAAAGCCTGTGTGCAGTAATAAGCCACATATATTTGATTAATGTTACCTAAGTTAGCTTTTTAACTCTAAACTAATGATTTATTCAATTTTCTGAACTCTGAGCTTTGAGTTCAAACATATTGATTTTGCTACAATTTCAATAAAGCTTGACTGCCGTTTAGACCAAATAAAACGATATAGACACTTTCCATCTGTGACTTCTTCCATACGGAAATGGATGCCTTAACATATAAGAACATGATCGAGATCTTAACGATCATTATCTGCTAAAGCAGAAAAGCCATTTGCAATTTTGAACAGAAGTTAGAAAAGGCCGTGTAGGCTCCAACAAGCTATGGCCTAGAGTGGACAAGTTGACCCACAAAGTCGGACTTTCATATACTACTCGATTGGCTCAACAAGTAAATTTTTGATTTAATTTGTCAATAGAAAGCAAAGTCTTTAGAAGAAATTACTTTATTCACGTTGGTCATTTATGAAATTTTCATTACCCTTGACTTTGTTGGTAATGATTTGAGATAGATTAGGTTGGGTTAGGATGAGAAAGGTAACTGATGAGCAATAACCATTGAATTAGTGATTTTGGTTTTCAACAAGATTGCAATTTGAAAGAGTTACAATTACATTGTAACCAATTTAGTGTTTTGTTAAAGGCTGAAAGGAACGTTAATTAAAAGCTTCCTTTGGTTCCTTTGTTGTTTAATCAACACACACAGTTTATATTCACATACACACCTCACACAATGGCACAGAAGAAGAAAAAAACAGGCAAAACCCAGAAAATGTTTTTTTTCCTTCTTCTACCTTTCACATTGAAGATGGATTATTATTAATAAAGTTATATATAACATTGATAAATGGTGAGTAAACCATTGATTCATTCATTTTTTTGTTGAATCATTTGAGCGTTACATCACAACAACAATCAATTACACTAATGATTTGTGAAAGAGTCAACAACAAAAAGAAACAGAAACATGAAAATCAAAACTAAAACAAGTTATTTAACCTGTTCATCATTCTCAAAACTTTTATCAATCAAAAACCGACAAAATATTTCAAAATTGTTCTTTTCACAGGTTGAATCGACTGAAACTTTCAATCAATTTTCAAGTCTAACTGAAAATTAAAGTTTTTCCAATCAAACTTTAATTTCCATGAAAAAATGTTGAAATGAAATTCGAGGTCGACTCTTGCTGGGAAGGGAGTTTTCACTCCCTGAATCTTTTATCGTAAATCGAATTAGTTGACCCAAATATTTTCCAATGAATGTATGACCTCTAATGAACTGGTCAATGAATGACAATGTAAATTTGTTAATTAATGATTTTCAATGGATGCTGAGTGAAAATGAAAACCTGTTTATCTGTTTGCTCTTCTCACAGGGAATCATTAATAATAAACAATATTTCGTATGCCAATGTCAGCCTTACCTTTTGTATAATAACTTTAATAATGGATAGAGAATAGTTTTTATCTCTAATAATATTCATTAATGCATACTTGGCGTGCCAATGATGACAACCCTAACACTGTTCAATAGGATATCTTTCATCAATCTAAAAACCTTTGTAAAATGAAAGGCAAAAAGGGAAATTCTTAACGTCACAAAGAATATCATTTAAATATCTGATTTCACCACCTTAACGATATTCTTGTTCATAATCGTAATAAAACATTCTTAGCCAATACCATTGGAAGAATCGTGATATTAACTAATATCATCAATGATCATATTTCTAATTCGCTAAGTATAAGTCTTTTCACCAATTACTCTGAGTAACTGTATTGTGACCTGATGCTTATTGGCACCAAGTTTAATTAATTTTGGTGATGAAAGTGAATTTGGAAACTTTCAATTGAAATGAAATGGAAAATATTAACGAATCTTTTTGCCTGTGAACCAAGTAAACGTTTTTGGTTGAAAAATGAATTTTGTTCTTAATTTGCTCTTAATCAAGTTTAGATGATTGGGCCGAAGAATTGATTTGCCCAAAAGAATCTAATTCAAATGCCAGTTTTGTCGATTTCATGTGAATAAACATTTTTCCAAGTAATAAAAATGAATAAAACATTGTTTCTGTGAGCATATTAAATCGATTTTTTGGCTAAAAAAATGATTATTAATTTATCAAATAAGAAATAAAGTTTTAAAATGATAAAAAAATGAAATTCGAATATAAATGTTTTATTCAATATAAATATTGAATATGTTCAGTAGATTAGTGTGGCAAGAGCCAAAGCGAGTCAATTAGTTCATGTTTGACTGATAATTGCAGGTCGTCTTCCAACGTGAACTACAATGATAACTCGACAAGTTTTACCCAACCACAATCGTCTTACTAAATGATACTTATGCTCTCATGTCTTTTGAACGGCATGAGATATTGTCTTTACTGAACATCAATCGGTGCAACAAAGATAATCAACTTCTAAATGTAACTTTTGAATGTCGTTTAAAGATAAAATAATCGAGTCATTTTGAATGATTTCGAAAACTTGAAGTGTCTCTGAACATACCTTTTCGTCTCATCAAAGCTCATGGCTAAACCGTCAAGATTATCTAGCAAACTGGTTCAGCAAAAGTGAAAGAAATGCAACTTTGAAATGAAGCTTGTGCATAAAGTTGAATCATTTGCGCATCCGAGATAATGAATGGTAATCAATGATAGAAGCAAGCAATTTTTCCCTAATTATCGTGTTTCTCTTAATGTAGTTGATTGAAAAAGATGGTTAATCACATTGACCATCTAATCTGATGAAATGTAAAATGCGCAAATGATGATACGACTTTGTACAAGAACTTCATTTTCAAAGTTATTACAATTGATAGACCAAAGGTGCTGACTTAAGCTTCTTTTCACCCTTACCATTAATAGCAAGTAAATTGATTGGATGAAAAGACGGTTGCTTTAATGATTTATGTTGATGAGATGTTACCAATTTCGCATCAAAGTTAAACTCATTAATTTTCAAAGTTGATGCCTCGTTGTTCAGAATTTAAACACAAAATTAACACTAAACAATGACTTATCAAAAGGTGATTCATGCAATGATCAAAGTTGATTTGATCTCATTAAAAGTTTCCATTTTACCATGCACTCGCCATGGACATTTATTTCACCTTGAAGATTAACCTTACACTAGCCACTGGTTAAGCATGATTAGTGCCAATGATTATCTGCTGGAAATGTGTTGAAAAGTGATAAGCAAGTTTCAACTTACCTGAACTTGAGAATGACTTGAATCCAGGGAATTAAAAAGCATGGGCAGTATTTCATTTTTAATTTCATGTTGACCACTTTTCCTAATCAGTATGTTAATATTTTCTAATAACGTTACTGTTGCCTGGAAAAGAATGAAAAGATTAAAAGCTGTTAATGTGAGAATTAAAGTTTCGTCATGAATACAATTCCGTTTCAATGCAACAATTTTGAATAAACCTTTCGTTTTCCCATTTAATCAAGTTGACACTTTAAACCCAAAATTGTTCAATTCATTCAACTTCATTACCAAGTGTGTCAAAATTTGTCAACATTATCATCTTAGGAATGGAAGGGAAAAAAAAGGATGAACTTTTCATCGATTCAGTTTTTACTCGGTTTTCATCAAGAAAATGAAATCGAAAGATGTTGCCAGAGAAGTGAAAAGAGTTTCACAGTTGAACAGTAATCAAATTAAAACCAATTTCATGTTAAATTGATTAAGAAAAGGATAAAGTTGAATTTATTAAGATTGATAAATGGCAATTGTTTGTATTCAACTGGAAGAAGAAGCGAGTTAGCAGTTGATTGAAAATAAATGATTACTTGGATAACGACTAAAAATAGTTTCTCTTTTTATAACCATCATGATCATGATAAGGGCTGAAGAAAAGTTTTTTTTTCTCGGTTAAACAAAACTGTCAACTGAGTATCATTTAGACGTTGATCAGTTGGGCAAAGAAAATGATATTTTTCCAGATTCAACTAACATTCACATTTCTACAGTCTTTTCACTTCTCAACAGGTTTTTTCTTGCTGATAACTTTATCATGAATGATGATGGAAATCTTTGAAATGTTTTCAAACTCAAGATGCAAATCAATCAATTTTACCATTTCAATTGAATAATATGTTTTTTCATTATTTACCTTTGCTCTTCTTGTGCTGGATTCATCACGAGAAAATCAGACGAAAAGTATTAGGCTTTCATTCAATGTAAGCTTCCAACTTTAAATCTCAATTTCGTTTTCTTTCTTTTCGCTTCGTTCATTTAACTTTTTTTTTCTTCACTCCCAGTTTGGATTATTCTCAATGGAATGGATTTAATATTTTTCTCATTTTTTTACTACTTTTTCCCTCAAATCTTTTTTTTATTCATGCCATTTCAATATCTCTTTTCATGGATAATTCCTTGAGTAAAAATGGATTCGTTTCCTACAACCTACTCACTAAGCCAAAGTCAAATCGAAATGATAGACAGGTGCTTGTTCACTCTGGTGTATCTCATTGATTCGAAATCAATTTTCACTCTTGAAAAATTCGATAACAAAGCAAATAACTTTTCCTCAATGTTAATGGTCAGGTCACAATGTTTTGACGAATTGATTGAATGACTTTAATTGACAGTCCAAACACTGGATTGACCCTTTACCCCGAAAGGTACCCAATGAACATAAAAATTTTTTTGAGTAAACGTTTCGTTCATATTTACTCAAAAATTTTTGTGCCTTTTCTTAGAATCAATTTTTACTACTTTTTTATCATTTAAAATAACTTATTCACATAATCGTGAATCACATAAATTTTCAATAAATTTTGATTAAAAAACTAATAATTACTCATAACTTATGATTCACACTAGCACAGAGTAAATCTTGAAAGAAAGGTTCAGAAAAAATTGATGTTATGAAAACAAAGACCGCTGTTGAAGGGCATTCGAATAAAGAATCACGGGATTTTATAAGAAGATGCATTATTTTAAGAATCGAGAAATAGAAAATCATATACGTTATTATGTTTCTTGCGTTTGGGACTAATCTTGCATAAAGTGATAAAATTTTTGTAAATAATTTGAATAGAAGATGTGAATCATTAAAAAAGATTTTTTTCATGAATGAAAACGACAATTAATGAATCAGATTCTGAACCAGACACTCACCTGCTCTTGTCCAAGACATTTGTTGTTGGAAATATGTACTCTGTTCTGTTCCATTCGCCTTATCCTTTAATCCCTAATCTCTACATTAGCTGCACCTACACACTGCTTGCATCATCATTTGAACTTCTCAATATATTCAAAGTCGACACTTGAACTTTTCTTACTTTTAACATTAACTTGAAATAATTATATCGAGATTTATTGCTAATAAAATTAATAGTTACGTTTAGGTGGTAATTAAAGAGTATATGGCGATTCGTTACAATCGCACTAAGATTGCAGTCAGAAACTAATCCCAATCCAAGATTGCTCCCAGTGCATTGAAAGCAACCTCAATCTATCAATCATATTGAGCTTAATTCATGTTAACTCAGTGTCCAGTCGATCCCAAGTTTACTGCGTTCTTCAACTCCATTCTACTCTGAATTCCTAGTCAAGCTTATCTACCTTGACGATGGTTTTGGATTAGTAGTTGATGGTTAGAGGCAATTTCATAGGTAAATGATGAGTGTAAATAGGATTAACTGTTGAGGTTGAATCTGATCTGTCAGTCAGTTAAATCTGTTTCATCAATTACAATCAATCAAAATGAAATCTTTTTTTTCTTTTCTCATCGTTTTATCCCTTCTTCCCAAACATCGCACACATGGTAAAATCTCTCATTTGAATTGCTGCACCTTGATTTGGTTATTTTTTTTCTTCTTCACCTCGTTTTCCTTTTGATACAATTTTATTGGGATAATCAAATGCTGCACTGAGCTCAGATTAGTTGAGTGAAAATAAATTGATATTGTACCATGAAATCTGTGTGAGTTTTCCAGGGTTTTCCAGATTTTGTCACTTTCTTAGTTTAGATGAAAAGAAGGTAAAAGGTAATTGTAAAGATGTAAAGGCTCACATGGAGTAAATTGAGATTGAATGAGTTTCAAGAATGTGTGATAATGGGGTGTAAAGGGAAAAGGAAAAGGAAGGCAACATTTTGCTGTTTCTCTTTTTCGTTGCCTTCTTTTTCCTCTTCACCTTGAAATCCTTTTCGTCTCTTCCTATCTGTTCCTATCAATATTGATGTGAAAACATAAATTGCAATTGGTTTGGAATAGCATTTTAAATGCATGTGTGTGTCACCGATAAGGTAAGATATGAAAATGGAGTTTCCATGAGAAGAGAAAAAAGCGAGAGAAAAAGAATCTTGCAAAAAAAATCGATATTCTTTGTCAGATTGTCGAGTGAGTCAGGTAAAGATAGCAAGGTAAGAATGGATGAAGATAAGAGGATCAAGGTTAGTAAAGGTAAAAGTGAAAAGGTGGCTGAAAAAGAAGAGTGAAAATGTTTAATAATACAATCATGATGCAGGTTATTCTGACCTGATAAACAAGCAAATGTTTTTGTTTTACTCTCAACTGAGCAGTTCCATCATTTTTTTGGTGTAAAAATGAAAATGTTTATTCCACTGTTCCATGTAACCAGAATTGCCTCAAAGAAAATTGACTTTTCAATTTGCAAGAGTCGAGTTAAAGGTACAAGATGATTTACTTTGTAATCAGTCTCGAATGGTGAATGAAACATTTCAAGAAATGAGTTGCATTGAAAAGCGTCTCAATAGATGCTCGAGTTTTCCTTCTCGTCTCATTCAGTGGCAACCTCAAGACTGTTCATTGCAATGCTTCATCAGTATTTTTTTTCTCCTTCTCATTGAAACCTTGTTCAATGTTTCCTCATCAATTCTCATGAACTTTTAGTTTCATCAATTTTCATCATTCACATCTCTTTGCCTCTTTCGATAAAAATTGATGCTAATATACTGATGACTTTACTCAGGGAATATCATGTTTTCAGAGTCAACTTTTTGTGTTCAACTGTTTTCTCGTTCTTTTCATCACTCAATTTCCGTTCGATTAACCTTTTTTTGGTCACAACAAAAGTCAAGGTTCAAATTTTCTCGCATGAAATCGATAAATGTTACCTCAAAACTCTGGATATGATTCAGTTTTCAAGGCCATCACGAACTGTCACCTTCTTTTACTCATTTTTTGGAGCAAATTTTCCATTCGAACCCGATGCAAGTTTGAGCTAAAAAATGATTGAGCAATTAATCTCGAATCGATTTTTATAGATTTCGAAATTCAGTCTCAAAAATGATCAAAAAATTTATCGAAACACTTAGTGATTCAATTTTTTCAATTTCAATGTTTCAATAAAAAAAATTTGTTAATTACTTTCTCATTACGGCTCTTGATGAAAAAGATCTTACGTTTTAGATGAGAACTCTTTTCGATTATATTAGGTTTTCTGAATCGATGCATGATGAAAATGTTGCTTCCACTGATAGCATCGGTTCAAGACTCAATTTGTTCGATTTATGATGATCTGAAAATCTCAAAGTTTTGTCGAAATTAGCTGAAGAATCACAAATCTTTTTGGAGTTAATCATTTATCCTGATAAAATAGTGGATGGTACAAGCACAAATTGATACATGTTTACACGAGTAACTTTGTTTATATGCAAAGTACAAGAAATGATATTCAATCAGAACATTCCTAAATTGCTTATTAAATGTTTCATTTAACTGTTACTATTGATAAGAATAATTCTCAATCGATAACATTTCTCGACATCAACATATCCCATTGCAACAAATTATTATTGGCATAAAAAAAAAGGTTGATCAATCACATTGTCGACCAAATGTTGACTTGAACCTCTCACTGGAACTCATTGGATTTGAAATTGACACGCAATCAATTTCATCTCATCTTTACCCAAATACCTGAACATTTCATGTTATTTAATGTTTGCCTTTGCTATCTTTTTCCTTTAACCTCACAATTTTGTGATTCATCTTGAACGAACAGCAAAAAACGATCACTTACCATGTAAGGCGAAAAATCAATTGACCATCAAAACATCAACATCGACTTTTCATCATCGATTAGATGCATGAGAATAATGAGAAAACGATATCAAACTCCAATTACAAGCATTCAACATTTCAATTCGAGTTTCGTGTTTAATTAAAAATCCTTTCGAAATGAATAATCGAGAGCAAAAATTGAACAGAAAAGTTCCCCCCAAAGATTGTGCGATAAAATCAATTTTTCAAACTTTGTTCTTCTTCTTCTTCCAGCATAAATCAGTCCGAAAAAAAGGAAAAAATTGTTGATAGAAAAAGTTTTTTTCCAATATTTTTCGATTTTTTTTTCTATTCTAAATAACAGAATTTTTCGGTCCATGAATCAATTTTAAATTATTCAGTCTCAATTTCAGCTTGAATCGACGAAAAGAAAATTTGTTGAAATGAAAATTTCTCCAAAAATTTCACTTGATGCTAATCTTCGAGAAAAACTCTCAAATTGAGACAAGAATTTAATTAACCGAATAAAGAATTGCATCCAAGATTTCGAATGTTTATTCCTAAATTGGACAAATTTCTGTAAATTGTTTTTTAAATTGCCAGAAAGTGGAAAAATATTTATATTCATTTGCTCAAGTTTCACCCTTTATCATGACAGTCATAATCGCCATGAAAAGTGTAAACAATTAAAAAACTCTGAAGGTGTAAATGAAACAAGTCAATTATTTTGAAACTAAAATGGAAAAGTAAATTTTCTCTTCTCCATGTTGAGCCTGAAGAAATTTGAACTCATTTCCAGACACATAACTATTAAAACACTTTGACTGTAAAAAAAAGTTGAATGTCAAGTGAAAAGTTATCAAAATGGTTTCAGAATAAAGTTGAAGTAAAAATTGCAATTGTTTCCATTTTTACGAATAAATTGAGTTTCGCCAAATTTAATCATTAGTCGAAGTCAATTAACTATTCAGCAAGTTGAAACAATGAGATTGAAAGAGAAACAAAAAAAAAATGTTTTCCTTTCGTCGTTCATTCAATTAGTAATCATTTAACATAACATTTGGTTCAACATTGATACTGATCAACAAATTTTGCAAATAAAAAAAAGGAACCAAAAAAATGTGCATTCTCATGTCATCTGTTTTTGTCATCAGTTGATGAACAAAATGTTTTTTATCTCATGAAATGTTAGAATTTGGATAATTTTCATTCTCTTTGGTTTGCTAATTGGTAACATTGGGACTTTGGTTGATTTATCAGGCAAATAGTCGGCAATTGTGATGAACATGATTATAACAATGATAAGGAATCATTTTGATGAGTTGAAGGTATGGAAGATAAATATTGATAAACTTTGTTGTTGACAGAATTTTTTCTCTCTTTTTTTGTGTTCCTTTCCAAATATATATTTACTTTGTTGCCGTTGATGGGTAAAGGTATCTTCTGTAATGAATGTGTGAATGAGAATCAAGCTGATGATAATGATGAGGAGCATGGGAAAAGGCTGTAAAGATGAAGACAAATGATGCAAAAAAAAAAGGAAAATAATTCGCATCACATCATTTCATTTCAACATCTTTAACGTGAATATTATTACCATTCATTTCACCTTCTTTACATCATTTGTATCTTTTGCAACATCAGATGATAATCAAGTGTGACTTTTCTCGAGCAACTTTGATGACTCGAGTGGAAATGCAGAAAAGGAATGATTAAGAAGACCAAAATCAAGACCAATATTCCGTTTACCTAATTCTTTGTACTTCAACCTGCTAATGATTGAGTTTTTTTCTGTCGAAATTTACTTCGATAATTTTCCCAGTTTGGTTAAATTCATTTCCCTTATCTCGAGATTTTCTCAATAATTTCAATCAATTTTATTCTAAAGCAGCTTTTATCAGTTCTTTTGATCCTTTTGAAGACTCATCGAGTTTCCTAGTTTTGCGACACTCTTGCGATTCCAAAATTCAAATTCCAACGAGAAAATGGATTGATAATTATTTTGATTAAAATTGACTTGGGATTCTTTCGGTCACTAAGTTTCTTGAACAAGCTTGTTACTCAATTGCAATCAAGTTTACAGAAGAAAACTGATAATGAAATCATGAACAAGTTCAAGATCATCTCAAGTGTATAATAAAATGAGTTGAAAAGCTGTAAATATTATCACATCTAATATGAAAATTGTTTACAACAACAAATGAAAGTGTTTTATTCAACTATTTTCACTTTTGCACATCATGATAATCATCGTTTCACCCTTTCATGATGACTAAATTTATTCTCATTCTTTCAAGAAACAAATTCATTTCCCTCACTTTTCTATTCAGGAAAAGTTTTTTTTTGTTCCCTTTACCTTCTTTTAGCAAACTTTTTTTACTCATTCACCTTGGTATAAGTTGGATTGCCCTGAGGAGACAAAAAGGAACCAGTAAAGAGAAGAGAAGAAAAACACGAAAAAAAAAGAGAAAAACTGGAATGATTTAGAATTTTGTAATCACAGAATTATTGTTATCAAAAGGTTCATCGTTTATTCCATGTTTACTTAAATTCTCAATTCGATTGAGAAACAAGTGAAACTAACATAAACAGATTCAATGGAAATGCTTTTTATCGATCATCAATCAACTACAATTAATTATGATTGGAGAAGAAATGGAAAAGAGTTAAGTTCTTTTGTTTCCCTGAATTTCTCTTTATTTATTCATATCAACTTTTCTCATGTTTTCCTGCTTACTCTTGATAATAATAGTCGATATAAATATATAAACATTTTCAAGAATTTTTTCCCTTTTTTTCTTGTTCGATATCAAATCTCTTTTTTTTTACTCTACCTTGTAATAGAGTTTAATCTGGAATAAGAAAATGTTCAAACATGATAATGTTCACAATAAGATATCAGCTTTTTTTTCTCACTGTAAAGATGCAAAATTGGATGGAAGGAGAAAAATGGGGAAAAAAGTGTAAATAGGAATCTGGAGGAGAGAAAGAACAAAATTCAAGTTCTATTTTTGTATCATTATTTTTGAACATTGAAAGGAAAGAAAAACAAAACATCAATGGGAATGACAGGAGTAACATGATGATAGGGAATGAACAGGTTTTAAATAGTGACAAATAAAATGACAGAATCAATGTTTTTGTGAAAAAAAAGGAGAAACTTGTTCAACATCATTTATTTGCTTGTGCTATTTCCTTGATAATGATTGCAACAAAAGGCTGTGAAAATGATTCTCGCATTATAATAGAGCGTCAATTGTAATATCAGGTGAAATCAAATTTCACTTTCAATCTGACTTTTCATGGAGGAATAAGGTGAGAATACAATGGAATAACATGCATTCAAATATCGACCAATAAAATCAATTTACCTTTTCCATTTTCATCATTCCAGTTTCAATACTTTTCACCTTTTAAATGATAATGAAACGTTGGCCAATTTAACTCAAGTCTGACTTGGAAACTAAGCTTGTCATCGATGCGGAGCTTGGCTTATAATAAGTCGAGTCTACACAATAGGCGCTCAAAAAAGATAAACTCTGGGTGATTCTGGTTGACTTGGAAATTGTCTGAAGAAATTGCTCTTTACAAAATATTAATAGTTCTGATTATCGTTAGAGTTGAATTTTTCTAATCAATATTTGCCAGTCAAGGTTGATCCACTTTGACTTTCATTGAGGAAAGACAGTGTTATTTAATGATGTTAACATTGAATCAATGTCAGAACAATTTCAAACAAATTACCTTTTGACGAACCTCGAAAATTATTCTAAGTGTTTAAAGCCAAAATTAATCAATGGCTTGTGAGGTTAGGTGTTGGACGAGACGGACGTTAAGCACATGGTTGAAGTAGACTTGAAGAGACTTACAGTCGAGATCGATAGTTTTATCCTCCAGAATTACATTGTTAGCCAACACTTTTTCAACCCATTTCAAGTGGCGTCTCCAAGCACCAATACAATGATCAAAATATTTCGAACACAATTAAGAGAAGATTTTGAACCGACAAAAATCAGTTCCTTTCAGCTGAGAAAAGACGCATTTAGAACCAACAAGGTCACAAAGCGAAAAATTGAAAAAAAGAATCACATTTTAAACCAACTTGATCAGGTTCACATAAAGATAAAAGGAAAAGGAAAAAGCCAAAGAGTAGAGATTAAATAAAAGGGATCGACATTGAATTACAAACTGTAAATTGTAAACCAAATAATGAGGAAACCCCTTGCATCAACTTAACTTTCCGTTAAGAATTTGAAAAAAGTCGTTCTTTGACTACATTGAATCGACGTTCAATGAATGATGAAACCAATGAATTTAAAACGATCAAAGATTGATTTCCATTCCAAATTTAGACATGAGACTTTACCGTCTCTTCAGCATTGGTTTCCTTTAATTTTGATTAAAGTTTTGACCGTTTTGATTGGAAAATGTTGAATGAAAACAACTATTAATAATCAATCAAAAGCTAAATTTATGGAACAGGCGAAACACACAAAAGGAAAAAAAATCAATCCAAATATTTGTTTAACCTTAAGCCTTTCAGTTCGTTTTTTGGCAGCCTTTTAATTCAGAGCAAATAACAAATCTAATTTCATTGCAGTTGATAATTTGTTTCTCTTATTATCTAAATATTTTCAAAAGGATGTAATTTCATATTAATAACAATTTTCATTCGTCTTATATTCTTTATTCTCAATCGAAATGATAAAAGTTTTCTTTCAGTTTCCCATGATTTTTACAGTTATCTAGTGGAGTTCAGGTAAAATCAGGGAAAAGTTGCAGATAATGCAAACAAAGATATATTTTTAGCTGAAAATAAAGAGAGTAAAGAAGAAAACGATTTGTTCCTAAAACAAATGATAAAGGAATTTTTCTTTACTTTCGAATCTGTTTTTACCTGCTTCTATCAATAATAATAATATCAACAATAGATTTAGAAATGTAATAACTTACAATGATAGCAGATAAGAAAATGTTTTGTTTCCTGTGAATAACCTTTCATATTTTTACCTTTGTCATTGTGAAACCATTCAACTGATTTACTTCAATTCTTGGTTACCATTTTCATGTTCAATTTTCACAGAAAACTAATCTTTTTCATTTCTCCTTTGAAATTGATTTAAAGTGATCGCTTAAAGTCGCTTCACATTTGAGAGCTTCAAGAGTTTCAAAGTCGAAATGGTACAATAATTTTAACAACAATATCACTGGAATGACTGATCTGCAGAAATTAATTCTTGATAGAATTATCTCAATAATAGTTAAACCATGAAAAAAGAGTTTGGAGGAACCCGGAAATTCGATAATAGAATCCATTAATCGAATTATCATTCATCGAAAAATTGGACGCAATATTTTGTCAACTTTTCAAACGAATTTTAATTCTGGCAGAAAATTTGAAAACTTCGAATCATGTTCGAATTCCATTTCTTAGCGTTACTTTTCTGAAGATAAAACTTCGAAATTGAAGGTTGATTTGGTATTATTTTCATGAGAAAACTGTAATTATCATTAAAATTGAATCTTATTGAAGAAACCCAAATTTTCGTCTCATTTCTTTATCGTCAGTGACGCTTGTTTGTTTGGTTTTTTTCTTCTCTTCGAAATGTTCGAATTCGAAAATTTCTTTTTTAAATAAAAGTGAACTTCATTTTCTGTGAGCGTAAAATCAATGTTTCATTTACACAGATTGTAACTATTTTGTAGCATTTCAATTTAATGTCAACCTTCAGAATAGAAACCGATTAGAATAAGAAAATGCAACAGAACTTTTCTTGACAATTATGTGCCACATTGAGCTGTGATTGAAACCCAGTTGCGACATTTAGATATCGATTGAAACTATTTCGAGGAAAAATTGAATAAACAATAAAAGTTGAAACTCTTATTGCAAACGAAAACTTATTTCACAAGAATTTTTGTTAACTTAATCAAGTGCCAATCAAGTAAAGTGTGAAAATTTCTCATGGAATGAATAAACAGAATCATTTCCCAGTACTTTCCAAAAATCCATTGAACACCAACTTTGACTTCTGTCTTTGATTGAAAAAAGAAAAAACATTTTATAAAAAAAAAGATTCTCAGGATTTTGAATCATTTTTGAAATGAATTCAGTTTCTCGCTCGTCTCAATGGTAAACCTGATTGACAGTTGACTAACCATGAATTTTCGATTCACGAAAAAAAAATGTTCGACTCAATATCAAACAATAACAATGAACTAGGAATGTTTATTCATTTCTCTTGTTTCACAAAGTCGCAATAATAGACACAAAAAAAAGTCGAAACACTTGAAGAAATAAAAGTTGATAGGAAAAGAGAAACAAAAGGTAAAGAGAAAAATAATGAATATGAAAAAATGTGATTTCATGGAAAAAGTTGTTCTTCTTCTTACCTCAAGGTTGACTTTTTGGCCATTCATATTCACATGGATTTCGCTCACGGAAAATGAATCTTCATTATTTGCCTTCAACATTAGTTTTAGTTTTTCTTCTTCCCTGTTCTTCCCTGTCAACATAATCTAACTCTGCAGTTGGCATTTGTACATTAGAATGGACAATGAAAATGTGAAAGGAAAATCGCAACAAATTAATTGACCATTGAAACAAAGGAAACATTGTCAAATCTTTATCTTCACTATTAATAGATTATGTGAAAGCTATTAAGGGTTTGAGGCTCAGTTTGGAGTGAAATGTTTTTATCCAAGATTATCCTTTCATAGGTAATGGGAAAGGTAAGATTTACACTTGAACAAAAGTTTCAATCGTTGATATCGAAAATATGGTTTGTTCCATTTGATCATCGAATGATTGCATTTCGTTATTGATTGATATTGAACGTAATTTGATTCTAAAATGAATGCTTCATGGATTCATCATTTTCTTTATTGGTTCTCATGAAAGAATGTTGTAAACTAAGTGTTGAGATTGTGATGAAAATTTGAAACCTTGATCTAGTTTTGAAGAATGTTTTCGTTGGAATTTTGTTTAAATCTAGAGATTCATGAATATTTAGAAATGAATTCAAATTATTCAGACACAAAATTCTTTTAAATCATGATTAATGCAGTTTTTGATACGGACCAAGAATGAAAACATGAAATTTCGAAACTATGAATAAGAATAAATAATGAAAATTAAGTATCATGAAATGCTCTGTATATAAATATAATTGCTTCAAATCAAATTAAAGGTTTAATAAGTTGCCCAATATCGATTTAAAGATAACTAAAGCTAACTTTTTTCTTTGTTTTGGACAAAAAATTATTCTCTGCTTTTCACCATCAGAATTCGGGTTAAGTATCGAAATTCCAGAAAAAAATCGTTTAACTACTTTTTTTGATTCGGATTCATCGAAATGTGATGCTGGCATAGTCGAATCAATTCAAAGTGATATAAAAAGGAAAATTTCATCAGCATCTATCAAAAATCCATAAGAAAAAACTGTTTTTTTCTGAATTTTTGACAGAAATCTGTGCAGAATTTGGTTTCAGCTGATCGGAATTCTTTTTCATTAACAGAATAATCAGTTTCATTTCAAATTCCAATTCGCAAATAGTCATTTCGATAACGCAATTCAACAATATCAAGTGATCCTTCAACCTGAATATTTGATTTTCGATGAGAATGGAGTGAAAAAAAAAGGTTGCGATTCCCAAAATAGGTAAATATTTTGCTTGCATTTACTATTTACGGAAGTAAACAGGAGCATGTAAAGGAAATGCCTGTCACCAATTGTCAACTTGAGAGAGAAAATGATGATAATAGTAATCATAATCTGATATTGGGATTCTTTTTCCACCTAACCATGAAAGTGCATCAATAATGAGAGAAGGCAAAGAAAAAAAGTCAATAACGAGTAAATAAGGTAAATGATACTGTAAAGAGCATTCAGAAATAGTCCAAGGCTGGGAATGAAGTTGCAAGTAAACCAGGGAGTGAGACTGGGAGTGAGACTGAGAGTGAAGCTGGAATTAAGATGAGAAGAAAAAAAGTAAATTCTTATAAACACACAATTCTGGTTGATGGTTTGTTATCGTGATACTTTATCCTCCTCCTAATCATCCTCAGCATCCTTACATCTTTCCCTTCATCTTACCTTCTACCCGATGTAATCTCATCATAATATTATTATCACTATCATTATTTATCGTTCTTCTCCTTTTTTTCTCATCTTCTATTTACTTAACTCTTTTCCCTCAATTCTTTATTCATCTTTCCATGTTTCATCACATCATTTGACTGAACCATATTAAAATAAAGATACTAAATTTAACCTTGATGTACATGATAATATATCCGCTGTGCTTCCTCATCCTCCAAGAACCTTAATCTAACCTTTATTATTCTCGCCTCTTCTTCATCTCATATCCTACAATTTAGCCTGATAACAGTTTTATTTGTTTGCCTCAACTAATAATCATATGTAATAAGGATAATATCACAACATTTATTTTTACCTTCCCTGTGAGTCCATTAAATGGTAGCGTTTGGTTATCATTATCTTGGCTTTATCAAAATTGTTGCCAATTCTGTTTCAACATTTGAAAAGTAAATCACAGTTTTATCTCTCTTAATGAACCATCATCATTACAGTTGATCATTATCAAGTTGCAAGTTTTCAAGAAAACTTTATCATTCCCATTCAAATGTTCAACTCTTTTATTAAAACTAATTGTTTCCCTTCTTTGATCAACTTTAAGTAAAAACTGTTGATGCTGAAAAATATCATTATTCATTTAATAATAATGATGCTGGAAAGGGAAGGAAAAGGAAACCATTATTTACAGGTTGTCGGTATTGATTAAGAAATGGCAAAATAATTGATTGCTGTGAATTTATATCATTTAATTGATTATTTCAATTTCATTTTCTGCCCATTTCTCCCGTTCTCAGCATAATTGTTTCCCTTTTTTCATTTCAATGTAATAACAGGCATTGGAATGGTTCGTGAACAAGACTAGATAATTGAGGGAAAATTTGTTTTTAATCACTCAATCAAAGGTGATTTAACCATCAATTTCAACAGTTGTATCCTCAACTCGATCCTCTCTCTCTATCTTTAATCATCATCATGCAATATCATTAAATGATCTAATTTTCTTTTTCTATTTGATTTATTTTCTTTTCCTTCTTGTCCTCTTTCAAAAACTCATTACTAATCAATTGTGAACTTGGTCAAGAATTGAATGTTTCAAAGGTTGATTAGGCTGAAATGATTAATTTAAAGATGGAATTAACTCTTTTTTCTTCTCCTCACCATTTTAGATACAATTATAACCGATCCGAGAATTTGTTTTATTATTAGCTGAAAAGGAACAATTCCCTGAGCAGAAAGGCAACTGATGAGTTACTTGGAGGTTAAGCAGGTGAACAAGTTTAAATTGAAATGGTTAATAGTTTACGGTGAATCAAGATTTAATCAGCAAAAACCAAGAAAAACTTTTCCATCAAATAAGCTGTCTTCACAGTCTTTTCAGTCTTTTTGATTCTCTCGATCAATCAGCAAAGTATAACATTGAAATGTAAGGGGTCTACACACTCATTAATCATTTCCCCTTCACAAATTATATCATTGACCAATGGTAACTCTTTAATCATACAAGTTAACCTAATTGGTCAACAATACTAATTTTATCATTTAAACATTTGTATATAAGAAACATTTCTATGTCATTCTTAGTCAGTTGAAGCTAAGTCCATTCCTGTCACTTAAACAAGAAAAACCTTTAATCATTTGCCATATCCCTACCCCACTTTAACCATTCAACCTTCCAGTCAGCATTGTGCTGCTACAATTGTACCATTGCCTTCCGTATCTTTTACTTCCTCCTGTTCATAAAATCAAATCTCTGTGATATCTCAAGTTAACGTTCAAATTAAAGTATAATAAATGTGCTCTCTCTAATTACCCTTAAAATCTTAAGTTTGACCCTTTATTTGTTGTTAGCTGAACACACATTGAATAAGTCCAAAGCTTTAAGCCTTAGACTTTATCCCTCGATCTCGGTACACTTTCGATATTATATCGATCGTGGTTCTTTCACGAACCCTGACCCTAACAACTGGTGGAGATTGCCTCGTTATTTTTATTCACTGTGTCCTGAAACTGATCTCACTGAAAAGATCAAACAACTGTAAAACGTGTTTTCAAAGTCATCTCTAAAAGAATTTTTTTTTTAAAGCTGTATCTACAAGGTTTAAAGCCTTGAATGATAGAAGCTGCCTTCAAATAAGTTGCTCATAAAGATCAAAATTGAACCTGATTCATCGAATAGTTCGAATTATATGTCTGTAACAGATTCTCAAGAAACAATGATAGATTTAACAGTGGAACAATATGTTAAAATTGAAGAAAACAGAAATGGAATAGCTGAAGCTATTGGTATCAACTTGAGTAGATATTCCAAAGCTCCGGGTCCGCTGACAACAAAACTCTTAAGATCGCTCAGCACAATGGCTATCTATCATGGAAAAACGGACCTTGAAGATTATTCCGATGGAAAATTTGACCCCATGCTCCTTAATTGCCCTGATGAAATCAAGAAATTGAGATACAATGGTTTATCCGAGCCTTGCATTAGGAAACTTATCAGAGGAGAACATTTGGGTAAGATACTTGAAGAATCTGACCTTAAACTTGAATCATTTAACAAAGCTGAAATTAATATTTATTTAGAAGCTTTAGGTTACGCTAGAACCTCTACTCCTATCCTAAACAATTTACTAGATTTTAACAGTAATCATGAAAGACAGCTACAAAACGAATCTATTCATCCAACTTATCATGACAGACAAGCTCCAGTACCATTAGCGGTAGAATGGACTTCGGTTCATCATAGGTTCAATGAGAAAGCTGAAACCTTACATCAATGGTTATGTGATTTACAAAATAGAGTGATAATTTTTAATTTGAGCAACGAAGATGCAGTAAAAGTTCTTATGGCACAAATCGGTTCTGACCTATTTGCAAGAGTATTAGAATATTTTAGAGTTAAAACTCCTAGAGGTTTAAAATTCAGTGAAATTTGTATTTATCTAAGAGAGAATCATATCTGTGATGCAGATATTTTAAAAGCTGCTCAGGAATTATACTCAATGAGATTTGAAAGAGGAATGAATGTTCAAACATATTGTGATAAAGTTAAACATGCTGCTAGATTAAGATATCCTAGAGTGAACGAAGAAGGTCTATTAATTTCAATCATTCACACTCTTCCACAACCGCTGAAAAGCCAGATAGCTAATAACACTAACATCAACACATTTGATCAGTTAGCAACCGCAATTATGAGAACGCATAATTACGAAAAACGTGAAAGTACGGTTAATAGAAATGAATCGAGTAGATCTAGACAACAGCATGCATCGAACAATTATCAAAGGAACAACAATCAAAGTTATCAAAGAAATGGAAATCAAGGGCAAAGAGATAACAATAAAGGGTATCAAAGAAACTCATACCAAGGTCAAAGAAGTAACAATTATAGATCCAAGGCCAAAGGCTTTGGATCCGGTGAAAAATCAAGTGTTAAATGTGCGTATTGTGGTAAAGATGATCATCTATCAAAGAATTGTCCGCTACGCTCGAGATTAGAGGAAAACACAAAGAAAGGTTTATATGCAAACCGCCTATCATCAGATGAAAGCGATGACGTTAATAGTGTACTCATTGCTGAAAAGAAAGAAACAATTAGCTCAAGTTCATCACCAAATCTCATCCTGATAGGTAACAGAAGTGACTATGTGGCTGACGATAACTCAAAGTTTCCTGACGTTAATTACAAAGTAGAGTTTGAAAATCGAGACATAGAACCTATTGAAGCACTATTGGATTCCGGTGCTGAAACTACGTTAATCACAAAAGAACTCGCTGAGAAATTAGGCTTGTTGATCTATCATCACTCTCAAGAATTTGTTGGTCTCAGTGGCGAAGCTAAATCCTTAAAAGCAATAGGGATAACTCAAATGTTAATCAGAGTTAATCCTCGTCACAAAATGATAGCACTGTTGGTATATGTATTTGAAAGTATTCCGCATCGATTTATCCTGGGAAAAAACTTTCTTCATCTTGCTGATGTTAATATGCAGTTCAGTAGCAGAAAATATTGTAATGTTTTACGATTCGGAAGACCTTTGAGAGCAACAGTGAGGATTCCAAATGAAGAGCTTTGGGACTATTTGTTTAAAGATTATTTCCCAAAGATGGTTAACGTTGGTAAAGGTAAAAAGAAAGCAGTCATCTATGAAAGAGTAAATAGCGAGAGGCCTATGGCTTCTGCTTCTAAAGATGAAACAAAGATAATAGCATATTTTCAAAGAGTCGATAATCAAGTTCAAGAAACAAAGAAAGTATTAATTGCTAAAGGTAAACGTCAAAATCAAGAAATAAAGAAAAGGAAACTGGATAAGAGGGCAGATGAATTCCCTCCTGAAGTGGAAAACTTAGATCAAACACTTAATAAAGGTATCTCATCACAATTATCAAGAGAAGAAAGAATCAAGATGAAAGATTTCCTGAACAAAAACAAAAAGTGTTTCTCAACTCACAAATATGATCTGGGTCGTATTCCTGCTAATATTGTTAACATTAGAATTGACATAGGGAATAATCCAATTCCAAAATGTAACCCCTATCGTCTTGGTCCAAAGAAAAGGCAAATTATGGATGAAAAGTTGAAAGAACTTCAAAAACATGGTATTATTGAAACGAGCACATCTAAGGGTGGCTCACCTGCCTTTTTGGTACCTAAACCTAACGGAAGCTATAGACTGGTGACTAGTTTCCAAGAGCTGAATGCGATATGCAGAACTCGTTCGTACCCTATGCCGAATGTGGATGACTTCATCCAGGCAATGGTTGGTTATAATTACTTTATGACCTTAGACCTAACACAAGGTTTTCACCAGATTGAACTTGCTCCTGAAGAACGTGAAAAAGTAGCGTTTGTAACTGAATCAGGAAAATATCAATATGTAAGACTTCCTATGGGACTCGCTGATAGCCCCGCGTACTTTCAAGAATTTGTAAACAGCGTATTTGGTGATTTACTATACAAGTCATGTTTGGCCTACATAGACGATGTAATTATCTTTGGTAAAGATTTGGATAATCTACTTCAAAATGCAGAAAAAGTCTTCGAAAAATTAAACGCATACGGATTGAAAGTCGCACCTGATAAGTGTAAATTTGGACACAAAGAAGTCAAGTTTTTAGGTCATATAATCTCTGGAGAAAAAATAAAGCCAGATCCTGAAAAGGTAGAAAGGCTTAAAGCCTTCCAGCCACCTCGCGATGTAAAAAGTCTACAAAGTCAATTAGGACTATTTAATTACCTCGCCAAATTTATTCCGGACTATGCAAATCTAGCTTCGGACCTGTTTGAGTTGTGTTCAAAAAAGACAAAGTACAAGTGGACAGATCGTCATCAAACTGCATGGAAAAAGATTAAAGATTCACTTGTCAACAATTGCGAATTAGCACAGTTTGATCTAGCAAAAGAACACAAACTCGTTGTTGATGCATCGTCAATTGCCGTTGGAGGCATGCTTCTGCAATTAGAAGATGGAAACTGGCGACCTGTAAGTTTCTTTGGACAGAAACTAGCTAAGCATCAACTTGCCTACTCTATAACTGAAAAAGAGTGTCTTGCGATAATTGCTGGAGTTAAAAAGTTTCAACACTATTTATCTGGGAAAAAATTTTCTATTGTAAGCGATCATCACGCTTTATGTGCTTTAAAAAAGATTGATTTTAAATGCACTCGTTTGCACCGATGGGCAACATTAATCTCACAATTTGATTACACTATTGAATACTCGAAAGGATCTGAACATCCTGCAGATTGCTTCTCAAGAAGTAACGAATGGCGACATAAGAAACAAGGTGAAATTAACGAAGAAGACTTCTATAAATACTGTCATTTTGCTTATAAAGAACACCGAAAATATGTACGCTTTGGTAAAATTCAAATTGATACTGAATATGATAATAACTGGGTTGACAAACCTGATGAAGAAATTCCCAATGCTGATCAATGTGATCTCGAAGCTCTCGAAGAAGCAGCTACACCATTTAAAGTCTTAATTGCAAAGAAAATTATCGAAAACATTCAAGAAAAATACGAAGCTCCAGAAATTTTTGATAACAAAGCAATTCATCGATTCATCTTACTAGCATCAAGCAAAGAATTAATAAAAGAAGAGAAATCAATCATCAAAGAACAAGATAAAGACTCATTCTGCAAGAAATGTATCAACTCTTTAAAGAAAGGCAAATTAACTTCAAAATTCATAATGAAAGCAAATATCTTATACAGAAGGAAAAAGCAAGGAAAACATTCAATTGTTTTACCAATTAATATGATCGACCGAGTCTTCGATCAATATCATAGTGATCCTATTGGAGGACACTTTGGGTTCAAACCAACTAATAAAAGAATTAAAGAAATGTATTGGTGGCCTAACATGGACGAAGAAATCAAAGATAAAGTTAAAAGTTGTGAAACCTGCTCGAAATACAAGCATAAAACGACGAATGATCGTCAACCAAGGGCTATGCCCATTCCAAGTCAACCTTTCGAAAGACTGCAAATTGATGTACAAGGTCCATTTAAACCTTCAAGAAAAAGAAACCAATATCTATTCGTAGCAATAGACGTTCTTACATCATGGGTATTCGCTAAAGCCTATCGACAACAAAGAAGCAAAGAGTTAATTGAATTTCTAGATTATGTTGTTCAAATAATAGGAGCACCCACAGTTATTCAAACGGATAATGGTCCTTGCTTTATAGCTAAAGAAACTAAGGAATACATGAAAAAGCTATCAATAAAACATCAAAGGTCTACGCCATATCGTCCAACATCTCAAGGAAAAGTTGAAAGAGCAAATCTAACTATAGGAACAAGAATCAAGATGTTTTCGAATGGAAATAATAAACAGTGGGATGAAGAATTAAGAGACATCATCCTTGGCTATAACTGTACTCCATCTGAAAGCTTAGGAACATCACCTTATAAGTTAATCTTCAACATTCAACCAAAGACACCTTTAGAGAATGAATTAAGCATCAATACACAACCAAAAGAAAAAGAAGAAGTTAAAGAATCAAGAAAGAAGCTACATGAAAAGCTTGAAAAACAACAAAAAGAAAGAATTGATAAAGCACCAAAGAAACCTATACCCTTCAAAGCCGGCGATTTTGTTCGTAAAGCTGTGAAATATCTAGATCAAAAGATTGGTAAGAAATTAACTCCAAAATTTAAAGGTTCATATGTAGTAACAACAGTAAGAGATTCAATGGCTGTAATAACAGACCCTAAAACAATGAAAAAAGAAAGAATTAATTTTGAAGATTTGAAAAAGATTCATACTAACTCTGATAGCGAAACTGAAAATGAATCTACAGATCAAGATTCAAGTACAGAACTTGAATCAGAAAAAGAGGAAACTAAATGAATCAATCTTATTAACCTAAAGAGCACAAATTTTTAAATAAATTCATTTAATCAAAGGCTTTAAGCCTTCTCAACAGGGAAACTATCTTTTAAAAATAGCTTTTAAATTGAAGAGATTCAAATCCTTGGAACACTTGATCACTGAAATAGCACAATTAACACCATTCCACAAATTAACACCTCCTTGGTTCAGCACGTTTCTCGATAAACCTCCATAATAACCAAAGAACAAAACTTTAAGTCTTGTTTTAATTAACAAAGCTAATTAATTAAAGGCTTTAAGCCTTTCATTTGATGAGGCATTGTTAAAACTGTAAATAGAAAGAACTAAAATAATTAGACAGAGAAAAAGATCGAACAAAGGAAATTAATAACATAGCCCTACCGTTAGAGAGAGCCAGTGTTCAAGTTATCCGTTGAATAGAATTTGAAATTTCTTCTCTTTTTAACTCAATTAGTCTCCAGTTGACAGTTACACAAACCTTCAAATTATAAAAATAGTTATTATTTCAAATTGTGTTAAAATTTAATTTGTGTTCTCATCAAGATGGCAACTAACAATAATGCTGATGAAGCTTTGAAAAAAATCTTCTTCAATGTACGGCTTAAAGCCGTGATTAAGAACGAAAAGAAAGAAATTGAACTCAGTGTGCTAGAAGTGTTAGCTGAAGAATTGGAAAAGCTGACAAGAAGAACAATAGATTTCATCAACAACTCTAAACTTACCTTGGCCAGTCGTGAAGCAATGTTGAAAACTACTGCGAAGATTCCTATTCCAATGGCTCATAAAATTCTGAAAAATTTACCTGAATTTCCAGAAAAGCCGAGACCAAGACCTAAGGTTTTGGACGACGAACTCATAAGTTTTTTACTCTGCGGTGGTTACATTAAGCCTAATTTGGAAGAAGTCGCTGATGAAAATTTCGTGGCCAGAGCTGAACAAATATTTGATTGTGATGATTCTAGTATTAGTTCTGAACCTAATGAACAAAGAGTTCCTGAATCACCCGCGTCTCCTGACTTCCCTAATGCTCAAGAACCTGGTTTTAGATCAGAAAGAGTTGAAGAAGAAGAAAGTTCTATCTGGGTTGATTTAATCAGATGTGATGATTTGATGAATGAGAATGATTCAAACGGAGAAGATGAAGAAGAAAATATCGAATGAAGGCTTTAAGCCTTCCCAAACTAAGTTGCTCAGATTATCCCAATCACATTTCCAATAATTATTAGAAACTTTAACTTCCAATTTAACTAAAATTTCTTATTTATAAAACTCAGATTTCAATGTTAACCAAACCGAAGCTTTAAGCCTCGGATTCACCATTAAGAAATAAACACATTTCCTTACTAATTTGAAAATGATTCCTTCGGTCAGATTTGGATAGTTTCTTAACCATTTTTCTTACAGAATTCACAAATTTAAAGATGAAACTCGGATACTCCAAGGTATTTATCATTACCCCTTTGCACAAATAAAAAAACAATTAAAAACACAATTAAATCAAAACTGTCAAGCCAGAGGCCTTAGGCCTCTGAAGCAATTAACAAGAACAATTGAAACCCCCTAGTGCTCATTACAACAATTAACAAGTTGTAACCCCTTCTTCCTTTCTCCCCCCATCTTAAACAGTGAGAAAGTTCTATTCTATTCTTAATTGATTCTATTTCCTCCCGCCATTTCTACACTCCATTTCATTTTCCTTTACTTCCTTATTACCTTCAATTTATATTGGTGATTTTAATTATTTTAATTTCCGAATTTCAATTTATATTGATTAATTAGTAAATTTGGTCAACCAAAGGCTTTCGGCCTTTGAAATTAATTTGTATCTCAAGTGAAAAAACCAACATAATCAAAGTGTTAAAAGTCGATCTTATGATAACTGAGAATCATCAGTTGATTCTAATTTTAAACGTGTTTTAACAATATCTTCAACTAAATATTCCAAGTGCAAGTTAAATCTCAACAATATTCAAGTGCAAATCCTGTTTTTAAATCAAGACCACTCAAAAGTTAAATACCTAGGCTTAAAGCCTAGGCTATACCGAGACTTAAAGTTTCGGGTTTTCAAATCATCAGTACCTGCTAGCAGTTAAAACTACATCTTCGGCGACAATCTTTACAAGTGCAGTTAAAATACTCAACATGCAAGACCAAACTGAAAATGCAACTACAGAAAACTATTCTAGAGAGAAGTTTCACAAATTTATCATCGACAAAATATTATTCAGTGAAAAGACAAAAAATGAGAGGTTCATCAGAAAAGCAATTGATTACTCAAAGTTGGAACCTGGATTGCTATTGGAAAAAGATCAAAATGGTAGTTTTGCGCGAGATATTTGTCAACTCTGCTGTCATATCCCGATCTATCCAGCTAAATGTTCAAATTGTAATCTATACTATTGTCAGCGTTGCTCATTATTTTTGATTACGCTCAAGAACATTACCGACAATAAAAGATATGATTTGGTCGCGCTAACAGAAATCTATGAAAACAGATTTTATTGTCTAAGTTGTCCTCTGCCAACAATTTGCAAGACCTTAGATGCCGATGAGAAGAGCGAGATGAAAGCTCGACGAGTTCAATGCAATAGATGGAATTGCAATTATGCTGACGGATATGTGGCCGTCATTGAGCATATTAAAAGATGTGTTAAAAATTATGGTTATTTCAAGTTTGATTTTACACATGTTGGTGAAATTTTCAAAAGTCAAGATAATCCCATCCTTGATAAACCATACAATACGAGAGAATTCTCAAATTGTCTTGGCGAACAAGATAGTGAAAGATTGGTTGCTGAGTGGATCGTCCGATTCAATCGTCAAGTTGATGAACCCGAAGAAATCAACAATGTTCCTTCGTCTCCAACAAAAAGAATCTCAGAAGATGCTGAAGTACCGCCAGTTAAAAAGACAACAAATGCAAATTTTAATCGAGACCTGACTGAAGAAGAAAAGTTAGCATGGGAAAGATGGATCCCTGGGTTTGATGATCCTTTACTTCATTCTCAACCTCAATCAGATCCTATTCCTAAATCAACTTCTGTTCCTACTCCAGTTCCTAATCAAATGATTACAGACAATTGGGGTGAAGACACTCCTGAGCAAAGGGAACGAGATAGAGAAGCAGCAAGAGTAGCTGCCCAGAATTACAGTCATGAATATGGTAAAACAGCACGACGAAGAGAAAGAAGACATCGAGTCCAATTAAGGAAGCAAGGAATCGCTCCGCTTTTACAGATTCCAAACAAACCCGTCATCAATCCTTACTCACAACTAGAAAACAACAAACCACCTTCACCAACAGCAATAACACCAAACACCTCAACAAATTCCTTCTCTAAACCGAATGCAAACCCATCAACTTTACAATCATCTTTAAATAATAATCAAAATAAGTCACAGTCATCAAGTAATCAGACTCTCTCATCAGCAAATCCGACCTCATCCTGCAAGAATACATGTGAACCAGATTCCTCTGATTTAGTTATTAATTACAATCCGATTGCAAATCCAACCTCTCAACGCAAGAAGCTTTCAGAATTTAAAAGCTTTAAAAGTCTACAAAAAGCAAGACAAAGATATGCAGATCCTAATTGGACTAGTCGAAGAAGAAAGCAAAGACAAAGAAAAATTTTGGAAACACTCAAAAGAAAGAAAGAAGAAGTTGTCAAAATGATGGCTCCGCCAAGAGACTACGTTAAAAGAATCTCAGAAGCGGCAGTTGATTTAGCAAAACAAAACAAGAAAGTTTGTGCTTTGGATGCCGAGATGATAAGAATTAAAATGAGGAATAATGAAATTTACAATGTTCCTGTCTGGGTCGCAATAGTGGATGGAGCTGGTAATTTAGTTTATCATGAGCTAGTTCGACATAACACTGCTGCAATAGTCGATTGGGACAAAGATGCTCATTTCCACGGACTGGACATTAGTGATGTTAAGAATGCCAAAGGCTTTCGAACCGTCCGCCGTGAAGTATTAAATATATTTCGACAATATGATCGAATTGTTGTTTGTGGTCAAACAGTGGATTTCGCTGCGCTCTTCTGCACTATGGATGACTACTATCGTATACTTCCGAAGATATTTTGTGTAAATTCTTATTACAACTGCCGTGTTGATTCAAACGCATTGGGTTTGAAATATTGTTCTTACATCTTATTCGGATCGGTAATGCAGAGAAAGGTACATTCACCTTTAGTAGATGCTGCATATACCTTATATTGTTATCTGATTGACTATAAACGAGCTGAAATGGTACACGAAAAAGTTATAAAAGCACCTTTAACTGCCAGAGGTCATGGATTTCGATGTTATAATTATCCTAAAAACCAACTTATGGCTGGTCGTCTTCATGCAGTCATGAAAATAGTTGGAGATTGGCCTGCAGTTTTTAAACCTAAACCATTTCAAAATAAAGACCAAAGAATACAAGAAATGCTGAAGCAAAAATACTACGCTTGTGATTTTGTTGAGGGCACTGCCGAAAGAGATCTACCACCACCTTATGAAGTACAACCAATTGAAATGATTAACTTCGCAATGACCAAAGGTTATCATCACTAGACCCGTCTAAGAGCCTAGTGACCATTTTTTCCGGGGGCTCTGTAAGGGGTCTACACACTCATTAATCATTTCCCCTTCACAAATTATATCATTGACCAATGGTAACTCTTTAATCATACAAGTTAACCTAATTGGTCAACAATACTAATTTTATCATTTAAACATTTGTATATAAGAAACATTTCTATGTCATTCTTAGTCAGTTGAAGCTAAGTCCATTCCTGTCACTTAAACAAGAAAAACCTTTAATCATTTGCCATATCCCTACCCCACTTTAACCATTCAACCTTCCAGTCAGCATTGTGCTGCTACAATTGTACCATTGCCTTCCGTATCTTTTACTTCCTCCTGTTCATAAAATCAAATCTCTGTGATATCTCAAGTTAACGTTCAAATTAAAGTATAATAAATGTGCTCTCTCTAATTACCCTTAAAATCTTAAGTTTGACCCTTTATTTGTTGTTAGCTGAACACACATTGAATAAGTCCAAAGCTTTAAGCCTTAGACTTTATCCCTCGATCTCGGTACACTTTCGATATTATATCGATCGTGGTTCTTTCACGAACCCTGACCCTAACATTGAAAAAGCAAAGAAAACCAGAAAATCAAAAGGAAAAATGAAACTTTTTAACTCAGAAATGAAAACGATCAAGACTGAAATGCTTGTTGGTTAAAGTTAATTTCATCAGCTAATTACTGAGAAAACTTGATCTCAATATTTCTAATTCACACCTTTCACATGATGTCGATCGAAATGGGTTGCACCATTTCAGTCCATCAAAACTATCATTTAAACCAGATTTAAGATCAATTCTGGTTCACCTGCAAGTGCATTGTCTGATGAAGTTTAAGTTGTTTCAATCAAAACAGTTGAACTGCTACTTCTGGATGCAAAACGGGCAAATCTGTCAACTACTAAACCTTGATTAACTCAACGTGATTCGGTGGATCTGAACTAATTCTGTCCTGCTTCAAGTCGATTGCACAGACTCGGAGTTATGCCTTGATATAAACATGAAAACGGACCAAAAATACTAGCAATTTGTATCGAATTAACTAATGTATTGTCTGATTAAACTGAAATAATTCGAATATGTAATTGTATTTAGCTTAATTTTAATTAAACTGCTTTCATCTGTAACTAAATTCTGCTCTTGAACACCATTTATTTCAAAATCTAATAGCATGTTTCTCCTGTGTTGATAGTTCCAAGAAAACTGATTCTTTGAGTATAATTTGCTTTCTAATTTATTAATTTCTAAGTAATGAACGTATTAAATTGATTGTTTCCTGGTAAAAGGAAAGATCAGTTTGATATTAAGTCGTTTTGATGCCTTTTGTTACTTGCAATTGGCCATTAACCAGTTTTGCCTTTAGCTGAAAGCAATTCAATCCGAAAATCATTCAAAGTGATGTGATGTCTCCAGATCTGGTCTGAGATGTGCATAAATCTCAAAGTTAACATACTTTACAAGACTCACTTTATCACTTAACCTACTGGCTAAACTATTAATAAAACGTCACTAAACGATTTTATTGTTTTTTTTTCTTGTCACTTACAAATTTAATAAGTAGCAATATTAATATTTTCAAATAACCTCATTGAACTACTTTACGTAGACTTTACCTTAACTTTTCCCGATCCAATATCGATTGGTGATCTACAAGTAATCACTCTTCGCTGCAGTAATGATACAAGTTTGACGTGATATAAATAGTCTGATGAATAATAGAGAATCTACAAGGCGAAATGAGATTTTTTTGTTTGATAAATGAAAAAAAAAGTCTGTACAGCTAAACAGAATGCTGAATTATGATGGTTTCATCACAAAAAAGGTTGTTTCAATTTTTGCATTTACCATTTGCCACAGTAATAACAAAGTAATAAAGATCGTAATAAAAATACTAGTAATAATCATCATAATGATAATCAACAATAATAGCATAATAGAGCTAATAATAGTTGCATGATGCCAAATCATGAACTAGCATCACAAATCATTCAACAGTCAACAGCATCGAAAATATTTGGATAGTCACTTGGAACACTCATTTGGTTAAAAAAGAAACGCTTTCATCTTCTAACACTAAAGAACTTCTAACAAAAATCATTTCTAGTAGTTGAAGGCACCAAAACGCCGCAAACAACAGTTTAACAATATTGGAGTAAACTAAAGCAACTAAAGAAGCTATTCAAGAAATCATCAAAATCAATCCAATAGCAAGGTGAATGAAACGTTTTTCGTTTAGTGCATTGCAGTCTGCTTTCAGACTTGAATAAACTGAAAAACATAAGAACTGTCTCAGAAAAGAGCAAAAGCGTTGCGACTATAATTAGAATAAAGCGTTTTCCTTCGATCGAAACCCTTTTGCATTTTATTCGCAAAATGATAAACCGTGACTTTACATTCTCTATGCTTCTTTAATGCTCCAAAAGAAGTTTATTCAAATGGTTAGCTCTGGTTAACTTGAAGCTTTTTTGCAAGCTTCTAAGCTTCTATCAATAGGAATTGACCTGTGAAAGTTGAACGTGGCAAACATTCTGATGATGAAAGAAAAGTTTAACTTGAATTTGCACTTTATTGAGGAAAATATGAGAATAAAAGTCGCTTGGTGTCAATAGACAATCAAAATGTGTTTCATTTACAGTTTAATATCAAGATGAACATTAAACAGCATAAGTACTTAGACTTATTATTAAAGTTATCATAAAGTTTACTGTTTACTTTCTGCATTAGATTGGTTAAGTGTACAACCAGTGAATATGAGGAGATGAAAGAGGTCACATTAATTTGCATAACAGTAAGTTGAAGTGATGAGAGTGAAGGTATTGCAAGTTGCAAGATGGAAAAGGATGAAAATTAGTTTAAATAAGTATTTAGATTGCATGTAAAAGACAGTGAATTGTGCTGAGAATACAGATAAAGGTTAATAACATCATTTTGGATCAATTTTATTCTCTTATCCAAACAGTTATGGAACAGTTTACCTGACCAAGTAACACTAGAAATGGTCAAAGAATGATTATTACTGTAAAGAAAAACATTAAGAATATTTAATCATTTACAATTATTCCAGTCGATCTCAATAGCACAGGAATGATTCGATTGTTGAAGAGTAAGTTTTATGATTAACTAATCAAAGTTAAAAATGATTTCTCATTTAAAACCATTATACTCTGTCTATTCCTTCTGAAAAGGCCAGAAGAAGAAAACAAAATTTCTAAAGGTAATATTCGTGTTCTTCCGTTGTGATAACTTTCCCATTTCATGGAAGGATAACTTTCTGAAAATGATGATCAGGAAGAGAGTAAAGAAAGTAAAATATCAGCTAATAGCTATTTTCTGGTTATTATTGTGAGAGAAACCAAGCTTCCATTCAACCTTCGATATATTTCCAGTTGAAAGGTTACTTTTCCTTCTTCACTTGACCTTTATTTGGACGAAAAATTTTGAGCAACATTTAAATCGATTGGCGAATCATAATTGATCCTTTTTGTGACTTCATTTCAGTCCAAGAGTTACATTTGTTTAATTACGAGAACTAATTTGTTGATGGAAAAACAATTAACGGAAAATTGAATTGAAATTAAAGCTAAAAGGTTGAACCAGAAGACAATAGCAAAGCCAACAATTTTACACTTTCAACTAATTATTATTCGAATCATTATTCAAATGTAATTTGGCCTTTTCTGGTTTTGTCTTTTCTCTCTTTTGTACTATTTGTTTAGCATGAAATTATTTCTCATTCAAACAGTGTTTTTAATAATGCATTCAATGTAAAGCCACTTATAACCTTTGAATATTTTCAAGTCACGGAAACGTCAAAACTAATTAATAGACAAGTTAATCAATAGAATCAGGAAAGAGCAACTTGAACAATTCGGTAGCAACTTGTGAAAAAGATTGAGACAGAAGCAGGAAAAAGAAACTCTTCCTTTCGAATGACCGTATAAATGTGATTAACGATTGCAATTAAAAATTAATTCCATTCAAAGGCAAACAAATTACAAACTCTTTGAATTGATTAAAGTTAACAAGCGCAATTCCGTCCTTTTCTGGAAACGCAATTGAATATTGTCTTTGAATGTTTAAACGAATGTTCAAAATGGTTGCATTGATGGAAAAGTAGTTTTACCTGAATTGATTTGGGTGCTTGGTAGAGATTCCGAATGATTGGAAGAATATAATTTTGATATTCGTCTGTATTGCATTCCTCAATGATGTAGAGTATGGGTTGAAGGGCGGCTGCAAGAACATCGTTGAATTGAAGTTCAGCACTAATGGTTGGTAGAATGTGTTGAAACCACATTTTCTGCAAAAGATTATTGGAATAAAGAATTAGTTTCCAATGGATAAATGTGTTCTTTTTTCATGTGAAATGTTTCTTTTTTGTCTTCTGTTTGTTATGTTTTGTTTATCCTCGACTCTTGTTTGATTTATATCAATACACTTTGGACATTTATTATGACAAGAAAACCATGAGTTTCATTGGATTGCTCAATACCATGGAATCTAAATTTATTGCATTCATCGTTTTATATTGTTTCCCATAATTATAATCATTAGACTTTTGAGCTTAGTTTTTTTTGCTTCTTTTTTGACTAAACAACAAATGAACACTTTTAATGCAAATGTATTTATGGTAAAAGTCAATGATGATAATGGAAATAATATCAATACTAATTATTCCGAGAAATGGAGTAAATGGAAACAAAAGTTTTCTTCTTTCTTTTTATTTCTCATTATTTGTACATTCAATTAGCTTTTATATCATGTTTTGCAGTTCAATTATTCAAGCCAAGTCGAGATCTTTTCTCACTTTTCGTTCTCTGTATCATTATCATGGCTGTTATTAATATTCATGAAAATGAAGTTCCCAAAAAATGGTTAAATCTTCAAGTAGGCTGGATAATTTAATGAGCTATTTAATGAGAATCAATCAAATTGGTTTATAATTTATTAGCTCGTTCAACCAACCAATAATCCAGTTCTACCTTTTTGGTGTTTAATAGAAAATTGATGATTGAAAGTCACCATTTCATGGTGCAAATGTTTCGTTATGATAAGTAGATTGAGATGGAAAAGGAACCATTCGGGGAATGGAGAAAATAAAGTTTTTCTATTCGATCTCTCCAGTTTGCCTTGAATGTTTTTAGTTGCCAATTGGTTGATTACATGTTAGCGTGAAATCAATCGAAACATTGAAATATAATTTAAACAATTCTAATGGTTTTCACTCAATTTTTAATCGTTACAAACATTAATCTTCCAAAATCTTCACAAATTAGACTCTTCTTGATCTTTAACACATATTCAACTTTGTAACTCACTTTACTCGAAGATACGCTTAAAATTTCTTATTCATTGCCAATAAGATACGTGAAATTAACTAAGCATCAAACAGTTGAAACTAGCCAAAAATAAAACAGAAAACTGAATATCTGTGAACCGTTTTGGAAATTGAAAGATATCTGTCTAACACATCGACCAAACATGAAAATAATTGATCGAATTAAGAGTTGATCAAGAATGTTCTTCATTTTTATTGATATAAAATCGAATACAATGGTTTCTCTTGACTTGGAGTTCCTAGTGACTCCAAATCGATGAGGAAATGTTTATAAGAATAGAGTTCATAATCAGTTACAAATTTATTTGCGACTTAAGAAAAAAATGCTACTTAAAAGCTTTACATTTGCGTCATTTGCCTCGAACCGAATCAAGCTGCAGACTCTTCTGACAGCTATTCAATTAATCGCTATCCTTGATGATGCTAATGAGCTAAAGTCCATGAGCTTGCAGTTCCTCAACGAAACGAAAGTACAAATTGAAAATGATTGTATTATGAAATGCTTTTCATTCCAATGGAAAAATGCTTCATGGTTCAGGTCAAGCTGAGCCAAGTTTTCATCAAAATTTATTGCAGTTATTTTGCATCATCATTGGAACAAAGTGTCTTTTAAATTCTCTGCAATTCCGGACTTGTTCAAATTTCAACTAGAAATAATGAAAACTAAGTTCATAGTCGTCCTTGAGTTTACAAAAGTTCGTGGAGAAAAGTGAAAAAATGTTGACAGGGCATTCTTAAGTTAACAACCTGTCAACATAAAACTGTCAAATTGAATTTGTTCAACTTTTCCTCAGACAATATTGACCTTGAAACGTATAACAGGTTATCTTGATGAACCTGACTTTGGTTCAGCAAAAGATTGAGATCAGACAATTTGGGTTAAACTGTCGTCTCTGGACCAACAAGATAATATTACAATGTCTACGTATCGCAATAAAGCGAAACAACAATCGTTATCAATCAACTTCGGAATAAACATTTTCAGGTTAGATTGAAGTTTGCAGCAAACAAAGGCCAAGAAATTGAAGGAAAAGAAAAAATTGCAAGATTGACTTTTGATTCTAAAGAAAAGGTGAGTCAAGTAAAATGGGGAAATAATAATGTAATAGCTGGTTGTAGGTGATAATTCAATTGATTCAATTTTTGGGTGAAAAAAAAGAAAGAATGAAACTCATTGAAGGTAAAGAAAAATTGTCAAACAATTTGAAAGAAAAACGAAACTTTATCGACTTGGAAACAACTTTTGTCACTTTTTTTTCTTCTTCCCTTAAACATCTACTTTTAGACAGTTTCCAAGCTATTTTCATACAAAACAACAAGCAAAGAGAGTTTATTATTGAAGAGATTTTGTCTTTTCTCTGGCAAACTTCATTCCTTCCCTGGTCTTCCTTATTGATGGTAACGTTGATGATACCCGATCACACATTTGACACTAAGGATGTACAAGTTGAGCAAGAAAAAAAAAGTGAAATGATTGTGGATAAGTGATGAGAATATGAGAAGAAGAGAATGAAGAGGAAAAAAAGTGATAAAAAAAGACTTAAGGTTCGTCTTTGAAATCTCAAGTTGAGATTTTTCTTTTTCCCTTACTTTTTCCATCTTCTTCTCACTCAATTCCCTGTTATCAAAATGCTGTGAAGATTCTTGAGTCTTCTTTGCCAGTGTTCAGGGTAAACAGTAATATCTTTCAGCTACAATAACATTTGACAAATCAACATGTTGATGGGATTCTGTGATGAGTTGTTAAGTCGACTGTTTATTGTCCATTAAGTTGCTTCTCAGGAGGCAAAAGATATTTCAAACGATAAGTATCTCTGTGTTTAAGGTAAAGTGTTAAAGCACTTTTAGCAACATTCAAATCCAAAGAATACAAAAGTAACATTTTTCCTTTCAATAAACTTCGATCAACGAAAAGGACTGACCACAAAAAGCATCCAAATTCCCCTCAAATTGACACTTGGCTCATTAGGCACTTCAAGATTCCCTTCAAATCATTGAGTATTCCAAGGATCAAACTCATGGAACAAGTTAATTTGTATCTTTCTATTGCGATTAACGAACGAATTCTTTGCAATCAATTCTAAAACTTTTCAAGACTTCGTTAAGAGTAAGCTTGCAAAACAATGCAAAGTGAGGAAAAGATTAAGAAATGAAACCTTCGTTTGAACAAAACAGATCTCGATGTTCATTGTTCGTAGCTCATATCGAATCGAATTACATTTTCTAAAAATATTAAGGAATGATATTCATTTGAGTTTTACATTTGTCTGGATTCTGAAGTATTCCAGCTCGTCTTTCAAGTTGATCTTTCTTTATGAATCTTTATGAATCTTTAACATTTGCTGTTGTCTGTAGTCAGGGAAAGCTGACCCTTAAAACGCTTAAAAGTCATAGTATTCAGACTCAGGAGCATTCGAAGCCCAAAATTCGTTCGAAATTGTTTACACTCGTTAAGCATTCAAACATGTCAAGAGCTTTTAATCGATTCCTCGATTCCTTTCACGGAGTTCAAGTCCAACTAAAATCATACAATTTTCATGGAAAACATTATCACTGTCAATTTATATTCATTTGTTGCAACCATTCCCATTGTTCACCAATTTGAAAATGAATGCCTTTGAATTATTGTTATGTTGAGGAAAAAATTTAAATGCCATCAATGGAAATAACAGCTTATAATTCATTCTTGATTTACGTTTACATTTTAAAATGTTATCATGGAAAAGAGAAATTTCTTCATTGAACGATAAAAGATGAATTTAACAAGAAAAAATGATTTCTCCTGATCTATTCAACCTTTTTATTTCTTGGTTTTTCAGTTTTTTTTTCTCTTCCTTTTTTTCTAGATAAATTAATAATAATAGGAATCATAATTGGATAAGAAATGCAGGAAAATGCAGAAAATCTGATGAACATTTTTCATTTGAGCTACTTTTTGTAAAAGCAAAGGAACGGCAAGAAAAATCTGATAATTTTCTTCTTCTTTCCTTCCATGGGAAGCATTAGAGCAGTGAAACATTCCTTAATGATTATCATCTGTAACAGCATTCCTGTAGGTAAGATTGAAATTTTTCAGGTGGAAGATGGAAAAGTCTGTTGATTCTGTTAATCCTCTGAATGCAACATTTAATTGAGTTTATCTTTTCTTTAAGTTGACTTGAAAAATGAGAATATTTTCCATCTGATAAAAGAAAATTTCACAGGGAATGACTGGGAAGGAACGAAGGATAAAGTTGATTATAAAGTTAAATCGAGTTTGAAAAAGTTCTAAAAATAGTGAAAATAGTTAGCAAAGTAGGTCATGGATTTAGTCGAAACCATAATGAACAGAAAATTTGATGGAATCGACAAAAAAACGAATTTCGCCCTTCAATGTTTTCAAATGAATTTCTCAAGTTTTCATAAAAAGTGAGTAAAAATTGATTCGAACCAAAATTTCATTGACAGAATCAGTGTGAACTCGAAATTTTATCAACCTTGAAAATCTCTTCATCCAGTGTAACCATGGAATAACAATTTTCGACTATACTTATCTCAAAGATCAAGTTCACAAATGCAATTATAATTTCATCTGAATTATCTGATTAATGAAAGAACCTTTGAAAGCAGATTATGAAGATTTTCATTTAAAATTTCATGTTTGTTTGCATGATAACATGAAACAAGTTGGCAAAGTTGAATTTATTAAACTGACTAGAATCTAATTAAATAGTAATGATGGAAAAGCCAATAATTTCATGTTGCCAGAGAAAAAAAGGTTTCACTTGCATTTGTTCGTCATTGAACATTTGCTCATTAATTTACTCATGGAAAGTGAAACTTGAAAAGAAACTTAAAGTGAACTTTTCGATAGAAAAGAGAGAAAAAGAGAAATTTTTTCCCTTTTTCCATTTTCCATGAAAATACATTTTTTGCCCTTTTTCAATTCATTAATGATTCTTTGCTTGTTCAATCCCATTCTGATAACTATTTAAAACGAGGTTAGCAAACATGAAGCTTATTCAGTTGAATAGATGGTGATGGTGAAGAGAAAAGATGAAAACTATCTTTAGACAATTCTTTGTTCTAAGTTGAAAGGTCAATATTTATCGAGCTTGAAAAAGTGTAAATAAGGTGAGAGGGAAAATTTTCATTTCTAGAAAAAAAAGCTGTTGAGCTCATATTTCTGATTCCAGCTTCTGTTTGGACATTGCAGAAGTATCATCAAACAATCATTGAATGACGTTCAGGGCAACACATGAAACTTCTTTACCTGAGAAAGATGAATTTCCTCCTCATTCCCTCAACTTATCCTCATCTTTTCATCCTTTTGTTTCGTTTTTTGTTTCTTCTCTCAACATTTTTTTTTCCTTTTTGCACATTTTACCTTTACTTTTGTCATTTTTTCTTCACCTTTCCAAACTTTCATCGGCAACTTGGATATTATTTCACTTTTTTTTTGTTGCTTCTTTTCTTTCATGATGATGAGAAAAAAAAAGACAAAATTCTGGTCGTAAGTAGAGCTTGATGCTTCTAAATTACACTTTTTTTCACATTTTTCTTATTCTTTTCTAAAGATAGCTTCATCTTGTTCAACCCATCATCATTTGCTTACAATCATTATCTTACTGAAAAATGATTTTCTTTGTTAACATTTGTTACTCAACTTTGGAAATTCACATTTTCAGGTGGAAAACAAATTCATGAACCTAAATCGAACAGAGGATTTCAACTTGAATCTCGAGTTGATCAACTTGACTGGAAAAGGTCAAGAGGTAAAAATATCTGCTTATGACTACTCAAACTGTTGATTAATAACTGAAAATAGATTAACATTCATGACAATATTAATGAAAGTTTCATTGGAAATGGAAATAGATTTATTCATTGAATAATGATTTTACTTTTGATATTCAGTGATTAATATGCAAGACTTGAGTATGGTCATGATGACACATCTGCCAATCGTTGATCTACCATTATAAATGGTTCAATTGATAAATCACTTGAGAAATAATTTCATGGAAAATGCAAAAATCGAACGACCAGAATGGCCAATCGAATCTGGAAATTTTCCCTGAGATTTTGACCTTCAGCAGAGCTCGTTGATTGAATCTGAATAAACTAAGAATTGGAAAAAAAAATGTAAACAGAATTTTCATTTTCAACAAAATGATGAATAATCCAAAATGAACTGAACATTTGACCAACAAAAATCATTTTAATTGGCTGAATAAAGAACTATGTTTCAATGAGAAATCTTTTTTGTTTATTCTATATTCTCACTGAATTGCTCAATTTTTCATGAAAGTCAACAATCCAAATTCTTGCTTCAGTTGCTCGTTTCAATCAAAATTTGTGTTCTTTTTGTTTCGTTTCCCAAGTCAATCAAAACTTGGAATCTCAATTTTTTTCCTCTCTTCAAGTTGCCAAAAAGATGGTTAAAGGGTAACATGATGAATGACTGGATGAACAAAGTGAACAAGACTTACCTTTGGGATAGTGCAGAGGACACCTCGAAGGCTTGGATAAAAGTTTGCCTTGTGAATTGAATCTTTCATTTGAATTGTATCGAGATATTGAAGTGCATGAACTCCTTGATCGTTAAAATATTTTATCTGTGTAAATGAATTTTTTGTTTTCCAAATTGGGATTCAGGTAACGGAAGGAGAAACAAAAGGTAATCAGTTAACAGGATTGATTGGAGAGAGAAATGTTTACATTTTTGGACAAAGTATTTAAATTTAAAATGTAAATTATTCATTGTTACTGAGGGAATGCAGTCAATTGTATGCGGAAAACTGAATAAACTTTTTTTTTCCTTCTCTCTTTCATTCGTTGAAGCAGAAACAGAAAGCTCGAGTTGAGCCTCAATCCATTTTAACCTGAAAAATTTTGAAACCAATATTTATATCCATGACAAGTTGGAGTAAAAATTTCTGGCATGCTAAATGTTTATACAAAAGGTTATGCTTGATAGGTTTCACTCCCTGTACTTGGAGTATTTCTTGATAACTTTACCTCCCTGGATAACATGGACTTTGCCTGTACCTTAATATGTCCAAATTATTATCATTATCGTTATTATTCTCATGATTGGCTGTTCCATTACTTTCCATTTGGTGTATCATTTAAGTCTCTACAGTCAATCCCAGTGATAATATCTTTTATCAATCCCTGAATGGATGACATATTATTACTTGCAAAATCAATTCTCCTTATTTTGATATTGTTATCTTCCTTATCTTCTGGGATATTGCATATACAGGGTTCTTCAGCTAATTTGTACGATTTGCTTATTAATCCACTCTGAGAGGGCTTAGAGCACTGTAATTTCGTCTGAGGAAATTTCTCAGATATTCATTTGCTATATTTCAAGTTTATTTGAGATCATTTTTGGGAATCAATTCTAGAGATCGTACAAGTGCATTTTAAGATCTACAAGAAAATTTCACAGATCAAGTTTTGAAGCTCTATGGCAAGCGCTGTGTAAGTTTGCAGTTCAGCATTTGAGTTCCCGGTCAGGTTTGAGGATAATCAGGTTTTCTCACTTGCGATTGTTGATTTTGTGTGGATAAGTGCCGTCATAAGCAACTTGACCTGTAAAGTTTTGCTGCTTCTTAAATTGCACTTGTTTTGGCCTGTCATATCATCAGGAGCGATTTCCGAAAAAAACGAACAACTTTGACCTTGATATAGTCCTCTATATGAGCACTCTAAGTCATGTTAGAGGGAATCAACAACCAATGAAATCGTAGATTAGCTGTAACACCCTGTATTTATAAATGTAATAAACAGATAAATAAACGATTGCCTGTGAATGACAAACCTGACCCAACCTCTTGTGAATAATGATCTACTCACCAAGTGGATAATTGACCTTGCAGCTCAACATTTCCCGCTTATCTGTAGCTTATAATTCACCGAGATTCTTATTCCCAGTAAATCCATAAACTGAATCTTGAGATTTCATCTCTCAATTTTGTCTTACAACTATTAATAACTAATAACTATTTGTCTATGTCACTTCAAATAATAGCCTGAGCAGTGTGAAGATAATCCGCTTCGTTAGGAGCTCGAAGAAATAAAGTGTTAAAAACTTTAAATTATTTTACATCTTATCATGATTGATACTGAGTATAAATTTAGAAACTTTTCTAGAAGTATAAATAGTTCAGTATTCAATATTCAGCTATTTCAAAACTCGCACGACTCTGCACTTTTCGAAAAAAAATTGAGCTCTAAATGAATCCTTGTCCAATTAAAACTCCTAAACTTCGTCAGATTGAATCAATACATTGAAGTTCATGTTGATGAATTCGTAGATTGGAAAGCCAAAGAATTAACAGGATTAAAATATGACAAAAAGTTCCACCCTCAAGTTCTAGAGAAAAACGAAAAAGCTTAAATACAAAACTATTTATCCTCAGAGACTCAGAAGAAAATTCTGATTCTCAGTCATTCATTGTTGCATCATTTCCGTTTTCATCTCCTTCAGTTCAATTGGTAAACTGTCATGATCGAGTTGCCCAAAATTTCGCTACATATTGAGACATGACTTATGTGACTTGATTCTGGACTCTTAGCTGTGGAGAAAATTCTCACTCCCAGGAAAATGAGCTAAATAACTTTTCATTTTTTGCTTATTACTTTTATTAGCAGGTAAAATACCCAAACGGATAATAAAATATTAATGTTGAAATGTTTTATTTTGATATTTTCTCCACTTGGTTTGATCTACAAAATGATTCTTGTTGCTTGACTCACAATTTTTAAACTGCTTTTCGCTTCGCACTGATTCCCCAACAACCATCAACAGTCAGGCTGAAATTTATCATCAGTCAACAGTTTATTTCAACAATTTAATGGACACTTATTAACTGTCTACTGTATAACCACTCCATCAACTGGGAGTTTTTTTCCTTCCATTGAAGCAACTTTTCACTTTCAATAATTACATTTTTAGGCAACACTTTTCTTAAACCAACTTCAACCAATTCATTCTCCTTCTATTGGAATTAATTGTAGATAATAATTTATGCTGCAATTGGGTTAAATATTGTAAATATATTTGGTAAAAAAAGCAACTTCGCTATCATTCGGTTTACTGTCAAAATGTGAACAACAAATTTTATTGCAACCGTTAAATTTATTAATACAAATATCGAGCTTAAACTTTCAACTTGAACCAGAAAAAAAGGTTTTTTTTTCAATGTTGCAGTTTAATCAAACTTTTCCTACTAATTAAATATATTCAAGTGTTCACTTCAAATCAACTTATGGTAATGAAACTCAGCTAATCTGTTCAATTGCTCCACTCTTTTTAATCTTTAAGCTTAAACTTAAAAAACTCTTTTCGAGTGTAAAAAGCTTCTGCTCAATCCTCATGATTAAACATTTTAAATTAAAGCAAAGGCTTGCTAAATCGACTGGTTAAATATGAAAAGTTATTCAAGCTCAACACTGAATTTGGTCCAACAACTTGACCTAACTAGAAGCGACTCTTACCATAGAAAAGGTTTGTGAAGTTGGTCTTTTACGTGAAGCGGCTTCCAAAAGAGCGGGTACATTTTCAGCTAATAAAATAGGCATACGATCCAGTAGCTCTTGAACACTTCGATTCAACTGTAGAAATGTGTAAAGAGAAGAAAATGGTAAAATTGAAAAAATAAATTTTCGCAACTTACAGTTTCCAATTGTTTAGTGTAATTGGCTGTTGATAGGTTTGCTTGAATAGGTGATCGACCATTATTAAAAATACTGCATATTAACAGGCCAAATGAAAACATATCGCTCTGTGGACTACAAGCGGAGGAAGCTTGAACTTCGGGTGCCATGAAATCTAAATCGGGTTGACTCATTTTCGGTGATTTAGAGGTGAATGCTGGACATGAAACAGGAAGCTGTAAGAAGAAAAAAAAGATTCAACTCATTTTCTAATTTTGGTTGACTTTTAATTTTTTTCTCAGATTCTTTTGCTTTTCGAGATCAAATGTTAAACTTTAATTAATATCAATACAAGATTATGTTTTGAGGAAAACAAAGTGTTCTTTCATCAATGAGATTAAAAGGAATTACAAATGTTTACATGATGCAATTTGATCTTGTTCCTGTTAAGGGATTTATTTTGATAATTTTTGGCGATTCCAATGATTGTGCTTGGTTAATCTTTGAAAGGTTAAAATGTTGTGAATACAAGAAGGAAAAGATTAAAATAGATTGAGATGACATCTTTTCTTCTTCTTCATTCATGATGGAACTCTTGTATAATCATTTTATTTTCAATTTATTTGATAGACTCAATTGGTCCAAGAAGAAGATGGAAAAAGATTGGTTTTGAAAAATTTAAAGTTTGCATTGAGAGAGAAATTGTTGAATAAAATGAAATCAACTTAACAAAAATTCTGTCTTTCGGAAAGTCTTTAATACCAACTGGGAATTGATAATTTGATGTTGCAAGTAAACTTGTTGAAAATGAAAATCTTTTACTTTTTTTTGGGCAAAGAAACAAATGTTTCGCTTCTTTGTGTTGTCTTCTTCAGTAGAATTAATTCCTGATTTGACGAGTTCGATAAAGCTTTAGCTAACTATCATGAGAATTTTAGTATTCATTGAACGCCCACAATAAACTGTTTCTTTGACAATCAAAGTAATTGTTATCATATTATTCAATTATTGATAAATATGAATGAGAGCCAAAAAGATAATCACAAGGTTGTGATAAGAGCAGCTGAAATGTCAACTGGATTCATTAAGAGGAGAGATCGACTGATGCTGATTTTGCCTAAACAATTGTTGACCTTTTCAATGAATAAAAAAGGGCAGAGAGTTTCAATAAGACTGAGTTGTGAAAAGACTTTGTAATCTATACGGGAAAATAGATTTGAAGGAATTCGCCTTCGAGTTCAGTTTGAAATACTTTTTATATCCTGAATTTTTAGTGTGACTTATCGAAAGTTACCGAAAAGAGTTTAGACTTATAACACACACGTGGATTTCTGGTTAAATAAACGTTACTGCTGAACTTGGTGGAATCAGAACAGTATTTCTGTCAAATAATATTTGGCAAATGTTAGGTCTTTGCCATCCAGAATTCCGAGCATTTTCTTTCAGCATGGAGCCTTTCAGTATTTGCTATACTTCAATGTTTAGCAAACGATCTATTCGGATCATTTCCTTTTTGCTTTTGTAAGGGATAACAGTCGTACGACTGTTTGCTTCCCCCATTTATTTACCAATTAAGCCTATTTTTATACTTTTGTAATACTTTTATCTTATTTCTCTTTCATTCGTCAAATTTGAATTACGCACCTTTACAACGGTTCCTTAGTGACTATATATGTTTCTCCCCTTTTTCCTTTTCCTTAGACTTAGACTAGACTTGAACCAGTAATTGTGTTTGTTAAACCTAAGTTCTCCCCTTTACCCTTAATTGTAGTGTGAACCCTATTAGTTTCTCTCAGTTTCCTTTAAATAAATATATTATTCCATAAGTAAAATTCCGAGTTACAATTCGTTAACCTTTATAAGATTGAGACCTTTATTACTTGTGCTATTGAGAAGTCGAGCGACTTCTAGGTGGAACATTTAATAAATAAAGATCTTTGTTGTACCCCAACACTTTCTTTTACTAATTTTTCACTTTTAAGCCGAATACTGTCTTTGCAAACTTTGTACAAATCTTGCTCAACAATATACATGAAAAAGGTTACATGTTGATGCGATATGCCTGAATATCTCTCCATCAATTTGATTATCGATCCAATTTTGCCTTTGATTGGCGAAGGTTAGTCTGATGAAGTGAAAAGATTAAAGACCCCGGTGATGATGATTATAATGATGATCTTGGTGTTGACTCTATATAAAGAATAGACACAAGGATTGATAAATCTCAGGTTCATAAGAGTCTATCAGTTCTGCCGAATGCATATGGTACAAAGCTGTGAGAACTAAGTGTTAACAACTTTGAAAAAGCTATCTTTTTTGTCTGCATAAATTTCTTGGACCGGCTTAAGTTACATATTTAGCTCACCAGTGAGCTCACACCAAACTATTTTCTTTCTCTTTTGTTTAATCTTAAACATGTGTTTCTCCATTTTCCTTTTCCGTTGGAGCTCACCATAAACTGGAGCTCACCATTGAATCTAGAGAGATTGGTTAGAATTGCTGATACCTAAACATTAAAGTTTCAATTCATATTATACTTTTGTTTTATTTTAAATTTAAACCGTGAGCTCATACTCACTTTGTGTTCAATTTAAGTTTTTCTCAAAATTCCCAATACTTCAAATTGTGAACACGATAATTGATGCATCAATTTTCCATAGACTTCAATATTAGCAATCGTTTAATTAAGCGAGTTTGATGACATTTTGGTTTTTAGGATGAAAGAAAATACGAACTAATGGAATAAAAATAACGATTAAGATCATTATGAACCCAACCACATTCGCATATTTTAACCAACCTATTTTTGTTGAGTTGAAATATACAGACGTTCTTATATAGCCTTTATGCATTCACTTTTCTGACCTAGAGTGGACAATTTGTCCCAGGCCCGGACTTTGTCATAGAGTGGACAGCGAGATCTGTCCCAGTATTTTCGTTTCGGCTCAAAACCTGACTTTTTATAATTACTAACAATTCTAAATTGAACCATATTAGCATCAGTCCGCATGAAAAAATGAATACTGTCCTCAATTGTTATTGAATTTATATGCAAAAATACTTCGAATTAGTTTTAAAAGATGAAAAAAATTTCTCGCGCATCAAACTTCGAACCACTAAAAGCGTTTACAAAGTGCGTCATTTTTCTTGATTGGACAAGATGAATGAGTTTTAAATTGTCAGGAGCTTAAAATTGATTAACATTTGTTAAATGCATAAAAAGATTATCCTCAATCTCCAAGGAATGAAAGTCATTTGGAACAGTGAATAATGTACGAGAATGAATAAAGTTAATTGCATTCAATGAAAATGAACAGGCTTAACTAATCAGACGTTATCTTTGATTAAAATTGATCAATTCTTTGTTCAAGTTTTTTTCGTTTTTTTTTCATTTCTTACCTTTCAATTTACACCATTCAAAGTTCATTTGTAACCAAGCAATAATTTCAAAGAATAAACTAAATGCAGATTATTCATCATTAAACAATCATTAGTGGAATCGGTTATTGAGCTCGAAAGCAGCAAAAGAAGAAAAAAAAATTGTCAAATCAATCGTGAAATCTCAATCAACTCACCATATTATCACCGTCATTACATTTAACTGTAAACTCGAAACCAGACAATTTCCAAGTTCCCCGTTTATTTATTATCACAGATTGTGGACAGATATTTCGATGGATAATTTTGCATGTATAATGTAGATAAAGGAGGGCCTCAGTGATCTGCCAATGAATAAGTTCATGTCCACAGGTGAGCGCAAAAGAAGAATTTTAATGTTTCGTTTTTGGGTTGAAAAGAAGACAAAGTTTGACATTCCAAATGAAGCTGTTCAACTTTTCTCTTTTCGTGTTTCCTTTTTTTTTCGCAACACGATTCAATGTTGAAAGAAGGAAAAAAAGCGTTTCTTCCATTCATGATCAACAACATGAGATGAAATTGAGTGAATTGAAATTGAAATGTAAATTCATTGTTTTGCTCTTCAATTTATTGCTTTTCCTTCTTCCCTTGAAATTTGATTTCACAAAATTTCATCATTCCATTTGTTTCAAAAAAATGGTGAAACCTTTTTTTTTCCTTTTCTTTTTTTCTTTTTCTGTTGCACTTTTTTCACTTGTCCAGTCAGGGTCAGATTCTTACCTGGAGTAGTCCATATTTTGTTTCAAATTCAGAGAAAGTGTATTCCCTTAGAACCGAAGGAACTCCCTGTCTCAGTCTATCCTCAAGGTAACCCAGTATATTGGCCAAACTACCGATAATGGGTTCACTGGCAAAGGCAAGGTTATCATTGGTTTCCTCTACTTTGGCGATTATTTGAAGAATCTTGGAATGGCGAAATCGATCCAACTGAAGGACACCGCACTTTAACACTTCACTGATGCACTCTCGACGTTTCCCTGAACTTTTACCAAACTTTTCAGTCCACTTTTTGTCAAAGTAAAACACGGAAGCTTCCTGTTGGTTGAAGAGAAATTTTCAAACTTCAATTTCTTCTAGTCAAGCAATGTTTTCTTTGATCACAATCGCTATCAGATTCAATCCCTTGATATTAACCACAAAATTTTGATTCCATTTTCCATCCAATCAATGATTATTCTCACTCTCATGAAATCGGTATTTTAGCTGACATTTGATTATTTTTACCACTTTAAAAGTTACTTTAATCATTTGAGTAAAAAGATTTCAGGAAAACTGGACTCTGGAAAATTCATCAAGTCAACTCTGAAAATCAATCATGTTTCACTGAATACATTTATCGAGCATAAAGAGGGTTGACAGGTTCATTGAATAATTAGAATCGATTTAATACAAATCAAGAAAAGTTTGAATATTGTCTTGGACTTTGAGTTCATATGGAAACGAGCAACTTTTTTGGCCCTCAGCATTTAATATTGTCAATTGAATAAAGTGTCAAAATGCAAGAAAGAAATTGAAATCAATGATTGAAATTTTGAATAGCAAAAGTTATTGTTAGAGAACTGATTGATTTGTTTTCTCCTGTTTTCTCGATATCTCATTTAACTCTTTGAACTTATCATGTTTGTGACAATCAGTTCTATTTTAGTTTCAATTAGTTAGAGGTTTCAATTTTCCAGAACAAGAGTGAGAAAAGTGCGAGAAAAAGTTCTGTTTGTTCAATCCAAGATAGAGCTTTGCATTCTGAATACATTTCGTTATATTGACTCAACTTGCAATTATTCAATTTGTAAAATGCAAGTTCAATCAAATTCCTAATTTGGTGAAAAATTGAATCGAAGTTAAACTTAAAATTTAACTAAACTAAACCAATATCATGGAATCATTCTGATTAAATTATTGAAATGGCATTAACGGAAAGCGCAACATTTCCATGGATCATTTTATCTATTGATCTGTTGAAAGGATGAGTAAAGTTGATTAATGCAGTGAATAATTTCCAATTGAATGGTGAAAGGGAAATGTTGAAATTGAAAGTATTGAAGAAGAAGAAAAAAATTCTGTAAAAACTAAACATTTCCTCAATTTTATAACAACATTATCTTAATAACAGGGAAAAGTTTAAATCAAGAGTTGAACTGGAATTTGATTATTACCTGTAATCAAATTATCACATCATTTATGCTGATTATTTGATTGTAAATGTTCTCATGTGTCAATAAACTGATCAAGGTTGGAATTGAAGTTAACAATTGATGATGCTGATGGTGAAAATGACAATTGAGCGATAATTGAATAAGAAAGCAAAAGAACGAAAAAAGATGAACAAACCTTTCCATCTGACTTTCTGTACGCCTCATAGACTTTCCAAGCCAATTCAGGTCCTGCTGATCCAATTTGCTTGCCAATCTCAAAGTACTGGCTGATCGGGTTGTTGTCGACCGGTGAAGTTGCTGGAATCGGGGTTTGTCCAGCTTGACCCGAGGTTCCTCCAGTTCCACCCTTTAACTTGGCAAACATGTTTTTTTTAAAGACAAAATCAAAGAAACACAAAGAAACACAAAATCCAAGTCACAAAATCCGAAAAATTTGTAAACACTTTAGTCTCGATTGTTTTCCCAAATTGTTATTAAACTAATGAACATTTCAATAAATGATTAAAGTTGATCAACTGTTGAACTTGATGAGCTTGCACAGTTGATTGGAAACTTGAACACACACCAATTGGAACAATTTGAAAAAAAAATGATTTTCTCTATTCCATCTTTTCTTGTTACTTTAACATGATTGTTGGCAAAAGGTAAAGTATATTAATGAAAGACTTGTTTTTGTTGGTAATTTGCTTCTTTGATTCATGGCAAACATTGAAAATAAATGAATACTTTTTCACTTCTCTTCTCATAATGATAATGAGCTGATCATCTTTGGTTAGGCACAATAGTTAACGCAAAAAAAGAGGTTGACGATGAGATGCTTTTGTTGAGGTTAACATTGTATTTGACTGAAGAGACATTTTTTGCTCGTTCCGTTCAACACTGTCTTTCAGTTCAATGTTTATCACTGTTGGATGAAGCTTGCAATTGAAGATAAATGATGATAGGTGAATGGAAGACGAACAGAAAGAGAGAGAGAGAGAGAGTTTGAACTGTTGCCTTCCAACAGCGATTCTCAGTTAGTCGATTATCACGCAAACTCTACATTTTTCGTTAACTTTGTTATTCCCTGATCATCTCTTATCATCTTCATTCCTTGACTCTTCTTTCTTCGTCAGTTTTGTCTCTTTTCTACCTTTTTTCTTACCTTTTCTCTTCCATCATTTCTCTTCATTTTCTTATTTTTATCTTCTTCTTCCATGCTCCACTTTTTACCATAATTAACCCATAATGATCATCCTAATTTCATCTTTTCAAGTCTTCACTTTTTTTTTCATTCATCACCTTTCAAATTTATATTCATTGACAATGTTGAACATCACTTGGTTGCTACTTCAATTCAATGATGAATTAATCATTGAGCAATTATTTAAATTCATTTGGACCAGTTGAATGGTTTAAAATTGCCATTCAATTTCAATTATTTTGAAAGTTCCAATTATCACAAACGACAATTTAGACGAGTTTAGACTATTCTCGAAATTGATCTTAAATTAGGAAACAGGAACTGATTCTGTCCATTCATTTGCTCGATTGCGACAATAAATAGAAGTCAATCGATTTCTCCTTTTCTTTCACGAAACTGATGGCAAAACTGTATCTAATGTCGGAGCCGAGCAACACTCACTAGCAGCCATTGGCTTGACTGGCTTTTCAACTGACTGAACTGACTCAGACTGAACAATGTTGCTTAGTTTTTCAGTTACAATCGAAATGTGAAAAATGCAAAAAATTGATTTCAACAAAAATTTACAAATCTTTCTTAATAATCATCTTTATTTAGCGCTATTTCGGAAACTTCATCTATTCTCTGCGTTGAAGTCAACAATTAAGAGTTCATTTAAAATCATTAATAATTATCCTTTTACTTATTTCATTTATACAATATTAAAGTTGCATTATCGATTCACGATTAAACTCGATATAGTTCGAGCAACATATTTAACACCGTTAATCATTTATGTTATCGATTAATCAGAAAAATTCGATCAGAGATTTGCGTATAAATTGATCAAAATTGATTCAAAATTACAGATACAATGAAAATTCAATGAGCCTTATTAGTTCTACTTGAACATTCCTCAACCAATGGATAGACTGTGAACATGAGAAAAATTTAAATCAATATTCTGTCTCTTATCTGTGTTCAACATCTGCACTTATCTGACGCTATTTTAAAACCTTTAACATTCGTTTGTTTCCGCGTCTTTTGCTTATCCTCGTCTTTAATCGAGTCTTATTTGTTCATTTACTTTTTCCTCTTTTCTTTGATCACAGAAAAACTCAGATGAAAATCGATAAAAAAATTCGAGTCATTTCGATAAGCCCACCAGTAAACCATTCGATGAAATTTAAGGAAACTATTTTGCTGATCAAAGACTCGTAGCAGCTCATAAGAACATCTTAAAAATATCTTCGAACTTTTTCGTTACCTTTTTCAATAAAATTTATTTCATCGTTTCTCTTTTCATTTTCAATAATTGATGAGTTTATGATTGATTACAAATCTTTACATCTGCCAATCGTCATTCAAGATTCCTGTTTGTTGTCAAATGATTTCGGGTTTCCTTTCAAATGTTAACTTAAAGTTTTCTAATGGAATCCAATTGAATCACTGATTCGCTAGATCAATGTTTAAATCTTTTTACAAACATTCCACTTTTCATGATTCAAAGTATCAACTGATTTCCATAATATTCCAATCTCAATACCTAATTAGCAATGAAAATCGACCATTTTTCAGGTTTACTTTGATGGATAAGCATTGAACTGAGTAAAGGTATTGTTTGATTATAAACTTAGGTTCCTCATGTTTGACAAAATAACACACACTTTAACCTTTAAAGGTTTGAAAGCTCAATATTAACCTTTTCGGGTAAACAGTTGATTCCAGAGTATCATCCATATTGACATTTTTAATTAAAAACAAAAGTTACTTTGTTTAGACAAGCTTTGAGATGAGCAACTGTCAACCGTCAATCAACCTGGGCCGACCTGCTAATGATAATTGCACCTTTTTTAACCACATTTCATTAGACTTTTCATCAACTTGACTTTTGATCAAAATTCATGTTAAAACAGCAAAATATCATCATTTGCATGATTGATGTTGTTGTAAACCAAGTAACTTAGTATTTAATGTTAATCAAAAGATATTGAATTTAACAATTAAAAGCCATTCAAGTGAAAATTTATTTTTACATTTTTACTCAATTGGCCAATGGTAGATACTGCCATCTATTGTCTTCATGATAAACTTTTCCTTCAACATTTAACAAACCATTCAATGGCAACATTGAACTGGGTTAAATAAACTGTCTAAAGTTACTGATCGTTTACGAGTTGATTAAAATTGGACAAAGTGACTATTTAACTATTTGTTATTGTACATTTTATTGGCAACTTTCAAGGTAATGTTACAGATACAATATAATATTATGATACATTTAATGGTTAAATGTAAAGACGGCCATATAATCATGTTCATTTAATGTTTCTTTATTTACATCGAACGGGGCAAAATGTAAAGTAAACGTTATATCACCTAAATGTTGTATTAGTGTAAGTCAGGTTCGTCTTTCCTTTAGTCTGTTGATCATCGAGTGTCTATGTATGGCGTTGCACTGGAAAAAAGGTCCTCAGTTTAGGTGCCTTTGAGCTTACAGTACCACATTCCTTTATATAAATGTAAAAACAGGTTAAGGCTTGAATAACTATCCTCATAATTTACTTCAACTTAAACAGAAATATAATCAAAAATACAACGATCGACAATAAGGGACATCTTAGCTTATTAAGACAGAAAATCGGACGCGGAAATTGACACAAAATCATTATGTATATGATGATTGTCAAACCAACTTGAAAATATCAAAAATATCTTCAATGTAATTTTTATGATGAATGTCAAGATTATTACATTGTATGCATAAAGCGACTGATAGAGGACAAGTTGATCGGAAAAAGTTACAATTTAATTGTTTTCATTGTACATTTTATTGGCAACTTTCAAAAGTAATACATTTAATGGTTAAATGTAAAGACGGCAATTTAATCATGTACATTTAATGTTTTCTTTATTTACATCGAACGGGACAAAATGTAAAGTAAACGTTATATCACCTAAATGTTGTATTAATGTGAAGATGAAGCTGGGAATAAGCCAGTTGAATGTTTCCACAAAAGTCAGGTTCATCTTTTGGTAAAGTTCAGCGTGTTCATCATCAAAAGTGTCTTATTTAAATTGATATTTCCATTAGAGATCAACGCTTTTTTGATGATGAAGATTGATGATTAGGCGTGGATGGTTTAGGTATCTTTTGGAAAAACCAGGCACCAGATTTTTTCCATATCTTGAAAAAAGAGAAAAGAAACGATTAAATTATTGAGATTAACGATAAATGACTTGAACGAGAGAAAATGGCTTTTTCTACGCCTTTGTCTACTCTTTTAAAATGAATTTTGTGGATAACTTTCAACCCATTTTTCCACCGTATTCCCCACTATCATCATTCATCATTAGCCAAAAGGAGTGACCAATTTAGCTTTTGATTTTCAATGAGAAAAGTTTCGTTGAAATGTCATCAAATGATTTGGTTAGTGTTGATGTGTTAGGTTTTGGTGGTTTACAGTATGCTAGACAATAGGTTGAAAATGTGATTTAAAAAGAGATTGAAAAATTGGTGGAAAACTTTTTGTATGGAGTGAAAAGTCGGTCCCAAATAACCATGATTTACCTCTCTTGTTTCTGAGCAAATTTTACAAAGCCAAATGGGTTCACCAATTGGAGTAAAAGTATCGACTCCACATTTACTGCAAACAGACTGTAAAGAGATTATTCAAGAATTGCAATTAGAAATCAATTTGGACAAAAAATTTCATTTACATTTGCTTTGTCATTTGAACGGGAAAAATCACCATGTCATCTCAATCGTTATATCAACGTGTTCCAGAAAAAGACTGTTTAATGAAGCCTGTTTGCCTAACCAGTTTGATGACATCACTTAGATGATAATGAAATTATGAAAATTGAAATTTCCTGCCACGAAAATTCTTTATATTATTATTGCACTATTTTCAGTGAAATTTAAAAAATTTGAGCCTTTCATGAAACTCTTCTTGGCTACTTTCATTGGTGTATTCAAGTTTCAAAAGTTTTCAGATTCGCTTCTGAACTTTAACTTGGACTCATCAATTTGTGTAAAAGGCAACAGATGGCGATGAGAGAAAATTTTTCAATGATTTTCCTGAAATTTTGATGAAAACTCGGTGCAAATGAAAGTTGATTTACCTTTAAACAGTCTTTACAGTGATGACATTGGGCACCAAAAAGGCCAAATGAATCGCTACAAAGAGCACAAGCTTTATTCCCATCACCTTTGGCATTACGTTTCATGTTATTCAGACGATCCTGTAATCGACTGAAATAAAAGATGAAACAAGGAGACAAAAAAGATAAATTAATTTGATATTATATTTGGTATTAACCTCAGTTTGAGTAACAATAAAGGTTAACAAAAAAAAATGAAGAAAAGTTTCATTTAATGAACAAAAAAAGATTTCAGTTGAATGAGAAAATGACATTTTCTGGTTTTTGGGTTGTAAATGGTTGTATGATATTGATAAGATGATTTATCAATGTTGCAAAGGTTGTTATCTTTTCATGTAACAATACAAATGACAATGATTTATTTGTTTAAATTGATGATGAGATTTATAATGTAAACATAAATTGACCTTTTTTGTAACCCGATCAAGCAGGCAGCGAAGGTTGAATCAAATTGTTTTGAATTACTTTTATCGGGAGCTTGAGTTAATTAAGCAACACAATTTGTTATCAATCGCATCTTTCAGTTCAATGTAAACTCTCGAATCATAAATTTGGTCCATCAATAAGTTATTAACTGTAAGATTATATTGAATAGAGTCTAAAAGCCTTGGTGTAATTACATGGGAAATTTAACTTTAATCAAGTTGCTGAAGATGAATATGAAGATGACAAAAAAAGGTTGACAGAAAGCTAAACACATGTCAATTAATCATCGACGATGACAGTAAATAACTATTAATAATGCTTTAAGGATAATCAAATTCATGGCTGTGATAGCTTAATTTAATCAACGATCAAAGACGCAATTTCAATCAATAACAAAGATGAATATAGATTTTGCAAAATTCAAGATTCACAAGGTAATCAAGATGCACTTAATAATGACTCATGATAACAGTCAAGTCTGAGCGTGCATTTGACTAGAAGTTTTACTTTTTTTTCATCCAAAGAGTTACCATTAAAACGATAAATTTGATGAAAAATCTGATTCCATAGTTGCTCGTAATTCGAGCTTGGAACACGATCTTATCGAAAACTGTTCATCAGAAAAAATTTTCTTTCACCAAAATGAACTTTATCTCATGTTCGTAAGCTAAGCTATAATATAAGCTAATCAAGTCGCAAGTCTTAACTCAAGAGTTTTTGTGTAAACTAAAGAAATGACTGAACATTAACTTTAATAGGAAAAAAAGAGTCAGTTTTAATTTTTAATTTTATGTCAATTTTCTCAGTAGTTTATGATCAACTTTGAAAAGCGTTTCGATTCGCAAACCTCGAGATCATTTTAAGGAAAAGCATTTAAGATTTTTCCAAAGATGTGTCTTAAGATTTTATGCATAAGGAAATGACGTGCGAATGTCCAAAAACTAAGTCATTTTAGTTATTCAATCGTAAAGTTAAAGTTTGGGAAATCACTAAAATCTGTAAAACAAAGTAACCCAAGCTTTCGATGATTGCAAACAACACGAACATTCAATCAAAAAGTTTAACAAAATCTCTCTGCTTGGAATCAATCTCAAAATTAGAAAATATTGAATTCGCATTTCAAGCTATTTCTTTGGCACCGTTACGAGAAAATTGCACTTCATAGTTCTGTCGTTAGTCGAATGCAAGAAAAATGTATTGATCTCTAAACTGGCTATTGATTTCGGTTGATATTGGGAATAAGTTTATAAAGAACTTTAATCCGTTAGATCGGAAGAGTCGGTTAGTTTCAATTTGAATATGAAAATTGTTTAAAGAAAATTCCATTTCATTCGGAAACTTGAACAAGAATATTTGCTTCTTAAGGATTTGAGTTCATTTCAATCATATTGTATTAAAAAGATGTTCATTTGAATCGATACATTTCTTTGTTACATTTGCAAAATAATAATCAAAATGATTATAGATTTTCTAGAAAGAAATATTTTTTATTCATCCATTTCAATTTAAATTGTCATTATTGAGTTGAAACTTTTTCCATGATATTCGATGGAAATCGGCTTAAAGTCTTTGCATTTGATGAATGAAAAACTATTCAACTTACCTTATCCTATCACTTTCAATGGCTTCCAACTGCTGTGATCGTCTAAGAACGTCCATGATAATTTGCTGCTCCAACTCATTGATTTGGTTAACAGATGAAGGTGAATTTAATCCACTCTTGACACACCAACCAGAATCCAATCTAATCGGACAATTGGTTGAGAGAAAAGAAGGAAAATGAAAGAATGAGAAAAGAGTTGAAAATGGAAGCTGCAAGTTGAACCATTTGAGCGTCAAGTTTAAACTGATTTATATCGATATACATTGCTAATTATAATAAGATAATGTTTGGTTAGACACAATTTTCTGGTCAATTTTACAAGACATTTCACAAATCATGTAACCGGAAATTATGGGTAAAACTGGGCAAAGCGAACATCGCTAATAATAAATTGCTTTAGCACCCAACCAAGTGACGTGAGCAAACGATGATCAAGATAAGGCAAGGGAAAAGGATGAGGATGCAAACCAAAAATACACAGTTTAGTATCAGTTTGTTTGACAACATTTTCATCATTTATCATTTTGCTTTTTCTTCTTCTTCTTTTTTTTTCTGATAAATATCTTATTTCTTTTGGTCAACTTTTCAACTTTTCATTTTTTACTCAGATAGATAGTTGAACTTGATGGTCATGACTTACTTTGCTCTCAACGTTAATTCCCTATCATTTGGACAAATCCATCGACTTTTACTTTCCGAACCATTCATTGTGTTACAAAATGTTTTGGCTTTGGTTTCCTCTTGTGTTGATCAGCTTGTAGGTTGACAATTGGAAAACATTTGAAATCAATTGAAAGTCGATAATTGCAATGGCTAGTTACATGGTTAAAAGGCAAATAATCTGAAAGTAGAAAAGTTGAAAGAAACTGTTAAATGTTGGTAAACAAAATATTGATGTTGCCTTTAAACTATTTGTAAATGAATGACATTTTGCACATTCTTCAGATTTACATTCAAGTGCATCACTAACCTAATTGTTAGACAAATGTCATTGTCAACATTTGACAATATCAGTTGGAAAAGGTTGCCATTGTCAACTTGTTGACTTTTTTACATCTTTTTGGTCCCCCTCTTTATCACTGTTTTAATCAATAAACCATTGAATGCCAATCAAAGTCACAAAGGTTCATTCACAATGTCAATTTGATACTAAATGAACTTTCATTAAATTTTAATCTTTGCCCAACTAAGAGTGTTCAGTTGATCGACCATTGAAAGTGCATTTAAAGGCATGAAAATAGGTGATTAAACTGACCCGTTAAGGTGAGAAAATGGAAAGAGAAAAACATTTAAAAGAAAAACATTTTCCAAGATTAACTGTGAAATTTTTGTGGTTAAAAGGAGCAAAAAGGAGGTTTAAAGATGCTAAAGATGTAAAGCTTAGGAAATGGTTTGAAAGGCAAAGACAAAGGATGAGGAAAAGATGAGGAAGATGAAGGAGAGAAGAAAAAAAATGTGTCAAGAAAATTTTCTATCAATTACACGAAGATCGTTTCTTCTGTTTCGTGTTGAGGTTAATTTATGACAAGAGGATGAAGGACTGAAGGATGATACAAAAATAAGAGGAGTAAAGATGATGAGCGGAATGGTGAGGGAGGAGAATCCCAGAAAATGGGCTTTCTTTCTCTTGAACCATTTTCGCTGTAAAAATCTTTTCTCTTCGCTGTTTCGCCTCACCATGTTATCCAACCTCCGGAAGTGTCTATAGGAACGGGTAAAGCCTTCAATGGGATGGTTAAGATGGATGAGGTTCAAGAAAATTTATTAACAGAAGAAAAGGTAAAAAGCGATTTTCATGACGTTCATAGGATGATGAGGTTTCGCTTTTGGATAAACATAAACATTGGAAACATTTTTGCTTCTTCTTTGCCTAAATCAATTGACTTGGTTACAAGTCAAGTAACATGCTTTAGTTGATTAGGCAAATGATCAGTCTAATGATGATATTATTTTCAATTTTAACGCTTTAACAGTTTTCTTTTTCTCTTATTTTAAATGTTCATTTAAGCTGCGAAAATTTTCGAGTTTTTTCTTTACAAATTTTTGTTTCTATTTTGACGGTGAAAAAATTTTGTTCATTTATTTTTTGTTTGGATAATGTTTTATTCTGATCGAGAGAATCAAAGTTTCTTTAGCAATTATTATCAAGGATATCATCTGCACACTCACTATGGATCCATGGGTACAACCGAGTTGACCTCTTCACCTTCCCATTCAAGTTATCAGTTGATTGGCAACCTCGATAAATCGACTTCTCGTTCATCCTTTTGGGATCAAGGACCGAATGACATGTTCCCATTGAGTCCCGAGGTGAACGAGAATGCAATTCAAACTCATGAGCCAGCTCAAGAGCAACTTGTTCATCGGCCAATCAGTGAATCAATCAGTGAAAATGAGTGTAAAAATGTGACCCTCGAAGTGAGTCAAAAAATGAAGCAACCAATCTGCTCCAGAATTAATGGAAAATCTAATGAGTGTCCATCGATGCAAGTGACAACTCATGAGTCAACTCATCACCTTCATGGAAACCAACTCAATGATTCTCATGAGATTAAATATCTAAATGTTAATAGTTTGGATGAAATGGAAAGGCAATCGTTGACGTTAAATTTAGACGCAATGTCAACCTCAACCTGTTCATCAAATTCAACAAGCCCGACAGTCGAGGCAACACTGACTTCGTCACCATCTTCAACTTGCTCGTTCCCAAGTAAACCTCAACTTCATCGGAAACTTTGGCAAGTCAAGGCAACCCTCGAAATGAAATGTCTCTGGGACGAGTTTAACGCTCTTGGAACTGAAATGATTGTCACCAAGGCTGGAAGGTATGAAGAATCAGTGTCGATATGGAATTGTCGATAAATTATTGAAATGAGTTAATCAATAGCTTTGCAAACAATTTCAAATGCAACTTTGCAAAATGTCTTTTCAATCAATATTTAATTTACCTTTTTTCCTCTTTACTCTTTTATTGTGAAAAATATTGAGAGAAAAGTTCATTTCTTTTCTTCTTCTTCTTCTTCTTCATTCTGTGGTTATCTAGATAAATATTGTAACATTTTTATTCTCAAATTTAGTTTCCATGGAAATTAGTTTTTCATGGTTTCAATTCTAAATCAATAGAAGATAAAAATTTATTCTAAAAATAATCACTTTTTTTTATTTTTTCATGATACAGTTGCAAGGTTGAAACCTCGATAAACAATGCTAAGGAAACGATAGGAATGTGTTTAGATTTTCATCAATTTTTGGTTAATGATTCTACAATAATCAATTTGTGCATTTACATTTCAATTGACTGAGTACAACATTTATCATGATTAATGATTTGTTTGTTTTTAAGGGAAAACCATTTCAACTTGCCAAATATTTCAACCAATAACACAACTTTGGTTTACTTTGAAAATTCAATTTCAATCATTTTCTTCTTCTTCTCCTTCTTGTTCATTAAAATTCACAGGCAATACTTATTCAACTTAATATCGATCAAAGTTGAAGCCAATTTTGCCATGCAATTAGATCAATATTTTGATGAGTTAATAATTAGAAGTGTGATATTTTCAGGAGAAAAAAAGTTTCAATTTCTAATGAAACAAACTCATTGGGCGATTTCATGGAAAATTTCAATCGATCAAAATTAAACTGATTTTACATTTCAGAGCAACAGTCAAACGATTTCCGATCAAAGTCAAGACTCATGAATAATGAATTTCGAATTTTATCATTTTCGAAATTGTCCAACTTTAGAAGAAACTTTTTCATCAAACTTTCGACCGAATGTTCTTACCATTTGCAACCATGTTATCACTAGTTTCAAATTTTTTCTCAATTCGATTTTGCAAAAAATTTCAAAAAATTCAAGTTAAAATGAAGATTCATGAATTAAGTTCTAACCTTGAATGTTCGAATTTTTAGAGGAAATTTTTTCGACAATTTTCGGACAAATTTCACTTGGAATATCAACAATTTCGAAGTTTTTCTCGATTCAATTTTCTAAAGATTTCGAACAGTTTGAAGCTTTGCAACGGTTTCAAGATGAATGTTTTGGGGAAAAGTTTCAAAATTAAATTCGATGTTTTCATGTTTGCGAAAGAATTTGATTTAAATTTTGAAGAAAAGCAAGAAATGAAATTTGTCGCTGTAGCTCGAATCTCGATTCTATTGACATCCCGTAACATATTTGGACTAAAATATGTTGACTCGAGTGTATTATTAGACACAGATTGAAACAAATTATTATGTTTCTAATTATTGTTGGTGTTCTTTGTCAAACATTGCAAGTGAAATTGATTGTGTGTTGATTGAGTAGACTAAACTTGCAAGGTAACATTTTACATGTTTGGTTTTATCTTCTTGTGCTTCCTCCTTTTCCTCTTTATTCATTTTCACCCTCATCATTATCATCATGATCGTTCTGTTAAAAGGCAGAAGATTCATAAATGATTGATTGATCCGTCAAACCAGCTCAGCCTGGCTTATTTCCCTTCCTGTCGATTCACTTTTGTCTCTTCCCTTAATTACCTCAATCTCTCAATTCTGCCTTCGCTAAACAATAATAAACCATCCAAGTTGCCATTGAACAGTTCGCTGCAAGTTCGAGAGATCGTGAAACAAAACAAATTCATCTGTCGATTCATGTTCCTTTCCAGGGTTAGAATCGCACGAAAATTCAGAAGGAAAAAAAGACAAATGATTCGAAAAGAAATAAATTTTCAATCAAAGTTTGAATCAATTATCGATTTAAATCTGTTCTTTCTATTGATTATGCGTTCGCTAATCGAGAAACTATTATTTTCCAATATTTGGGTTCGAACCAGTTTTTGAAAAGAAAATGCATTTTGAAAGAAATCGTTTTCTTTTTTGGTAAAAGTTTATTCTTTATACTTTTATTGCTGCATGAATGAGGAAAATTCAAATTCTGTTTTCGATTTTTCTACATTTGAAACATTTTCTGTGATTTGCAGATCAACAGATAAACACTTTTCAATCTCATGTTAATCTCGAGTTCATTGGTTTGGAATTTGAAATTGCATGTGAAAAGATCATTTATGAGGTGAATCATAATTCGGTTCATTTTATCTTTTCATGTAAATTTTGATTCGAAATTGAAAGTTAAACTTGGAAGGAACATTTCAAGTTGAAATTCTCATGATTGCCATGAAAATTTTGAGCCCATTTTCTCACTTATTTAATATTCTTTAATCATTTTCATTTCCACTTTTGTCTTTTATTAATTTATTTATAATTGCATTTTTACCTTCAAATAATCATGGGAATCATGGCAATTGAAATTCTTCTTCTTCACACCAACCAAATTGAACTTTTCAATTTGCTCATGAATATCATTTGTTTGAACAATTTTCTCTTCCCCATTTCTCCATCATTTCCAGAACTTCATTGAGTTCATTGAATAATCTCAATTTCTTTCATTTACAATCATTTTTATCTCTTTTTTTTTCTCTTCTTTAAAAATGGAAAAGAAATGAAAAATTCTTTCAGAACAATTTCATTTGTTATTTCAGAAGCATCTGTAAGAATTTGTTATCAAAATTTATCATGAAAAGAATCTTCTTCTTTATCGATTACATTTCATCAGTCAACTTTTCAATTTCAATTCAATATTAAAATTTTGTTCAGGAAAAACAGTTCAATATTTGATTCCCTTTCAAATGGTTCCAAGTAACGATAGTAACATTAAAAATGAAGAAAGGCACAGAAAAAGCTATCAAAGCAATTGCAATCATTTTACATCATAATTTATCATTAAATTGAAATTACAATCGAGAAAAGATGAACAAAAGGATTCTCTCGATTCACATTTCGTGACTCAACTGTTTTTCAAATCATTTACTCAATGATTGATTTGATTGGGAAAACGTTTGCACACCAAAACTGCTTAACCCAAATGATAACCGAAAAAAAAAACTCCCAGTAATATTTTCTTCTCTTTTCCAGGCGAATGTTTCCCACTTTTCAGGTTAAACTGAAAGGAATGTGTCCAGATTCTGATTACATTTTAATGATGGATTTTTTGCCAGTTGATGAGAAAAGGTATCGCTATGCTTTCCACAGGTAAGTTGATTAACGAGAAACTCATTTTCTGTTGGGTAAACATTACACTCTGATTTACATTTAAATTGATAAGGAAACTTATTAAGTAAACGTAAAATTTTCCCCTCCAAACTCGGCTCGATGGTTTAGTGGAAATTAATTGTTAATCAATTGTCCACTTTTCATTTCAATTAACATTCAAGTAAAAGACTAATTTTTTCACTCAACTTTGTTTGGTTATGTTTTGACTGGTAAAGGTTGGTTTAACCCGATTATTATGATTAATTGATGTGACTTTTTCCACTGTAATTTTAGACTTAAATTGTTCAATGTTGACTCTGGCTTTGCCAGCAATTAAATTACTTTGTACCTAAATTGATTGTGAGTTGTTAAAAGGTAAACTACAATTTTTCTTCTACATTATTACTGTCTATCAACTGGGAGTTTCACTTGTGATCCAACATTATCATTATCAATTCACATTGAACACAATTTTGGAGATTTTTCGTTTTTCCTTCTTTCTCCTTTACTTTCCTTTTTCAGTTCATTCATTTTATTTTTCTCAACCTTTATCATTATAATTTCAAGAACTCGAGATGTTTCTATTGAAGAAGCTTTCTTTTTAAGTTGAAAAAAAAATATCTTTACAATGAAGGGAATAACAAAAGCTAGAGAGGTAAAAGCATCTTATTTTGCCTTTTCAACTTTACTTTTGTTGTTCAATGGTTGCTCCTTTAAATTGCACTTTTCAATTAATTATCAAGAGTAAATTAATGTTGACTCGATTGATTTACCAGTTTAATGGTTTCATTTCATTTTACTGTTTCAGTTCAAGTTGGATTGTTGCTGGTAAAGCTGATCCTTCAGCTCCACCTCGAATCCACATTCATCCCGATTCACCGGCTAAAGGGTCGCATTGGATGAAGCAAGTCATCTCATTTGATAAGGTTAAACTTACCAACAATCAGTTGGACGACAATGGACATGTAAGTATATATTCAATAGCTAATTGTTTAGAGCTGCTGAATTCATTTATCGTTACAATAATGCAAAATAACTCCATTAGTTGAATTGATAACAAGACTAGAATCAAATAAGATCTTGACATTTATTGTTGATCTACTTTTAGAGCAACAAAATTGTAACACTCTGGAAACGAACACATTAAAATGAAAATCATCTCGATCACTGATTAACATCATAAATGACTCTGTTTCAGACACAATTACATTTGTTTATCTTGATTGAAACAATGGTCATTCGATTATCTTAGAGGCATCTTTTAATAGCTTAATAGATCATCTTAATGGTCTAACATTTAATTATATTTTATTGTTCATCTTAACCAAAAGAAACATAAGAAATTATTGAAAATGGATTTTTCATTTTCAGTTCCTTTCCAATGCAAAGGATGTTTCATTTACCGATTTCAATCTGACTCTGTTATATAATTGTTGATTTCAAGCTTAACTGAAATGTTTATTACCATCAAATCAATTCTAATCTTTCGCTTTTTAGAGTCAACTTGAAGTTGGCAAAATTGATAAAATCATTAATATTGATTAGTCTGGAGTCAACGAGTCACAATTTTCTTGCTGTAGTCAATCTGAAAGAGTTTCTTGATTTAATTTCTCATTTATTTAGATTATATTGAATTCAATGCATCGATTTCAACCTCGCTTCCATGTACTTTACTTGGCGACTGAAGATGAAGATTGTTTTTCAACTGAAAATTTTAAAACTTTTATATTTCAAGAAACTTCATTCATGGCAGTTACAGCTTACCAAAATCATCGAGTAAGTACAACTTGTCTTTGGGAAATCAATCTAATTGATTGGGAACAAGTAACAATGAAATGTTCATCAACTGTGCCATTAAAGCAATCGCTATTGTGATAAAGTCAATTGAGGTTTATTGTGTGTTCAGTGTTTTGTTGAGAGAAAAAAATCTTTTCCAATTGATCAGATTAATCAGATCAATTAAGGCTTTTAAAGTTCATTTCACAGTTTGACTTGGATAATTAAAAATGATTTGCATTGTAAATACATTTTAATGGATCGAAAAGAAAAACAAAATTGGGTTTAAAAATAGCTGTAAATTGTAAGCTAAATGATTATTAAATTGAGCTAAAGGTTAACTGGAAAGTTGATGCTAATGTTTAGCTAAATGTTTAATAATCAATTAATCAATTGTGAGGATAGAAAGTTAATAACAATTGTAATTGCAAGTGAAAACTGTTTACAAATGGTTTAAATAGATAACACTGTTAATCATTTTACGATGAAATGTTGATCATTAAAATGGTTAATGTTGAGATGAAAAGTAAATGGATACAAGTTAATTGAAACCAATGGAAATTTACTTTAGACAAAAGCTTTCGATTTACAATCAACATTGTAAAGGAGAAATAATTCACCAATTTAGCTACAATTTACAGTCGATATTTACATTAAAACCTTTTGGGTTTATGTAAGTGTAATAAACGGTTCATGTACAAGTTGATTGGTTAAACATTTCATTGTTTCTATCAATTGTTCATTCGTTATTGCGTGGACAATTTTCTGGACAATTTGGTTAACATTTAAATTGTATTTTTATTCAGATAACTCAACTGAAAATTGCGAGCAATCCATTTGCCAAAGGTTTTCGTGATTGTGACATGGATGAATGGTGAGTAAATTGCACTTTATTTTACTGTCATCTTCAACCTCAATTAACCATATTAATTGTTACGATTTATTATCAACTAATAAGTCAACCTTTTCTTTTCCTTTCATTTCCATTATTCATTTTGGTAAAGATTTTTCAACATTTACTCGGGTAATTTGGATTACAATTGATGGTCAATTTGTTGAACCGATTAATCGATTGAAAGTCAATAATCGACTCATGTCACATGTTTCAGGTTAAATCAATTGTTACATTGACAGTTGAGATTCACTTTTAAAATTTAATAACATTTAAGATACAATCAAGATTCAATCCATTAAAGGTCAACACTGTACAACACATTTTATTTACTGGAATCGCTTATCATTTTTCAAATTGTATCTTCATTGGTCTATCATTTTCATGTAAGGTGAATAAAATATATAAATGGACTTTATGATAAATGACAATTTAAATGTTAAACTTGATAGGAAAGTGAAATTATCGAGATTATGTTAATTGTAATCATCACAGTTTACGGTTTTTCATTGAAATATGGGTTAACGGGTAGGTTTTGCTGACAGGGAAATGGCAAGTTTTTGGGTGAAAGACTTGATGTCTATATTAACCAGAATTGGTTTTATCCAACGTACACTTATAAATGTTTGATTGTTAGTCAAGATTGCTTGCATTAATTTATTAATGGTGATTAAAACAATGGTAACACTTGGGAAGGTAATTATTTTAATAACTAATCAAAAGGATAAGGTGGGTTGAATAGGCAAGAGATAAACAAAACCGGTTAGAGGAGCACATTTAAAGTCGTAGATGTTGCCTGTTTTCAATTATAAATAACATGATTAAATTAAAACAAATATTATGAATAGAAGAGTGTTGTTAAAGTTTATAAAAGCTGGTAAATCAAGATTTAGATTTTGAAGTAATTTAATTTAATTGCTATTTTATAAATTAAAATCACAGTAAATACAAAAAAATTAGTGAGATTTGGAAATGACTCACTTGAGATTTAAGTTGAGCGGTTTATTCAAAGTGCCTCAAATAATCTCAACATAATTCTTCTGTTTACTATTGAAATATTATTCAACTTAACTATCATATCAACACTGATTAACGTCTTTTTAAGACTAGTTTACAAGACATTAGCATTTAGTTTGACAAAAAGAAAGAAGAATCAAGATTGAAAAGCTTCATTTGTTGTCATCATTTTCTTATCTTTTCAAGTCCTTCCTTCCTTGAAATCATCATGTTGATGGATTTAATGATGAAAATGGTGGTAAAGGTGATCAACGAAAGTGTATTAATGAGTGTACTCTAGGTGAAACAAGAAAAAAACTGGAGAATAAGAGACGACTAAGAGTAAACATTAACATAACTTATACTGTAAGGAATAGTAACTTGAATTTCATGGTTAACAATCAACATTCTTGTGACTCAGTAACTATTCAACTTGAATTGAGTCGAGGAGGAAAAATAAGAGATGAAAATGGGTAAAGAAGTGGAATGTGTAATACAAATAAGATTTTTGTTTGGAAACATTAGAAAGACGAAGAAATTGCGACAACAGATTTCACTTGAAAAATATTTCAGTGTATTATGCTTATTGTTATTAATTTCATGAGTTACATTAGATGAAATAATAACAATGACATGGGAATGTTAAGGTAGAAACTCGGAATGATTACTTGAATACTCAATTGAGATTGAAATGGATAAAATGTAGACAAGAAAATATCTATTTATTGTTGATGTTGTAACGAGAAACTCAAGAGATTTTGTATTGTAAAAGTATGGATAAGTAAAAATTGAAGTGCATTTACTTATGATATCGTTAATGTTATTGATACAGTAAATTTGAAATAATTGCTCCTAGTTTATAACAATTGATATAATAATAAGAGTAAACACAGAGTGATATTTCCATTATTATTAACCAATTATTAGTATTATTGCAGTTAAATGGCAATGGTTAGAGTTTGGTGAGTTTATCAACAATCAGATTACCAGGATTCTACATGTTGGTCATAATGATTGGGATGAAAATTTAACCAAAAAAACCAGAAAAAAATCTAATTATTTGTAGCCAAGTGAGTTAAGAGCATTAAAAAAAGGTTAACAATGGGTGATATTGGTGTTGATGTAGATGTTGATGGTAATGGTAATGATCATGTTGATGTTTGTGAAATGTGTGTGATAAAGCTGAAAGGATGAACAGAGTGGAGAGAAGCACCGTTTAGGGATGAAGATTGAATAAAACCATTGGAAAAAAATTGATGATTGCCTTTATAATTGAATCCAGATAAAAGTAAATTTGAAATGGCCATTTAACGCAACGAATCCATCTCTGCTTTATATAGCCAGGATAATACTGAATTTGAGCTTTTATCTTTTTCCTTTTCTTTTACTTTCTTTTTTTTTCTCCATTTTTGGCATTTTCTTTAAACCATTCCATGTTTCCATCATCTTCTTGACTCTGGTGTATTTTAGTTGAAAATATGTTTTCTTTTTGTTAATAAACAGCAAATTTAAGTTCATGGCGTGTGTGTTTGTACATTTTTATAGTGAAATTTGAAGGGAACACAAGTCAAACTTGAAGAGAGTTGAATTACCAATCATGACTTTGTGCATAATATTGTGTTAGCTTTTCAATGAACTGATAACCTCGAGGAGATTTCAATCATTATCTTTATCATAATACTTATGATTCGAATCAATGTTGTATGAAGCGAAATAAGAAGATGAGAAAAGACTGTGCTTAGGTAATTGGAGTTATATTCACATGAAATCATTAAGTACTGTGTATATGAGAGTAATGTGTTTTTTTAGGCATCACCCTTGGAGCTACATGTAAGGCAGTTAGACTTTTTGTTTAAATGTGAACGTGAGAATGGTGGAGAAAATTGATTTCGATCATCCGGAATGGTCAAGATTGGACGTGAAGATTATGATTTATCCAAGTGTTGAGAAGGTAATACAACAAAAAGTTAAGATAATAAGTGATCTTAAAGGTTAACTTGTTCATGTATATGCAATACTTCTTTCTCTGTATTGTTGAACAAGAAGATGATAAATATTTTCAAGTTGGATAAATATTTTGCGATCAAAAGCAAAGAAATCCCTTTAACAGCAAATGAATATGAATGAATTGAAATAAACTCTGATATTTGAAAGTATCTTAATCTCATTTTTGTCCATGGTAAAGTCAATAGTCTCAATAAACAGAATATTGAAAGAACAGTTTTATCCTGCAATGTGAAGGTAACACTTAATATTATATTATACTGATGATGAAAGAGGTTTAGCATTTTTCATGATGATATTCTTGTTGGAGTTGTCATAAGTGTTGTTGATTTAACATCCATTATGAACACTTAATAGCGGCAATCTACATTAATCATTTACACAAATCACTGTCAATTGCTTTCCATTTCAACATTGTGTTCTGTTCATAATTTCATTTGTATTTGAAAACAGCAATTACAACCAAATCCGTTGTTTATGCCAATGCGATTAAACTTGGTGATTATTGATGACAACCATTGCTGGTACATGAGCAGGATGATTAGTCCATGACATCTTGATTAAATGAAATCAAGGTAATCTGATGGTTTTAGATTTTTCTTCCCGTTTGGTATTGAGTGTGCCAAGTAAATTGAACATTACTATGGTCAATCAAAGTGAATGTTCAAGTGCATTTATGTAATCCAAAAGGTGAAGTTGACACTTAAGGTTAGTAATGTGAATTTGTCTTGTTTTCTCTCTGTTCAAAAACAGCTTTTTAAATATCGATCTTGCAAGCTCCAATTTCCTTGCCTTTTGTAAATTGGAAATACACTCAACTCCCAATTGTATCCAACATTGTATTTTTCAACTTGTTTTCAATTTCAGCTTTCAATAAGTTTGGATGTATAAATAGCATAATTAGCATGAATATTGGAAGACAACATACACGAGTATGTAGACGAGTAAACAGGTGTTCAATGTCTTTGCTCTACTTTTTTCTCCTGTTAATCAACCAGAATTAATGTTGGATATTTTTCCAAAAATTAGGCTTGTTGAATTTTGTACCAACAAAATTTTAAGAAAACTTTAGAGTTATGATTTTATCAATTTTCTGAGTTGCAATTCCAGAGCAATTAAACATTTCTCTTTGCTTCCGAACAGGTTTAATCAGGAAATCTAGAAAAACTGTAACTCAAAATTGTGATAATCAACAAATTTGCAAACAGGTTGATTGATCCACATTAACCATGCCATTTGAGGAAACATCAGGTAAATTGCGAGTAAGATAATTCATAGGAATCTAATAAATTAATCTTGAGTTGTATCAATTTGCTGATGTTACAACATGCATTAACTGTTAATAGATTGGACGAATAGAACCATTGAAAGAATGTTTACTTAATTACACGAATATTAAGGTTGAATGAGAAGATTTCAATATTCGTAATGGAAATTGCAATCAAGTCAAATTGAATAACCTGACATAACACTTTACTTCTTTTAGTAAACTTCACATTGAATAAATCTAGTGAAGTTTCAAGTCACAGTTAATTAAATTAACTCAAGTAAACATTGGTATGTAAAAGCTGTGTATCCAAGTTTTAGTCAATGTCTTTTTGGAGGTTGATAATTGACTTCTCTGCATACAATAGGAATCCTTTGAATAGGGTAACAAAACTGGAGTCATTGAAAGAAAACCAAAAGTGTTCCAAATGTGTTAATATTTGATTCGATTGGAATGGCCAGTCCATTGGTTTTGAAAACTGTATCGTTATATTTCGTCCTCAAGATCAGTAAGTGACTTTGTTGTGTGTCACATTATGCGATAAGATTTTGCAAAAGCTACATCTTAACTTGTTGATTTATTCTGGATTGGGAAGTTAGCTGCAAACTTTCATAAATATTAATAATAATTGAAGTTAACATTGGATTCCATATGGAAGTACACGAGAAAAACTGCCATCCAAAATAAATGTACCTAGATTGTGAAATATTACTGTAGAATTCACATTTTGCAAGACATAATTTATCTAATTTTTTACATGAGACTTATAAATTCTCAAGATCTTGAACTCGAGATGGAGATGATTATAACGCTAGATGTTGTAAGAGTGATGAGATTTAAGATGAATCGAGTGATGCTCCTAGAAATAATATAAATGTCTGTTTATCTCTTTCAATGAAGTATTTTGTAACGTTCCAAGAGTCATCATGAAGATATCCGAAAGCTGAAATGAATACTCTGAAGGCCAAGGGAATTTTCAACCAACGAAAAAGGAAAATATCACCATAAAAACTCAGGACACAGATATACTTTGTAAAAAATGATAGCTGTCATTGTTGAAAGTATTGAGTCACTGTTGACTGGTCCTAAAGAGTTCCTTTGAAAACTTAGAAATTTCAAACAAAGTAAAGCAACACCATGTAAAGTCTTCAAAACGAGTTGAGGCTCATTAACACAAACCGAACAGGCTAATAAGTGTGAAGGTAGTGAAGAGTTGAAGTGTCAATTTTGTCGGACTTTGTAATGAAAAATTCATGTACCTTCGCGGCTATAACCGACAAGCAATTGAACTTTTACTAGATCTATGTTTAAACTGAAATGAAATGGTGAGGCAGGATAAATAAGATCAAAAGTCAATAGAAGCAAACATGTTTACAAAATTAAATAAAGAAACCACAACACTGACAAAATTAAATTGTTATTCACGTTATTTGTTTTAAACTTGATTTCCCATGAGTTGAAAACATGATAATAGATGAAGGACAGATTGATTGGAGCCAAATAAAGATACACAAATATAAGTTAAGAGTAAATAAATTGCCAAATTGCAATTGTGTTAATTAACATTGGGTCCAACAGTGGAAAAAAGGAAAATGATTTTATGATTAATTTGGTGACAAGATGGCGTTAACAATCATTTCTATGATGTAATCAAAAAAGACGGCTAAAAGAAGAGAAAAGCTAAACTAACAGAAAAGATAATCAGAAGATGTCTCTTAATGTGCGTATTTTGTTTATTTTATGACTTAATAATTGTTTTCTTATATTCTTGTTAGTATATTAAATTAGTAGGATTATTGTGACAGAATATGACAAAGTAAAAGTTAAAGGTAAGCAGAGGAAAAAAACTGCACAATCTAATTACATACTACTAATTAACTTGGTGCTCTTTGATCAATCACCATTTCTGCTCTCCTTTTTTCACAGTTAAATCACGTTACATTGTGTTTGTGTTTTTAACAGCTTTATTAATACAGCTTTGTTTTCAACATTATTTTCAACTTCATTTTTACTATTGCTGTCAACATTAACATTAATACGGTCAAGGCAATTGTGTGTTATTTACATCTGATTCGTCAATTTCCTACTCGTTTGCTTCATTCTGTGGATTACGGATAACATCTGACAAATTTCTAATATTTGGGTAAATATATTGCAAATCTTTTTTAGACTGTCCTTTAAAAATCTGTTTCTTTTTTTCAGGCAGTGTTTGTGTCTCGTTATTTGTTTAAGTCATAACAAAATCATTGTTATATTGAAAAATAATGCAAAATTCAAGATCACAGCAACACATTTAAATTGGGGTTTTATTTATTACTATTACCGACAACGATCTGTTGCTTTTCATATAACTAGACCGTAGCTAATAACTCAACCCGTTAAATGTGTTTGCTTTTTTTTCAACTCAAAGACAAATTAGATTCACCGAATGACTTTAAAGTGATTCTAGTTAGTGTTCGTGATGAGTTTATGGCAAGACCGACATCACCTTTAAGTCGTTGGCCAGAAAGTGATATAATTGGTGGTAAGTTATCTGGTAATCAACTTGTTAACAATGACAACATTTTCATCAAAAATAAGAATTGAATTATATTGTAATACTTCCTTACCTGATTAAAAAAGTGGTAAGAAAGAATGTTGACCAAAATTTGTTAAACGATCAATATGGTTAGTGAAACAATATTCAGTTCGTGTTTTGCCCTTTTTTCTCTTTTTTTGTTATGTTTCTTCAATATTACAGGAATTATCAAGGCTAATTCTTTTTGATGGTTGTTTCCTCTTTATTTAACGGTTCATGTTATCAATGGTATTATTTTGAAGACAAGAGCGCAAGATAAACAAATCTTCAATAAGAACAACTGCTTAATTCAATAGCAACAGGAACAAAAAGCAAAGAGTAATCAAAAACGATGTTGAAGAGTTTTTGGTTGCTCAGTCAACTGGTTGTTGTTACACACAAGAACACATATTTCAGGTTAGACTTTTTAAAGCCCTACACAATGTTTTACCCTTTTCTGATAATGATGATGTTTATGTTGATGATGAATTCTTTTTATCTTCTTTAGATGCTGGTAGCATAAGGGAAACATGTTTACGAACGGATATATAAATGTGTGATGTCATTTCGAGCGCATTTTTTCTCTCCTTCTCCCTCTCTCATTTTATCTGACTCCCTTTCATTTCTCACTCTAATTTGATGTAACCAAAAGGACAGACTCCGAGGTGCAGTTTTCTCCATTGATCCAGTTACCTTTTCATCTTCATTGAAAGAGAGGCAGTAAAATAAAGAGAAAAGGATAGATAAAGAGCGAAACATGTTTCAAAAGGCTGGAGAAAGAGCCTCAGATGGAGAGTAAAAAAATGATGTTCTGAAGAGAAAGTTTACTTTCAACGCCGACTCGATGCATCTAATGACTGATTTAATCTGATTTAACTCAATGTGACCATATTGTTTTCTCATGAAATGATTCATTTCACTCAATCCTCTTTTCTTTTTCTCCCTCCTTTTGTCTCGATTATTTTATCTCCTGTTTGAGTCGTCGAATTTCTTTATCTTTCAAATGACAAATTGTAGGTACACGTAGACAGTGAGCAATCTAATTTCTTGCTACAAACAGTGATTCAACTCACTGACCACTGACAACTTGAAATCTAATCAGTTAATTATTGTTGTTTTCTGGTTCTTTTTTCTTTCATTCATTCCGCTTTACCCTTTAATCTAACAGGTTGTTTGTCTGTAAGGATATCCGTTACTATTTCTATCCAACATATAAACTCGTCATCGCCTCAATATATTCAATTGTCAAGTTTTACTCATCTAAAGGATGAGATAATTTACTTTTTGCTTATTGATGAACATGTTGCCATTGATGGTTAATTAGTAAATATTTCATATAAATTTTTACTCCAGTTAACTCTTGGTCCTAGGAATTTCTAGTATTGAGCTCATTAAAATTTTCATGGTTTCTTTCTTTATATTTTTTTTACAATGCAGCTCAAGACTTGGAACCTGGAAGAGAAGGTGGAACGTGGTTAGCTGTTAATTCAAAAAATGGAAGAATTGGAATACTTCTTAACATCAAGGAAGCAAATAAAGATCTAAATCCTCATGCAATGGGTCGAGGTAAATTGAATCCATTAACAACTCTACCAATAAAGAGAAAATAATGATTCAAATGCAATTTGGAGACAATTTGCACTAATTAGCTACTCGATTTAGCATTTTTCGCTTTTATCAGTGATAAATGTATTGTAGATTTAGCTAATCGGAGAGTATAAAAAAAGTTGAATTTATTCCAAGTTTCAACGTGAAAACATGAATGATTGATGATTTGGTTAACATTGTCAAGAGACTTTTAGGTTTTTCTCCCTTTTTATTCTCATCTCATCCTGTCTTTACTTTCTATTCTCACTTTTTGTCTTCCGATGATCAGTATCATCCATTGAGGATTGGAAAATATATGTTTACTTGGTCCATTAAAAGCCAATAATGATTGCAAAAACATAACCATTCCAATTTAATGACAAGGAAACATAATTTAATCCACATCTGTTGAGTGTAAAATTCTCATTTTGCATAAATTTTGTCTTTTATTTTTAATTTATCAAAGTAGATTTATGTTAATGTTCAAGCAAATGCCAATCATTCATATCCATTCGAATGACTCGACTTTTGAAATACTGTAGGGTTGACTGTTATGTGTACAAACTAATCACTTTGATGAACCTTTAAGTATTACTTTAACATTGTTACTTTCATACTTGTGCGTTTCTTTTAGGCAAAATTGTTACCGATTTTTTGAATGACGATAACAGTGATGATTATTTACAATCATTGGCAATGAATGTTTCTAGCTACAACGGATTTACTTTTGTTGGAATCGATTCCAAATCCTGTTCAGCATCATACGTCAACAATTTTACCAAGCCTCACATTGTCAAGCTTAAACCAGGTGAATTTTTATCAATACAAATTTGTACAAATCAAATACAATTTTATTGATTCATGATCATTATATTGATCTGTCTAATCGTTGATCTATTTTTTCATTATAAATTAGGTATTTATGGCTTTGGAAATGCAGATGATCCAGGTAAACCATGGAAAAAGGTTGATTATGGTAGAGATAAATTTGCCAAGATTGTAACAGAACTTTCATCAACCGATTGTAAAGATAAGCTAATAGAAAGATTGTTTTCATTGGTTTCTGACGAAACAAAGTAATGTCATTATTTTTGTTCTGTTTATTCAATCATACAAGCTTAGCTAAATTAATTTTTTGTTCATTTTTAGACTGCCTCATGATGAAAGGTTATGGCGTCAAGCATACGATTGGACAGAAGAACAGTTGGAACAATTGAATGCACTGTTTGTTAAAATTCCAAGCAAAAAATATGGTTCCAGGTATTTCTGACAGTTCCGATAGCTCCAACAGTTTTCACTACTTGATGACTAAAATTTTATATTGCATTTATGCCAAGTTACTATTTATCAGATGTTCATCAGATCAGGCTATGTGAAATTTTGATAAGGAACTTTTTATTAATTATTAATTTTTTAGCAGTTTGTTGCATTTTCAATGGAAGCCACTTGAATTATGCTACGCTTCTGATTTAAGTTGATTTATTTCTCAATCTAACGTTGGTTCTTATGATTTTACTTCCAGAACTTGGTCTATTATTCTGATCGATGGTCAAGGTAATGGCAATGTTATTGAGAGGACTCGGATTCCACCTATCGATTGCTCTAATAATGATATCACCTCAGAATGGAAAGAAACTTCTTTTTCATTTAAATGCAGTCCAAATTAGTTTATCCACATTGACTTTACACCGTTATCGCATTGAACCGTTAAAGTATTGTCTATAGTATGCTCGTTTATTCGCTTTCATCATTACAGCTCCGGGAAGCAGATACGAAACTCCAGAAATATTTTCATTTGAGATGTGTGAGCCATAATCACTTCTGATTGTCGATTGCTTCAAATTCGGATACTCGCTCGATAAGATAGTTCATGAACAACCAGGATACGATTGTATTCCTGTAATGATATTTAATGATACTCCTGTAATAATGATAATGTGAATAATTTGTAAGATCGGAAGATCAAAATCTTAGATCATTAAAAGTCTTACAAATACTAACAGAATGTAGAACTTTTTTTAATTCCATGGGCAATCTTACGCTTGAACAAACTAATGCAAGATTATTGTTACCTTGGCGGTAAAAAGGTAGAAACATCTGTATGGCCAAACAGTTACAAGAGTGATCGCTTCAATGAAAACATAATCATCACAAGAAAGTAAAAAAGTCACCACAAGATGCCTCTGGTGCAAAGATTGACCAATAAGGCAAATTTTAGTTCAGGCACATCACCACTGCGTGGCTCTGTTCGCTATATTTTACATGGAAAAACAATTCATTTCTTCTTTCAGCGCTATCTTGTGGTGACTTTTTCAACTATTTATTGAAAAATTTGGTTACCATCAAGTGATCTCTCTTGTTGTACTCTGGAAAGGTTGAACATTCATCCGTATTTGCTATTTTCCGAGCTAAGCCATTGCATCTGGTACGGCTTAAGACTAGCGGCAGCTTCGGCAAACTTTCAAACATTTTACTTGGTTCACAATTAAATTAATTTAAATCCCAGATTATCTTTAATTAACGAAAGAAAGAGCGAAGTTAAGCAGCATAGTCAAATACATCAAGCCGATCCATGGAAAATGGATTATTCTGTAAATGTTTGAGCGTTATTTCAAAATTTAAAGAGGGTTGATTTTTTGTATGAAAATTAGATTTATATAAAAATTCGATCAAATGATCATCTCTTTTCGGTCCATTAGCTGACTTTGGAATATGATCTTTCAGTGACCTCCATTTCCTTTCGATAGTTTGGGTATGCACATTTTGATTAGCCGGATTGAGGAAATTTTTTGAATGGTTGACCGTATCGTGCGAATAAAAATTATACTGGTCCAAATTATTATAACTTTTCACACAATTTGAATGAATTGTTGTACCAGGCAAAATATTTTTTTGATTACATCAAGTAAGGTTTTTTCGTCTCTTTTCTCGACAATTTCTGCAAATGTTGCCTTTGATTCACGCTCAATACCACCAAAGATCCAAACTTGTCTCTTTTGATTTGACGATAATCGTCCACAGTTGTATTTTCGTTTTTAAACCATTGTTTCATCTATTTCTACAACTTTGCCGGTTCCACCTATCATTTTCTTATCTTTATTGACAATATTGTTACACATCTGTAATGATAAAAAATAATTAGATAACAAAACTTGCCACTGGTTGAAACAATTTACTTACCATTCTTAGCATCTGAAAATGAAATAAAACTGTTTTTTCACTTATCCCAAGATCCATTGATGTAACTCTGATTGCTTTGTTTTGACACCAACAAAAGATGAGCTTCAGATATGTCAAAATTGTTAATTTTGAACATTCGAAAATTGTTCCTTTGGTCCAGTTAATTTGTTTTCTGCACTTTCTACAAACGAACCCTTTCCCTAAAATTGATAGTTTGATTGCACTTAACACCATCATTCCATCACAACCAGGTTTAATACAATTTTTTGGATGTTCGTCAGGGATGAGCTTAGAATCGCTGATATAACGTAAGCCAGGGACCGAATCATTCGGCGATACAATAGTTGAGTCAAAATTAGTTAAATTCAGTTTATTTAATTGAGACATTGTGTAGGAAAACTAAAGGTCAGAGAGGAACTCGAAAATGAAATGAATTTTTGGTGCTCATTGTACTTCTTTATATATGCCTTTCGTTAATTAAAGATAATCTGGGATTTAAATTAATTTAATTGTGAACCAAGTAAAATGTTTGAAAGTTTGCCGAAGCTGCCGCTAGTCTTAAGCCGTACCAGATGCAATGGCTTAGCTCGGAGAATAGCAAATACGGATGAATGTTCAACCTTACCGCTGTGAATTCATAAATCAGTATCTATAACCTAATGGCTACATTTAAACAAATTTTTTAAGTTTGCAAGTTAACAATAATCACTACAAGGTGATAGGAAACATTTGAAAGCATATTACTCGATTTTTGGCGAAAATTAAAAATGATAACTTCATGAAGTGAAAATGGCTCAATATTTCTACATTGGTCTTTACAAAATGCTGCAGACATTTAATATTTTGCAGCTTAATAAAATTTAGACTATTTATCCCTAGCCGATTGTGCACAAAGTGTTCACATACATTTACAAAATTAAACACAATAAGATCACGCTATTGAAATTTTTAACTTTTTTATTCATTTTCATACAAAATACAAATAATCAGAGTTAAATCAGAGACTGGACCTGATAATGAAAAAGATATTTGAAATGAAAGTAGAGGCAGAAAACTTGAAATAAAATGGACGGATGATGAAGATGAGAGAAATGGTATGAAAAGGATAAAATCAGGTAGAAAGATAGAGTTTTAAAAGCGAGAGATTAAAATATATAAAATTTAGAGATTTTCTCAGAGATCCGCTTTGGTAGGAAACGAAAGCTTGGCGTACTCAGTTCCATGTAAGCTCGCTAGATGTTGATGGTTTTGAGATTGTTGTTGAGGATGAGGATGTTGATTTGGATATTGTTGCTGTTGTTGCTGTTGCTGTTGAGCAACTTGATGTTGAGCTGCCATTGCGGCAACAACCTGTTGATTGGCCATCATGACACCAGCCAAATTACCCGCTGGGGTGCCATTACCTCTCAAACTGGTGCGCTGTTGAATTACTGGCTTGGGTTTGGTTGGCGGTGGTATTGGACGGTTTTCAGCATTATTGGAAAAATCTAAGTTTGCATAAACTAGTTCATAATTTTCTTGATTTCCCTGCAAAAAAAGAATAAGAAAAAGATTGAGAAAATTAAACAATTAATGATAAATAATTGAAGCAGTTACAAGACTAAATAGTCAAAAACAATTCATGCTGTTGTTGTTCCCTCGCCAAGTTCAAGCCCAAAATACCCAAGTCAAGGATTAGGATGATGATGAAAGGAATCATTTTTGTTGCTGATTTAAAATCAACAAACCGATCCAATGTGATCACAATTTGAAGTGTAAAACAATAATTGCTATTGATTGATCTCTGTATGATGAAAATGCGATCACATTGAAGGTTTACATTTGAATGGTAAAACAAAAATTGTTCAAGTTTTGGTTCAACTCAATTTTAACTGCAAATTACATCAAATTGATTAGTGGAAACATGGGAGAGGAAAGTAAACCCCAAAAATATCAAGCTCATTAGTGATGAATTGTACTTGTTAGTAGATTTAATTTGCTGGGAGATTTGGTGATGTGTGTGCGTTAAACTCACATTAATTGTGTGAAGACCAGAAAAGATGAAGAAAATGTGCCCAAAACGAAAGGGAAAGAGCAAATTTGATTGTTAATATGATTGATTTTCAATGAGATTGATTAATAATCAAAAAAACTATTAACTCACCAAAAAAGTGTAAAATATCTAATAACAATAAGTGCAAAGTTGATTAGTGGAATTGGAAAAAGGTTGACACTCTTTGAGAGACTTGTAAAGTCCACTCAATTACTAGACAAAAAAGGTGATTACCGTGTTATTATTAGCTAAATCAAGAAAATAATGATCGACATTATTTAAGGTTAATTGAAAAATTGGATGAAAGGCAAAAACTGGTTACTCTTCATTGATTTGATTACTCGACATCTGATTAAAACTGATTGTGACAAGTTTAAATAAGTGAAAATTGATTTTTTTTTATTCCGACATATTTTTTTACTTCAAATATTCATTATTTCAGGATTGAATTATTTTTTTTTATACAGACAAAAGTTCAGAAAATATATTCTCATGGAGAGAGTAAATGTTGATTGCAATTGAATTTTGCACTAACATGTTTAATAGACTGAGTTTGGTTGCAAAAATAACTAAATTAAGAAGAATAATTGGATTCTAATTTGGGTAAATCTTGAAATTTCATTAAAACCTTTTTGACTGGTCGATCAATAAATGCTATTGAATTAAATGTTTAAATGATAAATTAAGACTATTTGATGAGTTAACTTTCATTGTAAGTTATTCACAGTTTTCTTTGATTTTGCGATTGCATTTGATTGCATTTAGTTAAGATTAAAACTTAGCAATTAAGCTAATGGATTTTACAAGGATAAAACTGTGTGTAGTTGAACACACAAATGTTGATTGTAAGGTTGAAGAATAAAGGAAAATGACGAGTTAATTATTGCAATCAAAGTGTTGATAATCATATTGAACCGCATAAGTTGATGACGATTTTAAAAGGTTGGTTAAAATTTGAGTTTGCTGGAGGAATCGGCGGTTGGAATTTGAATTTACGATTTCTTTTGATGGTTTAACTCTAATCTGGCCTTGAATTGGCGAGAAAACTGACCCTTTCTTGACCCTCGGAGCTTACTTTTTCAGACGGTGGCTTGGCCTTAATTTGATCCGTGTTATTGGTATTTATAGCTTGAGATAGCACTTAAAGATTTTGGTTTAGCAGCAATCAAGGAAATCATTTGAAGACAATGATATATAAAATAAAGAAGAGAGGAAAGAAGAAGAAATCAATTAGATGATCAACAACATTGTTGTCGGATTAACCTGAATCAGTCAAGGCTAGGAGCTGAACTTGTTGGTTAGAGGACTTTTCAATTTTAAAAGAACAGAATGTAAAATGGAAAATATTAAAAAACTGAATTTCTTTGTTTAACAGTAAAATGGGTGAACTGAGAAATGAAGAATGACTGGAAATAAGATGATAATCATTATCTTGATGTTTCTGCTTATCACTTGGAATGGTCAAATATAAAGAAAGAATCAAACATTTCATGAGTTGTAAGTTGACAGAAACTAATTATACTTTCCATGATACTATATTACTGAAACTTATTTTTTTTTACTGTTGTTTACTATTATCATGATTATTATGATTATCATCTTTAAATCAGTAAAAAAAAGATGAAGTTGAAACAAATGATAACATTTGCAAAATCAGAAATGGCAAGAAAAAATGATGAAAGTAGTGAGAAAGAGATAGGGACTAAAAAAGATTGCCTCCATTCCGCAAGTTCAGCTTTTCAGGTTAAATCATTGAGTCTCTTATTAAGTTACCTTGAGCGTCTTCTTTAGCTTCTTCATCATCAACGTCGTCTTTTTGCTTCCTTCGACATTTCATTAGCATCATCAACAAAAAGCTTAACAAGATTGTAGCAAAAATAACCGCTAATGCACTGGCGACCACAAGTCCCATTGAGATAGGTGAGACAACCTACGATTAGAGAAGAAATAAAACATCATTAGTATTATAAAGTATAATTGTTGAATTTAAAGACTCAATCAAGAGCTGAGTTAACCATTCAGTTTGGAAAACAAAACAATATATGGAATATTATGATTCAATTTGTAATGAGCATTAACATTTTCAAGAGTTGATTTTGAATTTAACCTATTAACTGTTATGACTATTATAACACATAGTTATTAAACAAAAAATGTTTTAATCTTTAGTTCAACTTGTATCATCGGTGAATGCGGCAAATAAGCGTCAGATTTTTACCTTTAGCCTTAAAATTCTTGATGCTACACCGTATTCATTTTGTACAAATAGAGTGTAATCCCGTTCATCACTTATATCTGTATCACGAATCTCGAGGTGTGCTTCGTAACATTTGTAATGGTTGGACGATGAGCGTTTACTTTGAATGGCGCTGAAAGGTAGACTTCTATGGCGAAGTAAACTGTGGTTTGTTGATGATGGAGACTCTGAATTAGAGTAATCAATTGATCTAGAAGAGATAAAATGAAAGCAATTAATTGATGGATGGTTAAAACAAATACAAAAAACATTGAACAGAGCCAAGCAATACAAAATTATTTATTGCAATTTAATTTGGCGTAACCAAATTTTGAAGCTCTGTCAATCAATGTTTGACATGAAAAACATCATCTGGAGAGGCAAAAATCAAACTGAAATGTGTTGACTGATTGTGGTTATAAAATCAAATGTTGCTTCAAATCTCAGAATCAAAATATTTGATTAAATCAAAATAATCAATTGATAATTGATTTCAACCTCAGTCAATATACTCAGTTATACTAGTCAGCCATCAGCCAATGTTTATCATGAGACTTACTTTACATCCAATTGAATTGAACCATAATGCCAATAAACTTTAGAAGGAGCAGGATCACTACAGAAGTCAAGTGTTAATCGACTTTCTTGGCCTCGAGGTCCTTCAACCAACATCGGTTCCTGAAATCAATATAAAGAAAAGGTTGAATAAAGACAATTTTAATCATGAAACATAAAGACTGTAACAAAGTAATCAAAGTAACCTTTCAAACCAACATTGAAACAATCTTATGCAGCAAGACATTATAACAACTCTAAGAACTGGACACACGCTTAACATTGTTTTTTTCATGAATAACATTTTGTAAAGCTATCCTGATGAAAAGGCATGAAAACAAAAACATTATTTGATACAAAACTGATTAAACATGCTAATGATGTTCATAAAATGGTCAATTGGTCAATTATAATAATGAATTAAATGGAGGCACCATTTTGCTCAATTAAATTTGTTTCACAGATGCGTTAAACTGTTTTTCGTTTTCTTTACTTCTAATAATCTTTTGTGATAATCTTTCATTGTGAGTCGTCTTTTCAAAAAGGTAACAATAATTAAATGACCTTAAATATATTCATCAAAACCATACAATTTTTTTCTAGAAAAAAGGCGATGAAACGCCGAAATCGAAAAGCTGATGATTCAGTTATATTGATCTACAAGGTTCAATATACCGATAGCGACTAATCTCGATGTCTTATCCAATTCGTAAGGTTCCTTTTTAGACTGTTTCCCATTCATTTTCACTTAGCTTATCACATTTTATCTTTTTCAAGAATTTGATTTTAAAGTTAATATCAAATTGCTCCAGAAAGATCAATGATTACAAGTAAATAAATAAAAGTGAAATGTCGTTTTCACGCTGTAAGCAAACATTATTGGGATTAAGTGATTACTTGAAATTACACATCGGATGGTGATAAATTATCAGCGCAAAAGGTATCAAAAAGATTGATCAAAGTGGCCTAAATTTGTGCATTTCAACAGATAAACTTTACCTTTCATTTGAGAAGGTAAAATACAGTAGAGATGATAGTAATGACTTCTTTCAGTCATGTAAAAAAAGGTAATTTAATGAGGTAGGTGAAAGGATGTAATTGCCTTATTTTTTGCTCTTCTTAACCTTTCTACTTTTCGTTCAACCTTCTGCACTTCAAAACTCCCTTTTCAACATCATCTTTACCAAATTATCAGACAAATCATCATAGTTGTTGATTTTAGCCATAATCATCATCATCTAATTTCCCCTTCAATTCTTACAAAAGTGAACAGAGCATTGATTATTTTACTCTTTTTTTTATTACCATTTCTCTCTATCACTATATCTTGTTTGATTACTTTCTAACACTTTCATTTCAATGGTTCAAATCCCTTAATTGGTACTGAGTTTACCTGTCCAAATAGTGATAATAAAAAAGCCAAAAAAGCACAAATGTATCAGTAAATCTTTGTTGACTTTTGTTGACTTGCCTTCAAAGCTTGAAGCAACATCAATTTGTTGGTTAACCTCACACTGGTTTAGGTATTTTGATTACACAGTCAATAGTAATAAGGTAAATAGAGGTTAAAAATGAGGTAAAAACGATTTAAGCTTAAAGATAAAACTTGAAAGGTTTTCATTCGTCAGTCGTACTTGGCCTGATCTAGTGAAAAGATATTTTTACGCCCTGTTATACTAACATGGCTAACTATAATGTCGAGAAAGATGAAATTATTGTGAAAAGGCAACAAGACCAGAATCATAAAAACACAAACACACATAACAATGGTACAATATGAACTTCCTAAAACTATTCATTTGTTATTTAGTTTCACCTCAATCAGTAGGAATCCTTTAAGTTTAATGATTAACATGATGACCTGTGCAAAGCACATTTATTTTGTTGTTTTTGTTTCCAATCTTGCCCGACTATTATTACAAAATGTGGCTTTACATTTTTTTCTGGTCTTTGAAACAATAGTTTACCGTTTAACTGAAATAATAGACGATGATTATGATGATGATTATAATGATGACGATGGGTGATGGTGTAAAAGCTGACTGGCAATCTTGATGTCTGTAAATTGGCCGCTTCTTTCATATCATTTTTACCTTTTATTTCATTTTTCCTGCCTTTTCACTTTGAAACTACTTTTCATTCAACTTGTTATGACTGTTGATAATTTGTTCAATATAACAGATAATCATCAAGTATTGTTTCAATGAAAGGTAAATTGTTACAATCCTTTTAACCTAAACTGTTACTCAATGTTACTTGGATTTATTTCCAATTTTGATTGACTTTTTGTCTTACCATATGAGGAAAAGCTGGAACTCCATAAATATCAAGAACCATCAGAGGACTTTTGATAACATTGGTAATGTCGTTGATAATGTTGGTTGCTTGACAATAATATTCCCCTGTTAAAGAAATAAAAAGATAAAGAGATTAGAAATTGACTTAAATTGAAATAAGAAAGTCTATTTAATGGAATTTCATCGGATAATTAATATTGTAAGAATGTAAATGTTGATGGTCAGAAAAGCTGGTCATAATGATACCTTCATGTGAGTATGTAGCATTAGAGATGTACAAGATTTGATTGTTATCCGAAGGCATATCGATTTTGTGATGTTGACCGGTTCTTGGATCAATTTGGTACCAATGAACTTCGGGTTTAGGATTACCATCAAAGTAACAATGAAGTTTGATCGATTTTCCTGTTTGAACAGTTTGTTCAGATGAATAATTGACTGAATGAGGTGGATCTGAAGAGTTAACAAAGAAAGAGAAAAGGGAAACAAAGACAATTGGTAATCAGTCATATTGAAATGGGTCCACTTTGATAACCAGTAAACTTTACTTACAGAGAACGTCAAGTCGGACGGGAACAGGTCGAGCAACGCCCTTTGCATTTTGAGCATAACACTCATAAACAGCTCCGTTCATGTCTCGTTTTGCCTCTTCAAAGAAGAGCACTCTTGGTGTCTCCAAAGAAACAGGATCACCTGAGGAGAAGGTGAGAAAAATTAGGAAGAAAACAAAGTTAGAGCAATAAATGAACCAGCAAATCAATAAATAATTGATTGCAATAATAAACGTAAAGAGCAGTTATTCAGTTGCTAGTCAAATCATTTCAATTGGCAAATTGGCCAATCTTATCCTTTAACTAACCCGTCCGGTTGGTTAAGAGTTTAAAAAAGTTACGGGCTTTTATAACTTTGAATTTATCATTTCAAATTAACTGGCTACTTGAATAAAGTTGATCTGGGGCAACCTTTAGCGCATAAATACAAATAGATACTTAAACTCAATATTTAGACAAAAATTGAGTTAAAGTAGGGTTAAATTTGTACTGATATTGAACATTTTAAATAAAATATATAAATGTAAATAAAATGTATTTGATGAAACTGCTCCTACAATAACAAATTTAATGTTTGTTTTTTTGAGCATTAATCTTGTTTTTATGATCATCTGATTGATGTAATTATGCCATTGATTGGATTGATCGGGAGAAAATAAAGAATTTCAAAGTTGAATAATGCTAATCACAGAAACCTTATTTAAACCTTTAACCAAAAAAAGCAATACAACTAATCTCTTTGTACATGAATAGTTATGTCGGCTGGTAATGGTCCAGGAAAGGTTTCAATCGCAAACTTACCACGAGCTTGATTCTTCCAGTAAACTGTGGCTGGAGGATTAGCATCAACTTTACATTCAATGTTGATTCTTGATCCTTCCTTGACAGAATAAACAGCTTTAGGCACGGATAGTATTGGTATATCTGTTGATTGTAACAAGAAAATGAAATGATTCAGAATAAATTGTTCACATTTTCGACCATGAAATAGACAAGATTCTAATAAACTTACAGAGAACTTCAACCGTAACAGAATCTGAGGTTGACCCGGTTGGATGGTGAGCTTGACATGATAGGGTTTGATTATTATGCTCTTGGCTGAATTGATATTGTAATTTAGACATGGTTAAAATGTCTCCCTTTCCAGTTGCTACAGCGGGCATTGTTGACCGAGAAACAGCCTAAATGAAGAAGCAAAAAAAGCACACAATGAAAAACAAGTATTAAGCAAAAGGATATCAGGTTAATGTAACCCAGTGAAACTCAGAATACCAAAGCCAAAAGGCAAAAAATGTAAACATGAATGTTTAACATTTGCTTTTAACTTGCTGTCTTGACAGCTTTTTTCTTGCAAACCTTTTTGCACTGTTTTAACTTTGAACAAAAGCAAGATGAAGAAATGCAAAGGCAAATGGAGAAGAAAAAAATTCACAAAACTTTGAAAGTGAAAAAAAGGAGGACACAAAAAGCAAACAGTCCAACTTGAAATGGAGAAAGGAAAAGAGAGAGAGAGAGAGAGAGAGAACAATTGTAATGGTCAAGCGTAATGACCTGAACAATGATATGCTTCGGTAGGCTTTCAGGTTAAATTGTGCCCATCCAGGTAGCTTTTCAAAATGCTCGTGTGCCAACGTTTAACGTTCATTTGTTCAATCCTTTTCTGCTAATTCTGTTTCTTATCTTTTCCAATTTTTTTTTCTTCTGTTGTAATTGAACAGCATTGGAAAGATGGATGATCAATGGAAAGAGAGGAAAAGCTGAAATGGTTAACAGGAAAAAGAGGCGAAGAATGAAACTTCACTATTAGATAAACATGCCAATTTATCACCTCTTGGAAAACTATCGATCTGTGTTCGTCCAAGGATGACCTGGTCAACATTTGCAGTAAAAAAAGAGATCTCATCCAGTCAGTTTAACAGAATTTAAATTCCATGTTTGATACGCTTGATCAGAATCAAACATCATCCTGATCCTCTCATCAGCAACAGTTTTTTGTTTTTAACCTTCATCTCAACAGCCAATTGCAACCATTACTGCTTTAGCCCAACCATCGTGAGGCCACTTTTTAAGGTACAAGGTCATTCAACGAAGCAATTAGGGAACAGTTTCTTTTTTTGGTGAAAATGGCAAAAATTGATTAGCAAGAAGCAGAGGGAGAGATGGAGAGAGGACAAGGAAGAGAAGGATAATGTTTTGCTTTTTTTTCTCGAAATAGTAAAAATTGTTGTTTCATTGATTGAAATAAATTAACAAGTAATCGAGAAGTAATTAACTGAAAGATGATTACCAGAAATTGACTCTCATTTTTGAATCTCTATGAAAAGGCAACATTGATTTAAACAGTAAACCATAAAAATGGTTGAGGTAAAATTGCAATTTGTAGTGTAAAGTAACTTTTACAAAAATGAAACCAAACACTGTTTGTTAGTTGATCGTTTGTTAACTGCAACTTTACCAACACTTAATTATCAAAACAAAATGTAACAACAAAATTCACCCAATTAACGAGTTCAATGACTAAATAAATGTTTGCTCATTGTTGATGTTGAATAAATTTGCTTGTAAAATTATTTAAAATTACATCTCATAATGTATTTTGCTTTTGCATTTCTTTCATTTGGGTTTTCTGGTTAATCCACCCAATTTGTCTACCTGGTCAGTGATGTTTCGACCATTAAGGAACCATTCAATTGTTGGTAACGGATTTCCATTGTAAACATTACAAGTAATGACTTCACTTGAATTGGCCGTAATAGGTATGACTTGAGCAGATCTTGGCTGTAATGAGAAGGAAATATTGAGAAGAGTATTAATATTTTGAAATCAATGAGAATACAAATTACAAAATGAAATATTTAAATAGCGAATAAATATTCACTTTAAAATTGTTGAATTCCTGCAAATCTCATGAAGCTTGAAAAAGTTAAACTCATAATGAACATTAGAATTCAATTTTACAATTTCAAGCAATTTTGAGCTTATTTAACTCAGCAAACCAAAAGGTTCATCTTGTTAATTTGTTTTAAGATTGAATAACAAAATGAAAAAAAAGATCACTTCAGAGTTTATATTTTTAAATAAATATAACGAATCTTGTTCATCTCGGTGAAACAATCTATTCACTTAGTGACCTGATTATTGCTGAAAATAATTTGCATTTATATTTGACCCTTTTAAAATTATGCTATTCAATTGTTGGTTAACTTGTTGAACCAGTATTTAGAAAGGTTAAATAATATGAAAAGGTAAAACAAGAGAAACTTGATTCACCAATTAATTGAGTAACCTAAAGTTAGCTGATTGAAACCAATAAACTTACCGTTCTTTCAATATGAGGCCTGTCAGGCTTTACCAAGACAGTTATGGTAATAGGTTTTGACACCAAACCTTCACCCGCTCCTTCCAATGGCGGAGTTACCTGACATTGCCAGAGACCATCGTGTTTGTCCAGAGAGACTTTATTTATTTTAAGGCTACAATCACCTGTTGGAGTGGACAAGAAGAGCATGAAAATTGTGAAAATGGGAAAACATTCAATAGCTTTTTGTGCGATTTTAAGGAAGGCGCTAATTTAAATGTGAATATCAGTGAAACAATAATGATACATTTTGTTGTTAAATTTTTTTTTCTTCCGTTCTATTTACATCTTTTACTGTGAAGATGAAGTGATTAAATGAATGGAATTGAAACTGAATGGATAAGTTAACAACAATTGACAATCAATACTCAATTACAATGTGAACAACAACAATCTTAATAACAATAATCAATAAAAGGAATCCGTTAAAGCTAGTAATTGGTTAGTTAAAGGGAAGAAACAAACGAAACAAAAAAGTATTAATGTTGAACTGGAAGAAAAAAAATGCCAATTCCGATGAGAAAGTGATCAATACAGATTAACATGATTCTTCCAATACTCATGTTGTACGATGAATTTTGTTACAGACCTTTTATTATTGAACCTCAATTGATAGACTCGTTTTTTTGCGTTTCAAACTCATCATCAAATGCTATTCATTTTATTTGTTAAAGGTGAAATAAAAGAGGACAAGAGAGAGAGAGAGATGAAGGAGATGAAGGAGATTGAGAGAGATGTAATGGTGATAATGATAATGTTGTTGTTGATGATGATGATTATGATGAAAATGATGGTGAAAGATGAGAAAGCAAAATAAAAGGGAAAAAATGAAGTAAAAAAAACTATTAACTGATCAATTGGATAGATACATGAGAAGGTGTAATGTTGAGTGTTGTTGTCACCGTGAGACTCGTGAGGTTAAAGTTGAGGGTAAAATTAATTGGAAAAGGTTGATTAGATGAAAGATTTTGGTGAATTTTCCTTCAACTTGGAAACATATACTTTGTGACCTGTAAGATGAGGATCATCTTTATTACCTTAAATACCTAGAACAGGCAACTTGTTTCTTCCGTATATGTTGATGAAACTTTTTGCTAGAAAACCTTTTTGCATCAATATTTCATGAAGAAACTTCATGTTTAAGGAATCAATTTTTTTCTTCTGTTTATTTGCATATAAACATCTTTTGAGTTTATTTTTCTTTTAACAATTTATCTGATTGGAATGAATAATCAAATTAATAAGTGAACTTCAATGGATATCAGTCAATGTTGATCATGTTGCATTGTTTGTCTCGATTATCAACACTTATCAATGATCAACTTGGCGAGTTCATTGTTGGTCAAAGGCATAGATGAATATTTGATGATAAATGACTAATTGATTAAATGCAACTACTGTTTTCATTCAATTGTGACACTTTGATTTGTTGCTTTTTTTACCATTTTTGAAGTGCGATAAATTAAACCTGAATTTCCAGTGAAAAGGAATATAACTTTGAATTTCCAGAAAAACGATTATAACAGTAAATAACAATTAAACGGGAATACAAATGTCTACTGTCTTTTACCTGAGAGTTTCACAAATCAATTTAAGGTCACAAATCAGATGTAATCAGTAGTTGGAAGGGAATAGGGAAAAAAATGAAGCTTCAATGTTTAGACCTGAAATTTGCTGATTTCATGGTTGTCAGCACCAACTGTGCATCATTATTTTTATTGAAGATCATTGAAAACGATTTTCAATACAATTGGAAGAAACCAGAGAAAGAGGGAAGAGTGAGTGAAGGAGCGGAAATAATTTACGGAACGCTGAGTACGGAAGTTAATATGCAAAATGCTGGGAAATGAGGAGCAAAAAAAGGCTTACCATTAGCAGGGCTTCCTGTCCAAACGGCAACATTGTTATGGTTCCATACACAGCTTCCCTGCAAATTTGTCACTATACAGGGCAATGTTAGACCGGTGCCTGGGGAAGAGAGGGAGAGAAACATGATTAAATTGAATAACCAGTTGATAGATGACAATTGACGGATGACAATTGAGAAACATATCAGGGAACATCATGTTTACTGTTTTTCAATGTTAGTCTATTACGATTTGGGGAAAGATTTTTTGATGAAAAAGCAACATTCACTATTAATTCATTGAAACTGGACGGATGACAAAACATTCATTCACAGGTTACTTTCCACGGCTTAGGTCAATCAGAGAACCATGAAATCTCTCTCTCTCTCTCAGCAAGTGAATTGAATGAAAGAATCAAGACAAATCAAAGACAACAGCAAAATACTCACAGCACACACACACTTTAATGTTCAGATTCTTTACCAACAATTTAATTTCCTATTAATCAAAGTTGAAAGTTTTAGATCAACAAAAGGTAAAGATGAAGAGAGATGAACGAAACATTAGAACCCAATTTTTTCAGTTCTGATAATGAAGAAGCGGAAAAAGCGTGAAAAAAAGACCAGTGTTCACTCAAAGAAATTAACGGTTGGTTTGTTGATGATTTTTGATGGTGAATAAAGTCATTCTGATAAAATTTCATCTGTTGACATGTTGACATTTTTCAGCTTTTCTTGGACAGTTTTTTTTTCATTCTTCATCATGGCATTATTTTTCACCCTTTTATCCATTTTTTATCAACGAAAACGTTGCATTTTTCTAATCTAACCTTCCATTGTAATTTCAATCAATCCTCAATTGAAGTACACGGTAGTTTGCAATAGATATATCACAACAATATAATCCTTTAGAAACTGTAACAATTGAAATATTTCAAGTTCAAAAGGAAATTTTAAAACCAAAATTTGGTGCAAAAAGATTGTTAAGGTTTCAAAGTAAATGGATGATGAACTTGAGGCGCATTTTAAATTTGAAAAGGTGATATAAAAGTTAAATGAAACAATAAGTTGATCAATCGGGTGATCCTAAGCAGTCAAAAGTTGAGTAAATTTTCACCCAAACTCATACACGTAGTAGGCTAAAGAAACATTGGAATTTACAAATTGAAATCAAAGACTAAACATATGAGCTTAGTGGTCAGCTGGTATCTCATGTAAGGTTAACATTTATTGTCTTGTGTTTAAAATGCATCGACTATGGACTCGACTATCGACTTTGAATGAATTAAAAAACCTACAAAAACCTTTATTTTCTGGTTGCTTGGGGAGTGAAAGAGTTTAAAAAGGTTAACATTACAATTAACTGTCCAATGTAAATCACTTGGAAGCAATCTTCAATATGAAAAGATAAGTGGTGATAAATGATAATTATGCATTCATAACAATTATCAAGTTAAACATGAAACTAAATGATGAAAAGCCTAAGGCCAACTCTCATTGGTGATGGATAATGAAAGAAGTAAAGGATGAAATTGAGAGGTTACCATGAAAAGAAAGGTATCACTTAACAGGTAACTCAATAGCCTAGGTCTATTACAAACGATGAAACAATTTCGTGTTAAAATTACACGCGTCTTGAATCATCTAATTGAAACTCTTGTTTGCAGCCTTAAGCTGTAATAATTTAGATAATCAAGTAAAATGTTAATCATTTGAAATGAATGTGTAATCCATTATGAAATTGTTCAATTAAGGTTCACCACTAGGAATCACCATTGAATCATCGAGAACAATTTTTACTCCATTAGCATTGATTGACAATTTAGCAAATGAAGAAAATGTTGAAGAAAAGGAAAAAAAATTTTTGCTTTCAAACTGGAAAATGAAGTCTCAAGTATTTACTGTTAAATGTGGTTAATGAGATGATCATTAGGTCATCTTGTTTCCTCACCATCTCTTCATCTTTATCTTAATCTTCTTCCTCTTGCTTCATATTAGTTACATATTACTTGGTTAGGCCAAAGATTATCGAAGTTTCCGTTTAACTTTTTTTTCTGGTCTTGTTTTTGCAGATTTTTTCTTCTTCTGTTTTTATCTTTTCACTATTTTCAGTCTGCAACTGTGAATGTCAAGTTTAAGTTTGTCATGTTGATGCAGTGATGAGCAAGAAAAATGATGATCATTTTTAAAGTGATGATCACACGATGATGTTGACAATAATTATATACATAAACAGATTGAGGATGACTTGAAAATGAGTAACTTAGATATATTTATATACATTTGGTAGAGATGCTTAAGCTTTCCTACCTCACAAGCTGAGATATAAAGTCTAATGTCCTTAAGAGATACACAGATGATGAAGATGAAGAGGATAAAAAGAGAAGGTCGTTGAATTAAGATTATCATCTTCATCTTTCCTCTGTAACTTTCTAAAATTAACCTTCACTTTCTTTACAATTTCAGGCTTTTCTCCTCTTTTTATCCAATATATTCTAGGACATTTAATAGGTAATATATACTTTAATCTGGTTAAACCAAGGGAACAACAGACAAATCCAATGATCATTAACATGATTAATTTCTAATTATATTGCAAGTTCAACTGTTTTTTTCAACAAAAGTACAACTGTAACTGTGAGAGCAACTGAAAACGCCTAAATATATAAATATATAAATTTATGAGCATAAATTGCTAGCCTTATCCTGCTGGGTGTAAAATTTAGCCTGCTCAGGACTCGGTCATCTGAGTTAATTATTACAGTTAAAATGAAAACACTCGACTGATTATAGAAGCTGAAATAATGGTTTGCATCACGTTTCTTTCAACTGGTCAATCGGGCAGACCTAAGAGGCTGTTCAAAGGTCAAACAAAAGTTGAGTCAAAAATTTGGTTGAAAACCAGAAAAAAAAGAGAGCGATGAAGCACAAAAAAAAGGTAACATTTATGGATCAAGAGACTGTTGATCGGTTACTATCAATAATAATGAAGTTAATGTTGATTTACAAAAATGCTGTTGATTGTGTTGGTGATTTAGCTTTTTTGCTACACGCTATATTGTAATGAAACTTGCCGAGTGATATACTTATCATGTAAAAGGGTAGATTGTTACCTTAAATAGGTGGACAATTAAGGGCTTTGTGTTCATGGTCAACTTAAAACTGTGAGTAAATAATTATGCTGATAGATTGTCTTGATGAGATTATTAATGCTATCAAAAAGGATAAAGACTGAGGTAACTTGAAATATTACATGATTATACAATGGAAAATGATTGGAAAGCACGAAAATAAGCTTGATATTTGTAATCAAAACAGGAATACATGATGACATGATAACAAATTAATAAAAATTTTCTCATCGAAAGTAACATGCAAAAAGATGTTGAATATATTTTCATCATTTTCACAGTTTTCGTTGAAAATGAATCAACATTGAATTGATAAAAATGAGTTGTAAGAAGCAAGATTAACACTCAAAACATTTACAGCTAAATTCAGTCTCTTGCAATTGGTTAAGCCTATTGGGAAAAGGTTTTTGAAAACTCAATCAATGTCGATATTTGGCTTTTGTTACAATGAAATTAATCAAAGGCAATGGTTTCAAGGAAAATGGGAAGATTCAGAAAATTATCTACTTATTGACACTTATACACCCATCTGATGATAATGAATCATGAACACACACAATTGACTTGTTGCTATTATTGATTAGAAGAAAAAAGGTTTGAAAAATTGATTGAAATGAAACAAAATTCAATGAATGATACTAAAATGCGAAACAGTTAAATTGTACATTAAATGCAAGACAAATCATGAAACCCGCCCGTTATGTTTCACACTCAATTATAGTTAATGACAATGGAAAGATAACATTTAATTGAATTAACTTGCGTTTAGATGGACTCAAGTTAACATTACAAAAATTGAGATTAAATCTAAATCGGTAAAAGCGGGCATTTTACCAGCAGAATGCAAGATTTATCAACAGTTTCCAGATTAAATCAATTTTTCTCATTTTACTTGATTGTATGTAAATTGAAAAGATCAGAATAACTTGGAGATTCTCAAGAAACCATTTCACTCAAACATCATGCAATTATAATAAGAAAATGAATAAAAGGTTGAAATTTCAATGTTAAACTCAATATATTTAGATCAGCGAAATTGGTTAATTTAAGATTAATCCTTGATTTCACCAAAATTTTAACATTATTTTTCCTTCAACAATTCATTTTCGCTAAAATTGATAATCTAATTCTCACTTGATAATTATGGTGAATTACTTTGACTCAACTCTAACAATTAACTTGAATATTACATTTAAAGTACAACAAAAGAGCCAATAATACATCTAAATAACTGACCTTTATGACAATAAATGTTGCCGACTTGACTGCTAGAGATATCATGATTAATAGCAAAATCATTTAAAATCTGTATCAGAAAAATTCTCAACAATTCTCAATAATTCGGATACAATTAGGTGTAATTTACTCCAAAATGGTGAATCTTTTTTAACCCTATTCTAGTTGGGTCTTCCTTTTGGTAAAATAATGAAAATTAAGTGAAATTATATCAAATTAATAAACACAATTAGCAGACATGAAAGTAAACAGAATTGTTAGTCAGCGGCTCGAAGGGAAACATTGAGTCTTGTTTACTATAAAATGAAACTGTTTTCAGTTACGAGGCCATCATCATCATTATCATCATTAATATTTTATTCATTTTGAGGTGGCTTCAGCAAACTTCAAGGTTTATCCGGCTTATCATTTCACTTGAATCTAACATAATCAACAGTTAAAAAATAAATAAAATGGCAAAAAAGGATGAAAAGAAAGTTGAAATCTTGATTCTTGAAGGAAAAATATCATGAATTGAAGGATGTCCAGTTATTAATTGTGGGCTACTTTTCAGTTCTTTCTTTGGGTCAAGAAAATTGTGAGAAACTTGGTTACCTTACCTAAAGGAAGAGACAATGGAATGAAAGGAATATGAAAAAAGCATTGAAAAAAAGTAACCAACAAAAGCATAAAAAACATGGTTTGGGTTGAGGAACCCAAAAATGTTGACAATAATCCAGAAAAAAATGAGAGCAAAATCAATGAGGTAAATTGGTTGAGGCACTAGAAATGGGTTTAAACGGTGAATTAATTTACATATTGAATTTGACCAGAAATTTACTTTCTAAATATTTAGCTTGTATTGGTTGATGAATAATGATGATGTTTTAAACTAGTGCAAGTTAACAACAATTAGCTTGAAAGTTAAACAAGTGTGTAAGGTAAATAATATCTAAGCTTCCTGATTATTGTATTGGTTAACTAATACATTGGCACTTGATCAACAATTAATTGATACGAAATTGAGATCAGGATAGGAAAGAATATTCAGATTATCATGAAATGTACCAGCAAAAAAGTATCGACTTGATAATGTGAGAAAGTTGAAAACAGTTGGAACTGTTAACAATAAGAAAAGTAAATAATTAATGATAATCGTAAAAAATCAAGCTATCAGCAATATTATTACTGTTATTGTTATCACAAGTAAATTATTTGCTATTTTTAAATAAATATTGGATTAACAGATATACACAAATACACTCTCACAACATAAACATCAGGCTATTTTAAGGGGATAAACAATTATAACAATAATGAAGTTGGAAGAGTAAAGCTTGTTTTTTTTGAAGCATGTAACTTACCTTCGGCAATTGTAAGATTGTGGCCTGGTGTGACTGCAAAGTATTGTGAAAAACCTGATGAAAATTGAAAAGAAAGTAAAAAAATTGTTAATTTAATGGAATAGTTGATTTATAATTTTGTTATAATCTGATTTGTTTGTTTGCTTGCTTTTGGGATGAACAGGTTAAAAACGGGTTAAAACAAGATAAGAAAAAAATATTGTCAAAAACAAGAGAGAGAAAGATGTCATCGTAATTTCAATTAAAATAAAAATAGAACAATAAATTTTTGTATCAACTTTGGTTGATTATGATTTAGCAGGTTTAGTAGAGCAAGGGATTTGTTCAGATGGGATCAATGGTGAAAAGAGACAAAAGATGAAAATGGATTGTCATGAATGCTGTGAATTTGTGAGTCAATGTTGGGATCGCCTGGAAAGGTGATGAGGCAGATTAAACGTGAAACTTAACTATCTGTGATGTAATTGAAATAATATTGAGGTGATGAAGGTTCCACTGAAAGAAGAATGAGTGTAATAATTATCAGTAAAGATGACGATTGATGGTAATGGTAATGATAATGGCGTTTAATTAGAGTCAACGTTGATGCCATTGAGGTTCTAATGGTGATCTTTCGAAAGGGTAAGTTGAGTACATTAAAAGTGGTTTAACAAGAAGATTGAAAAGGTAGACACAAAAGACATAGAAGAAGAAAAATCCAAAAGTTGAAAAATTGATTGAAAAGACACAAAAATGATGTTCGATGAAACAAAGGAAGCCAAGCAAATGTCACAATGACTGCAGTAAAGAATACATAGTAACACTTGGAACTAATGGTAAGAAGAATAAATAATCCGTGATGATAATGGGGAAGAGTTTAAGGTAAGCAAGATTTCACTAGTAAGATCACAAAAAAGAGGTTCAAGTATCGGAAGGAGTGAAAAAGTGAAAGAAAAATGAAATCAAGTGAAGCTTCTGTTGGTAAAGATTGATACCAAACAATGGCTCGAGCAAAAAGTCGTTCAAGTTAAAGCTGAACTTGCAAATGAACAGAAAAAAACTGCGAAGATTAGGAGCAATGAACGAACTGGTGATGATTTTGTTGATGTTGATGATGATAGGAATCCATGGATACAAAAAATAGGGAAAGCGAGAAGAGGGAAACAAAAAAAAGTTGAGTCAAAAGGTGAAGATAAACTAATAGACTATTACTCATGCTACCGAAAAATTATGTCTTTTGCTCCACGATTTTTCACTTTTCGCCTGATTTTCTTTTTCTTTCTATTCTTGTCTAACAAATTTTATCATCTTATCTTCCATGTCGGTTTGTCTTCTCTTTCTTCTTTAAATTCTTTCTCTTTCTATCGTTGTTTCGCTTCTTCTTGCCCAACTTATTCCACTTTCTTCTTTTGCTTCTTTATTCTTCTTCTTATGTGTCTATGTGTCAATTGTAAGTACTTTTAACTTATAAGCATAAATTTTCCCATGCTTTGGGTTTCCTTTGCTTTGGGTTAAAATATTCAACCCAAAAAGTGAAATGAAGACGAGAAACTGGTAAAGATGAAAAGTTGAATGTAACTGTCCATAGGTGAACTATTAATTTCAAACTGTCCACAAATTTTCTGGTTCAATGGTAAGTTGAAGGAAATGAGGAATGCTGGTTACAAGAAAACTGTAATGGTGGATTTATATAGATTAAGTTGGTGAGGCGGAAAAAGTGAAAGATTGAAAGAGAAAGATGAACTTGATTTAGCTCGATTTGACTTGATTTATTAAAATCCTTGTGAAAAGACTTTTAAATTTGATGCAGTTCAAGTAAGTCTTTGATGGTTTAATGAAATTGGCAAATAGACAAATCAGTTGAAAACTGCAAGATTGGGTTAACAAGTTAAACTCATACGCAATTAGATAAGCGTACAAGGCCTTTCAACAAAAAGCCGTTAATTGAAATTTCAAAAGCAACAGCTTTAGTCAGCTGACCAGTTAATGACTAAAGATTTCGTTTCAAGCTTAACCGTTTCACATAAAGTAAAGTGATCCAACCAGTTATCATAAGATTATTTGTCGAGGACAACAAATCTGGTAATTGGAACCATTTTTTTCAAGCAACCATTTTTAAAATTAAATCAAGTTGGATCAATTTACAGAGAAAATTTCTCATCAAATTGAAAATTAAAGATTCTATAAATATGCAATGCAATCTTCAAATTTTGTTTACACCAATAAGTTTACAAGTTGTTTACATTGAATTGTTCCCAAGCAAATCTTAATAAACTCAACTCTTGACTTTAAAATGGTAAATTTTAATGGATTTCACTGGTTTTTCATGCATGATAGTCAACTAGATGAGACGATAGTTATGTTTGAAGGACAATCAATGCATCGACTATGATAATCAGTTGATCAGCATTTGAGGCACCAAACGGAGACAAAATAAAATGAACACAATCATCGTTATATTGAACTCCCTGAAATAACCATTAACCTTTTGATTATTTTACTTTTTTACCTTGTTCTACTGTTAATCTTCTCAGCATCAATCATGTCAAGGCAAGGTTAATAAGATTTTCTGATTGTCAACAAATAACATCAGTTAACTGAATTGAACGATTAACAATGTTGATCTTGTTGCTTACTGAACAATACAAAGGAATGTTGAAAATTCAATCATTTAACTCTTGTTTAGAACCATTTTTGGACGACAATGTTCAAGCTGATATAATAATGAAACACTGAACTGTGTCATTGTTTTATTTTGACTCTTTCAATCAATGTTTTTTCATTCTATTGAATATAAACTTGACCCTTTTCCATGTAAATTTCATTATTTTCGAATACCTTACTTTCTATCAAACCAATAAGTTATAATAATAAACTACTGTAGCAATATATTTTCACTTTTTTGAATCTTTCATTTTCATGTTTTTTAAGGCCTCAATTTTCTCGCTATTTTGTTTCACTTATCTCTTGAGGCCTTCCAGTTTCATTTTTTTAATTCAATCACCAATATGGCAGTCTTAAACTCTTAAACACTTTCATCTGCTCGATGGATCTACCTTGTAATTCAACATGTAATTAATCTTGTACTTTCTCATTTTAGACATTTGTCGAGTCCGTCGATCAAAGGATCTTCAGACAAACCTCTGTACCATCCTTGTATATGTACTGGAAGTATAAAATATATTCATCAAGACTGGTAAGATTAACTCTATTAAACGTCTCCAACTATTCTCATTTATCCGTCGTTTTATCTAATGTTTTGATTTCTACAGCTTAGTACAATGATTGAAGTACAGCGAAAAGGAATATTATGAACTTCAGCTTCTCATTCATGCCAAGTCAGTATCTGAATTTCATTGCATTTTCGTTTACGTATTTCGTGGCCTTTAAAACATAATTTAATTGTGATTTCTCATTTTCATTTTTCAAATTCTAGAACTAGATGGTTCATTAATATTTTTTCTTTTCAGGTGCTTTAGCTGTTAAAAGTTTAGGATTATTAGACACTGTGTCTGCTACTAATTTCAAAGGTCTCGTCACTACTCTTTTCGGGTACATTATCATCAGCATAGCTCTAGTCTTCTTACATTAAGATTCAGGTGAACACAAAATTATTAGGTTTTTCTTATGTGATTTCGGGATTTAATTGTTGAGAATCGACAATTTTTCTGCTGATTACCTTGCAAATAATGATTAACACATGTTTAGTAATGAATGGGTTCAATGATTGCATGACCATGAAAAATTGTGTTGAACACACCAAAAGCGAATCAAAATTAATCCCGTTAATCAGTAAACATGTAAACCTATTACTTGCAAAATTGGAGAGGAAACATTTTTACTATCAATTGTTATCATTATCATGATTATGATTAAATAATATCGCTGTTTTATGAGTAAAAATGGGAACAAATGTACAGAACTGAATCTTTCACTTGATAATATACAATCACAATTATTTAAATTCAATTCACTTTTAGATATAGATCACGATTCAACTGTCTAACGGTTACGATTGGATCCTTGATGAACAGGTTGAGAGTTAAATACTTGACACGTTTCAAATGTAGATGATTCAGATGATTCAAATTGTTACCTGATTGGTAATTTGAATGTGTTAACCAAGTGTTGATCATAATTAACAAAGAGTTGTAATAATTGAAAGCTTAATTCCCTTTTAAACAGAAGTGACTAATCGCGATTATAAGGGTTACCAGTTAGGCTTCAAGATTCAATCTGATTATTGGTAATCATGCTTATTTTGGGTTATTTTTATTGATTTTTTACCCGAAATAATGACAATGTTGACACTCAACATGCATACTTTTGTCCAGTAATGATATCTGATTATTTTGAGATGAAATTTATAGCCTGAAAATTATGACTTTTACTTTTTTTTACTCTTCTTGATCACAGTTTGACTTGAAATGCAGATTATTGACTAGTGATGCTCATCATTAGTAATCAAAGTGCACAATTCAATTGGAAAGTATTAATTCAAACATTAAAATGTAGGGCAACGAGTTTTTTAGATAATTCAACTTATTATTACTCTTTTTATTGTTGTAAACTTGACTGAAAATGATGAGAAATGAAACCATTTTTATAGATATTTCAAGTACTATCATAAAGTTATCGTCTATTCAAGAAGCTTGTAAAATGTTTAAATATGGATTCCACAATAAGGTATTTTATTAAATGTGAGTGACACTCACTGTTTGAATGTATTATTTTGTTGGCGTACAAAACTGTATCTACCAACACATACACAAAAAAATGATAATGAAAGGCTGCTGGACTAACAGTAGCAGTAACTATTCCTTAACCAATTGGACTTGAAAACATGATTGACCAAAACCAATCTTAACAATTGATTCAGATTGTTATTCCATAAATGAATGATACAATTGAGAAGAGAGAGAGAGAGAGAAATGAAAATAATAACAATGTTTTTTGAAGTAACCTACAACTATCCATTACAGCAAATCGACACAATTGCAACTGGTTAACTTAAATTTGGATCATCATGTAATATTTGCCACAAATAGTAGATCATTTTTGTTTTATCACCATATGAAAGAAAGGGGTGTAAAAATATCTGAATTGACAAGAAGCAAAAAGAAACACCAGAAAACATGTTCCTCACAACATGAACTGAATGAGCCACCTTGTTTAAATAAGCAAACAAACAGACAAAATTGGAAGAAATTTTAAAATGAAGAAAAGGCAACTTCAAGCTTGATAACCTTAAACACATTAAAGCAGTCAAGACAAACGACATTATAAATTTGATAAAGCTCAGCATAACTCCCCTCTGGGTTTAGTTGAAACGTAAAGACAGCTTGCTAGTGGGTTTTTAAAGGTAAGGTTAAAGTGAAAAAATAATGGGGAAATGGCTACAAAAAAGAAAGAAATGAAATTTTGCACTAACACTGTGAATACGGTTAACAATGGAGAAGTAGCCTTTTTTTCTGGTAACTTCCTCTAACTTATAAATTTTGACTTGACTTACCTAGACATAGCGGTAGGATTGTTAATATAATGAGATGAGTGATGAAGATATTCATAGTGGATGATGATGGTGGTGTGAATTTAGTTAATCTCACAATCATTTAGCCAGAGTTATATGGAAACATAAAAAACACTAAACTAAAGTTGGTTAAGTTATTAATCCCGGGAAGGAGAAGAAAAGCACACTGAAAACACACAAACAAGTGAATTATTGGTGAGTTAGAGGGTTGTTGATGATTCCAATCTAATAGGAATGGTAATATAAATCACCGATACAACCTGGAATATAAGTCAATATAAATACAATCATCACAGTGATTAGTTACATTTGAAAAACACTAAAAGACATAACATGTAACCCGATAAACAAAAATGAAACAGACAAAGTGTGTAAGCTTTCAAAAGCTAGATCCAACTGACTCTCAACTTGTTCAAAATAGTATGGCGGAAGGTCTTCACTTTAGTCTTCACGGGTTAACAACTAACTTAACAAAACCAGTTTTTCAAACATTCAACGGCTTGGAACGATTGGAACAGTCACCGTTTGTTTGTTTGTTAAGCGCCATCTATAGTTGTACCTTTACCATGTTAGCGTACGTTCTTTCCAGCCAATAAAGTACGCAAGTAGAAAGCAGTTAGAAAAACTCTTCATTTTCATTTTTACAATTAACTAAAATAGTCTATAACCGGCTAATTATTTCAGACAAACTACATAATATTAGAAGTAGATTCACTGTATTACCAAATTATAAAACTTGAGCAGGTTATATTCAGATCCAGATTAACAGAGGCGATTTTTTGATTGGGCTCGATCGTATTATAAAGTGTGTTAAGGATTCAATTGAAATTGATTCAAATTTATCAATGCGATCTTCATCACATTGTACATATTGTACTTATGTATTTACACATTGTTGGTCAAAAAGCTATAAAGAAATTTTAATTTTGTGAGTTTTTCACTCAATAATTCAATGTGGTTTCATATGCAATCAAAGTTTAATGTGAAAATTGAGTTTACCGTAGGATCTAAAAGTTTAGAAGATAGATTGCAACTTTATTGTGTTAAAAATGGACTTTTTACTCGATTTAATACCAAGGAGAATGAGCATAGCAAGAAGAACGTAAAAGCAAGTCGTATATTTCTGAAGACATTTTTCATCTTTTCTCAACTTCCTCACGGAGCTCATGATGAACATGACCAGTTCATCTGGCCAAGAGACGACTATTTTAGGTGAAATCGTAGTTATAAATCAAAGTCATATTTTGTCTATTGATGCTGATTAACACTGATAACTTGACTCTTTAAATGTTTTGATTGAAAAGTTTTTCTTAGTCTTTTAAGATATTTGCATTCGTACTTAATCATAGAAAAAAATTCTTGGTTTTAATAAATTTTCAGATTTATTGTAAAATTTTCTGTTTGTATTAAGTTCGCGAGAAATCTTATTTTAGACCCAGCTATAAGAATGTTACGTAGCTTTACAAGATAATCACATTACATTTTTTAGAAATAATTAATTTATGGTAAAGTTAGAGAGGTAGACTTATTGCTATGTCACCCTTTTTTCATCCTTAGGTTAGAGTTTGATAGAAATGAGTTATAATCTTGAATGGATTGTGAAATCAATGGGTTATACAATGTAACTGGAACAGTTGTTAATGAAGATGTGGATGGTGAAGTTTGTGAAGTAGCTTCAGGCATAAGATGTGGAGACGAATTTGAAGGTAAAGATAGAGATGTCAATGCCGACGATGAAGATGACGATGATAGAGACACGATTTGATTAGACTCAAAATTAGTTGGTTTCACGAAAGTGTTAAGGCTTGGTATTGAGTTTAATATTGAAGAAGAAGAAGAAGAAGATGTTGATGTTGATGTTGATGTTGAAAAGTCTGTATTAATTGATTGATCATGATCTAATAAGTTACTTGAATTTATTGTGATTGGCCGAATAGGACTATGAGAAGAACCAGAAAAATTGTTACCAAGCTTATTAGATGCAAAAGATTGAGCAGGAGCAAGAATTGGATTCAATGGTTTGCCGTTCGTTGATAAAATATGATTAGCAGTTTGTTGCTGAAGGCCACGAGTTGTTACAAGGGATGAAAATGATGACGAGGATGATAAAGGCAAAGATGATGTGTTTGTAGCGGTGGTGGTAGAGGATGAGGACGATGATGTTATTGCAATAGGACTCATCTTATTTTTCACGCTTAATGTAGACTCTAAAAGATTGTTTTTAGCACTAGAGTTAAGAGCAACTTTGGTGAAATCTCGAGCAAGTTCACGGGTAAGTGGCGAGACTGATGAATTTGCTACAACTCCTTTCGGCCGAGACTCAGCTTCCAAAAATTCAACAAACATCTTTGACAGTGATTCAGGATTTGTTTCGTGGGACGAAGACGGATGAAGTCCAGTCGATCCTGGAGAGGCTATTGCAGAGTTGCCAGCAGGTAGTTTTTGTGAAGGAACTAATAATACCGATCCGGTTGCAGTTGATTTCACTTTATCTGAAGAGTTTGCTGGATTTATTGGACTAACAGTAAATTTATTTGGTTGACGACCAAAAGATAAGCCAGCACGAGACATTTCTTCCTCGTTGAAATCTAATACACGAGCTAGTAAGCGTTCAACTTCATGCTTTTTATCATTTGGTGTACCGAAATATCCAAGTATCAGATTTTTTATAACTTGCTTGTCAACCTTTCCTTCAAAACTAGTTTTCAAATTGGCTATATCCATCTCTAATTTAGATATGTGATGATCTTTATCACCGAGTTCTTGTTTCAAATTTTGTATAATCTTCTCCTTGTTGTCGATGCTTTCGGTCAATCTAGTTGCAGCTTGAAGAGCTTGCGAAGCTTCGATTGACCTTTTTTCATAAATCTCAATTTCTTTTCGTAGCTCGTTTTGTATTGCACGCTCTGATTCTATAGCTGCTTCATGTTGCTTCGCTAAAGATTTAATTTTCTTTTCATTTTCTTTTTGAATCTGTTCAATAACCAACTGCAGATTGGTCACAGAAGCCGTTAAACTATGAACTTTATCATCCAGCTTGGATACATCGTCTAAAGCTCTATCTCTTTCCTCTTTCAACTTTTCCAACTGCTCAGAAAAATTTTGCTCATGTGAGAAACCAGTGTGAGAAGCTTTCAACTGCGATATTGTTTCCAGGGCTTGATTCAATTCGTTTTTCACGTTAGCTTCTCGAGTTTCTAGTTCCAATATTTCAGTAGTATAATCATCTTCAACCATGATTAAATGCTCTTTCAGGCGTTTAAGTTCATCTTGCAATCTTTTCTGGTCCGAAAGCATTTTGTCATAAGTTAATTTGTCAATAGTAACATCATCTTTTAACGTTTCTTCAACCCTTTCCAACTGTTTTTTATCCTCATGGCAAGAGTCGCTTATTGCTTCATCAATATGCGTCACCTCAGCTTCATCTCCTATTGTGTCATCTTTGCCTGGATGGGGTTCCATTGCATCACTATCATAAACAGTATTTTCATCAATTTCGAGATTATTCGAAGTCCCTGCACATTTGTCATCTAAGGCACCATTCTTGTCATCTGGTTTCTCTTCGTTTCCAGTCCCATCGACATTATCATGTTCACCATCTGCTCTTTCCTCGTTGTTATTAAGATTTATTGATTGAAGGTTTGTTTGACTAACATCACCGGTTTCATTAGAGATCGGCTGGGTCAGATTATCTTCAGTTGATTCTATCATCACAGATTGTTAAAAGTTTGTAGGCTATAAAGAATGAAGTTTAGACAATAGTCACAATAGTGTATAATTAAATAAATTGCAGCATTTAGTAAATTTAACAGGACTCTTAAAATATAATAACATTTGCTGTTGACTTGACACTAAATCAACAGCTGATTCTTAATCATATACCCCATCTGCTGGATTAATTGTAAAACTTACGTTTCTGATTCGCAACTTATAAATAGATGGAAAAAATTCCAAGCTCATGGAACTAAATCATTTTATTAGAAACGAACAATGAAAATATATTGAAATTAGGTAGATTAAGTTGATTTTTAAATAATAAACCATCGCTTAATGAATGTTCAAACAAGGTACGCTTAAATTCACATATTCAAATATAACATAAACTATTATACAATTATTATTTATGGTTTTGATCAGTATAAGTTGTATGGTTAATAAAATCTAATTAAAAATACAATTCCATGAATTTATGGGCACATTAATTTGAAATGCTCAAATTGTCTATTCGTTGCTGGGAATGCAAAAATTGAAACTTCCATCTTATCTACATGAGCAACTTGTTGGAGACATAATATGTAACTTCGTATATCAAACCAGCCTCCATCCATTTTGAACTTCTTAGCTGTTTTTGAACGATAGGTTGACTAGGAAATAAAAAATTGATTGCTTTCAGCGTTTGACGGAATTTGATGATTCGATTTTTTGAACAGCCATTATTTTATGGTGCACTAAACATTCGCCAATATGGAAAACTCTATTTGAAAATATTCAATAATAAAATAATCATGTTTTATATTTTAAGGAAAATTGTGTTTATGTTTTTGAGTAAATCGAGGTCAAAATCGCAACTTGATCGCCTTTTGTACAACTGCTGGATCAGATTTTTTCAACAAAGTCATTTTTCTGATTAAAACTTGAATGGAAAACAAGGAAATGCACTCATTTTGCGAAATAAGATTTTCGCATTTCTGTAAAACAGCTCGGTTCGATTTGTAGATAAACTGACCGCATTCTATGATCATAAGAGTCAGTCAGCTGAAACTTATTATTTGTCCATCAAAATTGTTGTTGCACATCATGGATTGCATACTTTTAACAATTTACCAACAGTTCTCTTGATTTTGGCCATTTACCTAAAAACTTTGAGCCTAAATATTTCGAGAATGGCATAGCTTTAAAATCTTGAATCTTGAAAAGACATTAAATTTCTTTATTGATCATATTATTTTGTAATATTTAATCATTCAAGATTCCTCAAAAAAAGTAATAAGCATTGTGTTGTTTTCAGATTTGAAACTTGCTTTGAAAAGTTGGACAGTTACTGAAAACAAATCTTATGCGTTCGAAGGATCACCTCGGATTGTATGCGGCATTCAGTCAAATTTTATAATAGCCTGCAAACTAAAATAATATTTGGTCGAAGAATGATGCTTGTAAATGACGCCATCCTCGAGATATTGGGGTTCAAAGTTTTTAGACCGATGGCCAAAATCAAGAGAACCGTTGATAAATTGACAAAAGTATTCAATCCATACTGTGTATGAACAAATTTTACGGAGGAATAATAAGTTTTAGATCTCTAACTTTCATGGTGACAGAATACGAAAGGTTTGAATGAAAATCGAACTGACATGTCCTACAGAAAAAAGAAAACTTATTTTCTTAAAATATTAAAATATTCTGGTTGATAATCAAAATTTACATCAGAAGAATAAGTTATATGGACAAAAAATGCTTCATAGCTGAAAAAGGGTAAGTTTTGAAAATAGCTAAGTTCCAACTTCAACATCGATTTTCTCGAAAACTGACCATCGAAGGAATAATTTACAAGCACCAACTGATTCAGTCTTCATGTCCCTACAAAATCAAGTCAATTCTCAACTCTTAACACAAAAGTTCGAGCCTTTGGCAGCAGTTTTTGTATTACCTTTGAAAGTTTAACCAGAAAACTGGTTCTGGTTCGAAAACTGAGTTTGTTTTGCTTAATAAGTTGTTGCTTGTTAATTTAAAACCCGAAAATCATGACCCAAACGTCATAGTGGAGAGTTTTTGTATTAAATCGAGTTGTTGACTGGCCTGGACTGGTTGATGTTGTACTAATTTCGTAAAAGTGGGCCAATCCTGACATTAAAAATTTCATCTGCAACACTCTTTCCACATCTTTCCCCAGTAGTTTCGACCCTAGTGTGGGTAATTTCCCCGCATTTTTCATAATAAAGTCTTCACTTACGCTCATACAATTATTTTATTCATATTTCTATTTAGATACAAATTGAGCACCTTAATGTTGTCATTGGAAACAAGTGTAAGTGTGTTCAATTCAAAAACCGTTGGAAACTTATGCGTCTTGTAAACTTTACAATACAATGTAAAGTCAAGTCGTAATTTATTTCGTTTAATAACTTGATTTCGTGTTTATTTATAACAACTAAAAATGACATCTAACAATTTGCTCTCTCATCGTGAGCTAAACATTGACCATTTGCATTCATTGGATAAATCAATTCCGAATATTAAGTTTCAGTTCCATCATTCTGTAAGTTTTTTTATCATCATAAATTTGTAAGTAAAGAGATTTTATTCGAAATTAATTATAATTTTGTTTAACTTTTCATATGATTTCCTTTCAGTTGTCCAAACTGGCTGATGATCAATTACAACGCAACATAGTGGAGAAAACGGCAAATAATTCAACATCTTCTAATGTTCCAGTTTCAGAGGATATAATGGTCTGTGATGGTGATGAAGTTATATATATTAAAACTGTTCCGATAGATAAGACTCCAGATGCTGTACCATCTTTCGATGTTTCAGAATATGAGAAATATAAATGTAGCATCTGTCTTTCTGTTGTAAAAACACTTGGTATCATCCTACTTCAAGAAATTCGATCTGTGCTTCTATTTTCTGCAAGAAATGTTATGATGAGGATATTTCACATAAAATTACAACATTTCCATGTAGAAGCAGAGAAAAAGAAACTTTCACCTCAGCGAAGCCTCTACCTTTTTCAGCACCAAAGGGACAGCGAAGTATTGTGGCCTTGAATGATTTATTATTAAAATGCAAGTTCCCCGAATGTGGACAAATAATTGAGTATTTAACTACAAGCGGCATATTCAAACCTGCTCAGCAAATCCTCAAATCAATAGTTTATGCAAGTTTTGTTTAGTTCCTCTGGATGGCCATGATTGCAAGTCTTTTGTTGAAGATATGAAAAAGGAAAATGAAAAAATGTTAAAGGAATTAATCAGGCGAAAAATGTCAAAGAATATAAGCAAATTAAGCAAATAGAGAATGTGCTACAAGCTTTCACGTAAAGCTTTTCATAAAGGTCTACATCATAATTTCAAAATAAAGATTTTCTTCGCATAATGTAACTTGTTAATAACTTAGCTTGACTCGTTTCATTTGAGCTGAACCATTATTGTGTTGCTTTCATTGAGACGACAAATAGTTAGAATCATCTCAATCATTATCATAATTAGGGACGTCAAAATCGGCGGTTAAATTTTGTCAATTTCGAGGCCGAAATCGGTGGATAAAATGTATTCATTTTGGCGGTTTGCGGCGCTTGAAATACCATCCATCCAATCTCAGACGTCTTCAAATCAAAAGTAAGGGTGGATCAGAAAAACCTTCCAATAGTGCTGATGGACGAAACGGTCAATAATGTCCATTAAATCAAGAAAATAACCATTCCAGAACGAGCTAAGGAATCTAGAATTTATTTAAGTAATTGATCCTAAAATTCGCAAATTGATGAACCATTTATTGGAAATCGGATTAAGCAACTGCAACTGCAATAGCTTATTTATTTATTTATTAGCTTAGTGAATTTTCTAACTAACTTAAGTGGCTTAGTAAATTAGTTTATTTAACTCGCAATTTTGTTAAAAGCTAGCTAGTTTTCAAATAACCATTCAACGATACAAGTTGAAAATACATTTTGAACGTTCATCAAATCGTCCATCAATTTTCCCTTATTTTTTCATTTCTTAAGTTTCATCAGTTTCAACATTTTCCATGGGTTATTCAAAAATTGAACTTATTGTGATCGACAATGAAGATGATGTAGTCGAATTTATAGAAATAGTTGGCAATTCATCGATTGAAAAAGAAACAGAAAAGGCTGTCCCTGAAAAAGATATGCCTAAAAAGCGAAAGACCGCGCGAATGTCTACTTCAAAAGGTTCCCTAAAAAATTTAAAAATTCTGATGAAACGTAAAAGAAATAAAAATCATTAGTAATTAATCAATCACCATTTATATACCAATTATGATATTCACCGTCATCTTTTTCCCATTCCCTTGTCCCATCATGAGCATGTTCAGATGAGCTCAGCATAAACAAAAACGGCCCTTGTAAGGCCCGAATCAAACATTTGATAATAGATTTTTATTATACAGGGCATTTCAGCTAATTTGTCCGATGTTAATCGGCTATTACTCAGCTCGTTAGTGACCTAGTAACTTGACATTCTTTTTATCGAAGTTTCTAAAGTACTTGTTTGCTATATTTCAAGGTCAAGGTCATTCAAGGTCATTTTTCGGAAATCGCTCCTAACGCTTTTAGAGGTCGAATCAAGGTCATATCATAATTTTCAAGGTCAAATAATCGTACTGGCCAAGTTTCATCATTTTGTAATAAGCACTTCGTGAGTTATTCACATTTTAATTTTCAATTCACCAGCATTTAATTTTTGCATGAAAAATTGCAGAGCTTCGTTGGAGTTACCCAGTCATTACCACGTGGAGGTGAAGTTGCAATTTAATGACCTTTGAGCAGTTTTGATGACCCGAATGCCCTTGCCTACCGGTGATTCAGTGCTTAACTGTAATCTTTATGCAACTTTAGCTGCTTTCCCTGCATTATCAGAAGCGATTCCCGAAAAATGACCTTGAATGACCTTGACCTTGAAATATAGCAAACAAGTACTTTAGAAACTTCGATAAAAAGAATGTCAAGTTACTAGGTCAATTACGAGCTGAGTAATAGCCGATTAACATCGGACAAATTAGCTGAAGTGCCCTGTATTTATAGCTTAACAAGTGAGACCAGTGATCAGAACTGATCACAAATTTCTTTTCACTGCGTACGATAATTCAATTCACATTAAAAGAATAGAATTTTAAAAAAAGCCATATTAATGAGAATAATTCAAAAACAGAATGGTTTTTACAGCTAAGCAAAATGAAATCTAAGTTGGAACTTTGCAATCGGGTTTATCAATAACCTTCGATCAGAGGAATTCTTGAATTTCACGAATTATTCCGGCTAAATAAATGAAAGTTCATCGGGTCGCAACTCTTAACTCGCAAGTCATAGTCTTGGTACTTATTAATCACCACAAAATAAATCATAGCGTCATTAAATTAAAAAAATAATTTGCTTCCCTCGTCAACGCTTTTGACTACGGTTGGTTTCTTCAACCTCCTTAACATGATTTTCTCAGGAATATGAGTTCCAAGAAAAGCTTAAATATTTTTTGCTGTATTCAAATCATAGTCATCATTTGGTCTTGGAATGTCTTCAGGAACCCTATCCGTTGCGGACCATGTCTTAAGTTTTATACTGATAGGATACAATCAATCGACATAAAAACACGAATTCTTGATAAAAATCATTGTCAAGAAATGAAGAAATGGTAAGAAATGCCAAAAGTCTAAATCTTACGATTTTATTAACATAATATAATATTCATTTTGGAATGAAAAAGTTCATTTTTTCAGGTCAATATTAAGAGATACGGTCCTGTGGCTAAGATGTCTGGTTCTGTACCCAGAGGTCCCAGGTTCGATACTCTATACTATATGCGGTTGACCATACCGCCATGGGTGCCTTTCCTGTCACCAGATGGAATTGTTCTATGAACGAGCGTTTCCGACCTGACTATATGTCAGGTCAAATCAGTCAAATTAAATAATTAAAATTTTTCAATATCACTATGCAGATCTTTGATTGCATTATATATTCAAAAATGATAAAAAATTGACATCAATTAAACATAAACTCGATTTATCAAACCAAATATATTTGGCTGTTTTGTTTCGCCTCTTCTGAGGTGCAACCCTTTATCTTGAACTTGTTTCCTAAACTCAAAGTAAGTATCCTCAGGACGATGCAGCCTGAGTTGCATTGACAAAAATATTGAAACTCTTTTCAAATAGTCTAAAATAGTGAATAGCGAGCGAAGTTTGATATTTTACAAGCGCTTGTAGAGTTGACTAGACTATTGTATACCGTTTGTATAGTCAATAATAAATTTGATAGGAAGTTAAGTCGGTCATCTATTGATTTAATAGAATTGGACAATCAATTAGGAACCTTTGCTATCAATGTGATACCAATTGTTCACAATTGAATTCCAAATTCTATTTGAATCAATAGATGACCAACTTCATTTGTTATTTGATCAACCCATAAACAATTTGTTACTGAGATACTAAACTGGTGAAATGGTTCTGCTTATTTTATGAAAACATATTCACTTTTTTTCACATTTTTCTATCCTTAAAGATAATTAAAACTCTGTAACAGTCACATTTACCCTGAATCTTTCAAATCAGATAGTGCTGCATTTTTACTGTATTTTGTAACTGACTATCTCAATTAAGGATTGTGCATCAAGTATGGATTTAACAGAAACTGATGCCCAAATAACAATAGTGAATCGATTAAAGGAACATCGAATCAGTAAAAAGCTAATTCTTGAAATACCGTATTTTAAAAAGATGTTACGTTCCATGGTTTCAAGACTTCCAAGGTAAATAAAGTTTTTTTTAGATTTCGATGAATAGACTCTAGAATCATTTCTGGATTGGTTTGAACTCGGTTATGTTTTCGCCGAGATGAAAAACGCGTTAATTATGTTTCACATGCTCAATTGTTTTGGGATACAAAACAAACATGAAAGTTGATCCATCACATGCTTTAGTTGAGTTAAAGCTTAACCATCATTTGTTCAAGTTTATTTCATTCCCAACACTTACATTACAACCAATGTTGCTGGGGAAAAGGTTAACAAAATGAATTTCATCCTAATTTCACTTGTGATAAGCACTTTACTGTTTCAATTCAAGCAAGGCAAGTCTCATTTCCAATCCAAATGATTTACCAGTTTAATGAAGTATTTCTCTATCAGCCATTAAAAGCATAACGAGTTCAGACGATTTGTTGATTAAAGCCAATCTAACTCATAAGGTAATGAAAAAAATGTCTCTTTGCTCAACAATATTAAATGATAGTTTTATTTTTCAGGAATCAAACAGTACTTGGTTCTTGACTGAGACAGCTCATTTCATGCCCTGGATTCATGGAGTAATCAGGATTCGAAAAGGTGACATCGAGATGTAAGTAATTTCCAATGACATTTTAAATACGATCGTTTTCTTTGGTAAGTTGGACTAAAGTCACAATTATATCAAACAAACTCACTTACACTGTAACTCACTAATTTCAATGCTGTTCAGATAACCGTGCCATGAATAGAGAAAGTATTCTCAATTTCACCTGGGATGGAGTACAATTACCTGTACCAACAATTAGATTGATCAATAAAGCGTTGTTATTGGGTCCGATTGCTTGCTATCATTTTCTCTATGTGAACGATCTAGTGAACAAAAGCAAAAGATCACTGAAAATTGTGCATAACCATGATGGTCAGGAATTATTTTGGGTCTATGAATTCAAAGGTGAGAAGGTGAGGCGCCTTATGTATTTAAACCAATTTACATTTACCCTTTCACGCAGGTCTTTTCAATACGGAAAAATTAATATTGTTGTTGTTGACTTCTGACCAAAGAGTAAAGAAGTCCTAATCTATACTTGTGACCCGTCAACATCCATTTCAACTTTGCACTTTCTTCAATTGTCATCATTTTCCATTTTAACTTTTCATTTGTTTCACATCAATTACATCCAGTCCAACTTTTCATCAGATATCATGTTTTATCCCATCCCTTCATCATATTATTGTTAAATCTGTAAGTATTTCTCATTTCATCAGTTCTTTTCATTATCAATTGTTCAATATATTTAAATATATTTGTATTTTGTTTTTTTTTCTCATTGTTTAATTTCTTTTATTGTACATACGTCTTCCTGTGTGAAGAGAAAGACAAATTCAAAGAAATTGATGAAATTTTTCCAATGTGCTTGTGACGAAAATGTCAAAACAGCTGTTTCCCTTGCACACACTCATTATCATCAATTTCTCACTCCTCCTCCAAAATCCGATTTTGTCCTTATCTTGACCCCCAAAGGAAGAAAACAAGATAACAGAGGTTTTTCTGACCGTCTAAAGGCCCAATAGCATTCACTTGGCTCCCTCATTCATTTGTATATAAGCCATAACTTTTTGAACAATAAATCACTTAGTTCTTCACCTTTAACGTTCCTGTTCTTACTAAGTCTACCTCTGGAGGAATTAGTCCAACCTGACTAAACCCCAGAGTGCCAACTCACCAAATCAGCTCCAGTTCTTGCTGATCCTGTTCCCCAGTCACAGTGCTAAAAAATGAAAAGCAATCTAAAAAATAATAATACATCTTGAGAATTTCACAGCATTTCAAATCCAATATATCCATGAATACAGAAAAGATCCATCTTTCTCTAAAGTTAAACTAATTCTTTCTAATATTAATGCTTAGGGTGCAACGGTCAAGGTTTTTCAATCTTTGACCCTTAACTAACCTTGGAAGGGAGGTCATTTACTGAATATGATCAAGTATAAAAAGATCAATAAGTCGGATGGTAACCATCAGTAAGTTTTTGATCTTCGTGGTTAAAGTATCAAGTGATTACAATGATGAACGATTCAAAATCAGAAAATGATATTGTCAATGATGAAACAGTTTGTTTTATGCAAAAGCATGCTTCATCATCTGGCCCTATGCCTTCACAACTATATTTTGAGTGTTGTGATGATTGTTGGAATGATAAAACCATTCCAGATCACCAATCTATTATCTCAAATATTAGCCTGGATGGAATTCGAGTCGGAGCAATGTTGCAGGACATTGGGGTAACATGTTACAGGATTGCGGATATGGTTGAAGGACGTTGTGACGATATTCTGTTAGGGGTTGAGGAAACCCATACTAAAATCAACATCATAGCTAAGATGATTATGAATTTAACTTCAATTTGTATAACTCTGCACAAAGAGGTGATCGATATCATAAAAAAAGCAGTTGAGAATCCAACAACCAGTGTTGTTACTGACTCAGCGATTGATACCCAAGGTAATGCTTAGGTACGATTAGAAAAAATAAAACGGGTTGACTGAAGAAGGTATTCAAATATTATTGTACGCACAAAAGCTATATAATCGGTAAATAAATATTTTAACAACAAAACATATGTAATGATTTATAAAGTTTACTTAAAGCATCCTTTCACAATGGTTTTATCCGGGCAAACTGGATCTGGAAAAACTATGTGGATCAAAAAACTAATAGCAACATCAAAATCATCTTCATACCCTCCCCCAGAACAAATCTATTATTTTTATGGTGAATATCAAGCAATGTTTTCTGAATTACCTTCAGTAAATTTCATCCAAGGGTTACCCATCGAAAAATTCAAAATGAGAATGTTCCAACTTGGATAATAATTGATGATCTGATGGATGGAGCAACAAGCAGTAATATCATAGCTGATCTTTTTACAAAAGGTAGTCATCACAGAAACTTATCAGTAATTTTATTGGTACAAAATTTTTTTAATAAAACACGTGAGATGCGAAATATAACTTTGAATTCACATTATTTGGTACTTTTTAAGAATCCAAGAGATAAAAGTTTATCCATGCATATTGCCAGACAAATGTATCCTGATGCTATTAAAAAATTTCAAAATATTTTCTTGGACGCTACTAAAGAGCCGTATTCTTATCTATTGATAGACTTGAAGCCAGACACACCTGATGAAATAAGACTGCTAACGAATATATGGTCAAATCCAATATATGTTCACTCTATATAAAGTCATTTGACTGTATTATTTGATTATAAAAAATGACATTAAAAGGTGTATTAGAATGCCTTCCTGAGCTTGAAATCATTAAGAAAAACGTAAATAATAATAAAAAATTGAAAATTATCAACCAATGTTCAAACAGAGTTTTTTATGCTATCTGTGAAATCTGTCGTAATATTATTAATAGTGTTATTCCTCTCAGTTCATCAAATTCATCAAACACATTAAAATCCATTAAGTAGTTCTCGAGATACACTTGACCAAAGTCAACTTCGAAAGTCTATTTTATCCCTACTTGTGCACACTTAATCTCAGGGATTTGTTATTGGATCAGGACAATATATCATTCTCTTTAACTCTCAAAGACCTAACTAACAAGCAATCGTTTGCCTGCATCTGGCAAGTAAATCTCGAGTTAAAGTTGACCAAAGTCAAGTTCGAAAACCTATTATATACAAACTTGTGCACACTTAATCTCAGGAACCATTTGCTTGATCGCAACATGCAAAAAATCATTTCCTTACGCTTATTAAGACCTAACTAACGATATCAAAAACACACAAATCCAACAAATACATCTCGAGTTAAAGTTGACCAAAGTCCAGTTCAAAAACCTATTTGGTACCAACTTGTACACACTTCATCTTGGGAACTACTTGATGGATCAGGACGTGTAAATAATCGTTCTCTTCAACTAATCAAGACCTAACTAATAAGCTATTGCACATCTGATTCAGTCTAGTGAGTCTTGAGTTAAAGTTGACAAAAGTCCAGTTCGAAAACCTATATTGTAGTAACTTGTGCACACTTGATCTTCGGAACTACTGTATGGATCAAGACGTGCAAATGATAGTTCTCTTAAGCTAATTAAGACCTAACTAATAAGCTCTAAAACATTTGCATCGGTTTAGTAAAACTTGAGTTAAAGTTGACCAATTCAGGTCCTCACAACGCTAATCATTTATGAATTTCAAAGTAACTTACCTTAAGATGGTCGCAACGATAAGGTCAGTAATGCAGCAATAGATAAATACCAAAGTGAGCCAACTACCAAACATTTCAGGTTTATAACTATAGATGTTATCACGTTTAAGGTTTACCGTTATAGTTGACAAGCTTCAAGCTGTAAATTAAATAAAATTGTAAGTAAAAGTAAACTTTCAATACTATGACTATGTGTAGAAAATTTTAGATCAGCGATAACAATTTCAAGATTTAAACTTCAATTCAAGGAAGAAAACTTAACTTGTTGAATTGTTGATTTGTTGATTGTAGGAAGACTGTTTGAATGAATTGAATGGAGAATTTTTGTCATTTATATATGAGAAATCATGACTAATTAGTGCGCTACATCTTCTCTTTGTTTGTACAATTAAGATGATTTATCCTTGATCTTGTATGGTCAAAGCTTATCTAGTTCACCTTAATGAATTAGTTCTCGATCTAGATTAAATTGCATTACTTTGATGGCTTGAAGGATGTATTTTATCCTTGAACTTTGTTAAGATTAATATGTTCGGGATGAATAAGGTCAAATTATAATGTCAAAATCTATTATGATCATCTTATTTCCGATTTCTGGGGGGAAATTATGCTATCTGTGTATTGCTGTATTTATTATAATGAAGATGAAATGCGGTTTGATCTGAATTGGTATAAAAGTTCGGTGAAATTTAAATTGCATCATCAGTTACATTCATCACATAATCATCGTAAGTTCATTATATTGTGCTCCATTAGTCGATAAAATGTTGCAAGTTTCTTAAACGATCGAAGAACTTTTTGGTGATGAAACAATTACTTTTTCACCTATGGAAAGTGAACCAACGTCGGAATTGCCGTCAACTTTGCAAACTTATGTTCAAATTTTCATTGTGGAGAACAACCAATCAAACGAAATTTCAAATTTGAACGCTGCTGTGGCTTCTTTGCAAAACCAAGTTGATCAACAAAATTCTGCTCTAAAGGTAATGGAAAATATGTTATCGACTGCTAATTTTTAATCATTTAGTTAAATGAAGAATTAAATTCTTTGAAAAATATCATGTATGATCAATCGTTAATCTTTAACAAAGTTGTTGTTGATTCCCAAGGTGACACTTGGGTTCAAGTTGAAAAATGAATTCAATAAAGTTTTACTTTCATTAACTTTTGTGATAAAGTTTTACTTTTATTTAAACTTCGCGCGAAACCGGTTTCAGGATTGAGCCAGAAATGGCTTTTTTATACTACTCCGTCTATTACATTGCCAATAGTGAGATAAAAATATTACAAGGGAAGATGCCTTAGTGGTACAGTTCGATTCGAGAAATTTTATGACTAATCGATAGAGAGGAGGAAAAAAACAGGGCTGGTGAAATCTTAGGACTCGCGAATTTTCGCTTCAACTTTTATTCAAGTTTTCAATGCTTAAAGTCAACTTTGCCCATGAAAAATTACCATAATGAAGCTGTGAACAACATTCATTTTTGCTTTTTTATGAAACGTTTTTGTTTTTGCCATTTTCATCTTATTTCAATGGGTCTGATTGAACTTTAAAATAGAATAAAAGTTGAAGCGAAAATTTGCAAGTCCTAAGATTTCACCAGCCATGTTTTTTTCCTCCTCGTTATCGATTAATCATAAAATTTCACGAATCGAACCGTACCACTTAGGCACTTCCGTTGTTAAATTATCATAGTAGTGCTAGGGTAATTTAATAATATTTATACTAGGGTTAGAGGGTCTAACTTTGAGCTGCAATATCAATACAGTAAAACCTCTCAAAGGTTGTACTCTCAAAGGTTGTGAGCGGTCCTGCCCCTAGCGATATTGTTTGTGCAACTCTTTGAAATATTGAATTGTAAAAGCGCGGTTAAACGTCAAATCCGCTAGATGGGGGAGTTCAGTTTCTCACAACCTTTGAGAGGTTTTACTGTAGATAACTCTCATTTTTTTGTCAAAATAATCATGAATTTGCTGTAGGTGTTAGTCAGGGACAATGCCCATCTCAAGCGCTAGCATTATTAAGGTATTAACCTTTAATCTTAATCAACAGATGGATTAATTAAACTACCTAATTGATTAGGTTTAATTAGGTTTAATTAATCCACCTGTTGGATTGATTGAAAGCTTAAGTCAAAAAAGTTTAAGCTCTGGAACTCAATCTAGTGTTTAGAAACAATAAAAATAGATTTAAGATAGATTAAATGGATTTTTAATTAGTAAAAAAACATTTGTTTAATGAATGCTCAAACAAGTTAGGCTTAAATTAACATAGTCAAATGTAGCATCAACTTTTTATACAATTATTAACATTATTCACAGAGGAATCGGAAGTTTCTATATGTAGTTTCAATTTAGCTGGTTGTTAATTCATCCTCTAACCATCGAGGTAGGTTTTTATGAATACGAGTAAGAAGCTTGGACAAAGCAACATTGTAAGGTAAGTAATAAGTGCGTAAAAACTTTTCAGATTTAGAATCAAGAGGTGGATAAATGCGTCCTTTACCACGTCCAAGGCACTTGGTTCCATTATTTTTTATAACTTGACAATAGTAACCTTTCTTTGGATCAAATCGGATGAGATCTTGATAATCAATAAACGGTTCAACTTCCAGAAAACTTTGAACACGACTAACAACGGAAACAGGATCGAATTTCAACTCTTCTCCATCAATAATGAATAACTGCAATAGATAGAATGATTATAATTTGTTTTCCAATTCGACTTGTTTTAAAGATAATTGAAACAAACCTTGTTAGGAGTGTAAAAGTTGATCCATTTTTCCAAATAGGTAGCATAACAACCAGGATTGAGGCATCTATTTCTTAAACTACGTAGATGTTTTGGAGCCTTTTCATCTGCCGTTATTACTTCATAGAATGAATAATTTAAAGCGACAGGATCATGGTGAGATCGAATGTGCTATAAAATAATAAATTGAAAATAGCAATTAAATGAAATCTAACAAAAATGATAATAATAAAGGTCAACTAACCTGATACCAGGAATAAGCGCGTCGAACTGGATTTATCAAAATGGCAATGATTTTGGCATCAGGTAAAAGAGAATGAGCTCTCATTGGAACTAAATCACCATCGAAATAAGTGGCACTTTTCTCAAAGAATAATAGTTGCGAGGTTGAGTTTTTCACTCGAGGCGGGTAAAAGTTCATGTACCAATCTAATCCTTTGAAATAATTTTTACCACTGAAAAATTGTACCTCTTCGAATGTTTCAGGGCTTTGGCTGCTACTTCGAATGGATGGATGCATCGTTAGAAAAGTGTACAAAGCAGTTGTACCAGTTTTTTGAGGACCAATAATAAGGAAATCGGGCAGCTGAGAACAGGACTTATTCGAGGACCAAAGAGAAAAGTGTCGTTTATCTTTACATGGATTCTGAATGAAAGATAATCAAAACAAAATTTCAATTATTATTCACAAAATTAAATGATAATACGATTAGCAAAAAGCAAAACTTACCATCCAGATGGGATCAGATTCCTCAGGATGCATTTGGAAATACTTATTAGCTAATTCAACTGGAGGAATCGTTGATAGCTGAATGTTTGTCCAACACTTAACGAAATTGATAACAGATTCGAACGTATATAATGCTAGACGGTCATTACCATAATTGGACATGTGAGTCATGAAGACATTAATAGGGTTATAAATGAAAAGGTAAAATAATTCTCCGCCGAAAATGCTAGCATCTAATTTCGATCTACCGCCAGGATATTTATCAATGAAAATGGTGTGTGTATAAAGACCACAAGTTTGTCGTGGTAAAACCATAATCCCTCGATGAATGAAACCTCTTCGTAGCTGTGCTGGACGTAAATGAGGATATTCTTCCGTTGATGTAGCTCTCACATTCCAAACCAACTTCCATGCCTCATAGAGTGGTTCATGAACGGGATAAACTCCAGAATGGTGAGGAGCCACTGAGTAGCCTGAATCAATAGGAATATTATTAGAATGGGCAAAGTCTTTGTTCATTCTCATTCGTATTTCTAGGGCAGTGATATTTTCTGTTAAATGGGGCTGTGAATGTCCCCACATATGACAAAACCACCAAAATTCGTGAGCATTGGCAATTAACATGTCATCTCCTTCATCTTCTTCTTGATTTCCGCGATGATAATATTTTCCAGAGAAGCCAAGGTTGAACTTAAATCCAGGAATGATTGTCTGTAAACGCGATTGTGCTTCAAGTATTGCTCGAACATCATTAGGCTTTACACGAGTTCCAACTTCACCAACAAATATATCATCAATATCGATCAAGATATAACGTTCTAGTGGACGGCTCAATTTACCATGAGATAAATAAGAAAGAGAATCAATGAATAGTAAACGATTTATCCAATGATCGAAGCCGGATGAAAAAATAACTCTCTGAATGCCATCGAATAATCCTTTGTCCTGAAGAACAGTGGAAACAGTTTCTTCATAAGTAGAAAATATTTCAAATTTGCTATTTTCCATTGATGTTGACTCTTCTTCACTTGAAACTGAATATCTGTGTGTTCTGTTTTTAATATCATAAGTTTCTGGATTAAATAGATAAGCTTTTGTTACTGGCCGGTAACTGGAATGATTAGAATGGAAAACATTAACTTTATGGTGTAGCATTGGACCTGGGTTAAGATAACCGGGCTTAGTTAGACGTAATATAGCCGATTCTTCGTCCACTTTAAAATCACGTATAAGTATATTGTAGTCAATTGTAACTGGAAAACCGGTAATTTCTTGATTTGGGATGGTTCCTTCCTTATTTGGAATGAAACCAACGATTCCAGCCTTATATTCTCTACAATATTTATCTAAAATTTCACGATTCCATTTATCCATATGTAGATATTTTTCGATGTTTTCAAATATAATCACAGCAAATTTTCCTTTATCAGAATTGGTTAAAACAGGCAAACTCTTGACCAATGTTTCGAACTTGAACTTTATCCGTGTTGCCTCCAAAGTTTCAATTAACATTTTACCAAGATGGGAATATCGGCTCTCTACAAAAAGCAGAACTTTCGAGTCCAGATCTAGCTTGGTTTGATTTATGTAAGAATTGAATGATTGTTGAGGTGAATAGAATCGAGATCTGATTTCATAATTGTAATTGGATTGGCAACGAAAAGTTACTTGAGGTGGAAATCTGACTAGATTGTAAGATGATGAACCCAAGGATAGGCGATAGGTCAATATCAGAATAATGATGATTGTGATAGAGATTGATATTAACAGTCCATGTCTGATAAAAATTATCCGTTGAATCCATGATCGTCTTACAGGAAATTTACGTCTAACAGAAGCTCCTAATGTACTTGGATGGATTAATGGGTTTGTCAAAAAAGTCATGTTAGCAATTTTCTAAAAATAAAGTCGATTGTTTATTGCAGGGGTGATCCAATAAGAAAAAAAGGATTATTTGAAAGTCCTACAGGTAGAAGATAAAAAATTGCATTAATTTTTTACAATAATATTATAAAATCAATAAAAGCGAATAAGAGAGTGATGTAGACTAAAAGTTCTCATATCAAAGAATATTGAAAAGTTTGAAAGCCAGAAAATATTGACATTTCTTGAAAATGAGGATAAAAATCAATGAAAGAAAAGAGTTTTGGAGCTGCAGTTGAATACTTCGATGAACTAGTAAATTAACAAAAAAATAAAGCTGACTCTTAAGATTTCATTATGCAAGCCAATAAACATTTATGAAGTAAAGTAAGAAAGTTACTTGCATCATTGGATAAGCGATCAATATTAATATAATCGCTTAACATAGAATAAACGTTCAAATGAGTGATTACCATAATTGACTTGAACATTATGTTACTGAAAGGAATTGATGGTAAACAAGGGGAATGATGGAGATGAGAAAGGTAAAGTTGTAAGAGCAAGATGTTTCAGATAAGAGAAGGAATGCAATGGGATCCATACAGTAGCTGCACGATACAAAGAATTTTCATGTAAAGTGAGATGAGATAGGATATATTATATTATGTAAAAGATCTTCAGCAAGATAGGATCAGTAAATTAAAAAATACAATGTAAAACCCTAGAATCTACTGGATTAACGAAAAGATGTAGAAAACTGTGAGATATAACATGTTTGTAAAGACAAAAACAGAAAAAATGGAGACTACGGAAAACAAATAATTATAACAGTCTTCTCAGATTAAGGTGAGAAAGTTAAATTCTAGATTCATTCATTCGCAATCTTAACTTACTTGGATGTGATGGAATAAAGTTGATGAGAGTAATCATAATGGCTGATGATATTGGAGGTAATTTAGTTGATACTTAGATTTAACCAAAATCGCAGGAAAACATGGAGACATAGAGATCAAAGCACAAGAATTGATTCAAAGGAGCTTTCAATATGGAGTAAGCATCAATTTAAATATGTTAATTATGTAATTTGATGATTAAGTGATCAAATTAAATTAAAAAACAAACATTTAAGCATGTATTTTCAAAAACTAAGCTTACTCTCAGCTGTCTGTGATTAATGGCGGACGATTTTGCGTACAACAAAGAAAGAGGAAAAGTAAAATTTGAGCAAAATACAGCATAAAGCAGTAAAGCATAGCTTGTTCGTCATTAATTAATCTTATTCATTTTCGCGTTTATGGGCAGATAACAATTAGATAACATTCAATCAATTTCTGAACAATATTTCGAACTTTTGTTCAAGGTTTAACTATTAAGGTAAAACTATTGAAATGCATCGCTGGCTGAGAGATTGCTCACAAAAAAACTAACAATTGTAAGTTAATCTGCTCTCTACACAAATTTAGTGTAAATTTAGTTAGATTTAGTGACTAAATTTATCATTCATTTTGGTTGAAAACTCTATTAACATTTAATCGAAGTCAACATTTGACTCACTTAGCTCAAAATTAGTTGATCAAGTAGTATATGAACTCTTGCTCGAGCGATTATATAAGGTTTATTTTGAACAACACATTACTTACTATTGAGTAAACTTGATAAAGTGAGAAGAAATATCGAACAAATAAACATCAATGCATTTATTTAAAATATTTAAGTTTCGTTTCAGTAATAAAAGTAAAGTAGGATTATTTTGAATTGACAAGTGAGTGCATCAGAAAGATGGGAGTAAAATGGAAAAATAGAGAGAGCAAATTTAATGAGAAGACTTTAGGAAGACAATTTTGAAAGCAGGGAAATTTAACAAGCAATTGAGAGGATAGCAAAAAGTCAATGTTGATTGTGGTAATTTAAGATCGTGTTTGTGTTGCTGTAGTAACTTTAGTTGTTTTAGAACGAGTCCGAGAAGATGGTGTCCCAGTTGACACTATAGTTTTACTTCTTAATTTAATTTCTTTTATTTCTGGTGGCTTTGGAGAAGTATTAGTTGATTTGTTCTCTACGATGGCTCTTCCTTTTCGGGCTGGCATTTTTCGCGTTCCAGGTTTAACTGACCCAGTACTATCCCTCTTAGAAGCATTTGAATTTTTCATATTTAGCTTTTCACGTTCAGGATGTATCCTTTCTTGTTTAATGGTCACTTTTTGATCATTTTCACTTTTTACAATAGGCTTTATCACATCATCTTGAATATCAACCATCATTTGATTATCTTCAATTTTCACAGAAATTTTCTTCCAGTCACCCAACTTTTCATCATTAACGCATTGTGGTTTCGTGAGACTATTCACGTCAATTACTACATTTTTTTCGTCTTTTATAATTGTTACATCCATAGGTGACTCTTGAGTAGATGAACTTTCACCAGGAACAGGAGAATTTTGGGCAGGAGAAGGAGAGCTTTCAATCGGAGCAGGAGTAATTTCGACAGCAGTAGACCTTTTGGCCAAAGCATCAGAACTTTCGGTAGTAGGAGAGCTTCCAGTATGAGCAGGAGAACTTTCGACAGGAGTAGGAGAAATTTTAACGGGAGCAGAGATTTTAGCCAAAGAATTAAAACTTTCTAAAGAGCTTTCAGTCGGAAGAAGAGAACTTTCAGCATTAACAGAGCTTTCAGCAGAAATAGGAGACTTTTCAACAGCAGTAGAAGAACTTTCGGCCGCAGTAGAAGGACTTTTAGCAGGAGTAATTTCAGCAGGAGCTGGAGAACTTTCAGCTGGAGTGGGAGAACTTTCAGTCGGCGCAAAAGATTTTTCAACAGGAGCAGGAGTACTTTCAGCAAGAATAGGAGACTTTTCGACTGCATTAGAAGAACTTTCAGAAGGAGTAATTTCAGCAGGAGAACTTTCAGTCGGAGCAGAAGACTTTTCAACAGGAGCAGGAGTACTTTCAGCAAGAATAGGAGACTTTTCGACTGCATTAGAAGAACTTTCAGAAGGAGTAATTTCAGCAGGAGAACTTTCGGCAGGAGCAGAAGACTTTTCAACAGGAGCAGGAGTACTTTCGGCATTAATAGAGCTTTCAGTAGGAATAGGAGACTTTTCAACAGAAGCAGGAGAACTTTCGGCAGGAGTAGGAGTACTTTCAGCACTAACAGAGCTTTCAGCAAGAATAGGAGACTTTTCAACAGCAGCAGGAGAACTTTCAGCCGGAGCAGAAGACTTTTCAACAGGAGCAGGAGTACTTTCGGCATTAACAGAGCTTTCAGTAGGAATAGGAGACTTTTCAACAGAAGCAGGAGAACTTTCGGCAGGAGTAGGAGAGCTTTTAGCAGAAGTAGAAGATTCACTGGCACTGGGGATCATAGTGTCAGACGATTCATTGGTTACGGTTGCAATTGCTTTAATAGGAGATGGTGGCGAAGACTCTTGATAAGGTTCGATAGGCGACGAAGCTGTCACAGGATCAGATGTTGTTGATGAAGGTGTACATGGATAATCGATTTGGTTAGATAATCGATCTTCACTATTTGATACATTGTCAAGTATATTATTTAAGGTGTTATGTCCCAATGTTTCTTGTAATGAATTGAAAAGCGATTCAACATCACACAATGGATCATTAGGTACATTACCATCAGCACTGATGTTACCACTAGTTGTATTGAATAGCTGACGAATCTTTTTGAAGTGATCCATAAGGAAAGTATCTACTGCTTCAATTCCTCGAGATCTAGTAAAATGATTAGGTAACTCTTCTTTAGAGCAAACAACTTCATGGAAAGTTAAATGTCTGACTCCTTCGATATCAAGGTCCGCAACAAAAACTTTGTCACCGGTACACAGATTACAGTGATAAGGTTGGTATCGAAGATGAGAAAAGATATGTTTCCTCACATCTTCATAGGAGGGCTTCTGCGAACTAACTTTTTGTTTCTGAAATTTTTTACTGCAGATTGGACAGAAACAAGCGAATTCTGGGTTTGCATTAATGTCATTGATTATCGAGTTCAAAAAATCACGACTCCAACCTTCAATAATCTCATCATGGTGCCAAGTGTATGGAAGATTGTCATGATCAACGTGATCTGACCCATGTAGTTGAAATGCCTTTGGTCCTGGAAATGATTTATGGCACAATTGACAATTGATAGGACGATAATCTAGGTGAGTTGCGTAATGATCCCAAGCAGCGAGAATATCTGTTACTTGATAATTACAAAAAATGCAGATGATTCGAGGAGCCTAGAGGAAATCAGGATAATAGTTAAGATTTAGATTAGATAAATGTTTCTACAAATTGAAATGTGAGCGACTGCTCGGATTTATTTCTTACCTGATCAGGTTTGAGATATATACTGGAAGAATCCTCATAAAATGAATCAAGGTCTATCACAGAAGAGTCATTACTATACGACTTTTTACCATTCTTAGGTTTACTATAATCTCTTCTAGCATATTTAGGAGACGGATAATACATATCATCAATCGTATATTCATTTCGTCTCTTTTTACCCGTAGTTAACTTCGAAACAGCTTTAGATGCTTTTCCTGATGAGCCACTCTTCTTTCCACCAGATAAAATAGAAAGCGGAGTTGACTGTTTAGTAGATGCTGACGAAGGTGGAGTGGATATTTTCTTTGGAGTTTGACTTGAGGTATCTGGGATTGGTGAAAGACGAAACGTTTGCCGAGTAAAAGATTCTTGAACGAATTTAACATAACTATTCATGTATCTTTCAAGCTCAGGGATCATACCAAGTGAGTCGAAATTGTCTTTCAGATCTTGTTCAGTAGGATTAGAGAATCCATGACGATTGATTAGATGAAGTCTTGCTTTCTTATTAACAACAGTAAAGTCACAACGCACATTTTTCTTAAGGCACAGCAAACACTGGAATGGATGATATTTAAGATGCTTGTGAATATGGTTTTTATCCAATACTGTAATTAATTTATGATGAGGTTTATTTTTAGGATATTTATCACCAAGTTTGTAATCCCATTGATTACAGACAGGACAATACTTATGGAGAATACCATTAGGTACCATTATGGCTTGGTTAGTTATACATTTCAGTTGATAAATCACAAATTTTCGTGCCCACCGTTCTTTAGCTGGAGCAAAACTACGGCGAAATTGAACATGAGTTAAGGTGGGATGAGTTTTGGTATAATGTTGAATCATACCCTTAATATCAAGTGTAGACTCTTCACATTCAACACACCGAAATGGGAAATGTTTAGCTTGCTGATAGTGACATGATAAAACTTGATTGACTTGACTATATTCTTTAAGGCAGAAAAGGCAAAACAAAGGTATGGTCGATGAATATCTTCTCTTTAGTGCATTGTATCTGTTCACTAATTTCTCTGGGATTGTACATTTATCATAAATTTGCACTTTCTTTTTGGTACTTTTATCCAGTTCAATAGAAATTATCTCATCGTCATCATATAAACTGGAAGGCCCATCAGTTTCTGTTTTCTTTACAGAACCTTCAGGACGATTTACATCAAAATCTTCAACAGTTGTTGCATCAGAGTCATATGTAATACTAGAAACAGAATAGTTGTGGTCGATTGTAGTCAAACTATTGTTACTAGTCGAATTTACTAAAGCAGGATTGGTCCATCTTTCTATCTCCTTATCAGTCAATCTGGTTATAGAAACATAACATTGATAAGAGTCTATATCAGGCTCATCATCACAGCTATCTTGCCTGTAGAAAAGAAAAATAAGAGATTCAAGTAAGCTTCATGAAATAAAGAAGTGGTAATTGAGATAGAGTAAGAATTAAAATGACCAGAGAAACTGAATATCAAAAAAAATTCTTTTGTTTTTCAACACTTTTCAAACAAACATTTTTATTACTTACCATTCCGAATCGGTTGACATAGTTAGGTAAACAAAATCATAACAAAAGTGCACAGGATGAAAATAATGATTTACAACTTGTAATATTGATTAGGAAATTAACAACAATCAAGTTTAAAAAACAAAAATAATGTGAGTAGAAAACAGTGTAAAATTTTGAGCCTCCGGCCGATGAATTAAAACTAAAGTAAAAACCTTTCTGGTTTCAAACCACATGACAAATTACTACTTGAGGACTGTAAGATGGAGCCACATTGCTTGCCAAGTTCTGTTAAATTAACCGGTGAGATTTTATTGAAACCTTTAAACGATTTGAAGATAAGCTTTTTTTTCAAGCCCATGACTAACTTCTGACCATCTTTTAATTATTTTAGTTGAGCACTTTAAACATATCTTTAAGTATCTTCTGATGTTCATAATCATCTGTTGCTCTTTAGAATCTCGCTTCCATAAGTATTATTATATGGGCAAATTCAGGATTTGATTCCACGAAAAAAAAGATGCAATTAAAATTGTTATTAACAAGTGAGATTATTGGAAATTACGGTTTATTCAATCTCAGGTTTTACTTTTGAAAGCTTTCAGTTTGATTAATCTTCATTTTCAAAGGCATAATCGATACAAACTAACTCTTGACTTTCTCAATATTTCTTATTCTACCGGCTTTCATGACTATTCACCTATTTATATTATTTTGTTGAATTGTAAACTTAATTAGATTCATTCAAAAGCTTTATTTAGTTTAATTGAATTAATCTACATGTCTGTCTAAAACAAATAAATGATTTTGTGAAAAATGTTACATAAGCTCGAAGTATGGAAATTGGGTTTCAATGTGTGTAAAATACGAAGACTTGTCTTGAAGATGGGAAAGGAAAGTGGCTAGGATTAAGTTGATTAGGATTAACTTACCACAAAAGGTATAAAGTACCTTAATTATATACAGTAGAACCGGTTCGTAAATTGATGGTAGTGGATTAACATTTAAGTAAACGAAGCTTGTAAGAAAAAAGTAAAATCGAAAACAATCTTTCTTGTAAAATATGTCAAAATACATATGGTGTTCAAATGAATCAGATTCAATCATCTGGTTTCACGCTTATATTCTGCTACATTTTTTCGCCCGTTTGAATAAAATACAAGATAGAGTAATATTCATAATCTTCAAACTCAATCTCATTCAGTTTTCATTGCAGCTTAAAAATTAAGATTTGCAAGTTCTATTTCTTAACATCATTAGCATTATCAGTATAACTTTAAATTACAATGGCAGCAACATGGTTTTAGTTGCAATTTAAATGAAAAACCATAAAATGCTTATTAGAAATTGAAGACTAACTATTTCAATCGATAATATCCTTACTATTCGTAAAGCAATGTAAAGATGAAACAAATTTTTCAGACTTAATCATTACAATCTTTATTTTCGCTCCAGTATCGTATCCTTTATTATGAATTGACAAGAATGATTATGTTCAGTAAATCATTGTGATATCAGTCTAGTCTTATTTAATAATGCGACAGATCAAAAAAGTGAGTTTTTTTCTCTGGGTGAGAAAGGGGCGCTTTTGAGTAAGAAAGGAGAATAGGGAAATAAGGAAAACAGAACAAGTAAAGGTGATAATAAAGAATCAATAAGAAATGTGAAGAAATTGGCAAAGCCAACAATATTTATCTTGGTCATATTAAGACGTTGTGTCTGATGAATTTTCATTTGTAGGATCATGTAATTTTTGAGAATTTTCATCATTAACTGATGATAACCCGTCTTCTTCAGTCCAAGTGGTTTCTTTTTTATCTTTTTTATTGTCATTGTCACCCTCCTGGGCATTTGACTCTTCAGTTCCTGAATCCAATCTTCGTTTTCTAGGTCTTGGTTGCATTGGTTCAACGCCCAATATTTTGTGTATTTGTCTGAAAGCGATTAATCGCAGAGCGTGCTGCAAAAGATGTGAATGAAAGTAAAATATTAAAGTATTAAAAATTGATTAAAATTTAGAATGGTGCATGAGATTGAAACTGTTTGAATTCGCTATTTGATTGTCTGCAAGCTTAAATTAAAATTGCGATTAATACAAAAGCTCAAGGAATCAGCCTGAGACTCAACCTTTGCTCAAAATTACAATGTAACTTAAAATCTGCTAAGAAATCTCTAACCAGCTTCTAGACAATTGAAGTAAACGTCCCATAATTTTCAAGTACAGGTTGAAAATGTGCACAAAAATTTAAACAGATTAGTCAACAAATGCAGTATTTTTGCAGGTTTGGCAGAGAACCAGAGACAAAGATTAAGGGATTAACTTGAAGAGATGAAATACCAAGAACATAGAATCAGACTGAAAAAAGAAAATAGGAAAACCGCAAAGAACAAAAGTTTTCGGTCTTGCTTCTTAACCTTCGATAAGTATTCTAGAGCAAATAAATGAGAAAGATAATAACCTTTGAAGATAATAATCTATCAGATTTCTAATTATACAATGATTGAATTCAACTTAAAAATTGAAGCTAAGATTTGATTTAAATAGCAATAAATTGAAAACATACTTGCGCTGACGAGGTGATATCCTCTCGTTCTTGTCTAGTTAGATTAGCAAGTGCATCGGTTGGTTCTTTTTCACAAGGATCCATTAATCCAGCTCCTCCAGGTAACAACAGCCCCGAAGCAATAGCTTCTAAGACATGTCTGAATGCTTCTCCAGGATTTAATTGTTCTCCAGCACTTGAAATTACTCGTTCACAAAGTAATTCGACAGCCTAATTTAAATAAAAAACAAATATAATTTCTCGTAATGATAAATTTTATGGATAGCATTTATGAACCATAATTACCCAGAGATCAAGTTTTGACCAAGTTGGTAATCTCCTACAAAGATCTCGAATCAATCGTATGGTCATTGGGCATGGATGTAAATTAGCCACTCTAGCCTGCATCAAGTAAAAATACACAAAAAGTCAATGGTTAGCATAGATAGTTCAACAAATTTGAAAAGGAAGTTGAAGGATAAATCAGCTTTGAACTTTAGCTTATTCATAAGTTTATGTATAATCAATCTTCCAGGGCGATGAAGCTACAAAAAATAGATATAACTAATCTGAGGCTGCTATAAACCTTTATGGCCCCGGATTTGAAACTTTCCAGCCTCATGTCAATTTTGAATGATATTACAAACAATTGACAGAAAATGTAAGGTATTGAAAAATAAGAATTGACTCGCAAAACTAATTTAGTAAATAATAGATCTAACAGTTACATGTTGTTTCTGATATCTAACTGCGAAACAAACTCTGAAGTAAAAGGTGAAAAGGTATTGCATTGTAAAAATAAAGATGCAAAATAGTTCAACATTGGATATATTCAACTAGTAAATGATATAAACTATGATAATTAAAATAGCTATCACAAGGCTGAAAAGTAATCAAAGTCAGTCCAAACCTGGTACCACTTAGCATGGCGAAGTGCAGCCAATGCATTTAGGCATTTTTGCCTGTCCAACATTTGCTTCGGTTCTTTAACCATCTCTAAACAACGGGAAAATGTACACAGGGTTAGATTACATTAACTTGACATATCAAACAGGAGAGAGCTTTGACGAGACTTAAGACGATTGGTATTAGAAAAAAAGATGATAATAAGCATGTATATCAATATCAACATCCTGTTTTTGGTAGAGATGGCTAAATCCCTTTGGCTTCATTGAACATGTAGTTCAGGAGGAAGATAATCAATTTGATAAAAATTCAAAATTATCTCCACTCCCTTCCTACTGCTAGCCATATAAAAATTTGAATCCCACCCCCAAATGATGATGTCTTGTCAATCAATGCTTCATTTACTCAGTCAGCATTCACATTGTTCCCTCTTAGCTCTTCTTTCAACATTAATTCCGTCATTTTTGCGACTAAATTGATAGTAATTTTTTTAAAAAGATAGCGTCCAATTCCAAGATGATAATAATCCAGAAATATCAATAAAATTTTTTTTCTCTGATGAATTGTAGGAAGAGTTAGAGAGGGAGATGTGATGTGAGAAAAGAAGAGTGAGGTTCATTTGCCTCCCTGAAAAGAATGGTGCTTAATTAAAGTTAATTAAAAGATATCGTGAGAAAGAAAGAAAAAATTTAAAGAAAACTCAATTGATGATTACATCAATAGAAAAGATTATGTAAATGGTCGCATTTTTGTCTCGACACAAGTCTCAAATACCAATAGTTAATTTCATACCCGCAGGAGCTCCATCCGATACGCTATTGTCCCTGATTGAAGGTGAAGTAAAGGAAACATTAACAGTAATTTGTGGCTCCGAAGTTGATACAACCGAAATCATAGCTTCAGCTAATTTGACTTGAATCTCGAATTTATCAGAGGGGTTCACCTCCTGGTTATGAAAAAAGGGAAAATTAATTAATCATAGAAATATCAATCAACAAAAAAGTACCGATTTTACCTCAAGTTGTTTTGGTAAATGTTCCACTACTCTTTGAACTAACTGTACAGTTGGTTTGTCTGAACATACAATAACTAGATCAACTTCTCTATCACCAGATAAAAGTAAATTTTTGGCTAATGGCCCAATCCTCATTAGTCCTCGCAACATTCTATTAGATTGTACATCGTCATTTTTCTCATTTGTTTCCGAATTTTGTCCATTCGTTGTCTTTTCTGCTTTATTATAACTTATATTATCGTCTAACTGCTTAGGGTTTTCTGAATTTTCATCGGTTCCAGCAGTCTCTTGATTCATTGGATTGTTGGTAACTGATTCACTAGATGTGGTAGTTTGATCACCAGGTAAGTTGGATATTTCTTCACGGAATTCTTTTTTAATAACCTCATTCATAGCAGTTTGCGAATCCTCCTTAGACAATTTATCATAAACTCCAGCCAGAGCTCTTTCAGTTACCATTACAACATGATGAATTTCATCTAATTCACTTTCAGATGGACAAATCTCGGAGTGTTTCTGGATCAAATGATTATCATCCCAGGAACCTCCAGAATGGCCACTTCTACCTCTGAATGGTGCTGGGCCCATCATTGGACCAGGTCCAACTGGGCCACTAAAGCCAGACAAGGGCATCATATGTGGTGGTGGAGGAGGCGGGGGCATGTGACGGTTATCATATCCATAGCCTCCACCAACTCCGACACCTACTCCACCTCCTCGATTAGGCGGTGGGTACCAACCATCATTCCAGTAATGGTCTCTTTGTTTATTATGGAAATATCTTCTATCTTTGGTTTCTTGGATCTTTCTTTGTTTTAAACTTGGTTTAATGTCTACGACTAAATTAGGATCTACTTTCTTTTTATATTGTAATCTGTGACGCCTTCCCTTCAAGTGCATTTCTTTAGCATTTGGATCATTGAAGCGACAATCACAAAGTTTACAGTGGAAGCTAACTGCTTTACTGTCATCACTTTTTATTTCTTCAACGTAATCTTGTCCAACAGGTTGCGAGTCATTTTTGTCGTGATCCATAAGGTTAGATTCTGCTGAGGTAACATATGAAGAATTAAGACAACTCGTTGATTCAAATTGAGACGAGACAGCAGAAGGAGTAGAAGGGGGAGGCATAGGTTGGAAAGTAGTTTCTTGGGGCATTGAATCTTCTTGCAAAGGCTGTGGTTCATTTTCAGATGCACTACTAGTAGTATGAAGACGTCCACCACTGAGAAAATTGATCTTAGGAGTACCTAATACTTTAATTTTTCCAGTTGTGGCCGGCATTTGAGGAATGGAAACCTCTGATGTTTTATTCAATCCAGATTTTTGTGATAATACAACAGGATCAGAAGAAGGAATTGGTTTACCTAGTCTAGTATGAAGTTTCAATACTTTTTGATGTTTAGAGCCTCTGATATGAGCAGCATATGCATCATTACCAGTGCAAGTTACATCACAGAGCCCACATCGAAGTGAGACACCAACCGGCTGCCCCCTTTTATTAGGTGTGATTGCAGCACCAGTCTTCATCTGGGCTTCTTTTTTCTTGTGCCTCTGTCCATCCAAATGCTCCTTGTATGTTTGTGGACCGGCACAGCTAATTTTGCAAACCTAAAATCGAAACAATCCAAAATTGAATATTCAGATTATCACCATATTGGGATTCATTATGCATAAGGTATTACATAAAATTATTGTTTCAAAATATGTAAGCAAATCTAAAATAAGCGTAACATTTCTTACCTCACAATAATGCAGCTGTTGAACTTTAGGTGCTGTTTTCATTTTATTAGTCTTAAGCGTTTTCTTAAAATTCCAATTTCCTTGCTTGTTTGATGGATAAGCAGCCGTCGAAGTATTATCATGTTGAGGGACTGTTGACTGTTGACTATAAAGGGCAGCTAAATTGATACAGAGTAAATGAATAAGGTTGACATAAAAATCGAAGGTATGAATACAAAGTAAAATTATACTTACAAGCCGCATAATTTGTGACTACTGAATTGTATGTGTTCGTATAAGAGGTTGAACTAGCAGTGTAAGGATACATAGTAGTAGTTGCGTTTGCAGCGGAATATTGATTAGCATCTTGAGTGTAAGCAACAGCAGCAGGAGCCTGAAAAAAAGATCGAGAATGCTACATAAGCATAGAAAATTCAAGATTAGGGATAAGAATGACAATGCAAGTGTTTAAAATAAAATAAAAAACAAGCCGGTTAAATAAAGATATAACATAAGGAGTCGAGAAATTAGGTTATCAGGGTTAGGTTATTATTGGTTATCAGACAAAAGAAGGGGAAGACGCAAAAATAGATTAATAACGAGGCTTACACCAACTTGAGGTCGAGCATAGCCATAATTGGCAGCCATGGTTGCCCCTGTAGTTGCGAACCCCTGATCATAAGATGATGCTCGTTGTGTAGCAGTATAAGAAGAAGCAACTGGGCCATGTCCAAATCCAGCTTGAGCTACATTCGGTGCACTTAGATATCCAGAGCTGAAGAATATGAAGAAAACAGTAAATAAAAAAAATAAATACGGAAGAGTAACAGAACAGAGAGTAAACAGAGAATGGAAAAGAGTGAGATGGATGAAATAAAAAAAATTAGCTTAAGATGGAATAAAATAATTATAGATTGATGAAAAAGGGAATTGACACTTGATACACACCCGTACGTATTTCCACCATGGGCAAAACCATAATAATTATTAGACGTCATTATCAAAATTTAATCAATAAACAGAACAATTTAAATAATAAATTAAAGACTAAATTCAGTTGAAAAATTAGACTTGAAATAATCTGTCCGGTTTGCCAAGCTTCGAGTGTGGCTCCATCTAGGAATCAAGTTCAAAACTGACTGCTCTGAAATTCAGACTCTGAAGTTCAAACACTACACAAAAACATTTTTACAGCTATTGTACTGTAATAAGCTTTTAGAACCACAATTTAATGTTTCTAGCAAACCTCAGAAACCAATATCAATTAAAGCAAATTAGCTAAGTATCAACCAAATTACAATTTTAATCTGAAAGTAAATCAATTTTCTTGAAACTGTAAAAGATCATTTTGCTTGAAAAAGTGACAAGTAAGAGTTGATACAGTGATTTTGATTGAAAGCTGTAATTCGATGTTGGGATAAGATCTTGGAATCTTTTAAAAAAAAATTAATTCTTGCAATCATCTTGAACTTAAAAGAATCGTTTATCATCTTAATTTGAAAGTCGATGTCTCTTGTTACAAAAGAAAACAAAAAGTATAAATTTCCGTTTTATAGCAAAATCAACCTCGAGATGGGTACTTTACTTCATGCATCGATTTACATATATATTTATGTATATTGAGTTAATATTTATTCAAAGTCCTAATGAAAATTAACTTAGAACAACTAAATGTTCACAATGTTCTTTATTAGACAAATTTGCAATCAAAATCAAGTAGCGATTGAATATATGTATTCTGAATAAATTCATTCTAATCAATAGATGGCGATGCATTTTATTAAACTCGAGAGTTACTCTTTGAGTGTTGCTCAAGTTCAATGTAATTTGAATGGAGCATTTAGTAATAGTTTGTGTTGAACCTTTTTAACAAATATATCTTCTGTTTGAACTAATTATAGCATCAATTATAACTCAATGGTTTATTATTGTTTGGTGATGATTTGATGATTATTGAATGATATTTAAATAGTTTTGTATTGATTGTTAATGTGTTCACATTTATGACACAGCACAAGATGGCGTTGGTCAATGCTACAAAGTGTCATTTTGTATAGAAAGCCAAAACAATAATTTAATAACTGTGTATGGCTACTGTGCTTTGGGTTTATTGCTGACTCTGTGTTTACCGTTTTGATAAATAATTGATATAATTTCATCACCAATTATGGAAATTGTAATTACATCATCTAAGTTATTCTGTTATTCAATGTGACCATTAATTTATCTCAACCAAAAGCATCATTTTTTCTTTGTGTGACTCGTGAAAGTGAAAACAACTAGGAACCTAATAACCTAAACAAAAAATTATTTCTCTCAATATCTATAGTCAATCACGCCTCATATTTTGTCTCTGTCTGACCTATCTCTCTTTTTCCCATTCTTTTGCTTAACAATCTACATCTTTGCATTCTTTTTTCTTTACATCAATCAATCTTTATCATACCTGTTATTTTTTCTGCTTTCTTCTACATTTTTGTAATTTTCTCTACATCTCAAACTTTATCTCATAACTCCCCAAATTTGTCTCAAATTATGTTGTACCGTTAATCGCCAATCGAGGAAATGTCCCTCGTTTCGCCTGAATCTAGTCCTTCGCTATCTTCTCAACCAGCGCCAACACCATTACAGCCAATTAATCAAATTTGCCAAATTAATCTTACGAGCAGCATCAAGGTAAATATATTTTATTTTGCTTTTGCTTTTCATTTCTACTTTTTCCTTCTTCATTTTCAAGTTTTCTTGAATTGCTTTCTTTCTCTTGAAATGCACATCTTTTCTTTTAAATGCTATTGCCTCTTTCGCTGCAAAAGGAAGATTTTCTTCTCTCTGCTAAAATCTTTTTATTAAACCCACCCGTTTCATTTTTTCATCTCTTTTTGCTTTTCTCACTTACTCTTTTCTTAACTTCAACAGCCCTCGGTATCTTCTGCTTTCTCTATCGTTCCATCATCTATTTCTCTATCATCATCTTCATCATTAACTTCACCAGCATCAGGAGCTTCAGTGGTAACTAAACGTCGTCACTCAGATGCTGGTTTCGTTTTCTCCTCTGTAATTGGCAAAGACTCAACCGAATCATCTGAACTCAAGTCAACAACATTCAACTCTATTGCCAATAGAGAAGAATCTGTCAACGGAAATGAACTCAGCTCAAATGAAATTACCCTTGTCGACAGGCTCACCAAGACAACCTCTATCTGGTTTCTGCCGGATATTGGAAGATCCACTGTGGCAAATCTTTTAGATGAGAAAGAAGATGGATGTTTCATCGTTCGAAACTCTAGTAAATTTAACTCAATGGCCTTATCCGTTCGATTGCCTGAAGGAAAAGGGCCACATGTTGAACACTACCTTATTGAAACATCGCCGAATGGTTCATTCCATCTGGAGGGATCAGAAAATCATTTTAGCAGTATGGCATCGTTAATATCGCATTATTGCAATTGTTGCGATGAGCTTCCTGTCCGGTTAACCTTGCCAGTTAAATTAATGAATGCAAATTTTGTAAAATTAACATCTTACTCACTTTTGGGCCAAGAATTTTGGCATACATTGAATCAAACGCCCAAAAGAACTTTCGCCCCTATAATTCGCAGTGCCAGTAATATCTCAAGCTCTTACAGAAATAACAATAATTTAAGTCTCCACCTTTCACTTAGTATTAAACAATTGTCAAATAATTCTGCTAAAAAATCTTCCATTGGGACAACATTGCTATCTCCAGAAAATACCTCATACAAAAGAGAAAAGAGCAACATCAAAAACAGCGGAAATCAGCTTACAAATTTATCTCTCATTACAAGTAATCTGAATCAGCAACCATATATTGTCAATGAATTGACTTCATCGGGCTCTTCAACCAACATAACATGTCTAGCTTCATCTTCTGCTTCTTCGTCTGCATCATGCTCACCACCTTTGACTTCTTCCTCTTCAAGAATAGATACTGATGAGTTACTCAACTTCAATGATGAACCTATTGTTGACATGAAAAAAAGTTCTACTGTGCCGATTAATTTAGTTGAACAATGTGAATCATCTGTTAAAATAGCTGTACCACCTAAGCCGCCGCCTCGAACTGGACCAGGAGGAATCATGCAAATCTCTATTCCACCTCCTGTACCATCAAGGACTAGCAAGCCTTCTCCAAAATCCGACTGTAAAAATCATTCATCGCAAAGCATTAACTCATTCATTCAAAGCATCTGCATTGATGATATTTTTAAAAGCAAAAATCGATCTATTACAAGTGAAGAAGACGAGCTTCTCATTGTTAACGAAGAACACGATGATGATAATGATGATGATATTGAAATAATTGATATCTACCCAAGTAATAGCAGTAACAGAGATGTTGAAAGTAACAACAACAATATTGATCGAGATGATAGTTTATCAATTAGTCAGAGAACCTCAGAGAATGGGAGTTCTCACAATATCTCTAGTCAAAATGAAAACAAGCCAGAAGAGATGTTATCGTCCCATGGAAAAGAAGAAAAAGCTCCTCGTGGAATTGAAACGCTAATTAAATATTATAACAGTAAAGTGGAAGACAAATATAGTGATTATGAGGATATATGGAGTTTTGCTCCTAAGACATATGTAGATCATACCAAGAATAAGCAACAGGAAAGTAACTGCGAAAATGAATCTCCAATTACAAAAGCTTCTTTGCCTAAGACTAATATGCAGAAAATTGAAGCTTCAATTCCTAAATCAGATACTTTTGCCTTATCAATTGCATCTGATTCAATGTCAAAATGCTGCTCTATCAGTACCCAAACAGATCCAATGAAATCATCCTGTGATATTGATGATCAATTTAATGAGATAATCACTCGATTTGAACATCATTCCCATTATGGCTCTGATTCTAATTTAACTCTTTCCTCTATAAGATCAACTAAGAGCAAGCATAATTTATCCTTGGAAAGTTTAATTTATCTTAATAAGGATGCTCTTTCAATTTATGGTGATCCCAGTGACATAAACTTTGGTCGTAGTGAATTCAATGCTGTTAATCCACAACTGGAAGATGCTTCAACCCAAGCTGGTAAAAGTAAAACTGCAGCACAACCAGCATTCAAACAAATTTGCTCACAAGATCAGCGAAGGAATATTCCAGGTAAAACTACTGCTAACTACGGTACTCAAGGTGAAAGAGGTGCTTGGCTAGTTGACTCTTCGTGGAAATGGCGACGATCGAACGTTGTTCTTGATAATCCTGATGATAATTGTTCAAATAATGACACAGATGATACTACACTCACTTTACGTTCTCCTTTACGACGGAATAAACGATCTAATCAACCAGACGACAAGAGGACTCTTGACCAGGAAAGAGCTGATCTAAATCGATATCGACGTTTCAGTGCTCGATATGTACTTGAGTCAGGTGTTGATAGTGATCCTGAAACGAATGAGTATGAGCACCGTGAGGAGAGAAAATCTCGAACTGTTGAAGATTTAATTGCTCAAGAAGCTCCAGAATTGAGAGTGCCAAGAATAGAAGTTGACACAAATGTTGTCAGTCTTGATGATAGTTATGATAATGTTGTTACTTTACGGAAACACGATAAAGATGCTGCTACTCGCAAAGCTAACCGTGAAGATTCCAGTAAAACAAGTGGTGGAACCATGACTGATACTGAGACGGTTTTTAGTGAACCCTGGGATAGTGAATATTGGCGCAAATTAATCACTGTTACTCCTGGGAAGACTGAACTTTTGATGAGTTTATCACCGGAAGAAGATGAAAAAGATTCCATTTATGATGAAGCAAATGGTGCCTCCACTTCAAATCTTTTAGACTCCCTAAAAGATTCATCCTCAATTGGTATTGAGTCTACTTCTAATGAGATAAGTAAAGTGAAAAAAGAGGAGTCATGCAAGACACGAATTGATAAATTAGTTGCTAGTTTTTCATCGTTAAGTGGAAGTGGTGGTCTTCAAAATTCATCAATCTTGAAAGATGAGCTTGGTAATCGTAGTGATCAAGTGTCAGACAGAGAGTCGTTATCTGTTGATATTACGGAGGTAACATCATTTACTTCGGATACAAATTCTGATCTTTTATCGTCCATTTCTATGCACGATCAAGCAAGAATTTCAATGGAATCAGATTCTTCTACTCTGATTGGATACAAATCGAAAACAGGAACTACGGTTACCTCAGCTACAAGTCGAAATGAACGTATCTACACTGCTGGTAAAAGTATTTGTGATTATATTTTTAAACTAGCTGAAGAGAATGATAACACGTTTGCCAAATCAGTATCTCATTTTATTGATTGTACAAAAGATTTACATGAAGTCAACCCACATGTTGTGATGAGAAATATACGACAGTTTATGAATGGAATGAAAAACTATCTGGTTAAACACGGAGAGAAAAATTTCCTTGAAATGATTCGTGAAGAAAGGAATAAACTGAAGAGTGACGAGTTTCTCAATATTGATGCAATCATTGAGGGAACTTTACATAAACTAATCATCAAGCCTTTAAAAAGTCATCTTGATGGGCTATTTGTTGAACATTACAAACAAAATGGTTCTCTTTCCCTTCTCTCCGAGAACATGAAAAACGCTCAAAAGAGAGGTCCGCAGGAGATTGGTGTAAGATCTGATCTTTATCTTCCTGATTCTAAATCCATGGCTATTATTCAAAAACACTTTGATAAAATGCAACAAGCTTACTCGCCATTAAAAAAGTTGGAACACTTACTGGCAGCTATATCATCAATTTACAGTGGAGTCAAAAACAGTTCCCAGCAAGCAGCCTTGACTTCAGCTGGATCTCTGTCCAGTGATCTTTACTACCGATCAGCAGGAAGTGGTAAAAGAAAAGTAAACATGGATGGAACACATCTGTCTATCGGAGCCGATGATTTTTTGCCTATCTTTATCTATGTTCTGGTTCATTGTGGATTTCTCTCAGCTGAAATAGAAGCTGAATACATGTGGGGTCTACTTCATCCTTCACTTCTTTCTGGTGAAGGAGGTTACTACTTAACAACTCTGAGTTCATGTCTACATGTAATCAAAAACATGTCAGAAAATGAAATATCTTTGCTCAATCAAACATGCGATGATCCCAATGTAACCTCGTCTTCAACTGTTCTTGCTTCTTCTCCATCTCCTCAGTCAACTTCACCACCAGCCACACCTAGTACCACTACTGGTACCAGCTCATCAACCAGTCTGGTAACTTCAATTACCCCTTCGCGATTTGCAAGTGTCACTGATCTTCAGGGTTATATGAAAATTATGATTCCCAATGAATTATCTTGTTCCATTGTCACTAAAACACTGCCTGTTCGACCAAGCATGACCACTAAAGATGTTTGCAAAATGATTGCTCATAAATTTAATCAAACAAACTCAGAGGATTACGGTTTGTTCCAGATAACTGCTGATGGAAGTGAAACTCAATTAGAACCAAATGATTTACCTCAACTAATCAGATCCGAAGCAGTAAAGTCTGGTAAACTGTTAAGTTTTGCTTACAAAAGAATAGATGTTAAATTTGTTTGGCCTAAAATGGATGATTAATGAAACAGGGTGAAAACAAGCAAATTTTATTCATTGATATTCTCATTTCTTCACTCTTAATCTTTCCGAAATCGTTAATTTTTTTATTTCTGCTTTCTAACTCGATGCTATAAAAAATTTACGCTTGAACATGAAAGTAAACCTCAAGTCAAACGATGTCATCTTTATATCAAAAAATTTATAAATATATATATATATTCATCAGACATTTATTCATGTAAACACCATCTTCGTTTAAAGATTATTCTTAAAATTTTCGACTTTTTTCATCCGAAAAGGTTTAATAATCAATATTTTTTGTCACATAATCAAATTTCTTCAAAGACTATTAAGCTCTCTTATCCATTAAGATCTTGCATTCTCATAAAGTCCATCTGTGCTGAAGTCTAAATTAAATAAAATATAACATTAAATTTGCTCATTAAAAACATTTATTTCCCCAGTTTTCATTTAATTACAACCAACAAGAAAATTCTGAAAATTAGTGTGTGCCTTTATCAACCGAGAAAACTTATTACAACATTAAAAAATGAATTTTAGCCTCAGATTCACATTTAACATCGTTAAAAGTATGATAAGATAAAAGAGTTCGAGAGGAACATCTGTCGTATTTTTCAAACCAGAAAGAATCCTTTACTGTTATTTAGTGTCACGTAATGTGTCGAATATATAAATAAATGTGCATAAATAAATACAGAAAATCTCATTTGTCTACATCTTTCAATCAACACAGCTTTAAAATCTCTACTAAAGACCAGGTTAGTAAAACTTACTCACGTTTTAGTGTTCGCTATGATGTGCTGGCCAGGAATCACTCCAAACACCGTTAAATGCCTCAGGTTTTTAGATACGATGTGATGAAATTCAGCATGGTTGAATATTAGTTTTTAAAATGAGGATCTTTAAATTGATACCAATGTCTTCTAACGTGGATGATGATTTCTTCTCATAGAAAAGGCAGAAAAAGAGTTGAAAGAAGTGTACAAAAAAGTTCGCATTGAATCTTATCGCAATGGTTATAATCAATGTGCGCCCTACGAATCTTAAGTCTTTTTCTGGTTCCTCGAGGCATGGTGAGCTTTCAAAAATGAAGAAAAATCCATTTAGTCGTTGCGCCAGGACTAGTATAGACAATTATATTTCGGAATCAATAAAATGGTTTTTGAGATTAAGTTTTGGAATCACAATCACTCCAGTGGTTATGTTCATCTAATATACTTTTTCATGCATCAATTTTTTCTTTTCTTCCATGTTCTCAATTTTGTTTATTGGAAGGCTCATCCTCCTTAGTAATTATCTTGTCTATAGATTGTCCCTGTCTCAGACAATTTATGAATAAATTGATGAAAATTACAATAAAAATTCGGACTCATGATTATTGTATTTGAAATCCCTCCTTTTAAATTGTCTTATAGCGTTTCTGTTTCAAATACATTTTGAAATGTTTTGACTAAAATACTTTTATCCTAAAATCAACGAAAAATTAATTAGCACTCAGAGAAAATTACTTTGGTTTAAGATAAAAAAATCAAGTTAAATTAAACAATTACATTGTAGATTGTATGGCTTATCAAAATTTTCACATAAATGTATCGATCTATCGATGTTGAGTGTTGAGAAGATTTGTTTGTTTCAATTAGCTTGTGTCAAAAGAAGCTATAAATTTGCTTGCAAAACATGTTAATTGTTAACTACTTGGACATTTTTTTGCCAATTTAATTGTTGCAAATTGTAATAGTTCAACTATAAACTTCAAAGCTTTTTAATGTACCATTTATCATGTTGCAATTGTGTCAGACACTTTCTTTTTTCTATTCCATTCTTGTGTTTACAGTATTTCATACCTAATATTTATGATTAATATCTATCGATCTACATGAATGTTACCAAGAATAAGGTGAGTTATTGTAGTGTGGCTAATTATCTAGAAATTGCCAATTGTCACCATTATCATAGATGGATAACTTCAATCATTCGCTTATTTTGTTTACGTTTTCTTTTTCTTTTTTTTTGGTAATAGAAAATTACTACTTATGCTAACTTTTCGGTTAACTAATAAAAGGCGATTGTCTTTGTTAATAAAATTGATCCCTTGCTTATTACTAGTGACTTATGTTGTAAATAAAATCAGTCCCATCGTCAGTGAGGATGAACGATCTATTGGTTATGGCTATCAACATGATCAAATCGTTTTTACACGACCATCACAACCTTCGATATCATTAACACCCAATGCTTTGAGAGCATTGTTTAATTCTACAAATGACCAACAAATAATTTTCAATCTCGACAAATATGATCCACTTATACCGGGTGATCCTATAATTGTTGTACAGGTCCATGATCGTGTTGAATACCTCAAAGTTTTAATCAAATCTTTAGAAACTGTGAAAGGTATTGATAAAACCTTGCTCATTTTCACCCATGATGTTTACAATCCAATAATCAATTCCATTGTTAAATCGATTGGATTTTGCAAGGTATTTATTATGGTATTATTATGTTAATAAGCCTTAATAATTTATAGCGATGCTTTTCAATCTTTGTTCATAGGTAATGCAATTATTCTACCCGTTTTCGTTACAAGCATATCCAAACGAATTTCCTGGAACAGATCCTAAAGATTGTCCTAGAGATATTAAACAGCAAGAGTAAGTGATTCGACCGCTTGGTAAGGGTCTTATTCATGTTAATAATTTATCATATCATCTTCTTCAGAGCTATAGCTTTACGTTGTAAAAACGCAGAACATCCTGATACTTATGGTCATTATAGAGAAGCTGTGTACACACAAACGAAACATCATTGGTTTTGGAAGGTAATGATATAATTTTGTGATTAAATTTGATCATTTAAACAAGAAATACTAAAAATTGTCTTAACTATGCACAGATGAATACCATCTTTGATAAATTAAACGTGACAAAGGATTATGACGGACCTTTCATCTTTCTGGAGGAAGACCACTATGCTGCTCCAGATATGTTGCACATGTTAAAATCAATGATGGATCTCAAACTTCAGTAAGTCCGAGCAATAGTCCGATTTTATTATAAGTACAATTTGATGGTATATGACCCTTCAGGTGTTTGAGATTGAGTAACGTTGTTGATACATAATCCTTCTATATTTTCATCATTAAGGCACAACTTGGATGTTGATCTCTTCACTCTCGGAGCTTACGTAAAAGTTTTCAATTATTTGAAAAATAGCGATAAGCTAGAAATAAACAAATGGGCTTCGAATTTACACAACATGGGATTCGTGTTGTTTCGTAATGTATGGAATCAAATCAGATCATGTTCAAAAAATTTTTGCACTTACGATGATTACAATTGGGACTGGTCTCTCCAACATATAAGCGAAAAATGCATGACGAGGCCTTTGAAAACACTGTCTGTAATCGCTCCAAGGTAATATTTTGTATTATTTTAAAGAATGTTTGATTCTATTTCAATGTTTCCTTTAAAGTATAAAACACTCTAATTTTATTATTAAATATTTTCAAATAGAGTTTTCCATATTGGTGAATGTGGAGTGCACCATAAAAAAAGTGATTGCTCAAAAAATCAACTCATCAACAAAGTTGGTCAAACACTGAAAGCAGCAGTTAATTATTTATTTCCTAGTCAAGTAATCGTCCAAAAAACAACTAAAAGAAGTTCAAAAATGTCCAAAGTTAATGGAGGCTGGGCTGATATACGAGATCACATATTATGTCTCCAACAAGTTGTTTATGTAGATAAGATGGAAGAGTTTTAATTTTTTACATTCCCAGCAACGAAAGACTATTTTAGAATTTCAAATTTAATGTGCCTATCAATTCATGGAATCGCATTTTTCCTTTATTCTTAGATTCTGTGACTTTTTCTTGTAATTAAATAAACTAGCAACTTTTTGATATCACTTAATATCGTTATTTATTTGACTGTAAATTACAGATACTTCAATTGAGTTCCACGTTTTCAATTATTGCTAAAACGCAGTGTTTAGCACCCAAATGCAAGAAGGGTAGTTTTTATGGACACGCTGAGATCAATCCGTGTTTTTTTGTAAATTATAAGCATCAGCTGATCATTTCAGATTTCTTGAGCAAAAATGTTGGCAAGAGCTTTGTGTCAACCGTTTTGCTTCAAGAGAGGAAAAGTAGTTGTTATATCAGAGCGAGGAATGAAGATTAATTAAGATGAGATTGATTAAGATGAGATTAATTGAGATGAGATTAATTGAAATGAGATTAATTAAGATGAGATTGATTGAGATAAGATTAATTGAGATAGTCCTCCACACGACCGAATTTGAAGACTAGTGATCTATTGTGAATAAGAGAGAATTCAACAAGAATTAAAATACATTCAAACTTCGAAAAGGTTTGAGATAATGAAATAGACTTACCCAGAAAAAATTAGAACATTTTGAAGAAATAAACCAACGCCAGGATGCAATACTTTTTTATCTGGAATGACATAGACAGCGAACAAAATCCAGGTTGCAGCGATTATAGAGCTAAATCCTAATACAAATCCAATAAACAACCACACTCGAGCAGCTCTTTGACCAAGAAATCCTGTACCATATGAATCTCCTCTAATTTGACTGTTTGATACCGCATTGATCCTTAAATAAAGAGAAGAAGATGAAGTTCACAAAGTTAGTTTCGATTGATCAGTTTGAAAGATTTTCTTGAGGCTGGATAAAATATATATACATGTATACATATATACATATATATATGTATGTACATGTAACAGAAAGTGAAACCAGATTTTAAAAAATTTACACACTTACATGAATAGAGAAATAGTAGCAAATATGCCACAAACATGATAAGCATTGTTGAAATCTTCACTTGAAGAGCAAGCATTAACATCAATTATTATCCACCAACCGGTGAAAAACTATCAAGAAAAAACAAAACAAATAAAATGAGTAAAAGAATGTAATGAAATATAAATGAAAATATAAAATTGATTCATACCAAAAAACCAGCAGCTATAGACGCAATGGCATTTCTTTTTTCACCAAGATTATCCATCCATTCAGGCATATTTATTCGAAAATTGTCCAAGCAGCCAGACATTTTGATTAATCAACGATAATAATTTAATTTTCCAAAACAGCGTACAAAAAAGGTTGAAGTTTAGAGTCTGAAGTCAAATTATGGACAAATGATGGTGCCAAACTTGACGAATCTTTCATTTACATGAGTTGACCTTTCGATGAGCATGTAAAACAAATAAAAAATAATCAATTTACCACACAACTTACACTGATTAGAAAAATAAATAAGTTAAAAAACTGTAATGATCAAGATGTCGATAAACAAACGACTACCACGGAAATTATTTCCCTTCAGTAACCAGTAAAAGGTGTGTAATTCACGCTAACCGCAGAGTATTCAGTTACACAGTTACCGGTAATCAGATTATTGAAAATTGAAAGAGGCAAATTTGAAAATTTAGTTCTGAATTTTGGACTCATTTTTTGAAAAATTATTATCATTCTTGCTTCTCCAGTAAAATCGACCTATCTTCAATCTAATTAATTACCTATTTAACTCGGACTGAAAAGATTGAATCATAAATTGACTAACGATTCAAACGAATAGTTAACTTGACGTTAGATCACTTAAAAGCCGATTTTATTTTGATTTTCAACTTTGCTCTATTGGGTTGATCTTTGTTTTCGATTTGAATTTTATGTGAAATGTATTTTTCCCGATAAAAAATAAAAAAAGAATTGAATATTGTAATTATAAATATATTTGTATATATAACATGCGTATTTAATCAAGTCTATCAAAAAACATTGAGGCTGGCAATTGAAAATTTGAATACAATCGAAGAGCCTTTTTTTGTAGGAAAACGATTGAAATGATGAATTGAGGAAATTTTTGTTCATGGTTGATGATGAAGAGCCGCGTGAAATAAGTGATGTTGAAGATAATCACAACTAAGATGAAGATGATAATATCGATGAAAAGATAGTTTAGAAAGAACAAAAAAGAGTAGAGAAAAAACATTTTGAAAAGCGAGATCTTTGGCTTCTTCCATGAATATCTTGAGGATAAAAATCCATGGTTGAATAGTTAGCCAGGCACTTGGTTTTGTCTTGTGTGTGTCCACCATTATAGTACCCTTTGTGATTGGATTGAATACAATCAGTCAAAGATGGAGGGAATCATAAGTTTGAGAAAGAGCTTTTGGTAGAAAATAATACGAAATAGTAAATGTAAAATGCTAAGTCACTAAAATGAGATTCTGATTAAGCTGTCTGGTTGTTATAATCAAAATAATAAATGACAAAAGCATCATTTGTAAATTAATTTTGTTAACTCCTTGGGCTCCACTGAATATTGGACAATATGGACATTGGTAAGACCCACAAACATGACAAATGCTCAATCGATAGAGATCATAAGTGCTAACCATTTGTTCCTCATAACGTTCTGAATGAAAAAGAGACGAGATAAAAAATAATTAGTTAGTTTCCAAAATATTGAATTTTAAAGTCAGGTGCAAATCTTGTATTTCAATTTGTAAAGGTTTTGAAAGAAAAAAGTCTAGGCTATACAATTAAGCGAAATTTTAATGAAAGATGATGGATGTCAATTTAATCACAGAATAGCAACAAATCAATATTAAAATTTGTTATTGTAAGCAAAAGGTGTAACCAATCAGAGAAACAGGTTTTGCTTTGGTTCAAAATCCTCACTTATTGCAAGTTAATCGTGAAAAAGGATTACCTAATTAGCATAAGTCATAAATCATGATGAAGAAAGATTATTTAATAAGTTGAATTGATTTGTTGTTAATGGTGTTATGGAGGGGGAATTGTTGAAAGTATTACTTAAAAGAAGAAACTTAATCGCTAGTTTGGGTTTAAAATTTAAGTTTAAATTTTGGTTGGGCGATGGTCAAAGTGAGGCAGAAAAAGGTTTGGTTGGTGATGACATTTCATTGAATTCATTTAAATCTAGTCTTCGGTGTTGAACCAAACACCTTCAACATCTATCTTATTAAAGGCCTGGCCCTTGAAACACCAAGTATGAAAATGAAAAATGAATAATTAAGAGATGAAAATTTAAATACCTGGTGCATAATAATCATATACTCTTGCAGGTATGAAACGGGACATGTTAGCAACAGGATACCAGCGTTGTGTGGTAAATGTAACACAGATAGGATTTGAATCCAACTAAAAAGTGAGACAAAAGTTTTGATTAGCAAAAAGATCAGATCGATTCAAATAAATAGTAAAAATAGCATATAATTGTAGAAACTTACGTAATCGAAATAGAATAATGCTTTTCTTTCTGAGAATTTGGCCTCTTTTAAGTTTCTAACTTTACCAGATTCCACGTAAGCGTCAAGATCTTGCTGTTGAATAATGTAACCAGTGGGAATGGTTAAATCTAACACAGCCATTCCTGAAGATGTACTTTCTTCTGTTAAAATCCATTGTGAACAAGCTCTGTAGTTAATGTGAGAATTGTTTCGACCAAAACTACGCAGCTTAACGTCCAGAGTAAAAGCTCTGATAGGAGGTGGAATTTGAAATTGCGGCCAATCAACATTGTACTGAACATCTAATTGAATGATTGCCAAACCAGAGCCTTGAGCTCTTATGATAACCGGACCATAGGCTTTTGGAATCTCAAATGATTGTAGTCTTGCAAGATTTTTACTGTTTATTTCAATGCGTTCTGAAAATTCTGGTGATGATGGAGCTTCAATAATCACTTCAATGTCAGTAATATCTCGGATTCTTGATTGAATGGAATATTCTACAAGAGCTTGAAGTGCTATAATACTATCCTGAGTTGATGCCCAACCTCCATTATGCAGTCGATTGGTGTTTAACCATTCAACAATTTCTCGTTGAATGACTGCAGTCTTAATAATATGTGTTAATAAACCATAAGCTGTCGTCTCAATGTTCAAAGCATCATACTCATGGGGTCGTCGGGGTAAAAGATAAGGTCGATTATTTTCAATAGTTGTTTTAGGACCAGGTAAGGGAAGTTTACTCCAATATCGCATTCCACTAACTTCTCTCATTCGATTATCTAACTCGTTAAACGCTGATTCAGCATCTGCTGAGTTAGCCAATGTTAAAGCATAAGTTACTATTGCAAGCTCATAAGGGTCATCATGAGATTTGACAACAGCTAACATTTTTTCCAGATATTGAACAGCGGTATGCTTAGCGTTGGAAATCAAGGGACTTAAATGGCCACTTAAACCATGAAGTTGACTAAGGGATATCAATACGTGCGCAGTCAGTGAAATATTTCGATATCGAACGGAATCTGATGCTATTTTTGAAGATGAATTCATTTTTCGATCATATGGTTGTAAACCTATCTCGTAAAATGCTCCTTCCGAAGTTTGATGAGTTAAAAGCCATTGGGTGGCCTTTTCAATTATCTTGCGATCAATATAAAGATAGCTTTCCCATTCTTGGAATGTTGCTTTATGAAAAATTCTGACGACGAATGCGGTTAACCAAACACTTGGTTTATCGTTGAATCGGAAAGCACTAAAAGATCCGTCCGCATTCTGATAGCTAAGTTGTCTTTGATATTGTATATTCAAATAATGAAAAGCTTGTTTCTCTAGTTCGGCACTTTTTTGACCTGTCAATCTTAAGTAAAGCAGAGTGTACATATTGGCAGCAAAATTAAACATATTTTGTTCAGCACAGCCATAGGGTTTACGAAGCAAGTTTTCAGAAGTCAATGGCATAGACGGAAAAACAGGTCCCACAACATCTCCAACAACTGAGATTCTTGCTTTGGTTGAACCAAAAATGTATCGACGGTCATTCCTTAAGGGAATAATTGGAGTATCAGTTAGATTTGTATCTAAATATTTCATTAGATGAGCTCCTTGAGAAAGGTCCAGAACTGCAGCAGTGTGTAAGTATTGTGGGATTCCATCAGACTAGTAATTGAAATGAAATTAAAATTAAGTTAAAGATTAATAGTTTTTAAAAGGTTGAGGTACGAGAAAGAAAAGAAAGAGAGTATAATGGAAAATCAAAGGAATAGAGATTGTTTATAATGGTGCATCAAGCTTGACAAGTTAATCACTTACTTCAACTCTGATAACTTTATTAACAGTAGATTTGGCAACTTGTGTTTTGGCAATTATGGTTACAGTAATATTCCCTAATCGTTGAGAAACAATCGGAATGTAAACTGTAGCAGTCTTTTGTGGACGAATCTGTAAAAGCGAGATAATAATGAAAAATTGAAATAGAGATGAGAAAAAAAAGATAAATTCAAGATAAATCTCTAGTATTTTTCTCGAAATAAATCAAGTCAGATTTACTTATTTTGAAATTTTGACAGTCACTTACAAAAACTAAATGCTGATGCTCTCCTGAAGAGGTTCGAGGTGAATATGATGACACAAAACCGTGCTCTTCAACATGAACAAATTTGTAATCTTGAGATTTAGCTAAAATTACCAAAACCTCAATTCGCGAATCCATGTAATTGAAAATACTGACTCGTATACCAATCTGTTCACCAATAGTACAAAGTGAAGGCATTTCAACGTTCATAAAGAAAGGCCGAGCACTAGAATATTCAAGTGTTTTCTGGTGAAGCCCAAATCCTTGGGAATTACTTATACCAAAAGCTGTTATCAACCATTTTGCTGGAGTTTGTGGAACAGGAACGTTAAAAGTAAAATAACCATGAGGCCCAATGTTAATATCTTTCCAAAGCCAAGAATTTTCGTAAATCCGATGAATACGATTGTTTCGGTGAATTCTGAATTGAGATAAGCCGTAAGGGTCATGTGCTGGACCTAGAATATTTTTCATTAAAATAAAAAGAAAAGAGCATTAAGAGCTGTTTGATAATATTGGAAAGTTCAAGTTTCAATGTAAGACGATGATTTTGTAAATTGACATCAATGAAAATAAATGTTTTAATGGTTAACTCACTGTGGCAGTGAATAGTTATCCCTTTTAATCACATTTAAGGTAAGCATGTAAGAGGTAAAGAGGATAAAGTTTAGGAAAGATGAGATAAAATATGATACATGAGAAGTTAATGATGATTCAAAGATTAATGGAGAATTAAATTAATGGGTAAAAACAATTAACATGAATAGATATTTACATGTGAAGGTAAAAATATAATAATTAGCACTATCAGGTAATAATATGACTAGGTATATAATATGATAATTTTATTTGTTTTTAATAATCATTACAACGATGTAGGATGATGTAAAAATAGGGATCAATCAATTAAATTTAATATCAATTTGAAAAGTAGGATGAAATAACGGAAGATCATTTAACATAAATTTAAACTACACAACAAGAAGTTCAAACAAAATGAATTTAAAAATAGCCTTAAACATGGTCTCTCATTGAAAAGACAATGGGTCCAAAAAATATGCTCATTACGATGAGGGTGGGTTATCTTGGGCATTGTTGCAAAGCTAATGATGTCTCTTGGTTAACTTAAAATACAGAGACTAAACAATAGCCAAGTTTTAAAAGAAGTGTAAAATGATGGTTTAAAATGTTAACCCAAACTGTCAAGATAATCATAGAGTTGTTGAAATTGTTCCTGAGCAAATTGTAAAACATATTGAAAAGTATTTAACCAAAAAATGGCCTAAAGCACTTCTAAATTAGATGAAACCTCAATCATGAAAATTCTGTTAATCATCATCAAAGGTTGAGAAGATTGTTGATTAAAAATACAAGATCAATGGTTGATAGACCGTAAAAGGTAACAACTTTGAAAAGAGCGGCAAGATGCGGCGCTAATTGTGTTTATAATTTTTTGTTCAATTATGAATTTAAATAGATGATAAAAGAATTGGCAGAAACAATAATAATAATAATCAATGGTGGTCCATAAAAGGAGAGATGAAAACAAAGGCATTATGTTGATACATGAAACTGAAACAGAGTTTTACGGACAAGCTTCAGCTTCCTAACACAGCCTCCGTCTATTGAATCCTATTTTTTGTTTGTTACGTTTGTCTTTTTCCCTCTTTTTCATTTTCAAAAGCATCACGAAATGCGCATAAGAAGGAAGAAGAGATGAAGATGAGATGACGAGGTTACTGCAATTGTTGATGATGGAGGGAAAAAAATCTAACTCAAGATGGCAAAGTGAATAAAAGATTTTGTTTTTAATCGCAAATTAAAATTGTTGTGAAGTGTATGCAAACCAATGAAAGGGAGAAGAAGATGAAAAGGAGAAGATGAAGTAATTGAGAGAGAAAAATGAAAGAGCAGGTGAAAAGAAACAAGTTTCGTTACTGGTGATAGAGGCCAGCCCAATTTGTTGATTGACCGAGAAATAGTTATTACAAATAGGAAAACAGCATTGTTGCCTATTTGGTTGTTACGTTTGTTGTTGAAAGATGCTTGCACTTTTAGTTGATAAAAGCACGCATAAAAACAAAAAGGATGAGCAACGGAAAAAATTGCCTAAATTATACTGAACATATACAGTCAACAACCTTTTATTGTTAACCAGATTGTGCTTCAACGGCACCGGCTATTATAATACATTGACTAGTTACTGTATATCTATCATTATGCCTATTAAATGGTAATAATCATCATCAGTAAACGCAATCTGACCTGATTTTGTTATGATCGGGTAAAAGAAAGCGTCAAATTTATCTATTTAACTTCATTGTTATCATCGTGATTGATTTTCACTCTATTATTTGGAAAAGCAAAATGTTTTAATTTTCGAGTTAACATTTTGAAAACAATGTTTAACTTAATGAATTATTAAACTAAACAATTTAACAGATCCATAAATGATTCTCATTTTTCTGGTTAATTTGTTGTTGATTGTCAAGTATACTTATTAGTTTCAAAATTACAGTGAGTTATGCTTATTTTTGAGTACATATTGCTATTGTAACTCATTTAAAGTGATTTATGTTTGGTAATGTTTGCTGTATCAAACATAAATTGTTGAAGAAATAAATAAACAGCCAATTTCTGATTAACTTGGCAAGGATAAGAAAATATCAAATCATGAGTACAACAATAAATTCAGCGTTAAAGGAATGGCAGATTTTAAGAAAGCTTCATTTTTCACATTATTGTTGTTAACAAGAAAAAAGATGTTTCAAAGTATACATCAGTTACTTAACCTGAAAGAAAGGGTAGCAAATAGAGAGAAATGATTCAAGTAGTAACATAAACAAGATGGACATCAAGATCTCATCCGGTAGCTGAATATCCAGGAGTCTGTGAAACACCCAGATGATGAGTAAATATGAAAATTTGCAGTTTGAGCTGGAGAAAGTGAAGTTACTTTGATTGTACATTAGATTGAAAAGATTGACTAAACATTCTCAGAGAAGCTAATTTAGTCGGGAATTTGTCTCGCAATCGACATTGAAATTACATTGCATTTACATTTAGATGGAAAAGTTGAAAAATGTAAATCACAATTTTGCATGCATGTTAATTGTTAGGTGCATATTTGGGAGAGAAAATTATTTTAAGAAAATTGAAAGTTAATTGAAGTAACTTGAGGTATTTGCAAGATTTACGAAGTGACAAAAGAAATTGAACTTTATCATTTAAAGGACTCTGTGAACTTCCTAAGGGTGCCTCTGCCCACTCTTGTAGATGCACTTACAATAGTAAGACAATTTACAAGATAAAGGTGAAGTCTAGGTTAGAAATAGTTTCAAATGTTTTTCTCGTAATGATTTTTTGAAATAGCGATGTTGATGATAGGCTTTTACCCTCTCTAGATTTTGTAAGCATTTTCATTATTTGATGGATTCATTTACCAGAAAATAATAACACTGTCATGGTTTTCAAGTTGCTCTGGGTCGAGTAAATGAAAAAAAAGTTAGGGCGAGAAATAGTTTTCATTATAAGTTTACGGGCGTTCAATCAATTGTGTAAAGTGATATTTTAAATCGTTTTGCTTGATAAGAAGGGTGGAAGATCTTTTTATCTTCATCTTCATATCATCAAGTAGGATGAAGTTTTTCTTATGAAACAGATCAACTGAAAATAAAATACAATTATTTTCACAATTAAGGTGTATTCAAGATGAAAATTGTTTTACAAAGAATCAGATTGTCAACTTGCAATGACTGGTTTGATTTCACTTTTTCATCTGTAAAACCAAGTTGTTCAGTTGATATCAATCAACAATATTATTTCAATCTAGAGGGCAAGTTTGAATAATTACAGCTGTTCAATAGTAAATCATTTGACAATTAGTGAAACAAGTAACAAGAATTAGAATTAAAAATATTTTCTGATAAACATCGAGTGTTGGTAACAAAAAAATGTGTCTATCAAGAAATATGATTGTAATTTATGTGAATGTAAATGGTGCAAAATGAAACTATTTGTGGATAGACAAAGTGAGTTTATTTTGGAAAGCATTTGGAATGGATTTAGTGTAAGAAACACTGGATTTGCATGATTGAGTTAGAGATTGAAAGTTGAAGATGAAAGGAGCGAAGACTAAACATCTCAATTTCAGGATTGTGTTCAAAATATGAAGAGTAATGATGCTGATGAAGATGAAGATATGTTTCACAAAGGAAATGAGCGTTTATGTAGGAATTACTGGAGTTGTATAATTGTTAAAGCTAATCGAGGTCAAGAAAACCAAGTCTATGATGATATGTTTTTTGCATCTCATTAAGTCTAACGCACTTATTTTTTTTTACATTTTTACATTGCTTATCGTGTGCATATCTGTTGAAAAAATGATGAGTTTAAATAGCTAATATACATCATGTAAATGTATAGAAAATATTGTAGGAATGAGAAATGGAAAGGGAAGATGCATTGAAAGATAAGGAGAGAAACAAGAGGAAGATTCTGAGTTAGAATTGATCAGAAATGAAAGAAACATATTTAGTTGATAGATGATGATTATTATGATAATGGTAATATTATTACAATAATCGGGCAAACAATAATAAAATAATCATAATAATAGCATCATGAGGAGAAAAGAAAAATGTTTTGTTATAACATTTTTAATATTACTATGTGATAATAAACATTGCTGCTTGATAGAGCATATTAATAGATGATTTTTACAGGAATAAAGAGAAGGTAAAAAGGAGAAGGTAAAATAGCCTTACAACTGTCTAATCAGCATTTTGTGACAGATCATGATGATCAGTGAAGGTTAAAACTCTATCCGGTCATCTCTGTCAAATATTATTGGATAACTTTACTCAAGTCATCCATAGGGAAAGCAAGTTTCAATCAATAGTCATAGGTTTGATTGGCTGTAAACCACAAACAAGAGAAGGTTAAATAATGTAAAGGTTATGTTGGTAAAGGTAATTTTCAACGTTTTTTTTTTGTTGATCTCTGATACGCTCTGATACAATTGAATTTTTTTATTATAACAATTATCTTTGTGTAACGATGAAGATTGGGGCAAAAAAGCGATGTAAACCCATAGAGAGTCAATGAGCGTAGTAAATAAAGAATAGGAAAACAACTAAACAAACAAATTGTGGAAGCAATCAAGAAATGATTAATTTCTAGAGTCTATGGCGTGTGTTTATAAAAATAGATTAGAAGCTAAAAAATGAATTATTGGGGTAAAATTCAGTGCAATACTTACATCCATTTTCATCGGTTCCATCAGGACATTTATTGGTTCCATCGCATTTATGGGAATCTCGGTAACATCCATCTCCACTGAGGCATTGATACTCTCCAGGTCCACAGGTTTCCGGTCGTTGGGTGATATTTGCATCAGTGAACACTATCAGTCCGGCATACTGTGTTGATTGAGAGGTAAGTGATTTATTTATACGGTTATGTGGATAGGAAAGGGAGCGGATTAATTGAATGAGGTAACAAATAGAGTGAAGGAGAGAGTTGAAATTTTAATGAAGAAAAGAGTAAATTTAATAAGATGATCATGGGAGTGGAACGTTAGTAAATAGTAAACCAGGTAGGAAACTGTATTTTTTTATCTTCGCTCATATTATACACACCAATGGCATTACTAATTTCCCGCCATAAACAACTCAACTTTACTGAAAAATGCCAATGATTAGGTTAGTGTAAACAGTATGTAAATAGTGTAAATTTATGTACATATCAATTATGAGGATGAATTCAGTGGATGCACAAGAAGAGAAGCAAATGTTTTGATTTACGGATAAGTTGACCTAACAATGAATCAAAATGATGCATTTAAGGTTTCAAGTTTAAGGTAAACATGAAATTGTCTATCGTTAAATGACACTTTAACCGATTCTTTATGTATTCAAATAAAAATGTTTGTATATTTTGCTCTGCCCACTGAGTTAAAATGAATGAAGTTGGCAAAAATTTTGTATATATTTATCCTGACAATTGGTTGATAACAATTTAAGGATTTAACATTAACTAATGTTAATTCAATTGGAAAATGTTTTCAATCAAATTCATGAAGCAAATTAGAAGCTGATAAGTAAAGAAATCATTAGTTCTTGTAAGAGCTGGACTAATTGATATCAAGCTTATGGATTTATTGAAAAATAAGGTGAATCAGCTTACCTCAAAAGTTTTATTTGAATCAATTCCAATTGTTGGGGAAGGAAAATGAATAAATTTATCAACTGAGCCTTCGCGAGAGATCCATACATGAGTTAGACTGCTGTTGGTTTGCTGGTCAAAAGTGCTCATTTTCCTGAGTACATCTGCATGATTAATTTGATTACCAGCATCTAACGCATTAACATCTTTATCTAAAGCAGCAATACCAACATAGGTTCCAGGCTGACCATAAATTACAATTTCAACGGTATCACCAGTTTTGTCTTTCTGATTGTTGAGGCTAATAGTGAAATTATTTCGTGATATTCCGTCAACCGAAAAGGTCAAAGCATCAGAAATAACTTCCCCACCTCGGGCTATGTTGTAGATGATGATGGTTGATGAGGGTGCCATTTCAGGGGATAAAGTTACCGAAAATGTTTTTATATTTGTTGGCATCTCTTCTCTCCCTGTTGTTAATATAATTCCTTTGGAAATAATTACATAAGAAAATCTGTCCACAAAATAATTGGACCGCACATGGAAGATGATATACTCTCCAACCCTTGGTTCAGATGTGCTGGTTGACACTTGGAGAAGTCGATTGGTTGGTGCATAGGATGAGTAAAGGTCGAGAGATGCTCGGGCCGAGTCTTTGAATGAATCCATGTAGAAGGCTTCAATGCGACAGTGATGGATTGATTCAACGTTTCGTGTCGATTTGAGTTCAGTTTTAGGATCAATCGAGATTTCCCATATTCCTCGATACTGGGTTGACATTGAATAAGTGCGAGTAGTTGTGTAAAAAAGACCTTGTTGATTGTAAAATTTTATTGTGACGTTAATCTTTTCCTGTACCAATCTAGATTCAAGCAATGGTGACCCGTCTTGATATGATACAGCAAGATAACTTTTAACAGGCATGTGAGGCTTGAAAACTTGCGGACTTGAACCCAGAAAAGACAGTTTTATTTTAGATCCAAATACGTAAGCTCGTGAATATCCTCGATGAATTAGATTCAGAAAATATTCACCAACAGAAGCATGAACCTTTACTTTGGCACCATCTAAAGAGTTTCCGCCAATCATCTGAGATAATTTTGACATTTTGAAGCGAAATTCATAGTAGCCATCGAACTGTCGTTAATAACCAAAAAGATTTGTTATTTAAATAAAAAGAGAAGAGAGAAAAAGAGCGTCAGATGTGCATCAAAGATGATGATAAGAGAGAGAGAGAGAGAGAGAGAGAAAGCTGATACAGAGTACAAAAAAAAATATTGCAATGGAGCAATGACGAGGCGTGAGCAGAGTGATGGAGAATTGCTCAGGAAAAGGCGTAGGAAATGAGATAACAAAGAAGAGAAGAGCGTTGAAAGAAAAATAAGACTAAACAAGGAGATAGAGAAAAGGAGAGGAAGAGAGAGGAGGAAGGTAAAAAATGGTTTATACCGCGAAAAGTGAAAGCTCATAGAGATTTATTGAAAGCTGGTGAAGTGAAAATATCGGGTGAGTAAAGTGAAAAGAGGCAAAGAGGGAAACGTTGGTGTTTTTGTAGGGATTGTGACTGATCTTGCAATATGTTTGTTGTTTGCTCTTTCATTTGATGTGGTTAGACAAAAAATTGAAGTTATTTGAAATTGCTAATACATCAGTTTAAAAAAAGCATTTGAGATGAGATAAAAGTCACTATTTGGTTCTTTGCATCATTTCGCTTTTTACTTTGTACCGACTTTTTCACTCTCCTTTTCTGTTCTTTTCATGTTACTCACATATTTAATTGACTCTTCAATTCCAGGAAGTTTTGGTCCCGATCCTGGACCTCTAGATTGATCAACAGTTACCAATATGGTTAAATTACCCGTTACTGGTGCACCGCTTGTGAAACTACAATATAAATGTGACAAGAAAAAACAAGATTAGTAAATGCATTTGCCAAAAGTCAATGGAAATTGTATTGTAAACAACAATTTGTGAAATTTAGTTAACAAATAAATTTGGAAAAGTAAAGTTGATGAAAACTTGGAAAGAAAGGAAAAGGTTATTAAAAAAAGGTCAACTACATTTAAAAACAAAAACTTACTTTGCCATAACAGAACCATAAATGTATTCATCGGTGTTTAGGAAAAAAGCAGGCATCGATACGTTAACCTCAAAACGTGTTTGATCTGAAAAACGTAATGAAAAGAGTGAGTTTAAAATTGGAAACAATTGAGTTCATTCAATATAATTGCACTTCTTGCATTCATCTTTAATGCTTAAAAACATACGTTAACAGTGGTCTCGGTCATTATAAAAAATGTATCTAATTAGATTCTAATGAATCTGTCTGTTTAATTGTATTTTCAGCAATTGAAGTATTCAAAATATCTGTTTATTATAAGCCTTAGTTTGTAATAGTTATTTAATGAAATGATTTAGATTAGTGGAAACACTGATTTCAATAAAACCAATTGACAAAAAAAAGATGAAGACAGATGCTTGAGATGAAAAAATGCTACGACAAACATTTCAAGAAATGTTTTGAGCATTTTTTGTGTCCATTCAAGAGAAAAGGAAATATTTTTTAAGCATTTATGGAATGGTTTGAGAGATGTTTTTCATCTTGAATGCCAAAACTAAACTCTTTTGACCAATCATTCGTTTCAATCAATAAAATGTTACATTTGCTGATACCTTAGTTACAAGTGTCATGAGCTTTTAGTTATTTTCTGTTTCCTTGTTTCTTAAATCTATTGTTAGACAATTTAACACAATTAAATGATTAGGTAAAACAAGCTAAGCCCCAGATCATGGCTGATCGTTAATTTCTTTTCATATGTATAGATTAAACGTGCCTTCAACTGCTTACACTTGTTTGAATAAATGAAGACCATTGTTATAAAATTGAAGGTAAGAATGATTCATAAGCTTAGTATTTGAAGTTAATTTTCAGTAAAATGGTATAAACAATTCAACCAGAAGAGTTGCATTTGGATGATTTTATGATTAAAAATTACAATCGACAGTGTCAATCGATGTGAAAAGGTCGAGGGGTGAGAAATGGTTAATGTTTTAAGGCTGATGAAAAAGGATGGAGGTGGATGAAAAGAGGCAAGAAATTGATTTATGAAGCGTGAGGTGAAATTATTTAAGATTAGTATTAAATGATGATTAGAGGAAAACTTATGCAGATGAGGTGAAGAGACTTTCATTCATTTGAGGGATTAAACGATTTATTAGAAAAGATAATAATTTGTTTTTCTTGGGACACTTTAATGTCTCAACAAATCTTTAATGATTTGTTGTCCTTCTTGTCAGTAAATGAGGGAGAGAGAGAGAGCTAGCAAAGGATGAAGGGGAAGTTGAAATAGTGAGAGAGTAAAATGAGTGAGATGAGGTGTGTCTAGAGCTTATTCATTTTTGACTGTTAATAACATGAATCCATATGAAAACATGAGGAGAAGCCAGGCAAAAGTTAAGAAATAAGCTAGAAAAGATTTTTTCATTTCATGTTGATGTCCCTTGAAAATCTCATTGATGTAATATTGCTTTTTTGTTAGACTCACAAAATGTCCTCTTTTTTTCATCGAAAAATTTAAAGGTAAAATTTTCTACTTACAATATTCTTCGACAAGAAACTGCTTCGTCTCTTCTTGTCCCTGAGCCACAACCTTAATAGACCAGTTTCCATAGATTGGTTGCATTGACAACGTATGTTCCAAACTAACAGCTCCTAGAAATGGTAACGAGGAAGATTGAATAAATAAAAACAGAAATTATTGATTCAGTATAATAAATAGATGCGTTGGGTTGAGTTTAGTGTATAATAGATGAATTTTTGGGCCAACTTGAAATATGGATTGATTTTCAAACAACAGAAAAAAATGGAAACTTTATATTGTTGCTTCTTTTATAAGTTGATTGAGAGCAACAGTTGACAAAGAAAATCATTAGCAAAATTCACAATAATTTATTAACGCACATCTGATGATATTAAAATTTTGCGACACATTTTCGAAAGCTCAATATTATTCAACATTATCCGAGCTAATTAATTTCAGTGATCGATGAAGCAGCAGTTGGATTTGAATTTAAAATAGCAAAACAATTTAGATTTTATCAGTAACCAGCTTCTAATATTAAAATCTGCATCTGAATATTTACTTGACAATTTTATATTAGACTGGTTGTAATACTGTAAGTAATTATTCAATCTAACTGGTAAGATTTGTAAGAATAATGAGTAATTTGTTTTGAAGAAGACGTGAAATCAGAGTTGAAGACATTGATCACATTAATGACTCTTTTGAAAATATTAGTTTCATTTAAGCTTTTTTGGTCACAAAACTTGTCCTCTTTAAACAAAACATTCAGTATTGTCAAAATATAGAAGTAACTAAAGGTCTGTTAGTTAAATATAATTGACAATCATAACAATCAATTGATTTTCTGTCTCACGAAGGAATTAACCCAATAAGGTAGTTGAAAAAGAAATTCAAATAAGTTTTGCTATTAGATGGATAGGTAGGACTATTAAGCAATTAAGGTCAATTAAAAGGATACAAACCTTGATTACTTTGACGAGAAAGCCATCTTTTAACAACATTTCCATTAGGATCAATCATGTAAACATCAACAGCATCGGAAAAGGTTTTCAAATCAGTTGTGATGGGCACAAAACGAAATTTGACAGTTTGTCCTTGCATATAGATGGGCTTGTCAGTTGTTATGAAAATAGTCATAGATCTTTGATAGAATGTGAGATTTGTTTCCTCCAGGAAAGCTGTGCCCTCCAGGACACCTTTAATGTTGCCCTCGACACGAAGCCTGAATTTTCCATCAGGGTTAACTTTTACTGGAACACGAAGTAATAATTCCTCAGGTATACCAGAAGAACAATCATTCTGAGTTGAGTCTATTTCAACTCCGTCCCTTAAAATTGATGCTCTTACAGTGACAAGAGTACTGGTACAAAAAAAAACAAATGATAGAAAGGATTGGTGTTAGATTTAGCGAAAAAAAATCTATGTTAATCGTTGTTTCACCAATAAACTTACCCAGTAGTTTCGTAGACAGTGGCTATAACTTTGTATATTTGACCTGGTCTAATAATCCTTGATGCTAGTACAAAATAAGTTCTGAGACGTGATCAAGGGAGGGACCAGAAAGTTGCAGATGGACGTTAAAAAAGAGAAACGGAGGGATGAGATAGTGAAAAATGAAGCATACGGTGTAAGAAAGAAAGGGACAGAGAAAGAAGAAAGAGTAAAGAAATGAAAAGGTAAGTTAGTTGACAGTGGAGAAAAAAAGGTAAGATGTATAAATGTACTTACACAGTGCCAGGTTCATTTGATGTAACAAGTAATCCATTGGCAAGAAACACAATTAGTGTAGACAACACTAAACTAAAATTTAAATTCATTACGATTCACTAAATTAAATAACATTAGCCTTCAATATCTTTTTGAAGACCAACCTAACAGAAATTCAAACAAACTCTAACAAACTTTCCTCACTTTGAATTTACTGTAACAAAACCTGTCTCACCCAAAACTTGCATAATGTCTTAATGACTCCATCTATCGTGCAAAATTAAAACTTATTTTTGTTGCCAGTCTATAACGCTTAAGCTGTTTGTTTATGTTTTGAGTTGTCTCATACAAATTTCATTTCATCATTTAATTCTGTGGAAGTTTCTCATTTAAAATCAATTAATAATGTCTTATATGATAGCTCATCTTCACAATGGCTGGCAAGTCGACCAGGCCATTCTTAGTGAAGAGGATCGAGTTGTGGTCATTAGATTTGGTCATGATTGGGACCCAACATGCATGAAAATGGATGAAGTTCTTTACAGCATCGCTGAAAAGGTAAGGCAAAATTTATTGATTTGTTTATTTTTTCTTTATTTTCAGGCTTTTCTAATCCGATATTGTTTTCTTTTTGCAAGTGTAAAAATTTTGCTGCTATTTATTTGGTTGATATCACAGAAGTTCCAGATTTCAATAAAATGTATGAATTGTATGACCCATGTACAGTCATGTTTTTCTTCCGAAATAAACACATCATGATAGATTTGGGCACTGGAAATAACAACAAAATTAACTGGGCATTGGAAGATAAACAAGAGATGGTGGATATAATTGAAACAGTTTACCGTGGTGCCAGAAAAGGTAGAGGTCTGGTCGTCTCACCAAAAGATTATTCAACTAAATATCGGTATTGAATATGTTTATTTGAATGTTGTCATCGAATACATTGGCATTCCGTTGTTGATACATTAATTATCAAACTAACATCTTTTAAAATTGCAACACAACTATAAGATTTTGATTCAGTCAAAGAATTGGTAATAAATGTTTACCTGTACTCATTCACCTATTTCTAATATTCTCTGGTCAAAAGTCTATGAATATGGAATGTCTGAATAAAATTTGAATGTTTCAACGCAGAATTTCAATTTCACGAATTTACAATCAATTCGCACTGAAAAGACCTCAATCCACATTGTAAAAAGCCAAAAAATAAAACCTTAACTTTTGTCCAATTGAAAACCATCGCTTCAAATGCTGATTGAAATCTACTCTAATCAATATTTAAAGCAATGGTGGAGTTTCATTTTAAATGAAGTTGCGAATTTCATTTTTTCGTTTTTCATCAGAATGATTTGATTTATCCAGAGTGAATTTATCGTAATTTGTTTTAAAAAGATCCTTGTACGAAGGGAACTTTTTAGAAGATTGAGAAGTGGATTTTGATTCAATTTCTAAATTTTAATTTCTTTTGATAATGTTTCGAATGTGATTTTCCTTTGGTCATTGAGATGTCAATGATTGCTTCACATGATCTGGAACTAAAGCAGCTAATTTTGCATTCATTTCAGGCGAAGTTGCAGCTAAAATTCCTCCTGTATTTGGATGTGGAATATCCTTATGATATTTCATATTATTTCCAAAAATATCAGTGAATTTGCCTCCGACAGCATGGAGAATAGCCTCAGGAGCACAAGTATCCCATTTTTTGCAACCACTACTAGGATAAACGTATGCATGAGCTTGACCCTCGATGACCAACAATACTTTGTGACCAGCTCCCCCAATTCGCATTTCGGTGGTTGGCTTCATAGCCAATAAAGTATCGTCAACAAGCTTGCTTCTGTGTGATCTAGTTGTAGCAATAGTCAACTCATTTGCTGGTGGTTCTTTTTTCTCAATCCCAAAAGCACCAAGGCCTACAACACCCCACATAGTACGACCAACTTTTGCAGGATCTTTCTCAATAGAATGTTTGTAATAGGGTTGATGAATGACACCAGAAACTGCTTTACCATCAACAGCAATTCCAATAAGAATTGTCACTTGTTCAAGTAAGCCTTGAGTGAATTCCGCTGTACCATCAAGAGGGTCAACCCAGACAACAATGTCTTCATCATTGACATTGGCCAGCTCAGCGGGACACGAATGTTTGAGTACACTTTCATCCAATGTTTGGCAGACTAAATCCTCATCAGAATCACTAGGCTCAAGCTCCTAATTAGTGAACAAAAAGCAATAGACAAAGCAAGTTTCAAGGATGAAAAAGAGTAAGACAATGACAAGGGATTTTATTATCAATTCTTTACCTCTTCAGCGATTATGGTGATCTTAGGGAATGATTTTGACAATGATGCGACAATACATCGTTGGATCATTCGATCCGCTTCTGTTTGGAAATCATTGACACCCTAAATGAGATAAAGTAGATTAAACGATCAGATAAGCGCAAAATGTAAGCCCAATAACCTTAAAAGAGAATAAACAGAATCATTACCTTATCAATGATGTTCAAATTACCACGACTGAGAACACCTTTTACTATAGATCCTGCTTTATTAGCAACTGAAACACTAGCTGAAACAATTCGCATTAAAGTAGGGACCGACATGATGAATTGGACAACAATTAAAAAATGATAAAAATGACAAGTGTAATTTAAATGGGATGAAAAAGCTCACTTTATATTCATTGCATAAGTTATCATAGATAGAAATAAAGTGGGAAGACCTACATTTATCATGAATAAAATCATCACTATTATACTTGATTGGCTTCATCAATATTTTTTTCGTTCGAATCTCTATTTAAGTAGATCAAATTCTCTTCGCAATTCAATTAGTTAATCACAATTCGTCATTTGAATTTGGCGCTGCTGGTTAAGAAAATGTTTACAGTAGCTTGGCAACATGTTGTTATGAACGTGAAATTCACGTCTTGAAAGTCGGACAATCCCAAGTTGTTCAACAAATGAAAGAAATGCAACTCGCATGTTAATTTTTGTCAAATATTAATTGAATTACTTAGTTTACACCTGTTTGCTATTGTTTTTTAAACAATTGTTTGATTTATGAACTAAAGTTTCATGTTTTTAAAAATTGGTTCTTAAGTGCTTATTGTGTTGACCGGTGTCATCTTTCTTTGCAAAAATTGGATTGAAATTGCAATCCAGCTAATTTTTATTTCAAACAATTGGCTGGTGTGACTACATAAGACTTAGTATTTTTAGGATTCCATAATAATATTCTATTTGCCTTTCATCATGTTCTCAGGAGAGCCTTTAACTAGTTCTATGACTAAGGCTGGTAATGTGCGGTCATTCTATCTCAAGACAAAACGTGGAGCAATTGTAAAAATTGTTCGAGAATATTATCTACGAAATGATATTCCATGTGGGCTTGAATGTTCAACATGTCCGATAAGTGATTGTTCAACTAAACTAAGTCGTAAATCACGGGCTCAGATCAATAAATTAATTCCTAAAGCTCATCTCATTGTGCCTGATGTTAATGTTTTGACCAATCAGCTAGACGTTATTGAAAGCTCTACTTTCGGTGATGAGCTTATTCTTCTTAAAACGGACCTTAATGAAATCCGATCCAACAACTTATCACTTTTTAAACGCCTCATGGATGTTAAAGGAAAGAAAAACATCTATTTGTTCGAGAACCAATTCAATGAAAACACCTATGTCGAAAGATTACCAAAAGAGACTAGAGAGCAGTATATTTTTCGCCTCGCAATCACTGCTATTAAATGGTATCAAAATCATATTGGTAAGAAACTACAAATAGTTTTGCTAGTTAATGACTCGTCTACTAAAGCTAAGGCTACTGCTGAGGGTCTCACCTGTTTAACTTTGGTAGAATATGTTGAAAATCTAAATGATAATGTTGAATTATTGGATAAAGTTGTAAGACCTCCAGATGAAACAATGGAAGTTGATCAAGCTATTGAAAAAGCCGCAAAATTTCTCTACCCTGAACATCTACCTCTTGCAATTATTCAAAAAGGAATCAAAGAGGGAAAATATTATCAAGCTAAGTTTGCTACCAATAGAGATAACTACTTGGAAGGATCTGTGCATATAACACTGAATGGGGAAGCTGTTCGTGTTCTCATCAGTGGACGTGAGAATATGAATCGAGCAGTCAATGACGACATTGTAGCTGTTGAAATAGCTCCAAAAGAAGAATGGAAAAGTAAATCAGACTTCGTTTTAACTGCAGATTTAATTACTGAAGATAAGGATGAAAAAGAATTAGAAGAACCAAGTGAATTGGAAAACAAAAAGCAGGATAAAAAAAGTGAAGAGGGTGTTATTAAAAGGCCCACTGGTAAAGTTGTTGGGATCATAAAACGCAATTGGAGACAATACTGTGGTATTATACGTGAACGAGATGCATGTATCATGAAAAATACAATAATAACTAGTCACTTTTTTGTACCGATTGATAAGCGCATTCCAATGATAAGAATTGAAACCCGTCAATATGATTCTTTGAAAAGTCAAAGAATTCTTGTAGCTATTGATAATTGGCCAAGAGATTCTAAGTTTCCTCGTGGTCATTATGTTCGAGCTCTTGGTCCGATTGGTGACAAAGCAACAGAAAATGAAATCCTTCTTTTGGAACATGATATACCTCATCTTCAATTTACCAAATCAGTTATGAATTGCTTACCTGATCCCGATAAATGGTCTATACCACCAGAAGAGTTGTCTAAGCGTCTTGACTTGCGGGATAAACCAATATGCTCGGTTGATCCTCCGGGTTGTACCGATATTGATGATGCCTTACATTGTACTGATTTAGGAAATGGTACTTATGAAGTTGGTGTTCATATAGCTGATGTTTCTGCGTTTGTTAAGCCCAACACTCCATTAGACCAAGAAGCTGCCAAACGAAGCACGACTGTTTATCTAGTTGATAACAGAATAGACATGATTCCAACAGTTCTTAGTTCTAACCTTTGTTCGTTGATGGAAAATCGTGAAAGACAAACATTCAGTGTTATTTGGAAATTGAATGCTAAAACAGCTGAAGTCATTGATACAAAGTTTGCAAAATCAGTAATTAAATCGCGAGCTGCCTTGACTTATGCTGAAGCACAACTTCGAATTGATTCTAAAGACAGTAAAGATGAAGTTACTCAAGGTCTGAGGCGACTGAATGCGTTAGCTAAAAAATTGAAGAAGAAGAGAATCGACAAAGGAGCTCTTGTTTTGGCTAGTTTAGGAGAAATAAAATTCATCGAAGTTGATTCAGAGACTGCCGATAACGTGACTAAAATTGAATCAAAACAGCTTCAAGATACAAATTCAATGGTCGAAGAGTTCATGTTGTTAGCTAACATTTCAGTAGCTGAAAAATTGTACCAAGAAGTTCCTCAATTAGCCTTACTTCGTCACCATCCCAAACCAAGTGCCGCTAATTTTGACGAACTTGTTCAAGCATGTAAATCTCATGGATTCGATATAGATGTGAAAGATGGAAAATCACTTGCAAAATCTTTGGATGGAGCCAAAGATCCAAAAAATTCTTATTTGAATCTGATGATTAGGATGATCACTACACGTTGTATGACTCAAGCTCAATACTTTTGTTCTGGTAAAATGGCTGATCCGGAAAATAATTTCCTTCATTTTGGTTTAGCCACACCAATTTACACTCATTTCACTTCACCAATTCGACGATATGCTGATTTAATTGTTCACCGATTATTAAGCCATGTTATCGGTGATACAAATTTAGATCCTGTTTTGACAAGCAGTGAAAAAATCCAAACCCTGTGTGAAAATATTAACTATCGTCATCATCAAGCACAACTGGCTAGCCGAGCTTCTATCAAATTACACACTTTAATTTACATCAAGAGTTCAAAGAAACCTTTAACCGAAGAAGGTTATATTCTTTTTGTGCGCAAAAATGCCTTACAAATTTTGGTTCCAAGATTAGCCTTCGAAGCAACTTACTTTTTCGAGTGTTTAACTGATTGGGAATATGATGGATTAACATGTACCGTTAAGTATCTTAAAAAAGATATCACTTTGCGACAATTTGACCCCGTTAAGATAAAACTTTCTCTCATCGATAAAAGCACTGAATTCCGTAAAGGAGTTGAAGTAATTGACGTTCAGTTGATTAAACCACTTATTGAACCAAATGTTAAGGCTACATCAACATGAATAAATATATTTTTCTCTAGTTCTTGTTTTTTATTTTCACCTTAAATGACGAATCATCCAATAATGATAATTCTCAAAATTACAATGTACTCAAAATCGTGTTGCGCTTATGTTAATGCATCAGAAATATCAATAAGTTATGTCGTTTCCATTATTTGTTAATTTGCTATATATTTATTACCAGATTGATTCTAAATTGTTAAATCCGATTGAAAAGAGAAGTGACCTTCGAGCACTTTTAGTAATATTCTAATCTCTTAAATTATTGCTTTAATTGCAAATCATTAGTGAAAAAGTGACAGAACTTATTGATACTTCTGATAACTTTGAATCAAGCAATTTAAAGGGCCCTAAGAAAAATTGGAAATTAATTCAAATGTAAAAAACGGTTTTTACAAGGATGAATAAAGTCATAAAATAAAAGATTGCACTTTGATTAATTTGATATCGAAAGTAGACTTGATTTTTGTTTGTCAAAGGACAAGCAAACAAGGAAAAGTAATATTAATGTTATTATTATTATAGTTACCCTTATTGTGATCAGGGAAAATTTTAATTTTAATATTGATAATTTCTTAATAATTGTTAATGCGTCTTTTTACATCCAATTTGATCAGGTTCACGGATTCATGAAGTGATCGAAATTATTTTTAGTTTGATTACATATATGGTTGAACAATTTCGCCTTAAGCGAACTCGAATATACATTAATTGCCATTGGTGAATAGGCGATAACAAAAATGATCAAGATTAATCGATCGACATTTAACCTTTATTTTTACATTGATTGAGGAAACGTTCTTTCATGGTTATCAAATTTCGTACACAAATATATCTTGATGAACTCATAGAAAGAAATTAAACAGACTTACTAATAATATATTATAATATACAAAATGCGTTTTTGATCCATTCCAAGCACAGTTAATTAAAGTAGTAAAGAAAATCAACTGAACTTTTCGCGAAGAAAGTCAAACAAATCGCACTGAGCGTTATCTTACATGCTCTTTCCAATAAGAGTTTCCTTCAAATAGAAGCAAAAAAGAAAGTTAAATAAAATTTGTTAAACAAATAAAACCTCAATTACCTTTGATTTTTGCTCCTAGCATCACTTATTGTGAGTTTATCCTTTAATGCATATTTCCTCAGACCAATGATTATTTGCTCACAATAGGATGGCCAATCAATTGGCTTAACATCAAAATAAAATATCTATTTGATAGTGAAATATAATAGAATCGTTATTTCATGGATAATTAATTGTATTAGTGTTTGTATATTTCAATTTACCTTTTGATCAATTGAGTTGAGACTTTTTTGCATCTTAATCATATTTGTTGACTCGAAAGACCATCCATTAGATGTGAAAAATTCAAACGATGAAACCACCTTGTTTAGTTTTGAACAGCTTTTCACCAACCTAATTAGGAGAGTTAATTTACAATTTTGTAAACAATTATTCATTGGTTAAATTTCTTATCTATAAGAGATATTTGACTTACATTGGTTTCTGCCCACGTAAACAAAGGACACCATCCAGAAGGAAACAGGGAAAGTATTGGTCAAAGATTTGAATCAAATTTTTAAGCACACTTGATTCGGTCAGCACAAATTGTGGAGCTCGAACTGCCATTGGATCAGGGTATAATTGGATAGAGTCAAAAAGGTAACGAGAAAAGTTTCTAATTGTTAATGGGTTTTGAGCTCCTGAAGTACAATGGATAATTGGAATCGGATTGATTGGCTGGTTGACTAAACTCCAAGCAGTTACAATGATCATATTAACAACCATATCAACAGGAATTAAATCAAATAATACATCATGATTTCCAATCATAGTACGAACCATTCCCTTAAGAATCGCAAATGAAATTCCTGCAACATTGTTAATATTGTCAATCCATCCCGTAAAAGGCTCCTGGAAAGCTGAAGTTACTATCGATGGTCGCAGTATGGCAATTGGTAAATTACCAGACTCTTCAGTAATCAGTGTTTCAGCCAATGATTTGGTTAAAGTATAAGTATTTGGTCGACCATCTAAAAGTTTGGGTAAAATATCCTCAATAATATCATCTGACATCCACTCAACTAAATCAATCAAGTGTTGAGGACTGATTTTTTGTGGATAGACTTTTTCATCGATGGATTTAAGGTTACAGTTACCATAGCTGGTTGAAACATGAACGAAAGCCTGGTTGAAAGTAGCAAAAATTTAAATTTTCTAGTGTTAGTCAGATTAATTAATAATAATCAATTATCTATTTATTACCTCAATTTTAGGTAAAGATTTGGCCAATGTCAACATCCGACGCGTTCCCAGTAAATTAATATTCACAGCCTCTCTAATAAATTGAAATATAATTAAATTGAAAATTACATTCCATTATTGGTGATCTTTAATATTTACCTTAATACTTCATTGAACCTAACAGTTGCTGCTGAATGAATAACCACTGACACTTCACTTTGCAACAATTCAAGTTTTTCCTGAGATATTCCTAGTCCATCCAAACAGATATCACCAGCAATGGGTTTAATTTTTTTCAACAAATCAGGGTTTGTTGTGCGAAATTCATCAAAACACTTGACAGAATAACAAAGATGAATGTTGAAATTAAATTGTTAACTGAATAAAAACAATTGATATTTACATTATTTTCCAATACTTTGACCACTCGTTGATCACTCGTAAGCCCACGTTTTCCCCTTAATAAAATGTAAATGTTGCCAATATCAGGGCAGACTTTCAATAATTTATAAATCACAGCCTAAAAAAGAGGAATCAAGTTATTAAATATAAGTCAGTTTAGAAAACAATTTTCAATCTTACCTTTCCGATGAAACCAGAAGCTCCAGTAATAAAGACACTTTTTCCATTGTAAAATTTAATCACTTCGGATTCAGAGGTAAGTAGATCTGGAACCATTTTTGTATAAAGATTATCACAGATGACAGTCGACACACAATTTATTATTGAATAGCGAAAAGGATTGCAAATCACAAGATAACTGTTAATTTAAAGTTAAAGAGTTGAACTGAACTGAGCAAAGTTTAAACTTCTATTGAAAATATCAGACTATGAGTTTTAAGGTAAGTTTAAGGTGAGTGAGAGAGATGGTGATTTGATTATGATGAGAGGAAAAACTTGAAGAGGCAACAGATCGTAACCGTCAACAGGGGACAAGTTGGAATAGCAGAAAACTCAGGTTGATTATGTTGATTACCAAGCTTATTTTCGTCATCCGAACCGGTTTCAAAGCGCTTACACAGGTTGCTGATCAAATACCTTACGGCTATTTACCACTTTCTATTAATGAGATTACTTTACTGTTTCAATATTATCGAGTTTCTTATTGAAACCACTATTGGTTCACGGACGAACATTGGACCGGTTTATTTTCGATTAATCGACACAATTAAAGTCAAAAATTGTAATGACCACTTGATTATATAAGCCATTAAATTTGTTATTAGAGAGATATAGAGAAATAGAGAGAGAAAGTTAAAGCTCAGCTGGTTTAATCCATTGAAGTTCAATAGATAATCAATTAGATTTTGATTAATATATTTTAGGATTGACACATATCTTAATAGTTCAATGTTACTCTCAATTAATTTGCTTTATTGAAAAAAATTAAATAAAACAAGAAAATTGAAAGGCAATTGAAAAATCGTATATTTTACAAGATGATTGTAACTCTTATGTTATACTTCTCACAGGGAAACCCAAACAATCCGGAGAAAAATTTCCTTTACTATAAATACATGAAAGATCACCTAAGCATGAAACTCTGCTGATACTCAGGGTATTTCTATTTATGGTTACAATCATGTTTCAACTCTTCATCTCAATTGGGATGTCCAGTTAACCAGGTTTATCAACAAATTTTGATGCGGCGGATAAATTTTGTTATTAAGTTGTTTACACTGAAAACAACCAGTTATTCCTCTGGTCATTTTTACGTCAGATTAGCAAATTAAAATCTCATTAATAAAGGTTATAACAATTCAATGACGATTGAGAGGGTAAAAAATTTGGATATCAATAAATTGAACCAAATATAAACCTCTGTTTCAACGTGATTGCACCCCTTATTTACATCGAGGGTACATCTAGAGTACATGCATTGATATTTTATTTTAAACATCGACTTGTTCAATTTAATTTCATGATACGTAATAAATTTATAAAAAAATTATATTCTCAATGTATCAGTACTAATTTTGAAGATATTAACCATATCTTAATCTTATATCAAAGCATGTAGACACTGCACATTAACTGGTTTCTGTCACACCATTTTAAATCTCCATCAAGGTTATTATTACCTTTATACGAAAAATTTTAGGTACAATTAAAACTTTTAACTTTTAAGATCAAAGTTAGAATTGTTGATTAGTTGTTCCATCTGATTCTGTTAGTAAGTCAAGCTTGCCAGTTTAATTAATTTCATTTCCAAATAAGATATTGGTTTGGTTTAATGACTTGAATTTAAAGATTTAATTGATCCATTTTATAATCAAAGAGCCTCTTGTTTCTTAGTTATTCAAGGTTGATAATTTAATAAATTAGTTCATAACGATTATGGCTATACATTATGTATAAACAATTTTAAATGAAAGTGAAAGTGAATGGCTAATTGTAACCCATAATCTGAGAACAATTTTTCATAAATTTGCTTTGAAATAGCTTGATCAGCTATTGAGCAGTCACCAATAAGTTTAGCTTAATGAAAATAATGTATTTATAATGCAATCTTTGGTTAATCGTGTTGGCTCCTTGAAATTGAATCACCAGTTTAGAGTTGACATTTATACAACAGGGTTGACCAGTTCAACACAAAACTTTTGCTTACGCATTCAGTTTTTATTCATTGATTTGTATATAATTGTTGCCCAACAAAAAGGATTGTTTAACTCATAAGATATTATTCAAAGATAATGTTTGCACAATTCTGGGATCACTTTTTGAGCCTTCGAGAAATTCATCTAACGATAAACGATTATCTTTATTCTGAAATCAAGAGAGAAAATGACAAGTAGACATGGAAAAACAGAATTAGATTATCACGCTAATTATAATGGAGGGTAAAAAAGGTAAGGTAAAATGATAATTAATAGTAATGATAATATAGTGACTTACTCTATCAAGTTCACTAAAAATTTGATCAACCCTCTCCTTTGGATCGATAAGTTTAGGTGAAACATCACCAATCATAATTAACATGGAGTCTAGAATATCGGACATTTCTTCTTTGGTAATGTATCCATCCGAATCAAGGTCATACAATTTGAAAGCCCCTGGATAATAGGAATGAAAGGAGTTAAATTAAGAATAAAAACAAATAATTAAACAAACTAGGCAGCACAGATATTTACACAAAAGTTTTTCCTCCAATGTTCCTCTTGAGGTTATCGAGAGAGCTCTAATGAATTCATCAAATTCAATGGTTCCATCCTAGTAAAAATAAAATAAAATGTTAGTCGAATTGGAAAGAATTAATATAAATTGTAAATAAAATTGAAAAAATCAAAAAAACAATAAAGAGATGTAAAAATATACAAGACTTACATGATTCTCATCAAACACATGAAAAAGCAGCTTGGAAAATTTGGAGGGATCTCCATTGGGGAAAAATCTCTCATAAATTTTTGCAAAAGCCTTGCATAAAAATTGGTATTTACAACAAAAGTAAACTGTTAATGACTGTTAAACAAGTGACAGTTTAATCAAAATAAATTACCTTCTCTGTTAATTTACCATCAGGACAATCTTGTTGGAAGCCTTTATACCTTATTTGTTGTTATATATTGATCAGATAATCAATAAAATTTTTGTTTACATCAAGGTTTTTTGATCGGTGTTGCCATTGTTGAATACAACAAAGTTTGGTTAAACAGGGAAATAAACGATAAAAGAGAAAACAAAATGATTTTACAATCAAAGTGTTAATCGTGATGAAATTCATAATAATAATTTAAAAAATAAAACATTAATAATGATAATAAGAAGACAATGATGACTAAATACGAAACAATATAATCAAAAGAGGAAATCCTCTCTGCATTAAACAGCTGAAAGCTAAGACACACAAATGAAGGCAAATGCTACCATCTAAGGGGTAATATTGAATTGTTGAGACAATTTGATTTCTTATTCTTATAAACTTGAATATTCCTAAATAGCATGATATTAATAATCTGCATCTGGACCTCAATCCCACAATTCCGTGAAACGTCTCTGCTAATTGCTATTCCAAGTCTTTAGTGGATAATCTTGTCTTTTTGCTGGTCGAGTTGCCACATTAAATGACAACAATTAACATTTTGCAAACAAAAAGGTTTTATCTATTGAAATGAAGTCCATGTGTTTACTTGCAAGGTATTGAAAGCGAAAATTGCGTTCGTTTGTTTGGTTAAACATTTGTTTGATAAATTAATTCGTTTAGCTCGTGGAAAGTCTATCTTTTGACAATCAATAAATTGGATAGAGTGGAAATGCAACGTTTACCTTTATAATAGATTTGACTGTTGGTCTATTTTTGGACACTTGAATTGGTCTTCTAGCAAAAGCAGAGCAACAAATCAAATATGGATTGTTCATTACAGAATCTATCATAATGACCCTGAGACTCAAATGATTATATTTAAATTGACCTGAATATAAAAAGGTTTTATTAATGACAAATAAAAGCTAAATTCAATAATTAGTGGTTGTAACAGGCCCATAAAAGTGTTACAAAATAAACTTCCATCAGTTGGTCAACCAAACCAGAAAAGGTTTTCCTTTGTCTGCATTCGGGTTTCTCACTGTTCAATTATTTACACTATTTTATCATCATTATTTTGCCTTCATTTGCCTAAATAATCACTTAAGATTTGTTAAACGACAATCAGTTAAATCTGCAAACATCTTAGATATATTAATATTGAAAACAATAGATAAAGATACAGAGATTTGATAGTCAAAGTTCAGCCTGAAATACAGTTAAATCATTTAAACTTACCATTGTTTTACTTCTTTTTCGGTAACTGTAATCAAATTGAATCATTCAATTAGTTTCGATCCGTCCATTTTGTGCAATTTAATCTATGTTATTCAATAGCTGACCATTTTGACTGTTGAGCTAAACTGGTGCAAGTCTTGAGGAAATTTTAAATTGCGTTTTAGTTGATTAATGCAATTTTGATTTCGTCGCATTTGCATCTTAACCATGTCTGGACTTATAATTTTGCTAAATTTGCATGTTATTATAAGAAATCTTAATTGTAGTTGTTTGACTTTTAGGTATTCAAATTGCTTTAATAGGTTTTATCTAACTCTTTTATCAATTAGACCTTTATTCTGAATTTTATATGTCTTGTATAAATGATGATTTCAGTCTCTAATTTGAATAAAAAATGCCTCAATAGTCAATAGGTTTGACAATTGTGACAAACAAAATATTTTCTGATCTTAACAGCAATTCAAATTAATCACACACCATCTTGACATTTGATTGATTGTTTTTTGTTGTTCATTTTTGCATAGAGCTATTGGTTTTGCATAAACTTCAAAATATTGGACTATTTATTTCCTCTAATTGATTTTTATCCACATTTTTGTTGCTTCAAATTCACGTGAGAAATCAGATAAACTCAATTAGATAATTTAACCCGTGAAAATATATAATTGAATAAAAATCGAATCACTAATGAATTTGAATTAAAAAATGTGCCAGTCGAATTACAATTGTTATGATAGTGCACTTACAATTCATCAACAATTATATTTAAATCAACTAACTTAATTACATGTCAGTTCCAGTGAACGGAAAATAGTCAACATCAAAGAGTCAAAATTCATTATGAATTATTTATTATAATGTGCTTAGATTTATAGACGATCCCCTATTTGCGTCAAGTTAGATCAACAGATGCATAAACAGTCAGTTTACATTTTGAATCTTGTTTAATGTGATAACAAAATAATAGTTGATCATGATCTAGATTAATTAATAGAAGGATTTACTTACAATAAGTTTGTTCTGCAAGTTTAGTTATCTTCTGTTTCTCTATTTTACGGCTACAATGGTTACCCATTACCAGGAGTTACAAAAACCACAACAGAAGCAACAGGACAATCAATTTAATTGATGCCAATGGGATGGTTTCTTTAATCACAAGAGTCAATTAACAGTCGAATGAAGTGACACAATTAATACGTTGATTAATAAAGTAAGTTGATTCCACCATAAACAGCAAGATATCAACAGTTGAACAAAAAGTTGATTTAACCATTTGCATCATGGTTTAATCTATGTTTTCCTGCTGAGTGTTGTGTTAACATTAACCAACAACAACAAAAATGTTTTTTCTATTGTGACTTATATTCTCTTTTTTCACCAATTCTGTCTAGTTCAATCGGGAAGAAAGATGATAAAGTAATTATGTTTCTGGTGATATTGATTGAAGATAAAAATTGAGTCAAGTCCAGAAAAGGTCTGCGCAAAGTTACCTGGTAATAACATTCGAACCCTGCATTATTACTTTCACTTTCTACTTTAATGTAATTTCACGTAACTTCATCTCTTTTCCATTTAATTCCTAGATAATTAAATATCAATAACTGGAACAGTGTGTATAAGCGGCCAGCTTTCATCCAAAACTGCTACTGATTAGTGAACATCAATCAATGTTAATCTTTGGTATTTTTTATAATTTTAACTGGTAAACACATTTTGATTTCACTTTAATCATCGATCAATAAAATCAAAATAACCTATTTCCATGAACCTAATTAACTTGACCCATGTAAGATTCATTTACTAACTCGCTTGATTCAATTTTTGCAGCTTTTTAGGTTTAATCATTCTGGAGGTGGTAAATCTGATCATATCAACACGATAATCCCAATCGATCTTGGATTTTATGAAAATATGTTATTTTAAAACAAATAGTTACAAAAGGGATTAACAATAGATTCTGATTAATTACAATGTTATATAAATATAAAAAAGAGATGATCTGGTTACTTAAAAAATTGAATAGATTGAAATTATAAAACTATTAAAACATTAGATGTTAAAAGCTTATTGGAAACAGATTCACTCCTTCCTTTGTAATTGATGAACAGCTTCTCGATTATCACAGAATTAAAATGGTTGGTAAAAATACGTTGAATTATTAGATGAAGCTGCATTATTACCATCGATTATGATCTCAATCTCTTCCTTGGTTGGTATAGTTGATATAATTAAAGGATCCATTGTCGGTTGTTGTGTTACAGAATCAGGATCAATGTCGGTTTGAACACTTACATATGTGAAGAAAACTTTCATTTAAAGTGTGATTGTTGTCCGATTAACATTGAAACACATAGAGAAATAGAAATAAGATTTGACTTTAGCTGTTATTGGTTAAGGTCGTTTCTTCCATTCCAATTAATACTTACCAAATGATGCATAGAATAATGTAACAATTATTGAGACAACAAGCATGATTCGGGTTTCCATTATGATGAGTAAATTGTTACAAATAAATTAAAATAACTGGTATTTGGTGTAATGAATGGTTTAAAATTAAATGGTAAATGATTGCTTCCATAGGGCTGTCTTGATTTTTATGGCTTTGTCGTCTAGGCAAGATTATCTGTCAGTAATTATCATTAATGAAAGATACTGGTAAAGTGGGAAAATGTGATAAGATAATAATTACGATGCAACCAATTAGGTATAAAGCTGAACTAGATTGGGAAAAGAAGAGCAGAATAGATTGTCTTTAGGTGGAATAAGCATGGTTAACAATGAATTGACAGTTGGAAAGGAAATAAATTGTATTTAATAATAAACATAGTTGCAATTAAGAATTAAGAATTCACAGGAATTAATAAATTAATCAATCAAAAAGAGCCTATTCTTTTACATCATTACTATCATTATCTTCGTCATACATATCAGCGCTATTTTCATCATCATCAATAACTCGAGATTCTAATTCATTTTGATTATTTCCAGATTTTGTCTTTTCCTTAATTTCCTTTCTGTCTTTAAGGTGCGAGGTGAGTGACATAGCTTCCTGTATAACACGTAAAATAGAGGCGATTGTTGTTTCCTCGTGTTGAGATAGGTCATTGATTATATTCCATTCGTTTGGATCATTTACACGAATAATCTCCTGGATCAGATTTAATCTTTCTTTTAAAATTTCAGTCAACTTATTATCTAATTTATTTAAACGCTCTTCTAATGTGACCACTCTGATGGCCTCTTCGACTCTGTCATGAGCAATGACTTCGACTGCGTTAGGAGGGATAAGAAGATCATCTTCAGTGACATATGTAATGGTTCCTTCATTTTTAGTCCGTCTTTCTTTTTCTCTTGACTTGGAATCTTCACTGCCCATAAGATCCTCGGTGGTAGGCGAAATAGTAGATATTGTTTTCCTTCTTTCTTTATTTACCTCTTTCTCTTTAACATTATTACTTTTAACATCGTCATCATCATCTTCTCGACTGGTACTTGATTTAAGGTCAATCAATTTGGAGAAAGATTGAGTATGATTGGGATGTTTACGACCATTCGAGGATATTTCTTGAATCTTTTGAGTCCATAAATCTTTCTCTGTTGCTGTGGCAGCATGAAATTCATAGAATGCTGATTCATTCTCACTGTTAGATAGAAGATAGAAAGCTGTCTTATCAGTGGCCACATCTCGAGTCAGTAGACTTGAAACATTTAAAATAGGTGGATTTGGATGATTTTTAAGTAAGAAGCGATCCCCATCACGGTTCAAAATGACCATTACGTCTGTACAAAGTACAACTAGCACATCGGTACATTTCTGTTTCGACTGTCTCCAGTTGAGGAATCCTTCATGGACTAAAATTTTGCCAGTTAAATCAAGATTAAGATTTTCTTGTTTTACAATTTTCTTTTGAATATTTCTTAATCTTAATTTATTCTCAGCACACCGTTTTTTCTCATTGATTACATGTAAAATATCTTTTGTTCGCTGATAAGCTGTCTCAATCAATTCGTATTCCTTTGAACCTCTTTCCGTGGCTTTTAGTAGATTGTCCAGCAAAAGAGGATACTTAGTTACCCTTTGGAAACAAAATGCTAGCAAAGCTTTGAGATCAAGACGTTTACATCTTTCATGGGACTCTGCTTCGTTCAAGAATAGTGCAAACTTTGAATCTTTTTTCATTTTATTCAGTAATTCCAGGCCAGCCGTTTGAGAGGCACAGAATGTAGACGCAGCATTTTGTAAAGCATCGCCCAAAGTTCCTTCAAAAATATTGACCAGCATTTGACCAACCTGTAAATCTGACATCTCAGGAAATTTTTGAGGATATTGTAATTGTGATTTAATACTCTCTTCATATTCCTTTCTCTTGGCTCTAAATTGTTTAACCATGGCTTTGTGTATCTTTAGTAGATCATCATGAGTAGAAAATATTTGCTGAATTTGCTCTGCAGTTAATAATTGTTCCGTCTTGATTGGCTTATAAAATATATCATGTAACACTTCAAGATACTCAACATGAGTTTCTTCAGTGTTGAATAACTCATTAATAATTTCCATTCGTTTGGAACCAGTGAAAAGACGCTGATTCCTTGGAGGCAATGGGGGAGGCACACATGTCGGTGAATTTGAAATCGACGGCGTAGGCGGAGGGGGATGGCTTGGAGCCTGGAAGCAATAATCTTCATCATCATTTGCACCATCTTCTGGTAGTCAAGAAAGGAGAGAAAAAAGACAAGAGTTAAGAAAGAAAAGAGAGAGAGAGAAAGAGGGGAAAATGAGAGGAAGAGAGAGAAAATGAGAGAAGGAAAGAAAAAGGAATGAGAAAAAGATGGGAGGAAAGAGATTACTTCTATGATATTGATATAAATAAGGAGAATAAACAAAAAATTACCATCTGAATTCAATGATTCTGAACTTGGGGCTAGGAGGTTCAATTTTTCACTGTTACTAATGGACAAATTTGATGACATAGATGATGATGAGGGTAAAGCCGGGTCACTTATTTTACGATGATTGCGTTTTGTTTCTTTAGCCTTTAATGATTCAGATCTGTTTATTTGATTTAAACTGCTATTGGAAGACGCTGAAGGATGTGGTGGTGGTGATATCGAAGGAGTAGTTGGACAAGAGTTAGGTAAAACATCATCAGACAAGGCCAGGGTAAGAGCAACATAACTTTGACATTGTTTTATCATATTGACAACTAAAACATGATTGTGTTTAAGTACACAAGTACCATTAACTTTGATTATCACTTGGCCCGCGCGAACACCAGCTTTCCATGCAGCACCATCCGGCTTCACTGACTCTACCCTAACCGGATTATCACCAGAAACCCGTAAACCAAAACCTTTCTCATCACGACGGATGATGACACATTTTTGTGACATTGTTGGTTGCAGCGGAGGTGAGAACACAATATGGCCAGATTGAGGAACACAAAGAGAATAGCCGCTTACTTGAACATCTTGAGCCACATTTTCCATGTTGTATTTTTCAAACCAAGACAAATACTACGAACACAGGGAAACACATTTACTTCTTGCTGTTGTTCTTTTTGCAAATGCTGATGATGTTGATAAATGGTGTAAGGTCACTTGACTACTACTTGAAAGCAAAATAATATTACAAAATACCTATTACCGGGTGTGTGCCTAAACGAGTAAAAGAAACAGAGTTAAATGATCTATTTCTCATCAACTAGTCTAATTTTAAAAAAAGTTAATTGTCAATTAATGGTAAAACAATAAAAAAAACAAAAAACTAAATAACATAGTAAATAAATTTAGACAGTAGAGACAGACAAGAAAGCCAACGCCATTCCTCTTTTTGTTACTTGCTCCATCTATTAACTTTTAAATGTAATAATTATAGTTATTCATTTATAAACAATTTTATTTCATTAATTAATCATTTAATGATGAAAACAAAGTATTTCTTGGTAATCATTGATTTATACAGAGGAAAAGAACTGTTAATGTCTAAAATCTAGCCAAAATTTTCTCAAAATCTGAACGCATCAAGTTGAACCAAACTGAAATGATGTAAACTCGTAAACTCCGGTTAATTGACTGAAAATTGGTCAAACTTTGGTTAATCAATTTCAGAGATTGGTATTGATGGAAGCAAGAAATTCAAATGTTCAACAGTTTTATGTAAAAAGATTATTGTTCAGTGAGTAACTCCTACTGTTGATGACAAATGAAACTAAAAATTGTACAAACAAATGCTCATGTACAATGAAGAGAGGAAGATTGAAGGATGAGTGAGTCCTCAGTTTTGGGGATAATTTTGTCAGAATAAGATTTGATATTGAACATAAACCATTAGAAGTTGTTTATAGCTATTCAAGTTACATAGTAAAATAGACTGAGAAAAAGTTGAACAAAAACGGAACCATTTTTGCGAAGGAAAAAAGAGTGAAAAATGTTTGCTGATCAACCAAATTATGATCACCATCATCATCATCATCATATCTTTGTGTAAGCTACACTGATTATGATGATGGTGATGATGATGATGATAATAATAATTGTTCAGTTTATTAAGATGATGAGGTAAACAAGGGTACAAACAAAACCAGGGGATAAGTTGAGTGAGAGTAAAGCAAATTTTTGAGAAGTGAGAATGAAAAAAGCGAAAGTTATATGTAAATGTAAAATTTACTGTTATGTTAACCTAGACAAGTTTCGAGCCAGTTTGGTGCCTATTTTAGACACACATCATCATCCTCACCATCCTCATCTTCATTCCTCGTCATCTTGATCATCTTTAACATCATCTTTAAAGAGGAGCAAAAAAGCAACAGTATTTTCATCTACAAACTTGGGAAACAACACAAACACACACACAAAAAATGCCAGCAACATCTTTAACAAAGAGTCAAATTAAATCAATGCGAGTCGAAAGGGAAAAGTTAAACCATTTGTTTACCTTTAATTGCTATTACAATTGTTCACATTTTAATATTATCTGGTTAATTGTTAATTCCTGATTATTTGTGTTCAACCATCTTTAATTTAACTACAATTTATAAATTAATATTGTTAACTTTGTTCCATCGTTTCCCTTGTTATACTAATGCTTTGACTTCCCTTTACTCAATGTGAGTTTTTTTACTAATAAATTGTCCTGCAATTTTGGATTACCATTTACTTTATCTGTTAATTTTTGGATTAAATTAAATTGTTTAAGCTTCTTTTTTGATGCTCAATCCACCTGGATTAAGTGATTAAGTAATGGTGAAATTAGATTGGCAGTAACGTGTATTTTTGGGTTCAAAAGTGCTCCATGAAAGTCACTGTAAGTGTAAACCGTTTTTTTGTAAACCCCATCTTATATCATTGATATGTGATCAAGTGAATTTTTTAATCAACGGTGTTCATCTGTGATAATCATTGGTTCAATCAATTGACATCGTTTATATCAGTAATGATCATTTGCTTGTTTCGGATTAAATTATTATCGTACAAAAATGCCTATTATTGATGGTTAAATCATCATGTTTGAATACAATAACTTACAAAAGGATTTAGCATCACAAATTTGGATTGTATTAAAGTTGCTGTATCTACCAAATCTTTGCCGTCTGATTGTTAACTTTACAAATTAACTATTTTCCGTTTCGATCCAATCCGATTTACCAATTAGATGATATCGCAATTATATTGATCAAAACCTATTCAAGTTTAAAACTATCAAACTAAGTAGACAAACCAAACAGGCAGCAACAATGGACACCAACAACCCAGGATCATTATCAATGAGTGGTGCTGCAACTAATCAAATGCCCCAATCAATGTCCCACTCCTCTTATGGTGTACCACCACCAAGCCTTACCGTGCCCACCGTTAGTCCAGGATATTATGGTCCACCAGTAAACCCATCAACAACCATTTCTTTCCCAAATAAACCAGAATTTAGTTCACAACCATTTTTAGCTCAACAACCACCATTAGCAACAACACTTCAGCCAACAGTGCCAACATCAAGTTTAACACCAACCGGAGCACGATCAACACTAGGACCAGGAATAGTACCAGTAGCAAATCCTACTACACCTGGTTTAACACCAGGAACAACCACTGGACCAGGGTTAAACTCAACAGGACCAACCGCAACAAGTTCACGTAAGCCAGCTCGTAAAGGCCCAAAGATACCAGAAAAAGCTCCTCGATCATTGTATCTGTTTACACTGGACAATTGTTTACGTAAATTTTGCATCTCAGTAGTTGAATGGAAACCCTTTGAGTGGCTTATTTTAATCACAATCTGTCTCAACTGTGTTGCCCTCGGAGCTCAGCAACCTTTTCCAGCCCATGATACAAACTCGACAAACCAATTTCTCGAGAAAATTGAATACCTTTTCCTAGCCCTGTTTACCGTTGAATGTGTCCTAAAAATAATTGCCTTTGGTTTCTTCTTTCATCCCGAAGCATATTTAAGATCCTATTGGAATCTTCTCGATTTCATTATCGTCGTTATTGGCATAATGAATTGCATTGTTTCCTTTATTTTACCAACCTTTAACGTTAAAGCCTTAAGAGCCTTCCGTGTTTTAAGGCCACTTCGATTGGTCTCAGGAGTTCCAAGTAAGTCCAACTCCAGCCAATCCTCAAAATCAACTCCTAATTTAAATTTTAAACACAATTTGACCCTTTTTCTGTTGATGATTGCCATATTATTAACCAAATTATATCATAAATTGTGTAACCAATTGTCAATAAGTTTCATCAATGAATCTAAGATGAAGCTGTATTTTTGAGTCTTTCGTCTATCTGTCTTTCCTTTGTCATCATCATTCATGATTATCATCATTGATGATCATTGTGATTATTATTCTTAACCTTTGTTAACAGATAAACTTGCGTGACTTATCAACGTAAACGTCTAAACCTTTTTAACATGAGACACAGAAGACGAAATGGTAAAGATAAACATTGATGAGAGAAAATGAAAAGGATGATGAAAAACTAATGGAAGATACAATAGATTATTCATTTATCATCAACTGTCATCATTTTAACCTCCCACTCCTTCCCACTATCGACCCTCTTTTTGTTGTGTCTCATCATCATCACTTTAACCTTTTATAGCTAATATCAATCCATCCACATTTAATATATATTCAATTACCATTTCAAACCATTTATTTAACACTTTACTCCCATCATTTTGTGTTTCAACGAGGGAATCAACTTGATAATGTACAAGCTGCACTTGCAAACAAGCAAGACTTTACCAGACAAAAAGGGTCAAAGATTGCTTGTAAAAATGATAATTGAACATTTAATCAATTCACATTTGAACCCAAATTTAACCTGTTTAATTTGTTCATCGTTCTCCCTACAGGTCTTCAGGTTGTGCTTAATTCAATCATCAAAGCAATGCTACCTTTATTTCATATCGCTCTTCTTGTGATCTTTGTAATTGTTATCTATGCAATCATTGGTCTTGAAATGTTCAACGGTGTTTTACACAAAACGTGCTTTGATAATATAACAGGTATGTTTGTGGAGTAAAAAGAGTTTCACTTTTGACAATTTATCAATTTCACATTAGACTGGCTGTTTCACATCAAAATAACATTTATTTTCAGTTTAATCTCAACTAGACCGATACTTAAAAGCTCAAGCCTTTTTACATTGAACCTAAAAATTGTTAACCCAAAAACCCAAGTTAATGTCTCCCAAGCTTTAAGATTGTTTTAAAGTTAAATATGAATGAAATATTTTGCATTATTATTGTGACAGCAAATCGATTGACTTTGATGTAAAACTGAACTGGTAGACTTGTTGATTTTAGTCGATTTGGTTGGATGAATTTTATTTCAGTTTCAGTCAAGTAACAGTCCATTTGAAGGATTCTTGAGTTTACTCAACATTGTTTCACTCATCAGTCTAGGAAACTTCACCAAGAAACATCATTATTGGGATAAGGAATCGATTAGATGGAAGAAAACAATTGTACAATATATTGACAGTTTGGATGACTAAAGTCTATTTGATCTGAATGTACTTCATTTTTACCAGCTTTAGTTGAAAATTATTGTCCATCTTTAAGTGGTCATTAGTTTACTTGTGGATCAAAATAGTAAAAGACGAAAAATCGTTAGACAACAAAAGCAAACACAGAGACAGACATAGGATAATGAATCGCTTTTCAAGCCATGAATCGTTTAATGAGTTTACGTCAAGCAATGATATTTGTTAATTTTTAGTCTTTTTTACCTACAAAACCTTTAATATTTTCCCAATGTAAAACATCTAGAAATTTTGAGAAGTAAATTGAAACAGCACTTGGATATCGATTGAATTAGGGAAAATGACTATTTCTATTCAAGTTTGTTGAACTTTAAAACATAATAGAGACAAGAATATTAGACATGATTTGACGTTTAAAGTCCCAAAAATCTGAATTGTGGGAATCGATTGACATCTTTTGGCCATCTAATCGCAATTACTCTGTAGTTTTACTGAAGGCCTGCGAATGTATGATTTATGTTACGGTTACTTTAAAACTTATAAATCAAAGGATATTTTTCCTGTTCACTCAATCACATGAAATTTGAGATTCTGTGACAATTTGATTGCAAGTTTTTAACTGTATTTGCTGAGTTGTTTCGTTACATTTTCAATTTACAATTATAAGCTTCATCTTTCAATTTCAGCATCTTTTAACATTTGGCATTGTGCTCATGATCACTGTAAAATTTGCGACATTTGAATGGTTGATACAATTAGAATCCTTGCTTATTGCTATTCTTTTCATTGTTAGGATTGTCTAAGAAGACACAATAAGCACAATTATTTCATTTTGACAAAAATGGACAAAAACGGGTAAACATTAACTTATTCCAAATTTAGACTCTGTTGATTTGTAGGGACTTGAAATCTGAACCCTTTAATGCTTCTGAAAAATCTCTCTGTTCCACAGTTTTCGAAAAAATCGAGGTCAAAGTTTAAACTTCGATCGCTTTTTGTGCCCCTGTGTGACCAGATATTTTCATGAAACTTATTTTTCTGATGTAATTTTTGATTATCCACCAGATAATCCACTTATTTTGCGAAATAAAGTTTTTTGTTTCCTTTAAAACAGATCAGTTCGATTTTCATTCAAACCTGTCGCATTCTGTGACCATAAAAGTTATAAAGGTAAAACTTATTATTTGGTCATAAAAACTATCACTCCACACCATGGGTTGAATACTTTTTTCAATTGAACCACAATTCTCTGCATTTTGGCCATTGGCCTTAAAACTTTGAGCCTCGATATTTCGAGAATGGTGGCCCCTACAGTCACCATTCTTTCACTAATTTAATTCTTTACTAATCAACAACTCGATTTAATACAAAAACTCTCCACTATGACGTTTGGGTCATGATTTTTGGGTTTTAAATTAACAAGCAACAACTTATTAAACAAAACAAACTCATATTAACCCATATCTTGGTAAATGAACCAGTTTTCTGGTTAAACTTGCAAAGGTAATACAAAAACTGCTGCCAAAAGCTCGAAAAATTGTTTAAGAGTTGAGACTTGACTTGGGTTTGTAGGGAAATGAAGACTGAGGCGATTGATGCTTTTAAATAACTCCTTCGATGGTCAGTTTTCGAGAAAATCGATGTTGAAGTTGAAACTTCAATCGGCTTTTTTTCAACTGTGGAAGCATTTTTTTTCATGAAACTCATTTTGCCGGTGCAACTTTTGATTATCAACCAGAAAATACACTTATTTTGCGAAATAAAGTTTTTTGTTTTCTGTAAAACAGATCAGTTCGATTTACATTCAAACCTGTCGCATTCTGTGACCATATAAGTTAGAGAGCTGAAACTTGTTATTCGCCTATGAAAATTGTTTGCTTATAGTATCGATTGGATACTTTTTTCAATTTACCAATAGTTCGCTTGATTTTGGCCATTTGGCGGAAAACTTTGAACCTTAATATTTCGAGAAGGGTTTCATATACAGTCATCATTGTTTGACCAAACGGTAAATTTTATTATGGACTTTGATGTACTGAAACATTAAATTGTTCAAGATCTTTCAATAAAAAGTTACAGTATTGTATAATTTATGTTGTCATATTGAATTTTAGATTGTCAGATAGCTAATTATAAAATCCAATGCTATAACTTGAAGGATCTTGAACAATTTAATGTTTCAGTACATTAAAGTCCATGATAAAATTTACCGTTTGGTCAAACAATGATGACTGTATATGAAACCCTTCTCGAAATATTAAGGTTCAAAGTTTTCCGCCAAATGGCCAAAATCAAGCGAACTATTGGTAAATTGAAAAAAGTATCCAATCGATACTATAAGCAAGCTATTTTCATAGGCGAATAACAAGTTTCAGCTCTCTAACCTATATGGTCACAGAATGCGACAGTTTTAAATGAAAATCGAACTGATCTATTTTGCAGAAAAAAGAAAACTTTATTTCTTAAAATGAGTGGCTTGTCTAGTTGATAATCAAAAGATACATCTACAAAATAAGTTTCATGGAAAAATCTGTTTGCATAATTACACAAAAGGCGATCGAAGTTTCAACTTTGAGCTCGATTTCATCGAAAGCGGTGGATCAGAGAAATATTTAAACCCCACAAACGGACTCAGTTTTCATTTCTCTACAAACCAACAGAGTCTAAATTTGAAAGGAATCATTTTCTGCCCGTTTTTTGTCCTTTTGTCTTCAATTGTCTTTTTAGCAACAAAATATTGCTAGCTTTTGCCTTTTCCTGGTGCAACTGACTTGCTGTCGTTATGATTTGATTTGACCTTTTTTAAGCAATCAAATATACTGGATTTACTTTTTGTATGAAAGTTTCTTGACCATTTATTTTATCAAATATCTAGCAACTTTTTGGTTATTTGCATATTTATTGTGACAAAATTGATCAAAGCTGAAGAAACCTTTATTTGGCTTTTAACTTGCAACTTCATTGGGTTGCTTAAATCCCTAACAAAATTGATCACCAAAACGTAAGATTGGGTTAAAATTAGCGTCACTTTGGGTTAACTGAATGTTCAACTAACAGTTTATTGGATTTTTTATGCATTATTGTGATTTTCAATTTATTGATCAAAAATGGTGATTACTTTCATGAAGTTGATTTGAGTGAAATAAATTATATTTAGGTTATCTTGAAATCACATTCAAAACATTGTTATTCCAGTCAGAACTGAGTCAGGTTCACATGAGATTAATGAGTAAATTTAATGCGCAAAAAAGGTTAGCAATACGATAATCAGTGTCAATTATTGTTGATCATTACAATCAAGAAGGACCTATTAAAACCTTTAGTTCCTATGGAAACAGTTGAATAATGATGAGAGCAATTTCTTCAAGATTATCTCGACATGGTTTCTGGTGTGTATTTACACGTGACTAGATTAAAACTGAATTGATAAATAGCAAGGTGAAACTCAGATTATGAAACGAGATTAATCTCAATTTGAACAATCATTTGCAAAAGATTGGTCCACAATTGAGGGAAGAAAAGACTTTCAATATTCAGTATCGATTGAGATTCATTTCAATTTCATGACCATTTTTTCCCTTTTGTTTGATATATTTTTATTTCGATCATGAATGCCAATAAATCTGTTAACCAACAAAGACATGAAACAGAAAAGACGAAGGAAGAAAAAAGCAAAATTAAAATTATCGAGACGATACAAAATTCAAATGAAATAATCTTCCAAATATCAATATATTTAGCTTTTGGATAAACTCCAAAAAGTTAAACTTCAACTGTTTACTTGCATTTTAATGGTTATCCGTATTTAGTTAATTTGACTGCCAATGAAACAGCCATTCTGGTTATTGATAAAGTCGTCATTTTGACAATTTCAATATTTAACCCAATGTTTGTTGTTTTGGGTTGAGTTAAATTTCAATTGTTTATTGATTGAACCTTTCATTTTCAGGTGAAATGATGGAGGATCCAACACCTTGTGGTGAGGAAGCCTGGAATTGTGATGATGATTTAGGTGATGGTGACTTCATTTGCAGAGCTTATTGGACTGGACCCAATTATGGAATAACCAACTTTGACAATTTCGGACTGGCTATGTTGACTGTTTTCCAGTGCATAACCAATGAAGGTTGGACTCAAGTAATGTACTGGGTAAGCATTAACCTTTATTGGGTTAAAAGATCATTTTAAATATTGATTTTGAACAAAAATTCAATATCATTCTTGATTAACTTAACCAAGAATCGATACATTTCCAATCCAAAATAGCGATTTACTAAATTGAAAATCCATTGATGATCAACTTTGTTTCTAATCTTAAAATCATTGAAATTGAAAATTGCACTTTAACTAAATTAAGTTGTTTCATTGAAAAGAGTCTAAAATTTTCATTGAATTGACTTTCTGTGGAAATGTATGAATAAAAGGGAAAAGGCTTTAATCAATTCAATTTATAGATTTAAATGAAACCATCTTTACCTTGAATTTGAATTGGACTGTAAGTAAGCTTGAGTCTGAATCATTTCATAATTCATTTTACCAGATAATTGTACTTTTAAATCACAATTGAATTGAAAAGAATAACAATTTGTTAAATTGTTGGAGCAGATAATTTCATTGGACCTTCTCATTATATCCAGGGTTAAGAGATTTTTAACCGAAACTTGCTATTAATTGTCAGTTTGAATTGGATGAAGATTGTCAAATTAAACATGAATGGTGATTTACAATGGGTTTTTAATTTGCACAGTTGAATTTGTAGCAATTGAAATTATACGATTTGCTGTTTGTGTCTCATCTTTTTTAACCCATTTTCATGTTGTTTCTTGATTAGATGAACGATTCCATTGGGAACACATTTCCTTGGATGTATTTTATTAGTCTTGTTATTTTGGGTTCATTTTTCGTCATGAATCTGGTTCTTGGTGTTCTCAGCGGGTAAGAATCATTCAACATTTCCTTTAATTATATTTTCCTAATTTTGTGTTCTCAGTCAATTTTGCCTTTTCCTCTTTCACTGTTGTCTGTATAAACGCGCAAATTAATGATTACTTGAGCAGACATCAACAAAATAAAAGACAAGAAACGCTCAAGTATTCAACTTGAACTTATTTACTTTGACCATAACTAATATTTTTGGGTTGCTTCTGTTGTTTTTACAGAGAGTTTTCAAAGGAAAGAGAAAAGGCAAAGGCTCGAGGTGATTTTCATAAGCTTCGAGAGAAGCAACAAATTGAGGAAGATTTAAGAGGTTATCTTGATTGGATAACTCAAGCTGAAGATCTTGAGCCTGATGAGAAGGAACAGAAAGATCGTTTAGGTGGACCTGTTCAAGAGATGGATGAAAAGGCCAATATGGATAATGATGAGAATCAGCCAAAAGTGCCTTCATTCCTTGAAACTACCAAGTAAGTAATTTACTTTTCCGCATTATTGGGTTCATTTTTCAAATCAAATTTCACCTTCCAAGAAATATTGACTCAAAGTATCAAAGATCAGGTTATTTTGCATAATTTTTGTGACAACAAAAATGGTAACATTTAAAAGCAATTGTATCAATTCACACCAGTGATTGAACCTAAACTTGCTTCAATCTTGGTTGCACCCAAAGTACCCAAAGTTGATTCCCATTCTTAGGCTTTAAGTCAACTGATTTACTCGGTTAACTATCAAGCCTAGGAAGCATCATCAGGTTATGTTGCATTAGCAGCAATTGAACGCTTTATTTGCTTTCTTTCAAAGTTGACTCAAAGTTTAGGTTATTTTTGCATTATTATTGTGGCAAGAGATCGATAAGAGCTAAAACATTGACTCATAAACTTGATCACTTGACTTGATTCAAATAAATTTGCCATTTAAGACCGAGAGAGATCTGCTTGACGATGATTCAACTACCCTATGATCAATCGAGACTCGATCTCAACATTTCAATATTGACCAAAATTAGGTTTTACAAGTCTAAATGTCTTTCAGGAAAAGCCATTCAGCTAACTTGAAGTTAAATATTTATAATCTCTTTATCTAGCCTATTTTACATTCACATTTGATAAGCTGTTATTTATATTATCAATTAGTTTTAATTATTGATTTGATTCCCTTTTAATGGACATGCAAACCCTTTCTCCAACCTTTCAATGATAATCCATATTAAGGCAAATGCTTTTGTGAGTTTTAAACCATTCCTGGTGTTGATGGTAAAACAGTTTTTGACATTTATTAGCTTTCAAATGATAATTACAAAGTCAATCCATTTTCCTCACATTCCTAACCAGAATCCTTTCAAATCTTAACATGTTCATCAAGATTGCCATCACTGTGTAACCATCATTAACAAGAGAGAGAAAATGATTTCTTCCCAAACAACACCAAAAACCGATTCATCTTAACCCCAAACATCATCTAACCATCCACTTATTCATATTATCATTCACTTTCAGAGAAATCCCTTTCACCACTGATTCATCTTTTCATTTATCTAATTCAGTTGAATTTATCCGCTGCAATTGAGCCATTCATAACTTTCAATTGTAAAAAGCTTTAGTTGACAATGTATATATAATGCAAACTCCGAGAGATAAACACAAAAAAGGAGATTGAAGCAACAAAAACATATTGTTATTCAACCAGAATCAGTGCAACTTTGGAGGCAAAAAAAATGGAGTAATAATAATTGTAGTTTTAGCAGAAAAGTTCATTTAAATTTATTATTTCTTTTTCCTATTCCATTCGTACATTAGAGTTATACATTTTTTATCTTTCACTCTTTGCATCTCAAAATGTTTATTCACATGAGAAAATGGATTTATCCCAAAAAGCAGGGGAAAAAAGCAATTCTAAAGTTATTGTCATAACTATCAGGAAAATCAATGAGAAACTTGAAGTTGAACTAAAAGTAGTTTTCAACTTAATTGCGATGAAAATTGAATAGGATTTCAATGGTTGGTCAAAAATGGTCAAACATTTGTCAAACCGGTGAAACTGTCATGTTTGATGATTCAAAAAAAGGTGCAAAATGATAAAGTAAATGGAATCGAGTCAAAATATGAATTGAATCAATTATTGTCAAACATTTTTCTTTCAACTTGATTCGATTGCAAGCAAATAAAAGTCAGTAAAGTTTGAAGATAAATTGTTTAGTTTATCAAAAAATGAACTCAAATTTGAAAATGATTATGATAAATGGTTTAAAGCGTTTCATAAATTATATTTTCCATCCTTTCTGATATTATTTATCAACATTTTGCTTTTCTATTTTCACTTTTTTCCAAGGGAACGATTTGAAGTGTGGAATCGCCGATGTAGACGAAGTTGCCGTAAAATTTGTAAATCAAAAGCACTTTATTGGACAATAATTGTGCTTGTCTTTCTTAACACTTGTACATTAGCATCTGAACATCATCGCCAGCCTCCAGCTTTGGAAAGATTTCAAGGTAAGAATTTTTCTCATTAAATGTTCAAATATCTTTCAAACATTCAAGTCGGCTTGTTCAATATTTAAAAACTAAATGAATCAATCATTTTTGGTTTTCCTTTGCATCCAACAATAGATTTAACTGCAGTTTGAGTCAATCCCTTTCATGATTGCCTGTACTTAATATAACCATTTGAGATAAAGGAAAAGGTAAAATCAGATTAACTGCAAGTGCAAGGTTTAATGGGACTCTTATCATGAAAATAAAGATAATAATGATGTAATTATTATGACCAATATTGACGATTGAAAGAAACTGATTTTAATCAATTTACCTTTTTTCACATCAAAAGTGTTCGAAGTGGAAAAAGGAAAGATTTTGAGGAAAATCAAGATAAAATAACTGAATGAACATTGTCGATGGCATTTAGTCGGTTAAAGTATTGTAAATGAATGGTTGAACCAGTCAATTGTAAATCTAAAGGGAGGTAAAAACTCCAAGCTAGGAGTGAGAATAGCGATTGAGTCAAAATGGTTTAATGAAATTTTCTTTTGCTTTTTCATCGCTCAATCAATGATTAATCAAAAGTTTATCATGAATCGAATGAAAATATTTCCATTTTTTCTTTTCACTCGAATCGACAATCGATTAAATTGTCGATTGAATAATCATAAAATTTGTCATTTACATCAAGTAAAACTGAGTAACTGTTTGGAAATAACTGTTACTTGAGTGTTGAAAGCAACTGAAAGTTGAATGTTAAGACTGAGAGCTAGAGTTTGGATACTTAAGCTTGAAATTATTGAAAAAAACCATGTTTTTAGCTTTTAGTTGTGAGGTAAAGTGAATGTTTTTTTTGTCATCCATGAATAATGTGTATTTAAAGGGGTAAAAGTGATTGATTGAACAAGATGTAACGATTGTTAAGGCGTAACTTGACTGGGGTGGAAGTCATTGTTTGGTGTTGAAAAATGCGAAGTTTCAATGATAAAGGAATGAGGAAAGAATGAGAATGAAAAATAAGAGATAAAGCTTACAGAATAACAGAATATCTGATTCAATTCGGAGAATATAATTTTATATTCTTATTCTTATTCTGGTTCATTGAATTTATAGCTTTTGCCACTAGCTTTTTCAACTGTACAACATTTTTTTTTGCCTTTACTTCTTCTTCTTCTTCATGTTTTCATTATTCTTATCAAGATGATGATAATGGATGATGTAGAGGATGAAGGATGCCGACATTGACCATTAAAAGCTGGATAAGTTCGTGTCTCCGTTCATTTCTCATGTAAATGTTATTCACATTTTTGAATGATAAATCGAAGTATAATCCATTTGGTCAAGCATTATAATACTATTTATTGACAGTTAACCTGATTCAGGAGATGATATGGACTGATGCAAAATAGTTCAGGAAATTATGTTATCCAGTGTTATGCAAGATATGATCTGCTTGATATTATTCAATTTGTAATATTAAATTGTTAACGATGCAACCTTTGCTCAATCTCTGACTAGTTGAATCTTTATCTGATACACTCATTGAATGTTGAGATTAATTGAATCTAATTTTAACCAGAAAATGTTTCCAAAATTTTTCCGAAAAATTAATCAATTTTGTTTCTTCCACAGATAATGCTAATATATTTTTTGTGATACTTTTTACCCTTGAGATGTTTCTGAAGATGTACAGTCTTGGATTGCAAGGTTATTTTGTATCTCTTTTTAATCGTTTTGATTGTTTCGTTGTTATTGGATCCATTTCGGAGATTATATTAACCAAGAATCAATGGATGGAACCTTTAGGAGTTTCGGTTCTTCGTTGTGTCCGTTTACTTCGCATTTTCAAAGTGACCAAGTGAGTTAAATTTTATGCTTACCTTTCAGTTGAACAAAAAACATCACTTTATACGGCATTTGTTTTCAATGTGACAGTGGAAACACCAATCTTTGATTTCTTTCTGTGCTCGATTAGCAAACTCGTCAAGGAATTTGGGTTTTTTCTGGTTTGGGTTCAAAAATTACTTGTAATGATGATTAACTAATAATCTAATAAGTTTATCAACTCAATTTTATCGCTATTACCAACTGACTTGATAATCAGGTTTTGTGGTTGAAGCATTTGGTTTTTTTGTTGCCTTTTAATGGGTAACTTGTTTTGGTCATTATTTCTTGGCTGTTTCTTCAATTATCATGACATTTACTCGATTTGTGAATCAAGCACAATTGTTTGTTTAATGAAACTTGCTGTATTGTTTTCCTTAATTTTGCATTTTCATTCAAATCTAATTGGTTTAGTAAGGTTAACATGATTTTTGTTGTTATTAGATGTTTTTCATGTTCATTCATGTTCATGTAAACATTTTCAATGGTAATGTGTAAATTAATGTTGTTTTTTTTGCTGTATATTTAACTTGACTTGTTAACATAATGATAAACATGGAACATTTTGTCAACCTTATCATGTTAAATACATTATTATCATGTAAATTTGTTGTCTTTGATCTATCTGATATTATTACTATGATTTATCATTAAATTGTGATTGGATTCATTTGTATTTTGTGAAGTAATTCATTGGGATTTTGCTTTTAGATTTTAACTCTTTTGCTGTCTGAGAAACCAGGAACAAAATAAATTGAAAAAATCATCCCAATCCATTTAGACTCAGCGTGAGAAGTGAAGGAATCTTTGAGTTTGAATGTTTGAACCGGATTATCTGTTCTACACATTTGGCTCTTAGGTTTTTTTAAATTAAAGTCTAATCTTGAAATTACTATTCATCTCTAATTGTTACACTGTTTAACTCACATGTTCAACTAATCACAGCCATCATCAGTTTGGTGATATTTAATTTCAAAAGCTTAATTAGGTAACAACCCCTAAACTTTGACTCAGCATGACATGCTTTCTTTTGCGCACTACTTCCAGCTTTTTGGCTATCTATTGTTATCAGTTAAATATCTAATCAGTTATCTAATTAGCTATTTAGTTTTCAATTTGTACATTTGGTCAATATTTAAACCTGTCCATCTCACAAGTTACTCATTAGTGTTACAGATTTAAGTTGAATTATTGTTGGCTGGAGTTACTGTCTCAAGAGCCAAACCCTTTTTTCCTTTGACATTGTACTGTTGATTAATTTGATTGATTTGATGGTCAGCAAACCTGTTAACTGTATTTTTTGATGGATCCAATTTAATGTCTAGATGTGGAAAAGTAAAGAGACTGAAATATATTGAGCCGAGCTGGAGTCAACCCAAGGATTACATTTTGCTGAATCTTCATCTTTTCGTGTGCTGTCTGGGCCATTAAACCTCCAGTTTGTTGAATATGATTAATCAATTGTCTTATTTGTATCACTTAATGTGCCTTTTTGTCAGGTGTTAAAACTGCTGTTTATCTTGTTTCCTTGGTGTATAACTGGTTTATTTTGAATGCTTAGTAATTATCTGGAGTGAAATGAAATATTTTCTGGTAAAGTTGCAGCAAAAATGGAAAACTATTTTTCATGTGAAACATCAAGCAATGGAAAGACAAAAGTATTAATAAAAAAGACAGGAGGAATAAGATTTCGTAAGAGCTTTACTTTTGCTTTTAAGAAACTCAAAATCCATTTCGGAAAGTGAAATGCTTTTTTGCTTACTTGATCATAAAGAGTATCTGAAAAATACTAATAGTTTCTAACGAACTTGTAATTTTGATGGTAAAAACCGGAGGAAAGGAAAGGAGGAAAATGTGGCAAAAAATAACACTCAAAGGATGGTAAAGAGATGCTTAATACAAATCGAATTTATCTCGACTATTAATTTCTCGTTGCCTTCATCATCCAATGAATACCATGTGATATCATCATCTTCATTATCATTTTCTATTCATCATTTCAAACTGAATTAGTTTCTCTGATTTCAATTCAATTTAAAGAGTTAATAACAAACTTCTTCAAAAAATATTCATTTTCACAACTTCCATCTTCATTAGAGGAAACCTTTTCAAATGATAAAGATCTTGAATTGAAGTTTTCTCATTCTGTTTCATCATCATCATACTGAAGTTATATCGCTTTAATGTCTTAAGCTTCTTCTTCTCCATACTCCTACCAGAATCAACCATTATTAACATCCATGCGAAACAAAAAACTCATTATTATCATTTTCATTCAGGAGGTAGAAAGAGTCAAAAATGATTCTTTTTGTTGAAAAAAAACACAAAAACATTGATATTTACCAGAGATTAAACTTCACTCTATCTTCACCATCTTTTTCATCTTCCTCTTTAATCATTAATCCTTTTTTTCATTTATACTTACAGTTAAATCTCTACTTTTTTCCTCACTTAATTAACCTTTCCTTTATTTCCTAGCTATTAAGTTAACCTAATCTTAATTGACTTGTGCTCATGCTGATTCAATGGCTCATTTATTCATTGTTGATCCATTATGTTGTGACATTATTAACCTTTCCCATTCAATGTGAATCAAGTAAAATGGATGGCCAAAAGGATTACCATGTTATACAATAATAACAGTAACATAATGATGACGATAATAAGGAATGGTAACGATGATTACGGTGTGAGCAAACAGAAGCAAGATGTCAACCAATATTGAATTATCAAAGAAAATCGCAACATTTTCTCATTGCTGATCGTATTGGTTCACCTAATTACCAAATTGATTTGTCTTAATTACAATGGACACTTTGACAGACAAACGTTGATAGCTTAGCCAATCAAACAAATCTATAATTACTCCATGAAACCTGTTTACCTGCAAGTTGTAATAGTTGAAAGTCAAGTAAATTGAAGCTAATCTCTTCGGGAATTCAAAGGAGTCAAGATTCAATTTAAGATTATACAAATTGACCCTCTTAATTGACAAATTATGTCTGAAAAAATGATCATTTTCCAGTATAAAATCCAATTTCAATCCACTAATGAATTACCATCAGCACAATTTATGTAACATTTGGTCAACATTGTTTCAAAGTTTACCAATTTGCTACCAATAACTGGACAAAAATTCATAAGCTGTCCTCTTTAAAGGCAAAGTTGATGTCAATTATTTGGTATTATTATTGGTAAATCAAGAAATCATTTCAATTTCATGATCCCAGTCAAATGATCATTATTCATTGATTGAAATTTCAAGACTGGGAGTAAGGAGGTTGAACAATATTGATCCGTTCAAAGAGCAAAATTGAATTAAAAGCGATCAATCAAATTTTGCTAAAATTTGCTTTTCAAATTTCCTTTGTCCCAGCAAAGCTCACAATAGTTAAACTGTAAGGTTGATCAAAGTTGAAACTAAATGTAACCTGATAACCAACTGAAACAACTTACCAAGAATCAACGAATGAAAATATTTGACCCAAAATCAATACAGATCTATTAACAGTCAGCTTTTTTTCATCTTATTGTCCAAATTTACGGACAAATTTATAGTGATTGAAATTTTTAAACTGAAATTTGATAATGAACGAGAAATTATGTTACAATTTTTGGGTTAAAAATTGTTGCTGATAATAAATATTGATATGAATATTTTGCTCCTTTTGCTGATATTCATTATATCATAAAGATGAAGTAAAGTTGAAGCGGAATGTTGTTAAAACTAATTCCAAGCCATTCATATTATTCACTTGAATGTCATCATCTTTCCTCCTCTTATATTTTGCTTTCATCATCACCATCATCAACATCATTTTGGCCAATATATAAATATATGTATTTATATTTATATTTGAAATTATAACATGTCAGATCATCATTGTGAGTTATTATTTACTGATAGAGCAAAGGATCAAATTGAACTGACCAAAAATGGTTCATGGTTAACATTATTTATTATCAAATAACAAAATTCATATACATGTATAAATACGTTCTACTCACGTAAACTGAAGGCCTAGTCAAGTTATGTCCAGTTGACCAGAACAAAGTTCAATTGTTCATCATCTTTAACATCTTATATAATGTTGACAATTTCATCTTCTGTCCTCTATCAACACAATCAACCAACAAACTGACCATTAGAGCGTAAAATTTTGAAGCTCAACAAATTTTGAAACATTTTAACGATTAATATCAAGCTTGTAATCATTGCAACAATGAACCTTTTGATGGTTAACATTTTCCCCAAATTTGTGGCTTTCAAACCCAAAATTTACAATTTCCACAAAATTGAAAACATAACTTTCCACTAATGAACCCACCAATCAATTGAATTCAAATTTAACCTAAAATATTGAGCTTAAAATATTACATTTGAGCAAAAATTGTTGCTTCCAAAGACTTAAATTAATTTTCCAGTTTCCATTTGATTTTTTCTTCATTTAATTTGTGTTGAATGTAATCATTATAATCATTCAGTTGTTTCAATTATAATTGAATTAGCTCATTGCTTTGCTGCTGATCAAGTAATTGAAATATTTGCTGAGTTTTCACTCTTCCAAGGGTAAACTATTTGACTATTTAAATAATTCAACATTTATTATTCTTGAGGCTGTTTTAATTCATCTCCATTTCTTGATCAGTTTCAATTTATATAGTCAAGTGGTCGAGCAATTGATCGTAATCATTAATCTAACCATTGACTTATGCCTAGCATTATAATTTGATCAAACTCTTGATCAATTTTTCTCAAAACATTACATCTATTTGTATTGCAATAATAAATTGCCATCTGTCCTCATCCGTCTCATATTTGGGTTCAACTCTATGGTAATGGATAAAACCTTCAAATTTCATCTTTAATAATAGAGACAATCAAGTTAAATTGTTACAAAACTAGAAATTTAAACGTTTGAAAAAGCATTCAGTTGCTATTATTTTTGAACGTTAATCCAATTAATTGTAAGGAAAATTTTCAACAGAAAACAGCAAATTCCTTTGATTGTCAATTCTATTTTATACTAAATTAACCTCAAGAATTTAGCTATTAAATAAGAAATGGTTGAATGGAGGAAGAAAAAGTAATTTATTTTTCCAGTTTAAGTATTAAACGCCAATTGATTTGATGATATTTCTTGTTCAACTCTTTCTGTGTTTAATAATTTGTTGCCATTTTTTAGGTTAAACTGCAATTTATTAATCATTTTCATTTCATTCATATAGATATTGGACTTCACTTCGGAACCTTGTTGCTTCCCTGATTAATTCAATGAGAGCAATTGCAAGTTTATTGTTACTTTTGTTTCTGTTCATTGTAATCTTTTCACTCCTCGGGATGCAAGTTTTTGGTGGTAAATTCAATTTACCAAACGGACCCAAAGCCAGAGCCAATTTTGACTCCTTTTGGCAAGCAATGTTGACTGTATTTCAGGTAATCAATCATTTATTGACCTAACCAATCCAACCTGTAAAGAGATTCAAATCAATTTACCAAAAGGTAGAATCAACATTCAAGTTGGTACAGTCGAAAATCAGAATCAATGTTAATAACACAACCAAACAATGTTGCACTTGGCTTACAATGAAATACCATTAAACATTGTGTTATTGTATTGTTGGATAACACAGAAATTTTGGTAAAAATATTGATCACTTATCTGTATGCTAAATATTTATTAGCATCAAAATAACATCATTTTATTAGCTTTGCACCGAAAAGACTGATCCAGAGCAAACATTGGGTTTTATAAACATTAACTGTTTAAGTTTAAATTGTAATTAGGTTTATTATTAGAATCAAATTGACCCAAGTCATCCAAGATATCCTCCAAGAAGTGAAAACAATCTTCTGATCACATCAATTCATTCTCAATAATAAAGCAAAAGTACTCGATGGTGTATCTTAGATTTCAAGAAAAGGTGAATTGCAATTTGAGCTCAAGTAATTTTCCTGTAAAAATAAAAAATTGAACACAAAATTAACTTGAATCACAATGTCTGGTGAAGAATAGTTTCAAATTTTGTAATTGTAATTTAAGAGCTATGATAGTACAAAATAACCCAAAGATACCTCACAGACTCAGTCAATTTTCAATAAAACCAGAGAGTTTCTTAAAACTGACAGACTAACCCAGGTTTACATTTTTAAACTAAAAAATCCTTTGAATCCTTTACACGGTAATATTGGTCATAATCCAACAAATGAATAAACAGAAACTCTTTCAAATCACAGATTTTAACTGGTGAAGACTGGAATGTTGTTATGTACAATGGTATTCAAGCTTATGGTGGAGTTGAAACTGTTGGTATACTTGCCTGTGTATATTTTTTGATACTTTTTGTTACCGGAAACTGTAAGTATCATTATACATCGTAAATGGTGTCACACAGATGAAGTGATGAGAGGCAACAAAATGTAAACATTTGCATCTTTTTTTGTCTGCTTTTACATTTAATTGACAATACAACTGTAGATTTGAACAGCATTGGAATCAATGTTTAGAAAAAAAAGATTTATTTGCTTTCGGGAAAAAAGGCGATCAAATTTTCTCGAATCTTTTCCTTCGTTTTTTAGGTTACAATTTATTCATTATCAAAATTGCAATTACTTTTTTCTCTCTGAACAAATTATGTTTTCCTTGAATAGGAACCATTTATGAACAGTAAAAGACTTCACAGTTTCATTTTATTAAATACTAATCTCAATCAGACTCAATTATCCGAGATAATTTGATTAATAGCTCAAGTTAATTGGACGATGGAAACAATTTTTCATTAGTTAATCAATATTTATTGTAAATATGTTTTTATTGATGTTGGAATGGCGTTAAATCATTTTGTGTTGGCAACTTTTTTTTTCTTGATTTGCTTTTCAATTTGCTTTCGTGTTAATTGTGCTTTCTGTTTACTCCAATCAAGATATATTATTAAATGTTTTCTTGGCCATTGCTGTTGACAATTTGGCCGATGCTGAAAGTTTGACTAACATTGAGAAGGAAGAAGAAGCAGAACCTGAAGAGGAATTACCTGAAGAAGCTATAATGGAAGAAACGAAGGAAGATGAAGTTGAAATGCATGCCTTAAGTCGAGGTAACTCAGAATCTGGTTCTCGACGGAAGCGCAAGAAATCCTTTTACAACAACACTACAAGTGCCATTGGAACCGGTGAAATTATCGATGAATCTGGTGATGAACCCAAAAGTGATGGATCAATGACCATACTTAATAGAGCTCGACTCAAACCCGATCTGGTTAGTCAACTCTTTGTATTCCTTTTGAGTTATTTAAATGTTTACTTTGCCTTCAATTTAGGAATCCATTTGTGTTAAAGTTGAAGATGAAGATGGAAAAGCGATTAATGAGACTAATAATGAAGGTGAGTTATCGAAAGGTTGAAACAAAATTTCCATTTTGAAAATGAATTTGAACAAAAATAATCGGAAAAACATAAAATTATTTACGCTCAACTCAGACCATGAACTGGTAAATAGGGAAACTTGAGAGATAAAAGGTGATCTTAAAATGGTTGAAACAATCGCTCTTTATATTCGAGCTTTTTGATTCGATTGTTGATACAGAAATGGGTTTGTAAATAATTATCTTGAGTTGATCTCGTTTCAAAGTATAGCATTACGAAGACATAAATCATTGTTTGTTTGCAGTGATTTGGGCAACAAACTGTATGACAGTACAAACGTTTGTTTAATTAACCCTAAAAATGCAATTGTAAAGATTACAATTAATGAGAATTAAAAGAGAAACAAAAATGAAGAGCAAAAGTTTAATCATTAACTGAGTAATTGACATTAATTGTTTGAGAAAGTAAAGGAATTAACACTTTAACTTTCATTCCAAGTCACAAATTGCCTTTTTTGTGGGCAAAATGAATAGAAGTAAAAGTAAAAAGGAAAACTAAAAGGAAATATTTAAGAGCTTCTTCAACTAATTATAAACTGTAACAAAAGGTTGCTGAATTTCAGGATGAAACTACTATCCATCTTCAGAGTAAGAATAATTGTCGTTATTTTTCATCTCTAACTGCACCTAACCATTCATTTGCTGAGTAAAATTTACACGGAACTCTTTCTATCCAAATAGATCAGCAACTTCAGTCAAATCACAAAAATGGGTTTGATCTTCAAACAAAGACTGACCAAAATAATCAGAAAAAATTGAGAAAAAATCTGAATCTTGCTTATGGAAATTTGAAGTCATACAATTATGATCAAACTCTTGATTTCGAATCAAAAATGTCTCCTGTTTCTCATAATTTAATCTGCAATCATAAAGAAAATAGAAATATAATTTTCCTTTTTTTGGGTTTATTGGATGAATGAGAGACGAAAGCTCGTGATTAGACTTATTTTTAATATTTTATTTGATATTTCAGTGATTAATGATAATCCAAATGATCAAGGAGATGATGATATTGATGTTGATAATGGAGGTGAGGCTGATGAAGATGAAGATGCAACCCAGACCGGAGCAACTCGACGAATCTCTGATCCAGTTGAAACCATGAAAATAAAACCGATTCCCAATTACAGTTCCTTTTTCATTTTTGGACCCAAAAACAAGTAAATACTATTATTACCTAATTATTAAATTATTATTGAATACTAAAAGGCCTAAATAGAACCTAAAAAGAGCCTCTAATTAATTCAAGTTGATTCACTAAATGATTTTTACTCCCAGTTATCCATTAACAGTTAGTGCTTTTATTAACTCTCTGTTATAATTTTTACTTTTTCACTCTATTAGCATGTATATTCATTGGTTGAGATTGAACAATCATATTATTAATAATTTTATTAACAGCCTGGATTTGTAATCATCAAGTGAATTAATTAATGAGTAACTCATGAATAGCATCTAATAATACTGTTATCATAACTAATTGCTACTCACTTGCTACATTGTAATATAACATTTTGAATTTGTTCAAGACACGATCAGATTTCAATTTTGTTGATTATTTCCTCACAATTAAGTCTATTAATTAGCTCTAAATTTGCTCATAATTTGTATTTAATTTCCCTCTCAATAAACGACAAATTGGTGGCGTGTTACAATTTGGGGTTTTAATGATTAGATTCAAAAATTTAAAGACACTTTTCTGGTAATTTTGGGTTACAATTAATTTCAACATTTATCTTGGTTTACAGGATCCGATTATTTTGCTACAGAGTGATTAAACACAGTTTATTTGGTAATTTTATTTTGGTTTGTATAATGATCAGTAGTGCAATGTTGGCTGTTGAAGATCCATTGGAAGGTAATAGGGACCGAAAAAAGGTAATTAGCAATTAACTGAAACCAGTCTTTAAAAAATGGGTAAAATAATTGAAATCACCCAATCTTTTCAAAACCAGATTTTGGAGACTTTTGATGCCATTTTTACAATTGTCTTCACATTGGAAATCCTTTTAAAGGTAAATCAACCAGATTTTGATGAAATCTAAATTTTTAATCATAATTCTACCAATAATTGTTACAATCAACAGACGACCGTTTACGGAGTTGCCCTGCATAAAGGATCCTTTTGTAGGGAACCTTTCAATATATTGGATGTTCTGGTTGTGGCTTGTTCCTTGTTATCATTTTTACCAGAGTAAGTCACTTTAACTCGACTAATTTGTTCAACAATCAGCTTAACAATTTATCAATTTAATTTTCAGGAGTGACGAGTTAAGTGCCGTTAAAATTTTAAGAGTATTAAGGGTTTTAAGACCACTCCGAGCCATTAATAGAGCCAAAGGTTTAAAGGTAAGACATGGGAAACATTTCAATTGTTGATCTTTCATTGTGATCATCTTTATTTGTTTGCTGCAATTAACTTTCGTCCATTGATTTATGTTACTCCAGTGATTCATAGTGATTAAAATGATGCCTTCCTTTACACTGTTAATTAATCATCTTCTGTAACAGTAAATTCACTATTTAACTCTCATTGTGATCAACATCATCATTATCATCAGTTTCCTTTCCTTTTCCTTGTCTTTCAATCTTTACTCTTCGCTTTCTTTCCATTGATCATCATTATTCGCATTATTTTCATCATCACCAGAAATCTTAATCATTTATCATTCAATTTGGTTTAGTCCATTGAACTTCCCTGCCAATATTTTCAATCAATTATATTGTTGCACATTAAAAAAGCCAAAAATCAATCAAATTTAACTCATGCCTCAATCGACAATTTAAATTGAAATGATAATACAACTTGCACTTTATTTTTATACATTTTCTTATAATTTCATACTGTATATTCAGCTTGATTGAGGTAAAAGATAGAATGATGAAAACCATTTAATCAAATTTAAATTTAATTTACATTCATTTCAATGATTAACTGTTTAACTAATCAAATTAAAATGTTCCCTGAAAAAGTAAGAAAATTTTAAGTTATCAAAGATACTATTTGATATAAGACAGGCATTAAACTCATAAATTAATTTATTCATTAAAAAGATTCTTTTAATGATAAATCAATCTTTTCAATTTACATTAAAAATCTCTGGTTCAAGACAAAGTTACGTTCAATTGTAATATTTGAGCCAAAAATTGAACCCAAAAATTGTTGCCATTGAACTTAATTTAAAGCTGATTTTACAAATGTTTGAATCTACCTGAAGTAGCATCAATGATTGATTATTATGGTCATAAAGGTGCAGTTGTTCAATTTAAATCAATATTGTTATCAAAAGCAAATGGTTGAGGTGTGAAAGAAGTGCGAACAGATTGAAGTCAATTTAATTTTGCAGTTAATATTCTGGGTTGCAAGTCTAAAATGTCTGGTAAAGGTAAGAGTGAAATAAAGTTAAACTAAGTGACTAGAAAGCTAAATAAATAGAAACTAAAAAAGGTTCACATTTTGATCAATTGTGATTACTGAATAGACCAATATATGTATTATTGAATGAATGATACCGATAGATAACATTAACCTGTAAAGTTTTGTACTTTCTGAGGGTTACACCAACAAAAAACTAAACCAGACCAGAGCAAGTGAGGAGGAGAAAAGGCTAAGAACCAAAAAATATTATATTAGGACCCTTTAACATGTTAAAGCTTTTAACCATCTTACTAAGAATATAATGGATCCTTCGGATTTTATCATTTTTTTGTCCAGTTTTCAGTCCCATGAAGAAGGAAAGTTGAGAAAGCCAGGAAAATTGGTTATTTCATTGAAGACCAAAAATGTACCCAAAATAATATGTGTCTTTATGTAGGAAGATACAACTGGTTAAGGATATTTCATCTTGAACCATCATCATCTTGCTCATCTTCATCACAAGGTTTTCATCATCTTACATTATCATTTACTGTTTCTCCTTTCATTGATCTTCTGTTTGTACATCTATATGTACATTTTTTGTATGTATATTTCAATAGGTTACTTTAATCATCTCCATTCCTGAAGTTATCATCCATAATCTTGAAGCAGACTTGAAAGGGAAGAAAAGTTGAAGTAAAATGATGAGCTCAAGAAATATTAAACTTTGTTCAACTTTTTTCATCATTTCCTAAAATCAATGATGAAAGTATTCCTTTAGATTATTATTCACTCATTGCTTGGTTAAGAGGAATACACGGACGGAGCTTTGGAAGGTTCAATGAATGTCTCTCCACACCAGCTTTGGGAAGTTTACAGAAAATGAAAAAAAAAATTTAACTCCCAAACTGAATCCAATTTATCTTTTCCTTTTAGTTTGCTCTTTTTTAAGGTTGAAACAATGAGAGATGTGAAATATTCTGACAATTTAAATATACACAAACTCGAAGACAGACTCTCATGTTACTCTGGCTGAATATTGCTTTGTATTGAATAAATGGTTTTATCAACAAAATGACGGGCCCAGTGTGATATTTATCTTCAATGGAGCATGATTTGAATTGCCAAATAGTATCAGTTTCAAGACTTTTTCCTGTGTTTAGACTTGTGTGTGTGTGTGTGTTGAATGGTTGTTTCTTGAATCTTTCAATTCCAGGTAAAAATCATGGAAAAGGTGGAGAAGCAATTCCTTTTTTTCCTCGTAAAAAGTTGAATTGTTGCCTGTGAAAAGTAAATGAACAAAAAAAGTAGAAACCAAAAATGAATATAAACTGAGAAACAAAAAAAAACCATGAATAGATGAAAAGTTCAATTTACCTTCTTTTTTTTGGTTTTGCTTCAAGTATTCAACTTAAATCATCATTCAAATTACCAACACACATATACATAATGACAATAAAAGTGTTCACTGTTGATTGTTTAATCAAAATTCATTTCAACGAGTGAACAAAATCTTGCAAAATTCAATCTAATCAGCAGCCTTTTCTCATAGCAAAACTAATCAAAAGCTAATCATATTATTATGCCCGTGAAACTCACCTCGTAACCATTATTCGCCATTTTAATCAATTAACTGGGTAAAGGCGAAAATGATTAACAATTCAATGGCTTAATTTTTGATGATTTTGTCAACTTTTTTTTCTGGTTTTTTTTCTCAACACAAAAATCATTAATTCTTGACTTTCTTTTGCCGTGAGTTTTATTCATTGTTACTGCTCAACCATTATCATGATGATGATAGTTAGAATGATAAAATATACAATAGCAATGATGAATTGTTCATAATTTTTGCATATTATTTTTATGAGAGTGAATGTTGAATGGAAAACCATTTTATACTCATTCTCCCTGCAAAATTATCATTACAATGAGATGGAAACAAATAATTTTCATAAAAATCAGTGACAAGAGCTTCTTTTATCATCGTTTTTGCTTTCTTTTACATTAAACCATTATTATGAGTAACTAAATCATTGTAAATAATATTGGTTAAGCTTACGATTAAAATAAGAGTAAAGCAAAAACGATTAATAACAGTTGATGTTGTTATTACGGTAAATTCAATGATTGCACTGAGTTTTAAAAAAATTCACAATTCTATCTATTGATTGGGATTTCAAATCTTTCTGTTTCGGAAAGTTTTACGAGTGACAATTAAACTCAAAAAAGGTAATCATATTAGGGTAATTGGTTTCATTGTTGCTGTTGATTCACTGGGATGATAAATATTATATTTACTTTCATCATTATTCGTGATTTTCATATTTATAATATTTATACAGTTCAATTGACTGCAGTTGACTCGGGTCAATTATTTTAATTAAAAAATATACCAAGGTAAATTTGCATAATTATTTAACCAACTCTTTCCACTTCCAGTAGCTAACCCGTTGAATGGCAGTAATTGGAAAACAATAAAACTTCATGTTTGTATATCTGTTCATTTGATAGTTCAGTTGTTGAGTCAGTTAGCAGATTCTAGCATCATGATTCTTAATCAACCAATTTACACATGAAAACAAAGATCCATATGGGAAAAGAAACAAATCTAAGGAACAATAGAAAAAAATAAACATTAGATTTTTTGCATGAAAGACTTGAAGTGTCAGGTAAATAGTGGGAATTAAAATAAATAAACAAATATTTAGTGAATTAAATGTCGTTTGTGATGCACTGAATTTTTGTTAATATATACAATTGAGCTTTTATTGTCAATTGCCAACAATTTGGGTTCACTTGAAGTTGACACTTTTTGAAGTTTGCTCTAAGCTCAACTTGATCACAACGTTGATATCTTAAAGAGTAAGCAACTTATCGTAATAATATTGAGCTTTTGTTTTATCTCTGGATATTGGATTTTGTGCTTCTCCTATTTGATGGACAATTGAAGTGAAATATATCAATGCATTCTGAAGGAATGAGAAGAAAAAATCAGTCAAAATAAAAAGATGAACCAGCTTTCCAGCTTAGAGTGATCCTTTTTAGATGACTCTGTGTAAGAATCAAAACTTACCGTAGTATCCAGGGTAAAATTAATATGTAACAATTTTTTTTATTACTTGAAAGATCATCAGCAAACCACAATAACTGGTGATATAGCAAATTAACGAGATTGCACTTCAACTTAGTCTATGGTGTTTGCCAATGATCAATCAAATTATCGAAGGACTTTATGAGAATGGAAAATTTTCTGTCTCATAATTGAATTTTAAATGGGCCATTCTGGTTGGTCAACATGGTTCAAAATGTATGAATAATTTAGATGGTCAAAAGTTTAATGGTCATGGACCATAGTCATTGACTAACTTGATTTTTTCTCTCCCTTCACTCCAGGTTACCGTTTTCATTATGGTTTCTTAGTTGTTTGTTTATCATTTTGTGATTTTATTTCATTCATTTTGATTTCTCATGGAAGACCTTTTTCACCAACATCAACATAATATTAATAATGGTGATCAATAATTCATTGAATAGACATCGATAACACTTTTGATTACCATGATTATTATTACTACTATTATTTGACAGTGTAACATTGGTTTTAGAATAAAATCGATATTACTTTGTCATTAATATCGATAACGAAATAATAATATGTGTATTCTTTGATGATACACTTACATATTATCATTTCCTGAGTGATGATAATAATAGTTTTGAAATAATCATAATAATCAGTCATTGTCAAAGTCACAATTACTTGTCAAAATCTGTTATTTGTCTTATCAACACGACAATCAACATTAGGTTGTATTATTTTTGTGTTTTTCCAAATCAAATCTATTCATTTTCAAAGTTAAGGTAATGAAAACAAAACAGTTAACAATGACTACAGTCTCTAATTTCAATGATGAGTGAATTGAAAGGGAAGAAATCGAAAGAAAAGATAATTGTTGGATGACAAAAAAAGTTGAGTTGAAAGTTGAAGCTGCAGAAGATTCCGGCTATTCACTAAGCACTGATCCAGAAACAACAAACTGTATGAAGAGGAATGAACTGAACAGAGAGGATATAGAAGATGGATAGTTGAAACATTTGTTAAAGTCACAAGATTGTCCAATTGTGACCAGAATTTGACCACTTGAGTGAAACACAAGAAATTTTTTTAATTGGGTTTCAAATAGATATTCCAGAACGGAAATTTGACAGGTTAGCAAGAAGAAACTTGAAAAAAGAAGAGAAGGAGAGAAATTAAAAACTAAGTATTTGATGAATAATAACTTACAATTTTGGTTCAAAGCGGTTGACAATCAAAATAAGTCAAGATATAACTTCTTCGATATCCACTTGCCATGTTTTAACTCGATTATTTCCAGTAATCATTTCTACCTTCTTCACTTTAGTTTACCATTCATATGTTAATCAATTTTCCAGAAGGTTCACTGAATGAATTTATGTTCGGGATTATTGAGCACTTGAAACAAGTCCACCATAAGTACAGAGTATCAATGGTATTTACCTTGTTTAGCTTTGAGCACAGGAAAGAATGAAAAATTAACTAATTGAGAAAACCGCTGAGTGAACAATGAAAATCTGATGGAAATTACGTTTCATAGTAACTAAAAGTTAGAAATGAAAAATGATGGATCAACAAAAGTAGCAAAATAATGGTTAAATGGAGATTTTCCAATCTATTATCTTTTGAAGTAATCGATTGTCTGCTAAACATAAGAGTTCAACAGATTGATTAACTCAATATGAGAAGGTTGAGTTTAAGTTTAAGCAAAGATAAAGAAGTGAAAAATGGCGCCGATCAAAAGACAAATGAATGTAAAAGGATGACTTAAAGGTTTAAGTCAAGGTTCAAGTTCAACAAAAAAGATAAGAAAAGACAGAGAAAAATGATTGCCTTTCTTTTTTGTCCACTTTTTTCAAGTTTAATCTCAAGGAGCAACTTTTCAAGATAATGAATAAATCTATTAATTATCATGGAAATATTCAAGCTCATACATCCTATTATAATATCCTATCGAAGCTCTTCCAATTGATCAACTTGAGGATTCACTTCGTTATCCTGTTATTATTAATACCTTTATCCATTATACAATAATGTGTCCACTTAACCTTTTATTTCATCCTTTGATTTACCTTCAATTGATGTCGTTTACACATTTCCAATTCTATGAAACAACCATTTATTCCCAGTGATTTATCGCCATTCAAAATTTCTCTATATTTTTGCTTTATTTTGATAAACATTTAATTAATTAGTTACCAGGCAACCTGATATGCCAAATGATTCAAAATGTGGTATGACATTAGCAAAAGCAACATTCAAGCTTTTTGGACAAGTGTTTAATAACTTACTAATATTTGGTGTAACAATTAGTGATTTTTTGATTTTTTTTCACCATCAATTAACCAACTCACCATACAGTGCGTCTCGCACCCTTGTTTCACAAGGTTCACATTGAATATCGTATTATTCATCCAGGAACTGGGAGAAAAAACATGATAAACTGTTTTTATTTCATCAGTGAATGGCTTTTTTTAGTTTTATTTTTCTAACCTTTTCCGCTTCTAGATAAAAATATATCGATTAATTGATTTAGTTGGTAATAAAACGAAAGGAGAAAAGGAAGAAGAACAAAAAAAAGTAAAAAATATATAAATTCTGATAAAATAGGATAATGTTTTTTATCGATAATCAATTTCCCAAGAAGAAAGCGTAAAAAGTCATACGTTTAATTAATAACCAATTGACCGATTAATTGTTGTTTACCTACCCAGCTAAACATTATTCAACTATGTAAATATATTTGTCCATTTCAGGACAAAACGATTAAAATGAGCTTAAATTGGCCTAACATCAAGCCAATTGAAAAAACCTAGCTCAAGATATAATGTAAAAAGCTGAGCATTTCAATAGATATTCATAGACATAAACTGTTTATTCTGACCACCAGACAAACGATTGGACAGTTTGAATTGGTGGATAATATTAGAAATGTTTGAATTGATTATATTTTTAACCCTGTAGCTGACATGATGAAAATGCTATTCTGTGCACTTAGAAATGAAAAAAAAAGTGAAAAGTGGTTATCCATCATCTCTACCTTGATCATTTGATCAAAAGAGGATCAACTGTGGTCAATAAGGTGATGCTGTTAAAGTAAACGGTGAATATACTTCATCTGGTTCATACTTCAATTTCAATTCCTCAATCATCATCATTATCATCTCAACTCATCATCTTGTTCAGTTCTTAAGTGAATCGATTTTGGGTTTTGTGTTATTGATTTATCTAAATGGTATAACCGAAAGGTAACAGCAACAAAAACGTTTTCATTTATTTTCCTTACTTCACTCGTATTGATTATAATTTAATAGATTCATTTCTTAATTAGTAAGGTTTATTAGATTCGTATTTTATATCAAATGCTGTCTTATTAATCCATTAGAATGATCATTTGGGTTAAATTGTCAGACCCAAAATTGGACTTCTCAATGATCACTGGTCTACCAAAAATGATATAAGGATCCAGTTGCGCTTAAACCAGTTAACTGTATTAAACCTTTTCCTCCTGATTTACTGATTGTTTTTGTTTCTTTCATTATTAAATGATGAGATCATTGTTGATTAATGATTTGCCTAAAATAATGTATCAAAATAATAATTTAATATCCAACTATGTTTTGGGTTTAATTCAATTTCTTCTCTTTCTGTCAACATGTAATTTACCAAATCAATGGTTGATCTTGTTTTTTTTGTATTTTAACTTTGATTCAATCACAAGCAAATCATTTTGTTTCAATTGAAGCACAATTTAATCAAATGTTTTTAAATATGTTTCTTATTTTTCCTCTTAGCATGTCGTTCAATGTGTAATTGTGGCAATCAAGACTATTGGAAACATCATGTTGGTTACCTTTTTACTCAACTTTATGTTTGCAGTTATTGGAGTTCAATTGTTCAAGGTAAGCTTTTGGATTTTATTTTGATCGAGTCAACAATCAGTGTTAACAAAATTAAATTGTCAAATTAAATTTCTTTTTGTAACAAAAAAGAAAATCTCAATTTCTCTTTTCCAATGATTGAGTTGGTAAATTGGTAAACAAATCACGTCAAATAGAGTTTACAGAATTTACAATTTACTGTGAACATGTTTATTATTTAATTTCATTATCATCATTTAATAATATGATATAAGAGCTCAAGGGACGAGAATGTCTTAAAACCCATTGATAGTTACACTTAGAAGCAATAATAGGAAACTCAATAGAGAAGTGATAACAATGTGTATTAAAACTAGTCACCAATAACTGAGTAACATTCTGTATGAATTTTTGATAGTCAGGAATGATCATGATATCTGAAGATGACAATAAAACTGATGATTACTTGACAAAATGTTACCAGCAAAAATGTTATCAAATAAATGTTGGTTAATAATATCATCAATGTTATCGTGATATTCATTAAAAATTTATATACTTTCTTCTCGACATGAAAACTGACTGCTTATCCCAATTAGGTTGACACTTACAATGAAACCTGAAATACATATAATAGTTGAATTATAATCATTAAATGAAAGTGTTAATGTTGATACATTTGGAAGCTCCATTTAACGCTGAAAGTGTTGAACATTAAAAAAAAGTAATTGTCTTCCAAATCATTCCAACAATCAATAAGAGTTAATTTTTTGTTTCAATTGAGTTAACAATGAGAAACAATTTATTGTAACCATTTAATTGAAATTTTCTTTGTTCATTTTCACAGGGGAAATTTTATTCATGTACAGATGAATCAAAGGAGACTCCAGAAGATTGCCAGTAAGTTTAATTGTTGCAATTTGCTTCCGTCAATTTACCATTAATAATTTTAATTTTCCCTTCATTTTCAGAGGATTTTTCATTGACTATGAAAGTGGTGATGTTAATCGTCCAATAATTAGAGAGCGAACCTGGGATAACAATGTATTTAATTTTGATGATGTCGCTAAAGCCATGTTGACCCTGTTCACTGTATCGACATTTGAAGGTTGGCCGACGTAAGTTGATTAAAGTCTGAAGATTGAAAAATACAGTTAAAGATGGTTCAAATCATTCAAAGCTAATTATTGTCCAAGGCGTTCAGAAGTGTGATCATTGGGTTGACTGTGTTCATGATCAAAGGGAAAATCAAAGATCACGATTGAATTGAATTTGTTTGACCATTTAACTTGTGATATTGTGTTTTATTATCACAATCAAATGCAGTTTTTCATTAAACCTTTGGACAATTTGATTTGTCTGTTTAGGTTGAGATGAAAAGGAGGACAAATTTGTTGTGACGCTCATTTTGGATCTTTTTCATTTCACTCCTTTCGATTGTGGCTAACATCATTTTGATTCCTCTATTGAACCCTGTTTAACCATATATTAATCTACTGGCTGATGAAAGGAGGAAAGTTAACTCAATTAGTTGAGATAAATTGCAATGATTCAATTATTACAGAAGCTTGTCTTTACTCATCTAATTAATTAATCAGTGAATAGATTTGGCAAGAGATGAATCTTTGTTCTAATAGCATTTTATATGCTTTACAGGTTTCACATGAAAATCAAAATGGTTTAACCAAACAATTACCTAAAATAAATAGCTTTTTTCGGTTCATCCTTGCAATTGTGAATATTATCCAATTCCCATTGAATTAGTCATAATTAATATACACAATTAATGGTTTCATTTAATTTAACCAGTGACTTTCATTTAGTCACATAACCATTGTGATTTATATTGCATGAAATGAAAGACTAGTAAACAATTGCTTTTCATGTAACCAGGTTTTGATAGCAAATTATATTGATATGATATTCATCGTTATCATGCCAATAATGGTTATATGAGAAGTGAATTATTGAATAGTCAGTTGGATGATTGATCTAACTGTTGAACAATTGTTACAAAGGTTCACAATTCATATAAAAATGGAAATTAATTTAAATGTGTTCAATACAAAATCAATTTCATCTTTAACTTGTTAACCTGTTAACTATCGATATCTGATGGCTCATCTTCTGCTATTATTAGTATTATTTAAATTTAGAGCCAACAATTGCTATTCTTATTCAAATTATTATAATAATATGACCAAGTCAAAGCTGTTTTAATCAGAGTTGGATGTAAACCGAGTAATCTAAATTTACCATTTTTACTGTTTGATATTTTAGTTAAGAACTGCAAATGTATTCTTAATCAATAACAGAATCTGTGTAATGTTGAAATGGACAGAAATAATTTCGATAATGTCTCTTTTATTGTTGAAAATGTTCCACTTTTTGTGTCACTTTTCGTTAAAATGGAAGAAAAAAATTCCCAATCTTTTCATCTTTTCATTTATTTCTATTTTTAGGTCAAATTGTTGAGAAAATTGTTGAAAACATTGATTTTTACTGAAATGTTATTGGGTTCATTACAAGCTATCCTTTTTTTTACACCAAACCTTTGAAACATTGACATTCTGAAAACATTCAATGATGCACATGAGGAGATTTAACTGTAATCCTGATCAAGTTCACCTTAATTTATTCCTACTCATAGTTATTATGATGATAATAAGTTAAATTAAATGGATCAAATTGACTGTAATAATAAACTTGATACCAATTTGGGTACATTTAATGTGAATATGTTTTAAGTTTAGTACAGTTTCAAGTTTACTGTGATGAGCTGAATGAAAATGAATGAAAGTAAAATTGAATGCTAAAATTGTTACTCAAATTAACCACAGAAATGTAAATAACCAGTTTCTCCGGGGAATCTCGAGATTTTGTGACATGCATAATCATTAATTAATTCAATTTCAACATTGCTAATCACAATAATGAGAAACAATTTAAATAGTTAGTCAACTGTATTATAAACATGAATGTAAACAGACAAAGCTTACCATTGAATGAGTTAAATGAATTGAATCTTAATCTAATTTATACATTTAAGAAGCTATTTATTATTTTCAATGAAATATTTATTGCCTTTAATCATTTCCCCAACAATTTAACCGTATTATAACCATCTTAATACCATTTACCTCTCCAAATCAACCATCCATTCACAATATTAGTTGATAAACAACCTTTCACACACAATATTATTTTCGGTGATTAATATTTTGTTTTGTGTTTTATTGCAGGTTATTGGAGGTTTCAATGGACTCTCGAGCTGAGGATCTTGGTCCTACCATGAATTATCGTCCTGTTGTATCAATATTTTACATTATTTACATCATTGTGATTGCCTTTTTCATGGTTAACATATTTGTTGGTTTCGTTATTGTAACCTTTCAAAATGAGGGTGAACAAGAGTACAAAAACTGTGAACTGGACAAGAATCAAAGGAATTGCATTGAATTTGCTTTAAAAGCGCGACCTGTTCGTCGTTATATTCCCAAACAACGAATCCAATATAAAGTCTGGTGGTTTGTTACCTCAACCTATTTTGAGTATTTCATCTTTATCCTGATTCTTGCCAATACAACAACCCTTGCAATCAAATTTAACGGACAATCACAAACATATACCGAAGTTTTGGAGAAACTAAATCTCATTTTTTCAATAATCTTCGCCATTGAGTTTATCCTTAAACTGTATGCCTTTCGATTTAAGAATTATTTCTCCGATTTTTGGAACATTTTGGATTGTATTCTTGTTCTTGGATCATTTGTACATATCGGTCATGACGTTATTGTAAAGAAAGCTTCCAATCTGACCAAGGAAGGAGCCGGTGGAAGTAAACCTTTCAATATGAATTTTTTCCGTCTCTTTCGGGTTATGAGATTGGTTAAACTGTTAGCTCGTGGTGAGGGCATTCGAACCCTTTTATGGACTTTTGTCAAATCATTTCAAGCTCTTCCTTATGTTGCTCTTCTGATTTTACTTCTTTTCTTTATCTATGCCATTGTGGGCATGCAAACCTTTGGTAAAATAGTACTTGACTCAAATACGGCCATTAATAGAAACAACAATTTCCGTTCCTTTTTCCAAGCCATTATTGTACTCTTCCGATCGGCTACCGGGGAATCTTGGCAAGAAATTATGATGGCTTGTACTGACCAGCCTGAAACTAAATGTGACCCAGCAGCTAAATCAAAGGAAAAGTGCGGCTCTCCATTAGCTTACCCTTATTTCATCTCATTTTACATTCTTTGTTCCTTCTTGATTATCAATTTGTTTGTGGCTGTTATTATGGATAATTTTGATTATTTAACAAGAGATTGGTCCATTTTGGGTGCTCACCATTTAGATGAATTTGTCCGCCTTTGGTCTGAATATGATCCTGATGCTAAGGGAAGAATCAAACACTGTGATGTTGTCACTCTTTTACGAAAAATATCACCTCCTCTTGGTTTTGGCAAGCTTTGTCCTCACCGAATTGCCTGTAAAAAATTGGTCTCCATGAATATGCCTCTTAACTCGGATGGAACTGTGATGTTTAATGCAACTCTTTTTGCTCTGGTCCGAACCAATTTGAAGATAAAAACCGATGGTAACATTGATGAGGCCAATGAAGAGCTACGAGCCATTATAAGAAAAATCTGGAAACGCACTTCACCCAAACTGCTTGATCAAGTTGTCCCACCAGCAGCTGATGATGAAGTTACCGTGGGCAAATTTTATGCCACCTTTTTAATTCAAGATTATTTCCGAAGGTTTAAGAAGCGCAAAGAAGAGCGAGATAAACATGGCAATAAAGATGAAGATAATGCAGTTGCTCTTCAGGCAGGCTTACGTAGATTACATGAATTTGGTCCAGAAATTCGTCGAGCTATCTCAGGTTCATTGGATGAAGATCAATTTTTTGATAGTCAAGAAGCTGAACCAATGCATCGAAGGAATCACTCCTTGTTTGGAAATGTCTGGTCAACTGTGAGAGGTAAAAGGATGCCAATGGGTCCTCCTTTATCCCAAGGTAGGCAATCAATTGATTACTTGTTTAACCAACTTTCAACATTGTCAAAGTAAATCTTTTAATGGTCATCTGAGTTATTTAATGAACTTGAAGGCAAAACTCAAAAGTAATCACTTCTTAACCTTTTCAATCCCTTCAGAGTTTAGATTCAGTGTTAAGTTTAATCTTTTAGGTAACAATTTTTCTATTGAAATACTCATTTTGAGTTAATCGTCAATCAATTTACAAGAATTAAGTTAAAAAGGTGTAAAAAATGTGTCTCTTTTAATCTCAATTTAGACACATAATTAATTAATGTGTTCATTTTTGTCTCGCTTCGATGAATCAAACAAAAGGTGATCAGCTCACTTGTTAATGATTAATCTTACTATTTCAATGACTAAAGAGCATTACTATTGGATGGATTACAATTACAATTAAATTTGCAAGCATTAACAACCTTATTGTTTACCTTTGAGTATTAAAATGTCAATGTTAATTGTGACAATCGCCTATTTTACTCTATTCATTTTCTGCTAAAACCTGCAAGTTAACATTCCAATTAAAGCTCAATGTTTTGTTGGTAGGAATTGATATTATCGCCATTATTATTGTTGTTGTTATTGTTATTATTTGGATGAATCCTAAAGGAATCAAATGAAAAAGTTTATCAATTAATTAGGTTTGAAACAAGATTTATTTTGTTCAATTGATTGTTTCATTTATATTTGTTCAATAACAATAATAATAAAGCTTGTTAATAGTGAGTTGCTCAGGGAATCTAAAAAGGTAATTTCATGGTTACATTGATAAAGTCCATGAACAATGAGCATTCATGATACAACTTTGAGTCATTTCCTTAACAATAAATTGATCTCAAGATTTTATCCAAAGAATCTTAAATTTTCTCAATAATAGCAAAACAAAACAACAATCTTAATAATTGAATGTTAACTGGAATGTTAATAATGAAGGTAAAGCATCGACAATCAAGCAATTGTTAAAATTTCCTCCTTTGACTGGATATTAAATTAAGCATACTTCAATCTAACCAATTCCAATGGTCAGATTTATGCAAAACTAGATTAGTTATCATTAGTATTTGGTTATCAATCAGATCATTTTTCATGTTTAACTTTACCTGATCGTCTCAACACACACAATTATCCTGAACATTTATCTTATGGTAACAGTTAAAGAGTAGCTATTTAGTATTCCATATAATTTTCATGCTTAAATAATACTGATTAAATAATGAAACTTAGGAATGAGACAGAAAAATGACAACTTTTTTGAATGATTGGTTAACATATCAGCAGATTGATTAACATATCAACCTACTCATTGGAATACATTTTGCTGAATTTGGTTTTCACTGAAAATTTGAGTCTATTTAAAGTCTCTTTTGTTTTTATTCCCATATTGGGTCAACCCTCGATTATCATGCTTTTTGTCATGAAAAATGAACAGAATGAAATGAAAAATATTTTTTCTTTTTCAAGTAACATGATAAGTAAAAGGTTATTTTCCATGATTTCCCATTGGAAATTTGCAAAACTCTGAAAATAGTGAAAAAGGCATCAGAAAATATGATGATGATTATTATTGCTATTATTATTATCAGGAGGATGAAATAAACAAAAGGTGAGGAGTCTGATGATTAAGAGCCAAAAAATTGTCAATAACAGTTGATGGAAATTCAATAGCTTCAGGGAATATCAAAGTTTCTTGTCTTGATAACTGTTATTTTTTGTCTTTTTTTCCTCTGCTCATGTTGATGGTGAACTTGATTGAACTTTGTTCAATCCAAGCACATTTAAACAATAATAAAGGCTGAAATTGGTAGATAAAAAAGATAAAATCAGAGTGAGAACAGAAAAAATAGATGAAAATTATGTACCAAGAAAATTACTTTTAATGATAAAAGTTATTCAGTGCAAACTGTTTTTAGTTGTTTTTTTATTATTGCTGCACTTTTTTCCTCTCAGTCAGTTTCAAGCTTTCCAATATTCACCATTCAGCTGATTTACACTGAGAAAGCAAAAATATTTTATTAACCCCATCTTCGCCTTTTCCTATGTTATTTCCTGATCTTACTGATGCATTTAATACTTCAAAATTTTTGCATCTCCTGTGATGATGATGCTAGTGTTATATGTAGTAATGAATTGATTTTTTTTGCAGTAAAAGTTTTTTTCCCAGGAAAATAGTCCAAGTTGAAGTTTTTTGCTTGAATTTTCAATGAACTTTATTGTCTTGATTAAACTGTAATCTCGGTTTATTGAAGTTAATTTTAGGAACCAAATTTCGTCAAAATATAACCACTAAATAAAAGTTAATAGCATCTAATTTTTATCAACCATGGATCCATATTAGTAATTTGATTCTCTTTTCTTCTCGTTTTTGCTTGATTTGTTTCCTTGGTTAACTTGGCTCCAAAAATTGCTTAAACAGAGGAAAAAAGCAAATTAGATTAGTCACTTAAATTTATCAAAGTAAATTCATTGAGGCTTACAAAACTAGTGTAATGTCATGTCCTTCATCATCACTCTCACCGTAATCAACTTCATGTTGATCATCTTAAACAGCAGCAAAATCTTGATCGCATTCATTTACCCTTTTCTAATTGCTTTTAATAAGCTTCTCTAAATTATTGCTTTAAAAATCTTGTCAATCTCTTGGAAAACGTTCTGAGTGCATTTTTATAACAATTGATTGATCACCCTAATTACAACCTTTATCCTTTGATTCTCTAATTTTTTAATCGATTAATTCTGTTGGTGCATTGAAAATTGACACTGGTTAATCAAAAGTCAACATGATTCTTTTGAGCTGATAAGTCTCTTGCTTCTCACTTTTTTTCAATCATTTATGTTTATTCAACCCATCTAATGCTGCAAGCTAAATCAGAACATTGTTTATCTAATTTCAATTTTATCTTTTCCGTCATTCTATTTACTATCACAGCTATAAAATTATTCAAATAACTTTTAATTGACAATTTGATTTAAAAGAAAGCTGATCAAAACTAAACAAATTAAAGCGCTATTTGTCAAGCTTTCAGTTCAAAATTAAGAGTGATTCGACTTTAATCATTAATCAAGATTCAAGACCATTAAATAGGCTGTTTAGCATCTATTAATTAACATTGCTTGACATGACTTTGATACTGTTGTACTGAAATACAAAATGATTGGGTATTGAGGAATTGAAAAACTTTCACTAACTGGACTTGTCTAAGTTTACTTTCCCATCATTACACCCATCAATTAGTTAACAAGAAAAAAAAACGAAGAGTTTTAAAGTTGAAAATGACAATTTGGCGAACAATTTAAAACACTAAATATCTAGAGTTTTCCAAATTCTAGTCCATTTAATGCTGAAAGTATTTCAAAGATAATGATTTTCCTTTTTGTATCTATTTTGTATAAATGAAGCTTATCGACTTACAAAGTTATTGTGATGAGCAAATTATTTATAATAGAAACGATCATCAACCATCATCATCGCCTTTATCATGAATTTCATCTTCTTTTGATGGTTTCCTTCTTTTACCTTAATATATTTTTCATTCAATCGAATTGTAAGTTTACTTGGTTGCTTTGTGGCTGAACCATGCCAAATGTAAAAAGCTTCGTCAGCCTCTTTTCATTCATTGACATGTTGTACTTTTTGTGGGTCCCAAGTGAAAGGTTTTCTTTACTTTGTCCATAATCATACATTTGTCCATTTTCCTGTCCAGAAGAGATGATCAAAGGTTTATAATTTTGACCAAATAAGCATCTAGAGGTTTACTGTCCTTGCTTAAAATAAACCAAAAACAGGATGTTTAAATGTTGATTCAACAATTCATCGTATAATTCGTGGTTTTTCATCTTTAATCATCAGTCTAACTCTTCTCCTGTCTTTTATCTTCTTCTTGTCCTTATCCTTCTCCTATCATCTTCTGCAGGGAACCGTTTCAAAATGAAAGAAATGGGAATCTCAGGAAGTCCAGAACAAGAAGATCCATTCAGAAGGTAAGATTGTTTATAATCTGAAAAGGAACGAGAAAAGATTAACATTAGCCAAAATAGTAACTGAATAGGTTGTGGAAATAAAGGAGTAAAGAAACGATCAACTTGATTATAATGGATCCCCTCTTTTTGATTCAACTACAGCCATTAAGAAAAATAAATGTCTAATAAAAAATTACAAAGCTTCAACACTTACGATTAGGCTATCGTTGATCAATTAAAACAATCGCGAAATTGTAACATATCAACATTGTTTAGCCATTTTATTTTAGATAACAATTAACTAAACCTGACACACAGTCTGTCACAGAACCAGCTTTTCTGACTAACTGTAAAATAATCAATAGTTTACCATATTGATTATCATCTGGAAATCTTTTCTCGGTCCATTATTGATTATAATTTTCTTCATGAGCTTTTATGCTCATACCATGAGCTGTTTAATTGTTGATCCTCCATCCTTATATCATTTAAGTTGTCTCAGGTTATCATTATGAATGATTATGGTAAGATATAATTCGAGTTTGCTGGATTAGTCCTTCTTTCATTCCAACTGAATGTATTATTTGTTTACTCACTAAATCGATTGCTAAAAATATATCCATCCATTTGACTATTAATATATTAACATGGAACTTGTTTCTTTTAACACACAATTTTGCCATTTACCAAGCAATTAACATAATGCTAAATTAACTCGACCTTTTTTCATTCTCCTATCCGTTTCTTTGCATCTGTAACACCTCATTTCATCCTCCTTTGGCTATTGTTTCACTAACTTTTCATTGGTCAAAACAAAAGTTATTGCCATCCTTTATATTCTCGAACTAAAAGCGAATGTCCAGGTTTACCATTGATGCACGAAATTAGGTCAAAACCAAGACCGTTATCAGCTTATTGTCAACATGTTCAAATTTGTTCTGAATGTGGTGTTACCAATGATCAATTGCATGATCTTCACCAACAACAAAGACATCAGCAGCAGCCACAACAACCAAACCAGCAACAGATGATTATTGACGCATATCCAAATAACCTTAATTGTGATTGTGGCAAGATTGCTTCATTAGCTCCAGTAATGGTTGAAAATGTATGCTCTAGCTCAATTAACCAATCAACTGATCGTATTTCACCAACGTCAATAGATTATCCTTCATCTCGTTCAAACCCGCCAAAATTATCCTTTCAACGACCTGCCATTGCTGTTGTAAGGTTGGTTACACAATATCATAATACTAATACAATCCTCTTTGTCACTTAATTTCTTTATTCCACAATTTCCATGAGAAATGCCAATCAACATCATCGAACAAACAAAAAAATAAATTAATGCAAATTAACTTCAAAAAATAAAACAACTAAAACTTGAAATAAAAACAGACAAAAGCTTTATTTAGACAACTTAATCACGTTATTTTCCATATTTCAATCCTTTCATTATACAAAAGGGGTCTTTGGTAGATTACAAACCGTATTATCATTTCATCAACAAAATTAAATTCAATTACTCAATTTCATATCAAAATTTTAAACAATGTCTGCATCAGAATTTACTTTTACCATGCTTGAGAATGTAAAAGCGCCTATCAAAAACATTACATATTGAATACAGCATAAGATTAGTAATTTCATGAGATTATCTAATTTCTTTCTTACATCTTGTATAATGGATTGATTTTATCAGGCAAACCTTCATCATCAGATTTGAGGTCTTACAATTTAAATCATGCTGACAATTATCCAACTGATAATAACCCAAAGTGAAACTATTGAATAAGAAAATTGATTCGATAAATTAGATTATGTTCCTCGTGTCATTAAAAGATGACTCGATGAAATTTGTTCAACGTGCTCAATGTTAACATTTTTTGACTGTTTCTCATCTAAAACCAGCTTGATTATATCTTCACTACTTGATTAATTGACAGTTTACTCGAATCAACTTGTTAAACACATCGTTGAGTTGCCAATTAGATCTGACACTAACTCCGATTATTTCCCTGTTCAATTGGTTAAAAGCTTGTTCAGCTTATAAAACTACAGCTTTTCTTGATAAACCTTTTCATTTTAAACACCTTAACAATCGTTACCTTTTGTGAGTTACATGCTATTCTGGTTATTTCACTTGTCTTTTGTGTTTGTACTTCAGTTATCTGATTTTCTTTGGAACTAGGAATGGTTGAGAAGAAAAATTTGACAAAATAAATTGCAATTTTAGGTCCATTATTAAGCTTTTAAACGGCTTTGTAGTTACCAGATTGGTTTTGTCCTGTTTAACTAACATGTTATGTCAACCATTGATTCTTAAATGATGAAAAACAAAAATCTTGTACTACAGGGATCAAATGAAATGATTTTATAATCATTTGATCCATCAAATAACAGCTTATAAAACAAAAAACAATAACATCAACTGTATTCTATCAATTGTTGGATATCAAAATGACCATCAAAATCAACTTGAACGAGCTTTGTGTAATCGTTTTTTGATGTTTCCAGTTTTATAAATAATCTAAATCTTTGATCCAACAAAATTATTTAAGCCAGCAATAGAATGAAAAATTTAGTAATGCCATTATATCATGATCTTGATTGGGTTTCTTCAACTTTAATTTACCAAAATGCACATTGAATCTAACTGTTTGTTGACTAATTACTAATTACTATTTCTTGTTTTTCCTATTAACTACTAATTAATCTACTAAATTGCAACCAAATTTGGCTAATAATGGAAGTAGTGCTTCCATCGATGAAGATGAAGGTAGACCTAGACCACCCACTCCACCACCTCGTAGACATACAATTAAATCATCATCATTTCGTCGACACCTTCGCTGCCTGTCTAAACAAGAAAGTGATCAAACAAGTTGTACATTGGATCGACCATTGGGTTGTAGTCTAACCAATTTAACCTATGATTATAATTTAACAAGTGATTTGCCTGCTCAACCACCAACTCCACCAGCTCGATCCTCAACCGGCCAAGGTTCATTAGCACCAGGAATTTCTCACCATTCCATTGACCCTAAAACTTACTCTGAAATTCATTCAATACCCACAACCAGTAGCTCAAGTAGTCATGGGTCACACTCAGCTCCTACTTCAGCCCGTTCTCGGTCTGGAGAAGGCTGTGAAAGTAACAGTTCACCTCGTCATCGTCGCCGTGCAATGAGTAATGTTGCTGTTTTCCTTAGGTTTGTCCCAGTACCAGCCATGGCAGTGGCCGGCTTCCTACCTGAACCAGCCATCTTTGGATCCAGAGGAAGTCCTCTTCGGGCTTCATACCATGGTAAAGCATCGGAAAAACAATATATTTCTGTTCCAGGAGCCATTGATAACAAACGATCTATTGATGTTGTCGGTTCTGCGGAGTCGTTAGTGGGGCGAGTTTTACAAGAACAAGGATTGGGTAAATTTTGTGATCCAGGATTTTTGAGAGCCACTCAAAGAGAGATTGCTGAAGCTTTTAATATGACCCCAGAAGAGTTGGATCGAGCAGCTCATCGTATATTGGAAGCTGAACGGAAATCTTCACCTCAATCACAGCCTCTCTCGTCACCTACTTCAGGCCAACAATCTACCTCAACAACTACTCCTAATGGAAACACTCCTGTACATCATTCAAACCTGCACTTAATAAGAGGGCGAGGAGGAAATGGTCAAAATCAAACAACTAGCAATGGTCGTAATGCCACTCCATCTCCTATTAAAACACCATCTAGTCCGAGCGAGGATGAAGACGAAGACAAATATAAAGATACTAAGTTATAAAATGATTGAAAATTTTATTTCTTGGTTTGATGGAAATGTTTTGCATGTAAAAGTTATTTTATAAATCGATGCTTAATGAACTATTAATATTTCAAGTGAATAAGCCATTGTACAAAATAATAAAGATGGATAAATAAATTTTAGATCTATTAAAGTTATAATTAAAAGTTTTGTTTTTAATTATTGCCAGCTATCATTTAATTATCAACCATCTAAACATTTATTGATTCTCAAAACTTTCGAGTTGAGGATGAAGACGAAGACAAGTCTAGAGATACTAAATTGTAACAAAAAAATGTATTTAATAATTAAAACCCAACAATAGTAGCATCAAACTAATTAGAACAATGTAATTGAATTAATTTGATTGACCTAACAATTAGAATCTTAAATCAAACTACAAATCATCAATTGTTGACGAACTAAAATAGTTCATTCATTGTGGTGTGTTGATTAAGGAAACTTAATTTTTACGATTTACTTTTCATTCATCATTTTAAATTTCGCTTTGATTTCAAATTATCGGTTTATCGATTAAACCCATTAGTAATTTGTGAATTAGTATTTAATTTTATTGAAATTTATATAAACTTTAATTATGTCAAACACTGGTGAAGATCAGCCTCCAGTCGAAGGTGAAGCTGGTGAGGTTCCACAAGTAAGTATATCTTCATAGAGTATGTAAAGCTATTTATAAACTCGATTTTAATTTTTTGTCTTCTATTTCTTTCTGTTTTTAGGCTGAAGGTGAAGCTACTCAAGGGTCGCAAACTAATGTTGCTCAGGCAGGTGCTGAGGGCGCTGAAGGTGGTGAACCCCAGGCTGAAGGGGTTGCTGAAGGTGGGGAAGGTGAAGCTGCCGCTGGTACTGAGGAAGGGGCTCAACCGGTGAGTGAAGCTACTCCAAGTGTTCCTTCTGCCACTAAAGCTTCCCGTGAAAGTTCAACTGGTGCTAAGAAACGATCCCGATCAACCTCACGTAAACGAGGAGACCTTGACTTGACTGAGGCTAAAATTGGTTTTATTGGTGCTGGTAAAATTACTGAGGCTATTGTTGAAGGTTTACTTGAATTTGGGCAAATCCAACCAAATCAAATACACGTTGCCACTCCTTCTGGTAAAAATATGGAATACTTTAAAGGCAAAGGAATAAAGACATGTAAACGTACCTTGGAAATTTTCGCTCGCTTCGATTGTGATATTATTTTCCTTTGTTTCCACGGCAAAGTGATTAAGGAATGTTACTCTGGATCCCCTGATCGACCAAGAGCATTCTGTGTTAATTATATACCCTACATGAAACATCCTCTGTATATACTTTCCATGGTTTCTCACTGTACGGCTGATGAGATTATGAAAGCCATGTTAAATCCTGATCATCCCGATAAATATAAACTTGAATTCCACCGAATCATGATAAATGCTGGTTGTGCTTATGGTTTAGGTGTTTGTGCCATTGATTGCGATCCTGACAGTAAACATTTATCTGCTCCACTACGAACCCTACTTTCACGAATTGCCAAACTCGAATATGTCCCTAAAGATCAAATTGATGCTGCTTGTGCTACTGGAGGTTATGGTTTGGCTTTTGCCTACTATTTTATAAGTGCTATGGCTGACGGAGCTTTCAAAGTTGGTCTAGCACGAGACATGGCTATCAGATTCGCTGCTAAAACATCTCAATGTGGAGCTCAAACTCTCCTTGAATCTGGTGTCCATCCAGACCAATTGCGTGATTCCGTTATTGCTCCCGGTGGTGCAGCTATTGAAGGAATTCATTCGCTGGAAAAAACTGACTTTTCCTTTGCTGTTACCTCTGCGATTGAAGCAGCTTACCAAAAAGAGAAAACTTTGTCTGAAATTTAAAATGTTTAAACTACCGGATTTGACTTTATTTAATCAATATTATTAATTATCTATTATTTTATCATTCTTATATTTATGAATCTTTAACGTAGGGTTAATTGATTTATTGCTATTATTATTTTATTGTTTGACGTTTTGATTATGGATTTATAGAGCCCCAACCTATTTTAATATTTTAACCTCTGCTCCTTTTTTACCTAACCTATTTATCCGACTGATTTTTTAATTAATGAAATAAAGATTTGTTAAAGTAAAAGTTTTGCTCAAATTTTTTAATTGTTATAATCTAAGTAACGAAAGTGTATTCGTGTGATTAGCCTTGTTCTAAGATTGCCAATCGAGCAAATTAAATTCAAAAATTACAATAAACTAACTAAATATCAATCTTTTGGGGATAGCGTCCTAACATTACATTGACTTGGTGGGATGTTAATTTAGTTTGACCAGGTATTGGTTCTGTTGGATCTTGGATCTTTTGTTTTGCCGTCCATTCAGTCTAATTATAAAAAGAATCAATTAGATTAAAGTTATATGAGTTAATGATAATGATCATAATAATTTACTTACAATGTAATTGGAATAGCATTTTTGAAAAGCTGCTAATTCTTTGGGGCATTCATTTTCATTCAATTCATTTGCTTTCATGCAAGCAAAAAGATTCAACATTTCTTTGATGCAAACAACGTCTGTAAAGAATGTAAAGTTTGAGGTCAAGATTATTAGCACGACAGAGCCAGTAAATGACAATATAATTTGTACAAACCATCTTCTTGACTTTTGCGAGGGATGACTTTATTTCGGCATCTAAGAGGTGTACGTTCAACTGGATGCGGTAGAATGAGATCAGGGTTGAACGGATGTCTTCTGTTTTTCCATCGTTTATTCAGTCCCCATTGAGGTCTCATATAGTTAAGTGATTCAGTCAAACGCACCATGTTTGAAAGAGATTACACATAGACCCAAATAAATCTAGAAACAATAAATTACCGACCCTAGAAACAACTAAACAGAGTTAACATGTGATTTACACTATTAAGAGAAAATTTAAAATAATGGCGCTTTATTATTAACTGAGGATACTTTTCGGGATTAATAGTTACCTGAGGTGAAACGCTTGAATAATTTTAAGTTAACTATATATAGTTAAATTCGCGATTTAACTGAAAGTCACAATTCAAAACAAAACAAACAATTTCAGAAAAGACATGTTCTTTATCAGATGGTCTTGTTAAAACCTAGAATTGAATATATTTTCCAGCAAAAGATGGCAGTAGTAAAACTCATATGAACCTCGTTTTAAAACGCAATTAATCGAATGAATTATTTCTGGTTGAATGACCAGGTCCGGCTATATACCAATAGAATAGAAAATTAAAAATCATGAGAAAGAATCATAGAGAGCTAAAATATAAAACTTGTCAACTTTATTCAGAGCTATAAATTCATTTTCTTTGTAGTTTGAATCGCAAACATGATGAAATCATGAGTTAACACTCCAATTACTTAGATTAACGTAATCAATTTTTGGCAGTTCCCATTGCTTTTAGCGTAGCATTATTCTGGAAATATCTTTTCATTTTATGATTGGATATTTAACCAAGGAGAGGATCAATCAACTGTATCTGAAATACTGACTGATAGAAAGATTAATATTTTTCGGCTTTGATTAGATTAATAAAGTATTAATCCATAATCATAATCCTTCCAATGAAAATAATCATACTGGACACGTTTGAATATTTAAGCTTCTTTACATAGTTGACATTGAATTACATGAATATATTTGAATCGTATTTTTTCCAAAAAGGTTCATCAATAATAATAATTAACCAATTGCCAATTTAAAGATAAGTAGAGAGAATGTAGAATGCTGAGAAATTTTTAATTGCAATTCTTCTTTCAGTATAAAAAACAATTACACTAATCTGATGGACGACGCTCAGCAAACTTTTTGGTGTATTCATCCGCATTTTTCATAAACTTTTTCCTATCTTTTGAATACTCCTCTGCTAAATCGCCTCTCAACGGATGTTCTGGCTCGGGATCATTGACTAGTGCAACCAAAGCTTGGATAACTATTTGATAAGAATAGAAGAAAAAACAAAAGTTAGATTGGATAAATTTTAGATTGTCTCGTTTTACAAATTGCCTTTGTTGTCTTAGAAGATAAGCTAAAATTAAAATGTCATGAGATCAATAAATACAAAAATGAATAATCACCCTGATCTGTTTTAGTTGCGGGTTTCCAATTTTCTGCACTGATGATCGGTAAGCAAACTTGACCTTTTTCGTCAATATTTGGGTGATAAATTTTGGTTCGAAAAGTTATTTTCGGTGGCTTGAATGGATATTCGGGAGGGAAATTTATCTCGATTCGGAACGCTCCCTTGTTGTACGGTGCACTATCCTGTAAAGAAAATTGAAAAAATTAGAAAACACAGATAATGTTAACAATTATTTGACGCTTAATGTAAAAAATGGAATTTTAACAAAGTAAGATCAATATTATTCTCATGGGAAATTATTTAAAACCCATTGAGTAAATCTAAAAGTGAAGTCAGTTGATTCGTTAATCAAGGTTTAACCTCTTAACCTTTGATTGCGCATAATTTGAGCTACTCAAACCTTAGCATAGCCAAGTTAGCTCAATCAAGATCGTGATAAAGCTCAGTATAGTTATGACTCATGACACCAGTAATAGTCATAACATTTCAAACGTTATTTACCAACCTTTCATAATTTGATAGAAATTCTTGATTAACAAATCCACAAAAGATATTGCAAGTGAAAACACAAAGGGAAGGAGTAAAATCACTTACTGGTACAATGAGTCCTTGCCAGGTCAACATGTTATGTTCGTCCACCTGGATCTCTCGAAAGGATTTCATGCCGGATTTCCTGATATCCTGGAGCTCCTAGAAGTTGAAAGTTCAAGAACAGAAGATGGCAAAATGAAAATTAAAAAATATGCCGTAAGTCATGGAGAAAAATCGGGAAAAAGGAGAAAAAAGAGAAGAAAGACCACAAAAAGCAAAGGAAGAAAGAATGGAAAGCAAACTTGACAACAGAAAAATACACAAAAGCAAAACATAAAAATTGATTTCATTCAAGAATTGGATGAAAGGGTTGTCTCAATCAAATTTTAACGATTTTTAAAGACATTAATTATTAACAAATTAATTACCTTTTGAAGTCTCCTTGTCGCAGCCATTAAAATAAATTAGTTAATTGCCAATAAATTCAAATAAAAAACCAAAATACAACACACACAAAACGCTGATTTGATTCTTGAAGCCTGCCTAAAAGTTTATTATGCAAGCCGCTTTGACAGAGTGGCGCTAATGGCAGTGGCAGAATCTCAGGGTCTCCGATTATAACTCCATCTATTGTATCGTTATTTTTAAAGGTAGTTCTTTTAAATCACTCTTTGTTTATTTCAACATCATATACATTTCTCAAAAAATATCTGTTATTTTCGTCGTCTTCTATTCATCTTTTGTATTTTTAAGGATACAAAGTTAATTGGGTGAAAATTATTGTTACTTTTTGTTACTGAATTATACTGTTATCCTTAAAGCAGATTATGAATAATCTGTTGAGTAAAGCTGTGACCTCACTAGCTAATAAGTTGGATAGTTTATCTTCAAAAGTGTCCAACAAGGTTTCGCCAAGTACTAAAAATACAAACAAGAATAAATCGTATGATGCAGCTGAATTACCAACTTCATTGTCTACAAAATTATCTTCATTTTTAGCACCATTTGAGGAATATTTTGTCTCCATTCAGAGTATATTGATCTGGGAAAAACCTTATGTGTCTGCTGTATTCTTAATTGCCATAAACTGTCTCTATTGGCTCATTGTTTCATGGACTCGCAGATTCTTCTCGATTGTTTCCCTTCTGTTTCTTATCATCTCAATCTATCAATGTTGGTCTCATTATGTTTGGCCAGAAATTCGTGCTCGTCCACCTGAGCCTGATGAAGATTGGGTCCCTGTTCATCCTAAAGTGTTGAGTGCACCTGAATTAACCCATTATTTACATGAAATAATGACAATAAGTGGAGAAATCGCCAACTGGTTTTGGCTATTGAGGAAAAATCAACCTGCACTATTTTGTTCTCTGGTCACATTTCTTTTCTCTATATCAGCAATCATTGGAAGTCTAGTGCCTGGAGTTGTAATTGTGTATATTATTTTAATGGTAGTCGCTCTTGGACCCGGAGTAGTCCTATATGTTGTCCCCGAGTCGTGGTATCAATTAGTGCGCAACTTTTTTGGAAATTCAAAATCATCATATCCTTCCTGTCCTTCGTCTCCCACAGTTTTAGCTAGAAGCGAAGATCATCTAAGCGTTTCAAGCTCCGAAGAGAAAGAACAAGGACGTAAATTAAGTGAAGGCTACATGAAATGTGATAACCTTGAAGAATCATTCGAATTGGATAAAGATGAATCGTCACTTCAGCTTCTCTCTGATTCAAAACTAGGTTCCACTCTTGATTTCGAATTGGGATTTAACCCAAACCATGAATCATCCCCTTCCAGCAGTAATAATAGTAGTCTTCAGTTAGTGCCTTCAATGCAGTTTGGTGAAGGAGGCGAAACGGGGGATGAACTTGAAGATTACGAGATTATTTCTGATTCTGATTTGCCCGATGATGTAGCTAATTTCCCTGGACGCTCAAAAGTATCTCAAAAATCAAAAGAATCTTTAACATCTAAAAACGCACAAACAAGCGCAGCTTTAACATCACCTTCAGCATCTAACACAACACTTCTGTCTAAAGACATGCTCGAATCAGATCTATAAATTGCGATGGCAATTGTAATTATGAAAACAGCCAAATTTAACTGCATCAAAAGTAAAAATCAACAAACCTTTCAGTGTAACAAAGGAATAAGAGATCGCAAGATCACGATTGCTTTCCATTGTAAAAAAAACTTTAAATAAATCATTTACTTTTAAAGGGTTTAGGATCAAAACTCGCATTCTGTAATTAAATTTCTGATTTATTATTTATTTCTTCATTCTAGATTTTTGAACTTCGAAAATCGTTGAAATCCATATTTCACCCTCACTGTAATTACTATTTTTATTATCCGTAAATCAGTTTTGCTCATTTTCCCCTTTTGTTGATGATTAGAATCTAATTCAGTTTTTGATGATGTTCACAAAAATTTGAATGATTAATAAAGATTAGAAGATCAATTAACAATGAAAACTTATTTATCTAGCAGAAATTTCTTGCTATAATCTATTATGTCAATGTTTTCATAAATGTAGATGTTAATGAACAGTAATTGTCAGGATCTTGAAATGGAAAATGCAAGAATGTTTAGAATTGATTCAGTTGTCGACCAATCAAACCAGATTCTATTATATTATATTTTGTTTAGATCATCTTTGACAGATAACTAATGTTGATTATATTATCTAGATACATCATAATCACATCTTTTCTCCATATTTTCAGGATATAATCATACGATTAATTTACTATTATTATTTATTATTTAATTTGATAGACCGATTTTGAGCTAATTTCAATTTTCCTTCTAAACTGAAACCCAAAGTTGACTTTGAAATTGTTTAAATATGACGAAAACAAAGAAAAATATGTTAGAATATTAATTGAAAGAGCCTCTAAGTGCAATGTTTTGATTCAAGGCTGACGATAATAATAATAATAGAAAATGAATTTTCAAGATTGATACATTGAAGTAATACCTTTTCATATTTTTCTATCGCACCAGTACGCGCTAAAGCTAAAAAATTTGCAAAAGCGGATGGATTAAGAGTTACATATTTTTCTGATAAAATGAAGACAATCAAAATAAATCTCAACCTGCTGGAAGGGCAGTATCTTTAACTGAAGACCATGAAAAGTTCGATGCTGTTATTTGTTGTCGCTACATCAGTGAGTCTATTTAGCTGATTGCCTTCTTAAATTAATCGATTTTGTTATTATGTGCTAACCTTGTTTTTACTTTTTTTACTAACATGTTACAAGGACGAATGATTGATATGATAAAATGTAAAGATACAAGAAAGAGTTTGTCTGATGAAACTGATAAAATGCTTGATATGGGATTTGGAAATCAAACTCGTTCTATCTGTGGACATACTTGACCAGATCGTCAAAAATCGTTATTTTCAGCTATTTTCTTGTAGAAAAGTAGAGCGTTTAGATAGACATGCTTTAACTGGTCCGATCAATGTTGTTCAAGGCTTTGAATTAGTTTTAATCACGTTTTGTACAGAAACTTATCGTTCTTACCGCCTCAAGTTAAATGCGAGCTGCTTTTACTTTCAGTTTACAGGTTGGATAAAAAATGGGGTATCATTAATTTACAAATTAAAATTAAAAGCCACTCAAATTTTCTATAATATTATAATATAATATTTATATAGTATTTTTTGACCATTTTGACAAAAAATCATATTATTTCAGTCGTCTATAAATCACAATATACGAATGCGATAAATTAGGATAAATGAGTGATTGGGTCAACGTCAAAATAAAACAATCAAGTTGATTCAAAAGATTAAATATAAAAATTTTTTATGTGTAGAAAATTAGCTCTGGAATTTGACCATCTTCAATTGAAGTTCCATTATTACATCCGGCAGCATAAGAGAAATGAAAAGTCACTTTACCGCCACATACTAGGTCAACAACAACTTTTCGGCTACCTCCAGCACCATAATGAGAATCAGATCCCTAAAAAATGAAAAAAGTACAAAATTTAATGTAAGAACTATAAAGTTAATCTAATTTAAATTATATTCTTAATCAACTCATCGGTCAATAATTTGCATTAGCAGTAAGCTTGTAATGAATTTACCTTTAATGTTGCACAGGCTGTATAATTAACATCAGGTTCGATTTCAACTGGTTTTTGAAACATAACTCGAAATGCTCGTGCTGATCCATCACACGTAAATCCAGTTTCATTTGTAGCTAAAACTTTACTTGACCCAGTATGGATAATTTGTATAGTACATTGATAATCGGAAACACCATGGATTGAACCATATAATCCAAAGCCGACAATATAAATTCTTCTATCAACAACAAATCTTATTCTATCACTAGTTCCACTGTAACCCCATCTCAAGTCAGTTCGCGCGAAACGACGAACAACCTCTTCTTTTCTAACACACGAACGAGGCTCTTCAGGAAATTCAATGGCTGGTTTCGGATTTCGAACAAAATGAAGGAACAAATTAACCTGTTGAATCAGCATATAAAATAGATGCATATTAATATCGTGCAGCTGTATTTTCAGTCCATTTTTACGAACGAATTGACTGTAAGACAACTCCAATATTACTGTGTACTTACACATTCGCGATCTGAAAGGATTCCTGATTCAACTACATCAACGGCAAACTCTTCGATGGTCATAAGGGGAAACCTAATTGCATAAAGAGCTTTACCAAGAACTTTTCTTTGATTTTCTAGATTAGCCGGAAGATTTTGACGAGAACATTCAGCTTTCGCCCATTTAATAACCGATCTAAACAAGTTGATCTCTTTTATTTGAAGAGTATTCCTTTCTAATACTGAAATTAACGTTGCATGATCGATGTCCAAAAACCCTTCAGCCTCCAAAGCCTCTTCAGCACTTTTATCAATTGTATCTAAACACATCTGAGCTAAAACGTTCTCATCAAATAAACGAGACTGTTGAATGAAAGAAAAATGTGAAAATGGAACATGAATAAAGAAAGTCTCAATTACGTAAAGTGTAATGAATTAAAAAGGTCAATTAGAAAATGAAAGTGTCAAAAGTTTACCTGCATGAGAAGCATGAAGGCATTATCTGGACTGAGATTCTGCTTGAGAAAACCAACACAAGCACTCTCAAGGATAGGCACAGCATATTTTTTTGCAGCATATAGAGTAGTCATAACTGTTTCCGGTCCAATAACAATTTCATCGGTGTAAAGAAAACGAAGAAGTGCCATGAACGCTGGTACATCTGTTATATCAGGAATTTCTATTTCTTCATCAGTAGAAGCTAACTGTCCATTAAACATAACATCAAAAACAGGACTTCCTATCGACAAGACGAATTTGTGAGCAGGTATCCGAGTTGGAGGATTACCAAGACCAACAATGAAATGTACATCAGCTAGGGTTTCACTATTGAATAAAGAAGCTAACCTTTCTTGAACAGTTGTTCTGGACGCCTAAAATCGATGAAACGTCATGATTCAAATAAATTAGACCAGCAAAGGTTAAGTAAGGAAATGACCAAGCAATCTTAAGTTATGAAAATTTAGGTTATTTTTTGCTTACCTGCCAATTGAAATATCCTGTAGCTGCTTCATTTTTAGCTGTGCTCACAGACAAAGCTGATTCATCCGAAGATTGACTATCTGCAGTGAGTTTAGTTACACTGCTAGAATTGAAAGGAGCTTCCGAGTCTCTAATACGGTTGTTATTAGTTGGCCCGGTTTCATTGGAAGTGACTCGGTTAACTGGTACCTTTAAAAAGAAAAGAAACAATTGAATTTAAAACCATGGAAATATACATTTGATAGAATATTATGTAAATTTTGAACAATCATCTGAATTTTTGATATTTTTCCTCAAATAAAACAAAATACTGAAGAATAAGAAATTAAGTAACAATAAAAATACTGACCGATGCGTCTTTGGAAGATTGACTGGGTGGGGATGTTGAGCTAGACGTTGATTCGGTATTATTTAAGTTCCAATTAGACGATGATGAATTTAACCCCGGTTGATTCTTCTTAGTTATACTAGTTCCCTTATCTTTGTCCAAATCGTTCATACTAGTAAGAAATAACAAAAGTATAGCTAACTGGTTATATTAATAAACATTAAATTAAGTTTATTTACAATTTAAAAAGACATATCTCTCTCTCATCTATTTAAACCAAAAAAAAAACAAAGAATTCTTAAGCGCACCCTGTCGACACAACTTAACATTAATACTGCTCGCGAATCGCTTAAATTATTAATTTTCATTCCACTATTGTGGTCCATTTGCAAAACTTTAAACGAACAATTTTTAAATTTGAAAAGACGATTAAAGTTTACAATTTTGAAATTTAGACAGGTATACTGTTAAGAGTTTAATCGCTGTGAAAATATTTAACTATTGTTTTGAAGGCTGAACTGGTAGAAATCATATCAAAATCAATGAACACATCTGTGAATTCCTCAATTAATTAATCCATTTTTCATACTCTTTATTCAATACTTCATCATATACATTTCTCAAAAAATATCTGTTATTTTCGTCGTCTTCTATTCATCTTTTGTATTTTTAAGGATACAAAGTTAATTGGGTGAAAATTGTTGTTACTTTTTGTTACTGAATTATACTGTTATCCTTAAAGCAGATTATGAATAATCTGTTGAGTAAAGCTGTGACCTCACTAGCTAATAAGTTGGATAGTTTATCTTCAAAAGTGTCCAACAAGGTTTCGCCAAGTACTAAAAATACAAACAAGAATAAATCGTATGATGCAGCTGAATTACCAACTTCATTGTCTACAAAATTATCTTCATTTTTAGCACCATTTGAGGAATATTTTGTCTCCATTCAGAGTATATTGATCTGGGAAAAACCTTATGTGTCTGCTGTATTCTTAATTGTCATAAATTGTGTTTATTGCTTTATATTCCAGGCTGATAATAACAATAAAATTGAAAATGAAATTCCAAAGTTGATACATTGAAATCATACGCTTTCATTGTTTGTATATTTTTGTTGCTTTGGTGATAAGACTTGGAATAGCCCATTGAGTCTATTAGCAACATGTTTATTTTAACTTGTTTAATGACATTTTGTAAACATTGTCAGTTTTAATGTTTATTTACGAATTTGTATTAATTAAAATTGATCTTTAGTGATTTCTGTTTCTATTGTGTTTTAATAAAGACCCAATTATGAATCGCAGAGGTGGATACAAACATTTTCAGTATCGGCCATCCTATCCTACACAAGCTTCATCTTCTTCCCTCAGTTCTTCAGCATCCCCTTCAGCTGATTATTCTAAAGTATGTCCACCGAAGAATATTGATCGTCCTGCTGCATATAATTTGGATGAAGAAAAAGAAGATCCTAAATCATATGGTAATGAAAGGTTAAAGCGAAGTAAGATTTTTCAAGACGACGAGGAAAGCTACTGGGATCAAGATGATGACAATGACAATGTAAACAAGTCTGAAAATTCTGAAAAATATAGTGATAACGAAACAAGCCATTCAAACAAGGACGATGACAATGACGAAGAAGACCCATTGGATGCTTTCATGGCTGGAATCGAGAAACAAGTAAAATCTGATTCTACCAAGAAAGAAGCGAAGGCTAATGTGCGACTAGATATTGAAGAAGAAGATATTCAAGAATCTTATTATAGATACATGGAAGAGAACCCTAGAGCTGGATTAGATTTAAACTTTGATGAAGAGGAAGATGATCTTATTGAATATGATGACCAAGGAAACCCTATTTTGAATAGAAAAAAGTTAAAATTCATAGATCCTCTTCCTGCATGTGACCATAGTAAAATTGGTTACAAACCTTTTATAAAAAATTTTTACATAGAACACGAAGAAATTCAATCTTTGAATGATGAAAAAGTCCAAGAACTTCGTAAGACCCTAGGAATATCTGTTATGGGTGCCAATGCACCAAAACCTTGTATCTCTTTTGCTCATTTTGGTTTTGATGAACAGTTAACTAAAGCAATTATCAAGGCGGGTTATCATCAACCAACTCCTATCCAATGTCAAGCAATTCCCATTGCATTATCAGGTCGAGATGTTCTTGGTGTAGCTAAGACCGGTAGTGGTAAAACCGCAGCATATTTGTGGCCAATGCTTGTTCATATCATGGATCAACGAGAATTGAGACCTGGAGAAGGACCAATCGGGTTAATTTTAGCGCCAACTAGAGAGTTATCCCAACAAATACATGCCGAAGCCAAAAAATTTGCAAAAGTATATGGATTAAGAGTTGCATGTTGTTTTGGTGGTGGGTCGAAATGGGAACAATCAAATGAGTTATCTCAAGGCGCTGAAATAGTTGTTGCTACACCAGTAAGTCTATTTAACTGAATGCCTTCTTAAATTTATCGATTTTGTTATTATATCCTAACCTTGTTTTTTACTTTTTTACTATAGGGAAGAATGATTGATATGATAAAATGTAAAGCCACTAATTTTGAAAGAGTCACAATGTTGGTTCTTGATGAAGCTGATAAAATGTTTGACATGGGATTTGGAAACCAAATTGGTTCCATCTGTGATCATACTCGACCAGATCGTCAAACATTGCTATTTTCAGCTACTTTCAAAAGAAAAGTAGAGCGTTTAGCTAGACATGCTTTAACTGATCCAATCAAAGTTGTACAAGGTGAATTAGGAGTTGCCAATGAAGACGTCACCCAAACTGTGCTCGTTATGAAAGAAGGGCCGAGTAAATGGATCTGGTTAACTGATAATCTAGTTAGATTTACCTCCTCTGGGTCAGTTTTAATTTTTGTCACAAAGAAGGCCAATGCTGAAGAACTCGCCAACAATTTGAAAGAGCGTGGCTTTGAATTAGTTTTAATTCATGGAGATATGCACCAAAGTGATCGTAATAAAGCAATTGGTACCTTTAAAAGACAAGATGTCAATATTATGGTAGCCACAGATGTAGCTGCTCGTGGTTTGGATATAACTCATGTTAAAACTGTGATAAATTTCGATGTAGCCAGAGATATTGATACTCATACTCATCGTATTGGTAGAACTGGTCGAGCAGGTGATAAAGATGGTATTGCATATACCTTGATTACTGAAAAAGATAAAGATTTTGCCGGACCTTTGGTGCGTAATCTTGAAGGAGCAAATCAAGAAGTGCCGAGAGAACTGATGGATCTAGCTATGCAGTCAAATTGGTTCAAAAATTCGCGTTTCAAACAAGGAAAAGGAAAAAAAGTTGATTATAATAGCTCATTCAGTCAAAGAGCTAGACCCGGCTTAGGAGCGGATAAAAATAGTTTACCCTCTGAGAGAAGTTCCTTTTCATTAAATGAAAGAAGCTCGTCCAATAAAACGGAACCTCCGAACACTGATCGAGTTTCTGCTATTAAAGCAGCATTTAAAGCTCAATTTCAATCTAATTTCAAATCATCAAGTGATTCATTGTCTACATCTTCACCACAATCATCTTTAAATTCTTCAGCTACACCAGTAAATGACCAAAATGAAGAGACCTTAGCCTCTAAAGAGTCTCTACCAAGAAAAAAAAGCCGTTGGCAGTAATGTTTCATAGTTAATCTGACTCACCTAACTAATATCATTCGAAACTCAAATAAAACAATAAAATTGATATTTCTCATGCGTAAATACTAATTTATCTCGTAAATCATTTGATTCTATGACAATAACATTCCACTTGTTTTGACTAGATGTGTTGTTATACACATGTTATGAATTTTTGCGTCACCTGATTTCAAGCTAATTTCTTGCATTATCTTTATCTGAGTTCAAATGTATAGAGATTTCTGCAATTCAAGGTATTCTCTTATCCAATATTTTTCTTGCAAAAACTTTAAAGTATTCACTCGTTGAATACAAAAATAAAGCCTCAATAAACTCAATTATTCAGCATTTACTTGCTGTTTCTTTCTTTAAAGGCGCGTATTCACAAGCAAGATTCGATTAATTTGTCAGATTGATTAACTATAAACAGTCATGATATGATCAGCATTGTAGCAGATGAATTTAATGTTAATGTTATTGGTTAATTATTGATCAGTAAACAATCCATTGACTATATAGATTTAAAAAAAGTATCAAATCATAATAAAACTATTATCGATGTCAATTAAATCAAATTAAATCAAACTAGATTTACTGCAAAACAGTGTAGTCTGAGCGATTGATATGATTTTTTGAATATCCTTTCGGTATCCTTTTGAATATACAAATGTAGATGTTTATTGTTAAACTCTCAACCAATTACAGTATTTGAGGGGGGATGCCGATCTCCCAAAAGATACTACTTGATAGAAGGTGTTAATTTTGTTATTGGCTCTATCTAGTGGCACTTTAAACCCCTAAAATTTGGGAGTGGGCCAATCTTTACCAAAAACTAATCAGTAACTTTTGACCCCTATAGGAACCTATTCTGAAGATTGCATCAAAATCGTGATTTTTATTTTTGAGTTATCGTTGAACAAAAAATCGCAAATTCACCGTGTATGTCTTCGCTTCGCTCAGACAACAAGTTTTTGAAATAAATAATAACTTGTACGTTTCAAATCATTTTTGTTTGGAGCAAAAATTGGCTCAAAGGCATGCAGGCAAATGTGAAGCTGCCGATAATCCAGTTCAAAGCGTAATCATTCGAAGTCACAATTTTTTGCTAATTATCTGATTCATAAATAAAATTTTTATACCATATCAGAAACTTGAGTTGGTGAAATAAATACTAATACAAAGCTACATAAAATTGTGTTTTAAGGCAGGTATTAAGAGCTTCAAGGCTATGAACTTTGAAGCTTTAAATTGATACATTTCTGCCTGATTCTTCAATGAACAAATTGTATTCATTAGATGAATCAATATGATTCAATAAGGTTCAATCTCGACGAATACAAACAGATCATCCGAAAAAAATAATAAAGGGTGTTGCGAATAAAAAGGAGATTTTATTTAAATTTTGATAAAAATGACGTTGACCATGATAACAAACGTAGACAAACAAAGGCAAACAAAGAGTATAACTACTCTTTGAAGGCAAATCAATTTATCAATAAATCGTGATCTTTATCAAAATTTTAGGTAAAATCTCCTTTTTATCCGCAACACCCTTTATTTATACATGTATCCTGAAAAATATCTGTTGACTTTGAAAAGGAAATCCTTATCAATTGTAAATGATGAAAAGGGGTTAGTAGTTATATTGAAGATTTTCAACCAAAATCTTCGAGTGACTCATTTATTGCACTTGTACTTACCATGGTTTAAGATAAAGCAATAAAAGGTATACTAAATCAATTCTGCTGAATAGCTGCAATCTGCATTCACACCAACACATAGAGTATTTTTTTGAGCGCAAACAACTAAAGCTAGTAAGATTTTTTTAATGATAAAGTATCATACAGATCGAAATTGCAGATAAATATTGTCGCCAGAAATAGCTCATTCTTTCATTTGCATTTATTTTAATCAACTGTTTCTTCATTTCTGTTCATTATTTATTTATTGGTAGATTTTTAGATCGAGAGATTATTATTTTAAGGCAATCATTTTTGTTCATCTATGGTACTTTACAACGATACCAACTTTTGTGTCGATAATAAAGATTGGAGTAATATTATTAATAAAGTTTTTTTTCAGATGTTATGTATATTAAATTCTGTTAACTTGAACCAGTAGACGTTTGAAAAGCACAGATTTTAACTTTGCTTTTAATTCTACTGAAAAATTTAAAATAATAAAAAACAATTGAACAAACCAATGCTGAGTCAGTCAGCTTAGTTTGATTTATTCTTTTCAAGCAATTTGATTAACCTGATGGCGAAACTTAATTTTTCTTTCTGATAAATGATGTACACTCTGATTTTATTGGTAATTTAGGATAATATTTCAAGCCAATTGGCTCCAGTAGTTTGTTTGATATACTTTTTTATCAAAGTCGTTGAAAAAGCCTTGACTCTTCTCTTAGATGGCGACACCAAATTTGTTGTTAAAATGTATTTATAAGGCCTGTTACACAAAAATGAACAACAGTAGACATTTTAATTTATGATTATTATTGAGTGACTATCTCTTTTTAATTGGAGGATATAAATAAAATTTTAATTTTAATTTTTTAACTATTTGAAAACCATTGGAATTTGACAAGGTAAGTTATTTTAATAATAATATTCATTTCTTTGCTTTCAGTAACTAGTTTTATTCTATTTTTGCTAATTGTTTACTATTGATATCTAATTTTAGCTTCGCACCATGGACCCAAACAACAAGAAAAACATTGGAGATGCATCTATTGATAACCCTAACCTCGAGGGAAAGAAAACTAGTGGCAAACAGAAACGTGGAAAAAAATCTAAACAATCTAAAACCGAGGATATTCAAGCTACACAAAAAATAGTAGAAGCAAATTTACCACAACTGTCCATTTCTGATGCTACAGATAATCCTGCTCCGAGCTCATCTAGTGCTGTTCCTTCTACTAGTATCCAAGATCAGGTGTTTAAACAACCTAACAAGATAAGCAAACCTAAGGGCTCCGAGACAAATAAAGCAAAGGCTAACCAAAAAAAGTCTGCCAAGAAAGTGTCGATGGAAGTTGACGATAAGGATGTTACAATTATATCTGAAGGTGGTGATGTTAATAAAGATCGTAGAAAAGCAAACGCTGAAGACTCCTTTGCCGAATTGGAAAACCTAACAGGGCTCAGTCTGAAAAATGCTCCTGCAGCCTTGAGAATTCGACCTAAATTTCAAAGTGGAAATGAAGGAAAAAGAATTACTCTCAAGTCTAACTTTTTCAGGTAAGCTATTTTGCTTTATAATTTCCTTTGCAATGCAAATTTTTATTTAATAGTATCCTATAAATATTTTATTTTAACAAACTGAATTATTTTTTGACAGATTGAAGCTTACTGGTAATACTGTCTATCAATATGATGTAACATTTGACCGTCCTGGTAACTCCTCAGTAGCTGAACAAGAAATAGAAATTGGAAGAAGATTCAGACGAGTGACAAAGAAAATCCATCAACAATTACTTGCGGAATTTGTCAAAACATCTTCAAAAGGCTTATTTAACGGAATTTGTTATGCTTTTGATGGCGATCGCATCCTCCTCACTAATAAACCACTAAAAGATGAAAATTTAGAAGTAGGTGTCTATTACACCTTTCCATTTAAGGAAAGTGAAGGAGAGAAACCAACTAATTACCAGGTCAGAATCAAGAAAACAAGTTCTGTTAAGCTTGATTTTAATTTCAACGGAGAAAATTATGTCCATGATCGAGCTGTCTTACAAATGCTTGATATCATAACCAAAAGTTATGCTTTTAAACATAATATTGTTTATGGATCTAAAATTTTCTTCCCTTCTATCATGAGGCCGCGAATTCTTATGAGTATCCAATCGTACCAGACCAAATCTGAGAAGCCTACACCATTCGAGCTTGCATTTGGTTACCACCAGTCTACACAATTTTGTCAAAGTGGGCCTATGCAAAATATTGACAGAGCATCGGCTGTTCTTTACCGTGAAGGCCCACTCCTTGATAGAATCTTTGAATTGATTGGTCACCCATTTAAACCTGATGAAATACTTGACAATAATTCAATGGACCAAATTAAAGAGTTTATTGGGCTCCGGGTTGAAACCAATTACCGCAAATTTGTTTCTCGTCATGTTATTAGATCTTTCACTAGAACAACTTGTGCACAAACTTTTTTTACTGAAGGAAAAGTAAAGTCAAGTGTTGTCAGCTATTTTGCTGATAAATATACAATTAGGTTGAAGTATCCAAATTTGCCTTGCGTTGAATATGGACAGGGAAAGTACATACCGATCGAACTGTGCAAATTGTTGCCAGATCAAAGGAATCAACGAAAATTACGTGAAGATCTTATTAAAATTCTTAGCACACATGCTACATCTCAAAGGCCAAGTGGACGAGCAGCTGGAACCGCAGAATCTGCTAAATCTATTTGTAGTAACAAAGCTCTTGCTGAATTCGGAATAACATTAAACCCCAATATGGTTGAAGTGCCTGGTCGAATATTACCTGCACCCAAGTTACGATATTCTAATTCACCTACATTTGTTCCATTGACTCCAGGAGACTGGAACATGCAGCAACCGGACAAAAAGAAATTTTATAATTCAAAAAATCTTTCTAAATGGGCTTTCCTTTGTATGTCAAGGAAAATCAGTGATGATATCATTCGTGAATTCTGCAAAAATCTGATGAGAGTTGGATCTATGGTTGGTGTTGATGTGAGTATGCCTTCTGCGCCTATTAGAACATCAAAACCTCTCCTTCGACAGACTATGGAGTCGCTAAAAAATAAAGGTTTGCAATTGATTGTCTGTATGATACCAGAAGAAGATGCGATTTACACTGAAATTAAATCTGTTGGAGATCGAACACTTGGTATTCCAACCCAAATCATACTCGACAAACACTTCAATCCACGAAACGATATGAAAAGACAAAAATTATTTGACACTGCATACTTAAGCAACTTGTTGCTAAAAATTAATAGTAAAATCGGTGGCATCAATCTTTCTTTAGCTGATGTTAGCAAACCAAGTATATTAAAGGGTTTAACAATGGTCGTCGGAGTTGATGTCAATCATCCCTCACCCGGAGAGAATTCACCATCAATAGCTGCAGTTGTTGGTACTTTAAATCCGGAGCTTTCTAATTACCACACCAATATCGTTATTAATCGCTCCAGAGAAGAGACCGTTGACGTTCGTAACATGATAAAACCTATTCTAGAAGCATTCAAAAAACACCGAGGTTCCTATCCTGATAACATCGTTGTTTACCGTGATGGAGTCTCCGAAGGACAATTTGCCTACGTATTAGCTTATGAAGTTTTCCCTCTACGTGATATGCTCAGTACAGATTATAGACAAACTATTAAGTTAACATATATGATAGTCCAAAAGAGACACAACGCTCGATTCTTCCCCATGAAACGAGAGGACTCAACCAGATCTGAAAATATATTACCTGGTTGTGTGATTGATACAACTGTGTGTCACTACAAATGGTTTGACTTCTATCTATGCTCTCAAAATTCGTTCTTGGTAAGTCATTAGTTATATTACATTACCGTTGTGTAATTTTTTTAGTGTTATTAATTTGAACTTTTTAATGTTTAGGGTACTGCTCGTCCTGGAAAATACACGGTTCTTTGGGATGAGAATAATCTCACTGCAGACGAGTTACAAAAAGTTACGTACTATTTGTGCTACTTATTTGCTCGAAGCACTAAAAGTATTGCTGATCCCGCCCCAGCTCGTTATGCTCATCATGCAGCTGCTAGAGGTAAAGTGCACCTTAAGGATATGATGAGATCTAAAGCTCCAATTTCTGCCAACGTGGATCTTTCAGAGGCTATTCGAGTTCTTGCTCCTCTACAAGACGTGCTATACTTCATCTAATCGAGCTTATTTTTGGGCTTCAAATTTTGACTTACGATCTCTTCTAGCACTCAACCTGTTGACATTTGAATATAGTTGATTGCTTATTCGCTGCACAACGTTTATTTTTGAATAGATCTAAGTTTTATCGTTCTCTAAGTCTTTAATTTAGCTTATACTCTATGAAAGTTACAACGAATATTTTTCGTGCAACATGATTTTATCTTCCAAATTTATTCTGACTTATTGTGATATGTATTAATCTCATTTTTAACCATATCTCTTGTGATTTATGCTTTTAAAACGAATTATTTTAAAATTAAAGCTTTTACTTTGTCAAATTACCTGTTTATTTCACTCCTAATATTTTCAAAGCTGGGTCGAGGTTTCAACTTAAATCACAAAATTGTTAAACTGTAGCTTGGTAATTAAGCCAAAAACTAGGAAAATTTTTATCAGCTAAAAAATGAGTTTGCCTAGAACGTAGGAGTTTATTTTGTAGAGAAACTTCGCTTGTTGATATTGGCAGATGTTTTCAATAATTTCATAATAAATATTTGTATGCAAAACATTACTCAATGGATGCCTGTGAATTTCAATAATGTGCGTCAATCAAAGTAAATATAATAAAACAAATAGATGATTTTCTGTATATCTCTGCCAAGTTGATTATCACACAGATTTCCCTAAACATACCTTCCATCAATCAACTAGTTCATATTACTTCGATATTATAATCGCATCGAGCTTCCAACAACGCAGCCATTAACTTGCATTGCAATGAAAATTAGTCAATTTAACTATCAGGGACGTTCATGATTCAACAATACATGTAATTTTTACAAATCTCTTTTTGAGCGCTCTTGAGTTCCAACTCAAAGCATATCTTAGCTTCTTTGCAGTAATATTAACATTGATTCATCCGCATAAACATCTATTGATTCATAAAATGGATATAAAAGTCAAATGATATCTACAATTAAAGATTGTAATCTAATTACGTGAATAAAGTCACTTATCAGAAATTTCAACAATCTCGTTGTTACTCATTTTACATTAAACTGTATCATTTGTATTGCTTGTCTCAATTATTTTATTGTAAATGCCTATTTAAAACTGAAATAAGTTTCGATGTACTCATCAATTCTTTTTTGTTTGAAACGTTCCAAACATTTAATCTTACAATTTTGTAAATAAGCATAGACTATTCGTTGATACCGGATGCTAAATTAAAGGTGAATTCCATCAACCATTTATTGAAATTGAAAATCTCAGTATGTCATTATTACTAACCTGCTGTGATTCTTCTTATCTTTATTCTTTGATTTCTGTCAATTAAAAAATTAATCTCGATGCGATGAATTGAGATTCAATGGGATCCATCTTAAAGGTGACTTCAAATCATGTGTGATACAACAAGTCATTGATAACGAGATATTGAGATTTTTGATTTCAATAAATGGTCGATGGAAGTCACCTCAAATTGAAAATTAAATTAGTGAAATCTATTAATTATTCCCTTAAGTAAAATATAACGTATTTTTGATTAACTCTGGAAGGAGCTGTGAAAAAGTAAAAAGAGATGGCGTTTACTGTTGGATCTTTATTCCGCATCTTTTTTTGATGCAAGTTGATTCAATTCATCAAGAAATATGTGATTTTTTTTTAATATGTGACTATTTCAATTAGGGAATTTTATAATCTGAGTTTACCCATGTTATACTGATCTGATCATCTACGATAATAATTTAATCGAGAGGTAAGTCATAAATTTCTTGCTAATTATACTTCACAAATGAATCAAGGTGCAATGAGTGCTTATAAAATTAGAAATAGGTTATGGAATTTACATACTATCATGTTATTTTCTTTTTACATTTCAATTTAAATTATAGTTATTTTTAAATAAAATTAGGGAAAACATGAACTTTGTAATCCAAAGAAGTAGTTTAGTTCCAAATTCTTGTTTTATCTATCTGAATGCAGAATAACAATTATACTTTTGTTATCAATGCTTATTGATTTTTTGCTATTATCTCCTCTTAGCTACTGGTTTTATTTAATTCTATGTGATGTTTGCCTGGTGTGTTCCTGTATCGCAGTTTGATCATTGCGAAAGCTTACCCATAATTTAATAATACATTTATCCATCTCGGGAACAACATCATCTACTGATGTTCAGGATTCCTACTGAGTTCATCTGTTTTGCTGTCAATTAAACATTCAACAAGTTTTATCAAGATGTCAACGCCTGTAACACGAAATTCGTCAACTGGTAGTGATGATGCTTTGCAAATGGTCTCCATATTATTCCAGTGTTTTGCTGCAATTATCTTAGGTTATGTTTCTGGTCGTTTATCCATTATATCCGAGGATCAATCAAAAGGAATAACTAACTTTGTCTCGTACTTTTCCTTACCTGCTCTTATATTCATCAGCTTAGCAAAATGTGATCTATCCCAAATTGACTGGTACTTTGTTGCCTCTGTTTTCATCGCAAAAGTCGTTATATTTGTGTTGGTCGTACTTATAACCCTTCTTACAACTCGCCCATGCCACCTCGGTAAAGCAGGTCTTTACGGTATGTTGGTTACTCAAAGTAATGATTTCGCGATTGGATATCCCATTTTATCTTCTTTATATGCCAATAGTCAGCCTCATTTCGCTGACTATCTTTATGTTATCGCTCCACTTCAATTATTGTTCATTAATCCGTGTGGTCTTTTCTTTTTGGAACTGTACAAGTATCGCCAGTCAATAGCCAATTCATCAGCCTCACCGTCAAATGCGTTTATTATTATCGGAAAAGTTCTGAAAAATACATTGACTAATCCTATTGTAGTTATGACCATTGGAGGTGTAATCTGGAACTTTACTTTTGGTAACACTGTACCATCCATGCTTAATGGCCTTTTACAGACATTTGCCAATGCCTTTAGCTCGACTTCTTTGTTCTTACTGGGTCTCAATATAGTCCAAGAATCTGGTTTGATTGGTAATTCATCCAAAATCGTTGTCCCTTGTACTTTGAGTGCTGTCAAACTTTTTGTTTTACCTCTTGTTTTAAGACTTATTGCTAGATATTTAGTTAAAGGTACTGAGAATTATGTTTTTACGATGACGAATTTTGCTTTTCTATATGGAGTCATACCTTGCGCACCAACAGCGGTTATATTTGCTCTCATCTACAATATTGGATCATGGGTAACCTCATATGCGCTCATAGTTTCAACCGTTATTTCTGCACCACTTCTTTTTGTATCATCCTCGATGATTCGTTATTCTGACTACACGCCGGAACAAGTTACACATGATCTATGTCTTACAATTTATATAATTAGCTTAATCGCTATCCCATGCGCTATCTGGACTTTGATTATATTCGTTTGTGGACGTAAATGGACTAGTGTCACTCATAGAATAACGTTTGGATTACTTCTAACTCAGCTGATTGTGGCAATCGGTGGTTATTTAATGCCACATGATTCGGTGGTCATTAAATTTCGATATTTTGTTCCTGTCTTTGGCATTTTTGCTTCCCGCATCTGGACCTCATTATTAGCTCTTACCATAGCGTTACTTCGAAAAAAGAGCCTGTGTTTTGTATTGAGAGCTCAAAATTATTTCTTTGGTGGTGCTTTCTTTTTCACATTCATTCTGACTGGAGCTCTTTATTTGGTTGCGCCATTCTCTTCACAATCTTCAATTGATCCATATTTCAAATTCGGAACTTATCAAACGATTCCTACTTTAGCTGTCACCATAGTTTCCATTATAATTACAGGATCAGCTGTTATTTTGCAGCAGCGTGATAATGCCGCCGCTAATATGTACGAAAGACTTAATTCAGTTGTTGAAAGCTCCATTGATTCAGGACGTGAATCGCCTTTGCGGGAAGTCAGTCAAGAAAATCTGCCAAGTCACTCTAGAGACCCTGATACAGTCAGCATTGAAGATCTGATGAATACGACGATTATTGAGCAATCTTGTCAAGGATCTCAATGTACAGAAGTTCATCGACGAAAATCTTGTCTCAAATATTTACAGCAATACGCAAATAATACTCAAACTGAAATGATACCTGTACCTGGTGAACGTTTAACTGTATCATTTCAGAAGCATATACAAAGAACTTCCCACATTTCTCTTCTTCTTATTCTACTTCTCTCCATGGTGATTGATTTAGCAGTCACTATTAGCAAAGCGTTTAACGAAAAATTCACCGGCATTCATGTTGAACTTGTTTCATTGGATATTTTTCTTGTCTATGGACAAGCCATCAGCACCTTTGTGTTATTTGGTCTTGATATCAGTCCACTTATTGACGTTTGGCGCAGATTTTATTTCTATTTTTCCCGTCGAAATGAGCAAGATGATGAAAGTGTTTCTGATGAATCTTATCAAATTCACCACCAATTTTCAACATATCATCTTGAAAAATGTGCAAAAGACATTTGTTTCTTTATCTCCTCTGGTGGAAACGAGATTTTTGTTTTCAAAGGCTGTGATCTGGTGACTTGGTTGATAAGAAGTGGACTTGTTTTAAATCGTAAATCTGGTCGCAATTATGCATCTCATCTTCTTCGAAGTCATCTCATAAAATCTATTGAAAACCATAATTACTATCTTGATACATCATCGTTTTACCAATTTCTTAAATCTTCAAGATCTAGTAGTATAGGTCCATAAATTTAATTTCATGTCAACTGTTAAACTAGTCGCAAACAAAATTTTACTGTATTTGTTAAATATATTTATTTATTTTTTTTGAAATTGCCTTTTAATACGAATTCAAATTTTTGTGATGTCCCATGTTTTTGGCCTTCATAGATGTATTGATTGAAACAAATGAAGTTTACTGTATCAATTAACACAAATAAGAGTAAATCAAATTAACGAGACTGGCTGATCAAAAATTACATCAAGTCATTTCATTAAATTACTCATACTAATTTAAATCTTTCCCTATTTCCTTTTTTATTTTATTGATTCAAAATTAACATCTAGGTAACCACGCCTTGGTAGCGCAGTCGGTAGCGCGTCAGTCTCATAATCTGAAGGTCGTGAGTTCGAGCCTCACCCAGGGCAAATTTTTTATCAAATATTTCTTTGTCAACTACTTTTGCTTCACCTGAAAGTGACAGTTGAAATGTCGACTGTTATTAGTCTATTGTTTATTGTTACTAATAGCATTTATACTTTCATCTGGATAAATTGTCTATTGATAAAAATCGAGTTCTTTAAGAATATTTCTTAATAAAATAATATGGAAATCAGAGTGAAGTTTTCTGCCTCTGTGTTAATATTTCAAACATTATTCATTTCAATTTACTTCGGTGTAACTTTCCAATTATGAAACCATTAAAACTGATAATGATGGTGTAATAACCAGTTTCCGAATGAAAACTTTCAATGGATAGAAAATGTAAGTCTCGATTAGATCAAGATCATGTGAGTTCACCGCCATGAATGCTGAGATTGTACTACATGTAAATCATGGTTTTAATTGTACGTTAAAAATGCATTTATTGAGAAATTGGGAAAGCTGATTGATAAAAATGAAAAAATTTCAAGTTGATTCACGCTGGTAGTTTAACGGAGCGTGAATCAACTTGATACTTTGAAATTAAGAATTAAAAATTCATTATTTAATTAACTTCGTAGGTAAAACATCTAATTGCGGATCATTTATGATTAACTTGGAAAGGAACTGTGAAAAATTAAACAGAGATGGCGTTTATTTTTACATTTTAGTCTAATTGCTGCCGATTCACATAGAAAAAGCGTTTTTATGCATTGCGTGAGTTTTAAGTGTAATTGGAAATAAAGCTTGTTAGACAAGCATTGTTTCCCAGTTTACTTTCAGCTGACTTATTCATTAAAACAGTGTTTAAAGTTGATCATCAATACATTAGAAAGCGTAAATTTTTCCCGTTCGCATGGCTAATGCCTGTGTTTTAAAGAAAGTCAATAAAAGAATGCTAAGCAGCAGCAGCTGTGAGTCAGAAGACTCATCTACGAATTCATCAAGTGATAGTGACAGTTCCGATGATGAAGGACCAAAACGAGCTACATATCATGAATGGAGATCATATTTAATGAAGATGGAAACTCCTTTCCAAACTGATGTTCAAACAACTAATCTTCACAGAAATGGTGCAACTCATAATTCTTACAGAACGAGTGGTGAAACAACTAATCCTCACAGAAATGGTGCAACTCATGCTTACAGAATGGATGCACCAACTCGTAGTCCTTACAGAGCTGTTGTTCCAACTCATAATTCTAACAGAACGGATGCGCCAATTCCTAGTCCTTATAGAAATGGTACAACTCCTAATCCTTACAGAAATGATGGACGAACACCTAATCTTCACAGAAATGGTACAATTCCTAATCCTTACAGAAATGATGGACAAACCACCAATCTTCACAGAAATGGTACAACAACATGCAATTCTCACAAAAATGGTACACCAACTTCTAATTCTTACAAAAGTGGTCCACCAACTACAAGTCCAATCCAAAATACTCAATCAGTTTTCAACCGTATCAAAGCTACTACAGCAGCTATAAATCCTATCAGAACTGTTACTCCAGCTTTTACTAGAACTATTACGTCAGCTCCTAATAATGTTACAACTGTTTCTTCTCCTATTTCTCGTTCTAAACCTACTACACTAGCTCCTAAGCATACCAGAACTGTTGTTCAAGCCATTAAAAGCGTCAATACTGTTCCTCCAACTTCCAAAGGTATCCAAACGGTTAAACCAGATTTATCTGCTAGTTTGAGATCAATTTATGAAACTTTCTGGTCACTCAATTCAGCCGCCAAACTTATCCATGTTAAATCCCAGTTGGATGAACCATCTAAAATTTATGTACATAAATTGATCAAAGCTCATTCAAATCTCGTGCAAGAAAATAGTCGTTTGAAAAAGGAAAAGCAGGATTTGATCAATGTTATCAAAAAGATAGGAATAGCTATCAGCAATGAAACGATTGCGAATCTTCTAGACCCCGCAAGATCTACTCAACCAAAAAATAGCTAATCTAATCACCTAAAGTTTTTATCACTCCAAGTGTTCTTTAAGATCATTCAACATGTACAAAATTTTAAACTTCTGTTATTGTACTTTCCGATTCTAAAACTATCATTTCCCACTATTTACGACATAGTGAAAATATTTATTCAGTTAAATTCATTAATTTCTAATTCCATTGCTACCATCTGTTCATTTTAATATTGTATGCACTTCAAGCTTTCCAAAGTGATGTAAATATACACACAAATGATATCTTTTAACTAAATGACTCATTATTCCAGGACTTTGACTGATTCACAATTCGCGCCTGATTCTGATTAGTGTTTTATTAAATGCTTTTTAAATCTATGTAGAATCCAACTAATTAATATCAAAATGAGATTAAACGCGAAAATGAAATAAAAAATTGTGGAAACATGATTCATATTATTTACATTTTTACACTTTATTGTCATATTTTCCAAGTTGAAGATGCAAAATAAACTTACATTAGAAAATTAACATCGAAATATAAATTGTATATTTCACTTTTTTTGTGTTTTGGTTTGTTTTATGCTTTCTCTTCATTTCATAGACTGCATTCAATAATATCAAATACGCGCTAAGATATACAACAAACGGATACTTCTATTTGACCTTTTGTTTCAGCTGGGTACAAAGTAAAATCATCATCTATATCATCATCATCAATATTATTCAAAATATCTTCTTTCTTTACTACATCAACATGTTTCACTTCGTCATCTACCTCCATCTTTATTTCTTCCTTGCTATCTTCTTGCTTTGTTTCATTTTCGTTGTCTCCTTCAGGCTTAACTTCTGTCTTATCTTCTTGCCCATTGGTTGCAGTCAAATTGGATGCTTCATTTTCAGCCGAGCGTTGTTTTAATAGATCTTCTAAACATAAGGGATGATAAATTTTTTCGTCTTGCCCTTTCACAGCATTTAATAGTTGCCACTCTTCTTCATCTTCGTTCCATGTTGTTTCGAACCTTTCTTTACAGACGGCACACTCATTAAGACTTTCATCTTCGTTTGCGCTAACTGTGCAGACCTTTTTCTCACTCGCTGATTCTTTCTCTTCTTTATCTGCATCCATCATAGTCTGATCAGTTTCATCTGATATTTCTTTAAAGGAAACCCACAAATCGAGAGAACAAAACCAACGGCGAACAGCGGCTGACTTTGATTTAGAGTCTGTTCGCTCTTGTCGGTTTAACCTAAAATGCCAATCAAGATGAACTGAATATTTAGATCTTTCGTTTGAATCACCAACTTCAAAGCGTAATGAACAATTTGGACACTGAGTTCCATTTATTAAGTCTGCAATAACTTTAGGATGATCTGCTTTCAAAGATTTTGTCTCTAATACTAAAGGTTCACTTTCTATCTCATCAAGTTGGTTAAGTCCATTCTCTCGATTCATAGATGAAGGTGACCCTATTCTTGTAACAGATGTTGCCAAATTTGTTGATGAGGTTGCTGAGACTATAGATGTGACTGAAGGAGAAGCACCAATTGCTGTAACTGTTAATGATGATGGTAAAGTGCTTGTTGCTGTAGTAGTAGTGATTGTTGTTGCAAGCAATTTATTGGAATCTGTAATTTGAGGTTCAGTCTTCTTAATGATACCAACAGAAATCAGTTTATCGAATAAATCTCCTAAATTAACTTGAGGTTCGGTTGTAGGAGCCGTCATCGTTACAGGAACAGAGTTAGTTAAAGATGGAACGACGGCTGGTCCAGGAACTTGAAGAGGTAATGTAACGGGCAATGGTAAAGTTGGACAAGGAGCAGTCAATGGCATTGCTACAGTCACTGGAATGGGTAAAGCTGTGGGTATTGGCGTTGAAATTGCGACAGTTGGGTTTGTAACCAGTCCAGGAGCTAATGGATTTATCTGTGTTGTTAATGCTGGTACCAGAGACGATGCTGGTTGTACTGTTGATGGAGGTAATAAGACGGCGGAAGAAGATTGTGTACCTAAAATATTTTGAGAATAAGGAGTTTGGGTTGCTGGAGGTAAGGAGGAATAAGATGTTTGTACTGCTGGTATCGGATTTTCATCTGATTGACCAGTAATTTTTTTAACATACTCAGACCATAAATCAGCTCTGAGATCTTCAGAGATTTTAACCCGCGGTGGTGGACCACTTAATCTGAGAGTATGAGTTTGATGAGTATCCCCGACAAACTTAACTTCTATCGGCGGTCCACCAAAAGAAGCCTGATATGGTTTACCATTGAGAATAATTTCTCTACAAGGCCCGCCTAATTTGATTCTCTGAGCGTGTTCACCGTGAAAAAATGTTTGTGGTTGACTGTTAAAATTAAGTAAAACAAATTCTTTTGACCCTTTATCACTATCAATATACACTTTCGTAGGCTTGCCCTCAAACATGATCATTCTAGGTTCAAGATCATAGGGATTTGCTTTTACTAATTCATTCAAAGACAAGTGAAGAGACCCTTTCATCAAAACAATAGAGGTATTTTCATCTAAATAGAATAATTTGACCGTATTACCATCCACTTGGACATATTGTTGGCCAATGTCTTTACATAAAGGGGGAATAGTTTCCAATGGCTTCATGGGTAGAGGCTGATGATAATCTAAAGACGAGACGAAACTAGAAATAGTCGCTGCTTGTAGTTGATTAGGAATTGAAGCCTGGGCTGGAATAGGAAGGCTAGAGATTTGACTTGTAGACTGGATAGGAGCTGGCGGTAACTGAAGTGGAACATTAACAGGTCCAAGAGTCTGATCCTGGCCTTGGACTGGATCCTTGGCTTGAACATTAGGCAGGGTCGAAACTGGACCAGGAGCTCGCTTCTTCACTGGTAGAGAAGAAAGTCCACCAAGATCCGATGAACTCCCTTTCATGACTTGATTTATTGATTGGATGATATCAGCTCGATCCTTGTTACTGAGGACTCCATCATTCAATTTCTTTCCGACTTCATTAATCAATGGTTCAAATTCCTTGCGATAATCTCTATCATGGCTTCCTAGAGATGTGACTGGTTTAGATGCGGAAGAAGTTGATTCGGAAGATGCTAATTTTCTCTTAGGTACTGTTGCAGTTGTTGTTGGGACTTGTTTGATGACAGGCTTGCGTTTAGCAATTGATGCGGATGACGCGTTGATTGAATGAGCAATATTGCTACTAGCTTTACGTTTACTCGGAACCATGGTTGAAGACGTTGAATCATTTTCTTTACGACGTTTTGATGCAGAGGCATTGGATTGGGTAGGTGAATTTGTTACTGGCCAAGCTGGGTCAATGCTTTGAGCTGCAGCATCTATAGCATGCAAAGTACTTCTTGAAAAAACAGGCTTCCAAGTACTCCTGAGCTTAAACAAGGCAGCACGTGTGGTTTCATCACTATGTTCAAATACATGTTTGAAAATAGATACAATATCTGGCTCGAAAGATTCAATATAATCTTTACCTATGTTTTTACAAATAGAATCTATTAAATATAAAACTGGAAGTTTTTGGGTATCATCGACAGTTAAAATTCGTTCCAAGATAAGCTCAGCAATCTTCTTTGGACCATTATTCACACCAAGATAGTCTTCTGCAATCATGGTTAAACTAGAGATGATTGGTTTCGAATTGAAGACCAAATCTTTGAGAGCGTTCTCATAATCACGCAAACCTTCTTGAAAGGAGGACATTTTGAGGTAAGGTCCAAGGGATATGTAGGCTTACTTGCTGTTGAGTGTTTGTATATTATCCTCGAATCAACTTCAATCCGACACTGATGGTTGAATAATTGACGAAATATTAATTAAATACGTAAACATAAAATCACATTTACCACAAAACAGACCAATTAAGAAAGTAAAATGAACAAAACAAAATACTAAATTGAAGAAAGCATTTTCACAAGCTTTATTGAAAGCCTCAAAGATGTGAAAGAAATGAAAGATTTCTGGTTTGTTGCTAAGTAACCAAGTTAAAGCGCTTTTTTGAATAATATACAAGTCCGCTCCCTCTGTGTCAACACTGCACGAAATAATTCCTTTGAATAAACTGATTAAATTCAAATCCTGAATTTTAAACCGTTTTATGTGAGTCAGAAAAAATTAAGAAAATCAATTTTCTAGTTAGACCAAAAACAAAGTTTACCCAAGTCTAATTAGACAGTCACTTAATCCATTTCCTATTCATTCAACCTTAGGTATGAAAGAGGCTTCTAGGTTAATCCACCGCAAAGGAAATTGCATTAGAAAGTTGAAAAATTAATCTTTGAAATAACTTTTCAAGATATTTACATATTGATAATTTAATTTGAAGAATAATCAAATTAGTATAACGATTTTATAACAAAAGCGAAAGTATGTTGATGAACGCATCTCCCAGAGTAAAGTTACCCTACTCTTTGGTATCTCCTTAGATTTCAACCGAATTGCGATACTTTTTTGAGTTAGTGGATAATCTTGTAAAGGATTAGAAATTATAATCTTCAAGATTAATCAATAGTCATTGTTAAACTTTATTGAAACGCAGTTAAACTTAGTAGACCTTATTGTCATGTAGTAAATCACAAATTTTATTTTGAAGTTTATTAAAAATGAAAAATCTTTATGCATTTAAAATAAAATGAATTCATATCAATTTTTTAAACAATTATGCGACATGCTTATTTAAAAATCTAGATAAAAAATGCTGTGCGATATTTGATTATTAGCTAATACAACAATTAGACTCATCATTGGTCAGCTCATTGTCAAAAGAAGGTAAAAGTCGAGTTGGTGGTTCAACATAATGTCCATCCAGATATACTCGATAAGTAACAATGTGATGACTATCATTGGGTCGGTTGCAAAGTGATGTTAAACAGGAATCCACATTGGCAGCAATGCTGCTATTACAATAAGATAATTTCAGAAAAGTTGTTTCAGCTGAAAGGACTCGAGCTCCTGTGAATTAAATGAAATTAAAGAGACAAAACAAAATTAACAAACATATGTTTTAATTAGACGTTTAGATTCACGCCATTGACTTAATTCTGTAAGTTAATTTGCTAGTCTGCAAACTTGCCTGAAACACCTTTAGCTTTTTAAATCCAAATTCAAGCTTTTCTAACCAAAAACCTGAACAAACTTATCAATTTACACTCTTTTTAATAAACTTGAACATTTAATATATTTTTTTAGCCATAAATTTTGAATCAAGTGTATATTGGCAAAAGATGTAAATGATACCTTTACATTGAATAAATTGAAACAATGAATTTGCAAGTAAATCAACGAATAAAAATGATTAAAAAGGTTAATAATTTGGCACATTCAGAGTTCGTGTTGAAAAAAATGAATCCAATCACGTTAGAAACTAATTATCTGTAAATTGAAATTGGAGGCATAACTTGAATGTTAATATACAATGTTGCTTTTTTATCGATTATTGAAGATCTGAAAAGTAGGCATTTCAGGTGTGAATCAAATATTAACACATAATTTGCAATATTATATGAATTTTCTGAATAAGACTTGTTTTATCCTAAAATCATTGACTGCTTCTATCTTACCTGTAATAGTAAGCCAAGCTTCCATTTTTCTTTTGGTTGCAGCAACAGTTTCATATTGATTAGATGTTTTATGTCTGATGGGCACAAATATCTTGCAATTAAGCACGATCTCCGGGTGTTTAATTGATTCAACGGATATTCCTCTTGTTGGTAAAGCATAAGCTAATCTAATAAACTTCAGACTGAACTCAGCCTTACCAGGAATTATGAGACTCAAATTACTGTCAATTGGATGTTTACAGTCTGAACTAGCTGTTGGTTGAAAATTGTAATGAATCATTAATACTGTATTTTTTTATCCTTTCTTTGGCCAACTTACTTTTGGACATCAATGGTACTTCAACTGATTGGCAATTAAGGTATCGGTAATGTGAAGGTTGATCCCGAAACCATTGAGATGCTCGTGTAAATAAACTGGCAAACGATTCATAGTCAGGAGGAGCAAGAGGCGAATCCCATGAAGATGAAGACGGAACGAAATCTTTGAGGCCAATTTCCTCCATGCAAGTCTCTCCATACTCATAATAGATACGCAATGTTTGTGCATAACTGGATGAATCTCGATAAAATTCACTGCTTTCAGTATCAATCTCCCATTTACCTGTCACTGGAATTGATACAGTTTCAACTGATATTATTTTACCTGCAAATAATGGAAAACAGATTAATTATAAATTGTTAAAAGTCTAAATTCTTAATCTAATTACTTTCGATGGTTACAGACTTGACTATACTTTAATTTAAAATCAATCTCTAGACCTATTATTTATTTGTTAGTCAATCAATTATGGTTCTAGTTGATTATTTATTAAAGATTTATTGAACTCATTCAGATTGATCCAACAATTTAACCTAAAATCATTACTGATTTTTGTTTTCATTTTATTGATTTTCTCATCTAGTCTAGTCGTTAAGATAATGGTGCATTTCTTGTTGTAAAAAAATCTTTTTTATTCTCGCAAATTCATTTTGATTACCTTGAATTGGTTTCTTATGTAAAAGATTGTTAACTCTAATAACCATCTCCTCGATAGTTTCATGTCCATTTGGTGACCAAACAGTCCTTCCATTGGATCCATTAATGTTGTTACCATTTAACTTGGGCACTACATTGATTAAGCCAAGTTTTTGAAATGGCTGACCATTTTTGTTCGGTGTTAACCATAGTCTAAGGTTTGGATTATTTAATTAAAAAAGTAGATGTTATTCATAAATCCAATTGTTGAAAATAGTTAACGATGAGAGCAATCAAGTATTGAACGCACATGTTTCATTATAAATACAATGAAACAAACATTATCCAATATTTGAATCAACAATGAGACGGCTGTAACCAGCATTTGTACAATCAACCAGCTTCACGTCAAACGATGCAACGACAAACCTGAATATGAATATTTATTCAAACAATTATCTGCTGGCTTAATCATCATTATAATTGCTTAAAGGAGAATCGATCAAAGTATAAGCTGTTGTTTATTAATAATCCATCCCTGGTAACTTCTTGCTCAATCTTTTGGTAATGTACAACACATTTAACCAATAAACAAATCTTGATTTGCTGCTGTTGATTAAAATCATCTTTCTCTTTCTCTGTCTCATTTTAAAGGCTAGTTATCAATTTATTGATTTATTTGTCTCTTGGTTTAATGGTTTTGATACATTTGGATAAGCTTGCGTTCATCTGGTTTACCTGATTCCTTTAATTCCTTTTTTTGCCAATGAACCAATGGAGACTGAGATTTCATTTCCAAAGCCAGAGTCAGGATCGTAGATGATTGATTCAACCGACACAACAATCCATTCTGGATGTGATTCTAACCATTTATTAATTTGTTCAAACAAATCACTAATAATCAAAAGAACATGATGTAAACAATGAGAAATATCATCATAGGAGTCACATTGAAGTAATTAATGATAATCGAAAGCTTGAATAGGTTTCACAAAAGTGTACAAACCTAAGAGTTTGATATTTTGGAATTAAAAACCAAGCTTGTGGTCGACGTCGATAGTTGGGGCAAAAGTCAATCAAATTGAAACAGCTCTCAGGATGACGATTTGATCCAGCTGTTGGTGTTTCAGTCATAATTATCACCGCTGAAATCTGGTCTTTCCAATTTTTAAATATTCAATGGGCACTTCCCGATCATTAATTGGAAATATTAAATCACTTGGTCAAAATCTGTCCACATAAATGAAAAAAAACTACTTTTTTGTTTCCAATTTTCTGGTTTCACACAAAATTCCTCGATTCAACGTCTTGTATTTTCCTTCTTTCTGATTACTCTTAAGACCTAGTTAAACAATGAATGCACATCATTCACATCAAGTGATGAATGATGATAATAATAATATTTAATATAATAAAAGTACCATCACCATTATCACCGCTATGACAACCAGATAGTTAATGAGTGAATCTTGTTGAAGTAAACATCTTACTTTTGTAATCACTATCAAAGGTAAAACAAAGATCCCTAATGATGATTCAATGAAACAGATTTGCACTTTTAAAGCCAAATACTGCAGATTAGCCTCAAAAATGCTTGAGTCTTCAGGTAAACTGACATTTTAACAGTGCGGTCCTTCATATTTAGATTCTAACTTGTTCGTTCTCACTTGTTTCTCATAAAGAACCATGTCTCCTACATTAAATGTTCTAAATCTGTGTCGTCTCTCATAATTTTTAAACTGCTTTTCTTTTGACTCGTCTGAATTAATTCTTGCCTGCTCTCTCATTAGCGTCCATTCGTTATTTATAAATTCCACATATTCAGAAAACCTTGTTTCTTTATTTTCAGGTTTTATCTTCAAATCGATCGGCAAGTTTGGCTCTCTTCCATATAATAAAAAGAATGGTGAAAATTTAGTGCTCTGATTAGCTGAAGTATTATAAGCAAAATTTATCAGTGGCAATACTTGAGTCCAACGCAAACGATTAGTTTCCTGACAATAATGACTCAACATCTGACAAATTGTTCGGTTAACTCTTTCAGTCATTCCATTGGTTTGTGGATGATAGGTAGTTGATAAGTGCCATTTTGTATTCATAAATTCTGCAATTTCTTTTATAGTGTCAGCGATAAAATTTCGACCTTGATCACTAACAACTGTTTTTGGGCAGCCATGTTTGCATAGTATGTTCTCGATTAAGAATTTCGCGGTGTTGAGTGTGTCTTTCTTTGCTATTGCTTTCATCTCTACCCACCGAGTGAAGTAATCAGTCGCCACGATGATATACTCTTTTCCAGCAGAAGAAGGTAAAGGACCTAATATGTCGATTCCCATTTTCTCAAAAGGAGCGGACACATAGATCGACTTCAATGGAGGAACAGCGTTCCCTAGGCCTTTTTTATTACGCTGACATTCCTCACATGCATTGATATATTTTGCAATATCTTTAGTCATTTTCGGCCAATAATATTTTGATTTTAGTTTCGAATAGGTTTGATAAAGACCACAATGTCCTGAAGTTACATCATTGTGATAAGATAATAGAACTGGTTTTATTAAAGATGATGGTAGCACTGGAACCCAATGGACTCCATTTTCTGTTACAATCTTTCTCTGTAAAATACCATCTTTGAGTCGATGACTACGTGTAATTTTATTTTTTATTTTTGGTTCTAATTTATCAATTTCATTCATTTGTTGTATCTGAGTTTGAATTACTGGATCATTACGTTGTTGATTAAGTAAATCAATAGTTTCCTCATCTTGTTCGTTAATCAACAAAGTAAAAATGTCGTCTCCCTGCTCTTTATCATCCTCTCCAATATTATTAAATTCAGGATCATTCGTTGGGTAACGACTTAAACAATCTGCATCTTGATGAATTTTGCCAGATTTATAAGTAATTGTAAATTCAAATGATTGTAAGGTCATTGCATACCGCATCAATCTCGGGGGTAATTTAGTTTTAGACCTCATGAAGCACAAAGCACAATGATCTGTAACTATTTCAAATTTAATTCCCTCGAGATAATGCCTAAACTTCTCAAAAGCATAAATAATTGCAAGACATTCTTTATCTGAAATGGGGTAGTTAATCTCTGCGCCTCTAATTTGTCTACTTGCGAAGGCAACTGGTTTCCATTTATTATCATGTTTTTGAAGTAAAATTGCACCTAAGCCAATATCTGAAGCATCAGTTCTCAACTGAGTCTCCAAAGTGTGATCATAATGTGCTAAAACAGGAGCTCTGATTAGACAATTTTTCAAATATTCAAAAGCTTCAACCTGTTCGGGACCCCAAATAAAAGGAGCTTCCTTCCTTGTTAGTTGTGTTAAAGGCTGCGCAATTTTAGCAAAATCTTTGATAAATTTTCTGTAGTAAGAACAAAGTGCAACAAATGATCTTATGTCTTTAAGGGTAATGGGAACAGGAAAATTTTTAACTGCTCGTATTTTTTCTGGGTCAGGTTCTTGTCCGGCAAAACTAATTATATGGCCAAGATAAAGTATTTTTCTTTTAAAGAAAAAACACTTATCTGGTTTCAGAGTTAATCCAGCCAATCGCAAACGGCTGAAAACGGCTTCTAGACGTTCAAAATGTTCCTCGATAGACTTACTGAAAACAATAATGTCGTCAATATATACTAAGCAACATGAGTATTTAAGTCCTGATAAACAGCAATTCATCAGTCGCTGAAACGTTGCGGGGGCGTTGCATAAACCAAAAGGCATCGTAACATACTCATACATCCCAAAACTAGTAACAAATGCACTTTTCTGGCGATCTTCTTTGGCTAACTCTACCTGATGATATCCAGATCTAAGATCTAGAAGACTAAAGTATTGTGAACCTTTTAGTGCGTCTAATGATACGTTGATATTGGGAATAGGGTATGAGTCTTTTACTGTAATTGCATTCAACTTACGATAGTCTACACACATTCGCCAATCTCCAGTTTTCTTACTAACTAAAACTACTGGAGAGCACCATGGGGAGAATGAATCAACTATAATTCCATCTCTTAATAGTTCGGCGACAGTTTGCTTCGTTATTTCTCTCTTTTGTTCACTTTGTGAATAAGGAGATTGTGCGATTGGGGCATGATTGCCTGTTTCAATGCGATGAACAAAGAGATTAGTTCTCCCTAATTCTTGTGCAGTTACAGCGAAAGCTGTCCTGTATTTGTCGCATAAATTCTTCAATTCTGTTTCTACTCCACCAGGCATTCCAGTTTCAATGTTTAATTTCAACTCTGGAGTATCGATTGTTGACGAAACAGGTTGAAAGTCTACTGTACTTTCAACCTCTTCTGAAGGTTGATTTAGATCTGGTTCGGAAGAAACAAAATCGTTTAAATCATAAACTTCATTAGAGTGTTCATCGGCCGTGTTCTGGTCTGCTGAAGACTTCGATGAATCATCATCTGTCGTGATTAACTCAACATGTTGTTCATCAGTACCTATCTTAATTGACTTGTCCCCACAATTGATCTGTACCTTGGCTTCGCTTAAAAGATCTTGTCCTATGAGGACTTTGAATTTACGAGGTAGATGTTTGACAACCTGTAGTTTAGTGTCAATCACAGCCATTTTTTTACCATCAGTAATTTTCATTTGGACCTTAACTTTACCTAATACAGGCAGTGGTTTATTGTTTGCTGCAAACGGTAACGGACCATTATATTTTTTTATATCCAAATTCAGTTTCTCTGCTAGTTCCCTAGTGATTAATGAGATTTCAGATCCCGTATCTAGCATCGAATCTACCTTCAAACCATTAACTTTTATGTACTGTTGAATCAAATTCCTATTTAGTAAATGAACTACAGGATTGACTAAATACTCCTCTTCTTGTTCAAAACAATAATCTGATTCCATATCTTCAATATCAGATTCATCTCCCTGATAAGCTGTGATTCGAACCTGCGGTGCTTTACCTCTACCGCGGCCACGACCACGACTAGGAGGTCTACCTCGTTTAGGTGAAGGTGATTTTTCTTTAGACCTACCTCGTCTAGCTGGTTGTTTCGGAGCTACAGTTTTTACTTCAGTTTCTTTCTGTGAAGTTGAAGGTCTATCTCTCCAATTTTCAGGTTCAGCAGTATCCTTAGCAAAGGGTTTTCGTCTAACAAATGCACGATTTGTGACTCCCGGGTGACCAGGAGTATAGTTATTATTGGCTAGCGCTGTCTGATAGCTATTATTTGCTTGGGCAATAACTTGTTGATACTCTGCATTGGGTTGAACAATATTTGGATTAAAGTTAACAGGATACTGTTGTACTCAAGTCGACTGATTCGAATTATTGGGAGTAAAACTAGCACCATAATTTTGTTGATTATAATCATTATCTACTCTTCTATTGAAATGACACCGTTCATCAGTGTGACCAAGTCTTTTGCAAATGTTGCACCTTTTTGTAAACGAGTCAAACCTTTCCTTAATTTGTTGTAGTTGTGTTTGCAACTGAAGCGTTTCTCGACTAGGTGCATCAAAAGGAGTAGAGCAACTATGCATAGCTCGTTCTGCTAATCTTGCAGATTCGACTAGGTCTTTAAGAGTTGTTGGATTTTTTAAATGGATGCCATATTTAATTTGTGGCAATAATTTTTCTTTTATCATACTAATTATGAAAACTTCAGGTGTTTCCTCGTGAATTCTGCGACATAATTCATGCATCTCATAAATGAAAGCGACCGCTGATTGCCCTATTCTTTGTTTGGCTTTATAAAGCTCCTGAGATAAATAAGATCTATAATCAGCTGGACAAAGGTCTGCAATCATTCTATTTTTCAGAGTAATATAGTCTTTTGGTGGGTCATCGACAGCCATAACTGTTCCTGAGATGGCATAGTACCATCGTCTTGCCGTGCCGTGCAAATATGCTGGGACAGCATTAAACATATCTGTCTCATTCCACCCTAGGGCTTTAGCAGCGAACTCAAAGGTAACAAACCAATCAATAACATTTTCATCATCATCTCCAGAAAAGAAGTTTATATTAATGGTAACACTTGGTAGGGAAATGTTGGCTGTAGTAGCTGCCATTACATTTGGTACCTGAGAAGTGTTTATACCATTATTAGGAGCAATAGTTGAATCCTCTATTGAATTCTGCATCACTATTGATTTAATGAATAATGATAATTATCAGAAATCTAAGAAACCAGGTGGTATATAAATACCGTCAAATGAGTTGATTCCAGTTAGACTCCGATCAGTGATGATTTTGTTATTATAAAAATACTTTACTGTAACTGGTTGCTGATAACGATATGCTGCGTGATTCCGTAAATGAACTTTTACTTCAACTATTTTAAAGCTTTCTTTCGGGCTTGTCATCTATTAATAGACGATTATCGTATGTGATTAATCTAAGTTCAGCAATAGCAGCTATTAAATCCTTTCAAGTGATTAGTTGATAAGCAAAAACCTGTTTAGAGATTGTTTACGCAAGTGTTTTAAGTTAAGATAAACAAATAAATTGTTAACTGAGAAAATAATCGTTAAATTAATGGGTTGTTGAATTATCCAATAAAAATTAATTGGTTTATCATATAATTGACGTATGTTTTTTATGGTATATAATGTGGTAAAATAAGCTAAAGCAGCAATGTAATGATTAATTTTAGAAGCAATAATTACAGATTCAGCAGATATTTCGTTAATAGTTTTTATAATTATAAACACAAAATGGTAATATAAATAAAATAAAGAGAAATTTTGATTGAATTTTTAATTAACTTTACATTGTGGCCTTCTTTCAATTTCGATAAACAATCTAAATTTCTTAGTATGGATAAACAATTTAGTTTGGTTAAATATTTGTTTAAATTTATGAGGAGAATTCATTGGCAAAGTATGTACTTTTGACTTTCAAATGACCTTGAACATGCTATAACGTCAATTTGTTTCTTTTTTGCTTAGAGTGAGTTATAATCTAATAAACTGTTCAACATATGGTCTATTTTTATCATATAAAATTTCAAATAATCTGTTTAATTGCTCTAGAGTTATTCCAGTTTGTAGTAGACAGCACATTAATTTGATTTGTTGCACTGTGAAAACATCCATTATATTAAGTTGAAACCTTGAATAGAAAAAACCAAATGATAAAGTAGAACTAGGTTCTGACCATCATGTTGATTTTATAACTACCTATTTTAGTGTCTATTCTCGTCTTTCGTTTCAAAACATATGAGACCGTAATCTATTACTGTTTTACTGGTATGATGATAAAATACGATTATCGGTTGATGGTTAATATACCAAGGGTGAATTCTCAATGCAGTACTTATTGCTTTGATTTCTATTTTACTGTTGTCCGTAGTCATTTACTGATCTATTAATCATTCTTATATCTTAAATCTGAAATTCTAATACCTGTTTGATTAAATAAAATTCATACTCGGTGAACTGGGTTCACTGAGTATTATCCTGATAATTAAATGACTTATTGCAAAAATTAATCGAGTTAACAATTAGTGATTGGATGGTGAAAATATTGACTGAATTCACTATTTGATAATTGGTTAATATAATGCGATTAGCTGTTAGTTTTAATGTGTCTTGTAAATAACAACAAATAATACTTGCGTGTAACACCACTTGATGGTTATGTTGATGGTAACGATCGTCTGTATTAATTTGAAGGTTACTTGAGTGCGAAGATTAACCTTTGTGGTTCTTGGCTTAAATGAACCTTGGGTTGGAGGAGATGTTGCCAGCACAACCGGTGGTGGACAAAAAGTTAACTTGCTCAAAAAAAACTTTAGAAAAAATATTCAAAGGAACCAAATTTGATAATCTTACTTGTAGATAGCTATGATGTTATCATTAATGCTAAACGAGAAGAAATATTGGATCGATTCAATACACTTTAGCTCCAAGCAGCAATATACGAAGAGATTTCACCAGTTTGAAAAGTTCAGCCTTGCACTGATGATGTAAACAAAACTAGCAAATGTAGCTTAAAGTAATATGTGATTTGGCATTCAACAGAGTTACACAAAATATTATCACATTTGTTCATCAGTTTATTGGCGTAAAATTATGGTGATGATACTGGCTGAGCGTTGATCAATATTAACAGGACAATAATATGGTATAAATATTGAATAGTTTACACGTAAATTGTCAAATATTTAAAGGTTTAATTCGATTTTTTTTTGTTGAAGACTTTGATGACAATCAAGATGAGGAAATGGTGTAAAAAGACAAAGATGATTGAAAAACAAAAAGACAATTTTCAAGTAAACTTAAAAAGGATGGCTAAGTTAGATGCAAATGATGAAAAGTGAAAACTAGAAAATTGAACTTGTTACACCGAGAAAAAATTTTTTTCAACTACTCGGCATCTCCACCAAATTGAAACTCTTTTTCATTTCGAGTCTGTCCCTTTATTTAATTGGTAGGAGTATTTATACTTTTCCAAAAAAACCAGATGGTTAAAGCAATTAGTTTTTTACATAAACAATATTAAAACATAAACATTCAGTTATTTTTGTTACAGTGCGTTTGGATAAATATGATTTAATTATGACCATTTATCATAAGTTAGGTACAGATTACTTAAACTGGTAAAGCAATCAGCAAATGTGACAGGAAATGCTGAGTTAAATATATTTGTTATTTGCTAGATTGCCTGAGACAATCAGGGCGAATGAATAAAACTTAAGAGCTATTGAATGATCATTAAAATCGATCCTTTAACGAGATTGGAAATGATGTAAACAATCATAAGGAAATTCAAAGCATGTTTACCATCAATGAACTCATATGTAGAAGCGTCTCAATTTACTTTTCGCGAAATCGCAAATTCAGTTGAAATTGTCATGACTTTCGAACGGCTAAAAACAGAATGCTTCGATCAATAGCTCTTGAGACTAATGAGGTTGAAATAATACACCAATGAATAAAGTCTGATTATAAAAGCCAGATTTATTTAATCGCGGATTTTATGCACCTCCTTTGTGGTCATTATTGAAACAGTAAACCAATAGATGTAGTCTGAGTTTAAAAAGGCTAACTGTATCTATTAAGATTTGCTTGAAGTTTAAGACTAAATTCAAACGAGATAATCCTTCAATATTATTTTAAGGTTTGGTTAATAATAAGAATATTAAATAATCCTAATAAAAGTCACAATTAAATGATTGCTTTATTTTTACCCAATGGTTTGGTTACAATCACAACGAGTCACATTTATTTACATTTATTTACATTTAACTCTAGACAGGCAAGGTTAACGGTATAGTTAAACGAGAATTTGTTAATATCATAATTTATCAACTTTATGAGCTATTAGTGTTAGTTGAAGGTTTGAATGGACTTGATTTGAATTTAAAATAATTTATTCAAAATTGATTTAATAGATATTCATAAAATGTACAATGCAATTTGGTTGTAAGATAAAGAACAACAAAAGCAAAACAAAAAGCAAAACATGAGCAAAATATTTCAATACTGATGCGTGATTCACTTGACAAATGGTAATAATAGTTAAAATAATATTACCTTTTTTGCCCTTTATTATTGATAGTATCATCATTATTAATAACATTATTACCTGGGAAACTAGGTAAAGTAAAAAATACTTTTGCTTCTGAACGGATTCAGATGAAAACTGTGATCATTTTGTCCTTGAGGTTCATGCTTTGAGTATGACTTTTGACAATAAATTTGATGGTTAAAGCTTGCAACTGGATCGATATTAAGCTAAAATGTTAACCAGAGACATTAATTCACTCAAGTTAACCAGAACAATTGCAAAATCTTCGGTTATCATCGCCATCATTTCAGGTAAATGTACACAAACGTTTCAATAAGAGTTGAGCAAAATACCTTGATTACAATCACCATCATTTTTCACGGTTAACCAAAGTAATGTAGACCAGTTTTTATCAGTGAATTTGCTTTCACCTTTTGTGATCAGTCAAGTATTTAAAGAGCCTGAAAAAAGTTCATTTATAATTTAGCTGATTAAACTGAGCCATGTTCAGTTAACCCAAAGTTGTTTTAGGTTGATCATCAAAACATCACTTGCAAGTTGAATACAGATGCATTCTGATTAAACATTCACACTAAACTCTTCATTATTCATGTATTTATGGTTGTTTTGTTAACATAAAATGGTAATTAAATTGATCCTGAAAATACCAATTGTCCATCTTTTATCTTGCCTTCATCCAGACACAAAGAAATGGGTGAAACCAAATTGTTTTATATTTTACCTAAAGAATGAGCTTTCAATCAATTGATCCGATATTCTGATGAAATATGTTTCACGCAACAATTTAATCGATCAGTCTGTCTCACCTTTCAATTAATTTGATTACTTTGCAGTCAAGAGTAATTGTATACAGTCAAGTTCATATTCAAATCTCATGCCTGATATAATACATCAATCAAATTTCAGATTTGTCTGAATATAAAATCATGTCAACCTAGAATTAAAATCTAGTCAGCTGTGAATTTAACTGAAAAGTCTCGACTGAAAAGTGAATCAACCTTTCAATAATTGATCTTCCCTGCTTTATTAAAACTTGGAGAGACAATTAATGATAATATATTGAATTTGATTGAATAAATATCAGGATAAGAGTAACATCAATAAATGGTCGATAAGATGAACATCAATTTTCAGTGTAAATAACAGATTAAATTGACTATTTCCATTGGAACTCAAATCTGATTTGTTTCTCAAAAAGTCTCATCGATTTTTAGGCAATTTTGTGTTTTGAAGCAACAGAGATTTATTGTAAAAATATCAATTTTAACTCAATTGGAATCAACTTTTAAAATTGTATTTATTGGATAATTGAAGCAACAGAATTGTTCAATTAATAAAAATACAGGGTTGTAATTCATTTTAGGTAGTCATTGGATAGTGAGTTAACATTGCATTTCCAGTTATTTGTCAAATAACAGTTAAGTGGTCCAAAACATAAAAATAATTGTATCGGTAAAATTTGTCCTTATGATAAAATCAGGTTTGAGGTAAACATCAAACGGGAATAATATTGATGACAATTTGCATGTAAGTTGTAAATATACGAGATTATTATTACAGTTCAATATAGCAATATATGGTGATAACAATGATTATGCTATTACTGTTGATGGTGATGGCAATTGTGAAGACGACTGCAAATGTTTTGGTAATTATAGCTGTTCATAATATGGTACAAGATGATGTGTTTTCATTATTCAGTGCCATTGATTGAATTAGATTATCATCATCTGATGGAATCAATAAATTTGGTAGACCAGGAAGATGAAAGTAAACTCTTAATGACATAAAGATATAACCATTTTTAGTTCCAAATCGATTATATTGAAAAGTATCATCAACAGCCTTTTCCAATTCATTATCGTCACTTCGACAAAATACTTCAACTGTTTCAGCACTTAATATCTCAATGGGTTTGTTAATTTCACCAACAATTTGATCTGGTAAAAATAGTTAAAATAAAGCAATTAGAGGAGGTGAAAGTAAATTTGGACAGATTACTTAAACAATTATATTTACCTTTGGGTGAAACATTTATCCAATCTTCCAACCTTTGTCGGATCTCGGTTAATGATTCACCTTTTTTGGTAGGCATAAAGAGTTTACTCGCCAAAACTAATGATTTAGTTTCCACAATATTGTTATTATCAATGTTTAACGATTGATTTGATTTACATTTCAATGGTTTAGTGTAGGCAATGCGAAATATCTTCAAATAATCACCATGTTCGGTATAAGCCATTGAAGTAACATCACATGGACCAACTAGAGGTGAGAAATGGATTAATATAAATTTATGAAATAGACTTTTTAAACCTGATTAGATCAACTTACGTGATTTTAGTTTAATGTCTAGTGATTGTGCGTTTCTAAAAGTAACATCAGGATTCTCGATTAACCATTTAGTTGATCGGGTTAAAACCAGGGAAAAGGGTTCAAATTTTGGTCTTTTAAAGAAGCCACCTCCTGATAGGTTTTGAGGAACGAAATCTTTGATTCCTAATTAGATACAAGAATGTAGATTAAATTTTAACATTTGCAATTCAAATTTCTGTTTTGAAAAAATAATTGAAAGGAAACAAAATATTGATTCGTTTCTAAAGAAATAAACTAAATAAATTACAATGAAATAAAATAAATTAAGGGGTCAATTAAAGATTGTCTAATTTGTATTCTCAGTCTGTATACATTTGTCAAGTCATTAATTCATTCAATCAAAGGGATATAAAATAAAATGTAAATTCTGATCAAGATATTACCATTCTTAACATTGGACAGCCATAAAACTGACTTCTGTTTTTGAATCATTCGTTAAACAGTATTCACATAGCTTATAATAAAAACAATTAGTTCTGTTACTAATCTACTGAATTAAGTACTGAATCTACTAACTTGATAGTCTTCATGGACCATTGGTTAAAGATCATACTTTGTTATCTGAATTTTTCAACCTTAAACGTAATTTCTTGGTAATTATTCAAATTAATGATACAACAGATTAAAATCTATATGAGTCAATCTTTAGATAAAACAATAATGAAGTACATGTAAATGTTTCTTCCCATGCAGTTGCTTGACCAGTGGAAGAAAATGTTTGAAAATAACACTAAAAGTTCTCAAGCTTCTCTGAATTTAACCAGATATGATGAAAAATGGATTTCAGTTATTTTTAATTGTCTTATAAACATATCGATTTAGTGGTAGGCGATTCCTGACTTTCTCCTTTGGAAGAATCATCACTATCTATAAAATTATAGTTGGTGAAAACTGATTGTTGTCAGAATGATTATCATTCAGCTGGTCAGTTTGGTAACTAACCAAGACAAAAAATCGATAAATACAATAAAGAAATATAAAACTCTGACAATGAATGCAATCATTAAGACCATCCAAGGAACAATAAATTCAAGTACTTGTTGATTGTCTTGAGAGGCTTTCAAATCACAGAAGGAAAATCTTCAAGGTTTAAATACTTTATGTCAAGCTGAACTAATTTAATTTAAAGATAATAGAAAGCGAATAATTTGAATCATAAAACCAATATAAGTACATATGTATGAGGCTGAAAATAATGTGAAATGAGTTGCTAGAGACTGGTTGACTTGAGAATAGCTCTGTGAAAATTTCTAGCCTTTCTTTTGGAAACTCTTACAAGAACCGGATATTTCAAATTCATTACCTATTTCCAGCTCACTTGGAGGTCCTTTTTCATAAAATAGTCGTAAAATGGTCACCGTTTTATTAGTGAAAAAATTCAACGTTTGCTCGGGATTGATTTTCCAATCAATTTCAGCTTCACAATTTAAACTTTCGACTGTAATTATTGTTCCATTAATCTTTTTTTCTCTGACCATCTTATTGATCCTTTCAACACACTGGTTAAGATTTTCAAATTTTGGACAAAAAGAGTCACCATCACCACGATTCTCTGGGATAATATCAAGATAATCCAATATCTGAGGTTTTGCTTTTGACACGTTTTCACTATCATCTGTTGAATCTGTTGGTTGACGTTTAATCCACAATCTGAAAATAGTCAGATCACAGGTGTAAAGATAAATTAAACACAAAGAAAGTTGCAGTTGTAATTGCAGAATAATCAATTTAATTTACCTTAAAGCTTTGACAATATGTTGTTTTGCAGAGCCATAGATATAGAAGGAAGCATCAGTTGGTCTCAATATAAGACTTCCAGATTCATTTGGTTTGAATAATAACGTTACTGACTCACAATTAATTGCTTTCCAAGACGGATTCTCAGCTAGCCAGTCATTAGCCAGCAAAATCATCTCTCTGGAGGTAAGGCAAGTCGATCAAAATCAGGAGAAAACATAACAAATTGAACAATCAGTGGACAATCTCTTTCAATGAAGCTGAACATAATAGCAACAGTTATTTTTAAAATAATTTTAGTCGAAACTAAAAAATAAATTTGACTTCAACAACAAAAAATTGTATTCACAATTGTCAGCACAAGGCTAAACTTAAGGCTCTACATTGCTATCTTCACAGCAATTAACGTTTCGTTTAAATAACTCCGAACTGTATTATTTTTCAATCTTGGAATCTTTTGACGATGAGAAATTATTTTTGTTCATTTAACTGAATATTTTTATTGATATTGTGAACCATTATCAACTAAATAGCCAAGCAATTATACTTCATTACAATTAAACTATTGAAGAGATCAAAAGTGAGGTAAATATATTTTCAAATTTCCTATAAAAATATTAATGGTTTCACCTCATGCATAAAATATCTGATTGAGTCAAGTGATTTTCATAAATCATTCTAATAAGGTAGACAGAAATTTTGATTACAAAAAAAGACAAAATTAATAATTAATTTTTTCTGGTTGCACGCAATTAGGATGAGAATCTATATGGAGCTTACATAATAAATAAAGGTACATTACAATCACCACAGATTACCGATAATCACAGATTTTGTTTTTATTTTTTCCCCATCAATTAGTTGGATCACTATAATAACCACAATCTATATCAAAGATTAGTCGACAATCAAGGAACACAGAACTTTTCAATTTCAATACTGACCAATAAATTGTAAACATAGTTGGTAAGCAATAAAACAGACGACTTTTACCTGAAAGGATGATATTTAATCTCTGCTGTTTGGTATATTGAACATGATTTGCGTTCAACTGCATTAGGCACAAAGTCCACAAAAGTCAATTTAGTCTCTGGTTTAATATGAGAATCGAGTATTTGAGGATCTTCTGGTTGAAAAGTTTCTTTGAACATGTACAAAGCCCAGGCCATTTTTTGTTAAAGCGTATAAGGACTCAAGCAGATTAGAAGAAAACAGTTAACCAATTTTTACCAAAAACTGGAAAGATGTCAATCTCTTTAATTGTTGAAGCTATCATTTGGCCACCAATCAATACTAGTAGCCCAGAGTCTCACAAAATACACACACTGCGTCAACTTAAATGTGAATGTTGAACACTAAAGCATGCAAAAATGATCACAAAATGTATACAGTTAATAGATTGTGACTCCTTGGTATTTGTGAACTCGAGTAAAATTAATTGTCAGTTGAACAAGTTTATAATCAATCATTTAAGCTAAAACAACATACAAAAGTTGTATTTACTAGACTTGACTTGTGAACTTTTTTGTCTCATGAAAATTAACACACAAGTTATTGCTATTGTTTTTGTGTTTAACTATTAACTACCTGTTCGTTGGTAAGAAGATCTTTAAAAAGAGACTAATGAACAGAGTGAGAATAAAGATGAAGATGAGGAAGAAAAGCAGCAAAATTGAGTCTTGCGCCGCAAAAAAATAAACTCTCGATCAATACTCGATTTTGAACTGTCCAAGTCATTTATTATCTTTACTCTTTCCATAGCAAAACAAGAGATCTATTCAACATTAATGGTTCAACTATCATGATTGTTTTACCTTAAAATCTTCCATTGATTGTGATTGATTATGGCCTGTCAGGCTCTCAATGTTTGATCCAGTCAAATTCTTGAGGAGTTTGCTATAACAAAGTGTATAATTAACTTAAACTCTTCACTTTGTTTGTCAGAAAACTTCTGAATTCAAAAGAAGCCCTCCCTTCAAAAGTGATGGAAGAAAACTAATTAAATAGATTCTTACATTTGATGTCAAATATCTATAAAAACACATGAAAACACTAGAAATAACATTTCTGTAAAGCTATGCCTTTTTAATACTGTTACTTAAATTGTACAATTTACATGAGATTTTAGTCAATTTATGACTTTACAAATGTTTTTCAAAAGATCGTAGCAAATTGTTTCAATATTTCACTCTTGATTCAGCAATTTGTTGATATCTTCTACACTTTCCAGCTCATTTATTTCAATATTGGATCCACACATTGGACAAACTGGATCTTTATCTAGATATCTGTAAGAAAATGAATGAAATTATTAATTTGTTCTGTTAAATTTGGGTTCAATTACCTTTTGAAATAGGACTTGATTGCTGGAAATGTACATGATGGACAAACAGTTAGATCTCCTTTAACGATGTGATGACCAGTAGCAATACAAAAGGGTATGTTGTTTCGACAATCGAAACATATGAGTTCAGTTTCTAAAAGTTTAACATTGCAATATGGACAGTCGGTTTGTTTACCAGTTACTAAATCTCCAATGTCATCAGCTTCTCGTCGAGTTGATGCTGATTTACGAACCAAGGTTTCAAATTTTCGTCTAAATTTTGGATCAATCAATTCACGATATTCTGGCTTCATAAGCATACTTGCATACTGTAACGCTTGTTTTTTAAATCCAATCCGTTGACATTCAATGACTGTTGTTGTCAATACTGGTACCACATCTGCAAAATGTGACAGTCAAAGAGTTAGTTAACTAAAATGACATAATGTTTATTGAAAACTTACGAGCAGGAAATTTGCTTATATTATTTGCAACTCTAATCAAAAGTTGAGCACTTCTCAGGTGATCTCCTATTTTAATCCAAGCCTGAAACATTAAAGAATGCATAAAAATTAATTTCATCTTTTAAATACATCTTTTATAGCCAAGTTTGATATTCATAGGTAAGGTTAAAAATATATGTTTACTAACCTTTGCTAAAAGATAACTATGAATAAGCATTAAGCTTGAATCCATTTCCATAGGAACTTTTATTTTCTGTTTTCTCAACTCTTGACACATTCCAAACAAAAGATCGTGAGCATTCCGATAGTTACCAGCTGATTGTTCTTCCTTGGCAATTACAACAGCAGTTCGAGCTGCTTCTTTAAACTGCCCTAAGGACATGTAAAGTCGAAACAAGTATTTAAAATCTTTAGGTTCACCATCAGGTTCACCCATTAGATAATTAATAAGATCCCTAATTGCTTGGTCATCTCGATTGATTGAGACAAAGTCAATTGCAGTCTTTATAACTTCACCAACATCACCAGTAATAGTCGCAGATTGTAGCAACAGTTTAACTCCTTTACGACAATTACCTGACAGGCAATAAAACTTTCCTGACATCAATGGATTCTTTGTTTGTTCATAATAAATTGCTAAGCTTTTGAAATCCTCTGTTAACTTTGGATCGATGAATTTTCCAGAAAAACTGTTTTCTTTTGATTTTTGCTGCTCCGTTAAATCTAGCAAGAAGTTGGCAAAAATGTCAACATTACCAGTTGAAGTGGCCAATTGGAAAGCCTCGTCGTTGCATTTAGACAGGATAAGAAATTCAATTGCAGATTCAATGTCGTTAATTTTTTGAAAAAATCTGGCAATCATTTTAGCTCCTTCCAGATTTCCAGATTCCTTGACCAAACGAACAGCTTCACCGGGGTTATTGAGCTTATCTAAAAGCAGACGAACACTTTCAATGGTCTTTCCTGAAGCTAAATAAGCTTTCACAGCTTCTTTATAGTCGCCTTCAGATTCTTTCAATCGCCCATATTGGCTTAAAATATCGGCATTTGTAATTGAAAATTTATCAATCAACTGGCCAACTTTTCTTGTATTCCGAACAGAAAGGTAAAGCTTTGACGCTTTTTCTGCATCGTGACCCTGTTCATAGAGCAATGCAGCATCTGAATATAATTTCAAAGATTCCAATATCGTGCCACATTCAATCTGCAATTCATGATCGTCCTTTAATTCTAAGGCAGCTTCGACTAAAATAAAAATAGATTAGAAAAGAGCAAAAAAAGCTACGAAAAAAGACTAACCTCCTTTTTTAATATTTCCACATTTAAGAGATGATCGAGCGATTCCAGCCTTACAAATCTAATGCAAATTAAAAAACCACGAATTAAGTTACATTATTCGGAAAAAGTCAAATTTGGTGGTTAATTTTGAACAAGAATTGCTGCTCAGAAAAAGGCGGTTAATTTGATTCAAATTACACAGCAAACACATGTTAAATAGTCACATGACCTTTTCTTCAACATCCATTCAAATATCAATACAGTTGTCCTTAATTTCAATAAGTAAACAAACTTACTTGATTGTGTTGTTTTGTTTTTAAATCATCGTTATCTTCCTCTATTAGTGCTTTATCATAGTGTTCTAGTGCAGATTGATAATCGCCCTGGAACTCTAATTGTGATGCATATTCTCGTGAAATGATTGGCACTGAATCAGGAGCTAGTCTGTTTGCTAAAGCCAATGCTGAATCCCAATCTTGAAGGTTTTGCCTCATCTCCAAAGCTTCTTTAGGTTTCGAAGAGGCAAGGAAAAATTTTTGTGCCACATCAAATTGATTTAAAAACAGTGATACAAAGCCGGCAATCAAATTTCGTTCTTCGACATAATTTAGTTTCTCAAGTGAATGGACCATTCCAGAATCACCAATGGTTCGATATATTCGTCTAGCCAAATCAATGTTTAAATCTTTAAGAGCTTGTTGACCAAATGTTTTCCATAAAGTGGTATCATTCAGTGAATTGCATATGTTCCATGCGTCAGAGTAACGGCGAAGTTTTAACGTGGTTGACAATATATCAATCTCTTTGATGGAACCCTTAACATCTTTCATTGAACTTACCCAATTGTAGCTTGTGAGGATGAAATTTGAGGTTTTACCACTTTCAGTTTGACAGAGGATAACTCCGTTATGAAGAAGTAACGGATATTGTCCTACTGGAAATTTCATCCTCTCAATGTATTCAATGAATTGTCCTTCCAAGGAATCGCAAACGTAAGCGTAAACCCATAGGTTACGTTCATCAGTTAGACTAAATACGTGTTTACTTGGATGGTATGATTCCCAAAGAATTGATCTTATTGAGGTTGGAAAATCTTCTGGTTGTTCAAGAATGAATGCTTCATCAGCTATTGCATTATAAACATAAACTCGACTCCTTGAATCGACTAAAATCAATCTTAATCCAGTGATGTCTGGGCAAATTAGATTTATACCGATTTGATGGCGATAAACATTAACCATGGACCAATCTTCGAGTGAGAAAAACTCAACAAAACCAGATTCCGTTGAATAGATTAAAAAGTCGTTTGTTAATGATATTGAACTTATTTTGCCAGCGTCAGGAGTTGAACCTGAAATTTTGCAAAAAAAATCGTTCGATTACATTGTATTATTAAATAGCCCTGAATTATTTGACTTCAACAATTGACTTACCATCATTAAATATTTTGGCTTCTCGTTGATCATAACTTGCTCCTGCGGCTGTTTCGCTTTCAATCAAGTGAAGGTGGAGTTTACCATTTGTGAATAATGCAGCAGCATAGTCACCATTAAGAACAATTGATTTGACGATTGATGAATATTCCTTCTCTTTCAGAAGCAAATTAGAGTCTGAACCGGTTAGACCATAAAACCAAGCTCGATTATTAATTGAAACTACAACATGAAATGGTCCAACAGCAATTAAAGTTGGTTCTATGTCGATCCTAAAGGTTGTTGTTGATTCTTCATCATATCCATTATCATCATCGTTATCATTCAATACATTAACAACTGTAACTTCAAGTAAAGATGATAAATAAGCAGCTCGAGATCCAAAAGTTGAACCAAGAATTGTTAATTTCGTTAAATATACATGAACAGCCCCAGAAGATGTGGTCATTGCAAGCAATTGTCCATCATCAGTCCATTCTAACCATTCTACAGATTTTTCATCTTCCACAATCAATACTGATTTTGTATCATCCAGTTGATTGAGGTCAAAAAATTTTACCCTAAAAAGTAAGGAGTGAAGATGAATTTAGATAAATCAGATAAAATTAGAATATGAAATTGAATTGATAATTCATAAACTAATGCAACCTGATTAATGACTATTTAACCAACTAATATTAATTTTCTTAATCATTCTCTTTTTCAAATTATCTTTGCATAACTTACACATTTTCACTGAAAGTGGCAACTTTTTTGGTCTTTGTACAAAGAGCGATTCCTGTAAGGAAATCCTGATGAGCTCGGACTGATGATATTTCTTGTCCCATCTCAGAAGGGTGAGTTGAAACCATAACCAGGAGGCCGGAGGAAAAGCCAATAACAATGTAACCCTCGCCGAACCATTGATATGATTTGATTGATCCATATTTATCTTGAAAACTCATCACATAAGGATTTTCCATATCAGTCAATCGTAAAAGAAAAAGATTCTTTTTGTTTAATATAAGGCTAACACAATTGTTACCAGTTGATGGATGGAGTGAGTCTCGCGGCTGGATTGTGGCAAAAGTCAAGAAAGAAGGTTCACCTTTCAATTGAAATTGGAATAAAGTGTCGCCTTCAGAATTGCTAATTGTTAGCATATGATCGTCTCCGGTCAATGCTAAAAGATTCGTGTCACTCCAGTCACCTGATTGGAAATGTAAATAGTTTGATTGAATCTCATTGGCCAACTCATTGATTTAACTTACAGTACTAACCTGTTGTTATGCGTTTTGCGTGTTTACCAAGAACTGGTACTTTCCTTGAGCTTGAATGATTGTAAATTAGTACATTTCCTTTACTGGTCCCAACTGCTAGTAAATGATCTTTTTTTGACCAAACTAGCATTGTTAAAACATCTCGAACTCCAGTATCAACTCTAGACATTTTGTGTAAACTGGAATCCCAAAGAAATATTAATGGTGATTTGTCACTAATTGCTCCTAATATATTTCCTTCAACATCCCATGAAAGACCGGTGCACTGACTGGAATGAGAATGATTTGCTAATAAATTTACGCGATAAGGAAGATTGATTTAAAATTTACCCTGGAAGGTTGATTGTATCTACTTTATCTCCGTGTCGATCATGAATGATAACAGTGTTATCATAGCCCATTGTAACCAGATGACTGGCTTTTGTTGGCTGCCAAATGATGAATACTGGACCTGATCCATGTGTCCTTTCTGGTATTGTGAATACTCTCTATATATATCATATCAATGAAAAATATTATTTTTAAAATAAAATTTCGATCTTTATTCTAAATCATTAAGAGAAAAAATAAACACATGTGATACTATCTTACCTTCATTGTTGATTGTTATTTAACAAAATATGTAATTAAAATTATGGTTATTCATTTTCATTTTTTATATTTTACTGAAAATTCAATGAATGAATACATTATAATTTCAGTTTGTACAGCTTAATATTTGATGGGCACAATTTCCAGAGATCTGCCTGATTCACTTGAACAATTAAATGATGAAAAGCTCAATAAATTTAAGTAACTAATTTAACTTATAACAAAATTATTTTTTTACTCATTCTACTATTTAAACATAACAATAATAACCAAAAATTTGATATAAATTTGAATTGTTCAGTTTCGAAGTTTTGTTTTTTATGCTTTGCTAGGCAACCATCGACCATTTATTCAATACAAATTGAATAAATTGATTATATGATACTAAAAGCTAGAGTCTCTCCCTATCCTCAGTAGAGACTGAGACCACAAGATGATTGGAAATAAAATTGAGCTGATTGTAATTAACAAATTTTGAGTATTGAACTTGTGAAGAGTATTGTTTTTAAAGTTGCGAAGATAGCGACTGATTTGGTTACTCGAAAAGCTAATCCTTTCACTTTACTTGAGAAAAGTAACGGTTCGGTGTGTTTGCTGAATTTGTTGACATATTGAGGTGCAAAGGACCTCAATATGTCACTGTCAATTTAACCTCAAAGGAAATGTGTAGTATTGAGTAATTGTTATTGATTTGATCATTCGTTTATTCTTTGGTTTACATTCTTTGTATTTGATTTTTTCAATATTTTGTGCTTAACAATTTTCTTTTGTTTATTTCTCTTTCAGATGCTCAAAACTCACCATTTGAAACGCTTGCTTTTAGGAATCAGGAAAATGTCTCATCCAGTAGAAATGAAATCAGTTACTTCAGTCGCTTCTCAGCCGATCGCAACTGACCAAGAGGAAGCCTTAATGAATGAAATTTGTATCACCGTTAACGAAGATGATATTGCCATCGGATCAAGAACTAAAAGAGATTGTCATCTAATGGATAATATCGATAAGGGACTGCTTCACAGAGCTTTCAGTGTCTTGTTGTTTAATAAAAAAGGTGAATTCCTGCTGACCCAAAGAGCTTCCAGCAAAGTAACATTTCCGAATTATTATACCAATGCTTGTTGCAGCCATCCGTTATTTACTCCGCTGGAAAAGGAGGAAAAAGACGGTCTTGGTGTTAGACGTGCAGCTCAACGAAAATTGTTTCAAGAACTTGGAATAGAGCTTAACACTATTACTCTCGAAGACATTAAATATATTACTCGGATACTGTACAAATCACCTTCCAGCGGTCTTTGGGGTGAACATGAGCTTGATTACATTTTAATTGTCCACAAAGATGTCGAATTGAAACCTAATCCAAATGAAGTGCGACATGCAGTTTTTCTTGGTAAAGATGATTTACGCCCTTTTCTCGGTAAGTTGATAAATTATAATAGAACTAATTTCCTTTTAATGCATTGATATCTATATATGAAGCACCTAATATCTGATTTTATCATCTAATATTTTCAGAGGAAAAAAAGAAAGAAGGATGGCCAATCTCACCTTGGTTCCAGCTAATTCACGACCGTTTCTTGTACAACTATTGGGATAATTTAAATAATTTGGAAAAATTTAAGGATCACAAAACCATTCATAAATTTGTCTGATTTTATTTGTTTTTTAGTACAATTATAAATTTCATTACATTGTCTGTCATATATAAACTATTGTTATTACCTTTTTTCCAAATGAAAAAGTCAATGTTTTGTTTATCCATTTGATAAAACGCTACTTGTTGATTAGCTTTTATTGTTGGTCAGTTCTGAGTAAACTCTCAAAGAGTTAAGTAAAAAACTCTTTACATTGGAAGCTCCGATGAGGATATTACTCGATTTCCGATTGAAATTTTCGTTTTTTTGGCTCGACAATTTTCAGTCTTGACAGTCACATCAAGAAAATTCGAAATATTTCACGAAGTGTTAATCAAGTTCATCCAGCATAAAAAGGTTATTGTTATTCAATTAATTACAATCTGTGATTATCTTTTAACTTGACTAACCTTAGACAACATTAAAACCTAAACTGAACCAAGTGATCTTCAAATTGATACACTACCAACAGCATCAGTAACCTCAGAAGGTGAGCATTTCTAATCCAAAATTAGATTGAATTAATCAATTTGAAATGTTTCGAGCTTCTAGTTCTGTGTAATTTACAAGTGAATTTATCTGTCTACCATTTCCTTTGATTGTTCAGTTGGAAGAAGAAGAAAACTGTTTGATTTTCTTGATAATTAAATGATGGAAAGAATCACCCTAATCAACTAATTTTATCAACACTAATTTTAGTGATTACAGTATTTTCTTGAATTTTTTACTTTGTTACACTGCCGTCTAGGTGAACTGAAGAGGGAAAACTTAAGAAATGAGGGTAAAAATTGACAAATTAACCTTAACCCAAAGCTTTAAACTTGAATTTTCATCTACTTCCATTTCAAGGTTCAACGCACTTATGTTTACTTGAATTTTGTGAAATACTGTTCATCTGTTTTAACTGTTTCCAGTAATAAATAGCCTCGTAAAAAAGCCTATTAAACAACAATTAATAATAGACATCGTATGCTTGGCGAGTCAGCAGTTTTTTCTCTTGAATTTCCCTTTGAAAGCCATTTGTTTTTGACCTAGTTGATTCTCAAGTCAAGCCTAACTAAACATCGTTGAGATTCAATTACGAGTGACTATATACAGTGTCCAGTGTTCATTGACTTGCATCATATTCACATCATATTTACATCATATTCACAACAATTAAACTATCGTATCAAGTGCAATCACCAATTCACCTAATATATTCACATATTTTCATGTATATCTTGATTTTTTTTTGTTTGTTTCCAATCTACTTACATTCACTTGACATAAAGTAAGTAATTTGCCAAATCTTGTGCAATACGCATGTTTAGATTATTTAGAATCTAATTGTCTGGAATCAAATAGAAATTAATTACTGTTTGATTTAAGTAGATATTTCTAATCTTAAATTTATTAATGGTTACAGAACTAAGTTCGCAAACCACATATAAGCCAATAATTAATTAATAGTAAGTCTAATTCTAATCCTAATTTACAAGTTTATGAATACAGAACGCAGTTCGCCATTCGCATATAAGCTAATAATTAACTAATCATAAATCTAATTTACAAACTCATGAATACAGAACTTAGTTCGCCATTCACATATGAGTTGTAAAATTGATTAATTCTAATCCTAAGTCGCAAGCTCAAGAATATAGAACTTAGTTCGCCATTCGAAACTGAGCTAATAATAAATTGATTAATTTAATCTACTTACTTTTATTTTATATGTATTTGCACGTTGGTTATCCTGAATTATTTACATTATGAATTCAACTTCAAATAGTTATTGAATAAATTTCAATCGTCATAATTTAGAATAATCCCAACAACTGATTTGTTTAGATGATTTATTGTTTTAACTCTAAATTTATTAAAATTCATTCTACAATTACTCATACGTTCGACTGCGAATAAAAAAACTAGATTTAACCAGAATACCATTAATACTAATAATATAAAAACCAAGAAATTGAGAAATTCATTAAGAATAATATATATGCCCAAATTTTAGCACAAGTGCGATCATATAAGACTACATTGTACTTAGATGAATTGACTTTATAAAGATTGATCAATACGCAAATAAATTAAGTTCACAAAAGATTACATCTAGATTGATAACTTAAAATCTAATAACTTTCAGATAAATTATTTTCGAAAGAACTACACCTTATTCGAATCAGGGATAAAGCAAATTGCTAACAAATCTTTACCAAAGATTACAAATTCACACGAAATATCAGATTATTCAGAATAACGATACACTTTAATTAACTATAATTCATTTAACAAAATTTTCACATTCTTTTACTGATGAAAAGAAATCAAACATACTAATCAAACGTACATAACCTTTCGTGCTTAATAACATTTAAATCATAGCAATAAACCCAAAAAGTCACTTTACCTAGTCATTGGTTGGTTATTTCTAGAAGACTCAATTCTATTGACAATTTGTCTCTTAACATTGATTACACTCCTCACGATTATAATAACAAAAGTAAATGCAATTAATTATTAAATTCTCATATTAATTACAACCTATTTGATTTGATACATAGTACGTCCTGATCAAGAACATTTAGACCCTTCACGAACTCATGCATTAAATTATTGTCGCATCTAAAATAAAAATAAATGACTTGAAGTAATAATGAGATAAAAGTTAAAGCAATAAGTACTGGATTAAGACTCCACCCTTGGTATATTAACCATCAACCAGTAATAGTATTTCATCATCACACAAACAAATCGGTAATATATTACGGTCTCATATGTTTCGAAATAAACAACGACGTTAGACGCAGAAATTAGACAATCATAAATCATAAGAACACTAAAACATATAAAATAATAATAAAATGGACCAGTCTAACATGCCAAATAATAAGGAACCTCGTACTAACAAGTTAGTATCCCCCTCACTACAGCTAATGTCACCCTACCAAATATTCCAGTTAATATCAATTTCTTCTCAGGTGACGATGACGAAAATGTTATTGACTGGTTCGATTCATTTGAGTTTGCAGCCACAGCTTTAGGCTAGAAGCAAACAGATATGTTTAATGTACTTCCAGTTTATCTACAGGGAACTGCACGAAGATGGTATTATGCCATAATTTCGCATATACCAAGTGTACCTAGTGTACCTGACGCACAAATAAGTATGGCTGCAGTGCCTCAAGGTCCACCCCAAGACTATAATGAACTAAAAACTAGAATGATTGCGGATCTGTGTCCTGCAGACTACAGATCGTATCTTTCGCAAGAACTGTACAAATCTAAGCAAAAGGTCGGCCAATCCGCTATTGCCTTTATTTATGAAATTCATGAATTATGTAGAAGAATTCATGAGAAAACACCCGGAGTTTTTATTATCAGTATGGTAAAAGAAAAATTATTACCACAGATAAAATACGGCATTGCTCTTCAAAATCCTAAAACTCTACATGAATTAGTTGAAGCAGCTAGATTGGCAGAACGAGCCATGCATAGTTGTTCAACGCCTTTCGATGCCCCAACCCGAGAAGTGTTTTAATTGCAAACACAAGTACAACAAATGAAGGAAAGATTAGACTCTTTCAAAAAATGTTGGGACATACCGAGGAAAGGTGTCACTTTGCTAAAAGACCTGAAAATGAAACAGGCCAAAATAATTATGCAAATCGTAATCCAACATACAATAATTATCCATATACTAATTACAATCCAAACATACAACAATATAGTCAGGATTATCAGCAAGTAATTGCGCAGGCTAACCAAAATTATCAAACAGCGGCCAGAAACTATATTCCAGGCAATCCAGGTGTTAGTAATAAAACTTTTGCGAAGCGAACTTTCCCTAGAAATAGTTCAGATCCTGATAATTGGAGAAATCGTCCCTCCATATCTGCTAAAGAATCTGAAGTGAAAACAAACCCACCTAAGGGATCTGAATACAAACCAAAAGAAAGATCACCTTCACCTAAACGTAAAGGAATTTACGGTACATTTAAGGTACTAATAGGACAAGATCTATTGACAAGAGCCCAAGTAAATATTGATTGTGCAAATAGAAAGATAAAAATAGGAAAGGAACCACCAGCCGTAGAGATCATTACTACTGAGGAAGAATCAATGGCTGAATCATCAGATAACGAAGCAGTTGTAAACACTTCGACTGAATCTGAGAGTCTAAATGATCTACTCAATGACTTGAATGACTTTGTTTCTTCCGACGTAAATGATTTATCGGAATTGATCGAAGATGTTGAAATTGAAGTTGAACCGATCACAACGTTTGTTGACAAAGCAAAACTACCTGACTTAGAACTAAATGTTGAAAAAGTGTTCCAGACGGTGTAGAACAGGCACTATATCAACTATGTAATAACTACAGAGAAGTCTTTGCTGTGACTCCACAGGAATTAGGAAGAACCAATCTTTTCGTTCATCGGATTGAGACAGGTAACCATGCACCGATTTCTTAGTCTCCTTATTCACAGAGTGCACAGAAAAGAGAGATAACAAAACAGATTATCAACGAACTCCTAAGGGACGGCATAATAACCGATTCCTTTTCACCTTGGTGTTCACCTGTAGTTTTGGTCAGCAAAAAGACAGGTGATTGGTGAATGTGCGTTGATTATCGTAAATTAAATGCAATAACTGTAAAAGATTCATACCCAATACCAAATATAAATGTTTCACTAGATGCTCTGCAAGGTTCAGAATATTTCAGCCTTTTAGATCTAAGATCAGGTTATCATCAAGTAGAACTTGCACCTGAAGACAGACAAAAGAGTGCTTTTGTAACTAGTTTTGGCATGTTCGAATACGTAACAATGCCCTTTGGACTCTGTAATGCACCTGCAACCTTCCAAAGATTAATGAATTGCTGTCTCGGAGGATTAAAATACAAATGTTGTCTTGTTTATATCGATGATATAATTGTTTTCAGTAGAACAATTAAAGAACATTTAGAACGATTAGAAGCTGTATTTGATAGTCTGAGAAAAGCTGGTTTGACTTTAAAACCAGATAAATGTTTTTTCTTCAAAAAGAAAATTTTGTATCTTGGACACATTATAGTGCAGCTGGTCAAGAGCCCGATCCAGAAAAGATTCGGGCAGTAAAAAATTTCCCTGTTCCTATTACTTTGAAGGATATTAGAGCCTTCGTCGCTCTTTGCTCTTATTATCGCAAATTTATAAAAGATTTTGCTAAAATTGCGCAACCATTAACCCAATTAACAAAAAAGGAAGTTCCTTTTATTTGGGGACCAAAGCAGGTAGAAGCTTTTGAGTTCCTGAAAAATTGTTTGATAAAAGCACCTGTATTGGCACCTGTACCTCTATCAATGTTTACCTGAGCCTTTATCAATAAATCTTGTCCTATTAGTACTTTGAATTTGCGTGGTAGGCTATTGTCTTCTTACATTTTTGTGCCAATAATGGCTATTTTATTGCCGTCGGTGATTTTTAACTGAACCTTAACCTTATAATGATTGTATGCTGTTTACGATACCAAGGATGGGCTCTCAATGCAGTACTTATTGCAGTAATCTCTACTATTTCATTATTCTGAGTTATTTATTCCGAATCGGGGTGTGTCGTGCACTAATATTTCAATTTTTCAATTTAATTATGATAATTGTGGTCAATTTTAATATACAGATTGTAAATAAGATTAAACATTCTAAAAATAACCAACGCCTACTGTAATTGATGAGGTTATTACAGAACTCAAGGAAAATCGAATTAAAAAGATGCACGCAGAAAAACCAATTATCAATATTAATGAATGTGTAGATCAAATTTTGATTATTTTAAGCACCATTGACCACGCAAGGGTGTCGACATTTAGCCTAAATGTTTGATCTATTTGATTGGGGCGTTGAAGTTTATACTAATAGATTGTTTTCCGAGGAGTAATTTCGTCTTAATTAGGTGTGGTTCCTTTAAAGCGAGATAAATTGAATTGAGTATAATATGATTTATCGGCTTAGTTATAGTTTCCTTTTTAGGTTTTAGTTATTCAACTGCAATTTAACCTTAAGGTGTGGTCATGAAAATCTATCTTTTAGGTGTAACTCCTTTTTCAGGCGTATTCAATTAATTAGGCTATAATCTTTCCCGAATGAAATTTAACTTATGAGTAGGGCGGAATTTGATTAAAAATTTGATTTATAGTTAATATTCGAATCTATTTCGAACAATAATAACTATGATTGAGAAAGGAGTAAGCAATTTAGCGTTCAGCTAGTGATTCGATTCCAGAAAATTAAATGAATTCAGAGTTAATTATATAAGATTTTAATGAGAGAAATTAGGAATAATGTTAGATATTAAATGCTCGAATGTGAATGGTGAACTGGGTTCTGTATTCTTGAGTTTGAGAATTTTGTTCACTGCTAGTTGAGTATTGCTCAGATGAGAATGGCGAACTGGGTTCTGTATTCTTGAGTTTGTGAACTAGGTTCACTGCTAGTTGAGTATTGCTCAGATAAGAATGGCGAACTGGGTTCTGTATTCTTGAGTTTGTGAACTAGGTTCACTGCTAGTTGAGTATTGCTCAGATAAGAATGGCGAACTGGGTTCTGTATTCTTGAGTTTGTGAACTTTGTGCACTGCTAGTTGAGTATTGCTCAGATAAGAATGGCGAACTGGGTTCTGCGTTTCAGAGCTCATTCGGTTATGGTTGGTGAAGAATTCAAGAGTATGCCAAACAAAAGGCAAGTAATAATGATGAAAATCTGGTAAGCAGCAAAGCATCCATAGGATGTTTCAACGATTTGTTTTAGTGATTGAAAATTGCTTTAAAAAGATAATAAGTGAAGTTGGACTTGTAATTGAAGATGATACAATAGATTGGTTCGAAAAAATTCCACAATCCAACTCTTCTTTCCAAATATTCAAACTATTTGCTAATAAATGCTGATGAAACTGGTTTAGAATAGCAAATAGATCTCGTAGATCATACATTAATCCACTTGCAGTCACTTGCAGGTATCACCCATGCTTTCAAGGCTAAATACAAAAGTTTGATTTCAAAACAAAGAATTCATTGCTTTAAACAAAGAACTATTGGAGGTGAGATAAACACAAAAATCGACGTATATTTAGCAATTGAGCTAGTCATTTAAAGTTTCGATTCTTTGGGCCAAAATCTTTGGTCTTTCGACTTACTGTTGACAAAAAGTGGTTTTGATAAATAAACAATAACATATTTTTTACTTTCTTCAATTTTTACCCTCATCTCACAAGGTTTCCCTCTTTAGTTCACCTAGACGGCAGTGTAACAAAGTAAAAAATTCAAGGAAATATTGTAATCACTAAAATTAGTGATAGAGAACGATACCAGATAAATGAACTTGTAAATTATACAGAATCAGAATCTCGAAACATTCCGAATTGATAAATTCAATCTAATTTTGGATTGGAAATGCTCACCTTCTGTTGATACTGATGCTGTTGGTAAACTTAATCGTTTTGGTTCCTTTTAAATGTTTTTTAACAGCACTTGATGGTTATGTTGATGGTAACAATTAGATGTATAAATGTGAGGTCACTTGGTTCAGTTTAGGTTTTAATGTTGTCTAAGGTTGGTCAAGTTCAAAGATAATCACAGATTGATATTAATTGAATAACAATAACCTTTTTATGCTGGATGAACTTGATTAACACTTCGTGAAATATTTCGAATTTTCTTGATGTGACTGTCAAGACTGAAAATTGTCGAGCAAAAAACACTATTTCAATCGGAGCTCGAAGTATTATCCTCATCGGAGCCTCCAATGTAAGATGTTTTTACTTAACTCTTTGAGAGTTCACTCAGAACTGCTTTATTTTTTCTAATTATAGCTCCAATATGCATATTAGTCACTTAAATATGATAATTCAATCGATAAGGGTGTGATAGGTTTGAGAAAGGGTTGTCTACAAGATTTGCAAACAGTTTGGGTGTGTTACAAAATGAACTGTAATGAATAAGTGTGTCTTTGAGAATAGAACCATAGAACATTTATTTACAGCATTTCTCGATAACACTAGACAAGTTCCCATAATGTAACTCATGTTTCAGTCTTGGCTTTTTAAATTCAGATAAGAGTTCCAAGAAATGTAACTATAATTTGAAACTATATTGTTGTTTGATAAATTTTAATATAATCAACAAGTAGCTTTTTATCAAATGGATAAACAAAACATTGACTTTTTCATTTGGAAAAAAGGTAATAACAATAGTTTATATATGACAGACAATGTAATGAAATTTATAATTGTACTAAAAAACAAATAAAATCAGACAAATTTATGAATGGTTTTGTGATCCTTAAATTTTTCCAAATTATTTAAATTATCCCAATAGTTGTACAAGAAACGGTCGTGAATTAGCTGGAACCAAGGTGAGATTGGCCATCCTTCTTTCTTTTTTTCCTCTGAAAATATTAGATGATAAAATCAGATATTAGGTGCTTCATATATAGATATCAATGCATTAAAAGGAAATTAGTTCTATTATAATTTATCAACTTACCGAGAAAAGGGCGTAAATCATCTTTACCAAGAAAAACTGCATGTCGCACTTCATTTGGATTAGGTTTCAATTCGACATCTTTGTGGACAATTAAAATGTAATCAAGCTCATGTTCACCCCAAAGACCGCTGGAAGGTGATTTGTACAGTATCCGAGTAATATATTTAATGTCTTCGAGAGTAATAGTGTTAAGCTCTATTCCAAGTTCTTGAAACAATTTTCGTTGAGCTGCACGTCTAACACCAAGACCGTCTTTTTCCTCCTTTTCCAGCGGAGTAAATAACGGATGGCTGCAACAAGCATTGGTATAATAATTCGGAAATGTTACTTTGCTGGAAGCTCTTTGGGTCAGCAGGAATTCACCTTTTTTATTAAACAACAAGACACTGAAAGCTCTGTGAAGCAGTCCCTTATCGATATTATCCATTAGATGACAATCTCTTTTAGTTCTTGATCCGATGGCAATATCATCTTCGTTAACGGTGATACAAATTTCATTCATTAAGGCTTCCTCTTGGTCAGTTGCGATCGGCTGAGAAGCGACTGAAGTAACTGATTTCATTTCTACTGGATGAGACATTTTCCTGATTCCTAAAAGCAAGCGTTTCAAATGGTGAGTTTTGAGCATCTGAAAGAGAAATAAACAAAAGAAAATTGTTAAGCACAAAATATTGAAAAAATCAAATACAAAGAATGTAAACCAAAGAATAAACGAATGATCAAATCAATAAATACCCAATGTAAGAAATCAATAAATCAGTCTAAGTAGGTTTCAATGTTCACTTGTCGCTTGATAATTTTGACACAGTTTAATTCAGTAATTAGCGTTGAACAAAAAGAGTTGCAAACCCAACAATCAAGTTATAATTGGTACACAATCTGCTCGATGTTCACTTAAGTATCAAGTGACTCTTAAGCAACAATTTGTCCATCTTTAAATAAACCGTTTTCAAAATCATTTCAGGAAAAAGTAAACTGCCACCAAGTGAAACTTACAAAGATTAACCTTGAGTATTCTTATTTCACGATATAGATGATCGTAAAAGAGATATTGATTGATTTCTTCCATTTTAAAATTCATCGTAAAGTAATATATTTTTTCTTTGGTTCAAGTGTTATGCCGAGATAACAGTTAAGATGTAAACAAGAGACATTTAACAATTTGTATAATTTTTCCTCAATAAAATTGATGTATATCTGAACGTCAATTTACGTACTAGAGTAAGTAGGAAGAGATGTAAGCACTAAAACAATCACAGAATTAAAATTAACTGACTAGATTTTATTAACTCTAAAAGAGGAACGAGAATGAACCAAAATTACACCAGAAAACGAGAGATAAACACAGATGAGAGCAACATAAAAATAAGTCACGAGATGGAGTTGATTCTAAATGTACAATATATTCCCAGTCTTTCAATAATTATGACTTAACTTACCTTGGTTGATTCAATTATGGCCAAATCAACAGCAATCCGAGTTAATTGAAAGTAAAAATTTGAGCTAGTGAAACAAAGAGATCACTCCAACATAACCAAAAATAAGATGCACGTTGTGTTTGATGACTGTTTGTCAGATGTAAAAAAAAGAGGAAGATTGTTTTGATTGTTTTGGTGGATACTTGATGATAACTCGATGATGAAAATGATGATGATTTGGATGATGTTAATATTGGTCGATAGTCAGGGAAAAAACGGGAGACTGGAAAGATGATTAAGATCATTGACCATTAGTTAACCGGTCTTATATTTTTAAAAAAAGCATTTATCAAAAATGAAGATTGCTCAAGATGAAGCGGGAAGAAGACTGGTTCAGCTGATTTAACCTGAGGCTTTAATCATTGAGTTTTACTTGGAACAAGAATTTAAAGATTGTTGAAGATGATGATCACTATCAATAACCAGTAACATGAATTGAGTCTAAAAATGGACTAGTACAACAGTTTAGCGTAAAAGACAGCTAATCAATTGTTTTAACCTCTCTAGTCACAGGAAATAAAAGCATTGCCATTCACCATTAAAATTTTACTCTTTCTTTCTTATATACAATTTAACATGAATTTGGCCTTTCTGATGATAGCCACAAATGATAACTTATAAATAGTTCAATTGACCAAAGATTCATTTCAATAAGTAATGGCAATGACAACCTTCAATATCATTCAAAGTCGTGTATTTTTTTGATATCAGATATATTGCAAGATTAATAGATATTTTATTTCAACCATTGCATTTGAATCTTGAATAACATCACGCTTTTGTCATAATTTTGAAAAAAATAATATTGAAATTACAATGAATGTTATTGATTTGAGTTTATCAAAGTCAATTAAGATGAAATGTTGCTGACACTCAATTATACATTAATTGCATACATTGCTATTATATTTAGCCTTAGCAATGATGAAGAAGGTTTGACAGAAGGAAAATCCATCTATTTCATATCTTACTTCCTCCAATCCATGATATTCATTAAACCATTCAACTGAATCTAATAAAAAATGTTGAAAAGTCTAAAAAAGTTTCAGTTATTTTATTAACCAGTAAATTGAAAATGGTTCTGGTTTAGCTTTGCTTATAACAGTGATAATCAACTGTAAGCTTTCAGTTACAATTTGCTTTACAACATTTTTCATTTTAGTGTTAATCTTGAGCTTCATCAATAGATCAAAAATTAGCGATTTATCTTGCTTTTGTCAACACATTACAGTACAATTAAAAGGTTGGTTTGAATTTGAGAATTTGCCATCAAAATTAATTGGATTCGCTTAAATAGTTGCCAGATGAACAATACAAATCATCGATTGAAAGAACAGTTGAAAAGTTGATTGTTCCGATTGATAAAAAAAGCAAAATAAGCAACAAATTCAACGAGTGAAGATTTAGTTTCCACTTATGGTACCATATCTCATCACCAAGGTTATTAGTTTAATTAGATAACTGTGAACAATTTATAAATTATTTATAAATAGGTTACAGTAGATAACTGATAAAGATTAGAATAATCAATGAAATGAAGAAAACTAAAACATCTTGTTTCAAGTGTAAGTGTCTTGTCTTTCAGACGGTTGAGTGTTCCATTAGTTTAAATATGATGCACAATTTATTTGAATATGCAAATCCATGATAAATTCAGGAAGATGATTGAAATATCATTTAATGACATTAGACCATCACGAAGAGTTGAATAATTTAAAATGAAATGCATCCCATCATGAACTCTCATCAGTGGATGATGTAATTTAATTGTAGGTTACACTGTTCAATCTGAACAAAATTCCAGTTTTTTTTATCATAAACCAATCATTTGAAGGAAAATTGAAGTAGCAGGTAAAAAACTGTTGAAAGATCACATTGATATCGATCGCAACTCATCCTTGATCTTGAATTATTGAATAAATCAGCCAAATCATATTGGATAAAGTGTTTTACCATTTTGATTGACTAGAGACAAGACTTTCTGTGTAACAATAACTCTTGTATCATCCAATGTCAATGACCAATGAAGCTCTCGCCTGTAAATTTGTTAATATTGGCTTTACTTTGTGATTCAGGTTGAATCCATTCCTTACAAATTGAGTGAACACCATTTTGTGATTTTCACCAATTTGTGATTCAAATGTGAACTCCATTAAATTCAAATTGATGACTGTAATGTTGTGTAGAAATCAAAATCTGCAATTTTCATCCTTTATGGCTCTAATAGACGTTCAAGTTCCTGGCATTTTCATTGTCAAACTAAACTGGACTTCAAGATTGGTTGAAATAAACGTTACCAGGCCATATTGGCAAGATCATGGAACAGGGTCTTAATTTTGATCCACTTTTCTTGATTAACTTAGGTTTATCCTCAGCCTTTGTTTCCTTGTTGTTTTGACTGTTGCTGTTACCAATTCTGATCTATTTAGAAACTTATTTATCTTTGAATGTAAATGAAAATATCAAATGTATTAATCAATATGAGAAAATTAGTTGCGTTTATTTATAGTCTTTTTGTGTATCAAAATAATTATTCAACAATATTTTTTGCTGCTTGACCATAATACTAATTTGTAAATAAAAATTTTGAAACAAAATTACATATTTCTTTCCTCTAATTGTTCATCATTTGTTCAGCATTTGATCTATTTTTGTAGCTAAATCACAATTGATGCCCAAATAATGCATCAAGAAGAGGAAAGTGTAGTTGTCACTTCAATCATATTTGTTCGTTTGTTTCATCTGTTTCATTGTCAATTAAATGTTACAAAAATCGGCAGGAAATAATAAATTAAAAATTACCTCCATTTGAATTAAGGTAATACAAATATTTATAAATAAAATCTATCAATTTTAAATATCTAAGAGAGAGAAAGAGAGAGAGTAAAACAAATGAAACAAATATTCAAACGAACAGCAAAGATGAAAGACAAAAATTATCATTTACGGACAGTTGTTTAGCTTTTTTCTCGAAAATCATTGATCACAATTAAATGATTATCGAAAAATGGACAGGAATTTGTAATAAATGTTAACAAATTTTTATCCAATGTGTGAGCAAATCAAAAAACTACTAAATCTTGGATTTCCGCGTCCATTTGTATTCTCGGTTTAAGATGTGTCTTGTCTTACAGTCATTATAACAGTTACAATTAAATCCAAGATTGGTATATTAATACCAATTATACATGCTTAATTCAATCTTGAAATACTATTAATCTAATGTCCGTTAATTGTAAGGAGAGTATTTAGTCCGTGGAGGAATGATCACATGTGATGGAGAGTAAATTGTTTCCCGGGTTGAAAATTCAGTTTCATTGTACACACTTCCAGCTCCATAACCCTGAAAGTTAAGAAAAAATAAAACAATTAGTAAAAATGTACTGAGATATTAAACAGTGAATTGGGTAAAATTAACAATCAATGGAAATAACTGGAGTAATATTGATTACAGATATAAACAAAAGGTTATCCAATAGTTAAATAATACTGTAATATTAATAATAATGTATTAGCTAGCATGATGTGTTATTAGATTAGGCACTAATTTTGTCACTTTAAACACACAATTAACAGCCATTTAAATTTCGCTTCACTAACAATTACCCGTATAATTGAACGTGTTTCAGTCGATTGATCAAGATGATTTTTTACTCTTATTCAGCTGTTAATTATGTCGATTTTTTAATGAACAAAAGTTCAATGTTGAAATGGAGAGAAAAAATTATTCATGTTTCAACAAAAACACCAAGATGAGATTTGAGGAAATGTTAAACCATTAATTTAAATCTGACTGGCTTTTGGTCAAGCACTTGCAAGGGTTGAGTAGACGCAGACAATGAAGATAGTATTTCTTTGTCAAGAACTTGATCAACATTGATGATGAAGGTGATGATAATGTATGAGATGATGGATTAATAAGAAATTAATCTGATCACATTTTTGCTTCTCATCCATTAAATGCAAACAAAAAAGAAACAACAGCAACAATTACCTTGTCTAATAGACATGACATTGCTAGCAATATTAGAACCAATTGACAACAAAATGAAATTATAGCGATAATAATAGCAATGGTGAGGTTAATAACAATGTAACTCTGATGAACCAATGAATAGGGAAAGAATAGAGCGTGAAAAAATGGATTTCAAGTTTAAATCTTCTTCTTTTTCTTCTTTCACCATCTTACATCATCTTATTTCATTTCAATAATAATGATAATAATACTTTATGGACAATGGGAGTGATTGGGAGGGACGCTGATTCACATTCAGATGAAGCCAATGAAAAGGGAGGATAACCTTGATATGGACAATAGTGATTAACAATATTATGTTTTTTGCCTTCCATCAACAAGGAATCTTGATTCATGTTTTCTCATCAAAGAATGATTGCTTCAAAGGTAAGGTGATAAGGTACTAAAATGAAGGTAAGAAAAAAGTTAAAAATTGGATGTTGATGATGATGAAGCTGATGATGAAAGAGAAAGATGAAAAGTTGAATAAGTTGGCCTTTTGTTCTTCAAGGTTGTGTATCGGTGAGTTGGTCTATCAAACAAGCTATGTTGGAGGTCTTCAGAGATAACATAATGATGAAGGTAACAAGACAAGTTGGTGAAACAGCAAAAGACAAGTAAAGAGAGGAAGCTGATCAAAATCCAAAGCTACTGTCAATGTATTCATGAAAATGATGAGTTGAGATGAGCCTTTCACTTCTTCCCAATCTTGTATTTCAATTTATCAAACAGCGATCCACTTTTCTTGTTGAATCTCAAAGGTCCATTGGGTAAATCATCTGAAAGTCACTTTCAAACTGGATAAAATGGTTCAATAAATTAGATTATTGGAAAGCTTTAGCCATTATTAATGGTTCCTAATATTAAATTAACTTGCAACTTGGGTGTTACAAGTTAATTGATCGGTTAATTGAAGATAAAATAATGGAAACTTGATTAAAGTGTAAGTGTGAATGTGGATGGTGAGAGAGATGGAAGAAAGTTGGGTCATTGAGAGGTTTTTCCGAGCAATCAGCATTCCAGGAGCAAGTTTTCAAGATTCCAGTATTTATAATTGTCGTCCAACAATGTTGAGGTAAAGATGAAGAATCAAAAGTATCTTAATTATTTCCTCTTTAAATTTATCAATCCTTCAATTGTCTGTTTGTTTTTTTCGGGTTAAATTGCAACAATAATTATCAGGGTTTGCTTTTTCCAATGTACAGTAGTAGTATTGTAATTGTATTGCAATTTTTGAGAAAATTATTTCCATTTGAAAGTTTCAACGAACCATTAACAGGACCAACTGTTGGCTGGACAAGAAACTTGGTAACCTGATCTTTGCACCAGATTAACATCTTCAGCTCCATATACAAACATATGGTCATTAGCATGAACAAGAAAGGACAAGACAGGACAAGCATATAACCAGAATAATCATCAAAAACCGTGGGAGTTCAAGTTTGCATCTTGACCGAACATCAAATTAGCTTTTTTGCATCAAATTAACACCATATTTACAACAATTACAAATCCATTTTCTGAAATTTCAGCTTAACTAACCTGCACCATCATCTATAAAAGGGTTAAATTAGTTTTCAATACTTGATTAGTATCTGATTTGAATGGGTGTTTAAAGGTTGTATCAAAATGTGAGCCAACTCATTGAATTAGTTAAACATTTCGTATGAAAAGGTTTTTAGCACAATTAGTAAAAATAGTCAATTGTTAATGAAGGTACACAAAAAGAGCAAGAAAAGTTATGAACATAATCTTCAAATTTGTTCAATTGAATATCCTTTTCTCTTTCTCTTTCAACTTGTCAATTGAACACTCAATTGATGCTACTAGTACTTGTGTGTTATTAGAGTTATTCTGTGAATAATGGAATCCATTATGGAAATGAAATATTAATTTGTTGAAGTTAAGGTGAAGTTGTGTGGAAAAAATGAGCTGGTTTAGGTTAACAATAGATAACAGTTAAGTATTTCTTGGTGGTTGGGTTGGAAATTTGAAGAAACATTGTAAACTTTACTTTTTTAGGCTAAAGTGTAAGTAAAACACAGAATCCGGAAACAGGTTTGAGTTTAGAGTTAATTTGATCAAATTGTACACAATTAATTGAAGATTCAAGCTAAGAGGTCATCGGGATGGTAGTGAATACAAGAGAAACAGTGACTGGTAAAAATAAGAATGAAAACAAATGTTCACTATCAAGCAGAGAGAGAGGAGGGTGAAGCATAATGGACTATAATATGCTTCACCGTTGCAAGTCAGTTTCATTAAACTAACTTTAGAGGATTGGATTTACGGTCATTTTTACAAGTTTAAATGTAAATCTAAATTGTACAATAATTTTGTAACTTTGTTGACCGGAACGCAAAAAGTCATTAAACAAGATAGTGAAAGAAAACAAAACGCAAGACAAATCCAAATATTTAAAACAAAAGACCGTTTTCAAGCTATCAAAAGATATATCGACCAATATATCGACAATCGATTAGACATTTAGCTTTTTCCCCTTTAGATTTCTTGTTTTATGTTTATGTTTTTTTTCTCGATTATAATTCAGTCATTTAATTATGCAATGTGGAACCTTAATTTTCAACTATAAAACCAATTAATTCAACTGAGGTTAGTATCACACCATGTTTTTTATGGTGAAGTTGATCAACTATTTTCAGCATAATTGCTTTAAGAATTTAAGTTTTAGCCTTTTCATGCTTTTTATTTCTTTTGCTTCTTCCACCGTGATTCTAGATCATCATTTTCCAGACGCTACTTTAAAGCAAAAAAATGTCTTCAGACCACGGAATGACAATCAATCAAAGTGGTTATGGACTATAAATCGAGATGTAACTCATGATGTTGATAATAAATACAGGAAATTGATAGATGACAACAATCTGTTACTTATTAAGACAATTGGTTGACATTTACCAGATATTTTTACACTTTACCGGCTGATTTCCGGTCAACTGCGCGAGTACAGTAGCTTCCTGATATCAATTCTGGTGCAATTTGTTTAAAATTAACAACATCTTGTGATTAGTCAAAGGAGAGAACTTGTTCTGATGTAAAAAATTTGCTCGTTTATTCTCCAAAATGTATCCACTTGACTCGCTTTTTTGCATTGTAATGTGTAAGCAAAAATTTGCCCCAACTACCTACAGAAGTAATACATAGAGGAGAAGTTGATGAACAAAAAAAGTAACGAATTGAGAGTAAGAAAAAGGTAGATCTGATCCATTGGATAAACCGGTTTATCAAAGCTGATCAGGTTGAAAGGCAGGTTGAAATATTTTGTAAGACTAGATGAACAGCCAGAGTAAGGTGCCTATTGCAGAAGATTATGTATCAAATTTGAAGATATTAAGTACGTTGAACTTTGAAATGGTTGATAGGCTTTCATTAAAACGCCAATGATATTGTAAGTCAATCGTTTCTTTATCAAAATAAGTTATAAATCAATTTGATAATTTACCATCTATGTCGACTATTCTTGAAATATCCATGATACTAATTAATTCTTCATTTTTGTTATTTTCCCACTGATCTAGCAAAAAGATGTTACTTTCGTTGAAATGAAAAAATTTTTGGTCAAAGCCAGGGAAAAAAATCCAGACAAATTGACATGGCCTCGGAATAATCAAGCAATTTCAACAGTTATTTGGTTATTGTTTTACATTTTTGGCATCCACTGCATAAATAATCAACTAACTCAAACATCATAATCAAGTACTCAATATTCAACAGGTGTTGCCGTAATGTTTTAGAGGATCATTTCTGTTAATCACTGGTCAGTCTGGACCATTTCATCATTCAATGTTAACATGGATGGTAACTTTACATGATGATTCTCATTGTATTGCGTATTGTAGGGAAAAAATGAGCATTCCAAAGCCAAGGAAGAAGGAGAAACCAGAATAAATAGTGAGAAAAAACAAGACTCACAGTGTTTAGACCTGCCTGTCTTCCCTGTAAACAGGAAGAGAAAAAAGGAAAAAGAAAAGAACAGAAGAGGCTAGAAAAAGAAAGAGGAAAAAATGAAGAAACCTGATGATTGTTGCGAAGCAAGGAAAGTAAGAAAAGTATAAAGGTGAGTGAGACAGGAAATCATCATGAGCCAGAATAATCTGTAAACCGCATATTCTCAGGCTAAATTTAATGATCCTTATCGACATTTGACTGAAACTTTGTTTGATATTCTGAGCTTATCATTCATCAAGAAAAAAAATACAGCTCTTGATAATTATCTCCTTTGCCATTCATCATCATTACCATCTCATTTTTTCATCCTAGTCAACTTTTACCCTTACATTTTTGCTCATAATAATATACTTATTGTTTTTTAACTCTTCAACCAATTCTCTTAAACATCGTTAGATTAATACAACTCTTTATTATAAATTATCATCGATCCATGGAGCTCTATTTTTTACCTTATTCACCTTCCAATGAAACCGCAAGTGAAAATGATAATAGCGTTATCAATAATAATCAAACTAGAAACTGTATTACATTCATCATGAAACTTGAACTTGATTAATGGTTTCAAAATTTTATTGTTTGCCGTTATGACCAAGTTGTTGATGACAAATCTGAAAACCTTTTTCTCTCTTTTCAGACGATTATCATTCTGATCTGCTATCACAGAATGCATGTGTAAACATATCAGTCTGAATATTATGAAGATTACAATCGATAACAGTTAAAATGATGAGTTAATTTACGTTAACCTTGTTTACAGGCTGATTGGTTGTGAACGTGAAATAGATCATCTCATGAACTGTTGATAGGTAAGTAAAACATGGATGAATATGAAAAGAATGGGAAAACTTCAACTTTCTCTATTCATCATAACCAAAAAGTTGGATAAAAAGTAACAATCAAAACACAATAAATAGGGATAATTGGGTTTAAAGCATTTCCATGAAACGCATAAATCATTCTGAAAAAAAATCAAGTGCAAATGATAAATATTTGGTTGATCAAACAAAAACAATTAAGTGAAATCAAATAAGTGTTACCATCTATTTAATCAAGTAGTGAACTAAATGTTTTATAATAAGACTTTCAACAATTAAAATAACAGCAAACGATCAGTGTAATCAATTGGTTGGAAAAATTGTTCAACAAACCTTCAACAAATAAGTAAACGGTAAAATTTACATTTAAAAGATTTTTTGATTGTTTCAAACAAAATAACATGTTAATAGCTTTAACCACCATATAGTTGATTGTGGACCAGCAAGGAAATAAACTGCAACTAAAAACAAAAAATCTCGCTTTTTTCAAAGTTAAGGTCAATGTTAATGAAAAAATTCAGAATCACTTTGAAAATCGTGAAAACTCAACTCAAAATGACCAAGTCAAAGAGGACAACACTATTGGATATGAACAATAAAATTGAAAGAAATATTTGACAACAGAAATGACTTTTTCTCACTTTTTCACGGTTATTTGATCAAAACTAATCAGTCAAATATTGGAAATAAAAAATTCAGTGTTAAGAGTAAAACAAAATGATTTTCAGGAAGAGTTCAATTTTTCATTTCATGGGCTAGAAAAAAAAACATGGAAGGAAAAACAGAAAAGGAAATTGATTCAACTGCTGTAAGACTCAATCATTTGATCATCATTATCTTCATCTCGTACAATGATTTAACATTGTTCACCGATTTGAGTTGACTTTTTTTCTGGTTCCGGCAATTGACTGCAAGTATAATATGAAAAAGTCTGATATGACTTTTGAATAACTGTTTCTTTGAGACTGGTATCAATGATTGAAATTGTACAGATCAAGACACAAACTAACGGTTGATCAAATAAAAAAGTTGAAAAGTCAATTTATAATTGAGATTTTTCTTGACCTTTTTTGTTGCGATAAACTGTTGTATTAGTTAATTTGTTTCAAAAAGTCAACTTGATTAACAGGTGAATCAATCCATTTGTTCATCAACCAAGTTCAATGGCAACTCTAGAAATAGTAGATCTATCTTTTTTAGCTGCTTTATAAATTTGAACAATTTGACCATTTGATTGAAATATTGATTCAGTTAGTTGATTTAGGATTGCAATGTCACTGATCAAAGGTATTGATAGTATTTATCAATTAATTTTAAGGTTAAAATTGTTACTAATGCATTTTTAGTCCAATCCAAGTACAAACTCAAACAATTGATTGAAACAATCAATGAACCAATAATTACATTTTTCGAGTGATTTTGCTACAGAACTGATATTGACCTTAATTACAAAATTCCAATTAATTTCAAGTGAAAAAATTGATGAAGAATTGTGAATTGTATTAATCTAATTGTACTTTTTCAATCCTTTTGTTCAAATCCAATGTTTGCTTGCCATGACAATTCAACTGACAATTATCAATCAATCTTTATGGCTTGTGTTTGGTAGACTAACTTTCAAAAAATCAAGTTATTGTGTATCATTGAATGTACTTTATGAGTGACATCTGAACCAGATTTAGTTCCCATTGAGATTGTTAAATTAGTGTTAACATTGATTGTTAAATTTAGACCTTTTCTCATATTGATAGACTTACCATTGTAGAGTAAGGTCCTGGAGCTAAAGAAGCACGCGATTTTGATCTAATTGGCCTAGGATAATGGCGAGAATCAACTGGACAAGTATCATCATTAATCAATGCTTCAGGTGTTTGAGCTCGTCCAGGCGTTGCATAAACATGTTGACTAGTTGCCATTAATTGCTCAGGATTCTGTCAGTAATCAGAGAGAGGCAAAGTTAATGTACAAAATCATTGATTAATAGTAGAGTAAGAAGGATCATTGGAAAAGTGTCAACCATTTAGGATTTACTCATGTAAAGGTTGTATGAAAGGTTAATGGGAAAAGGATGGGTTAACATGAATCATGTAAATGGTGATTCTTGTTCACTTTCACTGACTGTCGCGGTAATAACAAATAGTTAATGACAATAATAATCAAATGGTGAGAGAAAGTGAAAATGATATATAAAAGGAGTAAAAGTTTACATACAAATCAAGTAACTTACTAACAATAATTGAATGTGATCAAAAGCGTGTAAAGAAAACAATAATATAATCATTAGAGTATCAAACTGTGTGAATTGTGATTAAGATCATTGATCTAGTGTTTACAATGATTGTAATACAATCAAATGGAGCAAAATTGACCAAAATTAAATCAAACGCATTTTGTAATATGGTTTAGTTGATGGACAGTAAAAAAAGGAGTCACTCAAGTATTGTTAAGGGTTGATTTATGAAACCAACTACATATTTGCATACCCTGTTGCATTTGACGAGTTAATCAGGTAATCAGGATAAAGGAAACTTGAATAAGCTCAGAATACTTACAACATAATAATTATAATTAGGATTGACAGGAAGAGTTTGAGTCATTGTAGCCCAACGAGCTCGATCATCTAAGTTGCATCGGTAATTAGCAGCGGCTTGAGTTTTATTTACATAGCTGAAGGTTTGTCCACTTCCCGAAGACATGGCTTCCATCTTTTGTTGCTCTCGTTTCCATCTTTGACTGAATAATTTGAAACAAGGAAGAAGGTAAAAATTAATCAATTACTCAATAAAATACAACATGGTAATAACAATTACGAGTATTTTTAAGCAAAAAAATAACACCAACATGTCCGATAATAGCAATTATCATGCATATTCATGGTTAACATTTGTTTTCCTTTTGATTAAACCCTCATCAGTATTAACATTTATCTTTGTTCAACAATAAAATCTCATGAATTGCTTATGAATAACTTTTTTCTGGGTCCAAAAGATTTACTAAAAATATAAACTCTATCATTTAACGTTAATTTGCTTCATCTAAATATGGTAACAGTTTAAAATTGAAATAATCTTTGAGTTGCCAATTATATGGCTTGATATTGACTTTGAATAATAAATTTTTTTAACAATTGGTAATTCATTGTAACAGATGTAAATTGATTTTATGATGTAATTGCTTTTGTTTAAGGTCAAGCAAAAACAAAAGATCAAATTTTATACTTACTTCCACATGTATAGACACAGGAAGGTGATGATGATGATTACCAAAGCTGCAACTGAACCTCCAAGAGCAACACCAAGAACTTCACCATCAATATCACAACGTGAACCAATAAAATTACCTCGACATCTGCACTCTTTTTCCCCATTGATTACCACACAATCACCTCGATTTGAACAATAAGCTGGTGAACAAGTAGCACAATGTCGACCTGATTTAACTGGATCAGCTGAAAATTTATCTTCATATCCAGGTTTACAGGTACAGCGGTAACTACCAAATTCATTGGTACAAACAGCAAACTTTGAGCAATCGTTAAGATCACTGTTAGCACATTCATTGATATCATCAACTTTAGGAATTGCATGTAAGGAAGCATCTACATATAACTGTGAATCTCCAAGACGATTATTATTGGTAGCAATAACTCGAACCAATTCTTGCTGAACAATTCTTTTAATAGTAGCTGATCTGGTTACATTGGTACGATCAAGTTCAACTGTTGCATTGGCAACTGTTTTACCTCCCATTGAGTAAAATTTATTAACTCGAACACCTTTGAATACTTTACCCAAACGGGAAGTAGTGAACAGCGAATTGAGTGCTTGAAGAGCCTCATATTCTAAATATTGAAATTCTTCTGTATCTGGATCCATTAATTTACGGTTAAAGACTACTTTTGATTCACCCAGTTTATCCAATCTCAGGAAGACCCCCAATGAGGCAACTGGAGTACACATTCCTCGAGCTGTGGTTCGACCATAACCCGGTTTACATTGGCACGATGATATGCCCACTTCCGTTTTACAGTGTTCATTTAAATTAGCACCGCAGGTAGAATCATCACCTACTATGCATGTATCAATCCGCACTAGAGGTGTGTTTGGACGAGGTCTGAAGGGAGGTCGACGAACAACAGAGGAAGATGCTGATGACCCTGATCGTGATCCAGTACCTGAAATGGTACTAGGATTACCTGGAAGCCCAGCAACAGGAACTTGAGATTGTGGTGAAGGAGGTAAAGGTTTACCACCGGCACCACCTACTGGTCCAGGAGGATTATCAACATTGATGGTTACTCCGGAACCAACTTGCAGCGTGGGACCAGCGGGTTTTGGTGGTCCTGGTCTTATCTTGAAGTAAGTTGGTTTCCCATCAATAAATACTGATCCCTGACCTGGTTCTGTGAGAACATCGGGGGTTCCTCCACTTCCGCCTCCACCGTTTCCTCCAATATTTGGGCGAACCTCATCTACTTCAACTGGAATTACAATTGGCCGTCCAAGTAAAGCAGTTGAACTTGAAGTTTTGCTCACTGATGTAGGTATTAATGGTCTAGGTAGTTCCTTGGTGGTTACTGGTATACGATTATATGGATTGGCAGCAGGTTTTCCTGATGGTGGATAACCAAGATGGTGGGTTGGTTTGTGAGGAGATGATCCTCGATTGGCTGCGGCATTGTCTTTGTTTGCTGGTCTACCATAGACAATGTCTGGTTCAGGATCACTGGATACTGGGCGAGATGGAAACAAAAGACGGGTTGAATTGGTTGATGATCTTCCTAGCTCAGCTGTTTTTGTTACTTCAGAAGAGTGTGCAGACGATGATGAAGGTGATATTGTAAAGTTGATAGTTTTATCTTCTGATGCAGAAGACGATAAATCAGACTTTGTTGTTTCTAAAGATGAGCTTTCTATTGGCCTTGATGATGTTGATGAAGATGATTCTAATTGGTTATTACTGATTGTAGGAACAATAATAGATGATTCAATTGGTCGAGTGGGAACAATTTTGGGTACTTCTTGAACACGGGCTGAATTTGGACCAATCTTGTGTTTTACTGTTATATCAAACACTGAAGGTTCTTCAGGTTTTGTTATAATAGGAGGAGGCTCATCAGACCAAGTAACTTTGGACGATGAAACACTCGGTTGAACAAAAAAGGGTAACCATGCAGTCACAGGTCCACTAGGAACTAAGGCACTGTTAAATATATTTGAACCAATTGATGATCCAAGTGAAGGTGTTTCACTAATACTACTAGAACTGACGCTTGAGGATGATGACCCCTTTGATGATTCACTTGTATCCCAAACATTTAACGGTTTAATCGATGCTTCTAGGGTTGCAGTTCGATTAATTGAATGTAAACCTTCGTTTAGTTCAAAATTATTTTGATTTCTGCTAGAATCAGCCAATGGTTTAATAGCTGTAGCTGTCACAGTATTCACTGTCGATGTAATAGAAACTGATTGAGATGGTTCTAACGTGATCACAGGTGGTTGAGGTGCACGATTTGTTGACTCAAAATTTACACCTTCGCCTTGATTTAACATTGATGGTCCCTTGAATCGTTGATTTTGGTGATGATGTTGGTATGGATGATGTTGATTTTGCTTATTACCTTCAGGTACAGATCCAATGGCATTAAGATCACTTGCTTCACTAATTACTTGTTTTCTAGTGTTGTAATTTATCTCATTGGGTTTAGCTTCAGTTTCCTCTGGTTCTCTGTTGGGTCGACCAGAAGGAATATGTTCAGGTGGTCTTGGGTTTTGTTGAGGTACTGGGTGAGGTTGAGACTGAGGTTGATTAAAATTGGTCGGGATAGGAATAGGGAGACCTGCTTGTTGACCAGGTCCAATAATCATATTTGGAGGGAAAGGCGAACCATTTGGACCATTAATGAAGGCAACCTTAGGAGGACCACGATTATTAATTCGTGATGGATTATTCGCTGATCCCAACTGGCCTTGATTAGACCCTGATTGTGAAGGAGGAGGTGGTGGTGGCGGTGGTGGAGGAGGAGGGTGAGGTGGATACGGCATCAACATTGGACGACCAGGAGGTCCCCCATGATTTTGTAACCCAGGCCTTGGTGTTATTGGAGGACGGCTGAGTTTCACATTGCCTCCAATCAATTGAATTATACTTCCAATAATGTCATCGACCGAAGGGTTACCATTTACCTTTCGTTTGTGTGTCTCATCACGACGAGAGGCTACCTCGGTAATGGTTTCATTAAACTCAGCTGGTTTTGCACGTGTTTGTGGCGGACTCTCAACCAAAGGTTTAGTTGTCGATGTTGTCTCATTGCTAGTTGATTTAGATGGAACCACTATTGGAGAATTGGTCACTGACGATAAACTGGATGAAGATGCTGTGGACAGGAGACTTGATGAGTAGGTTGATGAAGCTAATGGGTAAGTTAATGATGAAGATGGCGTTAGCTTAGAGGCAGTCTTCTTGTCTTCAACCTTACGGCTGTTTGATGATCCTTCGGAAGGGTTATTAATCTCATGAAGACCACTCGACTCGGCAGCTTCTAACAGTCAATTAATTTTTTACGATTATTAGTATGTTGATTGTAGTTATGATAACCATGATATCAAACGCAAAGAGAAAGAGAGAGCCAAACGATCAAATTAAGAGTTAGAAAGCAGAAGAAAAAAAAACAAAAATTAACATCAAGAAATTACATTTTGCTTTTTCATACAAACAGAGCTTTACATTATCATGTTGATTCAATGATAATTTAAATACCGTTGACTCTTCATTTTCATAGCATGTTTATCATCAATGATCTTTACAATTAAATTGTTAACCATTTCCGTGATTAAAAAAACATATTACATATACAGAAGACTTAATAACAGTTGATGTGTTTTATCATATCATTTTGCTGCTCCATAAGGTAACTGTTTCCTTGCGGACTAAACGAAAGTTGAAAGTTAATTATTTCAAATACAAACATCAGAAGCTTACTAAACCTAAGATGGCAATTAGTTGATTGTTTAAGATAATGTTAATAATGGAAATCCTAAGAAAATTAGTGAATAAGATTGTTGCATTGTCTTTGATTTTCATCAGTAAATCTTTACAATTCACAATTGGATTTAATTTCTTGGGTGGAGATGATGATTAAGTATAATAGCTAATTGAACAAAGGTTTTAATTTTGAAAATGAAAGTTAAATTATCTCTGCAATTGATGGACATAAAGCAAAGGACAATATTGAAACAATGTTAAAACAAAAACATTGTAAATGAAAAGATTTTGGAAAGACCCAAAAATTTGATTCAAACTACAATAATTAAATAGATTGTCAGCGGAAAATGTTCAATATAAATGTAAGTGTAAACCATTAGACCATCAATTGATTGTATATTAATCCCAAATAACCATTATAACCTGTCTATGAGAGTAGTTTGTGAAGAGGTAAATAACGACGAGCTGCATAATGGTAAGTCAAATCAATAGTTTATTTTTTGGCAATCCGTTGATCAGTGAACCATTAATTTAATTGTCAACCCATTGGTGTTAACATTACAATTGACTTTCACATTTTCCCTGTTTTTTAGCTCTTGGGATCTTTTCATCAACTCTTTCAATGAATAGGTTAATGGTCTTTAGATATTCTTGAGACTTTTAAAAGCTGTTTTAAGATTACCCAAAACTCTGGTAAAATCTGGTGAATTGAAAAGGATACTAACCTGTAATTGGTTTGGAGTCTAGTGATTCTAATGAACTAAGGCCATCTTCCGTTGTTGTAACATCGATGTCCTCTCGACGATCAATTTTAAGGGTCGTTATTTCACTAGGAATGTTTATATTGGAAGAAGAGGAAATATTTTCTTTGGTAGACCAACATAACGTTGGAAATAAGGTTGTCACTGTTAACAAGGTTAACAACAAACAAGGAAATATACAAGGTTGATTGTGTTGATTGTGATAGTGATTAAGAATCATAATAGACTCTTTAACCGCATATTTTTTCAATTAATTATATTTAATTTAGGTACACAAGGTGTTGGAAAATAGTTAGTGATTGAAGATATTTAGCCTTAAAGCCTATCCAATGGTCACAGCCGGTGAGAAGCTTAAACTTAGCCAAATAAGAGCGAAAATAGTGAAGCAGAAATTAAAATTTTAAGCACATTAATCCCTTGAAGGTAAAACAATTAATAATGGCGACAATTTATATCTAAATAAATTAATAATCACAATAAATAATCACAGAGGTAAAGGCAAATGTATAACATAAACTTAAACAAGAAGCAGCCGGGTAAACCGGGTAAATCGGGTAAACCAAAAATGATCAACCGATGGGAACACTATTTTTTCAATCAAATCAACATTTCACATGATTTATTATTAAGCTATAATGGTTGCAGGGTCAACGAGGAACAGGTTGAAGCACAAATTCAAGATGTTGATTAATGTGAAATTGAAAAATCAGCAAAACCAATGAAGTTTGGTTAGTAAACAAAAGTGAATAAAAGGTAAACAAAAGGCAAATGTAAGGTATCAAATGTGTATTGATGTATCTTCACTAGCGTCAAATAAACAACACTGATTCAGATGATGATGATGATGGTAATAGTGAATACTGAAAGAGTGAGATGGATGAAGGAGAGAATGAGAAGTGATGATATAAAGATGAGAGAAAGAGAAAGATAGAGAAAAAAGAGAGAAAAGAGAGAAAAGATGAAATGTTGTTAGGTAAGAAGTTAAAGGAAACTAAGAAGCGGTTCCTTGAGAGCGAAAGCATGCAACATTTTACCTTGAAACTGGTTTGCTTTTGTGGACTCACCAGCGATATTCAAACCATATTAAACTCACTTCGCCATCTCTCTTCATTCATCTTCAGATCCTCCTTTAGTTTCATCTTTCTTTCCTCCTCCTTCTTATCATCTTGGTATAAAGTCAGGGCAGTGAACTCCACCAACCTTACGATTATTTGCCGCATTTTTGCCCTATTCTAGATCCTCTCTTTACCTCTTCTTACGGTGAGATGATTTTTCGTGGGGCTCATTTAATTCCCTCTCTTCTCTTCTCTCTCTCTCTCTCTCTTGCCTCTATCCTTAACCATCTCCATCATCATCATCTTCAGCATCAACGTAATAATCTGATATTTTTTTTCCTTTTCAACTTCTCAGCTTTTCTTGCTTAGGCGAAGAGTATTACTTTGTTATTATCATTCTTAGCCAATTAAGCTGAAATTGCTATTTCATTAATGTAGCTTGCTGGCCAAAAACTGATTCCAGAAACAATTTAATCAACACATTTTACAACAATTTCATCTACAATTTAATCAATTTGCTCAGACAGTGTTACAATCAATTTTAAGAAGCACCGCATTAGCCATAAATTATTTCAAGCTTCCATGAACGATTAGTGAAGTGAAAATAGATGAATGTTGCTCAGTATCGCCTCTTATCATGACTACTCTTGATTTTTTTCAAGATTGCATGGTTAATAATAAATTTACAGTTACTTTTTTGTCAATTTACTAACCTTTTCAGTGGACAAGCTTTTCCGTGGTTGATGATTGGCAAACAGCAACCAATCCCCAAAAAATCAAAGTTATGATTAAACTGAAATTAAACCTGGGACTGAATTCTGTTCGTATAATTTTACACAAGACAAAATCGACTCTTTTCCCCCTTTAACTCCTCTCGAACTTTTCCAACATATTTTTGAGCTTCTGTTCTGTTTTTGAATTTCAGGCAAGCAGATACAGATGGCTAAAATGAAAAAAAATAAAATCGGTATTAATTGTAGTAGTTTAACAGCCTTGATATTGTCTCATCGATGACCTCTGAAAAAATGGAATTATATTGAATGATACCCGGAAATCTTTTATGGAACCCTCATGAACGTTATTTTTACGAAAGCTGAATTTTTCTTTCTTAATTTGTCAACTGGACATGTTGATTTACTGAATCAAACATGGAGAATATGTTTTGCTTTGAATTCTTATTCTGCTCTTCTTATGCTCTCTTGAGCTTCTGAAAAACATCTTCGACGATCTCCATAAGATTCATATCGATAAGCTTCTAAAATTTTGAGATAGGCACGAGAGCTAGAATCATCTTCCTGGATGCAAATATCATAGAGCTTTTCAAGATCCTCATTTTGACATTGCTAGAAAAAAAGCATAAGAATTAAATTTAGATTGAAAAGGTATTGAGAATCAACAGTAGAAGATTAATTACCTTTTTGTACAAAGCATAAGCTTCCGGATGTTTACGTATTATTAAGAGGAAATCTTTTCTCGATTGAGTACTGAGAACATCAATGACCATATAAATTAGATCTGCATCAAGTATTTTGCAATTTTGATGGTTCTTTGAGCTCACTTGAAATTCATGAGCTGCAACTAGTGTACATTGGATCACAACAAATCTAAACAGCGATACCAGTTGAATATGGCCCGGTGAATATTTTAACCTGGCAAACTTCAGTTTTACTGAGATCATCATGGATAAGGAAACTGTTTTGAAGCTCTCCGAAGAAATCGTAAACATAAACATAGCCATTGTCTCCAACACAAACTAAGCTTTCTGTATTAGACCATCCCATAGCAATTAGATTAGATGTCTTAAGTCGTAGACTTGTAAAGTATTCGCCATAAGGAGTGAAAATAAATATGATCGATCTAGCATTCTGATTTGTACCAGAAAGTAGTCTTACAGTTGCATTTTCCTTCTCGTGAGAGTGAAGAGCTGTTAAAATGGAAAGATTGTGAGTTATTAGAGGTAAGAAATTTAACATTGACAAGCAGTAACAATCAATCTTTACCTATGTAACCAGAAAAAGGAGCAGCACACACTCTATACTTTGATAAATCAACACCTTCAGTGGACCAACTGAAATGACATTAAGATTGAATCATCTTAGGCTGGCGAATTAGATCCGATTATCTGCATCAGCTTGAGGATAGACTAAGCTAAGACTGAGCTGATTCTCGTTAATACTTGACGAATGGACGTTTACAGTGACAGTAGACTAAACTGAATTATTTTAGTGTATTTATTTTGAAAAATTTAATATATCAATCATTAAAATAAAACAAGCTTTTTAGCCCTGAATCGAGATTATGAGAATGATGATGATGAGTCTCCCCAGAATTCATTTAATATAATTTTTACTAATAAAACTCAATGCGTTCAAAGTTAATAAATGAGACAATATCAAGATTGTTAAACAATTTTTATCAATTTATTTAAAATTTACTTTGAACATCATGATGAGACATATATTTTCAATTAAATACTGGAATTAGAAGAGAAAAGTCTAGTTAATCAATTGATATAAACCAATCCAACCAATCAGTTGATACTCACAATTACAAAAACTTCAGAAGTCATATTCAGAAGTTCGCCGATAGTGAACGCTATATCAGTCCTTGATAGTCGACCTTGTAGATCAGTTGCCTGGAAGTACATAGAAAATTAAACTGTCCGTCTTTTTTGTTAAGAAACTGCTCATGTTAAAATTACCTTTATACAGGCCCTTGCACTCAACTGCAAACATCTAGTCCCCTTCCTTAAGTTTTTACAATAAGAGTTCATCTAAAAACAAAATATAAATAAATTGTGAGACCGAGAAATCAAAAAATTGCTCATTTATACCATTGTCAATATAACCCCATTGGTGTATGAACAAGCTCCGATTGACAAAACACCAATGCTAGCAACAATTACAATAAAAAGGTCCATAAATGTATCAATATGAACGAAGATTGCAATGTAGACTCCAAAATCTGCAGTAAACGAAAGTCCAAGGTAGAGGAATATGAGCCAGTTTCTTAATTTAATATTCAGTTGTTCAATTTCATTCTGATATTTGATAATTTGACAAACAGTTTCTTTATAATGAAGCGAATAAGCAAACTTATTCAAATGTCCTCTTTTTGCTGCAAAACCTTGTGAGATTCGGGCTACATGAGCAGCTTTAAAGTAAAAGTAAGACAAATGAACTGTTACTACGGCTCCAGGCAATGTGGTGTTGTATAAAGTAGAAATAATTCCTAGATAATTGACCAGAATCCAAAAGCTATTGTAAATAAACTGCATCCATGTATTCGGTAGTTGATTTGTTGAATTTACAATGAAAATTAAGATTGGTGCAAAAGTGATTGCGATACAACAAATAAACCAAAGCCATGCATTTGCTAAATTGATGGCAACAAAACGAAACTTTTGGCAATAACATTGACTCATGGATAAAACCTCACTTTTGAATCCTTTTTCATATATTGAATAGTACAACTTCAAAGTCTTAAAATTCCCAATTTTAACCGAAAATATCCAGTAATGTCGCAAAATTTCACCAAGAATGGACGCATTTAACCACATAAGCCAAAAGTATCGACGATTTTTCTGTCCATAGAAAAAGTCGCCAAGAACAAGAAGCCATTCATCAGGCATATCGAAGACACTCAACAATGTCAAATGAATGATATAAACACTCATTAGGCTAAAGTAGAGGATGGATTTTATTGTAGTCCATTTTGCTGGAGTTACTTTTGGATCTTGGGAGAACCCATTTGGTAAAATATTGAATGAAATGCATATCAATTCGAGTTTTTTCAGCTTACTGATTGCTTCGGAATCATCAACATCATTAAAACGAAATCCGAACAGATTTCTATTTGCTTTCAACATTGTTTTTACACGTTTCATCAAACTATAATTGGAAACTTGTAGAGTTTTTTGTTGCAAGAAAATGCAAATTCAAAAAGATTGCTGCTTAATGAAATCTCATTGAATCAAAAAGTTCGAAAATCACTTAATAATATTGAATTTCAAAAAGTGATACTTTTCTTTGCCATTTCATGCCAAACTCAAGTAATCCAATGAAATATTAAATTTGAACATTTCCAAATCAATAAGCTTAATTGTCTTCACTGCTTAAAAAATGTCAATGGCAATCAATAAGTTGATTAATTAGAAATTTATTTGATAAAACATCAACGGTTACTCAAAACAATTGTTCATTAGTCATTAAATTCATCAATTCTCTGTCAATTAACTGAAAAATTGCTGATGATCTGCTATGCTACTGCATAATTCATGAACAATTTGAGTAAAGTTAAGTTAAACCACTGATCTGTAATAGATCTTAGCAACGACCGATTATTTTAGACGACCAAAAAGCTATGGAAATAATGACTAAATTTGGAACTAAATAGTTAAAAAGAGTTAAATATTTCTTACAACTTACAAGTACGCTCAATCGCAAGCTTCTGTATCAACCTGGTCGCAAGAAGGGATGGGAATTACACCCAATCAAAAGAAAAATTTGACAGAAAATTCAAAACTGATTCCTCAATTTTTTAAGAGTGTTTTGAACATTAAGGACAACTTCGCTGTTTGAGTGAATCTCTTATTGATAATGACCATCATCGCCTAGAATCATCATTCTTTGAACAGTGATTAGATTGCATTATGGTCTAAAATTTATTGCGATATTAAACCATTCGAGATTATAGCTTTGTACTACTTATGATTTCAGATTTGCTTCTTTATTCAAGTAAATGAAAGTAAGTTTAAAGTAAATGTTATCCAAACACAAATGTTATGCTGTGTTAAAAGTATATTCATTACTGGATTAATTAGCTCAGATTTTGTTGGTATTCAGCTTTATGATGTTATAGCCCATAATAAGATCTAACGTTTAATCAAATAATGATGGTTGTAAGTGAGTCCTTTCTCGAAATATTGTGGCTCAAAGTTTTCCGATGCAATGGTAAAAATCAAGAGAACTGCTGAAAAATTGAGAAAATTACTCGATGCATCATATGTAATAACAGTTGTCATCGACTAATGATAAGTTTCAGCTCTCTGACTCTCACGTTGAAAGAATGCGTAAGGTTTGAATGCAAATCAAACTGATTTGTTTTACGAGAAAATGAAAACTTTATTCTTCAAAATACGATCATTTTCTGGTTGTTCATCAAATTTTACATCGTTAAATTGAATTTCATGGAAATAGCTCCTTCCATAGCTGAACAAAAGGCGATTGAAGTTTCAACTTTGGACTCGATTTTCTCGCGAACTATCCATTGGATGACTTATTGAACAGTACCAAGGGACTCAGGTCTTATTTTTCTACAAACCCACCAAGTCTCAACTCACAACGCAAATGTTCGAGTCTCTGGCAAAACTTTTTGCATTTTATTTGCAAGTTTAACCAGAAAATTGGTTTGTTTAGCAAGAAATGGGTTAAGATGAGATTGTTTTGTTAAATAAGTTGTTAATTTAACATTTACAACCCGAATATCATAATCCGAATGCGTAATGAAAAGTTATTGAATGAATTGAATTAGCAGCTAGTGAAGGAACACTGAGTTTGGGTGCGGCCATTATCGAATATCATGTCTCAAAGTTTTAAGGCCAATGGCCAATATCAAGAGAACTATTGATAAATTGAAAAACGTATTCAATAAATAATGATTGCCATCCCTTTAAATCTGACGGACACAGAATCCGGAAGGTTTGAATGAAAATCGAACTGATTCGTCCAACAAGAGACTTTATTTCGCAAAACAAGACACTAAGAAGCACTAATGGACCCCGTTCTTATGCCCTACAAACCAATAGAGTTTAAATTTCAAAACAATTATTAAGTTCAGTTATCAATTCATATGTTTTTCATGAGATTATAAAAGTTTTCGGGTGATTGTACTTGTTATAAAATGAGTTATTAAATTCCCCGCAAACCCTTCTTTTCTGGTAAGAAAAAGTCATTTAAAATCGCAATTTTGACCCTCTAAATGGACTGAATAGAATCTTTCTTTCGCTGTTATAAGTAGCGGTTTATAAGTTCTATTAGAAAAAGGCTTAACAGTTAGTGAAAAAAGAACCGATAGCAATGGAATGGTCTTCGAAAAAAAGGCGGAAACTTATTCCCGCACCTAATAATACGCGTCTTCACTGGTTTAATAACTTTTGGCCCATTTCTGACAATTTGTTGATAATAAATAAATTCCTAATCATGTTGCACAATTTTACTTCCAACCTGCATCAGTAACCATTGTAAGGTTTTGCATTAATTGATTCACACTCACGACTCAGATCTCTCTTATCATATTCAATTTTAGACTAAAATTAATGAAAAGTTACTTTGAACTCAAAGTTCACTTTTCCCTGTAAAACAGTGTATCGACTACCATTGAGGTTTCGTATAAAACATAAGAATTGCTGTATTTATTCAGATGTTTCAATAATGCATAATTGTACTTAGAAAAATCGAACGTATTTTCCTTTCAATCATTTCATCAATTTATTTAAAGTTTACTTTGAACATCATGATGAGGCAAATATTTTCAATTAGATACTGTAAGTAGAGAAAAGGAAAGTAGAAAAAGTCCAGTTAGACTATTAATATAAACCAATAACCAGTAGATACTCACAATCACGAAGACTCGAGGAGTCATATCCAGAAGTTCACCGATAGTAAACGCTATATCAGTCCTTGAGAGTCGATCTTGTAAATCAGTTCCCTGGAAGTACATAGTTGATCGTAACATTGAGAGATTGATCATTTTAAAATTACCTTTATAAAAGCTCTTGCACTCAACTGCAAACATCTAGTCGCCTTCCTTAGGTTTTTACAATACGAGCTCATCTAAAAGTGAAATATAATCAAATTAAAAGAACGAGAAATCAAAATAGAAACCGTTTTATACCATTGTCAATATAACTCCATTGGTGTATGAACAAGCTCCGATGGCGACAACCCCAATGCTAGCAACAATCACAATGAAAATGTCCATAAATTTATCAATATGAACAAAGATTGCAATGTAGACTCCAAAATCAGCAGCAGCCGAAAGTCCGATGTAAAGGAATATGAGCCAGTTTCTTATATTTACATTAAGCTGTTCAATTTGATTTTGATATCGAATAATTTCACAAACAGTTTCTTTATAATTAAGCTGATAGTCAACCTTATTCATAATCCCTCTTCTAGTCGCCAGACCCTCTGCTTTCCGAACTACATTCGAAGCTTTAAAGAAGAAGTAAGACAAATGTACTGTTACTAGGGCACCAGGCAATATGGTGTTGTATAAAGTAGAAATCATTCCTAGATAATTGACCAGAATCCAAAAGCTATTGTAAATAAACTGCATCCATGTTTTCGGTAGTTGATTTGTTGTATTAACAACGAAGATTAAGATTGGTGCAAAAGTAATCGCAATGCAATAAACGATCCAAAGCCACGCATTTGCTAAGTTGATGGCAACAAAACGAAACTTTTGGCAATAAAATGTATTAATGGATAAAACCTCACTTTTGAATCCTTTTTCATATATTAAATTGTACAATTTAAAAGTTGACAAATGACCATTTTTAGTCAAAAATATCCAGTAATGTCGCAAAATTTCACCAACAATGGAAGCATTTAACAAGAGAAACCAGAAGTATCGACGATTCTTCTGTCCATAGAAAAAATCGCCAAGAACAAGAAGCCATTCATCAGGCATATCGAAGACACTCAACAATGTCAAATGAATGATATAAACACTCATTAGGCTAAAGTAGAGGATGGATTTTATTGTAGTCCATTTTGCTGGAGTTACTTTTGGATCTTGGGAGAACCCATTTGGTAAAATATTGAATGAAATGCATATTGATTCGAGTTTCTTTATCTTGCTAATTGCTTCGACATCATCAACATCACTTGAATGAAATCCAATCACCCGGACAATTAATCTCGGTAGAGACGCAATCAGAATTTTACCCACTCGCAACATAAAAGCTCAACGAAAGCTTATTGAAAATATCGAATGCCCTAACTGCTTTTAAAACCCTTAATGATATTGAATTTCAAAATATGAAACTTTTCTCTTACGTTTCACCTCAAACTCAAATGATCCAATGAAATATAAAATTTGAAGATTTTCAGATCAATAAGTGTAATTGTCTTTTATTTTCTTAACTGTTTACAGCTGTCAAGGGGAATCAATAAGTCATTAATTATAAATAAATTTATGTAATTTCACCGATTACCCAGAACAATTGATCATTAGACAATTGATTTAATTGCCAATTAAATTAATCGCACAATGATTGTGGTCGATGACATGCTAGGCTATTGAACACTGCATGAATATTCACTAAATTTGGCACTAAACTGGTTAAGAGAGTTACAATAAACACATTTAAATAATTAAATTAAAGAACATGATACCAAGAAGATAATGAATTTGCACTCAGTGATAGTATACATGGCATTTTTCTTCTCTGAAAAGAAGGAAAAGGATATTTCATTTCATGGTATCACTGATAAAGTTTTGGACGAATTTCCCAGCATTGAATGAGATAATGGCGGCTCAGAAAGCATAAACAAACACGCTATTTGATGTGGAAATTAAACCAATATGCATCTTGTACTTATCAAAAGTAATTTAAATCGATTTTATATCAATATCTTGGGTAACCCGTGAAGCAACGTAGTCTGGGCGAGCGTCGCGATAAATCAAAGACTTGTAGGCAGCATTTGCGAAATATATTTATTGAATTCGACTTTGACGATTTGCTGAAGGTTTAACACTCAGGGTTACAATCTTTCTCATGCAGCACGGAAATGATATATGGGAAGTTCTACGCGTCTGGGGTATGTATTTAACAAAATCGGTTTTTGACCTATAACCGGAAACGGAAATTCGGAAACAAAAATCTTTACTTCCCGCACTTGTCTATTGTTGTGACTATCTATGGTAAAGTATAAGTATATAGTCGATGACCAAAGTTTGATTTTTGGAAATTTTTATGCTGTCGACTAAGTCTTCGCTTCGCTCAGACTAATAATTTTCTATGAGCCAGAAAAAGGACTAAACCATGCTCTGTACTTTAACAAAGTAAATATAATTCGCTTATTTAGCTCAATTTTCGTAAAGATCACGTTCATGAGAGTTCGATAAAGGATTGTCGGGTATCATTCGTTATAATTTGCATTTTTTGTCAGAGGGCATCGATGGGACAATATCAGGGCTGCTAAACTACTTATATCGATTTATTTAAAGTTTACTTTGAACATCATGACGAGGCAAATATTTTCAATTAGATACTGGAAGTAGAAAGAGAAAGTCCAGTTAGACTATTGATATAATGCGAAAATCAGTTGATACTCACAATCACGAAGACTCGAAGAGTCATGTCCAGAAGTTCACCAGTAGTGAACGCTATATCAGTCCTTGAGAGTCGATCTTGTAAATCCATTGCCTAAAAATCAAGAGTTGACCTCAGTCTCCGTCATTGAGAAATTAAACATTTAGCAATTACCTTTATACAGGCTCTTGCAGTCAACTGCAAACATCTAGTCGCCTTCCTTAGGTTTTTACCATAAGAGCTCATCTAAAGTGCGAATGAAACAAATGAAAACCCGATTAAATTAAAAACCAGAGACAAGTACAAGAAAACAGAATAGAAACCGTTTTGCACCATTGTCAATATAACCCCATTGGTGTATGAACAAGCTCCGATTGACAAAACACCAATGCTAGCAACAATAATAATAAAAAAGTCGATAAAGCGATCAATATGAACGAAGATTGCAATGTAGACTCCAAAATCTGCAGTAAACGAAAGTCCAAGGTAGAGGAATATGAGCCAGTTTCTCACTTTAATATTAAGTTGTTCAATTTCATTCTGATATTTGATAATTTGACAAACAGTTTCTTTATAATGAAGCGAATAAGCAAGCTTATTCAAATGTCCTCTTTCAGCTGCAAAACCTTGTGAGATTCGGGCTACATGAGCAGCTTTAAAGTAAAAGTAAGACAAATGTACTGTTACTAGGGCACCAGGCAATATGGTGTTGTATAAAGTAGAAATAATTCCTAGATAATTGACCAGAATCCAAAAGCTATTGTAAATGAATTGCATCAAGGTTTGTGGAAGTCGATCTTTTGAATTAACAACAACGATTGTTATCGGTGCGAAAGTAAGTGCAACAAAAGTAATAAACCAAAGCCACGCATTTACTAAATTTATGGCAATAAAACGAAACCTTTGGCAATAACATTGATTCATGGATAAAACTTCACTTTTAAATCCTTTTTTATATATTGAATAGTACAGTTTCAAAGTCGAAAACTGACCATTTTTAACCGAAAATATCCAGTAATGTCTCAAAATTTCACCAACAATCGACAAATTCAACAATAGAAGCCAAAAGTATCGATGATTCTTCTGGCCAATAAAAAAGTCGCCAAGAACAAGAAGCCATTCATCAGGCATATCGAAGACACTCAACAATGTCAAATGAATGATATAAATACTCATTAGGCTTGAGTAAAGGATAGATCTTATTGTTGTCCATTTCGATGGAGTTACTCTTGAATCTTGGGAGAACCCATTTGGTAAAATATTGAATGAAATGCATATCGATTCGAGTTTCTTTATCTTGCTGATTGCTTCGACATCATCAACATCACCTGAATGGAATCCAATCACACGGACAATCAATTGCGGTAAGGACGAAACCAGATTGCGTGCTGCGCTTAACATTTCTTCAACGCATTTCATCGTATTAAAATCGTAGAGTTTTTGGTTTTCAGAAAAAAACATTTCAAATGACTGCTCATCAATTGTCGAATGTTTCGAAAATCGCTCAAAGATATTGAAATATTGAATTCTAAAAAAGTGATGATTTTTTATTCCGTGTCAAACTCGAGTTATCAAATGAAATGAATTATTAATTCCTAAGATTTTCAAATCAATAAGATCAATCGTCTCATGGTTTTTACTGTTTACAAATGTCACTGGAAATCGATAAGGCTTCAATTAGAAAATCTAAAATATCGTACCAATGCATTCTTAGTGAATGTCCATATTGAATAAATTGAATTCGATATGAGAAAGGAGATAAAATATAAGAAAATGTCAGCGAATTTTTCTTTTAATAAATCAAATCAAGTAATTAACTAGCAAAATATGATTATAATCACAGAAAAAAGTAAAGTAGGTGAAAAAATTAGATGTGTAAATGATTATTATAAAGGTAACATCACCTCCTTTGGAGGCAAGATTGTATCTCAATCAATGTATCAACACCCACCTGATGCAATCAATTTGTTGTGACGAAAGAAACGTAACGTATCGATGAACATTAAAGCAAAGTACACTAGACGCATTTAGAAGCACTAAAAAAATCATCTATCACCTCCGAAAAAAATAAAAATTATATTGAATGATACTGGAAAATCCTTTATCGAACCCTCATAGACGTAGTTTTCAAGACGGTTACAGGTTTACGACTTGAGACATCTAATCTAATTGCTATGGGATGGTCTAATACAGAAAGCTTAGTTTATGTTGGAGACAATGGCTATGTTTATGATCACAAATGTGTAATACTTTAATGTTTGATTAGATATAATTTATGTATATTTACAAATAATTCTGAATCAGCATCTGGAGTGAATAACTTACCAGACGACGCTGCCCGAAGAAGCATTTTCTCTGAGCTCACTTGAAAAGAACTAAATGACTAGACTAAATCCCTGCTTGAACAGGTCCATCCATTAAATAATTTAACCAATCCATCATCGCTTCATTTCCACACCATAGCATATCTTCAGGTTTATCTTCACAACAACTTCGGTAATAAACTCACAAATTTTTGATACAGAGCCATCATGAGAGCCAATCCAGAGAATACCAGTTTCTTTCGGTGCAGTGAACCGATTGCATCAGGTTGATGTTGACGCATTGGTGGATATACATTGATTGATTTACAATCTTGTCTCCAAGGGAGGTGACGTTACCTTTACAATCATCATTTACACATCTAATTTTTTCACCTACTTTACTTTTTTCTGTTGATATAATCATCATTTGCAAGTTAATTACTACCTCTACTTGATTCATTAAAATAAAAGTTCGAAGAAATTTTCATTAGCATATAGATTTCCATTTATTCAATTTGAACATGCACTAAGAATGAATTTGTGCGATATTTTAGTTTTCATTTTCTAAGTAAAGCTTTATTGATTTCCTTTGATATTTGTAAGCAGTAAAACCCATGAGACAATTCCACATATTGATTTGCAAATCTTAGAGATTGATATTTCATTGGACAACTCGGATTCGACACGAAACGGAATCATGATCATATTTCTAGAATTCAATATCTCAATATCTGTAAGCCATTTTCGTAACATTCGAAAATTGTTGAACTTTTGTTGAGCAGCCATTTCGAATCTTCGTTCTGGAAACGAAAAACACTACGAGTTTTCTATTCTAATAGGATGAAACGTGTTAAAGGAATACTAAAAGTAGCACAGAATCTGATTTCGTCCATACCGAGATTGATTATTTATGTGTTTGGATTCCATTCAAGTGATGTTAACGATGCCGAAGCAATTAGCAAGATAAAGAAACTCGAATCAATATGCATTTCTTTCAATATTTTACCAAATGGTTTCTCCCAAGATCCAAAAGTAACTCCAGCAAAATGGACTACAATAAAATCCATCCTCTACTTTAGCCTAATGAGTGTTTATATCATTCATTTGACATTGTTGAGTGTCTTCGATATGCCTGATGAATGGCTTCTTGTTCTTGGCGACTTTTTTATTGGCCAGAAGAATCATCGATACTTTTGGCTTCTCTGGTTGATTGCGTCCATTCTTGGTGAAATTTTGAGACATTACTGGATATTTTCGGTTAAAAATGGTCAGTTTTCGACTTTGAAACTGTACTATTCAATATATAAAAAAGGATTTAAAAGTGAAGTTTTATCCATGAATCAATGTTATTGCCAAAGGTTTCGTTTTGTTGCCATAAATCTAGTAAATGCGTGGCTTTGGTTTATTACTTTTGTTGCACTTACTTTTGTGCCAATAACAACCTTTGTTGTTAATTCAAAGGATCAACTACCGCAAACATCCATTCAGTTCATTCACAATAGCTTCTGGATTCTCGTCAATTATCTAGGACTTGTTTCTACTTTATACAACATCACATTACCTGGTGCTGTAGTCACAATTCATTTGTCTTACTTTTACTTTAGAGCTGCTCATGTAGTCCGAACTGCAGAAAGTCTTGCGACTGAAAGATCTCATTTGAATAAGGTTGAGAAGCTGCTTTATTACAAAGAAAGTGTTTGTCAAATTATAAAATATCAGAATGAAATCGAACAACTGAATATTAAATTAAGAAACTGGCTCATATTCTTCTATCTTGGACTTTCGTTTACTGCTGATTTTGGAGTCTACACTGCAATCTTCGCTCAAATTGATAAATTTATGGACCTTTTTATTTTAATTATTGCTAGCATTGGGGTTGTGTCAATCGGATCTTCTTCATACACCAATGGAGTTATATTGACAATGGTATAAAACGGTTTCTATTTTATTTTGTTTTCTTGGACTTTCATCTGTTTTTAATTTCAATTGGGCTTTAATCTGTTTCATTCGCACTTTAGATGAGCTCTTATGGTAAAAACCTAAGGAAGGCGACTAGATGTTTGCAGTTGACTGCAAGAGCCTGTATAAAGGTAATTGCTAAATGTTTAATTTCTCAATGACGGAGACTGAGGTCAACTCTTGATTTTTAGGCAATGGATTTACAAGATCGACTCTCAAGGACTGATATAGCGTTTACTATCGGTGAACTTCTGGATATGACTCCTCGAGTCTTCGTGATTGTGAGTATCTACTGGTTATTGCTTTATATCAATAGTCTAACTGGACTTTCTCTTTCTACTTCCAGTATCTAATTGAAAATATTTGCCTCGTCATGATGTTCAAAGTAAATACTTAAACTGATATAAGTAGTTTAACAGCCTCGACATTGTCTCATCGATGACCTCTGAAAAAATGGAATTATATTAAATGATACCCGGAAATCTTTTATGGAACCCTCATGAACGTTATTTTTACGAAAGCTGAATTTTTCTTTCTTAATTTGTCAACTGGACATGTTGATTTACTGAATCAAACATGGAGAATATGTTTTGCTTTGAATTCTTATTCTGCTCTTCTTATGCTCTCTTGAGCTTCTGAAAAACATCTTCGACGATCTCCATAAGATTCATATCGATAAGCTTCTAAAATTTTGAGATAGGCACGAGAGCTAGAATCATCTTCCTGGATGCAAATATCATAGAGCTTTTCAAGATCCTCATTTTGACATTGCTAGAAAAAAAGCATAAGAATTAAATTTAGATTGAAAAGGTATTGAGAATCAACAGTAGAAGATTAATTACCTTTTTGTACAAAGCATAAGCTTCCGGATGTTTACGTATTATTAAGAGGAAATATTTCTCGATTGAGTACTGAGAACATCAATGACCATATAAATTAGATCTGCATCAAGTATTTTGCAATTTTGATGGTTCTTTGAGCTCACTATTCGGAGGAACTATCCTTACAGTGGCTTGTTTATTACTCTGCGACTACTTATGTTGGAAAGACATGCTTTAGGCCATTCGATGGAGAAATGCCTGGGTTTGCTGTGGAAGTGCCAATAACTTTCGTTGATCAAAAAACGAGCACCTAGTATTTTGCACTTTTATGTAATCCTGATCGCCAACTAAAAATTTCATTAGGAAACTCGAACAGTTCATGCCGATCCCTTGTCAGAAAAATCAAACCAAACAATTGGTTTCTACTGACGAGGCGATGTGTTTTTGCCTCAACGCGACTTTCGCTACCCCGGGTTGCTATAAATAACAATTTAATTTCCATTTAATTGTGTATAATATTTACTTGACGATTAGTCGTAATCTTATTTAATCACAATTGCTGTCAACTTTTGAAAGGAAATGCATCTTTCCTACAAAAAAAGATGGAACAAAAGTAAATGAACGACCTTTCTTGATGTTTCGGGCACTCACCTCGGAATTAATCGATGCATTTTTGATGAGAAAGAAAGGTGGGTAATTTATTTTTCTCCTCTATTTAATATTCGACAGCACTTTTTGCATTTCATTTGCAATTTTAACCAGAAAATTGGTTCGTTTACCTAAAAATGGGTTGAGATGAGTTTACTTTGTGAAATAAGTTGTTCATTTAACATTTACAGTCCAAAAACTATAATCTCAATTCGCTAATGAAAAGTTATCAGATTGAATTGAATTAATAATTAGTAAAAAAATAAATAAGTGAAGAAACGTTGCGTTTAGGTGCAACCATTCTTCAAATATTGAGGGTCAAAGTTTTCCGATCAATTGCCAAAATCGAAAGAACTTATGATAAATTAAAAGTATTCAATCCATGATGTGAGCCAACAATTTTTACGGGCAACCAATAAGTTTCAGCTCTCTTTCTTAGACAAGGATTACGGAAGATCTGAATGTAAATCGAACTGATCTAACCTACAAGAAACAAAAAACTATACTTGGCAAAATGAGTGTATTTCAGATTTAACTAGAATCTTAGTTCGTATTCACTGCGACTAGAGAGATCTAATTCTCTTAACAAGTTTAGTGTCAAATTTAGTGAATATTCATATATTATTCAATAGCCCAGCATGTCATCGACCACAATCATTGTGCGATTAATTTAATTGGCAATTAAATCAATTGTCTAATGATCAATTGTTCTGGGTAATCGGTGAAATTACATAAATTTATTTATAATTAATGACTTATTGATTCCCCTTGACAGCTGTTAACAGTTAAGAAAATAAAAGACAATTACACTTATTGATCTGAAAATCTTCAAATTTTATATTTCATTGGATCATTTGAGTTTGAGGTGAAACGTAAGAGAAAAGTTTCATATTTTGAAATTCGATATCATTAAGGGTTTTAAAAACAGTTAGGGCATTCGATATTTTCAATAAGCTTTCGTTGAGCTTTTATGTTGCGAGTGGGTAAAATTCTGATTGCGTCTCTACCGAGATTAATTGTCCGGGTGATTGGATTCCATTCAAGTGATGTTGACGATGCCGAAGCAATTAGCAAGATAAAGAAACTCGAATCAATATGCATTTCATTCAATATTTTACCAAATGGGTTCTCCCAAGATCTAAAAGTAACTCCAGCAAAATGGACTACAGTAAAATCCATCCTCTACTTTAGCCTAATGAATATTTATATCATTCATTTGGCATTGTTGAGTGTCTTCGATCTTCCTGATGAATGGCTTCTTGTTCTTGGCGACTTTTTCTATGGACAGAAGAATCGTCGATACTTCTGGTTTCTCTTATTAAATGCTTCCATTGTTGGTGAAATTTTAAGACATTACTGGATACTTTTGACTAAAAATGGTCATTTGTCAAGTTTTAAATTGTGCAGTTTTATATATGAAAAATGATTCAAAAGTGAGGTTTTATCCATTAATGCATTTTATTGCCAAAATTTTCGTTTTATTGCAATCAATTAGCAAATGCGTGGCTTTAGATCGTTTATTGCATTGCGATTACTTTTGCACCAATCTTAATCTTCGTTGTTAATACAACAAATCAACTACCGAAAACATGGATGCAGTTTATTTACAACTTTTGGATTCTGGTCTTAGGAATTATTTCTACTTTATTCAACTTGTCATATCCTGCTGCCTTGTGCACAATTCATTTGTCTTACTTCTTCTTTAAAAGCTGCTCATGTCGCCCGAATGGCAAAGGGCCTTGCTAATAAAAGAAGGCTTTTGAATGAAGTCGACTATCAGCTTCATTATAAACAAACTGTTTGTGTGATCATTCAATATCAAAATGAAGTTGAACAGCTGAATATAAAATTAAGAAACTGGATCATATTCCTGTACATCGGACTTTCGGCTGTTGCTGAGTCTGTGTTTGGAGTCTACATTTCAATCTTCGTTTATATTGATCAATTTATGGATATTTCATTGTGTTTGTTGCGAGCATTGTCGTTGTGGCCATCGGAGCTTGTTCTTACACCAATGGAGTGCTATTGACAACGGTATAAAAGGATTTCTGTCTTTATCATTTTATTTGATTATATTTCACTTCTAGATGAGCTCTTGTTGTAAAAACTTAAGGAAGGCGACTAGATATTTGCAGTTTAGTGCAAGAACTTTCATAAAGGTAATTTTGAAATGATTTAGTTCTCAATGTTCTGATTTACTCTGTTTTGCCAGGGAACTGATTTACAAGATCGACTATCAAGGACTGATGTAGCGTTTACTGTTGGTGAAATTTTGGATATGACAGCGCGAGTTTTTGTGATTGTGAGTATCAACTAAATAATTGTATTGGTTTATGTTGATAGTTTAACTGAACTTTTCTTTCTACTTCCAGTATCTGATTGAAAATATTTGCCTCATTATGATGTTCAAAGTAAATTTTAAATAAATTGGTGAAATTTTTAATCAATCATGATATTGTTGCGTTAATTAACTCAAAAACTATATCAAGCGAAATCCCTTCGAAGCAAAGGATCATCTCGGTCGTGATTTTACCGTAAATTATTCAAAATAAGTGAGAGTTTACTGTAATTAGTATTCGCTTGATTATGCTTTATGTTTGTAATTTAGTGAAAATTAGAATAAAAAAGGGACAATAAACAAATAGAATTGAAAGAATCTTTATAGCAATCCATATTCCATCTTCAGCCAGGCCATTTCGCTCCAATATAAGTGTGAAAAGGATTCCAAAAGGTGATGTGACAGAAAAAATGGCCAAATAGTAGTAGTTGAAATACACAAGATAACTCACTTTACTAAAATTGTCACAGCAAACTTGAAAAATGAAAAAAAGATTGCACAATTAAAACCAATGATTCAAAGAATGAGATTGATCAAACTAGGTTAATTTCAATCGAATGATTTGTATCGTAATTTTGACCACAATGATACAATGAGAATCAATAATCTTAAACAATGAGTTCAACTAAATAGACTAATCTTATTAACCATGTTAACTTTTCTTTTTTTACAGACTCAACGACAAAGAATACAAAATTTATTACAAAAAAACTTATGCTTTCCAAATTATAAATGATCAGACCCGCATAGCAATAAGTTTTTGGAACTTGTTTGAGAAAGCGAAAGGAAATGCTGTCAGAAACGACACCATGGTGGCTTGTAAAAATCAGGATTGTCAATGTGGTCAGCGGTACCGGGGAAACAATGAAGAAGAAGTTGTATGGAATTATATAAAGTTAAATTACTCCTTGGCCTGCTGTGGATGCCACAAAAGTTTCAAATTTCAACAGGAATTAGAGCAACATTTCACTCTTCGTGATTGTGCTGAGACCGACATCGAAGATGATAAAAAATACTATCTTCGCAAGACAAAAAATTGATTACATTGGTTCTGTTTATTTGATATCATACATTAATCGTATAGATGCCACTAGATTTTAGTCGAATGACGAAATAGTGTTAAAAGCTGATAATTTTCATTTTAAATTCAATACAATTTTTACTATCGTTTTCACTCGCGATTAATTAATTACGTTTATTTTCGTGCACTGTCCACCAACACTGTGACCAAGATGCCAAAATCGGTAAGTAAAAGATTCTTAAAAATACTTTGGTCACCAATACTATTAATATATACTATTTCTCATACCTATTTACAGGATCAACCAGTCGAAGAACAAAAGATTGCGGATATCATTAAATCTTTTCCTGATGATGCACCGACAAACGTCGTTAAACGTTATAATATTGATGGCAAAGAAGTTTTAATTGGGAAAGTGGCCATACCAAATTCCATAATTATGAAGCTGTCACGACACGAGAAATAATTGTTCCAATAGACCTGTAGAAAGTTGTATTCGTTTGGTTATTCTGGCATTTGGTAATTTTTTGATTTCGCTATCGCATACATAGATTTAATGGATATTTCGTATTGATTTAATGTCTTTAATTTTCATTTAATCTTGAACTGAAGATGTTCAGAAATTCTCTGACGCTGTCAACTTGAGATTTAAAGAGTATATTAGTTTTCGCCTTTGCTGATGTATTGAATTTATTCATCAAGCTGTTTTACATTAAGATTAACCTTTTCTTAACTTAAATGAGTTTCAGGCAGTGTCGAATTTACAAATATGTTCATTGAGTGAACTTTCTTATAAAAAAAATTATAAAAAATAGAATCACAAAAATGATTGAGAGCGTAAAGTTATAATGTATTTCCTTTCGTCAGCAATGACAGCATGAAAACCTCGAGGTTCCAACGCGTAAAGAACTCCATCTCTAAAAATATTTTTGTTGATTGACCATCCTAACTTTGTGGATGCGGAAAATGCAGTTGCGATGAAAAAAATCTCAGTCAGGTCGTCATCTGCATTCGGGTTATCATCTGGATGCGTCTCTACTCGTATAAGACCAAATTCATTTGCTGGGATTCCTGCAAATGTTGTAACCTGTAAGAGAATGAGTTAGATAATGAAAAAAAGTAGACTGGTAGTACTCGTGAGCCACTTACCTGATTGATAAAATGTAGATGAGCTTGTTGCTCATAAGTTGAATCTATGAAAAGTTCATGTGTACCGACTGCAGTTTTAATTTGAATGGTAGCTAGAGACAGAAACGTAGGATAATAGATTATTAGAGATAGTGAAAAGAACAAATGTACAACTTACCTGTTGCAGCACAAAGATGTTCAATAAATCGCATTATGTGTTTAATTAGTGAAGAAATTTAGGAATACAGCAATTAAATTTTTAGATTTGTTATCTTTTGATTCCAAATTTTCCGCTTTTTAACACTATTTCGTCATTCGACTAAGGTCTCAAATTTCAACAGGAATTAGAGCAACATTTCACTCTTCGTGATTGTGCTGAGACCGACATCGAAGATGATAAAAAATGCTATCTTCGCAAAACACAAAATTGATATTTTTATATTATTTTCTTTATTTATTTACTTTCTTTATTTCATTTATTTTCAACCTGAATTTTTTGCTTAATAAACAATACAATGCGATTGAAATTTAAGAATTCCAGAATTTTTCCATTGGCGCATCATTGGTTGAATGCTCTGAATATGATGGGTCTCGATTTTCGGTGTCAAACAATATTAACCGTGAATTTTCGAACAGACAGATTCGTTTTCTGAGCTTAATAAATATATCAAATTTCAATTGTGTTCCTACTGTAAAACAAATAAAATATTGATATTTTTCAAAATCATTTCTCACTTACCTCGAATTTTGCTCAACAAATTCAAATCGCTGCGTTGTCTGAACATAGAACAGAAACCACAAATATATCAAAAGGGGAAGTAGAAACAAAAAGCAGCAACAAATGAAAAACATGATATTAACATTGTTCGTGAACGAATATTAACCTGTAGTGAGTTCATTCCTGTATATCTGTATTACGACGCATCTTTGAAACAGATACTGCATTTATAATTGTTGATAATTACATAGTAACACAACTAATTCAGAAGTTACTGAATTTCGTTTTGAATACATACGGGTTTGCCTTTGGTAAAATTTCATATAAAAAAGGTTTCTTGGAAAAATTCATTACAAAGGATTCAAATTATCTCGGCTGGAGCTTGATTCGCTATTTGCTCATGAAACTGAATGAATACAAATAGAAACTGAATTTTTATCAAATAAACTAATGAATCTAGAATCATCTATGTCCAAATATGTGCATAGAGAACTGTAAAGCTTAATATGACTTTAATTAACATCACAATTAGCTTCACATGCAACGTACACGCAAATGTTCTATACATGTTTGACATGATATGATTAACTTTATTATTCTCAATCAGTGTGTTTTTATGTTCAATATGGGATCATCAAACAAGAACAAAATGCAATACACATCTGGCTTTATACCTGATTTTGGAATCCAATAAAATTTAATTTGATGAAATAGTAAGTTAAAATGAAAAGTATCCGCTTTCTAACCAGTAGAGAGAGTGCCATCTTACAAAGACTATGCGAGCTTAACCTGTCAGTTTTCTAATCGCGTGCCACTTCAACCTTCATCTATAATTAAGAATTCTGACGGAACCATGAGCTATTCATAGATGTAACTGATAACCAACAAGCTCATCAACATTTTACTCCGATTCATATTATCTTTCATTGGCGCATATTCATAACTCGCACCATAATAAGTCAAGCTTAAAGCTTAAAGAGGGAGCTTAGTTCCAGCTGATGCTTCTTATGCTTTATTTCAAATTGTTGAATGTAAATTGTTCATTGTTGTCAATTGAATATTTAAAATGCGTGTAGTTAATAAATCAACAACACCAACAACAACCTCATCAGCAACACCAACAACACAACCACCAACAAAACCAACAAAACCACCAAAACCAGCAAATAAACAACGGAAAAAAACATCAAGAAAGAAAGTTTGTCCATGCAGCCGTTCTGTTTATGTTCAGGTAAAAATTTTGACTTTGACTTTGATTTTAACTCAAATTTTAGACTTCTAATTACTATTATTATTTATGTTAACTATCAGGCTCTAAACATGTTGAATAACATAATAAAGATAAATAAAAAAAACAAGCATTTCTTCGAGGATCACGAGGAGCTTTATGTCGCTTTATTGATGGAAGTCAGCCGAAAATTTGGACGACCTCGATGTGGCTGCATATATAAATAATTCTTTTTGATTTTAAATAAAGCGCTTTTTGAAAAGTTCTTTTTAGAATCCTTTTCTTTTTTTCGGTAAATTTAAATTAAAGTGAATTTCTGTGTGAATTATTCATCATGTTTTTAGTTTCGAGTTTAATTATGGTAAAAGGAATCATTTCTGGGAGGCAGTTAATTACGTAAGTAAGAATTTTGTTGATGAGCACAATTGCAGTTGTTGCTTTCAGTAGGTTGAGAAAAAGTAACTTCCATCTTAGGAACCGGCTATGCTTGCGCTTTGAATGGTGGCCAAATACACGAACGACGACCATCTCGGACGAATTTTCATTATGAGTTTGCTGATGAACTGGTTACAGTGGTTTCTCGCTCCAACGTGAAAAGTTATATTCAAAAATTTGAAGTCTTCCGGTCCGATATGCTGGTCAACATTGTACCTTACGGGACCAACGCAACAATCGCCGTTATAAATTGCCATCAGATTTGTAAACGTACGGATGACAAAGCCAACTTTGTTGCTTGGTTATTCGCGGTCATTCTCCGGCTGTCCAGTGGAGGGCGAGACTCCCGAGGCAACAATTTCGAACCAGTAGACGCATTGTTCCTGGCTGGTGATCCAAATTTGAGAGAGGTTTACCATGGCAAACCACTGGATGAAAAATATAAAGATAAAAGATTCGCTATGCAGCTTTGTTATTTATTGATACAATGAAGCCTTGCGCCATTGCAATTTGATGACGTTAGCCGTGGTCATGAAATTGACTATATAGCTGTATCAAAAAATTTAGAAAATATCGAAAATAGATTTACCTTTCATGAGTGACCATATACCAATTGCATTTGTCAATCAATGACAAGACTAATCTACACTTCAGAGCAAAACTTTTCGTACAAAAACTAATTCGATATTTCTTCTTCTTATCATTATGATATTTGATTTATAATTTAACAAGCAAATTCTTATGCTTATCATTAGGTCAAAATGTGAATTTAATGAGATTGAAGAATGTACTTTGAAAATTGATTGTGATTGTCGCATAAAAAGGGGGATTCAATTGGAGCAAAAATTTTCGTACATTAAGTTAGATTTAGTTTCGCTTGATAATTAAATTATTATTGCAACTTTTTTAGGTGTCAATTTGATCACCTTTTTTATCTAAAACTGCTAGCAATCTTGAGCCCATAGAATTGAACAAATTAGTGAAATAATGAGGTTTGAAAGTTGATAACCATTCTGCAGCATTAAGAACAGATTCCCAGAGCTTATCATCATCATCAAAGCTTCCATGCTCATAAACTTTCGTTGAAAGCATCCACCACCAATTTTCAATCACATTGAGGTCAGGTGAACGTGCAGGCCACTTCATAACTTTAACATTAAGCTCATTAAGTTTTGCAAATGTAATTGCAGCATTATGAATACTTGCATTATCTTGCAAAAAGTTATAGTTTTTATCAGGAAAAATGTTGTTCATCCAAGGTACAACTTCATCCTCGAGCATCTTTGAGTAAGCTAAGGCATTCATGCGACCTCGAACTCTTATTAACTTATATTGACCGGTCGCAGTTATAGCACCCCATACCATTATGCCTCCTCCTTTCATTTGGCGTTTTTTACGATTTTTCATGGTCTTATTATGCTCAGGCAATAACCAGCTACGTTCATTATCATTCCCATCTTTGCAAAATCGCTTTTCATCAGTTGCAACTGTTAATGTCCAAGGATGACCATTTGCAATCCATTCTCTTGCAGATGCAACTCGATTCTCTTTATGTTTCTTGGTTAGAGGAAGTTTCTTGAGCACATCCGTATAATTGAATCCTTGAGCTTTCAACTCCCTTGCAATTGTCCATTTAGATATATCCAGGCTCAGGTCAGTCTTGATTTTCATGGCAGTTACCGTTAAACCTTCCTCCACTCTTTTCTTAGCTTGTCTATTTATCCTGGAAGCTAATTTTCTTGTCACTTTTTTCGGCCTTCCAGTTGTTGATTTATCTTCTGAATAATCGTTCTTTACCATATATTGAATAGTTGATCGTTTGAGGTTGAAATTTTCAGCAATCCAGCCTAACGATTTGCCTTGGGCTCGCTTTTTCTTCACTAAATTAATTAACTCAATTGAATGCATTTTAGCACCTTTTTTTCAATTAACAATATTGCATTGTTGTTTAGCAACAATTAAGCCCCATGAGAATTTAATTGTTTTCCCTTTAACCGCGTTAATCAAATGTGTACGAAAAGTTTTGCTCCAAAAATTTCATTCAATATTTCAAGATTAACTTATTCCTTAATGAATCGCGCGAAAAAATAGGCTGAAAATGGTCAAAACAATAAGTTTGAACTACTTGATTATTATTACAATAAAAAAATGAAATCGATTAACTATTTCCCTTTAAATTATCTAAAAATCTTCTGTATGAAAAATTATGCTCTGAAGTGTACAAGCTTTATGATAACTATTACAAAGTTTCGGTAAAAGGAAGACTAAACATGGTTAACGTGCGTGCCCGAGCTGAACGCTTAACACCAGCACCATTGATTTTCACTCCATACAGTGAAGAACAGGATGACTTTCGTTTAGACGATCTACTGATCAGTCGATTATGTACTACGATGCGGAATTTTTGGGATGTTGACTATGGAGAACCAGGTGGATATTATAAATATAATATATTATATATGAAATATTATATTATAACCAGCAGTTATTCATGGTGTTTCATGCAATTGTCTTGTGAGATCTGCTAAAAGTATCAAACTACATCATATACCTGAAGTTATCTTTTTCAACGTCGATTTCAGGCAACGTATCCGACTCGACATACCTGAAAGAGTTGCCTTATGTTGCGAAGACAGACAATATAACTACTCAAGAATTGTTAATTCTAACTCGATCACATGTTACCAAAGCAAGGACGGAGTTGACTATGGTGAAGTGTATCATCCGTATGAATACGGAGATAAAATAATTGGTTATCATACTTATTTAACCTTTCGGACTCCTTCCGGCTTTTATGACATCAACAATGGCAGAATATACACATGTCATCCTGATCTTGTTCATAATACAACAGAGGATAGTCTTCATATCTACGCAAAACAAACATATAATTCACTTTTATCGTCAATCAATCCTGCTGTTTTGATAAATTTACCTTGAATTCGTTATTTTCTCATTCATTCTCACAAATTTTGATTTACAAATAAAATTTTCATTGTCACTGTTTAGCCTACGCTTTTTCCGCTTAATGAGCTTTACTAACGCAGCGGTACAGCGATCATAACGCAAACGCATGAAATATCGAAAAATGAAAAATCATGAAAAATAATGAAGCGCAGTAATTAAGACGCATCAACTTAATAAAATGAACTGCTGCAATAAAAATTACACACGGAAACTAGCGGTGAATAGGCCCAACTGATTGTTATCAATCTAGCAGTGCAAGCTAGTAAGTAATCATTCATTTAATGTGGCCGGGGTTGGTTGAAACTTGAGGGCATAGTCATTTCGCATATTAGTGGTGCTGTTTTTTATCATTAAGGAAAGCCAATAACTTTAGTTTACATTGCAGCATAGAAGAATTCATTCTCGTTCAAATATTTCAGTCAGCTATAATTTGCCTCTCAGGATCTATCAGCAGCAGAGGAAAGAGATGTATTCTAATCTGTTTGGAAAGAAGGAATCGATTGCGATAAATTTCAAATGACAAATAATGAATAAGCAATAATAAAATTTTTGTAAATGAAAGTTTTGTCATTTCATTTTTTCTCTATGTTTTTATAATCTATTCATTTTTTTCTCCAGCTTCAGCTCCATCAGCACCACCAACATTAACATCAACATCAATATCAACAGCATAAGTCTTTTATTTGATTTCTGTGTATCTATCAGTTATTTCTGCATTTGTACAATCCGTATAAAGTGCATAGAAGTATGGGACAAATTACAAGTCTATTGTCAGTTTTCACTATGAAGAGAAATTTTAACTAATTAAGATTTTAATTGGCACACTAATTCTGCCAACATAATGTAAAAAATTGTTCCTTGTGCATCACTTATAACCTAAGTCAAGAATTCCATTCAAAGTTCTGTATAAAGCTTAGTTCTACTCAAAAAGAACTGCAATCCAAAAATCTAGAATTAAGGAAAATGGCTTTAGAGTTACAATATTATAAAGAAATGTTGCATGAAGTAGAAAATAAGTTGAAATCTGTAGTAAATCAATAATATCAATTAATAAACCCCATAAATGTAAACTAAGAACAACCTCAAACCTTAGATTAACGTTCCAGAAATTCAAGATTGTTGTAACTGAACAGTGGCTGTTCAGAATGGCGGCCGGTATATGTAACACACCCAAAATTGTTACACCCTATCGATCGTAGGTGTGCCTCGATCGAAAGGGTGAATTCTTGTTGTATTTAAAATAGTTAAATAGAATAAAAATCAGTTGGCAATCAACTCTCAACCCAAAACGGTAATATGAAATTTCCTTCCAAAATAATTATCGATTAGACAAAAAAGTTAGTCGATTAGTAAACATGCGAAATCCAGCTATATTAGCTAGTGGAGTGTTAGTTTTTTCACGTTGAATTAATGGCGAATTCTCAACGAATTCATATCATTTTTGAAGGTTTCTTGCCCTTTGTCGATTAATCGATTAATCGATTATTAAATGAAATTTTTGATTATAATCGATTAACTGATTATCAACTAATCTCCCACCTCTAGTGAATATTCCCAGTGATATTCATTTTTTATATTCATTCGTTTTTCCAGTGACACCAGTGACGCAATTAGCCAGAAAACCAGAAGTATCGATGATTCTTCTGGCCAATAAAAAAGTCGCCAAGAACAAGAAGCCATTCATCAGGCATATCGAAGACACTCAACAATGTCAAATGAATGATATAAACACTCATTAGGCTAAAGTAGAGGATGGATTTTATTGTAGTCCATTTTGCTGGAGTTACTTTTGGATCTTGGGAGAACCCATTTGGTAAAATATTGAATGAAATGCATATCGATTCGAGTTTCTTTATCTTGCTAATTGCTTCAGCATCATCAACAACACTTGAATGTAAATCAATCACACGGACAATCAATCTCGGTATGGATGAAATCAAATTTTCTTTGGATCTTGACATAGTCGTTTGCTTCGGCACGTTCTTCTAATCAAAAGCTTGAACTAGTAAAAATGCAATACTTTTCTCTGCCATCTCATGCTAAACTCAAATGATCCAATGAAATAATATAAAATTTGAAGATTTTCAGATCAATAAGTTTAATTGTCTTTCATTTTCTTAACTGTTTACTGCTGGCAAGGAGAATCAATAAGTCATTAATTATAAATAAATTTATGTAATTTCACCGATTACCCAGAACAATTGATCATTAGACAATTTATTTTATTGCCAATTAAATTAATCGCACAATGATTGTGATTGCAAATGGTCGATGAAATGCTTAGCTATTGAATAATGCATGAATATTCACTAAATTTGGCACTAAACTGATTTAAGAGAGTTACAATAAACACATTTAAATAATTAATTTAAAGAACATGATACCAAGAAGATAATGAATTTGCATTCAGTGATAGTATACATGGCATTTTTCTTCTCTGAAAAGAAGGAATAGGATATTTCATTTCATGGTATCACTGATAAAGTTTTGGGCGAATTTTCCAGCATTGAATGAGATAATGGCGGCTCAGAAAGCATAAACAAATACACTATTTACTGGGGAAATTTAAAACGAATTAAAGTAATTGAAATCGATACTATAACAATATCTTGGGTAATAATTTTCTACATGTATGTGCCAGAAAAGGCACAAAAACACATGCTCTGTACTTTAACAAAGTAAATATAATTCGCTTATTTAGCTCAATTTTCGTAAAGATCCCGTTTATGAGAGCGCGATAAAGAATTGTCGGGTATCATTCGTTATAATTTTTATTTTTTGTCAGAGTTCATCGATGAGACAATGTCAGGGCTGCTAAACTACTTATATCAATTTATTTAAAGTTTACTTTGAACATCATGACGAGGCAAATATTTTCAATTAGATACTGGAAGTAGAAAGAGAAAGTCCAGTTAGACTATTGATATAATGCGAAAATCAGTTGATACTCACAATCACGAAGACTCGAAGAGTCATGTCCAGAAGTTCACCAGTAGTGAACGCTATATCAGTCCTTGAGAGTCGATCTTGTAAATCCATTGCCTAAAAATCAAGAGTTGACCTCAGTCTCCGTCATTGAGAAATTAAACATTTAGCAATTACCTTTATACAGGCTCTTGCATTCAACTGCAAACATCTAGTCGCCTTCCTCAGGTTTTTACCATAAGAGCTCATCTAAAGTGCGAATGAAACAAATGAAACCCCGATTAAAATTAAAAACCAGAGACAAGTACAAGAAAACAGAATAGAAACCGTTTTGCGCCATTGTCAATATAACCCCATTGGTGTATGAACAAGCTCCGATTGACAAAACACCAATGCTAGCAACAATTACAATAAAAAGGTCCATAAATGTATCAATATGAACGAAGATTGCAATGTAGACTCCAAAATCTGCAGTAAACGAAAGTCCAAGGTAGAGGAATATGAGCCAGTTTCTCAATTTTCCGACGATCGGAACGATTTTCTTGACCATAGAAAAAGTCACCAAGAACAAGAAGCCATTCATCAGGAAGATCGAAGACACTCAACAATACCAAATGAATGATATAAATATTCTTTAGGCTTGAGTAAAGGATAGATCTTATTGTTGTCCATTTCGATGGAGTTACTCTTGAATCTTGGGAGAACCCATTTGGTAAAATATTGAATGAAATGCATATTGATTCGAGTTTTTCAGCTTACTGATTGCTTCGGAATCATCAACATCACCTGAATGGAATCCAATCACACGTACAATCAATTGCGGTAAGGATGAAAGCAGATTGCGTGCTGCTTTTAACATCCCTTTAACGCGTTTCATCAAATTAGAATCGTAGAGTTTTTGGTTTGCAGAAAAAAACATTTCAAATGACTGCTCAATAAAAGCTCATCAATTGTCGAATGTTTCGAAAATCGCTCATAGATATTGAAATATTGAATTTGAAAAAAGTAATGATTTTTTATTGCGTGTCAAACTCGAGTTATCAAATGAAATTAAATATTAATTCATATTATAAGATTTTAAATCAATAAGTTGAATCTCTGGTCTCCTGAGTCTCATGGTTTTAACTGCTTACAAATGTCACTGGAAATCGATAAGGCTTTCGCTTTCTTAGTGAATGTCCATATTTAATAAATTGAATTCGATATGAGAAAGGGGATAAAATATAAGAAAATGTGAGCGAATTTTTCTTTTAATAAAGCAAATCAAGAAAGTAATTAATTAGCAAAATATGATTATATCCACAGAAAAAAGTGACTTAGCGTGAAAAAATTTACTGGAGGTGTGTAAATGATTATAAAGGTATTAAAGTACATTTGTGATCATAAACATAGCCATTGTCTCCAACACAAACTAAGCTTTCTGTATTAGACCATCCCATAGCAATTAGATTAGATATCTCAAGTCGTAAACCTGTAACCGTCTTGAAAACTACGCCTATGAGGGTTCGATAAAGGATTTTCCAGTATCATTCAATATAATTTTTATTTTTTTCGGAGGTGATAGATGATTGTTTTAGTGCTTCTAAATGCGTCTAGTGTACTTTGCTTTAATGTTCATTGTTCATTGTCAAATGTTCACGTTACGTTTCTTTCGTCACAACAAATTATTTGCATCAGGTGGGTGTTGATATATTGATTGAGATACGATCTTGCCTCCAAAGGAGGTGATGTTACCTTTATAATAATCATTTACACATCTAATTTTTTCACCTACTTTACTTTTTTCTGTGATTATAATCATATTTTGCTAGTTAATTACTTGATTTGATTTATTAAAAAAAAAATTCGCTGACATTTTCATTAGCATATAGATTTCCATTTATTCAATTTGAACATGCACTAAGAATGAATTTGTGCGATATTTTAGTTTTCATTTTCTAAGTAAAGCTTTATTGATTTCCTTTGATATTTGTAAGCAGTAAAAACCATGAGACAATTCCACATATTGATTTGCAAATCTTAGAGATTGATATTTCATTGGATAACTCGGATTCGACAAAAAATGGAATCATGATCACATTTCTAGAATTCAATATCTCAATATCTGTAAGCCATTTTCGTAACATTCAAAAATTAATAAACAGTTGTTGATCAGCCATTTCAAATATTCATTCTGGAAACCAGAAAAACTACGAGTTTTCTATTCTAATAGTCATGAAACGCGTTAAAGGGATGTTGAAAGCAGCGCGCAATCTGCTTTCATCCTTACCGCAATTGATTGTCCGTTTGATTGGATTTCATTCAAGTGTTGTTGATGATGCCGAAGCAATCAGCAAGATAAAAAAACTCGAATTGCTATGCATTTCATTCAATATTTTACCAAATGGGTTCTCCCAAGATCCAAGAGTAACTCCAGCAAAATGGACAACAATAAGATCTATCCTTTACTCAAGCCTAATGAATATTTATATCATTCATTTGGTATTGTTGAGTGTCTTCGATCTTCCTGATGAATGGCTTCTTGTTCTTGGCGACTTTTTCTATGGCCAGAAGAATCGTCGATACTTCTGGTTTCTCTGGTTGATTGCGTCCATTCTTGGTGAAATTATAAGACATTACTGGATATTTTTAATTAAAAATGGCCCTTTGTCAAGTTTTGAATTGTGCAGTTACATATATGAAAAAGGATTCAAAAGTGAAGTTTTACACATGAGTCAATGTTATTGCCAAAAGTTTCGTTTTGTTGCCATCAATTTAGCAAATATGTGGCTTCGGTTCACTTTATTGTATAACGATCACTTTTGCACCAATATTAATCTTTGTTGTTAATTCATCAAATCAACTACCGAAAACATCCACTCAGTTCATTTACAATAGCTTTTGGATTCTGGTCAATTACCTAGGAATTATTTCTACTTTATTCAACTTGTCATATCCTGCTGCCTTGTGCACAATTCAGTTATCTTACTTCTTCTTCAAAGCTGCTCATGTCGCCCGAATGGCAAAGGGCCTTGCTAATAAAAGAAGGCTTTTGAATAAAGTCGACTATCAGCTTCATTATGAAGAAACTGTTTGTGTGATCATTCAATATCAAAATGAGATTGAACAACTGAATATAAAATTAAGAAACTGGTTCATATTCCTTTACATCGGATTTTCGGCTGCTGCTGACTTTGGAGTCTACATTTCAGTCTTTGTTCATATTGATCCATTTATGGACATTTTCATTGTGATTGTTGCTAGCATTGGTGTTGTCGCCATCGGAGTTTGTTCATACACCAATGGAGTTATATTGACAATGGTATAAAACGGTTTCTATTTTGATTTCTCGTTCTTTTAATTTGATTATATTTCCCTTTTAGATGAGCTCGTATTGTAAAAACCTAAGGAAGGCTACTAGATGTTTGCAGTTGAGTGCAAGAGCTTTTATAAAGGTAATTTTAAAATGATCAATCTCTCAATGTTACGATCAACTATGTACTTCCAGGGAACTGATTTACAAGATCGACTCTCAAGGACTGATTTAGCGTTTACTGTTGGTGAAATTTTGGATATGACGACTCGAGTTTTTGTGATTGTGAGTATCAGCTAAATAATTGTATTGGTTTACATTGATAGTTTAACTGAACTTTTCTTTCTACTTCTAGTATCTGATTGAAAATATTTGCCTCGTCATGATGTTCAAAGTGTGAGGAAAACTGGTCCTAACCAGTTTTCTTCTGTAACTACCTTTCCCTACCTCAAGTAGGTAGGGAAAGGCCACAATTGGTTAAAATTTGGTAGGACGACCATTTTGTGAGGGAGAAGATTTTCTCCCTCACGGTGCATAAAATGGCCGACAAATCCTTTGTTTGGTCGTCGGATTGACCACCTGCGGAAGCCCTTCTCATTTTCATTCTCAACCAGATATTTAGTGTCTTGTATTTAATGTTCAAATGATTATTTAAAGTTGTAATACCTACAAGTGAAACTATGATTTAAAAGGTGTACCTACTGAATAATATACGTTAACCTAACAAGGACTGTGAAACTATTTGAACCAACTACATGTATTACCCTAATGTGTATTAACTAATCTGTGTTACCATATGTGTACCTTAGGAGTTATATATAAACTGAATCTCAATGAATAAACTTACTAAATATCAATAAATTGTATAATAACCTGTGTCCGTAGTGTAATGTACTTAATGCGTTAAACTAAAACCATCTTCTAGAATCTCAATCAATTGTGCTCCACATCAACTTTAGGCCTGACCTCAACTCTAATACCACATTGACTGACATTTTTCACCCGGTTCTCCATCCAATAAACTGAATTTCCTCACCTGATAATTGTTTCATAACTGTTACTAATTAAATTACAACTCCAACCGTTACCTGCTCATCATTATTGGCGACCACGGCAGGATTCGAACCTGCAATCTTCTGAACTGTAAACTGAATTTACTGATTATGATAAACTGAATTAACTGATTATACTGAACTGAATTAGCTGATTATAATGAACTGAATTAACTGATTATACTTGTAACGAAAGTTACGGACACAATATAAGTGATGCACAATGATAAAACTAAGCTAACTAAAGTGACTTTAATTCGAGTAATGATGAATACACATTTGAAAAGGGGGTTTAAGGGATTTGGGTAGCGTAACTGAGTTAACGTACAAAATATTAGCAACTGTGTTTTGATAACAAAATGGTTCTCTTTTTATAATATTTGGGATAGGGGAAAATCGTCATTGCAATGGGAACTCAGAATTATGCTGGTGATCGGAGGAAGTATCCTTATTTGGGTTGATATAACCACATGAACCGTGAGAACGAAATTTCTCATTACATCACCCCACGCTTATTATGAAATTGGTCTCCAATTTGTTATATACGTCCGGGTTGGCATGGTGGAGAAAGCATAAGACAAGTAAACCTACTAACGGAGCGAGAAAAGTGGAAAGAGAATTATCTACTTTCGATGCCCTGGATAATCCATTTTCGAAACATCTGTGATTAACTCAATAAAACAAGCTTTGGGTGAAATCTTATATCTCGATGACAAAGTATTTACATAACTTTTTATATAATTCCGGCGATAAGTCAAGTCAAATCAACAATTAAATATTTACAAAATAATGACTTTTGGCTCTGGAAAAGATGGCTTAAATATAGCGCCAACACACAAACTGCTTCTTTGGAAACGGTCCTTGGTTTCAAATCAAAGTAAACACAAGCTAACAGCAACGTATATACATTTTGTTTTAGTATTATATCTTTTTTTTTTGTTTCAAATCTTGGTCTCTTTTTTTTTTATTTTACAACACACAAGATGTCACCAGTCAGTTGGATAATGTTTGTATCCCTTATTTGCTCCACTTTTTCAACCAGTAAGACAAGTTTTCTGCTTCTCTTTTTTTTTCTTTCACCTTCAGCAATTCAATGACTCTCTCTAAGACTCTCCCACGCCATTTTTCTTGTTTTAAAGCGCCATCTCTACTCGGCGGCTAAAACTATCTGAGGTTTACACCAATTTCAAATCTTAGCTATTATGCTTGAATATCTTTTCAGCTTATTCACAAAATCCGATCCCTGGTACTTCACAGGATGATTTTACTGATGACGACTCGATAACCCCGCCGGACTGTTCATTACCAACCACTCCTGATTTTGTTCCTTCACCTTCAGTAGATACTCCAACTGATTCTGAGCTGGTGAACTTTAAGATACAACCTGAGCATGATAAAGCAGATAGTGGACAGGCAAACGATTCTGAGCAACAAACTGACCTGGAATCAAGCGAGGTTAGCTGCCTGATCAACATCGAGAAACGAAAGCGAAGGCGGAGAAAACGTCACGTTAGTATTCCCGAAATTGTGGAGCATGTTCAGATAAATTCAGAATTGACTGAAGATTATCCCTGTCGCACCGTTTGTTGGTCTATTCGTCCAGATGGGATAAAGTTCAACGGAGTTGTTTATGGACGTGAGATGTGCAGGGATGATCGTTTGCACAATGCCACTGAGTGTAATAGTAAAAACTTTAAACCATGGGACGAATTCGTCGCATGGCACAAAGATTCTATAAATAAAGGTGCAACGTTGGAAGAAAAGGAACTGAAGGCTGTTGAAGAGAGAAGAAAATTTCCTTTCCGTTTTGTATGTGTCTACTGTGGTCAGTCCGAGGATTATTTGTCTAAGTTGAAACAGCATGTGGTGGGTAAAGAGTCAGGAGGCAAATTGATAGTTGGCTGTTTTCAACGACGCAAGGATGAGGGTTTTGAAGGTACCAGCTGTCGACTAACTCAACGACCACAGAAGTTTCCTTGGGCCAAAGTTGTCTTGCGAGGTAAAGGGCTCATTGAAACAACAATTGACCCGGCCACTGGACGTGAGACCTTCGATGCTCCAGATAATATTCGGTCTCAATGGGAGAAACATATGGTAGACGAACGTCTTAATGATCTTGGAAAACGTAGGGGAAGGAAACGAAAGGGAGTTGATACTTCAGTGCAAGCTGAAAACTAGGTGAGTGAAATTTGAACATATACCAAAACGAGACAACTTCAGGCCATTTTATCTCGAGTTATCTACAACTCTCAGATATGTCCAACATAACATGAGAAAGAGAAGAGACTGAAGGGGCTATAAAGTTTTTTTTATAGTTTTTTAATTTGTCTACCTGGGTTGCCAGGGCGGGACAAAAAAGGTGATATTTGGAAAGAAGAATATTTTCTTGTTTTACTTGACTATTATATTAGTGTTAGTTAGATACGTTAGTTTAGGATGAGGAACATTAATAAAGAGGGGGCATTAACAGGGGACTCGATATTACAGACTTGCAAATATTATTAATGATTTCCGATTCTTCTTAGCTTGAGTTCCTGTGTAATTTTCCGTAAGGATTCTTTTGGAACGAAAATATTTGTATAAAAAGGAAACTTTTCATTCTACTGTTCATTATTTTCAGTTTATTGGTTTCGGCTACATTCTCCTTTGACTACTTAGTCTCTATACCTTATTATTATAATCTCGTATCATGGCAGATCTAAAATTCGGTAAGTTAACTAGTATTTGATTGTCCTAATCTTCACAGTTCAAAATTTGTTTTTTCTTTTTCTTTTTTTTTCTTTTTTTCTTTTTTTTTTTAGATACTGCGGTCAGATGTCTGCTATCTTCATTGGAGTGGATGGTCATTTGGGATGGGAAAGTATCGCTCGGGATGTTTTTGAGGAATTGGCGGCTAATCTCGGGGACTCGTTTTCCAGGTGAAGAGAAGGGCTACGAAGAGGTAGTGAAATGTTTATCACAAGTTCAAGGTGTGACCATTTATGACCATTTTTTTGTGAAGCTACTTGATTGGAATTTACCAATGGGTAAACACATCGATTCCGCTTTTCTCGAAAAAAACTGATCTCCAGCCTTAATCAGTATTTATCTATATCTTTATATTTTCTTACTTTATTCTATTGTTTCCTTTATTACTAACTTGCTGTTTAACTAACTATATCTTTTCTTATTTCTGGACCAATAACCAACTTGTAACCAATTTTATCAATCAATTTAATCACTTAATATTAACCAACCAACAGTTATATTGTTTAACTAATTAAATGTTTATTCGATAATTGAATTTCTGTTATGTTCTCTCCAAATCAGTAGTGATTATTAGAAATGTTAATACAATTAGGATTTGGTTTAGTTTTTTAACGGTTAAGGATACAGTGTTGTGATAATGAGATAATAATAATAGTTAGTTTAACTATCCTCCCTTTTTCCTTTTAATAAGTAAAAATTAACGCATTCGAAGTGGAGGATTTGTGTATATTCGAAGCTTGGTTATCTGGAAGGGGGTTATCTAAGATTTGACTGGCCTGGGTTTGGTTGTCTTGTATTATAACAGACTCAAGTTTTTTAAGATGAATTTCTTCTGTTTGCACTTGCTCCTTCTTTTTGGTTCTTTTATTTCGTCTAAATTTTACTGCTTGTTTTGCTAGATATCGGTAAAGAAAGTAACTGGCAGTTATTACGCAGAATATGAAGCAAATTAAGAGAGGGACAGAAACGAAGGGGTTCATATCGGTGAATGTGATCCAGGCTTTTTTTAACGGGGACTGTTCGAGCAAGTCTAGCAACTCGGAGTGACTTTGCCCAGCTGTTAGGTAATGATTTATTATGTCGAAGTCTGTATCTCGTAAGTTGTATTGAAAATTTTGATGAAGGTTAAAGTATTCATGAATTTCTCCGTCAATTTCTAAAGGTATTGATGTTGAAAAAGAGAAAACCCAGTTTGGACATGGGAATAATTCATTGCCAATTTTGATACTATGCCCATAACAATACACAAGCCTCCGGTTTACGGCCGATTTGATTTGGAGATCTGATTCAGATGTCTCAGATTTACACTCTTTTCGAATCCAGAGTTCTTCAATGTCCTTAGTTTGATTTTTACACACAAAATTGTGGTTCACAATTAAAGGACCTTTTTGAATAGCTCGATTTGTAATCTGACACATGTTCTTACTTTTTGAATCAAAGAGCACAAAAGTTGGACCATTGTAATAGACACATTCCTTTAAGTCTAACCGCATCCAAAATGGGTCAGCTTCTGCTAGGAGATAATGTTCATTACGTCTGAAGCCATGAATCTTCATATGCATAGAACTGTCACCAGCATCGAAAGAACATCCGTAGGTTGACATCAAGTCATGGGGATATTTTAACTCGTCTTCCATAGAAATGTTCACCAACTGGTAGAATTGTGGGCTCACTTTGTTACTCTGCATTTCTTTGAATATGTCAATCAATTGATTCTTGATGTTGGTGAATCTGTTGGCTATTCCTGTGGTTGTTATTATATTTGCTAGTAAGGAATTTTCGATGTTATCCAATCGTTGAATGTTTTTATTGATCATTAGAATGGATTGATTCAATTTATCCTTGACCATTTCCAATTCCTGGACCTTTCTCGAAACAGTTTTCTCGATCTTTAAAATCCGATCTAGATGACTTCTAATAGCTCCATATGTTGCTATGCCTGCAAATACAACAGCTGATAAAGCAGCCATTGTAATTTCCCTCTTGTGCTTCTTCTGAATTTCTTTCTTGCAATAACGACGTATTGGAGTAAGGATACATTCTTCATATTTGTGATCACACCAATTTTTGAACTTTTCTTTTTGATTTTCCGGTAAAACTAGTGAATTAGCCAATATATCACAGGTATTATTGAACCATACTGTAGTTGATATATCTCCTTCCGCCTCTACAACAGGTCGAACAGACCGTTGCCAATTTAGGGGATTAACAACATCAAAGTCTGGCTTTGCGGGTCCTACTAGGACAAGCAACGTTAGTAGTAAACTTGAAATACTTTTTGACACACCGGTTCTTTTTGTTTGGGATCTGGTGATCCTAGGTTCCACTTCATATTCCCTCGCAGATGTTTTTTGCGGTATATAATCAGCATCTTTTCCTGTATTACCGGATTGAGTTGGTTCTTCGAAGACGTGGATACTGTCCGTGTCTCTGAACCTTACTTGCTTTCTTTCTTTTTGTTTACAAGTCAAGTTATGGTCTTCGAATGTGTTTGAATCCGATGTAGACTCACATCGTGTGAGTGAAGCTCCACAATCACAAAGTTTGCTTGGCGATTGATCAGAGTCAGGTAACAAGGATTCTGTGGAATTCTCCTGTGTTGGAGAATGGTTAAGTACTAACCGCTTTGGGTTCTCTACTGTGAAAGTCCGATTTTGGATCGGAGTGCTTGTAGTCGGGCCAAGTTGTGAACTTCTCAGAGCTGGTTGGAACCCTACCGTGTCCATAGTTTCATGCCATTCGTCACTAGATCCATTACTAGTATTAATAGGGTTTGTAGTCAAGCCATCTAAGATCGAAGTCTCCCAAACTGGTTCACAATAAATCGGAATTTGATTATTATTTACTGTTTCCTTGTCCAGGTTTAGACTGCTTCTATCCTGAAATGGTTTCATTCTTTTAATGTTTACAAGTTGAGGGCTTTTCTTTGAAGACGGGTCTTTAACCAAATAGACCAGAGGAGACTTTTTCTCTACGATTATAAATGGTCCATGATATTTCTGGAGGAGTTTTTTTGTTAGTCCTGTTACTAATGGGTTCGGATAGTAGATTAGAACTAAGTCACCAACATTGAATTCTTTATTGGAATGTCTTTCATTGTAGTCACCACAATTTTTTGATCTTGCTTCACTCATATTATTATTGACGAACTCACGTAACTTGGGCCAAGTAGTTTTAATGTGGTTTAAGTATTGTTGCTCATCGTAGGTTGGGGTGTCAATTGGTACGTCTCTTTCTTCTGGGGTTATTGGTTTACGACCATAAACGAGTTCAAAAGGAGACAACCTTGTGCTTGAATGAGGTGATGTATTATAAGCAAACGTTATTTCCGGTAGGAATTGATCCCAATCATTGTGGTACTTATTAACGTACATTGATAGCATTGTTGCGATTTTAGAATTGACTCGCTCAACTTGACCATTAGCTTGTGGATGATAAGGAGTGGTAAACAAATGTTTACTATACATACTTGTTTGTCAGTTCTTTCAGCAAATTGCTAGTGAAATTCGTGCCGTTGTCTGAGATAAGAAAATGTGGTGCTCCATGTCGACAAAATATGTCTCTTTTTATGAATTTTGCCGTATTTTGTGCTGATGTTGAAGATATCGCTGCAGTCTCCATGTATTTGGTGAAAGCATCAATAGCAACAATAATGTAGGGTTTACCATGAGCTTTATTCATTGAGCCAAGTATGTCAATGTTCACTCTTTCAAATGGATAGCTGGCGGAGATAGGTTGTAATTTACCAGCCTCCAACTCACGTGAATCTTTCTTTGTTTGACAAAGAATGCAGGAAGCAACGTATTTGGCGATGTACATTGACATGCCAGACCAATAGTATTTTTCTCTTATTCTTTCATAAGTTTTTCCAATTCCTTGGTGACCAGCTGTCGTAACGTCGTGATGGATTGTGCATACGTCTTTTCTTAAGCTCTTTGGAACAACTAACAAGTTAGTTTCATTTTGGAGCTGTCAAACCTTACGATAAAGGAGTCCATTCTTCAGTAAGAATTTCTCAGCCTTTTTCTTTTTCTTTTTGGATAAATTTTGTAATTTGTCCAGGGTTTTAATCGTTTCAGAACAGAATTGATCCTTTTGTTGTTCTTCTTTGAATCTCTCGGTTGTTAACTCAACTTGAGTTGTAAAGACATGGATTCTGTCTTCGAATTCAGAAGAATCTTCGGGTTCACCAACTGGATATCTAGACAAACAATCAACATCTGCATGATGTTTGCCACATTTATACTCGATAGTCATGTCAAATTGTTGTAGAACCAACGACCATCTAGCTAAACGTTCGGGTAATTTTTGCTTTTTTCGTAGACAGACCAAGGCAGAATGGTCAGTTACTACTCTAAAAGCTTTCTGATCAAGGTAAATGAAGAATTTGTCAACAGCAAAGATAATGGCGAGACATTCTTTCTCCGATATGGTGTAGTTCATTTCATGTTTGTTCAGTTGCCTACTTGCGTAAGCTACTGGTTTCCAATCTTTTCCATGTTTTTGAAGTAAGGCGGCACCGATACCGAAACCAGATGCATCAGTTCTTACTTCGATAGGTAGCTCTGAATCGTAATGAGCGAGGACAGGAGCGTTTATCAATGCCGATTTGAGCATCTCAAATGCATCAATCTGTCCTTGTTCCCATTTGAATTCTGTATCTTGCTTGGTAAGAAGAGTAAGTGGTTTTGCTATATTTGCGAAATCTTTGATGAATTTACGATAATAACCACAAAATGCTACGAAGGATTTGATGTCGCGAACGCATTTTGGATATGGGAACTTTTCAACTGCTTCAAGTTTTGCGGCGTCAGGTTGTTGACCTTCTTTAGTGATTTTAAACCCGAGATAAGTTACTTCAGGAAGTGCAAAGAGACTTTTAGTTGGGTTTAACTTCAGTCCAGCATTAATAACTCTATCAAGTACTGATTTTAAATTCACTAAGTGCTCATCAAACGTCTTACTAAATACTAAGATATCATCCAAATAGACTAAACAGGCGTTGTACTTTAAACCTGACAAAACTACATCCATACATCTTTGAAAAGTCGCAGGAGCATTCGTCAAACCAAAAGGCATAACGTCGAATTCGAATAAACCATCCATGGTAGTAAAAGCAGTTTTTTCCTTGCTCTTTTCGTCAATGCCAATCTGATAATATCCTGATTTTAAATCTAAGCTGCTAAAAATACAAGCACCACAAAGGTAATCCAGAGCTTCATGTATGGTAGGAAGAGGATAATGATCTTTCTTAGTATTTGCATTCAACTTCCTGTAGTCAACACAAAAACGGAAATCTCCGGTTTTCTTTTTGACAAGAACGATAGGAGAAGCCCATGGTGAACAGGACGGTCTGATAACTGCGGCATCAAGTTGGTTTGTGATTTTTCTTTTCTCAGGGGATACACGATAAGGGGCTGTGGTGATTGGTTTACTGTCACCAGTATCGATCGTATGGACGAACTTGTGTGTAAATCCAATTTCATCGGGCCTGAGTGCAAAGGCATTACGGTATTTTCTAAGGAGAGTCAGAAGATCATCCCTTTGACTCTGATCCAATTGTTTTCCTAATTTTATTTTTCCCTCAAAATATTCAACTTGTTCAGTTAAATCTTCATCTTTTAGGAACTTCTGTTCACCCATGATGCCAAGACTGTCAGATGGTTGGTTAACAACTTCTTCCATTATCTCGTCCGGTGTCTTACTTTCGTAGGAACCAACTCTAATACCACATGTGAGGGTAATGGGGTGTTGGCTGAAGTTACTCAATTGTATCTTCCCTCTTCCTGCCGACATAGTTATTAATGTGTTGGCAAGGCAAACACCAGTTTTTTCGAAAATTTCATCATTCGTGTAAGCTAAATATGTTCCCTTAGGGAGTATTTTCTTATTGGATCCAACGACATTAGTTAGTATCCTTGTTCTTGCTGGAATAGTAATGTCTTGTTCCAAATGTAAGTAACCAACCAAATTTTGTGAAAACAGTCGTTCAGCCACTCCATTCTTCTGGTTAACATTCTGTCCAATTAACAATTGAATTTGTCCTGGTAGATAAGAACAAACGAGCACGGTTGTCTTGATCGTTCGCATTGAACCACCAATAACGATACTCAGATTAATTTTACTTTTACCGAGGGCTGTTACTGCAGATGGCGCGACTCCGGATATCATCATTCCAGGATGAGGTGTAATTGGAAGCTCGAGAGTATCAGCCAGCTCTTTAGTAACCAAAGTAACTTGAGAGCCAGTGTCTAAGATACCTTCCACTGAACGTCCATTTATAAAGGTCGGAACTCGGATCAGTGATCCAATCAGATCATCATCTTGTTGTTCGGGAACAACAGACATGGATAAGGTTGGGTTGGGCGCGATCCTGTTACCCAAAGTAGAAGAAACAGGTTGATTCAAAGTTGCCCGTTGTTTTACCTCGGTTTGACCTGTTATTGCCTCAGGGTTAGTTTGTTGAAAAGTAGGATATTGTAAGCCATTGTTTACTGGTTGAAAACTATTAGTTGGGGAACAAAAGGGTGAGTTATAAATATTTTGATTCCTAGAATCATAGTTTTGTGGTTGATTTGCAGGTGGTTGAAAGTTATTATTTCCAAGCTGATTAGGAGGTTGTTGTTGCATTTGCTGGTAAGTATTCGATGCATAATTTATTCCCGACTGTCTATTTGATTGAGAGACATGTGGAAATTGGAACTGTTGGAAACTGGGTTGATAGTCATTTTGGTGTTGTTGCATCGGTTGATGTGTTTGAAACTGGTTTGAAAGAGGAGGATTTTGATAGGAAGAATACTGAGGATACTGAATTTGTTGTGGAATTACTGGATTGGCGTTGACATTATTATTTGCAAGATCACTTCTTCTTTTCCTACAATCACGTACAATATGACCAATCCTTTTACAGTAATGGCAGGTTATGTTAGTCCTGTCTCTCCTAGGTTGTCCAACTGCCATCGTCTCCATCATTGTCTTCATTTGCTCACGTAATTCTTTTAATTCTTCTTTCAAAAGATCAACGGTTGAGTTCGTTGGTTCAATGTTTTGTACCACTGGCATCGCACTTACAGGACAGTTCGGTGTTGAGAAACCATGTAATCGTGCAGATTCTTCTAGACGAAGTCTGACTGCTCTAGATGCCTCTCGTAAACGTTGATTTAATTCTGCTAATGTTTTGATAGAGCTAGCTGACCTTTCTTGAAATTCCGCACTTAATCCAGGTTGTAGTCCAGCGATTATGCAGGCAACTAAGTCCTTGAACGGAATTTTACCTTTCTGGGCGATGGCATACATTTTTGTAGCATAATTGCATGGATCTTCATCGACACGTTGTAAAGTTTTCGAAAGCTGCACCATGTAGTTTTGTACATCACCATTTGGATAAGTTTCAATTAATGCTGCACGAAAAGTCTCCCATGATTAAATTGAACCAGATTCAAGTTGTGTGTTGAGCCAAATTCTAATATCTGGAGAGAGGTAGTTGGAAATTTTGATGAATCGGGCGTCATCATCCCAATTTGCTGACTTAGTTCGTAGTTCAAACTCGTCACACCACACTTTAGGGTCAGTTGGGTAACCACCAAACGGGGAAACCGTAACGGGCATCTGTGTACGGTTCATTGAACGAAGTAAAGTCTCTAAAGGTGCATTCGTGTTCGTCATATGTGCTGAATCAGTCGTCATTGTGCACGTAAGTGTTGAAAAATTTCACTGAGCGGATCCCACCGCTGCCACTAATTGTAACGAAAGTTACGGACACAATATAAGTGATGCACAATGATAAAACTAAGCTAACTAAAGTGACTTTAATTCGAGTAATGATGAATACACATTTGAAAAGGGGGTTTAAGGGATTTGGGTAGCGTAACTGAGTTAACGTACAAAATATTAGCAACTGTGTTTTGATAACAAAATGGTTCTCTTTTTATAATATTTGGGATAGGGGAAAATCGTCATTGCAATGGGAACTCAGCTTATGCTGGTGATCGGAGGAAGTATCCTTATTTGGGTTGATATAACCACATGAACCGTGAGAACGAAATTTCTCATTACATACTGAACTGAATTAACTGATTATACTGAACTGAATTAACTAATTATACTGAACTGAATTAACTGATTATACTGAATTGAATTAACTGATTATACTGAACCGAATTAGCTGATTATACTGAACTGAATTAACTAATTATACTGAAATGAATTGACTGATTTAAGCAATTTGATGAATTGATTAAACTTAATTAAAGTAATTCAATTTATTGATTAAACTAAATTAATTAAACTAAATTGAAATTGCCCGGTTGCGCTGATGATAAGCCCAACTACAATAACATTTTTCATTGATAACGAAATAGTTATCCAAGTATTTCTACCTTTAAGTATATCACTAATAGTTTTGTACTACTCAATGATTATTATTGCATTAGAATTAAACTGAAACCCGGTGATTGGATGCATTTATCACTCGGTGATGAGTGAAAGAAGGTAAAATGTGTAAAACCTTTTGTTGTTTTATCATTTTAGCCTTTTGGATTTTAGTAGGAATTCTAGTATGGAGGACAAAGTGTATGAAATAAAACTGAATTCATATAGTTCCTTAGAATATTTAGACACTGAAGAAAATCATTTAACTTTTACTATTAATGAATCAAGTATTAACGTAATAGTTTTAATTCTTATAACTTCACCAATATTAATACTCATTTACAAGATATTTGCTGACATTTACTATATGTACACAGTTTATCATCAACCAGCTTAATTAACGTTAAATTAAAATGTCAGTACCTCAAAACAAAGAGGTACAAGTAAGCAGTATGACTAAAAAGTCAAAAGAACGTCAACCAGTTAATCAATTTATTCACATAAGTAACTTCTCTGGAGATAATGAAGGAGAAGATTTACTCGAATGGTTAGAATCATTCGAAGCGTCCGCTGCTGCTTTAGAATGGGATGATGAAACAAAATTAAAAGCTCTTCCAGCTTATTTAACTGGAACAGCTGCAAAATGGTATCGATGCTGCATTAAAACTCTTAAGGCAGAAGAACAACCTAAAAATTTCTCTGAACTACAAGCTAAAATGGTAAAAGGGCTAGCTCCCTCAAATTACAGAAATAGTTTAATGAGAGAATTAAATGAGAAAAAGCAAGAGCCGGGTCAGTCAGCTTTCGCTTACGCCTACGACATCCGAGATTTATGTCGAAAAATCAATCCTGAAATGAACGAAGATTTAGTTCATAGTTTTATTCATAGAGGATTAAACCCAGCAGTCAAGACTCGAATGGATTTATTATCAACAAATGATAATTTAGATTTTGATACCAGATTATCCCATGCCGAAAGATCGGTAGGAGAAATCAAATTTTTAGAGGATAGAGGTGAAGATCATCCTCTACATAAACAAATTAGTTCTTTAACAGAACAACTTTCTAATCTAACTGAACAATTTGAATGTATACAGATGAATTTAGAATCTAAAAGAAGAGAAAGAGATTATAATCGAAACGATAATCGATATCGACAAACAACTTATCAATATCAGGCTCCTCAGCCTCGACCAAGCTATCAACCACTACGTTATCAAAACCAATCTTATCCAAACCAATCTTATCCAAACCAATCGTATCCAAATCAGCCTAGGTATCAGCCTAGATATCAGCCTCCGTACACACAAACTGAACCTAAAAGAGTAAATTTTACTCCTGACGAAAACTCAATGAACCTTAATCAAAGCTTACATTGTTACCAGTGTAATGGTGTAGGACACAAGAAAACTGATTGTCCAAGTAGACCAGTAGCACCTAGAAGCGCTGGTTGGTCAAGGGAGAACAATGTGGGAGAATCTTGGCGTTCTCCTCATTATTCTCGAAGACAAGCATATGAGGAACAACCTCAGACTTCTTCTAGCTATCGAAGAAGGGGTTACACCCCTGATAAAAACTTGAGTAAATCTCCTCCGAGATCAATGCGACCTCCAAGAGAAGAATCGCCTTCAACTCCTACAACACGTAGACGATATCGATCGCCTAGTCCTAGAACTAGACGTAGATCTAAATCAAGATCTAAATCTCCTACCAATGAAAGGAAAACAAAGGTAGTAAAAACAGTTTATAGAGGGTACTCAGATGAAGAAGATGATGATGACTGTGATGTCAGAAGACAATTTTGTCCATCATTAGTAAAATCCAAAAACGCAAAAGAGATCTAACTTTTGCAAATATGAAAATAAAAGGTAAAACTGTTGAGTGCCTCGTTGACACAGGATCACAAATCACAATCCTCACTAAAGAAATAATTAGTAAATTAGAACTGGATTATTCAAAATATAAAGGTCCAACAAACTTGACAGCAGGAAATGCTCCTTTGAATGTTCTAGGTAAAACTTACCAGAACATCATTATTTATGATGCACTGAATGAAGTGGAAATAAAAACTCCAATAATCATTTTGAATCAACTTCCTTGTAACATCAAAGGAATAATTGGATTCGATGTCTTACAAGCAGGTAAATTCTGGATTGATTGTGAAAACGCTAAATTGGTAATTAATCAAGCTCCAGCAAGAAAAATCAAATTACTGGAAAAGGCCCTAGCTAAATTATTAGCTGAAAGAGATGATAATTCTACAGTTTCAACTAGAATGAGTGAAAGATCAAGCATTACGTACCCCGTTGATTTTGGGGACAATTTTTCACTTATTAGTGAATCAAAAACACCAGTAAAAGATTTAGTAGTTAGTAGTATGATAAAAGAATTAAAGCTCGAAGTTAACAATGAAATAAAAGGAGAAACTAGAAGAAAATTAGAAGAACTAGTTCAAAAATACAGACCTGCTTTCGCAGCAACTGCAAAAGAATTAGGGTTTTCGAATGTTTTCGTACACCAAATAAACACAGGTTCTCATCCTCCTATTTCACAAAAGCCTTATAGGATGTCAGAAGAAAAACGAAGGATAGCAGAAAAATCTATCAATGATCTAATAGACGAAGGTATCGTTATTCCTTCTTGTTCCCCTTGGGCTGCACCAATTGTTTTGGTTGCCAAAAAGGGAACCGAAGAAGTCCGACTTTGTGTAGATTACCGCAAACTAAACGAAATTATGGCATTAGATCCAGCAGATCAACCTAAGACAGCTTTTGTTACACCTAGTGGTCTTTATGAATATACAAGACTTCCCTTTGGTCTAGCAAATGGACCCTCGTCATTCATGAGAATGATGAGTATTGTTTTGGGAGGATTAATTTATAACACTTGTTTGATTTTCATAGATGATCTACTTATTTTTTCGAAAAATGAAGAAGAACATTTAGAACGACTTGAAACTATATTCAGGCGACTAATTAGGGCAGGATTAACTCTTAAACCGAATAAATGCTCCTTCTTTAAACAAAAAATACTTTATTTAGGACATATTGTTAGTGAACAAGGACAAGAAGTAGACCCCGAGAAAATCCAAAAGGTCCAACAGTTCCCAACTGCAAGAACTGTTAGGGACATTAAATCTTTTGTAGCCTTATGTTCTTATTATCGAAGGTTCATAAGAGACTTTGCATTGATTGCAAGACCACTTACTAATTTAACTCGAAAGGATTTACCTTTTGAGTGGGGTCCTGCACAGGAAAACGCTTTCAATGAGTTGAAAACGAGGTTAACAACACCTCCTGTTCTTGCCCATTATGACCCAGATAAGCAAACTCAATTAAGGGTCGATGCTTCAGGTTATGGTTTAGGAGCGATTCTTTTACAGAAAAGTGATAATGGATTTCATCCAATCGCTTTTGCCAGCAGAATCCTTAGAGGAGCTGAACTCAATTATCCAATTTCGGATAAAGAATGTTTAGCTATTGTATGGGCCGTACAAAAATTTAGAGTCTATTTAGAAGGGATTAAATTCGAGGTAGTAACAGATCATTGTGAACTTTGCCACATTCACTCAAAAAAGAATTTACCCGCAAGATTACAACGTTATGCGATGGCTTTACAGTCATTTGACTTCACTGTCACGTACAAATCAGGCAAAAAACATGCAGATGTAGACTGCCTGTCCCGTTACCCCATTGCAGACATTCCCATAGACAATCTTAAAGATGAATGCGAGGAATTATTTACTATGTTAGTTGAGGAAACTACTGCAGAAAATTTTGACTTGATTACGAAACAACGACAAGACCCTAGATGTAGTAAAATACTAAATCAAATGGAAAACTTAGCTAATTTAGTCCCTAAAGAAAGAAAACGAATGAATCGTTTTAGAATAGAAAATGGGATCTTATATAGACTGACAACCAATCATTATGGAGAAACTTGGAACATCGTTCTCCCTAAAAATTAATTCCAAAAGTTCTGGAAGAATACCACGATGCAATGATTTCTGGTCATCCGGGTCTCTTTTCAACATACAATAAAATTAAACAATTTTATTGGTGGCCACAGATGACGAAAGACATTACTAATTATGTTAAAAACTGCTTTACTTGCCAATTAGACAAAAGAGGAAGCGGAACTTTAGAAGACCCTTTACAATCTATTGTGGTTAATAATGCATTTGATAAAATTGGAATCGACTTGGTTGGTCCATTACCAAAGTCCTACGGCCAACAATATATTGTTGTCTGTACAGACTACTTTACTAGATGGATAGAAGTAGAAGCTATCGGTGATTTGATGGCTGAAACAATTGCTGAATTTTTAGTTAATAAAATCTTCCTTCGTCATGGTTGTCCAAGAACAATACTAAGTGATCAAGGTAGAAACTTTATCTCTTCTATTGTTGGAGAAGTTAAAAATTTTATGGGAAGTAAATGGTCCTTCTCAACATCTTATCATCCAGCGACAAATGGTTTGACTGAAAAGGCTAATCAAACCGTTTGTACAATGTTAACGCATTATTGTCAGAACGAAAATCGTAAAAAATGGGCAAGATTAATTCCGGTGATGGGATTTGCTTACAACATCAGCGTGAATAAATCTACTAAAAGTTCACCTTTTTACTTGTTGTATGGAAGACAACCTGTACTACCAATAGATATTATCTTAAACACAAAAACATTCAAAAGTTTACCGAAAACAGTTAGAGAGTCCATTTCACAATGGCCCCAATTAAGAGATCAAGCCAGACTTTACTCAATAGAATCAAAAGAAAATCAAAAGATTCAACACGACATGAAAAAACTTAGAGACTTCAATGTAGGAGAAGAAGTAATGTATAGGACCTATCAAGGATCAAAGAAATTAACTCCTAAATTCACGGGTCCATATAAAATAATAGAAAAGTTAGGAAAAACAACCTACAGAATTTTACCATTAAGAGAAAAGGGAAAGATGAAAAGGGCTCATGGCAGCCAACTTAAACCTTACCATAGACCGATACAAAATTCACGAAAGGTAACTAGTATTAATAGAGTAGAAAAAATACAACCTTATCGCTCTTCCTTATCAACGTCCGTTATACTTTTAATGGGACTAATTTGCTTAGTAGCAGGACAAATTAACCCTTTCATAACTGGAGATACAATTTTATGGAAAGAAACCGGTTACAAACCAAGGAAGGCGACCCAAGAGATAAGATTGCTTTTGGCTTTCACAAACCCTTGTTCAGAAATGATGAACTTCAAAGCAGATGACTTTGGAGAGATAAGGAATAGATCACACCCTGGACAAGGATGTCGTACTTTAAATTATACATGTGAACCTACTAGAAAATATTTGTTTTCACTACAAGATTACTGTTCAAACTTTATTGAAGAAAAATATATTAAACCAATTCGATTTATCCCAACAATTAGACCTAAGGAAGAGAGATCTCCGCAGTTAATAAAAGAGAACTAATTACCTCATTAGCTGTTGGGACAACAGTTATTACGGTGGGCGGTGTAGTACTTACAGGTGTAGCATGGGTATATAAAACTATAATGACGCCTGATATTAATTTCAGACCAGTCTTAGAAGCAATTACAGCACAAAACGTAGAATACCAAAAAACATAAAAAAAAACAAAATGCTCACTTGCTGGATATTGCAAGAACTCTTTATGATCAACGACAACAAATAGATTTGATGAAAAAACTATTACCTATTGTGTCCTTTCAAGCAGCTGATATCGTGACCTGTTCAAATGCTCGGCTAATCACTATGCAAAAATTCAACGAAAGCATAACAAAACCAACACCAACAATAGATCCAAATTTCTTTAAGTCCCTAAAAGTTGAATTAAATTGTGACGATTGTGACTTATCAGTTATTGAAAAAATTTCAGTAAAAATTCACAATGAAGAAAGATATCCTGTTTTGAGTTTGAATTTCACGACATTTAGGCACGATCAAATTATGAAAATATTCCAAGCTGACCCATTTTTGTTGTATAAAACCAATGCGACGCATACATGTAAAAGTAGATACAAAGGACCAGAATATTTATTAGTAAATACCACCACATATCAGTTCTGTGAAATTGATGAAAGTGAGTTGAAGTCACCAAATCCTGTTTTCGCTAAAGTGACAACCTGTCCAAATAAGTTTAATAGAACACAGCTCTGGAGAGACGAGCATTGTGTATCTAAAAACGTGAATGAAACAATTGTGGCAGAAAAAATCCAAGTTAAAAATATGGGTAATTATTATTTGATTCATTGTGCGGGACATAAAATTGAAATATACTCAGGTACATATTCATGTCCGAATCAAGTTATCAAAATATACCAATTTCAGTATTGATGACATGAAGTATACTTCAAGTAACAATTTTTTCATTTACGTTAGAGGTCCTAGAGTAACAGAACATACTCAAGCAATTAATTTAAAACTGTTTCAACCAGCTTATCAAGAAATCAACATAGCACCATTAGAATTTGAACTCCTAGAGGCAGCTCAAGAGAAAGTACTTTCTAGTTTCGAGAAAATCACTCTTACTTGGAAATTTGATTATGTTAAATGGATTTCAATTTCACTGTTGGTAACCATTTGTTTCTTGTTATGTTCTCTTAGCGTACGTTTTATGTTCACACCGAAACGAACAGTATACTCAATAGTTTACGATGAGAGGGATAACAGAGATAAAACAAAAGATAAACGACAACCAGAGGTAATACCTTTACATAAATGCTATTAAAATAAATTATGGGAAATAATTATGGTGATGGGAGATGATAAAATTGAAGAAAAAAAAATCATAAATACAAAAAACAAAACAAAAAACTAATAATATGTAACCTTTAAGTCTTAATAATATTAATTGTATGTAAATTGAATGAACTATTGGAATGTAGGCAAAACGGATTTTTTAATGAAGTCAATTTATTGATCACTCATACTTAATTAATTTCTTATCTTTGCTTTCCTTTCCTTTTCTACTTATCTAACCTTCATTGTTAGCACAATAATGTTTACCTCAATCAATCCCAATAATGGTTAATAACTTGAAATTACATTGTTGTAGTAGTCAGTAATTTACAATATCTTTACACCCCTTCTACTCAGGTGTTTAGTTACCATCTTTTGTAACTTTGATATTTATTTTCATCAATTTCTTCGGTCATTGAGGGTTTTTCGATTCAACTGGATAAATATGTTGAGAGTGAAATATCTTATAATCGGAATTCATAGCAATTGAATATAAATCATTAGCTATCTTTTGATGAATTTGGTAAGGCCCTAAATAACGCTTGTCCAATTTTCTCATGTTGATTTGGTCTAAATTTTTAACATAAACCCATTCATCGTCTTTGAGCTCTCTTTGCTTATGTTTCTTATCATAATAAATTTTGTTTTTCTGATGAGTTGCCTTGCTTTTCTCGTAAGCTTCACATTTTGCATCTTCAATCGTCGGCCATGAAATTAAATGATGATTAAAAGAGTCATCAGGCAATGTTTGTTTCATCAAGTAACTTGGATTTACTTTGATTGATTCATGTATCGTATTGTTATATTCATCAATTGATTGTTTTAGATATCGGACCCAGCCATATTTATAATTGTTTTCGATCATTTTACATCTAATTTTATCAACAATAGTTGAATCGACTCTTTCAATCAGGCCATTTGAATTTGGTGATGCTTTTGCGATATGATATATCTTAATATTATGATCATTGAGAAATTTATAAAATATATTGGAAGTCATAGCTTTATATTGATCAGTCAATAGTGTTTTTGGCTTTCCTTCTTTGAGAATTAAGCAGATTAAATTAATTAAGTCTCTTGCATTTTGACCTCTAGCTGCTAAAGCCCAAACAAATCTTGAAAAATGATCAACAGCTAAATGAATAAAACATTTCTTTGAATTATACCCTTTTAGTCCTCCGATTGAGTCAATTGAAATAATATCAAAGACATCTTTGGCCGGTCCAAACATACTCATTTCACTTATTGTTTTTACACGTTTAGTTTTACCCATATTGCAAATATCACAAGAACTTACGAAATTAATAATATCATCAGTCATTTTATCCCAGGTATATAAATAACTTATAATATTTATCATTTTTCGTGAACCAATATGTCCATACTGGTGATGAACCTTCGTCATCAACTGATTTCTAAGCTGATTAGGTACAATAATTTTCTTCTTCCCGTTTGGATACCTCCTATATCTAATACCATTTTCATTGACGGTAAAATCATCGATTGACTGTAGATCATCATTAGATTCAACCAAAGCTTCAGTTGAAATGAAGTTGATTATCGGAAATATTTTTTCTACTTTGACATCTAGGGTTGGATTACGTGACAGATAATCAGCTTCAGCATTATGAACACCAGGTCGATATTTGATATCAAATTGGTATTGTGACAAAAACAAAGACCAAGTAAATAATCTAGAACTTGGATTTTTGAATTTGTTAATGGATTTCAAAGCACTATGATCCGTTATAATCGTGAATTTTCGGCCATATAAATAATAATGCCAGTATTTTACAATTTCAACAATAGCTAAACATTCCAAATGCGTTGGTGGATACTTCTGTTGATATTCAGTCAACTTTTTGCTGACGAAACCAATTGGTAATAATGTACCATCGACCGTACTTTGTTTTAGTATTGCTCCAATACCCAGTTTAGATGCATCAGTTATCAATGTACAGTCAGCATTTGGATTGTAAATATTTAGAATTGGTTTTTGAGTCAAACATAATTTGATTGCATCAAAAGATTTTTGACAGTCTTCATTCCAAACATATACGGTATCCTTTTTAAGTAAATGATGAAGAGGAGCCAAAATTTTTGTAATGTTATCGATAAATCGTCGATAGTAGTTGACTTTCCCCAAAAATTGTCTTAATTGCTTAATGTTCAACGGTCTACTCATATCCAAGATTGACTTAACATTATCACGTAATGGTGAGACGGTATTTAATGAAATAATGTGTCCTAAATAAGTGACTTCGGTTTGTGCAAAATGACATTTGGAGAAATTGAGTCTAATATTAGCCTTTGCAAGCGTCACAAATAGCATCCTCAGATGATCATAATGGGTGTTCAAATCTTTTGAATAAATTATGATATCATCTATGTAATTATGACAAAATTTGGTGAGTTGATTTTTCTCTAATATTGACCAAATCGTTTTTTGAAATGTTGCCGGACAATTTTTAAAACCAAAAGGCATTCTTAACCATTCATAATGGTTATTAATAGTAACAAATCCAGTTTTCTGTACATCACTTTCTTTAACCTTAATATGCCAAACCCTGAACGCATATCACAAATACTGAAATATTTCATGCCATACAATCTATCAATGATATCATCGATTCGTGGCATTGGATACCGGTCAGGAACCGTAATTTGATTCAGTCGTCGGAAATCAACACAAAATCTGGATTTATCTGTTTCACCCTTTCTGTTCACTAAGGTTACCGGAAAGGCATATGGTGATGATGAAGGTCTAATAAACTTATGCTGTAATAACAACTTGACTTCTTTGTCAATCTTCTCTTGGTCAGACAATGAGCAACGATATGGTCTCAGATTGATCGGTATTTTACTCGTCAATTCAATTTCACATTCATAACCTTCGATGCATCCAATGTCATACTTATCATCGGTGAAAATTTTCTGATATTCACATAACAGGTTGAAAAGATCATTGTCAGTTTTATCGAGCTTATTCTTCATATCGACAAACATTACATCAAATCCATCTTGAGTTAAATCATTAATGGTAATGAAATTTGGGATTTTTGATTGACCTTTTACTTGCGAAATAGTGTAATCATTTGAACATTTCAAGTTGAATTTCCAAATCAAATCTAAACCGAGTAAAATTTCAAACGAATCCATTTCCATGACAAATATCTTAACTTTCTTCTCAATGCTTCCAATTTTTAAACTTTTTGTGCCAGACCTGATAAGTTACCTGTGCCAATCAATGTCTTGATTCTTACGATTGAATTTTTATTTTTCTTCAAATCAAATACATCAGTTGTAATTAGCTTGTTATTAATAAGAGATATCTTCGAACCAGGATCATTTAAAATTGCAACCTTCATGCCATTGATTGTACCAGGTAATAATATATGAGATGTCTTATCAGGTCTACCAATTAGTTTAAATTATTTTCTTCTTCATCTTTTTGGTGAGTTACATCAACTGAATTGACATTTGGTTTATCTTTATCCAAAGGACAATTCCATGACCAATGTTTCTGTCCAGCTAAACCATTTCGTTCACATTTAAAACAGGAACCAGGCATCTTTTTGCCATTTTTGTTGTCATTTGCTTTGTAATTTGACTTGTTAAATGACTGCTTGAAACGGTCATGAGGCTTTACAATACACTTAGACAAATTTGATTCAGCAGTTTTTGCGATACAATAAAATTCTTCGTAAGTTTCTGATTTGTTAGCTACAAAACACATTTTCAATTTTTCATCCAAACCAGCTATCATCATTCGAACAGTTGGCTTTTCAGTGAAACCAGCAAGACCTGCGAGACGGCGTTTTTCATTGAAATAGCAATCAATTCCTTTCTGTGAATCATATTTCATGTCTACAAATAGCATGATAGGATCTGCTGTTTTGACTCCGAATCGTTTAATCATCTTTACCTTTAAATCATTCCAATCACAAAACTTATAAATATCAAAATAGAAATTCAAAGCTTCATCAGCTAAATACTCAATGACTAAGTTGAATTTGTCATTGTTATTCCAACCATATTTGACTCCTAATAAGTCTACCAAATTAAACCAATTCTCAATGGTCAAAATATCTTTCCCATTGCCTTTGAAGATTTGAATGTTAGGCCTTCGTAACCTACTACCAAAACTAGTGCCTTGACTCTCCGGGTTACCTTGAGCCGTAGAATAGATTGAAGCCTGATCATCAATAGAGTCGGAATAATTTTCATCATCAGAAGACATATTTAGATTTATTAACAGTTGAATCCTGTCGACTTGTAACCTTTAAGTCTTAATAATATTAATTGTATGTAAATTAAATGAACTATTGGAATGTAGGCAAAACGGATTTTTTAATGAAGTCAATTTATTGATCACTCATACTTAATTAATTTCTTATCTTTGCTTTCCTTTCCTTTTCTACTTATCTAACCTTCATTGTTAGCACAATAATGTTTACCTCAATCAATCCCAATAATGGTTAATAACTTGAAATTACATTGTTGTAGTAGTCAGTAATTTACAATATCTTTACAAAGATAAAAGGTAAGTAATCGCCCGGTGACTGGGCTACAAAAAAAAACTTGATAAACTCTATTAATAAAACAAAAAGAAATATAAAAATAAATAAATAAATAAATAAATAAATAAAAGGAAAGCCCGGTGAGTGGGCTGGAAAAAAATGATAACATAAACACCCGGTGATTGGGTTGAAAAAAAAGAGAATTATAAATCTAAGTGCCCGGTGATTGGGTAAAGTCTAAAATGACCAGAGAAGGGTCATAAATAAAAGTCCCGGTGATTGGGACTGATTAATCATGTTCTCTTCTTCTCTTTTATCTAACAGGATGGAGAGAAATCAACCGAGGTGGAGAAATCCTAAGTACACAGATGGAGAGAGAGAAACGAAATCAATTTTGTTGTATCAACATTATTTGCTCCTGTCCTGCTATGCTTGGAATTTCGTCAATAGTTATGGAGTTTTTAAGAAAAAGATAGAAGGATGTAAAATGTCAGGTACACCCCCCAAAATGCATCAATATACTAAATTAACAGTGACGGCACATACAAAAGGAGCAATAAATCGAGCACACAATTATTTGATTAAAGAAATCAGAGAGATAGCTAAAAGAATTAAGCAAAAAACAGGAAGACCTCATTGACTCCTATTCCCTTACTCCATTGCAGTTTATGCTTTAAATCAGACCACCATAAGACTAAGTGTGAAGATTGCTCCTTTTGCTCCGAAAACACACATCTTAGGAAAAACTGTCCAAAACTAATGAAAAGAGTAGGACAAGTTACTCTACAAATCCAGCCTGTTATCCAACCTGTTAATGCACGGAGAGAAGAGAGAAGACAATTTCGACGAAAATTAAGAAGAGAATTTACAGGTAATATTTGGTACAAGATACCCGGAAGATATGATTCGAAAATCTTAAAAAAATTGGTACCAATTGGTTCTCCATCTTTACCTACACTTTCATTGGACATGGAAGGAAATGGAAGTGGAGGTGTTGGTAATATTCACATATCTGGATGGTTTGGTAATATAATCCGAATTCAAACCATATATTATGCCGAAGTAAAATCAGAAAATTCATTTTACTCGAACACAAAAATAACTGGACAACAACCGTTAGGGTTGACTTATGTTGATAAATTCTTTTTCCCTGAGAAACCTAAATTAAAACGAGATGATCCAACGAACACTATTGCTGGACATTCACCAGAAAGAGACGCAAGAGTTACTCTCCGTGGATATATGGAGTATTTAAAACTAGCAGATTATATAAATTACGTTCCGAGCTCAGAGACCATAAGACGAATGGTCAATTCCAATTTATCTATTAACGACTGGTGAAACACGATGAATATCGATCGCACATTTTCACTGTTTAACATATTATTTTCATCTTATTACTAATCCATATTTTAGTTTGTATTTTTCAGAACGAGGACGTTCTTTTGGTGCCCCGGTCAACTGTGAGGAAAACTGGTCCTAACCAGTTTTCTTCTGTAACTACCTTTCCCTACCTCAAGTAGGTAGGGAAAGGCCACAATTGGTTAAAATTTGGTAGGACGACCATTTTGTGAGGGAGAAGATTTTCTCCCTCACGGTGCATAAAATGGCCGACAAATCCTTTGTTTGGTCGTCGGATTGACCACCTGCGGAAGCCCTTCTCATTTTCATTCTCAACCAGATATTTAGTGTCTTGTATTTAATGTTCAAATGATTATTTAAAGTTGTAATACCTACAAGTGAAACTATGATTTAAAAGGTGTACCTACTGAATAATATACGTTAACCTAACAAGGACTGTGAAACTATTTGAACCAACTACATGTATTACCCTAATGTGTATTAACTAATCTGTGTTACCATATGTGTACCTTAGGAGTTATATATAAACTGAATCTCAATGAATAAACTTACTAAATATCAATAAATTGTATAATAACCTGTGTCCGTAGTGTAATGTACTTAATGCGTTAAACTAAAACCATCTTCTAGAATCTCAATCAATTGTGCTCCACATCAACTTTAGGCCTGACCTCAACTCTAATACCACATTGACTGACATTTTTCACCCGGTTCTCCATCCAATAAACTGAATTTCCTCACCTGATAATTGTTTCATAACTGTTACTAATTAAATTACAACTCCAACCGTTACCTGCTCACCATAAGTAAACCTTAAATAAATTGATTATCGGAGCGTAGTGAAACGAAGTGGAGATTTTAACTTGCCCTACCGTCAACTGAATTTCAGGTTTTCAGATTTCAGAATTTATATTCCAGAAAACAGATTTTCAGAGCAAAATCCTCCATATTTCAATAGATTTCTCAATAGCCCACATACGCATATCACGATCATGAATGGCAACTCCAAGATCTCTTGCAAATTTGAACTTTTCCCAAGTGAACTTGGTCACAACCGAAAATTTCTCACGAGTTGTCCCAGCATTTGCTAAATATTCACGAAATCTTGAGATTGTTGTATTATTTGATGCTCGCGCCTTTGGCAAGTGCTGCTATTAGCAACCGGATTGCTAGCCACTGTTAATGTGGAAATACTTGGTATTTCCTTATTCTTTTTTATGTAAGACAATGAATTTACATTTCCTTTTTGTATTGTATAAATAGCATCATCTTTGTATTATTAATTAAGTGATCACTCAGAAAATGCACCACTCAGAAACTGCACATAAATTTTTCAATGGTCCCTCTGTTGCTTTTGTTTACATGTTTGTTACCATCGGGAACAACATCATTTACTCAGCCTCTAGATGGAGGAATCATAAAATCATTTAAAGCAGAATATTTATCCATGTTTATGACATAAATAATTCAAAGTATTAATGATGAACATATTTGTAAATGTATCTCAACAATAGATCTTCTCTCCGCCATGAAATGGATTGATGAAGCTTGGAAACAGGTAACAAGCGAGACAATCATTTCATGTTGGTGCCATTCAGGTTATAATGAATTTTCTAGTCTTAATCTTATTGCTGTAAATTGTGATCAAACTGAGCTTAATGCTCTTATTAATTCTTTAAAAAGTCTAAATGTTAATTGTTGTACTGTTGATGAGTTTATAGACCAAAACAACTTTGATTTCATTAACCATTTTTAATAAAAGCTAAAAACACTACACTTGCTCTTTTAATAGTGAGAATAAGCTATTTCTACAGTGGTGCATTTTCTGAGTGATCACTGTAAGTGACCTTTGATAGATTAAAAGTGTAAGAATCAGATATCAACGTGTGTCGACTCCAATTTTGTAGATTCTCGGAATCTAAGTTATTGTCGGTATTCTCGCAATACTTCAGCTATATCAACTCGAAGCTGCTGCTTTAAATTTTTGGTCAGAGCTTGAGTTAATAAGAGGAGTTGGTGCTTGCATGAAGGATGAAGCTTCAACCTGGTATTGGTATGTCTATGGCCCTAAAATCAGAGGAAAAGGTCAAACATGGCAGAAGTTCAAGTCATTATTTTTGGAAACGTATGTGAAAGAAGAAGATCGACATGCCATTTTTCTGAAATTGATGAACCGGGTTCATCAGAAAAATGAAAGATTGTCAAGTTATTTCCATTCAGTTTTGTCATTATGTATGGATTTTAATCCCGATATGCAAGAGCAAGAGATTATTTCATATGTTTTGAAAGGTTTGGAGCCAACATTGAGGAATACAATAGCGTCGTCTTTGTATGGTAGAAGAACGCTAGAGGTATTAGAGCATTTGATTGGAATCAATGATGCTATTACTAAAAAGACAGAATTAGAGGTTGATTCGGAATCAACACATAAAGAAGATCTAGAAGAGACTGAAAAGGTTAAAGTCTATAAAAGAAGAGACCCTAGTACAATTGTTTGCTATAATTGTATGAAAACTGGACATTTCATGAAGCATTGTCCTGATGTTTATGATGCTGCTAGAGTTAAAGAAAATCAGATGGATTTGAAATATCGTCGTAATGCTGTGGTGAATGCATTTACCGTTGGGAATGATGTTCGCGGAACATCAGATATTCAGGGAATATCGAATGATCGTGATGTAGGAACATGGAGAATAACAAGAGATGTTCTCGGAACATCAGGTACGCATGGCGTATCAAATGGATCAATTGAAGATGAAGCTTTGAGAAGTTTCAGAGATGCTTGGAAAACGTAACGTCGTAGTCGACCGGTGGTCTAATGTCAGTCGGGGGGAATGTTGTATAATTTGATACTCGCGCCTTTGGCAAGTACTGCTATTAGCAACCGGGTTGCTAGCCACTGTTAATGTGGAAATACTTGGTATTTCCTTATTCCTTTTTTATGTAAGATCCTGAATTTACATTTCCTTTTTGTATTGTATAAATAGCCTCATCTTTGTATTATTAATTAAAGACCTTTGATAGATTAAACGTGTAAGAATCAGATATCAACGTGTGTCGACTACAATTGTGTAGATTCTCGGAATACTTCAGCTATATCAACTCGGTTGGTGAAACCTTTTTGTAATACTCGGTATTACTCGTGTTAAACGTGTTATAAATAGTCTCGGACTATTACTGGTCTGTTAGATATTTGACTAGTTGGTCAATTGACTTAGTTCAACCCTGTTGAAACTGTGAGTACCTCAACCCGGTTGAGCCGTACATTGTGTTTTCTAAGGCTTTGGAAGCTTAGATTTGATCAATTTACGTTAGAAGTGCTTTGAACCAATAGTCATACAACAAGATGTAGCTTTGGTGTTTCACTCTTCTGAAGGTGTGGTTTACAGATCTAAAAGAATGTCCTTGATCAACATAATCAATAACACGTTTGATATAATCGTGAGTGAAGAACTCGTCGGAAATTCTCATGGGTTCTTCCACTGGTTCGTATGTGGAATCTTCTTCCGATTCGTCAAATACTAATTCATCGCAATGATCCATTACATAAGATCACACATCATTACACACCATCCAAACTGTCGAGAAGGGACACCATTGTATCGATTAATTCTTCATCATCTTGGAAGCAGCTTCTGCGGTTTGCTGGCAATTTAGCGCGAATTCGCTCTAATAGTTCATTAGCGGTTAAGACCATTTTCACTTAAACTCTCGAAAATTTATAAAAAAAATACACTAAAATAAATAGTTGAAGTAAAAAGTGCTAGTATTAACGTTTGTACGCTAAAAGAATGACCTGGAATAAAAAACGGAAACGGAAGAGATGGCAGCTAAGACCTAAACGGAAGTTACTTTTGAAAAGTCTAGTATCGATATTATCGATCGATGCATCGATATCGATTTTACACTTCTGACGGTTCCCTCGTAAGATATTTTAAAGATTAAGCCATTTTTATGGTTTCCAAGAAATTGGTCTGAACGATAAAAACTGATTTTTCACTTAAAATGATTCCCAGCAATCGGGACTAAGCTGTCAGACCAAACAAAGTAGAGATGCAAATTTAAGTTGAAACAAAAAAAGACATTAAACTGTCGGACCAATGCAACATAAATACAATTTATGTGAGAACGGGAGAGGAAAAATGGACGTCACGTAGGCCAGGTCAAACCAAAAAGAGGTCAGACCAAGGGTATAAAAAGAAAAAGAATACAAAAAGAAGTCAGTCACTAATCGATTATGAATTTGGACTCATCCGAAATATTAAAAGTTTGTAACCAAAAGTTAACTCATCTGAAATGAATTAGTAAAAATTTGACTTGTGGAAATGAAGTTATCTTTCCCTTTACTTTACCTAAGGTCTGACAGTAATGTCATCATGTTTCCCTGTTCCTTATTATCTTCACCAACTCAACCTTCACCTTACAATTATGGAGGTTCCACCGAGAGGTCTTTAAGGCCTCAACTCATCAGAACTCGAGCCATTTTTGAAACCAATCTGAGCTCTTCTAAAATCAGTGAACTTTTGTGATTGCAAGTTTTGACTTTGAAACATTTGTGTCGTTTATCAACCAATTTTCCTATTTCGGACTAACCCATCATTTTGAACTATCATCAACCAACAGAAACAATTTGCTATTCTTTTTGTTTACAATCATATCTATATAATTGATGCTCAACCAATTATTTGTAGCCATTTTAACCTGATTCCAACTCCGATCATCATAATCACTCAACTTATTATACATCATCTTTACCAACTCTTATTCATCACCTTTTCTCATCTGTATTAGCCATTAAATTTTGACAATTTCTTTTTGGATAATATTAAAGTCATTAACAATCATTTATCATCACTGATCATTATATTGTGATAAGATGTTACCATTGATAATTATTGGCCACTCAAGTGGCTATTGCTCAACAACCTTTCGATTATCCAAAGATAATTATTGACCACTAAAGTGGTTGTTAATCATAAAGTGCCTAGATAAAACTAGGCTTCAGCAATGGATGCTAATTCTTGGAAATAAACCCAAGTGAGAGCCCGATGCTAATGACAACTATCAGTTGTAGCTCTGAAATGTATAAAATGCTCTTGACCAAGAAAAGAAAGGCAGTCTTGTCTCAGTCACCAAATAGCATAATAAAGCTTTACTTTAATTAAGATTGAACTCGGCGCTCACAAATGGAGGTTCCACCGAGAGTTTTTTTTGTTCAATAGTAAGTTTGTATAATTAAGTGTTCAACTCTGTTAGCTTCTCGTATAAGTATTAACTTAGTAATTCAACATGGGTAACAACGATCCACCTAAACCAGTGTATAACCTTCTGAATGTAACTGATGTTCAAAGGACGTTTAATGAGATGCTCGTCAATTCACAACACACTCGTGCTTTCCGGGTTATACCTTTTGATGGATCAAATACCATGGATGTGCAAAAGTTTATCGAAGATTATGAATCTTTAGCGAACGACCTCAAATGGAGTAACGAGGATAAACTCAACAAATTAAAGTTGTACCTAAAGGACAATGCCAGGGAATGGTTTAAACTCGTTACTAAGGACCCGAAGGTGACCCACACTTGGCAAACTGTGAAAGAATCAGAGGGCAAGACTTGTCATTGATTGTGGTGAGTTAACTGTAAAACCTCATGACGTATCAGCCCACACTACTCTAAGAGAGCCAGAAATCGATCAGGAAATGATAATTGATGACGAATTGGATTTAGGATTAGTCCCTCTAGATTTAGAACACGAGAGGGATCATAACGTCTGTTGCTCAATCCAGTTAGAAGACTTATCTACGCAACTCAATTTAGGTGATGATCTTTCCAAAGGAGAAACTATAGAACTCATGGAAGTTCTAAATAGTTTTAACCATATTTTGGTCAACGACTACAATAAATTGGGTAAGTGCGGTGTCTTCATGCACCAGATAGATACAGAGGAACCACCCACCGATAAGTTCTCCGCCTTATCGTTACTCGCTACCTATAAGAGAATTTATCAAAGAAGAGGTGCAGAAGATGGAAGATGCACAGGTAATTAGACGGTCGAACTCACCGTATAGTAGTCCTGTGGTGGTGGTCGGGAAGAAAGACAATACTAAAAGAATATGCGTAGACTTGAGAAAACTGAACGCTATTACTAAGAAGGATGTTTACCCGATCCCGATCATTGATGACCTCTTGTCAACCTTAGTGGGAGCTAAATACTTTTCTACTTTGGACCTTAACGCTGGCTAATGGCAAATACTAATGAATCCACCAGACACTGAGAAAACTGCTTTTAGAACCCAAGATGGCTTCTATGAATTCCTCAGAATGCCATTCGGGTTATGCAACGCGCCAGCTACTTTCCAACGTACCATGGATGTTGTTTTAGCCGGACTCAAACATCGAGAATGTTTGGTCTATCTAGATGATATAGTCGTGTTTGGATCTAGCTTCAGCGAGATGACGGTGCGTCTCAAAAACGTTCTGGAAGCTCTGGCAAATGCAGGCCTAACTCTCAAAGTCGGTAAATGTAAGTTTGGTATCACTAAAATCAACTTTTTAGGACATGTCATCGACGGCGACGGAATTCACACTGATCCTGAGAAAATAGATAAGATAAAAGCCTTTCCCACACCTCGATCAGTATCAGAAGTCAGAAGTTTCGTTGGAGCAGCTGGTTATTACAGGAAATTCATCTTAAATTTCTCTGTCCTTGCGAGGCCCTTAACTCAACTAACAAGATTAAATGTACAGTTTAGTTGGAATGTAGAAACTGATCGAGCTTTCCAAACCCTCAAAGCCAAACTTTGTCAAGCCCCTATCTTATGCCACTTCAACCCCAAATTACCGATTGAATTGCATAGCGATGCCTCTAAAACAGGAATCGGTGGTGCATTAATGCATCGTAAAGATAATCAAGCCACCTTAGTTTGGGTTGTAAGTAGATTGCTAACAGACACAGAAAGACGATACCCAATAACGGAACAAGAATTCCTTTCCGTTGTCTGGTGTTTGAAGAAACTGCGAACTTTTCTCCTCGGTATTCGATTCACAATCTATACTGACCATAAAGCTCTTTGTTGGCTGATGAATAAGAAGGATCTCAGCGACAGGCTTACGCGTTGTGCATTGACTATCCAAAGTATAATTTCGATATCGTTTATAAGCCAGGTGTCTTACATCATGTTCCGGACTATCTATCTAGATACCCTGAAGCTACCTTTGGGTCAGACAATGACGAGAAAAATTTCGGTTCAATATTTGGCAATAAGCAGCGTAGAGACCACAATCTAAACCGCATAATAACTGCGATTCTCAATCCAGAAGATCATCAAAACATCGATACTTCTGGATATGTCATCGAAGAAGACACATTGTTCAAATTGATAGAAAGTGAGAGTGGACCGAAGTTAGTCCCTTGCATCCCAAGTGGACTAATTGATGAGGTCCTGTATACGATGCACGACGACCCGATTTCAGGTCATTTAGGAATACAGAAAACCTTAGAAAAAGTCCAGTCAAATTACTATTGGCACGGTATGGCAACCGATGTAAAGACCTACGTGAAATCGTGTCGTGATTGTCAAGGACGCAAACGTGAGTGCAAACGAGAAGCTGGTCTATTATGTCCACTCGAAGTTGGAGGACCATTTGAAAGGGTCGGAATGGACCTATTAGGACGATTTCCGAGATCAACAAGTGGCAATACCATCGTGGCTACAGATTATCTGACGCGATGGGCGGAATGCAAAGCCCTGAAAGATGGATCTAGTGAAAGTATAGCTCATTTCGTAGCCGAAAACATCATTTGTCGTTACGGATCACCGAATGTTTTTCTAACAGACCGCGGAAAAGCTTTTCAGAGTCAGTTCATGGAAGAGCTTTATAAAATATTTCACTCCAAACACGTGCGAACCTCGGCTTACCACCCTGCCACTAATGGTTTGCTAGAGAGATTTAATAAAACTCTCGCTACGATATTATCCATGTATGTAAACTCACAACATGATGATTGGGATAAAGCTATTCCGTTTGTAACCCTGGCTTATAACAGTTGTCGACAGTCGTCCACTCAGTTCAGTCCTTTCTTTCTATTATATGGGTACGAAGCGAAACTACCAAACTTCATAGCTAACGATCTAAACACTTTAGGTCTACCTGCAGTACAAGAATACCAAGGATTGATGAGTACATTTTTGGAACAGAAAAGAGAAGTCTCCAAACACAACATTGAGCTCGCACAAGCTGCTAATAAACAGGAATATGATCGCAGACACCGTCAGGTTATATTCAATAATGGTGATAAGGTATTAGTTTATGTACCCCAGCGGAAGAGAGGAAGAGCAGAAAAGCTATTACATTTCTTCCGAGGTCCTTATGTCGTCAAGGAAAGACGTGGAATAAATTCTTACCTCTATACTTAGCCAACGGACCAGAAACAAAAACTGATATCGTCCACGTGAGCAGGATGAAGCCATACTTCGAAAGGACGCAAAGAAGGCAATCAGACAGCGATTCAACATTTGAGTCACTTGTTTTTCGAGAATCGGATGAACCACAGCAGGAAGAAACAGAGGAACCACAGCAGGAAGAAACAGAGGAACCACAGCAGGAAGAAACAGAGGAACCACAACCAGAGGAATTGGATTCGCTCTTCAATCGATTGATGGATGACATTCCTCTATTACCAGATTTAACAAACAGTCCAGCGTCATCAGTAAATTTTACTCCTCCGCCTCAGTTTTCTATCCACAAATAGAAGACAGTGAACCAGAACCAGAAGAGCCTACTGCTGAGCCAGTCCGTCGTTCCCTTCGAACCAGACGACCACCAAATAGGCTGACTTACTCCATCATGACCATCTTTTACTGTGGACACTGTGCTTTGCAGTAGCGTTCGGAGCCCTGCAAAAGGTACACCCAGTGGTCTGGCGAAGATCTCCGTACTCAGTGGTAAAGGGTTTCCTTGAAATAGAGGTGAAGGTTAAATTCGATCAACCATGTACAGCCTTCTTAACAACAATGAATGCCACTGAACTTGAAACTGGCTACGTACAGCGTTGGTGTAATTTGATAATGCGATGTGGATTCGAAGAACCGTTGGAGTCAATGTGCGAGACGGATATTGCACGGCTTCCCAGGAAAAGACGTGCATTAACCTTGGCAGTATTGGGTGTCGTTTCCGTTATGACCACATTTGCACTTGGACTTGGCGCAGTTAGCTTGGATGAAGCCCTGAATAGTAAACACGAAATTGATCGAGCCAGACGATTATTAGCAATGGAAATGGGTGAAGTCGAGAAGATAAGGAAGAGCTTACTACACGTTAGCGAAGCAACAACTACCGCAATCAAAGAGCTACAGAGGTTGACTGAATTAATTGAAGGTTTACAAAGACACAAATATGAATTAAACAAAAAGATCCCGTTTGCAGCTCACACCATCGCAATCTTGACACATCGAGTAATGACATCGAGACTATTAATGCAACAAGTGGAAGAAGGATGGAAAAAGAATCACTTAAGCTTCGCATTCTTAGAGCTCTTTAATATCACATTACCCTGCAAAAAGAATTGCGATATTTCAACGGCTAGGAATCTTAAATGTCAGTATGACAAGAAGGCAAGCTTAGCAACATTCAGTTTTAACTTAGCCGAAGCATCACAACATTTTGCGGTACTTGAAGCTGACCCGTTCAATTTCTTTACACACGATTTAAACACAGGAGATTTCTGTCAGCTCACCTATACTGGGGCAAAACACGTCATATTTAATGACAACACCAGTTGTATCGCCCCATTTCCCTTGCACTATAACAGCCAACATCAGAATCTCATCCTCTCTCCAGAAGCAATGACCTGTTCAAACAACGAATATTACAACACAACAGCAAGTTGGCAGCAACATGATTGTACTTACAGGAAATACATCACTGAAACTGATGTCGTCCAAATCAAAGCGGTAGACACAAACAATTTTATCTACTGTAGTGGTTTCAAAATATCAATTTACAATCGGACGGTTGAATGTCCAGAGTACCCTTTTTCAGTGAACGTAAAGCAGCGTTTCACCATAGGTCCGCTAACTTACAATTACAAGCAATCGCAGGTTGTTACTAAATGGGATGTTGAACCAGGAATAGCTGAAAGGATAAATTTTGCTTTCTCACCAGATATTCATCATTTCAATTTCACAGATACTTTGAACAAGTTGAAACAAGACAGGATGAATGTTTTAAAAATGACACCAAAAATGTTCTTGATCGATTATGACATACCTTGGTGGATGTTCCTGGTCGGTATTTTAATTCTATTTGGCTTTGTACACGTCCTTCTCAAAAGATTACTCAAATGTGGGAAAAATACGAGAGCCACAAAAGGACGAATGTCGAAAGAATCGTCGAACGATCCTAACGTAATAGAGATGATTCCCCATGATTCGGAAGCCACCAACAGTCGTCCCATACTTTTTCTCTGATGGCCGATATCCAATACCACAAATGTCCCGATATTTTGGACTTAGATCCATTTTACTTATTAACTTTATGTCATTTCTATTTTCGAATATTCAAATAATCAATCAACATTAATAATAAATGCTCAAAAACATTTATTGAAAAAAAAATATATAGATATTATTCAAAAATACAATTAGAATCAATCCTGTGAAACTCTACGGACCTTTCGAGGTCGGCCAGCCTTGTGATTCCCAATCCAGCCATCAGGAGGAGGAAACCATGCTGCTTGTCAACAATTTGGCAACTTACAATTATGTTTCACACAGTCATGAGACGGGGATCCCGGCTCAGAACAGTTGTTTCGCTCATGGCGCATCTGTGTTTTCCGACATGAGAATTTATGTTTACACCAACGGCACCTAAAACTGTCATCTCGATCCACCGCCACCTCCGATGCGTCCCAATCCTTGGGTAGAATGTGATCCTCGGGTTCCAAACCGAAAGGCACGACAACGTCAGTGGACACATCCTGCGCTCGGGTCAACGAATTCTGCCATTTTGTGACATAGACCAATTCTCGCTTGCCCTTGTAGGTAGTATAACCTTTTTTGAGAAATCGCTCCACATTATATTCTCCATTCACAGCGGTAGCGGTTTGGGCAACAGGTGTCGATTTAACCGAAATGGTCTCAGTAATGAGGGTACAAGTCGATTTGCGCTTGGACATATTGGAAAACAAAACTAATAAAGACAACAATAAAAAAAACAGAGAAAGGAGAAACTGATGTTCACTATCCAAAGTCTTGAGAAAAAAGTGAGAAAATGTCGAAAGAGACTTCGATTTAAGAAGGCCGGGAAGATGTGATAAGATGTTACCATTGATAATTATTGGCCACTCAAGTGGCTATTGCTCAACAACCTTTCGATTATCCAAAGATAATTATTGACCACTAAAGTGGTTGTTAATCATAAAGTGCCTAGATAAAACTAGGCTTCAGCAATGGATGCTAATTCTTGGAAATAAACCCAAGTGAGAGCCCGATGCTAATGACAACTATCAGTTGTAGCTCTGAAATGTATAAAATGCTCTTGACCAAGAAAAGAAAGGCAGTCTTGTCTCAGTCACCAAATAGCATAATAAAGCTTTACTTTAATTAAGATTGAACTCGGCGCTCACAATTTCAACCATTTCAATGAACTATTTTAAATCCAAAAAGGTAAGCTAGGTCTGACAAACCATTTGTATCTTCCACGCATGCCTCATCAAATTTATCCCTTGTTTGATTTTAATTGCTTATTATAACCTTGTAAATTAAGTAGTAAATGCCAGATTTGGCAACTTCCTCCGATATTCCTGACCAACTTTCTGAAAGTCCTCTTGAAAGACTTTGTGTTTTGACTCCAACTCTTATTGTAATATGATGAGTCCAACAATTGATTATTGCATTGGGTCTGACAGTCTCGAAAGAGACATGCGTGAAAGAGAGATGCGCGAAAATGAAACTTACGATCCACATTTGTCTGACATAAACGAGAATGAGTTGATCAGTCCCATCGGGTCTGACATAGTTGATCTCCCTTCTAATAATGAAAAAAAAGTTAAAACCCCTGATTTATGAGTCGAAGCCTCATTCGAAGCATTAGAGTTATCTCATTTAGAGACTGAACAAGTTATTGGGATTAAAAGCATGCTTAAAAAGTTTCTTCCTACTTTAGCCTTTAATAAGGATAACCTAGGTCACTGTACTTTATTTTACTACTCAATTGATACTGAAGGACACGCTGCTATTCGCTCTCACCCTTATCCAAGGTCAGAAATAGAACGTAAAGAAACAAATAAGCAAATTGAAGAAATGATAAAAATAGGAGTCGTCAGACCATCTGCTTCTCCTTGGGCCAGTCCTATTGTATTGGTCAATAAGCCTGATGGTTCAAAAAGATTGTGTGTTGACCTTAGAAAGGTCAATGCCATTACTAAAAAGGAGGTCTATCCTTTGCCAAACATAGACATTATTCTATCTTCTTTAAGAGGTTGTTCTTATTTTACTACCATTGACCTTAACTATGTTTATTTGCAAATTTCAGTCAATCCAGATGACTGTAAAAAGACTGCCTTTGTAACTCAAGATGGGCTATATGAGTTTGTTCGCATGCCCTTTGGTCTGACTAATGCACCAGCCACTTTCCAACGGACAATGGATGTTGTATTAGCTGGACTGAAGTATAATCAATGTCTTGTTTATTTGGATGATGTCGTTATTTTTGCTTAGACCTTTAATGAATTATTAATTCGAACTGAGAATGTTTTACAAGCATTACAAAACGCAGGTCTGACAATAAAGTATCCAAATGCCATTGGGCTGTTAGAGAAATGCTTTTCTTAGGTCATGTTGTCAATGCTCAAGGCATAAGGACTGATCCTAGAAAGATTGAAGATGTTAAAAATTTTCCCGCACCAAAAGACATTACAGGAATCAGAAGTTTCATGGGCATGGCCGGCTATTATCGGAAGTTTATTCCTAAATTTTCTGAAATTGCTGAACCTTTAACTCGGTTAACCAGAAAAATAGTTACTTTCAATTGGACTGACGAACAAGATAGAGCTTTTAATAAAATAAAAGAACTCCTTTTACAAGATCCCGTTTTAGTCCATTTCAACCCGTCAGACCCAATCGAGGTTCATTGTGATGCCTCAGGAATTGGAGTCGGCGCAGTTTTAATGCACCGGGCTGAAAAAGAAGAAAAACCGGTCTGGTATTTGAGTAGACTTTTACATCATGCTGAGCTTCGTTATTCTACAACTGAAAAAGAATGTTTAGCCATAGTCTTCGCATTGGAAAATCGTGCTTTGTGCTGGCTGAAAACAAAAGCTAAATTACCAGACAGACTTTTAAAATGGGCCATCCAACTCGAACAATATTCATTCGACATTGTTTATCGAACCGGTAAATCCAATGTAGTTGCTGACTATTTATCAAGAAATCCTGTCAGACCAATGGGTCCATTCATGGCAAATATTGACAAATATAGCATAAATTGACTAACTATTGATCAAAGTATTGCTCGAAAACAACGTTCCGACCCAGCTTTTAATAAGATTATTTGCGCCTTAGAATCACCTGAAGATTTTCCGAATATTGAGTTTACCCAATTTGTTTTGAAAGACATGATCTTGTATAAACTAATTGAACGAGAAATCGGACCTGCGCTTGCGCTGTGTGTCCCGAAAAAGTTGATTGAAGAAAACATTGCCTCATGTCATGATGATCCAATAGCTGGTCATTTAGGGTTCTATAAAACCATAAATAAAATTAAGAGTCGTTATTGGTGGCCAGACCTACAAATTGGTGTTAAAACTTATGTTGAAACTTGTAGAGATTGTCAAGATAAAAGGCCGAGAATAAAGCTGCCGCCGGACTGTTGTGTCCAATTACAGTTGGAGGTCCTTTTGAGATGATTGGAATGGATTTACTCGGTCCATTTCCCTTATCCGAAAAGGGAAATAAAAACATTATAGTAGCAACTGATTATTTGACCCGTTGGGCTGAATGTAAAGCTCTTCCTAATGGATCAAATCAAGAAGTTGCTAAGTTCTTTGCCGAAGAAATTGTATGTCGTTATGGTGCTCCGAAAAAGGTCCTTACAGACCGAGGAAAATGTTTTGACAGTCAATTTATGGAAACAGTTTATAAACTCTTTGCTTCTAAACATACAAGAACTACTGCTTATCATCCTGCTACCAATGGTCTGACAGAACGGTTTAATAAAACCTTAGCCACTATGTTATCTATGTACGTCAATTCTAGCCATTCAGACTGGGATAATTGTCTCCCTTATGTTTGTTTTGCTTACAACACTTCTCTTCAGTCCTCTACTCGATTTTCTCCTTTTTTCCTTTTACATGGTTATGAAGCGACTTTACCTAGTGCGGTTAACGATACTATTACTCTTGGTTGTGATAATGCCATCGAATATGCTGAATTAGTTAGTACTTTATTAGAAGTAAAAAGAAAAATTGCTCGAGACAATATCGAACATAGCCAGACCGCAAATAAAGCCCGATACGATTCGAGGCATCGACCAGTTATTTATGAACCAGGTGACAGAGTTATGATATACACTCCTCGACGAAAAGTGGGAAGATCAGAAAAATTATTACACTTCTTTTATGGGCCTTATACTGTTCTTAAAAGATGTGGGTTAAATTCTTATCAAATAAAAGGTGACAAAATTTCCGATAGGCCTGACATAGTACATGTGAGTCGGATGAAACCATTCCGAGATAGACTTCAACGAATGGAAGATAATAACAGTGAGGGTGAAACTGAATTATTTGAACAACCAGATTCTGAACCTGAACTTGAATGGGACGAACTTCCTATCAATCCCGTTCCTAGGTCGGACATTGTCAACCGTAGGTCTGACATAATTGACCATAGGTCTGACATTGCCAACCGTAGGTCTGACATAATTGACCATAGGTCTGACACTGGTGTACGTAGGTCTGACAACGGCAATCCAAGGTCTGATAAAAAACGTAACCTTTCACCAATTATTACCCATCATAGTGACAGTGAGACCTCAGATTCAGAAGAAACTGTTTATTATCGTTTTCCCTCACCCCGAAATACTCCAGCGAACTCACCAGAGCCTGAACCTCAGCCTCGAAGAAGTCAACGACAAAGAAGAGCACCAAATAAGCTCACTTATTTACTCTCTCACAGTCTCTTTTGTTACTAATGTGTCAAATTACCAACATTCAGACCGCTTTTATAAAAGCAAATCCAGTTATCTGGAGACCAGCGACTATTCTAATTATAAATGAAGATATTGAAGTTGATATTGGAACAAAATATTATGAACCATGCGCGGGATTGTCGCAAGCCTTGATTGAACACAATATGCAACAAGACTTTTTACATAGTTGGTGTAAAAGTGCCTTTGAAATTTCTTTTCTGAAACAAATTTCTCAAATGTGTAAAGACGTTACTACTGAAGCTGAAAGTAAAATGCAAGTAAGAGATAAAAGGTTTCTTGTAATAGAAACAGTCATGATCATAATTGGTGTAGCAAGTGTACTTTCATTGGGAATTGGTGCCGTCAGTCTTGCAGTTAGTTCCAAAACACGAACTGAAGTGGATTCTTTAAGATCCAACCTAGAGAAACAGGTAGCAATCATTCACAACTTGACTACGAATCAAAAACTCTTTGAGCAAATGTTAGATACAATTGACCAACAAGTTAGAGTTTTACAAGTTGAAGTCGCTAAGCAGAATAAAATCTTAGCTCGAATGAGAAATACTATCCCAACTACCTCTTTCACGATTGCCAGTATGGTTTCAAATTTACAAACGACTTCAACTCAATTGCGAGACATCAACCATGCTTGGGCTAAAAATAAATTAGATCCAGCAATTTGTGACCTTTTAAATTTAACTTTGCCTTGTGGAGAACAATGTCCGGTAGAGGCCGTCAACTCAATGAATTGTTACCACAACCCAATGGCCCAAAAACTGAGATTCGTCTTGAAATTCAGAAAGATTGATACAGAGTCAAAACTGATGGTAGCCGATCCTTTCACTCTTTTAGATTATAATGAGACAACAGGTGAATTGTGTAAGCTACATTACACCGGACCAAAGTATGTCATTTATCGAAAGGGAATAAAATGTACGATTCCCGTCAATAGTTATAATTCGGTGGAGACTGACACTCTTGTAGTCGTCCCTGACACCTCAAACTGTAATTTAATAGAGAATAATAGTACTCTGTTGAATTGGCAAGGTCACACATGTGAAGTACGGCACTCTATTCAAGAAAACGAACTTTTACAAATCAAGCCAATAAATGATATAAACATCATTTATTGTCCCGGTCTGACCATGAAGGCTTACGATCGCGATGTAAAATGTCTTGAGTATCCTTTCCAATTGAATTCACAAGAGAAATTTACAATCGGTAAATTTCATTATGAAACTGATAAGTCCGCGATTAAGACCAATTTGAGATTCATTCCTGAAGCCTCAGAGAAAATCAACTTCCAACTAATGCCAGACTTACATATGTTTGACGCCGATGAATTATTAGATTCATTAAAAGATAAATACAATAGCCTAAAGGGTCAATTGAGACCTATTGATTTAAATGATTGGACCCCACGACCTTTCGGTCTGACGCTTAACCTTCTATCTATTTTACTCTTGTTCATCATTATTATCATGTGTATTTATGCTATCAAGGTTTGGAAACGAATGATTATTTCACCCAGGGAACAACCTTGTCCTGAAGAGGTCCCCTTAGAATCTACGTCAGGTTGGAATAAACGAGACGCCGTAACTACTACTAATGAAAGACCAATGAAAGGAGATTTAAATAAATTCCTTGTACTTTCAGTCCTACTTACTTTTCCAGTACCAGGTTTATTTATTCCTTTGAACGAATCAAACATTGAGATTATTCAGATATCATACCTAAATCCATGTCAGCAATTCTCAATACTCGAAATGAGAAACAGTTGTCATAAACTGTTAAACGAAACCTTCCTCAGACCTCTGAGTTTAGTCTGTTCATTGAAACCTGAATTTCAAATTTTAAATCAGGAAACTTTCCCATCAATTAATACTCGTAGGAGAAGATCAACTACCGATGAGATCAAGTTAGTTGCTGTTAAATAGTGTTTAAATGAACTTTAATGATCAAGGAATTAATACAAACTAAAGCTAATTTTAGTGAAATCTTAATAGCAAAACTAAGGATATGAATGGACCCAACAATCAATTTTAACTTGTGGATGGTTAAAATGAAAAATCTAATTGTTAACAAACTAAGACATATTGTTATGTTTAACAGCCACCCTTGTTAACAATTCAATCTTAAACATGATTGAGTATCTGTTTCAATAGCTTGATGAATCTTGGTCCATGTAATGGTTTCGTTAATAAGTCTGCAATATTACTTTCAGACGGAATATAGTCAAGATCGATTTGCCTGGTTTTTATAGCCTCTCTTATGAAATGATATTGAATGTCAATATGTTTGGTACGGGCATGAAATACAGGGTTCTTAGATAACTTCAAAGCACCTTGGTTATCACCAAATAATTTAACCGTTTCTATACTTATACCAATCTCATTAAACAATTGCTTCAACCAAATTGCTTCCTTAGTAGCTGAAGTCAGAGCCATATACTCAGCTTCTGTTGTTGATAATGCCACTGTTGGCTGTTTTTTACTATTCCATGATATTGGACTTTTATTCAGAATAAAAATATAACCAGTGTAAGATTTTCGATCAAATCTATCTCCACCCCAATCAGAATCAGCATATCCAAGTAAATCAATAGGACCTTTATCTTTTCCTAACATAATGCTAATAGTCATCGTAGACTTCAAGTAACGAAAAACTCTCTTGACTGCTGACCAATGAGCTTGGCTAGGATTTGAATTGAATTGACTCAATATGCTGACGATAATTGATAAGTCTGGTCTTGTGCATGTTACCAAATAGTTCAGCGAACCAATTGCACTTTGATATTTAGTAATAAAACCATTCGACTGTTTCTCTGATGTTAGTTCAAATTTAACATTACATTCAAAAGGAGTCTTCACTGATTTACAATCATTGAAATTGAAACGTTCAAGTAATTCAACGATATATCTTTCTTGTGATAGTTCAATATAATTATTTGTTTTATCCCACTTAATATTGATACCAAGAAATTGATCGAGATTTGGCAATATTTTCAATTCAAACTTTTGCTGCAAATTCTCCCCAAATTCGTGCAAACATTTTTCATCAGTACCAATAACAATCAAATTATCAACATAAAGTATAATGAACATTTCATCAATAACGGTTTTACGTTTGTAAATACATGTATCTGTTGATAAATTGCTAAAACCAAGACCTTTTAGGTGATTGTCAATCTTTGTATTCCAAACCATTGCTGCTTGTTTCAACCCATAAATACTTTTCTTCAATTTACACACCTTATTTACATCAACAGTGAAACCTTCAGGTTGTTGCATGTAAATATTTTCGTTTAAAGTGCCATTTAAGAATGCTGTCTTTACATCCATTTGAACCATTAGCATCTTTTTCATCATTGCAACTGTTAATATTATTCTTATGGATACAAATTTCGAGACGGGGGCAAAAGTTTCAACATAATCGACAAAAGGTTTTTGTTTGAAACCTTTGGCAACCAATCTGGCTTTTGCTTTGTCAATAGTTCCATCAGCATTATACTTATATGAAAATACCCATTTACTATCAATGATATTCATGTCATCTTTAACATCAACAAGTTCCCATGTTTCATTATCATTCAAAGCTTTGATTTCTTCTTGTGCAGCTTTAAACCAAATATCTCTATCTGATCTTGTTTTCAAATCAGACATTGATAATGGTGGATCCTGAGATTTTACTTTACTGACATTTGCAGCATCAACCGTAAGCAAGTTTTCATTGAAAAATACATCTCTTGAGACAATCATTTTACCTTCATTGTTATCCCAAATTTTGTAACCACGTTGATTGTCTGGATAACCAATGAAGATGCATTTCTTCGATTTACTGTCAAGTTTTTGTCTCTTTTCTTTAGGTACATGGACATAACAATAACTTCCAAATACTCTAATGTTGACTAAGTCAACTTCCTTATCCTGATAAACTTCCTCAGGCAGCTTGAAATTAATAGCGGAATGTGGTCTTCGATTGTACAGATACACTGCTGTATGAACAGCTTCTGCCCAAAACTCTTCGCTCAATTTTGTATCGTTTAACATTGTTCTAACAATATCCATAATAGTCCTGTTCATTCTCTCTGCAATACCATTTTGCTCAGGACAATAACGTACTGTTAATTGATGTTCAATACCATTAGCTGTCAATAGTTCAGTAAATTGTTTCGATAAAAATTCACGAGCATTATCAGTTCTAATAGCTTTTATCATGTTTCCCTTTTGATTTTTGAACTTGTTAATAAATGTTGATAGCGATGAATAGGATTGATCTCTACTCTTCAATAAATAAACGAAAGTCTTACGACTAAAATCATCAATGAATATTTGATAATATTTGTTTCCACCGAGAGATTCAACTGACATAGGACCAGCTATATCACTATGGATCAAATCACCACATTTTACTGATTTTGTTGTTGAAATTTCAAACGGTTTTCTTGTTTGTTTACCAAATAGACAAGATTCACAATTAGTTATGTCATCTTCATTTGAGCTGTCCAATTTTGGCAATTTACCTATTTTGACAAGCCTTTTAATTGATTCAATATTCAAGTGACCGAGTCTTTTATGCCATAACATGACACAATTGTTATTACATTTCTCAGAAATATTAGCTTGAATGAAATACGGTTCAACATTTATTTGATATAATCCATTGACCACTTTACCTTGAAATAAATCTTCCCCATATTGACCTTTAACTGTAAATTTACCATTTGCGAACAAAACATTACAACCTTTTTTGTCTATTGCTGACAATGATAACAAATTTTTACCCAAATTCGGAACATAGAGCGTATTGCTTAAGTCGACATAGTTATTATGATTAACCTTGATTCGTACAGTGCCAATTCCTTTTGCGTCAATTTCACTATTATCAGCTAACGAGATTGAATATGTTTCGATTTGGTTGATATCAATAAACCAATCTTTATCATTAGCCATATGTGATGTTGCTCCTGAATCCAAATACCAATTGTTGTCAAAACATTTACAAACAGTAACCATCAAAGCTGAAACTTTAGCATTATTTTGACCTGCAATTCCTTTTAATTTATCATCCATTTCTTTCTTTGGACACTCTCTGAACCAATGTCCTGGAGCCTTACAATAGTTACATTTGCCTGGTCTTTTACCTTTACCTTTTTGTCTATTTCCATTGTTATTGCTGTTACTCTTGTTCGTAAATTTTTTAACCTTTTGAGTTGCTAAAGCACTTGTTTGATCAATCAGAATATCATTTTGTTTCAGATTCAACTTCCTTTGATACTCTTCAATTACTCTACTTTTAGCAAACTCAAAATCAATTTCAGCAGAACCAAACTGAGATTCGAGTGAGACAATTAGATTTTCATAATCAGAGGGTAAACTTTGTAACAATGTAATGACCAGATCATTTTCATCAACATGTTGATTAATAGATTCTAACTGTTGTTTAATATCAGTTATCTTGTTAATATGATCAACCATATTGTCCCCATTGTTGTATTTGATATTCAATAACCTTTTACGAAGATAAAATTGATTAGCCAGACAAACACGCTCAAAGTGATTTGTTAAGTTCAACCAAGCTTGACTTGGATCGGTCGTCTGTCTGATCAAACTTAAATTTTGATCATTAACATTCAAAGCAATGATCCTGAAGGCTTTCCTTTTGCGTTGATTAAAAGAGTTTCTTTAGTTTTCTTCAACTGTTTCAATCGTTTTTTTCACCGGTAACAATATCCCATAAATTGAGTTCCTCTAATACCAAACGTATTTTGAATTTCCAATTGGCCCAATTTTGATCATTGAGTTTGTCAATCAAATTTAACTTGATGTCTTCCATGATAATAAATATTAGCTTAATAAATGAATATCAATAACACTGCCCAACACAATCGATTGAGAACAATCAGAAGCAGGCTGAGCCCATAACCTGTTAAATAGTGTTTTAAATGAACTTTAATAATCAAGGAATCAATGCAAACGAAAAATAATTTTGAGGAAATCTTAATAGTAAAACTAAGGATATGAATGGACCCAACAATCAATTTTAACTTGTGGATGGTTAAAATGAAAAATCTAATTGTTAACAAACTAAGACATATTGTTATGTTTAACAGTTGCCATTCAGACCAAGCTAATTATTATCAAGGAAAAAGAAATTAGACTTCTATCTGCTTGGGATTCAGGTGAAATTTCAACAGTTATGTTGAATGAGATAGGACTGAAGACTATAACTCGAGATGAAATTTGGTTTACATTTGAGACTGAAACCTTTATTCTGTGACCTCGATACTCAGTGTCATTAACCATTGGTTTTGTCAAAATTGAAAAATTTCACTGTTTATTATACTTGGTTAACCTCCTTATCTATTTTAATTATCATCTGTTTAATCATCCTGACCAAATGCATTTGGACTGACAGAAAGTCTGAAAGCGTGAAACTACGAAATATTACTAATCGCAGAGAAAAGATTCCTTCTTTCCCTCGACCACCACGATTATGGTTTGATTATGGTCTAGATAACCAATACAGTATATTAGGTTGATTCAGTCAATATGAGCGGACTTTGATTTAATGTATTTTCTTTATTATTTATTCGATTTCAATGAAAATTTCAGAATTAAATATAAGCACCTTCTGCTTCAATTACGCGAAGCCAAAGTTCCGGTAACTTTTGAACCTCGTTCATGCGGCCGCGTCCGTTTAGGTCATTTGCCGCTCGATCGAGGTTTGCCGAAAATTGTTCCCAGTCGGTGTGTTTTACTCCTCTGAGTGCCCTCTTCAATTGTGCGAAGCAGTTGAAGTCAAGGGGGCTGATATCGGGGGAATAAGGTGGATGCTCCCAAAGTGAAATTCCTTTTTCTGCCAAATACTCCTTGACCACAACAGCCTTGTGGGGCCGAGCATTATCATGAAGTAGCCATACATGTTGGCTACTTTTACCATCCAACCAATTTTCCAAATGTTCTTCCAAAAAGGCCTTGTAAACTTCGCCAGTCACAGTGGTTTTTTGGGGTAAGAGCTTATAAAAAGCGATTCCATTAAAATCCATTGCTACAATTAGCATCCTTTTAATCCCGTGAATGTTTCCTGCCACCACTGGATCAGGCATTTCGCCTTCTGCAACCCATTGGCGCGCTTGGTTCCTATCGGGTTCCATATACAGACTGACCCAGCTTTCATCGATAGTCAATGTACGTTTAAGTAAATTCGGAGTTTGGCTGTACATTCTTCTATTCATTCGACAACACGCAACACGGAAATCACGTTGCATTTCTGTCAATTCATGCGGAACCCATTTTGCCATAATCTTCCGCAGCTTCAATTCACCTTTCACAATTCGTTGTACAGCAGAATATGGCATACCCGTGTAGCTCGCAAGGGCCCTTAAAGACCAGTGTTTCGATTCATTAAAACAATTTTTAATCGTCTCTAAACGTCTAGCTGCTTGTTCAGCATCAGCTTCAGACCCTCCTCTGGTGTTCACATTGATATTTTCACCCTTTTTCAAGGTCGCACACCATCGTTTGATGGTTGCTTCTGAAGGCACATTACCAGTTAACAATCTATTCAGCTCTTGGTGGATGAGTCCGGCACTATAATCCTTAAAAACTAAAAATTTCACAATTCCGAAGACTTCTTCTTTAACAATTGAGTTTTTCAATGCAGTTTTGAAATCCATTTTAACAAAGAAAAAATTAACTAGTTAACAAGAAAGAGCTTGAAAAATGGCGTCGATCAGTGTATTGCAACTGCGGCTGCGTGAAACGGTCACTTAGCGACAACAGGTCAAAGTCCGCTCATATTGACTGAATCAACCTAATATATCATATACTCAAAAAAATAACGAAAAATCAAATAAAAATAATATTATACACTATTTACTCCATAATCCTAATCAGTTTCAGTCCAAACGTGTTTATTTATATCTAATTATAATTTAAAACATTGATTTCATTAAAATTCGCATTAAAAAGTTAATGATTATCATTCAGAACGAAAAATTAAAAAAAAATTTGAACTTTCGATAATCGAATACATTTAACTATCGAACATCGATATCTGAATCCCTACCAAGATTCGATATCGGATCCCAAAAAAAACATCAAACCAAAACAAGACAAAGACAGAGACAAAGGAAATGAATTTTTAAAATGAGTAAAGTATTTTTAAAATAATTAGACAAATTTTTTTAATTCAAAGATTCTTTATTGTTGAAAGGAACATTAGTAAGTTTACCTCCGTAACGCTTTTAACCAATTTTCGCGCTCACAATTTGGTAACCCTCGGCAATTGCCAATTTTATTAAGATGGCTTCTTGCCAAATGTTGGGCCAAATTTGACCAGCGCTTGGTCAAATTAAACGAACAAGTGAAATTACAACAGCGACATTTTAGTTTTCCTCTTGTATCTCGAAACCCCGCCAAATACCCCAATCCGGGTTACATTCCATTTTATTGGCCAAGAACATATATTCTCGAATTCCGGTTTCTCTCATCCGTTGTATCAAACGGCGTAAAATTTCTTTTTCACATGTCAAGGGCTGGTCTAATCGGTCCAATAAAACACAATCTAAAAGTCTAGCTTCCTGTTCAAATTCAATTAACCCTGTGAGGTTATCCAAAAGCTGAAAAAATATAAGAATAAATGTAAAAAAACACAATCACTGTCAGTCCTACCTGTTTCACTTCTTCCATTTTTGAAGAAAAGAAGAGCAGAATAATAATTCGGTATTACTTAAAAAAAGGGAATTGTTGAGATTTGTACTACTGAATAAAAGAAAGTATAAAACCGACGGAAGTAAAGAGTTGTAAGTCAGAATTTTTGACCAATATGGCTGACCATTACAGTGGCGCCATCTATTGACCAATGGTACATGTGTGTATTAGATGAAAATGCACCAACGTTAAATATAAGAAAACATTTAAATGTTAAGAATGATAAATATCGCTATCTATGGAAATAAAATGATTTACTCATGACCGAAAGAGACTTCGGCTTAAATAAGTTGGGGAAGATGTAAAGATTAAGAAATTTTATGGTTTCCAAGAAATTGGCCTGAACGATAAAAACTGATTTTTCACATAAAATGATTCCCAGCAATCGGGACTAAGCTGTCAGACCAAACAAAGTAGAGATGCAAATTTAAGTTGAAATAAAAAAAGACATTAAACTGTCAGACCAATGCAAAATAAATACAATTTATGTGAGAACGGGAGAGGAAAAATGGAAGGTCACGTAGGCCAGGTCAAACCAAAAAGAGGTCAGACCAAGGGTATAAAAAGAAAAAGAATACAAAAAGAAGTCAGTCACTAATCGATTATGAATTTGGACTCATCCGAAATATTAAAAGTTTGTAACCAAAAGTTAACTCATCTGAAATGAATTAGTAAAAATTTGACTTGTGGAAATAAAGTTATCTTTCCCTTTACTTTACCTAAGGTCTGACAGTAATGTCATCATGTTTCCCTGTTCCTTATTATCTTCACCAACTCATCACCTTACAATATTTTAAGTTAAAATTTGGCCGTTTTGATTCAATCATTTTTAGAAAATTGAAAAAATTGTCTAAAAAGGTATAGCCTAGTGGTTAAAGGAGCTGGCAAAACTACTGCGAAACTACTTTTATACACTCTATTCGGAAAGTTTAGGGATCGCGCGTTTATTGGATTAACTGTAAGATCGTTTAATACAACTAATTATCAAATTAAAATCATAAAAAATTTGATGTATACGCGGCGATGCAAACACAGTGGGACAAGTGGATCGTTGATGAGTGAGGTTACAAGGAAAAAGAGTATGCGACTATAATCCTCGGCCATTCTACACGAGCCAATTTATAAACATAACTTGATTTTCTTTTGGGTGAGTATTTGTAAATTCGTAACTCGCGCTAGACGCATAAAGCCGCAAAAGGTCAAGGTCGGAAAAGAGTCAAATTGCATAGAGGAGGTTTCGATCCATCTGTGGACACTGCCCCAGACTGTCCCTAGCCGTTGGGGCTGATCTACAGGGCTACGAACTTGATATTGTTATAACTTATATACTTTACTATATGTACTTGATATAGTGAAGTTCATAAAGGAACAGAGGAAGACTGGATGCTCACAAAGGAGTGATAAATTATATCCGTGTCTAATGTCAAGTTTATTAAAGACTTATCTTGACAGAACTAACTTTTTCATCATTTTTTCGTATGTTAATATACTAGAGAAACGAGGTGTCCTCAGTGAATATTACTATTTATGTACTCAATCCAAATAAAGGGTACCAATTAAAATACAATTATCATCACTTTATAGTGGAAAATACATCATAACTATATTAGGGCATTTATTTACGTTACACTAGCATTGGTGTTTCTGTCAATTGGATCTTGTTCATACACCGATGGAGTTATATTGACGATTTTAAAAAACGTTTTTATTTTGTTCCATTGGACTTTCATCTGTTTTTAATTTCAATTGGGTTTCAATTTGTGTCATTTTCACGTTAGATGAATTCTCATGGTAAAAACTTAAGGGAGGCGACTAGATGTTTGCAGTTGAATGCAACAGCTCTTGATTGTTACGTAATGGATTTACAAGATCGACTCTCAAGGAATGATATAGCGTTCTGTAATGAAAATAAGGGGTCACAAGGATACCAATAAGTATAAAGTTTGGATGGATGAGTTTATTTTGACTTGGGGGACAATGTAACTGAATCAAAAGCTAGATCCGTATAAACGAATATAGAGTTTACAATTTACTTGTAATTATTAAATCTACACGAGACTTGTTCTCTTCTGAACTGATTCAATCATCTTTTTCGTGTGATAATATATGATAGTAGACTATAAGCAGCCCACTCTGGCACACTGTGCTAGCACAACTTAACCTTGATCAAGGTCAAGTTGTGCTAGCACACTGTTCCAGAGAAGGCCGCTGAAGAAAGATAAAAAGAAAGAGAAGAAAGAGAAAAAGAAAGAGGAGGAAGAGAACAACATTAAAGATGAAGGCGAAAATGAAGATCAATGTGTGCTAGCACACTATTTTAGAAAAAGTCTCTTTAGGAAAGAGAAGAAAGAGAAAACGAAAGAGGAGAAAGTGAATCAAGATGCATATGAAGATGAAGGTGGAAATGAAGGCCAATGTGTGCTAGCACACTATTTTAGAAAAAGTTGAATTAGAAAGAGGAGAAAGAGAAAAGTCAACAGTGCAAAAAAAACAAATTCCATCATAATGATTTCCAAAGAAGTAATACCATTATAAAATTACTGATAACTATTATGTGTTATAATCTTCTATGCATTAAAAGTTACAAAAAACAATTTACTATTTTTAGTAGTCAATCAATCAATGATCATTTAATGAACAACTTTGACTGGTCAATTTTCGAAAAGAGGCTGAACTTAAAATCAACTCATAATCACTAAACAATACAGTTTACATTATTTTGAGGCGGAGTTGCTCATCTCCACCTACTTCTAAATGGAATAAAAGTCGCGAAAATTACTTGGAGACTTCATTCAATCACCTTTCGAAGTTATTTTCGGTAAAGAAAATCTCGAAATTTAAATACAATGAGTGAATCAACTGTGAGTGAAGAGGAAAGGCGAGCAATCGACCAATTCAGAACTGTCTTACGTGAAGCTTTGGAGGTCAGTCCAATGAATAATTATTATGATAGAGTACGCGTTTTATTGTACAATAGACAAGCGCTTTTAAGAGAATGGATTGAAATTTCAACCATGAACGTATTGCAAGCAATTGCTAATCATCAAGAGGCTCAAAATGAAAATCAACAAGAGGAACAACAGCCAACAGGTGAAATGTCAGATACATTAACAAGGCATTTGAGAAATTACATTAGAGAAAGAGTGAATAACCAAACAATGAGAGGTAGAATTACAAGAAATCGAGAATGGGGACTTGAATTAACACTTTTAGACCGAGATAATCAAATACAATTATTCATCCCACTGGAAAGAGTTCTTGATGCTGAGCAAGCTGATGATGCCGAAGAAGAAGAAGTAAGCGACACTGAATCAAGTGAATATGAGGAACCTGTCAATCAAAATGTGAGGAACTCAACACCAAATGATAACTACAGAGAAATGTTAGTAAATGAAATGGAAGGCAGTGAAGGCGAAAGTGAAAGCAACATCTATCAACGTGATACTGAGGAAGGATCAGAAGAAACTGAGCGTTTAATGAATCGAACAAGGCTTGAAGAACGATTGGCAAGTCTCTATAATAAGGAGACTGCGTTTTTTCGAGTAATAAGGAATAGAGATGAATATGAAAAAGGACTGCCATCTGGTGTTGAACATAAAATTCCACCGATCGCCTCAACCCCGAAGTTTTTACTACTAAGAACAGCAAACTTTGTTAGGCTTTCTGATCTTTCAAGGATGGCAATGGGTTTTCCAGACATGAAGTTGAAGGATAAAAGGATCGCAACTTTTGCAAATCATGATGGACATGTAATAAAGGAAATAACCCCAGAAAAATATGCAGAAGCGGTTTTCTTCTCTTACGGTAACTTAAATTCTTATATTAATGCATTTTCAGTCAAATTTCAACTATTAACTTTCTTTTGTTCATTTCTTATTATAATACAGGTGAACATGATGCAGTAACATGTTACTATTGCGCTGGAACAATAGCAAATTGGCTACCAAACGATGATCCTTGGAATATTCATGCACATCTCTTTCCCGATTGTATGTTTGTCTATTTGAAAAGAGGGAAGAATTTCATCAATCTGCAAGTTGCTAAAATTCAACCTGTCTCTTCTTATGAGCCTGCAAAACCAGTTGATGATGACAAATCACGTTATGAGTGTAAAATTTGTTTTTCTGCTGAAATAAGTGTAGTTTTCAAACCTTGTGAGCACATGATAACTTGTTATGATTGTGCACCTCAATTCAATAAATGTCCTTGGTGTAAAGCTACAATTTTCACTGCTGTAAGATGTATTGTATCAACTTAATACTTATGTTTATGTTTTTTGTCAATAAAAATGTTTAACGCTATTTTTCTTGTGCATTTTTGTTCCGAGTATATAAACTGCAAATGTTAAAGAAAATATCTCATTTATTTTTCTGTTATTAGTGAGTTAAGATGACTTCGATTTACATAACAATTTTATTATTTGTTGCTCTACTATTCACACTTTTTTGGACTTTTTATTTAATGTCAGTCAGTAAAAATTATCCATCCATGCTGAAGTTAGCGTGATGAAAATTATAAACTTGGTCTTGATTTGGGATTTCTCCAAAATAATGAAAATAAATGTGAATAATGAAAACCGCAAGAAAAATTACAACGCTGAAGTGATACGCTTGGATAAAGGTTGCTTTTTACTTTTTGCATCAGGAAAATTCGTTGCAACTGGTTTTAAGTCATTAAAGGAAACAAATGAAGCGTTTGTCGCAAATTTTAAACAAAAACCAAAGTTCATAAAAATTTCAAACATCACTGCTCAAGAGAAAATGCAATATCGCTTCAACTTTCATGATATGTTGAAAAATCACAAAAATACTTCTTATGAACCTGAATTGTTCCCTGCTCTATATTGGAAAGAAGGTAAAAACTGTATAATCTGCTACGACAGTGGCTCCATAATAATAACAGGAGCAACTTGGCCAAATGAATCGATTCTGCGCAATTTCTTGGATGCGACAAAATTGTATAAAAAGCAGTGAATTTATCGTGAAAAGGTCAGTTTCTTGGACATTATTGTTTTCTACAGCCACATAGTTATTTTTAAACAAGTGAAAATCACGAAAATGTCACTAACTTGGAAAACAATTTTACCTATTGCTATTGACTCCAGTTTGAAAATATCTTTAGGTTTAGGTTATAACAACGATAATGCTTTTGTTTGCGCTAGATTCAACATACGCCGATATGTACAAAACTTTCCAACCCAAAACGGAGTAGTAGTTGCTGCCAACGAACTTAAAGTCATCTACAATTATTTCAAAGAAGTTGCTGCTGATAATTGCCAAGAAGATGTGAAATACGGTGCTTTAATGGTATCGCGACCAACCTATGATGAGATTCGAGTACAAAAAAGTGAAAAACTACTAACTTTGAATCGAGGTAATGTTTGTGCATTGAGAAAGTTTTTACCAGCATTCATTGCAATCATGGAAGCCAAAAAAGGAAATTTGGAAACAATTAATGACTTTCTTGATAAATTATTTGATGTTTACATTTACAGTGTAATCAAAGCTAATCGAGATGCTCCCGATTTCGATCATGAAAATTACATCAAGAAAATCGTTGATAATTATCGCCATCATGCAGAGAAAATAGTCAGCAACTTTTTGACTCCTCTTGACATCATTGATTTCTTTGCTAAGGATAAATTTTTGAATAGAGTTACTTACACAAACTCATTAGATGTCCATCATGCAATTGAAATTATGAATGATAAAGAATACAAATCTTTGTTATTGTGTTTACCTCAACTAATAACTCGCTTTAATGTTGATTTTTAGCGCAAGTATTTCATTGCACAGGACAACAGAGGGCGTTCAAGTCAAAGTGAAATTGTATATAAGGCAGTGAAAATTTCATTTCTCCATACTTCAAAGTTGATTCCAAAATGAATTACATTTGTGCTTATTTTGATGTTCAAGGCTTTTATTCTTCTTCAGTTTTTTTCCCAAGAGAAGTAGCTATTCTTGATGAAAAAAGTTTATTACATTTATCAATTAACAATGAATTATCACTTCAAAAACTAACTCTTCATGAACAAAATTGTGCAATATACTTAACAAACACGCATCATGGACTCGATTTGAGTGCTACTAAAAAAGATGGAATAACTATCGACGAGATGATGACTACAATCAAGACATTTTACCAGAGTGCCCGTACTAGTGACAAATTTTTGGTTGCTTGCAAGTCTGTTGAAGCTGAAAAAATACTGCGGACTCTTGATATTCCGAGGATAAACATTTTGGATTATGGTGGAACGAGCAAAGAGATTGACGATGAAACACAATATCCTTGCCATTTACATTTACTCTTCAAAAAACCAAATGTTCACTTAATATTGTTATTATGATGAAAAAATGGTACCGATCTCGAAGATTCAATGTTTGTAATTGCACAAAGAAGTTTATAAACTCAAATAATGTATAAGAAAACAATTCATCAACATTTAATAAATTTTTTGGAAATCATAAAATGTCTTGTTTAGTTTATTTAAAACATCCATTCACAATGTTAGTTTCAGGCCCAACCGGATCAGGAAAAACGGTTTGGGTACAAAAACTGATTGAAAATAATGTTTTGTTCAGTCTTCCATCACCACAACGAATTGTTTATTGTTATGGAGAGTATCAACCTATTTTCGCTACATTTAAGAAAACAACATTTATGCCAGGATTACCAGAAAATATTATGGAAATGTTTGACGGCAGCAAGCCTGAATGGTTAATCATTGATGACCTTATGCTTGAAACAGCAAATTCAAAAGTGATAAGTGAGATCTTTACTAAAGGATCTCACCATAGAAACTTATCGATAATATTAATTGTCCAGAATTTTTTTATGCGAGGTAAAGAAAGCCGAAACATTTCATTAAACTCACAATATATTGTTCTATTTAAAAACCCCCGTGATCAATCTATCGCAACAAATATTGCTCGACAAATGTTCCCTACAAAAATTAAAAAATTTCAAGCAATTTACGAAGATGCAACTAAAGATCCATTCACATATTTATTCATTGACTTGAAACCTAACACTCCATCTAATCTAAGATTGTTGACAAGCATTCTTGGTGAAAAGGGATATATGATTTCTTATCAAGCTTGATTTATTATATAAGAAACTCCGCAAAAAAGTTAACCTCTGATAATAATGAGCGTTAAAACATGTGCCCGTTGTCTTCCTTGGCTAAAAAAATCGGCCAAAACAAGAAGTATTATTGGTCGAAAGAAGTTTTTCAAACTTGCGCCCAGAAAAGTACTCAAGTCTATAAGAGAGATTATGAGAAATATTGTTAATGGAAAAATAAAACTGAAAGATCCTCAAATAAGATTACTCAAGCGTTATAAGAATGATTTGCGTCAATTAGCAAACAATAATTACAGTGATCAAAAACACACATATATTTTAATTCAAAAGGGTGGCTTTTTACCAAAGCTTTTAATACCAATAATAAGCTTATTAGCATCTACACTCGTTGAAAAATTCCTGAAATGAATACGGTTACTCGTTTGGTCTTGATCCCTGAAGATGAATTCCTTCGACTCAAGAATCAAAAGACTGATGTGACTGATAGGATAATTCAATCAAATCTGCCTGTTACAATGAAAGTTGCGTTATCAAATGAAATTGATCAATTAAAAGCTGAATCCCAAAACAAATCTTTCAAGGTACCGTAGGAAACCTGATTACAGAAAAAACAGCCGTTGAAATTCCAAACAACATACTTGACCATATGGAAGTAAGTGAAGAGGCGAAAACTAATAAACCTGAACGTGAAGTTAAAGAAACCCTGAATGAACTAAATTTGATTTTAAGGTCAATGGATTTTTTAATTGATGCAAACGGGGCGATAATAAATGATAAAAATAAGCCAATTATTGGAAGTGACATTGATGAGATTATTGAATTTTTCTCTAAGAAATTAGCAAGGAAGAGACCTGTTGGTACAAAGAGAGTTCTTGAAGTTATAAAAGAACATAAGATACCTATTTTTAATTTAATTGCAAATAAAAGCATCAAAGACTCATTAACAAAGAAAGAAATAAACCCATCATGGGAGCTACTATCGCGGAGCTTTTAGAGTCAATTTATTTTGATCCAAAAGCTGAAGGCAGTTTCGGCGGCCTCAAAAAGCTTTACAATGCTGCAGTTGAAAAAGAACCAAATTTAAAATTGAGTCAAGTAGCTAATTGGCTAAATCAACAGAATTCATATACATTATTCAAACAAAGAAGGAAAAACTTCCTAAGAGTACCAATCCTTGTTGATCACATAGATGAGCAATGGCAAGCAGATATTCTTGATATGACTTGGTTGGCCCGCGAAAACGATGGATTCAAATATATTCTAGTTGTCATTGACATACTCAGCCGTTATGCCTGGGCCATTGCGATTAAAGATAAAAGTGCTAAAACAGTAACTAATGCATTTAATGAAATTTTTGCTGAAGGAAGAAAACCTGAGAAGTTGCAAACTGATCAAGGTAAAGAATTCGTCAATTCAACTCTAAAAAATCTATTACAGTCGCATGATATAAATCACTTTACAACTACTGATGATGTAATTAAATGTGCGATTGCAGAAAGATTTAATCGTACATTAAGATCTAGAATTTACCGTTACATGTCAGCAAAGAATACTAATCGTTACATTGATAAATTGGAGGATATTGTTATTGGTTACAACAACTCTTTTCATCGCACAATCAATACATCACCTGCATCTGTAACACCCGATAACGAAAAAGAGATTTTACTTAATATAAGAAAATCCCACAAACAAACAAGTTCATTTAAAGTAAAACACTTGAAAGTTGGAGATCATGTAAGAATCACCCGTGCAAAAGGAATTTTTGAAAAAGGTGCGACAACAAACTGGAGTGAAGAAATTTTTAGAATCATCAAAGTTAAAAAGACTCCTCAAGGATATATTTATAGAATAGAAGATTTAGCTGGAGAAAGCATTACCTCAATTTTCTATCATTGGGAACTACAACTAACCAAAAAGCCTGAAGTATTCAAAATCGAGAAAATTTTGAAACAGAGAATAAATCCAAAAACAAGAAAGAGGGAATCTTTCGTGAAGTGGCTTGGTTATCCTGCAAAGTTCAATAGTTGGATTGAAAATGTTGAACGAATCTAAAGAATTTTTCATTGATGTTGTGTCAAACGCATCAATGGAAACGTTTCCTGATAATACATTATCTAAATTTGCAAACAAACTTCCGCAAACGATACACCTTGATGGAGATTGGGAGGTCGGTGTACAAGAGATTTTTCATCCGATTACTTATGATCATTCCAAATTAGTAGTGAAATTGTGTTTAATATACGGACTTAAAGAATCGCAAACAAAAATGGGTGGAAAAATATCATACATCACATTTGAAGAAGATTCCGAAATCAGCAGTATATTTGAAAAGTTTAATACTGAATTTCTAAATTTGATTAAAACAGATGACATTGTTAAAGCGGACATTGAAGTAGACCTTGAACCTCCCAAAATTTATTTAAAAAACGGGAGAGTGCACATCAACAGAGGTTCATCACCTTTTGGTGCCATAATGCCGAATTTTTTAAACAGAGAATTTGTGAAAAGACTTGGCTTCACTTATGATGACTATAAAAATAAATACAATGATGTATTAGACGGAAACTACTTGTTATGTGTTGCAAACAGTGTACCAACATTAGGTACTCGCTCTCATTTGCTTTTTGTTTACACTGATATTATTCATGATCATTTTGTTGGTGACGGCAAATCACGTCTTCTCAAAGTAGTTCCAATAACGAAAGGGATGTACGATAAAATTGGATACATGTCAATAACAAAACCATTTTATTATTCTGTTCGTGTTCGTGATTTAAATTGCATTAGTATTTTACTTGCTGATGAGAATGGAGATGAAATAAAGTTCACAGACGGGCGTACGCATTTGAGTTTACATTTCAAAAGGAGAGAACTTGTATAAGAAAAGAATTTTTTATATTAAATAAAATTGAGAAATGAATAGAAAAGTTTATTGCGGTTGTGATAGTGATTTTACTAGTCATTATCAAGCACAAGCAGGTCAAGGATTTGAAGACATCAATGTATTTAGAGGACAACCTTATCAACGTGGTTATGGTATCGGTAGTATTTTCAAACGATTCGGTATTCCTGTTCTGAAATTTTTCGGAAAGGAGTTGTTGAAAACAGGGATAAATGTAGGACAAGATATACTTGATAATAAAAATTTAAAGCAATCACTATTAAATAGAGGTAAAGAAGGTATAAGAACTGCAGCAAAAAGAGGATTGATGGAAATTAGTCAAGAATTTGACCAGACTGGTTCAGGTTTACATTTTCATAAAAAGATCCGACGAACTAGAAAGAAACGTAAGATTTCAAAAAGGAAGATTATTAGAAAGAAAACTAAAAAACAAAAGACAAAGAAACGAAAAACTACTAGACGCAGGAAAAAACGAGATATTTTTGAATAATGGAGTACCTTCATTCATCATCGATTCCTGTTAGCAAAACAGAACTTCAAATTTTTCACATTCCTCCAACTCAAACTGCAATTGAATCCTCATATGAAGTCGAATATCGCCCAACATCAAGTGTTGATAGTGGAAAAAGTTTCGAAATACAAGTACAAGCCTCTGATGATTTCACTGACTTACAAGCAACAATGCTTCATCTTTATGTTTCTGTTACTACAAGCGATGGAAAAACTCTTGGTGATGTAAATAAAATCAAACAAAACAAACATCAATCAAATCAAATAAAAATTTTGCAAATTCACTATTTGAGCAAATTGATCTCTTCTTGGGAACTGTAAATACATCTCAAGCGCATAACATGTACCATTACCAAGCATGGTTTGAAGATGAGTTGTTCCGTCATCCTACACCTGTTGATAAAGGAAGAATGGAAGAAGTTGATGAATCAAGAATGAAAAGTAAAACTTTTGATTTATACTTCTGACTTCATCTTCCTTTGTGTGAGCAAGACAAATTGCTTATTAATGCAGTTCCGATGTCTTTTCGTTTCATAAAGAGTGCTGAAAATTTCCCAATTTTGAAATATAATGCTGAAGATGCAGCTTCATACATGGTAAAAATTAACTATGTTAGCTTACATATTAAAAGAGTCAAACTATTCCCTGATGCTGCTTTAAGTTTATTGAGAGGTCTTTCTACAAGTCCAGCAAAATATTTTATCACGCGCAATGAAACAAAATGTTTTGATATTGGTGCAAATATAAGTGTAGCTGCTATTGAAAATATGTTCACTGGAATGTTACCGAGAAGAATAATTGTTGGATTTGTTGATGATCAAGCTTTCGGTGGCTCTATCACCCATGATCCATACAAGTTTGATCATTATTTCATCAATTTTCTAGCATTATACATTGATGAAGTTATGATCCCTAGCATTCCATACACACCAAACTTTTCAGAGGATATTTACATGCGTGAATATGTCAATCTCTACAGATGTTTAAATCAAGATGAAGGACACCCTCAAATGAACATTTCTCATTCTGACTACAAAAACGGTAGAACACTATTTGCTTTTGATCTCACATCTGATGGTTCAATAGGAGCAGAAAACGGCACATTGAGTCTAATTAAGAGAGGCATTATAAGAGTGCAAGTCAAATTTGCTAAATCTTTAGCTGGACCAATTAAAGCTATCGTTTTTGCGCAGTATGACAATTACATTGCTATCGACAGTAACAGAAATATTCCTAATGATTCCTCCTGATTACTAATAAAAAATGTTGACTACACGTGATATTATTGAGCTATTATCTGCTAAAACAGATTTTAATGGGGTTTACCCTATTGATTATTTGCCAATTACTTGCAATGTTCCTTTTTCTATCATTATTAACTTGGATCCACATTACAAAGACGGAAGTCATTGGGTCGCTGTAATCATCAACAACAATCGTCAAGGGCATTATTTTGATTCCTTTGGAAGACCACCGACCGGAAATATTTTGACATTTCTTGAAAAAAATGCTACGCGAGGTTATGTTTATAATAAAATCAAGTATCAAGGAAATAGTTCGACAGCATGTGGTTATTTTTGTATATTTTTCATTTTAATGTCAAAAAATCTAATTTTGTTTTACAAGTGTTTAAATTTATGTTCACATCTCGAAAATGAAATTTTTATTTTCTACATGTTAAAGAGATTCTTTCGTAACAAAATGTCCATAAGCAAGCGTTGAAACTGCATCTTCCAATAAATATCTTTTATCAACAAATGGAGTCATTACAATTTTTTTATTTTCAATCATATTAATGACATGATCCTTTGATTTTAGGCGCTTTTGACTTGCAATCGGGATACTTTCATCCCATAAACATTACTCATATTGTTTGAATGTTATAGTTTTATCCACCGTATTTTTCTGAATACCTTTCGCTTTCTTTTTTTCACCATCAGCAGTCTTGATTGCATAAAGTTTAGGCTTTAAGGCTATGAATTCTTCAATCCTCTTACCACCCATTTCATCTTTGATGAAACCAATAGCCTTTTCATTTGAGTTGTTGTAAAGAGGATGATCTTTAGGATAATTACTGAAATCCATTATGTCTGAAAACTCTTTGAGAACAGCTGAGCCCACATTTGTCTTGATGTTGTAGATCAAACTATCAGTATCAGTGTATAAAAGTTCAACATTATTGCCTAAACGAGCCTTGAAATGATCATAATGAAGTTCAAACATTTTGAGTTTAGCTAACTCTAGCACTGCAAAACCAACAGATACAGGCTTGTTCATGTAAACAGCGCCTTTTTTGAGTTGAAACAGCATTTTATCCTCGCCAATAACGGTAAAACTTTCGCATAATTCAGATCTTAATCGTTTCAGAGCTATGCTCTCCTTAAAAACCAATTGAACACGTCTATGTTTGCGCTTGTCTTCGATTGTTTTGCCATAAATTGAATTAACACGTAGCTTCCAGAAATCCTTAGTAAAGCTGTTTGTTGCTGCTTGCCTTTGTTTTGTACAGAAATCGACATAGGGTTGTAACCATGCTTTTTCACGAAACTTGAAAGCTCTGTGCACTTTAGTTACAACTAACCCTTTAGAGATGTAATACTTGAGGAGTTTATGATGTACAACATATTTGCTTCGCGGATAAAATTTTGACAGAAGTTTTTCAGAGGATGAAGGTTTCAACTTTCTTTCTTTTAATCTTTTTAATAGTTCTTTTTGATATTGACTGTGCATTTCTTCAGTTACTTCCATTTTATGCGGTGCTAATGGATAATCATTATGTTCGTCATGAAGGTGATCGGATAAATTTAATCAACTTCAAATATCATTCCAGTGTCGTTTTTACACAGTTCAAGTAGTTGGTCAATATTTCGATTTTTTGAAACCTATTGAAAGGAAGGAAGGAAGTGCTGAGACATTGCATAACCATAAAGATTATTAACATCAAGATGAAGGATTTCATTAATACCTTCTTCAGTCTTGCAATAACGTTTTGAAACAACAGTTAATCCTCCTCTAATTCCTTTTTCAACAAATGTTAGCATGTCAACATCTGTGATTAAACCGGCTTTTGCTCTTGTGTAGCGTAATGCAGCATTCATTGATAGTCCAGGGATTGAGAAGTTGTGACATGGATCAAGCTTGAAATTATCATGACTTACGTCACGAAAGTTTTCAAATACAGCTGCAAGTAAAATAACATCAACTTTCAAATACAGATCATGAAAATCTCCCAATGTTTCACATGCGAATTTTCTCCGAATGTTTTGTAAATGAGTATACATTTCATTGCTGATATTGCAATCTTTCAGAGATGAATAATACTTGTTGATTCCCGGTAATGATGTCTCTTTGAAACGATCGAAAGAATCAATGTATTCGTACGGCAAAGACGCTTTTTTCATTAATAAATTAACATCTCGTTCGAAAATTTGTTTCAAGAATGTTGTTTTAAAATCGTCGGTAATATTTTCAGCAAGTGTTTCTAAAGATGACGGTAGAAAAGCATAACTATCGAGAAAAATAAAGTCTTTAAATGTGAAGGCAATGTATTTTTCCATCGTGTGTGGAATTATGAAAATATCTGAAGCTAATGGTTCAGTCAAGGCACGAAATATAATATGAGAATCAAAGTTCTTTAAATTATGAAAAAATATCGGTAGCTTTGAAGGAAGGCGATAAATCAAATTACATTCGTTGTGAGCCGCACCACGATATTTTCCAGTTAAATGGTCATGATCTCTAACTCGATTAGCATGGAGGGGGTTTGAACAAATAAAACATTTTTTAGCTTTTCTAAAATTAAATTCATCTTCATCTGTCATGTTGAGTGGTTTTGAACGCGCTGCCAAATCTGCATCTAGTTTTCGCTTTGTTTCAACAATGCTTGCAAGGAATTTTTCGCCGCTTCTTTCACCTCTATAGAAATCTTTTGCAATTATTTTTCCAGTCCAATCAACGACAACATAACCGTAGCTACAAACAGGAAGAGTTCGAACACGATATTCATCAGTGTTTGTTACTGACAGAGTTTCAAAATCAGCGTAAACAACATAGGGATGCATAATTTCATTTTGATAGAGATAAAAACTTAATTTTGATGAATTATTGTGTGGATCAGGCATTATTGTCCGTTGAGGCTTACTGTTGAAACAATCAACTTTATGTTTTTGTAATGCCTCGGTTGTTGTAAATGCACTTAAACATCGATAGCAATGACGTCGTGAGTGTTTATTTTTACAACTTGCGAATCTATCAAAGTGTGAAATTTTATAATAATGATCATCATAAAGGAACAGCAATATCGGTTCATCATTTTGTCCACCCATGATTTTCAATGGAATAACGCACTTTTCGTCAATATCATAAGTATAAATGTTCATATTCAAATTATTTCGTTTAGCAAATTTAACAGCTTGAAATAAGTCAACGTTTCCATCCAAAGGTAAGTCAGTTACATCATATCTGTCAATGTATGCTGTGTAGTTTGATTTTCTTTGCGCATTTTTAGTAAACGGATGTAAGGCAGCAAGAACTGAATAAAGAAAGCATGAATCTTGAGTCTTTATGTTGATTAAACATTTTTTGTTGATCATTTCAATTGGAAGTGAGAATTGAGAGCATCCGCCACGATGTGGAACATATTTGCCAATGTTGATTTGTAAACTTTTGATTGCATTTAATGTCCAGCCGCTACCTCTTTCAGTGTGTTGATCAACAAGCTCTTTAATTTCAGCAAAAGCAGTTAGCAATTCATTCTGTAAATCGTCACCGAGAAGAATTGAGTGCATAATTGAATGAAAGCAGCGCCTTGATGTAACATCTTGATTAATTGGGTGTGTTAAATTTGCGTCGACAATCAGTTCAAATTTGAGACAATTATAATTTTGCAAATATTGATTCAATAATGTAGTTAAATCATCAATAGATGACATTTGCAAACTATCAATGTCAATGCATTCAATATCTCTATTCTCATAAGTAACGAATTTGTTAAATGCTGAAGCAACCTTTTTAAATTCACCGTTGTTGTCATTTAAATTTATACTTTCTATGACCATCCTGTTTTTACACCATTCAGAGTGCGACTTTTGTGCATTTTCTCGAACAAAACCTCTACCGCAAGTTTTACAATGAAAGTTAAACTTTGGTTGTTTTTTAGGGCTTGTAGTATTGTGTTCTTCAACATCTTTGCGTTTAGTTCCTTGCTTTGAAATCGCTGGTTTATCAATATAAGTTTGATGATTACAGTTTGAAGTGCAAGGTTCATTGATTGAATGACTTTCTGATTTGTCACATTTGTGTAAAAGATAATCTAAATCGATTTTCGTGACAAATGGACAGTTTGAACACTTGTATTCTGAAGGTTTAACCATAAGAGCGCATTTATGTTGCAAAAACTTTTTCAGCGAATATGTTTCGAATGGACAATATTGACAAGTCCACAATTCATTTTCGCAAACATGAGATTCAAAAAAAATGGGACTAAAAGATTTAAAGTCGCATTTTTCACAAATAAATAAGCCTTCTTCATCAATCGGCTTTGCATCTGGCGTCTCTTTTACAATAATGCAGTCATGTGTGATCCAATCGCCAATATCTGTTGCTGTGTAATTACATTTCTCACAACGCATGTTCAAAGTGTCAGTTAAAGATATGTCCCATTGATTCATTGGATCACATTTGTGCCCTTTCAACGTTTCAGTATTATCAGCAACGAAATCACAAAACATACAGAAATAATGCTGATTGTTCAATGTATCCTTATTATCAGTTACTTCAATTTCAGTTGCAGGCGTAGGAATAAAAACTTCAGCATCGTATTCTGGACAGGCATGTTCGAAAAGTTGTTCAACTGAATCACCGGTAAATTTACAATAATAACACTTAATTTTCTAGTGAAATATAAACGATTGATTTAATAGCAATTAGTATTTTAATATTGTAAAGAATTAAAAATTTTACAATGATTTATCATTTCAAAAGTATTATTTTATTTTAGACAATTGTTCATTTTTGTTAGCAAAAAACTTTTCAGCCTGCGCTTTACTACGATATTTTTCATACAAATTATAATTTGCATGAAATTCTTCATTGTTGGTTATTTCTAATTTTGAAATCTCATTAGCTTTAAGATTAAGTCTTTTAGCCCTAGCACAATTTTTCCTTGACATTTTAACTCTAGTAATATTTTTTCCAAAATCACCGTCAACTCGACTCTTAATATCAGCTAACTTTTTCTTCTTTCTAAGGGCAGCTTTTTGATTCCTAGTTAAAATGTATCTGGGAACAGGCAAATCGAGCGGATTCAATAAAATATCAATTAGTCCCATGGGAAAACACCTCGGGTCTATCAACTCTTCAGCAGAACATGATGGTATTGACTTGACCTAGAAACGATGTAAAATTAAAAATACTTTTGAAATGATAATTCACAGTAAAGTAAAAGTAAATAGAATCAAGAAAACAAAAATCTTACTTTTTCATCCATTTTAGTAATGCGAGTGAATCATAGAATGAATATTTTTAGAATAAGAATGAACAAACTATTTTGCTAGATGATTAAATAAAACAAGCAAAAACGATGAGAGGTGAATATATTCTTTTGAATAGAATTCCCTAACTCAAACTTACTCAGAGAGTTTTTGTTCCAAAACTTACTCTGAAAATAAGAAAAGTTGAAGAATACTGTTAACATTGTGATTGTGGTGATTTTATACTTTTTTCTCGCAGGGAGATTCAAAAATTACGATCAATTCTCACCTTTGCTCACAATTTCGCCCTTTACTCGCTTTTACTCACTTTGTAAAAGAAAATAATTGTGCATTATTAAGAAAAATATAAAGTGATTATGAATAAATCCACAATTGAAATTTACTTTCACATTCCACGAAATTTGAACAGCTATTATTAAGTTAATCATTGAAATATTCATCAATTGCATCAACGATTTACGATTTCAAATGAAGCTGTCACATTGATAAATTTACTAATTTCAATCGAATTAGAAAGATTTTTACCGTTACTAGTGATTATTTTTATCTTTTAGAAATTATTTCTTTCTTTGGAAATCAAATCAATTATAGACATTTAATTGTTTATTTCAATTGAAAATGTAAAAAAATAAACATTGAAAAATGCTAGCTAAATTTTAAAGTGATATCATTTTGTAAAATGTTTTTTTCGACTTTTAGTGACTTTTTTTTCGTGGAAAAACTATTTTATTGTCGAAAAACGCATTGATCTGTGAATTAATTAATTGAGAAGTGTCAAAAAAAGAGAGCTCATTCGGTGAGCAAAAGAAAGTCCAAAGTGAAACAAAAATTATTTTGTCACTTTCTTTCACTTATCTATCGATTTAAATTGCCTTAAGATTTGTTGCTTTAAAGTTCACTCTCGATATAACTATCATGAATATTAAACATGAAGAGTTCTGCATCACATCTTCTCCTCCACCTCAGTTACCGCTTCCACCACCTTCACCACTAACAATGGCTCCACAAGCAGGATTATTTGTTCGTGCACCAACTTTGAATTTGGTAACCCCAGCACCTGCTCGACCATCTTGTTCAACTAGTGCAACAGGAATAACAATTCAATTGCCAAAAAATAACCCACAACCATCATCACGGAGTGCCCATCAACTCTTATGTGATGCGCTAGATGCGTCGACAAAGTGTTGCAATTCCAATTGCTGTCACATGTGCTGTCCGGTGGCTCGACATGAGTTACTCCATCATGGAAATAATCGCTCGACTGTTTCTCCAGCAAGACAGCTTTTTGCTCGAAAGCCGAGCAGAATGTGAGTATTTAATAATAAATATTATTCTATTACATTGCATAAAGTTGAAACTTACATATAATCTTCAATTTCAGCGCTCCTTCGCGTTCTCTCGAAGAAAGAGTTGCACAAGTTCGAAACTACTTGCACAACATAAAGAAAGGTTATATTCGTGCTGCTGACCGAGATGAAATTCTCAAGCTGATTGAGGACCTCTACATTAGAGAATAACTATTTTGTGCCTTTTACGCCTAAAATGACTTGAAACATTTATTAAACTTAAATAAAGATCTTTTGATTACTTGAAAAACTGTTATTTAAAACAGTCAAAAACTTTTTCTTATGCCGGTAAAAGTTGTTTAAAAGTATCTAAAGTTGCTAAAAAAAATGTGCATTCACATTGAATATTCTTGTAATGAGCGTGCGATTCTTGTTTATTAAGTTTATTTACTCCAAAAGTTGATAAGATAATCAGAGGAAAAAGTAAGAAGAAAAAGAAGAGAAGAAAAAGATGTATAAGATGAAGAAGGAAGAGATGAGGATGGATGTGAAAAGAGAAGAGAAGTTTAATGGAAAGAGAAAGAAAAAAAGATAATAGAAAGAGAACGATGAAGAAGAAGGGTTAAGAAGAGAAAAAGGTAAGTAATGAAGAGATAAAGAGTGAAGAGAAAGAAAGAGAAGAAGAAATTATCTTTAAAAATGATAATAAGAAGAGAAAGAGAAAGAGAAAGAGACAACATAAAAATGCTAGATAAGAAGAGAAGAGGAGAGAAACAGAAACAGAAGAAGAGAAGAGAGAAAACATAAGAAATGTTTGAGGTGAAAAGAGAAGAGAAAGAAAGAGAGAAAAGAGAAGAGAAAGAGAAGAGAAATAAAAATTATTTTGATAAAAAAGTGCATTTTCTGATTGTTCATTAAAAGTTAGATGAGTTGAAGAGAGAAAGAAAAGATAAGGAAAAGTTAATAAAACAAAAGAGAGAAAGATAAAAGAAGAGGAGAGGAAAGAAAGAGAAGAAAAATTCATTCAAGAAAATGAAGAGATGAGATAAGGAGAGAAGATGAGAGAAGATGAGAAAGAAAGAAGAGAAAATTTCATCTAGAAAGATAAAGAATTGAGATGAGAAGAGAAGAGGAAAAGATAAAGAAAAGAGAAAGAAGAGAAGAGAAAATTATCAAGAAATTGATGAAGATGAGAGAGATGAAGATGAAGAAGAGGAAAGTAGAGGAAAAGAAGAGAAGAGGAAGAAAAAGGTGAAAAATTCATCGAAAATGATGAAGGAATGATGAAGGAATGAGAAGAGAAGAGAAGAAAGAGATAAAGAAAGAGAGATAAAGAAAAAAAACGATTGAAATTCATTGGAAGTGGCCTTCAATGAATTTCAATCGTTTTTACTTCCTGTCTCTTTCTTTTTCTCTTTCTTCTCTTTCTTCAGCAGCCTTCTCTGGAAAAGTGTGCTAGCACAAGTTGACCTTTTTCCAGGAAAAAGGTCAAGTTGTGCTAGCACAGTGTGCCAGAGTGGGCTGCTTATAGTCTACTTATGATAAACAAAAGGGGATGTCAGCAAGGCAGCTTAACCATATATGTACTCAATTCCAATAAAGGTTATTGATAAGAATGCAATTAGTATCACCTAATGGTGGGAAATACGTCATAACCATATTAAGTCATATGGTTTACGTTACAGTTCAATACTGGTGAACTTCTGTATATGGCTCATCGAGTCTTCGTGATTTTTAGTATGAACTGATTATTGGTTTGTATCAATAGTCTAACTGAACTTTCTCTTTCTACTTCCAGTATCTAATTGAAAATATTTGCCTCCATATGATGTTCGAAGTAAATGCTTAAATGAACTGATATAAGTAGTTTAACAGTCTCGAAATCGTCTCATCGACGACCTCTGAAAAAATGTAAATTATATTGAATGATACCCGATCTTTTATGGAACCCTCAAGAACGTTATTTCACGACAGTCGAATTTTTCTTTCTTAATTACTCAACTGAACATATTGATTTACTGAATCAAACATGGAGAATATGTTTTGCTTTGAATTCTTTCGTTACAATTGCCGCACGCAAAGTTGAAACAGCCCCAGTTCCAATATGACGATGGAATACAAATAAAGGCAGTAAAACAACCGTTCGTTCCACAGACACATTAAGATATCAAAACGAAGAAATAACGTAATATAACGAAATAATTTTGAAGAGTCAAAACAGGAAAAAAACATCTGTTCCATGAAATGAAACAGGAAAATAAACATCCACTATTAAGAAATAAGATCATAATCATAATGACTAGATAAATGCGACTGATTGTATACATTAAATTAACTTAATAATTGATTAATAAATATAAACCATGATTTGGAAAAGATTAGAATTTGTATATGGCGCCAACACATTCCTTTTGATGTAGAAACGGTCTTTTGTTTATCATATATAGTCCTGTTATCAGCAACATCAGACGCTACTCGAAGTCAACATAACAACAATAATTGTAATGGTAATGATAATGGAGATGGTCATGGTGATGGTGATGGTAACGATGATGGCAACGATGATGGTAATGGTGATGAATTGATTTTACCTTGACAACCCGCCAGTAGGTCATCTCGTTCGAAACGCTCAAAAAATCCAAAAGACGAAACGAAGGACTGCAGATAGCCTGTCCGAGCCTGTTCCTGTTAAGCAATTCGTTATGACTCATGGTGATATGGAATATCATCCTGTCAACACTCCAGTTTATGCACGCACCGAGACTGGAATTTTGAGAGGCGGAGAATGGGAACGATCCTTAATTCCAGAAGATAGACTTATTGATCCTGTAGAAATAAGCACTATGAAGGAAGTGAGTTTACAGGAGTTGAAAGAATGGCCTGGTTTGGAGTCCAGTGATGATGATGGTGATAGGAAACTATTAGTGAATCAAGAGAAGACGGCCAAGAAATACAAGACAACTATTGCGTCTTTGAATGTGCTTACAGACAGACATAAGATCACTCCATAAGCATGTCGTTGGATACAAACGGAAGACCGAAGATAGGTATTTATGTCTCTTGTGAAGCTCGCATCACAGAGAAGGCTTTGAATAAAAAAACGGCGTGAAACAACGCCCGACAAGGTTCACTTGGGGTTCTGTAAAGTGCATAGCTCCTGAGATGGTCACTCATGTAACCTATGAGGTAACAGGATTGACAAAAGAACATTTCGATGTACCTGTGGCGGTACGAAAACGGTGGGACGAGTGGATGGTGAATGAGAGGAGTGAGAACTGCTTAACTAGCAAAAAAAAATTCTTTCGCATTTATAAAACAGGTTAGCCGCAAAGAGCCGCAAAAGGTCAAGGTCAGAGAAAAGCGCCATTAGATAGAGGAGGTTTTTATCTAAACTGCTAGTCAAAAGTATAAGGCCAGCTAATTATTTTTAAAAGAAGTGATTTACAAACATAAATCATAATTAATATATTGTAGTTTATGTAGAAGTATGTGAGAAGTATCCAACTTAAATTACACAACCCTTCATCTATTCACCCTTGCATCAATGTCAATCTTTCTTTTCACACTACTCTACATATTTTTGAATTAAGTCGTTGTACTTAACATTAGTATTTAAAACCATTTGTCCACTGACAAAGTTAATCAGTTATTTAACCAATCTTACATCAACATTGTTTTTTACTAACACCTTAATGTTTCACTAAATTAAAATAAACCATTTCATTTTGCTAACACGCCTCTCAAAGTAGATGATTGATAAAAAAAATTGTCAAAAAATATAAGGTGAAAAATAGGGAAAAAATTGAAAATTCGGGTTAGTCAAAAGTATAAGGCCACTTGATTAATTTCAATTTAATACTTAGTTTGACCAACATTTAATTTTATAACATCAAAAATTCTATTACTCATAGACTTGATAAGAGTTTGCAAGTATTCTGGTTCGATTGTGTACCATATATTCTGAATTTCTTGCCATAACTCATCAATTTTATTAAATTGCCTTTGGTTAGCATAAACTTTTCGCACAATAGGGTTCAAATCCGGACTACATGCTGCACAACTCAGTACTTTAACAGAATTTGTCTCGAAGAAGTTTTTTGTTGCATTAGAGACATGAATCCGTGCATTATCTTGTTGGAAAATCCAATCAGAACCGGCATTTTATGCAGCATTAGGTATTAAATTTTCTTCCAGCACTTTTATTTAGTCCATTAAATTCATAGATCAAAACTTGTCTTTTGTCACGATCACTTAGTACAGGGGGCGTCCAGAGCGAGGAGATGTACCGTAATTTCCACCTTATTTCGCATAATTTAGCACAACACATCTCGACCTATTAATTTGTTTAGCTATTCCATTGAGAGAGATACCTTGTTTGATCATTGTATCGATTTGACCTTTTTCATAGTCATTTAAAGCTGATGAACCAAGCTAATGCCTCATTATGTAATTTCAAAGAAATAAGTAATAAATCAAAAACTTTGAAAGATAGAGAAAAACTGAGTTTAACTAATTTTTCCTCTAATTATTTCAATTGGGTTAAAGCGGCCTTATACTTTTGACCATATGCTTAACATATGTGCTTCTTCATTTTAATCTTTAGCGTTCATATTTGAGTCTGAAATTAACTTTAATCCAAGAATATACATGCCGCGCTATGCTTATAATAATCCAATCATAAAAAGTACAAATTATTACTTAGAATTCCGAAAATCCGACGAAAACCATGTGGCCTTATACTTTTGACAAGCAGTGTATTAGCAATCACTGTCACAGGCTGCTCCCATACGTTAGTATTGATCTGTAGGTCTTTTAAATCGATATTTAGGCGAAATTTTCTTTTTTTCTATTTTTTGTTTTTGATTCACACTAAGTTAGATATGGTGATTATTGATTCTAGTAATGAATTTTATGACTTCCGATAATTAGTATAACTGAATCTACATAATGACTAATTTTCCGGCTCACAGTTGTATTTGCATTATAAAAGGATCATATCTTTTTCTGTTTTGCATTCTAGCTATCTCATCCTCACAACTTTTTTTCTACTTGCTTTGGTTTCGTACTTAATCTATTGTAATATAATGAGTGATAAGTTTAGTGAGTTTTTTTTAACGTCAGCATCTGGCTTGCATTTCTTTTCTTTTTTTAGATATGGCTGTCAGGACAATCAAAATGTCAAATCTGAATTTTATATCCATAACAATAAAAAAATCTTCCTTTATCGTGAATCTTAGTTTGGACATCAGACCCAACGTTTTTGTCGCAAGTTTTCTTATCCCAGAGCTCCACATTGTCGTGTTGTGGATTAACACATGTAAATTTTGTATTAATAATCAAAGGACCTTACTGCATCGCTCTGTTCTGAATTTGGCAGATGTTCTTGTTCTTCTGATTATAAAGGATATTCTTTAGCCCAGAGTAGTAAATACAATCTTCTTGGTCAATCTGCATCCAGAATGCATTTGCCTCTGCCAGAATAAAATCTTGATTTCGCTTGAAACCGTGAATTTTAAGACTCAACATTCTTTGTGCAGAGTTGAAGTTGCAGGAATTGACTGTCATTAATTCATGGGGATATTGTTTTGCATCTTCCGAGGAGATGTTTAATGTGGAGAAAACTTGGTTACTAACTTTCCGTTGTTGCATTGATTTGAAAATTTCAACTAATTGTAGTTTGGTTGTAATATGTTTACAACTCCGCTTGTTAAGATATTTTGTATCAAAGAATTCTCTATTTTATCCAGACGAAGGGAATTATTGCCAATTCTCGTTGTTATGGTGTTCATTCGGTCGACTATTTCTCTCGCTTTTATTTAACTGCAACTCTGCCAATTTGTGTTCATTTAACCTTTGATTAATATTGGAGACCTTATTGTAAAATGCCGTATTAATCCGTAGGCAGCTATCCTAGTAAAAACAACTCCAACAATAATTGCCATAGGCACTTCTCTTTTTTGTCTATCCAACTTCAAGTGTACCATTGGTACATTTAGCAACATGGAAAACTGCACAGAAAGACATTTTGATATTAACTCAAATGATACAAGTAAACGAATGAAGAATCATTCAATAAACATGAACTTTTATATAATCTGTGTTTCTCTCGTGAAATGAGAGAGCAAGAATGAGTTTTATTTTACAGAAATTTATGTAATTTCAATTATTACTCGGAAAAATTGATCATACGACATTATATTTAATTGCCAATTAAATTAATCGCTCAATGATTGTGATTGAAAATGGTCGATGACATGCTTAGCTATTGAATAATGTATGAATATCACTGGAATATTCACTAAATTTTGCGCTATCTATTTTTTCTTTTTCTTAGACTTTTACTGTCTATATTCTATCTACTATTTTGTGATCGGAGATATGGTTGTTGAGATATTCACGATATTTACATTTCCAGAATCAGCATGAAAAAATACATAAGAAAAAATAACGACTAAAGTTATCCGAAAATAGGCAACTTTTGACATCCTCCTTTTATGAAAAATCCAATCACATTTTTTCGCATTACAGAAAATGCGATCGAAATTTGAACATTCGATTTTCACATCTCATCTTCTAAACTACTCATCAAAGCAACTTTTTAGAACCAGTTTATATTCCTGCAAACCAACGAAGTACTCATTCTCAACTCGAAAGTTTTTGGCACATGTCATTTCATTTTTATTGAATGTTATAATGCATAATAGTCATTACCAAAAAGGTTCACTTAAACAGCAAAGTTCTCATTTGTTCAGAAATAATCTTGCAAATCAGAGGAATGTTTTAAAAGTTTTAACAAATCTTTCACTGAGTGAAATTTGTGTGCATTGTTGAATATTTTCGCTATATTTCAGGCTGAACTAGAATCTTAGTTCGTATTTACTGCGACTAGAGAGATCTAACTCTCTTAACCAGTTTAGTGCAAAATTTAGTGAATATTCACAGTGATATTCATACATTATTCAATAGCTAAGCATTTCATCGACCATTTGCAATCACAATCATTGTGCGATTAATTTAATTGGCAATTAAATCAATTGTCTAATGATCAACTGTTCTGGGTAATCGGTGAAATTGCATAAATTTATTTATAATTAATGACTTATTGATTTTCCTTGACAGCTGTAAACAGTTAAGAAAATAAAAGACAATTAAACTTATTGATCTGAAAATCTTCAAATTTTATATTATTTCATTGGATCATTTGAGTTTAGAGAAAAGTATTGCATTTTGAAATTAAATATTTACATATTCGTAAGCGATTCTCGAATACCGTAAAGGAAATCTGTTAATTTAAACCTTTGATATTTGTTATGAAATTTGTTTAACAGTAATACAAAATATCATTTTGATGTAAACCATAAACTTAATATAGCTTTTGCTTTTGTTCAAGCTTTTGATTTGAAGCAAGTCCTAAGCAAACGACTATGTCAAGATCCGTAGGAAATTTGATTTCATCCATACCGAGATTGATTGTCCGTTTGATTGGATTTCATTCAAGTGTTGTTGATGATGCCGAAGCAATCAGCAAGATAAAAAAACTCGAATTGATATGCATTTCATTCAATATTTTACCAAATGGGTTCTCCCAAGATCCAAGAGTAACTCCAGCAAAATGGACAACAATAAGATCTATCCTTTACTCAAGCCTAATGAATATTTATATCATTCATTTGGTATTGTTGAGTGTCTTCGATCTTCCTGATGAATGGCTTCTTGTTCTTGGCGACTTTTTCTATGGCCAGAAGAATCGTCGATACTTCTGGTTTCTCTGGTTGATTGCGTCCATTCTTGGTGAAATTATAAGACATTACTGGATATTTTTAATTAAAAATGGTCCTTTGTCAAGTTTTAAATTGTGCAGTTACATATATGAAAAAGGATTCAAAAGTGAAGTTTTACACATGAGTCAATGTTATTGCCAAAAGTTTCGTTTTGTTGCCATCAATTTAGCAAATATGTGGCTTCGGATCTTTTATTGTATAACGATCACTTTTGCACCAATATTAATCTTTGTTGTTAATTCATCAAATCAACTACCGAAAACATCCACTCAGTTCATTTACAATAGCTTTTGGATTCTGGTCAATTACCTAGGAATTATTTCTACTTTATTCAACTTGTCATATCCTGCTGCCTTGTGCACAATTCAGTTATCTTACTTCTTCTTCAAAGCTGCTCATGTCGCCCGAATGGCAAAGGGCCTTGCTGATAAAAGAAGGCTTTTGAATAAAGTCGACTATCAGCTTCATTGTGAAGAAACTGTTTGTGTGATCATTCAATATCAAAATGAGATTGAACAACTGAATATAAAATTAAGAAACTGGTTCATATTCCTTTACATCGGACTTTCGGCTGCTGCTGACTTTGGAGTCTACATTTCAGTCTTTGTTCATATTGATCCATTTATGGACATTTTCATTGTGATTGTTGCTAGCATTGGTGTTGTCGCCATCGGAGTTTGTTCATACACCAATGGAGTTATATTGACAATGGTATAAAACGGTTTCTATTTTGATTTCTCGTTCTTTTAATTTGATTATATTTCCCTTTTAGATGAGCTCGTATTGTAAAAACCTAAGGAAGGCTACTAGATGTTTGCAGTTGAGTGCAAGAGCTTTTATAAAGGTAATTTCAAAATGATCAATCTCTCAATGTTACGATCAACTATGTACTTCCAGGGAACTGATTTACAAGATCGACTCTCAAGGACTGATTTAGCGTTTACTGTTGGTGAAATTTTGGATATGACGACTCGAGTTTTTGTGATTGTGAGTATCAGCTAAATAATTGTATTGGTTTACATTGATAGTTTAACTGAACTTTTCTTTCTACTTCTAGTATCTGATTGAAAATATTTGCCTCGTCATGTTGTTCAAAGTAAACCTTAAATAAATTGATTATCGGAGCGTAGTGAAACGAAGTGGAGATTTTAACTTGCCCTACCGTCAACTGAATTTCACCTTCAACTTTTTTGTCCTCAATGTATCTCAACAACTGCTTCGCAAAATATCACAAAACTTAGTATTTGAACGGATTAGATCATTTTTAAGAACTGAGATGTAAATTTCGACATCGAAGGCCATTTTCCGGGATTTTGATTTATGACCTTTAGAGGTCATTTGATGGTCATTTATCATTTTTCGACAGTTTTTCATCTCCTTAGTTAAGATTTAGTATTGTACCATTATTGGTTAGTGAAAAATGGCTAAAAACACTAAAAAAATTCCAGAATCATCAAAGAATAATTCATGTTTATTTGTCGAATGGTTATGTTTACGAACACAATATTTGAAATATGATCAAGACAGATCATTTTCAAGAATCGAAACGAAAAATGCGACCATCGGAGGTCATGCTTCGGGATTTTGACCTTTTAGCTGCATAGCTCAATTGGTATTCATTTATCATTTTTCGATAGTTTCGTATCTCCTAAATGCAATATTAAGCCTTAAATTATACTTTGTTAGCGAAATGTGGCTCAAAATATGAAAAAATCTAGAACCATTAAAGAGTAATCCATTTTAGTTGCACGAACTGCTGTGCTTTCAAGATTATTTTCATGCACTGAAGACAAAATCTGACACCCTCTGAGTTCATTTTTCGAGATTCCGTCTTTTGACCTTTAGAGGTCATTCTAAGATCCCTTATGCATTCATCATACGTTTTCATTTCACATGAAAGTCATATCATAAAAAAATCAATAGTTTGGCAAGTTTGGAAAGCGAGTTTGCGTACTTTTCATAAAATAGTCATTTCATGTATACACTTGATTGTATTAGCATAGCTGGATATGGCTTATCGAGGCTTAAGGTTATATCCTTGATTGAATACATTAAACGGATAACGCTAACTTTCATCTTCCTGCAAATATTGCTAGGCATCCATGTGAGTATTTAATTGCTAAAATCATTAATATCAAAATTAGATTCGAATGGAATTCGAATATGGTATAGAACTGACTATTTTTCACGTGAATGGCCAATGAAGTACCCTAGCACGATTTAATCAAACATGTGATCTTTCCATATTTTGCATAGATAAGAGAAATTTAGACCAGTTATTTTATCTTGCACCAAGATGCAATCATCATGAAATAATTAGTCTCGGGCTATTTGATTAGGTTTGTAATGAAAGGTGGAAATGTTATAAAGTTTCGTCTTAGACAATCAACTTAAATTTTTAATTTAACTTTGCAATAAAGCACAACTTCAGAAGATTTATTCAGCCTTCCAAATCCTGAATATCAGGTTCTTTTAGGATCACCAATGATCACTGTAGTCTTAGACTATTGTTAAATTTTACTCTTGTCTCAACTATGAGTAGACTTAGGTTTACTTATGATCAGTAATCACACAATGACCACAAATGTTCACTATGGACTGGTACAACTGGTCACAATGACTTAAAGTCAATAGCTTAGAATAGCTAAACAGGCGTGAATAAGCTTAGCTCAGAACGATGAGTCTCTAAACTCTAACCAAAAGAGACACAGGACTAAGTAATTAAGCTCAATAAGGATAATTACCAAGATGGCACAAAGTTCACTGGCTTTTATTTCTAGCAGCATAAATTGTACTAGACCACTGATTAGACTTAGTCTAGGGATACGTAAAATTTAAGGAAAGGTAAGACAAGTTTTAAACTTTAAAGGAAATTTTAATGAAATGAAAATTAAAGAGATTTGAAGATACTTTGAATTAATGAATTAAGCATGAGAAGCATGAAAAAAGCATAATCCTCTCTTTTTGCTTTTTCTTTTTATACTAAGTATAACGGAAGAAACTATGAAAATCTTAGGAAAAGGAAATAAGAAAAGTTAACTAAATAAGTCCCTTGAGACAACACTTGAAAAACAAATTTATGACAAAAAATGAAATTTGAAATCTTTAGGGATATTTTACCAATAAGATTTCTTGAGCAATGGATTGCTATCTTGTGATTGCAATGTAGGATTTGAATGATTAAATTCAGTTTTGGGTAACTCTACCCTTCAGTAACAAAGGTGTTTTTGAGGAGAATTGCTGTCGGAATTTTAAATTCCCTGGATTAGCATGTGAATAACAGTTATCAGTAGCATAAGCTCTCAATTACGACATTTTGATAATCCGAGGCACTGACTTACTTCTGAATTTACTTTTGCATGTTTTCTAAACCTGAAAACCTGTAGAACAATGCAATTGATTGCGTTCGACAAATTCAAAAGGATTATTGTAATCCAAATGACTCAATCAAGAGAGAAAATACTATCATTACTATTCTTCTGATCTCAACGGGCTTTGAGTACGAATGTAAAGTTTGCAGTAATCTAAGGCTAGGGAAGAGAATAATTTGGGGAAACTTCCGAAAAGCTGACATTCGCAATAGGGGGTGACGTCCGTTCTTCTAAAAGAACTTTCCATGCCATTTTCAAAATAGAAACCATATTATGCGCCAACTCATCGTTCGAAAGGTCAAGGGTGTCAAAGTTGTGAAAATTCATTGAGCTCTATGGCGAATGAAGAAGCTTTTTTTAAGCATTTGAAACTAGTAGTGGAATGATAGACTGTCTGTAATATGTTAAATATTTTCATTTTTCTATTTATACGAATTTTCGACTTTACACGATGTTCGAGGTTTCTGAATATATTCACGATACATATATACCATATATTACGATATTCGTTTGTTTATCTTGTAATTGTTCACAATCAGGCCTGATCTCACGAGCTTAACAAAAAGATTTTTTTGCAATGATAAAACAAACCTAACCTAACCTAACCTAACCTAACCTAACATACTAACCAACACACAAAACTGATTCAATTTACTTACGTTTAATCATGTAAATCTGAAAAATCATTCTGATTGTATTTTACATTGTTGAGGATCACCCTGTAAACTTGAAATTTTGAGTAGAGCGATCTTTCCTAAGCAGGTATAGAGTGTGTGAAAATTCTTTTGCTATCTTATATTGCAGATGGTTTTAAAAACTTCTGAATGCACAATAGAGCTCAATGCAATTTTTCAACTTTGACACCCTGTATCTTTCGAACAAAAAATTTCCGCACTGAAAATCCGCACCGCGCATTGAAAATGTCATGCAAATTTCTTTTAGAAAAATTAGTCGCCGCCCCCTTTTGCGAATGTCAGCTTTTCGGGCGTATAGCCAATAATTTTTCAAAAAAAATAATGATGTCATTTTATCTTTTTACCGCACGCTCCGATATTGATGATTGATCGACTGCCCTAGTATATAATAGAAGTAATATAAAAGAATAAAATATAAGAAAAGGTCTAGTCTATATGGCAGTAGGGTCTCGTTTTGTTACGAATGGTTTTTCGCTTTTTAAAACGGATCTGTAAATTTTTGCATAGTTTCTTGTTTTGACAAGGTGTACAAACTTGGTTGTGGTTGACAATAGATTGTTGAACCTTAATACTTTGTTTCTCTCTCAAAATGTAAGCATTAGACATCTTGCAAGTGTAGGAGTTGAGCTGTATTTAAAAGAAAGCCTTACAATAATTTCATTTTAATTTTATTCTATTAGAATTTAATAAAGTGGTGGATTAGAGACAACTGATGAGAATTGATAGAAGATAACTCTTGCAAGATTATATTCTGGTGTAGGTGAAGATATGTAGGCTTCGGATGGAGATTCTGAATGGTTCCTTCACAGTTGAGTTAATTTAAAAGTTAAATTGAGATTCTTGGTTGTTTTACACTGAGATTCTTAGATAATGCATGAATTTTCACTTTAACTTTGTCCGGGTGAGAGTTTTAAGTTCCAAAGGATTCACAGTTTATGGAGATTCACTGGTGATGTGTCACTTAGCACAGTTTATAGTTGGAAGTTATGTCGGTTGAGGAAAATTTCACAATTTGAATCACTGATAATTATTAGTCATGAATACCACACATTCTGTAAATACTTGTAAATACAATGGAGAGTGAATTATTTCACTTTAAGTATAACTATTACCAAATGTTGTCAAATCGGTTTTCATCGGAGTAGAGCTTCCGCGGGTGGCTATATTGCGAAGAACACAAAGAAATATCGGCCATTATATGCTAGCTGAGGGAGAAAATCTTCTCCCTCATAAAATGGCCGACCCACTAAAATCAACCAATTATGGCCTTTCCCTACCTACTTGAGGTAGGGAAAGGTAGCGTCAACCTAAAACCTGTTTAAAACAAGTTTTTCTGTAATTGGCCGGGGCACCAAAAGAACGTCCTCGTTCTGTAAAATAAAACTTAAATATTGATTAATAATGCGAATAGAATGAGTTTTACCAATCATTAATTGATAATTTCGCGTTGACCATTTGTCTTATCGTCTCTGGAGTCGGAACGTAATTTATATAATCTGCTAGTTGTAAATACTCTACGTATCCTCGTAAGGTTACTCGGGCATCCCTCTCTGGTGAGTGTCCAGCGATGGTGTTCGTTGGATCGTCGCGTTTAAGTTTAGGTTTCTCAGGGAAAAAGAATTTATCAACATAAAGCAACCCTAGCGGTTGTTGTCCAGGCCATAGCGGTTGCAAATCAATCCAATAAATGTCATTATCCAAGTGAGTTGGAGTAAATTTTAATAATCGTAAGTCGCCATCTCCTTGTGTAATTACTCTTTTTCCTCTTAATATGTTAAGGACGGTTGAACGGACCTGATGAAAAGGTAGACCTGTTGCTAAATCAATAGGTTGTAATTTTTGTTATTTTTGTGTTCGAGTAAAATGAATTTTCTGATTTGACTTCGGCATAATATGTGTTTTGAATTCGGATTATATTACCAAACCATCCAGATATGTGAATATTACCAACACCTCCACTTCCATTTCCTTCCATGTCCAATGAAAGTGTAGGTAAAGATGGAGAACCAATTGGTACTAATTTTCTAAGATTTTCGGATAATATTTTCCGGGTATCTTGTACCAAATATTACCTGTAAATTCCCTTAATTTTCGTCGAAATTGTCTTCTTTCTTCTCTGCGTGCGTTAACAGGTTTGATATCAGATTGAATTTGTAAAGTGACTTGTCCGACTCTCTTAATCAAATCAGGACAATTTTTCCTAAAATGTGCATTACTGGAGCAATTTTTACATTCAGGGCAAAGCATAAACTGCAGTGAAACAATGGGATTGGAGTGAGTTCAATCCATCTCGATCTTCCAGTCTTCTGCTTGATTCGTTTGGCTATCTCTTTGATTTCTTTTATGAGGAAGTTATGAGCATGGTTAATCGCTCTTTGTGTGTGTGCTGTTATCGTTAATTTCGTATATTTATGCATTTTCGGTGGTGGCTGACATTTTACACCCTTGTATTGTCTTCTTACAAACTCCATAACTATTGATGAAGTTCCAAGCATAGCCTGACAGGATCAAATAATGTTGATACAGTAAAATGGGTTTCTTTTCTTTATCTCCATCTGAGTACTTAAGATTTCTCCATTTAGGCTGATTTCTCTCCATCCTGTTAGATAAAAGAGAAGAAAAGGACATGATTAATCAGTCCCAATCACCGGGACTTTTATTTATTACCCCTCTCTGGTCATTTTATCTCTGCCCAATCACCGGGCTCTTGAGTTTATTATTTTCTTTTTTTTCAGCCCACTCACCGGGCTTTCACTTTTATTTTTTTTATCAATCGAATTTATCAAGTTTTTTTGTAGCCCAATCACCGGGCGATTTTCTTTCTTTTTCTTCTTAGTTTTTGTTTTGTTTTTTGTATTTTGTGATTTTTTTGTTTTTATTCAATTTTATCATTCCCATCACCATGCATATTTCCCAAAATTTATTTTAATAGCATTTATGTAAAGGTATTACTTCTGGTTGTCTTTTATCTTTTGTTTTATCTACTCTGTTCGTTCTGTTATCCCTCTCATCGTAAACTATTGAGTATACTGTTCGTTTTGGAGCGAACATAAAACGTACGCTAAGAGAACATAACAAGAAGCAAATGGTTACTAGTAGTGAAATTGAAATCCATTTAACATAATCAAATTTCCAAGTAAGAGTGATTTTCTCGAAACTAGAAAGTACTTTCTCGTGAGCTGCATCTAGGAGTTCAAATTCTAAGGGTGCTATGTTGATTTTTTTATAAGCTGGTTGGAACAGTTTTAAATTAATTGCTTGAGTATGTTCAGTTACTCTAGGACCTCTAACGTAAATGAAAAAATTGTTTGAAGTATACTTAATGTCATCAATACTAAAATTGGTATATTTTGATAGTTTGATAACTCGATTTGGACATGAATATGTACCTGAGTATATTTCGATTTTATGACCTGCACAATGAATCAAATAATGATCACCCATATTTTTAACTTGGATTTTCTCTGCCACAATTGTTTCATTCACGTTTTTAGATACACAATGCTCGTCTCCCCAGAGCTGTGTTCTATTAAACTTATTGGACAGGTTGTCACTTTAGCGAAAACAGGATTTGGTGACTTCAACTCACTTTCATCAATTTCACAGAACTGATATGTAGTGGTATTTACTAATAAATATTCTGGTCCTTTGTATCCACTTTTACATGTATGCGTCGCATTGGTTTTATACAACAAAAATGGGTCAGCTTGGAATACTTTCATAATTTGATCGTGCCTAAATATTGTGAAATTCAAACTCAAAACAGGATATCTTTCTTCATTGTGAATTTTTACTGAAAATTTTTCAATAACTGATAAGTCATAATCGTCACAATTTAATTACACTTTCAGGGACTTTAAATAAATTTGGATCTATTGTTGGTGTTGGTTTTGTGATGTTATTGATGAGCATAATGTTGGTGACACAATGGCTAATTCACTAAGAACTATACCTTTAAACAGTGGTGAAGATTATACAATATCATCACATCTATTTCCTAATACTTATTATTTTAAAGTGAATATAATAGAATCGAAACAATTTCTATCATGCTAACTGATGAAACGCGTAATCCTGTAATTTTCAAAAACGGAAGAACATACCTTAAATTGCATTTACGCAGAGTAAGGTGATAATATGAATAGAACTTATATAAAGTAAAATAATATTCATAAATACTAAATTATTATTAATAAAAATGAATTTAAAACGCAAATTTTGTCCAAACGATTGTGATTTAAGAAGTTATTATATAAATCAAGCTGGGAGAGGATTGTCTGATATAAAAATATTTAGAGGTAATCCATATCAAACAGGTTACGGATTCGGTACTTTTTTTAGTAAATATGGTATATCAGTGCTAAAATTTTTAGTTAAACATTTTTTATCTACTGGTGTTTCTGTTGGTTCTGATATTATGGCGGATCGCAATATAAAAGAGTCATTGAGAAGTCGAATAAAAGAAGGATAAAAAAATCTCGCGAAAGATGGATTAAATAAGTTAACAAATTTTGTTGATCAATACGGTTCAGGAAGACTATATGAAGCAAAGAAGAAGAAGATTGTTAAAAAACGAAAGACAATCTCTAAAAAAAGAAATCATAAAAAAGTTCGAAAGTTGAAAGGAAAAATAAACGACATATTTTCATAATGGATTATCTACATCATAAATCAATGCCTGCAACTTTATCTAATTTATAGGTTTTTGCAATACCTCCAACACAACTCGCGATCGATTCATCTTATGAAGTATCTTTTCGTCCATCTTCTACCCTCGATTCTGCAGAAAACTTATGATATACAAATACCTTCTAGTGATGATTTCACAGATCTATCTGAAACAATGCTTCATGTTAAGTTAGATATCAAAGATAAGGATAATAAAGCAGTTGTAGATACTGATGTCATAAATGTTGTTAATGGTTTTAGCTGTGCATTATTTGAGCAAATCGATCTCTACCTCAATACAGTGAATGTTTCTCAAGCGTCAGGTCTTTATCATTATCAAGCCTATTTAGAAGATATGCTATTCAGACACAATAATAGGGCTGATTCAGGTGCTATGTGGGATGATGATCAAAAGAATAAAACTCGAATCAAAAAACCTTTTGTTTATATTTTAAACTACAGGGTGACAAATCATAACCGAGAGACTTTTTTTTTATTTTACCGCGAATAGTTGCAGCTAGCGACCCCAGGTTTTTTGCAAACATGTTTTCTCCTTCCATGAAATTGTTTGAGATAGTTTTTAGAATTTCGTAAATTTTCAAATTTTCTATGGAATTGAACATAGGAAAAATCGCATTTTGAATTTTGCGATTTTTTTTGAGCTGCTAGGTTACCAAATTTTCCGGTTGTATTGAAAACGGATGTGGAAGGGCATATTCACTCTTTGTTCGTCTTTTTTCAAGCTTTCTTTGTGATTTTAAGTTTTCTACGTAAAAAATGACTGCTTTGTCAAGAAATCAATGTGCCTTTTACATTAAAGCGTATGACGTCCGAAATGAGAGTTATACTGACGCTTGTAGAGCGATGCGCTCTAAATGGAAGCATATTGTGATGCCTCATGCCAACACTATGAAGCGAGTTATTGAAAAGTTTGAAAAAAAGGAGTAATTATGGATTTAAGAAAGCATCCGAAGCCATGCCCTTTTTTGACAGCCGAAAACATCGAAGCAGTTAGACGATATTTTGAACAAAAGCCGCGTGCTTCAATAAGGAAATCTGCTCCATTATTAAACATGTCGATAGAAACATTGCGACATTGCTTGAGGAAAATTCATCGGCTGTTTCCCTATAAAATTTCTACGTCGCAGCGGCTAACAGAGGCATCAAAAGAAGCCCGTGAAACATTTTGTGGACAGCTTTTAGGAGAAATCCGTGGAGAGACGGCTCCATTCGACAAAATCATCTTTACCGATGAAGCCCATTTCTACCTAGATGGCTTCGTAAACCGACAAAATTACAGGATTTGGGGAAGTGAGCGTACTGTATTTCAACTTGAGAAAAACCTCCACCCAGCTAAAGTGACCTTTTGGTCTGCATTTACTATCCATGAAGTTTTTCTTCATCACTTCACGGAAACAGTGAATTCAGAGCGGTACTGCAAGATGCTTACTGAAAAATGGATCCCAGTGGCCAGAGAGAGAGGTTGTATTGATGGTTATTACTTTATGCAAGATGGTGCTCCACCTCACCGTACTAGAGACGATTTCAACATTATGCATCAACATTACGGTAACAGAGTTATTGCCTATGGTTTTCCGGACAAAATGGGTGGTGCAATTGATTGGCCTCCTTACAGTCCAGATCTCACGCCATGTGACTACTACCTTTGGGGATATTTGAAAGACGCAGCTTGCCAAAAAGCTCCAAAAACCCTGGACGAACTTATTGCGGCTGTTTATTCATCAGTATCGACTATAAACAGCGAAACACTCGTCAAAGTTGTGGAAAATTTCGTCAAAAGGATCGAATATTGTTATATTCAAAAAGGAGGACATTTTGAAAAAATTTATCACTGATGTACCCAATTTCTGCCTTAATAAATTGAAAAATTGAAATAATTGAAATTTGCCATGTTAAATCCCAGATGTTAGTCTTGGAATTCAAGAGGGGTTGGCAAAATCTCCAGTCAATTATTTTATCACAAGAAACGAAGTGAAAAGTTTCGAGATCCCTATGTCTATCACAACAGCAAATTTTGAAAATGTTTTTTTCTGGAGTTTTACCTAGGAGAATGATTGTAGGTCTTGTTAGTTCTAAATCTTTCAATGGAAGCGATTCACCTTTCAAAGGTCAAAATTTCAAAATAACTTCAATCGTGACCCAGATAAACGGAATACAATATCCTTCACAAGCTTATACTCCTGATTTTGATAATGATTTGTATATGCGTGAGTATGTTAACTTATATTGCTACACAAATCAATTTGATGGATTACCGATGTTAAATCTTAAATTCGATCAATACAAGAATGATAATAGCTTGTTCTCGTTTGATTATTCACCAGATAGTACACATGGATCGGAATCAGGAACTCTAAGTCCAATCAAAAGAGGTAATATAAAGCTTGAAATCAGGTTCAAAGAAGCAATATCTGACCCGATTCACTTAATAATTTTTGCACAATATGATAATATGATACAAATTGATAAATATCGTAACGTAAATATCGATTGGTAAAAATGAATTCTATTGAAATCGTATCTGCATTATCAAATGACCCTGACTTTTTAGGATGTTTTTCAATCAATCATTTACCACAATATATCATAATAAAACCAGCAAAAGTAGTGATCAATCTTGATGAATCATGGAAGGAAGGAAGTCATTGGGTTGCTGTTTTCTTCGATAGAAATAAAGCATCAATTTACTTTGATTCATATGGTAGACCTCCTCCTGAAGCTATTGAAACATTCATAGAAAGAAACTCTAAGAATTGGAGCTATTCTGAATATAAATTACAAGGCGACTTGAGTACAAAATGTTGACTTTATTGTATAAAATTTTTAAAAAAATGTCCTGATTACATGGGTTTTTTCAATAAATTCAATGGTTGTGCAAATACTAATGATTATAAATTAGAAAGAATTTAAATAAAAATACATTTATTTATATTTCGCGTTTTCTTTTATAAGCGTGTCTTGGACTGTATCTTCTAATATTCTAATATAATTTTGTAAACCAAGTAAATCAACATCGTTGATTGCTTTTTGTAATGCATAATACTTATCAGCCATCTCTATGAAACGATCAGTCAATATTTGTCTTTCTTTCCTCATTCGAATGACCTCATATGCCAATGTTTTCATTTTATTCTTATATCCTACAGCCTTGTTGTAGTTACAACCAACTTCTCGAGATACGACCTCCAAAGCAAGAGCAATTCTATCGTTGTTCGTTGGTGATGGTATTGGAGGCAGGTCCGTCTGAGTACATTGATCTTTTGGCTGATGATTGTTGGCTTTTATCTGGCGCTTCTTGACCAATATTGATAACTGCAATGTGGCTCTTCTCTTCATTGTTGCGATCTTCCAGTAAACGGATCTTTGTTAAAAGAGAGATTCTTTCGTTACGTAAATGATTGAGATCTTTTATTTGACGGAGATATGCTGCGTAGTAAGTTCGATATCTAATAGTAACCTCTAAGCAATTCCTTCTAAAATTTTCATTTTCTATCATTAAGGCTGCTCGCTTCATTTCACTAATACGAAGCTCTTGTTTGAAATGTTTCAATCCAAGTTTGTGGGTCGGTTTAACATCCTCTTTTTTAAAATGAGTTCATGGATGCACTCTATTATAAAACTAGTCAATGAAGGTTTTTTTCTCTTTAGCTCCTGGTATATAATATCCTGCGACATTATCACCACGTTGGATGAAGTACATTGGCGAGCATGTATTACATCTGCTCACCTCAGGAATGATGTAGCATCTTTTGCAAAAATGATTATAAGCAAAAGGCATTCCGTAAAAATAGGTCCGTATCAAACACATCAAACAAGGTTTCCATTCAAAATGTGGTCAATAGTTTGTACTAATTGCTAAATTATTACTGCACAAGAAGAGCAACAATCTATGATTAAATGAATTGTTTTACAAGTTCGCTGAAATACTCATCAAGTGCATACAAAAGTTTGGTACCACCATCTTCTGCTAAAAATTGTAATCATTTAAATTCAGCTTAGTTGATTTATCATTTAATAGATGGTACCATTGTAAGTTGTTCATACATTTTGCCGACTGAAAATTACACCGAATTGTGCACCCTTAATCTCAAGAACCCCGGACTCAATCAAGACATGCAAAACATCATTTTATTCAACTTTCATGGAACTATTCAATAAGATATAGAACATCTGCATCGGTTGAAGTTTACCAAAGTTCACTTCGAAAACCTATTTTGAATCAACTTGTGCACGCATGTTCTCAAGAACTAGTTGATGAATCAAGACATGCAATATATCATTCTCTTACGCTAAAAGAGCTCTAAACTACGATATATAAAGCATTAGAATCGAATAAGTATATCTGCAGTTAAGTTTGACCAAAGTCCAGTACGAAAACCTATATTGTAGTAATTTGTGCACACTTAAACTCCTAAACTAATTAATGGATTTAGACGTGCAAACTATTGTTGTCTTTGACTTGAGCAAAGCTAACTAACAATATATAAATCATTCGAATCCACTAAATATAATTTAAGTTAAAGTTGACCAAAGTCAGGAGTATACAAAGCTAATTCAATTAAATTTACCTTTAGATGTCTTAAGATAAGGTCAGCAAATTGTCAACGCTTCAGTATTCAGCAATATATGATAATCAAGGAGCCAACTTCCAAACGTTTCAAGTTTACAGTAATAGATGCTTATCAGGTACAAACTTAAAGCTGTAAATTAAGTTGACAGCTTTGTGAGTGAATAAAAGCAAAAGAAATTAACTTTTAAGAAAGAAAGTAAAAGTTGAAACTGAAACTAAGATTCAATTATCTACTTGATGATTAGATGATTGAATGAATTGAATGACCGAATTTTCTTCGTTTATATACTAAGTTTAATGCTTAAGTTGAAACTGATCTACTAATTCTCTTTACATTTATGATTATTAAAGATTGGACTTATTCGTTCAAGATCTAATCTAGTTAACCTATTAGATTAATAGATAAACTTCAAGGTTTTGTTGGATTGAAGGTTGCATTTTTTCCTTGAACTTTGTTAAGATTCATATGTTCGTGATGAATAAGGTCAAATTATAATGTCAAAAATCTATTATGACCAACTTATTTTCGATTTCTGAGGGCAGAATATGCTATCCATGTATCAATGTATTTATTAAAATTAAGATGAAATGATCGGTTTGATCTGAATTGGTATAAAAATTCGTTGAAATTGAACTTAAATCATCAGTTGAAATCATCTTCGAGTAACAAGTACTTCATTTAATTGTGCTTCACGTCTCCAAATGTTGCAAGTTTCCACAACAATTGCAGATATCTTCGGTGATGATACCGTTACATTTTCTCCAATGGAGAGTGAACCGACTGTTGAATCAGCATTGCCACCAACACTACTAAATTATGATGAAACTTTCAACGTTGAAAATGTGGTAACATCTCCAGTTTCAGTTCCAAATCTCAACGACTCTTTGATTTCGTTACAGAATCAAATTGATCATCAACAATCAACCATGAAAATGCTTGAAAATATGTTGGCAACAGCGAACTTCCTCATCATTCAACTTAATGAAGAAATTAATTCTTTAAAAAATATTGTAAACAATAATGCAATTATCTTTAATAAGGTTATTGTTGACACCCAAGGTGACACTTGGGTGCAAGTTCAAAAATAAATTTTGAATTTAAAACAAGTTTCATTTCCATTTCAATTTTATTCAATAACCGGTTTCGTGTTGAGCCAGAAATGGCTTTTTCCTACTACTAATGACTTATTGATTTCCCTTGAAAGCAGTAAACAGTTGCGAAAATAAAAGACAATTTAACTTATTGATCTGAAAATCTTCAAATTTTATATTTCATTGGATCATTTGAGTTTGAGGTGAAACGAAAGAGAAAAGTTTCACATGATAATATATTGAAATAATATTAATATTTTATATTATATTATGATATTTGATATAATATAAAGGGTGTTATAATATAAAAAGTATAACTTATCTTACCTTAAATTTTGATAAAAATGACGATGACCATGATAACAATGAAGATAATAAAATTGAAGAAGAAACAAACGCATAAAAACAAACAAATCAATTTATCAATTAATCGTCATCTTTATCGGATCTTTATCTGTATATATCCGCTCTATACTTTTTATCCGCAACACCCTTTAATATTTTGCAATACAATATCATTAAGTGATTCAAAAACAGTTAGAGCATTCGATATTTTCAATAAGCTTTCGTTAACAAGTAATATTGAATTCATTTTTATGCAAACCAAACCATTTTTAACTCTTTTTGAAGTTTTAGAATCTAAAGATCAAAGTTAACGGCTATGTTGCGAGTGCATAAAATTCTGCTTGCGTCCATACCGAGATTGGTTGTCCGTCTCATTTCCGTGTGTTGTTCCGTCGGATTTCATGCAAGTGATGTCGATGATTTTGAAGCAATCAGTAAGCTGAAAAAACTCGAATCGATATGCATTTCATTTAATATTTTACCAAATGGGTTCTCCCAAGATCCAAGAGTAACTCCAGCAAAATGGACTACAATAAAATCCATCCTCTACTTTAACCTAATGAGTGTTAATATAATTCATTTGGCTTTGTTGAGTGTCTTTGATCTTCCTGATGAATGGCTTCTTGTTCTTGGTGACTTTTTCTATGGCCAGAAGAATCGTCAATACTTTTGGCTTCTGTGCTTGATTACTTCCATTCTTGGGGAAATTTTAAGACATTACTGGATATTTTTGATTAGAAAAGGTCATTTGTCAAGTTTTAAATTGTGCAGTTTTATATTTGAAAAAGGATTCAAAAGTGAAGTTTTACACATGAGTCAGTGTTATTGCCAAAAATTTCGTTTTATTGCCATCAATTTAGCAAATGCGTGGCTTTGGATCGTTTATTGCATGGCGATTACTTTTGCGCCTATCTTAATCTTCGTTGTTAATTCAACAAATCAACTACCGCAAACATCCACTCAGTTCATTTACAATAGCTTTTGGATTCTGGTCAATTACCTAGGAATTATTTCTACTTTATACAACTTGATATTTCCTGGTGCCTTGTGCACAATTCATTTGTCTTACTTCTTCTTTAAAGCTGCTCATGTCGCCCGAATGGCAAAGGGCCTTGCTAATAAAAGAAGGCTTTTGAATGAAGTCGACTATCAGCTTCATTATAAAGAAACTGTTTGTGTGATCATTAAATATCAAAATGAGATTGAACAACTGAATATAAAATTAAGAAACTGGTTCATATTCCTTTACATCGGACTTTCGGCTGTTGCTGACTTTGGAGTCTACATTTCAATCTTTGTTCATATTGATCAGTTTATGGACATTTTCATTGTGATTGCTGCGAGCATTGCCGTTGTGGCCATCGGAGCTTGTTCTTACACCAATGGAGTCCTATTGACAATGGTACAAAACAGTTTTTGTTATGATTTTTCGTTCTTTTTATACGATTATATTTTACTTATAGATCAACTCTTGTTGTAAAAACTCAAGGAAGGGGACTAGATGTTTGCAGTTGAGTGCAAGGGCCTGTATAAAGGTAATGCTGAAATGATTCAGTTCTCAATGTTCTGATTAATTTTGTATTCACAGGGAACTGATTTACAAGATCGACTCTCAAGGACTGATGTAGCGTTCACTGTTGGTGAAATTTTGAATGCGACAACTCGAGTTTTTGTGATTGTAAGTATCAACTGATTGATTTAAAATAAAAAGTAAAAATAGTTTAATTTATTTTTTCCTTCTACTTCCAGTATCTAATTGAAAATATTTGCCTCATCATGATGTTCAAAGTAAACTTTAAATAAATTGGTGAAATTTTTCAACAATCTTGACATTGCTGCATTAATCAACTCAAAAACTATATCAAGCGAGGTCCTTTTGAAGAAAAGAGTAGTAGTGTAGATACACAAGATAAGACACTTTTAATCGATAATTAATCAAGTAATTTGACCAGAAGTTAATGATTAAGGTCAATGCCTATGATAATTATTGCGGTAGTATTTTCAAAAATTATGAAACAATTATTTAAGTTCACGTTAAAGGTTAATTTTTTGCGATTAGTTGATGTATGTAAAACATGAAAGTTTTTATGCTTTGATGATTGAAGTCAAGGATCAAATAATGATACTTTTGCAATATATAAAGTAAGTTTAGTTAATTGTTTTTAGTTATTCTTAGCTTAACAAATGTAACAATTTTAAGATGCAAAATCAACGGACTGGATAATAGAACTACAATAGTGGTTCTAAGCAATCATGATTAATTATCTAGAGTGAAACAAAAATGTTCAGCCTCGTTCAGTAATACAATCAAATTAAATTACGTTCCTTACTCACTATAAAAGAGAATCAGATTTTGATTTTTCATCATTTGTACTCCATATTGCAAAGATAATGTTTGGAAACGACGAGGAACAGCTACCTGCTTTAGAGTTGATACTTGACATATCGCAAGTTTATTCCCGAAGTGAACTGAATAGTATTCCAGTTTCAACAATTTCAGATGGTCGCAATACGCTCGCATCTTTACCAGTTATAGCAATAATCCACCCTCGAGTAACCTCCGCAAGAATGATTTTCAATCTAAGGTCTCCTTATGGATGTTTTGCGCGTTATGTATACTGAATACTGAATAGGTCAATCGTAAATAGATTGACACATAGCTGCAGCAATACCATGAGCAATAGAATGCGAGTTTTTTATAATCTCTTCGTCTGTTTTGGTTCTTTCGATTCAGTTTTCAATTCGAGAAATTTCCCCTGTATGGTTAGGGTTAATCACACCACCGTGAAAAACAATTCCTTTGGAAGCGAGACCTGAACGTGAGGCTAGTCTAACGTAAGTAACGGCAGGAGGTTGAATTTTTATTTCTATTTTCACAATACTTATTTTTTCTTGATATATGATTGTAAATCATATCCAACTGAGTCAATTGTTCCTCTAGATGGAGTAGAGACATCTGGGTACCTTTACTGTAGAACATATTCATTTTGCATGATTACTTTCATGAAAATCAAGTCTGAAAAACTCTGCAAAAAGAAAGAATCAGCTTAGCAGCTGAGAATGGACCACTTTCGGTTATAAGAATGAATTAAATAAAAAAATCTGATTAAACATAAAAATTATGACTATGTTGATTTATTTCCGTTCTTTACCAGTCATACCTTATTTTCTCCTCTGTTTTCTGGTTACATGAGCAAAAGATTGATTGTTACCATATCAGATGTCAATGATTACAAGATTCAATTTACGATTATACGAAGGTAAATTGCGTTTACTCTTTCAAAGTATATGTAATGTTCACTCAGTTGAATGAGTAAAATATGGTAGTAATTTAAAGGGGTCAATAGTGTACATAACGTATTTAATAATAATAATGAGTTTGATATAATTAGTATTCGCTTGATAGTATTGATTAGTATTATGCTTTGTATTGTTTTGTATGCTTATTATGTTTGTAATTAAGTAAAAATTAGAATAAAAAAAGGGGCAATAAACAAACAGTATTGGTAGAATCCTCATAGCAATCCATATGAATGTTTCATGATAGTAATTCAATTGTCTGAATAAATTCAGCAATTGTGATATTTTTATTCGAAACCTTCAGAAATGTGTTGTACTATTTAACTCATTAAACTAATCTCCATCTCCAACAACTATTGAAATGACTGACATCAAAGTGAAACCAGCTACTAGTAATGACAGCTGTACTAAAGTATTAATCCCGGTGGGTTGTTCGGCTCGTAGGATTTCAAGAAATACAATGTACAAAATGGCTCCAGTGGCAACGGCACTAAATAAAATGATAGTTAAACTTCCATCTTCAGCCAGGCCATCTCGCTCCAATATAAGTGTGAAAAGGATTCCAAAAGGTGATGTGGCAGAAAAAATGGCCAAATGGATACAGGTCAATGTTAGACTAGCCGTTTTCTGGAACAGTTCAAAACCAATGGCAAACACGACTACAAATTTGTGCAAACAGATCGCAAAAAAGACAGTCCAAATAGATGATGCAGTCGACTGTAAACCAATAGCGACTCCATCAAAAACCGAGTGGGCTAAAAAGGCAATGACTATTATCAACCCTTTAAAAAATCGCGTTCGATAACTTAAAAGCTGCACGTTTGCAGCAGAATCTTGGTTTTCAAGTAAATTTATTTCATTTTGTTGCCTGTGAGAAGTACTCTTTTCAATAACCATAACAACTGACGTATCAATCAAGTAGGTTATAAAAAGTCCGATGCAGACACATATTTCGACCCAAGGTACTTTGTTTTCTTTATCGTCATCGCCAAGTAGACCTTCATTATGTGATGATCCATTGATTTCCCTCAATATATAAGATTCGTAGTGTTCATTAATTTCTGGAATCATGTGAACGAAACAAGTTGCCAGTAAGACGCCTCCACCAAAGACTAACAGTAAGTGTAATATTTTCGCGTGTTTGGACGATAAATCTTGATCTGGAAGGAGTAAAGTTCCTCTTTTTTTCTGCCACAAATTGAATAAGAAAACTGGCCCATAGCCGATCAGCATAGTAAGTCCAAAAAGAAGTATCATAACAAAAATTCGCACTTCCAACAAAGCCATTTTATTTGGGTTCTTCTTTAAAGAAGTAAATCAATTTGAAAAAAAAACCAAAATCAAATAGTCATTTCAACAATTTTGAAATAGAGTTAATAGAATGGTAGAATGCTATTTAAACCTTTGAAGAGAAATCGGAGAATCGGCTTGAAATAATCAATTCAAGTATCTGATTATTGATATTTCTCCAACTGGGTTATGATTTCATCTGATTGTGGTTGTTGGCATACAATTACTGCTACAATAACACCTGAAAGCATCATGAAGATAAAAATGTAATCAATGGTAGTCGTTGCACTGTATTTACAGAGAAAAGTAAACTTTGAGCTTACAATAATTACCTGAACAACGTTTTGTTAGATTTTAGTATAAAATTGTAATATGATAATAACGATAATTTTCGAGATTGTAAACAATTAATGCAAACATCTACCTTGCAACTGTTACTGGTTCAGTTTGGAAATGAGATTATACAAGAATACATGGGAATTTCCATTGAAGAGAAATTTCAAGGAAAATCGATTTTAGATTTTCTGTTTTTGAAGGTTGTTCTGAACATCTAACATCGTGTTTCTGGGCAAGGGAATCCCAAGAATTGATATTGCGATTACATTTGCCACTATCGGTAAATTTGGCCTTCTTGAAGCCCAGTACTAGAATAACCTGTCATTTTTCGATTTTGCCAAGTCATGGCCTTTTTCTAGAAAAAAAGTGCCCTTTTGTAAGGCAATTCATATTTCTGTGTGTCATTTGCATATTGTTTGCACGGTAAGGCTTTACTTTTACGGACAAAGGCGTCAACACGAGCACAGATGATGAGAACTTTAAATTTTGCTCCAATCAGGGTAATCCTTTTAATGTTGCACTCGATGGTCATGAAGCTGATTGAACAGAATGAATAAAAAGATGAAATATACAAGAAAAAATGAAAAAAACACATGAAAAATAACATGGAGATATAAGGGATTCTAAATAAATAGCAAACATGCTTTCTCTAACATTGGAAGCTTGTACGTCTTGAATAAGATAGTGTTTTTTATGATGTGGAATGCAGATTTTTTTCAACAGTTTAACTCCTTTTAATTTTAATCAAAAAATAAGTTCACCCGAAGATGAAGAGGAACCAGGAATCAGCTTTGCAAAATATTTCAATTTGATTCCGAATGCAGAGCAATATCACTGTATTAAAACATTACATTGCTCTGGTCAGATGAAAAAGATGAAGCACCAGACAACTAAATTTAGATACATTTTTAAATGTAATAAGTGTTTGAAAAAATTTCACCTAGTAATAATACCTGGTTTGAAAGAGGTCATTTGTCGGTGATGGAAAACCTGGCTGTTGTATTTCTCTGGTGTGCTGATACAAACAACAAAAACACGATCGAATTCACAAGTAAATCAGAAAAAACAATAGTGAAAAAGCGTAAAGATATAAGAAATGTAGCAGTTAATCACTGGCTGAATAATAGAGAGGAGCTTGGAGGGTTCGGGAAAGAAGTTGAAATCGATGAATCTTTAGTTTTAAAAGAAAGAACCATGTTGGCCGACTGTTGTCAAATGAGGAAGATGGTGTTTGGATAGTAGGTGGATTGGAAAGGAACTCGAGAAATTGTTTTCTCGAACTAGTTGAGAACCGAAACAAGCAAACACTGAATGAACTGATAAAGTTCTGGGTAAGACCAGAGACTTTGATACTTACTGACTGCTGGAAAGGCTATTTAGACTTGGCAAATATTGGTTATCGACATGGTCAAGTTAATCCCTCCGTTAATTTTTTAAATCCAATGGATAGAAATATTAACACACAAAGAATAGAACGTTTTTGGAAAAGTGTTAAGAAAAATCTCCCTAAGGAAACCAATGGTCCGAACAAAAAAAGTTATTTAAATGAATTTTGTTTTAAATACAGATATCTGCAACCCCTCAAGCTTGGGTTACGGTTCAAGTTTATGATAGAGTTGATCTCTAGTCACTACCAAAGTCCTCTTAACTGTCAAATCAACTGAATGAAGAGAGATGACAGAGTTAATGTTTGCCTAATTAATTTCATTAAACGATGTATTTTATATAAACCATCGATTACGCTTTTTTTCTAATTTCTCATTGGTTACATAAGTGTGTTTTTTAAGAAATCTCTCCATATGTTTTATTGTTAACGCCTTTGTCCGTAAAAGTAAAGCCTTACCGTTTGCACAAGAGCATTGAACAACAAAGGTCGGCAATGAGTGACGGCTCTCTTCTCTCTCGGTATTAATTTTTTAATTTTAGTAAACCTAATAACTTATTGATGTAAATTTTGATTTCCAACCAGAAAATGCACTTGTTTGTAGAAATAAAGTTTTCTTGATTCTGACCATTGGCTTCAAAATTTGAGCCTCAATATTTCGACAATGGTGTGACCTACAATAACTATTCTTGGTCAAACATTAGATTCTATTATGAATTATGATATATTGAAAAATGAATTTATTCAAGATCCTAGAAGAATAGTTATAGCATTGTGTAACTTATGTTGTCAGATTTGCTTCTTTGTTTTAAAGTAAATGTTACTCAAAAGAATCATATGATGTTTTAGAAGGACATTTATTAACACTGTATCAGCACAAATTTTCTTGGTATTCATTCATAAAATGTTATAGCTCATAAGGAAATCTAATGTTTAAATAAAGAATGATGATTGAATTTGATGCCAATCTCGAAATATTGCAATGCATTCAGTGCAATGACTATTATTTTGATCTCCTCAGATAATCGGTTATTGCTAAGATCTATTGACAATTAATGGTCTAATTTCACTTTACTGGCTTCAGTTTCCTTTGATTTGCTGTTTGCTGCATTGTTCATAAATTACTCTATCTCATTCATTGAGAGTAACATTTAATCAGCGATCAAATAAATTAAATTAGTAATGGCCAATTGTTTTGAGCAATCGGTAAAGTCACATCGCATTTCTAATTAATGAGCTTATTGATCGCCATTGAAATTTTTAAACAATAAAGAAAATTAAGGACAATTAAATTTATTGATTTGAGAATCTTTAAATTTATTGCATTAAGCGAGTTTGACATGAAACGACGGAGAAAAGTATCACATTTACAAATCAATATTATATAGTGATTTAAAAGGTTTGAACATTTGGTATTTATTTGCATGGCTTTTGTTAAGCAGTAATTTGTCTTTCATTTTTATGGAAACCAAAAACTTTTTTTTTAGTTTTAGAATCTAAATTGTCGAAGCAACTGTCGAAGCTAACTGCCATGAATAAAATTCTGACTGCGTCTTTGCCGAGATTAATTGTCCGTGTGATTGGATTTCATTCAAGTGATGTTGATGATGCTGAAGTAATCAGCAAGATAAAAAAACTCGAATCAATATGCATTTCATTCAATATTTTACCAAATGGGTTCTCACAAAATCCAAGTGTAAATCCATCAAAATGGACTACAATAAAATCCATCCTCTACTTTAGCCTAATGAGTGCTCATATCATTCATTTAGGATTATTGAGTGTCCTCAATCTGCCTGATGAATGGCTTCTTGTTCTTGGCGACTTTTTCTATGGTCAGAAGAATCGTCGATATTTTTGGTTTTTCTGGCTGAGTGTTTCCATTGTTGGTGAAATTTTAAGATATTACTGGATATTTTTGACTAAAAATGGCTATTTGTCAACTTTGAAATTGTACAGTCCAATATATGAAAAAGGATTCAAAAGTGAAGTTTTATCCATGAGTCAATGTTATTGCCAAAAGTTTCGTTTTGTTGCCATCAATTTAGCAAATGCGTGGCTTTTGATCGTTTATTGCATTGCGGTTACTTTTGCGCCTATCTTAATCTTCGTTGTTAATTCAACAAATCAACTACCGAAAACATCCACTCAGTTCATTTACAATAGCTTTTGGATTCTGGTCAATTACCTAGGAATTGTTTCTACTTTATACAACACCATATTACCTGGTGCTGTAGTCACAATTCATTTGTCTTACTTCTTCTTCAAAGCTACTCATGTCACCCGAACGGCAGAGGGCCTTGCTAATAAAAGAAGACTTTTAAATAAGGTTGACTATCAGCTTTATTATAAAGCTACTGTTTACGAGATAATAAAATATCAGAATGAAATCGAACAACTGAATATTAAATTGAGAAACTGGCTCATATTTTTGTACATCGGACTTTCGGCTGCTGCTGATTTTGGAGTCTATATTGCAATCTTTGTTCATATTGATAAATTTATGGACATTTTCATTGTGATTATTGCTAGCATTGGTGTTGTCGCCATCGGAGCTTGTTCATACACCAATGGAGTTATATTGACAATGGTATAAAACGGTTTCTATTTTGATTTCTCGTTCTTTTAATTTGATTATGTTTCACTTTTAGATGAGCTCTTATGGCAAAAACCTAAGGAAGGCGACTAGATGTTTGCAGTTGAGTGCAAGAGCTTTTATAAAGGTAATTTTAAAATGATCAATCTCTCAATGTTACGATCAACTATGTACTTCCAGGGAACTGATTTACAAGATCGACTCTCAAGGACTGATATAGCGTTTACTATCGGTGAACTTCTGGATATGACTCCTCGAGTCTTCGTGATTGTGAGTATCTACTGGTTATTGGTTTATATTAATAGTCTAACTGGACTTTTTCTACTTTCCTTTTCTCTACTTACAGTATCTAATTGAAAATATTTGCCTCATCATGATGTTCAAAGTAAACTTTAAATAAATTGATAAAATTTTTTAAAAATCTTGACATTGACATTGTCTCATTTATTAACTCTGAATGAATCGAGTTTTATATTGAAAAATTGTATCAAATAAAACCCAGAAATCCTTTAATGAAATATTCTACTCTATGATAATTTCAATTGGGTTCAAGATATCTCCTTAGTATTTAATTATATTACGTTATTGTAAAATAAATACGCTAAAATAATTGAGTTAAGTCGACTGTTACTCATGAGACTTTTAGCGAGATTTAAACGTCCGATCTGTAAGGGTAAGTGATAACCCGCCTGCTCACTTTTCACATCTGCAATGTCTTAGCTAGCTTAGTCGATCCTCTGGCTGATGAAGGTAATCGAATCTAATTAGTTAAATTAGGTTTGGATTTATCTGAATCATTTCATGGCATGAAATTCATGCCAGTCTAAGATACAACCTTACTGTCATTTGAGTTGGTCGAGGTTCGGAATCGGTAAGGGTAAACGAGAACCCGTCAGCTCACTCTTTGCTCTTTCAGCTCTTCTTGTTATCGGCTTGGCAGCTAAGCTAAAACAAATGTCCAATTGGATTAACTGGCGGCAAATACAATTCAACAATTCAAGTTAATTAATAATAAGTAAATAAATAAAACATATTTCAACCAAATGGCCGGGCGAGTAGGATATAAACAAGATGCACACACTGAGAATATTCATTTCATTTACTTCAGTGACAGAATTTCTATCTGAAATTATTGCAAAACGAATTATTTCACAAATCTTAATTTAACCGATTTCGACTCCAAACTTACTTCTCACGGCGAATCCGTACCAGGTTTAGAATTTTGTCTTGACATTAAATTAATTCCTAACTGTGAATCGAAAGCTTGTTATAATGAAGGTTGTGGAGGTGATATGGTTTTGAGGAATGTCAAAGATTCTGTTTTAGGGAAAGCTTTCGTTTGTAATAACAGAAAATGCCGCAAACAAATTAATTGGACTCGAGGAACAATTTTTGATGGAAGCAAATTAACTATTTTAACTGTTTTGAAAATCATCTTCTGTTGGTGTCAGAACAAAAGTTTGGTAATGACAATGCAAGACCTTGGATTATCCAAACCAACAGTGCTACGGCAATTTAAAATGATTCGATCTGTGAGTATTTCTAAGTATTTCTGAGTATTTCCAAGTATTTCCAAGTATTTCCGTAAAATTAATGCTTTTTTTTAATTTTGCAGATGTGTTATAATGTTTTGAATAGGAATGGGACAAAAATAGGTGGCTATGGTGAAATCGTCGAAATCAGCGAAACAATGGTTTAGAAAAGGAAAAGTCATGTTGGACGATTAACGGCCGATGAAAAAAATCAAGTTTGGATTTTCGGTGGAATTGATAGGAAATCTAAATTGTGTTTCGCGGAAATTGTGCCCAAAAGAGATGAAGCTACATTATTATCGGTGCTAAAAAAACATGTTCTGATGGGGACAACAATTTATTCAGATGGTTGGGCAAGTTACAAAAATTTGGAAAATCATGGTTATTTTCATGATTTCGTTAATCATTCGACAAATTTTCTGAAGCCTGAAGATAAAGATGTGAACACTCAAATGATTGAGAGGAAATGGAGGTCTCTAAAACAACATATACCTTCATCTTCAAACGGGGAAAATAACATGATCATTTAATGGATTTTTTGTATAAATCAATGTATCATTCAAAAAATCAACCTTCTCTTAATTTCCAGACAACATTGGAACATTTACAAAATGACCCTTTTTCTTCTTTCCTTGATTTCTGATTATTAAATTTTTTCAAAATCCATCCATTATTTACTTATTATTAATTAACTTGAATTGTTGAATTGTATTTGCCGCCAGTTAATCCAATTGGACATTTGTTTTAGCTTAGCTGCCAAGCCGATAACAAGAAGAGCTGAAAGAGCAAAGAGTGAGCTGACGGGTTCTCGTTTACCCTTACCTCGGAATCTAACTGTTACATCTAGTATCCGATACTTTTTGATATCAGATCCTGCAATGTTTACAAATCATTATCAGCTGTAAGTTGTCACTGCAAAGATATGAGTTAAAGTGCTAAGCTGTAACATAATGATTTTTTTGATTTTATGAGTGTTTTTTGAATCTTAACGTTTTCTAAATTATATTGTTAATTTTGGTTTATAGAAATATAAGAAAGATGTCTATGTTAACTGCTGACTGGAATCCACTTGGACGTGATTTTTATCGACGAGTTGAACTTTGCTCTCTTAATTGGTCCACTGAAGGTGTTGATTTATCAAAGTATAGAGTGTGTGCTGCTCCTTTTTCTGGTTACATAGGTAAAGATTGATTGTTACTGCTTGTCAATGTTAAATTTCTTACCTCTAATAACTCACAATCTTTCCATTTTAACAGCTCTTCACTCTCACGAGAAGGAAAATGCAACTGTAAGACTACTTTCTGGTACAAATCAGAATGCTAGATCGATCATATTTATTTTCACTCCTTATGGCGAATACTTTACAAGTCTACGACTTAAGACATCTAATCTAATTGCTATGGGATGGTCTAATACAGAAAGCTTAGTTTGTGTTGGAGACAATGGCTATGTTTATGTTTACGATTTCTTCGGAGAGCTTCAAAACAGTTTCCTTATCCATGATGATCTCAGTAAAACTGAAGTTTGCCAGGTTAAAATATTCACCGGGCCATATTCAACTGGTATCGCTGTTTTAACAGAAACTCAAAAGTTTTACGTTATAAACAATATTGATTCACCTATGGTACGACAATATCACGAAATGCTTAAAACAGATAAACCACCGAGCTGTTGGAATGTTATTGCCTGTAAAAATGGCGAGGTTAAAATATTGTTTTCAAGGGATGGAAATTTGTTCCAGCTGAGTTCTAATAAATGTGAATCTATGGTTTTTCAAAGAACGGGAACTTCGACAGTATTAGATATATCATTCAGCCATGATTACAAGAATATTTCCTTATATCTTGAAACTGGTATTCTCTGGATTGGCTCTTATGATGGAACTGTATCAAAAATTTGTGAGTTTGTTACCAAATGTGAAGAAAAACCCGAATATATGCTATGGTGTGGAAATGAAGCCGTTGTTTGCCTTTGGAAGGAAATTTTACTCTTAGTTGGATTAGAAAAGGATTGGTTGAATTATTTAATGGATGGACCTGTTCATTTAGTTCAAGAAATTGACGGTATTCGTGTAATAACCAATGACACTAATGAGATTATTCAGAAAGTTCCTGACCCTCTAGTTCAAGTTTTCAAAATAGGATCTCTTGCTCCTGGCGCTCTTCTGATGGAGGCCAATAAAGAATATGAGAGAAGAGTACACAAAGCTAATGAATATATTAGGTTATTAAGTGAAAGAAATGAAATCAACTCAGCTGTGATTCAATGTACACTGGCTGCAGCTCATGAATTTCAAGTGAGCTCAGAGAAAATGCTTCTTCGGGCAGCTTCATTTGGTAAATTATTCACTTCAGATGCTGATTCTGAATTATTTGTAAATATATGCCGAAATTTACGTATTCTCAACACAATCCGTCAGCAGAATGTCGGCTTATTACTTACTTACAATCAACTTGAATATCTTTCTATCCAAGTACTCATTGATCGGTTGGTTCTGAGAAGACAATATTTTCTAGCCATCAAAATTGCAAAATACTTGAAAATACCTGATGACCAAGGAGTTTCCAGGATATTAAGAAATTGGGCTTTCTACAAGATTAAATTAAGGGAGATGGATGACGCTGAAATAGCTCAAGATATTATCAAGAAAATTGATTCTAATTCTGGTGTGTCTTTTTCTGAAATTGCCGAGCAAGCAATTAAAGAGAAAAGAGATGAATTAGCCATTCTTCTATTAAATTGCGAACTCAAAGCAAGTAGGCAAGTTCCACTCCTACTTGAACTTAAACAATACGAGCAAGCCTGTAAAAAAGCCAGTGAAAGTGGTAATGCAGATCTAATTTATATGGTCATTGATGTTCTCAGTACTCAATCGAGAAAAGATTTCCTCTTAATAATACGTAAACATCCGGAAGCTTATGCTTTGTACAAAAAGGTAATTAATCTTCTACTGTTGATTCTCAATACCTTTTCAATCTAAATTTAATTCTTATGCTTTTTTTCTAGCAATGTCAAAATGAGGATCTTGAAAAGCTCTATGATATTTGCATCCAGGAAGATGATTCTAGCTCTCGTGCCTATCTCAAAATTTTAGAAGCTTATCGATATGAATCTATAGGCGATCGTCGAAGATGTTTGCTAGAAGCTCAAGAATGTTTTAGGAGAGCAAAAAACGAATTCAATTTAGCAGCTACGGAAGAACAATTAAAATTAATGGAGAATCAAATTAAATTGGAAGAAAAATTCAAGCATCCTTTTGTTGGTTTATCATTACAAGAAACTATGGCCAAATTATTATACGATAAGGAGCATAAATTGGCTGAAGGTTTGAAAAAAGACTTTAAAGTTCCCGATAGAAGATTTTGGTTGCTCAAAATCAATATTTTAGCTGAGCAAAGGGATTGGAATGAACTTGAAAAATTCAGTAAAAGTAAAAAATCTCCGATTGGTTATGAGGTATTAAAATTGAATATTAAATGTAAACTAAATACTATTACTTACTATTAATACCGATTTTATTTTTTTTTTCATTTTAGCCATTTGTATCTGCTTGCCTGAAATTCAAAAACAGAACAGAAGCTCAAAAATATGTTGGAAAAGTTCGAGAGGAGTTCAAAGTTGATTACTATGTGAAAACTGGGTATATAGCATTTAATTTAGCTTTAATTAAAATGTAGAAGAGTTGTGCTGAATTCATTAACTTTTACCCTTTCTTTCATTATCAATTATTAGATTATTGGAGGACGCAGCTAAAATAGCATTTATGGCCAAGGATGTTGATGCTCTTGATTATGTTGCTAAAAGATGTGGACCAGGAGATAAATCACTAAGTGACCGAATTATCAGTATGCGGAAACAGTTAACTGGATAAAGGTTAATCCTTTTGTGCTATCAACTAATTTACTCTGAATTCTGGAAACTCTATCTTATCGGTTCTAGAAATTATCAAATTAATTTGCTAATCAAACATTAAAGTATTACATTGTTTAGTTAATATGTATTCTATCAATTGTTGTTGTTTTTACACTTGAAATATTGTATTATTTTATGAAACAAAATACAAATAAATCCAGTTATAATGTGTTTTACCAAAAAAACAACATAAAATTTTTTTACACTTGAATTTGCTTTTACCTTTTATTCAGGTAATACTTCAAACTGGATGTAAAATTGGTATCAATAACCTAAAGAATTAGTCAAATCCAATTTTTTCATTGATTATTCATATCCTTCTTAATGCATTCATTTGATTCTTTTACCTTCAATCAATTGCCTTTTCACTCTACATGCAACCTCACCTGTTGAACTGTATAAACTTGAATTTTAATCAATGATTACTATCTCATTTATGTATCTAATTGCTTGAAGTCACTGTCAAGGCAGGAGCCGACAAAATAGTGAGGTTGATATGAGATGAGAAGTCGAATCGAATGGGCAATTTTAGATACCGACAATTTCAAGGAATCGACTGAATTTAATAACCTAAGAACAGAATTACTCGCTGGATCTCATGATCATCAGCACATAATGTAAAGAATCCTACTTTTTATCAAAATAAAAAAGCGTTAATAGAAATAATGCGTCCCTTCTTCAAGCACTAAATCTTTAATAAATAAAATTAGACAAAGTGAAATATTTAAATCTGTAAATCAACTAGAAATTCACAGAAATCAATTTTCTGTTGGTTTTTTCAAAAAACCTCTCTTATCCTTCTCTCTCATGACCATTATTATTGTTCAAAGGTGGCGCCTCAAAGTTAAAGTCTCATGTTTTTGGTAAACAAAAAATAGTTACAAATTGCGAATTTCAACTTTAATTGTATTAACTGAGTGAGAATTTGTTCGTATTTTTCTAGTTTTTCGACAAAATGCGCCGTAGGTTCTTCTGGCCTTCAGGAATTGTCATTAGATTTGTCAGAGAAGGATGCATTAATCGACCTTTCTATCATCTTGCGGTATTGCCAGCTAAGAAAAGAGTGGGTAGAGTTCCTGACGAGGTGATAGGTTCATTCGATATTTTTGCGAATGAAAATAATGAGCGTTTATTTGCTGTTGATATTGATAGGCTGAACTATTGGCTTGGTAAAGGTGCTAAATTATCGCCTGGTACATCAGCTTTATTAGGTGAGTGTTTTCATTACATGAACCGGATCTTTAAATCTGTAAAATGTGCTCTTTTCTACTCAATTCATCTTAATATTTTAATTTCAGGATATGCTGGAATACTTGAACCAAGTCCTGCGTCCTTATTAACTGCTTGGAGAAATAGAATAGCAAAAGAAAATCCTGACGCTCCAGAGATACAGGTAAGAATAAAAAGTTCAAACAGTTAACCAATCCAAATATAAAACCAAACTTACTTACGCAAATTATTATTTCTCATTTTCACAGCAAAAGAAAAGAGCATACACTGAGGATATGTTTCTTCGTGGAATTGTTCCTTGAGCTTGTGCAACACAACATTAGATTTGTAGCATTATTAAATTTGTACGTTATAGTCACATTCATCAACGTAAAATATATAAATAACCTCAAACTATTATTGTGAAGATGTAAATAAACTTCGCAGTACATTATATTTGTAAAGTTTCATTTGCTTCATAATGCGGTTATTCTGTCAAATCACAGAGCTGTTCTCAAAATATGTTGCTAAAGAGTACTTAGATGATACGTGGTATTGGACGTAGCTTTGATTTTTACCTATTAACTTTCATCGATAAAATTATTGAGAGATTTTTACTCTTATCAATTGTTTATGGATTCCCATAAGTATTTAATGTCAGTGGAAATTTCATTTAATTATCAAATGGTTATTTTGGCAAACATCCGGAGTTTTAAATAAAAAACATATGAGACAAAATAAACTATTATGGCGGTAATTAAAAATATGAGTCTCAAGCTTTTCTACCTATGAAATTAAAAAAGGTTTAAGAGATTTCTTTAAAATGAGTTTCGAAACTTGTCACTTGGTTTTTTTCCATAAAATCAAAATTGATTCGGCATGAGATCTCGGAAGAGTTTTTCACAGCTTGTTACTGTTATGAGACTTTAGAGATGATAGTGTTTTGTTCTTTCATTCATCAATTTTGTTTTAATTGTCCAGACCATTTGTTCCATTTGTTCCATTAGATCCATTAGACCCATTAATACCATTGGATGGTTGCTTCATGGCACTTTGAAGTTGTAAAATTTGTTGCTTCATTCTCATGAGTTCTTCCTCCTTTTCTCGTAGGATACGATCAGCATCATCTGCAGATGAAATAGACTCGACCAGGCTTTGTTGTGATACGATACTTGATGATCGCTGCGTGAGCCGCATTTCACGATAATTTTCATAATGTACTTCATGGGTAACTTCTCTCAGATCTTGCATATGAGTAACGAGTAAAGACTTAAGTTTTACAAAATCACTGTGATCTGGGTTTTCTGTCTCTAGAATACCCCATGGATATTGACGTCCTTGAACCTTTCTTCCTTTCAGTTCTACTAAATCACATGAAGATGAAACGGCAAACGGGACTGCATCCTTAATCGATTTTATTTGTTCTTTATAATCTTCGTCTTCATCTGAATCACAATCCGGCACTGTGTAAATGGATATTCCATTGGCTTCAATCTCTTTCATTATGCGTTTTTTCAGATCAGTAATTTCTTGCCTTGTCAACGCATCAGCTTTGCCAATGATGGGTATCAAATTAACCTTGGTGTGCAAGGCTTTCATTGCCTGAATATCTAAAGGTTTGAGCCCATAACCAACGGGGGAAATGAAATAGAAACAGCAATGAATCCTACTATCAGCAATATGTTTACGGTTCAGACCACTTTCATATTCAAGGAATTTACCATATTGTTCATCTATGTAATTAATAATAGGGCGAATGCATGTTGTGTTGTCAATAGCATCCCCAAAACCTGTAGAGAAATGTAAAAGATTGACAGATAAATAAAAGTGGGGATGAAATATTGATAAATGAAAATAAAAGGATATGAATCAAAATGGATGACATTAAAGGAAAAACAATTGAATCATTATCATTCATACCTGGCGTATCAACCACAGTCAATTTAAGTTTTACACCCTTTTCTTCAATATCAACAGAAACTGGCTTGATTTTTACCGTGCTTTCATTGAGATCTTGAACAGCCGGTATTTTTCGATCCTTATACAGTTGGCTGTAAAAAAGGGCGTTTATCAAAGTACTTTTACCAAGACCACTGTCACCGACAACCATCAAAGTAAACTCGAATCCTTTCTTGACAGATTTACGATGAACTTGATTAGGCAGATTAGCGAATCCAAGATAAACCGTATTATCAACACCAGCTCCGAAAGTTTTACTCTCTGAAGACATTGTTTTTGCTTGAGATGACTGTAAAACAAAAATGTAAAATAAGAACTTTTGTAGTAGAAGTAATACAAAGTTTACTGCAACAGGTAAACAGAAGATGATAGAATGAGGTTAAGGTTAGATGCAAATGGTAAAGTTGATAAGAACTTTTCTTCTTCAAGTTATATTGATAATTAAACTGATCCAACCTGATACTTGATATATTAGTAAAACAGGAAGACGGGTGTAGAGAAACATGTAGAAAAGGGAGTTTTGAGGGAAAAGGAGTAATGACGAAAGAAGATAGAAGAAAGAGGATACATGAATTAGCAGAAAACAGGTATAATTCAAACGTATGTATTTGACGGTTGACATAAGCAAGTTTTTCTAGCCTTTAAAATGGAGCTTAATAGATATAAATCAATTTTAATAGAACAGGTTACAAGGTTAAACATAACTGGCTTACCTGATAATTATATAAAAATAAATCAGAAAAAGACTTCAAATAGAGGTTGATTAGTTAATTAATATGTTGAAAACAAACCAAATTCAATTTAAAACAAGCTGATTCCAGAAGAAAACAAAATATAGAAACATAAATTAACAAAAATATTTTTCGAGCAACATATGTTCGAGAGTGTTGAAAAAACTACCGTAAGATGGCATTACTGGATTAGAATGGAATCACTTTTTACAGTTTTTTTAAATTGAATTTAGTTCCAATTAGTTCATTGTTCTGTTCGATTTGCTTTTGAACTCTCTAAGCATGATAAAATCATCAAATAGTCGATTGTGTTTACAAAATATAAATTGTTTTATAATGCGTAGCTAACTACTAGAACGACTCATTGAGATTCAATAGAAAACATTGTTTTTAAATATGAGGCATTCAATCACTCGAATGCAGATAATATCAATTAACTTAAATTAGCTATTCTTTGACAATTTTGAGAAAATCCGTTTGAAAATCAAAATTTGAGCAATTAAAATGATTAAAAAAATTGCTTCTGATAATTGTTTGGAAAAATTTGTGCGTCTCAACCAGAATTTCATAATAAACTCTTCCTTGCCAATCAACTTGAACAAACATCAAAAACATAAGATATTTAAAAACAGTAGACTGAACATCATGAAAACTCATCCTGAATTGAACAAAACACCATCTCATCTTCCTGTCCCAGACTGGTTGTTAAGGATGAAATAATTCAACGAAATGAAAATGAAAACAATTCGGGAACAAAAAGACTCGGATTTCCCCATCTTAAGAACCGAAAATTACAGAATGGCAATAAGGGAAATGGCCAATATCTAGTACCATTCGATATCTAAACTCGTAAAACAAAAAAAACACATAACATTGCAAATTAACTTGACTCGAAAAGAAGGAGATTGTTCTGAATTGAATTGGATCATCCTCAAGTCTGATTTAATACACAAAGTTTCACTCACAAAGACATTTCATTGCCTTGAAATTTTCCAAAAAAGTTCCTTGATTTAAACGCTTATTTCAGTCTATCATTAACTCCTAACTATCCCTCAAATATCTAATTGTTTGCACCAGTCAATCTGTTGAAAATTCAATTCAGCACAACTCTTTTTACTTGTTCGTGTTCTGCAATAAAGTAGAATGCGAGTGTAACTTTGTCTTTAGAGCAGTTTTCGTTGGAATCATCGGTATTCTTATAATAAATTGAAATGTGGATAATTTTTTATTGATTAACGCTCGATTGATTTAAGAGTTATGTTTCATATCTTTTGCAATTCATACAGTTGCATGAGTTTTTTATCATCTTTCAGAATGATTTTACAAAAATTGAAATTATTTGGCAAAGTACATTGGTATTCGGTATTCAGTTGATCAATTTAAAAGATTTTATATTTTCAGTTTCATTAAAAATTAAGAGCAATTCTAATTGTTGACAGTTACCAGACCGTTTGTTTAATAAATATGAATCCATATCGAGAGCATATTTCAATAATTAAACGAAACAACTTTGCCTATGAATGGATCTAATGGATCAGCAGATTTGTAAGTATTTGATTAAATCTTCTTAATAATTGAATCAAATCTATCAAATTTGCGAATTAGACTCTTTTCACACTCGAATCGTCTTGATTTCCTTCGGACTAATATGAAGTACTTGAAGCAAGCTTCGGCTGAAATGTTTAACATCTAAAGCAATGATTGGAGTTGGCTGCAAGTAGTGTCCACCAAAAAGTGTTTATTGTGTTGCTTTGTGACTCGAAGTATCTCATTGATTTAAACTATTAAATGGCCAAACAGATTAACGAGAACAAGCGAAGGGAAAAAACTGTGACCGCAAAAACCTAAAAAAAAGGCAAAAGGAAAAATAAGATAAATGGAAAGTAAGATTAAATGAAGAATCCATTATAGAGGAAAAGGATGGAAGGAATCAAGACACATATTCATAGACAAGGAAGGAAAGGAAAAGCCAAAACTAGGAACCACAAAAGGGATGAGATGCTAATGGACTTTAGCTCTTAAAGTGAATACTCAACAACAAGGGACGAGATGATAATTTGGATGCACAGTTTATTAAATAAGCTTGGTTAACAGTTTTGTTCCTTGGGAGAATTCAGACAACAATTTATCCAAATCATATACACTTAGATGTAAAACTGGATATATGCAAAGATGGTATACATCTTGATTCACCTTACAGAAATTATTATCTTTTATAATCATAATCATTATCATCTTTCATGTAACATTCACTCTCTCTCTCTCTTTATCCTTCCACTCAAAAGACAAACTATGGCTTGATCCAAAGGTGATTCATATTCATTTAGGTTTACTGTCTTTGTCTTTCCCTGTTCACTCTTTATCATCTCTCTTGCTCTTTTACCTAATGATATAAGTGGAATTTCATGTAACCTAGTAAAATTATGAACATCAAGAGAGTTAAAAAAGAGCAAATGATAATAATAATCATCATTGAATTCATCATCCTACATCTTCTGTCATCTCTCTATTTCCTCTTCCTTATCCTTTAACCTAAGAAAAATGTCAATTCATTTTTTACTTTTCTCTTTGAATCATTTTTGGTCTTCATATTCACACACTTACACTCTTTTGGGTCATCCATATGTTTGATTATCAACAAAAAAATAAGGTGTAAGTGAAAGTGTAAAGCAACCTATTATGTGTGTGTGTATAAAAAGTATAACGACGCATAAAAAGCATTAGAACCAACAAATGACCTGAAATAAAGATGACATGATGGAAAATGATGATAATGAACAAGACTTATAGACATTGGTAGTCATTCACATTAACCTGTCTCTTTAACAGTAGATTATCTTCTTCTTCTTCCTTTGATTTATATCTAGTTTGTGTTTTCTTCGTGATTTTTTCCTCCCACTTTTGTGAGCAGCAAAAAATTCATATATATCATAACATATCTGGTATCATTTTTTTTCACTCTGTAAACTGACCATTGCTTCAACGTCTTATCTTGTCCATTGTCAACTTACAAATAACCTTTTTCCTCTTTCTCTCTCTCTCTCTTCTCGATCATCATCATCATATTTCTCCTACACCGTAAACCTAAAAGCCCTATTAATGGTTTCAAATTTGTGATCAGAATATTGATCAACTTGAATCCTTGGCTAAGTGATTTACTTTGAAACAACGATTATTGAAATAAAACAAAATGATTACATTTCGTTATAGTTTTACACTTTTTCCATTAACTGATTAACTGAGTATTGTTGATCGAAAACCGATGATCATTTAACCGAATGTGATTAGATTTGGTTGAAACATTGAATATTGTCATTGTTTCCTAAGTATATCACTTGGAGTGGAGCAAATGTTAATTTATAATCGCGTCTAATTGAAATATTGGGTAAAGTTTAGTCTTGATTTGAGATGGAGTTAAGTCAAATTACTTTCCGATCCAATTAGTTGAAGTTAAAAGCAGGAATTAATCTTGAAATATGGTTAACATTTTATTCAAATAACATTGAACCCAAGTCACTTTTCATTTTCACCTTTTCAACTGATGACAACCAGGTATAACTTGTATTAATAACTGTACCAATGATGCTGATAAGGATAATGAAGAAGAAGATGATGATGAGAAAGATGGCGACCAAAATTTGATGAGAATAATTTAATAATAATAATAATAATACCTTGTAATTTGGCTAATAAATGGCAATACAGGAATGAGGTTGAGTTAAACCTTGTTGCTGTTAAGTTTATTACATTTTTAATGCACAGAAGTAACACCAATTAGAAGTGAATGTGATCAGAATTATTAACCAGGCAATAGACAAGAGGCTAAATAAAAAGATAGAAATAGAAATGAAATTATCAAATTACAAATTAACTGTAGCTCAATAATTGAATTAACTATTGACACTTACCTTACATAAGAGATTCAACAAAACAACCGTCGCATAGAGAGTACCAAACAGACAAAGCTTTCCTTTTCTTACATTATACAACAAAGAAAATCACATTTGTTAACAATAATAGGCATGATGATATTGGTAATCTAAATCAATTACATATAATAGATGACAAAAAAAAATGACTGACTAAAGTAAGATTATTAAAGTTCAATAATTGAACTGCAAACAGAACGAAATTATCAGCAGTTTTGATACAAAGTAAGATCTGATCTACAGATGAATCTAGTCCATAAAGAGTTGCATTATCTGATCTTACTAGATCTGAATCAAAGATTTTACCCAATTAAAATAGCGAAGATCTATTTTTCTGCCAATCTGATGAATTATTTGAAACCAATTGTGACAATGATTGGTAAATGATTGTCACAAATGAAAATTCATTGAAAAAGTGTGATTCATTTCCCATGAGCAAATCAAAGGAAAGAGTATATTATAATAACTCTTTGATTCAAAGTCTGTCCTTAACAAAACAATTGAAGATTGTTACAGATTTTTATTAAAATACATTGTTGTCATTTCTATTACAGTCAATATTTCAGTTTAATCACAATCAGTCTTTGAAATGGTTAAAGATATTATTTGATTTTATAATAAAGAAGAAAATGTAAATCAAATTCAAAATGACACATTAATTTATGAATATTGTAATTTGGAAACGTTCCCTTCCCTTCCCTTATGTGAAAGAAGCGCGTATTGGCAACCATTATTTGACTTTTTTATTTTGTTCACTTGTTACATTTTTTGTTTGGCTTTTGTATTACTTTTTGGTTAATTTGGCTTTTTATTTTGGGTATTTATGTTAACCAGTTAAATGGATTATTTGACAGGTAATTCATCTTTATTAAATATCAACTTTACCAAATCAACAATTACTTCATCTCATCATTTTTACCTTTATCTCGAGAGACAATAAGCAACCTTTTCGGCTGGAAACAATTCTCATCACTTTGCTTTATTCTTTACCCCAATTTAATGGTAACTTTAATCAACATCTTAACTTTCTCTTTTCTCTCATCTTCTTGTTTTACCACTTCCCCTTCAATCGTCTATCCTTTAACTTTATCCATCTTCTTAGACAGCAAACAAAAAGCGATGAAGATAATTTATTCATCTTCATTTTCTTACCACCAATATTTCTCGACTCTTTTGTGTTATTATTCAAACCTCTTGTGTTATTGTTACCGTTGTTTAGGTAATTTGTTTTCAATCATTTCCTCTTGGGTCACATCTTTCCTCCTTCATATGTTTTTATACACTCTCAGCTATCACACCAATCAATTGAAGATTTTTCAGTTTATCAGTGACTTTAACTCTATTGGTGATGATGGTGATACCAAACAACAGTTTGACACAATATAATGAATACATGATACTCTAATAATCAGATTCAATCTTTCCTATTTACATATCTTTACTTCCCTTTGGTATTAATACATGTTAACGTTTTCTTTCTCTTTTTTCTACCTTTTTTTTACCTCCTTGGCTTTTGCTATTCAATTTTAGTTTTATTTTTAAGGTGAATTTAAGGTTTATTTGAAATATTCAACCTTATTTAACATTTTTATCAACCCATCTTATCCAATATATATTCAAATGTATCCATTATACAACAACAAAATATGGAAACGTCAAAATTTTACTCTTGAAAGAAGCCATCGTTTTTTTATCCAACCATAGACACAGTAAATCTCTAACCTTATCTCCGGATAACTTGGTTAATAAAGTGGATTATTAATATTTGCAATATCATTATACTATTATTCAACAAATTTATTAGTACAGTTTCAGATAATCAGTCATGAATTTGATAGTTACAAATGCAACTTTATGTAATCAAATCAGGGCAACTCTTTAACTCTAGTTTTAAGTGTAAGCCTTTGAATAATGATATCTTTGTCGGGTTCAACTCCTGGTTAGATTTAAATCCATTTTTATTTCAAGTATTATAATATTAAACCGTAATTTTATATTAAAGCTAATACAATGAAACAAATCGACAGCTCAAGAGCCATAAAAATGAATTTCAATGAACTTCAAGTACAACTCTGTGGACATGATTAGGTTAAATTTAGTTTAAATCATTCCACTTTTTTCACTCCACAATCACTTGTAACTATGTTAATCTTTATTCCTCCATCAATCTTATAACAATGGGTTTCATCAGCTAATAAGCAATTGATACAAATAATGGTAACAGATCAATATGATAACCTTGTTTTGCTTTTGTCTTATAAAGAAACATTAAATAACATTGTTTCAAACGGTTATTTTTACACTTAAAATATCATTTTTTGGTATTTTTGGTCTTTCATCTTGTTTGTAAACTAAATCCAGATGAAAATGGTCAACACTATTAACATAACTAAATTGAAAATGAAAGCAAAATTATCATTGAGCTTAATGAGACCAAAAAAGTTGATGGTCAGTATGAAAGATGTTATATAATTTTTTATCATTGTTGTTTCCTTAACATAACAGATCATTTTTTTGCTACTCTTTTCATGGACAAGACTAAAGATGATGTTGTGGTTGTTGATGATGATGATGTAGTAGATAAAATGACCAAAGTAACAAACAATGATTAAGTTAAAGTCCGACCAATGATCATTTAGCCTGCAGGTCACTTATATTCATCAAAATGATTTTCATTAAAGCTTTTGGCTTTATACAATCTCGCTCTTGTCATCCTAAAAATCATTTACTCTTTTTGTCATCTTAATGAGATTTACAGCAAAAAAAAAACATAATCAACCTCATTTATCAACTAAATCAGATTCCATAACTGATTATAATCCCTCTTTTTTTACTTTTCTGGAAGGTTAATCTCATTTTTTTCCCTTGCATTGAACACAAAAACGGACAAGAAGCAAGAAAAAAATGAATTCCCAAGCAAATTATTATCTTATTATATTGATTCCCCTTTCAGGTAGAGGTAATCATGTAATGTGTTGAGTTGTACACAAATTGTGTACAATAAAAGTAACAAACAAATAAACAAAAATACAATGTAACACAAGGAAAAAAACTACCAATGATTCAATTAACACAATACCAATAAGGTAAGCAATACGATGAAAAAAAAGGGAAATATCAAGAAAACAGAGAAAAGATAAAAGCCAAACAAAACAGGTTGTAACCCAAATTGAATTAATTGATTAAACAAAACTAATGTAAGGTAAGTTTAAAGCACAAACTGAATAGCGAAACAAAATTAACAAAATCAAATTAAGGCAAAAATCAAAGAAATAAAATTACAATTAAAATGAACATAAACATAAAATACAAGTTAATATCTAGTTTCTCGTCTCATTAGCAACCCATTACAACCAATGGAAACCTTGGACACTGAAGATGGCGCTAAGTTTAAAGAAGCAAATGGCAATAATAAAGATGAAGATAAAGAAGACGATGAAGACGAAAGATGAAGAGGAAGAGGAAGAGAGGTGGTGATAGATGAAAAGTAGGAGTTTACATTTACCTCAACTTTACCAATAAGAGTTGGGTTATGGGAACGTTTCCATAGAAACTAATGCTGAATAGATTTAGCTAAGCTTCTCAAAGGCGTGTTCATTCATTCCTTGCCATTTAATCCCTTTCATGATTAATTTTTGTGCCTTCTTGCCCAACATTATCATCACTTTAACATGCACTTTCATCCTTTTTTTTCTGGTCTTCAACCATCATCTTCATCACCTTGACTTCACCCAAGTAACCCTCATTTAAACTCCATCCCGACCTTAACCATCCACTATTTTGCGCAGTCCTCCTCTACATCAACCTCACTATCTTCATCACAATCTTCACCACTATCTTCATTAACAACATCATCCATATCATCTAGCTTTACATGAATTAATCATTCACTTTGTGTTTGTTTATTTTTTTTTGCCTCTTGTTTTTCATTCTGTATTTTCATTGAACCTAGAAACAAGTCAAAAAAGCTGTTTGTTAATTATTATGATTACTTTGATCTTTCCTCTTTTCATTACATTGATCAAAGATAATGAATTGAGTTAACAGCTGACCAATATGAAATTAATAACATAAAATGAATTTACCTTTTCAATCTTTTCATTAACATAAACATAATTACATAAATATCTACTCTTTTTATGGTCAAAGATGCAAATTAATCATTGGGGAAACATTAAACATTTACCAATCAATGGAAGCCAATTAATAATCAAATTAACCGTTTACCTCATTCACAGTTTTACTGTTAATCTCACAATAATCTCAATAATCACTTGATCACCAGAAGTAGGTAAATAGTCAATAAAACAAACCCAAGATCATTAAATAGTCAACTCAAGATAACTCATCATCTAACCTTATTCATCTTCCTCTTCAGCTAAGCGCACGTAAAACTGTTGACTAGTTAACTAGTGTCCGCCATCAAATAATACAACAAGAGAATCATAATAATCAGTAAAAGTATGGAATCGAGTTAATCAAATTAACGGATAAACAATAACGAATATGAAATGGTCAAAGTTAACAGTCAATAAACAGCAAAATGCAGTCTCATCACAATTTTGGTTAACAAATGGTTATACTCAATTGATCAACTTAACAGCTTACCTTTCAATTTGTTTAACCAAATTAGATGAAGAATTGAAATTAATAGCGATTTCTAACCAATATTTAGGAATAAAAATAATTTACTTAAATCTCAACAATTAAAGAAACGTTATCAACTCTAAAAACTCAACTGTAAAGTAACCTTTTAGGGGTTAAACAATTTGTCAATTCAATTGTTGGTAACCTTTAATGATTATTTCAACGATAATTTTGTTGATGCTCTGATAAACTTATATGTTATAACCTATTATAGCCTTTAATATGGGAAGGTCATCATGCAGGATAACAAGAAAAAAATACAGTTTTGAGCTTCAGAATCATTGAATGGTCAACTTAACCTAACAATAATGGTACAAAGATTGAATTTTTTTGTCAGCTTTGGTTGAAGCTGGAAGCTAAAAAAAGTAAATTTTAAGGTTACAAAAAAGTGACCGTAAAAGTGGACAAAAAATGATTAAATTGAATCAGATTTTGTCTCATTTATGAAACCATTTTGATCATCATCTTGTCATCCAAATCTTTACTTGTCTTCTTGTTAATGTTTAACCAACTAAGGCACCTTAACATGAAAGGTTTTCATCTTTGTACAGCTTCAAAAATGATTCGCTTTTTGGGTCAATCTTTTCATCAGTTTAAAGGACAAAAAGAATCATCTGAAGAAAGATAAGAAATTGAATAAGAAGATTCATAGATGAATGAGAAAAGATGAAAAGAAGAAGAAGAAAAAAAAGTGAAAATATTTTTCATATTTTCAAAGTAACCATTTGACAACTGATATTCCTCTGCATTCAAAATGTGCAGATAAATTGATAATAATTCAATTTGTGGTCATTTTTGCTTCTTTCAGTTTGTTCACATTTGTGTGTGTCATCATCATCACCATCAACACCATCATTATCAACACATTGAACAATTTATGATGAAAAATGTTTGATCTTCAAATATGTTTATACTAATGTTTCCTACTTTTCTGGAGCAATCCATTTTTAACTTTCATAATTTCCTAATCAATATTGGGATTCATTTAAGTTGACAAGATTTTTAATGCAAATCCTAAATTGAAATTAAAAAAGAAGAGGAAAGATGAGTTTTGTTATGGTTTATGAAAAGCTTACAGTTATTGCCATTTTCACGACAACATGTTTGACTCTCATGACTGAATGGTTTGATCTTCCAGAGGATGATGCTTTTACCGTGATGAAGATGAACAAAAAATATGAAAGGTTGAAAAGAGGCTAAATTGAATGATGATCCTCCCAGAAAATATATATATTTATACGCATAAATATACTTTCATCTATGGTTTTCAAATCAAAAACTGGTTTAACTGATAACTCCGGACATTGCATGAAAAAAAAATGTTAAAAGCTTTCATCTCAATCTTCCGAATCTCTCTTCCTGAATCTTCCTTCGCTTTCCTTTCTTCTTTTCTTTCAATCTTGTCCATTTTCCCAATCATCTCGGCTTTACTTTCATTTGTATTGCATGTTTGCCTTGTTCAATCAATTGCCTTCTATTTTTTATTTTGTTCATCAATCTGATTGTTAATTAGCTGTAAATTAAATAGTTTCAATTGATTTTAATAGACATTAAAGATTGATTAAAGCTTGGTTTGGTTGGTCAAGGTTTAAGGATTATTTAGACGTCTTATTCACGTTTATTTTGATTGTTCATTTCATTTTGATATTCAACATTTATGGATTAGTAAATTTTTGTCAAATGACATTTTGCGTTAATTGTTGCCAATCAAGAGATTTCCAATTTTCATCTTCTCATCTTGAGATTCTCTTTCTTTTCATGTTTAACGCCATCACGATTTTGTCTTGAAATTGGTTGAAACATTGGTTTTGCTGGGCTTTTTGATCGTCAATTTGATCACGTTTTTTCGGTTAGTAGTTGCAATAAGATTTTTAATTGTTGCACTTGATCAATCAATCAATATTTCAATCAATCATCAATATCATTTGAGTTTTAGTAAAATCAAATGAAATTGGTAACAGTCAGTTAGAGTAAATTTTTTGAACCACTCGGCGAAATCAATCTTGAGATAAATGCGAATGCTAACATGAAACCAAATCATCAAGGATTAAAAATTTTCAAAGCTATTTAATCCAATTAAACAATTGAGAGTTGTAAATTGTTCATCAAAAGTGAATTGAAAAAGGATTTACAGCCTTTTTATCACACAAACAAAATTTGTGTGTTAACTTTACACTGGAAACACTTTCATTGTTGATAATCATTCATGTAATAATATTTGATACAAAAGTCTGACAAAACATTTAACTTTTTTTCTCGCTTTTCTAGCTTTCCATTCTAACTGTTTAGTATGAGCTGGTTTTGTATTAAAAATAATTCTAATAATAACGATGATAATATAATAAAAGTTCCAGTTTTCTATGAATGAAATGGTTTCCATTTTTTTCCCTCTTTAGATGCTTGGTTTTGCTGTTGATAACAACTTGTTTCAATTGAGAAGCCAAAGAGACAAAACTGGATGACACTTGAGGTTGATAATAATACAAATAATATGCTAAATAGATGGTGAATAAAGGTATATTATATATATAAATGTATATGTCAATATGGATTGTTACTTGAAAAGAGATTCATCCGTATTTGGTGTGTTTGTGTATGTCCATTTTGACGATTCTTGTATTATGATGATCCAGAAGAATAGAGAAGGCGGAATAACTTCTTTCACCCAATATATATATATATATATATATATATATATATATATTTATGTTATCAAACACTGAGATTGTTGGTGAAATTGAAGAAGATAAATTCATTAAGGACATCTTTTAGGGTGTCATGGACCCATGTAACTCTTCTGGATCATCATCATCATCAGAAACAGCAGTAGCAACATTATCTTCTTTTCTTTTGCTCTTGTTCTTTCTCTTTTTGTATGTCCAATGGTCCTTTGAGAGTCCTTCAATGATAATCGATTCTGCCAATGGGGAACAAAGTAACAACCATTACACATCATTCCTTGGTAACTGAATTAGAATGTCAGAAGAGAAAAATGGAAATGAAGAAAAACGCAAAAGAGAAGAAAAGAAAGAGAAACAAAAATAAACTTACATATAACTGTTTCATGTTTCACTTATTCCTTTTTCATGGTCAAACGTCCATTGTTGTCGTCTATTACTGCGTTGTTTGCCAACATTTTAATCCTCTGCTGGTTAAGAATTAAGTATTTATAAATATATAATATTGAAGGATAAACATTGAACCACTAAATGGTTAGTTAATTAATTGACTTTAAATTATTTCTCATTATCTTTGCTAAGCTTCAATGAGTTAACACAATTACAAGTCTCAATGTAGTGATTTTCCCTCACCATTGCCAGGCCAACGGTTTAAGAGGGAAATTTTCCCTCTTTCATAACACATGTTAAGCTCAATTTGTTAATTTTTGTAATGTTTGACTTTTGTTTTTTTTGTTAGTTTTAATTGCTGTTACTTGATTGATTTATCAGCTCACCCAAATGATTCATTGTTTCTTCTGGCTCATCATATTAATCATGCTAACTAAATTTACTGCTTCATTGAATGGTTAAAACTTTTGAAACAAATTCACAGTTAGTGGTTAAGCCAAAGATTTTTTACCTCGACTTCTTGTTGCACTTCAAAATGTGGTTTATTTCTTGGAAATGATTCCTAAGTTAATCATAATTTTCAGCTGGTTTCACCTTAACTAAAATCTGGAACAACATTTCAAGATTTAAGCTTTATTGATTTGGTGAATAACATGAAGCTTATTTCATGGTACTTCTAAGGGCAAAGTTGATCAATGAATATGGTTTATTGTGTGTATTTTGCTGTACGAATAACAATTTAGTGCTATTATTACTGATAGAATGTCAATTATTGTTCAATTGCTGGAGAAACCAATGGAAATAATTTTCTGTTCGTTATATTTGATTGTTTTTCATTTCATTTATCAACACAGAATGATAAAATATTGTCACTTTCTTGTTCATCAATTTTTTCATCTTTATTGTTATTGTTGATGATGCTGTTTCTCTATTAGTGTGACTCTCTTATTGATAAATAAGTCCCTCATGGTGAAGTGATTTATCAGAATAACATGAGAATAAACCAGCAAGATGATGAAAAACATAATCGTCCATTCATGGAGTGAAGATGAGCAAAAAAGTCGATGCCAAGAAAAAGAGGAGAGAAAAAAAAGAGAATTTCATTTTACCATCTTCTTTGATTCACATCTTTTCAAGACAAATCATTTAACCTCAAGTAACTTGTAATAATATCACAATAATAAGCGAAAAAGGCAACTGTCATCATCTCTTTTCAATTCAATTTCAGTAAATATTTTGGTAAGAATGTAAAGCTTACCAAAAGATGACAAACTCGGAATCAGCAAGAGTCAAGCAACAACCACAAAAGCCACAACATAACATCAACAAAATACTTGGAATGCTTTTGTTCGCAGTTGTCTTTTTGTACACTCAAGTTAACCATTATTCAGTTAAACTCGGAATGAAAGAATCAAGACGAAAATGGAAAAGATTTCTCATGATGACGAATGATAATTGTTTCATCTTGACTCCCAAAAGTTACCACAGTTAACTCAAGATTCTGAACATGGTGATGATGATGTCCATTAAAAGTAACAAAACAACAAATATGTCCACCAAAGAAGTGCAAAAAACTGCTAACTCAATATTATCCTTTTGTTACCTTACAAATTATTTGATCCTTTTTGGGTAATAACTCATCGACTCTGGTAACACTAAAATATTTTACACGTTCAACTGCAAACAGCTAAACAACAAAACCAGAATAAACCAGATATTACATTTTTTGTTCATAATGATTTATCCAGTTGATATTCATCCTGATGTATGTCAACCATGATTAGTGTGCCATGATTTTTTTGGTTAACACTTTAATTTTGGATCCCTAACAGTGAAGGCAAACAAAAACGACAGTCAACATTGAGATCAACTTTACAATTACATATTCACTCTTAATTATGACTCTCTTACTCAAGTTACAATTACGTTTCACATCTTTTCATCTCATTAAACCTTTTGTTACTTATATGACACCAAGAGGATAGGAGAAATGTTAACAATAAAGTTGCGGAGGTTAATTGTAAAATGCTAATGAGAAGATATTAAAGCAATTACAAAACATGCAGTTGGAGATGCAAATTTTCGCCATCCCTGACTATCAAAGTTGATTTCAAAATTGGTAATACAACTGGAAGGTTGAGCTGAAAAAAGCCGAGATTTTATATCAGGATTGAACAGAATGTTAATAAATCAAAACAATAAATGGAGGTCGATAAAGGCCAATAAGCTGTTAGCATGAGCTCGGAATCCCCATTGTTATCTATAAATCTACAATAATAATGGTAAAAAATTTGGTTCTTTTTTTTAAAAAAAAAGCCTAAAACATACCAACCATCAACCAACAGTCTAAACCATTTTTCTCGTCATTTTGCTTCTCCATTTCAAGTGATTTTCACAATATTATTCATATCAATATTGATAATCATAATAACACAATATAATGGTAAAAAATGATAACAATATGAGCAAAGACGAGTAAAAAAACTGAGTCAATATTGAGTGAAAAAATGATAAAACCAAGACGTTTTCTATTGTACTATCGCACGCGTTATTATAACACACGCGTTTAAATAAAAATAAGTTATCCAACTTTTTACTTTTACAATAACATCATTTTATCACTGCTATTATCATGATTATTATTTTGGAGTCTTGATAATAATAAATCCAAGAAAAAGTATCCGTAAATGCATGGCAAAAAAGGAGATGAAATAAAACCAAGCAAAGGCCAATTTTGTTTACCAATTTGCAGTTATGTATTTTCAAGTTAAATTTTCACGCCTTTGAAATCAATTGATTTTCCCAGTTGACTTGTGGTTACATCTTTTTGAAGTTACAGTATATAATGATCATCCCAATCATCGTAATCACTCTTGAAATAGTTGGTAATAATCATAAATTGTGTGTGTGTGGGTCTTCAAATCAAATTGAGTGAAAAAAAAGTAAAGCTTGCAATTGATTTATAATGATTTTAAAAAAGACGCCATAAATGACCATAACGCCACATTTGGACTGAAAAGGGCAACACAAACAACAACAAGATTGACGAGTATTTTACATTCAATTTATTACATTAAATTTTAATTATATTCTTCCAAATTGCTGATTTACTATAATTTAATCTTTTATTTGATACCTGTGTAAAGATTTATTGGTTGCTGTGAATCTTTTATTTAAAACTCAAAGACTGAACTCAAATTGGATTCTTTTGGTACATTATTTTGAGGTTTTTTTGTGAATCTTATACCTAACCATCTTATTATACCAAGTTGACTGTAATCATTTTACACAAAATAATTGAAATATGCAACATGAGCACAGTTAATTGTAATCTTGAGCTCATTGAACCAAATCAAGGTGAAAATAAGAGGGAAAAGTGTGATGACTAGTTAGAGATGAGTGATGGTTAACAGTGATAATAACAATTTGTAATTGTTAAAAAAAGATGGTGACAATTTTGAAAGATTGAAGTTGTTTCATTTTTAAAACTGTTTCTCCTTATCAATGATAAATGTTTGTTGAGATGAAAGGAGGAAAAAGAAAACTCGGCGAATATAAATTTTTAAGAATAGAGAAGACAAATTGATAGATAAACTCTGGTATATAAAAAAAAGCAAATTAAGAGGACTTTAATATGATGATGATGTTGATGATGATTGGTTAAAAAATGGCGAAAAGGAAAAGTTAACAATTGGTTTTCATGCGAACAGTTTCTTCATCATCTCTCTTCACCATTCCATGCTCGTCTTATATCAACTGATAATCACACTGGAAAACAAAATGATCATCACTCATGTTATAAAAATTTGTTTATTTACATCATTAATCATCTTAACAACAAGACTAGAGGGTTAACTGTTTGTTTCATCCTCATCTTTGTTTTTTTTGTGCCTTTTTTCACTTGAAAACATCTTTCCAAGGCTTTTCAAGAAAAATGAAGCTTATTACACTTTATTTCAGCTCCATTATTGTATCTGGTTAAATTGCGGTAAGATGATCTACTTTAAACAATCAATCTAGATTAACCAACAAGACAAAATATAATATAACAAAATTGCAAAGACAAAATAACATCAGAAAGCTGAAGATAATAGTTATTTACTTTATCATCATTAATGTTCATCATTTTACTTGATAAAATCATTTGTTTCAAATAATTTCCTTCAAATCACACAAAACAAATGAGTTGAATAAAATGACTAAATCAATTGGAAAGATATTGACTTTTACATTCAATCAAGGTAATTTGATTGAATTGTCAAGTATTTACCATCAATTGTTTCAATCAAATGTAAACCTTTAACGCCATTTGAATAAAGCGCTTCTTTGATTTCAACGGTGCAACAGTGAAAGTTGAATTGATTAGTAAACAGTAACAATATGGTTGTTTAGTTAATTGATAAATTGACAAATTGTTGTTACAATTGACCGGAACAAAAGGCACAACTTGACCACAGAATGATTGTTGACAATTAATTGTTTGATTATACAAAAGTGATTAAGTGAAAAGGGAAAAGTTGTACAACATTAACTGAAAGCGTAAACTAAGGGCCAAAAATTAAAGTGATGATTGTTGTTGTTGATGATGATAATCATGAAAAAAACAGGCAAATTAACGGTTGAATGAAAATAACTAGAAGATTATTAATGGTTGTTTGTATTATTAACAACAAGACTCAAAGGGTTTAAACCATTAACCATTAAAGGAGGATGGAAAAAGTAATGAAAGAAACAGAATCAAATAATAATAATAATAGGAATGATAATATTGTTGTAATAACATTAACAAACCAAACTATCAACAGCTTCTCAAGAAAAATTAATTTCATGGTAACAGCAATTGCAATCATTTTCATCTAAATTAAAAAACAAAACAATTCATTACAATTGAATGATGAACGAAGGGAGAGAAACAAATGAAACATCATTTTGAGTTTAACAAGGAAACATAAGGTTTAACTGGAAATCTTAATTTTTTCAACATTGTAATCAAATTTTGATTCTTTTTCCCATTCTCTTCATCATCTTTTCATCATTTCATCTTACACTTGGATGCAACAGTTACCGTTGTACATTTGTCATCCACTCTCTCTTAATTGATATTATTTTCAAACAATTTAGCAAAGACAGTGAAAGTCAGCAAAGGAAAGCAAAAAATTAAATCACGAAACTCATAAGACTGGGACTTTTCACTCCTCACTTGGAAACGTTTATAATTACATTATAACATGATGATCAAGAGGAGGGTCGAGAAGATAAGGATGATAAAGATGATAAAGATGAAGAAAGTAAAGAAGAATCAAATAGTGAGAGTAAAATTTTCAATTTGACTTTGCATTCGCCATCAAAAGATTTAACAGTTTGCTTTGCTGAATGGGACTAAAGTGTTTTACTCAGGTTACGCTACCAGTTAAGCTACTGAGATAACCTTAACTATACACACTTAAATATTGATTAATATAATGATAAATATAACGATGGTTAGGTTGGAAATCATGGGAAGATCATGATAAAGATTAGAATAAGAAAATAATTTTCATTTCATTTTTGCATACAAAAGGTCTGGTTGTAAACTTAGCTTGACGGGACAAGAGAGACCTCCTTAGGTTGTAATATTTAAAACTTAAGGCCTAACTCGTACTAAACCACAATGATGATTATAGAGCTTTATTAAAAATGAAAAGACAAAATGTGCCATTTTCCTTTGATTATTAACCAGCTCTAATTGTAAATGTCAAAAATGATCGTCTCTTGTGATTTTTTTAACTTTTCATTTTCATTTTTGCTCATTTCTTTTGCTTTTTTATTAAGTTTATCATCAACTTTTTTGTTTCATCACGATTGTTTTTGATATTGTTTTTGTCATCAAAGTGACATTTTCTCTGACTTTTACTTTTTTTGGTTGCTGCTGTTGCTTTTGCTGTTACCGCTGTAACATTTTTTGTTGGTTCATTGTTGCTTATTCTCTCTCTCTCTCGCAGGCATCAATTAAACAGTTAGTTAGTTGATTAAGGCGGAAAGAGTGATGATGAGTATGATGAATACTAGTTGCTTCTTGTCAAAAAAAGTTCAATGAAAACAAAGCAACAGCAAAAAATACACTGAACCATATCTCATGAGAGTATCTGAACGCTTTTTTCTGTCTCTCTGTTTGATCTGACAAATCAAATATTCACAGTAACACTCTATATAGTTTTGATTGCTATTATCTTCAAATATTAATATAAATTTCATGTTATCCACAAATAAAGACACTCTTAATTCAACTTCAATTGCTATTTATTGGCATGTTTAACTTTGGACTTTGTTTTATGTAATGTCATTATATAATTTTCATAAAACAGTTTTCAGTTAAAGTCTCTTAATCATTGCAAATATATCGATTATTCAATCTAATTGGTTAAAATCCAAAACTGAAAACAAAAAAATCATTCTTGGTTAACCATCGATTTCAAGCTGCTCCATTTGCTTAATGTTAATGTTGACCATTTATTGTTCGACTATTACCTGAACTCATTACTGAATTATACAAATTGAAATAGAGTGAAAATGTCATAAAGATTTATCTATTCACCCTTGTAATGTTAACTATTGACTAACTCAAAGAGGTTGCAAATGACCATTTGAAATGATTAGCTACCAAATGAACTTTCTTTTTTTCATTTCACTTTTTTTGCCTTCGCATTGAATTGAATTGATTCTGGTCAACAATGGTCATAACATGAAAAAGGTTGAACTCGTAGACTTTTGAGCATCTTTCTTGATCATTAACATCATTCTTTTCCATTGTCTCATCACCATTACCATCATAACCACAACGTTTGTCAATCCATAGTCAGATCCTTAACTTGAACATGAATAATAACATTGATTATAATAGACTTGGATAGTTATTAAAAGATAATTTTCCACCTTTTGATAATTCTTCCTTAACTTTACAGCCAATCTATTGATGAGTCTGCAAAACAAAGAGCAAAGTTGAGATTAAAAAAAATGAATTCCATGTTTGCTTATCCAAGCACAGCTTGAAACCAGTGAAACATGTTTCTTGAAAAATTTTCAACTCCTTAAAATGATGATAATAATAATGATGATTATGATGTTGATCATGTTGGTGATCATCCTCAATAACCATAGTTGGTTATGATTGAAACAAATTGCTGTTAACTTTAATCTAAACTTCATGATCCGTATCAATGGATTTTTATTTGGAAACATTTGCGCTGAAAAACAGGAAATAATCTTGTCAACTGTTTACTCTTTTTTTCTTGCTTGCCTCTCATTGTAAACCATCAGCATCTCAGCATCTTTTAAATCTTTATAGTCACCATCATCATCTCAGCTTCCGATTTGTGAGTCCTTTTGTATGGTCATCAATCGTCGATAAAAATTAACTTCAATCCTGAAAAAAAGGACAAAAAAAGAGAAGATAAAAGTTAATAGAGGACAAGATATGATTGTGCCTTTTCTTCATCTTCTTGTGTTCTGCAGTGTTTTTACACATCACATCATCCTCATCATCCTTATAATCATTCACATTTTCATCTCATGGGACAATCTAGACAAGTTTTTAAACAACACCAAAATTGAAGCACAAGAAGATGAAGAAGAAGAAGACAAAAAATGAAGTTCAATTTTCATCAAAACAGTTTATAAAACTTACTCTTTTCCAGTCAATTTAATTGATGAGTCCAGATCAATATTATTGGGCTTACCATCATCATCATCATTATCAACTTAAAATGCTGTAAACGTATCCATTCAGGTATATAAGGATGAGAAGGAAGAAAAAAAAGGATCAATGTGTATTAGTAAGATCAAGTTTAACCTTAAAGTGATTAAGTGTACATTTGTTTGTATCAAGACAAATAGCATTTTGACTTGAAACAAATCAATCAATGATTCAATTTTACCTTTTTTTTCATTTTTTTCAACCCTCAATATCAACAACATCTAGACATCACATTTCAATGGTTAATCACTATTGAATGAAATAAGTTTAAGAGATTTAAGACAAATCCTTGCAACAGAATCTCATTTTTTATCTTTATCTTTCATATTTTTACTCTTCCTTTCATTGGCATCTTTAGATATCATCATTACAGCATCATTCACAGCATCTCTAATCATCTTCCCTCCTTTTTCATCATAATCATCTTCTCCTTCATCTTTCTTCTTGTGGCTTTTTAATACTCAGTTCAACGGGAAATTGAAAAAAGAAGTGACAAAATGGATGAATGATCTTTAATATAATCGGACATTGGTTTACTTTCTTCTTCAATCATCTTTCTCAACCTCATCTTCATCCTCTCTTCTCTTGCACACTGACTTTTATCAATTCTAGGCTTAACGGACCAGAATAGATCAAAATCAAATGATAAAAAAATTGTGGTTTCTCATATTTTTTTATCCTCGCCATCTTTTTTTATACTTTGCCCTTTTCTTTGGCCTTTATCAACCTCTTTCTTCCTCATCTTCTCCTCTTTTTTTGTCCTCCTCATATGGATCATAATCATCTTCTCATATTGCCTTTAACCTACACCAATCTGAGCCTGCAACTTTACTCTGTTGTTATTAGCATTTTGTTATCATCAGATAAGGCTAAATTAGATGATCAACAATAATAATAACAATCTATAGATCCAAATGACCTGTCCATTAGATTGGTTCACTGTCTTTTGGCCTCTCTCGCCATCCCCATCATCTTCCTGTGACTTTGTTTTTCTCCTTATTTTTTATTCACATATCTTGACCATCCAAGTCACCATTGTTACTCTTATACAATCCTGAGCTTTACCCCGCCAATGTTATCAGTCTCATCTTTATCCCTTTTTGGCCATCCACATGACATGCTAATAACCAAAGGTTCCGAGGTTTTCATCATTTTTTTAGCAATCAGTCTTCCTAACCACCATCATTTTCATCGTCATTTCCCTCTGCCTTTATTTGTCCAGAAACAATAAGATTGCAAGTAACCTTACTGGTGGAAAAAAGAGGAAACTGAAGTTGTAACAAAGCATTTCTGGATAAAAAAGTAGAGAAGATAAATAATGAAGTTATTATTATGGTGACTCTCATTAACACATGAAACTGGTCAACATCATTTGCTTTCTAATGTTGCTCTAATGATGTAAATAGGGAAAGAGACAACCAGAGATGATGAAGTCAATGGTTAATCAGGGAAAAGAAGAATGATGATCATGATGAAAGCTTGGGCTCTTCTTTTGTGGTGAAAAGAGTATATCAAATTGATGCCTTATTTTAATTTTGTGGATAACATTAAGAGATATAAAGATGATAATGACGATAAAAGGGAGGACGAGGAATCAGAGAGGATAAGAAGATGAACACAGATGGTCATCAAGTGAATTGCATTAGAGGAGATAAATAGGAAGCAAACAAGAAAAAAAAAAGTTGAATGAAAAGAGGTTGAAAAATGAGGGTTGAGATGAGGCTGAATGAGAAAAAAATGTTTCATCTTAAAGAGTGATGATTGAGGTTCATTAAAGGTTAACCCTTTCATTTGAGTAATGGCAACAAACAAGTTGAAGGTTATGAAAGGTGTCCAAGGCAAGGGAAAGGTTCATTTTGTTCAGTTTACAGTTTAATTCCAATCGAATCAATATTCATTTTTACATTAATAACTATTCTAGTCGATTGGTATTAACCTCAAAAAAACGAAACAAATCAAAAGAAAGGGATGTGAAGGATACGCAAATGATAAGTGGTTAGCAGGAAGATCAAGATGAGATGTTTAGATGATGAGGAGAGTTCATTGGGAACAATGTTTTGTAGTCACTTTCAATTGATCATGCCTTCTGTATCTCTTGACTCCATTTGTTTCCAATCCAACGGAATTTCAAGTAAATCACAATCTGAAAGATCAATTTCATTAATTGGATTAGAGCAAGATGAAGAAGAGAGAAAAAAGAGGAACAAGAAGAGTTAGTGAAGAGAGGAAAATGAGATGAAGTCTTGTTGTGGGTGACTTTACATCATCCAGGGATGAGAAGAGATGAGAGACTGTTTGTGGATAAAGTTGAAGATGGTGATGAAGAAAAGTCAATTGTCATCATCAAGTGAATCTATACATTTTATATGTATTGTCTATTGTCATTATTACATCCTTCCACTTCACAACATTTACTCTTGATAATCATTTTCATCTTCTTTCTTTTTTTTCCATCATCTTGTAAACCATCTTCATCTTCATCCCAGCATCTTATCCAACATCCTTCCTGACATCTTTTGCTCTGCCTTCTTCCATCTGTTTGACAAAAAAAAAGAGAATCATCATGTTGATCATAATAATAGCAACTTTACACTTTGGTTTGTCACTTCTTTTGCCTTTCTCCTTTTCATCGCCATCGTCATCCTGATCAGTTCAAAGTTGATAAAATAGGAAACAGGAAATATCACAACGAAACCCTTGGAAACACCTTTTAAGACCTGAAATGAAATAAAATATTGATAACAAAAGAAGTGTTAGTTGAGTTAACAAGAGCACAACACAAAAGACATTTAAGAGGCAATTAAAAGTTAATCAACAGTTATCGATTAAACTATCCATTAATCATTGTTGAAAATTCGCACGATTTTCATTGAAAATCCATTCAAATTTACAATGCAATGTACAATTTGATAACAAATTGAAAAATAAAATGATTGATAGAAAAGATGAAGAAGAAAAAAAGACAACATTAGAAAGGCAAATCATTTCCTTCTCGTCTTCTTCATCATCTCCTTCAATCTCAACCTCTATTCATTGATAATCATATTTTTTGTGACAATAAATAGATATTTTAACCCTATCAGGGTTGAGGTCAGTAAAGGATGAAAAAGAGTTACTGACCGCTTTTTGTTTGTGTTTTTATAAAAACACAAAAGAAAGTCAATTGATTATTATCTTTAAACGACCATTCATCGGATACTCCTTCAGATTCATTATTATGTATATTATCCTTGTGGTTATGATTATTGTTATTATGTTGGTATTCCTGGTTGTCCATTATTATCAATTTGTTTCTGTCAATGATAGAGAGAGAAAAGAGTTAAAAGTGAAACATTTGTCTAACAATCAAAAATGGGTAACAATCAACTTGCATTGAAATTGATTTTGTCAAGAAAAAGCACACAAAATAGTCGGCAAACAAATCCTATCACAATTCCCTATTGACACAGCTACTGTTGTAATTTGTAAAGCTAATAATTTATAATGAAAATTTTTTCCTTCTCCAGTAAATTATTGTCCATTAATATTAGTTAGTTAATGAACTGATCAAGGTGTAATGAGTTCTCACTAAATGTAATGCTAAAGTGATCAAATGATGTCCAAGCTGTCAACAGAATGGCAAATCTTATAAGAGGATTTAGTGTCAATTTGCTTCATTAATTTAATGTAGCATTTTGTTTTTTTTAATTAACATCATCATTTTCAATCATCAATGATTAAATATTCATTTTTCATGTTAGCAGGGATTAAAATCGGTTTAATATTAATCTGTCTCTTCCCAGTCCTTTTATTAACAAGCAATTTGATTCCGTCATTATAGCTGTATCATTTTTGTCATCTTCATTAAAATTTATTGTATTATAAGTTGACTCTATTTTGTTAATATGATTCTTGAATCTGTTTTTTTTTCATGGATATTGGTTAATTGTTTGGAGAACATTATTCTTCCATAATTATCTGATATTTTCTGGGATTGTTGGATTAAACAAAAGTATGGTTAATAAATGGTGATAAAATTGTAAAATGGATTCTCTTTGGTTGAATTGTAATTGAATCTGAAGATTTTTTTCTCTCCTGTTTTTGGTCTGTGAAAGGACAGATAAAGTACTCAATGAATTGAGAGGATGAGTGAAGATGAAGATGAATTGAAGAGGAGAGAAACAATGAAGCTGAACAAAAAGGAATACAATATTAGATGTTTGATAAACTTGATATTTGGTTGACCGACAGACAACATTTCATATGTAATATGTACAATTTGGTTAAATCCAAAGCAATTTAATGAAAGAGAATCCATTTTATCAATAATATGCTTTTGTGACAGAAGATGAAGATGATGGTGAAGGTGGAGGAAAGAGGATTTAGCTGAAGAGGAGTCAATTGAAGATAGAAAGAGATGATGGTGATGATGATGAGGATGAGGTGTGATCCTTTTATCCTGGCCTAATGATCTAGTAAAATACTTGGGGAGAGAGAGAGAGCAAAGATGAGGATAAAGTAGCAAAAAAACTTGAAAAGTGATTTGAATGAGTATAACAGAAGGTTAACACTGGATAAAAGACGATAATAAAACTGAATTTGATCATAATAATAAACTTAACAATATATAAATAAAAGGTATAAAAATGAAACATGTAACCGTGAATAAGTTGAAATGTTAGGGTGTAAAAATAACCATTGGAAAGGAAAGGATGATGAAATGATGAGGAATATGTTGGGAGTGAAAAAATAAAAGTTATCTTACCATTTGACATAAATTTCATAGCAAACCAGATAATAAAGTGAAATGTAGATACATAAATGCGGATAAAAAAAAGGTATAGAGCATCCTTTGGACTGAAAATGATTTGGTCAAAATGATGATAAGATGCGGTTAACAAAATGTGTCAAATCAAACAGACCGAGGAAAAGGAAGAGAGAGAGAGAGAAAGATAAAGAGAGAAACAAGGAAAGAGATGAAGAGATAGTGAAAAGAGAGTGAGGATGAGAAGAGATGAAGAGTCCATCAGATTGTTAGGTTATTTGTTGATGAAAATTTGGCATACAATAGGATTTGAGTCGGCAACAATCAATCTCTGGACACTGGAATGAAAAAAAAGTAAAAAAGTGAAAAGGCAAAGATGATGATGATGATGGAGGAAGATATTAATAACAAAGGATGAACACTTTGAACCGTGAAACAAATTTAACTTATAGCATCACTTGATCGTCACTGATCTTTGGTTAAAAGAGAAACAATGAAAGCATCTCTTTAACATTACATTACAATCATCAAATTAAATTGTGTCAATACAAAACATCAAAGCTCTTTTGATGCTTCAAAATTAAATAACCAATAGATAATTGTAGTTATGCAAAAATCAAAGTCGATTACAATTAAAAGCTAAACAATAGAAGCTCGCTTTTAGTTATTAAAACATGTTAATAGCGTCTATTGTACGTATAATGTCTATTTGCTATTGACACAAGATGGCATTACTTGACAAAAGGTTTCAAGAAAAATTACAAAAATTGTAAAATTGTTTGGATTTATGGTTAAACTAATTGTTTAACTGAAAAAAAGTCTTATTGAAGGCATCATAGAAAGCCAAACAAAACAAAATAGACACAGTTTATCATCTTGTAAGAAGGTTGAAGGTGGAAAGGTAAGGTCAAAGGGAGTTTGCCAGTAAAACCTAATTGACCTTTAAGAGGGTAAAACTAATTAGTTAAACATGAGGGTAACAATTATTTTAATCATAAATTAACATAGTAAACCATTTTCAAAAGGTTCATCTGTTTAAACAAAAGCTAAACTTAATTAGCAAGCCTAAATGGTTACCATTTAGTTCAATCAATTCAATCAGGACAAGATAAAAAATCTTAAGCTAAAATTTAACACTAACATCAAATGATTAATACAGTGAATAGTTGATGTTGGTTACAGAAACTATGACAATGGATTCATTTGAATCATGTTATACTATTACTTCTGATCAAAATTAATAAGCAAGGAAAAGCAAGAAAATGGAGAAAATGTAAGAATTAAATTAAATCATCAACTCTTAAATATATTTGATGTTTAGATGAGGATGGCAAAAAAAATTCAGAAAAGCTCAGAGTGACTAAACATTATTATGCTATTCATCATGTTTTATGAATTAGCTTTCTTACGTTTTTTGATACAACATTCAATGTTATCTTTGTAAAGCAGAAAGGTTTACTTTTGTATATTATTTTAATATACAAAGATGATAACTTGACGATGAACTTGCATCTCTTTTATTTTCATCTTATAACTCCTTGTTTCCTGGTGATGTTTACCTATTTTCCAATGGAAAATAAGTTAAGAAGATTGTCACTCAATCATCATCCAAAATCATCATCATGGTTACCATTATGGTGGAAATAATCTTCTCCAAGGTATTTTCTCATCATTTTGTTGATGCTTTTTGTATCCATAAAGTCACGTTAACAATAAACTTTCTCCTTTTTTTCAAGCCTTTCAACGATCAACCTGAAAATATAAAAAAATCAACAGTTAATAGCTAGTTTCCCGTGAGATTAGGATTTACTTTTTTTACTCACCAAATCATTTGTTTATTTTTGATTAGACACACAAACACATTTTCACGATTCAATATGCATCTCAAGTAATCAACAGATAATGCAACAGCGCAAATATGATTAGCATGAGATGAATTTCAGTTTTTTGGATCCAAAATTGTGATTGATTTTTGGCAGATTAAAATTTCTGGAAAAAAGAGAGAAAAGAAATGTAATTAATTGAAAATTCGCTTATCAGGAGGTGCATTCATTGAAAAGAATGATTCTTATTAAAACTGTATTATCGATAAATTTATTGATATAAGCTTCAATACTTAACACTGATCAAGTAGGATTAAGTTCAGTTGAAGATATTACGATATTGCCTTTAAAATGCAAATTGGTTTTGTATACATGTAAGTTTATGTCGATATTTACCTTTTCAATGTGATAATACAAATGTTATAAAGGTGACGATGAAGATATTGGCTGGCTATCTGTAGATTTTGGGCTCTTTTTTCCAACCAAAGGGGATTCAAATCTTTTGTGGACAATGTCAAGAACAGAATTGAATGAGTAAAAAGAAGTGTATTTTCCGGAAGAAAAGAAGGCTGATAAAATAGGAGTGAGTAGATTAACAAAAAGGATGATGATCAATAAGAAGTGGAAGAGACTTTGAGGTTAGCTTTTTTTCTTGTTGAATTAATAGTTATAATGGATAGAAATATCATAGAGATTGAGTTATCCTTTTCAGTTTCGTTGGTCTTTTCACATTACTTAGCTACTTTTTTTTAACTAAAAGAGGATTAAAAGAGGAACCAATGGTTGATCCATTTTATTTAACTCCTCGCTTGCTTTGAAAGCTCAATCCAATAAAGATTTGAGATTTCATAAGATTGATTCATTGGTTATAAAGTTGAAGCCATGTTTTTTTTGTACAAGCCTTGAAAAAAGGTCAGATTGACTCTTTATATAGCCAAATCAAGCTTAACCATCAAAGGGATTAGCTTAACCTCAGATAAATGACTAACCAAAAAAGCAGTAACCACACTCTCTTAGGCACAAATAATAAATGTGAACAAAAAAAGATCATCCAAATGTAAATCTTATTTGAGAGATAATCAAGTTAATAAAACATGTACTACCTTTTTTAAGCTATAGAGGATAGAGTTGAATGACGAGCAAATAAACCACAGTTTGTAACAATTAATAAATCCAAAGGCTAATTAACTTTTAAACAAGCTTAAAAAACAACTTAGAAACCAGCTTTATCTTAAGAAAGACAAAAATGCGGTTAAATTTTTAGCCAATGATTGTGAAGCGCGTCTTTCAAACAATCCAATGTCAATCAAATTATTGGACATTAATAATGAAAAATGAATTGGCTCGTGGTCAGTGCAGAGTAAAAGGTCAATATTAGGAAGGATGGAGGGCATTTGAATGAAAATCAATGACAAAGATGCTGTCAAGTCGCAAGAAAAGTGTGAAAACGGTTTTCAATTCAATTGAAAATCACCATCTTCACCACCATTGTATTGAAAGGAAAGATAAATATTTTTGTTATGAACATGTTACAATTTAGGATGAAGTAAAAAAAAAGTTAAATGATTTCTTTAGACTATTATATTATGCATTATTATAATGTAAAATATGAATAATATGTTTAGGAGGTTAACAATGTTTACTGTATAACATTGTATCCATCATAACTGTCATTAGGTTTTGGTTTCTCTCAATCTGTATGCAAAAAAGCCAATGTAAAATGTAAGCTTCACAAAAAAAACAGTTTTTTGAGGTTGATAATAATGAGCCCCTTACCTTGCCCATAAAAAACAGTGAATGTTGATTGTTGTTTAATCATTTAAACTTCAGTCTGTGTATGAGCCTTTTTGTGTTACCTAAAAAAAATCAAGTAAACCATTAGGAACCAAATTTGGCGGTTAACGGCAAAAATTTACACAAACATAACCTATCTTGAGCTATGATGTTATTGTACCTAACCTTGGCTTTACATTTTGTTTTCAGGGTTTCCTCTTTAAGATTTGACCTTTTCACGGAAGATAAGCCATAAGACAGGTCACACGGGTTGATAAGTGAAAGAGAGTCAGTTTAAGTTTAAGGTAAAATCTCAAAGAAAAGGTGAAGAGAGTTCGTGAGGTTAACAAGGTTATCCTTATTTCTTAAGGTATAAACTTGATTCTTGTTTAGTTTTTTTTTCTGGCTTCGTATCCGCAATCATTTTGACCTTTCCCCTAAGGACCTTTGACTTGAGTAAGAGCAAAAAGAAAGAGATGAGAATAGGCCTGGACCAATGACCTCTCTTAACTAACACAAGTGACCACTTTACTTGCTTTATCTCGTTCCTCTAGTGTTTCTTGTCAGGTTAAAATCTTGCTTCCCCTTGCCTTTATTTTTGGTAAAAATGTCCAGTACTTTTTTGTGGCTCACTCAGTGTCTAACCTCATGTTGCCACCTTTAGTTATTGGCACTTTGTCACTTTGTTGTGGTCATCAGATGATATGATATTGCATTATAATAGCAATGATAATAATAGGATTCAAAGTAAATATGGGAAAAAGCCTTGAGGTCATTTATTTTACTTTTTTTTTCTCTTCTCTTCTTTTTCCTTGAAAAAGTCAATTTTTTGGGGCACTTTTTTTTCCTCTTGGTCTTGGATTCCTTTTGTGTTTTAATACATTTATGTGATTCGGAAATGGTAACAGTCAACAAAATTCAATTGTTATCATTGTTTTCAATCAGATTCTGAGTCTTTGATTGCATTTTAACATCAAAATTGAACCAGCAAAGTACAGTATTAATACATAAGATATTTTTAGTTTCCCATTCAAGATGTAATGGTTCACCTAAAAGTCCATGTTATCATTCAATTTACGTTATTGACATTTTTTTGTTGCTACCAAACATGAATTTTTACAATTTTGGTCCACTTTAGCAACATTTATCAGCGTCAACATCAGATCTGGTGATGACAATAATTGCCAGTTTACCTTATAGTAAAGGAATGGAAATAAATAGGCAATAGAAATTGTTAAAGTGTAAAAGGTGTGAAAAAATTGACTCTTCTTGGTTTTGAGGTTAAAAACTTGAAATAATGCACAGTCAAACTGTGAAATCTTTTGGGTTAGGTGCCAATTGGTTTGTTGCTGTTGATACAATTTTACCATCGTTTATTAACACAGTTGAGGTAACACATCACAAAAAAAATGCTCAGGTAAGTTGATATTATCAAGCTACATTTTTTTCATTTTTTTTTCTTCTTTCGCTAAAATTTCCTTTTTTGTGCCTCTCAATAGAAAAATGTAAGTTGAAGAGAAATATTTCTTTGGTTCCTTTAGACCAAAATCTTACATGGGCGTTACAAGTAGGTCCAAGAACAAGGGGAAAAAAGATTGTTTCAATCCTTCCATTTCTTCTGCTTTGCCTTTTCACTGCAGGTTATTTGGTTTCTTGTTCATCTTTACCAGTTGATAATGTCAATCTTGAGATTTTATCCTTTTTTTTTGGTTTAAATTTGCAGAAGAAAAAAGAGTTTCATTTAGTTCTGGTTCCCATGGACCCATATTCTTGGTCCATGGTAAATGCTCCATACCGTTTTTCAACTTGCTTCTGTTGCCTCTGTCTACGTTGTTCTTTGGTTCCAATCAAATAGTTTAAGCTAATAATATCCAGACCTTTGTCATCCATATCATCCTCATCATATCCTATGGTGGATCACCATCTAACCACCGTTTACTGGTAAGATAGAGAGACCTCTGACCGATTGAGACAGCTTTTGACTGGACTGACTTCCTTACTTTCCCTTCAACTCAACAGCAATCCATTTAACCCAGTCTTAAACCTACCCTTAAGGGTCATTCCAAGTCAAGACTAATTTTTTCATCTTCTCTTTTGCTTTCTCTTCTCCATTCCTTGGCTTTGCTCATTCAACTAACTGGTTGTTTCTTGTTGTCAGTTTAGTGGAAACCCAGTGAGAAAATGATGATGAGAATCTTAGACCCTTAAGGGGCTGGGCTCTTGACTGGAATTGTTTAGATGATTAGACTTTCGTTGAGATCTTCAGATTACAGTGAACGGGACTTTTACATTACTTGTACTTGAAGTGAGTAAAAAGCGAAAAGATGGCGATGAAGAAGATGATTTAAAGCGAGGTAAAACGAAGATGAGCAAAGATTTAATTTAGCTTCTTCTTTCCTTCTTATGTTTAGGTGTTCATGTTAAGGGCTGGTTGCCCAGGCCAAATGTAATATCTCCGTCAACTCCCGTTCATTTTGATTGTACTTTATTGCGATTCATGCTCCATTTCATAGCTGGTATCATTGGCCAACTGATGAATGGATGATAAGAAGCAACTAATAATTAGAGTTGAATAATATTCAAATTGGTTTGGATGCATTTTTGTTTACTGGTTTTGCTTGGTTAGCTGTTTGATTGAAGGTTGAAAGGTTTGAAATAAATTAAATGTATCAATCAAAGGTGTAAGAACTAATTGTAAACAGAAAAGTAAACAATGTAATTATGATGTAATGATTATCAATTGAGAGTGAGAGTTAATCAATTGAAGTAAAAAAAACATTTCATGTTCAACGTTGCTCAGTTTGTGAAGAGATTCAATAAACATGAAAGGTTAGTTCGTTTTATCATTTCTATTGAAAATGAAATGATGATGATAATGATGATGAAAATGTCTGGGCAAATAAGGAGAAAAGTTAAGGATGGGGAAGAAGAAGAAAAGATAAAGGCAGAAGTAAAATAGCTTCATGAGCTTGTCAGAATATGAATGTTAACTACGATTTTTGGCTTCTCTATTTTTTCACTGATCATCCATTTGCAATTAATAATTGAATGTGTACTTTTAAATGATTCAAGTGAAGGTAATTGATGAACCATGAAGTAAATCTTTGATAGACATCATCATTTTCATCATCAAACTTGTTGGCTTGAATAAAGAAAAGATGATTTCAAAAAAAAAAGTGGAATGCTGCTTTGCATTTGTACTTTTATCAACATTTTCACCAATTAACAGTGAAACTACAAATAGCAAGTTGATGGTTAAAAAATTCAGGCCAGCCGTTTGGACAAAAGTTGACGTCTTAAAATTCAATCTTTTAAAACAACATTTGTCCAAAGATTACATTTGGCTGAGGCTGAAACGATAAAATAACTTGACTGCAGCAACATTGATTGTAATCCAGTCAACATACCCAGACAAGCTAATATTACAAGGCAAATTCATTTTGTCTTCATCATCACAATGATCATCTTTGCATCTTCAATGATCCATTCAACAGTACCAACAGAAATAAAGTGAATGATGATAATAAATCTTGTGAAGGGCAAAGATCAAGGTTAAAAGATCCGTTAAGATCATAGGCCACTTTGATTGGGCTTGAAAAGTTGTTCAGTCTAAAAAATTGGTGGAACTCAAAAAAATTTATGTTAACTTTAAGGTTGCCGAGAAGGTCAATCACTTTGTTGTTGCTCTTGTTGTTCTCTCAAGTTATCACATTTGTCCATCATGTTTACCGGTAAGGTCAGTTGGTCAAGACTAGAGAAAGAGAGAGAGAGAGAAAAAGCCAACAAAAATCATTCAGTTCACAAAATGCAAAGTAACACTAAACCTCAAAGGTAATCTCGGTTTGTGGCTTCGACTGGATAAGATATGAAAAATTCAGGCGATTTGTGTTTATTTATTTTGATCAGCCCATCAATCAGATGATGACACTTTGTTTGGACTTACGAAAAAAACTGAAAAATGGTCGCACTGTTCACAATAATTGTGATGACCTGAAAGGCTTCTTAAAAGTGTAATTTTAATTAGTCAAAGCGCTAACTATTTTAAATTTTCATTAATCGCAAATTTTATAACATTTGTTCACAATTTACGATTTGATTGTCATTCAAATTGACTGAGGGAATAGTGTGTAAATTGTAATCAGTCTAAATGGAGTTATCGTTGTTTTAAACAACAAAATTAGCCTTCAGGTTGAAAGAAAGAAAGTTGATCAATCAAGTAAAATTAGTAATCAATTGAATGGTTAATTAGTCAAAGAAACAAAATGGAGTAAGCAAATTTGTTAATTAAGTATTTTATTATTATCTTGTTCACATTGATATTAGTTGTTGCTGAAAATCATCATGCTGATGAAGATGGTGATTAGCATCATCAATAAATGACCTGAAGGGTATCAAGACTATAAGTGTAATGAAAGGTAGCGCTTGAGGTTAACCAAAAAGAAGCAGTTGCATGATATTTTAATTTGATTGCGCTTTAATTATTGATTTCAATGACTTTCTTCATCCAATCACCATACATTAAGGTCGGAGTAATATAAAGCATCCATATCTAGATTCATGATAGTATTGAGTTAGTCAAAATAATCAGTCACTCAGAATGCTAGTTTGTTAAGATTTTATAAGTTTGACCTTAACAGTGTAAAATGACTGTTAATAAGCATCAACAATGTGTCGTATTGTTTATCATGTGTTTATCATTGTTTACCATTTATTCAATTCAGGCCTGAATCGTATAAAAGGCAAATTAAAATAGCAATTTTAATTTAATTTTTTTTGATTGTTGATGATATCAAGCTATGATCAAGCAAGATATCATAGACTGTTGTGAAGATCATTAAAAAATGTTTATTCAGTTATCAACTTACATACATTGTAAATGGTCACGAAATGTAAAAGAAAGGTTACTGCATTAATTAATTTACTTGGCTTCATTTTGTTGATAAAATTAATTAAATTGACCAGAAAGCACCTAAAGCATTGTTTTTCTTAATAATTATTCAAAATAGTTGCACAGAGAGAAAATTAATTAACAAGACTAAAATTCAGCCTCTCAAAGCAGGAAAATTTAATACAACATTAACTGTTTCATCAAATTATCAGCTGTGAATCAAAAGTGTGAAACCTTTGGCTTAAAATTAGTAAGACCATAATTTGAACCTGAGGTTATTCAGATATAATATTGATTAGTTTGATTAACAGCTATCGATCGCAAACTCAGACTCAATCAATAATTTCAGCATTCACATAATGTAATTGTTATTATCATTATCAGATTATCAGATTTGGAACTGAATCAATTTTCAATATTCTTTTCATAATTAATTTTTTTTCAAAACCATTTCTTTATCAACTTGCCAAGTTCATTCATTGCCGGTCAATAATTGACTTTGTAACTTTGCATAATTAGTTAATGAGTTAATTATCAAGTCAGCTAGTCATAATTATAATCACCATAATGACCAGAGTTTATAACAAGAAAAGTAAAATGAAGAAAAAATTGATTCATTTTCCAAACTAAAACTATCCAAATTTTTGGTCATTGCTGCACCAAAAGTGTGATTTAATAGACACTGAGTTAATTGGTGTCATATTAATTAAGGTTGGCCGATTGTAAATAAAATAATGATAACAATAATTTGACCACATTCAGTTTTCCTTTCATCCCTCAGTTCAACCTTTTTTTCCTTCTAATGTTTCTTCTTTTCAAAATGCTAATTAAAGTAATAGTTTTTTTTCACTATCAACAGATTCTTACCATGATAATGATAATTATTAATTGGTCCAAGCAAAGAAAGGGCAACTCTTAATGACTTTGTTGTTAAATCATTTGCAATCTAATTGCAAAGTTAAAATGGTTAAAAGTCTCCTCGCACAGGGAGTAAGGCAAAACATTTTTGAACAAAAATTGAGATTCTGTGGCCACACTGAAATTATTGAATCAAGTTTATTGTTTATTAAATGATCAATTGGTTTGCTTAATTTTGTCTGATTGTCTAACTTGAAAGTTAAAACATTGGTTTAAATGTTAATTGAGACAAGGTTTACGATTAAATTGTCCAAGAAAAAAGACTTACAATTCACTTTGAAATATTTTTCTATACCGAGCATCATTACTACATGCTTTTCATCATCGTTATCTTCATCGTTTCCATCGTTTTCATCTTCATCTTCTTCTGCTCGTTTCATCCCATTACTCTCCACCCATAAGGAAGGGAATGATGAGGGTTTGCGCAAAGGATGATGAGGAATGGCGAAAGTTAATCAAATGATGATGAAGAAGAAGAAGAAGATGAAGAAGAAAAATTTAAAGATGAATGTTAATCTTTGCGCATCCAAAGGCCTTTTTTAACACCCTGTAAAAGGCATAGAAGGTGAAGAGGAAAAAGTTGTTGAAGAGAGAAGAAGAAGAAATGTGAAGAAGAAAAGAAGAGAGAAAAGTAACTGAAAAGAGAGAGAAGTTGGATGATAAGATAGAGAGAGAGAGAGAGAGAAGATGAAGAGCTGTTTTGTTGTTCTGGTTCAGCTTAACATTATGCTTTTAACAGTCCAACAGTAAACTTGTCAAACTTTTTTAGTCTTTTAAGATTAACATTTTGTTTTTTGCGATCTCAGTTAATTGCTATTACTTAGTAAACATGATTAATCAACAATCAAGGTGATCACAGTGTTAATTGACAAGCAACATTTGAAAAGTGTTTTCCCCTTTAGTTTCTAGTTTTTTTTCAGTCAACTTCAAGTTCAATTTTGCTACTACAACCAAATGGATTAATTTACACTTTGATTGGGTTTCTTTAATTTAGCTGTAAATCCCTAATCATCGTCTTTATCGCTGACCAAATGACAACATGACATGATGAGTAGTGATTCAGTGTTTACTTGTGACTTGTTATTGCCAAGCAAAAGGCTATTAATTTGTGTAAATTTTAATCAACTAAAGTGATCTGTGATAACAATAATAGTCTATTGATTGTACTTTGACAAGATTATCAAAATTGAAAGACAGGTAAAGACAGAGAGTGAAAGGTTTAACCGTCTAATCATGGAAACGGCATCTTTAACTCCATTAAATGGTAAAGTCCATCTAAACGATCAACTTGTTTCACCTTCAGTTGGATCTTTGAGTTCATCGCTTTACCTTGTCCATCATCACCATGACTCAGGTAAATCAACAACACCAACCTCGGAGCCGGACAAGAATGGTCAATCAATTGAATGTGTAGTTTGCTCGGACAAATCATCGGGTAAACACTATGGACAGTTTACCTGTGAAGGTTGTAAATCATTTTTCAAGAGATCAGTAAGACGTAACCTAACCTACACTTGTCGTGGTAGTCGCAATTGTCCAATAGATCAACATCATCGTAACCAGTGCCAATATTGTAGGCTTAAAAAGTGCCTGAAAATGGGTATGAGAAGAGAAGGTAAGTGGAACAAGAAGTAAAAATTTTCTCCAAAAAATCGAATCCACATTAATGTTAAAAATTGGACAAACATTGAACAGTAAAAAAAAGGTTTATGTTTAAAAGCAACAAAAACATTGAGAAATTGTTTCAACTCAAAAATTGCATTCAATAATTTTACTTTCATTGATTGTTGAAACAAGCAAATTTTGCATTTCACTTGAATCTGTTAACTAGAAAAAAATAAGAATCGCAAATTATTCCAATTACCCTGATCATCAGTGTGATTAGCATTTGTGGAAACTTGTTATTGATATTGAGCTTCAACTTCAGTTCATTGGAATGATGAGCATTTTGCAGAAAATATCATTTCACTTGACTTGCAAGTTGGCCTTAGATGAGCATTTTTTGCTTCACTTAAAAGTTGTTCAGTTTTCTGTGTGTGTTCAAGTGATCTTTGTTTGCTGATGAGGATGAAGATGATGAAGATGGCAAAACGTGTTTCTTTTTAAGAGAAAGAAACACTTAATTTTCAATGTAAATTCGACTCGAATGTTAATTCTTAAAATAATTATCATCATCATAGTTGCAAACACATGGTGGACACATGTTGACCTGACTGTGCAATTTGGCCAAACTAAAGATGCATAAAAGGTCATCTTCATCAACTTGTTGCTAATGAATAGACTAAAGATGAGAGAAACAAGTGCAAGTCTTGATCATCTTTCCATCTCTACTTGCCTCGTTTATTTTACCATTTCAAACTGTCAAAGTTGAGGGAAAGTTAAAATTGTTGTCAACAATGATGATGATAGTTGTAGGATGGCTGAGCAATGAAAACAAAAAGAACTGGAAAAGGTCAAAAAATGTTGAATCTAAAAACAAGAGAATCGCCTTTGCCTCTTGTTCCCTCAAAGTTACCCTGGCAAAAGGTTAAACTAAATGAGCGAGTAAACCATTTCGAATAGCTTGTGATTTATTATCACTAATTATTGAGTTAAAGTGAAAAAGTTATCATTAATTGAAACTAAATTTACAATTAATGCAAAGTGAATGGACACTAAAACTCAGTAAAAGTTACTTCAAGTGTAAAGAGAAAATATGTTTTTCCCAAAATCACGAAAAAAAACCAAAATAATACAAAAAAGGAGAGATGAAAATTTTGCTAAAATTTGCTTCAATTTACTTTAGTCAATCCTTTAACTGATCAATTTCCATCTGATTGATGGTTTAAAATTGGATCAACAGGTATTTACAGATTTTTGGTAAACTCCAAGTTTAACTAAAAAGGTTAAAGAAAAGGTAAAAACCTTGTCGACCGTTTTACCTTAATTTTTGAACCTGGAATTGACCTTGAATCAACCATCCATAGCATTATAATGTTTCAAAGGTACATCATCAGGAAGGTTAAGATGATAATGATGGCTAAAGTGAATATCTGTAAACATAACAAGAGTCAAAGTAAACAGGATAACAAATGATGAGTACAAACAGAAACAGCAACTACAACCCGAATGAAGAAGAAGCAAAAAAAAACTGATGAACATGATGAGGAGGTTTGAGCTTGAAAAGTGTTTTAAAAGAACGCAAATTTTCATCTTTTCCCGTAAAGTTATTGTGGTTTCAATCATTATTCACTTTGTCCTGTCTATCTTGCTCAGTTATCGGTTCATCAACGATCATGAGAGTCAATGATTAACCCGATCTCACTGATGATGGTTCAAATGATTCTGTTGTTATTCTTGTTGACACTTTTGTTTGACTTTTTCACAAAACCATTTAACAAAACATTTAAATTGACTTAACCCAATTTAAAATGGTAACAACTGATAACTGTTAACATTACCTGTGACCTATCCTTTACCCTTCCATCGTGATTACACCCTTACAGTTAATATCTTTCCGGTTCAGTGGATAATCTTTACCCATCATGACCTTAATGTTGTTTTTCATGTAAATCCATTTCTTCCTAACAATTTAATCTCTCAACTTTTCACACATCTTTCATCGATACAATTTGTCAGTTAGTTGATCGAGATGGACCAACATTTACTATTCAAAGTAAATCACAAATTAGCAACTCTTGAAATTGCCATTCATCTTTCATGGAAGACTGAACTTGCAATTATTAATGTTTATGAATCAATTTTAAGGCTCAATAGTTTCAATTATCTGATTTAGTTTCATCCTTTTTCGTCCTCAATCTTAACACCTTCAATTATGTAATGAGAACTACAATTAAATCGATTGACAGTTTGATGGTCAATAAAAAGATGAATTGCAATCAATTTCAATCATAAACTTGCCGTTAATTGCTGTTCATAATTTATCGTGTAATTGGCTGTAAGTGAATGCAAATTACAGAAGCAAAATGAATTGTTTCCTCAAACCAAATGAAACTGTTATAATAGCTACATTTAGCTTACAGCTTTCAATCATTTAATTTTATTGCTAACCAAACCTGTGCAGTTGATGAAGCACCATTTTAATTACACAATTTAATCAATTAGCTATTCACTAGAGTATAATCAACAAGCGAAAGTCAATATAAACTGAAACGCCAATTTAATCTGCAATTTAGCCAAATGTGAATATCAACTCACTAATTCAGTTATATGTAAATAGAATCTAATTTTATGCAAAAAGCAAATTAATACTTATATTTACATTTTCTTTGAGTTTCATTGAGACAAATAAAGCTTAACTTCATTTTACATTATTAAATTACTTAGGATTTAAGAGCGAAATTAACATTTCAGAATCTAAAATATCGACAAATGACACACGAAAAATGAAATTAGAAAATTATTAAAACGAAATAATCAAAGAAATCAACATTTCCATTCAATAATGTCGACTTTAAAGTTGATGTTATTTGATGGGAATGTTTTGTTTTCCAAGTTTTGAGGCTCTTTGCGTTGATATGGTTTAAGTTTGACTCGAGTAATTAACAGAATTTTCGATTTTTTATTTGAAGAATAAACATTTAGACGTATTTTTAGGCACGTAAAATGGTGTTTTAGGTCATTTGGTAAACACTCGAGTCGCCGTTAACATGGAAAGTGTCGATTCTATTGTCATCACCGTTTTACAAATGTAATCGTTTCCTTTGCAATTCATCATTTCTGTCGTTTCAATGCTTAAATCTTCAACTTCCCTTGTTAATCAATCCTAATTCATCTTGACTATCAAAGGTTAACATGAAACTGTCTCTACAGAGTTCAGCCAACTTTAATCTTAACAATGATACCTTTTAATTGCCATTAAATTCATTTCAGCTCTAAAATGAAACATTGAAACATTTCTTTCCACTTTCAAAGTTTCTCATTTAAATTTTTTCGCGTCTTTTTGCAGCAAAAAAAACTAAAGTTTGAAGAAAGTTTGAAAAAATGTTGCAAATGTTAAATTCAATTGTTATTGCTCGTCATTAAGATGGTTAGAGTCAACAAGAATCATGATTTACAGAGAAAGATAATAGAGTTATTTGCTCTTCATCATTTTCTGTGTCCAATTGTTTTCCGTTGAAAGTGGAATAGTCATAAAGTTATAAAGTGAAGCAAAAATATGAAAACATTTTTGATAAGTTACCTTACATCAACTTGAAAGGTAATATTTTGTTAAATAACAACTCCAAATGATTCAGTTTGCTAAGCATGGTTGATCATATTTTCACGCTTCCTCAAATTGAAATAACAGCTTCGGTCTATTTCCGATTCCCTAATCATCATCATCATCATCACCATCAACATCAACAAGAACAAATCTTTTACCCTGAAAGGTTATGATTGAGGTTACTCTTCAACTCACCCAACATTTAAATTACATCTCATAATTTGATCACTTGTTGATTGTTTTGCTTTATATTTTTGCCTGCAAAAATTGTAATACAAAATCAATTATCAACCTTGCCAAACAGTAAACAGTAAACAATTTAAACTGCACCAACAATGAGCAATGAAGATATAATTAGACTCTTTTAGACCAATTTTATTGTTCAACTTTGTAAATTTAGATGTCAAGTTAACCTTAAAGTGTTCAATGTTTGCCAATGCAAAGAATTGCGAGTGCGAATTAAAAAAGTGAAAAAATTGATCAACCAATGTTTATTTGTTTCGATTAGCTGTACAAAGAGGACGAGTTCCACCAAGTCAACATGCATTACCAGGCCATATGACTCCAGCACTGACCAATGGTGAAACCCTGATTGGACACACATATTCACAAAGTTTCATATCTTTATTATTACGTGCTGAAACGTACACACCAACTCAGATAATTCAAAACATGCATCCAAGCAATATAATGACCATTGAAGGGATAAACGAGCTTGCAGCCAGCATACTGTTTGCTGCTCTTGACTGGGCACGAAACATTCCCTTCTTTCCTGATCTTCAAGTAACCGATCAAGTAGCACTTCTCCGGGTTGTCTGGTCCGAATTATTTGTCCTTAATGCTTCCCAGTGCTCAATGACTGTAAACATAGCGCCTCTCCTTGCAGCCCAATCGGTTCACTCGTCAACACCTTTTGCTGCCGATCGAGTGATAACCTTCATGGATAACATCAGAATATTTCAAGAGCAGGTAGAAAAGTTGAAATCACTGCATGTGGATCCAGCCGAGTACAGCTGTCTCAAAGCCATCGTACTCTTCTCAACAGGTAACATCATCTTCATCAGTTTCACTCTTCACTTTCTCCTTTTCCTTAAAATTTTCATTTTAATCATTCTCTTTCATTCTCATCCCTTTCGTGAGTCTTTGGAATCAGCTTCTTTTGTGTGTATGTTTTAGTTGAGAGAAAAATGTTAACAACTGAATTTCAAGAAAATCAAGCAAATTAAATTGTCTCCTTGCAATCAATCTTAATCGAGTTACATTTCCTTAGGGCAACAACAACATAGATTACGTGATGTTAACACAAAATTAAAGCTCATCTGTGATTATCAACATTAGGTGGTCTTCAAGACTCTCTATTCATCATCATCATCATTTGATTCTTGCAAAGGTTTCAGAGAAGAAAGAAAAAAAAAATACTTACATGGTATTTAAATTTAATTGCAACTTAATAACGCATCATTATTAACCTGAATTTTGTTGTTAGCTTATTGATTCTTTACCATTAAGTTGGACTTTTTTGTTTCTCACATTTTAACTTCCATTAAGTTAACATTTTTTGCTTTTACTTTTCAACTCAATTTAACCAACAGCAAGAAAACGACTTTCAATTGATATGTAAATTATAATATTATATTTACATAATTTTTCATTCATTTTGTTCACTTTGAAAAAAAGTCAAGAGAACAAAAAATATCACCATTTGGTTAATCATTTCAAACAATTAGATGATTAAATTTTCTAGTTCAAAATGGAAACATGAAATCAATTGAAAGCACCAATTCCCATTTCACCTGCAATTTACACTGAAAAAGACTCTTGAAGCTTTAAAAGAATCATTGAAAATCAAAAATAAATCAAATAAAGGTTTCCACCAAAAATTAGGATTGGAAACGAAAAAAAACGGTTCAAACAATGAAAATGGTTAATCAAATAAACCATGAAAATGCAATGAAATATCAATAAAATGGAAATGAATGATGAAAATGAATAAACATTAAATTAGATGCATTGTCGAGATGAATAATGTCTTTATCCTTTTCTTTACAGATGCTTGTGGCTTAACCGATGTCCAGAAAATTGAAGCTCATCAGGAGGCCTCGCAGTGTGCACTTGAAGAGTACTGTCGAACCCAATATCCCAATCAACCAACACGATTCGGTAAACTATTGTTACGACTTCCTTCTCTAAGAGCGATCAGTTCACAAGTTATCGAGCAAATATTTTTCGTTCGTTTGGTGGGTAAAGCGCCGATAGAGCAGTTGATAAGAAACTTGCTGATTACCGGTGAAAGTGGATTCACTTATGGCTTTGTATAATTACTGGGAATCATAACGACAATAATGATTACAATAAAATAGCAGCAAGAAAATGGTGACAAAATGGTAACAATAATAATAACGAAAAATAATTTCGATAATAATAGTAATAATAATGATAATAATGGTAATGTTCAACGATAATACGAGTAATAATAATCATGATCATCATTCCCTGTTAAAAGGATAAACTTGTTATCCAATTTCATCACTTTCCCTCCCAACCTCTTTATCCCACCTCTTTACCAACCCACCTGGGAATACTGAATATTCTGAAACATTGGACAAGTTCATTGAAAGTTCATTCTAAAGTTTTCGGGCAGCAAAAAACTTGATCTTCATTTGCTAATTTTGTGAAATTAAACTCTCTAGTTGCTCATAGTTGGCCGAGTTGGAGAAATGGAGAAAATCTTTCGGCCTGAGTTTCAATGTTTCCGCAAAACTCCGGATCAATTTGGAATGAACTTGATGAATGCTGTAAAAATGTGTACAAATAAATTTCAAGTTGATTGGACAAATTGTAAATGATGTTTCAATGTCAATGATATTCATCTTATTCAATGTTAATATTGATTGGAATTAGCATTTCATGATGATCCATTCTCACCTAATCTTCCAAAGCAATTGTTGATTCTTACTTTATTATTATTATTATTTTCTATTATTATTATTATTGGATTGATGATTGGTTTTGATCATCATTTGACATCATTTACACCATTTTCACTCATCTTCACTCTTCTCATCATTTTTCATCATTTTTGTGTCTTTCATCAATAATTTTCTTTCTTTTCATCTCAAGTTTTCCCTTTTGCTCTTCAATCTTTGACACAAAGCTTGACAAAACATCATCTCATCCAACATTTTCATCTTTATGATAAAAATACAAACACAAAATCTCATCGAGTGTATAATAAATTGTTTCATAATGACTAATTATAATGATAATAAATGATTAAGATGACCAAATTGAGTTTCAATTCACTCCAGTGAAAAGCATTGACCAAACCTATTCAACTAAAGTTAATCCAATCGAGTCCAAACCTCTTCAAAAGACAAAATTAAACTCGATTTCAACAACTTTCAATATCGATCCTTTTAAGATGACTTTCATCGAAAAATGTTCAACAACAATTAACCTTTACTTGAATAGTTGATCAACTTTCATAACGCGGTCGAAAAGTATTCAAAACTGAATTCAAACAGTAAGTGAGTCTCTAGTTGAACATATTTCGTTTTTCTCATAACAGAGTCACGAATTTTTCCAACTTGAATTTGAAAGTTTTGAAAGTCAAAGTGAAGTTAAATCTTGAAAGAATTGTAAATTTGTTTCTCGATTTGAATGAGAGAGCAACAGAAATGGATAAAGTATATTTATGATAAGCAAATGAAACATTTAATGTTAACATTTGACTAAACAATTTGGTTTTGAACGGAAGACACGAAATGAGGCGCAATTTGACTGGCAACAAAATGGCCAATAATGAATTTGATTAGCATTTTTGGCTAATATGATAAGATTAATATGATTATTAATATTGAAAGCGTTACATTTTACGGGTTGAAAGTAACAGGGAAAACGATGCAAGAATAAAAAAGGTCAAAAGGATCATCCAAGTGATAATCTTGAGGGTAAAGGTTTCCTTTTAAAGGGTCGATTCTCAACTGATTAAAAGGCTGGCCTCTGAATCCCTGTGTTAACTGACCATGTCCAACGAGAGGAAAAAAAAAGAGGTTAACCCTTGAAAAGGGCAACAAGCGCAATGATACAAATGAAATAAAAGGATAAAAGTAAATCTAGTTATTGTGAAATTGATAACAATTTTTGCATCCTTTTCACTGTTAAAGATAATCGGTTGATTGCTCATATTATCATTATTATTATTACAAATATGTATATTGATATGGAGCAGAGTTTGACCACAATAAGAGGAAGGGAAGTAAGAGGTTGAAAGGGGAAGGTTAGAGGGCAAAAAGGAAAAGACCTTTGCCAAGTAAAAGGACAGGCAAGTAAAAACAACAAGAGAACCGATATTATCACAGTTATGTATTTTGTACAACATCTAATATAAGGGTCACAGGGAGTTGTTTTGTCTTGATAACAGTAACAATGATAAATAATCCAGATTTCTGTAACCTTTAAAAGCGTTTACACAATTCTGATTATGAAGGGAATGGTGAAGAGCAGGCAAAAAACGACTCATTATGAGTCACTGTTGAAGCACTGTTGTCCCTTTTCAGCGTAACAAACGCTTCAATCCTATTTGAATGTAAAATCAATTCATAATTCTCACCCAATTTCATCCTCCTCCTTCTTCCTCATCATCATTATCATTATCATTTCCAATAGCCTCAAGTCTCCTTTTAACCTCGACCTTCTCTCGACTTCAACTCCCTCCTTTTAACCTCCCAGCACTTTTTTTTTGTTATAACTTTACTTTTATCTCTCTCTCTCTCTCTCTGGTAAAAATGTATAAATTTATATCTTATCTATGTATATTCATATTCATATTGCTACAAAGAAATGATAATAATGATAATTTTAATACAAAGAGACTGACTGTGCAATTGAAGTGCGTGGTGAACCACAGATTATTATTAACATTATTATATTTTGTATTGTAAAGTGAATAATATTTTTGCCCGGATTTGGCCTCGTTACGGTTTTGTATCATCAAAGTGATGGATCAAAGTGTCATTGTGCTCTTTGGCCTCGTTTTTTCTTTCTTTCCTTGTTTCTCCTACTTTACTCGACTTTTCCCTTCTTTCATAGTGCAACTTTTGCTTAACCTCAACTGGGAAACCCTTTGATCCTGGTTAAAGACCTTATCATCATCATCTTATCACCATCAGTCATCATTATCATCAACATATTTACAATTTAGTTATTAGAAGGGAAAAAATCCGAAATAGAAATGTAATGAATGGTATTGAATAACCAATTGATAGTAAAGAGTTTGACAAAATTTAATCGCTAAAATTGCAACTTCCATTGAAATGAATGGATAAAGTAAAGATTTACTCAAAATTATGCAAATTAGCTCAAAAAATATCAGTAAAACCAAGTTGGTCAAACCAATCTCTAGTCAAAAGAAAACGAAAGTCAATTAAAAGTTTCTAATGAAAAAGCTAATGAAAACAAGAACTAAAATGAACTCAAAGTTATACAAAAAAAATCGAGTAAATCGATTAATCAAACCAAATATCAAATATTCATCTTTACTTATTGAGACAAAATCAATTTAAAGTTAAAGCATGAATAAAGTCCGAGACTTAACCATCTGAATGTAGATGAAGTGACTATTTGTCAAGCACCCGAGCCATCTATGTGACTTGTCTGGGAAAACGGACATTAAGTAACCCTTAAACTTCCCATGAAGAAACCATGAGAGAGTCTCTTAAAGAAAACCTTTTACTCTTTTCTTTCTTACCTTTCACCTTTATGTATTTGGTTCACCAATTTTAACCTTTAACCTTAACCACAAAAAATGCTATAAATTTTACCCTCTCAATGCGAGATGGTTGGAGAGAGATAAATGTCTGTTATTACCTGTACAATGTTAGAAACGGACAAAAAAAAGTGAACTGTAAAAAGAAGAAGTTATTTAATATTATTTATGATTATCAAGTTTCGTCCTTTTATCATCTTCTTTATCTTGGCCGTCCTTTGGTTCACCCTTCAACCCAAATATTGTCCCATAACATTGAAAAATACGGTTAAATACTGAAAAGATCAAGTTGACTGGAAAGATAAACTTTGAACAAAAAGGCGGCGAAAAAAAATGAGTCCAAAGAGTTCATTTAAAATGCATTATTTTGACTTTAAAGCATCATCAATATAGCAAACTGTCCAAACTGTTGCCAATAAAAAAAAGGGGAAAAAATTGAATCTCAATTAATGTGACAAAATGAAAGTTTGGTAACAATTGATAATGATGCTAAACAAATGGAAAACATTGAGAAAAAATATTACACAAATTGAAGGAAATTAAAAAGGTGAGTTGCAAGATAAAAGGTAAAGAATCCTATAAATTGTGTTGCAAGAAAAAAAAAGGCAAATGCTATCAACTATTTTCCCTGTTGCTACAACTTTCAACTCCCAGTTACTCGATAACATTGTTATCACCTTTATTATCATCATTATTATTATCATGTAGGTGGCGCTATCATTTTTATAGGTTAATGTTATCGGTTTTGTTTTGATAACATTTTGTGTATTTATATCATTTCCTATTGACATTTGTAAAAGTAAAACGTTATCATTGGGAGGGATTCCTATCAGCATTTACAATGTTTTCCTTTTAAAGCCATTTCTAACATTTATTGATATTCAAAATTGAAAATCAATTGATACTGGACTTGATCTTGGTAGCAACTGAACACAGAAGCTGAAAAAAAAAGTGTTCTTGGAGTTGACTTTAGAGTCGAGTCTGAAAATCAATTTCCATTGTTGAATAAAATGCCATTTCAGGTGGACATTCATGACAATTTTGCTTTCCCTTGATCAATCCTTGAAACTTTTTTTGTTGTATATTTTGAACCTTCAATTGGTATTAGTTTATCAAAATTTGTTGGTAAATGTTTCGCGATAATTGGCTAAATTTTATTGGAAAATTTTCTTTACAATTTTTTTTGCAACTTTTGAAATTTCAATTTTCTTTGTTGACTTGGATTTAAATTTTTCATTCAGTGATTATTTCCCTGTTAACTTGATCATCAAAGCTCATCTCTGGTCCATTGATTATCCAATGACGCGTAATTCAATTCTCATCCATTCCCTGTCATCTTTATCTTCTAATACCATCTTCCAATAGATTAACTATTAGGTGCGACAGAAGACTCTTTTTGGCTTCAGGTTATCTTTGAATATATTTTTATAAAAAAAAGTATATTATTATTGAGATTTAATTTAGAGCCGAGCCAATTTACAACAATCAAACTTTGAATAACAATCAATAATAAGTTGCAAGAGAGTGAAGCCAAAAACCTTTCTCATTGTCAATGAAAATAAAAGGTAAGCTGTGAAGGGATGATTTGAGGCAGAAAAAAAAATGATAATGGTTTTGTAACAGTTAAGGTAAGAAAACCAGTGAACGGAATAAAGGCCAACTTAGGCCAGTTATTATTAATAATATTATTAATATATTGATGGGTACGCGTGTGTATATGTTGTGTGACTGTGTACAGTAAATATATGAATGTATATTTGGGGCTTTTTGTGGTTCCTCTTGACGCTTTGAGGTTACACATTTTTGAAAAGTCTATTGAAGCCAAGAAGAAGAAGAAAGCGAAGATGACAAAAAAAAGATGAATTAAGACTGAGCTCGACTTTTCTTCTTCACCTTTTACCCACTCCTTTGTGAATGGCTAAACGGATCAAAAACCTGATTTAAATACACACATAACACGTACTTGGTGGGCCTTCGATGAACTTCCTCTTTTTTCCTCTTCCTTTTATGCTTTTATTGTCCTCTTCGCCTTCATCTTCCTTCTCCCTTTTCAGTGGTTTACCTTTTTTGTTGAAACCTATTTTAGGCTAAAACTGCTGATCAGTCTGATCATCATTATCATCTTACCAACCAGTAAACCACAATCCTTGACTCTTTTCGCGTTTCTTTTTTTTTCTCTTCTTTACTCCCTCTTTTGATACTTGAAAAGGAGTGAGATGAAGATGGAAGAGAAAGCTTTCTCTATTTTTATCTCCTTTAACCATTACATCAACTTATACAATGATTGTGTATCAATGAACAGCAAACTGATTCCTTTACCTTTACAAATACACTTTTAACTTTTTCACACCTTTTCTCAACCTTTTTACTCTCTCTCTCTCTTCCATTTCATCCTTTGGCATCTTTTAGCATCCCTTTAACCTCCTTTATCACTTTCATAAGACAATCAATGTTTCTCCATAAACTTCCTGGTTTTTCCTTCATTTTTTCATCCTCTTTCACATGTGAATCAATCCTTTCCAGTTTTTCATCCAAGAATAAGTTACATTTTTGGTCGATTGTCCAACTGTTTTACTCTCTTTTTTTTCTCATTCTTTTTGACTTCTGTTTATTCACCAAAGGTGACTTTGGCCCTTCTGTGACTGGCCCATGATCATAATGTCCCAAAAGTGCAGTTAACTGTAATGGAGAGAATAAAAGAATCAAAGAAAATGATAAATATATATTATTACGAGAATAATATTAATAATGTTTAGAGAAGTAACCTGTGAGTTCCTCCCATTTTCACGGTATAAACGTTAAAACACGACAAACCGGACCTAACCTCAGCCTGACAAACAGACGCATAAAAAAATAGACTCACACAACTGTCCATATGTCGGAAACCAATATCAAGCCTTTGCGCTTTTTTTTCAAGATTTTTACATCTTCTCCATTATTATTAACCATTAACAGCACATTGAATAATCAAAACAACTTGATAACAGCTTTGATTAATGCGTCAACATTGAAAAGACAAATGAATGACAATCAATTTAAGGTGTTCAGAAGGTTTTGTACCTTTGTATGAAAACAGCAAACAAAATATCATTTAATCATTAAAACCCGGATCTGTCTACTTGTGAACCTCACTTGACAATAAAATCACGTAATTTGAAAAACTGGAAAAAAAGGAAATGTTCCAATGTAACAATTAATTTCGTTTTTTAAGACCGTTTGCAATTGAATCTTAATGTACCTTTGATTGCGGTCAACCTTTGTCAAATCAATTGTTTCCTGCAGGAAACAAACCGGACAAGTGGTGATACCTTTACATCAATCGGTAATTAACTTTCAAACCCTAATTACCAAAAGTCTTTGCCCTGTTTTAAGCATTTAAATGTGTAAAAACAAAACCAAAACAGATTTTTGATTAAACGAAGAAAATCGCTTCTTTTTGGGTTTTCCGGTTTTCATCCTAAAAGCATTTTCGCTTGAAAATGTTCTCATTGATTCATCTTTTCCCAAATGATATATTAAACTGAATTATCTGCATATTATTACGATAATATATCAATATCAGGATGTCTATTACTTAGTTATTTGCTTAGCTTTTTTCATTAACATTTTTCATCTTTTCGCGTTTCGTTGTTGCTCTTTCATGTTATTAGTCTCCATGAAAAGGCATCTCATAGGAACTCAATTATAAACGGATGTTGAGATATAAAAACTATTTCCTGAAATGAGCCAAGATGCTGAGTGGAACCATCAGATGAGTAAATAATGAACAAGGAAAAAAGGAGTAACATGGTAACGATTTCCGATCTTTTACTTTACCTTAACATTTAGTCTTTATTTTCATTGAAAACATTGTTCAATTACTTATTAATATTATTAGACAATTTCAATAAATCGATTCATTGATTGTTCTTGTTCATGAAAACAGTTGATTGTTCAATGAGCCTTTCTCCACATCTATAAATGGTTTAATTTAACTTCAAGTGAAGGTTAATTATTTGTTATCAGATTATAATTATAAAGGTTATTGATTGAAGAAAGAAAATGTTCAATTCTGTAAAGTTGCTTGGATTGATTGATTGACTTGTTCAATGAGGTTATAATTTTTAGATTAAGCTGTTCATGAGCATCATTAAGATTACCAGAATTGTCATCGGATACATGGAAATGGTTGAAGGTTACATGGTTAAGGGTAACTGGAATAATAGAGTAACAAAAATATGGACAAATTGATATTGAATAATATTCATTTTCAGCTTGTTTGCTTTTCAGGGTTCATCGAAGGAACAAACTGTTTATCAAAGAAAGTATAATCAAATATATCATAATATCATTAAATTATTTTTCCATTTTTTTCTTCTTCTTCCTTCTTTGCTGGTTCCTGTGCGAGTTCAACTTTTAGATTAAACTTTTTTTTTTCTCTCCTCTCTGAGTTTTCTTTTCCCCATGCTTAATGGTCTTAACTTTTTTACAGATCAATGGAGTTAACGATGAAAGATGATTTCCACTGATTCCATCAATGGCTTGTTATCATCATGTTAATGGTGATTATTAAGTTGATGTTCATGTTGATCTAGATGGTGGAGCTTGTAAACATTATGAGCTTTTGGTGAAAATGTTTCACTGCAAGTTGAAGAGAGCATGAAATGAGTTGAAAAATGTATTTTGTCACTAATCATGTTAGTTACGAGTTACTTATTTGCTTGCCATTCATTAACTTTAACGGCAAGATAATATTTTATATAAAGATTAAAAGCTATTACAAAGTATTAACTTTTCGCGATAAATGGTAACAAAATAAAATGTTAATCAATTTTACAAGATAACTGGCGACTCTTGACTTTGCCTGAGAAATGGGTGAAGACATTGAAAGATGGAAATGTTTAGAACCATCGATTGATGGTTAGAAAGTGATCAAATAATGTGGATCAAGATTGAGTGATGGCTTGTGTTCATTGAACAACAGGGTCACTAAGACTATCACAGTTAACTGTGCCTTCAATTTAACCTTAAACCAAATAAAATGCAACCTTACCGTTAACCCTGTCGATTGATATGAGACAGCAGGAGATAGAAGAGATTGGAAAATGGAAAGATGATTCGAGATAAAAATGATACTCTTTTTGATGGTAATTTTGGTTAGCAAAGATGAATGTGGATGAAAGGATGAAACAATGATTATGATGAGAACCAAAAAGATTCACTTTTGGCGTCAAATTTCAGACGGTTGTTGGCTTCAAAATTTTACGATGAAAGTGAATCATTTTGCACCAGTCAATCTTTAAGATTAACCTAAATGATTACCTTATTTGGATTAGTTTTTTTTTCCTCTTTTGTCTATTGTCCATTAAATCATACGTGTGTTCAGATTTTGTTTACATCCGTATGTTTATTTGCAAATCAAAAGTCTCTTTCACTTTTTATCCTCAACTCCTTGTGTCTATTATATCATTGAAGTATCTTGGATAACGATTAAATTGATAGCAATCTGTGTGCCCATCAGATGATAATAATCATGATTATAATGACTGTTGGTGGCTGTAAAAAGTCACTCAATTGAATAGAGAGTAAACTTTTTAATGGATAACATTCAGCCTTTTTCCTTCTTCTTTTCACCCCACAACAGGCTCGATGTAACCACCAACTCGATGCAATCATCAACCACCGTCACCTTAACCACTGCAATAACCTTCCTTTGTCTCTAAAGATGAGTCTAAAAAAGAAAGAAGAAGAAGATAAAAAAAAAGAGAAAAGTAAAAGTCATTTGAGACATTATCAGTATATTTTCATCTTGCACTTTTCATATTCAATGATATCAAATTACTTTTGATAACTGTTGATACCACTTACCAAATGTTGAGATTGCTGTTAGGGAATGATGGTAACAATGAAAACCCAAAACCAGTTAACTGATCATCTAATCAGATGTTATCATCAATCCAATATTTTCAATCAAAACAGTCGAGACCACAATAAGCTTGAAAATAAAATCTAGAAAAAAAGGAAATGTCAATGAAGAAAAAAAGTAAACAGAAAAATATTGAAAAAATTGTCAGAACTGAAAATTGAAAAAACAATATTATGAAATTATTTAACCTGGTTTTATGATTATCGCATGTATTAATGTTTCACATTTAAATGAATGTATCATCTTGTAACTGATTTACAATATGATTTTTGATCTTGTTTATCTTGTTCACCCAGACAGAAATAAAAAAAATATGAAAAAAACTCGGTTGTTTATCATTGGAAGTGGATAAGAAGTGGAAACAAAATATAACTTATAATATAAATTAGAGGAAAGTGATATGCGAGATCATGTTTTTGTTAATTCCCTTGTATCTGTTACTTGCGATCATCCAAATGGTTGAGTCCATATGATGAGGAGGAGGAAGGATGATGATGCTAAACAACAGCCCATATCAAATTACCTTTGAGATAAAACCTCACTGGTCACTTGGGATTGTGGATACAAGAAGAAGAAGACAAAATAAAGTATCCATTGTGTAAGTGTCTGAGTGTAACCAATATTATACCTTGAATCGTCATAAAAGAGCTAATATACTGTAGGAGAGGAGAGATGATGGTTGGGAAGGAATCCCAGAAGACAATTTGAAGATAAGACAAAAAAATACATCAACATTCACTGGTACACTTGCGGTGTTTGTATCCACTTTTTACTGGTCTATAGGTGACAATGCATTTTGCCTGGAAAGGTTTGTGGTTGTAAGCCCATGTTATTTAATACTTGAGGTTACATGTAACAAAACAACATCCGTCATTTTCAATTGAACGGCAAGAATTACCTTCTCCTCTTTATCTGCATCTAATCAAATTGCATTTATGAATATCGAAAGAAAAGGGAAAAATCTTTTTCTTCCAGCTCGATGTGTTGCCCTAAATTTGATTGGGTTACGATATTAATAGTGATTCTAATGGTTGATAAATCCATTTTTGGATTTTATTTTACTTTGTCCTTTAATCTCTTTCCATTGTTGGGCCTCAATCATTGCCATCATCGGCGATTTAAAATCTCTGTCGAGTGCAGTTCGCACAGTTTTAAATTGTGTTCACTATTTAAATGGTAAAAATGACTTTGCTTTGAGAACAAAAAATTGATATTAACATAAAAATTACAAGAATTGCTGGGTAAATCAGAGTTTTGCGTGTGTATCAACTGTGTATTTGATGTATTTGTGTTTTTGGTTATATTAATATAATAAGGAAATAGGAAAGTATCAAGAATGGAGTTGATAACATCATCTATGCATTAGACACAGATAGACACACAACAGCCAAAAAGGGTATATCGTTTTACCTTTCCCATGGTTACATGTCAATGTTGATAAATAGCTTGATATTCATCTTTTTACGGAAAAAACGACACGAAAGATGATGATGATGAAGATGAAAAGAGAAGAAGAAGAAGAAAAGGAAAAGTCAAATAATGAGAACAATGGCGAATGGAGAAATAAAGAGAAATCAAAGTCAACTTGTAATCAGTCTGACCCAAAATACCATCTATGGTTTCACACCCTTTGGCCTGATTATCAGGTAATATGACATGACAGGTAAAAGGGCAAACCCTTTGCCTATCAATGTTTGTTAAACACAGAGAAGGCATTTACAGTGTTGTTAAGGATCTCATTATTATGTGACGCTTATTCAAACTTATTTTACGCTTGTAACCCTGTGAACCAAGGGTCACATTTTGGACAATCGTCAAAGTTGCACGCCAAGATTCGTTCTAAGGTCAAAATTTCATTAATATCAACAATCTTCATGTTGAGTGGCTTTGGTTGCATCAGTTGATTGGACGATTTCAAGTAAAAGTGTTAACTCTATATGATAATGAAAACACAAAAAAATGATATTCACTTTTTACTTTTCCTTCTTTTCAGCAATTCATCTTCCATCTTGGTTAACCTTTCATTTGACTCTTTTTGGGTCCGTTTTTTTGTAACATTTTGGGATTGAAGTGTGAAGATATTTGTAATACTATAAGACATCTAAAGGTCTAAAGGAGTTTGCAAGTCAAAGTGGAAGAAAAGTCGAGTTAACCCTATCATGTCATCCAGTTTGACCTTAAAATGTAGTGAAAAATGATCGCATGAATGGGTAAAGTGAAGCCATTTTTTCAATCATGTTCATCGCGATGCCTCCAGGCTTTGCTCTTTCATCCTTTGGACACTTCATTAATACATTTTTTGTCCTTCTCCTCCTCCTCTCTTCATCACAATCCATTTTCAATGATTGGCTTGACTCTCATCTTTTTCTTGCTCTTTCCTCTTCTTTTTCTTGGTAACATATCCTTTTGGCTTCAACATCTTCTCAGTCCTTTTTGCTCCTTTTGATGGCTCAATGATAGCCGTAGGGTAATCTTGGTCTTGAGCGCACGTCTATTTATCGGTTAACATTAATCAGAACGCCTCTTGAGATGATTGTGAATGAAAAAGATGAAAGATGATGTGCATAAAAGGGTGGGGAGGGAGAAAGGTGAAAATGATAGATGAAAAGAAGAAAAGAGAACAAGAAAAAATGTTGAGAGAATGGAAGATGAAAAGGAAAGAAATGGTGAAAAAAACTATCATTTCTTGATGAGTGTGGTGATACAAGTCATTTTTGTTCATCTAATGGTTGAATCTTTTTAGAAAGGCCGATCTAAAGATGAGAAAAAAAAGATGAAAATAAAAAAGTAAGATGAACATGAACCAAAGGAATGGATGATAAAGAGGGAAAAAAGCAAGTGATCAGATGAAAGACTTAATCTTTACTATCATCTAAACGGCCTTTTCTTATTACCTGTCAACAAATTTTTCTTGGCATCACTTTAAAGCTATCGTAATAACTGTTAAAGGTTAAGCACCAAGCATCTCAATCAGAACATTTCCACTGAGAAATCACTAGCTTCTAGCTTCTATCATTTTTGCCTTTCTTTACTCTGCTTTCACCTTTTCATTTCTTTATCTAAAGATGAGTGATGAAGTTTGAAAGGATGATGCTACCGAATGGCAAAGAGGAGACAGATGATTATGATGAAAAGGCCTATTTGCTGATCACTGGAAAAGGTGAAACTTGCTTCAGATTCACAATTTGTATTAGATCTGAATAGATGTATAGATAATTTATAAATATTGCAAATACTCACATAAATATATAACATCCATCCTTTGTGTCTTGGATCAAATCTCAGGCCAAATTGAGTTTAAATATTGCATTCGCGAAGCAGGATAAAGCAAAAATAGTTCCGAATAAGATAATCTGTTGAATATAAAAAACATCATAATTAATAGTTACAGGTTAATTTGAAAATGCTGTATTTAGTCTTCTCGTATTTCATTATTTATCATCTATAAGATTTGCTAATTCAATATTAACCCAGACTTGATCAATTGATTGATTGAAATTAATCAAAATCCTACATTAATTTAAATTCTTCATTAAACAGCAGTTAATATAAAGTTTCTGGTGGCTTAGTTACTGTACTACAGTCAACGGTTATTTTCGTGAGAGAGTAGCGCCATCTAACGAGTGGGATGTAAATTGATTATTCAACTAATCGACTAAAAAGTTCATGTTTTTTAGTGCTTCAATAATTTGAATAAACTCATGGAAATAATAAAAAAAATTATTACAAGATTAAACATCACAGACAAGGTAACACATAGAACCGTTTGCCTCTTTGCCTTTTTTGCTTTTAACGCGATAATTTTCATTCAAACCAACGTTCAAATTTTATTAAACGCAAATCTTCGCAAAATCTGACCCAAAATCAACCTTCTGCGTTCATGTCTCTGGCGCTTACGCTGAAGCCGACTGGCATGTACTTTTTAATGCCCAACAAGAGCATGTATTAGATGTAGTCCTAATAAAAGCAATGGACTGCCGAGACTTTTCTGTCGCTCTACCCTTACATATTTGAAAGGTTGTCAGCTATGAATATTATGGACATTTTTAACTCAATTATAATTAAGTCTTCATTTAATTACCGATTTATCAATTTGTTGGGTTCCTTTTATGTTCAAAGTGCTTTGTTGACCTTGAAATAGGTGCTCTATTTTGTTATTAGCCTCCACATCACGGAACTAGCATGAACAGTACGCTTTGATGGATCATCTTCGAGGGTCATATTGATCGATCAAACGCAATCTAGAAATTTAGAAATCATTCCATTTTATTTCAGAATAGTTTTAGAGTGAACAATAATCGAAATAAGTTAAACATTTAATAAAGATATTTTTTGAGAGACGAAGAGTTTTCAGAGATTAATTTCTTGAATAAATTTACGATCGAATTGTTCGGGATCAAATGAGTGGTCAAGTGTCTCATGCCTAGTTATAAAGCTGAGGCCAATTATGTTCATACTTCCCGCAATTCTGATCATCGATCCTGTATTGCTTTCCCTCTAATTGATCGATTGATCAAAATCGGAACAACACTTCTGTTGAGATTGCGTTGAAAATATCTGTTGAATATGAATCAAATGATAACTATTAATTTAGCTTTTACATATTTCATGATCTATTATAATAAATAAACATTTACAATTGAATATTAATCCGGACTTGATCAATTGGCAAGAAAGGTAAGCAATAAAAATTACAATCATACATTAATTTTGATAAATATAGAGGTTGATATGTTTCTCTTTCTTTTTGTCCCTTGAAAACAGGAAACTCGTTCTTGGTTAGGCGTATTGGGTTCGTCTCCAAGTTTTAATGAAAAATGCGATTAAAACTGCGATCAGGGTAATAATGGAATTAGAAGCCAGACCAATTAGACTATAATTGAATTTAACAAATCTTAATGAAACGAAGACGGCGATCATAAATAGTATTCCAAGAGCAATTGTCACATAACGCTTTTTAAGTCCTATTGAAACTATAATGGCAAATCCAAGGAAAAATGATATGATAGTTGATGTAATGAGAAATATTTTACCAAATGATATCTCGGAATCTGAAAGCTCGGCCTCATTTCTGTTGATTATGGTCACACCATGAACCATTGAGCCAATGTCAACAATTAGGCAAACCAATGTGTACCCGGCAAGTATGCGAACCACAATTGACAAGATACCCTGAGATCGTACGAGCCCAGAGGCTTCTGGATTCACTTGTTGCATCAGCTCGTTCTTTCAGGTTTACAATTAATCACAATTTACGATTGAAGATTTTGGTAGTTAAGGGCTGAACTAGGGTCAAAGTTATCATCCAAAATTCATTAACTAAATGGCTTTGATCGGAAATCAGTTAATGTTGATGGGTCAGAAAAAACCTTTCGATTGGGCTTGTAAAGTGAAGAGAACACAATTTTCATTTATTTTGTACACCATTACTGGAAAATAGATAATCGATGGAAAATTAATTTTGAAGATTCAACTAATGACCACTGGTTGAGTCCGTTACAAGAAGAAGCATTAGTTAACTGTAGGGCTTGATGTTGATGGTTGTCTAGGATGATACATATTGATGATAATGACAATTTTAATGGCAAAAGATACATTGTTTGGACATGCAAATAATTTAATAATGATGGCAAAGTCGTTTAGAGATATCAAAGTTGCTTTGTTTTAATCAAAAATGGTGATAAGTAGAGAGAAAGGTATAAAACAAAAAGAGCCAGTTTGATGTTGAATGGAGCAGATAAAGGTATTGCAGCAAAAAAAGGTGTAAAAAATACTTGCTTTGTGTTCAGAGAATGTCATTATTGTCATTTTTACGCTGTAAGTTTCAATCAAGTAACAATCATTATTGTTACCTCTGTTAAAAGCTCCTGTTAACATGTTAACCAAAAGTTTGTAAGTGTGAAAATGCAAATTGATTGATGATCTGGTTCTTTTTGTTGTTGGTGAAAATTAAGCTCCAGGAGGGAGAATGAGGTCATCAAGGAATTTTTTTTCTTATCCATCAATACTTTCATGATATTAACAACAATCACAGAACGACTGACCAACATATTGATATAATGATTAAAGTCTATCGATTTTTGTTAATAATAACTTTTTTATACGATTTCTTAACATGTCAACTATTTCGTCAGTTTTTCACCCTTTTTTATCTTCTTAACTATTCTTATCTTCATTAGTAAATGATTGCTGACATTAAAAAACAAATGAAGATAAAAAGCTAATAATTTATTGATAATTTCGACAATTCAACCTGTTGGTCTCGCTTTGATCAATATTTGCAGGGATTCTGTAACCATATCTGCTTAGATTATAAAATTAATTAGACTTTACTTAAAGCCATCTGAGTAAATGACAACAGATATTATTGATTTAATATCTATTCAAATATATTTGCTCTATGGTTCAGCGTATTATATGTTCAAGAAAAATGTAGGATTGAAATAAGCAAAAAATCTCACGTTTAAAGCAAATCAGATTTGAACAAGTAATTCATTACTGTCGAATCATCAGAAGGTTGAAGAAATAAAAATAAAGATTGTTTTTCAGAAAAAATTTAATTATGATTATTCTAGAAGAGACAAGTTAAATGGACAGTATTTATGAACAATTTCATTCTATTAAAAACGAGTCATTATTTGCAACTTCAAATTTTACAGTTTCGTTATTAGATTAGGCTCATAATAGTTCGCCTATTTTAATAAATAGTGACGAATCCGTCAGATTTCGTTGATATTGACAATACTATGTACATTTCGTATCAAGATACAATGCATATAAGCTTCAGAATGATTAAAAAGTCAATCATATCCAAAATTAGTCTTCAATTTCAATGTCCATTTGATTTTGAGAAGCAATATCAATATCAATGTTAAGAACATCTTTCAACATGTTAAGTTTAAGCCAGCAAACCAATGGAGAAACCTCAGGAATATAGTGGGCTTTTTTGTGGAAAAAGAGTAGTCCATCAATCTGTAAAGAAAAATCAAAATCGAATTATTGTAAGAAGCTAAATAAAGCGAATATTAGTTCATATGAAATTTTATCTTACCTTTGCTTTGTGCGAATAAGACTGGATTCCAGCTATAATTGAACGATCATCGCATGCATGATGATCTAATAGAATGAATTTGTAAGGATTCAGAGGAGCAGTTGTTGATAAATTATTATATTCTTCTCTGATCTTACAGTTTAACCAATAGAATCTTAATTCAGTTTCACTATCATAGAACTGACTCTGATTCCAAAGCATAACATCTAAAATGAAATAAGTCTTATCTCTTTCTGAGTATATGCAATCAAGTATAGCACTTTTACGGTATGCACAATTATCACGTCGATTACCGCCAGGTAAGAAAGATGGAAATGATGAAATATAATGGCCAGTTCGAGAGTAAGCTCTTGTTTGTCCAGATGAAGCAACAACCAAACATCTCTTTCCAACTGGACAGATAACAAGGAACCAATTTTCAACAAAATCAGACGGTTTTCGAGTAAGCCACTCCGACAGCATCAATTGATCTTTAAATCTATTAAACTTTTCCTCTTTATCGTCGTCATCGACCGAGCCTTGCGAAATGGAAGCTTCTGTTTCCATATTTTCATCTTTCAACTTCTCCTCTTCATCACTTATGTCGATACTTATACTAGTTAATCTTCGTATCTTCATCAAACTATCTCGACGTTTGCTGCAGAAAAAAAATTGAAGAATGTCAGTTAGAAGATGTCGATGTGATAGTAGACATTTGAGTCATAGCATTTCGAAAATAATGTGATAGGGTAGAAAAATTTTACTTACATTTTTTGGTTCTGCAAAAAAATTTGCCTTCTTTTCTCGGGATCAGTACCATTGGCTTTATTTTTATACAACATATGATGCGGGTTGAATATTTTTGTCGATTGAGACACTTCCAGTCCAACATCCAGCCTTTCAATTAAATTACCCAAATCTGGTTGAGTATCGTTACAAGTCATGATGTTAAATCACAAAATATCACAGAACAAAACTAAATAGAACCAAGAACAAAAAATAAATAAGCAAAATAAAGAAATGAACGAAAAGAAGTTCAACCGGTGAAGATTATTGCGCGTTGCTAATGTGGCTGCTTGTTTTGGCAACTGTTGCTAAGAGCCTAAAGTCTTCTTTGCAAAAAATTTAAGCAGGAAATTTGAATGACAGATTTAAAGAGATTTACATTGAAACAAGGAGATTAAGGTTAGCATAAAAATAACAAGAAACTTAATCTTCTTATGCATCCATGGCGATGATAGTGAGTTAATCCAGCTAAAAAATTTTCAAAATACGTACAAAACGGCTTAAATTTAACCTTTTACGTATTCCAAGTTATAAGAGTTTTACTCAAAATAATTACAATAAATATCACAGAAAAATTAAAAATTAGATAAAATTACCATTCATTTTTTAAAATTTCTGTCATTTTTAAGCCCGAATTAAATAAATTTATTACGATCTATTTTTTACGCAGCTACTCCATTCGACTAAAATTTATTTACAAATAAAGCAACATAAATTTAGCAAAAATCAAATCACATAAACTGAAATACGGAAAATCCAATGCAATTGATCTGGTAAGTAAAATTTACAAGATTGTTGTTTCACATGAGATGATTTACAATTTTATTGCCAACAAAAACATTTTTTATACAACTTATAATAAATTTGAACATTAACAATACTATTTAGGTGATTGAGATGATTAATAAGCCATTAGAATCGATCATGATTTGTTTCAAACCCAGATTATTCAAGGTGAACAAGAGATCATAATAAAAACAGCGATAAGTGATCAGATTATTGTTTGAAAAAAATGGAGAAATTCATTTAGTACAATTGTGAAAACCCATCTACAATTTATTACTCTAAATTGTATACTCAATAATTTAGCTTTGATTTTTCATTTTGGCAATAGATGACATAATAACACAGTGATTAGTTGTTCAATTCAATAGAAAAACATTTTTTCACAAGAATCATCAACCAGGAAAATGGCAGAAAAAGTTGAAGGAAGAAAATTTGTATTTTTTGTCTTCTCATCAGCACAAAAGTTCATCTTTAAAATGAATCAGGCACCATGGGAAGAGAAACGTCAATCATAACAATATTTTCAAGAAATCAGTTTTTACTTTTCTTATTGTTTAATGATTCTACGTAATTGCAAAGTGTAAGTCAATGAGTACTTTTCAAAGTACAGTTTTGGTAAAATTATGAAGATGATTTTATCACAATTAACAAGAAATCAGAGATTCTTATTATGGTTATCAATTTAAGTTAATTTTACTCTCTTCAACCATTACAGAAGACATTCATAATCCTCAATTGCATCCTGAAGGTAAATACTAATAGCGATATCACCAAATGTAGGACCCAATTTCGGAAGTTGATGTTTTGTACTAGATACTTGTTTTATCGATAGCTTTAAATTGAATCTGATCATCATCATATTTGATTATGCTTTCCAATAATATTTGTATTCACAATGCACATGAGGTAAAACCTTGGTTCCAATAGCTTTCCAATCAAATTCATGAAGCATGTCGCATCTTTTGTTAACATTATATTGACACACGTAATGAGAAATAAAAACAAAAACAATATGTTACAAAACAAATTTTAGACTCTTGATAGAGACTAAGCTGAAGTCACTCAAAAACATTTCTTGGTGTAAGATTGAAAGGTAAAATAGGTGCTGTTGCCTCCAACTGAATTGCAGTCACTAAACAGTCAGCGGCACTTTTATGTTCACCCAGTTCATTAAGGACACAGCCCATATGAGACCATGTTTCATGAAGAGTAGCATCAACATTAAGTGAGTCTCTTAAATACTTATCGGCTGATAACTGGTTACCAAGCAGATAGTAGGAATGTCCAAGTTGTTGTAAGGCTCTGGCATGTCGAGGATTAATGGAAATGGCATTTTGAAAGTAAGATTTGGCTTCGGCGTAACGTTGTCGTGCTTTGGCTAAAATCCCTTTAACAAACATTAATTGATGAGATAATGGACCAAAAACTACATTTGCAACTTCAGCCACACAAGCTTCGGCTTCAGATATCTAAAAGAAAAAAGAAAAATTAAAATATTAATTATTATGTTTTTGAATGTCAATTTTTAAGAAATATTTACCAGTCCAAGCTTTATATAAAGTTCAGCAATTAAAATCCACAAATGTAATTGTAAATTCCAAAGTTGCTTTTGTCCTAATGAGCCATCTTCTAATCCAGGTCCAGATGTAATTGCACCATCACCAAGAACTGGACAACTATCCAGTGAAACAATTTCACTTAAGGTTTGCTCCATTTTCAATGAAAGAGTATCATAATTGGTTCCAGTCAAAGTAACATTATTGCCACAGTAAAGCACCTTGTCTTTATCTTCATTTGGCAGATTTTTACAACATCTTAACATATGTTTGGCAGTTTGTAAGGCTATTTCATAACCGTTATCAGAAACAACTTGCTCCAAATTAGCCTAAAGAGAGAGCATTAAAGTAAAAAATTAGACAACTTGTATACGTACACTTCAAGTACATCTGAACGACATCGATGATTCCAATAATTTAAAAAAAACTAACCTTAACATAAAGTAGCACCAACTGATCAGGATATTCCTCTAATGATGCTTCACACAATGAGAGAGCTTCATGGTATTTCTTGCAAGCTGATAAACAGAGTATCATTAATTGTATACTTGGAAGATGGTATGGATTGAGTACTAAAGCTAACTGAGCATGATGCATCGAATCATTAATGACTCGCTGATGGGCCATGTGAAGACCAATATGGTAATAAGCCAGATGATCTTCAACTGGGCCTTTGATAAGATTTTTAAAATATCTAATAGATTCATGTAAGTGTACTTTTTTCAACTTTTTAACCGTCTCAGTTTCCTCTTCATAAAGTATTGCATTCACAATTCCAAGGGTTAAGTTGATCCTGGATGACATTGCTCCTTCCGTGTCTCGTGATAAGGCTTCCAAGGCAAATTCCAATGCCTTTTCGGCATTATTTAATTCTAAAATATAAACTTTGGCCGCTAATATACATGGAACTGGGTCGCTATCATCTATACGTGCCACTTCTTTGAAGATCAATATTGCTCTAAGAGGAAATTTTTTCGTTTCCATAACACTTAAACCAAACTGAAGCCATATGTGTTTAATCTCAAAACTGAACTTCATGGCTCTCTCAAACATATCCAAGATACAATATTTGAAAGGGGTTAAGGCGATAACTAGAAGGTCATGAATGGCGATTACGTTTTCCAACGATTGTCTTCGAGTATCGTTGAATTCTGTTCCTCGGTCCAGAACAACATTACGAGAAGCAAGAAGTTCACTTATTAACAATAAAAGCACAATTTCTTCTTCACGTTCCCTTGGATTAAATAGAGACTGACCAAAATATCTGTGAGGTTTCCAATGACCACTAATGGTTGTTATGCTTGTATCAAATGGAGTCCAACAAGAGCGAGAAACATTTCGAAGAATCAGCTCAGCTAATTTACGCGAAACAACTTGTCGAGTATTTAACGTTGATTGAGTTTCACAAGCATTCATAATATTTCGATATTGGTTGAATGCTTTGGCTATTTGATCATTTTGCATAAACAGAATAGGAGCTCGTTGAATTCCTGTTTCAAGAATTGGTCCAACGGATACATTGGCGTACGGTCCTAGATGTTTCTCCATGTTTTGTAAATATCTCAGAGTCAAATCAGATGCCTTGGTTAAACAAATAATGGCCTTTTCTAAACCTTTGTCGACATTTTTCTCTTTTTCTATGAATAGGAAAAAGTAAAACAAAATAAAGAGCAAAATCAAATAACTTATTAAATGTTAAAGAGTTATTATGTAAGCTGGATTGCACAAAAATAAAAAAAATGCGAATGAAAAGATTAAAATTATAAAAATAGAGAAATATAGACCAGGTGAGATAAAAAGGAAAAAGGAAGAGGATAGAGGGTGCAGGATGCATTAATAATAATTCTTTGTATATCTAGTTTATCTTTCATTCAATGATGATAGTTCCTAGGTTGATTAGATGAACCAAGAGAAGTAAAAGGTAGAGAGAAGAGAGAATCAAAGAAAGAGAGAAAGGTAGCAAAAAAAGAAAGAAAAGAGAAAAACAAAAGTCAAACAGACGCAAACCTTGCCTTACCTAAACACATTCCTTTGATAGCAAAAGATTCAGCAACCAATTTCATAATACGATAAGGTAAGGGTTTTTCACCACCAATTATTGAACTGATTCCGGATGCTTCGATTACTTTTGCAGCTAAAGATTGTTCACCGGACATAAAATGTAATTTAGCAAGCAAAAGGTTGGCATCAACTTGAAGAGCTGAACAATTGGAGGCATTAAGGCATGATTTTAGGTGAGCTCGAGATTCTTTGAGTAAATTTTGACCTCGAATAAGATCACCTCCTTCAAGGTAAAGCTCTAATTTAGCTTCACCTAAGAGAAATTCAATTAGACCATTTTTTCCTCCATCTGATCCAATCGATTGAGCCAATTCAAGTATCTTTCGCCATTCTCCTTCTTCCCGGTACTTTTCGATATCACTTTCAGTACGCGTTTTACCTTTAGTTGTTGATGCCATCGAAGCAATAATTTACAAGCAACAAAAAATATAAGATCAAAATAAAAGAAAAATAATCAATTAGAAGCAAAAAATATAACCAAAACATCAACAACTGAATTGAAAATCAGGTAAACAGAGACATAACACTGCCATCTATCCAGTGTTATTGTCAAAGAGATTGAAAATCTTGATCTTCAAATAAACTCTAGTTGAGTTTATTTTCAATTTTGTAGTTAAATGCATACAATTTATGAGAATTAATCTCTCAGCCATCATACCACTATTAGTAAATTAAGTCAAAACTTTAATTTTGTGATAGTTTATAAGCTAAAAGCTTGAAATCGTTGATCTTTTTGAGTCGAGTGGATCAGCTGATGCTAATCCTGGTAATGGTTGTACTAATAATATGTTTCAATTTTCTATCCAGAAGTGATTTTTTTATAATTGGATTCTAGGAATCAGTATCAGCTATGACAATTAGTATGTGCAATGTAAAATCAACATTTAACAGGTGAAATGAAATTTAGTGTTATAATGCTACCAATGCTCTTTATTGTGCTTTCCATTGCAAGCAATCTCACTATGCTACAAACCTAAAGATCTATGGGTTACTACAAGTCAAGTATAATAATAATTGTTGGTCTAGACTGTAATTTACATGGTTAAGCTTCAAGTTTATTTTCGAACCTTAGTTTAACAAGTTAAGTTAATTAATGAATAAGATGGATTGGTTAAAACTGAAAAACAAATCAATAGAGATTTAAGTTGCTTTGATCGTTACTGAGCAACATAATAATATAAAACTGTCATGCGATTTTTTATGGTTTACCAACGAGAAGTAAATCAATTAAAGTAGTCATACATTATTTACTTCTAAGCATTCAAAATTAGCCAATCTGGATTCTCTATGTTTACTCAATGGCAAGTTTGTTTTATCAGATTGATCCAATTTTACCCTCAGCATAATTACAGTTTTATGAGTTACTTATAAGTAAACTTGTATCACTTTCGGACTTGTCAGTAAATTTTCACTTTATCAATTCTATGGACTGTATTACTAATGATGCTTTATCAGTATTCATAGCACAATTGAAATTGGCCAAATCTAAAAAGAGTAAAAAGAGTTGCTTAACTTGAAAGGTCTATAGGAATCAAAGTTTCTCATCACTTAAAGTGTGATATTTTCAATTTTTCCTGTTAAAATGGGAATTAGGCTTAAACTGTCAAATGTCAAACTCACCAGATTTACCCATAATTTGTTATCGAATCAAATCACACAATCAAATTGACTAATAAAGGTTAACAAGGCAATCAGCAATAGACAACAAACCCAGGTATTGAAGTAGAGAGTTAAACATTATAAAACATTATATATTATGAATGAACCAAGTTGACTTTCAGAAAATTGATTAAACCAACAAAGTAACAATTTTTTAAAAATGTATCAATCAACAATAAAAGTAGTAGACTTGATGCTCAGAAGAGTTTAAAATGAAGTTTAAGTCAGAAGGAAAAAACAGTTAAACTCACAATCTGGTTGTATGAATAGTGAAGAACAAATGATTCCCTAGCAATTAATCTGGTCGTTCAAGATCTACCAGATATTTCAAAGACTGGATAAGGAATTAGATAAGAATGAAAGCAAGGAACATGATAAAGGGAGGAAAAAATGAGGGGAAATAAAGCAAAACATCAACATATTATAACTGATGAACAAATAGACAATTTGATATGAAGAGACATTTTTACTAACCTTAGCACAATCAGACTTGAAGTGTATATCCTTTTTGTTGATAAAATTTAGATGGTAATAGTAAGAGCACAATTTAAATCAATTTGCGTTAATAGCTTTTCAGTTGATTAAAACGAAGGAAACAAGTTAATGCACAATTAACGGGAAAACAAATGGTAAAGATGTTTCTATTTTGTCCGAAATGGTTAAGATGTTTACACACAGTTTAAGACTAACAAAGACAAATGGCGGACAATTATTTAAGTTAAATTAACTCTAAAACTGCAAATAGATGGCACCGTTTTCAATAACTGTTTAATTATGAATTGTTGTGTTAAAATGTTATTAAAGTTATGGTTTCTATTGATTGCTATTTTACCGGTTTGGGTGAATGATCAATATCACTATGATGAAGCAAGTTTATCTTCAATTTGAAAGCAAATAATTCAATTTATTTTGAATTGAATTGTTGAATTGTGATCAATCTTAATAACATTACAAATTAACAATTCAAGAACCAAGATTCTGGTTGCGGTATTCTTGGTTGATTAAAATATGTTGGATGTACAATGATGATCATGATCATGATAATAGTTGTATTCTGGGTTGATCTTTTTGCTGCTTCCTTAAGCACTTGATAACTGACAATAGCTATTAAGGTTGATCATTAATTATTTGGTTAAACAAAGGTTATATGTCAATAATGGTTATTATACAAATAATGTTGAGACAATTGACAGTCTTAAAACAGAGAAACCTTATTTATATTTGAAGAAGAAGCTAAGAAAATGATGATTAACTCACTAAACAGGATGATGATGATTATTAGTATGCGTGTATATATTGGTATTATAATTATAAAGTAACTGAGCACAATCAATAACGTTAATAATCATTGATTAACAGTAAAGAGCTAAGATAAATAATGGCTTACCTTTGAAAGATCGCAAGGTGAATGATGTCCTATCCCAATTTTTGGGTCTTTGGGTTGTAAAGAAGCGTCCATTGGTTAAACTTTGTATAATCATTGACATTGGAAGAAAGGAGAAGAAAAATGTTATTTAACTTTCTTATTTTATAATCAATGATTTAATGAAGTTTAGATGATTTTATAAGTAGAGAAACTTGAATAACCAAAATATCGCTGATTGATCGTTAGGTAAACAGCTAAGGATCATATGTTTAGTTTGTAAAAGAGGTAATGTATGTTGACTGTTAGAGATGGCTATGGTGATGGCGCTCAAATAAAAGGTGAGGTTAAATTAAAATGAAAGTCATCATCAGTCTAATGTTAACAATTGATGGTTGATTAATTTTGATGGAAGATGAGGAAGAAAGGAGGACAATCAATGAATAGGGAAAAAACTGACTCACAATGTCCTCCAAAACATGATTAGGAAATCAGAATGTTGATAATAACGTGAAAGTGAAAAACGGGTAAAATGAAGCTACAAAGTTACACAGTAAATTTTAAACTATTAATAAGGCAATGCTAATGGTAATGAATGTTTACTTACAATTATTTAATGGTTACCAATCGATCCTTTAATAGCTGTTCACATTAATAACTATTCATTGGAAAATATCGATGAAAAAAGCCTTCTCCAACAATTAGACAACATATTTGCTATTGGTGTTGGCATCAAGAAAGGGCAACTGATATTCGTAAGTTTCGCCGGATTCAAACAATTTAATCATTTCTATCAATAATTCAGAGATTAAATAACAAAATTTGCTGATTTAAATTCACCAAAACCAAAGTGATTGTGTGTTTAATTAAACCAACAATCACTTTTATTTGTTTACTTGTTTCTATCAACTTCTTTTCTATCAACTTCTGGTTGTATAAACCAGTCTCAATCTTATTGATCCGATAATTGGACCCATCGGACTCAAAGTATCTTTTTACGCTATCAAAAGGGTAAACAATTACAATTGCTTGAACAAAAACATTATTTCATTTTTTAATTGTTTCTTTTATTTTAATTTTTCAAGTTTGATGTTGAAACGTTTAACACAATAATGGGTTATATATTTAATCTAATTTGTAATGAGGTTTAATTTGAAAATTAAAATCACTGATTATCAACAGTTATGGTTGACAATACAAACATGTAGTGTTGATGGTTTTATTCATCTTTCAAATTTATACAATTCATATTTATTTTTCTCACTCAATTAACACCAATTTAAGGTTAAACTGACAATTCTATTGTAATTTAATAATTAAGGTTAGATACTCAATGAAAATGTAAATATAAATGCATCAAATCAATTAATAACTTTTCCCTAAGTTATGACCTCATGTAATGTTTCGGTCTGTGTTAGCGCTATAATTTATAGAGGATAACATCGCCACTTGAATTTTTCCTTCAAAAACTTCTGCTTCTAATTGTGATTTATGAATTATCTCAACTTTTATTTATATTGTTATCCAACTCTTAATGAGCTTCTTATTCATTTCTGCTTTTGTCATATCTTTGTTTGCATTGTTATCCAATAAGTGACTTAACAATTGGCTTATGCTAATTTTAATTTTCTAAGCTTCAAGTTTACTTCTGACCATCACTACCTTTGATCTTGTATGCTATACCTGGAACAATAAGAGATGCTAATTAATGATGTTAAAGCGTTGTTACTTACCAAAATGAATGTAAACAATAACAAGCTGTTAATACTTTACCTGATGACTTACAAAAGCTATAAGAGATTTTGAATAAGCTTACCTTTGCTTACCTAATGATATCTAATGATTTTCGATTGTTTTGATGAAATTTGATGATCAAAGCAAGAGTTATGATTAATAAGTAACTTGATTTGATTCTAATTTAGTGTAGACAATTTAGGTCGACACTCAAAGTGAAGCTGAATGAGTAAAGTGAGAAAGAAGAGAAAAAAGAGTGAGCGAGAAACAAGAATCTCTTTCTGGACCAGATACTGTAGTTGGTTATGTGTAAAGACAAAACATGTTTTACCACAATTTTTGTGTATCCTGTTGGATAAAAACTCTCAGTTTAAGATGTGATTGGTTTTGAGGAAGCACCTTTAAACATCACCTTCATACTCTTGATCATCATCATCATCATCATCTTCATCATCATCATCAATATCGTTAATATTTTTATTAATCAACATTATGCAAATTATTATGTTGAATTGGTCTTGAAAGCAAATTTGGATTACCAGCTGTTTGAACCATCTTCCAATATTTGAATTTCTAGGAGAGTTTATTATAAATTCCTTTTTTGTCTATTCAGTAGTTCATTAACTATTCTTGATTAAACTGTTATTATCACCATTTACTTCACCAGCTGTTTTACTCTGGTTGTTTAAAGCTTTGTTAACCTCAATGGTGTGATGTTTGGTTCCTACTCTATAATACGCTCTTCCAATGTAGACAAACAACCTCAACCTGGATAAAGTACACCTCATCACAGCTCAACACTTGGGGATTCTTAACCTTTTTATTTAATCATATTGTTTAATTATCTATGGGATTCAATCAATCTGTCTCGATCAACTCATGTTAATCATGATTGAAATAGCTTTACTCGTATGTGAAAATCAGCAATTATAACCAGAAAGGAGCAATGGTGACATTAAAATTGCGGCGAAGGTGTCGTAGTGATTTAATCAGATTATCTTTTCTTCTCATATCAGCAGTTTTTGTAATTTTCTTGCTTTCCAAGAGTAAAACAAATGATCAAGATTATATAAGTGATGATATATTCGGCTCATCAAATGGTCTTGATAGGAATAATGAAGGTAAAGTAGAATGGCTTTATTGAGCCAAAATTCAATCTTATTTTCCTAATCCAAACCCGGGCATTTCAAATTTTCTTTAACTTATCATAAATTCATTGCAAATTACTAACCATTTAGCATAAACTCAATAGTATCTTCAGTTCTACTCTTAAGGCCATAAAACCTGTAATCAATAAGATAGATATCAATTTATGGCAAGATGGATTTCTTGATTAGCAATTAATCTCTAACCTTTAGGTTACATATCAAATAACATCTTTTAGTAATTCCTTTTGTCTATTCAGATTAGCATTGACCTGGAATCATAATTGAAACTAGATCACCACCAATCCTTTCAATCTTATTTCTTTCACCGTTTATATCTTACCGTCTTTTTTGTTAGTAAATTCATTTTATTCTGATTTCTTTATTTTTTGCAGCTTTAATCAAAAGCAATCCAACTGTGATAAAACAACTGAGTGCCAAAGAAGCTGAATTATATCATAAACTAAATCCAGTAATCAAAGGATGGGGAGAGGATGGAAAAGCCGTATACATCACTGATCCTGAAGAGCAAGCTTTGGCCAAGAAACAATTTGACAAAGGAGCTTTCGATGTGTATATTAGCGACCGAATCTCACCAAACCGTTCATTACCCGATCCACGTCCAAACGAGTGTGCAGAAGTCTCTTATGATTACTCAAAATTAGGAACTAGTTCAATTGTTATCATATTCACCGATGAAATCTGGTCAGCTTTAATTCGTACCATTTGGTCAGTCTGGAATCGCACACCTCATCGATTATTGAAAGAGATAATTCTTGTTGATGATGCATCCAAACAAAGTGAACTCCAAGATACCCTTAGAAATTATTGTTCCCATTATTTTGGTGATAAAGTTAAATTATTTCGCTCAGATAAACGTATTGGCCTGATTCGTGCCCGATTGATGGGCGCTAAGGCAGCTTCTGGTGATGTTATTGTCTTCCTAGACTCACATTGTGAGGTTGGTATTGTTTAATTGTCGTTTATGATTTGGCTCTTGGAAATGTCAGTTCATCTCAATCTAAAACTCAAATTCAGCAAAAACAATGTTATCAGTCAGTAAGAAGCTCGTTCTTCTGAATAGTAACTGAATATTAAAAGTGAATTGATTTTCATCTTCTCTCCTTTAGAAACAAACAATCCATTGTTTTGCTGATTGTTGGTTGCAAATTGAAGATTGTAGATTAGTTTGAATTGTCCAACCCAATGAATCAACATTATTGCCGATTATCTTGAAACAAATCTAAAGCAACTCATGATGAGAATCTCGCACTCTTTTATCTACCTGAAATTCCCAAAAAGTTCAGTATCTATTCTCTTTTAGCAATTATTTTTGAAGAAATCAATTTTCTCGGTTGAATTCTGACAAATTGAATTGTTTTTCCTTCTTACAGTTAGTGAATGAGATTCGGGACAATAACCAAGCCGCTGAAAAAAGCGAATCCAACTCAATTAGAAGCAATTTATTAACATTTCAGATGAAATGTTTCCCTCAATTTCAATCAAATTGCTTCTCTGTTTTCACTTTCAGCTTCATATTTTTATATTGATATATATTTATTGATACTATCATTATCATCATTACGGTCACTTTTTTCATCATTAATAACAATTAGGATAGTTGGTTAGAATTTAGTTTAAACTATTTCCATCATTCTCTTCATTCTTCCTTCTACATTCAATCATGACTGAAATTTTCTGTTTTTCATTATTTCAAGTCGGACTATTGCCTTACGTTAAAAACCTTTAACAATTAGACATGGACATGATTTTAAATTTTATTATTATCATCTTTATAATTACTATTATTATTGGGTCAACTAAATAACAATCAACATTGAATATACATTTGTAAATCTTTCAATCGTTCAAAATGATATAATAAACAGCAACACAAAAAAGGATGAAAAGTATTATAGTCAATGAACCTCTTTACTGGAGTAATAAGGCTTAACATTATTGATAATCTATCTAATTGTATTCAATTTGAAGTGATTTAATTTTATTTTTCTCATTCAGTTATTATTGATCAGCTTTTCGTATTTACTATTTTCAATCCATTTCTGGTAAACTAAACGAAAATTTGTTAAGACTCAATTCAGTGTTAACCTATTTTCAAACAACTAGTTTAGTGAATTTGAATCACACCTTAATTTGATCCGATCAGCCTGCTTATTCAAAAGATTCAATACAATTTATCATGTCTAGTTGATTGTTGAAACTTCCAAGAAGCTGTCATTTCTCAAATTGAATCCTCAAAAGGAGATTAAACACATTGTACGAGTTTTCATATAAAACATACAATTTATTTAATCACCATCAACGAAATCTTCTATTCCATAAATTGTTGGCATTCATTTTGATTTATCAACATTTCTCAACTTATCCTTTAAGTGTGTTAATTTATTTCTTACTATGATTATTTATGATCGTATGATGTATTGATGTTAATTTTTATTGATTACATTAAAAGTTGATTTCCTGCAAGTCTAATATTCATAAAATAGAATTAGATATTTAGCTTCAATTTTTAGTTTACTTTTTCAGTTTATCTCAGTGTGTTTGGTTAAATCTGATTTTTAGCTTAATTTAGCTTTAACAATTTACTCAATCATTTTATTACTTTTTCCAATTCGCATGACTTGATAACCATTGTTTGAACAATCTAAATCTTAGCCCAATTCCAAGTTAACCAGCAAAAGCTACAAATTGTTGATTGCTGTTTTTATCGTGTTCTGGTCATCATCTAAATCTTTCGCTATTAATTATCTTGACGATCGCCATGATTGTTAACTTTGCTGCTATTGTTACATTTAACTTGGACCTGAGTCAACTTTAAATGTTACTTGTGTCACGATCAGATAATTGCAATTAATCAATAGATTAACATTGTTCTATTGACTTTATTTTCGTGATTTAAACCACAATTGTTTCTGTTTTAATCAGCTAACAAGTTATTTTAAGCTTAATTATACTTGTCCAAAATTTTAATTTTACCATCACTAATCATGAATATTATATAAAATAATATATGTAATATAATATAAAGTGTATCAACACTAAAGCTGACTAATTAGAGGAATTATTTTCTTTCTTTTACAGGCAACTAATGGCTGGTTGGAACCATTAATGTATACTATAGCTCAGAATCCGAAACACGTCGTTTGTCCAGTAATTGATGTGATTAGTGATAAAACATTGGCATATAATTATGGAACTCCTTACTACTTCCAGATTGGTAGCTTTACCTGGTCTGGTCATTTTACATGGATGGACTTGGATGAAGAAAAATTGCTTGCTAATCCAACTAAACCAGTTGCTTCACCAACAATGGCCGGTGGTTTGTTGGCTGTTAATCGTGATTACTTTTTCTCAGTTGGTTCCTATGATGAAGCTATGGAAATCTGGGGTGGAGAAAATTTAGAAATGTCTTTCCGTATTTGGCAATGTGGTGGTAATTTGTCGATTCATCCTTGTTCCCATGTCGGTCACATTTTCCGTGATTATCATCCTTATTCATTCCAAGGCAAAGATACTCATGGCATCAACACACTGAGAACTATGCTTGTTTGGATGGATCTAGCATATCAACGTTACTTTTTCATGCATCGACCTGACATGTTGAAGAAAAATGCTGGAGACTTAACGGATCGTTTAGAGCTTAAAGAACGGTTACAGTGTAAATCCTTTAAATGGTATTTGGACAATGTCTTTGAGGGACGCAAATTTATTTATGATCAAAATGCTAATGGTTGGGGAACTGTTCGCAATCGTAAAAGTGGCCTTTGTCTTGATACTCTTAATGAAAGTGAAGAGAAAACCTATAAACTTGGAGTTTTCCCGTGTGAAGCAAGACCTGATGATCAATATACTAATCAATTCTTAACTCTTACCAATGATGGTGAATTGCGAAGGGAAGAAGTCTGTGCAACTGCAAGTGAAAAAGATGGTTACATTAAAATGGAGAAATGTATGATTGTTGAATTTGCTACCAAAAAATCTCGAGCTGCAATGGTCCAAGAGAAAAAGAAGCAAAGATGGAAGCACTCGAAAAATGGTTTAATTGTTAATGGTGCTTTTGGTCAGTGTTTATCAGCAAAGCGACTTAAATCAATGTCTAAAATCAAATTGGTGGACTGCAATCCTTACGATCCATACCAAAAATGGAAATTTCAAACTTATGCTTCTGTTGATTTAACTTAGGATCTGTTCGATTTCGTTTTTTTAATTCTATTATTTATTGATATTTCTATTATTAATTCAAGTTATTATTCAAGATTCCACTTTTACAATCTGTTTTTTAAACCCAAGTGCATTATTTATATGAAGGTTTCCATATTTTATTAATAAAATAATTAATGCAATGTTTGCCAATGATCAAACTAATCGATCAAACTTATTCAAGCTACCCTGTTCCATTTAAATTTTGGATTACCGTGGAAAAATGTTTCGATTAGCTTCAGAAATTCACGTTAATCATTGATTATAATCAATTGGAGAAATATATTATTAATATTTTCATTTTTTATTTGCGTTTTTTTTTCGTTTATTTAAAACGGCAAGTTTTTAGGTCTCGATCAAATTTTATCACTTGTTTTTAATTTTGGCTTTTCAAACCTAATCTTCGTCAAAACAATAGACTCAATCTAGTCAAGTATGAATTTGTATATCTACAATTAAAATGGATTATTCTTGCCAAGGTATGTTCAAATTTGTTCAATATTACAAAAAAAGAAGAAAAAATGGCTGATGTTGATGAAATCATCAACTTTGGTTCCTTTGAGGTTCTCATTTTAAAACATTTCTCATTTCGGTACATTACCAATGTCTTTCAATCAACAGCATAATAGAATTAATAATTTAGTAACAACAGGACCAAATTGTCCATCCTAAAGTTTTAATCCAGTTATCATCGTCATCACCATTCCAATTTGATTTGTTGATCCAATTCTCTGATATGAGAATCAAACTTTACCGGATCGGTGTTATGGCTCGATTATCTTGTTAGATTTACTATGAATCAATGAAATTTTTTAAGCCCATATCTGCAAGGAAACATGAAATTAAACCATTAATTGTCAGTAAATATTTCAAACCAATTTGCAAATTGGAATACACTTACTCTGAGTGAGAAATCCCAGCTTCCAGTGGATAAAGCTGTACCGTCAGGAGAAACTTTGATACAAGTAACACGATTTTCATGTCCATATAAAATACAGAGTCGTTGGCATTTTAAAGCATCCCAAATATGTACTGTATAATCATTATAACCGGCAAACAAAATACGACCTAAAAGACATCAAAAAAGCATTGAAAATAAATTCGAAAAGTTGTCTTTGTTTTAGATTTATACAGTTGTTGATCGTAACTTACCACTAACGGAAAAATCAACGGAATTGACTCCAAAGAGTATACTTTCTTTTGAATAAACAGCAACTTCTCGATCTGCCCGTAAATCAAAAAGACGACACTGTGAAGTAAAAAATATGCATTCAGTTCAAATGTATCTAATAAAGGCTGATATGTTGATATTTACAGAGGCATCATCTGAACCGGTAACAATAGCATCTCCACTTGGATGATATTTCACAGAATTAATATCAGATTCGTGGCCTTCAAATGATTGCACTGAATGTCCCGTCCTAAGATCCCAAATTAATGCTTGTCTATCACATCCCTGTGATAAAAGAGTAAAACAAAATTAGTTATAAGAGATCTAAGAATTGAAATTGAAAGGGAAACTCACGGCAGAAACAAAAGTATTGCCAGTTTCTGAAGGAGAAAGATCGATGGACATAACGTCACCCAGATGTCCATGAAAATTTTGAATTAAAGTTGAACACTCAACATCCCACAAAGAGCATGTACTATCTCCACTTCCAGTAAGAATCTGAAATTATTTAGAATGAAAATGTTAGATCTTATATGAAAATTATACCGAAAAAGCATCTAAATCTTACTTGTTGATCGGTACCAGGAAAAAGACAACAAGACATGTAACTAGTGTGGGTTCCTACGTGCTTCTTTTTGGCTTGAGCATCGTCTTCTATACTCAATGGGAAAACAGTTATCTTATTGTCCAACCCTCTGTGAAGAAAAAGGATTCAAAATAAGTAAAAATTAATATAATTTAAGATGTAATTTTAGTGAGAAATCGAAAGAAATTTAGAAAATTTAATTGACTGATTTGACTTGGAAGACAAGCTTACCCACAGGCTACCATAGTTCCGGAAGGTGCATAAGCACAGGACATTACCCAAGTTGTTGGCATACTTATGGCGTGTTCCTAATGATTCAGAAAAATGAAATAGTTAATCAGTTTGTAATTCATTTTGTGATCAGTTGATTATTTAAAGATAAAGATAATTACTTTATTTGTGGTGAATGCATCCCAAATAATCATTTTACCATCTTGAGATGAACTAACAATATGCCTCTTATCCAGAGACCAATCTGAGCATAAGACTTTTCCTTGGTGTCCTTTTAATACTCTCCTTTGTTTTATATTAAGACTTCCTAAAATTTCTAACCTTTGAGCCACTTGTGCAACTGTAAAAGAAGACAAAAATTAAACATCAATTGGAATAATTAAACAATTAATGAAATAATCAAATAACATGATTATGTCAAAAGATAAAGGCTAGCTTTAAATGCACTGAAAGAATTAAACATGTGAAAAAAGCAGGTTCATGTGAAAATATGGTCAAGTGCCGTATTATTCATAGTCTAACGAAACAATGAAATGAATGTGAAAATTAAGTATTAGTTATAATAACATTTAATCTATAGTAAACATCGAGAGAGGTCGATATGTCAAATGGCTGTCTCGAGTGGTTTTTAAGCCTGGTTGAACGATGAGTTATGAGAAATGAAAGGTTCGAGGGCATCAAATTTGTAAATCTAATGGACTATTCAGTATAAAAATAGGGAACATCTAGCTATCTAACCGTTAATTTCGTAATGTAAATAATATTCATCTGAGTAGATTCATTGTTTTGGTACACATAAGAAATGATTTTGATAGGATATGAACAAATGTTTAACTTACATGATACATCATTTAATTTTTTCCTTTCTTCCTCTAATCTTGATTTTAACCTTTCTATTTCTTTTCTCAAATCGTCAATCGAATCATTTGGTTTATCGGTTTCACCACAACCTACACCAGAACCGTTACCAGGTTGTTGAATTGTTGTTGAGGTTCCACTAGTAGTAGCTTGTGACTGGTGATCACCATCACTGGCCATAACTAGGATTTAAATATCACTAGGTTAAAATATAAATATCTAATACTATAATGAACACAATAATGAATGTAAAAATTTGGTTAAAAGGGTAAAATGAAAAAGAAAACAAAAAGATGATTCACAATTTAGATGAATTACAATTAAAAGCCAGTAAATGATTATAAAATATAAAGAAATGGGAGCCAAAAGAGAGAGAAAAATGAGAAAGTAAAGAAAGAGTAAAATCAATGATTCAGATGATTTATAAAAAGAAGCAGATCTCGAAAAGAACCAGTGAAGCTGCTGTTATATTCCTGCGCTATTCCATGTTTTTCCTTTTTCATCTCCTTTTTCCTATCGTCTATCGTTTTCTTATTTCTCTCCCTTTTCATTATCATGATGATCAACAACAGTAAGATCATCGTTAATATTTTTCGCTTCACTTCTAGTCTCGATTCCCACCACTTTTGCTTTCTTCGGTCATCGTCTTGTAAGCCTTGTTCCATTGTAAAATTGGTCATTCTAATGACAAAAATGAATGAACCCTTGAAATATTATCATGAAAATTTCATTTAGCAAACTATTTCGTTCTTATTATGTTTACATTTATTTTGTAAAGTAGATTCATTTTGAAGCTGTCACCTGATCCAGATAACAGATGAATAGGGCAAAACTGTGACAAAGTTGATCCAATAAATTGTTTCATTCATTAGTGATAGGTCAATCCGAAATTAACAAATTGAAATTACAATTTTTTTGTGTAGGAAAGTGTATACTTTATTTTATTAATCAAACTTAATAATAGGTATAATAGTAAAACTCAAGTGCCTCAGAATACATTGTTTTGAAATGTACATGAATGTTTACTACTTTTTTGGCGATTCCTTTATGTGTTTCATAGATTGTTAATCATAATTGTAGGCAGTTGCTGATGATTAGTATTATATAAGAAAATCAATGAATTGAATTGGAGTATTGCTGATGAGGAAGAGAACATTTCATCAAATTTGAGTTAGCTTTTGAGTTAATGGGAAAGTTACTTTACCATGAACAGCATTACTTTTCAACCTTTGACTGAAAATTTTTGCTACCAAACGATTTGTTTTACCATTTTGTTGTTTCATTTTCTCTTCTTTAAGCTTCTTGATCTCAGGCAGATGTGAGTATAAACGTTCAGTTTGTTTTCTCATTTCTTTTTCAGTAAAAATTTTTCTTGGTTTAATTACTTTCACTTTATCAGGTCCGTTATTGCCAATAATATCGTGGTCTCTTTTGTACATGAAATCTAATTGTTCAAATCTACAATCGATGTTTGCCTTTCTCATTTCAGATTTAATATTGATTCGATTGACTCTAGATTCAGAATTTTTCAAAACATGACTACATCTTTCACGGAAAGCTTGCTGTAATGATACATTTGTGCTTCCTGGATACAAAACTTCAGTTTGATGATAATCTGATAGGAAATTGTTGAATTTAGTTGACGATGCATCTAATTTATGTTCATTGGCAGGAATAGTCCAGTAAACAGCTTTTTTCTGTGATCTATCCATAGTTGAAGAAGCGAACTTACAGGCACTTTTATTCATTTTTCTGTTTATCTCTTGACTTGGAGCTACTAGGTTTGAAGTTTGAACTCCAATAGAATGGTAAGGTTCATCAGGATCCATTGTTGTTGCTTCGTGTAATTTGTGAATTATTTGGTCCACTTTGTCATGAATTTGATGAATTCTTTCCTTTTTTGTAGGAAAATTTACAATATTGTTTTCTCTGGTGTATTCTGATGGCTTTGTTTGAGTTGTTGCATCTGATTTTACTTTAACAGATGAATGGTAATTAACACACTGTTCTTTTTCAATCCTATTTTCATTAGATGATTCATAGTTTGTCAAAGGATAATTATTCCGATTGAGATTCTCTGGTTTACTAACAACATCTGGAGCTTTCTTTGAATTGGATGGCAGTTGGCAGGCAGAGTTACAGATTCCTTCACAGTTATCACAGATTTCGATTTTTTTGAGCATTTCTTTTTGCATCTTAGATTTTTTATGCAATTTTGATAAAGTTTGTTCCATTTTTTGTAGTCGAAACAATTCTTTTTGCAAACTATCAAGATAAATCTTCTGTTTTTTAATCATGTCCTTGAATTGTTGAATCGCGGCTGGATCATCATCAGCGACGGAAATTGATGAGTTGTCAGATGCTTCCGCTGACAGGTTTGACTTTAACGTTGACTTTGTTGAAAATTCACAGTCACTTCCTTCAAGGTGCTCAAAATTGTTAAAATGATTCGTAATCTCGGCTTCCTCTAAATTATCGTATGTTTTATGGACTATTGAATGTTCATAAAGTTCTTTCACCATTCCACTTTGCGAAGAATTGTCTTCATCACTTGGATCACTCATATCGGATAAATTACCACTAAGAGTGTCTAGTGCTGAAAATAAGAAAATATGGGTTATATTAGGGTAAATAAAATTTCATAAACAACATAAAAATAAAAAGTAAAGGTCTTACAGTCACTTTTAGAGTCAGATTCATCAAAGTCTGAGGAGAGCATCGTCAGCCTTTGCCGTAATTCACGATTGATGAGAAGAGATGGAGAAGCCAAGGTTTCTAAATCACTACTCATATAATTACACTTATCCTCGTCAAGGAGAGATTTATTGCAACTCGAAATGGTCGATTGATTACTAGAAATAGGTTCAAGAGATGTTAGTTCAGATGAAATTGAAGACAGGCTTGTTAAGTCATCCAAAGACGATGAATATGTTCCAGAGGTTGATTGGTTGCTTGAGATAGAGTCTTTCATTGTTCACCTGGTTATATATTTGAGATCGTATTTACCAGTAACTAAACCACAAAAATCACAGAGCTACAAGAAAATGGAGTCAACTCAAAGCATAAACAAAGGGTTAATAATAAATAAATACAATACTCTGAATAACAAATGATTGTTTACATTAATTTATAGGTGAAAATATTAAATTGATTTCTTTTACATAAAAAGGTTAGGAAAATAAAATTAATTGAGATTCATCAATTTTGCTCGAGTACAATTTGAAGAAATACATGAGTGTGGGTTTTCAGGACACTGGAAAATAAGTCAAAAAGACATTTGATAATGTTGTTTATATGGTGGACAGAATGGACGAAGAATAAATTCAACGAATCATTGATGTAACTAAAACATATTCATAATTATTGAGTAAAATTAATCGAACAATTGAAGGAAATAAACATAATCAGTACAATAATTTAACGCTTTTTTTAAATGAAGAGCCATTTGAGAGCAAATAGGGAATTGGATCCATTGTAAAGTATCGGATCCAACACATGTTTTTTGTTTTCGTTTTTTTTCTACCGATTTGGTTTTAATGTTTTTGAGCTCGAATCGTCCGATAGATTAAAAATGTTGAAGTTGACAGTTCTTAGTATTAGTTCGTGTAAAAATTGTTCACCAATTTATTTAAGTAGGTATTTACAGTCATCAAATAGTAACCGTTTGGTTATTGAGAAAACTCGAGCATGTTCAACTTCATCATCTAATAAACCTAGTCAACAACAGTCTAATCAAATTCCGAAAGAATTTATGCCTGAAGAGGTTATTGAAAAAGTTCAATCTGTTCGCTCTTTGGATGTTACCAATAAAGTTCCTCTCCGCCCGGTTCAAGATTTAGGAATAAAACCCGAGGTATTACGAGTTCAGAAAAACGGCTCGTTTATTAAAAGATTATTTATTGGAAAATTTGACTCTGATTTTTTATCATACCCTGAGATATTGAAGACTCGTAAGGAATATGATGACATTCAAAAACAATGTGCTATGATCGAAACGCATTTTCATAGTTTCTCTAATGATACTGCCTCTCTTCATAAATTACAATTTGATCAACTATGGAAAATGACGGCTACTGAAATGATGACAGTTTTTGAATCAATTGGACATGCTTCTGCTATTCGATTTAGAGATTGTTTTACCTCCAATGTAGTTAATCACGAAACTGAAGGTCCTAAACCCGATGCCAAAGGTTACATGTGCGTTAAAAAGGATCATCCTGTTTTGGATATGAAGAGTGTTCATAATATATTTAATCTTCTTAATCATAATTGCCTTGGTTTGGGTTCAATTGAGTGGGGAGACAGCGATGAAATTAGGGATCGAATTTTGAAAGACCTTCGATCAAATCCATCTCTCAAAATAGGTTTTGCTTGGACAGAGCGAGAATTACCTTTTGGAGCCGGTAGTTTTGCTGATTGGGAGACAGTTGCGTCACGATCTTCTGACCAGTCATTCTGGACTGTCTCTGGTTCAAAAAATCGCATTTTGAAAGACAATTATGACTATTATGTTATTTTTGCCAAAACTCAGGATTACATTGAAGAAGAAAAACCTCAATGGATGTTAGCTGGACATTCTGTTGCTCCTCCAGGTATTGTAGGATTTTTGGTACCTGCTAAGATGATCGGTAGAATAGAAGACGAAGAACTCATCAATGGTTTAGTTTATCAAAAAATCACTTTCGACAATTTAGTTTTACAAACTCAGCATCATCTTCTTGTTGAACCATCACCTTTGGGGATAAGATCTCTTAATATCCGTGGACTTGGTCTACTTGGGACTTCCGCAATTATTTTAGGATTGATGAAATCATTATTAAACGATTGTTATCGTTATCTTCTCAAACAGCGAACTCCTTTGTTGGATTGCCAAACAGTCGAGAGACTCCTTTGTAACATAACTTACAAAATCTATTCCTTAGAATCTTGTTTATACATGACATCTCAGGCTTACGACGCATTCGACAATATCAACGCTGATCCAGAGCAGAATTTGGAAGCTTCAGTTTGTAAAATTTTGTCAATTGAGATGGCACACGAAATAATTCAATCAATTCAATCAATTTACGGTTCTCAAATGTTGATTACATCGCCTTTGCATGATTTTATCAACCTTTTAGACTCTTACCTGGATAATTCAGTTGCACACAGAGTCAACGTTGGAATGAGTGGAATGTGGTTTGCTGGTTTCTACAAAAATGACCGAATTCGTAAAATGAGACTTTCACCATTCTTCCCTATGTACCGAGTTTATGAATTAATTAATGAGTATAAACTTGGCAAAGAAAAACCTAAATTAATGTATGATCTTAGGGGTCATGTTCATCCTTCACTTGGAGATGAAGCTGACAAATTGGAGACATTATCACTTAAATTTGGACTTGGCGTTGAATGGGTCCTTAAACGTTGGGCTAAAGTAAGCATTCTTTTAATTAATTTCTGTTAACCATGCAACTTATTTTAATAATACAAAATTTTCAATTTTTATGATAAACAGGAAACAGCTAGACGACAAAATGATTTGGAAAGAATCGCTGAGATGGTAGTGGATATTTACACCATGACGGGCACACTTTCCAGGGCTTCTAAAGCTTATTGTGATGCTTGTAAAAATTGTGATATGGATCGTTATATTGCTATTAGTATCATCAATCGGTTCTATGAAAAAGGAATGCTCTGTTTTGAAGAGCTAAACGACTCTCAGCTTGATACTGATGAATATAGGAATCACCATATCCATAGGAAAAATATTGAATACGGTGGATATTTTGCACAATCTTCACTACACAGGATACATTATTAGTACATTTATAATTTTCTGAATCACTGTATTGAATACATTTTTGTCTTATAGCATTTAATAAACTGAAAAGTCGCCGTTTGTTGGCTTAGTTGATTAAAAGATAAAGATGAGTTGATGATTTCAAAGTCATTGAGATAAGAAAGTCAAAGAAAATGAGTTTATCAAAACTTATCTTTGCTTTCATTGACTCAAGTCATTCGGGAATAAAAAAAAGTTGTAAACAGTCTGACTGATTATATTACATGATCTAGATACTCTCTTATTGTTAATGACCACGCGAACAAAAGCTACCCAGTCGATCCAGGCAACAGCGCAATAGACACAGAAGTAAACGGTCAAATTTTACGTTTAATTAAATTTCTAGTAGCATAAGACTTCCTAAACCAGTCTCAACCATTTAATAAATCCTTTTTAACTTTGCCAACTCTACATCCAGTCTCTCTTTATCTTTGAACTAGCAATTCACCAATAGATTTGGGGAATTGATTCATTTCTTAAATAAGTTAAAATTATTGCGTTGATAAAACGCAAAGAGGCAAATTATTTCGCGTGTTAATTTTATACGCTCTCTAGTTTGCACATTTTGAAGTAAAGTCTTTATAATGTAAACTTTACAAGACTTGGGTTGACTGGGCAACAACCCAAACCCCTTTATGTTGCCATTGACATGCGTCAAACTTGTTTTGAATTTCGTCTTGAAAATTTCATCATTTTAGTGTTTGCCGCCATTTTACTTGCTTGTGTTTGATTGTTTGTCTAATTTATGTGAAAATGTCTTTCAACGAAAGTTCAACCGATGAAAATTCAATCATGATGGAAACCTCATTGTGGGATGATGTTCCTTCTATTGTTTCTGATATGACCCCACCAAGGCATGAATCAACACCAACTATTTCTCGTCGATCAAGATGCATCAAAAAGAAGCCAAAAAAAGTTACCAATAGGAAACCCCTTAAACCGGTCAACCTTTGGGATAAAGCTTTGAAGAAGAATAAGGATCTGGCAAAGTTTATTGAGTTTCACAATGAACAAATGGAAAAGATCTGCAATTTTGAACTATCCATCCGATCTGAGCCGGATATCACCAAAGACTACTCGTTTCAGTGATTTTTGAACTGTCAACATTGCATCAGATTCTCCTTTCCTCATTATTTCTTTTCCATCCTCTATTGTTAAAAACATGTTACCAATTTGATAAATTTTTCAACTATTTTTGCAATTTTTCTATAAAAATATCAATAAATATTCAATTTTCTGAGATTTCAATAAAATAAATTATTCTTTAAAATGTCGTCATCTATTTCGCGCTTTCAATTTGGCGCTCCTTTTGCCAGTCACATGGTGATAATAATTTTGAAAAACAGAAAAACATGTGTCTTGTGAAAACATTGTGATCTTTAAGCTAATTTAGTTAAACATTGTTGTGCTCTAATTTTTGAATATATCTTTTAACATCTTTAATTTCCCCTGCTCTTAATCAAGCATTCATATTTCATGATAGTAGTGCACTTTTCTAGAAGTTTCTAGAGAGTTCTTATTAACATTAGCAGAGTTTCTCTCTAAATCTTTTTACAAGGTAACTGCCCAATTTTCATTTCTTTATTTAGCCGTTAATAATGGGAAAACAAGTTGATGATGATATGTCTCTAACAACTGCTGTGGAGGATAACGAGAGTACCTGGGAATCATTGGGTGTGGATGAAAATATAATTCAAGCGCTCAAAGAACATGGTCTCGATGAACCGACAGATATTCAAAAAGGGATCCTCAAGTCAGCTTTAACAGGTACTTATGATGTGCTTGGCGCTGCTCCTACTGGTAGTGGAAAAACTCTTGCCTTTGGTATTCCTTTAATACAAAAGATTCAAGAGAAAAAAGAGCGTTTTGGTAATAGCAAATTAAGGGGGTTGGTTATTACACCAACTAGAGAGCTGGCTCAACAGATCAAAACTCACCTTGATAGAGCTGCAAAATATACCACAGTGAAGATTGCTGTTGTATTTGGTGGTTTATCAACGCAAAGACAGGAAAGAATTCTTTCTAAAGGCCAGCCTGATATACTTGTGGCAACACCTGGAAGACTTTGGGAGATAATTGATGAAATGGACAATCCTCATGTTTCTCATAAATCGATTGCTCATATTCGTTTTTTAGTTATTGATGAAGCTGATCGTATGACTGAAAAAGGATACTTTTCCGAGTTGACCAACGTTCTTAACCTGATCAAGGAACGAGGAGCTAAAATCAGTCGACAGGTGTTTCTTCTCTCTGCGACATTAACGTTCATTCATAAAGGACCTAAACTGATCAAAAATATGAAACAACCCAATCTCCGTCAAAAGTTACGGCATCTTTCTCGAATAATAGGAATGAAAAATGAGAAGATAATCGTCGATTTAACTGCAGGAGGTGTGGGTACTCCTAGTCGTGAGCAATTGTCAATTTTCAAAATCGAGTGTTTAAAAGATGAAAAAGATCTTTATTTATATTACTTTCTATTGGCGCATCCTGGTAGATCGATTGTTTTCTGTAATAGTAAAGATTGCTTACGTCGACTTCAGAACCTATTAACTCTCCTTCAGATTAAACCCATTCCTTTGCATGCAGCAATGGAGCAAAAAAGACGACTATCTAATTTAGAAAGATTCAGTGCTAATTCACAAAGTGTTCTACTCGCTAGTGATGTTGCTGCTCGTGGATTAGATATATCATACGTTGACCATGTTATCCATTATCAGGTACCTAGAACTGCAGAATTGTATATTCATCGTAGTGGCCGTACTGCTCGCATGTCTAATAAAGGGATATCTCTGCTTCTCTGTGAACCCAAAGAAAGTTATATGTATAACAAATTATGCGTCGCCATCAATGATTCTAAGGATTTGGATACTTTTCATGTGGACGAAATAAAACTTGACAAATTACGAGAACGTGTAGGAATTGCTAAACAATTAGATGTTCTTACTCATAGGCAAAAGAAAACAAAATCAAGTGATGATTTTTTCCGTCTAATGGCAAAAAAATGTGAAATTGATCTTGAAGATCGTGATGATCTATTTATGAAGGACGAAAATGCACCAAAAGAGGGGAAAAAGATAAAAAATTTGCAGAATCAATTGAAACATCTATTGAAAAAACAAATTTTTTAGTCGGGATTTTTAAAGCCAATTAATGGATTGCGCTCAATTATATTTTGAAGCTATTTAAATCTATTCAAACGGACTATTGTTTTGGAAATTTGTAAATAAAAAACGTGTTTTTTTTGTAAAACAAGCGATTTCCATGTTCATTTTCGGGTACATTGAAATTGCAATATACAGATACTTTGTGTAAGTCGTAAATAAAGTCAAAACATGACTAAAATGGACATGCTTACGAAACAGATCTTTCGAAACATTTCGTTAAAACAAATTCAATTTTTTCAATCATCAGTTGATTCCTACTCTTTGTAAATACTAATAGCTTAACTCTTCAAATGATAGCAAAGTAAATTAAAAGCTTTCTTCATAAAGTCTCTCGAGATTCTTGTCATTGCTATGATGGACTAAACAGGGAAAAAAATCTCATTGATATAAAGTGCATTGGCAACCAAAACAATCAACATCTCGACGTTAATCCAACTCTCTGTCCATTTGATTGGTTAAATCATCGATCAAGATGGAATTGAAGAGAGTAATCCAGCTTTTGTTTTATCGATCTTTACATCTGATTAACTGAAACCATTGAATTATCAGGTGATGCCTCAGCCCAAATGTAACAGAATCAAGATATTTTTCTGACTTGCCTATGAACAAAGAAGGAAATTAAGATGAACGATTAAAACCTTTATAACTTAGTTAACCAAAATCTCCATTGATTAATCTAGTATCAAATAAAGTCAAGGAGCCCCAAGAACAGCCTTTCAAGAAAAATAATCTGGATAAAATTAATCACTAAATAACCATTGATCAAAAGCACAACACATGTATTGTTAGAGTGCCTTTTTGGATGTCAAATAAACAATTAAAGACTTGTTAAAGACACCAAACAAATGTCAAATCCATTTAATAGCTTGAAAAGTCAAGTTGACCAATAATTTTATATCCTAATGGTTATAGATGAGTTTATTGATGACAAATAAAAGTTACAATGTAATGACATTTCAGAGAAAATTGTTTCTAGATATTTTCAAGTCAGGCTTACAAAATGCTAGAAAAAACATGAAAAAATAAAGAAAGTGTAAAAAAAATGTTCAACTGAATTGAGATGAAAGAAATTGTGTGAATCAAATAGAGATTAGATGATAATGTTGATATAATCTTATTTTACCATTAAAGAGTTGATTGTTGAGAGAAAGCGCAGTTAATATGAAACAATTGAAATCCATCATCACCATCAACGAAGATGAAAGATCAATAGATGAACAAAATCATCTTGTATAACTTCAGCTATATTTATATCCTGGTAACTGTAATTTTACCAATCACAGTAATGTTTATGATACAAGCCAAAGCATTCATTCTTTCACTCCTAAGCCATTAAATCATCCATTTGATTGTTAATTTTAAAAATCAAGGAAATTTGCTGTTCTGTTGATTTCTCATTATCATAGGAAACCATTTTTCTTGAGCTTCTTCCTGCCTTCCCATCATCAACTCATAAATCACCAAATAAATGTACAATCAAATAATTCCAGTTCTTTGAGCTGCTAATCATCTCAGTTATTTATTAATATTATTATATTACGACAGTATCAATGATACAATTACGCTCGGTGTGTTCAAAACAAAGGCCAAGTATGATGAGAAGCAAAAATAATGGCAACAAAACAGTGTAATTTGGATTACAGATTATTAGATCGTTGTATTTATAAAACTAATCGATTGGTTAAATTAAATGTGATCCAAATTAAAGGCAATTATTGTTCAACAGTCAATTTAAAGAAGCTTTGAGCATTACAAAAACTAAATTGTGCAAAGCAAATAATAACATATTTTGTATAACAGTTTTGGTACAATTAAAATTCCATAAAATTTGACTAGATAATAGACTTTTATAATGAAATATTAATTATAGTTTAATGTATAAATTACTGTGGTCCAGTTGATTAGATGCACAAGATGATTTGAAATACAAAAAAGAGCCAATCCATTGGGCTTGCAATGAGATCAGGTTTAATCGTTAGGTTAAAGTTGGGTTGATGTTATAAAGTGAGGTTCTGATTTAGATCGATTGTAATTAATTTGACCAGATTGGTAATCATTATTAAGGTTATTGTTAGGAGAATCATCGACATTGAGACAGATTTGGGTTGATAATTTGTTTGAAGCCAGCGAATGCTCTTTATCCAGTGGATTATTAATTAACTTATTGTCATTGTTTCCAGTCTCACTTTCATTCAATGGGTTATCAAATTTAATTGCAAACAGAAAATTATCACTATAACGTCTTTTACTGAATCTAGAGTCATTTAGATGGTTTCCATGGGTTTCACCAGATCCATCAGTACAATCAGACTGAATGAGATGGGGAATGAATGAAGATGCAACAGAGTTGGGTGATAAACCCAATGAAGTAACATCGGGTTGCTGTAAATGGGTTGAAACTGTAATTGATGGCAAACAGTTATTAACCTGTGGGACATTTGAGGTTGAATTTGAACTATTAATGAGCAGACACTCGGCTTTTGATTCAACTTTGATCCCATCCGCCCTTTTCACTAGATCAGTCTTGTCAAGCTTTTCCGTTGGTTTATCAGGCAAACAACCAGAAACTGGTGGACTTGACTCACTGTGACCAGAATCAGTTGATAAATGACTAACTTGACCACAAATAAACATAACTAAACGATGTCTATATTTAGCCATGTGAGTTAATGATTTAGCCTTAGAGGAATCATCATTTTCATTTTTTCGAGTCAATTGTTGACTTTGATTGGTGCTTTGCTGTGAATTGTTTGCCTGTCCATGTTGGTTATTATGATTGTGATGTTGATCTCCAGAAACAATCCTGTCAGAATCTTCAAGCTCCTCATGAGATGAAATACAAAGCATAAAACGCAATATATTTGTAAATCCAAGACGAAATCTTGTTGACATTAACACGTAAATTAATGGATTGATTGATGAATTGAGGAAAGCAAATAAGTTAATACATAACATGGTAAAAAAGTAGTTATGTTTGGTCATAAAATTAACCTCTTGGTATTGGGTTACAATTGAAACCAGAAAATAAGGTGTCCAAGATATGGTGAAAGCAAAAACCACAACCAGAATCATTTTGGCAACCTAAATAATAGTGATCAAACAAAAAGGTAAACACAATTAGAAATGTTTTGGTTACAATCTTTTAAGGTATTTGCAATTGATATGGACAATTTAAACAACTTCAAATTGTATTACATTTTACAATTAATACAATTTTCATGCCTATTCAAATGGTTTTGGGTGGATTTGAACCCATAAAGGGTTGTAAATGCTTTATTGTTCAAATGTCATCGAAAGCTAATCTTGAAGTAATCTGAACTATTCAGATTGATTGATTGCATCCAACTTTTAGATGAATTGGTTACACGTTTAATAATTTAGTTCACCATATTATGTGAACTTACCCAAATTTAAGGAAAGTGATAGTTGATTGATTAGTTTGAAATTTTCATGGTCAATACAGAAAATATTGAACCAATTTAGGAATCAATTAGCAGTTAAATTTAGTTCAAATTGTCTAGCAATGTATAAGGTTAGATCAGACAACATTGATTCTGGTAAATGAAAAAAATTACAGAAAGTAATGGCTCTGGTTGAAAAGTCTAGAGTCTAGTCAATAGACAAGGGAAATATCAAAATGGATTTTTGGTAAAAATAGTAAATCAAAACATTTATTATCAAAATTAAAATCGTTTCAAATCATTTGAAATCTTGTTTTGATGAAAACCTTTAAAATGATCAAGACTCGAGTGATAAATTAGTTGAAATGATTAAAGATTTGTCTATCCAAACTGGATATAAATTGATCGAGTCTATTTATGTCTTTTTCTGGTAACATCTGATGGCAAAAAGCTGGCTGGATTCCCAGGTAAACCTTAATCATTATCTGATCAACTGAGGAGGTAAAAAGTTCCAATGGCAGGTTGAGGATCAAAGTAAACGATTGATAGACATGCTAGACTTGAAATTATCTCTGATGCTTTTGTTAAATCTATTAAAACCAGTTTAAATCTGTAAAATGAAAAATTGATCAATTTAAAAGGAAATCTTTCTAGATCATTTAAGTTAATCAGATAGGAATAATTTTTCTTACTCAGAGAACCCAAATTCTGACAGTTTGCAATGACTAGAGTCTAAAGTTTTCCTCCAGTTACTGGGTGACTTGATAATTTCATGTTAAATTAATAAAAATCAAGATAACCATCGATGCTTTGATACAATTTGAAAAATAGACTAAACTAATGATACCAGATTTATGGGGCTCTAAAAAAGTGTTTTAAACTCCAACTTAAATCTAATTCAATCTGGTCATTAAGATAATCAAGATAAACTAAGACAAATATGATTAAATCAAGCGACAATTGAGACACCAAAGGTTGAAGAATACATTTTCAAGGTTTGAAAGATAAATATCGAAATAATGAAATGAAATCCAATACAAGGGGAACCAGAAAAGTAATAAATCACAAGATTTGAAACAATCTAACCAGTTTCCTATGGTAGGTCAAACAAATGGGTAATTCAAACCAAACTGTAACTGTTTAACCAGTTAATGACATTTAACCAGAATGGTAAGCAAATATGAATAATGGTGAGTTTCCATAAGGATTTAAATGTAATTACAAGTGAAACCAAACCAATGCAATATTTAGTATTGAATAAATGTTGAATTTTATCTAATCCATTCTTTGCTTGGTAATGACTATTAATGTGAATTACCTTGCGTCGGTTAACTTCTTGACGACGGAGTAAACCTTCACGTTGAAGTATCGTTTGCTTGATCAAACACCTTGCAATCTGGAAACATGTCCATCCAATAAACAGCAATGGTATCAAGTAAAAAAAGATGAATAAACAGGTATAATATTTGGCTCTAAAGGCAGGTGAAAAATTGACAAAACAGGTTAACCTTTCTATGGTTCCTAAAGGTGAGGTTAACCTGTTTGGGTAAGCTTTTGATGGCATTAAAAATGGACCGGCAGCAACCAACGGAATGTACCAAACTCCATGAAGTATCTTGATGGTCCGTGATTTGGATTGGTGAACACGAGATCGCAATGGATGAACAACGGCAAAATATCTGTAAAGTAACAACATTTTAATCAATTTCAGCTGATTAGTCAAACATTAGGAAAATGATGATAAAAACCAAACTTTAGATGAACCGATCGATCCAAGTTAAGTCTAAATATAAATATCTCAACAATAACTTGGATTCATTGAGATGTCAGATGTTTAAATAGCAAATGAAAATAACTTGAATAATGATGGAAACAAATGACTTTTTCTTCTAATTTAAATTTTCTTAGCAATTGTACTTGCTTCAGAAGCGGACTTATAACTACTGGTGAAGATTTGAAAAAGTGAATATCAATGATCTTTCATGAACTCTTTACATCGAAATAACTTATTTAGTATTCATTGTTTTGGATAAGATTTTACCATAAATCTATTTAAGTGTGAAATACATTTGTGAAAATTGTAATTTTGTAGTTTATGCTTTCAATATCCAAGTCTTGAGTGTGAAAAAATTGTTTGATAAAGCGATTCAGGAATAATTCATGATCATCAACGGCAATCAATTTATTGATTAATTCTGCATGATAGACTTGAAGATTGTTCACATCAATATGGTCAAACCAGGGAAACTGCAACAAAAGCAAATCTTAAGACAACAAAATGTTTATTAATTTTCGATCATTTCGCCCATCAAACATCATTGCAAGATAATCATCATTTTTTTTGGAAACAATTGATACATTTGAAGGAACAGCTTGTGAAACTGGAATTGAAACACTTTATGGATACTTTTTGGTAAACTTTTCTCATTAGGTTTTCAATGGATTTTCAATTGAACTCCAAAATGATGAGAAAATCAATCAAGGATTCCATGATTAATTGTTCAACTTTTTAGAATAATGAAGTAAACATAAGCGTTTGTTACTTTTGCATTGTTTAGTTGATTAAAAACGCAAGAAAACGTATTTCTATTACATCCTTTTCAGTGCAAAATTGAATGTTTAATCGGAAAATTAGATTTTTGTAATCAACTTTTGTCAACAATTATTTCGAGTCTAAAGAGTTTTTGTTACGAATAAATGGGAATACATTCTATTGATTCCATTCTTAGTTTGTTTTTGTTACATTTTCCCTGGTTTGACTGACATTTATATTTTGAGTCTCAATTTTTCATTACATTTCAAGTTAAGGATTTGATGCAAAAATTTCGACTTTCGAGTCAAGTGTTGGTTCGGTTCAAAGAACCATAAAAAAGAAGTCCATTTTTAGTGAATATTTTCAGTCTACAGTTTTTAATAAAATCGTGTTCAAACTTCAAACTTTATTGCTTTTCCAAACCAATTTTGTATATTTTCATCAAACTAATTTTTTAATGTTGCCAAGTCCTATCAAAAGACTATTTCATATAATATGCCAAAATAAAAGATAATTCAAGATCATACAAAAATAGTTACACCATTTTATTATTGTAAATTCATTCTGCAATATTAACACTCAGAGTTTTAAGATAATCCGCAAAAATCAAGATGACTTGTCGATGAATTATTGAAATCGATTTTTGTTTTCACTATTTTTATTGGCAAAATAAGGTTCAGCTCTTCATCCATTATCAGTACTCCAACTCGAAAGAAGGTTATTCAATGCATGATGAATAAATGAATTTAGCTATTGTTATTGAATGACAATTTACAAGTTGATTAAAAATCCATCGGAGTTAAAAGTAAATTTATGTAACAAATGTTTGACTGAAATTTGAAAGGCCATAAGATAAATTGAGTTGGTCTCAAGTTGTAAGAGTAATGGTAAACAATAATTGTAATGGCAACATTAATAGTAAATTACAATTTGTTAGACAAATTCAGATGGAATTGAAAAAAGTGCAATTATTTATAGTTACTGTTATTATTGTAAATGATTGAAATTAATAATAAAATATGAATTCAATATCATTAAAGATGGTAATCAGTAGATTGAGTTACAGTCTAATGAGAAAATAGGAAACATTTATGTAATAAAGGTTATTAACAATAAACTTTGATTGTCCAATTGATTAACAGTGTTTCATTTAATAAATAGTTAAAGTTGACATTCGCGATTATGAGAAGGCAATTATAATTATTTACAGTTTAACCGTTATTTTCATCACAACGTTCACAGTGATCATTGTTAATTAACCTTAATCTCATGTTGGCTGGCAACAATTAATCTAACAATTTCAATTTCAATTTAGTCCAAGGTGAAGGTTGAAAGTTGATCAAAAAAAAGAAAAGATTGAAATCTAAATGGTAAATTGCCGTTAATAAGCCAAACCAAATGATTAGCTCTACAAAGGGTAAATCAAAGATGCAATCAATTTGGTTTGTCATCATTAAAGTAATCACAAAATGGTAAAATATTGACTGTGAAAAGGTCTTTTTTGGGTTAAAAACGAAACCCATTTTCTTGCTCAAAACCCTTCCAACCGTAATCACTTTAATCACAATAAATTTTGTTAACAATTGTAATCATCTTGAAAGTTAATTCACTAAAAAGTGTTTCAATGATAGTCATTAATCATCGAGAAATCACAAGTGAAATGGTTTAGCACTTACAGCAAAAGACGGTTGTTTACCGAGAATAAAACAAACCAGAGTTTGAACCCAATTTTGACCAGACATTATATCTTAAGTCTTTGACTAATCACCAGAATTTAGCCCGAAATTCATCTCAAATTTCATGCAACTAAATAATGAAATCAACAATAAATTTACTGATATGTTGATAATAAAAAAAAGCATCGCCTACACATTGATTTTGATGTTTTGAATAAAATAAAAGCTCGATTCTGGTTTATTTATTATAATTTAATATGTAACATCAAATGTTATATACATTTTGAATTTATTATTTTTTTATTACATTTACTGAGCAATTGAAAATGATCAACTCTTGAAACATTAGGCTTTGATAAATAGATGAAAGATTACAATCCAAAATGTCTTCTCTGCCATAAAAACTGTTTAAAAATAGTCTTCAAATGTAATAACTCAACCTTTTTATTGGATCTAGGAAAATGATATTAATCACTATTTACCGGTGATTACTGGTGAAATGGGTTAAACTGGCAACAAGGTTAAAAAGTTGAAATGTTAATTATGGTAATTTAATATGTAATGTAACATTTTAACTAAAAAATTGTAATTGAATATCGTTTAACATTCTGTCCTTCCTTTGAGATGTTATCATTTTTTCAAGTCAGCATTAGTTGTTACAATAGGGTTTTGACTTCTTTTGCTCAGGATTAATGACAATTCAATTGATTTTCAACACTCATGTTTGTTCAGCAGAAAATAAATTGACGTAAATATTTCATGTGAAAATTGGTAAATTATTGTAAATGATTGCATCTAGATTGAAGTTTGATTGAAATTGAAAGTTAAGCAAGTTGTCATGTTAGATGCTAATAACTGTGTGTAACGAGTGTATGAGGAAACGTTGATCAACATCTATTCAGTGAATCAACTTGAACAGTCAATTGTATTATAATAGTAAATCTATCATGTTTTTAAATCATGATAGTAAATATTCAAAAAGGAAGTCAAAACATTTCAAATAAAAACATAATCACATTACCAGAATTAATTTGAACCTTTCACGTTTTCAATCATTTCAGGTTAAACATGTTGTTAGTTTATACAAACCAATCGATGGATTCAATGATGTTTCAAGTTTGAAACGAAATTTTCAAGTAATTTTTAGAGACCAAGAGAAAAGTGTTTTTGTTTATTTCATGAACTTTTTTTCCAGTCAAGATGTAAGGTGAGCTCAGCTCTCAGTGTAAAATGATGTTATTGTTGAACAACTCCAATTGTTCAAGTCTTGCCTTCATCGTTTCTCTTATAATTACATTTTTAGTTTGCATAAGATAAATTCACGATAAATTAAGTTTACTATTAAAACCAAATTAACTGTTTCGGGTAATCATCTTTCCCTCTGGTGTTTCCTCTCTTCTCAAAGTATATCTTTATTGCTACGGAGTTACATTGAATGAACCAAACTTCTGTGTGATCTCTGATTCCCGGTGAAACACTTACAAAGCATCATTGGTGTATCAAGATATTCAATATTGGGTTAAAGTGTATCTTAAATGAACAGCAAATGTTATTAAAGCATAATTTTGTCAGTAAAGGTTAGACTACTCTATGTGAAGGATTGACAAATGGTTGAGACCCTTAAGGCAGACAAACAGGTGAAGCTATTTAATAACATTTTACACGATCTTTCAAATTAATTTTTAAACAGTATCAATAGTTTGAGATGAGGGTGACAATGTTGAAGATGAATGATGACAATTCAATTGTTAGTCAATCACAATCACTTAAAAAAAAGTACAATCTTAAAATTGTAACAATAAATATAAATAAAAAAAGGTTAATAACTGTTGAATCTAATATCCAAGCATCTAATAACATAGAGAGAAACAACTAGGCAAAGGTAAACATAATATTATTGTTAGCATTAGCTAATAGCAATATTTTCATCTGTCATTAAAGATGATTTGATTTGGCTTCAAGATAATTTATATTCAACAAATTAAACTAAGATTTTTTGGATCAAATAGGTGAACAAGCTCACTTTTGTATCTGAAAAGTGTCAGCGAAAGTGAAAGTATCGGCGTTAACCTAATCTACGGCAGTCGTTGCAAGTTTCTCCAACCAACCTGCTGTTTCTGAACTGAGGCCAATCTAAACGCATTGGAATCACTTTAAATCGAAATTTACTTCAATCCTTACCCGAAACACCCAAAGTTAACCAAAAGAATAAGCTCAAGAAATTGACTGTGAATATTTGCCAATCTCTAATTTAAAGTAAACGAAGCTAATGACAAAGGATTTTATGCCAGGAGAAGCTTATGACTTTAGGGTAGCTCATGAAATTAAAAAAAAATTAATGATCGCAAAACAATCGAATTATAACCTAAAGAACTTTTTGTATCACAATTTTTAACCACAGGTTATTTACCCACTTTTTAAAAAATAAACTGTAGGTTCAACTGTATAACAGCATTTCTCAGTGAGTTACACGATTTTTCAAAAGATTTAGTCAAAGCCCTTTCTCTTTGCTCGACGCAATTAAGAAGGTAATTTAAACTATCAATAGACTGAACAGTAAAGTTGAGAAGCACAATCGGTTTAATTTCATTTTTCAATTTGTTAAAACATCTTCTTTCCCTAAAATCAATTGCTATTCAAGTTGTTCTCGGTTTTCAGTGTTCAATTTGATACTCTTATTGTAACTTAACCAAGAAATGCTGAAAAACATTTCTCTTATCTTGTAACACCACGAGAAGCTACTCCTACATAACCAACAATAATTGTAAGTCAATAATTTTCCAAACTGAATTTCAACGAAAATAATGAATATTGGTTTCAATGGGCTTTTAGATTTCAATTCACAGCCATTTCTCGTGTTCATAGATGCACGCGGTATATTAAAGTATATTTAATATCTAATTAACCAAATTGTAATCGTTTCTGGTGACAAATATTAAGTGCACATTAGTTAAGTATCACAACTCATAAAGGAAAGGAATCAATTTGTAGTTTAATTAATACTTGTTTAATTAATTCCAGTGCAAAACATTCTGTAATTAGATTCTCCCTGTTGTATGTTCAACCAAAAAGATATTCAAAGCCTCAAAAGTAAATATGTTTAACCTTTGCAATTTAATCACTTCAACCTTTACTTTTACAGTTTTTTTAATTATTAACATAAACTGAGTCATGTTTATCATTCCTTTACCTTTAAACATTCAACCATTTCGATAATCAAATATTTAAGGATTTAATCATTTTTTATGTGACTTGTGGATTTAGCTCTTTACAAAGTCTTAGGCGTTTTATGGAGGCTCCAGTCAAAAGTAATAACTCGAGTTGATTGCTAAGAAGACGGTTATTAACCTTCCTTAACTGGTCAGTTACAAGTCATTGGATTGTCAATAGGATTTGTAAAGTTTAATAACAACCTGTATTTGACCAATTAACAATGTGATAGAGGTAAATCAACTCTCAATGTTTTTTAATAGATGCAGGTTTTTGCCTCTTTCACTGTGGGTAAACATTTGGATAATGTTGAAAAGTAATTTTGATAATTATCCATAACTTTCAAGATATTATCCATTCCTTATTTCCATCTTTTGATGACCTTTTTGATGATAAACAGGTTGAATGATTTGACAAATAGCCAGTTTAATGGATGAAAAGAGTTGTTGATGTTTGTTATTGACTGTCAATACTGATCACAGGCTTACATTGCCCAATGTTGGACTTAATCGTAATGCTGCTTTTTATTGGAGTCAACAGCAACCATTGTAATCATTTAATCAAACCAAGTAAACACAAGGATATAATATTAACATCTACTCATGTACTTGACTATGTTTCATTGCTTTACTTTAATCAATTTTGTCAATTACCTCAATCTTTGATCATGTAACAACCATTTAAACCTTGACTAGTTGAAAGGAGTAAAGAAACAGTAAATATTAATAAAGATACACGCTGATTGGGTTAAAAATTTGGATTATGAATGTTAATCAGATATTGATCGTTGATCATATTGTGATCCCGAGATGACACAATGTTTACAGGCTTTTATTTGTTTTCAAATTACTTGATTAATCTTAATTCATTATTGTACTTCTTGAGCTTTACTGAATTTCAATTGAACATGTTCATGGTGAAACAATTTACTGTCAATCAAGTTGATTAACAATTACAATAATGTTTCAAATGAAACCCAAAATTGTAAGTAATATTGAAATGATATTTCTGGTAACTGTCATTTATTGTTTACTTTTGTCCCTTGTTAGATTAGCCAACAATACTGTTGACAATAATAATCTGGTTTTTTGGGTGAAAACTCTTCAACAATTGCAAAACTAAGCAAAATGTTTGTCTCAGTTGATTTAGAGTTGATGTTGAGTTGAAGATTCATTTTTTTGACAGTCAGATTAATTCGCTTTTCAATGTTTCATATTTTTATCACAGACTAATCTAAATGATAAAAGGACTGTAAAACCCAAGTCTACTAGATCGTCGCCTAAATGAGCTTTTAACAAATAGCACGCAAAAACGGGCGAAAATGAAACATTTCTTTGGCATAAGAATATATAAATGATAACTTTAACTCAGTACATCGTGTTTTCATCATGATGAATCTAGAGTTTAAACGAAGTCATAATAAGTTTTGTATTTGTCGATTTAAGGCCTTAAGCTTGTTTCCCAGTCTGTGTTTACTTTACTTTGAAAGCAAATGATAAAAAAAAATGGTTGTTTCATTTCAGATGAACAAAGTTACAATGTTTCTTGAATTTCGTCTCAGCAAAAACTCAGATCTACGATGATTGATAGGACATCTTCCAATGAATTTCCACAGAATTATATGTCTTCCAACATCATCATTATTTCGATTCTGAATGCACACTCATCATGAAGTTTTGCATCAATGGTTTCAATTTTCAAAATCATGTTTTCCAAATAACATTTATCCTCTTAAGTTATTTTGCGACCAAAATCTTCGCCATCTTTGAGAAATGACATTTTCTGTCTTAAAAAACAAATCTTATAGTTAGGTCTAATGTTTGGTCAAAGAGTGATGATTTTAGATTCTCGAAATATTGAGACTCAAAGTTTTAAGACCAATGGCCAAAATCAAGAGAAATACTGATAAATTGAAAGAAGTGTTCAATCGTTGATGTTTACCAACAATTTTTATTGGAAAACAATAAGTTTAAGTCCAAATTCTTAGGATCACAGAAATCTTTCGGAACATCGAACCGATCTAAACCTTAAACGACAAAATTATTGTGATGGACAAAGAGGCATACGTACACATTGATCCTGAGCAATTCCCGTGCGAAAATTTTATGCAGCTAAAGAAATAAATTCAGCTAGTAATGAAGTAGATTGCGATTTAGAACAAAATTCGCAAAATATTCTTAACATTGCAAGCAGTTGGTAGCTTAGGTAATGTGTCTCGACTGGAACAATCAACGGTAAAGTGACCTAAAGATTATCTGCTGCCTTTCATTAAAAAACATTATGAAAAAATAATATCTTATTCTGACTTGATTTAGCTCAGCTCTCATTATCGTAAAGATTTGGGTTTCTTGAATAAAATGGAATCGGTTCAAAAAATTTGCAAAAATATATCAATAAAAATGTAACAAACTCTGGCAAAGCCTTAATAGCTAAACTGAAAAAAAAGTTGCACAAAATTGCGCGAGAAGGTCCTACATCAATAATAAATAATTTCATCTACGAAGCTTCAATTTACAATCTACCCCAAAGTGATATAAATACAATGAATATTTACTGAGAAATTACATTTTGAATTTTGTCCTTTACTTTTGGAACATCCTTTATTGCACAGAAACAGAAAATTTTATTTCTCAAAATAACTGCATTTTCGGGTTGACCACCAGTAAAATGAGTTTCCCTGCCTGCCAACTACCTTTATAATTTAACAAAATGCAATCGAAGGCTAAACAATAAAATACATTTTCTGGAAAACTGTGGCTCAGGGAAATTTTTAATAATGGATTCAGTTTTTATGCTCCTTCAAACACATAAAGTCCAAACTCTTAAACTCAAAAGTCAAATTTTTGGCCCTACTGTTTGAGCTTATAATCACAGTTATAGTAAAAATTGTGGATAAATTGATTCTCGTTCACTTAATCACAATGCTTTGATGAAGACAGATCAGTTTTCAAATCAAATTTAACCTAATCGCAATAATTTACATGATTTACAAAGTAACTTAAAATGGACAGTTTGGAGCAATCAACTGACGGAATTCATTTTTAACATAACATTTGATTGGACCAAATTAACAAAGGTAATGGCCAGAAATTATTGTTGGACCAACAATGATAATGGTTGATGATTAGCAAAAAGTTAATAATAAGATGAGATAATGATAGGTGATAAAGTGAAAAACATTCCCAGTGATAATAAACTGTTTCATATATCATTATCATTTGGATGCAATTCATTCACAGTTGAGTAAATTTATTCTTGGAAATAATGATTATCAGATAATTCCTAGCGAGTATAAATTTCTCACAATATTAACTTTTCATCATAATGAAGTCAAAAGATGAAGGTTAACCCAAATCTGTAAATGGCTTTGTAACCAGATTCAAGCATCTTCAACACTGTCGATGAACTTAACCAAAGTCAAAGCTTTTAATCAATCAGTTGAATCTGGTTAAATTAACCTGTTATCCAATTAATTTGTATCAATATTAATTGATATGAAAAAAAGGTTGCATTTAAATAATGAGAAAATCGAATCAAATCTAGATTCTAGATTTTTTCTTAACTTCAATATTAACAATTTATTTACTAATTTCATCTTAATTATCCTGTTCAAATGTATCCAGAATCATGTAAGTGAAGATAATTTTTTTTTGTTCCTGGCAACGAAAGAAATTTCTGAGAAAATCTTAACAGAATTTTGATTCCATTTTTCAGACTTTTCTGACTTTTTGCCATTCCTTTAACTCACGTTGATAAATGTATTTGTCAGGAGAAGCAAAAATGATAAGAATCGCAAAAGGTTACCTTAATCAGAAGGATAATTACAAAATATTTAATTGTCAAGTTGTTTATCCGAGTGACAACTTGATAAATCAACTGTCTCCAGACAGAGACTAAAAGGTTATCATATTAGCATTGAATGAAAAAAGCAATGAAGATCAAGTACAATGGTTACAAAACAATGTTGATGAAGATTGAAACATCAGAAGAGCTTGGGATTGGATAAACATTATATATAACTCAGTTCAATTTCAAGTGGTTATCATCGATACTTGAGATGTGCATTGAGAATTATTCCAATATTAATCTTAAATTGAACAGAGGCTTTATTTTTACAATTTTAATGGCGTCATTGGTGAAACCAGAAAATGGATGCTCCACTCCCGGTCAAAGGGGTAGTTTAATTAAACTGGTTAGAGGCGAAATTTATCAAAAATGTCGATTAATGATGATTTTTAAAAATTTTAGCCCAAAGCTCATGATAATGATTCTCTAGTTTACCTTGAAAATTCATCAATAAATTATCTCGAAAAAATAATCATATAATTATGTAATATTGACTCTAACACAAGACGAGTTTGGACTGAAACTGGAACCATTCTTACAATGGCAATTTACTTTTCAGCATTTTTCATTTTTCAACTCAATGTTATCCTATCAAGTTAAGGATAATCAGTTTACAAACCATTTTAACATCAAATTGTGTATCTTGAGAACGATATTCATCTCTGGAAATATAAGTCTCAGAAAATTATATTTCATTTGTAAATATTAACAATGTATTATATTATAAATATAATACTAAAAGTTAACTGTACTGAAAGTTATGGATAAGAATCATGGAAAGAAACCTTTTGAGATTTCTTATATTTTCCAGGTTAATGGTTTCAATGAAAAATACCAGATGAAACAAAAAATCAAGTTCAATCAACAGTTGTCATATGAGTTTGGGATGATTTATGCTTCATTTGATATAGTTCACAGTTTAACGTAAAAATGGTACTTTTGATGTAAGCTGTTGCTCAGCTTTTGCTATAAAAATGCATAACTGTATAACACCTCGTAAATCATTGATTGATATAAAACACAATTTTTTCATCAATGAAGGAAGATCGGTCATTCGGTAATGAAAAGTAATATAAGCTTTTTCCATGAAAAAGATTCGGAATTTCTTGTAATTATATCTTTAAAAGTAAATATTTGGACGGGTTGGTTGACTGGATTGTCAAACTTACCTTTCAAAACAAATGGCCACCAATGTTAAAACACTTGTAAAAACGATTACAGTTTGAAGATAATTTAAAGCTGTACAAAGATTATCATTAAGTATCGACCAAGAGGCTGGAACAGTTAATTCAATTAACTTGATTGGGGCGACAAAAAATCCAATTAAAAAATCACACAAAGCTAAGTTGACAATATAATAATTGACAACTGTTTGCATTTTACGGTTACAAATAACCGTACAAGCAACAATAATGTTACCCAAGATTGAGAAAAGGATAACCATTGAATAAAGTAAGATGAAGATTAAACAAACACCATTAACCTGTGTTAAATCAACATATTCAAAGTTACCAGATTCATTTGAACTCTCCTCACCCAAATCATCATTAAAATCACTGAACAAGGTTTCATTAATAGATTGTGAAGATAAAAGTTGACTACAATTAAAATTTGATAAAGATGATTCACTAAATGCCAAGTCACTTTTGTTTACCACTTTAGTAGCTGCAATGGTACCAAGGATGGCGACACTGTTAACCCTTAAGTCCAGAGAGGGACAATTAAATCCATGGTTTGAGTTAATTGTTGAGCTTAAGTTATCAATCATTTAGAGTCGATTAAACACTGAACTAATTGAGAGCAAAAAAAACTGCCAACTTTAATTTCAATCGATTTCCTTGTATTCCCTTAACTTTGAATTACTTTGAATTGAACATCTAAAGATTCTGTTTTGACAAAATTTCAACGCATTGATGATCAAGTTGATCATTGAATCAAACAATGTTGTGTTAATAATATTTAACCCTATTATTAGCCATTAAACTTGACAGGGAGTCAAAACTGAGTTTACTGAATTGAGTCGTCGTTGAGCTTTGAGCAACTCAAAGGTTATCAAAAGCTTCAATCAGTTTGTTTAGGATTGTCAAAATTGTTGAGTTATCTAAATTTTCTGGTTTCATTGTCAATATGAATTATGTTTATTTCAATTCAATGGTAAATCTTCAAATATTATGTTAAATTATGTAAAAGAAATGCACGAGCTTTCCATTTTGGTTAATTTCCAATGTTAACATTAAAAAATTACAGTTAATTTTAGAGATGATTAATTACTTTCTGTAATTCATCATCATCAAAGGTTAAAAAGTAGAGTTAATTTTAAATGGTGAAAGTGAATCTTGTTAACTAGAAATGGACTAAAAATAAATACATTTTTGGGTTTCTATTTTTTAGGTTAAAATCTGGTTTGGAAAATTTTATTTCATTTTTTTTCGTTTTTTTCCATTTCTCTTGATTTGGTTTTCAATGATAAATCTATTGATTGATGAATTTGCTGAGTGATCAATTTGCATGGTTAGTCTCTGGAAAAGTCAAGGAATGATTTGAATTGCTGTTTCTTTCAAATATTTTCAATGTTTACAATTGAAATTCAATCTCTAATTGAAACTCATCCATCTTTATAAAGATTGATTAAGAGTGTGATTAAGGCTTTGGAACTATAATTGAGACTGAATATTGTTGATTGTAAATAATGATAAAGTCATTAAATGACAAGATAGAACATTTTTCCATGCAAAAACATTCAACTGGTTTTCACTGATTTTGTGATTTCTCACTGAGTTAGACTAATTACTTCACTATTTCAATTATTTTCACTCCATTAGTTGATTTGTCTTTAGTCGACTTTTTAATTGATGAAATTCATTGTTAAAAAACAATTGAATTTTGTTTATCTTTCAAACTTTTCGATCTTACAATTGATTGTAAATTTCCTAAGGCCATTCAGCTTAATGATTGGACAACGATTTGGAAAGGTTAATTTGATTTGATGAATAACCCTGAATAGATGATAGAAATGTTGAACAATTAAGAAGAAGTTTCAATTTTCACTTTAATTTAGATTCATTTCTTTCCTTTAATCAACCTTATTAGGTATGATTAGAGTTGGATTGGCAAGAAAACCCAACAAACCCAAGAAAATTGAGTGAAATTGGAAACATTAAGGATTACCAGGTTAAATGTTAGTCAAATGTGAATCACAATTGGCTGATTTAAATTCATTTTTTTTGTGTTTATTAAATCGTTAAACTATAATGCTTTTGATTTATGAATTGATTTAAACGTGATAATGGTTAAGTCGATTTTGTTAAACTGAAAGATTGAGATAGAATTGAAGACAAGTTGCAATTTGAAATGAGGAATTGATTTATTGTTTATTGTTTTACTACATTGAACTGAGAGTGGCAATTGTGAGTGAAATTACAAGCAAAAAGGAAACAAAATTAAGACAAATTGATGTTTCTTTTCGTGTAATTGATTGGTAATTAACTAATTGGCAGGGATATTAACATGTACATGATATAAGCATCGTGTGCTTACAGTATATCAGACAGTTTTAATCAATAAAGTAAAAAATAAAAGTATCTCTCATGAGTTGAGCCTTGGACAATTAAAGATGTTTCAAGAGGGTTTAGGAGGAAGAAGAAGAGGAAGAAGGAAGAGATAAGAGAGAAGGTGAAAGTGGGAAGAGATGAGATGTTTTGATGAGTAGTTTATATTATAAGGTTGATTTACCAGGCAGCAGCGTATGGAGCATAGGCAGGGGCAGCAAAAGCGTATGGAGCAGCGTATTTAGCGACAACTGGAGCAGCGTGGACAGCGGCAACAGTTTGGTGTTTGGTGATGGTTGCAACTGGAACTGAGGTTGGAACATATCCAGTTCGGACAATTGATGGACCTTCTTGGTAGGTTGTGTATCCAGGTCGGGTTACGGTGTATTGAGCAACAGCGGGAATGGCGTAGGTTGCACCTGTAGAGACAAAAACAAGAGAAACACTAGATTAACAGAGGATTTAACACTTGAAGGGACAACACTGGGAGTGAAAAGGAGCTATCAACTTGTGTAAATATATCCCAAGGAAAGTGGCCATGATGAGTACAGATGGTTGGTGAACATGACGATGGAAACTGTTTTTTTAGGTTAAGAAGGTTAACTAACCTGGAGTTGACCAGTCTGATCGGGTGAATCGTGATTCAGGAACATTGAAGGCATGTTGGGTGATTCCGGTTTTAACAACGGTTGGGATTGAGACTGGAGCTTGTACTACGGCAGGGACTGAGTAGATGGCACTGGCTGAGGCACAGGCAATGAAAGCAAATAAAGCAATGAAAGATTTCATTTTTGTTTGTTTTGTTGTGTGTGTTAAGGGGCTAAATGTAAAAATTGATTATTTGTTGTTATTTGAGCAACTCAAGGAATGATTCAAATTTTTAATTGTAAAACTCTCCTTTATATACTTGCTCTCAGTTTCTTGACACTCTCACTATTTTAACTTGACCACTTCTCACTCACCAACATTTACACTCTCACTTATCATCATCCTCCTCATCAGTAGCCATTAAGCCAGGCTACCTGGTTAGTTGAATGTTACCCGCCCTTTATTTGAAAAAAAATAAACTCACTCCATCATCATCATGATCGTCATCGGTCGGCCTTGAAGGACCAAAATTTTTATCCCGCTTTTGTTCAGTTCAGGCAATGAACAAAAAGAAAGATATTTTTTTTTCTTTAGTCAGCCTTTCATGGTTGAAACGGGAGGAGTGATTAAGGAGAAAGAGGATTGAAGAGAGACTCTTTTAGTTGGCAAGAAAGAGGATCAAGATGAAGATGGAGAAAGGTGAAGGAGAAGGAGAAGGGAAGAAAGAGATTGATGAAAAAGTAAGATAAACATGATGGAAATTAGCAGAAAAAATAAAATTTCCAATCAATTTGATTGAATATTGAAAAGTCAGATGTTGTTGATGATGAGAAAGGAAGAGAAACATTCAAATCATGGGTGGGATTGGATTCCTGAAAATTCCGAATCATCTCATTCTTGGCTTATAATTTTTAATCTCAATACGTTATACTTAAACTTCCTTTGATTAATTGGGTGTGGGCTTGATGATTATCATGATTTTTTTAACTGATTGTTGATCATAATTTGAATGCAGTAATTTTTGCCTTACATTTTACCAAACACTCACACAAAGCAATCGTTTTTGTGGGTGACGCTACTTTGATGGTCAATGTTAACTGTATAACATAGAGTTTAGGGTTTAATTGTTCATTAATTGTCAACTTATTACAAGGATAAATTGATTTATATTTTTCTCCATTTGCTTAACGGTTGTTTCACAATTAACATGATATTAACATCATTTTGTTGTCTTTAAACCCACTCAATTTTAGCGCTCTTACATTTGCCAATTTTTTTGCCGTTTTTTATCCAATATCTATTATGTTTTTGGTGTTGTTACAAATTGATTAATATTAATTAGGAGCTTAAATTTTTAGTGGTTTACTTTTAGTTTTTAATGGTTTAATCGTTTTACCTTAAAGATTGTAAATGGTTAATTAATAACCACAAAATCAATCAGTTAATTGATTAATTGGTTAATTTATTGATACTTTATTTGTATCTTATTGATACTTTACTTAATATCTTTAGGATCTGGTCTTGGTTATAACCTTGGTAACCTTTAGTTTCTGTTTGGTTTCACTTCATCTTTAAATCCACATTGAATTAGTTTTTAATCATTTTTGTCTTAATTTATCAACATCGCAATCAACTTTTAAGGTTCTTCTTCCATTCAGTTGATTGTTATGTTAAATATTAAAAGCATTTAAATTTGAAATACGATCATATAGTTAAATAATGATAAATCTTCTTGACCATCAAACAAGACGGTAAGATTAAGTAAGCAACGTAATGGTTGGACCATTGTGTTTGAGTGATCAACACACCCTAAATTGTTACAATTGACATCTCAATTAATATCTTAACTGTCAAACAAGTTGATAGTTAATTGTCTTGTAAAGTAACAATTAGATAATATGTTTGTAAAATTGATTGATTCAAGGAAAGTGAGTGAAGCCACAAGCTTGGCCAGAGTACAAAACCAACATGTGTTACCAGTTTTACATTGACTTTTCAAATTGAATCAACTCAAAGTGTCTTTGATCAGCAGTTGATTTAAATTGATTTGAATCAACAATTAAATCAAACAAATGCCATGATCGAATCAAGTTCAACTTTTACAGAATAGCATGTCTCTATTGAGCTACCCTCTTCATCCAGACCATCACCTTGACTCCTTATAAATGATATTTCTTTTTGTTGCCGCATTTCAATGTAAGTACATATTTATGCTTAAATCTATTCATATTAACAGAAAATAGTTTTAAATACTGATTACTTTGGTTTTTATAAAGGTGTGTCCGCCTCTCTAAATTGACCTAAATTGGCTAAATAATAAGAATCGAAAAACAAAATCAAATTGAGAATCATAATTGTACTGGAAAGATTGGATTGGCTGGTTTGGTGTTACTCTCAACGTTGCTGCTGGTTTCTTGTTTGGTCAACTTTAATCATAACTTTGATTCTTGATTGTTGGCGTTATTAAACATCAACCAAGTTAGGTCAAAGTGTAAACTGTCAAACTTGGATCGGTTACCGAATCATTGTCCTTGATATATATAATGACCCTCGATGACCTTCAATTGATTTTTATTGAAAATGTTATTATATAATTATTTCATGCAAATACGGCATGTGAATTCACATGATGGTAATTTGTTATTAATCAGTCAGAATGTGAATCAAATTCTTGCTATTATAATCATAATTATATCTTCCTTTGCACGTTTCTATTATAATTTAATATTTGAATTTCTTTCAAGGATTTTTGTCCATCTCAATGAGATTGTTGCTTCATTTGAGGCTTCTTTTGATGTTTCTTGTGTACGATCATCAAGATTATTGTAGCTCAATTTGAACCAATTTTCGGTTTCTTGGCATATCTTTATAGTTTAATAGAATCAAGTAACAATTAACTTTCGAAATTGGATTGTTTTGTTTTACCTTTTTGATGAACTTGGGTTTTGGCTTTCTGATCATGGTTAACTTGCTCTTTGTTTTGTTGATCAATTTAATGATAAATTACTTTCTTTTTCATTACGTTTCAAGCTCTTAATAGTTGTAATAATAATGGGAATAATCATTTTTAATAGTAATATCATGTAACCTCATCAGCTTATTTACTATTGTAATTATTAAGGAAAGAAATAGATTTAAACAGATGGATTAACTCGCTCTTGATTTTATCCCATTATAATATTTTGTTTTCACCAACAGTGATCAAGTTAATCTGATTATTTGATGATGTTACTGATGATTTAACTATTCATCGACATTTTATTTGCATACAAAAACATTTTCATAATCTAATTGTTGTTGTTTACAGTTATAAGATAAAGAAATTAAAACAAAGCAAAGCTTCAGATTAACTTATTATTTAATGTACAAAAAGCAATTCAAACATAGCGCTTGTAAATTAATTTTTTGTTGGACTGTGATTGGTTACTTGATATGGCGTGTTAACCTGAGTCAAAGTTTAGATTAAGATTAGTCTCTTCATTTTCATTGTTTTCATTTCCTTAAGTTGATTATAATTATTGCCAGTTTTTTTGGACAATTAGTTTAATATTTGCATCTAATAAATCAACTGGGCCAATCTTTGTTTGTTAAGTGTATTTTGACAATGTTGTTAAATTGTGAATCTATCAATTTTACTAACAGTTCAAAGCTTTCATTTGGCTATCCATCTTTAGGTTCAAGCTTTAAGTCAGTTAGAGTTATTGATGATGTATCATCTCCAAAAGTGCTAATGGCATTGATTGCCATAGATTACAGATTACAGATCAAACTGTATTCCTTTAACCTTGAAATGCGTTGCAGGCGACCAGGATGAATTAATTGTGAATATTACCTGATATCTGTTGGCTAGAAAACGACTCTAATGATCATCTTGTGTATCTATTAATAAAAGCGTTTCCAGTTTGAAAGGTTTTGGCTGTTTCCCAACTTCAAGTACAGTTAAATTTACCAATATTATTCGAGTATTTGGTGTGTTAAACACTTTAACAACCTGTTGATTGTAACATGAAGCTTAACTGCTTGTAATAAATAAGGATTTTGATTAATTGTTGACAAGCAGAAAAAAGGAAACAAATTGATTGGTGTAAAAATATAATCCATATTGCGTGTTATAACCCTAATAAGCTGTTGTAAAGATGTTTGGATAAAAGGTTCAATTACATTACAAGTGCAACACCCAACATGAACAACATTATCGATGTTAGGAGACATCGAACTGATAAAGTTCCGGTAAAGACTAAACTATATTGAAAAATGACTTTGGCCTTCTGATGTATCTTTTATCACATTTACCTTACGGCAAAAGTATTTATTAAGATAGTGATGAGAAGTGTATTTACCTGTTGATGGACAATATTATTATAAAGTTGCTTTACATTCGTGGATGATACAAGAAATGACATGTGAATGATGAACCTAAGCAAAGCTGATGGAGTTAAAGATGAATATGAAGTGTTGTATTTAATGATAATGTTTAACTAACTAACACTTTAATATGACTCGATTAACAGTCACGTAATGTTTTACTGTCAAATTAAATGATTACTTTTAATCATTTCTTTTCTCACCTTCTGTGTATATCAATGAGTGTGCATGAACATTATACGTTGTAAAACAAACCTGATATATCATTATCCGTACAATTATCATTTTGATTATCATCATTACCATCTTAAACCATTATAATTGGACATCTTCATTTTCGTAAAACAAAACTTAAAGCCTGTGCTCGATCAACTACGAACTACGAGCTACTAACCTAACTGAAAACAGATTGTTACCTTGTAAATTGCAGTTCACATTCTTCAACTGAAAATCTCACAATATAATATAATGATATTATCATCTTCAGGGTTAAGTTAATTGAAATGACCAAAAGAAGCACGCAAAAATGTTTCATTTTATGGTGAAAATGGCTAAAATTGATATTCTTGGTATTCAAAATTTGGCTGAAAGGATAGAAACTACAAAAGAAGTGAGAAAAATTGAATTAACATAGTAAAGGTTTTTTTCTCAGCTGTATAATGATTAAATTAGGAATGATCAAACCTCTAGATAACAATTTAGTAATGATAATAAAAGGTATGAAGGATTTTCAGATTCATTACGATTTCTTCAATTTTTACAAGTAACCGTTATTATAACAATAATAATCAACTATTGTTGTTGGTATTATTATTTTTATTATCATTATAATTCTGTTTTTGGACAATTTACTCCTCTCTCCATGTTGAACCATTTCATTAAAAATTGTGTTAAATATCAAGGATTTTCAGTCTTCAAAATGAGCGTGTTTAACCTAAAATGAATCTGGTTTCCCCGTCTAATTACCGTCTGTGGACTATTAAGCTTGATTTAAAGAGATTTAAATTAAACAGAGATTAGTGCCATTCTCACCTGACCAACAGTTTAATTTGTAATTCATTTATCCAAAATCACAGTAAAGCTAATAATGATGTCCCACCGCCAAGACCATTGTAAATGCATATTATCCAACGACTGTAACCTTGCCCATTAAAGCTTTTAACATCGCTTATATCATTTATTTGATTATAATTGCGTTCTCGGTAATAATAAATCTCTCCGGCGTTTAATACCCAACTTAATTATCATGTTAATCACGTCCACTTTTGTCTCAGACATGAGCTTGTTAGGAAGAGATAGAGTTGAAAAGGTTGAGTGTGTAAGTCGACTTTAGAGTTGCTTCTGATTTCCTTCATTATCCCATCTACTGTTGATATCATCCAAAATTGTTACTTTAATCAGGAAAATAGAAAATATTTTTTTCAAGTTCAGGGTCTTTATATTGATTTAGTTTCATTTATAATTGTAAATTGGTTAATAGAAAGAAATATTTTAAGGATAAAATTTACTTACTTTTTGGTTTTCCATTTATAATATTATACCAACAAATAAAATGGTTTATATCCCTGAGCAAATCATGGTCTTTTGGTTTTAAAATTTAACTTGATCTATTAAACAAACAGTTGAGCATAAAAAATCTCATCGGAATTTTGATGAATTTAACATTTAATCAGATTAAATCTAAGTCATGGACTAATCAAACAAGTTTTAGGTCCAACTAGTGATTTAAGTACAAGCCGTAAAACATGTGTTATGCCATAGGCTTTTTATGCTTTCTATGCTTTAAATTTTCCTTAAAATGCGCGTCTTTTGTTTAATCAATTTTTTTATTTAATAATAAATTAACCAAACCTTTTTTGATTATTGTTTAACGTGTAAATGCGCTTAAATATGTTTAAATATGTTTGGTTAATTAACAAACATCTCAACAAAAGGTTCAATTGCAACAATTGTAATGACAAATTGACCTTGTCTATCAACTGTTGATAGCTACAGAAACCTTTTCAAGTAACGTGTTAACAATAGGTGTTGATGATTATGTTAATGCACTTAAATCAAAGTAAATCATTTAAAAGTGATGATGGCGATGAGAATGATGGTTAAGAAGGTGAAGAAGGCCAATTATTATCAGGTAAGTTATTCCAGTTTAATTAACAAATTGTGTACATTTGTTAGAAAAAAAGAGAAACATGTTAATTCTCATTGAATTTTGTACTCTTTTACCTTGCAATGCCAACATTACCAATTCAAGGAATTCACTTTTTGTTGTTATTTAATTGACCTTTTGCTTGATTATATTTTTTGTGCACATCTATAATAAAGCAAATTTTTGATCAACCCAAATATATTAAAATTAAACAGCCATTTAACTTCAATTTAATTCAAATCTAATTTCTTGCATATTCAAATGAAGCTATACAAAGGCCTTAACGGTTTTCCTTGTATACAACCAGCTACACCACACAACCATCTAACCCGAATTTGAATTCATTAAAAGTGTTCAATCCTTTTCTTACATTGACCACTTTCATTCAATTGTTGCTGTTAATAATACAATTTAAGGTTGTAATAATCATTGAGAAGCACATAAATACAAAACATAGATAAAAATCTATTTGGTATTCAACCATGATTTTTGAATGAAACCAGCAAAGGTCTCGGAATATAATACCTTCGCAAGATTGATGGTTTGTTAATCTGTATTAATGATCACAATGCGTTGGTAATATATTAATCAAAAGTAAGGGGAAAATTGAACTTAATCACAACGGATTTTTGGGTTACCTCAATATTAACCTTGAAATTGGGTAAATTATTAAAGACGCTTTACCATTTACCTTTTCAACATTAACTGCTATTATATTTTTCCAGCAGGTTGGTGTTTATCAAAATCATATGAGAGTGTGAATTCAAGTATCAATATGTATTTAACACGATTGTCTGTGTAAATTGTGATAATAATGACCATCAGGGTGATTGGGTGGATTCAATAGGGATAGACTAGTTTTACTAGGCGTTGGTTTTGATCATGTTACAACTCTGGCAAAACCCTGGTTAACCCAGGATTATTATAATTATTATCATTATTATTTAAGAATAGGAATTTGCCTCAAGCTCAATTATCATTACAATCGTAAGTAATGATGAAAGAGAGGCTGGAAAATTACATGTGAATTCACGAGCTTAACAGCTTACTGTTCATGTTAATGCTTGTCTTTAGAATCTAAGATTTCTGTAAAATCTTTTCAGCATTATAATTATTTTGAAGCAAAAAAAAAGTTAACAATCAAAGTTATAATTTGCACTTGATATTTTATATTAACATTAAAATTCGTGCAAATCTTTCATTATTTTTATGACGTGTAAATCACTTTGCTGGTGTTTTCATTGTGTACTGACATTGGCTTTAGTCTTGATTGATTGGTCAAATGGTCAATTAAATGATTAGGTTGATGTTGTGACTGTTGATTGTTTAAAAATTAAGTCAATATCGTGAATAAAATGATCTGTTTTACTTGAATCGTTTGGGAGACAAAATTGGGTTTAGGTTGGGACATTGAATGACAATAATATTGATAATGGCCAATCAATGGACCAAATTATAATCATTATCATCACGAAATGAGACGCAAAAGCGCCAAGTTAAGGTGAGACAATGATGTTGTGCAAAAGAGGAAGATGTAATGAAAGGAAAGTTGAAAAGTGAATTTTTGTTTTGTTTTCTTTTCTTTTCCAATATTATGAAAATTTATTGAAACTCGTTTTGTTTTCCTTTGACTGCCATTTGATCAGATGGATGATGAAAATGATGAGGATGATAGGGAGGATGATAAAGTTGAGGAGGAGAAGAGGTTGGCTTTCCTCTTGACTGACCTCGAGCAAAGCCCAATAAAAATAAGAAAAAGTTGTCCATCAACAAAATCCAAATGATCTTGACCTGAAATTTCCTGGTAAAATAAAGTGAAAAAGGTTGAGTGAGAATAGGATGACGATAATGATGAAAGAGATGAAGATGAAAAAGATTAAGTGAAAGTGGGAAAGAAAAAGAAGACAAATTGAGTCTTGAGATTTCTCTCTTTTCTCTCTTTCTCCACCTTTTTTTCACTTTCATCTTCATCCTCATCATCTTTTTCTTCTGGTTTCTCACTGCTTATTAATCATGTTTGTTATTTAATTGAAACTTTTTTCTTCTTCTTTGGGAGGTTTTAATTTACCTTACGAAAGTTTATACTTTCTCACTCTCCAAGATATCGGAGGACGGAGCTGACCTTGTAAATAACGAGTGGACATGGGCGTAACTCTGTATCGTTAGTATATATAGTAGAGTTCGTTGTGAACTGAGGCCATTCGGATTAGCGGTTATCCAAGCAGCAATAACAAAATCTTTCTTTTTACATTTTCCAATCTAAAACAAATCACACAAACCCTAAATCAACATGAAACAAATGGTATGAATTAGAAAATTAATATTTCTTTTCATCTCTTCTATCAGTTAACTTATCAATTAATTGTTTCTAATTTACTTTTTGTGTTCTTTTCAGATCATCTTCGCTGTTCTCTTCAGTGTTGCCTATGCTGGTGTCATCCATGCTCCAGCAGCCTATGTTGCCTCAGCTCCAGTTTTCACCAAAACCATCCACCATCAACCAGCTCTTGCTCCAGTACAAACCGTTGAACGAACCGTCCAAGCTGTTCAACACCCATCAGTCACCACTCTTCATCAAGCTCCAACCACCGTCCTCGCCAAGGCACCAAAAATCTCAGGATACTCATACACGTAAGTATTGATTTAGTTTAAAGTGAAAGTAAAATAGTGACACAATAGATGGATATACATGACCATTTCACCGCCAAACGTGAAAAAAACAAATTATAATCGTTTATTCCATTCTATTTGCACGTTTAGCTCTGATGTCCGACACGACGCAACCGTCGCAGCTGCCCCAGTTGTCGCTGCCGCACCAGTTGTTGCTGCCGCCCCAGTCGTTCATGCTGCACCAGTCGTTCATGCTGCACCAGTTGTTCACGCTGCACCAGCTCCAGTTGTCGCTAAAGTAGCTGCTCCAGCTGCCATCGTCAGGTAAGCCATTCATAAAGTGACATTTTTTGTAGAATCAGAAATTCCAAAGTCAATTTTCCTTTATAACTAATTTCCTATTGTTTCCATTATTAACCATTTAGTGCACCAACTGTTCATGCTGCCCCTGCTCTTGTTGCTGAATCACCAGTAGTCAACTCATACTCAATTGAAACTGGACGAACCCACGTTGCTACCCAACAACATTACGGAATCGCTCACGTTCCTGGTGTTGTCAATGTCCCAGCCGTTAAACACATCCACGCTGCTCCAGTTGTCCACGCCGCACCTGTTGTCCATGCTGCCCCAACCTACTGGTAAACAGTTGCCACCAAAAAATATTTTGATTAGGTAAAAATGATGTATAATGTAGTTATGTATCATTTAAATACTCCAACAAAGCCATAAGAAGATCAAACAACCCTTAAATGACTATTGCGAATAATATCCGCCAAGAGATCGATTATAATAATTTTGATAAAATGGATGGATCAGATTAGTTCTGATTAACCTCAACCTCAACTTCTGCCTCTCATCCTTCCCTCAACCTTAACCTTTTTTTCTTGTAAATTCATTCCCTGAGAAAAAATCAACAAATTTAGGCTTTATTTTTGCTCAATGCAACAAAAATAAACTGACAATCAATTTTATTATGAAAAAAATGTTTCCTCTTTTGTTCCCTATTCAATCTATTTTCAAGTAAGAAATTAATCATTTAACTCAGACCGAGATAATTAAGCTACAAACAAATGAGAGCCTCTGGTAAATACAAATGAATAAACGTGAGAATTAGATTAATGGATAAAAGTAACAACAAAGTTTAATAGATTTAGACTGAAAGTAAAACAAAGTTAATAAAATGAGTAAAAAAAGTTCATTGACTAATGAATACCAATGAAGTCAAAAGGCCTATGAATTGTTAATTAAGTTTAGGAATTGATAATCATTAGATATAACGAAAACAATAATAAGCAAATTAATAAGAAACAGTTAATTTAACTCGATTCGGGTGAAGAGGAAGAGTTAAACTGAAAAGTCTAGTTGACTTGTTGTTGCTCTTCCTATTGATGTTATAACCATGTTCATCTTGTCTTTGATTCTGTTGTCAATTATTACAATTGAATCAATCATGGATAAGAAACAGGTCGATTAAACATGGATGGATCAATGATTGAGCTTTTACGACGATCATAAGGTGAGCTTAATTTCCTTTTAACCTTAGTTATCTTTTTAACCTGTTCAAAAACCAGGTTAACTCGGTAGGTAATCATGGATTCTGTCAAGTAACCTCGATAAGATTTACTTTTAGTTAAATATTTTTCACAATCTTCATAACGTTCAATTTTCCTGAACAGATTACCAAGTTCAAAGCATGTTTGAGGTAACAAATGTTTCTCTGTTGTTATCTTGGATTCCCTGTAAAAAGATGTAAAAAAAGGTTGAATTAGTAGACAGTTAAGAGACTGATGAGTATAAAAGGTTTACAAGACTTGATCAAGATGATTATTTGTGAGTTGATAAAGACTTGAAACATCGAGATCTTGATCATCTTGGATGATCAATTGAGATGGATTTAAAAAGTGATTCAAAGAAATTATCAAAACCCAAATAATGAAGGCTCAGATAGAAATAATCAATTGTTATTGATGGTAATTTTCCCTTCAAATCTCCGTTATCTAGTAAAATTAGAATTTCTAATGTTTCTTTATCATCCTTCAGCAGTATCATCATAATCATCATGTTCATCATAGTTAAGTGTATATTTTAACCTTGCTGTAGTCTGATTGATTCCCAACAAGAAGGAATCGTAAAAAAACAAAGTTAACTTGATAATGAATTATAATAGATTCAATGATGTTTCTATGTGTTTTACAATGAAAATGTTAATCATCAAATAGCAATACAATCGAAGAGTATTGATCAACAAATTCACTGTTATTCACTTAACTAGACGATCATGTTGATCAAGATAATGCTAAAGCTTTTTTTTCTGGCTGCCTTTTGGTCTTCAGTTTCGTCTTGATTCGGTTAATGTATCCTTTTACTTGTATCATCATTATTAATACTATTATTATGTTGATCATGTTGATTTACCATTCCAGAACTTGATGATAATAATCAATCGCCTCAAATGAGTTGCCCAAGAGATCAGTGAAATGTGCTTTATAAAATATGAGAGTTGCATATTGATCAGGATTAACAATATCTTGACTTGAATTATATTGTGATAGTTTAACCTCTACAATGTCCATGTATTGATTAAGACAAGTGGTCGAGTTTCGTGACATCCGAAATAGATTCCAAATGTAGCTAATTTCAAATGTTGGCAAGAAAAGTGACTTTTCCAGATCACCATTGAATTTAATACTCCGTTCATAGACAAGTTTTTCATGGAAAGGTTTTCGTCCTCCAAGAGTCTTCTTCAAACTTGGAATTATCCTTGATAATTGATGATGATAAATACATGAGAAAAAAGAATAAAAAAATGAAGCAAGAATTAGTACAATGTAAATAAATTATCAGATAAAATTGCAGGCCTATGAGGAAGGGAAGGCAAAATCGATTGAAAATTAGGATAATCGTTGAATCTTTTTTCTTTTAGACTGTATTTGTATTGATAATTGTCTGGTAAGATGAGCTTATCTGTTTAAATTACTGTCATTTCACAAAAATTATGCGATTCCTCCTAATTTTCAATCGATTGTGCCTAGCCTTGCTCATGAGACAATCAATCAAGAGGTAAAACAAGTTGAAGCTAAAAAATGAGGTAAATGTTGCAAATCACAAACTCTAATTTTCCAAGTTAACTGATTAGTATGGAGTAGAATTAATTGTTTCAATAAAATTACAGAAAGATTATTGCTACAAGTAACGGTTTGATTGTTGTTTAAACAATGTTTACAAATTGGATTATAATTTAATCAATTGAATAATGTATTCTGGTTTTAGGCGTGTAAAGGCAGCTTAAAAGTGGAGGTTGATCATTGGTTAATCATGAGGTAAGTTTACATGAAAATTAGGCAAATATCAATAACAGTAAATCTGTTAATACCAGAACCAGAAAGGTTGAACCTCAATTGTTACCAGATTGTAGCAAAAGTATCAGAAAAGAACAAAGAAAATGGGAAAAAATATTGAATATTTTGTTTGCATTTCCTTCTATCAACAAGTTAATCAAAAATGGAAAGTCAATATAAATTGGAAAGCCTGAAGATGCGAAAACAAAAAGGTGAGTTTAAAAGGTAAGATTGAGTAAATTTGGATGAAAAAAATAATCTTTTTTTCGAGGTAAATTGTGAATCAGAAAAATTTGTTAACCTCAAACATGAAGATAATCAGTAAACATGATTACCATCAATGTGAGTTAGAACAAGCTTTAAAAGAGATTTTGCCTGTTTCAAGAATTATTTTAATATTTTGATTGATAGTTGAAACCTTGTTAAATGAATAATAACAAATCAGGCTTATGCTGATTAGTTGGAGTAACATGAAAACACACATTAACTTATTAATGACAACATTTTTTTCACCAAATATTTTTCTTCTTGCTTTTTTGTTTTCAATATTTCCCTTTAAACTTCACACTCTTTCCTTATCTTGATTCACCAATCTATTAATTATCATCACAGTTCAATTGAAAGTTCAATGTTTAGTTGAGATTGTTTTTGACAAATCAAAGGTAAAATACAGTCGAAGCAAAAAAAATCTCAATGACAAGTCAATACATTAGAGGATAAGAGCTAACAGACATCCCAATAGATTCATTGTTAATGGCGATTACCGGACAAAATTTAAATTTGGTAAAAATATTTACAATTTTGTCTCATTCCCGAATGCATTGACTTGTCAATAAACGAAAAGGTAATTTCAAACTCATTTACTTTGACTGTATAATGCAGCAAAATTTGACAGATTGCTATTGAATCCGGAAGTTTTTTTCACAAATTGAATAGTTGTCATGAATATTTACATCTTCATTATGACAGTTTCTTGATTCAGATTTAAATGATAATCCGATTAAACAAGACAAACAAATAAACAAACAACTCTGTATCAACATCAGGCTTTGCAAATGATTTAAACACAATCTTAATTATGAGTAGCTTGAGTATTGATTAACAAACCTTGGGAAAATCCTATCTTGTTAATAGTTAACTGTTAAGGTGAGTTTCAAAGCTAACCTTGATTTTTAAGATGAATTATTAATTGTGAATTAAATTAAACTGCATGGAAGGTAATAAATTAATGGAAATCGTTTGGTTTTGAAAGGCACAAAACAATAACCAGAAACGTTGAAATTATTAAAACCTCTTTAATCAACATTAACCTTCAATACTTTTTTAAATGTGGTAACATTTAATTACTCGTTTGTATTGTTTAATTGTATTTCATTAGACAAGTTAATAAACTTGAAAATCAAATGATAAACAAACCTAACTGACTATTTACACCAAAAATGATTAAATTGGTTGATTCATCGATAATAATCAAATTAACAATCAGGTCATCATGTTCGGTCATTACAATGTTATTATTAACAGGAAAATAAAGGATAATTGATCAACTTCACTATCATTGTTAATGGTCAATTAATGGTGTTTTATCGTCTTCTTAACAAGTAACTTGTTGATCATAATCATTATAAATCATCTGTTAATTCACTTTGCATTCATATTAACCTGTTTCGCTGATAATTACATACCAAACAATGTTATTAACAAAAGGAAAGGTTCATCCATCGCAATATATTGACAGTTTAAGAGATGATCTTTCAAACGCCTTTAAGACGCTAAACTAACTGGTAAAGCACAATTGAGATCGAAGAATCCTTTTTTTGGTTAAATTTTTGATTATTGTAATTTGTAGGACAACAGCTAATTAATAAACTAAATGTGTACACCTTCATGGTCAAGGAAATTTCGTTAACGATTCAAATTTGCAAACATTTGCCTAATTTTGTGCCTTTTTCAATGATTTTATACAATAATTATTGTACGGTCAAACCTTAATGGTTGTAGGAGCAATCAACAAATTTGGTATTAAAGTACATGCAAGATGATTGAAACAACAGTTATGGATCTATCAACATAATCTTGTCCTGTTTGATGAAAATCCATTTTTGAATAATGCATGGAAACAATGAAAATCAGAAGACAATGAGATGATCGTATTAAGATGAATGTAAAACAGAAGATTGTAATTAGATCGAAATATTTGATTGTTTTAAATGATTGAGATCAAATTGAAAATCTAGTGTTTATCAATTGGTTGTATAAACATTTAAACCAAGTGTTATTTGATCAGTTTTTTGTTGAAATTAAGAAGCAAGCTTTCAATCGATTTGTTGAATTGTTTAAGATTGGATCAGTAGATTGGTTTAATGAGAAACAACATCTACTTTAAATGTGCAAAACTTACTTCATAAGATCAATAATTTGATTGGCATGACTCTTTTCACCATTTAGATCATAATCCATGTAAAGCAGAATGGCGTAAAAGTATGTTGATGTAGCTGGTGAAACTTTATCTCCAGCTAATAATTTCATGATAGCAGCAGCTTCACTCCACTGACACAATTGAGTTTTGGACAAAACCATGAAAAAGTAGCTTATCTTGTAAAGATTAGGTGAAATAGCAGGTAACTTGAAAGATGATTGTAAAGCCAAGCAAGCTTCATCAAACTTGGAGTGGGTCATATCACCAAGACCTTTTATAAGTGAATAGTAAAAGGTTTTGCCATATTTAGTGGACCAATCATTAACAATTGTATCAACCAAATTGTGATCACTTTCACCAAGACTGAAAAAATAATCTAAAAAACCAAAATAAGCAATTGTAAAGGCTGATACAATGAAGTAACGCAGTGTTGTTTTAGCGTGGATACACTTTCTAAGAATATCTAGTCCAGCATAGCGATTGTTGAATAGTCCAAAATATTCAAGGAGTGAGGTAAATTTAGCTGGAAGTAGGGAAAAAAAGAGCCCGAAAACACCGTAAGTCATTCGAACTCCAGTTTGAAATTCTTCGCACGAAAAATCGTCTCTAAAGGGTTTCTTTCGATACAGTGCAAGGCAGCTTTTGAATCCAGTGTAAGATGATTTCAAGCGGAATGCTGAACTCAGGAAACCTTTGAAGCTTTTGTCAGCCATGGGTTTGAGAAAGGCTAACATTGCATTGAGTTCAGTGAAACATAAAGCAGCATGAGCTTGTTCATCAGTTATTTCCTCGTAGTTTGGGTTAGTAAATAATCCACCTGATTTGTCTTTACGTTTATCCAAAAAGTCAACTATCTTGCTTAGCTCGGTGATTGCATGGTTTATTACAGCGGAATCCATTGAAAAGAAAGCCTAGTAAAGAACAAACATGAAGAAAATAATTAGATTGGAAACAAAGAAAACACTAAAACAAATGATTGAATTATGGTTGGTTGCCTTTGATGCATTTTCGAATTAATTGTCACTAAAAAGTCAATGTAAATAGATAATCCCATTTCTTCCCAGAAATAGATGAAGATTAAGAATGTTCGCCGAAATTTCATCCATTTTTGGTTTCAATACTGAAAGTAGATCAAGTTTGAATGCTTTTCAATGTTAATTGAGTTGTAATCACTATTGACTGGGTTATTGAAATATCTCTAATTTTCATGGTACTCAACAAGTAGGAGAATGTAAAAATATTAAAAATTGTGTAAGATTATAATACAGGACTGGATTATAATAATCTAGATGCATTTGAGTATTCAACAAATTGCCTGACAATAGATGAAGTCAAGTCAAGTGATTGATTGGAGTTTCTAAGGTTGATCGGTTAATAATATGGATTTGATTTTGCTAGATGAGTAGATTAAATTTATAGTTGAAATTTGAATATGCATGGAAAGAATCCAACTTTTATTCAATGGTTACCATGAGTAGAGCTCGAATATAACTGAGATTATTTTGGACGTTGATCAACTTACATTAACACCAACCATTATCCCGATTCCATAGCGATGGTAAATGCTATTGTCTGCTTTCTTTTCACACAGAGCTAAACATTCGTCAAGTCGGTTTTCCACAAACAGATCAAACGTTTGAGCAGCTTCTTTCAATGAATCATTGAAATTAGACTGTGTCAATTCTTGATTGTTTGAGGCCTCGCCATTTGGAAACTGTGAAATGGTCCATTCGTCCAATGAGCCGATAGGTATAAGGTGAAAATGAGAAAAAAAGAAATGAAAAAAACAAGATTAGAGATTGATTATTAGATGAGGGTTAAGGTTAATCCAGCGATACTAATCAGTGGACAATGAAGATTCAAGGTAAATGAATGTTGCTGATGCATTTTATTATCATTATTATTAGCTATCATTATTAATAAAGTAGTTGTTATCATTAATATGCTTATATTTATTTTATTTTCCTGTTTTGCAGGCCAACTAAATTAACTTAATTTGACCAAGCATTTAAGTATGTTGTAAGAGAGGCTCACAAGTTGCATAAGAAAAAACGAAATAAGTAAACAAAGTTAACTATTTTGTACATTGCAACTGCCACTATCAAATAATTGTTGACCATCCAGTTGATTATGCTGAAAAATCAGATCCAAGGATAATTAGTAAAGAAATGCGTTAACTTAATTCAAGGTTTATTTTATTCCAATTCATTTATCATTCTTCTTCTGCCATCTTCTCCTCATTTTAACCTTATAATAGATTAAATGAAATTTTAAACGTTTATCTGAAGGAAAGCTGATCTTTAATACAATCTGGTAACCCAACAAGACCCAAAATATTATTCAGATCTAGGTTTTATTCAAAAAGAAAGGTTATAAAAGGGAAAATAGTCTTAAAATTTAAGCCCTCAAAACCTGGGTTATAAAATTGGTAACATTTGGGTTGTCAAAAACTGGAAAAGATTAGTTAAACTTATTACTTACCAGTTCCTCTTGATTTAAGATGAGTTTAAGTAGTCTAGGTTGGTCATAATTAATCTCTAACCAGGGCCTAGAATAGTGTTGACCAGAAAGGTTTATTTGATCACTCATAGCGTCTAAAGGCAGTATTTGAGCTTTAACAGGTCTAAGGTAATGAAAATACTGATTTTACAGATGGTAAATTAATACACACTGGTAAATGTTCATTGTCTGTGATCACAATTATTTAAAATGATAAAAATATTAAAATGTTTAATCAATAAAATGAATAAACTACATAAATACGAAATCTATTGGCTTTTTTGGTGTATGTCAATCAGACGATATTAAAAAGGGAACATGACAAAATTGACATAAGTTGACATAAGTTTCCATAAATTGACCAAGACTTTGATTTATACTTTGCTTCAAAGTTTACTTTCCTTGTATCAACAATCAATTATTTGACAATTTTCAATTTAATCCTTTTTCTATTAAGTGTATTTTATTTAATTGTATAGCAATCTATTGATATTAACGGAAATTTAAAGCCAAATCAAAGTTTTTCCCTTCCACTGAACCTTGAATTAGTATTAAATTGATAACCTAAATTGTAAATTCACATTTGTTTCCATTCAAGTCAACAGGTATATTTTGTATCGATCGTGGAAATAGTTTTCTCTGAATAAGAATCATGATAATCACAATACAAGAAAAACTTTTCGAGTAAATAATTTGATCTTTATTCTAATTGTTGATTTAAACATTGAGTTTCATAAGCTTCATCCTTTCATAATGAACTCTTCCTTAAGCACTCATTAAAAGCAAGTCCATACACTTGCAGATACGTTAACTTCGAAGGGAAAACAAGTCTAGACTATGAAGAAGCTTATTAAATTAAGATTATTAAATGGATTCAATAAATCGTCCTAAAAGTCAATTTAATTGTCTACTTTTCTTGTGATTTAAGCACAATTATTTTCTATTTTACTTTGTTTCTAGTTTTCTTATTTAATTTTAGTTTTTTCTTAATATTCATAGTTGCCTTAGCTTTAGGCTCTTGAGTTACAAAATGCAGCTTCATCTAAACCAGGACAAGTTTTCCAGATTAGTTGACATTACCTGCTTAGCCACAGATATACACCGAAAAGAATTACAATTAAAGCGTTTATCAGTTTTTTGTTAATCTTTTTGTATTCAGCACATCTTATTGTTTTAAGCGTTAAATGTAAAAATTTCAAAAGACAAATAGACAGGAAAATTAACTGATTTTATTCTGATTTAGGGTTGAGTGAAAATTACGTTTGGGATGAAATTTGTATCGCCATCTATCGACTAAAAATCAAGAGCTGATCAAAGGAAAAATCTAGAGAATAATCAAAGATATTTATCAATCATAATAAATAAAGATTGATTAATTTTACGATTTATTTGAGTCAATTTGAAGTTACAGAAATATTGATAATTGTCTAGAAAATTGCAGGGTTTTGTTGAACCGAACCAAAATCGTAAGTATGAAAAGGAATTGGTGATTTGTGAAGCAATATGTGGTTTACCGCGTTAAAAGAGGTTTGAAAATGAAGAGAAAGCTTAATTAGCCAATAAAAAGTCGCCAAGTGGAGTTGCCTTTTAAACAACAGTTCATTGGCACAGCGGTTCATCTAACTCACAATATTTGTTAGTTTTCATTTATTGACTAAGGTGATTTCGTTTTAATTTCAGTTATATTTCGGTAACATTTTTTCTTCATAAGATATTCACCATTCTGGTGGTTTAATTTATTCAAAATGACATCTTTCTCTATCAATTTGATCCTTGTTTCTACATTAGTTGTCTGTCTCGGACAATTTGGTTTCTCGCTATACTCACCATCTTCTTCAGTTGTTGATCTTACACCAGCTAATTTCGATGACAAAGTATTAGATTCTAAAACTATTTGGATTGTTGAATTTTTCGCTCCATGGTGCGGACATTGTAAATCGTTTGCTCCTGAGTACCAAAAGGCTGCTGAGGCTCTTAAAGGAGTTGTCAAAGTCGGTGCTGTTGATGCTGATGCTCATGGATCTCTTGGACAAAAATATGGCATCAGAGGCTTCCCTACTATTAAAATTTTTATTCCTGGTAAATCATCACCTGTTGATTATCAAGGTGCAAGGACAGCAAAAGGTTTAGTTGATGCTGCTTTCCGTGAGTTGCGACAAATTGTTGATGAGCGAGTTGATGGTGGACAATCAAAATTCAAATCATCTGGGGGTAAAAATAATGTCATTGAAGTCACTGATGCAAATTTCAAAGAGAAAGTTCTCGAAAGTAAAGAACCTTTCTTATTGGAATTCTTTGCTCCTTGGTGTGGTCACTGTAAAAATTTGGAACCAGTTTGGAGATCAGTTGCTGATGAATTAGCAGAAGAAGGAGCTCCTGTCAAAATCGGTGCGCTCGATGCCACTGTCAATACTATTACTGCTAATGAATACGGTATCAAGGGTTTCCCAACTATCAAACTGTTCGTTGATGGTCAAGCTGAAGACTATGAAGGAGGACGAAGTCGAACTGATATTCTTGAATATGTCAAGGCAAAGATCGCTGATCGCGTACCTCCTCCAGAAATTGTCCAGATCACCAATGAATCAGTTTTGACTGATTATTGTGGTAAAGCTCAATTGTGTGTAGTCAGTTTCTTACCACATATCTTAGATTGTGATTCAAAATGTCGAAATGATTATCTAAATGTATTGAAACAAATATCCGAAAAACATAAGAAATATGGTTACCTATGGGCAGAGGCTGTCGCTCAACCAAAATTGGAAGAGGCTTTAGGAGTAGGTGGCTTTGGTTATCCAGCTATGGTTGCTCTTAACATTCGAAAAATGAAATACTCTACACTTAGAGGATCTTTCAGTGTTGATGGAGTTCACGAATTCTTAAGAGACCTTAGCTATGGTAAAGGGTCATCAGTGCCAGTTCCAGGAGCCAAATTACCCACTATCGAGTCAACTGAACCATGGGATGGTAAAGATGGTGAACTTCCTACTGTATCACCTTCTGATGAGCTTTGAAATTAATAGATAATTTATGTTTAATATTTTTCATCGAATGAAACTTAATCCAATGTAAACTAACTAGCTTTTTTAATTGAATACTTCAATCCGTTTAAAACACATTAATCCGTTTAAATGCGTTAATCTGTTTAAATGTTTGAAAGATCGGTATAAAAGAAGAACCATCCAAACATCAGAACCTCACTTGTTCTTAACAACAACCATTGTCACTTGATAAAAATTTATTTCAATTTTTACACCACTTTCTATAAAGATTTATTTAACCATGTTTCCTAAATTCTTATTTGTGTTCATTTTCATCACCTCCTTTGAATGCATGATCAATGCTTCAGAATCAATTGAAGAACTCGAGGCAGAGATGAAAAGCCTCCCAATCAAGTAAGATTTACCTCCTCATCAAATACATACGTATAACTCAATTGCTTAATTAGTATTAACTACTATTTTCTTTTATTTTCAGAAATCCTTTTGAACTTGCCAAACTCATGAAATTCGTTCGCAACAGTGTTGTTGATAGTCAAACATTTCGGACAATCAAAATAGGAATCACTAACATAATTGGAGGGTGTGAATGTAACAACCGATCTAGCGAGCGACAGAAACCCAAATCGGCAGAGAAAAAACCTTTTTATGTTAGGCTTGGGTACAATCCAAATAAAAACGTTGATGAAGGTCATCTTTTGGTGAAACAAAAGGATTTACCTTAAGCACTATGTGATGAATGTATCATGTAAATTTTTCAAATATATTTTAGAGTTTAATAAAATTTTTGTATATTGAATTGGGCTTTTGGTGTAATTTATTTTGACAATCTTAAATCATATTAGGCGCTTTAAAGAGCAAAATTTGATTGGCTTGGAAAGATACAAATTTGTTATCAGACATCAGCTGGTTTGCTATTATTTGTTAAATTGTATTAACTGAATTTTACGAGTTACATATTTCAACTTTGAAACATTAGTTCTTCGTGCTGTTCCTTCTTACTTCGGCTGTCAACCCTATCGTTTAATCAGCATGTCGGATCCTGATTTGGTCAAAAAAGTGCGTAAAAGTACGTAATAGATAATTGGGTTTCCACTTGACAGTATAATTGATCAACTAGATTTCTAGTAATTTATTATATCTTTATTCGTTTTTAGCTTGTGAAAAAAATACAGAAAGTCTTTACATGATCGCCAATGAACCAAGTCTTGCCTGTTATAGAATTGCTGAACATGTTTACAAAAACGGTCCACATATACAAGAAAGAGAGGTAAGTTTCGTTCCATTGTTTGGGTCAGTTAAATTGAAATAAAACTTAATCTTACTACTTTATGTTTATTTTCTCTATTAGGTTGAAATGAAAAAATTAGAAACTCAATTAAAAGGTGCTTGTTATGACTTGGATTATACTGTGAAAGCCGTCAAATCCATTCACAACAGCAAAGATACTTTCGCTTCTATCAAAGCTTTATTGAAAGACGCTTTTTTCTACAAACAACAAATTGATTACGACAATAATGTAAGATATCGAGTTGCCAATAGAGGAAACAACCAGAAAAGACCTGCAGTTCAACGTTTTTCTGGATCATTCGATATTCCTTCATTTATATCATCTCATTTACCATCTTCACCATCGACTTCTATGATGTCTTCCCTGGCTCGAGCTGATTCTGTTCCTCCACCAAACTCACAATCATTTAACAGCAAATCGCCATCGTCATCGTCATCTTCATCTTCTTTGTCAACAAAACAAGATCTACAGAAAACTGATCCAAATCAACCTGCTAAATAACGTCATAGTTTTTATTCCAAAAACCTTGGATTGTTCAATCAAGCCAGAAAATTTTCTGTACAAAAATATCGCCAAGCTCACACAATTCAAGCAAGCAAATTTTTAATTCATCATTTTAGTCAACAATCATATCAACAGATTTCTTTGATTTTTAATTCACATTCTCAGTTTATTGTAATTCAAGAAATGCTGGATCACAAATTTGAATCTTATCATATAAGAATGTAAAATATGGTTAATCCTGATCAAACTCTCAAGACAATACAAGTTAAGGAAAGACAACGAAAATGAACTCTGAAATTGTGCATCCTATTGAAAGATATTTCGAGAAGGCGCGAAACAGATGGAAAAATAATCGATTTTCTAAAGCTTGCCAAAGGTCCAACAATATACTTACCACTCCCAGTTAAATGTGAAGTTGAAATATACCAACTCCCATATAATTCTTATAATGGTATATATTGCATATAGCTGAATGTTGATCTCTTTCTCATCATCATCAAAATCCTCTCTTTCTGATAGAAAGTTGTAAGATATACTTAACTCTGTCAGCTGCTTGTTATGTCATGATACTTACCATTGAGTCGACGTAGACTTGTTAGCTACATATAAAAAATATCGCTAAAAACTGAATGAGAATATCGATTCTATGTTTAGTCAGCCAAATGAATAACCCTGGAAATGATGAAGAATCAAAGAGAAAGAGAGAAAGAGAAAATCAAAAAGCTTGTCTCCCCTCCAAACAGTGACTCACTTCAAATGTATCACATTCAACTGAAAAAATGGATCTTAATGGAAACAATTGACTTTCATTTCGCATGTTTTCAAATGCAATGACCATAGCTTATAATTGGGTATTTTGAACAAATTCTTATTTTTACATTTAATTATTTATTCTAATTGTAACCAAATTGTTGTATGCTTATGATTAATCTAAATGACTAATGTTTGTTATTTATTTTGTTACTATGATTTAGGTTTAAATTTTACAATTTCCTGTTTTTTTATTGATCTACCAACTATTTGACAAACTCATTTTCAAGACACAATCTGATTAATGAAACGGGTAAATCAAATATACTGTATATTCAACTTTGGACTATTATAATCATTCATCGATGAGATTAACTTTGAAATTAGCTACTTAATCACCTGTATTCAACTTCTTCCCTTACATGTTCATCATGTTAATTAATTTTGAAATTAATAGTAATTTATTAACTACCAGTCAATTGAATTTAGTTTAGATTGAATGTCACCACTTGGCGTTGCGATTCAAGCTTGGCAATAAATGGATTCGCCAATTAATCAATCAATTGAAAGTTAAACCCTTATTGTGACTATCATTTCAATCATTGGATGAGTCACTTGAAATGTGAAAACACTTGAGACAAAAAAATGAACCCTGAATCAATTGTCAACTCTTTCTCAGCGGAATAAGCTGTTTATCCAATTCAACTATTATTTTATACAGAAAATGTAAAAACAGCCGACAAGTTCAATTAGAAGTCAGACAACGTTCTGAGTTAAGTTAATTATAAGCATAAAGATAAAAGATCAGTAAACTATTGAAGACAATCAACAAGCTGGCTAAAATCATTACGAGTCAAGTTGTACATTTACGCTTACAATCATGCATTGTATTCAATATATGGTGAAGGATAACCCAAGAAATTTCATTGTTGATTCAAAAATAGCCAAATAATCTTAATTAACTTTCATCTGCAACTCATATTTCAATGTAACTACGAGCCTGTACATATATTTTGTTACCATGTTATCGACAAGGTTAACATTGATTGTTCAAAATGGTAAAGAATTGTTTCTTTACAGCTGATCCATTTGCATCGGAACAATAAAAAGGTATTGAAATCTAATTGCCATGAGGTGAATCCATACAAAATCAGTTACATAGCTAAAAAATATATAATAGCCATGAGTCTCAGATAACAAGTATAATCACTAGGCATAAACTTAAGATTTAAAATGGCTATGAATAGAACGAAAATAGAAAGATAATCAAGATTGATCCACAAAATAAAGATACAAACACATAAACAATGGTGAAAATAAACTGAAAAAATAGAAGACCAAGAAATGACAAATTACCAAACACAGATCATTACTAACCAACCGATAGAGTCTACTCTAAAAGATTGAATTGATTTCTGTTAACGTTTCGAAGCAATTTGAATCAAAATTACAATGGTTAATGAAATTTGACTCAACAGTTAATAAAAAATAGTTACAATTTGGGAATCATAATCATACCTATGAAAAAGGCAAGGGGTAATCAATAGTAAAGATGGCGTAGCAGACGCCCAATGCACACAAAAAATCTTTTCTGGGCTGGTCCAATTTTCAGTTTAATTTTCTAGTTGTTGTCTGTATCTCAATATACATTCTAAATAAAGTCAGTACTTCACAAGCGAATCTCATCTTTTATTTTGATCAAGTTAATACTTCATTTAAATCACTAAATTGTTTTTTTACTGTCATTCTTTTATCACACTGTGTTGTTAGAGCAGAGCAATTAAATTTTATCCAGTTTTCTGTCTTATCTTACGTCTTCTATCCATTTAACTTGTTCATTCTCTTCCATCTTTATTTTCTAAATTTCCTTATTCCATTCCTATTTCTGTTTTTCTACCTTCCTTATATCAATTTTCTTCTCTCCTGTTCCATCATGTCTAACCTAATTGACTCTAGTTTACCCGAGGAAGATAGTAACTGGCCTGAACAACAGCCTGGATCAAATCCTACAAATGTTTCAACTGGATTTGGTTCTTCTCCATTTGATGATTATGCTGTTAAAGATATGGACCTTACCAATGAACCTTTTGGATCATCAAATGTTCCATCATCAGGACCAACACCATTTGTACCTACAGTTGAAGGAGATCTATTGAATATGAGTTCCGAGGAAATTAAATCAACTCCACAAAGCGTTCCACAAAGCGCTCCTCTAAGCGCTCCACGATCACCACCGCCACCACCACCAGTATTTTCACAACCTGAAGCAACAATTAAAAATGAGCCAACTTCAACTATCCAGCCTGAAGTGAAACCAGTCGTCGACATTAAACCCGAGGAACCTAAACAGCCTAAACCTGAAGCCAAAGAAATTAAAAAACAAGATGACAAGAAAGATTTAAAATCTAAGAGTGACGAAGCACCATCATCAAGCTCTCATTACTGCTCTTTTTTGACAAGAAATCCTCATAGTAAGTATTAATATGCTTAATTCACCTCCTTAGATTAAATTTCTAAATGAATTAAATGAAGCAGAATAAATGAAAAACTAATAAAAATAGAAGAAGATTTGAACGTCAGAATGATTGTTCATTAGAAAAAGGAAGGTTTTTGTTTGTGATGCTGCTCCCGCTGGTTGCTTAGTTGGTGTTATTTATTTGTTGATGGTGATGCAGCTCTCAACAGCTCCAGTTATTCACACATCAGCGTCCTGGTAACATCAATTATACGTGTTCACGTTTCATTTCATTGTGAACAATCATCAAGACCAGATCTCTTTGATCTCTCTCCAATCGTTTAAATACTCACCTTTGTTCTACATGGTTGATCATTTATTATAAAAATTTTTATTTTAGTTCTCTCATTTTATTATTACCAAGTTTCTCCATTTTCCTCTTGTTTTTAATTTTTTATCTGTGTGTTGATTCTTCTATAAAATAATCCAATTAAGATGAGCAAAAATACAACAAAAAATGCCCCATCTCCACCAAAATCCTGCGATTCAGGTTAATAAATTGTTTCTTACGTTTCAGTTTTCAAATCTAGTTTTCCTCCTGTCTCAATGTTACCTACCATTATCTTTTTGTTTCTCGTTCCACACAAAAGTCTTCTCAATATTTCCTCTTGCATTCCAGTTGCATCTTGTGTTTAGCTTTTTCCCCTCTTTTTCCCGATTGACTGACCAATTGACTTTGGTATATTCTACAAAAAATCTTACAGTCATCTGTATTTTATATTTGACTATATGTTTGCCCTGTAGAGACTTGTTTAAGAAAATGGAATCAAGGGACTTGGGTTAGGGGAAACCTCTTTCTCTCTTTTTCCTTCTCTTTCTTTCTCTTGTTTCTTGTTTTGCTCAAAATAAAGGGTCTGTATTAGTCAGAAAAGTGATGTCGTAGTAGATTCAGTTACCATTAAAAGAAAGCAATTGGTAGAAAGACTGCCATTGGCTTATCCTCGTTCCTCTTTGTTTCACCTTGCTGTTGACGATAAAGGTGACGATAATTATCTGAAACGTGTTAACGTTGACTAATGTCATGCGATTAATCCAAACATTCTCAATTGAAATTTCCATGAATGTCTGATCTATTGTGTGGATTTTTTCTCAAAAAAAACGACATAACATTCCGTTACTTTAAATAGAATACTTTTCTTTTGCTCATCGTGAAACGAATTTTAACGAATTTCAATTCATACTAAATAAATATTTATTTTCTTTAACCCATTTTAGTCGCCGATCTGGTCTATTGGCGTGATCTGAAAAAAAGTGGAATCGTTTTCGTTGCTGGCCTGTTATTACTTCTCTCATTGGCATGTTGTTCAATCATCTCTGTCATTTCGCATGGCTCTCTGTTGCTCGTTGGATGTACCCTTGCCTATCGAATCTACACCAACGTGATGCAGGCAGTTCAAAAGACTGAAGATGGGCATCCTTTCAAGTAATTTTTCTTTGCAATCATCTTATTACAGCTTATTTTAGCTTCTCCTCTATCTAATTTTTAACCTTCACTCGTGTTCAGATTGAATTCAGAACCGCATGATTGCACCAAAACTTGTTCTAATGTCATGTCTTAACTTCTTTTTTTCTCTTTATTTCTCCTTTTTTTCCACGTCTTAATTCATCTGGCTCATCTCTTATCCACGCAACTTTTTTAGAGAGTATATGGAAATGGATATCATTCCGTCTGAGGAGAAGTTTATCGAGCTGGTTGGCAAGGCTTACAACCCTCTCAAAGTCACCTTAATCAAGCTTAAAAGTATCTTCCTCATTGAAGATTATGTCGATTCCATCAAGGTACTCATTATTCTTGTTTCACTTCCACTACTTCCTTTTTACTCGTTCTTCCTTAATCTACATTTTGTAAGAAAAAGGAAAAGGATAGATTACTTAATAAGTCTCAACGTGTATTTTTAACCGTCAATCAAGGCCATTCAACATTATGCAATTATTCAATTCATCATTATCATGCTCACACACTCATTGTGTGACTCTTATCGAGTTAGATTAATCAGCAATATTTACTCAACTAACCAATCTATATTTGTTCAACCAGTTCCTTTTCTCAAGTAACACTTCAAAATTTTTGTTAACTACTATTGTTAATGCAAAAAGGAACCATAAAGATGATTTCATTTTTTTAGAAAAAATTCTAATCATGATTCTTCTCCTTTTTTTCTTTAGTACTCCGTCTTCTTCTGGTGTTTAACATATGTCGGAGCTTGGTTCAATGGAATCACCCTGGTCACCTTATTTTATCTTGGTCTCTTCTCAATCCCCAAGCTTTACGAGATGAACAAGTCCCAAATTGATGTTCATCTTGCTTCTATTTGCACTCAATTGGAAGGTCTTTGCTCACAGTGCGTATTCTAATTGCTACCATCTATTTGCCACGTTCATGTCCAGAACCATGATGCTCTATCATATACAGTCATCCATTACATAGATGATGAAACCATAAAGAGTTGTTACTTTGCTTGCTTACATTCAATCACATCAATGAGTGAGGTTCCTCCCAGGTATTTCATTGAGAGATGTACACTTTTCATTTTAGTCTCTTTAACTGTCTATTTAAACATTCCCCATTTAGTTATACCTTTATCGATTCATTCACTAGTTTATGTTTGTAAATTTGAAGTGAGCGGCCATTGACCTTTGATAGACAATTTCTGAGCTTACATTCAATTCAATCTTTGTAACTTGGAGACAAAATTACTCTTATTGGCCCGCCCAAAGTAGACTCTCTCCCTTTCTTTGTCTCTCTCTTTTTCACTTTTTTAATTATCTCAACACCTAAAGCGTATCTCGCTTTGTTATGATTCCTCTCTAATGCAACATAACAGCTTAGGATTCAGCGTCCATTTTTAGTATCATCACAGGATAGCTTTGTCATAGCACTTTGATTTTAGTATTTTATCAATCTTTAACAAAGTTTTTTTCTGGATCATTCTAATTGTAGGTATTAAGAGATACATTGTCTTCATTCATTCATTTATGATTTATTAATGTGTTTTCTAAGTTTTCGCTCAGTCATATGTACTATCAGAAAACATTCATAGCTTAGATCTTGTAATTGTTTCAAAGGTTATTTATGGTAGTCATTAAATGTGACAGTATCTATTTTCTCCTCGTAGAAAAATTCTGCGAATTTGATTCATAATCCGGAAATTATTTAGTGATTTGTAGCTTATTATGGTTTACATTATATTTCCACTAATTTCAATTTATATGTAAACAAATAACTTTCCAATGATCTATACCTCTTTCATTATATGAATCGTGAACTGATTGCAATCAAAAACTGATTCAGTTTTATGATTTCCTACTTTAATAATAGAGCATCATTTTACGTTTTGGTTTCCTTGCGTTTTGAAAACAAATTAAAACTAAATTTTTCTTTCTTTTGCAGAGTAAAAACAAAATTACCATTCCTTGCATCCAAAAAGGAGAAGAGCCAGTGAAATTGAAATTCACGTGCAAAAAAATATTGTATGGAAACGTTTATATAAAAATACGCTTACCTAACTTAAAAACAGTCATACATACATATATACACTTACATATACTTGCATACTTGAATACAATTCCACTTTAAACGCGTTATAATCGATTAAGAGTTCATTATGAATAAAATTAACAAAAAATTTTGATAAACTTTAAATAGTCTTTAATAATCTATGTAATTTTCCGGTTATAAACAATTGAAGGATATAAACATAATGTAAAATAATTATCAAAAATACAAGGATGGCAATGATGAAAATAGTGAAGATGGGTAATATTATAATCGAGCTGATGGTATAAACTGTCATGTCCACGAAAAAGTCTTCCCAATTGTTCCAAAAAGAGATTCCAAGTAACGAAGTGAATTTCCATCGCACCAGAGTTTGGAGAAAGTCATAATAATGGATAAACAAAATTGATAAAATAATCAATGAACACAATTTAAAAGGGAAATGTGGCAATTTGAGTGTAAAATTCAGAGACTTGAGTAGATGGTTGGATGGCGAGAATATTAATTTACAGTCCATTTTGCTGGTCGTTTGAGCTTTTGTCATCTTAATAAATAATGGCACTTTGGTTAAAAGGATATGTGAATGTTAACTCGACTAGATATGAGATTCAAATGAAATGCAGCAGGTCGAATGTCGTAGGTTAAATTATCAAAACTGTCCCCATTGGCTGATTGGTCAAGGGTTAGTCACTCAGAGACTTAATCTATCTTCTCATTTAATCTGCTTAAATCGGTTAATCAATAATAGTTTTATCATTCCGATGATTGCTAATCTAGAAGTTAATCCTTTTGTAGTTTTAGGCAAAAACATTTTTAATTATTTAATCCAATTGAGTAAAATTGCCAACATAACTTTAGGCCAATCCAGATGGTCAACATTCCAATTTGACATGACAGCTACGATTCAGTGCTTTTGACCAAATGCTGTCTCCATTTTGTTATTCCGTTTTAGAAAATCAAGAAGCTCATCCATCTAGCATTTTGTAAATTCATTGACTGACCATTCAAGGATCTAAAAATCAAATAAACCATTGGAATATTGTGAACTATTTTAATTTTGTTTTTACTCTTATTTGTGAAGTGATTATAATTGAAATTTTGAAATGTCAATCATATCAATCAGTTGTAGTGTGATAAAAATTACTTTAGTTTATCAACTCTGCAAAATTTGATTGGCTGTAAATTTATGAATCAAATGCAGCGCTAAAATGGATTGCTCCACCCATTGAGTCAAGGTTTTGGTAAAGAGCAAATGCAGTTGATTCATTGATTGCATTGATACTGTCAATACTATTGATCCTTTAATTTCCTTCTATCTGTTGTTGGTTTATATTGCATTAGAATCAATTATTTTAATATTAGAAATTATACTTTCTTAAGTTTAGTAAATACTGAATGATATTTACCAGTATTTAGCTTAGTTGACCTGTTTCTGTTTTTACCAACGGAATAACTTGAAAAATAAAAGTAAGCAACTCATTTTCTCAAAAAATACAATCTTTTACTTCACATATTTTCACTTTTCTTTTTTTGGGCCTTGTTTTCCTTCATTTTTTCTCCCTTTCTCTCTTTTCTTATTGGTTTTTAAGCAAAAACTTAAGCTTTTTTCAAACTTTCAATGCCTTAAAATTCATTGATTATTATAGCTTTTTTTCTTGATCTCATTGAAATTTCATTTTTATTTTGTCAGTGAGTGGAGCATCATACACTGAAGAACATCTTATTGACTCTGGTGACGATAAAGATGATCCATACGATCTGGGCCTAACATTAGAAGAGACTGAGGACGATTTCAATATCGAGGATATAACTGAAGACCAAGTTAAAGAAATACTAGCTGATGAGGAAAACAGATTCTTATTGGAAGACGATGACCCAATAGAGTCTACGAGTTCTCAGATAAATATTATCGACAGACGTGTCAATGACAAACCTAAGTGAGTATATTTTTGCCCTCGATCACTATTCTTCAATGATAGAATCTTCTACATCTGTAGCTTGTAAAATATCATTTGTTTTTGCTAACCGTTGTTGAAAAAATAGCAAATAACTCATTCAACTCATTATCATGTTACTTATAATTTTTTTTATTTCATCAGTAATAAGGGTAAATCAAATGACTCCAAGTCGTTTCGCAACTCTGGAAATTTAATCACCATTGACTGTGATGATGAAGAAGAAGATGAAGACGAAAGTGAAATTGATGACCGAAGACATTCTAAATTCAAAAGTGAAAGAGTTATTAAAAATAACGACAAAAAAGCCGATGATAAAGACATACCAGAAACTCTGGAAGCAGTTGTATTAGAGGCCAATGAATCTCACAAGAATAATAGAAACCATCAAAATAGAGGGAACTATGGACATCATTATAACAACAATCAGAGAGGTTTTCGAAATTTTTTAAAAGGCAGAAATTTCGTCCCTAGTTCGAGACCGTTTATTGGAAATAACAGTCTATCTTCTATGGGTCTACTTCCAACTCCACTTCAATCGTTCAATAGAATTCATGTGAACCCGAATTTCAAACCTCTTGCAAATCAAAGCTCGAGGTTATCCAGTCCAATGAACAATTACAGACAGAGGTGTTTTCTAGGTGGAATGAATGGACGCATGTCTACCCCGCATCGACCTCAAGGTCCTAGACCATGCTTTCCAGATTTGGGCCCTTCAGGAGCCTTTGCAGATAATTCAATGGTTTCTGATTCTCTCGAAGCATTAGTTAACTCTCAAAGATTACCTGAACACGAATTGAGAGAACATAACTCTAGTCATCATTTTTCGCCAAACAACACCAGACCTCCCTTATTCAACGAACCTTTTTCTGGTAATTGGTCTAATCATGTTGGTATGTCAAATCAGCCTTGGATGAAACACAACAATAGACCGTCTATGGACAATTTTCAGCGAATTCCTGGCTTATTCAATCCAGAACCAACTCCTAGATCCCTTTTATTAGGCTCTCGTGTTCCTGTAAATAACTCCTTATTCGGATCTCCACAAAGACATCTTATGCAGCCTCGATTCTCTGGTCTACCTCTATTTAATCAACCCAGCATGCCTCAAATGAACAGCATGGAGTTCCCTGGAAATCACTCAACGCGAATCGAAATTGTTCCGCATCCAGTTCCTGCTCTGCAACGCCATCAAATACCTCTTCATTTAATTCATAATGCTTTCAGCCCTTCTAGTGGACCATCACAAGGTCAAAATCGTCCTTCTGGATTGAATAACTCTCGACCGTCAGTGCATCAAGATAATAAAAAATCTAATCACAGTCCTATTGCATCTACTTCAGGATCAGGAAATTATGAGCAGTCGTCTAGAGACACCAATCAGTTTAGATTTCAACAGAATGAACCTCAACCTCATTTTTCACCAATGAGAGTGCAAGAGTCCACTTCACCACATCATTCTATTAACAAAGTCACAACTTCTCCCAGTCAAAGAAATCCAAGACCCTCAACATCTAATGTTAACCTTAAAAATATCCGACAAATCAAGACTATCGGTCCAAGCACGTCTACAACGCACACAGATGCCCGAAAAGCTGCGCTTCTCAAAACAAAAGCAGCACGAAGATTTTTACAAAAGGAAAACATGAACCGAGTTGTAACTTCTGTAAAACAAATTGAAGTTGTTGACTTAGTCACAACTCCGACCCAGAAGGATGATTCAACTGAACAGAGTAAGCAACCACAGCCCATGGTCGTCGATTTGGAAATTGATGAAGATTACAAGAAGAAGTTGGAGGAACAGAAAAGATTACGTGAGGAAATCATCAGAAAGAAAGAAGAGAGAAGAAAACAAATGGTTGCTGAAAAGATGAAACAAGGAGTATCAACAGGAGCATCAACATCTAATTCAATTCCCTCTACAAGTACATCCACTCCACTTTCTTCTGTGACAGGTCAACAACGAAGGGTGAACCCTCTAACGTCAACTCTCATTGAGAGAGTATCTCCGCCTCGTGATGTGCAAATTGTTAGTGAGAAAAACACGAGCCAATCATCACCATTCAAAAGGAAGTCTTCTCTATCATCAGATGAATCAATAATTGAAATCGATAAAAACTCCTCAGATGTCAGAAAAGTGGAAATCAAAGGACTCGCGTTGACAACAACCAAAGCGACTATCACAAAATTGTGTACTTCCATTGGACCCATCGAAGATTGTGTTGTTGATGTCACCAATTCAGAAAAAAAGGCAACTGTAACCTTTAAAACTTCTCAAGATGCTCGAGCATTTCAATCAAGATACCAGAGACATTTAGTAGATCTCTGTGTAATTCAGGTCTCTCTTTTATGGTAATCATACGAGTCTATTTTTTTAAATCAAATCTCTTGTTATTTCTCTAAATACTTTTCCCTTTTGCTACAATTTACATACCTCTTCTATTACTATTTACCTCTTTATATTTCGCTTTTATTTTTCAAATTTTAGTGACTCAATCTACTTTTCTCCTTTTACTGAAGGAAAAAAGAAAATTGTGGTTCTTTTTCGTTTTCAACCAAGTCTTTCAAGTTAACTGCCTTTCATTTTTCTACTGTGATACTCTCATGATAAGCAATTCAGATTACCCAGAAAGATATAACGAATGTCAATGCCATGATGTTAAGCTGTACAGACAGCTAGGTACAGACTTTACTGAAATAACTCGATTTTTCTGTTCCAAACTCAAGTGCCAATTATATTTATCAAGATCTTTTTTTGTTTACATTCTTCTCTCAGTCTAGTCAAAATAGATGATCTGATCTTCCCTAGTCTTCAAAGTCAGTTATTTTTTCAGCTAATTTTTGTAGATTTTTTCATTTTCAATATTTATTTCCAATATCTTTAAAATGATCCAAGTCTATGCTTAGTTAAAGACTTATCTCTCATCTAATTTTTTCCTAGGTGAAAAAGGAATCGATTGTTTAAGAATTTTTTCTTCATGGTGTTTTGAAATATTCATTCAAATTTCATCCCCAATATTCCGTACAAGTTTTTAGTTCATTTTTATCTAGACAGATCTTTCTCTAAAATATTAAACATTTTTCGATACACATCGATATTGCAGCTTTATAAGCCAATCATTGCAAAATAGATTTCGTTATTTTATTACAATTATATTTCATTACATTGCTTATAATGTAGCAGAGTTGATCTTATCAACAATTAAAGCCAAAACACACTAATCTCAATGCTTAATCCAATACTCATAAACTACAATGTAGTTTCTCCATGAAAAATTACTCCAGCCTTTTACTAATTATTTTCAACGAAATCCATTTTGCTAATTCTGCAGATTTAGTTTAATTGATAAAACTAGAATAACTATCGAATAACAAGATACAGAATATAAATTTTAATCTAGTTTTGTATTCAACCATTTTTTTAATGCGTTTCAAATTCGCAGGTATCAATGAGCTTTTGTTGGAAGTCGCTGTTCCCTCATGTCTTCATTAGTAATGAATCATTACTTTTCTAATCAATTTTATACTTTGATAATTACTAATATCTGAAATTATACAAATTATCACTAGCTATTTAAAAAGCCCATTTATATCCAATATTTTAAGGATGTTGCTCTTGGAATGTCGTTCTACTTATAAACTCTTGTATTCCAAATTATTGCATTTTCTCCAACTACTATAACCTTAATATTTATTATACTGATTCTTACTCGAATATTAAACAACTGAATCAATTTTATTGAAATGTTAATCAAAGTAACATCACAGTATTTCAATGTATTTGAATATATCTCCGTCTCTCTACCTTTCCCACTTATTTTTTTTGTTTTTTTCTTTATTTTAAAGAATATTTTCCAGTAATTTTTTATTGTAATTTGAGAACCGATATTGTTTGAATGATCTTTTAATCGCAATCCTAATCAATCATTGTAAGCAAAACGACATTTCAATATCAATAACCGACATGAGGCAATAGTTCTTCGTAATATAGTTATTTATTTTACCATTAGTAATTATCAACTAAATTATCTTAAAATGTCAATCAATTTCAATAAATTTAACCCCTCATTGTGCTTATAATTATCCTGCTTGTTATCACCCTTTTCCCTTCATCTTAGATTCATCATCGTTTTTGCAAGAAATTTTTATCTGTTTAAACTCAAACTGTGCCAAAAATTGTTTATTATGATCCAAACAAAACATGATTCAAATTGTCTAAGCTAGTCTGATTCGTACAATTATCCAGTTTCTGGTGGTATTTGATTACAAAAATTAATATCAATGGAAATTTTCAACGTACCTGAATAGCATCTCAAATTATGCTAATTACAACAAATATCCAACAATATTTTCATTTCTGCAAACTCAGAATCAGAAGTGAAATATCTTAGCTTCTTAGCTCATCAATTCATTCGGATTTTTCAATATTTTCCAATTTCAAGACATTAACATTCAGATTCTGTAAATTTCATTTACGTTTTTACAAAATGTTTCCAAAAGCTTGAAAGATGCTTAAAATTACCATTAATTTTACATGTCTGACAGCTTTTAAATCACGTTTCCCCTAATCATATTGAATATTTTACATTTATTTTTCTACCCGGCTAAAGATATTTATCATTTGTAAATACAATGATCTCTAACTCTTGTCCTAAAGGTTATAAGCAAAATGACCAATGTCTTCTACCCGAAATTTTCACCTTATATGTTATTCAATGAAAAAAAATTCTGATATTTTTTTATTTAACAACCAATCTCAACACATAATTCCTATTCCTTTATCTATCTTCAACCCGTTTACTGGTTCAAAACAAAACAGTATACCAAGTAGTACAATCCAAATCAAAACTAATTGTTATTTTCCATTATTGCCTTAATTATTATCCATTTTTTCAGACTTCATTTAAGGAAATGTTGAGATGATAACTGTTAACTGTCTTCAATTTGAGCTGATTGGGTCAGCTGATAAAAAACTCGATAATGTCAAAATCATCATTCATTGTTATTTGCTGATGAAAACAAACAAATAATTAATCGCTAAATGCATTATTTGATTGTAATTGTATGGTCATGATAATTTTCCATGTAACTCAAACATGATTACGGATTATAACTTAAATTTCGTTCCTTTCTCTACCCTTTCATTCATTTTCAATTGGAAAGCAGATTACAATGTATTACCAGCTTCAGGATTAATTTCAGTTAATCCATTGATTATATCTTCATTTCTCTATCTCTTTCCTTCTCTATCTCCTTTTCCCTTCCCTTTTTAGCCTGTGTAAACCTTATCCAAAAACATTTATCATCATGTAATGAATCGAAATGTTATAAGATTCAATTTTAATTTCATCATAAAAAATTGTAAAACATAACCCATTGTAATTGTATCAAGCAATGTTCATGCAAATTTTCATCAAAACAATCAATGGATAATTTGGAAATGAAATGAAAGGATTAATTAAATAATATGTAAATAAAAGACAACCAAGATAACTATTTTCTTGGTAAAACAAAATTTATTTTTCATACAATTTTTATTTCGTTTGTATCTGTATGAAGCCTTTAAATTCATTGATTATTACAGCTTTTTTCTTGATCTCATTGAAATTTCATTTTTATTTTGTCAGTGAGTGGAGCATCATACACTGAAGAACATCTTATTGACTCTGGTGACGATAAAGATGATCCATACGATCTGGGCCTAACATTAGAAGAGACTGAGGACGATTTCAATATCGAGGATATAACTGAAGACCAAGTTAAAAAAATACTAGCTGATGAGGAAAACAGATTCTTATTGAGAGATGTCATCTTCTAATAAATTCTCCTACTAACTGGTACCTAATCCAATGAACGATTACAGAAGAGAGTGTTTTTTATGGAATGTCTGGAATGAATAGTCGCATCTCGACTCCCTATCGTCTGTGACCTCGCATCGGCCATGCTTTCCAGATTTGGGCCCTTTAGGAGCATTTTCTGATATTCCAAGTATTTTTGATTCTCTCGAAGTCAACTTTCAAAGATTACCTGAACACGGCTAAAGATAACCTAACTTTGTCAATTTGATCGTTGCAGGGCTAAGAATACAGATGAAAATAATTGAATATTTGAAGTTTAGTCTTGATATTTCATATTCAATATAAAAGATTTATTAACAAATATAATAACAATTTTATTAATGAGCTGCATCTTATATTTTAAATTGGCATTAAGCTATATTTATATATAATTTTTCAATTTGAAGGCATCTCTAGAACTTTTACAACATTATTTGTTTCAATATTTCCAGTGTTGCTTGTTTTTTCCAACCTTTTCTTGCTCTCGGCTGCATTTGCTAAACAAAAAGCGATAGACCCAAGGGTAGCTCCAGTGGCAAGTATGATTAGGTGAGAGTGGAGATCAATATAATTAGAAAGGAAGAATAAAGCACCTCCAGAAAGAGACTGCAGGCTCGAGAAAATAGCAAACGGAGCTGAGCTATTTTCTTTGTAAACAACTGAAATGAATTCATTCATCTGGGTTCCAAATAAGCCATCACAGAGGCCCAAAAGAACGGCGCATAATAAAGCTAAATATAAACTAAATGGAAACCAGAGATTTAAGAGTTAATTTAATTTGCTTGGAATGAAATGGAAAGAAATTCTCACTTTGATTCAAAAATAGCTGGTTCAGCAGTTTCAAGAAGTGTTGAAGCAGCAGGTAAGTTAACGAATATACAAGAAAATGTTGCCAGATAAATTATATAAGCACTAATGAGAATCGCAGTTCCAGGTTTTTTGCACTTCGATGATAGCATGGAGATCAAACCGGCCAATATTTCTCCAATACCTGTAAGTGTGAAATTGAAGCAATCAAAATCAATGTAAATTCAGCAGAAATGTAAGGCATTACCAATGAGAAGACCACATTCGCCAGAGTATTTTTTTCGATTGACACCAAAGGCTCTTGTAAAGGCAATTGACGTACTATAAAGTCCCGAGAAAAAAGTTATTTCTAAGCCTGAAAGATTACAGAAATGGGAAGAAAAACAATTAAACAAGTTGAAAGCGAATCTCCAATCTAATACAATTCAGTTAATCGATAATATTGAAAATGCTTACCAATGAAAATTCCTATAACAGCTATGAGTAACATTGTTTTGGTGGTAAAATACTTGATTGCAGTACCTAAAAATAGGAAAAGAGAAGCTGAATTAAAATCAACTTTCAAGTGATATTTGTAGAGACTTACTAAACCCTTTCAATGGAGATTCAACAATTTTATCGTCTTGTGATTTACTTGATTCAAATTTCTTGAGGAAAAGGGACAAAATAACACCAAAAAACCCTAGAATGACTAGAATTGAATAAGTAAATATTCGAGTAGTTGAGTTGATCTTTTCTTTGCCCTCAAAAGTATAGACAACGAGCAAGTTTCCAAAAACAGCACTTGACATGGAAATGGTCCACAAGATTCCAGTATTACGAGTGATTGTTTTTTCATCACTCACCATGGCTAGATAATTACCCTGAGCAGTCCAAGTAACTATCAAATAAAAGACAAAAAATATAATAACAAAAAAAAAATAAACAAAAATCGTAACCTCTACTAACCAGCATTAGCAAAACCCAGCAAAAGAGATGCACAAATATAGCCATATTTGAGTGGATAAAGAAACGTTGAAAAGGATAAGCTGTAAGACACAAAAGAAGCAAAAATTGACAATAAATCAAAGGCTAGATAATAACTTGTACTAATTATAATTAAAATTACTTACCAAAATGCGATGCCACCAATTGTTAAAGCTTTTCCAGTACCAACAAGCATAATCAAAGACGGAGCAAACCATGCCAGTACACCGGCTACTACTGCTGATATTGCTGATCCAGTATAACCGCTCCATTCGTAACCACCCCATGTCTCTCTGTAGTCGTCATTAACTGAGTTAACAATGATGATCTAGATTCACAAATTATATCAAAATTGTTGTTATAAAACATGGAACACAATTGCTGTATAAAATAATTTCACCTTTCAACGAGTCTAACTGTTTCAAATAGTCACCTGAATTATGCTTCCAGTTTGGATAGGGAGCGCTATGAAAAAAATACAAAACGAAAGCAAAAGAGTACTTTTCAAGTTTGAAGTCATTTTGGCAATTTTTATGTTTTTACCCCTTGGTTGATAACAATTAAACTGAAGCTTTAATTATGCTCATGAATATACAAAATTGAATATCAATTAAATCAAAACGTTTTATCCTTTATATACATTACATTTTGGCTTATCCCTTCACCTTAAGCTCATTGATAGAGATACAGAGATTTATTTGCTATTAATCTAGATCGAGTCTCAGTCTCTGATTTTGTTGATTTTTAGATAAAAATTAAGCTTCGCAAAGGAGGTAAAACAATGATACTAGTTAATCATCTAAAGGTCGAACTTGAAGCGTGTTTTCACCAACTTAGTCAATCGAATCTTAAGGTTAATTGTTTATGTTCCCATGGCAAGTCAACTGATTCAGGATTGATGTCAATTTTCATTAATCTTCTTCTAATCATTTATCTATAATTATCAACAAAACTTGCATCATTGTCGAGTAACTGATAAACACGAGAGCATTGAGATTCAAATGCGGGCGAATCTCATTTGATCAGTTATTAAAGTTATTCATTTAATTCATTACTGAGCTACTCTTTATTGTGTTATTTGTAATGAGTTGATCAATACTTACATATGAATGAAAGGAATAAGATTATTTAAAATCTAAGCAAGCAAAGTTATTAAGATATAACTAATTTATCATTTACTATCACTGATAAATCATCTCCAAAGTTGTATTTCAATTATTATTTCGATTCGAAGGAAAATAGAAGAAGAAGAAATAGTATTACCTCAAGATCCATCGACCATGCTGAGAATTCGGAGAAGAATTAATTTCCAATTTTCTTTCAACCAAACCCGAAACGAAACACACATTAGGAAAATTCATTGCTGATCAATATTACTTTACCCTTTGGTTGTTTCCACCATTTTGTTAGATGGGAAATCTGTAGGCTGTAAGTTCCCCTGAATTGCAAATTAATCCAGAAAATCATTCTTAAATTTGGTGATTAATTGATACGAGATAAGGAAGCCATCGATGGACAATATCATGTCTATGAAAAACAATTTAGAGTAAAATTTTTTTGGTTGTTTCTTGCAATCCCTTGCAGCTAGAGATTCAAGATTGAGATCGAGTTGAGCGCAATAAATATAAAACTTCAGATCAGCTCAATTTCAGGCTTATTTTAACCATTAAAAATGAGGTTCAGAAATTTCCACCCAAACCTTCACCTTAGTAAACCAACAGGAAAAAAATTAGCCATGCTTGAGTAGTGGGCAAGATCATTGAATTTTATGTTTATAAATTCAGATAAGACCAAGTTTTATCCATAGGCTAGATGCACCATAGTCTGTGCCATACTCGAGCTTTTACTTTTAGAGAATACTTTAACACCAAGAATAGATCGAAACTTGCAACTGGAAATCGAGTAAAAACCCTTTCACCATGACGCTCAGGTTTTTCATTGGAAACGGTAAAAAACTTATTAAGAAGAGAATGTCAAGAGAAAGAGATTAAATTGTATTAATCTTCATCAAATGAAGGTTTGCAGGGATGTGATAAGTAATGATTATCAAACTCTGTGAATAATAACTCCTTTAGTGCAGAAACTGTGAACTTGAGCGTTATCAACACAACCTTCGATGCAAATACAAGTATGCGAATAGAAGCGAATTGAAAATGAATTTTACTTTTTTCACTATTAATTTTGCATCTAACCTTGTTTAGATGGAAACGCAAAATTAATGAGTAATTGAAAGTTGGTATTGTTATCCGATAATTCAAGTCTTTAATAGCTATCAATAAGCCACCTTATCAACACTACTTCAATCTTTTTTATTCACACTCGATTTTCTTGGGTTAGCAGCCTAAATCTAAGAAACTATCAAATGCGTTTCACACGAAAGACTTAAGACGTTTTGTGTGTCTGTAAAGCTTTTGGTATGAAGAAAAAAGATCCATTTTGGTTAATTAGATGACAGAGTTTTTATCGGATGTATATTCAGGAGTTATTCACTCATTTTTGTTAGTTTTAAATTGAATTTGAATCCTGAGACATTTTCCTAATCTTTAAACAAAGAGATGAAATTAGTTGTTAATGTTGCTTACATTTCATGCTGATGAATTTTAAGCAGATTTTAGGTGAAATGTATTTTGGCTCATTTGTTGGTTAATTAATGGTAGTTAATTGCATCTGGTAACATGATTTTAGTTTAACTGTCTAATTGTAACCATTTGTCTGTCTAACGGCTAGTTAAAGGTCAAGGTAAATGAACACTCCTTTAATACTTTTCATCATTTCATTGCTCAAAGCCAATTTATCAATCTGTCTTGATAAATATTTTCATTGACCAGCTTCCGTGTTTATAAACTAAACAAGGACTTGAGTCTCATCATGATAATATGATAACAATCTTTGAATAAATATTGAAAATGCGTCAAAAGCATTTCAATTTGAACAAGGTTGGTCTACAGTATTTTAAAAAGTAGATCAAAATGTCTAAATGATTGGGGAACATTCAATTTGGTGTAATGATAAAAAGAAATGAATAAATGACTAAATGATAATCATAACTTTATAATATTAATAAAAGTGTAATCAAGTCCAATGAAGTCTAATAAAGACTAATCGAGTCAATCATTTATTTGTTAACCAATTGGGTCATTGGAGGTGCTTTTTGTTTCCTTAATCTGAACATTTAACAAGTTCAAGTTTCCATGTTTATAGTCGGAATGAAGCTTGAAGCTCTTCTCATCACCATTTCATTTATCATCCTCATGATCACTCTGATAATAAGGATGATAAAGATGAACATCTTCTTCCCTCTCATCATTGAGATATTGCATTTACATGTGAACGAGTTTAGTGACTTGGCTAGTTTAAGCCATTCAAAGTGACCTAAATCACCTCAACTTGTGCCTGTTAAATGCAGTAGCCAGTATAATATGGCAACAATTTGTTACCTGATTCCATATATTGATCAACCTGTAAATAACTTGTTAATAAACAGGTTACCAACTCTAACCTATTCTGGCTCCTCATGGCTTCTCATTCCTCCTCATCTGCAACACTCATTATTATAAACAATTTAATCTAAATTTATACTAAACTTCCGAATCAAGGTTAATACTTTCATCAAATACAGTTAATAATAATAGCGATAATAATAGTAAATAATTGAAGGAATGGAAGGAATGAAAAAAGAAACTCTTTTTTTGATCAACAATTTTTTATATAAATTATTAATTAAATATTAATTGATTGATTTGTTCACAAAACCGTTCTATACATTAATTTGATAAAGTTATGTGAATTTAAAGTTATCCAAAAATAAAAAGTTAAAGATTCCTTTGTTGGTTGCAAATGTTGCATACTGAAAGTGGATTGTCTCATTGATTAATTGATTCATTGAATGATTGATTAACTTATCCATCCATTTGATTGACGGTTGTTATTGTTGTTGACTCTTTAACTCTTTTATTGATATTTCCCAACCAAAATTGAATTCAAGTTCAATTGTTTAATGTTGAACAATTTATCAACTAAACTATTATATTAATGACTGGAATGATTAAAGTTGATAAAGTTGTTAATCTTGATGAAATGGGTGATGAAGATGGAGTTGGTGAAGATGAGAAGAAGAAGAAGAAGAAGAAGAAGAAAAGATGAAAAGATGAAGATGAATTTAAAGATGAATATTAAAGATACAAACGAGTGTTTCTCATGAAATGTGAAACTTAAACAACTCATTTGATTATCTGATTAATTGGCACCAATGAATTATGATCTCTCTCACTCTCAATCTTTCATTAGTTTAGACCAATTAACGAAGGTGGGTTTCATTGTAATACAATTGAAGAACTGAAAGGAGAGAGAAAAATTTGTTTCTTTAAAAGCATCTAATAATTGATTAATAATTAAGTAAGGCGAGTCCATCTACCGTCCAGGCAATCCATTGAGTGTTGAGCATTTTGAACTTGGATAAGTGCGAATCTCATATGGCATTGATAAGTTGTTCAGTTTGTTGTTTGACTTTTCAGTTGATCGATGGTAGAGACAAAGGAAGACTGAAATTAAACAGGAAACAATTAGAATGATGATTAAGACGATGACTGAAGTGGCGAATGAAATGGTCGACATGCAAATCTGATCGATTGGTTCGAGATCAGTCATGTCCAGAAGAGGAACAGATTCATTTGATCCTAAATTGAAGGCTAAATCACTTGTTGAAACAACTTTGATTATCCTGTTGAGACCAATTTCAGTTGCAGAGTCCATTGAATACTCGGATTTGATCATATCTTCGAGTCTTCGAGAGACATCACGTTCTTCACGAGGTTTACCGATGCCGTGATATGAAGAGGCTGAAGCAACATAACTTTCTTGTTGTTGTCCAAGTCGACCTTCGATGGGTCCATTGGAAGGTGAAGAAGGTCCTGAAGAGGAGGAAGAAGAAGAAGAAGAAGAAGAAGAGACTGAAGAAGAAGACCCAGGAAGTGCTTCAACTGATCCAGGACCACCGACAGTCGAAGCTGAACATTGTTCAGGACATTGGTATCTGCATATTTGGATTGTACATTGGAAGTGAACTTCCATCGAGTCAGGGAATTTGAAGGCTTGGAAATGAGCATAACTAAGAACTGTTGCTGAAGAACCAAAGTTCTTGATCTTAGTGAATTTGGACATTAGTTTGGGTCGAACAATGCATCCTTGTGAGTCGACCAGTTCGATCGGAGCTCGTTTACCGTCGTGAGCAATGCAGTTGCGAACAAGCATATCGAACTTGTTCTCTTCGTCTTTAATGGCCAAAACCATTGTCATTGTTTGACCAATCTTAACGATTCCAGCGACTTCAGAGGCCCATGGACCTTTGCCTACTTGGATTTGCATCCAACAACCGACATTGTCACCAGCGAAATCAGCTCGAACCACATCCAACATGTCCACTGGAAATGGACGGAATGTCACTGACTTTTCGTATTGGTCATGCCAAGTGCATCGAAGTTTACGTGCTTGATCCCAAACCTCTTGCACTTGTTGGTCATATTGAATGACGATTGTGTTCTCGAAGAAGGTGCCGCTTCCTGATGAAGCACCATAACCGTAAAGACCATTCTGAGTGTTTCCAGTTGTTCCACAAGTGGTTATTCCAATGTCGAAGTAGACTGAATTTCTTCCTGAACCAGCAGGCAAATGAACACAATTTCCGTGCGAATAATGACCTTTGGAGAAGATTATTCCATTGAATGGTTTATCGAATTCGATGGCGACTTTCATCAGGTTCTTTTCGCACTTTACATCCAAATGAGCGATTTTCGGCATATCAGGTGCAGGCAAAGGCCAGTTTTCATTTTGTTGTCCACCATTAGATGAGCCATGATGGGGAGCTGGAGCAATAGCCACTTGACCAACTGGACCATTTTGTGGTCCACTTTGACCATCATAACCTGAAACAACAAGAACATGCAACATGACAATCAATTGGAATGATTAGGTTAAGTCGAGTAAAGTGAAGACAAACCTTGATAAGGATGACCAGATTCTGGTCCATATTCAATTGAATTTTCCACTGGATGACCGGGTCCTGGAGGAGGTGGAGGTGGTGGTGGATGGGCTGATGGATGGCCTGATCCATGTGCAGGTGGAATGCCATGATTGGAGTAAATGGATCCATGATGATTGCCATGGCCTTTGGGTGGAGGCAAGTTGGACAACATGTATCCTGGTCTATTGATCATTGGGTGATGGTGAGGAGGAAGAGGTGGGCCTGGTGGACCCAATTCACTGTGACTTGGTGCTGAGGGTGGAGGTGGTGGTGGTGGGGGAAGTGGGCCCAGACTATGGTGGTAATTGTGATTGGGTGCTGGTGCCGTTTCGAATTGACCCTGATCAAGGAATAATTAATTCATCAATTAATTTCAATAAGCATCATTTCATGGTTTAAAGGTTTGGGAAGGTTTAACAGTTTTCAAGTTAATATTATTAATAATTCAGGTTCAACTTTTTGCTCAACTTTTTCAACTAAACTCTTCAACACCTAAAGAGACTCAACTTTTTTTACTCTTTTTTTGTTCTTAACTTATAATCTGAGATATTACATGATGTTATGAAAATGAAATGATCAATCAGATTATTTACTGTTTTTTAGACCAATCAAGTTATCCAATTATAGCGAATATAATTTTACAAAAATATCGTGATTCATGTTTTTCATGACTTACTGCATTTATGGGGCTGAATAAATGTTGCACAAACTGAATCAATAAACAGTAAACACAACTCAATAGTCGACTTGTTAATAGACGAGTTTAGTCTAATGTTGAGACTGGGAAGGTCAATGTTACTGATCACTTGTTCAGTTGATCAGTTGGTCAAGAAAAAAGTTGTAAATGAAATGATTAAAAGCGACTAATCTGTTAATAAAATGTTGAATAAAAAAGAAGAGAAAAAAATGTAAAACAAATTAACTATTCTAAGGTCAGTTAAATGCCTAAGGGCGGTTAAAGATTCCGGTACAATGTTCAATGCATGAACTTCAATCAGGCTAATGAATACTGACTTGGAATATTTCTCTTTCTTTTCTTTTTCTTTTTCTTTTTTCGTTTCTTCTTTCGTTTCTTCTCTTCCCTTCCTATTTACCTTTCCTTGTCGCTCTCCATTTTCATTGCCTAACATAGTAAGATTGTTGATCCTTTTTTAGGCCAAAATCAAAACTCAAATTAGGCCAACTTTTTGTTTAAATTGCCTCCTATTTTTACTTGCATTATTCACTCATTTATTCATTATCACTCTCAACACTCTTTATTAATGTAATCAACTTACCTGATGAATTGGTGGATAGTTCTTGTGATCAATAACATCTTGACTCTCGGCTTTAATCATATCATCATCGTCACTCAATTCAGATGAATTTGGGTTTTTATCACCATTCATTGAAGAATCGCCTTTCTCATGAATCTCATCAGCTATGCTTGATGATGACTATTAAAGAACAATTTAATAAAATAATTAATTGACTTTTCAAAGTAAATATTTGAAACATTTAGAGTCGATTCTCATTCATGGGAACAAATGAACAACAATTTAAGTGAAAAATGTTCAATAATTTCATGTTTCAATTTTCCAAATGATTAAACATCAAATTGACTTTTCTAGTTGTTTCATCTCGAACATTTTTCGCATTGCAAAAGCACTTCATTTGTTTGTAAACTGTTGAAACGAATAACGAATTTCATGATTAATTTGATGCAAAAAAAGGTCAAGAAATGTTTTCTTTTTCATTGTTGGGATAATTATGTTCTTCAGGTGATGAGACAATGATGTTGCTATTAAAAGCACAAACTGAATGAGTTTGAGCCGTGATGAAACATTAAAGGTTATTATGGATTAAAAGGTGCTCAGAGATGGTTCATGATAATACATTAATCAACTGTTGAATGTGTATTTTAAGGTCACTTCAAGTCTCACAATTAATGCTAAATGGTCAGACAATAAGACAGTGAATTGTATCTAAATGTTGATCAATAAACAAAATCCGTTTTAAACATTTTCTTTGAGCTTCTAATAACATTACTTCAACGATAAATGATCTTATTTGTTGAGCTTCAATATAATCCTTAAACTTATTCAAAATACCTTATAATAGCATTCAAATATTCATGAAACTCTCAATGATTGTGAATAAATGTAATAATAAGTGAAACTTACCAGAAGAAGGAACGAAATAACAAGTAAAATAATCCGATTCATTTTGAGTTATAAATGTCACACAATTTGATTGTAATAAGCGATGTTAAACAAATGATAAAGTAATTGAATTGTCCGGAGACCTTTGCCCGGACAATTGGTGTTGACTTGATTCAAGTTGAGTTGAGTTGACAATATTTAAACTTTTATTTATCCTTTTTGCTTTGAATTGAATTGAATGTGAATGAAGAAGCACATGAATGGACAAATATTGATGTAACTCACACTTTGAATGTCGACTATTAACTGGCCCTTTGAATCAATAAAATTATCCTTCAAGATCCTGGATGATGAGAGAGCAGCTGAAGGAGAGGAAGATGAAGACTAACGGACAGGCCGGATAACCGGGACTTGCGCCGTGATTTGTTGTGTGTTGTTGTTAGTAAATGAATGAAACTGGATTGAAAGTTGATTATTTAACTAATAATAATAATACATTGAGGTGTACCTGGTACTTGACATCATCTCTTAAGGCTATCCTCATCTATCCTCATCTTTATCTGCATCATTTTCATCATCATCATCATCATTGCATCTTCTTCTTCTTCTCCTGTTCATCTTCGCCATCAGATAATAAACCTGATTTGTTCGAGTTTAAGGCCGTTTAAGGCTACTTTTGTGACCGGTTCTGCCCTTTTCTTTCTTCTTCATTCAACATCATCTTCTTATGTTTCCCCCAATAAATACCGTTACATCTTTTCTTTCTTTCTTTTCTTTCTTTTTTTCACTCTTTTTCTTCTTCTTCTCTCTCAACAAATAACTAGGTTTCCGGGCATCAAGCTTAACTTGTAATCGTCAAACTTGATTAAGTGAATCAAAAGAAAGATGTGGGTTTGGGTTAGAAGAGAGAAGAAGATGAAGAGAAGAAGAAGATGCGATTTATCGATGTTCCAATGAGTTAACTATAATAATAAAGCGGAATGATTTAAGCAAAAGTTATGTCGGTTGCTCCTTTAAATGCAGTTAATATTAATGTTAATGTTGATCCTTTACTTGATACTAATGTTCATATTCAAGTTGATACTAGCTTCATGAACATAATGATGATAATGATAATACTCATCTTCAACCTGATGCTCTGCTCTCCTCTCCTCAGCTCAGCTCTGCTCTGCTCTGCTCTTACCATTGCTACCCTTAAGGCCACCCTTGACCTCCAATGACTTCCGTAACCTCCATCATTATCACATTTTTCATTCCAATCAAATAACTTTGCACATTCATTCATTTAATTGACAACAATTCATAATTAAAATTTCCTTTGCCAAATAACTCGTTTTATTGCATTTCCATATCATATTATTGCATTCCTTGTTTGCTTCTTGTTCATCTTGTTAGGTCAACTTTTAGGTCAGTTGGTTAGTTATATCAGTAAACTGTTTACTTAAATTACATTGTACTTCATTCATATTACACACAAAATTCACCATAATATAATATTCAATGTTAACTTAAACTCGTCTCTTCAACTCCAGACACTCAACACAATAAGTCAATATAACAATTGAAAAACAATGATAATAACAAAGTAAATCATTGTTTATTTCAATTCAATTGCAATGGCGAATTAATCATGGATCAATCAATTCCAATGACCTGGATAAGAGAAAGTTTAGATAAAGAAGAAATGAAATTCATGGTTCAGCTTCAATGGATTAATAGATGTAATTGACAATAATTCACTTAATAGTATCATGAGAACAGAAAAGTCAAACAATTTTTCATGAAAAAAGTCTAACAATTTTTAAAATACCTTAACCAATTCAAGTCAAGTAAAGTTGGTTAAATTGATTGAAACATCAATTCATTGATTACATGCTTTAATCAAATGAAACATCACTCAATCAATGATCAACATCACATAATTGAACTTCATCGAGTTATCATTGATTCATCAACTGAGTAAACCAAATTAAACATATCATTATCTTGATTATTATTCAATTTATAATACAGATTCGGGCGAGGTAATTCATTTCTATACGGAAACAAAGAATAACATGATTCCACTAAAGTTCAAGTTCAATTATGGACAATTAAACATTCAATTATAATACAATTTTCGTTCGTTTTTGTTGATATTTCAATTACTCTTACTAAATATATAATTCTGTTGCCGAAATACTTTATTGTTGTGATGTAAAGGCAATCAAAACATAATCAAACAGTTAACATCAAGTTTATTGTTACCATCGGGAAAATATCATCATTTTCAGGTTATAAAAGTTTCTTTTGTACGAAACTTTCAATATTGTTATGTGTTAATTTCACCAACTTAAACTTGAACCAGATATTGAATAATGAACAAAGTTGAAAGACTGGATTGAACAATATGTTTGGTGAAGATGTTCATTGAGATAAATAATTAAAACTAAGAACAGGAATCTTGTTAATCCTGATTATATCCAATGTCCTCAACACGGAAATGTAAGGTTACTGTAACAGAAGCTAAATGACAGTTTGGGACAAGTAAAGGAAGGATATTCAATAATGAATAACACTTTGGATTGTATTCACTTGAACAGGTTCTTGTCAATCTAAATGAAAAACTGTCTCTTTGCATAGTCAAAATTGACTGATATAGCTTATATGGTTAACTAACGAAGGTTTAGTGCGAATTCGTTTCTAATATTGCTTCAGTAACTACGAGTTTGCATATAACTTTTCTTAAACTGTTTGTATAATTCAACCGAAAGTTTTAAACAAATTAAACTAAAAGTTATACGATTTACTAAACAGGACGTTCGAGTAGCAAGTTCATTCAATCATATAACTTTGAGTATCGTTTACAACGCTGTAAATCCTCTGCATTTTTAAAATTTGTTTAGTATTATCATCATTGCTCTCATCGAAGTATGTTTACGAAGGATCTTGATTGCTTTAATCGGAGCTAATCAAAAGTTTACCCAAAATTTTGCATGTTGTTTGCCTCATTTTGTGTTAAAGTACAAAAGCAATATCCTTGGCAATCGATTTCCTTTAGACCTTTCAAGCTACGACAAAATAGTGCTCTATTAACTGCAAATGCTACAAACTTGTTTATATTAGCGAACCAATAACGATACTTATATGATAAGTTCCGTTTCGTCCTATGATATGGCTACAAGAACTTGTAGTGCGAGTGTAGAAATCTACAAATAGTTTTAACCAATTAAACCAGAAGTTATATGATTTATAACTAGGGCGTTGATACTCTTAGCCTTTTTTGTCTAAAATAATTTTCAAATGGTAATTAAAACTTACGGCATTGCGTGATGTTTGGGCTTGAAGATGCTATCGATCTGCTATTACTATTTGTTTGAGAACAGTCCAACTGCTCAAAGAGCAAAAGCAATATCCTTAGCCATCGATTTCTTTTAGACCTTTCAAGCTACGACAATATTGCTCGGCTAAATGCTACAAACTTGTTTGTATTCAACACAAAAATAACGTTACGTTGATGATACGTTATAAATGGTTTTATCATATGGCTACAAGAACTTCCAGTGCGCTTGTAGAGATCTAAAAAGTCGATTAAACCAGAAGTTAGCATTGAGCGAGTTTGTTTTTTCATATAACTTTGAGTGATGTTTGGGCTTAGAGATGCTATCCATCTCCTATTCCCATTTGTTTCTCTTCTTCAGCGTTTTCCCCATCATTGGGATTTTAAGCTACGAAGTCTCTGTATTCCTACAATTCCACTAGTACTATCATCATTGACATAATAGTTATAAGTTTATTGTGGATTTAATTAGTTAAATCGAAGCAACAATCATCACATAAAAAGTTAACGAAAGTTTACCCAATATTTTGCATTTCATCGCACAACGATTCACCAAAAACTATAAAAACACATTTGCAGAATCAATTTTCTCCAGATCTTTAACCTGTCAGATTCAACGATGCTTTGTTTGACCAAACTTTCGCCAACTAACTGCATTCATTCCATTACAACTTGTATAACTTGTTGTATCAATGTGTGTTTTCACTTATTTTTAATAGAATTGCATTCTAAATGAAATAACGTCAAGTCTGTATCAAGATACTCTGCAACAATCAGTGTTGAGCAATTATGTGAAACAAATTAGTCTATTTAGCTATTAAACATGATAATTATATAAGAATTAAGCGCAACAAGTTTACTCTCATTCAACACAATTGTAACTCTTTCATGGATAACACTTATATCTGTACTCTAAATCTGACCATCACAACAGTCATCACCATTATTCTCATCCTCGCCATCATCATCATAACCGTCATCGCCACCATCAACAACAGCTTCATCCTCAATCCCAGCATCATAATCATAACCATAATCATTATCATCACAATCATGATTCACTTTCCATCTCAAATGTACAAAACAAACAGACAAATTGATAAAAGACAATAAAAACATCGTGACAATAAACATATCAACTCAAGTCAACATCAATTCAACCTTATTCATATTATATTATAATTATATTTTTATATTTCTTCAAATGAAAGTATTAATAACAACGAAAATAGACTTTCATCAAAGATTAAGGTTAATAATTTTATTAGAAAGTTAATACTTTCTTAATAAATATTCATTTTGAACCATAAAAATGATTTATTTTCACAAAAAAACTCACCAACTTTCAGCACAATTACAATTAAAATCATATTATATTATAATATTTCAATATCAACTACTTTAACATTTCAAAGTTAAAAATAATGTTTAACTATTAATATGCATAAAATACAAGTTCAATCAATTTGTTAAATTTAGAAATGAAATAAAATCCTAAATCAAGTTTAAATTGAATTAATTATTTTATTTCAACCTCTTTTCGTCCATAAAATACGATCAACAATCCTCGTGCAATTCAATTGTCAATTATTGCATTGTAATACAACAGTAATTATCTTCATCATCTCCATCTCCATCTTCATCTTAATCATTGTCATCATGTTCATATTCAATAGTATAATAAGCATAATAACGATAATAATCGTAATAACCTTTTCACTATTACATGATCAATCACATTCCATTATTTCAATGATAAAAACTCGAATCTAAATTGTCTTAAGTGACCAAACCATTTGTTATTTGGCCCATTTTCGGACTTACTCAATGCCTTAGTTAAACCCTCTAATTGAGGTCACTTTCCGTTGATTCACAATTCACTTTTTGTGTTCCCACAAAAGCAAAAAGTCAAAATGAAATTCAACTGTTCTAGTATTTGATGTGAACATCATTTCATTTAATCATCAACTTGATACAATTAACACTGTTAATACATAAAATACACTCAAACATTTACCTTCCATTCACCTTTACATGGTTTACTTTCCCAACCAGAATCGGTTAACATTCCCAACTATAAATGCAATTTGTACAGCAACATCTTTACGACAAAACCAATTAACCAATAAATTAAGATTCACAAACAAATCAACCAAAAGTAAACCAGACAAACAAATGAATATGAAATTAATTTATTCAAGTTAATCATTTAAAAATAGTTTTACCATCCATTAAGAAATGCTAATTGAAAGGCATCAATTGATACGTAAACTGTCTACTAAATCAGTCGAAAGCAAATCAAAGACAGCAATCAAAATTTAAATGCACAATGTCACAATTAAGTGACCAATTAACATATTTAAAACTAAATCCGTCTTCAAATCCATTAAACATTGCAATTGCAATTACAATGTAAACACTTTAATCCATGAAAACATTGTAAACAGTTTGACAGTTGCAGTGATTAATAATTGCTACCAATTGTACTTTCTAACAACATTTAAATTCTCAATTCAATTAGTTAATTATAGCTTGAACCTTCAATACAAAAGGTAAGTTGCAGATTAACTCAGCTTGAGTTATAATTATGATACAACATTGGTTACAAGCCTTACGTTGGGCAAACGGTTTGATTAATGAACATTAGTTTAACCCGTTCAATGTTAACAATAAATCAAAAGGAAACCTTTTCATTTGTAGAAATAATTTTTTACCAAAAATTTGCTCTTCTCTTTGCCAAGCTGCTTCAACAATTTAAATTGTCCATTAATGATTACAAATTTACATTTCCGCATCGAAAGGTTAACAATTTAATAAATTATCTGAATATTTTGTTCCCTCAAACAGCTAATTAATTGTGAATAATTTGCTCCGTTTTTGGCTCAATAATAACCATTTTAACCATACAATTAACCCAACCATTTTAATTTACAATTTTGGATAAACTCTAATTGCTCTTCTTGTACCATCTGTTTACATGCCAATTAACGGAATCTCGTCAAATTAATGATCAATTGGCAGTCAATTGATTGAAGTAAATCTTCATTTTTGTTCATTTCTATTCGTTTAAATTGTTCAATTTTATTGACAAATCCTTCATTTTTAAGCTTCTTGACGTTGATCATGTTTAACTAATAGGTTTGTTTCAACAGGTTAAGGCTTGATGTTTATTTAATTTGCATGAGAAAAGTAGTTTTGCCTTCTCAGGAAATCTAACCATGAATAATTCAGGAATTTACTTTATTTATATCATTTTGAAATTGAGATGACAAAATATTCGGCGATATTTTTAGCTATTAATGCAATGATTAGTTCAATTGTTTGCAGGTCGATGAATATTAATGATTTCATTTGTAATTGAATCTGTTTGCTTTGTTTTAGGATGTTCAGTTTTGGTTGGCCTGAAAGGTGAATGGAAGGTAAATGTTTGAGTGTATTTTATGTATTAACAGTGTTAATTGTATCAAGTTGATGATTAAATGAAATGATGTTCACATCAAATACTAGAACAGTTGAATTTCATTTTGACTTTTTGCTTTTGTGGGAACACAAAAAGTGAATTGTGAATCAACGGAAAGTGACCTCAATTAGAGGGTTTAACTAAGGCATTGAGTAAGTCCGAAAATGGGCCAAATAACAAATGGTTTGGTCACTTAAGACAATTTAGATTCGAGTTTTTATCATTGAAATAATGGAATGTGATTGATCATGTAATAGTGAAAAGGTTATTACGATTATTATCGTTATTATGCTTATTATACTATTGAATATGAACATGATGACAATGATTAAGATGAAGATGGAGATGGAGATGATGATGATAATTACTGTTGTATTACAATGCAATAATTGACAATTGAATTGCACGAGGATTGTTGATCGTATTTTATGGACGAAAAGAGGTTGAAATAAAATAATTAATTCAATTTAAACTTGATTTAGGATTTTATTTCATTTCTAAATTTAACAAATTGATTGAACTTGTATTTTATGCATATTAATAGTTAAACATTATTTTTAACTTTGAAATGTTAAAGTAGTTGATATTGAAATATTATAATATAATATGATTTTAATTGTAATTGTGCTGAAAGTTGGTGAGTTTTTTGTGAAAATAAATCATTTTTATGGTTCAAAATGAATATTTATTAAGAAAGTATTAACTTTCTAATAAAATTATTAACCTTAATCTTTGATGAAAGTCTATTTTCGTTGTTATTAATACTTTCATTTGAAGAAATATAAAAATATAATTATAATATAATATGAATAAGGTTGAATTGATGTTGACTTGAGTTGATATGTTTATTGTCACGATGTTTTTATTGTCTTTTATCAATTTGTCTGTTTGTTTTGTACATTTGAGATGGAAAGTGAATCATGATTGTGATGATAATGATTATGGTTATGATTATGATGCTGGGATTGAGGATGAAGCTGTTGTTGATGGTGGCGATGACGGTTATGATGATGATGGCGAGGATGAGAATAATGGTGATGACTGTTGTGATGGTCAGATTTAGAGTACAGATATAAGTGTATCCATGAAAGAGTTACAATTGTGTTGAATGAGAGTAAACTTGTTGCGCTTAATTCTTATATAATTATCATGTTTAATAGCTAAATAGACTAATTTGTTTCACATAATTGCTCAACACTGATTGTTGCAGAGTATCTTGATACAGACTTGACGTTATTTCATTTAGAATGCAATTCTATTAAAAATAAGTGAAACCACATATTGATACAACAAGTTATACGAGTTGTAATGAAATGAATGCAGTTAGTTGGCGAAAGTTTGGTCAAACAAAGCATCGTCGAATCTGATAGGTTAAAGATCTGGAGAAAATTGATCCTGCAAATGTGTTTTTATAGTTTTTGGTGAATCGTTGTGCGATGAAATGCAAAATATTGGGTAAACTTTCGTTAACTTTTTATGTGATGATTGTTGCTTCGATTTAACTAATTAAATCCACAATAAACTTTGAACTATTATGTCAATGATGATAGTACTAGTGTAGCTGTAGGAATACAGAAACTTCGTAGCTTAAAATCCCAATGATGGGGAAAACACTGAAGAATATAAACAAATGGGAATAGGAGATGGATAGCATCTATAAGCACAATCAGCACTCAAAGTTATATGAATAAACAAACTCGCTCAACGCTAACTTCTGGTTTAATCGACTTTTAAGATCTCTACAAGCGCACTGGAAGTTCTTGTAGCCATATGATAAAACCATTTATAACGTATCATCAACGTAACGTTATTTTTGTGTTGAATACAAGCAAGTTTGTAGCATTTAGCCGAGCAATATTGTCGTAGCTTGAAAGGTCTAAAAGAAATCGATGGCTAAGGATATTGCTTTTGCTCTTTGAGCAGTTGGACTGTTCTCAAACAAATAGTAATAGCAGATCGATAGCATCTTCAAGCCCAAACATCACGCAATGCCGTAAGTTTTAATTACCATTTGAAAATTATTTTAGACAAAAAAGGCTAAGAGTATCAACGCCCTAGTTATAAATCATATAACTTCTGGTTTAATTGGTTAAAACTATTTGTAGATTTCTACACTCGCACTACAAGTTCTTGTAGCCATATCATAGGACGAAACGGAACTTATCATATAAGTATCGTTATTGGTTCGCTAATATAAACAAGTTTGTAGCATTTGCAGTTAATAGAGCACTATTTTGTCGTAGCTTGAAAGGTCTAAAGGAAATCGATTGCCAAGGATATTGCTTTTGTACTTTAACACAAAATGAGGCAAACAACATGCAAAATTTTGGGTAAACTTTTGATTAGCTCCGATTAAAGCAATCAAGATCCTTCGTAAACATACTTCGATGAGAGCAATGATGATAATACTAAACAAATTTTAAAAATGCAGAGGATTTACAGCGTTGTAAAACAATACTCAAAGTTATATGATTGAATGAACTTGCTACTCGAACGTCCTGTTTAGTAAATCGTATAACTTTTAGTTTAATTTGTTTAAAACTTTCGGTTGAATTATACAAACAGTTTAAGAAAAGTTATATGCAAACTCGTAGTTACTGAAGCAATATTAGAAACGAATTCGCACTAAACCTTCGTTAGTTAACCATATAAGCTATATTAGTCAATTTTGACTATGCAAAGAGACAGTTTTTCATTTAGATTGACAAAAACCTGTTCAAGTGAATACAATCCAAAGTGTTATTCATTATTGAATATCCTTCCTTTACTTGTCCCAAACTGTCATTTAGCTTCTGTTACAGTAACCTTACATTTCCGTGTTGAGGACATTGGATATAATCAGGATTAACAAGATTCCTGTTCTTAGTTTTAATTATTTATCTCAATGAACATCTTCACCAAACATATTGTTCAATCCAGTCTTTCAACTTTGTTCATTATTCAATATCTGGTTCAAGTTTAAGTTGGTGAAATTAACACATAACAATATTGAAAGTTTCGTACAAAAGAAACTTTTATAACCTGAAAATGATGATATTTTCCCGATGGTAACAATAAACTTGATGTTAACTGTTTGATTATGTTTTGATTGCCTTTACATCACAACAATAAAGTATTTCGGCAACAGAATTATATATTTAGTAAGAGTAATTGAAATATCAACAAAAACGAACGAAAATTGTATTATAATTGAATGTTTAATTGTCCATAATTGAACTTGAACTTTAGTGGAATCATGTTATTCTTTGTTTCCGTATAGAAATGAATTACCTCGCCCGAATCTGTATTATAAATTGAATAATAATCAAGATAATGATATGTTTAATTTGGTTTACTCAGTTGATGAATCAATGATAACTCGATGAAGTTCAATTATGTGATGTTGATCATTGATTGAGTGATGTTTCATTTGATTAAAGCATGTAATCAATGAATTGATGTTTCAATCAATTTAACCAACTTTACTTGACTTGAATTGGTTAAGGTATTTTAAAAATTGTTAGACTTTTTTCATGAAAAATTGTTTGACTTTTCTGTTCTCATGATACTATTAAGTGAATTATTGTCAATTACATCTATTAATCCATTGAAGCTGAACCATGAATTTCATTTCTTCTTTATCTAAACTTTCTCTTATCCAGGTCATTGGAATTGATTGATCCATGATTAATTCGCCATTGCAATTGAATTGAAATAAACAATGATTTACTTTGTTATTATCATTGTTTTTCAATTGTTATATTGACTTATTGTGTTGAGTGTCTGGAGTTGAAGAGACGAGTTAAAGTTAACATTGAATATTATATTATGGTGAATTTTGTGTGTAATATGAATGAAGTACAATGTAATTTAAGTAAACAGTTTACTGATATAACTAACCAACTGACCTAAAAGTTGACCTAACAAGATGAACAAGAAGCAAACAAGGAATGCAATAATATGATATGAAAATGCAATAAAACGAGTTATTTGGCAAAGGAAATTTTAATTATGAATTGTTGTCAATTAAATGAATGAATGTGCAAAGTTATTTGATTGGAATGAAAAATGTGATAATGATGGAGGTTACGGAAGTCATTGGAGGTCAAGGGTGGCCTTAAGGGTAGCAATGGTAAGAGCAGAGCAGAGCAGAGCTGAGCTGAGGAGAGCAGAGCATCAGGTTGAAGATGAGTATTATCATTATCATCATTATGTTCATGAAGCTAGTATCAACTTGAATATGAACATTAGTATCAAGTAAAGGATCAACATTAACATTAATATTAACTGCATTTAAAGGAGCAACCGACATAACTTTTGCTTAAATCATTCCGCTTTATTATTATAGTTAACTCATTGGAACATCGATAAATCGCATCTTCTTCTTCTCTCTTCTAACCCAAACCCACATCTTTCTTTTGATTCACTTAATCAAGTTTGACGATTACAAGTTAAGCTTGATGCCCGGAAACCTAGTTATTTGTTGAGAGAGAAGAAGAAGAAGAAAAAGAGTGAAGAAAAGAAAGAAAAGAAAGAAAGAAAAGATGTAACGGTATTTATTGGGGGAAACATAAGAAGATGATGTTGAATGAAGAAGAAAGAAAAGGGCAGAACCGGTCACAAAAGTAGCCTTAAACGGCCTTAAACTCGAACAAATCAGGTTTATTATCTGATGGCGAAGATGAACAGGAGAAGAAGAAGAAGATGAAGAAGAAGATGCAATGATGATGATGATGATGAAAATGATGCAGATAAAGATGAGGATAGATGAGGATAGCCTTAAGAGATGATGTCAAGTACCAGGTACACCTCAATGTATTATTATTATTAGTTAAATAATCAACTTTCAATCCAGTTTCATTCATTTACTAACAACAACACACAACAAATCACGGCGCAAGTCCCGGTTATCCGGCCTGTCCGTTAGTCTTCATCTTCCTCTCCTTCAGCTGCTCTCTCATCATCCAGGATCTTGAAGGATAATTTTATTGATTCAAAGGGCCAGTTAATAGTCGACATTCAAAGTGTGAGTTACATCAATATTTGTCCATTCATGTGCTTCTTCATTCACATTCAATTCAATTCAAAGCAAAAAGGATAAATAAAAGTTTAAATATTGTCAACTCAACTCAACTTGAATCAAGTCAACACCAATTGTCCGGGCAAAGGTCTCCGGACAATTCAATTACTTTATCATTTGTTTAACATCGCTTATTACAATCAAATTGTGTGACATTTATAACTCAAAATGAATCGGATTATTTTACTTGTTATTTCGTTCCTTCTTCTGGTAAGTTTCACTTATCATTACATTTATTCACAATCATTGAGAGTTTCATGAATATTTGAATGCTATTATAAGGTATTTTGAATAAGTTTAAGGATTATATTGAAGCTCAACAAATAAGATCATTTATCGTTGAAGTAATGTTATTAGAAGCTCAAAGAAAATGTTTAAAACGGATTTTGTTTATTGATCAACATTTAGATACAATTCACTGTCTTATTGTCTGACCATTTAGCATTAATTGTGAGACTTGAAGTGACCTTAAAATACACATTCAACAGTTGATTAATGTATTATCATGAACCATCTCTGAGCACCTTTTAATCCATAATAACCTTTAATGTTTCATCACGGCTCAAACTCATTCAGTTTGTGCTTTTAATAGCAACATCATTGTCTCATCACCTGAAGAACATAATTATCCCAACAATGAAAAAGAAAACATTTCTTGACCTTTTTTTGCATCAAATTAATCATGAAATTCGTTATTCGTTTCAACAGTTTACAAACAAATGAAGTGCTTTTGCAATGCGAAAAATGTTCGAGATGAAACAACTAGAAAAGTCAATTTGATGTTTAATCATTTGGAAAATTGAAACATGAAATTATTGAACATTTTTCACTTAAATTGTTGTTCATTTGTTCCCATGAATGAGAATCGACTCTAAATGTTTCAAATATTTACTTTGAAAAGTCAATTAATTATTTTATTGAATTGTTCTTTAATAGTCATCATCAAGCATAGCTGATGAGATTCATGAGAAAGGCGATTCTTCAATGAATGGTGATAAAAACCCAAATTCATCTGAATTGAGTGACGATGATGATATGATTAAAGCCGAGAGTCAAGATGTTATTGATCACAAGAACTATCCACCAATTCATCAGGTAAGTTGATTACATTAATAAAGAGTGTTGAGAGTGATAATGAATAAATGAGTGAATAATGCAAGTAAAAATAGGAGGCAATTTAAACAAAAAGTTGGCCTAATTTGAGTTTTGATTTTGGCCTAAAAAAGGATCAACAATCTTACTATGTTAGGCAATGAAAATGGAGAGCGACAAGGAAAGGTAAATAGGAAGGGAAGAGAAGAAACGAAAGAAGAAACGAAAAAAGAAAAAGAAAAAGAAAAAGAAAAGAAAGAGAAATATTCCAAGTCAGTATTCATTAGCCTGATTGAAGTTCATGCATTGAACATTGTACCGGAATCTTTAACCGCCCTTAGGCATTTAACTGACCTTAGAATAGTTAATTTGTTTTACATTTTTTTCTCTTCTTTTTTATTCAACATTTTATTAACAGATTAGTCGCTTTTAATCATTTCATTTACAACTTTTTTCTTGACCAACTGATCAACTGAACAAGTGATCAGTAACATTGACCTTCCCAGTCTCAACATTAGACTAAACTCGTCTATTAACAAGTCGACTATTGAGTTGTGTTTACTGTTTATTGATTCAGTTTGTGCAACATTTATTCAGCCCCATAAATGCAGTAAGTCATGAAAAACATGAATCACGATATTTTTGTAAAATTATATTCGCTATAATTGGATAACTTGATTGGTCTAAAAAACAGTAAATAATCTGATTGATCATTTCATTTTCATAACATCATGTAATATCTCAGATTATAAGTTAAGAACAAAAAAAGAGTAAAAAAAGTTGAGTCTCTTTAGGTGTTGAAGAGTTTAGTTGAAAAAGTTGAGCAAAAAGTTGAACCTGAATTATTAATAATATTAACTTGAAAACTGTTAAACCTTCCCAAACCTTTAAACCATGAAATGATGCTTATTGAAATTAATTGATGAATTAATTATTCCTTGATCAGGGTCAATTCGAAACGGCACCAGCACCCAATCACAATTACCACCATAGTCTGGGCCCACTTCCCCCACCACCACCACCTCCACCCTCAGCACCAAGTCACAGTGAATTGGGTCCACCAGGCCCACCTCTTCCTCCTCACCATCACCCAATGATCAATAGACCAGGATACATGTTGTCCAACTTGCCTCCACCCAAAGGCCATGGCAATCATCATGGATCCATTTACTCCAATCATGGCATTCCACCTGCACATGGATCAGGCCATCCATCAGCCCATCCACCACCACCTCCACCTCCTCCAGGACCCGGTCATCCAGTGGAAAATTCAATTGAATATGGACCAGAATCTGGTCATCCTTATCAAGGTTTGTCTTCACTTTACTCGACTTAACCTAATCATTCCAATTGATTGTCATGTTGCATGTTCTTGTTGTTTCAGGTTATGATGGTCAAAGTGGACCACAAAATGGTCCAGTTGGTCAAGTGGCTATTGCTCCAGCTCCCCATCATGGCTCATCTAATGGTGGACAACAAAATGAAAACTGGCCTTTGCCTGCACCTGATATGCCGAAAATCGCTCATTTGGATGTAAAGTGCGAAAAGAACCTGATGAAAGTCGCCATCGAATTCGATAAACCATTCAATGGAATAATCTTCTCCAAAGGTCATTATTCGCACGGAAATTGTGTTCATTTGCCTGCTGGTTCGGGAAGAAATTCAGTCTACTTCGACATTGGAATAACCACTTGTGGAACAACTGGAAACACTCAGAATGGTCTTTACGGTTATGGTGCTTCATCAGGAAGCGGCACCTTCTTCGAGAACACAATCGTCATTCAATATGACCAACAAGTGCAAGAGGTTTGGGATCAAGCACGTAAACTTCGATGCACTTGGCATGACCAATACGAAAAGTCAGTGACATTCCGTCCATTTCCAGTGGACATGTTGGATGTGGTTCGAGCTGATTTCGCTGGTGACAATGTCGGTTGTTGGATGCAAATCCAAGTAGGCAAAGGTCCATGGGCCTCTGAAGTCGCTGGAATCGTTAAGATTGGTCAAACAATGACAATGGTTTTGGCCATTAAAGACGAAGAGAACAAGTTCGATATGCTTGTTCGCAACTGCATTGCTCACGACGGTAAACGAGCTCCGATCGAACTGGTCGACTCACAAGGATGCATTGTTCGACCCAAACTAATGTCCAAATTCACTAAGATCAAGAACTTTGGTTCTTCAGCAACAGTTCTTAGTTATGCTCATTTCCAAGCCTTCAAATTCCCTGACTCGATGGAAGTTCACTTCCAATGTACAATCCAAATATGCAGATACCAATGTCCTGAACAATGTTCAGCTTCGACTGTCGGTGGTCCTGGATCAGTTGAAGCACTTCCTGGGTCTTCTTCTTCAGTCTCTTCTTCTTCTTCTTCTTCCTCCTCCTCCTCTTCAGGACCTTCTTCACCTTCCAATGGACCCATCGAAGGTCGACTTGGACAACAACAAGAAAGTTATGTTGCTTCAGCCTCTTCATATCACGGCATCGGTAAACCTCGTGAAGAACGTGATGTCTCTCGAAGACTCGAAGATATGATCAAATCCGAGTATTCAATGGACTCTGCAACTGAAATTGGTCTCAACAGGATAATCAAAGTTGTTTCAACAAGTGATTTAGCCTTCAATTTAGGATCAAATGAATCTGTTCCTCTTCTGGACATGACTGATCTCGAACCAATCGATCAGATTTGCATGTCGACCATTTCATTCGCCACTTCAGTCATCGTCTTAATCATCATTCTAATTGTTTCCTGTTTAATTTCAGTCTTCCTTTGTCTCTACCATCGATCAACTGAAAAGTCAAACAGCAAACTGAACAACTTATCAATGCCATATGAGATTCGCACTTATCCAAGTTCAAAATGCTCAACACTCAATGGATTGCCTGGACGGTAGATGGACTCGCCTTACTTAATTATTAATCAATTATTAGATGCTTTTAAAGAAACAAATTTTTCTCTCTCCTTTCAGTTCTTCAATTGTATTACAATGAAACCCACCTTCGTTAATTGGTCTAAACTAATGAAAGATTGAGAGTGAGAGAGATCATAATTCATTGGTGCCAATTAATCAGATAATCAAATGAGTTGTTTAAGTTTCACATTTCATGAGAAACACTCGTTTGTATCTTTAATATTCATCTTTAAATTCATCTTCATCATTTCATCATTTCATCTTTTCTTCTTCTTCCTTTTCTCCTTCTCATCTTCACCAACTCCATCTTCATCACCCATTTCATCAAGATTAACAACTTTATCAACTTTAATCATTCCAGTCATTAATATAATAGTTTAGTTGATAAATTGTTCAACATTAAACAATTGAACTTGAATTCAATTTTGGTTGGGAAATATCAATAAAAGAGTTAAAGAGTCAACAACAATAACAACCGTCAATCAAATGGATGGATAAGTTAATCAATCATTCAATGAATCTATGAATCAATGAGACAATCCACTTTCAGTATGCAACATTTGCAACCAACAAAGGAATCTTTAACTTTTTATTTTTGGATAACTTTAAATTCACATAACTTTATCAAATTAATGTATAGAACGGTTTTGTGAACAAATCAATCAATTAATATTTAATTAATAATTTATATAAAAAATTGTTGATCAAAAAAAGAGTTTCTTTTTTCATTCCTTCCATTCCTTCAATTATTTACTATTATTATCGCTATTATTATTAACTGTATTTGATGAAAGTATTAACCTTGATTCGGAAGTTTAGTATAAATTTAGATTAAATTGTTTATAATAATGAGTGTTGCAGATGAGGAGGAATGAGAAGCCATGAGGAGCCAGAATAGGTTAGAGTTGGTAACCTGTTTATTAACAAGTTATTTACAGGTTGATCAATATATGGAATCAGGTAACAAATTGTTGCCATATTATACTGGCTACTGCATTTAACAGGCACAAGTTGAGGTGATTTAGGTCACTTTGAATGGCTTAAACTAGCCAAGTCACTAAACTCGTTCACATGTAAATGCAATATCTCAATGATGAGAGGGAAGAAGATGTTCATCTTTATCATCCTTATTATCAGAGTGATCATGAGGATGATAAATGAAATGGTGATGAGAAGAGCTTCAAGCTTCATTCCGACTATAAACATGGAAACTTGAACTTGTTAAATGTTCAGATTAAGGAAACAAAAAGCACCTCCAATGACCCAATTGGTTAACAAATAAATGATTGACTCGATTAGTCTTTATTAGACTTCATTGGACTTGATTACACTTTTATTAATATTATAAAGTTATGATTATCATTTAGTCATTTATTCATTTCTTTTTATCATTACACCAAATTGAATGTTCCCCAATCATTTAGACATTTTGATCTACTTTTTAAAATACTGTAGACCAACCTTGTTCAAATTGAAATGCTTTTGACGCATTTTCAATATTTATTCAAAGATTGTTATCATATTATCATGATGAGACTCAAGTCCTTGTTTAGTTTATAAACACGGAAGCTGGTCAATGAAAATATTTATCAAGACAGATTGATAAATTGGCTTTGAGCAATGAAATGATGAAAAGTATTAAAGGAGTGTTCATTTACCTTGACCTTTAACTAGCCGTTAGACAGACAAATGGTTACAATTAGACAGTTAAACTAAAATCATGTTACCAGATGCAATTAACCAATCAGCAGTCGCACAACTTTAAAGTAAAAAAGTATCAAATTCAGCCAGTTTTTATTAAAAAAATCTCATGCAACTGTCAACTAAAAAAGCTTGCAAGTCTACGAAGAAGAGCACGCACAATATCACAAATAAAGACTAAGAATCAAGATAAAAAAGTAAAGATGCTTCCTTTCAATTTGAAACCTCGTAAGTGATAAAAAAATTTATAAACTAGCGAAATGCAAACACTATTCAGTTTTGAGTTTCTAATGAATTTGCTGCTAACTCACATGTAAAACCTACTCAGAGCAACAGATAATTGCCAATGAATCCAGCAATTTATTTTACACTCGGAATCGACATCTTCAGGCAAAGTTAACATGAATAATTTACTGGAATAAAAAAGTTACCCTGTGGAAAACAACACATGAAAATGTTTCTTGTCCAATAAAATAATTGAAGTTTAATCATTGAACTCCACAACTGAAACAGTTAACATACTCTCCAAGACCCAGACTCAAGCGACACAAGTTGAGCTTTAATCCGACCCGAAACGACGCAATAGTCATCAGTGGCACCATCTAAAGAGTTGGAATGAAACTAAAGCCAAATTTTTCGTAACATCGGTAAAACTTCGGTAATTGGTCAGTCATTTCACTGAAACTCAACACGCTTTTATAACTCACCAAGTATTGTTAGAACCATTTGAGGCACCGAAAACTATTTCCATGATATTTTAATGTTTAATCCGTTTTTTAGTTGCGTTACCGTGAGTTTTGCACATCTCAAGATATCAGTTGAATATTGATCTGGATCCGATACAAGATACCACATGTTGGTTACTCAGTATTCAAGTGATTTTTACTAGGAAATGGTTAATCGTCAAGTTGGTTAGTATAACCAATAACTGTGTTTTTATCACGACTAACTATATTGACCCGAAACCCTCTGGTTACGAATCAAGAGCGAAAAAAGCTTTAAAATGAAAATTAATTTTCTTTTGTCTTTTTAGCGCCATCTAAATCATTTATCAGAAAACTCTGATTTCTCTTTCTTTTTCTGGTTTCTTTTGAATTTGCCTCAAAAAGTTACCGGTTACTTAGTTTATAGGATCGGTTAGTATAACCATTAACCGGTTACTTTCTCTTCCCCTTTAACCAAGTAACCGGTTACCAGTAAACACACAATTTCAACCAATCACAGAAAAGACAATCATATGTTTATTTTGATTCTTATTTCATAACATTGATATTTTTGTTGTACTTATTGTTACTTATTTTATTGGTCAATATTCAATTGCTGCTCAATTACTCATTGTTTAAAATAATCCTTTTACCATCTTCCCTTTTATCCAGCTAAATCAATGTCAAAATCAAATCATCGGACGGACCGGGACAAAGACAAGTATGAACCACCTAACCCGAGACGAGTTCACACAATTATGTCCTCCGAGGATGTGGCTGCCGGTAAAAAATCTTTCTGGCCTGAGCTTGAGATTACAGGTACATATTGATCGTGTGTGCATAAAGTGTTTTTTAATCAATGCTGGAAAATTAAATTTCTCCCGGCTAAAAATTTACCGCAATCAGCTGTTGAATCAAGTGACTTGTCACTCTATTCAACTCTTAGCTTTATTGTAACCAACAACTATTGATAATTTCATTTTTATCACTTCTCTTATTTTCGTAGGAACCATCCGAAACTTAAGTCCAGCTCTATGGAATATGACACATTTGACATCGCTTTATCTCGATAACAATAATCTGTGCCGTATACCATCGGATATCGCACGGCTTACCAATTTGACTCATCTAGATTTATCGTCTAACAAATTGCGAACATTGCCATCAGAGCTTGGAGATCTCATACGTTTAAGAGATCTTCTATTAAACAACAATAGCCTCCGTGTACTACCATACGAACTTGGTAAATTATTTAAAATTCAAAACTTGGGTAGGTGTTATTAATATTTCATGATGTTCACTTTTATTGCCATTCTTTTCTCTATCTCATCTGTTGATAATGGATCGCATAATGTTTATTTATAACTCAGCATGATTGTCCTTGGATCTTTGGACAGTAAATAGATTAAATTGATTCAGTATTGACAAAACAAATTTGATTATTCCTTGATTTAAAACTAATGATATTCCCCTCTTTTCTTACAACAGGACTTGACGGTAATCCACTCACCCAAGAAATATTGGTTATTTACAAAGAACCAAATGGCACCCAAAAACTCCTTGAGTACCTTCTAGACAACTTAGTGGGTAAGTGATCAATTAAACTCGCAATATTTTCTATCCGGTTAGTTGACGGTGTTGAACATCAATTGAATTCTGAAACCAAGCTACAGCAGATTCAAAGTAATGGTTAACAAATTGAAAAATTACCAAGTTGACAAAATTCATTGGGAAATGGAAAATTGTTTAACACAAGGTCTCAACTAGCAATTTGATTAACTGTTCTTCGCTTCCCCATGCTCAATTTAATCTAAATCAGCAATTACCCGCTCACTAGCCTGCAGAGTTGTTTACCTTTCTCCATCAATCTGAATGACACTTCCATGTTCGTGACAATAACCCAAAACCTTGACCTTGACACACTTGTTTTCTGGTAAATCATTTCTATGCTTATTTTGCAATTAATTCAATCAAGTTGCGAATTTCCATTAAATGATCTTCGCAGCATATCGATTAAACCTTGCAAGTACTTTCTCTACCTCTCTCCCCATGATCTTGTGCTTGAAATTTCTCCATGAAATTTTGCTTCCATTAGACTAAAGGTTGAAATACTTAAGAGCAAAGTTTTTTATTTCACTAAAGAAGTGCATTAATAATGCAAGTATATCCCATGTGCATCAAATGAAATCCTGAAAATAACTTTGGTTGATAATTTATGTTCATAAAAATGTAATTCTTTTTATTGAACATAAAGAAATTTATGACTTGAACCTGATTTTTACTATTTTATGTCGCTCCGATTGGCTTTTGTGTCAGATTTTTCTTCTCTAATTTGAATCAGGAAACCAAGCTATTGTGAACTTTTTCTAAACAATAGCTTCCAAAATTTGAAATCTGATTGATTTTTTGAGCTATTAATTGAAAAAAGGGACAATAGTTTTTTTTTACTGAAATAATAATAAGAATACGCTGTTCTACTATTTGTAGAAAATTTGATTCTCATAATTTTATCATTATCATCATTAGATTGCTTAAATTTTATCTCCTCAAGATGGACCAATTTGAGCAATATTTTTTTACAGCTATTTATATAATATAAAAATATATATCTGAACTTTCTCAGTGAGGTAAAGAAAAAGAAGATTCAACCTTGAAATTTGCTTTCATAATTCTGATTTCATGTTTTTTTGTTTTAATCATTATACCATATCTTTTATAATCTCATGTTAAGCTGAATTTACCAATTTAAACATAGATTAAGTTAATTAACTCGTAATTACAGTTGACTTTCTTGCATCAACTGAGCCATTCTTGTAATGGTTATTCATCAAGCTATTTAATGTCTTCTTAAACATGGTTTCTTGGGTGAATCAAGTTAATGTCGACCCCGTTCTTTTCAAATCATCGCAAATTGGGCTTTCCTCAATTCTTGTTTCTATTATTATTAGCGGCAAGCTATTAGTGTGTACCTTTTATTATAACAATCTGTATCCATCATAACCAGTTCTAGTAGGCCTGAGTACTTCAACTGAAGAATTGAATCAGTAGAAAAGAGAGGGAGAAAAGGAGGAAAACAGGAGTATTAAAAGACTCAGTGAGCAGTGAATAATGTAGAGAAGAGTGAGAGAAGAGAGAGAATCAGTGAGCGAGAAACTCCTTCACCTATCTTTTAGTGTGTCATCCAGAATCCTTCCTCATCAGCATCTCACTTTACATTTAGCCAAAGTGAACTTCACTTGAGTCACCAAATTACATAATCAAATTGAGTGCAAAAATCCAAAATTGTATCAACACAAGCAAATATTTAAATTGATTTTTCACCAACAGTTTACTTTAATTAACTGTCACAAGTGCTCATCAAATCATCATGATTGCATAGTCAAACTTGAACTGTTTATAAGTTATATAATGTTTTCATCGATCTCAATGTGAATCCCTCCAAATCTGTGAATAATTGTGATGAACATTTCAACCTATTCTTGGACCAACAATGATCTAACTCGGTGCCCATCGGATTAGCCTTAAACTTGTACAAATTAAAAGTGTATTACCTATTATGATACAAAACTGAGCAAACTAATATTTGATAAATGACATTTTGCCATTTTACATTTTATTCCCATTTGTTGAAAGTTCAACCTTCAAGCTAGTGTCTTTAATCACTTTGTCAACTGCAATTTGATGCATTCATTTTTTTTATCTTAAATCGCGATTTTCCACTCTTGAATCGATGAATGTCCATTAATTTTTGTTGAATCAGTAAATACTTGATACTTTTTTTTCTCCTCATTCAATTTCACTTTAAATGACAAGAAAGGAAATTTCAAGTTACTATTTGTCAAATTGTTATTATTAGGCCTTCTTATTGTTGATTTGATTTGTTACCTCTATTGTCTCCCTTTCATACCTCTCAATCAAATACACATTACTAAATAGTCATAATAGTCAGTTTGTATTTTAAATTGCATTTATAATTCAATTAAACTGTGATTTCAATCACCAGATATACACTTTGAGCCTTGTTACTCTCCATCAACCCGTAACAAGACTCAAATTAATCCATACAATCAACGCAACAAAGTAATTTAGTTGTACAAATCTCTAAATAGTCTTTGTTTTTTCCAACTATTTCAAATCATTTCAATAACCAGAATCAAATCAAGGCTTAACTTCGTACTGTCTCCTTATTGCTCTCTCTCTCTCTCTCTCTCTCTCCTTCTCTCCCTGACAACCTTATTTTCACAATCATTAGCCACTCTTGTTATTGTTGCATCAAATCTTGTTTTGCAAAAGCGGTAAACTTGTGTCAGCCGTTATCGTTCTGCGTTTCGCTTGGCAAAGTGAATAGGTCACAATAGAGTCCGGTGAAGGTTGAAAAGTTTCATCAAATTAGTTACTTAACATAACTTGCAAAACTCATATCAAATCGACCAACCAAAAACCGTATCTGTCATTTCTAGCCCAGTTACTCTTTGACCTCAACTTTCAACTTATTTCAAACACTTATCATCAAAGGCCTTTCAAGTTTTTATCATATTTTTGCCTGTTTCTTTCCCCTGTTTTTCCATCATGACTTGCTCTTGACATTTTTGCTGCCTTTTCTGTTCTGTTGTTACTTGTTTATTAGTTTATCTCCCTTTGCCAATCTATTATCAACAAAATCAAAATCTTGTTATTCTAGTAAACAAACAAATCTCACTCATTTCCCATTGTTTTTCATCATTCCTGTCTTTTCTGTTCAATTATCAAATAATAGTTTCGTTCATTTCTGCGATCATCTTGAATACAACTTTTGTTTTTGTTTAATTTGATGGGTCATTATGAGACAAAGAAATTCTGTTGATTTGTTTCTTTAACTATTTGCACTTATCGAGTAAAGAGTATGGTTAAAAATATTTCAATTAACTTTATTAACCCAACTGCAACCACAAGTGGACTTACAATCCTTTATCAGTGTCAAAATACAACCTCTATTAAGTTATGTCACCTCATCCGGACTTTCAAAAATATGTTGGTTCCTATTTAATAAGCCATCAAATCAATCGGAATAAGTTGGTTGGTGTTCAACCAAACCTTGTTAATCCAAATAATATTCACACCAGTGGTAACTTGACTAATATCAAGCAAACCCATTCAAGTTCAACTTCATGTTTCCTACCAATTGGTGGTCCATCAACTAACAATGGTGTTGGATTGATTAAAAATGGTAATACAATTGGTGGATACAATGATCACCATCATCTTGTCCATCATATTCACCATCAACCGTCAACATCACCACTTGTCTTTAACCGATCAAATGGATTACCATTGGGTTCACCAGTTTCATCCTCACCAGGAGGATCACCTTCAAACCAAGCAACGGCAGCAGTAATAGCTGCAGCCACAGCCATGGCCAATGCAAACATGAAACGGTTAAATGGAACCGGTGACCACATGATTGTTAGTTCAACCTCAAATGCCCACCATTTCCATCATAGACCTCACATGCACTCATATACACCACCCTTGGGCACTCCACCGAACCAGTCTCCTCTAACCGGAATCTTACCCGGACCCTATGTTGGAGGGTGTTGTGATCATTTGGCTAATGGTGGCTCCTCACCTGGATCCGTTTGTAAATGCTGTGGAGGTGTTCAGGTTAACCCTTGTGGCAGTAACAATGCTATTAACGGAGGTTCACTTGGAGGCGGAGGTGGAAACAATCAAAATTATGTTACTAATTATGCTTGGACTGGAGTACCTCTGATCAATGTTTCAAATGCAAGTTACAATTACCGTAATCGATCTCATGCACAGTCACCTGTTTGGGCTAAAACAAACCCTGGAGGCAGAGATGAGCAATCAACATCATCAGACCCGTTATCATTAACATCATCTTTATCATCATTATCAGGAACAAAAACAAAACCATCATCAGGAATGAAAGAAGGAGGCCATAATGAATTGAATGAATCCGATAAATCCGTTATTGAAACCAACGAATCGCCTGATTCTTCAATCCATGTTATTGATGAGAATTGCGCAAATTTTGTATCTAATTTAATTAAACCTGAATCGGTAAGCAATAACAAGCAGGGTGAAGATGATGTGGTCAATGGTGATAATGAGACCAGGGAGCAATCAGGTTGCTTGAGTGGTTTGAAAAGCTTTGCTTCTCTAACCATTAGTGAAGAAAAAGTTGGTTCAGTTAAAAATTCTCAAATTTTCAATGTTCCCTGTCGATTAAACCTGGATAATCGGGAATCAATTTGTGATCCCATTTATCTATTGAATGGTAAAGACATTAATTGTGAAATTGAGAATTCAAATTGTCCACCAGTTGATCCATTAGCAAGTAACTCATCGGGCTCCGAGTCACCTGAAGAACGAAACTGTTTGAACAATTCATTTGAAGAGTTGCCTATTAATACTTTTAGAGCACTTTTGTCTGATGGTCTAAATATGGGTTCTGAAGATTCTTCAGGTAATTCTGAGAAAAGTTTACCTCGAGTAATTAAACCACGAAAACGGCGTAAAAAGGACCGTAAGAATGCTCAACAACAAGAACAACAACTTTTATTGTTACTTAAACAGCAACAACAAAAGCAAAATGAATCAACAAACGGAATGCTTGGAAACCCAATTGACTCAATAAGTGTTGATCACGTTGCTTCAGCTGGTTACCCATCAACTTATCTCATGCCTTCTGGTTCATCGTGTTCAGGACGTGACACTATGCATTATATACCATTCATGTTGACCTACGGCCAAACAGGTTATCCATTTAGTGGAACTCCTGCTCACTCAGCCCCTGTCCATGCATCCAATACAAGTAATGTTGCCTCATCGGCACCGGGTTACACTCATCATGCAAACCATTCAAGCTCAAGTAACGGAAGTCAACAACAGAGCAATTACGGATTAAACTATTCTACTGATCTCATTTTGCCTTCAGGTTGTGGGTACGGTTTGGATGGGCCAAACAACCGCTGTAAAAGTGGAATTCAAACTACAAAGAAAAACTGTGATAAACTATTTTACGTAAATAACAATAGTCCATCTTCGTCGCCGTTGCCACCTTTATCCAGTAAAGGTACTTTCCATCATAATCATCAACAAGAAGCACTTTCACATTTACACCAACACTCTACGAATCTCCCATCTTTTTCAACCTTACCTTCGACTTGTCCTAACCTAACATCCGATTGTCGATGTTTAGATTGTCTGTCACCTGGATTAATCTCTTCGCGTTCATCTTCCGCTTTCCTTACTCCTCCAATGTCACCCTTAGTTGATGTTGGTAGCTTTCATCATCATCATCACCTTCACCACCATCATATGCAACAACAAAAGCAGCAAAAATTCACCTCTCAAGGTACTTCTTATCACAATGAATCTGAGATGCAGCAACATCTTTGTGATATTAAACTATCTGAAGCTCCTCACAATCCTGAACTTGAATTTCGCACAAGAATTGTTACAAACCCAAGTGGTGGTCGAGATCTAGAGATTAAATTTCTCAACCTTTCCGGTAGTCGGCAAGTTTCATGGAGTCAAAATGACCCTCTATCCTCATCTCCATCTCTATCACCTTATTTGACCTCAGAAGACTCAAATTCAGGTTTCTCTATCAACAGTTACGAACGTGAGTTCCTATCTTCCAATCAAACACACAAACTCTCAAATGAACCTAAACTTATAATAGTTTACCAATTTTTTTTTTGCTTCTCTCTCTCATCTCTTCTCGATCAATTGTTTGTTGACTCATTCAATGCTATTACAATTTGCTCATTGTTCAGTTTTGATTGCATTCTGTTTACTTGAATTTGTCTAATTGGTAACTATTTACGATCAAATCGTTTTACCAATCTTCTTTCTCTCAATAATGGCTTCACTTCATTTACTAAGCTATTTGAGAGTTGAACCAAATTAAGCAAAAAAAATTCAATCGATGGCAAAGTCTGAGCGAATCTATTGGCACTTATTTTAGATGCTTGCTATTCTTGATTGTACTGAATTAAACTTTGCTGGCGACGAATTTCAATATTTGATGTAAACAATTTTCATCCAAAATCTACTCAATTTGAATTCTGTCTTCTTTCTACTCTCTTGAGCAAAAATTTTGCAACAGATTCTGATATTACTGTGCTGTTTCCCATAAAGCAACAGTTAGAAAACAGCTTTTTTTGGTCGGATTCAGCATAATAATGATGATAATAATGATGAGATAGAAGATGTTTTAAAGAAGAACGATTTGGAATAAGTTTGGCATGATGTGAAAAGAGAACAGAAGAAAAAAGAAAAAAATAGTTCAGTGTATCCTTTCTTCTGTAATCATGTCTTTTTGCCTCATTAACCATCAATCAAATCCCGTTGGTGCTGATTGAATTTGTGATCCATGATTTTAATATTTATTATAGCTGTGAAAAAAAGCATTATCTGTTCCAATGTTTTCCAAATCAATTTATCCTCATCTCTTTCCCCTTCAATCCTAAAACAGATTCAAATCTAATTATGGATCTTTTTCCATTTCAAATTTCCTTCTCGACTATCCAATTATTGCCTGTAAACTAGCCAGTGTTTAATCATGTAAATCATTGTCTTGAACAATGAGATTAACCATATTTTATGATGAACCCTCTTAGCCATACTAACCAATATAATTAAGGTCACTCTTGTAATAATGGCCTGTCTTTCATTTGCATCATCTATTATTTCTTTCCTTTCTTTTCTTTCTTTTTTGTTTGCCCATTCTTTCTCTTCTCTAACCATTTGTTTATTTACCTTAACTCGCTCGGAAAACCCGGAACTTTTCACCTTAATATCCTTTGAATTTTTTTTCTTCATATTTGGGTAAAAAAACTGGTAACCTTTCTCATTGCAGCTATTGAAGGTCCACCCTGGTCATCATCAATCTGTATGATAATAGATGCTATTTTGTTTACCTTGCTTTGTTTTCTTCCGTTCAGTTTTTTTTCCTCTTTGTATCAACACTATTATCTGTTCATCAACTGTCAAATAATCGGATAAAAAAATGGCTAAATGTTGATTAGTTTCATCTGATTCTTATTTCATCTTTTCTTTATTACAGTTAATCATACACGACCTCCTCAACGGCCATGGATATCTTTAGGAACACCAGATAGAAGTCGAACAACATCTATTTTCACTGTAATGTGTTACAATGTTCTATGTGACAAGTATGCAACCCGACAAATGTACGGCTATTGTCCTAAATGGGCCATGAAATGGGAATATCGTCGAGGAAGTATCCTTAATGAGATAAGAACGTATACAGCTGATATAATATCTCTCCAAGAATTGGAGACTGAACAGTTCTACAATTACTTTTTACCCGAATTGAAAAGAGATGGTTACGATGGTATATTTTCACCCAAATCTCGGGCAAAGACAATGTCTGAGAATGAAAGGAAACACGTTGATGGCTGTGCGATTTTTTACAGAACAAGCAAGTAAGTTCAACTTTCGAGTCAATGTACCAAAAAGCTTTTTCTTTTACTACATTGATGATTGTTCAATCCTTTCTGTTTTAACATTAAATTGTTGATTTGGTATTTTGTTTAAAGCAAACAATTTTTAATTTAAAAATGGAAATAATGTTTTCTTTTGTTTCATCTTTTGTGTTCATTATTTAAAAGGTTTACTTTGCTTAAAGAACATCTTGTTGAGTTCAATCAACTAGCCATGGCCAATGCTGAAGGTTCAGATGATATGCTTAATCGTGTGATGACCAAGGATAACATTGGTTTGGCTGCCCTCCTACAAACCAAAGAAGGAGCCTTTGAACCGGGCATATTGTCTGATCCTTCTCAAGCCCTTCACCCGATTCTGGTTTGTACAGCGCATATTCACTGGGACCCCGAGTATTGTGACGTTAAATTGATTCAAACAATGATGCTCATGCATGAGCTTAGACAGATTGTTGAAGATTCAGCCATAGCTTTTCGACCTGGTGCGTCTAAACCTGATGCTAACAACGTTCCACTAATTTTATGTGGTGATTTAAATTCACTACCCAATTCGGGTGTCATTGAGTATCTTTCCAATGGCCGTATCTCAGCAGATCATGCTGACTTCAAGGAATTGGGCTACAAAGATAGCTTAAAGAAACTTGGAAGCAGTACAGCAACTACTTCTGATAACAAAACTGAGTATCTCCATCCTTTTAAAATTAATCGGGCTTATTCAGATGATGTTATGCCCTACACAAATTATACGTAAGTAAATCTATTTAATAGAAGTGTCTAAAATTGTTGAAAAGATTGAATCAACTTGAATGACTTGTAAGCGAGTCTCATTGATAAGAACAGTAAATTTCAAGTTTTTACCCTTTATTGATTCTCTTTCTAATCATCATTACTTTTGTTTTGGTAATCATTGATGCTAATAATATAATGCAGAAATAAAAAGTTTTAACCATAAAATAAGGAAGAGAAGAGAGTCTGAAGGATGATTATTGTTGTTGAATGGTGAAGAAAAGGCAAGAAAATGAAATAAAATGTTTAGATATCTTTAACCTTTTATGCATTTTGTCTCACTTAACGGTATTTAATTTTAATTGAAATGAAGCTAAATATAATGATTACTAGTTAACAACCTTTTCTAATTTTATCTTTTTTTCTCTTCTTCCTTCCTCATTCACAGATTTGATTTCAAAGGAGTCATCGACTATATCTTTTACTCTAAGCAACATATGTCGGTTCTTGGATTACTTGGGCCACTTGACTCTGAATGGTTTAAGGAAAACAAAGTTGTCGGATGTCCTCATCCTCATGTACCTTCGGATCACTTCCCACTTATCGTTGAATTCGAGCTGACACCGCCAGCCATGAATCATCTACAACATTCTAACGGAATCCTTCTTCGGAGATAATCATGCAAGGAGCGACTATTTTTATAAAATACAAAACAAAACAAAACCGAAATAAGCTTCGTTCATACCATCATTCAATCTTTCCATAATCATCACCTAAGCCTCTACTTTTTCCTCCTCACATGTATTTCCTCTGAAATCGTCTTGTAATCCTTTTTCCCTTCTCTTTCTATCTTTCTTCCTCTGTCTCTTCCTCAGTCTCTTCCTCTCCTTTCCTCCTTCATCAATCCGACATTTTTTGTCAACCATCACATTATAAAAAAAGAAAAAAAAACTAATTCAATTACAAATCATTTCTTTCCCAAGAAACAATTTTCTCCGAAAACATTTTATTTTTCTATTGAATTAATTTTTCTGTTTTGTTTTGCCTTTCCCTTCTACAGAATGAGAAACTCTTCGAGAAAGCAATGAAAGAAATCTATCATTCGCAATTGTAACAAACCAATCGAACGGGTTATTCCTATCAATCAAAGCTGTATCAATTTTGGTTAATCAAAGAAAAGATTGAATCTTAAAGCCATTCAAAGTTGACCCTCGGTCAAACAGGTTATTCATTTACAACTATTGATCCTAAGCTTTTCAAAAGCTAACCCTTGTCTAAAAACCTTTAAATGCTGTAAATTGTTTTCTTTGTCCACCCACCGACCCAATCCTAATCATCATTGTCCAGTAATACACCATTGAAAAAAAGATAACTTGTTAATGGTTGGTAAAGGAGGACAATGATGATGTGAAAAAAAGTTGAAAGATTCAACGGAACCAAAATAGATTCAACTCTTTGAATCATTTCTTTCACCTGATTAACCATCAATCAATTGGTTTTGGTCAGATGATAATTGGATTCGACTTTAGGTCAATCTCTCAAGCTTAATTGTTAACTTAATTATTACCCTTGTTGATTCAATTTGCCTGCCATTTTCCTCTTTTCATTGCCCAAATGATCTGATTTTTTTATTAAGTCTATGTTAACTCTTAAATTTATTTACAAAACTTGCTCTCAATTTAGTTATTTTTCATTCCTTACCATCATTAAATAAATTTTAATGATTTATCTTGATTATTATTTCATTGAACCAAGCTTACCTTGGTTTTGATTTCAGTAAATCATACTAGAGTTGTTGAACAAGGTAAAGCCAAATTATTAACAGTTGAAATCACTTATTCAATGTTAACCTTGTTTCGCCACATTGACCAGCGCAATTAAGGTCACTGATAGCCTGACTTACAGCTTTATCTTGCACATCATCATCATCTCTATCTTTATTCGCCCTTAACTCTCGCGGAAAACCCGGAACTTTTCACCTTAATCTCCTTTCAATTTTTTGTTTATGGTGCAAAAAACTGGTAACCTTTCTCACTGCCTTTTGTAACAACAAAAAGCCCACCCTGGTCACCATCAATCTGTATGATGATTGATGATGTTTTGTTTATCAAATGTTTGACTTCTTTTGTTGTTTTTTCACCTCTCTCACACACAGTTAATATCATTGAAACTTATGCATCAATTGTCAAGTAATCAACTTAAAGATTTACCTGTTGCTCTCTAATTCATGTAATTTGTTACCTTGTTTTTAACCTTGCTAACTTTATTTTATTATTACTTTTATCTGAGCTCTTCAAAAAAGCCGGAAGAATCACAATGATATTCTTTGAATTTAGTTTAATATAAGCAAAAATACAAGAAATAAGCATTATAATAACTACTGTTTACTTTACAAACATAATCTGTTAATCACTTAAAACGTGTCTAAGAGTTATAATTCTTACTCATGAGTAATCTTATATATTTTATCAAGTAAACTTGAAATCTGTTGGCCACCTCAATCTTCTTCGGCTCTTAATTTATTTTTGCTTATATCCTACATACTTAGAAACCTTCTGAATATTGTTTTATTATAGTTTTCCTAAAACTTATAAAATTCATTTACAGCTATATTTAACACGATAGCTGTGATGATATTCATTTGCACCTTATTCATTATTTTATCGAGTATTACCAATAATCTATAAAATTTCATTTAGTAAATTTCTACGCTAATTAATATAGAATATATAAATGCGTAACATTTATAAAAAATACTACAATTATTACCCTTTTCAATACACATGTAATCAACTGACCAAATGAGTCAATATTTGACCGTGATAATAACATCAATCATTATCGTTAACCACTCATCAAGATGAAAACCATTAATCAAGAATATTTGTGTAACAATAAAACTATAAAGATTTCATAGACGCGTGTTAAAAATTTATGAAAACTTATTTAAATTGTGGTTTTGAATGCTTCTATTGTTAATTGTGATTAGCTGTGAATTGTGTGAAAGCCCTGAGAGAAAAATGAAATCATTTTCTCTAATCATTCAGTGATTATTTGCATTGATAATTAAATCTCTAACTGGTAAATGAAGGATTTGCAAAGATTTAGTGTTTTTTCATCAACTAATTAACCAGTTGTCAATCAAATGGAAGATGAATTTTTCATTACACCAAATATCGCTTTCGGTTCAGTTATCAATCGGCTGAAAACAAAGTAAAGAGTAAAATGTTAACATTGATTTGTTGATTTTCGCTTTCATTTTGATTTTATTGTGTTGAAATTATGACATAGATAAAAACAAATTCATAGAAAACAAAATAAATACTTGGTCATATAAACTTAAATATTACATTTTTACATGAATTACAATCTATACAATGATGCAATTCGATAAGATAAAATAACAAATACAACGCTAGATTTTTATCATGGTAAACGACGGGATTTAACATTGACTTTGTAAGATAACTGAGCTAAATTTTGATACCCTGATGAACAGGGCTCAATAGAAACATCATCGATAGCAATATCGCCTAATTCCGATCCGATGGTTGAAACGAATTCCAGTTTGAATGGTCCGTCAGGAGTGAAAGGAATACGCTTCTCAACCCATTTAGGTCCAGAAGCACCCGACTTGGAAAATAGCTGCGTTGACCCTGATTGCGTTACAAGGTTGACTCGAAGTGATCCTACTATTAAGCCCCACATGTAATAACCAAAGTCCAGGCAAAATCTGACTCCACTGGATGACAAAGGTAGGTATGGAGTTGATATGATGGCTTTCAGTCCAGCATCTAAATTTTGTGTGTCCAATCTTAAAAAGTGTCCATCGAGAGTGCCTAGTGTCAAGTCTGTTAATGGCCCAGTTCCTGTTCTGTAATGTTTTCTTCCAGACGAAATTTCCCAATCAACATCACCAGATGCAGCTATCCAACCACAATCTGTACTTTCGAAGTCACAGTAATGAGATACTACAGGTACACATCGAGGTCGTTGACCTGACCATGATCCTGTGGATAAACATATTTGTGTCGAGCTACCAACTAGACTGAAGCCAGATGTATCACAGGAATAAGTGACTTTAGATCCAATGTTATAATCTGTTGAAGTTTTTATTATCACGTGCTCATTGAGATTGGGTTGTGGACAGGAGCTCGTTTCGCACCGGTAAAGGGTATTGATTTTGCTGATGTCTTGTTTGGTTAGAAAGGTCGAACTTCCAAGATCTTCAGGTCTAACTTTTGAATCAAGTGGTAGTAAACTGGCCAATTTACCGTCTCTCGAGTAATCAGTGTATTTGTAATGCATAACTGAAGAATAATCATAATCCCAAGACCCTGGTTCGGAAGCGTACTCATCAGATATTTTGAAATTTCCTATTCTACTTGGATCAATGTTTTCTCTTATTACTTTAACAAATTTATCTCTATCTGGACGATTGTGTTCATGCCAAAACCCAATTGAATGCAGCAACTCATGAAACACAGTTTTTTGATTGAAGCAATCGAGATCCAAACTTATTTGTTGTTCTCCGCCAACACGCCCGACATCGGAATAACAGCCTTTACCTCTCATTATGTTCACATAGTCTTTTTGACCGGAATAAGGTACGAATTTGATGCAAGTTGAAGATTCAATTGATGACATTGCTTTCTGTAATAAACTTAACTGGTCAGCTGAGTAATCAACCGCAATTTTATATGGAATAACGCGAGTTGGCCAAAGTGTATTGAAATCTCTTGGTCCATTTGTGTAAGATCGTTTACGGGCCATTGATACGATATGTCTTTGACGCTGCTTCTGACTGGAAAAATTTCTTGATTTTCTTGGACATTTTATGTCACCCTCAACCAAACATACGCTCTGTTTTGCTGTACCTAAATTAATGAGAAGAATTTGAAAGAAAGAAAGAATTAATAAACTGGTATAATATACTCGATAAATTGATTTATAGATCTGATTTCGTGCTAAATTGCCTACAATAAATATGTTAAGGAATGCAATTTGACTTGAAAATGCACTTTTAACGATCAATTGAACATCAGTTTATTAACATTCGGAATGCAGTTCTACGAGAAGGAAACTTAATAATGATTTAATAAGAAAACATATGTTGTATTTTTATTTGATAATCACCTGAAAATTATTGAAATTTAATCTGAATAGTGTAAAAATTGATACTCGGGAGCAAATCAGAATAAATTTCTTTTAAATACTGAAAACACTGACATTTACTTTCGATATTTTCTGTGTAACTAAATTCTGGTTAAACAACAATGCTTGAATAAATTCTATCAATAAAAGCAATTCAACAAAATAAGAGCCTAAACACTAGTAGATGGAACACACGACTACCTAAACTAAACGAATCTTATTCAAAAGATATCTGAACTGAAATATGTATCTTGTATGTTCTTGTAAAATCTTGTGTATTTTCAAAAATTCAGCCTGAGGCAACACTGTCAAAGTTCACTCTCAAAGATTTTTGATTTTTTTAATTTTGTGAATATACCTAAAATTAATTTGAAAATTTTACTTACTTTCAACGAATGAAATGGCAATTATAACCAAAGTTGCAATTTTGATGCTTATTATTGAGTTAACCATGGCTTTTGCGAATGAACCCTCGTGGCCCGGCAAATTGACTTGAAGCTCACAATGAAAACTCTTCGGTACTGGTGTTTACTTTAAAAACGTCTGGGAAATTAACTTAAACTCATTAATAACAGATTTTAATTGAATTGATTAGTGTGAAACTTCAACGATGAGTTTCAGTGATTAATGAATTATAATGACAATTACAGGTGAAGTTTATTTAACGCCCATGAGCAATTGTGACGCAAAACTGATTGGCTTTATTATTCAATGGGAAACAATGTATCAATGAAAGTAATCTGTTTTGGTAATCAGTTTTTGTTGAATTTCTAGTAATTATCATTAGTTTCCATCTACCCTTTTTTGTTGGTGGATCAATGGAATGCAAAATAGTTGCCGTCACTTTTGGCTAACTGTTTGCTTCAGAATCCAGGCAGAATTTTGGTTCAAATTCGCAACCTTGTCGACTAACAACTTTTTTCTCAAGAAATTTTTTCTACCTCAGCCTGGGTTATGGTTAGCTTCCAGGTTATGGAAATAGTGAAACCCATAATGCCAGCTTTGGTCAACATTTCTCTAATTTGAAATGGAGATCAGAAAACATAAGAGGCAAACTCTGATATTTATAAAGATTTTGGTTGAACCTTTGCATTAACGTAACCTTTTCAATGAAATTTGTGACAATCTCTCAATTCTAAGATGAAATATTTTGTACTTTGCGCTCATCAAGGTTTTGGAGACATCTTATTGGTAACATCACTCAACCTGCCATAAGGTTGAAATCAACGCGTGCGTTTTGTAAATTAATTGCTATTTCCATGTGGTTCCAAGAGAAATGTTCAGTTTTGATAGTTAATCTACCCAAATTACGCTATCAAGTGCGATTTAAATCATCATTATCAGTCATATTCTATGGTTCGGATGTATTTAGTTTAGCAAGTTTACAAAAGCTTTATAACCAACTGGTAGTACCAGCTGATTTTAAAACTGTAAAAGGCTCTCCAAATGAGTGTTTAATTGATAGATTGGAAATAGTCACTAAAGTAAGTTTAATTTTAATTGATTTATCGATGATAGTCTCTCATTGTCTTCTATGTTCTGTCTTAGAATGATCTCAATCGTGTTGCACAATTTGCCAAAGCTAAAGGATTGACTGTACACCAATGGCCTCACAAACTAAAATCTAACTTTTATGACTTAGGTGTTGTGGTTTCTTTTGGACAGTTAATTGATGAAGAATCCATTAAAAGTTGTAAATATGGTATGATCAATGTTCATCCTAGCTTGTTACCTAAATACCGAGGATCTACACCAATCCAAAAAGCCGTATATGCTGGAGACAAAGAAACTGGGTTGAGCGTAGTCACAATTCAACCAAAAAAATACGATATTGGGAAAATTTTACTTCAACAGAGGATTGATATAGCTGAAGGAAGTAAAGCAATTGACTTATATAGCAGTTTAGCTGAGATTGGAGCCACTCTTTTGATTCAGTGTATATCAAACTTGCCGTTTTATTTATCAAATGCTAAGGAGCAGCAAAAGGGGGGCATTTCTTATGCAGTCAAGCTCAAGAAGTCCGATGGTCAGATTGATTGGAGAGTCATGACAAGTGATCTAGTTGATAGGACATTTCGTGCCTATGATGGTTTCATTCCTATATACTGTAACTGGATCAATGGATCATCTTTATTCCTAATGGACATGATTGACACAAGATTGACTCATAAGCTTAATTGGGACAATTTGGAAAAGATTGTTTTCGGTCACGTCTGTCATGATGAACCTGGATTAGTTATGTACAATTCCCGGTTAAATGGAATCTGTTTCAAGTGTAAAGATAATAAATGGGTTGTATTTAGAAAGTTAGCCTTAAAAAATTATGCTAAAATGACTGCCTTAGACTTCAAAAATGGATTTATTAGCAAACAAAAACAGCCTTTAATATTACCCTCTGTTATTGAACATTAATAATTAGTTTTGATGTTATTTTAATAATTATTTTACATGATTAGTGTACTCAGCTTTCACCTTCCATATTTATTTTTCTGTTCATCGACTTGATTAGCGCGTGGAAAACATATTTGGACTAACAAATCGATTGAAATGAGATTGATTCAATACAACCTGTGCAAATATTATTCAAATTTTTAATACCGTTATGATATTGATGGTTATGTATTTGATACATTCATAATCAAGTTTTTCGTCGTTTTGAGGGAATCTTTCTGCAGTTAGCAAATGATCGAATTCAAAATGACTTCAAATCAAAATAGTGATACGAATGTTACTCCATGTGGACAAAGATTTTTAATCAATTATAAACCAAGTGATCCAATCAAGTCAAGATACAATTGGATGGTCTTTTTGTTAATCATTTCAGTGACCATTGCTATGGTTTCAATTCTTTGGGTCACCTATTTATGGATTAAAAGCAACGAGATAAAAAGTCAACTCAAGCCAAATCAACTGTTTGATACTGGACGACAAATTATTAATGAATTGACAGCGAAAACTCATGTTCAGAATGAAAATAGATCTGAGGAAACCAAGTTTGATCTTAAAAGCTTATTTAATATTGCCAAAGATGCCGTAAGAAAATTCAATGAAACTATCCATTCAGATGCTGGCCATTGAATCAGTATCAAAAGTTTCCAAATCATCGTACAAAAGTAAGTTAAATCGTATTCTATCAAAATAATGAAAAATAAACTTACTAATTGATCCTCGCCATTCATTCTTATATTTTTTAATCATTTCATTTCATCGGCGTAGTTTAATGAAGCTTCTAAGTAACATAATTTATGCGATATAACTCTTTTTATTAGTCAACTTAAACGATTGTGGTTAAGACATGGAAATGTAAAAATGGTATAAACTATACAAAATCCAAAAATCAGGGGGCAAAATATTTGTTGAGGATAAAATTTACAATCGTTGACGCATATTTTGAGCATGTAATTACAAAATAAACATGATTAAAGTAACAAATATATAGAATGATTATGATATTAATGGATTATTGGACTTTGAAGTTAAGGGCCCAACAATAATCACATTATGTTACATACAGAGGAATTTACCACATTTTTGTCCTTATGTATAATAGTCGGAATGATTTTTTCAATCGATTCGGTGCTGGAAGTTGAAGAAACTGGTAAGTTAAATCCTACGTCTCTTGCTGCCAAATATGCGGCACCCAAAGATGATGGACGAGTTATTCTGACCAAATTCAGTGCTATTCCAAGAGCTTGAGATTCATCAAGAAAACCTTATTTGAAATAAAAGAATAAAAAATTATGATGATTTTGCATTTAATTGTTTTGTATTCAATGTTACCTTGCCTGAGAAGTTTCCAACTTTTAAACACCGAGCCGACACAGACGACAGTCAATCCATCCTGGCTATTTAATAAGGCCTTAGATTATGAAAATAATGAAAACAAAGATAACCATTAGAAAAAAGTTAACGTTAAAGAATGAATGAATTAAATTTGCGTCTAACATACAGGATCAATTTTAGGACCAAGAGCAACGATATGACGAGCTAACATAGTTCCAGCATCATAAAACAATTTCTGGGCGCATTTGTCGCCTTCATTAGCAACTGGAAATAGAAAAAATCCAAATTCAAGAAGTTTGATTATTTATAACTATTTATAATAATTGCTTAGATTACCTTTAGCTAAGTGAACACAAAGGCCAGCGAAACGAGATTTAACGAAATCTATGTAGGTTGGTTTGATTAATCCTAAAGAATCATTGATCTAATATGAAGAAAAAAATCGATTAAAATTTCAATCCGAGCACAATGTAAACTTTAAAAAAATCTGGCTTACATTGAAATATTCGTAAATCGTCTGGCGCACTCTTTCGATGGGAAATGGACATATATTGAAATTTGTTTCATGCTGAATAATTGTTTTAATTGCTCTCTGAACAATCCAATAACCAGAACCTTCATCGCCAATCAAATGTCCCCAGCCTCCGCAACGATGAGTTTTGTTGTCAGGGTTTACAAGCAAACAGTTGGATCCTGTTCCAGAAATAATTACTATTCCTCCTACATGGAAAGAAGCAGGAAATATAAAAGAAATGAGAATTATATGTAAATTTAAAGTTAATCATTAGCTCTTCTAGACTATTTCATTATGATAGTTCGTTAAGAATTTTAGAATTTGGGTGAAACAAGTTTCAACAATAATTGCAAATAGATTTCGAATAAAATTTCTTGCAATAATTGAGTCAAATATACAGGAACTGAAATTAACTGGCCTAAATAGTCATGTTGAACAAAAAAATGTATCAATCATCTGTTTATCGTCCTCATCATCAAACGAGATAAGCTTTTAATTATAGTTGCTAAAGTTGCTCAGTTAATATATTTACCATTAGTACAAGCTGTTAATAACGATCCAATTGTATCACTTTCAACACTTATTGATTTGGATAATTGAGGATATCTTTTTTTCATCGATTCAGCGAATTCCCGATTAGCTGTATCTTCTTCACAGCCGGTCATACAAAGTCCCTGCACAAAAAAAAGGAAATAAAAAATTAGTGAATTTTCTCAATTGTACACTAATCATTAATAATATTGGGTGAAAGAAAAAAGAAATTAATACAAATTGTTTTCATACCAATCCTTCTAGAACGATGTCTTCATCCAGTTGAGCAGCTTTTTTAGCTTCTTCAATTAATTTAACTATCCGTTTCTGACATTCCTCTACACCAAGTATCTGTGATTAGAATAAATAACGAGAATTAGTTTTAGCTTCACATTTAATGATAGTATGATGAAAAATATACGTAATTTTATATGCCGATTCTAGTTTTTTAACTAGGTCGAGTCTTGAGTAATTAGTTGATAATGTTTTATTGATAGATAGCAATGTCATCATCTTCATTATCAATCTTTTTTTATCATTAACAAAGAACAAGCAACACTTTAGGAGCAACTTGATGTGAATCACCAAAATGTGTGTAAAATCTTACCAAATAATTAGTCTCTGGGCCACCTCCAATTTGAGCGACAATTTCACCATCACCACGAATCAAAGTAATATTTGAATTTGATGCACCACTGGTAATTTTAAGAAAAAAAACAAACAGTTGAATAAAAAATTTGAACAGTTTCAGGTCATGAGAGTTTGGAATTGAAATATACAAGTGATAAAATAACTCGGGACTAAAATCACAAAGTTTAATTGTAGTCTCAACATAATTAGCTAGCAAATACGTGGAAAAATACAAACCCTTCAATACCAGCAAAATACATTGTTGAACGAGAAATAAACACAAATTGATAACAAAAATCACAAACAGTCGAAATAGCAGATTTTGATTTTGTTTAAAATCAAACAATCAAAAATTTTAAACCGAAACAAAGTTAAAATTAAAACTGAATGAGTTTATGTAATAGAAAGCAAAGATGCGAAAAAGTTCATGAAATGAACTCTAAATTTTCAATGCAAAACAAAACACACTCAGTTTGTCAGGTCTGCCATCTACTGTGTTTTCAGCTCAATTGTAATAGTTATGATGTTAATAATAAAACAATTAAAACCCTTTCAACACCTTAATAACAAAGATTAAGTTTCTTATTAGAACGTCGAAAGATAATGCTGTAAATTTAGAGATCACTTATAGAGATTTCAAACAAACCTGATTAATTACTTAACCAAGAATGACAATTTCTAGCGGTTAGTTTTGTAGATGAATGAATGTGCGTTTGTTTTTGGAAATAAAATATTAATTTTGCAAAATTTAATTACGATATTTCACTGTTTAAAAAAGTGACTGAATGGAAACTGGCTTCTTTACAGATGATTTCATGATTATTATATCAATCACAATTAAAAGCAAAAACTAAATATATGTCTGAGAATTGAATTGCGCGCTGTTTTTTTAAATGCTGACTCTATGGTAACTGGCTCATGGAAATTTCAAAACGTGTTTATCTTTCCTAGTAAAATTGTTTGGTTTTGTTTCATGAAAGTGTCTAATTTTGCGTAGTGTTTAATTTAATTATCTTGTGATTTACATTGTTTAAAGATTAGTCATGGCTGCAATTGACTGTAATATTGGATCAATATTAGAGCAGATCGAGGAAAAGGAGAAAGAAGCGTTGAAATCTGTTCAAATTGAGAAGGAACTTGTTGATTTGGATTTAGGCCTGTGTTTGATGATAGACAATAATCCATTGGATAGTAATGAATTACGATCGAAAAAGGAGGATTATCTTCTTAATTTAGCAAAAACAAATGGACAATTTTTAATGAACAATTTAGCTGATTTAGAAACTGAAACTGTTGAGGGATATACTTGTGTTAAATTACCTGCTGGAAAAACACCAATTCCTAGAGCTTTACCGATTCCCAAACCCAAACCACCTACCAAATGGGAAACATTCGCCAAAGAAAAAGGTATCCAACATAAAAAGAAAGAAAAATTGGTTTGGGATGACGTCGCTAAACAATGGAAACCTCGTTATGGTTATAACCGAATCAATTCTGCCAAGGATCAATGGGTTGTCGAAGTACCGCAAAATAAAGGTTTGTAACTGGGATTTTGAGAGGTCTGTGAGTTAACTTTTTGTTGATAAAATAATTTTTTTTCGTTTAGATGAAAACACTGATATGTTTGAAGAAATCCAGGAGGCGAAACGAGAAAAGGTTGCCAAAAACGAATTTCAAAGACTTAGGAATATTGCTCGTGCTAATAAAATTAAAGGTGAAACACTTTCGTGCTTCGAGAATTTTATCATCATCTAATGCTCTTATTTTATGTTTTAGGCTCAAGCTTGACTCCAGTTTTACCAAAAGATGGTAAGGAAAAAGAAACCAGAGACGAAGTCATGAATGCTGCCGCAGTCGCACGAGTATCCACAGCTTCATTAGGAAAATTTGACAGAAAACTGCCCAATGGGTTAGTAAAATGGCATTTAGCCATGTCAAAATTGTTAATTCTGGTTACATATTTTAATAAAATTTTTCTGTTGCTACAGTTTGGATAAAATCGAAGCTAAGCTATCATCCAAAGCTGCAAAAGCTTCAGGCAAAAAAAGGAAATTCGAGTCCAATTTCGACGACATAGATAAAGAAAAGAAAAGATATACCGATATTTTAAATAAAATAGACAAAGGAGAGAAAATTGATGGCAATAAAGCATTAAACATAATAACACAGAAAAAAATCAACGCGTGAGTAAATTCATATTATGGTGTTTATTAACAATTAACTTACATTCATTTTCTCTCTGCTATTTCTCATCTTTAGCGCTGCCAAAAGTGATAATGAAAAAACGAAAGGTAAAGACCGAAAATCTAAAAAAGGTAAAAAAGCTGGCAAAAGAGTATCTTTTCATAATAGATCTCAACAAAAGAAGAAGCAAATGGGATCTAAGGGAGGCTTCAAAGGTAAATCAAAAGGTGGACCAAGGAAGGGTAAATAGTTAATTCATTGATGAACATTAGTTTTCCATTTGCCTGTTAATGAATATCATATTTTGTTGAAAATACATTGCAAACAATTCAAACTGTGTACGATATTTATTAATAAATGACTTGTGAAGTTGCTAAATAAATAAATTAAATTTGCTAATCTCAATATGATTTTTTCCCTTTCATTTCATTTCATTATTGCATACCAAAATGATCATTAAAAATTTAATCAAACATTCTTGTAATATAAATTTATTCAACATTTGAAAATTTTGTACTTGACTACTGTTTTCTCAGTGACCGTTAGATGTCTCTGTTTTTACATTTAAATGTTGCTTTTTGTTTTGTTATTCTCAGAGATGATCACATAATCTTGGTGTAAACTCAACTGAAGAGCTAGAAGTCATGGAAATTTGCTAAAAATGGTTTAATGATGAAAACCTTTGATTACATTGCTAACCTTAAATAAATGAAGTTTTCATTTCTCTGGTCTTGACGTTGTCAATCCAAGAGTTACAATATTCTATTTTTAAAGCAAGATTGTTGACTGGTTTCATCAACCACAACATCAATACCTCAAGACCAACAAAAATTGAACCCAATCTACTGATCATTATTAAATGCTTCACCAACTGTAACAATGAAGTTAATGTTTAATCCAACGGTCAACCTGTTATCCATAATTGTCTTGTTAACTCGATTCAATTTTGTTTACAATTACTACTGTGACCATGATGCATGTGGATCACATCAATATTGTTGCGGTGAAAACATTTGTTGCCTTTATTACAATTACTACTGGACTTACTATCTTTGGATGACACTAGTTTTGATGATTATAATTATCTCCTTCTGTTGGGCAACCTTTCATCTATATTACGAAGAGGATCGATATATGATTAATCAAACCTGGATCACCAAAACAATTGGTAAAGTGTTGGAAAAATTACGTCCACCTCCATCAACTACCATATTAACTTCAACATTATTAAGGGTAAATCTTTTCATTGTTTTTTCCTTTGCCCTTCAACTGAAATTACCCTAAATTTCCCAATAACCAAACCAACCTGTCAAGTTGAACATATCAAGGTTACAATCATGAAAACTCTGGCTTTATTAATATATTTGATTGTTGAATCTTTGCCTTGTCACACTTGTCCATTCTCCTGAGTTCTTCTTTCCATCCTAAACAGTTTTCAGTTCAAAAAACTGGTTAATCTTTGTTATAAGTTATAACAAAGCCCAGCATCAGATAACCAGTACAGTAGTGGTCAGGGTTGAGTTAACAAAAAAGGGTCAGACTTAAGTTAATTTTCAGGTGTCGACATTTCTAGCATTTTTAGTTTGTAGTTACCAGAAAAAAATAGAAACTGAACGAAATAAAGTTCCATCCTATTGGTAGGAGACAATGAAAAAAGCTCAGATTTCGTTAACTTAACCCTGACCTGTACATTTTACCCAAAAAAAAACAGAAACGACGAAAGGGGAAAAAATTGATTTCAAAATACAAAACTTCTGAGCCATAAAGATAACTGTCTTTGATTAGGCGCTTTGTTTAACAGTAATAGTCTTTCCCATCATTTTACCTTAATTATCACCATTACCAGCATCAATTATCAAAGGGCTGTTAACTTTTATTCAAAGCAATTTAACCCAAGCAAACAAAGAGGGAAATCTATTCATTTTTGGGTCTTCTTCTTACATGGTTAAGCTTAATTTTCATGACATTAAAAAGTTATCATTTTCTATTCTTTTCTAGCCTTTCTTCTCTCCTCTTCATGTAACCTTTCCTGATAATTGATCATATTAATGTTCAATTTGATTACACTTGCATTGTGAAGATTTCATCGTTTAAAGGTGAAACATTTAATTAATTAGAGGATAATTAATTAACATCAATCAAACCATGTTATTCAAATTTCTTTTTTTTCTCACAAAATTTCCATTTTGGGCTCAACTTATAATTTTTACCCCATAACAATTAACTTTATCATTATGCATTTGATATTTCCTGGAATTCAGTTTTCATATTACTCACAATACAGATCATTATTCCATTGAATGGTTAATCGATTTTTCGCTAATTATCTTCGTCATCACAATTCATTTTTACCTTTACATTTATGTGTATCATCACGTTCAACGTTTAACCGGTGAAAGTTAAATATTTAACATACAATAACGATTACTATTAGATGATAAACTCAATGATTCCTGTAAATCTTGTCATTATTTATTAACCATCTGCTAATCATCACTAAATCAAAAAGATATCAGCTTAAACCTAGAAAATTGAATTGATTAAACAAGAGACAATATTTAATGGTTACAATTTCAATTCTGATGATTCTCCTAATTATCCTTATAATAGTGAAAATCACTCTGAAACTTTATCTTCTCCTTTCCACCTTTCAATATCTTGCTTATTGTCACAATTGTAACCAATCAACATTAATTGTCAAACCACAATCCAATGTTGTACCATTTGTTTGCCCATTTATCATCTTTTGTTGATTTAGTCCATCTCAATTTCAATCACTATTTTTGCTCCAATTGCTTCTGTTATTGTTAATTATTAGCAATCAGAATCATTTCCTTTGCCCATTTGTTAATATATTTATATCCTTTCTTTGCTTCTCATCATTTTCATTGTCATCATCAACTTGGATATTAATATATCAATCAAAAATTTCCAACTAATACATCCATTCAATCTGATTTTTCTTATTGCCAACATCATTTCATGACATTTCTTTCATGCTCAATCTGTCCCAATATGTGAATATCAGCTTGCTTCACATTATCTTTGACATTTCACCAAAATTCACTAAGCTCTTTGTTTATATCTTACATTTTCAGACTTTTCATTTTCTGTTTACATACATTTTGAATTTCAAATTTTGCCTCTCATTTGAAATCACATTCATTGTCATTGATGCCTATTTCACGTTCATTTTCATGTTTTCTCTTGTTTACTTTCGTGTTTCACTTTCATGTTAATGTTTCACTGTCATCTGAATAACCCTTTCATCTAAAGTAACGTGTTTATCACTTCAACGTAAATCAATATTAAACCATTTTAACTTTTATCCATTCATGTGTTTCAACTGTAAAACATTGATTGATGATGGCTAAATTTACATTAATGAGCTGACTAAAAAAAGGTGGTGAAGCAACATCAAGATTGTTTTCCTATTGAGTTTTACAAGACACAATGAACCATGTTAAGAAGGATGAAAATGATGAAGATAGAGGAAACAGATGAAAAGAAATGAAGATAGATTGATTCTGATCCAGGTTTCATTAACATCTTACAATCACCTTGAGTTGAACAACAAAAATGTATGAAAGCCAAAAATAAAGTCACTCAAGTATAATAATAATGGTGAAGGTGAAGATGATGATGATGGTAGTTTTGATGGTTAAGAAGCAAAAGTATGGTTCATCTGGTTGAACAAAAATACACCAGAAATAAAAGAAGATAATGAAGAAAAGGATGAAGATGAAAAGTGGTGTATAGTGGACATGAATAGACAAACCTGTAAAGAAAGTCTTCCATGTATTACATTAAACATCCATTACAGAGAGGAAAAATGCTCATGATAATATAAAATAATCCAGGTTATACAATTCAAAGCCATTTTTTTTTATTGTTGACTTTTCACCAGAAAATAATCTTTTTATCCCTTTGTTGTTACTCTGCTAACGGTAAAACAAGCTTAATCTTTTGTATTTAATTCACCTTTATTGCAAGATTACCGTTCTGTCCATCATGACCATCAAACGATTTTTAGTGTTTTTTAATTGAAAAAACTAGATTGATGATGATATCCGCACAATATTAAACACTTTTATTGTTGCCCACAAAATGCTTCATCATTTCACCTTCAATGGTTCAATATTTTTCATTCAATCACTCGGATGAAACTGTCAATTGTTTCATTTCAACTTTCAATTTACACACAATCAAAAACTCGCCAATGATCAGTAAATTTTTGATCTAATTGTTTACAGTTAAATGTACAATTCATTGTTTTCCATTTCTGTTAAAATCGATTTCATAGACACAGTCACTGGACACAAATAACCAAGTCAGATACAATTGAGCTTTTATATTTGATTGTTGAGTAAAAAGCAAATTTTCTTATTTTCATATTTGATTGACTCAATGATATGAAAGGAACCATCTTTTTTTGGATCCTAATAACAGTGAATTCAATTGTATACTTTTTTTATTGAATTCAATATTGTGCTCTAAATAAATATATTCAAATGGTAATGATGGTAATAATTCAAAGGCAGAGACAAACAATGATGGTAAGATGATGAACATGGTGAAGATGCTGGAAACTGAACATGATAATCATTATGATAGTAGAGTTGAGAGGAAAGTTGAAAGTCAAAGTTAACAATGTTAATAAATCAACTGATAACTGGTTTTGCATTGTCAACCTTTACCATACAATAGACTAGGTAAAGGTCAACTTTTGTGTTGCACTTTTTTATTTTTACTGTTGACATTTGTTTTTATTTAGCTTTACCAAGTTGATGATAACAGTGAATGATGATGTTTAATAATGTTACATTGCTATTATTATAATGGTCACTTTAATATCCAGTGGACACTAACCTGATACATTTGTTTTTATTTATTCACCAACACTTTTTACCTTTACCTGTGACATTCACTGTTTTGTTTTTCATCTCAAATATCATTTATCCCATTATTAGGTTTTATAGCAAATGCTCTTCAACACTAACAATCTTTCCTACCATTTATTGATTGCCTTTTTGACTTTTTGTTAAATTTTGCTTCCACAATTCATGCTCATTGATATTAATCGTAAACTTGATTAACTTTAATTAGCTAATCATAACAGTCCAATGAACTTGCAAATCAACTCATCTCATTATCTGTTGATTACAATCTTTCCATTATGAACATGTGTCTTCCTTTCATTACTCAATTTTATTTCATGATTACCTTTCGTGTCCATTCAATGTTAGACTTTTCCAATTATTCTCAATTTCTTCAAGTAATTCATCTTAATATTTAGCTTTTAGTTTTGACTAAACTCTTCAAACATGATTTCCTATTCACAAAATATTTCATCTAAAATATTCAAACAGAATTGAAACTCTCATTGAGTCAACGGTTGAACGATTGAAATTGTCTCTCAAAACTGTTTTAATTCGCTATTGGTATCTTGTTCAATTGTGAGTTAATTGACGGTTAATTTGGATGTTTTGTGTTGATAAAAAATTATTAGCCATTTAGTATCAATATTTACCTTTTGTTTTCTGTGCTTCTGTTTGAAGGTAAATATCTCATGAAAGGTTTATTCATTTTCCTAATTTGCTTCTCATTTTAAATAATCCTTGCCGTTGATTGTTGAACCATTATGTTAATCTAATTTTCTGGTGTATTTAGCTTTAATAATCCCAAATCCTAATAATAATTATAATTAAAGTTAATTGCAAAAATGCTATTCAAGTTAAGCTGACATTTTAGGTGTAAATCATGATGCATTCAATATATCTTAATTGGTCTTGTTTACTCAACAAATGCCAGTAAGCTAAACCTTATTAATCATTTAGTTAATTAAGATGAAAATTAATCACAATCTCGAATGCATCTTTTTAATTCTTTCATTATATTCATCATTTATATTAATCAACTTTTAAACCAAACTGTTGTATTTTGATTCCATTGGTATCAAAACTTGAAAATATGAATCTCAAGATGATCACAAAAGTTAATTTTTCTGGTTTAATTCACTGTTATTAGATTGTCTTGCTTTTGAAGATTTTAAAATTATCGAATTTTAAACAAGATTGAAATTTCTGGCAAATCATCAGAAAAATGATTTTCTATAAAATATTATCCTGAACAATTGATTAATTGTTCAGCACTTCACAAACTCTTCCCACTAAATAATGAAAATGCATAATCGATGTGACTCTCAAAAGCTTTTTTACAATTCAATGAATGAAAAGCAAACAAAATCATCTTTTCTCAACCCAAAAGCAATTCAATGTGATCAGTAAATTATTGTAAATTCAATATTTAACAATCTATTGAAAATGAGTGAAAATCAGTAAATTATTGAGGAATACTTTGAACAGTTGAAATTGCTGATTCAATTGCTGACCAACATTGTTCACATCAAACTAAACGATCAAATTTGGCAAACATTTTCCCATTAATAACCATTGATGGATGTTAACCATATTTTTCAATGAAATTATTAATGAGAAACATTTCAAGAGTAAGATTTACAGATGATAATGTTTTTACCTTGACAATTTGATTCTGATTAACTGTTGATACATTTCTTGCAATCAAATAAATCTTTCTCATTGAATTATAAAACTTTTATGACTACCATGATAAATTAATGCGTATAAAAATAAGGTTAAACCTGAGATTAAGATTAACTATGAAAACATTTGTAAAACTTACTTCAGTTTAACCTAAATTATCGATCCCGTGTTTACCTTGAATGGTTTCTCTCCAAATTGTCTTCAATCAGTTAAATAGCCATCCAACAATTACAATCTGAAAATAGACACAAAGTAAACATTGATTAACTAATTTACCTTTTTCCTAACTCTCATTGCTTTCAAATACTCTTCCATGTTGATCATCTAAACACAAAAGCAACATCTAAAGTTATCCTCTTTACAACCTCTAATTGTATAAGTTAATCTGGTAATTGTATAAAAAAATGATTCCCTGTTAAGACGCAATTTACGATGAATTGTAGCACAAAAAGTAAATTGAATTAACTTTCACGTTTACAATCAATTTTTGTTTTAATATTCCTTCCAAATCAACATTTCAAAAACAAATGTTAACTTAATGGGAAAAGTTTCCTGGAAAAATGATATTTACATAATTCCACATCTTAAATGTTCATTTCAACTGTCTTGAAATTTTCTGCTCATTCATGTTTAAATCTTGATAAAAGATGTTTCCATAAATTGGGGGAAAAAAATTTCAAGAAATCAATAGATTCTGTTTTTACTCATTAAATTAAGCTTTCCACCTTTATCGCCATTCAATAAAGAAGAGTTAATTTTTTTTAAATTTTGGAAAATTTTTGCTCAACTTTTGCTTTCTCATGTTTTCTCATTGAACTTTTCAACTTTCAATTCAGGAAATGAAGATAAAAATCAATCAACATTTAACCTGCTCAAAGCATGCTGGTTCAACATTTTTTCAATCCTTCAAACTTGAAAATTCATTTCAAGTTTAAGTTTATTTATCATTTCATTCTGACCGCCTCTTCACGTTGCTTTATATTTCTTTCATTTTATCTATTTCATTCAATGAATTTGATCATCTTCATGTTATACTCCACCTTGAATGTCACTAAATTTTACATTTCTTTTCACGTTTTTTTTTCTCCTGTTCGCTTCAAAAGTAAAAAGAACAAGAACAAGAAACGTTTCAAAACAATTCTGAAGAGACTTTCACTTCACCTGAATACTCATGAAGATTCATGAAAAAGTTTATTCTTTCACCTTTATCTTTCTCAATGATTGACATTAAAACGTTGGGAATGAAACTGGTGATAATGATGAAGATTCGAGCCATCTTTTTCTCTCAACTCTTTTCATCAAAACTTGTTCAACTGAAAATAAAGGGTGGAAAAGGAACAAGTTTCATGGTAAAATTTACGATCGAGAAGAGTAACAGGAAAGTGTTTCAACATGCTCAATCTACAATATAATTATCATGTATATCAATATGGTTCTATAGACTGAGGAAAGTGTTCAGCTTTGAACCGGAGAAAAGAAGACAAAACGATGGAGAAAAGTTCCAAAATAATCAGACTATTGAACAACCTTAATTCAAATGACAAATGGTGAACAATTTATGTGTTGCTTTTGTCGACATTTTCATGTTTTCCTTCTTACTCATTCCATGAACAGAAACATTTGTTTAGAAACAAAAATGAAAAAAAAAACATTGAAAGTTCATTAAATGCTATTTCTGTATATTTATTGATTTTGATTTTTGTTTCATGTTCAGATCAATTTCAATCAACTTGATTAAATCAGAGTTTTTTTTTCGCTGTTTCAACTTTTTTTTCGTTAAAACAAAATTTTTTCGCCAAAAGTTCAACTATTATTGTAAATTGATATATTTATTCATTATTTAATGGATAAAAATAGGTTCCATTATTGATTAGATAATTTGTTTCAACAATCAGTCAATTCATGGACAAAAATACATTAATTGGTTCATTGACTTGACAATTTTGGAACATTTAAGTTATCAAAATCGAACTATTGATTAAGCAATTGTTAAGTTGATTGCTTGTTGAATATATTCAATAATAATGATTAATTTAATTTCCTTTTTGATTGATAGTGAAGTCATTAGTATTCAGTACAACATTCAGTTGGACATTGAATGAGAATCAATAGATTTCAAGTTTTCTCATTATCTTGCAAGTGTCCAATTTCGATCGATTTTTCATCTTCAATTGAAATATTCAATTTTAGTTCCATCAACATCACAATATAAATTGAGAAAAAAATCCTGAACTCGATTGAAATTAAGGTTGATTTAAAGGCTCTTCTTCCATTTTCATGACATTTCCACCTTAATAGCTAATCGTAATGAAATTAATTTATACTTGTCTCCATAGATCAGATCGGTATCATAAAATGACAATCACTTTTTACCTTTCACTTTCAATGATATTTTTTCACCTTTTCACATCATTATTAATAATTTATTCATTAATATTCTGTCATTGGCATCATTTGCAAAGCTATTACAGCTATAAATTATTATCAAATTAATTCAACTCTTCTGTGATCATGAACAAACTGTCACAACAATGAATCCAGTAAATGTTGATAATTAGTAGCAACAATCCTATCAAATTGTAAAGTTGTAATGTTTTGGTGAATATAAAAGAATCCCAAAAAAGCGAAAAATAATGTTTAAATTATCAAGATTGCAATTTATACTCTTGTCAAGTGTATTAAGCATATGCATTAAAGGTCAAGTTAAACATCGTCAATCGGGTCCATCTCCTTCATCATTTGTGTGCCCATCAAATTACGGTTACTTTGCTAATCCAGAAAATTGTAAATCTTACTACTATTGCTGGTCAGGCTCAAGTTACCTTCAATACTGTCCCAGTGGGCAGACATTTTCACCCATCAATCGAACCTGTTCAAATTACGATTCATGCTCAGATTCACCTGTTACACCTTCATCTCTTGAAACAGAAGCCTCTAACTTCATCTCTGAATATCCACCAGCTCGACCCCATTCAACCTTCCGACCCTGGTATTCATCAACAGCCTACCCTGGTCAACCCGGAGGCCAACCTGGAGGTCAACCCTATCCTGGTGGAATCAATCAACCTTACCCTGTGTTCCCTGTAGTACCCAATGCTGGAACTGGTTGTTACCAGGAATGTTGTACTTACAGGTCCATCTTGGTTCGTTCAATTTGCAGTTTAACCAAAAACCTGATCAACCTTTCATTAAGAAAATTTACTCGAGTTCGTGGTAATTTTGCTGATGTCGCTCAACGAATTGGACTCTCAAATAGTTGATCTCAAATTAAAGTAAATTGTAATCTTCAGATGACAATTATTTTTCTATCTTCACAATTAAGTGACTTGTTTATAGTCGCATCTAAATTTCCTGTTTACTTCGTAATCTGTTGATCAAATTTTTCAATTTTGTTGAAATATTTTCATTGCTTCATTTCAAACATTTAACTGATTATCGTTAACATCAATATTTATTCAATTTATCCAATTTATTTTGATTTTCTGGTTTTTATTAAATTACATGTTCAATTGAATAGTTCAATTGAATAGCTTTCACTGTTAATGTTGGAAAATGTTGAAACAGTTTGATTCAGCCTTGAGCTATTGACATTATTATTATGTATTTACAATAATTTATCACAATAATGTTGATAAATGATTAACATAACTGACAATCATTGATGGTATTGTGACTTGTTTGCTGATCAATGATCATTAACGATCTCGACTTTATAAATTTTGTTCATTTTATTAAAAATTTTCATCTTCACCAACAAAAATTGACTTTCTCATTGTATTTTAAAGTACAATGACTTAACCCTTCAAACCTTTAAGAGAACGCTTTAAAACTCTAAATTAAATCTTTGCCTGAATCTTGATAATCTAATTTAGCTTAATTGTTTAACTTTCATCAGTTGATGATCAAAACAATACAAAAAAGTCCTCAAGAGACTATTGAAAATGTCAACTTTGTATTCAATGGAAGATGCCAGGAAAAGAAGTAAATTTAATTGAATCAAACTGCCAAGCCAAGAGTTATTCCTCGATTGTAACCCTAATTGCAACTTAATCAAAATCCAAATTGACTCTCCAAATCAACTAATCATTTCTTTACTTTGTTACAGCCGGAAAGCTCAAACTGTCTTGAAACCATTTAATGGCCATTGTATCATCATTTTGATTAACCTGTTCATAATCATCGAAAGTCTTTAATAAAACATCTTGATTGTGATAATGATTGTCAAAACGTTAACTCAACTCTCTCATCAGATCAATATTTCAATTCGTATTTCATTAACCCAAATCATCTTCAAGAGTTGATCTCATAATCAAGCATAATCCTTGGTACAAACCCATGAAACTGGTAAATAAAAGAGAAGCAAATCTTTCATGGAACAATTGATTGTCATTGATTGTTGCCAAGATAAATAAAGGTGAAGCAAATTTATGGACAAACCTTTAGCCAAGTAAAAAAGGCAATCAAGACCAATGAAGATGAAAGGCAAACTGGATTCAAATTGTATCCAAAATGCGATGGAAATGACGAGAGAAAGGAAAACAAGCAAACACGATAATCATCATCACGATATTCACAAAAATCTATAGTTGTCATCATTCAATCTTCAGATACTTTCTCCTCACTTTGACCATTAATTCGACCATCTTCGAACTCACCCAACTCGATCATTGAATTTCTTATAAGCTTGTTTTTCAACCCTACGACAGATTCAAATTGGCCTTGTACAGATTCACCATTATATTTGCGATCGAAATTCGCTGAGAGAACAAACCTTAAATTTCCAATTTCCAAGCTTATCTTCCTTGTAAAACTATCACTAACAAAAATCAACATAACCTTGTTATTAATGTTATATCTTCCTTTTCATCTGTTCATCATCTTCTTATAAGAAAACAATCATTTCAACAACAAAATTCAGCCTCAAACATTATAACAAAAAAATAACAAAAGCAAAAAAAAGCAATAAAATATTCATTCATGAAATCAACAAAATCAACTTCTCAATCTTGCAAATCTGTAGGCCATTAAAGTATATTTATTTTTATTTTATAACAATTTAAATCGTCACAATCTAAACATGTTTTTGTTGTTAAGGCACAGTTAATGTTTACTTGGAAAATGAAAATCCTTTTCAATCCAAAAACCCTTGAAATACTTTGTTTAAATTAGTTTACAAAACAATATTCAATTCAGTTGAAGAGACCATTCCTTAAAATAGTTTTTTACTGGATTTAAGTTGATATCAAAACTTGAATTTGACGGTTGAGTAACAATCAATTTTTCTCGATTAACTCAATTTTCTTGACTATCTTGTGTGTCTTGTATTACTCTGACTGGATCAATATTATTAAAAGATTATTATCAATTGTTCTGGACATGAATGGTCCTGGGATTATTTGAACCTGAATCAAAAGGTTAGCCTTAGTGGTTCATAAATTGTAATTACTATTCAATTGAATATCTTTCATTTATTAAAAGATAATAAAAGATAGTTTTGAATAAAAATCAATAAATGGGAATAAATGAAATGAGTCTAGGATTGTTTAATGTTTTCATTGTTAAACATTTAGACATGCATCTGTACCTTTAACAATCATCTTGACCATATAAACAGTTAAACATCTTTGACCATTATTTACATTTGAAATGATTATTTGAGTATTTTATCCAAGCTATAACAATGCTTGAATAGCCACTTTCTTTTACTCAAAAAGGATGAACATGGTTAGTCAATAGCATTTCAACAATCATTCACAAGATTCTAAATTTAATTAAATCAAATGATTGAATGGTTAGAGTAAAACTAACCAAGCAAGGTTTGTTAATATGATTAAGGTTAACCTTTGGATCGTTGTTTCCTTGTTATCCATCGGATCGGTCAAATGTTTAATTGGTATGGATTTAGCTGAATTAGCAAATCGTTTGCCCCATCATCATTGTAGAGCTCTTATAGCAGTTTTGATGAAAATATCAGTTTTTCAAGTAAATTCTGGATGCTTTTCCCATCTAATAGCTATTCGTAAAGATTATAAGGTCATGTATGGCGAAGATGGCGATTATTTTTTTCTTGGTAATCTAACAGCTTCACTTGACGCTCTTGGCCTGTCTGGATCATCAGTGAGATTAATTAGCGAGAATTTGGAAGAGAGTATAATTGCTGTCAATCAAAATTCACTTTCAAAGGTTCATGAAAATTGGGTTAAACAGAAAGCGGAAGCAGATGCAAATGCCATTGTTGAAAATCCATTTAAGGTAGCTCAACGTCACCAAGAACAAGCTCAATTATCAAGTAAAACGACACTTAACATTGTTATCTTTGTATGTTTAATAGCAATGGCAGCTATATTGACTTATGTCACGTTCAAAGTTATCTTTAACCTTGGTGTTCCAGCTGGAGCTGCTGAACGGGATGAGGCTGTTCTGAACATGTAGGTAGGATAAAGGTTGAACCGAAAATTGTGCTTTATTAAATGAGGCAAAGGAAAGTAGATAAATATTTTTTCAACTTAAAAAAATAAATTTACGAAACATTAGATTTTTTTCTTCACTAGTTTACTTTTAAAAGTCCGGACATAATCAAGATACAAATTTATTTGAAATAATCAAATAAAATTAATTTAATCTTCATAAACCCATGATTGTTGAGCTGGAGCCCAGTCAGACAACTCTTTGTCTTCAAACCAAAGACCAATTTCTCGCTTAGCGGTTTCAACTGAGTCACTTCCATGGATGATGTTTCTGTAAAGCAAAATGCAGAACAACATAATTAGAGGTTATTTTTAATGCAGCAATTAATGATCGCCTAAGATTTGATAAAAAACGTTTAATTACCTTCCGACTTGGATGCATAAATCTCCTCTGATGGTTCCAGGCTTGGAGTCAGCAGGGTTGGTCTCACCAAGCATAACTCGTCCAGTTTTGACAACGTTCAATCCTTCCCATACCTTAAAATTGACAAAGATAATAAAAGAAATGAAAAATTAAATGAAATTTACAACTTGAAAAAATGAAAATGAAAGATATAAATTAGGTGTGACCAACTCACCATAGGGACTACTGGACCAGATAACATATACTTAATAAGACCAGGGAAGAATGGCTTGCCAGCAAGTTCAGCATAATGTTGCTTAAGAAGTTCTTCAGAAGCCTAAAGAAAATAATTAAAATCAAATTTTTAATTGATAAAAGAAAGCATGGGACGGAAATAAGGACAGAAAGCCGGAAAAGAAAGAGAGAATCAGATAAAGAGATAGCCATGAAAAGACACCTTACCTGTTTCATCTTGATAGCAACTAATTTAAAACCTTTGGCTTCAAATCGTTTAATGATCTCACCGACCAAACCCCGTTGGACACCGTCGGGTTTAACCATGATGAAAGTTCGTTCCTTGTTTCCTGACATTTTGATTGTGATCCAAGTGAAGAATGAAAATAAAACAGTGAACATAAAATAGGAATACTAGCTTTAAAGATCTTTTAAAACGTTGACAAGATTACTCAACCTTCAAAGTCATCATTTATAACCAAATGAAATTTGTTACATCCAGTGCTAACATCTAGTGAAACACATTGCTACTAGGTTTAGTATCAATAAAGTATCTGCGGTTTTAGATACAATCTTAATTCATGTTTGATTGATAATGATTTAAATCTTGAATTCTGTGATTATATAATCTGATAGTAATTTGATAATTATTTGTTATCTGATCATGATTTCCTCTTGCTATCCATTTTCATCCGATCATCTTTCATGACGTTTTGCCTTCTATTCTTGGTTTCTGTGTAAGTCTTCACATTTGTCTGTTTACATTAGATCTCGTATTTTGTTTTCATTTCAAATCTCATATTTTACTTTCATGTTGCTTCGAGCTTGTACAAATGCTTAGTTTTTAAGTTCTTGTATGTAAAGTTCTCGATTTTTACTGTCATAGTTTTTATTTATATTGTGCGTAACAAATATAACTCTTAAAAGAGAGATTCTGCTGCTTTTAATCTATATTAATGTCGTGATAACCTGGTTTTTATTACAATTTCTCACCTCGACATTTTCTAATCTCTTACTGATTCAGGATTCCATGATATTGTGCTGTCAGTGCTACATTTATAATATTCTAGTCAATCTATTTTTCTTAACTACAAAAGAGTAGTTTTCTTGGTTTAAAAATTGCTCAAAATACAATTGTCATTGTCATCATTTATCGTCAATTGAATAAAAGAATCGATACCAAAGTTTCTTTTTAAAATCCGCCATGGCAAAGATCAGTGTTGCTGTCTTCACGCTCAATCAATTGGCGTTAGATTTTGTGGGCAATCGAGATCGTATAATCAAAAGTATTCACATTGCTCAGGAAAATGGAGTTTCTCTAAGAGTTGGACCAGAGCTTGAAATCTGTGGTTATTCGTGTGAAGATGCTTTCTTCGAATCTGATACTGTTTTCCATTCATGGGAAATCGTGGCCGAGATAATACAACAAGACTTTCGAGACATAATCATTGACCTAGGTATATTTTTATCCTTCAAATTATCATTATCGTTATTGTGGGATCCTAATTTTGTGTATGCAATAATCTAATCCTTTGTATATTATATTTATCTTGAAGGAATGCCTGTTTATAAGGATGGATCGCTTTACAATTGCCGCATTGTATTACTTAACAATAAAATTCTTATGATTCGTCCCAAGACTAAATTGGCTGATGGAGGAAATTATCGCGAATCTCGTTGGTTCACTGCATGGGGAGATTCAACGGGTTCAAGCATTCAATGGTTCCCTCTACCATCCTTTATATCAGTTCTTACACATCAAAAATATGTGCCTTTTGGGTCAGAAATTATTCTTGAAATCATACAACCCGACATCAATTATAGTGTTTCTGAATCTTTCGCCATTAAGATTGGTTTCGAAATGTGTGAAGAAATGTGGGTTGCTGATGCTTCAAATGTGTCTTTATTTGGAAAAAAAGGAGTCCATATTATTGCCAATGGATCTGGTTCATACTGGGAAATTCGTAAACTCGATCGTGCCCTTGATTTAATGAAGACAGCTACTAGTAAGTCAGGTGGTCTTTACGCTTTCTCAAATTTAATTGGTTGTGATGGCGCTCGTATATGTTTTTATGGAAGAAGCCTTATGGTTCTCAACGGAAAAGTTGTTTCTAAAACAACAACCACCGATACATTTTTGCGAGATGTCGATTTCGCAATCTACAAATTGGATCCTTTAGATATAATCAATTATCGCCAACAATTCAATGTTCGGAGCCTTTCACATAGAAACTTAGGATCTCGATTAAACTATTACGCTAATCAAAGTAAACTGAGTGAACCAGAGTCAGGATTAGTTGATTACCCAAAGGATCTAACCATTTCTATTTTCAATTTCAATTTATTTCAAAGTCCTTTATCTTCAAATATACCTTGCCACCTTGAATCAATTACACCTGAACAAGAAATCATTATGTATGGATCTCTTTGGCTTTGGGATTACTTGCGTCGTTGTCATTCATGGTGCAAAGGTTTCATTGTGCCTTTGAGTGGAGGACTGGATTCAGCTTCAGTTGCCTGTTTGGTTTACTGTATGAGCTCTTTTATTTATAAGCATGCTAAAAACCAATCGCTTATAGAGAATGATTCAGATTTCATCACTTCCTTGACAACAATCCTCGGTACACCATTCAAAAATATTAAAGGGCCTAAAGATATCTGTCGAAAATTACTCCGCTGTGTTTACTTGAAAACAAATTATTCAGGTAAAGCTAGTGAAGAAAGAGCTGAACGACTTGCAAAATTATGTGGAGCTGAGTTCTATTCCGTAAATTTCACTGAGATATACAAATCTGTCGATAACCTGACCAATAAAGCTCTCAATAGAGCCATTCCCAAAAGTATTCCTTTAAGGCTTCAAAATCTTCAAGCCAGACTGAGAATGGTTCTAACTTATGATCTTAGTGAATGTAACCGTCTAGTCTTAGCAAGTGGTAATGTGGACGAAGCTTTGGTTGGATATTTGACGAAGTATGATTGCTCTTCGGCTGATCTTAATCCAATTGGCAGTCTTAGTAAACGCGATCTTCGGAGATTCTTGTCCTACATAAAAGATAAAATTTTAACAGAAGACAAAGAAGTTTTGGACATGATATTGGAAGCTATTCCAAGTGCAGAGCTTACCGGTGAAAATCAAAGCGATGAAGATGATCTCGGTTTAACATATGATGAGCTTAGCTTATTTGGTCGGCTACGTCGAGGCGAATTCGGTGCATGCGGACCTTACAGTTTATTTTGCAAGCTATTGGAAAATGCTGAACAGTATAATCAGCCTTCTGATCCAGACGTCTTGTCCAACAAAGTCAAGCGATTTTTCACTTTACATGCTCGCAATCGTCACAAACAAACAGTATTAACACCTTCACTTCACGCTGAAACATTTTCCCCGGATGATAATCGATTTGACCAAAGGCAATTTTTATTCGATACTAATTGGACGCTACAATTTAAAACAATCGATGAAAAAGTAGCTGCATTGAAAAAAGCAAAGGAAGGTTGAGCTTTGTGTACACAAAACCAAATTGAATAAGATATTAGATCTGTGTCGATAACATTTGTCACACTTTAAATTTTCTAACTTAATAAGCAATGGGTAAATATTTTTGTAATATTAGGTAGATCAGAAATTTTTGTACGAAAATTTCATTTCGAAAAAATTTCCTCTTCAAGCAAAATTATTTAATCAATGAAATGATCGCAAATATTCGCAATTGTAACCTGAGTTTTATTATGCATTGATTTACAAGGTAACTTTTTCGTGCATAACTTTCTGGTCTACCTAATGCTTAAAAATATTCTTGCCAAAATTAGTATTATCTATTCATGTTAAAGCTCTAGGACTATTTTTACTTATCAACTAAATTTCCCTATTTGAATGACTATATTGTTTGATTAACTTAACCTTGTTTTTAAATAAAGGCTTTCTAATTAACAATTTCGACCAAATATAAGGTGTTTCGCGTCAATGCTGAATAAATAAGTACATACTAAATCTTTGATAATTGATGAAATTTAGATAAGCAGATATTCTTCATTTCATCAAAATTGTATGTAACAATATTATCATCGTTATTAATCTGAATAGAGACCTGAAAATGATATAAAACAATTGATGTTTTCAGTGAATTTTCTTCTCAACAAGAGGTTACCTTTTTCTCTCTCTTGCGTCTGTCTAGTCTTGCCAAGTCATCTGCCAGCAAACAATATTCACTTAGCTCTCTCTTTCTATGAAAAGCTGGGCCGTCTTAGTGTTTTTATTTTGATAATTTTGTTAAGTTAATTATTTATTTATTTAAATGGGTTTCCCATTATGGTGTCGATATATATCTTTGTTTATTAGTTTTGCATTATTGTTGACAATAAACCCTTGTTATGGTCACAATCATGACCATGATCATGTTCATCATCAGCATGACTCTCACCATCACCATCACGATGAGGTAGATGAGAGACCATCTTTTAAGTATTCCCGTGAAGCCAATGAAGCTGTGTCACCTGAAAAATTGACCAAAACTGACTCTGGACACTCACATTTACACCATCACGATGAAAGCCATGATCATCATGCTAAATCATCTCATGGTGAAAGCGCACACAAGAACACGGTTGTGAAAAGGGATGCATCTGAAGTATGGTTTTATGCTTTAGCTTCTACTGTTACCATTTCTCTTGTTCCTTTTTTTATTCTTTGGTTTATACCTTTGGATAATTCAGCTGAATATCAACCATTTCTAAAAATTCTGTTGAGTTTTGCTTCTGGTGGTCTTCTTGGTGATGCCTTTCTTCATCTTATTCCTCATGCTTTAGTAGCTCAACAAGCCAGAGAATCAGCATCAGAGGGACATCATCACCATCATGGTCATGGACATGGTCATGGCCATTCACATGAGAGCGATGGTGAACATCATCACAGTCACGATATGTCAGTCGGATTATGGTTAGTTGTGCCTGTTGGCATGAAAAAATTAAACCTTTCACCTTGATTTTCAATACTAATTTTATTTTTTTCTCTATTCTCATGTTATTAGGGTGTTAGCTGGTGTCTTAGCTTTCCTAGTTGTTGAAAAGTTTGTTAGAATCTGTAAAGGCCCTGGACATGGTCATTCTCATTCAGTATCCCATAGAACTTCTGCCAGCCCCAAAAGCCAAGATAAAAAGAAAGTGAAATCAAAAGAAGATGAAACCAAAAAGCAGCCAGATCAAGGTGAGGAGAGTGGAGAGAAAAAGGAAACCACGGAGAAGAAGAAGCCTTCTAAAACAGCTTTGAAAGGAAGTCCTAGATCAGATCAGCTCAGTGATGATTCTACTAAGTGTCCTGATAGTCCAAGTGGAAAAAGAGTCAGGTTCACTGGTGTTGATAAAATTGTTCCTCTTCATTCTGAACCTGGTATGCAATTTCCCAAAATAAATCTTTTATTACACGTCAAAATCTATATTCTCTAAAAGTTAGACAGTTGCTTGCGATTTGGTTCTTTTGCTCAATCTTCATTGCATGTTGATCCGACAGGTTCTTCTTCTCCGGCTCGTTTTTTCATTTCATTAGCTAGATGAAATTCATCAACCAAACTTTATTGCTTGACTAACTCTCTTTTTCGTTTATCCTCTACTACCACCCATTATCACCCCCACTGTCAATACCTTATCCTATCCATTCTCTTTAGTTGAACAAATAAAGGTAGCAGGTTATCTCAACCTTGCTGCTGATATTGCCCATAACCTTACGGACGGATTGGCCATTGGTGCTTCTTTCATCACTGGACAAGGAATTGGATTTATGACTACAATAACTATACTTTTTCACGAAATTCCCCATGAAATAGGCGATTTTGCTATTCTAGTACAATCTGGGTGCTCTCGGAAAAAAGCCATGTTCTTACAATTGTTGACTGCCTTAGGAGCTGTTACTGGAACTCTGATCTCACTTGTGGCCGACGGAATGTCCGAAACAGCATCACCATGGATTTTACCATTTACAGCTGGTGGATTCATTTATATCGCATGTGTCTCAGTAATACCAGAATTATTAGAAGAAACTAACTTAAAACAATCTATTCTAGAAATTATAGCAGCTGCCATTGGTGTTTTGATCATGGTATTCATAGCTCAATTTGAGTGATTTATTGCTACATAAATATAACTTGTAATTTTTTCCAACAAATAAGTTATCATAGATGATTTGCTTATCTAATTTTATATGTGAATGCGATTACATACAATTTCAATAAGGCATGCATTAACCAAATGATTGAGAATTGTATCTATTTAAAATCACCAAATTGGTTACATAATTTCTAAAATACACAGAATTAATTTGTATCTTGTCAAAATATTTGCTGATTTAATAGTTAGAATGTTTTAAGTAGATGAAAAATTTAATTTTCAACAGCTCAATTTTCAAATCTTAATCTGTTAAAAACTCAAGTCCTCCTTTTCAAAATTCTGATTAATCTTAAAAAAACTGACAAATTCAAATCCAATGCTTCAACTGTCGATTCAGAAAATTCAAACTTCTTTGTTTAGTCGATTTCCTGTGAATTTTTCGTCATTTTTCTTAAGCACCCCCAATCGATCTATCAATTCATCTATTAATCTGTTTGACGGAAAAAAAGAGATTAGGCCTCATATAAAAACCAACAAATGATAGAAAATCAGCCGAAAGATTAACATTTTTTCTGTTGCATTGATTAATATCTAGCAATAGAGCGAAATCCTAGTGACGTTCACTGTACCCATCAATATCAAATTGATTAACTTCAATACATATCACCAGAAACAATGCAACAAATGGCATAAAATAATTGATTGATCTAAGGTTTGTTGAAACGGATTAATTAATTTAAGCTTTAGTCATTATTCTTGGCATTCAGGTATTTCAGAGAAACTTGTTATTTTCATTTCGTTTGGAGTTCAACGATAGTGTTTGAACATTTTTGTCGAGCTTGAAAAACTATCTTAATTGTTTGTTCAATGATTGAACTTCAATCATCGGACAGCATATCTTAACAGATTAAAGACAAAGGCAAACAGTCAAGTTCTCCTCTAATGATAGAGTCTGCTTCAATAACAAATCAATCATTGTGCCTTGAAATATGTTTACACCGTTGTTTAGTTAACATGTTTTTGATCTATGATCGTGTATTTACAACATTCACACGCAATCTTAATTCATAATTACAGTTACAATTACAAAGCAAGAATATTCATCTTAGCTGGTAATTAATTTTTCAATATAATACGAACATTTTTTAACATCTGTTGGACAATGTAACACTCTGAATCACGTTAATGTATAACGCTTGTTTTTTATAGGTTTAATTTGTTTTCATTTTGTTTCAGCTCTGTTCATTTCTGTCTAATAATCAATGTCTACAGGCCAGGCCATAAAATGTGCAGTTTTTTGGGACATTGAAAATGTACCAGTTCCAAAAGGTACTATACCAACTGATTTTGTCAAAAAGATAAGACGTCTGATTACCGATAATTCATGGTTGGAGACAAATTTTTTCATTGTTTGTGATGTATTAAATTTTGACAGAGCTGGTGCGCTCAGACATCTTCATCTAGATGGTTTAACCATTATCCATGTGCCATTAAATGTGAAAAATGCTGCTGACGATAAAATAAAGGAACTTCTGACTCGTTTTGTTGATGATGCTGGAGATTCAAATGTTTCTGTCATTTTATTGACTGGTGATGCAGACTTTGCTTCTACTTCAAGGACTCTTAAACGGCGTAACAATGTTACTATATACTTAATACACAACGACAATGCCGCCAAATGTTTGATTGAGAGTGTAGACAAAGCTTTGCATGTCAATAATTTTACTATTATTAATAGTAAACCATACACGACGCGTAAGCCTTACAAAGCACCTCTCTGCTATGATCCTTGGCTTGTTCGGGTAACTGGTCATCCCCAAAATGTCCGAAGTGCTTTGATCGCATTTGATTTCAAGAAGGTGGCCCAGGAACGTAACGGAAAATTTGTTGAAAATCAACGAGGTGTTGCCATATGGTTAAGCTTCAACTCCAAATCAGATGCCATTGCAATAGCGAATAAATTAAATGGACTATCTTACCGAGGACACACATTGAGCACAAGTATTGAAGAGTCTAGATTAACTATAAATCGAGACAGACAAACACTGAACCAAATCGCTCTGGAAGTTGATAAGGAAAATACTAGGAGTCGCCAAAGAAGTTCAAACTCCGAAAGCTTCGGTGTCGTTCCGTGTTGTTGCTTACTTTAATCATTTTGCGTTACAAGAGGATGCATCACACTAACTTTCTATTCAGAGCCATATTTTATTCTAGCCAAAGCGAAATTTTGCCTTTTCATTCTAATTGCAGACTCATCTCATTTACACAACTTTCTAATGTAAATCAAAGTTAAACTACTCTCAATCCACGACAATTAAAATTCATTCTTGTTGAATCCAGTCATATTTGTACTACTAGTATGCTATTTTGATTAAATTGAACAATTCAATCATTGAAAAACAAGGAATTCAATTTATTTCCAATTATGATTATACCGATGAAGGTGCACAGTTTAGTGACGCTGCTCCTCGAAGCTCAGGCCCTTTTAAACCTCGTTTTGAGTGTTCCTTGAAAAAGATCCACTTGAGTCTCTCAAAGAATAGATTGCAACTGGTTCCATTAATACTGGGTTTGTCAACATCCTTGTAAGATACAAAACTGAAAATGTTGTGTTATGCCCAAAATTGTTGACCAACTAAAGCCTGACATTTGTCTCTGTGATTACCTTTACCCTTTACCCTGGATGTTTTCGGTCGACTGTCCAGTTATACCAGTCAAGTCAACCAACCGAGTTGGCCTTTACTGTGGTCCACCATCAAACTTGATATTCTGTTAAGTATTCAACAAAGCTTTGGGACGAGTTTTGGATAAGGTTAATGAAACTTTTTAACTCTTCAATGTTCAATATATACACCGAGATCATGTTGAATACTTTGGTATCTACATTAATCCTGGCTCATTGGATTACCATGAATTGGGCTAATCAAGAGAAAAGTGGCTTCGACTTGATTCAGCTTTACGCGAACAAGATGCAACTGAATTTGAGAAACTCAAAGATAAACCAGGAAAATTGATTTACATCTCAATAGAACTTTGATTTCAGCTGCAACTGAACTACTAACCATGATATTGACTTTATCGGACAACTCACCTCATCGTTTTATCGTTTCAACAGGCCCTAATGATGACTCAATCAAACTTCATGATAACATGTGGAGAGGCAAGTTTGTCAACCAAGTTGCTCTTTTACCCAAAGTTGATCTATTCATAACTCAGGGAGGAAGCAATTCACTGATTGAAGGCTTTACTGCTGGTAAACCATTGATAGTTTTTCCTCATTTTGGTGACCAACCGGACAATGGTTAGCGAGTAGTTGATCTTGGTTTAGGCGGAAGGATAAACTTGCATGAATTTAGTGACGAGAAGTTACTCAAAGCCATTGAAGATGTAAATTATTCAAGTTGGTCACAAGTCTCTGCCTTTTTTTTGCTCTTCTCCTCTCAACGCATTTTCTTGGTAATTAATGAATTGGTTGGATTGTGATTTAGTTTTTCATTTACGATGGCTTACTTCATTAAGAATTTGAGTCTTGAATGTCGATTGCATTTAGCATACGCGGTTAAAGGAAACTTACAATCAGCCATGATCGCACCAGTTTCTTGTGTAAATCAAAGTTAAACTACTCTCAATCCACGACAACTTAAATTCATTCTTTCCGGATTCAGTCATATTTGTGTTACTAGTATATTATTTTGATTAAATTTGGTTTGCAAATAAACCATAACTATTCATTACTAACTACATTTGATCCAGATGTTTTTTCATCTAATATTCTACATGACTGGTTTAATGAAAATTTCGATTATTTGAGCGAATCGAAGGCTAAGGTCTACAAAAAATTTGCAATTAGTTGTGAACAATAAATTTACAAAACGAAGAAATTTATAAATATACTGTTATGATTGCACAGATAAAACGAAAGTAAAAATAACCAAAAACAATTAATGTTATTTTGTCATCGATGGTTTACTCCATTTCTTTCCCAATTAACAATGTTGTGTCGATTGTTAATCGGTTGTTATTCTTAACTAAACAACAGATTCCAATAAAATTTTCAACAACCAACTACATAAAAGTACGCAACGTGGAAAGAACATTAAATTTGTTGAAGGGGTGGGAAAAAATGACGTTTTGCGTCTTAATGCATATAATCTTACAGTTTTGTTAATTTTTTGTTACAATAATTACAAACACTTCGCATATCTACGGCTTATGATTGACTAGTATTTCAAGGTGGAAGTTAGATCGTCTCCTTATTTATATCAAATTACTTAAAACGGATTCACGATCTAAAGTTTTAACACCCTAACAATAAATTACAATAATAAACTTACAATTTATCGATTTAAATTTCAGATCAAGTTAATTTAGACACATCTGTTAGTTAGACTATTTCGATGGGAAAACATCGAGATTCTTTAGATTTTCGATTCAACAGCAAAGTATGATCATAATAGCTCTGTTGTTTGTTAATTGACTTTAATTGTCTCAAATAAATAGAATTGGTGGTGAATATTGTAGAGCAGAAAGGTATCAATTTTAGAATTAATTTTTCTGGTGAAATTCAAAGATATTAATTGACAATAGTTGTTGAGCAGTTTAAAAGATTCATTGTCTTTATTGTGTTTCGGAGGAATCCCTGGCGAACGTAGGGACTGTACATCAATACAAACTTTTTTGAAAGATCTAGATGACATCTGAAACTCAAATTGCTGAAGATTAAGTTGAAGGCACTAATAACCAATAGGAAAGTTTCATCATTTCTAAAAAATTGGCCACTCTTGTTCTTATCAATCAAGAATGATTATCGATTGATGAAAGTTTGAGTGACTTTAGACAAACTTTAATTGCATTGCATTGTTTGTTTCTTCTATTGCTTAGGGTTATGAAAACAGCGACATTTGACGAGAATTAGATGATGGTAAATGTATGTACAAATTACAATTGATGAAAAAACACCAAGTTAAGGAGGACTGTAGAGTGTATAATTCTCATCGAATAAATAAGGCCAATGCTATTTCGGGCATACTTTAAGAGATGAGAAAGTAGTCAATTTGTGACAATAGATAATTAATTCGCTCCTTCGCTCGAATAGCATCGTGTTCTCCAAGATGAATGGAATGTTGAGAAATTTATCCTTGAATAATAAGATTGGAAGAATTAAGCAGACAAAAATAAAGTAACAATCAAGCAGTAATTTCTTTGGATTTTTCGTTCATTTTTTCGGAAACCCTGAAAATGGGAACTCGGTAGAGTCTTAAAATTCTTAAAACACGCCATAATAAGTAGGGTAATTTTCCTAGAACCTGGCAAACTCCAACAATAGGACATCGAGCAAATTGAAATGAGTAGATCCATGATATTTTTGCACCATTAATATACCTTACATAAGAGTAGGCATCACCTCTACCAGCATAATTACAATAATACCAAGGCAGATAGCGGTGGATACGAAATGATTTACTTTTATAAAAATTTATGGCGGTCACATTATCACATAAAACATGGAGGTAGACTGCTTTTACAGTATTGGCAGTGTCTGATGGATTAACATTGACAGTCAACTCATTGATTAATTTATCCAACAATCGAGATCCAATTCCCATTCGACGATATTCTTTCACCACTCCAAAGGTTAATATGTAGGCAACTTTAGTGTCTTCGGAAAATTTGTACGGTGGTAGAACATCATAATCACAGCTATCGCAATCAGATAGAGACCAAATATCAGCCACAATTATACCAACAATCTGCCCATTAAGAGTTGCTGCCCAAGGATAAAAGTATTCACCATTGATGACAGCTTCATACCATTCTGGAGGATATGTAATTGGAAACCAAACCTCGCAAAGACTTTTCAAAGTTTCTAAATCGGTCGGGCAAAGTTTACGGAATCTCAAAGTGTCTTGAACACTTTGATAAGAGTTAATTTGGGAGGATGAAATAACAGATGATGGTGATGTTGATGTTGACGAGTGATCATTGTCATCAGCAATGTTTACCGTGATCATACCTTTCTCAGTCAGATGATTAAGTTTTGGATGGACTGAGATACGATGATACACGGACCTTTGAAGGTCAATGATTATTTAAATTTATAATCAAAAATTCAATAAATATGATGGGTGAGATAATAAAACAAAAACAACCAATAAATGTTTTTATGAAGGAACCAAAGAGTCATCTGGTCAGAATCAGAATTCAAACATTCTTGGATGTTGCTATGGCGATGCATGTTGGTACAAAATTCAAATTTCTTAAAGTTATTTATTGTTCCTAATTACTATATATTTTCTTGATTTATACCATCTCAATCTTCTCAATCGATGGAAAATAAGTTGGATTTTGCGAGTATCATCATTATCTCCGATTTTGCAAACAGAAAATATTCAAAGATTTTAATATTGATGAACCCGTTTCGCCATTAATTTATTTATTTCTGCTAGTAATTTTCACCTTAGCGTTGAATGAGTTTGACTCAGTTTTTATAACATTTATGACTAAATCTGAATAATTAAGGTATAGAGGATGAATAAATGATTATTTTTCGATAGTCAGCTTATTTTATTAAGCTATGGATTTGATATGCTTATACCTGGTACATGCTTGTATACTTTGGTATTTTATGAGTTTATTCAAAACAAAAGCGTATGATCCCCCAGACTCTGAAAATCTGATTTAATTATATAAAGATGTAAGATATTTAAGTTTGTTAAAGTGATCTGGATTCAAACTGCATTATCGTTTGTTATGTGCCTACTAGAGCTGCTGTCCCTAGTTCAAGAAAATTATAGCTTTGGACTGGTCAAAAGCAATTCACTTTTAGTCTATAAAACTTGTTTTCAAATGTTTCTGCTTAACGTTGCTAGTTACCACTTGTTCTCTTATCCAACAAGTCTCTTTTTTAGCAACCGTTGTCAATTAATAATTTATCGTTCTAAATAATGTAACTTATTTGTTACAGGAAACAAATTTAACTTAATCATTTTCCATGGATTGCTCCGATTCATCGATCAGTTTTGGTCTGGGAAAAGATTTTGAAGAGGTAAGAATTGTTTAAATATACTTTTTTTTGAAACTCTGTACTTTATTTTTCACTGTTTTTTTTATTTTTGAAATTTCAATCAAGTTTGGATTGGAATCAGAAGCAGAATCATGCCCATCATCTAAATTGAATAGTCGATTATCTAATTTGTCATCAAACAAACTGTTGTTTGTTGAGAAGATAAGAGAGGGAAACAGTTGCTGTCAATCTGGAGACTATGCAAAAGCAATAAAGCTTTACTCTGAAGCTATTGATTTGGATCCATCTAATCATGTACTTTATGGTAATCGATCGGCAGCTTACTGTAGAGCTGGTAAATATTCACGAGCATTGCAAGATGCAATCAAAGCTCGAGAGTTAAGTCCGCATTGGTCTAAAGCCTATTACCGTCAAGGCATTGCTCTTCAACACCTTGGTCGATTCATTGATGCTTTAGCTGCATTTGCTGCAGGTTTGGCTCAAGATGTAAAAAGTCCACAATTACTTGCCCGTTTCATAGAGACAGCTATGAAAAGTCCATTAAGAGCAACAATAGAACCAATTTACCGGCAACTTCAAGCCATTCAATTGGATAAAAGCCCTTTCGTTATAACATCATTAATTGGGCAGGAAATATTAGCCGATGGACACTATCCAGCTGCTTTGGTAATTTTGGAGTCATCTCTACGTATTGGAACTCGATCATTGAAGTTGAGAGAATCTGTTTACTCATCACTGGCTGCTGCTTATTGGGCTTTGGGTGAAGTTGAAAAAGCTTTACACTTTATGAAACAGGATCTCGAGGTAGCTAAATCTCTTGGTGATCAAATCGGTGAGTGTCGAGCTCATGGAAATCTTGGAGCTGCTTATTTTTGTAAAGGAAACTACAAAGAAGCTTGCAAAGCACATCAAATGCAACTTATGTTGGCTATGAAAGGAAAACACACTGATCAAGCGGTCGCTGCATTATCAGCTTTAGGTCATGTTTATTGGGCAATAGACGATTTGGTTAATGCCTTATCGTCCCATTCGCAAGCTTTGCAGATGGTTAGAAATATAGGTGATACTTCGGCTGAAGCACAAGAAATTGGTAATGTTGGCTCCGTTTATCTTGCTATGTCAGAATATGATAAATCCATAGAGTGTCACACTGAACATCTGAAGTTATCCAAAACCTGTGGAAATAGAATGGAAGAAGCTAAAGCAGTTTCTAATCTGGCCGCAGCATATCATGCTAAGAAAGAGTATGAAACAGCAATACAGTATAATGAACAACTTCTTAGATTGGCTCAAGAAATTGGTAACCGTAATATGGAAGCTAGAGCCTACGCAGGATTTGGTCATGCTGCTCGTTGTCTTGGGGATCTTACTGCAGCAAAACGATGGCATCAAAGACAGTTAGAAATGGTTTTAATAACCAAAAATCGACTTGGTGAAGGACGAACTTTAGCTAATCTTGGCGTAGTTTATTACCTGCTTGGGGATTTTGACTCAGCTCTGAAATTACACAGAGAATCACTCTCAATCGCTCGATCGTTGAATGATTTGACTGGAATGAGAAAAGCACTTGGAAACATAACTAAATGTTATTCAGCTATTAACGATTTTGATGAGGCAATGAAATATCAACAACAAGAAATAGCCATTTGTGAAAAGCAACCATTACCTATAGCACCACTTTACGATGACCCTGATTTTGATAACGATAGATTGGATTTTAATGATGGAAATAGCTCTTCTGATTTAGCTAACATTGACTCACAATTCATTCCAATTTCAAAATAATTTATTCTTCACTCGTTTTGAGAAGGATCATATCTTTTCAGCAATTTCATCCTCTAAACCAATCGTTTCTTGGATATTCCTTTTCGAGTTTTCATTATTGTATAAATTGTGATTTTTTGTAATATACAGCGAATTTAATAAAAACTTAAAATAAAATACTGTTTAAAAACTGATTATCAATAAGATGTAACTTGAGTCAAGTAATTCTTTGCTATAAAGTTAAGGAAAATAAACGTGAAAATAGCAAGTCTGACTGTCTTGTTATTTCTACAGAACATGCTTAAAATGTTTACATGCAAATAATTTTATGTTGTGCTTCTTGTCGGTTCTCAACAAATTGAATTGTTCTTATTCCGAATTATTGATTTTTGTCATTTCTAAAACTGATTAAAAATGTACCCTTGGCATAAAGATGACACTTTTAGTGAAGTATTGAAAATTATTGATCCAAGTAACCCTGTTAAACCACCAATTGAAGCCTACGAATGGGCCCGGGATCGTTTAATTTTATGGCAAGTTAAAACTACAACAAATAATCACTGTTTACCAGAAATCGAAGCAACCTTATCTCTCCTCAACGCCTTAATCAAAGATCGGTATTGCCTGGACGGGAACAATGTTGAAAAAGACCAAAGATTGACCAATAATTGTTATGATATATGCACCTTCTATGGTATGTCCATTGTTAAATTTTGTAATCTGTTACCTTTTTATGAAGTAAGTACAATATGATAATCAATATTGAACTTATTTTAAAGCCAATTTTACTCTGTTTGCTTTTACAGATGACCAAAAAAGGAAAAGTTTATCGTGTGAACAATAAATCTAAAAAAACTGTCCGTGATTTAGGTCTTTCACTTGGCTTGCCTTCATGGGTGTTAGAGTGTCGCCATAAAACTTGTCATGCTTCGACCAACTCTTTGATTCTTCTTCGTCAAGCTAATTTTTTTGCCCTATCCTGGATATTTAAACACTTTTGGTATAAAATGCTCGAAGAGGAAGAAGAAAGTAGAAACAGTGAAAATTTAAGCAAACTGGCACAGCAAGTCGAAAAATGGTTAGCAGTCGCAGCTTCTTCTAAAAAAGCTATCTTAAGAGAGAAAATCACACAAACTGTCCTTGACCATCCTGACCAAGCATTCTCAATAATTATTGATATTTTAATTAGAGAATCTGGTTATAAACTTTCTGATTTCGATATGAATTGTATGGAGCTTCCAATCAAGATCGTTAAGCCTTATGCAAAAATAATTCGTTTAATTGACAATTTTGAATATTTAGAGCTTTTTCTGCACCATTTAACCAAGCACTTTACGGAAGCTGATGCGAGAAAATCTAGAGTCTCTGTTCTTTGGTTCAAAACTATTACTAAATGTCTCAGTAAACAAGCTGACGATTCCATCAAACAAATGCTATCACTGCCTGAATTAAAGCCAGAAACTGAAATAATTGTATGGCAAAGATTGCTTTATAAAGCAACGAAAAGACTGACACAATTTACACCCGAACTCGTTGATCACCTTTCTAGTCTTATACCAGAAGATTCCATTCCATCGGAAAGCATTGCTCTTCTGAAAGAGCTCGCACTTTCATCTATTTATGTCAAAAATAAGCCAAAAAAACTCGAATCCAAAATGAATCCAGCCTGTGATGAGAAAAGTTTATATTCCGTAAAGACACTCGCTGACTTAACAGCTGAGCTGTCACAATCTGGCGAAAATATGGATACATCATCATGAACAATGAAAGATAATTAAATAAGATTTTGATACAATATTTGAAATAACAAGTTGAATCAAAAATAGATTCATCATTTCTCGTAATGCAAATCTAACCACAAGTTACAACTTAAAATGTTCTCAAAGTGATTTTATAGTTTTAAAATCTATTATTGTTGCAACTTCAATACAAGATACTGTCTGACCATCTGAACTGTAACAGGTAAAATTTGATCAATATATTTGTAATAAAATTTAAATTAATATCACAGCCACTTTGATTGGTGAGATGATTATTAAAAAGAAATAGTCTTAATACACTTCATGCTTAACTAGTCCATTAGGTCTCCACTTTTTACACTTTCCACCTCCAAACCACCATTTGACTAGATTTTCACCATTAGTACCTTTACATTGTTTCGAATCGGGTCCCGATAATCCAGTGAAAATTTGACAAAAGATATCGTCATAACGATCAGGGATCATTAATTTTACGTAATAACTTTTCTTCCAATCAAAGTATTCATTGTAAGCTGTTTCATTGGATGACAAATAATTTAAATATGATGCTAATTCTTGCGGTGATTTGTAATCAAGGGCATTGATAAATGAGTGATTGGGCAGGACGGATGAATATTGAGCACCACCGAAAACTATAGGAATGATATTGTAGCTCAGAATATTGACCACTTTCTCAGTAAAATAGTCTGTGCAGATTGAATTCTCAAAAGAGAGATAAAACTTGTATTCATTGGCCATTTTCTGCCAACAACCCTGGGAACGAAAGTCCGAGAAAAATGAGCATTTTAATTTACCGCAAGCACCATAAATGTCAACCGCAATATGTTTAGATAGCTCTTTAACATAATCATCACGCCCAGAAGGAGCTTTACAATTACTAACCATCCAAGCAATTGATTTAGGCTTTGACTCTAGCTTTGTTGAAATTAAATTGCTATCCATGGAGACATTCAAATTGTCTCTTGGCTCTATTATTCCATAAGGAATGTAAAAATCGGAATCTTGTCGGTAAGTAGCCCAACAATCAAATCTACTTTGTAAACTTGACATTACATTTGATCGCCAAGTGTGGTGAGGTGATTCTGTATGAAGCCAAATCCATTTTTGGTCACTTCTTTTTACTGGTAAATCGTTTACTTGAAGATTTCTCCAATGAAAGATTATGATTTTCGCTTCATTTAAGTAGATTCTTTTGCGAGTTACAAAACTTCCACAAGGTAGTAGCTTTTCAACACTATGTTCCCAGGTTGGATCTTGGTAAAGTCCGGTCCATATCAATATTTTAGGAGCTTCCTGAATAGTCAATGGGCGATCAATCTTCTTTTGAACAATTGGTGGATCATAAACACCGTTTTTCACCTGATTTCCATTAGCAACTTGATAATCAACGTCTGGAATAGATACCCTATAAGGATGATAATCATAAGCTGGTGATGTTCCAAGGGAATCTATGGTAAAATAAAAGATGAAAAATATCAAACAAACACCAGAAAAGACAATTATTCGTCTTGAGTTGTTTGAATGAGCTCGAGAAAATGAGCCAAAATCATTCATTGAACAGTATTTTATATGTTGTTGTAAACTTCCTTTGTAAAATAAACAGTGTTATCGGTACCAATTGGTTGCAACCAAGATTTTTTATAATATGTTTCCAAGGAAATCACAGCAACTAATTTGGACGAGTTTCTCGTGAAATTGGCTCCTAATGTTGTCCAATAAATCCTTACTTGTTAAAACACATGCAGGATTCGATTCAGTGAACATAACGGATGGTTACGGTTTCATTTTGACATGAAAACCAGCAAATCTTGTACAATGAATGAGTTTTCATGATGATTGACTAATGGAACTGATTTGCCACCACTTAGATAATCTGATAAGTTACTATCAATCATAGCTGTAAAGTTATAAATATGGTTGAAATACATGGAGGGAGTCACAGGCAAATTGCTGAAACACTGGTTGTAAATGAGCTTAATTGACAATATAAAAAGATTTAAAGTCAGCCGGAGTCTACAATGACTAAACTATTTGCCGCGTTCATCTAAAATTTCATTGTATTAAGCATTGGTAAAATATTTAATCAAATTAACTTCTTATCTTTCTTCGGATCAATCTCACACAATTTTCAGGCTCCACAATATCAACTGTGACACCCTGTATATCGAAAAGATAAAAGTAAAGATAGAAATTAAAGACAAACAAAGATAATACGATGATTTAAATCCCTTACATTCAAGAATATTGGTTTAAGTGCAATCTCTAACCCAGATGAAGTTGGTATTCAGTTAGACATAAAATGGGGCGGTTTGACACGTAGTTGAACCAAATTGAACAATCTAACAGCTCATAATTACACCTCATGTTATAAGAACAACAGGCTAATTAGATAAAACAATTACAAAAATAGCTATGAATTCTGGAAAATGACGTAGACCAACTGCACTGAAGCTAATGTAAGACACTAGGGGAAAAAGTCAATCTGAAGTTAACCGATAATTGTTATACATATTGAAGTAGCTATCATGAGACAATCAAACATCAATTGTTTAACAAATAATTTAAAAGCCTCACAAAATATCCTAAACAATATGCGAGATACAAAAAACAACAATACAATGATAAGTACCTCAATTGACAGACAGCTATTTAGGTAACTAAAACGACTTCATACTTCCATTGAAAACAAAAGATGGAAAGACAAAAAACGTTAAAACTAACTAAAAAAATTTAAAGGCTATCAAGTTCTAACTTACCTAAATGAATAGTTAATCATGGTGATGATACACGAATTGAGGATTCATGAATCATTGAAGTTGGTAAAATTGAAAAAAGAATTGAAATAGACTGGAAACAACAGTTAACTAAAAGCACACTAACAACATTAAAACATAATTGCAACAATGATACTGCTTGAAACTAAGCAACAAATTTTAGGTTTATCTTTATAAAACAATCTTTATTTTAATTGGATGAATAAATGTAAACAAAATGTGTTAATCAATTATCATAGATAATGTAAAATTGAAATCGGTGATAAACAGTTCAATTTTAAACTTGTTGAATGTAAAAGCAAAAGGAGAACTGAGACTGAAAAGTGAGACTTTGCCGTTGAGTTAACCACACTTTTTCAAGTTGAAATTTTTCCATTCAGTATTTTACATGATGATTTTTTAACCAGTTTCTTTAAAACTAAAAATGAATATCAGCTTAATTGAGTCATCTTAACGTTTAACCAGACCAAGAGAAGGAAAAGAAGTCTATGGAAGGTTGATGCAAATCTAGAAAACTGGCTCATAATGAGGTAAGCATGGTTTTACTTGTTTATTTTAAACTCATTTATTTTTCTCTCCTTTTTTCCTCAAATGTCCTTACTTTCCACTGATTATCATATTTTCCAGTCGCAGGGCTTACTCGTGATCGCGTTTAACATCGTTGAAATAAAACTTGACCAGGAAAAACGAAGAAACACCAGAAAGTGCTCGAGAGATCAAACCAAGCAGTAAGAGTGTAATCTCAGCATAGACGAATCCCCAGTAACCTTTATAATTTAAATCATAGCAAGTCCAATCGGAACCATCATCGAAATAGATGTCACCGTTACAGAATTTCTTCCATTTAACTGTCAAAACTATCATGAATATGGTGTTGGCCAGAGTCACAAGGAAATCAAAGATGGAGGCAGCAGTGAATGCCAGTAAAAGACATTGGTTGATTTGACAGGAAACAAAGAAACCCCAAACAGTTACTATTAGGGTTATGATTGAAGTAAGATTTTCATGCCAACGATCTGAATCAATGATGAAACAGATGATGGAGACAAATAGACAAACCAGATTAGAAAGGAGAAGGATACTCCTCATGAATAATGGATAATCCATGGTGATGAGTGTTAACTATGAATGAAATTAATGGATGAGGTATGTAGATAGGGTTTTGTAACTTAAATAATTAACTTTACTTGTTGATCGGTAAAATAGTTGTATCTAAATCAGGTGATTGGAATGTTTGCGAAAGGTTAAGTTCATTGAATGGAAAAATCACAGTTATAATTAATCTTATGTTAAATTTGAATAAGATTTTTTAAACTTACAGCACAATCTTGCAGTATTTTTTTACCTTTTCCAAGCCACACCAATGTTTTATTAAGATCTGTGCTATTACCTTTATTATCGGTAATCAATCTCCAATGGTTATTATCTTTTTAGTCATTCCTTTTCTTTTCAAACAACTTTCTGTCCCTGGTTTACGTCTCCTTCATGATTTTTTTATCAGCCCTACTCTTGAGTGCCATGCAAGATTATTGGAACATAAACATAAATAAGAAAAAAACGGTGAAGATGATTGTAAACATGAGCTAGAAATTGTATTAGTCATTCAACTGATACCTATTAAACCATTGATGATTTGGTTACTGTTTTATCATTACCCTCTCAAGGTTCACAGATTACAGTTTATTAAAAGGTAAAACTTAAGGAATCGAAAATTTTGTTTCAGTAAGTCAAGCAATGTATTAAAATGAGGATCATCCTGAAAGGTTTTAAAATCGTCTTTGTCTGGACAGCAACCATAATAGCTAAAGATGAGCCAATAAGTAAAATTTCAAATCAATTAATCATTGCTTTTTTATTTCAGATCAACATGAGGCTATTTTCAAAGGAATCAAGTCAAAAGCATCAAATGTGGCTAAAGATTTAATGTGAGATTAGACTCAATCGAAGCAAACATAAAAGAAATCATCCAATCTTTAGGAAAAATCAAGAAATAGTCATTCGAAATTTTCTTTTTGATTCATTGATGTAAATCTATCATAAATTCTGAAAAAAATTATGCTGTTATTACAAATTCAAGATACCTTTACATTTGCTGAATAAACACTTTTGGTAAATATCTAAATACATGGATGGTTACAAATGAAACCAACATCCTTTAATAGGTTAAAAATACTCTTGATTGATATTATAACTAACTTCCAACCTAAATAATGGGCTCAAATAATCGAGTTTGAACAATCTGGTTGTTCTTGGGGTAAAACTTAGGATCACACCTTCAGTCATTTTTAGTGGGACAGAATTGTGTTGCGACTCCGATTAGAACCGCTGTCAACTAAACGCTATTTTGGGATTGTCAAACACGAATAATTATCCGAAATTTTCAAAGAAAATTGAATTTAATCAAAGTTACATGAAAACATAAAATTTATCGAATCGTTACATGGAGATGGCGCAAGCGCGGGTAAATTAAATAAGTTGGTTTCTTTCTGGTTCTCTCTTTCTGCGAAGAAAACAGAGTTGAGTAAGAGAGATAAAGTTGAGCTGAATTGAAATGCAATTTCAGATTTTTCATGTGAAGGTTTCAATGAAGAAAACAACCTGAAAGAATACTGATGAAGAAGCAACCGAGAATCATCACCTTCTTCTCATATTTTTTCCCTTTTATTCATTCTACCAGCAAATTGCGTGACTAAAGGAATCTCCTTCAATTTTTTGCTTCTATCCAACCTAACATCTCACTTAGCCAAAGCTAAATATACTTGACTTGAATTTGATGTCTTCCATTTATTTTCATCATCAATATTGCTACTATTGCCATCATCATCTTTATCACAATCATCTGTCTTTTGATTACTTCTGACCATTTTCATATCCCTTAAAAGTACGGATACCAAAAGTGAACCAATTACCAATTGTTTAATCCTTTTCTGGTTATTATATGTGTTACCGTTTTTTTTGTGTCTTTTGATCAACCAGCTATTATGACTAATTAATGATCAATTTAACTTCACTATTGTTTTAAACAGAGTTGTGAAAAATAATGATTTCCAGATTGAAATGTTTTCCAGTCATAATTGTGTTCCTCATTAATATCGTTATAACATCATCTTTAAATCCAGACTCTCCGATAACCATTAAAATTGGTAAGATCTTTATTTTGATTTTAAAATACCTAAATATTAACTGCTGATCTTCAAGTGTGATTAATCTATACCATTTATACAATTTGCTTTAGTAAATTCTTTATCTACTATAATTGTCTTTCATAAGGTGTCATTAACATGATCGATTGACATTTCACTTCTCATTAAAAAGGTAGATGTCAAATACCTTGAATAACTTGACAAAAATTCCATGATAAGATAGTTAATTAATCATTGAGAGTGTTTTCTCATGTAAATTCGTGTGTTTTGACCAAAATTTCACAGTAACAAATCCATTTTTATTCAGATCATGCAATATATTGACCATAAACATCAACACATTTTTAAAATAAAAAACTGTAAATGTTAAAATATTTGGTTTTAGATAAAATTTCAAAATCAAAATCATACCTTTCCATTAATCTTCTTTTTCTATTCTCCAAATATTTCAATGCTGACCTGTTAGTCAACTGTTGGAAAATTCATTTACATAAAGAGTACATTTCATAACAAAGATTAGGGTAATCTAGAATCATTAACATTCTCTTGCATGAATTCTTGTCATAGACATGAACTCTTATGCAAGTTGAACATTTGTTGTTACCATTGCAAGAAACCGATTAACAAATTGAAGGAGTATTAACCTTCGATCTACATTTTGAAAATTTTCAACCTCCAATTGTCAAAAAGAAACTTTCCACTGTTAATGTCTTGTTTTAATGTTTTACTTTATCTAACAAGTCAAGACTGAACTCATTACTCAACCATTTTCCCTTGTCTTTTTAGGCGCGTTAATGGAAACAAATGATGATACATTAGTTGAAGCTTTTCAAGATGCTTTAAAAAGATATAACTTTAATGATTGGAGACGCAATAGATTCCGTTTAGTTGGAAAAATTGAATTCCTCAACAATAGCGACAGTTTTCACGTTTCAAAACCTAGTAAGTACCTTTTTATCTACATTTTTTACAAATGATGTGGCTGCTTATTCTTTATCGATTAATTTTACTCATTTTTCTACAATCCTTTCAGCGTGTAAATTACTTGAAGATGGTGTATGGGCTCTGTTGGGACCCAATAGTCAATCAATAAGCTGGTACCTTGACTCTTTGGTTTCTCACTTTCGGATTCCGTACGTTTCAATATTATGGAGCTCGAATAACAATTCATTATCACCACTACCTTCAAAGACAACATCAACATCATTTTCTTTGACTTCATCATTGTCACAATCTTCAGTTGGATGGATTGATGAGGACAGAAAGTATCACAATTTCACCATTAAGTTAACTCCATCATCTAAAATGATTGGTCGTGCTCTGGAGTCAATGATGAATTATCATGACCACTGGAAACAATTCACAATCATCTATGAAACTAATGAAGGTTTGTCTAGTTTTACTAATGTCAATTGGTCACTCTAACTTTGAACCATTTACGTCTTCCACTTTACATGCTCTTTTTAATGGGCAACCTTCGAGAAACATAAATTATTTATTACAGTCTAGGCTTTCATTGTCACATTTCCCCTCAAAGGTAGTTCCTAGAATTTGCTCAACTTTAGTCTTGATTAACTTTAACTTGATATTCTGTAATTTTTGCTCTTTCTGTTGTCATCTTAATTGATCATGATTAATCAATTTCAGTAGGAACAAATGTTGAGCAAGCATTAGACACTATCGATTAGCTGTTAATATTGAATTAAACAAGTCTTTTATTTTCTATGACAGCTATCCAGTTTCATTTTGTCATACTTAACCATGTACTTTCTTAACCTATTGTAATCTTAATCTTCAGAGAAACTCTTTATTTTATCGAATGCTTCAGAATTCTAATACTTTTTCAAAATCTAACAAATTTAATTTTATTTTACAGGTCTCATTGAGCTCAAAAATTTGCTTGGAATAAACTCAGCCACCAAAATGATGCGAATAACTGTTCGTCGATATCAACCTTATGTAAACTCCTTCAAGAAGCTATTGAGAGACTGTAAAAAGCATGGTGAAACTAATTTCATTGTTAATTTGGGCGAGAAGAAAATTCTTGAGCTGTTGAATGAAGTGAGTTTAAAAGCAATTGATTACTTTGATGATCAGGACAGACAATTAACGTTCGTTAATTAATTATTTCGTTTTTTTCTCCTTTTTATTCATCAGGCACGTAAAGCTGGTCTCATGACAGAGTATAACAATTTCTTCCTTTTCAATTTGGTAAGTTTTCCAAGCATTTAATACTCATTCTTATGCGATTCACACTGAAGATACTCAGATAAAATTTTCCCTGATTAAACAGAGAATTGGAAAAGGGTGAAAAGTCTTCTCAAAGGGAAGGGCTTTTGAAATGGAAAATAAATTATTCTTGAATTCTTTCTGCTGATCTTTTCTATTTTTGAGTTTCTTTAATATTCCCATTTTCAGTGGCAAAACAAAATCGAAATTTCATTCCTGTTATCTTTTATCGCTCGATTTTTAATAAATTTGTTATTTATCTTTACTTTTTTCTCTCCCTTTTCATTGTCATCATGATAAGTTGTTTATCCTTCCCATGCTTATAGATTGAAGCATTATTAGTATTTTTCCCTCCTTTTATATGTTGTATTTCATCACATTCTGTTACCGATTCAAAGAAAATTTGTCGTTGATGCTCAAAATTCCATGAAATTGTCCATTTATTATTTTCAAGTTTTTATACTGCTTTTGTTGGGAAGATTTTTTATCAAATTTGATAACAACTATTTTGTAATATGTCTCTTTATAAAAATGTTGACAAATGAAACTTGTTTTATCCACTATTTTACTCATTTTATTTTATCTTTTCTCTTCCTAATCTTTTTGCAATAGGATATTTCATCTATGGACCTTCGGAGTTTTGAATGGATCGATACTAATATCACAACATTCTCATTATTAGACCAACAATACATTGATCGAACTGATATGTGGATACAATCCGACTTTTTAACAGCCAAGCATACTAAATTGAAAGTAGGTTCAAAATGCCTCTTTTACTGCATGATAATCAACAGTCGCTTCTCATTTATTGCTTTTTGACCTCCTAATTCAATCTTAACTTACTTTTTCTACTTTTAACTGGATTTAAATTTGATTTAAAATTTGAAAAATCTAATAAGCTGAGCCTTTCCAAGCAAAATGGAATCATTTAATATCAGCTTTCAAAAGCTTCATCTTGCAACGTAATTTGACTATCTTGAAAATAATTCTGTTAGAATGCCAATAGTTGTTAGAAGCTGAATAATCAATGAATTAGCTGATTAATTTATTAAACTAGTAAGTTAATTGTTAGGGAAATTATATACTGTTCACTGTTTACCCTGGTCATAACTAAGATAAAGCTGTTATTCTTGCTCATGTCAATTCTGTTATGAACGTACATAACATCATTCTCAATATATTTGTCAAAGAAAATGATAATTTGTTGAATTGATGAAAAGTCTGTCAGACAAATTTCGGCACAATATCATATTTGCCTTTTTTTCTGCCAGACAGAATTTTTATTCTTAAATAATATAATGTAATTCATGAATATCTTTTTAATATCGTACTCTTTTCTCCCTTTCTCCCTCTGTAACCATTTTTAACATTTTAGGTTGCCTCAGCTTTAATATATGATGGAGTAAAAGTTCTTGCTGAATCAATCAAAAAATCCCTCAAAGATGGATTTTACGAAGGTCCAAGTTTAACATGCTCGAGTAACAAATTTTGGGCCCAAGGAAACTATTTAATATCAACTATAAAATCTGTACGCATAAACTACACATTTACCTTTAAATCACAAGATTTTTATCCAATCTAAGTCTTCCAATATTAATTACTTCGATCTCTTCTTTTCAGAATTCTTTCAATGGTCTAACGGGTCCTATTTCCTTCAATCAATTTGGTTCTAGAATAAGTTTTCAATTAGAATTGATGAAATTGAGAAAAGGCAAATTTAACAAGGTAATAAGAGATTTTGCTAAACCTGAATGATTTATCAATTACTCAGTGAATAGTGAGGCCTGATGCATAATCGCAGTTAATCTGACATTTAGATGTTAATATTGATCAATTTCAATAGTCCGAGAAAAAAGTCAATTTCATATTCTTGAGTATTATTGAGAGAATGACGATAATTCTTATATATTTTAAGTATTTTTGTCTCAAATGCAGTCTCAGTGAGTAAGTGTTTGACGGATAATTCAATTATTATGGTTATTGCTATAGTTATGGCAAAACAATAATAATAAAACATTATTTTTAGAGGTCAGTTTTGACGTTCGCTTAATATATTTAATCATTCGTACATTCACTTTTCATGTTTGTGTAATCCATCTATTTTTTCATGAAATCTACTAAAGTAATGTTTCTATATTCACATTTACACTGTTCTATTTGCAGGGAATGATATAAAAAATGTATAATAGGACATTTAAAATTGTGAGTGATTTAGTTTCCTCGTAGTGTTACTTTTATGAAGATAAATGTTTTCCGAGTATCAGATAACATTAACTACTTTTTATATAAGGTTTTTCAGCATTTATAACCTTTTTTGTCGTTTAAAATTGAGAAAGGTTTATTTTTTAACATAAAGTTACGCTCTTTTGCCATGTCTATACGAAAAATATCACTCTGAAATCAACAATTGACTTTTGACTTATCTTTAGGAATAAACGGTAATGATATAAAAAGAATCAACTTTGATTTTATTTCTTGATAGCAAGCCAGTCTCGTGAGATTTTTGAGTTAATCATTTTTCATGGAGGTTTCTTTTTCATTTTATAATAGATTAACTTAATGTTCTTTTCTTTTTTCTTTTTTCATTTTTCTATTCTTATAATATAAAGATCGGTCATTGGGATAGTAACATGGGTTTGATCATAAACGAGAATATACCTCGATCAAAGGTTACATTAATGGATAAACTGCATCGTAAAATATTCAGAGTCAATTCTATCTTGGTAAGTAAATCAGATATTAAACTCTATTCATTGATTTAAATATATTTTTTTGTCAATTTCATCATATTTTTTAGAGCCATCCATATCTGATGTTGAAACGTAATCACGATAAAATGATTGGAAATGAAAAATTTGAAGGGTTCGTTATTGATTTCATGGATTTACTTCAACATAAGCTTAACTTCTCTGGTTACACCATTTTTCTCGGTCGTGATGGATCCTATGGGCTATCTTACGGGAACGGTACTTGGAATGATGTTGTTGACAATTTAGTCTCCCAAAAGGCTGATTTAGCTATTGGAGATTTGACGATTACACGAGAAAGACAAGAAAAAATTGATTTCACATTTCCATTCATCAATTTTGGTATATCAATAATTTCTCGGAAATCTGAAAATTATGAATTTAGCTTGACTTCGTTTCTAAACCCGTTTTCCCAACAACTTTGGTTCTCAATCGGTATAGCTTTTGTTTGGGTTACTCTGACAATGCGTTTCATTGGAAGATTAAGTCCGTTAGAATGGATAAATGATGAAGCTAATTTAATTCCAAATCAAGCCCATTTAATTGTCACAAGTCAAATAAAAAGAAACAAAGCAAAGGCTATTTCAGCAAAAAATAATTTCAACCTCTCAAGTTGTGCCTGGTTTGCTTTATGTTCAATTATGCAGCAATCTTCGGACCTCAGTCTTAGGTATTTTTCATTGAAAAGTAATTCGAAAATGTTGATATCTATAATTAACTTGAATTTTTTAATATTAACATCCAGATCGCTATCAACTCGGACATTGGCAACTTCTTGGTGGTTTTTCACTTTGATCATTATATCTTCCTATACAGCGAACCTTGCTGCTTTCTTAACATCATCTAAGCTTGAAAAGCCTATTGAAACTCTTGAAGATTTGATAAAACAGACGAAAGTTGCATTTGGTTGTGTTAAACATGGAGCAACTTATAACTTTTTCAAGGTAAAAATCTTTCAAATTTGCTGACTCGATCTCGCTAATTATCAAGAATTAATCATCAATAATGATAATTTGAATTTCTATTAACAGAAAAGCAGTGATCCAATCCATCAACGTTTAATCAATATAATGAGTTCAACAAATCCAAGTATTTTTGTTGAAACTTATGAGGATGGATTAAAACGTGTTATGCACGAAAATTATGCACTTTTCATGGAGTCAACGTCAATTGTTTATTATGCGAATCGATTTTGCAATTTAACTCAAATAGGTGATCCATTGGATGATCGAGGTTATGGGATTGGCTTGCCTTTTGGTTCACCTTACAAAAAGCTATTATCTGAAGTAATTTTGTGGTTAAGAGAAAATCAAACAATTGAAAGACTTACTACAAAATGGTTTCATGAAAAACCAAAACAGGAGAGAACTAAAGATTCAACTTTCCCTCTTGATTGCTCTTTTTTCAAATCATTTCATGATCTCAATCAACTGCAACCTGGAAATATCGGCGGTATATTGATTCTTTTACTTTTAGGTTCAGCCTTGTCTTGTATTTTAGTAACTATTGAGTTCACATGGAAAACCAAGGAGGTTTCGCCGATTAAAAAAGATGTAAGTAGCGAAAATGCAACTGGAAGAGCTTAATTATTAATCGTTATTCTTATTTTTTTTCAGGAAATTGATACTGAACATCAACAATTGTTAACATTTGAGCACCACGGACCTTCTGGTGTCCATTTAGAGACTGTGATATAAGACCAAATTATTTCCAACCCATCCGTGCCATAAATTTGTGTAATATTCAATTATCAACTTTAATCATCATCTATATCTGCCTGATCATACATAATGTATTCATTTGACAATCCCATAATTTGCCGTAAATTAACTTAACAAATTTTGTTGTTCATCTCAACTAAAGCATTGTAAAAAAACATTAATGTTTGTTTACATTTTTTTCTACAAATTTGTAAAATTTTTACAATTCTAATTATCATTCTTAGACTGTAATATATTGTTTCATATCTTGTTACAAAATTACGGTTTATTCAAATGTAATAAAACACCGTCAATTAAACTAAATTTAAAATCATACTCATCATGTAGATGAGTATTCAATACAAACTTCAATAGATGGCGACTTCTATCTAACAAGTAGTCAATTGAAACGATTGATTATTTAATCAACATCAAAACATTTTACATTTAGACATCGTTTAGATCACAATTGGTAAAAGCCAATACTAAAGACTTAATGGATTCGACTTACCTCATCCATTAAAGAAAGAAAAGAAACTTGAAATCATCAACCAGTACAAAGTACATTCAGTCAATGATGTTTAACTGATGAATTAATAATGGTTAACCTTTCCAGCATTACGTTTTAGACTTTAATTGCTCATAAATATCCATTTAAATCTAAAAATAGATTTTAAAAAAGCAACAACCAAATGATTGAATCCTCTGAATAAGGTTATCATGACAGATGATAACAAAATGATTGTTGTTAAGGGGTACATAGACGTTGTAAAAATACGCTGATTTTTATTTAATTTATAAATGCTCGAGATATTGAAGATTGAAATGGAAAAATCAATTCTAAATTGTGATGAACAAAGCGACGCTTAAAAATGCAGTAAAATAGTAAAAAGCATTATCTTTAATGTTGTCTTTAACAATACCTTTGAACTCAATTTAATTCAATGTCAAAATTTCATTATTGAAGCTCATTAAAAGCTTTGCAATGATTATGACTACAAATTTAAAGATACAGCTCCAATTACTGTCCATAATTGATCCACTGAATCGCATTTCGTATATTTCATGAGACATTATATCACTTAGGTTGTCGATTGTTTTAAATCTGAATAACTTGCAGGCCAATGGAGCAATCTGAATAAATCTTCAAAGATTCTCTCGTTTAATTTCAAACATGAATTCGGACTTTATTTCCCTCTCAGAGATATTTTCGGCATTCTTCAATAAATCATCTTTGAGGGTTTCGATGTAATCTTGTGAACTCATTGATTTACTCTGAAGATGGCGATAAGCAGCTTATTTGTTAAATGAAACATAATGAGAGCAACGAAATGCATTATTGATTGTGAGTTTCAGCAAATCTCTTTTGGAATGTAAACTCATTAGATATTTATCAAGCTGTATTTGCGAATGGTTGTTAATTTTAGATTAAATATCATTGCAGTTAACAATTACTGTTTAATCGGACTGCTAATTCAGGAATTAATATTAATGGTTAAATTTAATGGTGAGGAGGGAAAGGACGTCAAAATTGTTTAATGAAACTCAATATAACAAATTGAGAGTCTAAATAAAGTCTAAAGTAACAACCAGAAACACAAAAATAGTAGAATCTGGGAATTTACAATTTGATTGACTTTGAAATTTGTAATTGTCCAGGTTATCATTTAATTGGTTAAATATTCACCAGAATTAAAGTTGAGTAAACGTTGGTTTGTTAAATCAGTTGATTTAACCCTGAGAACGGAAAGGAGTTTTGAAATTGCAACAAGAGTTATTTTAAAATTCATTTGTTGCTGATTCGGTGTAAGGTGGTGAAGACAAAAGAAAGAGTTGAAGGTAAAAAGAAAGAGGAAACATGATGATTAGGATGATAAAAGAGAGAGAGAGAGAGATTAAAGTGAGAGACTGAGAATGCTCATTTAATATCTATGATAACTTATTTTTGTCAGAAGGCAAGAATAAGCAGAGAAAGAAATAACAACATTCTAAATTCGTTTTTAAGAAACAAAAATTAGAAGAAGAAGAAAAAGAAGAAGATAAAAGAGAAACAAAGAGAGGAGAAGAGAGAGAGAGAGACAGAGAAAGGGAATGAAAGATGATGTGTAATGAAAGAGATTTTATTAATAAGTAGAGTAAGAGAAGGAAGAAAAGTTTAGTTTTTGTTGGCAATTGAAATCGCAACAGTTGGATACAGCATTTTCGACAATCAACTTTATTCTTGTGTATTTTGCAGCTTTAATTTGTCTGTTTGTTTGCCTGTATATTAATACAAATTATCTTCTTCTATTATCATCATCACTTTCATCATCATTGTCATTAACATCTTCATCATCAACAACAACAATCAACAGTAAGATTACATTACAAATCAAAAAGTAAACTCTTACAGTGAAAAAGACTAGAGTCTTTGGTTTTTACATGTGAATAGACGAACATTACTCACAAGTTAACCTCTCTTTTCACCTTTTACTGGATTCAACTTTCAACGCTTTTTTTTACTGGATTTACTTGACTATTTGATTGGATCCGTAGGATTAAAATTAGTGATGTTAATTTAAACATTTAGTGTGACAATTTGTTCTAAAAAACAGCTTCTCTTCTCTGGATTTTTGACTTGTTCTGTTACCACTTGCTTTACATACAAAATACCCAAATAGACTCTTAACCTTGTGTAGACAGTGTATTTCATCTCACCAATCATTAATTAATCTCATCATATTTTAACCCTTTTAGGAGTTAATGTTAAACGACTCCATGCATCCTGATCCTTGTGATACCAATTTACAGGTAAGTCCAATAACCATTAATCAATAGGTTAACCATTACCAGATAAAGAAGAGTGTGAATCTAAAAACCAAAGCCATTCCATTGACTCTATTATCAACCAAATAATGATCCAAATACATTGATTATAATGATCACAGTCGATGATTAGAGTGTTAATAATAACATTAATAATCCTTTTTTATTTCCTCTGAATCCCAATTGAATCATATTGATTTGCAAATGATTTGCTCAGCAAGAAAAAAAAGATATATCAAAGGCCTAACACCAGTATAGTTGCTAAGTTGGCCGTATTTCATGTTTAACCGTTTAAACAGTTTGTTGCTTTGCAAGAGAATCGCAAATACCATCCATTATGATTGATATAATAACCAGGGTAGATCATCATCATGAATCAATTGAATGTTTTCGCCAGGATTAAGGGGAAAAAAGCCTTTCACCCGTTAATTGTCCTTGGAAACGTTGGTTGTTTGTCTTGAGCCCAGCTTATTCAAGTGATACCAAGTTAATTATAAAACTGAACATAAATATGAGCATATATATATAAGAACAAGGAGAAGAAAAGAAATAAGATGAACATGATGATCAAACAGTTGCGAGAAAAGAAATGATGAAAAAAAAAATATTTTGGCTCAACACCAAATTCAACATTGAAACTGGATTTAACAGGTTGAGAAAGTCATTGAAAACTAAAGCACACAAGAAATCCCTGATAAAACAATATTAACATCCAACAAAACAGCGTGAGGGAATGAAAGGCAACAAATGAAAACAAATGTACAACAATCAAGCAAAACAATTTACAAATAGCGATATTAACATGAACAATTGAAAGGCAGAAAAGCTAAGAATGTAAAAAAGTGAAAAGCTCAAAAACAAAAAAGATTGCAAGGGAAATGTAGAGTGACTTTTGGTTGCCATAAATTTTCTGGTTAAACCCAAAACATTTGTTACCCATTGACTTTGACCATTTTTAATTGAAAGTCAAATGTTCGATAATTGATTGATTTAAATTGAATCTTATATTAGGCTGAATATGGCCTGACCCAGGAACAGATAGCTGAATTTCAGGAGGCCTTTAGACTGTTTGATAAAGATTGCGATGGACGAATCACTTCAACTGAATTGGGTATTGTTATGAGATCTTTGGGTCAACGAGCAACAGAAACTGAGCTCAAAAATATGGTCACTCTTGTTGACCAAGATGGTGAGTAAAAGACTCCTTTGTTAAACACACTTTCAACTTCAATTAATCATCTTAATCAACATTATACTCATCATCTTCATCACCAGTTTTAATCATTATTGCACCAGCAAACACTCTTCACTTGTTCACCAACATTCCCATTCCTCTTCATCACCATTCCTTTCTCCCTCTCTTCTCCAGGCCAAACTTTCATTCTTCTTCAACAATCTTCATCATTATTTTCATCATCTAATTAACCGCATTAATTGCGAAGCAACTAATAATAGCTTTCATGATATAAATATCAAAAAGGAAAGCAACTTGAAATCATTGAGACACTCAGACATTTATAAATATATTTTTATAAGTGTATAATTTTCATAAAAATATATTCATAATTATATTAGACATTTGCCTTTCAATGGTCTATTTATTTCCCTCTGTTTACTGGTTTTAATATATGATTTGGCAAAATGGCGCTAAAATTAGACGACAAACGCTAAACCTGCCAGGTTATTTGTAAGAAAAGGCAAAACAGCAAGATGACAAGAAGATGAACAAAGATGAAGAATCTCTTTAGACGAGTTCCTCTCGATTATGTACAAACTGTACAAGCGCAATTCCTTTTTTTACGCAATTTAAAACACTTTTTTAAGGTTAAACATGTGTACCTTTGAAGAAATGCATTGTGGTTGCCTATTATTATCACAATGTCAACACTTCTATGACAGCATATAATCAAAAACTGAACCCTTCATTAAATCAATTGAATCAATTATGAAATATTGATATTGAAATGCCAATATTGACATTCGTCTGCATTTGTTTTGTCTTTCAAGCAAAATTCACTCAAATGCAATAAATCAATGGACAATTGATTCCCATTGAAAAGATTCAATCAATAACTTCAATGTTGATGATCAGATCAGACAATTGGAAAAAAAAATTAAAACAAAGACCATTCAAGAGTAAACTCAATTTTGACTAATTGAACAATTGTAAAATACATTTTCATAATCAACCCAATTCAACCAGTTTATTGATCAATTTGCATAACCAAATTAAAAAGCTCAACATTTATTGATTGCCCATTGAGAGATTAATCAACAAAAGTCTAGAATTTTTGTTTTTAATTTTGTTCGCCAAATGTTGAACGCTAATTTCAATCTCGCCAATTTACAACAATTTAATGTCAGTAATTTAGCTTGAAATTTAGGTACAGATTTTACTTTTGATAATATTGCAGTTGCAAAGGCTCTTTTGTCCGAGAAAACGTTTCAAACCAAAAGGCTGGTTAAATGGATCAATTTGCAAGCTAATCAAAAGCATATTTACATAATTAAATTTAGGAAACAATAGATTGAGTTAACCATTAAGGGAAAAACTGGTAAAAATGGAAACATTGAAAGACTCAGTTTTTAATGTATCCGTTGTTTTCAATCGGAAATAACGTTACAAACATAATCAAGCAATTCTCATATCTTCATGATTAACATCATTAATATTCCTATCAGGTTAGTCAACAAGACTGGGTTTATAATGGTGACATTTCAAGATAACATTAAGGTGTCAACATTGGGTTGGCATGACAAATTAGTGTCCATTTTCATTGAGCTTAAAGGTTTAAATTGAAACTGTTCACTGAAAGTTGAACATTCATCATCACCTTGTATTACTTTATTTTAAACACTTTGAGCACAAATTTCAAGACAAGACTATTTTTACTCCATTATAATTATCTAAAGTTGATTTGATTCTGTAAAGTTTGCAATTTATTCTCAAGACAGTTTAATTATTATTCAATTAGTTGCTTCATTTTTGATAAATGATCACACAGAATACAGATTTACTGTATTAATGGAGCAATTTTCAAAGTAATTGAAAACACAATTTTCAAGACTTTTTGCTTCATCAATTTTCCTGAGTTTTCTGTCAGCCCAAAAATTGAAGGCAAAATTTTAAAGATGCATCCATCAGTATCTCAGAGAATCGTTATCTGAGGTTAAAATCCAAGTTATCTAAAAGTAATTGGAAAATAGGAAAAAATTGCTTCCAAAGTAATAATGAGAAAAATGATCAACCGAATAATAAAAACCATGAAAACTATCGATACACAAAAAAACCAAGTTTATCGAAGCTGAGCAATAATAGAAAGATCTGCGAAAGAAATACAATCGAGTTTAAAGAACACAAATTTTCTTGTTTCTCAGGCTTGGCTTACTATTATGAGTATCAATTTTATAAAAACATTGAGTTAATCTGAAGAAACTTGAATAACTCAGCATCGAATGTACAATGTTTTCTGAAAATTCAAGGAATGATGAGACAATTAAAAGAAGCTCTCAATTTGTATAAAAAAAGATTTCAGAAGAACCACAAAATTTTTGATATCAAATTGCTCTAAGGTAAAGGATAATTTGTTAAATTACCAACAATTTTAAATACCGAGCTATCATTAAAAACTAAATCAATGATTCATTCGTTACAGATTAAAATTCGAGTTTGAAAAATCATTAAATTATTTTCGCCTCATTATTATGACATGAAAATGTTACATTGAAATTGGCTGCTTTTGAAGGTAATTTTATGTTCAACTAAACTTGACTTGATCCTAATAAACGTTTCATTTTAAACTTGGATCATCTTTTTTTTTCATCAAAAATTCATTTACCAGGCTTAATGATGGGTTAACCTTTGATGTGTAGTAACCTTTAAAGTGTAATTACCTGATAAACAGATTGGTGTTGACCATCAAAAGGACAAATGTATTTAGATTACTTTTCATTTACCATTTTGATTTCATTCGATATTGTCCTTAAACAATGAAAAAAAAATCAAAAATAATTATTGTTGGCCTTTAATCTTATTTACCGAAATAATATCATCTTCAAGTTACAATAGCAACAATAGATTGTCTCATCAACTGTTGTTATTTTTGGGTGAAGTAAACATTGGAAAAGGTCAACTATTATTTACTCATGAAAATACTTGTTACACAAAAAAAATATCAACATGAACAATTGAAATATGAAATGCTCTTCCATTATCATCACCCTTATGGTTCAGTTTTTGTTTTCATCCATCAATTGGACAAAGTATCAAGAAAAAGATAAACTATGAAAATTGGTGAATTCATTGATCAACCTACACATTTCATCTGGTTTCCCATAGTAAATCCCATTTCAGCTAAATCCCACTTCCGATTCAAATCTGTGTATCAATTGATCATCCAAACAAATCGATGAATGGATATAAGAAAAAAGTAGATCAATAATTTGATAAAGATTGAAAATTAGGTTTAAAGAGATGAAAAATATTCTGGAATGTTATTGAGATCAGTAATTTGTTGACAACTTTTTCTCTTCTATCAATCCTTCCATGGTCTTTAGCTTACAAGGTTATCCAGTTTTGCCCTTTTCACCATTTTTCATGTTGATCAGGATAAATGCGTGAAACTGAAAGGATAACAAAAATGGTTCCATGAAAGATGATCATCAATGGTGACTGAGCTTCAATGTTTATTTCAGCCTAAAGAGTAAATGAAATGACAAGTTGACAGTAAATAGCCTCAAGCTTTTCATCATGTCAACCAAATGAAAACATTGGTTTGGCCAAAAGTAAATTTTGATATAAACTGTCGACCATTGAATTGGTAATGCCTTTTCTGGTTCCCCATTATAACCAGGAAACCTGAAAATGAAGTTGAAAAATAATATTATTATTTAATCAAATGCTTACATTTCAACCTTTTTTAGCCTTTCCAATTTTAGATTGTTCATTTGATGATGAAATCAAATGATTAAATGGTCATCCAATCAACTATGAAAACAGTTTCTGGTTCATTGGTAGGAAAACTGGAATAGCCTCATAATTTTCTGTCAATAATAAATGAGAAATTTAGAATGGAAAAAATGAAATTAATTTCCAAATCGCTTTTGCATTCAATTTAAAAAAGCTAAAATAGTTTATTACAGAGGTTTTGTGGATAATTGTTTTAAGGTATGGGCCCTAAAGTTTGTCAGTATAATGGTTAATATGTATTTGAATTTAACAATTATTTAATTGAAAATTCGTTATTTTTTGGAGATAATTATTGATAGTGGACCGTGTTCAGCAGCTCTGACTATTTTTTCATTAAATTTTAACTTAAATACTTTGTTAAATTCAAATACATATGTTTCCTTATACTGACAAACTTTAGGGCCCATACCTTATTCAACCTTTTTAACCATTTCTGTTGTAGCTTTACTGGTTTTAGACACTTGTAATTTTCAGAGTTTGATAAATTTTAGGTTCCCTTTGTATTGATGACGGAACTAAATGTTGAATATTCCATGAGTAAATTGCTTTGACATTTGATGAACGATTGAACTCTGAGTTTCAAGAGAATAAGTTAGTTCACATTAAATGGGTTGACTGAAGAGGAGAGATCATTGAACACTTGGAATTGGTTTCAAATGTATCTCAGTTGATTGTAAAACAATGAGTTTACGGAATCTAGAAGCAGATACATTGAAACCAGAATATCCATTCTTTACATTATAATAACCATTTGGAGTTGCAATAAATGCTCCAATTTCCACAGCATTATTCCAAGTTTACTTTGAACTGGTAAAAGAAGTAAAAATGTTTGCCTGAAAGTGTTGAAAAAAAAACGAAAGAAATGCAAATTTCCATCAGTTATTGTCTTTACTTCATGCATTTGAAAAAAAGAGGAACAGGAAATATTTATAATTTACGTTTACTAGCATTTAATTCAAATGTTCAAAATTGGGTTGATTGTTGAAGGTGATGAGGAAATAAAAGGGAATAAAATTGATTGGAAAATACATTAGATAGTTAACATGCTCATCATACCTACAGCCCTTAAGCACCAGAATCAAGATTAAATGTTCACTTAAGCATTAACCTTACCTGTGGGTGAAGATACAAGTGATAGGTTTGCTGACAGCCAAGGCAAAGGTTTACAGGCGTTTAGTGAGTTTAACCCAAAACCGGCAACATTATGAGGATGTAATAAACATAAGCCTAACCAGTTGACGGAAAACAGGGTAAACTGAGTAAAGATGAAATGCTGTAAATGTAAAATAATGTCTGTAAAGGGATAAAAAGATGTGAAAGAAAATGTTTAGTTGTGAATAAAAAGGAAATGTTCAGAAATGAAATGGAATGATGATGATGATTGAACTGATTAAATAGACCATGAGATGGTTGACAATGGTATCCATTATTCACTTTGATTTGACTTATGAGTTTAACCCAGAATTCTGTTTCTCAAGTCAACATGAACAGCGTTTTCATTTGACAAAATTAAGATTGTAAGAGCTATGAAAAAACATGGTAATTTTCCAAGTGAAACAGACACAATGAAAATGAACAATTGTACATTCATTTGTTCCAGAGACAGACTTGCAACCAATCAATCATGATATCACCATGAATGTCCACTGGTAGCACAAACATTTACACTCGGCTTTTCAAAGATGTTCAAGCAATTTTCACCTCACAATTATCATAAAGTTATCATGAACTTCTGAATCGAGCTGAAACAAAAAGATTAGCCTAAGAAGACTTTTAATTGTTAGATTTTTCCATAATTTCATTTAAATTGGAAAGATTCATGATTTAGATGAAAATGATTCGAATTGGTAAAGCATTGGTTGAGATTTAGATTTGAGGTAATTTTCAAGTGATTTGTTGATTAAGACTCAACTTCAATGAACGTTGAAACTTTCAGACCTGGCACAAAGTCAAGCTTGAAATTGGAAATCAAAATTTTCGCTTATTCAGTTTAAATGTTGAAATTGATCAGTTAATTGCTGAAAATTTCTATTGATTTAACCATTAAACTATTTTCGCCACAAAATTTTATCAAATCTTAATTTTCATTGTTAACAGAAAATTTAAATACGATCAATTTGAATTGTAATTTTTCAGGTGTAAATTAAATTAGAAGTCAATAAATTTCCCTTCAATTGGAAATAATGAAAGCAAAACTTGAATGTTAAGCTTGAATATTCACTAAACATCATTTGTTATTGTTAGACCGAGATTTAAGTTTCAATAGAATTGGTCAAATTATGAATTTGATTAATGATTGTTAACATCAACAATCAATAAATGTACTTAATCACTTCCACAAATTAGTGCAACAGTCAACCGATGTTATCGAAAATGAAAATTGAAAGAATTTCAAATTTGCATTTTTGTCATTTACTTGTTCCAACTCGATATTGTTCATTTAAAATTGGACAAATTATTGGGACAAGTTAGCTTTTCATTTTAAACTCAATCTTGGAGTGAAAAATAATCTGCATTAACCAGGGAATGTTTTTGGGTCAAAAAATAATGTTTAAAGTTCAATATTCATAACAACCAAAAATGTTAAAAGTGATTTTCTCGTCAGTTGAAACCAAGTTACATGGAAATGTGTAAACTCTTTCCAACCTTAATTATCATCGTTATTACATATCTTTTGGACCTTAATATCTTGACCATTTCAACGTGATTCAAGATACAATTTGTATCTTTATTACCCAACATGAAAGCAAACAGTTATAACACAAGTTATTAATCCAACTTGAAGTGTTCAGGGAAAAGATGAACAACTACTTATAATGATCAACTCTTTTCTCATCTATTTTTGTTCCCATTTCAACTCATTTTTTCATTGTTCATGTTGAGGTCAAACTGTATTATAGATTTTAATCAACAAAGATTTAATCTTAATCGCCAATTGCGATTGTAAAAGTTAATCTTTTGAAAGAAAAATGTTAAAATGTTGAAAATTGCAAAAAATAACATCTCCATCAACATTGTATGTTTTTGGTAATTTTGGTAACAGTAAATTGTTTACCTTTTTCATGTAAAGAAATTTAATTTAATTTGTTTGTCAACAGCAAAGTAGATTTAGAAAAGGTTTAATTTAATTCCCATAAATTTGAGGTTAGCAAAGTGAGTTTAAAATCAAATTGTAACTCGTTTAGAAAAATGTAGATTTAGCTTTTCAATTATCCAGTGCATTTCAAATGGGTTGTTTAAATTGTAGTTTAAAGTGTTGCTTCAAAGAGTCATTTAAATTATGCTCTCAAATTGAATCAATGAAACACATTGAATGGAGTGAAATAATTACATTTGAATTGTTGATGACAATTGATTTATATTTAGACTTTGTTTGTCTTTCAACAAATGCGACTTTCAACAGCTCCAATCAATTTAATAATAAATTAATCAGTTAATCCATTTCAATGTTTACCATTATTTTACTCATTTTGCTTGGTGCATAATTGATAATCAGCGGAAAATTGATCAACATCAACTGAAACGGATTAGACAAGAGAGAAAAATCGTGTAAAAACAAGTTCATTTATCTTGATTCATTGAAGATACTTCATGATATTCCTTACACTTTCTTCTTCTTCTTATACTAATTAACCTCAATCTCATCTAACTAATTAATCAAGAGTGACAATTAGCAATGTTGAGTTTGTCAATGAAAACCTTTAGTTCAACATTTACTGTTGATCAACTTAAAAAAGTCAAGGAAAGGTTGCAATTTGAAAGCTAATCATTGATCCAATCAATGTTTACCGTTTTCACAATACAATTCAACTAATTTAAATTAATTTTGTTTCCTTCAGATTCGTCAAAGTGAATAAATGGCTTTTTTGAGAGTAAAAAATCTATAAAATTCAAAGTTTCAGTTTACAAAACACGTTTAACCTTTTTGTTTGAGTAAAGAAAAAAAAAGAAACATCCAAATGACTGGATAACAGGTAACATCTACTTTTATAGCAAACCTGTCAATAGAGACTATTTGTTATTGACAACAACATCTAAATGAAAGGTAACAAACGGACTTTTAGATGTTGTTGACATTGATAAATTATTACATTTATTGGATGATGTATCCCTTGTTATTTACCAAAAATGAATGAGCTTTGAAAAAAAAACGAACATTTCAAATCATTATTACGATCATTCCATTTTTGCGTTCAGGTTATCAAAATGGTTATCTTCATAATAAGATAGAAGTGTGAAGAGCAGAAAATAACTTTCATTTTGACGAATGGAAAACATTGTTTCATTTCAACTTCTCACCTCCAATTTCAACTCCTCCTTGATTCACTTTTATTATTGTTTATTTTCTTCCATTGATTACTCCTCCTTCTTTCAATGAAGATACCATTTATCTAACATGGTTAGTTGACTCTCAGATTACCAAAATTTCTTATTCATTCTGATTCCTTTTTCTTTATCAACTGTTTCTCTGTCTCTCGTAATTTTGATGAATAAGTCATTTTCAAGATTCATTTCATTTTGATCATCAGACTGATTTATCAACTGCTGGTGAAGCTTCTAAATTGTGAACATTGAGGTTGCCTTGTTTTTTCATTTCTGTGATTTACTACTGAACAAGTTCAAGTTATCAAGTTACAATAAAAGTGGAGGCATTAAACTTGTCAACTTACGTTTCGTTAATAGTAAATCATAATCTATATTGAAAAACATGATGATGATACTGATGAAGAAAGAGAATGATGAATTGAGAGTAACTTGAACTATATTTGATTTTTTTTCTGCCTTTCCACCCTTTCGTGAAATCAGGAAATCTGCTTATTGGATGTATAATGATATCATCATTATGAATGTTGTCGCTTGAGAGTGATAATGGATTGAAATTTGATATTTTGTAAGCACAAATTGGTAAACTTGTTAAAATGATACAGATTGTTGTTAACTTAATGTCTTGTTTTGCCTTGTTACAAGTTTTGCTTCTGCTTCTGTTAATGATGATTGTGCCTTCTGTATAATCATTAAATTAATGTTCCTTTAGGTTATGAAAATCTTTAAGCCTTTTCAGGATTATCAATTGATTGACATGGGAAGCAGATCGATTACAATGAGCAAAGTCACCAATTCATTGTGGATTGAGATCATGTCCAGCCTGGCTTTTGTCACATCTTGCTTCTCTTTCCTTTAGCTCCAATTTAGTTGATGATCACTTACTCTATTTAACTGTAAAACTATAATCAAGCATATGGGTGAGAAGGTGAAAGAAAACAAAAAAGATGGTGAAAGGAAAAGAAAATACTTACAGAGATCTGAAAGAAGAGATTTAATCAATGGTGAAAAGTATAATTTTTATATATCTCAGAAGATAAGTTTCCAAAAAACAGGGTTTGTGGGTTGAATCTCATGAGAACATGATGATGATGCTGAGTAAAACCTTGATGTACAGCGGTGTGAGACGAAGGTAGAAAAATCAAAAGTATAAATAATAGGATTGAAGTTATTGTAAGACACGAAATTAGAGTTATTGCTCTTGATTAAGTTTCATGTCTTGTTAGTCTTCTGTTTCCCTCCGTTTTTCAAGTTTACCATCCAAATCAACTTTACTCGTAACTCCTTTTCTCAACAAACTGATAGAAAACTTTCATCGTTAACTTGATTGGATTAAATGACAATTATTAACCGGTCACCGATTATCCATAATTTGATTAATTTGTGATGATGAGAAAAATTTTCCAGTTCAGACTTTCTCTTGGAGGCAAATGGAAGTCGTCTGGTCAATAATAAATTTTTACCCATTGGCTTTTGGTTTATCGATTGACTTTGATTGAAATAGGACTCCATCCAAATATGAAGAAGCTCACTGCCGAAAGCTAATTGAAGAGGCAAATATTTAAACAATTAGATTAATTTTCGTTGTCTTCTATCTAAATAGATACATACCAAAATGAATGTCATCTAGACAACCCCTTGATTTCCCATAAACTGTAGATTTGCTGGCAGTAACCTCGATGCAAATTAAATACATTTAGACACAATTAGAAACATATCAAAGATTATTACAGAGACAAAAATTAAGACAAATTTAACATGTAAATTGAATAAAACCAGCTTGATCACGCACGTTAACTGTTATCGGTTAATAATTAGAGCGTGTTTAGCTTTTTACTAATATCGCCATCTTACGTAAAAAATTATCAATCGACAGAAAGCAAAATATTTAATTGTCTTTTAAAACGAGGGAAATCCAAAATTATCCTTCAATTAGGATGAAATTAAAAGTCAACGGCAAAAGAAACAAATATTGTATCAATCCCATGTATAATCCTTGGATAAAACCATGAAATAACTCCACAAGAGATAATTTCGCTGGAAAACATCTAATTTTATAAAAATAACAAAATCCTTTGAACATAATTTTAGTTTGTTTGGCTCTTTTGTCTATTTTGACATCTTTTGACACTAAAAACTTAAGATTTTACAATAACAATACCAATGTCAAATTTTTCACCCAAAAATCTCAAGAATCCTCTTGATTCATCAATTCAGGTAAAAGTCATGAAAAACTCAAAAAGCTCTATGGAATGAAATTTGTCTAATTAAAGTCAATTTTAGGTATCTCGTGAGTTAGACTTGAAAGTTGTAAGTCGAGAAAATAATTGTATTATTTAGATTCGAAGACTAATTTTTCCATTCATCTTGACAATTTATGTAATTTAATCAGTGAATTCATTTATTCGCGAAAATCACTTGAACATTTAGCGTTAAATTGCTTTTTTTTACATTCTTCCACCAAAATGGGTTCAATTTTCATCGATAACCAGAAATGGGTTAACATCTACTTTTAGAAGCAAAGAGGCAATAATTGTTCACCAATAATTAAATTAGCTTATATATTTATATACATATACAGTTATATTTTGTTTCTCCAAGTCTCTTGCTAATTGTCTTCATGTTTATTTGTTAATTATTAACGTTGATGATCATCTCTAGTTTAATGTGTATTGTCATGTGGAATAATGTTAATTGCTTTGTTTACCCATTTGTCAATTTACACATTACCATAACCCATTTGTTCATTATTGTTTAGTGTTATTTTTTATTCCTGATTATCATTTCTTTCTCTCATTATTGAAGTTACATTGATGATTTGGGTAAAACCAAAAAAAAGGCAACCAGTAAAAGTACAATTTTCATCTTGTGAATGTTATTCTTCCTTCAAAATGATTTGTTACCTAAAATTCAGTCAAGAATCTTCCATTGCTTTCACCTCTTTCCCTGTGCTTAATAAATTCAGTACAATTATATTCATGGTTCATATAATTTGGTTTGTTTTTTGCATCTTCACTTTTGTTTCTCTCATTTTAAGGCTAATTTGTTTTCCTACTCAACTCTACTTTTCCCAGTGTTTCCCTTAATTCAAAAAGCCAAACTGTCTTTTTTTACCAGTTAAATGGTTAAACGTTATTTACGTTATTTGGATTCCTTATTCAACTTGTTTTACACCAAATTGAACAATTTATGAATCCAAATTGGTGAAATTCTCCCTGTTTAATGATAATGTTTACTCCTTGTTTAGATAATTCATTGTTCACTGGTAAACCCAAGACATCACCAAATTTTCAACCCAATCCAAAGACAATAGAAAAACCTGTTTCCAGAAACATAAACAAAACCCAAATTCACTGAGAACCCAAAAAAAGCCAAATCTTATTATTCAAGCTTCTATCTTATAAGTTGAGATAAGTCTGGATTATAATAACTTATACCTGACAATTGTAATTTGATAACCTCAAGATATGTATTGATTGGTTCCCAACATCAACAAGAAAATTTGTTATTCAATCAAAAACCATGTTTCTGGTAAGTTTACCTTTTCTTTTCAAATGAAAATTCTGTTGATACAGATATTTCAATTTGACAAGTTTTTAAAGAAAATGAAGTTATCATGAAAAGAAAAGCAAAATTGCCTGATTCAGATTTTCTTCCCAAAAGGCTAAATATATGTTTTAACATTATTTTGTTCAAAGAAAAGGTAAAAAGGAGAATCATTTTTTTCCTTTACATTTTCTGCTTTGATCAGGTGAAAAAAAAACAAAAATATCTGGATTGATTCAATGACAATAAACATCTTTAATTCAACTTTATGGATTGAAATGATGATGATGATGAAGAAAGACATTAAACCAGAATTCATCTTTAACCAGAAAACAAAACAACAATCAACATATTTAGAGCAAATAAATCATCATTTGTAAACATTTTACTCATTGACTTTCAATCCTTACTCCCATCATCATCATCAAATCCATGAGTCAATGAGTTTTCGATATCATCAATGTTATCATCAAAAATATCAAAAACATCAACTGAAAAGTAAATAAGAAAAGTTTCTCTATTATCTATTCACATTGATGGCTTTCACTGTAAAAAGCAATATTAATAACAATATAATGACTCTCAATAGTCGTATTAATATTTCCAACCACGTTTTCAGTGGTAATCATGAATAATGTGAACAATTTAAAAGCCAAATGAAACAAGAAGAATCGTCTTTTTTTTCAATTCAAATTCATAATGCAAAACATGAACCCAAAATATTAACCAAACCAACAATTATAAACCATTTCCATAACCATTGTCTGATCAACTTATTTACGCTTTGATGGATTGATTGTGAAAAGTAAAATTAAATATTTCCAAAAGTTGATTGAAACATCAAAACCTTTTGATGTTTTTTTTCCTGGTTTAACCCAAAACTGTAGTCAAGTAGCCTTTTGTTTTCAATCGTTTCAATGTCATTTTGCTGTCATTTAGTCACTTGATAGTCATAATTAAACTGTTAATATTGTTAAACAATATTACATGAAATATGTAAATATTGCCGATCAAAATGATGGTAATTAAATTGGTAAATCTCAAGTATTTGGATTTGCTGTTATACACAGTGAAATGGTCTAAATGGCTATTGAAGCGAAATGGTTTTAACTTGATCAACCGGAATTCAATATAACATGTATTTATGCTTTTCTGAGTGTGTGTTATATTCAATATAAGGAGTAAACTTGATGGAATGAAAGAATAAAGAAATTCTGACGAGAAAAACTTGATCAGGGAAAAAAAGTTGTACCGATTAATGTTATTAGAAAGTCATGTTCTCTCATTACAACCATTACAGTGACGATGGTTCAACAAGAGTGATAACCAAAATTAATCATTTTTCCTCATTTCTGTTTGGATATAAATTTCCGTTAATCCTGCTCATTTACAGTATATAATTGCATGATTAGCTCATGTTGATTAATCGATGTAGACTTGTAGAGCATTAACAATTGGTAATCTTTTAGCCCATTACATATTAAATACAAGTGCAAGTGATACAAATTTTCCTTCTTTCATCATTTTTCCAGCTTATGATTCTCAAGCATTAAAGAATCGATATTAAGGTGAAAAAGCTAAATCATTGAATGAAAAGTGGACAAAAAATTGAAATATCAAAATTTAATTTCAAAATTTTCCCTTTACTCTTTTGGGTCTGGAGTTTTTTTTTTGAAAATTTTAACTTGAATTGTTATATTGGTCATTTGTTATGTTATGTTATATGTTACATTTCCAGGTAATCCTGGTCAAAATGCCATCCAATGATTTGGATGTTTAATGATGCTCAATGTATTGTCAATTTATTGCTTTACCTTATTCGTTTGGCTGGCCAAGGTTTGATATGATTATAACTTGAGATGCTTTCAATTGTTTTCAATTTGCCTTCATATCAATCTTGGATTGCTTTTGTCTATTAAGTAGGAGTTTGTTTTTTATTCAGAAAGTTATAGCAATAAAAGTCACCCACTACTTCCGAAGATGGTTTCACAAAAGATTAGTCTCAAATGGTTTGATTCACCCAAAATTATCATCTGATAAGTTAAAGAAAAGAGACTTTTTTTAGAAATTAATAACCAGAATTGATTTGATAGAGTACTTGAAATTGGAGTGCAAGTTACAGAGTTACCTGACAATGTTAGCTCAACTCCTAGCCATTGAGTACATTATTTCAAGAAATGAACCATTTTACAGCTAACATTATCTCTTGAATTCTCGATAAATCTTCCATTACATATGTATGTTAGAATAATGAATAAGAAGTTTTCCATATTTCGAGCAATTTATTGATACGAACAGCTTAGATGTATCGAAATGGTGCAAAAAGGTTTCTTCAGTAATGTTGAAAGATGATTAACTTGTGTAACTTACCAGTTTTGCATAAAATTTAAGCTTTTCATTCAATTAATGAAAACCTTTTTTTCACACTTTCATTTGAATTAATTTTCTTTTAATTTATATTTTCTTTTTCCTTCTCTTCTCTGCTTTCTTCATCATTTATAACCAGGAAATGGAACTATTGAATTCAATGAATTTCTTCACATGATGTCTCGTAAAATGAAGGAAACAGATAAAGAAGAGGAACTTCGAGAAGCTTTTAGAGTATTTGACAGGAATGGTGATGGTTTTATCAATGCTGCTGAGTTAAGGCACGTTATGACAAATTTAGGAGAAAAATTGACCGACGAAGAGGTTGAAGATATGATTAAAGAGGCTGATCTGGATGGCGATGGTTTGGTCAATTATGATGGTAAGAAAAGAGTTCATTTAATCAGAACCATTGAATATTGTTTGACTGAATTTATTACCATTGAATAGACTTACAAGGTAAGGTTCCCAAACGCTTCACTTAGAACTGAGTGATTATTGTGCCATTCGAAAGAGCACCATAAGGTAGATGGCGCTTCCTTCCGTTTCGCAAATCACTATAACCAACTGTACCCAAATCTTAAATAAAGTATAACCATAACCAGAGACGCAAGCTTTGTTTTTGTGCTCACGCTTTTAGATCTTTAGATTTCCAACAAAAATCATGGCAGTCACCCTTTCAAATGTCATAGTGATTCTGGGGACAAAATAAAAAAAATGAATTCCCTGATATTATCACATTACATGCTTCTATTGAGGAAGAAATCTTCAGTGATCACCTTTATGAGCAAATTTAAACCAAAATGCAAATAAGATTACTGGTCGAAGAGGATGTTTTAGACTACGCTGATGGTGATGACAGTCATGATGATCATTCCAGGACATTCCAGGTTCTTCATTATCAGAATAAACTTCAACTTCCAGAGGAGATTTGGATTAGTCAAGCTTAATTCGTGTGCCTCGTTTGCGAATGACTGATTTTGCCATCGAGAAAATCAATGGATATTTAGATCATTCGTTCAAATGCAGCGAAGACGTTTAAAAGCCTAGACATGTCATTCAGTGCATCTATGGGGCGCAAAGCAAGAGACTCGAAAGCAGCCAAAATGTAGCAAATAAAAGATTATATGGTTGCAAAATTTCCTGAATTCAGGAGACAAGGTAACATCACTCATTACTGGAATCTCCAATCATGGACTAGAGAAAAGGCAAGAGAGATAGAATGGACTGACTGCAAATCATCTTTCAAGCTCATTCTAAGGTTCAAAAGATCGAATTGGAAGTCGGAAGATAACAAGATTTTTTACGAGAAAAGAAATTGAAGAAGAGCACGATCTACTTGACAACACTAGAAGGTTTACTGAAACGTCAACTCTTTCCTGTCTGAAAATTCAATGGATGATTATTTGTTTTCAAGACAGACCAAGATTGAATACAAGTTGACTGGCAATAGAACACTTTCAAACTTGGGTGAAAGAAATACAATTAATTGTGTTCAGAATTCATCAACTACTCATTCCTATACCACTCTGATATACATAAGCAAATCTGAAAAAATTGGCTCAAAAATGTATCTTTGTCTCCAGTAACCAACGAGTAAATTTAGTCCAAGAGTCAGTGGCATCTGCCATGCGTATACAACTGAATATTCAGATGCCAGAAAAAGCGGCAAAATGGAAAGAAGGAATAATATCATTTTGTTACCAATGTATTGGAATGTTAACTTGGTGAAACGAATCTTTTACTTCAAGACTCTTGTACTGGACACAATGAAAAGTATATTCACTGATAATATTGGAAATAAAACATTGACTATGATGAGAGTTTCCCCGAAAAGAGTCCGAAACATACAACCTATTGAATTATATTTCTTAAGTTTGTCAGTAAAAGATTCCGATAAGGTTTACTGATTACACCAGAAGTCAGCTATCAGATGTCGCAAGAGTAAAATTGAGGGATCGTAATCAGTTATCAACTGCTATTGTTCAACCCATGCATTGCAAAGATGTGATTACAATCAAAACCAGTAACTGTTTGTTTTAATTTCCCCTATTAAGACTCAGCACATTAAATCGAACCGCATTTCCCTGCATTTTTCATCCACCCAGTGTATCTCTGCACCAGTGAATTTGCGGAACGCAGTAAAAGACATTTTTTCAAGTCAACATGCTCTATCGATTAATCCATAATCATCCAATTCTAAGTGTAGCGTTTGAGCCTTTGTTTGGTTTTTTTACCGAACTAAACTTTGCTAATAATCTTTCGTCTATTAGTTTCACACAATCATATTTCCATAGCAGGCTACTTATGATTGAGGCACTGCAACCACTCAAAAATCTAAGCTTCTCTACAGTCAATATTAATGGTTTCATCGTTTTTCCTGGTTTTTGCACATAAATTCACTAATGATTTGTTTGTCTTTTTACAGAGTTTGTTAATGTTTTGATGGCGCCTAAGTGATCTATTTATAGATATTAAGGAATCAAATATTCATCAAACTTGGAATTAATAAATTACTTTGAAACAAACGATGAGACATTAAAAGCCTTTGGAAAAAATCAAAAAATGAATCGCATCATGACCTTTTTTTGTTGTTCATCTCATTACATTCAATACCAAGAAGTGAAGCAAAACAGATACACATTCACATTCATTTTAAAACACATTGAAAAAATGACTATTAATATGTAATAATTAATAAAATTAAATATGAAAATTAAAAACAAATCAAAAGTAAATTTGAGAAAAAAAATTAAAACAAAATTGGTAAAAAAAACAAAATTAAGATTTGCTAATGCAAAGCTTTGAAGAGCAAAAATAATTTACGAAAGGAGAATTGTAATTAAAATTAAATTGTTGAAAAATAAATAATAATAAAAGATAATTCAAATCAATTGCCTTTGTTTTAAAATTTCTAAGGCAGGGACACATAAGGTCAAGCCACAGCATTTTAAGTGAGGGCATCGTCGCATCTATCGTAGTAACTGAAAAGTGATTCACAATTTTCATTGAGATTGTTTCATTTTTCCGCCTAATATCAATAACTGCACACAAAAAGCAAATTATTTTTCGTCCTCAATCTTACAAGCAACGACAATTCCTTGTTGTGTTTCCCTGTTTTTTCTCAGTACAAGTAAAAGTATCGATACTTTAGATTTGGTGATCGATGTCGAACATGATGAAAATTTGACAATTTGATGAAATTATCAAGCAAAGAATTAGAGAATTGAGAAAAAATTGAGCTTTCAGTTGTTCTAGAGACCCTGAAAGTGGTTCACTGAGCAAAACCATGCTTTAATTGTATTCCTTAAATACTCGATACCTTAATGATTGATACCGATTATTTTTAACGATACAGTAACTTGAAATAGCTTATTTACACGGCAAGTGCTATTATGCAAGTAACATGAAATTTAATCAAATAATTATTGTAAAAAAATAGGTTGAGGGACTGTTGAATAATCTACTGACAAAAATATACAAATAACTTAACATTTTTAATACCGGGAAACACTAATTCAACTAATTCCACTTTAGTCAACTTTAATAGATTTGATTGCCTTTTAGTCAGGTAGCTGACTACGTCGGCTAACTACGTTATCTAGTATGGACCTTCTAAAATGTCCAATGGAAACTTTACTATGTGTTAGATATTTCATCTATAATCAACGGATAACACGGATTAAGGTTTCAAGACTAGCCTAATGAAATAATAATAAATATTTGATAAAAAACGACCAATAAATTAAAATGATGACAGTATCGGACCATCCATCACTTTATCTATCACCTTTTCCACGGCGTTTTAAACACTCATCGGGAAGTTTATATTGGCCATTCAAAAAGCATTGGACAATCTGGTTAAGAAAGGTCTTTGAAAATTAATGGAAAAAAGTCGGTCTCAACATTATTAATGGGCAGATAAACCCAAAAGTGGCATTCTTAAAATATAATATAAAATAATTTAAACAATGGCTTTACCTAAAAACTAGTAAAATGGAGTGAAACCCATTTAAACAGCAAAAGTGATGATTAAGACTTGCTGGCCATGATTGACATTGGTGCCATTGGTTTGAATTTAAGCTTTTTAATTTCAACATTATTAATGGGCAGATAAACCCAAAAGTGGCATTCTTAAAATATAATATAAAATAATTTAAACAATGGCTTTACCTAAAAACTAGTAAAATGGAGTGAAACCCATTTAAACAGCAAAAGTGATGATTAAGACTTGCTGGCCATGATTGACATTGGTGCCATTGGTTTGAATTTAAGCTTTTTGCTTAACTAAGAAGTTTAGATAACGCTCAAGCTTTACCTAACTGTTCATCACTTACAGTGAGTGCAATTTTATTTTAATTTTTCACTTTTGCTATTAAATGTGTTGAATAACATTATCTCGTCAGTGTACAATAAATATTGTAATATTTATGTGTAACATTCAATCATTGTGATATAAAAAATAACAATAACCTAGTGGTTATCATGCACTTAGTAGTTGTTTAATGGTTTATACTGTTACATTTGCTTCATTCATTTGACCTACTGATCGATCTTATCATTTCCATTCTATCTCATGCTTGATCTTTTCATTTTTTCCAACCTGAGGATCGAACTGGAAAATCTGCTATCTCTAGACTTCACGGTGAAGTACGAGTTTGATATTGATTTGTGAATCTCCCAGAAAACTACACTTCAATGAAAAATAAATAAAATGATTCATCTTATAAACAACATTTATTGCTCACAATTTTCTCCCTTTTTCGTTTTACTAAGAAACCCACCGTTTTTGCGATTCGAAAGTTGAACTTTATCTCGTTTTAACCAATCCCTTCTCGTGCTATCTTTAATTTTGAACCATCTGATTTACACTGAAATAACTTCAAACAATCAGCCTATCACTTTTATGGGAGGCTATTTAGTTATAATAGATTTTTATCAGTTGAGGTGGGATAATTGGTGTTGAATGGAAATGATAATCTATTGAAGTCATTTAGGGTTGTTTTCATATTTGTTGGCAACATTAAACAGTGAACATTGAATTGCTATGTATAATTTTAATGTTTATTTTGAATAGTGTCTAGACAACGTTTAAGGTTTTGGACCTCATTGTTTAAATTGTAGATTCACGGACTGGTTAGGATATAATTTGTACAATGGTCACCACGACTTCAATTAGTCGTCTAAATCTTTATGTATCTTCTAGGCTAAAGAAACTGCGAGCGGATTCATTTTATGGAGATATTGAAGGTGAGCTTGTTAATTATTTTTTCACTGTTTCAGCTTATTAATTTAATTTTTGTAGATTTATTTCAATTTTTTAATGAAAAATTCAATTTACGGTTTATTATTTAAATTTGGCTCTTCATTCTCCATTGGATCACTGTGAGGTGTGACCAGCATCTTGAAGAGATTCGGTTTGATGTTTCTTACTAGCAACATCAGCTTCTAATGTCAGTTTTCCATTTATTTTCTATTTAAATCTGCACCATCTTTTATTTTATAATTAAATTGGGTTTTATTTATTTTTTAACCATCAATGATGTTCAACATTCGTTGATTTTGTAATCAACCTGACAATCATCTTCTTTCTTTTGTATGTCTCCTTTATTTGTGTTACCCTTCTATGTGAAAAGTAACTAACATTGGTGAAGCTTGTAAACATAGGAAGGACACAATTCCATAGAGTGTGGCATATTTCAGCTTTATTCCTAACAACTGTTATTAATCGCTTTCTCTTCACCCTGATTTTGTATTTAGTTTATATTTTATCGACCTCCACGTCTCTCTGCGTATTTCCCTGTCAATTTCTGGTCTCACTTGTGTGAAAATTTTTTTTCTCGTCTCTATACCTCAATTTTTGTTCAACCTTAACTTAATCTTACCTGTCCTGTGCTTTTTCATCTCTTGAATTTAAACATTTTTTCTGCCTTTTCTTTCAATTTTCCCTTTTATTTGTTTGCTTCTACTCCATTTTTTTCCGTCATTCTATTACTGATTTGTACTTGCTTAACCGTGCCGTTTCTTTTGGTGGGTTTGTCTTGGTTTACAGTTGTCAACTTATACGTATGCTACCTGCGTCTTAAATCTTCTAATTGTGACTTTCTATATGTTACAATTGTGTCGTTAAATATATTTAGTGTAAATACTCGTTTAAAGAGGATTGAGGATGGATAAAGGTATGTTGTCCTCCTCCTCTTCCCGTAAACTATGTGAATTATCATCAAGTTCCGAGAATGGTGAAGATACAACTGAACTTGATTGTTTCCTTAAATCGGGTACCAAAGGTTGGAAATGATCATTATTTCTCAATCTAATTGATAGTTGACATAACATAGAAATATCTATTTATTCAATTCTAATAAATGTCTTCTACTTTGCATATTTTAACCTTATTTGTCTATCCGCTATCCCTTACGTTGAGCTCAACCTTTTCCATTTTTCATTTCTCTTCAAGATATGGACACTGAGCTTTTTGGTATCGGACAATACGATGATTTTCACACGATTGATTGGCAACGGGACATTGCACGAGACAGAAACAGACATCGTTCTATAGTCCGTAGAAAAAAGGAATCGTTACTTGAATCTTTCCGTTCTAAACATGATGCATGGGCTGGCTGGCTGTGCGTTTCACTTGTTGGTATCCTTGCTGGACACGTTGCCGGAGTTATTGACATTGGAGCCGGTTGGATGAAAGATCTTAAAGATGGCATCTGCCCAGAAGCTTTTTATCTTAATCGTGAACAATGTTGTTGGTCATCAAATGACACTGTGTTAGAAAATTATAACTGCGCCCAATGGAAAACATGGCCCCAATTATTGGGAATTGCTAAAGCAAGTTCATTTGGTTATTCCTTTGTATCTTATATCATTTACATACTGTGGAGTGTTTTCTTCTCTGGACTAGCTGCTCTTTTAGTGCAAACATTTGCTCCTTATGCCTGTGGGTCTGGTATTCCTGAAATTAAAACTATTTTATCTGGGTTCATCATTCGAGGATATTTGGGTAAATGGACTCTCATTATAAAATCAATTTGTTTAATGTTAGTAACCGCATCAGGTCTAAGTTTGGGTAAAGAAGGTCCTTTGGTTCACGTTTCATGTTGCATTGGAAATTTCATCAGCCATTGGCCATGTTTTGCCAAGTATGGCAAAAATGAAGCAAAAAAGAGAGAAATCTTATCGGCAGCTTCGGCTGCTGGTGTATCGGTTGCTTTTGGTGCACCAATTGGTGGAGTACTTTTCAGTTTAGAAGAGGTTTCCTATTATTTTCCTCTCAAAACTCTTTGGCGATCATTTTTTTGTGCTTTAATAGCAGCTTTTGTTCTTCGTGGTATCAACCCATTTGGCAATGAACATCTAGTGAAGTTTTATGTTGATTATACACGCCCCTGGGTACTCTTTGAATTGATTCCATTCATTTTTCTCGGTATATGTGGTGGTGTCATTGGAACTCTTTTTATCAGGGCTAATATACGATGGTGTAAACACCGAAAAGAGTCTAAATTAGGACAATATCCAATCGCAGAAGTTTTGGTTGTGGCTTTAGTTACAGCTATGCTTTCTTTTCCGAATGAATTTACCCGTATGGATTCATCAGATCTCATTCGTATTTTGTTTTCACAATGTGGAATTGCAGATGCTTCAGATCTTTGTGATTATAAACGAAATTTTACCAATGTCAACAAAAAATTATCTAACAATGCCGAGGCTGGTCCCGGTGTTTATAAGTCCATCTACTTACTTGTTCTTGCTTTGATATTTAAATTGGTTATCACAGTATTTACTTTCGGTATCAAAATTCCTACCGGTCTTTTCATTCCTTCCATGTGTATGGGTGCTATCCTTGGCCGTGTCGTGGGTATAGTTATGGAGCAAATCGCTTTCCAATATCCAAAATTATGGATATTTGGAGGTGCCTGTTCAACTGGAATTAATTGCATGACACCGGGCATTTATGCTATGGTTGGTGCAGCAGCGTGCCTTGGTGGTGTTACCAGAATGACAGTGTCGCTGGTTGTGATAATGTTTGAACTAACTGGAAGTGTTAATTTCATTGTTCCGTTGATGTCTGCTGTGATGGCCTCCAAATGGGTTGGTGATGCGCTGGGTAAAGAGGGTATTTATGATGCTCATATCAATTTGAACGGTTATCCATTTTTGGACAGTAAAGAAGAGTTTTCCTACACTACTTTAGCAGCTGATTGTATGAAGCCATTACGAAATGATCCACCTTTAGTTCTTCTAACGCAAGATTCAATGACAGTTGATGATTTAGATAATTTATTAAGAAATTCACATCATAATGGTTATCCTGTAGTGGTTTCTCGTGAGTCACAATATTTGGTTGGTTTTGTGCTGCGAAAAGATCTACAAATAGCTTTAATTAGTGCTAAGCGAACAACCGAACTCTATGAAAATACTCGAGTCTTTTTCAGCGGTAACACTGACATCTTTCCTGGTGGTGATGGAATCCCTCAACCTCTTAATTTAAAGCGAATCGTTGATTTCGCTCCCATTACAATCACTGATCAGACACCAATGGAAACTGTTATTGATATGTTTAGAAAACTTGGTCTTCGCCAAGTTTTAGTTACACATAATGGGTAAGATAAACATTTAAATCATCCAATGATTCTTGTTTTCTATAAGTTAGTCCATAGCTGATCAATTACATGTACAATACAGATTTTAGGTTTCAAATTTGTTCTACCAACTGTTTGCTTTGTCTTATAGAAAACAAATAAGCATAAAATTTCATTTATCATTATATTTATTTTTCATCATTTTCATTGCAGACGTCTCTTAGGAATCATAACAAAGAAAGATGTTCTACGTCATATAAAACAATTATCTAATGAGGATCCTGATTCAGTTCTTTTTAACTAACTGAAATTTTGCATCTCAAAGACAGTCCATGCCTAAATATTATACTGTCGTTTAAAGTCACACATTCATCAATTCTACTTCAAATTATTTATGATAAACTTTGGAGACAAAGGAAAATCTAGAAAACCATGACCATTTATGTTTCAAAAATGCGATCTTTTGGCCAATAAATAAAGAAAGCTGTAAAATGTTGATTTTTATCATCGATTTGGCCATGAAGATGATTTTGGATAATTAAATGGATTGACTACAATTGGATCAAATTCCAATTTCAATCATGGAACTTGAACTCAATTACATGTTATTAAATTGTTTAAACAATTTATTGTAAAAATATTGTATTTTTTGTTATTGCAACATCAACTCAATCATTTTAGCATCTGTTCAGAAAATTCGGTTTAAAAAGATTCTAACTTAAATTATTGTTTCTCTTAATCAACATCAAGTATTGTTTCAAAAATACTAACCATGTACATTGGATTTTTTTCTGTCTCCTTGTAAATCATTCTTACTATCATTTATAAATAGAGTTGAGTTGAAAAGAAAGGAAAGAAATGAACCAAAATCAATGAGAATAAATACATTGATTCTTTTTTTAGCTAATCAATTTTCCTTTATTTTTTATGTTCACTATTTCAATCAATTTCTATCAGCTTGGTAGTACAAAATCAATAATTGATTATTGATGTTATAATTATTATTCATTGTAAAACAAAAAGCAAAATTTAAAGTTAACTAATATTACAACTAATTTAATTAATTTGATCAAATTCAAATTTACAGATATATTAGCTCAAGGCTCTCAAGGTTGAAGAAGAGGATCGGTATTTGGATAATTAGGAACAATTTTGGGAGCTTCATAAGCACGGTTGACATCCGTTACATCGAGTCTATCTAAATGATACAAAATTTTATCCTCTAGTTCTCGCAATGCAGAATAAGTCAACACTAATGTTTCATGTTTAAGCATTGAGAAAACATTTAAACCATACAATGGCATGCAATTGATATACTCGACGCCATGAGAAGAAAGGGCAATATTTTTAGGAAAAATATCTGTTGTATCTATGATCAGAGTAGAAGGTCCCCAACCTCTAGTGCTCATCATATCGATCAAAAATTTAGGATCATCGGAGGGAAATGATGTCAACGTATCCACAATTTTGATATCGTTTTGCGCAAATTTAACTGATAACGTCGAAATCAACCCATGAACTCGAGTATAAAAAGGGACCATAAAAAATCCTGTCTTTGGTCCACGAGGTCCATTAACCCAACCACCAGTGGTAAACTGAGCAGTTCTGCGACTACCATGCCGAGCTCTTCCCGTTCCTTTTTGTGGCCATGGCTTTTTATTTAGCGTACGAAATTCTGCCTTAGTTTTCATCTTTAACCAATCAATTTTTCTATATTTTTCCTGCCAAGAAACATTGGTAGCAATCATTTGGGGATTCGGAAACGATGAGAATATCCTTGGGTGTAGCTGGACCAAACCTAGCTTCACAGGGAGAGTAGTGTCAAAATTGTACAACCATGATTCTTTGATTGGAGTAATTTGCTCATTAAAAATATCCGAATGACGAAGTTTAAACTCTCTTGGTAAAATTAAAGGAGCATTAGAGCAAAAGCTGCGCAATTGTCGCAAAGTTAACATTATTAAATTGTTGAAATCACAAAACAATTACGATAAAAATGTAAACAAACTTAATCCATCAACCAAATCAAAACCAAAACATTCAGCATTACAAAATCAGCTTACATTGGTTACACGCTAGTTTTATCAGTATAACCAGTAACTGGTTCCTTCACCCCAGTTACAAATAACCGGTTACCAGTAACAACTGGTCTCTAAGCTTGAGCCATCTTGTGACTAGCAAAAGTATTACCAGATCTGATAAATGATACTAAATACTGACTACTGAGTATTAAAAGTGATTTCATTGATTAATTATCAACACAAAAATGAAAGTCATCAATTAAGATCAACTCAGTTCGTTTTAATTATTTCCAGCTGTTTTTAAATCAATTATTTCACCCAAACAAACATTGTTTAGAGTCAATATTTGATAGTGTTAATAGTTTGCTCAATCAACTTTAACTAAAGCAACGCAAAACATTCAACTTTCCCTTTTAGCTGAACATTCAACCTGGAACTTAATAACTCAACTTATTCTGAATGGTCGAAAGTGCCTTTTAATTTTGTTATACCTTCAGATTTTTTCTGTTAATCAATCACAATGATAACTTTATTGTAATACTTTATTAGCAGACAAAAAGGAACAAAAAAAGTCTGTTTTGATTTTGGTTTGGTTAACGTTCATCAACCGTATAATAACACAAAAGCATCTTGAAAACAATGTTAACAATGATCATCGGTTTATCAATAATTGTCATGTTTTTATTTTCTTTTTATTTATAGTAACAGCATTTTTCTGGTTCATTTATCAATAGCAAAGCCTTTCCTTTCCCCTGGATCCAAGTTTTTATCATGGAGAAAGAAAGAAGACGAAGAAGATGAAAAAAAATGAAAAGATCACTATGATAACTGAGCAAATAAAACATCTCTTATTCAATTTAACCCTTTTTTTATTGGAATTATTTTCTCTTCTAACTTTCCATGAATAAGAATATAAATATATACATTTTTTATAGAAAAATTTTATTTCTTCTTCTGTCTTCTTTCATTTCTTTTCATTTCTTAATCTCTACGTTTCTCAAGTCTCATGATATTCCAGAGAAGTTGATTTGTTTAGATCATATAAACCATGAAGAATCCCATTCTCATGAATTGGCTGCTCTGAACCATTAGGCACGTAAGTTGGGGCAACAAAACAGTTTGAACATTGACGCTTCAGAACTGGCCTTTGACGGGAAGCTCGACATTTGACAGCAAAACGCAATTCTTCAGCCATTTCAGAGCAAAATGATTGCTGAAAATAAAAAAAAGACAAAAAACGATTAATAATCAAATACGATTTAGACATTTAAATCAACATTTGAGCGACAATTACAATGAAAACTATTAACATCATGATGGTGTTAGACAAAATCAGTGGCAAATGAAACGATCGATAAATTATCATTTTATAATTAGCATGTTGAACTGTTTATAAGGATTAAATGTTTGTCATCAACTAAATGATTGATGAGATTTTCATAGTTACAAGTTTTTATCATTTTTGACACAATCTATGCAAATGGGTTAACGATGATTCTGGTTGTGAGTCAATAAACCTTTTTTAACCTAAGTTAATCAAGGGAAATTAAATTCAGATTATAATCAAATCAACGCCAACATCTTATGGTAAATGAGTCAATGGATAAAGACAAATATGAATTTAAATCACACCATTAAGCATTGGGCCTTTATAGCCATGAAATTTTAGAGCAAATTTGAACAAAAAAAAGATAGTGATGGAAACAGCAAGAAAATCAAGTAATTTCCAAGTAATCAAGTAAGTTAATAAGTTCGAATCTCGATACAGATTTGGTTCTAATTTAGTTGCTTCCATGAGTGAAGCCATTCGCTGCTAAATTTGGCAAAGATATCATTTAAGACGATAAGGTCAAGTTTCTCTGGTTGAATTCACTTATGTGTTATGACATTGAGAAAAAAGATTTCGAATGAAAATTTTCTTGTCGAATTTCCGTTTCCATCCTAAAAATTTTAATACACTTTACATTCCAACCACACTACTTTCATCACTTGACTTGTTTAAGAGCAAACGGTATTTTGGTATTAACCAGACAGTATTGATAGACAAATTGATTAACCAGATAACCAGAAAATCGAGTAACTTTTTTTGCTCAGTCAGTCATTAACCGATCTCTTTGATAAGTTGCTTTTGCATCCTTTTCATACTTTATCAACTTCAATGTACTGAAATGAATGTGATTCTGATCTCGAAGTTAAAGGTTTTCAGGCAAAAATCAGAAATTTATCGAAATCTAATCAACTTTGACTGTTTACAATGGAAGCTAAAAAATCGAACATTAATATTGACTTAACTCAATAATTCATTATTATCATCATTATTATAGCAATGGATTTGTATTTTACTGGTTTCTCATTCGTTATACCAGATAATGATGATAAAAATAATGATAATCTTTCAATGAGAATTGCTGAGAAAGGTTTATCATTATCTTGAATAAAAGCCATTCGGTCCTTTTTCCCTTTCCTTGGACTTGTCTCTTTTTTTTCCTGGACGAATATCCAACTTCAGAATTGATGAGAACCGAGTGAATCAAATCTACTGATACATCTATTGGTGACCTGATTCTTGTTGATATATTTTTCACTCTTCTTCCTCTTCTTCTTCTCCTCCTTTTCCCCTTTAATTCCAAGTTGATCATTTCTCAGTTAGTTTACCAAGTAATTAGATTTGGCAGACATTGGCAGTCCATTATAATACATAAGGCTTTGGGCAAGATGAAAGTCGTCATTGATCTAACCATTTCTTCCCTTGACTGACATCTTTTGTTGCTCCTGTTGAAACTGGTTGACGGTTTCATTGGTCATGGATGGATCATGATGTCCACTGGATATTATTTTGTGACTTCAATCCATTTCATCAACATTCATCCGAATAAATATTCAACTTGATTTGAACTCTTGTCCAAGAATGAAAAAGCAAACACAAGAGCAACTCTGTTTTTTTTATGTCAAGATGTAACTCTGCCTTTGCATAAAGCAACAATCAATCCATGTTATCATTAATATTACTTGTACTATTAATATTGCCATTGTCGTTATTATTTACATTATTATGACTTTTATTATTAACAGTGGAAGTAAGTGCATGTTGATGCTGTCAACAAGTTGACATGAAAAGATATATTTAATTAAATGATATTATCATTAAGATGGCTCCTGTTATCATTGATAATAATAGTTGAATATAAATGATACTAGAGAAGTATAATGATGAACAGATTAATCAATCAGACGCTGATTAAATCATTATTACCATGTCAAGGTCATCATGAGGTGAAACAGCAATTGAAAGGCAAAAGACCAGACGAATGGACACTGGAACGGACGTAAAGCATGCTTTCAACTAGTGAGACTTTCAGTGGAACCAAATAAAAATCTTTAATTCTGTCACAACATCAATGCAAAATGACTGGATAAAACGATTGTAAAACACTTGAATCTATCACTTTAGTCACATTCAGTTTTAGTTTGAATTTTAACCTTCTAGTTGTAACACAATTTTAAAAGATTTGGCAAACCATTTAATTTTATTTTCACTTTGGTACTCATTTGGAGTGAATATTTATATCAAGTTTCATGCTAGCCTCAAGAGAACTAAACTTTGACTTAACTCAATATCTAGCATAAGATTCAATATTGAACCAAAAGACTGACTCGGAATTATTTTTAGGCAAAAAGTTATAGATTTGTTAGATTTTATTTTTTGGGGTTCAACAAAATGTTCAACTTGAAATGATGAAAGTATCTTTGCCTCAATCTTGGTTAGAGATTGAATATCAAATGTTGATTGTTTGAATGATTAATGAACCAATATTTACCCTGGTAGCTTTGGTATTCTTCCTTGAGTTCCAAAAAAATTCCCCCACAGCAGTAATTAAGGCTAATGCAAGGCCGAAAAGGAGAACAACGAAAACACCTCCAATATTATCTAAGCCAAGGGCACTTGCTTTACCATCTTTGTTTTTCATCTCATCTCGAATACAAGTCAACCCTGGACTTTTCCACCATTTATCATACAACATTTGAATAATTCCCTTCTCCTGAAGGTCTAATATTGCCAAGGAAATTCTGTCTCTCCAAGGAGAACCTGTTTTAGAAGAAGCGAAAAAAGAAACGGAAAAACGTATGAAAATGAGAGGAAAAAGGTTTACCATAAAAATTACAGAGACAAGTTCACTTTTCACCTCAAAAAAAGCAAATAAAGAAAACTAAATAAAAGCAAAGATGGAAAATCTTTAGAGTAAAATGTCTGAAAGTAGCAACATGAAAATGAAAAGATAATAATTCATGACAAGTAAAGGTACAGAGGAAAACTGCTTCAAGCAAAAGTCATTAAATGTGAATTATACCGAATTTGAATATTGAGTAAACTTTTCAATTATTATTGCACACTGCAATTGGTAGAAGTAAAAATAACATTGAAACAAAAAGTTGATAACACAAATGATAATATTAATAGTTGATAATAGGAAAAATAATCACAATGAAAGTAGTTTGTAATAAAAACAAAAGTCAATTTTTACTTCGCTTCATTTAAGGTAAAAGGGTTTGTACTTTAACGCCAAGAGAAGTAAGATTTTCTCGACTTTTGCTTCGAGTCATTTGAAAATATTATGATTAAAAAGTGGAAAATATTGATAAATTATTGACTTAGAAGAATAGATTTAAAGAAAACTTTTCAGTTTTCTGTTTTTTCTAATGTTATTGTATTGACTGGGAGGAAAAGTTGTACTTCTGATTTAGCACAAGTGATTTAGAATTTTTTTGGACTCAGAATAGGAATTTGATATTACCCATTGGTGTTGCTATTCCGTAGCCCTTTGAGTCCAAAAGACCTCCGACTTGAGTTAGATTGCAATCTCGTTGGACTTTATAGTCCAACATTGTGGATTCCATGAGAAAAGCGTAATTTCCTTGTAACACTCGCTCAACTCCTTCTGAGTAACTTTTCACAAAAACATGAGGATTGTTTTCCATGTAACGCCACATTTTCTGATAAGTCGGAATTTTTGAGTCCTACAAAGACGAAATGGTATTAAAAGAGAAAGGAAAATCAATCATTGATTGAAATAATTGAAAAGATCGATATAAATTAAGCACATTATTAGATCAGTTGTTTTGGAAAATAATCGAAGCTCTTCTCAAAACTTGACAAGTTTATGTTTGAACGGTCAAATCTAATTTGATTACTAATTGCAAAAGCTATCACATTTGATCACAAACTAGCAGATTGCAAAGTGTCAAGCATCAAAACTTGGAATTCCAAATGAAAATTTTCGATATTCAAAAAAATAATTGGTTATAATGAAAAGTTTGAAAAGACGTTTAACATTTTTTTGAACTTCTTTTTTTCTGTCGATTTTCATCTAAACTCAATTGGAAAATTTTTTGAGCAGAATTTTCGAGTTTTGGTCTTGACAAAATCAATGAGGTCACTGTGATTTGCCAATACGCGCTTTGCTTTTCTTTAGATTGGATTAGATTGTTTACCCTGAAAAATGTCATGGTTGATCCACCTTCGAGTGTCCCGTAGGCAATCTTTTGTTGAGAAGCAAGATCTTCAACAGACTCGATTGGGGTCACCATTCGTTCAACGGTAAGAAAGGCAGCTAAATTGGCCGTATAAGAAGATATCAAAATGAGTGTAAAAAACCACCAAATGGCACCAATAATTCGGGTTGAAACAGCTCTTGGATTAAGGTCACAACCTTGTTTCATAAGGGTAACAACGGTGAACCAGAAGCTGTCTGCAAGGCTAAACTGGTTCTCAATGACATCAGAGTCACGGGCACAGGGATGTGGATTGGTCCACTCGTAGGGACTGAAACGGGCAACAATAAACAACGTTGAAGAGACCAAAATGTAAGCAGCTAAAACATAGAGCCATATATCAACAGCCAAAGGACTCATGAAGGAGAACAGTCGAGTCGGCATGTTGGACGGAATTTTGAACAAAATTCCAATGCCAAGATTCATAAAAGGCTTAGTAAAGTCAATGACAGATTCACGAGTATAAGTGATTGTCATTGGAGCCACAGCCAAATCAGCTTTCTGTATCAAACAAGTGAAAACAAGAAAAGTTGAAAGATATTTCAATGGACACAAACTGTCCGATTGTCGATGAACAGTCGATACATTTCCTACAGACATGCAGACCTCGATCAACTTGGAGTAAACATTTTTCATCACAATGTCATCTTATTTTCCTACTCAAAATCAAGCAAAACTTGATGTAAAATAGTAACTTTGATGGAATTCAAAATTTCATGGAAAAATGTCATTTTGTGAAGTTCAACTTGGATTGTTAAAATAATGATGATAATAATAATGGAACAACATAAAACAGAAAGTTGATTTTAAACAGAAGAAGAAAAATGATTTTCAATTGAAGGGGAAAACGACAAAAAATGTTGATATTTTTTCTCATTTTTCAACCTTTTTCTTTGAAAATGTTTCTCTTACAAAATGATAATCGTTTCAACCATTATCATTACTATTATCATTATCGGTTAAATGTTGTCAGTTTAACCACAGTCGGTGCAAGTTATTCAAGTTTTGACATCGATAATGAAATGTGATTCATTTTATTGAAGCTGCTATTTTTTGTTGGAAGAAAAAAAAGTGAAGAAAAGCTGAAAAAAAAAGAGTTCGAAAATTGTTACCTTATCCATGAGTTCTCTAACCAATCCATTCCATTCCTTGGTGGTTGTATCTTGAGCTCCAAATTTACCATCAGGAACCAGATGAAGTTCATAATGAAAGTCAAGAGCCTCAGCAATTGATTGTAATAAATCAATGCAAAATCCTTCGTAACGATCATTACCAGTTAAATTGGAATCCTTTTTTCTCATCAAATAAGGTATTTCCTGAATCATCATGGGATAAAAACTCGGATTCAATATGAGAATAATTGAGAAGCAAAGAAGCTAAAGTGGGTTGAAGAAGGAAAATTAACGCAAAGAAAAGGAATTTTTTTTGTCTCTTTTTCCATGCTATTTGCTATGGATTGCAGTTAGTCTGGAAAAACATTTAAATCTAATTGTAAAGACCAAAAATTGGTGTTGAGCAAAGTGTTCATTCCAATTTCCGTATTAAATCTGTAATTACTTTTCATTTCAGTTCATCATCATGTTACAACTTGTGAATAACAGAAAAAGAAACAAGTAAAGAAAAAGAAGAGAAAAAAAAACAAGATACAATTTCCTGAGTTTTCAAACTTGATTAACTTTTCTTTAATGTAAATATCAAATTCAGTCGATATTGAATGAGCGTGATTTCTGGTGAATCCTTTCTACTCTTTCTCGCCATTCAACTTGTCGGAAGCAAAATTCAAGTGAAAAGTAACAACGTAAATTATTGCCATTTGTAATAAAGAAGGAATTTGGTAAGAAAGTTTGCTTCTTTTTCAAAATAATCAAGTTGTTTACCTCAATTGTGGTCACACGAAGGGTTATATTTGTCGTACCGAACTCGTGAAAAGCTTCAGCATTGGTTATATTCAGTCCGCCAGTGTTGGTCCATTCACCAACCTGAATAAAGAAAAGAAATTGATGAAACCAATGCAAGTGATGTTGATGATGTTCTTGTTGAATCGTTCATAAAGATATTTTTCTTGTGACTTTCGTCTAATTTCAGGAGTTCTGATCATTTCCATTTCTTTTCTTTTCCCTTTTTTCCTGACTATTCTAATTAGCGTTTGCTGTCACAGTTTACTGAGACTTGACACCATCTCTAACAGATGGATAATCAAGATCCAATATTAGAGTGAAAATTTTGCTCAATGAAATGCAGTTTTGTGATTGAAAAGTTGGACAATTAAAGGTCTGATAAATGAATGTCCTGGTTGATGGATCAGCTTTGCTTCCTATTGTACCAGAAATTTAGTTGTTTATAATGTTGATGACGAGAATGATAGATGGCTGAAGAGACGTGCAACAAAATAGCTCGAGAAGGGTTAAGAAGGAAATTTTTTTATTGATAAACAAGGATAATTCATCATGACTGATATCGAGTCATGGTATGGTTTGATAATGAATATCTCATGGAAACATTTAATCATCCAATTCAATTTCCTCTCTTCTCTTCCTTTTTTTTTTAATCTAAACTTTTTTGTTTCCAATGAAACGTTTTTCTCAACATTTCTCTTCGTGAAAGGCAAATAATGAATAAATGTCGCTTTAAAAATGCATCTTTGAAATTTCATTTCAAAGAAAATCAACCTTTTTCTTCCATCAAATTATCTTGTGATTTTGAAAACCAAAGAATGCCATGAAAAGATCGATCGAAAGGCAATAAAATGCGATTCAAGGATTGAATGTGCGTCGCAACAATAATGAGTAATTTCGGTTGATGACTCGAAACTATTTAAAATTGTTTAGCTTTAAAAGTGATTTGTAAAAGTAACCTTTTCCTTCTTTCTGTACATTCAGTGTTCATTTCATTGTCTTTTGTTTCTTTCAGGGAATGAATTGAAATGAATAAGAGATTATCTTGTGTTGATATAAAATGAATCAAGTTAATCGGAAGAATCAATAGATTGATGATAAAAGGTAAACTTTTGGGTTTCAAACAATTGATGGAAAATGATTGTAAAAGAAGAAGAAGAAAAAAAAAGATAAAATTGATTGGATAGAAAAGAAATGGAAATGAAATGCTGAAAAATATTGAGCATTTTTATTGGCAATTTCATTACAGATAAAGTTGCTCACAGCATAATATGGCTATTCAATTTGACTTAACAGTGAAGACAGAAAAGGCAACGAAATTCAATGTTATCAATGAAATGCAGATTGATTCAATTTACATTATAATGGAAACATTTTTTTCCGTTACCGAGTTAATTAATAAAAATGGATTCTCAATGAGACTCATGTTCACTTACCTTGTCTAGATCATGTTGACGAAGCTTCAGCAAGTCCATTTTAACACTTGCTCTAACTCCTTCAGTGAACTTGATTCTGCCCGTTAAACCACGATATTCAACCTTTGCGAAGAAAAATGTTTGAAAAAAATATCTTCTTCTTTCAGGGAAAAGAGATTTTTTCAATTTTTTCAAGTTTCTTGTGAAAACATTTTCTTCGCTAATTGACTCTTGAAGATGATTTTCATATTTTACCTAAAACTTATTTCTTTACCTTTTTAGGGGGTTTTCAGGCATCTGATTTGGATCTCTATTTTTAGGAGACTTTTGCTTTTCTTTTCAACTCGACGAGTTTCTTGATCTACTCGAAGATTTTTATGTCAATTGTCTTAATCGGTTCTGTAAACGGTGAAGAATTTAATTTTCTTTGCTTTTGACAGTTTGATAAAGAAATGTTTACAAGAAACTTGGTCAGATTGAAAGACTATTTAATCTGGACAGAAAAGGTTCATTGTTTAGATAGATTAGTTTTGGGTCAAACTTGGAGTGACTTACCGAGTTGATGTAGTTGAATAGACTGGATCCATCAATCCATGGATTTTCAGTTTCACATGAAGCATTTGATGTTCGTAGTTGTATGGATGGATTGCTTAGTTGTAATGAATGTAAGCCCATTGCAAGAGCATAGACGGAATCGTACATTAAGGCAGGAGCAGCCTGAGAACCAAACGAAATGCAAAGACAAAAAAATCAATTAACATTTATCAAAACTCGTTTCAACAAAACCGTCAAAAAATTTTCCTCAACATAAAGCAAAAAACTAAATTGCAAAAATAATTCTCATTCTTAACCAATCTCCCAATTATGACAACTTTTGAAAGCTTACTTGGATAACTTTGGTTCGGTTGAGTATTGGTTGTCCAACCGCTTGAATTTTTTCAATCTCTTCCAAGATTGTTCCAATTCGTGTATTACTTGAGTCAATTAATCGATAGGCAGTCATATTTACAAAATTATATTTAAAATTTTCCAAATCATAAATTTCAACATCCTGGAAAGAACAGGGAAAAATTGAGAAAAAGGACAAATCGAAAGGATAATGAAGCAAAAACTGCTTTTGGGAATGAAAAGGTTTCAACGTTTCCAATCAATTTTCACTTCAATTGCACACTGATAAATGGTTTGTTTTGCTCTGGCAAACCTGTAGTCTCTATGATATGTAAACGGTTCAAGATGTTTGTACAGTTATTAATGAAACAGAGGAAAGGATCAAAGTTGACTAACAAGTACAAAGTACCTTTTTTTATCAAGATAATTGATTATCTAATTTGCTGACTCACTAATTGTGATTGATTGTGGAATGAGAAATTTTGGTTTGCTCTCATTGTATCCATTAGTGCAACATTAAAGACAACATTAGAGGCAACATTGAAGAAGGGTATGGAATGGTGATGAAAAAGGCCGAGAAACTGGAATAAATGAACAAGAGAAAACATGAAAAAGGAAAATGCAAAACTATCAATGATAATCATGATCATTATCATTACCAGAATCATGGTTATCCATTAATCATTGGACAAGATAATTTTTTGAAAAATGGATTCATTTTTTTTCTCTCTCTTCTTTTTCCATGCAAATCATGGTGATAAGGGAACAAAGCGGCCAAATTGACACTCAATGAATAAATAATTTAACAAATGATGGAAACTTGATTATCCATTGAAATGATTATTTACTTGAAGCTGATTGATGGGAAACAAGTGTTGATCATGGAATGCAGTTTAATAGCAAGCAAAATACTTACAAAAGTTGTAAAATGATAATGATATTTGTAATCATTCATTTGAACTTGAAGAATCTGGAAAGGAAGAAAAAATGGAAAACATTAAAAAACATGAGAAATGACAATTGTTCAAGTTGAACCATCTTAAATGAGCACATTTTGGTTGGAATAATTTGAAATTTTACATTTTTCTTTGCAATATTTTTCTTTTCTGGTTGACAGTTGAGTTGCAATTTTAATGGTAAACTTGGCGAGAGGGGGAAAAAGTTCATTATTTTTACTCTTTTCATATTATCTGTTAATTATGGAAATATCTTGTTTTCTGTTGGAAACATTCTTGTTGGCAGGTAATGTTAACAGATAATTTGATGGACATTGTGATGAAGGATGGGAAATGATTGGTTCATTAAGATAATTTCTTGTTCGACTTGAGAATGTCCAATTGAATAGAATAATGAAAATAATAATTTTATCGCATTATCATGTTGACTATTGGCTATACTGGCTAACAGGTTAATAGTAATGAATACAATGGACAGAATGAGAATAATTTGAGAAGACAATTGATAATGGAAAAGGAAATAAGAGAAAGAAAGAGATAATTTTTGGCTTCTTCTTCTTCTGAAAGCGCTCTCATAATGAAATGAAGATAACCTTTGATGATAACATTACCCAAGAGTAGAGTGATAACTTTAACTCCCAGATGATAACTTCACGAGGTTAACTTGTAATTGTGATAAACTTATTTAACATCTTTATCATGTTCAAAGGGAAGGCAAAAGAAAGGAGAAAACAAAAAAATGTAATGTAATTATCGACTATTTGCTATTCAGTCTTTACATTTGTCTCTCTTAAATGCTCATAAACAAGTTAATGTTCAATTATTATCATCATCATTATCATCATTAAATTGTGTTTGGCTAATAAAAAGTTGCAATAAAATGCATTTGCATTAATCACGAGTGAACAAAGTAAACCATTTCAATAAGTTAATGGAATCGACTCTTTTCATATTTCGTTTGCTTTCACCAAATTATTCAAAATTTAAGATGCAATTTTATCGCGTACCCGCCACAATTCATGGTTATTGATTTAAACATTTTATCGACTCTAAAAGTTATTCATTTCGATTCAATTTCATGACGGCTATAAAAATGCACAAGACTATTCAGCAAATTGATAATTGAACGAATATCAATCACCAATAAAAATTACACTCAAGACCAACAATGAAAGCTTTTCGTCATGAAATCGTCAAAAAAGTTAAGAACATGGTCAAAAGGAAATTTGAATGCATAAGAATTTTCGAAGATATTTTTCGCTATCTTCTCATCAGAGGATGAATATTCAAAGCAGAACCTAATCTTTATGCTGCAACAAGTCAGATGGTTGGTACTTCTCATGTCCATCCAGTCATCCTAACAGCTCAACCCAACTCGGTCAGACTTGCCTTACTTAAGTAGCCTAATGTCTGTAATATCGTGTTAACCAGAAGAAAATTTTTGATTCAATTTTACAATTTTTATTATTTCTGTTGTAGATATTTATTGATCACTGAATTTACTTTGATTTTCATGCTTATTAATTTGGGTTAGCGAAAGCTTTTTTTGCTGAAGTTGAAAGGTTGAAAGAACATGAAGTTTTATTGTTTGTCTTTGCTCTTTTTAATTTGCATCTTTTTCATGCTCAATTCAACTTTACCTGGAATCTCTCATTGAAATGCAAATGAAATGTTGAGATAAACGGATTAAAGTAAAGATAAGTAAATTCGTGCAAAGTTGTAAGCGTTATTAAACAATGGTAATCCCTGAAACTCTTTGATAAAAGTTTGATAAAAGATGAAACATTTGATGCCCACTGGATGATCATCATGATTATATGGTTTGATAATTTATAAGAAAGTAAATGTTGTACATTTTGGCAAATCTTTTTCTTCCTTTTCATAACTCAAATAATCAGAATCAGCTTGGCCTGTCTTTTTCTTGCAACACTCTGATAAATAATAATCATTTGGGAATCTTGAATATGAACAAACATGAGAAGAGGAATCAAGTAAAATGATTCACAATCAGATTGTTTCATTCAACTAGTTTGTTTCAACTATATTATCATCCAATAGATGAGCTGAAATATTCTGACTTTTTGTGTTCAAGGTATTAGTGGAAAGCCAGTATAAAGATAAGATATTAATTCACTCAGGAATACTTTCATGATTAACCAGGGCTGTAAACATGATGGAAGAGCGAAAAAGAAAGAAAAATGGGAAAAGAGTTTAGGTTAAGGTAACATAAATCCATTTCCATTTTCAGCTTTGATTCAGCATTTGTATTATTTTCTCAATTTTGTAGCTTTTTTTTCTTCATCTGCGTCTGCATTTTGTCTAGTGAATTGTCGACAAGTTTGAATCAGTAAGTTACGAAATTATCCAACCCTTCATTTTCCCCTGTTGATTCTTCAATGAATTTAAAAGGAAGCGCAAAAAGGCTGAAATATTGATTATAAGTACTGCTTAAAACTCGAGAGATGAAATGTAAACAAAAAGAGGTTTTCACACGTTCAAAGACAAATGTGACGAATGTGCACAAAACTTGACATACCTTGTTAGAGATGTGATGACTAAGATGCAAGGTTACTCAAGGCCATTTTTTGAAAATTTGACTTTAGATTTTTCGATTTAATTTCTATGAAATTGAAAATTGTAAAAAGTTGGAGGAATAAACGAATTTTGTGCAAACCCGTAAAGCATTAAACATAAATATATTTTGGCAAGCATAAGTTATGAACTTGTAATAAGCATCAGTAGTAGTATAAGACATTAGACAAATGGCCATTTTGCAATGGGCAATCATGAAAAAGTATAAAAGTAAGCTCGCTCTATGCAGAAAATTGCATGCAGTCACATTCATCGTGTGACACATCAACTTAACCTTGTCGTTTGCGATTCACTGAAGAAAGATCAAAGGATTACACAACTTGTTACCGCAGTTAAAACGATAGTTACCTTATTCAAGAAGAGTGCCGTATTAATGCGTGAGCTTATGCAAGAGCAAGAACGAAAGAGTTTATCTAAACTCAAACTGATACATGATGTAGCCACCCACTGGAACTCAACCTTTTATATGCTACAACGTTATATAGAATTACATAATGAAATATCACATGTGTTATTGTATAGTGGAAAAAGGATATTGGTCTAACAATGCCCCGATCAATCAGCGAGTCTAAGAGGGCAATCAAGGCAATTACTGACCAAAAACACAAGTTTTTTTCATCTAATGTTCATGGTGCGAAAATTCGTAAAATATTTTTAAATTTTGTTTTTACCAGAAAACTTCAGCATAATGCATAGAGAAATGCCTGGGTTCGCCATGAAAATGCGCATAACTTTCGTTAAGCAAAAAACGGGCACCTACTATTTTTCACTTTTTATGTACCCCTGATGGGCTATCCAAAAATATATTTCATTAAAAACTCGAGCGACAGTTCGTGCCGATCCCTTGTAAGTGGTGCACAAATAGGATGTGCAGGTGAAATGGTGAGTGTTTTAAAAGTTTATGAAGATATAACATGTGATGTTTCAGGTGAAAGCTATATAACAATATCATTCCGTTGATCGCAAGTGCCAAACATGACATGAAACATACATCAAACGCTTTAAAATTGTTCAATCTATTATATTCATCATATCCAAGGCCTTTGATAATCATATATCTGTGCAAATGATTACCCTGAATTTCAGCCATATCGCATCTCTAATCCACAAGATACGACCAAAAAACAGTTACACTTTCGGACCAGATTGTGGCCAAACAGAAACGTTTTAAGAGTCCATTTTTGGATAAAACCTATTCTTTCAATGTCTTCTTTCAAAAAAATAACATTTGATATGTTGAAAAATTTGATAAATTTGAGAGGTCGATTTTAGGTGAACATGCCCCTTTCAGGCTCTCAGAAACTGACCTGAATTTGTCAGCAATAAATCAATAACAAAGTGACATTATGTTTCATGCAATATCACGCGAACTTAACGTTACATATTTGAATATCATGATATCGCGATAATCTCCCCAATGTTTCAAGAATATTTATGGCCAAAAGATAAGCGTGTTAACACGCTGTTCAGCCAATCAGCTGTTTGGGAGAAAGGCCGTTTATCTTCTTAACGACTTTAGTTTTTAATTTTTAAGGAACATCAAACGATTAGAAAAGGATTCAACTATTAAAGAATGACCTTCAAATGGCATTTAGAGGCCGAACAACGAAATGAACGCGATTTCATTTTTCTTTTAACCATTTTTTCTTTCTCATAAAATGTCTATTAGTCACTCGGATTGACTGTTAGTAAAGTTTGCAACGTAAAAAAGTGTAGAGAAAAACTGTCTCCTTTTGCGTTGCGAGTTTCTTCTAGAAATGGTTTTTGGCTCAGAAAAAAAGAACGACCTGTAACTGAACTTCTGTTCAACTGGAAAATTTTTACTTCTTTTTTTGAAGCTCGATTTAGTAGCTTACAGTTGCAAACCTGAACATCAACTGAGCAGGTGTTCATAAAGATGAACAGCAGCAACAGAAACAACAACAACATGGTAAACCACTTTGACATCACATTAATCAAATATCGATCCAGATATTTACTTTGCCTCTTTTCACTGTCATCCTCTTTGCTTCATTTTCTTTCCCTTTTTCCTCTTGTTCCTCTTGTCCATGTATCGAGTAGAAATTCATCAACTTCCGGTCAAGAGTTTTCACGTCAACTTTTTTTCTCTTTTTTTCTCAAATTGACTGGCAAAAATATGAAGAGGCAAAATGAACAAGAACCGATTCAGAAAAAAAAGTAAAGTTAATTAAGGTGAGCTTGTGTAAAGAAAAGGTTTGCAGTTGAAAATGGTCAACTCTGAAATGAACTTTCACTTCAATTGTAACTTCATTTTAGAGCAAAATTCTTGTATCGATGATTGAAATGGAAAATGATAAATGAAAAAAAAATTCTTTTTTCTTTCTCGAAATTTTCAGCTCAACATGTTCGCTATTTTCCAATAAAAATGATTGCAGATTGATTTCTGCTTGTGATAATCTTGAGGTTGATTTATTGATTTCGAGTTTTATCGCTTCGCTGGTCGATTCACATATTGATATTGAGTGAGAGCAGCAAAAGTATTAAATATTTTAGTCAACAAGTTGGCAGTAAAGTAGATGAGAGTTGAATGTTTTTTGATGGATTGAAAGGGAATAACCAAAATGATTTGCTAGAGTCAATCTTTTAATCATATTTTGTAATCAAAATGTTGCCGAACCAAGTTACCTTTGAGAAAAATCCAAACATTTTTCATCTAGAAACAGACAGGTGATTACGCTAGACTTATCAAAATGATCAACTTTTTCATTTTTAACCTTTAACCTTAAATTACCCTTTGATGAGTGATTTACTCGTTTTTTCTCTCTTCCTTTCAACCTTCAAACATTAAACTTTTCCTTTGCTGTCAAGTAGCTTTCAGGTTAAAGCTTCAACAATCACTTGGACAACTTTCCAGCTTCAAGTTGAGTTTGATCAAGTTACTCAGACTAATTCATGGCTAAAGGTTTAACTCATGATACGCAAGTCTGGTTCATGTACCAAAGACTTAACATTAACCTTTCAAATACCTAACATCTCAACTTTCGAGTGGTCTAATTTGACCCTGAATCTAACCTAATACCTTTCATCGAACCCCATTCACTTGTTGAGAGTTGAACCAAAGTCAAAGTCAGACTTTTATATTCATCAAATCCTTGATGTTTAGCTACCAATCAATCCAAGCCAAACCTAGACAAGCAATTGCTTTGCACTAAAAACTCTAACTAAACAGGAGTTAGAATGGTTTGCACAAAACAAAGAACCTTAAAAAGAAACATTTAAGTCCATCTTGCGATGTAAAACATTTAATGAGTCAAATACAATTAATCTTAGTATTCAATATGTTTAACATTGAAATTAAGTATTAATGAAGGTAAAATAAACTAATTGTGAAAAACAAAGGAATGATATTCATTCAAACCTTGACACAATATTCAGCTACCAACCAACCCAAACCAAGCCTAGGCAAGCAACTGTGTAGGTCTATAACCTATCATCTAACAAGACTTAATACCGAACAAGTTTTACTGCTAAAAATTGATTTTTTTCAACAATTGTGTGCTCCTTTCGAGAAAATTTTAATTGAATCAGGGAAAAATTCAAACAAAATGTGAGCTATAATTCACTAAAATACTCTAATACTTTGAATTTGTATAAAGAACAAGTTTGAAGAAAATCTCATTTGTGAATTGATAAAGTATTCAGCTTAGCAGATTGATATCTCTTTTCACCATACGGTTGTTCATCTGAAGCACGAATTTGCAATTTCCATTGAAAAAAGCTTAAATCCTGAGTCAATGAGAAACTTGTTTTCAACCTTTGACTTTGATTGAATACAATAATCGCAAAAAAATTGTTCGTGATTGAGAATCATTTTCAAGGCAAATCATTCCATAATCTTGTTTAAAGCCTTTCAATACTTCAATATTGTTCAAAAAGAAGGCTGGATTTGTTTACTTTCCATCTTCTCTCCCAGTTGGAATAGAATAGGGGAAAATATGAAAAAACGAAAAATGATATTCAATATTCACTTCATTAACTAGCAAAAAATTAACAAAAAAACATTCCGTAACACCATTTGTTTCACATAAAAATTTTGGTAAAAAAAGAATTGAATTTTTTCCAAAAGCAAAAGTTGTGCTTTTCACAATTAAAAATAAACATTTGAATAAAAAATGTCAACTTTTCTTCCAATGAAATGGATGAAAATCATTGTATCATGTTTCCTTCAAAATCAATGTCAGGGAATATCAATAGATTAGCTTCATTATTATTACATTATTTAAAGCGAAAGGAAATGTTTTCTAAAGAATCAAATTTTTTCGTTCATCGATATTGTTATCACTATTGTCAAGTGTATTATCATTTTGGGTAAAAATATTCACGGTTAATAAAGTATATTGAATGTTTTGTAGGAAAAAGAAGGTAAATTTGGTGCAAAAAAATGGTTTTAATGGTTGTTCCTTTTTTCGTTTCATTATACTTGACTTGATCATAATGTTGAAACATTTATTATATATTTTGTGGCTTTCCAATCTTTAATATTAAAGCATCAAGAATGAAACTTTGATAAGAAAATTTTGAAACATTAAATGCGAAATTACGTGACCCGTTTTAAGTGTTCAGTCAAGTGTTATCAAGTGAAAAAGACTAATAGATTTTCATTTTTTTTCTTCTTTGTTTTTTCGCTTGTGTATTTGTGGGTATCTTGGTTGGTATGAGTCTACATCTGAATGGGTGTTTGGATTGAGAATGGGTTAACCAATGGATGATTGAGAGAATGGGAATTTTGGCAGGGAAGAGAGAGAAAAAAAAGAAAAGGGAAAAAAACGAAAATGAAGAAAGTTTTAATCAATGAGAGGATTAATGGTTTTCCTGTGGACTTAATTTGCTTTTCAAGCCACAATAACATGTCTTGAAAATGATGAAAAGAAATGAGAAAATGGTTATATTCAGGAAACTTTCCGAAAAAAGGGAAAGAATAATGGAAAATGAGATCAATTGAAATGGAAAGAGAAAAGTTGAACATAATGATTCTGGCGATTAAACTTCTCAGTCTCTTGTCCGTCACAAGGTATAGATTCATCATTTTCGTAGGTGAAAGTTCCGGCTGATCAAGATGAAACTAAAAACTATGGAATAAATCAGTGCAACTAAAATCAGGAAAAAGTGAAATCTAGATGATGCTAAAGCAAAAATTAGGCAGAAAAAAGGCGATTTTCGATTGAGTCGATTGAAGATATTCTGTGTGTAGTTTCAATCGAGTTTTCTAGTGCGGAAGTTCGTCAGCGAAAGAAAAATTTTCAATATAAGACTCTGATTGGCCAAGTGATCAGTTATGCGCTGAACATGGAATGGAAAAATTGCTATCAAAATACAGTAAAATTTTGCCATGGAATTTGATACTTGTTCGGTTCTGACAAAATGTGTCATTCTCCGTGTAATTGGGACTCTCAAAATTGCATCTCCTTGGTAACTTAAATAACATGCTTTGCAAACCTCATTAACTGGCTCGAGAAAATACAGAATTTTATTTGAACTTTCGTCTCAAACTTGCAACTGACTAACAGAATCAAAGGCAAAATATTGATATCCCATCGAAAGAATCTGAAAATTGAGAAAATTCTGTTAAGACGATAATAGGAAAAATTGTTGCATCAACTTGTCAAATAATGAATGCTCAATAAACTGCATTAACAAGAAACCAGATAAGTTTTTATTGGTTTCTCTCTGCTCTCTTTCAATACATCGGAAACCATCATTAGGAACCGATGAAGGATAATGTCTTGATAATAATCATCGCTTCAGATAATCATAACTATTACCTTCGTCATAACTCATTCACATCCCAAAATCACCTCCCAGGCATTTATTCATCTCTAAACTTTTCCCACTATTTTCGCCTGTAAACATTTCAATTCTTTCATTTCATTGACATGTTCATCAGCTTGTAGGCATCATCGAGTTCAAACCAACCAACACTCCAGTAAAAATGCTTCTCATTATTGAATAAAAATGATGTCTGTTGAACAGTTCAAGAGATAAACAGAATATTGAACATGAAAACATTTGCCATGGCTCATTCAAGCTCAATCCTTAATATGGAAAAGTGAAAATTTGCATTTGCTTATCACATGCAACATGCACAATTAAGAAATTAACTGGGAGTGAAAAGTCCCAAAATCCAATTTGATAGCTTTCTACTCCCAATTACATGTTTCCAAGTAATGGAAAAATATCTTTGTTTCCCTCCATAAAATGCACAATAATGATCTAATTACACAATTCCCTGTACAACCATAAATGCTAGTCGAAAAATGTATCAATATTTTTTGTCGACACCAAAATTCTGTTCATCGATGAAAATTCTATTACTTCTTTATTTGCATTTGTAAATTGATTCAACAGCCCAGGGAATAATAATGATGAAATATAATGTTAATGTTTGAATAATATTCATAAGTAATGTTGATGAAATGATGGAAATTTGGTTATTTTGCTCAATTTTCTTGTTACATGAGATAATTCAAAATCATACAAAATAAGATCAGTTTAATATTATCATTCTAAAAGAATCTAACATTTTTTCATGTAACGAAGAGCCACGTTCAAAACAAAAATCTCATATCCTGGTATCAATATTCACTCCCAGCTCAAGGAGTTCATCAGAACAATACACAGATTTGAAGCGTAAAAAAGCAACCAAAGCTAAAAATGTATTCTAATTGAATCAACTAGAGCAATAATCGACTTCATTGAAAGAGCGTCTCTTATAAAGGATTCTTATCAAAGTGTTTCGCCTTCCCAGATAATATAAATATCTAATAAGCTTCCAAAGTTTAATGTTTAAATATTATCAGAAAGAATCCATTTTATTACCTTTTATTTTACATTCTCATTCACCATTCCCTGCTTTATTTCATGTACTATCTGGGAGTTTTTCATTCCCTGATCAAAATGTTGCCCAGAATTTATTCTTAATATTCTTACGTTTGGCTATACCGGAGAATGCTATTTAGGAGTATAATAATAAAAAATATCAATTCTGTCATCAGCAACATTCACTTGAAACGATTTACCATTCTGAATGTGATGGAGTAAAATGAAAATAGGAAAAGAAGAGTAAAACGTAAACACTTCCAAGTAATATTTCAATTTTGAAAATAATGTTATATTCTTTGATATTGTTTTTCTTTTGTTTGGCTATCAAATCTATCAAACAGCAACAGATTATATTGCAAATTGATAAATTGATAAACTGATATTTTCCTCTTTTCTTTTGTCGATAACAAAATTTTGCAATTTTGGATGAAATATGAATTGATGGTGCAATAGTTTATTTAATTTTGCCATTTAGGTGCAAAGTTTATGGTCATGAGTTGCAATTTTATAGCTCATCACATTGGCCAAAGCAGCGCATTGCCCATGGAAAGCATTTTTACATTTTTTCTATCTTCTCTCGTTTGTATTATTCGTCGACAATTTGCAATGTCTAATCATGAAGAAACATTGATTTTCCAGAGTTCCATTGAAGAGTTGAAATATTTTCTTTATTGGCCAGTTATTTATTGAACTTTTAGTCTGAGGTCAAAGTTTCTTCTAAGCTTTAAAATTGAACTTCAGTTGTTTATGTTTCACTTTGTTTCTTCACAAGTGATGACTTTTTTTTTCTCGTAATTGGCTATAAATTCAAGTGTTCAATTTACTTGTCAAGAGTTTTCTGAGTTGAAGTGGGCCAAACGTAATGTTGAACTTTTCAGGGTTAAATCAATTTCTTCTTTTGTAAACAAAAGCTTCTGACAAGACTTAATAATTCACGAAATTTGACTTGAAAGGCTAAAGAGTTGAATAATGCAATTTCATGCTTTTGATTAAAAATTGATCAATGACTTTATCGATCAACTGTTGAAAGAGTTTCTTCAAAATATCAAGTTCACATGCACTGGATAAGTGGTTCATTCAGTGTGCTATTTATGAAATTCCTTGCAATTTACCTGACACCTTTTGATAGCAAATTTTGAATGAAAAGACTCGAGTTGAACAAATTGGAAAAGAGTTTAACTGAAACTTGAAAAGCGAACCGCAGTTGTTGTCATCGAAATTTCCATTGACAAACTTCCAAATAAATACTTTTTCCGTTGAAACTTCGGAAAAGAAATCAGTGTTATCTTAAAGAATTTCGAGAATTGGCACAAATTTGTTCGCAAATGGATTCATGAGTTTGGCGCAAAAGTCGATAATGTGGAGTCAAATATTCAGTTGGAATCAATCAATGCTTTATCTTGCTTGATTTTCACATGAAATTCTTCATCCCGTTGACTGAGTCAACCTTTTTCTTCCTCTCATCTAACTGCTCAATCTAATCAGGAAGAGAAAAAAAGTTTTCTCTTCCATCGTTTTCAACATTTTTCTCCCTTTGGTTCACCATTGTGTCAGTGTAATTTGAAGCTTGATGAGTAGGAAGAAGAAGGAGAAGAGGAGGAAAAATGACGATAATGATGTAAAGAGAAGATGATGAGAGAAGGTTTTCATGATAACAGCGTTGAATGGAATAAAATGAGGGAAAAGTTGAGGTAAAAATAAAAGATGAATTTTCTGAGGAAATGATGAAGACAATGAAATGACTTGGATAGATTGGATGGATTGATATAAATGAGTGATTCTAAAGGTTTTTATTGCAAACAACGAAGGAGAAGATAAAGGGAAAAGGTATGATGATGATGATGATGATGAGAAGTGGGAATGAAAAGAATAGGTAAAAAGAGAAAAGAAAAGGAAGAATGGAAAATGAAAGATTTAATGTTCAATTCAACACTTTTGATGAAAAAAACATGTTATCTTCTCAAAGTATTGTAACCACGAACCAAAGTAGAGTAACCAATTTTTACTCTTATATTGTATCCTTAATGACTAATGGTCAGATAGAAGAGAAGTCAATATTACATTGAATCAATTCACTTGAGTAAACATTGATTACAATATTGAGCCATTCTTGACGATTTAATTGCTCATCAGGACAATCATCAACAAAAGGAAAATAATTTTTCTTTTGTTTTACAACCTTATCATCCTGAATGAACCATGAAAATCCATTTTCAAGTTCAGTGAATGGCTAAGTTGCAGTTGAGCCTGGACAACTCAATCCATGAATAATTTCAACTCATCCAAAGCAACAAGTTGCTCATTTAAATCCATTCGTTTTCCACTCAATGAACAAATGAAATTCCGCCGATAACCTGATCATCCAATTGCATTTAAAACCGCTCCAAAGCAGAAGTTTGTGAAAAAATTCATCTTCAAATGAATGCCGCGAATTTCGTTCATCAAACAGAAAAGCTTAACGCTTCAGTTTAATCTTCGATCATGATGCAAACACGATAAGTTTATCGCTTGTGCTTTCAATCTCTAACATGATAAATCTCATAAGTTCTTGCAAGTGTCCTTCAATTGCAAACAAGTCCAATCAATAAAAGTGCTTGTCGGAGCAAAGCAAAGATTTGAAAATTTACTTTTCGATTTTTTGGAAAATGTTAGTTCACAGATGAATGGTAAAGTGCTATGAACGTTAACTTGTTGGAGAATAATTTTAGAGACGAAAATTGGACTAATCAAGTTTTCAAAATTATCGAAGCCCATCTGAACTAATTTTCAGAAATTTGATCTTACAACTTTAAAGGTCGAAATCGATTTTTTTTGCATCAGAAAACATATTAATAACATAGAAATAAATACTTTCAACCCACTAACACTCCGATTTCAGCAAAATATTTTCTGACTTGGATTACTATAATTTACTCAGTCAAACTTGATATCATTTTTGCTACAATGAAATTGACTGTGCAAACCACTGCATACATTCAGCTTGATTGTGCCTTGAAGTGACAATTTTTCATCAAATTCAAACAAATCAAACTGTAAATGTTGCAAAGGTTGAATTGCATGATTTAGAGCATGATGTGTTGGAAATGGTGAAAGCGAGCATTTCTGATTGGCTCGATTCTATAATTTTTTTGCTTGCAAAAAAAGTGACGAAAAACAAAAAAAAAGTTGGAATCAGCTTTCAGTTAATTCTGTCTTTAGTCAACAAAAGAAACTGTATTTGCATTAGAAGCAGCACAATGTTGACTTAGGCATTTTCATCACTCAATTTGTGATCCCTCAACGAGACAGCAAAAGTTGCTGAAATTGTTACTTGAAATGTATATCCTTAACCAGTTGACGAGAAAAGCTAAAACATGAATTTGGAATCGACAATAAGAAATGTTAATAACGATGAAACACACACAACATAATAGTTTGCACTTAAGCCAAATAAATTGCTGAAACAGGCAAAGAAGATGATGAAGATGAAAAAGAAGAAGAAGAATGGCAAAAAAGGGAAAAGCAAGAAAAATTTGCAAAAATATGAGGAAGCAACTAATGATGAAGCGAAATAATTGAATTAACAAAAGTCAACTAAATTCCTATCTTATTATTTTCCATTTCTTAATCTATTTTCTTCCATTAAAATGCAATAAATAAACATTGAAAAGCTTTCAGGTAAACAAGAAGAGACTCAAATCCAAAGTATATTTATCAAGCTTATTTACATTCTCACCCAACTTAGGTGAAGCCATTGAGAGTAATTAACTTTGACCACTATTTACTAAAACCAAGAATCTGTCTTTTCGTTGGTCAAGTTGTCGAACCAGGGAAAGTCTTAACCATTCTCAAGTGTTTAACATTCTTGACTAGTTGAACAATCATTATACTTGAATGAAGCAAAAAATGTTCGATCGAGTGGAAATCGAAAAAATGCAAATTTCCAAAAATAATTGGACACTTGAATGTTTATCAAGAAAAGGTAAAGACATTGGCTCAGCAAATTTCGAAAAATGTTCATACTTGATATTCATCAGAATTTGTTCAGTCAGTCAAAGTCTACAGTTTCGAGTTTCATTTTTCCTCTCTTCTTTCAATCAAAAGGCTTAAAGAAAATTCTTGAACATGTTTTTCTCCTGAAAATAAATTGTCTTTTCCATGCAACAGATTCAAATGTCAATCAATGTAAACTTTGGAATTAAAAATGACTCTTTATCCTGCAAGAATAATCAACTTTATTTGTTGCCAAATGAACTATTTTTCAAGTTAAGCCAACATTTTCCAATATTATCATTTTTCATAATCACAACTTTTCAACTCAACTTTCAGAATTTGTTTTTGCAAGTTTTTAAAGAGATTCTGGCAACGGAATTCCTGTTCACAAAATAATGGCAAATAAAGTGTTTGACAGTTTACCAACTTTATTCAAAATCGGATGTAAACTCTTTGATGAGCACAAAATTTGCAAATATTAATCACTGACAGAACTCATTTGGTTAATCTCTCAGACAATTGAATCATGATAATGATTGTGTGATCATTAATAATTCAGCTTTTATAAGAAAAAATGTATTACAGAGAAAATTTCAAAATGAATTTCTATTTTCACTTTACTCAAATGGTTGACTGTCAAGATTAATAGAAAGGTAAATTCTGATGGATTACAAGTGACAAAAGCTTTTTGATGAGTTGGTCCAAATGCTTTGATTCATTGGATAGCTTCAAGTTTTGCGAAGTGCAACTGTGCGATTAAGTTGAAGAGACTGGCAAAAAACAAAGTTCGACTTTTCAAAATTTTATTCAAATGTTCAGTTTTGTTAAACTTTTTGACGCTTTCAAGAAAAGTGTATGAATGATGTTTGATTTAAATAGTGAAGATTTAAGATCCATCGATATCGAGTTTTGTTTTATCATTTTCTTCACTTTTCCAGGTTCAACTGTTCATTTTTATTTTCAGTAGTAAAACATTTTTGATTAACGTTTAGGTCACTTTCTTCACCGAATGTACATTTTAGAGGAAACTCTGCGTTTCTCTATTTTCATTTCAATATCATGTTTGACATTTCTTTTTCTTCTGTTTGCAGATGACAGATGAATTATTCATGGACACTTCATGATAAAATATTCTGATTTCTTTTCGTTTGCCTTTTCGCTTTCGTTTCGTTTTTTCTTTTTCCTTTATTCTTTTCATTCAAAACCTGGCAACTTGCAAAAGAAAGTGTTTGAATGTTTTCACTTCGAGCGAGATGAGAGTAAATTAAGCTTGAATGAAATGAAACTTTGAAGATGGTTTAGGTCGAGTCTGAAGATCAAGTGGCCTTTAGTGAACTGGAAATTCCGATCAATTTCTGTGTTTTGTCGATTTCGCTGACAGAGAATGTCGTTCATTCGAAAATGAAATTAGATTATTGATGACTCGTTTGCTTAAGTATGTTGAGCTGCGCCCGTCTTCATCTGGCGATTTTCCAAATGTAATATCTTTTCGAACAAAATTTTTCCACATTTTCTCGATTGGTTGAAAAATGTGCATTGAATTTTCTTGTTCAATAATCCAGAAAAAACTTCATCAATCGCATCTGAGCAATGGAAAGCTTTTGATGCCTGAAAAGGTATCTAATTAGAGAATAATGAATAAAGTTGTTCTCATTTCAATTTATTATCATTTAATTATTATTTCTATTAATGTTGCGATAATCTTGAGAAAGAACTCATGAACCATGGAACAAAAATGTTTCCATTTTTTGTACTTTTCTAACCAATAGTCTAATGAATTACTTGCAATTAATTAATACAAATGCCAATTTCTCTCTGTATTCACATTGAATGCAAAGTTCCAGATTAATGTGGCAAAGTGACATCCAGAGTGTTGAAATAGGCAATAATAATCTGCTTCAAGTGAGCTAAAGCTCTTCTCTTTTTGTAATGAACCTTCAAGCTATTGTTAAAACCTTTCCGTTTCCGTAATCAGTCATGAATAGCGCGAGTTGACCAACCTTCCACACACTGTCCAATACATTCAATAACTTCAACAGGTTGTGGACCGAATCGTGATGTAATTTGTTATTTGAAATGACTTTATTCTGTTGCAATTTTTCAAGTTCTACTTGCAAGATGAAGGGAACTGATTGACAACCCCTGACACTGAGTTTGGTACAGAGTTAAATAGGTCAAGCCAGGAAAATGCGCCGATTCTATAGAATGTGTCCAACTTTGTCCTGGTAAAATCAACACAGGTTCGAACAGTTAAACAACTTAGAACAGTTGACAATGAAAATCTTTGAAATAATCTAGTTCGATGACATTTCTAAGTTTTCGTGATTCGCATGTAAATCTGATACATAATTCTATTGTGAATTTGAGTTTTAAAGAACGAATCTCATGCTTCAGGCATAAAGATAACTAAACACACTTGAGTTTTCAAACTTCAATATCATCAAAGTTGACTCAATTTGTGCCCAGAATTTCGACAAAAATTTGTTATCACGACTTTTACTGATCATATCTGTAGTTGTTTCCAATTTTCTACCTTTTCACTCAACCATTTAGTTGAAACTTTTAAATTAATTATCGACGTTCATCAAAGAATTTCCAAAAAATTGAGATTCGAATGATAATAAACTTCAACCGATCATTCAATGTCCACTAATCAGCCGACTAAGAAGTGCAATAAAACTATTTAGTAAAAGTATTTTGTCCAAGTACAAAGACGGTACGTAACTTGATATTGGCTTTTAACGATACATTTAGCTTTTAGAACGAATAAAATGTAAAATGATTTCACGAACTTCTGCCATGGAAATTTTCCAAGGTAAATGAAAAGAGAAATAATAGGAATCGAAAAAAAATGGAATTTCCAATCAAAGATTTTTCATCTTCCATTCAGCTGTTTTATCTCGACACTTTTTTTTTCTTTACATAACCTTCAATCCAGCAAATCTTTATTTGTCAGGAAAATTGAGAACTAACAAGAACATTAACATGAAACATTTGTCAGAGTCATGATGATATTGTAAATGATATTGAAATGGATCATCATCATTATAATGAGAGAGAAGGAGCATGATCAAAGTGATGGAAATCGTAAAATGATGAATAGAGAGTGAACTGTTACATGAAAAGTTTATGATGCTATTAGTAACAAGTAAATACGATTGTAGAGTAAACTTGCAAGTTCAACTGTAAAAAGTTAAAGCAAAGAGAAGAGTGAAAAAAAGTGAAAAAAATTGAGCTTCAACAAGCATTCAGATATTCAGATGGAAGGCTGAAACTGAAAACCAGAATCAAGTGATAACAGATAAAGTAAAAAGAAACTGAAATTGTTCTGGTAAATCCTTGTCAGATTATTCGGGTTTACCTTTTTTTTCGCTTTTCTTGCTTTTCCTTACCAACATTAACAGGTTGAGTTGAGATTAAAATTGAGACTAAAGATTCATTATTTCACTTCTTCTTTACCAACATTATTGAAACAGTTAATCGACTCGCCTTTTCCTCTCCAATCCAAATCCTGCAATAATCGCGTCATTTAACAAATTATTGCGATCTTTACTGTTAATTGTTCAGTTTATTTTCGCTTTTAGTTTCAAGTTTATCACCAAGTTTATCATGTCTTGGCTTTTCCATTTACACAGGTTAATGATGAAAGTTGCTTCCAAGTTGAGCTGAAACTGTGATGAATCGAAAAACTCTTGAAATGAAAGATTCGATGGAAGAGATGAAATTTTTTTTTCAAACTTTTCATTCTTTTTGAGATATTGTTTCTTCTTTATTTATCTCATCACAATAGCCTGAGGTATGAAAAGATTAAAATAGCTTTGGTTTGAGATTTTGATTCCTATTCATGTTTTCAACTTAAGTGAATCAAAAGGCTTTTTTTGTCAAAAAATGATTTCCAAACTTGAATCGAACTGATCAGTGAAAGATATTTGCTAATATCTTTCATTTTTTCATTTCCTTTAAAAATATTGTATTTTCTGAATTATTTTTAGTTCATCTGTGCTTTTCTGAGAAAAACAAGAATTTTTCCATTTTTTCTCTCGCAATGTTTCATGGAACTTTTTTCACGCTTTTCTCGAGAAAATTAGTGAAAAATATGTAAATACAATTTGAATAAGTCAAAGCTTTTTCTCTGTTTAATTTGGTTCCATTCATTTATTTACATTTTTCACTCCCACAGCTTTCATTCCCTGTAAGGTTGCAAGAAGAATGAGACAAGTTTGAAAGGCAACGAAAAAAAACTAATTACACTGACAAGGGGATTTAGTTGTGCAAATTGTTCAGCTTAAGAAACCGTTTTTGTGTTGCAAGAAAAGATGAATCGAGTTTTTACTGTTGATGTTGCTGATTTGTGTTTTTCATTATTCAAATGATACCATCGAACATTGAGCTTGATAATGGCAACAGAAAAGTGGTTTACCTGATTAATGATCAACCATGTCAATTTACTTGAAACAGAATAAAGAATTGAAGGCAAATTTTTCTTTTGTCAAATTTTCATCTTCTCTGATAACGAGGGAATTATTTTCTCGTGAAATGCAAATTTAGGGTTAACACTCAATCAGCCTCTGGCAACTGTTGAGATGATTTTTTCTCACCAGAACCGCGATCATCCCTTTCATTGAGTTTGGTGCATTTTTCAGCCTTTTCATGTCATGTACATTTCATGTTCAACATCTTTTACTGAACATTTAAAATCTAGAAATTTCCATTTTCTAAAATTATCATTCAATCGATTTTTGATTTACTTATTTACGCTTTTCGATTAAAATGAGAAAAGGATCGAAATTCAATTTAAAAATTCTGGATTTTCAGAAGTTCTACAAATCCGAATATAGAGTGTCACTTGGATTCAAAAGTCGAAAGCTCTTTAAGAGTTGAGTGAAATCGAACGCTGATTGCGATAAGTTTTTGAACAAAGTGGTTGAAGGCAAGGCAACATGAATTAAAGTCAAAAATTTGAGAAAATTTTGGAAAATTCGCTGTTTGCTGCGCATGGAATGAGAAAAGTTGATTAATTTATTCGCAGCAACGAATCAAAAGTTGCTGTTCAATCTTTTGGGAAACATTCTCCTTCCATGGGTTGTTAATCTCGGATAAGGTTAACTCGATTAGAAGATTTGCGGGATAACTGCAAGTTCGAACTTTGTTTGTAGAACAGTTTTCATTTGAAATCCTTAGAGACTTAACCTTGTTTAAATGTTTGCCTACATTGTTGGTCCAACAAAATTGTCAGTTTAAACAAAATTGTTATAAAAAAGGTCTTCAAGCTTGTTAATAAACATGAACATTTAGAGACACTTGCTGTTTCGAGACTAATCCAAAGAGCAAAAATGAAAAATACGTTAATTTGTTGAAAAATGAAAAGCTAAAATCAATCAGAATTTCCATTAAAAATTAATTTTCCCATAAATTCTGCCCGAATCCAAATCACCGTTAAATCTGTTCAATAGCCTAGAATTCAATTAACATTTCCTCGATTTTCCTATTTTTGTAGAGAACCAAAATATTCGCTCATTATCTTTTTTCTTTAAACATCATTATGAATCTCTAAGCATACTTGAACAACAAAACGTTTACTTATTACATTAACTCTGCTAATAATATACTTGAACAGTGTTTGCTGTTACCTTCACCAACTTCAAACATCGCCTTTCATCAACTTTAGATTTAAACGTTTCAACATTTATTTACTTTCCAATCAATTTAATCAGTCTCATCAATGAATTTAAATGCATTCAGATAATTCAATTATTTCAATCATGTTACTTTTACACTTTACATTACCATTTCCAACTTTCCTTCCAATGACATTTTTCAAGTTTACCCAAAGTTCATTTCAATTCTACTATCAAATACTGTGGAAGGTTCAACTTGGAAACCATTTCAATTACCTTCATTTACTTTGCCCTCGTCATTCATTTAATCGATTATCTCATTCAGAGGTAAACTCACTTGAACCATGAAAAAAAATGAACCTTCAAAATAATCACTCATCTGATGACCAATTACAAAAAGAAACTGGCAAAAATGGTGAAAACGCAAAATTTGTAGAAAGGAATTTTGAAATTTCTCATTTCCACAATTCTGAAAAATGTAACCTAATCAACTGAACAAGATTCTTTGAAATAAACATTGAAACGATAATTGCTGGAATGTTGCAAGTTCTGTCTGAAAATTCAGACATTAGCTGTTCAGTTTGCACTTCAAGTAAATTGTATCTAATCCATTGCTACGTTTACATGTTTACATTACTTGGATCCATGTTGATCATGTTCATCATGTTCATTATGCTGTTCATGTTGATCATCTTGTACACTTTCCAGTAAACCTGAAGCCGTCAATTACTTATTAATGCAAACACGAATGAAACGTGATTTAATCATTTCAACAATTTATTCTTTATGCACAAGTAAAGATAATTTATTATCATCATTAAAACCCGAAAAGCAATAAACCTAATTATAGACTTATTTCACTCTTTGATTGTTCGCCATAAATTAGTTTCACTTCGAAGAAAAAAAAAAGTCTTTTCTTTCGAGTTTAACAATCGATCAAATATAATCATAGAAAAGTATTCAATTTGGAAAATCGTAAATTCATTCATTTTGGACATTTCGATGGTAAACCAATCGTCGATCATTTTGTCTAACAAAAGGTAAAAAGGCTAAACCCAATAAATGTTATTTATTTATCAGGCAAAAACCATTATTAGTATTAAAAGTTGATGGTTTGGGTAAACAAGTGAAAATGTTGAACTCAATGTTGACCAAGGAAAGCTAATTAATTACATTGTCAACTTTGACCAGATGCTGACTACAATGGGTCAACCTTTTATAAGCAATTAACGGATCGATGAAAAAACGGAAAATTAATTTTTTCCATTTTGTCCAATCTGGATATTTCAATAATTTTCACTGTTTCGCGTTTCAAACCAATTTCATCATTTATTCATCTACTCATTTCGTTCAACACATTTACCTATTAACAAAGTCATTTCCATTGTCATTAGGATGGAGGAATGAGAGTAAACAATCAATTGAATCATTTATTTTGATAAAAGTTGAAAAGTAATTTCAAGTTTCATTCTTTGGTGATAAAAGCTCTTTTTTTCATTTCATTTCTATCAGCAATTACTTTTAGTTATTACATTTGATTTGTTCATCACTTTTCATTGCACATTTGGTTTAGTTTGAAATGAAAGCCAAGAAAAGGTTTTCACTGATATTGAATAGAAGATGAAATTGTTCAGTAATGAAAAGGGAAGAAAAAGTTTCAGCAAAATGTTGAAACAAAAGAAGAGTTAAATTGATTTTCAACATTACCTTATCGATAAACTCATGTGACTCATTGTCAGTGAATTTACAGTTGATCTCGCTGAGCGGAGCAAAAGTGAACAGAATCAAATATCAATATGCATCATTAAAAATCCATTTTCGCAACTTGTGAAGAGTTTTCCATTGGAATTTATGATTCAATTTGAAAATTTAAACTCAAATAGCTATCTTGACCAGTGAAAGTAATTTAAATCAAGCCGATTCTCTAATTGCGTAAATAATGTATTGAGTTACATGAAATTTGATGCCATTAGTTGGTTATGTTTAATAGTAAAGTTATATTCAATTTTTCCATATCAAAGTTTAATCTCGGCTCAGGTTTGCTTCTTTAACCACAAGTCAAACTTGACACTGGCTTTCTTGTCCTTCTCATATTCACGGTTAGATAACTTTTGATTAATCACCAATTGATCTGGTTGGCTCAACAAAAAAAGTAATCAATCATGTTGCAGAGGTTGATGAGTTGGTGAACCTTGTTTTCCCATGAAAATCTGATCAACTAAATTGGATCAAATAAAGGACTGAATATTGCAATTTTATAAAGTGAGATTTCTGCAAAAATTTATTTATCTATTTTGATGGAACAAATCAATAGAAAATGAAAGTTGAAGTGTTTCTCTCAGATAAAATTAAATCATCTGATGAGGCTATTCAAATCTAAATATTTTGCTTTGAAAACTCATCAACTTGTATTCATTGAAATAAAAGGAAAGAGTGGTTTAGCTTGTGAGTTGAAATACTGAGCGGTTTATAAATCACGAATGGTTGATGCTACAGACCTCAGATTTACACAATAAGTGTAAGTTAAGAGTTGGAAGAACCTTAAGTTTTAAATCCTCATTTTTTAAGATTGTTTGATGTTTATTACATGTTCATATCGCATGGTGATCAAAGGATAAGAGTGTTTTCATACCGTTCATTTAACCAATAGGTTTGGAGAAAAATATCTTCATTAATTCTGTATCTTCAAGAAACGTCAAACATTTTATCTATTTTTTCTAAGCGACTTTCCAAGACTTCATTGATCAATGAACATGCATTCGGCAAATAACACTTTGTGCTTGTATTGAATAATTTTTTAGCTCTTCTCAATCCTATCTCGTTGGTAACTGTCGGTAAAAAATACTCGTTTCATCAACATTGGATCGTCTTTCTGGAGGATATTTTGCTTTGATCAGAGGCAATATTTATATTTATCAACAACGCTCATATCAATTCCAGCAGATTCACCAGATAAATTGCCAAATTTATCATTGCACCTTTTTTTGAATCTGTGAAACCATCCTTTGTTTGCTTTGAATGTTTGATCTCTAGACAACTAAACGGCTTTTGACATAACATTTGTGATGACAACGGATAGCCTTTTCGTTCATCTCCGATATGAAGGACAGCAAAGCTGAGTCAAGTTTTTCAGTTTGATGAACAACTCTAAATGTAAGTAAATTAACTCATTATTATTAACACAATATTTTTTACATACATTATTAACATTAACCAAACTTTTCATTTACCCTTAAAACCTTCAGAACCCTTAAAACGGTTCGTTTGTTGACCTTGAATACACTCTGAGCTGTATTTAATTCTTCTTGTTGGAAACAATTTAACAATTTCGACCTTTCGTTGTAATTCAAAAAAGCCGAGGCATGAACACAAGATTAAGTGTAAGACTCAATGAAACAAAAACGTTTACTAAATCACCATGTTAACGTGACAATTTGAGAGGGTTTACTGTACATAATGGTAACTTGCTGAGGAGTTTCTTGTTTGACAAAAAAGTATCTTAAGAAATGGGTTTAAAGCGGATTTCTTAGAGTTAGTCAAAGTTATGAGATCAAACCCTCGGCGTTGATTCTCATAACTTCTTGTGGCCATGTTTTAATCACTATTAGTGACCTATGGGTAATGATGAATCCAACGCCTCTATGACATTTAATCGCATAGATCATGCTATGGTCAGTCTGGAACCAATGAGCTTTCTGGTCTGTCTGGCTGTCTGGCAAAAGTATCAACATTTCCAAATTTCGATAGTAAATGAGTTCTCCTTCGCTGCTTTGATTTCTCTCAAGCCGGCAATTTGGATAAAGATCATTACTCTAGCCACATACCGCTCAACGTCAAACAAATATTATGTTTTCATAATATTTCAATGTTTTGATCTTTAAAAAACTAGGAAAGACAACTTTGACTCTCATCTGTCGGGCGTAATGTTTTAATGTTTTATAATTCATTATCAAGCATTAAATCTAGTCTCAAGAGGAAAACTTGCGATCTGCAAAAAGATGGTTGTTGACTTAATTTTATTGGCCTGCAAACAAAGCGAAAAGTTCAGAAACGGAAATTTTATCACATCTTTCTCTTCAACTGCTCAAGACTTTTTTAGCCGATGAACAATTGTTTGTGATTCAGGTGAAATTTGATTTATTTTGTGCCCTTCCTTAATTCAATTATTCAAGTTGATGGGAAATGTTAATTAAATATTTTTTTCCACTCATTCTTACAATCTTTACCTTAATTATCTTGAAAAGTTATTAAATGATAGTCTATCTTCCAAGGGAAATGCTAGCGTATTTTCATTCCCATTACAATTATTATATCATAATGATAATTATTAATATCAGATTAAAATATTATGGAAAAGAATGTCAATTATCTTTGATGGAATTTTCAGTTTTCATGTTTACCATTTACAACACTTTTCGCCTCTCATCTTCTGCTCTTCTGCACACTCTAATACTTTGTCAAAAGTACATAATCTCATTGTTTGGGCACATAACAGCAAGTGTGAGCAAAAGGATTAGAACAATGAGAGGAGAGAAGAAAAAAGAAGAAAATTTTTCGATAAAATTAATGTTTGTCGAGATTATTATGCTAAGATGAAGAGTATAGAGATTCAGGGGAAAAAAGCGTTTTCACAGAATAGTTCTCAATTAAGTTGATGTCAACTAAAGTATACAATTGTTCAGTTAATTTAACACAAATAACACTTGCATTGTTTTTTGCTTCTCGTTCATCAGCCAACGAAACTTGAATAACTTTACTTCATTATTATTACCTTTACCTTGAGTGTTCATTTTCAACGTCAATTTACTTTTAAAATTGGTAAACTTTATGTTCTTCCGTCTTCAACTTTATCTTCATTTCCTTTTCACCTTTACTTTTCGCCTTCCCTTCACTCCCAGTCTTGATATTAGCCTTTGAATGCTCTCAAGAGTCATCTTTTAACCTTCCAATGAGATCAGTTTAGAGCATCGAAATGGGATTCATTAAATGTGATTTATATTAATCTATTTATATCAATTTCAATCGAATCCAAGTAAAGTGTCCTAAAATCGAATGAAGAAAAGTCAATTCCGAGAAATTGGAGCTTCTATAAAGAAAAATCCAATTTTCCAATTCAACAATGTCCATATATAAAAGCGATTAAAATTTTCTCGCAACTTTCGTTCGAATTTTGAAAGAAATTTCATGTTCTAAATGTCATGAAAACAAAAAGAAAATTATTTTGAAAATAAATTTCGAGTTGGACTGGAATTTTGTCAAACAGAAGATTTGTGTTCAAATGTCTTGGGAGAGTCAAGAAAAAGTCAATTTTTGCATAGCAAAGAAACCCGAATTCTTGAGGAGAAAAACGGAAAATCCAATTTTCGATTCGAAAATAAGTTTGAACTTGAAAAAATTGATTAAAGAATATCAGAATACAAGAATTTCTGAAGAACTGTTTTTCGTTTCAAATTCCATCCAAATGAAGATAATTTGTTGGAAATGATGAAATTACATTGAGTAGTTGACGTTTTACAAGAAAAGCTGTAATTTTGTTTACCCTTTAGACTTGAACATTAGCTTTTCAAACAAAAGTAAAATCAGTAAACAGAAGAAGAAAGTTGTTGAAGTTGCTATGAAAGTTTGAAGAAACATTCAGTCAATAAGAGACTATTTTAAATGGAGATTGAACATAAGAGTACGCAACTGTTGAACATGAGGCATCGTTTTTAAAATCAACATTTGAATTAACCCAATCAAGTAATAAAGTTGAATGTAAAGTAAAAGAGACGAAAGTACAAAATTACATTATAATGAAAGTAGAAGAGGCAAAAGTATCAATAATTCATTTCACTTTGCCATTACTGAAGAGTTGAAGAGAAGAAAAGTAAAAAGCAAAATTTCCCTCAAGAATTGAATGGTTTTGAAATGAGAAAAGAGGAAAAAATGAAAAATTTCGTTATAATTTATTGAATTTTGGCTCAACTTGCAATTCATCAATCTGTATAATTTGGATATTCTGTTGATCATCAATCGTAGTAAAGCGCAAAAAGATGGTTGAAAGATAATTATAGTTGAAAGAAATGGATAGAAGAAAAGATTCTTCTCCTTTCGTGATCAAATAGACTTTTCATGATTATCAATGAATGTTCATCTTGTCATCATTTTCATCTCTGCTTTTGTTCACCAAAAGAGTAAACTTTCAACTTTCGATTCGGACCAAGAGTTGATTCAGTGATTCTTCAAGTTGAAGACAATTTTTTGGTGAAAAAAAACTCACTTGTTGTAACTTGAACAACTTTTTTCTTCTTTTCTCTTTTCACTCATTTTCTCATCTTTTGTTTTTTTTCCTTTTTTCATCCTTTTCTTTTCTTCGAAACATGTTATTTGTGTGTTGAGAGGAAGAAAAGAGAATAGGGAAAACTGACGAAAAACATTTCCGCTCTTCTCATTCACTTTTTTCCCTGTTCGTTGGTTCCATAAGTCTTGAATCACTATTTTTTTGCATCACTTTTTTTGTCATCATTCCTCCTCTTTCACTTTTCCATTTTATAAACAACTATTTTCCCTCTTCGTGATCAACAGTCTCAATGATTTTCTGGTTTCTCAAAAGATTGCTGAAACATGAAGATGTAAAAACTTCCGTTTCAGTTTCAAGGCTTCTCTTAAGACAGAAAAAATGAAGTGAAAAAAATTATTTGCTATTTTTAATGAACATAAAATTCTCGAAATAATAACACAACATTAAATATTTTTTTCGAGTTCTGCAGATTAAAGAGAAAAATTGTTTTCTAAAGAGTAAATTGTTTTCGAGTTCAATTTCCGTCTTTGTCGATTTCGTTGGATTTCGATTTTGAATCTGAAGAAATCTTTCGTTGGACTGTTATTAGAAGGAAAAAAAATCAAAAAAAATTATTCTCTAACAAACCTTAAAATCTCGATTTACATCATCGATCTTTTGACTCATTAGATTACAAACTATAGCACCAAGCTGAAGTCTGTAGGTTCAAGTAAATGTTTGGCCAGAGTTAATTTTTCGAAATTTGAAGTTTCGAAGTTTTTTCAATGTCGACCTAAAAGTCGAGTAAAATTTTCCAAGTTTTACTTGCGGATTTGTTTTCGTTGGAATGCATGATGCATGTAGAATTGAATGGTTTGCTGAGATGAAACTTTCCATGTTGTATTAATCTTCTTAGAGGATAAATAGTTTGCAGGAAACTCAATAGATTAGATGCAGTGAAAACGGAAATGGTGTGTTAAGTGAAGACGGAAAGAAAGCGATTGATTAGTGAGTATTCAAAGGGAATAATTCATTGGGAATCGTTTTCTTCTTTTTTCTTGCACTTTTTCCTTCTTCTTCCAATGTTTTTATAAGAAACAGAAAATGGAATAAGAGACAAAATGATTATCAAAAAGAGATTGTTAATTGAGTTGTTCATTCGTCCCATAATAACAAGTTAACACAACATAATAGTAATGATGAGAGAAGTGATAACATATATTATTAAGAGAAACAACGATAACATAAATTCACAGAAAGGATCACAGCGCAATGGAAGGGGAAAGAGACCAGATAATTATTTCCTCTGGTTCAATGATTTTTATCCTGAAAAAGGAGAGAATAGAAAAAAAATAGAAAAGGAAAATTCATTTCGACTAAAGTTGATTACCAAAGTACGAGGATTCTGTGTCAATGTGCCACATTTTTGTACAGCTTTGCTTCGAGTAAAGATCGAAATATTTTTTTCCAAAAAGCTAAACCGTTTCAATAAGAACATGAGAATTTTGATGAAAATATTCGAAAAAATTGTTCCAAATTAGTGAATGAAACAAGTTTTGCCCACGAATACAATGTTCTAATGATAATCATAAAGTTCCAACAATCAATAGAAATTGACTTTTTTCTGCTTTCCGGTGAATCAGATCAATTTATTGCCTTTTAATGAGTCGATGCGTGGAGAGTAAAAAGATGAACAAAGAATATCGAAGATCAATATTGACCTGATATCGGGTTGGAAGCAGTTTGAAAGAAGATGAAAGGGAAAGGAATTAAAGATATCAACAGTAAAAATGTTGATGTATTCACATTCCCATGAAATATTTATCCAATGAAGAAAATTCTTATTACATATTCTTTACAACATTATCTTTTCCTTCCAGTACAACGTTTCTCTCCACAGTTTCCATCATATACCCTTTTCAATCATGTAAAGATGATAAAAATAGTGAAGATTTTTCTCTTTTCCTTTTTTTCCTCATTCCATCCTTCACATCATCATCTTCATCATCATCCGTTAGCCTCTAAATCGATAGCTTCTTGGGTCATCAATTGATTCAACTTGTCTCAACAGCAGTAGAAAAGACTTGCTTGTTTCCCTTTGCATTTTCTTGATTGAATGGAAAGTCCAAAATAGCCTGGAATCAACAGAAATTGAAATTTTTGCCTCTTCACCAGCATTGTTTTCCCACCATTTCCATCACAACAATCATCAATTTCATTATCACTTCAATTTCAAATTCCAATATAAACAAATGATCAAGTGCGTAAAAAGCAAAGAAGCAAAAATTGATAACACTAAATTATGAAGACTATCAAGAGAAAGAGCATTTAATAAGTTAAATGTTTACCGGGAATGACCGTAATCGACATTTTTTCAAAAAGAGTTTCCTTTCCCATCTTTTCCATATCACCATTCCAATCTTCACCATCATTATGATTATTCAAGAATAAATACTTACCTTTATCAGCCATTTCACTCCAAGCCAATACTCCTTCCTTCCTATCCTCACTCCCTGCACTTGCCATCAACTTCACGAAAGAGGAACAAAAAAGCTTGTTCAATAAAGATCACTGAATTTGTCATAACTTGAATCTCTAGTCATTCAATATAGCAATATATTTTCACTCCCAGCATAATAACTCCCAAGACTTTTACTCCCAAGGATTTTACTCCCAAGTACTTGTGAGTTTGGACTAAGCATTTGCTATTCAAGAATCTTTTTGCATTCGTTATACAATCAAATGTCCTTTTGCCTTTCACTTTGTCAACCTTGATTTTTTTGTACTTTCTTGATTATTGAGTCAATTGGTACAACTTGAGATTATAATCAAACGAACGAGTAAAAATAATAGGAAATTGAATCAATTCTGTTCTTTAACCAAATGGATAATCTTCCTTTGCCATTCACTCGTTTCCACTTTGCCTTGATTTATGTATCAAGAGACTGATTGATAATGAATAGAATAATCGTTGCGTGATTGTCTTAAATAACTGGCGTCACCAGGAAAATAACCTGTAATTAAGCCTTTCAACATTTTCTCCTTTACTTTCAAATTGATCCTTCAGAATCACAACTCTGTAACCAACATTCTCCTTGGTTGATTCCATTGTTGACAAGAGTCAAATGCATAATTCCAAAGAGCAGAACTGAAAAAGAACAACTTGAATCTTCACCTTTCTCTTCAGTCCCCCAACAAGGAGCCCAATTGTTTACCATTGAATCAACTATTTAACAGTTAATCGATTCAATGTTGAATCAACTTTGAAAGCAACAAATAACAATAATGGAAGCAACGAGTAAAAAGTGAGGCGAAAAAAAAAATGTTGGAATAAAGTTCTTACCTCATCATTGTTACGCTTTGATACACTTTGAATCATTTTTTCGCTCTACTTTTCCTCTTCTCTCCATCTTCATTCATTACTTTTGCATATTCTTTCTGCTTCTCAACACTCTAATACTTTCATCTTTACAGCATTCAATTAGCAAATGAGCTTAGTAACATTATCCTCGGTAAAGGAAAATTTTGTTTTTTTTCCTTCTCCAACTTTGCGCTTTCTTTTCTCATTTCTGCCTTTCATTTACTTACCAATGGTTAATCAAATACAATCATCTTAATAGCTCGAGTTTAACGTTTCAAGCATTTTCCTCTCACTATTACTATCATCTCTTGATAAGACTTGTCTGATTCTCGCAACAGATTATTAGACGACTTATAAGACAACAACAAACCTTTTCCTTCCCTGTTTGACTTTTGCTTTTCATTTGCTTCTCAGTGCGCATTCAACGTCAATGTTGGCCCAAGAAAATTTACTGATAATAATAAACATATCCAATTACAATTAGATCATTCCTGTCTTAATATGAGATGACATTAGTTCAATAAAAGGTTAACTCTCAAGTAAACATGAATTCATTTGTTTGTGCTTCAACAAGAAGATCAATAATTGTTACATTGATTCGAGTAATATGAGTTTCTCTCAATTACAAATCATTAATGATTTGTTATTTACTTTTGCCTAACATTCATTTCAACACTTTGTTTCATTCGCTCATTAAGATGCCAATTTCATGATTCAATTTCAAGGTAAAGCTCAACAAATGTTTCACCGTTTCTTGAGCATTTCCTGCACGACATGGATTTTACTGAAAAGCAATTAAATCAAAAATTGTGAAATCAATAAGAATTTTGATTGAGCGTGGAAAATTTTGAAACATTTTTTCTTTTTCATGGAAACTTGTTTTTTCTATACAAGCTTGAAAATGGTGTCCATTGCTGAGTATATACAGAGTCGAATTTCGAAAATTTCTTGACTGGAATTTCCATTTTGATGAGCAATTGCGCATGAAAATGTTAGCCTCGGTAAATTGAATCAAAGTTTCTAAATTATTGAAAATGTGAGTTTACTTGGGTTAATTTGCTTTACCCATTTGGGTTATCGTTTCAAGACTCTATTTGAAATCAACTTTTCCAATAGCCTTGGCGGTTCATTTTCAAATTTTTCAAAAACAGTCGAGACTTTCAGATGAAATGGGTTTGTGAAAAATTTATAATCCAAAAGGTTTATCAATAAATTGATGTTACATTCAATCTGGTTTAACAAAATTGGCTGATCAAACTTTGCAAGTATAAATGTTTAAAAAATGAACACGATCAATAGCCGAGATGAACTTGTATAACCTAATTCTGAATAGTGTATAATTGAAAAACCAAATTGCAAGTGAAAAGAGATATTTACCAAAAGAAAAAATCAGACCAACAAAAATTCAGTTGTTGGCAGCTTCAGAAATTCGCAAGAATTATTGCTAAAAAGAGCAAAAAAAGTCAAGCGAAAAATCAAAGGCTGAAGCCGTAGAAAAGAAGATTTTGAATGCTAAAGTCTTCCGAACTGCCGTCCAATGCGTCCAATCATGTCGATACAACAATAAAATTGTCAGTCGGTTATCTTTGACTCTCCAGTCGATTCATTGCAAGTTACCCACAATTAACTGCTCAACTGGATATTTCTTTGTCCATCAATTCCTAATCCTCATTAACTTTTCTTCAGCTCCTCTTAACCATTAATCTTATACCAAAGAGATTAAACAATAATTAAACGAATCGAAAAGATCAGGAGAATCCAATTAAATTTTTATCAACAAATGAATGTTCAAACTCGAAAAGTTAATCTCTAAATCCATTTCCATCGAATCAACCAAAGCCTTGAAAAAATGTTTTACTTTCAGATGAGCATCAAGACTCGAAATTTCACGAGATTGAAATTAGAACAAAAGTTTTGCTCAAAAGTTGGAAAAAATTTCCGCTCAGAACAAAGGGTTCATCAGTTGAAAGCTACATTTTTGTAAACAAATTTGTTGACATTTGGTAGTCAAAAGGTAAACGAAAGTTGATAAGTTTGTTTAATTTAATCATTTCAAATGTTGCATTGAAACAAAATGAAAGATTGAAATGTGTGTTGAGTTGAAACAAAAAAAAACAGTTTGCTTTGTCCAGATTAGTCTTTCCCTGAAGATGCAGTTGAGTGGGTTACAATGAAATTATGTTCATTTACGATCTTACAGTTACTGCCTTGATTTAATTAGATATTCAAATTTTTCCATGTTTTCACTTGGAAAACATTTCAATCTTGATTCAACTTTTTTTTTGTGTGTTCATGTAACAAAAACCAATTGTGTCAACTATTATTTTAAATGTGTAAACACTGAGTAGGCAAAGATTCCAGCAACACTGTTTATATTGCATTAAATTTAATATTTCATCATTATACTACCACATGAATCCATATGTTACCGGCTTAGTCAACAGAATATTTTTTTTTCTTCTTCATTCTAAGAACATTTTCCTTTCTCTTTTCCTTTCATGAATCACATTGAGCTCAGAAAGGCAGAAATGTTGAAATCAAAGTGTTTTCGTTTGATGAAACAATATTCACATATTTATTATTATTATCACTATTACCATTTATTATTGTCGTAAAGAGCACAAAATGTATAATAATGTTTGTGAAGGAAAAAGAAAAGGGTTAATATGCAAGAGAATAGAAGTCACTTTTTTAGACTTTTACTTATTCCTGCAACTGATTAATTGAACCATTAACAGAACTTTTGATTTATCAATTGATCTTTAACTTGCTTCTTCTTGGACATTTGGTCATGTTATTTGCTCAATTTTCCCTTTTCGTAGTTTACATGGATTCATCTAATTATTGAATCTCTTTTTGCAGGGAAAAGCTGGACAAAAAAAAGAATGTTTTTTGTATTCAGAAATGGCATGATAGTAGCAGGTTCTTGTTTCTGTTTGAAGATATTGGTGACAGTGCTATCAACTAATTCTGATTGATGAAGATGAATGGAAACAAAATGTAAAAATTGGGAGAAGAATGAAATATTATTTTCAACATGTTTCGATTAGTTTCTTTGCTTTTCCCATCTCTTTGCATTCACTTCACTTTATCATGAAAATAATTAAGTTTATAATCGAAGAGAAAATTGATAGAAAACAAGAAAAATCAAGAATTCTCAAAGTGAATTAATCTTTTTCTAGAATTAGATTCAAATTTATTCAATAGTCTAATGTTGGCAAGTTCAATATTTCCAAAGTAAATTTTTTTCTTTTAAAAATTAAATTCAAAACTCGCAATCGAATTTCCAGAAAACCAAAATTTGATCAAAAATCAAAAAACGAAAACGAAAATGAAAGCAATCAAATGCAAATCCAAACAGATGGATTGGTTGAAAACTGTATTCCAAGAAGATCCTCTTAATCCTTAATTTCATGCAAATCCTTTCCTCATTATTCGCTTCTTATGAAATGTTGAAACCAAAAAATGAGTTACTTAACCAAATGGCCAACAACCGCTTGTATTTGATCAATTATTTGTTATCCTTAATCAGCCTTGACAAAGGTGTTAATTTGATCGAATGCGATCCCGATTCGACTTGATTTTTGTTAACATATGAAGTAAACAAGTCGATTTTGATTGCATGAATAGAGCGACTCAGGCTGAATAGTTGCAACGTTTTCCAAGCCTTAATGGCGAAAATGGATTTTGATTACATTTGATGGAAGAGCTAAATGTTGCAAAGTTCATCCTAGTTGATATATTGGTCCAAAACTGGGCAGACAAAAGGTAGGAGAATCTACAGGAAATTAATATCCACTAATGATGATAACAATGGTAACAATTCAAGAAGATGATAGCTATTTGAAGATCAATTGAGAACGAAATTACATGATGAAAGAAGTGTTTTTAAAAAAGAAATGAATTGAGGGAAAACCCAAAAGTGTAGAGACATTGTTTTATGCTGTGAGTGGTTTCAAGTGCCCAATTCTCAGCGTCTTTTCCCTTTGATAAATATCTTATAATATAGAAATAATATCAAAAGTCACAAAATCTTTCATTTCATATTTTCGCAACTCTTCATCATCATCATGGGTTGAACAACTTTTCAACTATTTATTAGACATTTTTCATTTTCTTACCGTTCCAACCAATTTCTCATTTTAACTTTGCTTACTCAACTCCAATATTCAATAACTTTAAATTACCGATTTTTCTTGAAACAAGATCTTTTGTTGCTTTAAAGAGCGAAAGTAAATCATTTCATTTTGTTGAAAAGTGAACAAATTTTTCTTCATCTCTTCATCTGGACATTGAAACTCAAGATTTCATCATTTCTCATTTTCTTCTAATCACTTTTTACTTCAAGATATTTGAACTGCTTTCAAACATGAGAAATTCAAACCTTTTTGGCCCATTTTTTAGCTTTAAAATTGATTCAATGTTCGTAAAATTTCGGGCCAATTTTCGAAATTCAGGGAAATTTCATTTATCTCTCAACTTGATTTCAATATTTCCAGTTCTTTTCACTTCATTTCTTCATTTAAATATCAAGGTTGTTCGAAATTCTTTTTCCAGATTCGATGCTAATTTTAATGCAATTTATCTTTGTTAATCAAATTCTTGAGATTTCAGTTGAAATGAAACAAATCTAGAAGGCAAAGCAGATCACTTTTACCTGGAAACTCATCGATTAATTTCATTTTATTGAACTGAGAGATAAATTTCTATCTACAATTGGATGGAAAGCAATCGTTTTCAATTTACGCAAAATGGTTAATTATTTTTGCTGAACACTCAAGTTCGTTATTTGAACCTTTCATCCAAAGCAAAGACATCCATTGTTGGTGGAAGCAAGAAAAATCAAAAATTGAAAATTGAGATGCAATTTTATTCCTAATAAATGTAAACCCTGAATTTGAGTGAATTTCAAAAATACATCAAAAAAAGTAAATATTGTTACCTTACACGAAATTGAGAGAAAGAGAAATATCTTTTTTATTTATTCATACGGTTCGTGACACGAATTGTAACCAGATTGGTTACATTTGAACATCCGATTTGAAACGAGATCAACTTGAGCAAATATTGAAACAAGATTTAATCTAGTAAATTATAAAAATTTATTCAATTTCGTCAAAAATCATGTTCACTCTCATCATAGTTTAGCCTAAACTCACACTTCATCTCTCAATATATTCAAATTGTGACTTTAAGTTATTAAAATTTGTTGATATCAAAGGTTACAATAACTTTGATATTTAAAGCCAAAGGAAGCCAGAAAACGATGCTGTTAGATTAACTCACATTGAATTGCAAGAGTTTACTTACAACTCCAGAATGTGCCATTTAAGGAAATGTAGAGAAACTCAAATGCTCTACTTACCGCAGTTAATAAATATGGAAGGCTTTCCGGTTTTGTGTCCACAATTAGTGAGTAAATGTTGCGATTCTTGATATCGAGTAGAGTCTCACGAAATATTTGAGGTTCCGTTTTGCGAAAAACAAATTGCACATTTTTGGGTAAAGGTGGTTTAATGAGTTCTTGTAATCCAATCAGTGCTATCATTAGCAGAGGAAATTCATGGATGAAAAAGAAAGAAAAGACGAAAATTTGGTAAAAAAGCGAATGTAAGTTAAAGTTCTTGTTGGGTTAAATTTTGAAGTATCGTTCAAAAGATGAAATCATTTGATCATTTGATATCGATTTCAATGGAAAGGATTCCAACTACAAAGTGGAGAAACGTTTAGCTGTTTTAGATGTGATTATAAATGCAGACAATTTGTAAAAGAATCTGAAAAAAATCGAAATTCTCTCGAGAATTGATTCTACTTTGCATTCATTGTAGAGTTGCACTTATCTTGAATCATGAATTTACAGAATTTCTCCAAGAATATAAAGTTGATCTGAAGCGCAATTATTTATCTATCAAGATTTTCATCATTTTTCTTGTTCATTTTTCAGATTATTGTAAAACCTTTAGAAGGTTCATTTTTTCTTTGCAACATTTTTTTCGTGAGTTTCATTTAAAAGTAAAAATTGTTGCTTTACTGAGCTTTGGAAAGCAAAGAAACTTGCCAAATATGACTTTATTCATGGTAACCATGAATCCTGTTAAAGTGCAAGGAAATGAGGTTCAATGTTGAACCATATTTCCCTTTGAGATTCAACAGAGCTGATACTTGTCAGAATATTCATTTTACAATATTTTCAACGCTTCCTCAACCTTGATAACCTTCCATCATGAACATCATTCAAGAATCAAAATTCCTCGAGAATGATAATAATCGTTCTAACAAGGAGTGATTTCATGCGAAAAATTCAACTTGGAAAGTTGACAAAAAAAGGTAAAATTGTAATTCATCTTTTATCTGAAAATATCTTTTCATATTAAACCTGATTTACCTTGGAATCTTCTGTTAACTGAATCATCATTTTTCTTGTTCACAACTAGTCCATCATCATGCATATTAATGGCAATCCGAATATTTCGAGTGAGAAAAAAAGTTCTGTCTTTTTCTTCTTCTCTTTGCCAACTGATAAGTGTTGATTCATCTGACTAAACATTAAGGTGATGAGTAAGTACTTTCATTGCAATACATGAACACATGCAGAGTAACATGTGTGTGTGTGTGTGTTTGCATCTACATCAACAATATTAGCTTATAATTTGGCGCAATTCATTCCATTTATGGTGCAATCAAAAGAAAAGTTGATAAGAAAATTGGGCAAACTTGTGCACAAGAATAAGTTTATTGATAAACTAACCTTTTCACTGCTCTTTTTGTTCAACTTTTGTATTCATCAATAAAAATGAAGCTGCTTACCTTATCATTTGCAACTTATTTACTCCCAACTCTCCACTCAAACCTTGCAACTCTTCATTTGAAATAAGTAGTGTAATCCATCTTTCGTCTTCACGATTTTCCACAGAGCAAATTATTCTTTTCAAAATTTCTTTTCGAGTGCAAATCAACTTTTCTATTAACAAAAATTTCTAATTTAGCCTAAATGTGCGGCAATTTTCATGATATAATCGATAAAGAATTCAAGTTTTATGTTCAGTTATTCAAGTTCAATGTTGGTTCAATGACTAACCAACCCGTTATGTTAGAGAACTCGTTTTGGAAATTCTGGCTCGAGATTCGATCAACTTAAGGGTTTCAGTCGAACCCCGATGGTTTTATCTGAGATTTGACGATCATTTCCGATACTTTTCATCACTACAGGGTTTCGACTTGTAACAGAGACAAATAATGGAGAAGAGAGTGAAAATAATGTTCTCGTAAAAACAAGTGTGAAAAGTTAATCAAGAGTGGACAAGACTAAGATGAAGACAGATGAAGCTTTCCAATAATCCTCAAAGAGATGAAATATGATGTACTCATTGATCAATAAAAATTTGACATTTTTTCGATTCTTATTCAGAAAGTTTTTAATTGTAAAAATCCTTCAAAGTGACCAAGTTTATGGTGCTATAAAGGATACCAATCAAAGTTCATCAGGACCGATGATAGTAGAAATTGTTCTTGAAAAGTGTTCAACAAAATTTCTCTCCTTTCCTTAGAGGCTTTTCCGCAAAAGCGATAGTCTGTATCCAACTAGCACAGCTTAAGTCAATTAGTCTTTTTGTCCGTTTTTTCTGATTGGCAAAGTTAATTTTGCATGATTGTCATGAGCACAGCTTGGCTTAGACGACATCGTGGACTCTGCGATTTTGGCCCTTCTTTACATTCAAAATCATTAAAGATCAAAGAATTGGTTTAGCAAGATAGAATGCTGATCTAGAGAATGATTTGCTTCTGTTTAACCATCAGTTGAAGAATTCAGATGAATTTATCAAAATACTTTTCTCTTTACCTTTTCTTTTCGCTCCAATGACATCTAATATTGAAGCCTTTGCATCAGCATTACATTCAATAATGGAATTGACGCCAAAAGAAGAGTCAAAAAGCTCAAATTGTTGACAGAAAAGGCAAGAAATTACATGCAGCTGAAAAATGAGGATGAAATGTGTGCAACAACGAATGAAATTGTCAATCTTGATAACTTTAAATTCTATTCTTATTCCAACATTTGCACACTTTTCTTGAACATTTCTTGACACATTTTCTTCTCCTTTTCCAACATTCTGATTTATCAGTTTTCCATCAACAGATGCAATTGCTCATTTTACATTCAACTTTTAACCGACTTTCACAGTTCCATTCATACATATTTATACACAAAAACATAGCCTCAATTGCAACAGGGAATTGCATCAATTGCATCTTGGAATGATCATGAAAAATAATGAAAGAATCGCTAAAATTGTCTTTCAATAAACTCTAATTTTCTTTCATTCCTAATCTAACAAAAGTAATGAAAAAAAAGCTCATCAATTGTCAGCTTTTAGATTCTCATTTCTAACTGAATATCAATTGTGAACATTAATAAAGGTTGTTTCATCTCACTGAACATTTCATGAAGCTTGTATTTATAAATATAGAATTTTTTTCCTCATTTTTCCCTTTTTCTCTCGTTCGAATCTTGTGATTATTTTTTTACACATTAAAGATGAAAATAATGAGAAGACAAAAAAAGTTGCTCCAAAGAAGAGCAAGTTTCCTCTCGCAATTGCAACTGATAGGATAATAAGGAAACAATGAAGAAACTGAAACATTGATCAAGAGTCGGAAAAAAAGAAGAAAAAAAGTGTTACTTTTATCCGAGTGTGATAGTATTCTGAATGAGAACTCTGGACAGAATACTGATGAGAAAATTGAACAAGTTGAAATGGAATCAAGATCCTGATAAAGACAGATATATTTCATTCCCTGTGATATTATTGTGTGCCTTGCCATTGATGACGCCCTTTCATTTCTTTTACTTTTCTTCTCTTCTTCTCTTCTTCACATTTTTTAGGCTCAATGCCAAGACTTATTCAGATAAACATTCAACTATATCAAAAGAAGAATGAACAAGTAAATTTTGTGTATTCACTCTGATTACATGGTATTGACATATACACAATGTTTTCGTGGTTGTTACTTTTGTCATTTAATCTGTTAACTTTATATCATTGTCAAACACAAAGCGATGAAAGGAAAGACCAAAAAACAAGACTAAATTGATGATGAAATTGTGATTATTCAGAAATGATTGTGTATTCAGAGGAAATGAAAAACATGGAAATGGATCAATCCATTTTATCGAGTTTCGATAATCATTTTGTCGACTGTCAAATGTTCACAGTTTATCAGATGGAACATTTTCATTTGGTACTAGTTGATCGAAAATCAAATTGTAAACATTTATCTCGCGATGAGATTTGGTACTTACACATGTCATCCTCGTAGAGCACAGCTACTTTAGTCCAGTTGAGGTATATTATCAGGTCTCGAAGAGAGTCACTCATTGCAGCCGAACCTGGATGAAGGTTGATTGAAAACTCTTTACTGTGACCGGCTTCGCCCAGGTTTTGAAGACGCGCTTCCATGTGAGGTATGTCGAGAGCATCACAAAGCGATTGTACGTGAATCCCAAGGAGAGGATCTTGAGGACCAAATATTGAAATGACACCCGAAGTAACCTGAAAGCAAGCTGTGATTGACAAAAGACTTTCAATATGGAGTTTTGGTAGAAAAAAAAAGAATTTCGAATTTTCGTTGCTTACCTTTCTTGGAGGCATGAAAGCTATCATCGTGTGGTACGTATTGAATATCGTAGACTAGAGTTGTATTGGGCAGTATATTTGGATCTTTATTGACTCGGTAAACAGCATATTTAAATGCTAATTCAGTTTGACTATCTTTTTCTTCTTTGGTAAACAATGCACCTACAGAGAACATGGAATAAGTTGATTCGGTATTCAACATTGGAATAACAATTTAATGGAAAGAAAAACTTTGACACTTTTTTTTTATCTTGTTCACTTTACCTATTTTAACAGTTGTTGGGATTGATTGAGCTGAGTTGGAAAAATAATTCCAAGATGAAAGGAATAAAAAAATGATAGCAACATTATAAACAATTTTGGCACTTTCCATAGCCTTGGAATGGACAACACTTCACTATAACACCATAACTTGACTCAACTTTTCAAGGGCCAAGTGTATTCTTCAAGTGAGAAACATTCAACACACAAACACTGATGAGGACAAAAGTGGCCTTTAACCAACAATACAAAGTAAAAACTTTTTTGTTTTCCCTTTCAATTTGTCTCTTCCCTTTGCTTTTGTACGTTTGGCTGTTCAATTTTGTTCACTCACTGAATCAACGAAACAAGAAAATGTTTCAACAACAAGAAGACGAACAAGATGATGATGGAAAAGAAGAAGAAGGAGAAAAAGAAGAAGAAGAAGAAGAGGGAAAAAAGTTCAGTCGAAAAAAAGATGCGGATAAATATGAGTGAGATGGTGAGTATTCAGAGAGAATTGGATGGAAAAACCATGAGATTTGATGAGAGAAAGGAAAGAGAAAGAAAATCGAGAGAAAATGAAAGAATGAATTTGTCATGTGCAACTTTAATTTGCAACTCCCGCACATTCAGGATAAAACTATTTAATCGATATTTTCTCGTAAATTATCCATACTGGTTTTTCCCTGGAGCATTTATTTATCAATTCTTTTCATTGGATTCTTTTTTTTCCAAAAAAAACCAATCAATTCCATAACATCGAACTATCCTCTTTCAACATCAATCTCTGAACTTCTCAATTAATTCAAACTCATTTTGATATTTTGCAGCCTTCCAGTTAACTTTCCCTTGAGCGCTTCATAGCCCGAATGCAATGTTGAAATACCATTGTAACAATGAGATTATTTGCATCTCAGTTTCAAAAGCATTTAAGTTGCTCGAAATGAACACTCAACTTGATGCATGTGGTGGCATCTGTTGCTAATGGAAGTGAACCTTTAATCTCAGAAAAGGGTTCTTTTGGGTTCCGCATCTTATAAATGAAACTTTCAATCTTTCCAAAATCGAAAAGTCAAGAAAATTCTCAAAGTGATTTAAAATTGAAATCAAACTTATGGGCTGGTTTGGCCTAATAGTAATTAACAATGCTCAATAATTGAATTAGCACCAAAATAAACCTAATAATTACCTAAATATCATTGTTTAAAGTTATTCTCATTCAGATCCATCAGATTCAAATAGATTTCAATCAACTCAACTGCTAAGTCAAATGAGTAACTAACCAATTGGAGCGGACGGAAAATTTCGAGATCAAAAAGATACTCAATAGTTAATCTAATTGGACTAATACGGAGTTTGCATTTAAAATTTTAGCTCTTAACTGTTCTTCAATGCAATTATTGTTAACCTTTCTGCTTGCTTCGTTCACGTCTATCGAGATTACAAAGCTATAGATGTCGCTAGTTTGGTCACAGAAGGAATAAAAATTTATCTTTGATGTGAACTCAATTTTTGTATCATTTAAACCATCGATGAATGGACACTTAAAGTGGCATAAACATTGAGTAGAAAAGTTAAATCTCGGAATCGAAAGAATCAGCCATCGATGTCTGAATGAAACATTGAAGCTCCTTTTTTCGTTACCTCATTGATGATCCAAAATGTAACGATTGTGCTAATGGGCAAAGTGTAAGCATAACAAACGCGAATTAAAATATTGATACAGAAAAAAGTATATTTGATGTTTGATGATTGGTTTTTTTGGAAAAAAAAGAATCCAATGAAAAGAATTGATAAATAAATGCTCCAGGGAAAAACCAGGATGGATAATTTACGAGAAAATATCGATTAAATAGTTTTATCCTGAATGTGCGGGAGTTGCAAATTAAAGTTGCACATGACAAATTCATTCTTTCATTTTCTCTCGATTTTCTTTCTCTTTCCTTTCTCTCATCAAATCTCATGGTTTTTCCATCCAATTCTCTCTGAATACTCACCATCTCACTGATATTTATCCGCATCTTTTTTTCGACTGAACTTTTTTCCCTCTTCTGCTTCTTCTCCTTCTTCTTCTTTTCCATCATCATCTTGTTCGTCTTCTTGTTGTTGAAACATTTTCTTGTTTCGTTGATTCAGTGAGTGAACAAAATTGAACAGCCAAACGTACAAAAGCAAAGGGAAGAGACAAATTGAAAGGGAAAACAAAAAAGTTTTTACTTTGTATTGTTGGTTAAAGGCCACTTTTGTCCTCATCAGTGTTTGTGTGTTGAATGTTTCTCACTTGAAGAATACACTTGGCCCTTGAAAAGTTGAGTCAAGTTATGGTGTTATAGTGAAGTGTTGTCCATTCCAAGGCTATGGAAAGTGCCAAAATTGTTTATAATGTTGCTATCATTTTTTTATTCCTCCCATGTTTACTATCACTTTTAGGCATAAATAATTATCTTTCAGTCAACAGTTTAATCACAAGTCGCCATACAGTGGCCGCCATCCCAGGTGACCTCGTTTTAGGGGCACTTTTTCCCGTTCATCATGCACCCGGAGTCAAGCAGGCTCAGTTTCGTCTTTGTGGTGACATACGTGAACAGTATGGCATCCAAAGGATCGAAGCCGCTTTCCACACCATTGACACAATCAATGCAAACAAGGAAATTTTACCCAACATAACTTTAGGTATTGAGATTCGTGATTCATGCTGGTATTCACCAATCGCTCTTGAACAGTCCATTGAGTTTATCCGCGATGCAATGGCTGCTTCGGATGAGCGAAGTGATACAACTGATAAAAGTGATACCTCATCTTCATCTTCCACTTCATCCTCATCATCATCATCCGTTAGTTTCCTGCCAGAATCTGTATCCATATCTCATTCGCCTTTATTTCCAATGCTCAATGCACCATTTACACCCTTTGGTCGACTCAATACATCGCTTATGTGTCCAAAGCAAGTGAAGAAAGTGAAAAATCTTGTTGGAGTTATTGGACCAGCATCAAGCTCAGTAACTATCCAAGTAAGTCACCTTGAGCCATTATTCACAGGGAAAACCTTAACCTTGTCCTGTCACTTTACTTTACTCATGATGATATTCAATTGTTGTCTACAAGTATTAGTATTACATGAAAAAAAAGAATAAAAAAGTTATCAAATCAAACCTTCAATCAATTTTTCTTCTTTACTGTCAAATTAAATTCACCATTTGGTCAGGCTAATAATTTTACTGTTAAAAGGACAACTTTGTTTCATTCAAATGGAAACAATTTCAACAATCAATTACAACCATCAAAATTGATTTACTGTCAAATTCACTGCCAATTTGATTAAAAGCAAAACATTTTATCTTTGAATCATCAAACTCATTATCAATCGTATCTTCTTCATCCAGAAATTGGACAAAAATTTGAACAAAAAAAAAGATTCTTTAAACAATTCATTTCTCAATAACTTTCATCAAAAGATAACTTTAATTACGATCATCAGTTTAGTTTATTTCAACTCAATCGCAAGATGACTTTTTCGAGTAAAATTTTTCTACCAACTCTAATGAACTTTTAAAAATGTAACTTCGAAATTCTCATTATCAAGTTAATGAAAATGATTATCGAATGAAATGGAAATATTAATTCATTGAAACAAGATAAACTCGAGTTTGATTGATGAGAAAACATTTCTTCTCAAATATCTTCTTCTCTAACAAAATGGTAAAAGTAATGAAAAATATAAACCAAGAATGACGATGAAAAGGAGAATGAAAAGTTTCACTTTGAGTAAAAACAGATTAAAGCACATTTTGATTGATATTATTTATCCATTGAATCAGATTGCATTACAAGAGGAAAATGGAGATAAATTGAGATTCGGATTGATTCGCTTCAGACTATTATCACTGATATTAATACATGAGGCTCATCATGATGATGCTAATAATGTTCAACTTGCCTGTCGACATTTATTAATATTTCAATATTTTTTTTCTATTCGATGCAACTTCTCATTGTTCATCATTCAAACATTGTAACTGATATAAATGTAAATATTAACAGCATCGACAATCGAAAATATCTTGCAAGGAAATAATTATAAATGGAAAGATCGAAAAATTGGGCAAAAAATGTTCTCATGTAATTGTAGATTCTGTTGATTGATTAAATTTATTTCCGCAAATTTGCACATGCAATCGATTTTCTCATTCAATTATGTTCGATCATGATAAATATTTATTTTGAATAATCAATTTTTATTTCTTTTGCTATCAAGTAAAGGAAGAGTTCATTTAAATAACAAATTCAATCAGTTTTACAAGTCATCATTCTGATCGAAGTGAGTCCCATGAAAGGCCAAAAGGAAAGCCTTTTTCACGAAATTAATGATTCAATTTAAAGCTATTCAAAGCATTTGTCGAGTGAAGAGAAACAGAAAAATCGAAGACATTGACAATTTATCGATGAAGTATGATTAAGTTTAATAAATGATCGATTTCCGAAATTTTGTCAAATTCGTTGTCAAGTGTTGAAATTGGCCTTTTCATTTTCTCCATCAATCAATCGATCCAAGAACATCAGTCTAAAGTCCAACATAAAGTGAAAATCGACAAAATTTTACAATATTTAGTATTCCATGATGATGAATCATAAAAAAGATCACAAAATCGATTCTCGATTTTCCACCTTGGGGTCTTTCAGCAAAAGCATGAAATCCTTTTTTTCAACATTCGATTGGAATCACAATCGAAAAAGCTTTTTGCTCAATTTATCTCTAACTTTCAAGCTTTTCCTGTATCGCATCGCCTTCCTTCGTTAGATAGATTGGAATTTTGTTTTCTAGTTTCTATCAGTTTTTAGACTAAAAAATAGAAACTTTTTCTGAGCTTTGAGTGAGTTCAACTTTTGAATCAACGAAAATTGAAATTTACATTGGAATAGAATCAACTTTACCGAAGAATCAGAGAAATGATCGATTAAGCCTAGTGTACAGTGAACACCAGTCAATTAAACATCGAGCAAACTGTAAGCCTGTAAAACAAGAATCAACTTTGCACTGCACCGAACAGGCTCACAGTCCATGTAATTTTGTAATAAGCTTATAATCTAATCAATCCAAGAAAGAAAAGGTTCTTAGAATGAAAATTGAATTAGTTATTTATGTGGATGCTTCAATACCTTTTCCAAGTCAGATTATCTCCAACATTTCATCATTTTTATCATGTTACGATCAAAATATTGCATTCCATAAAGTAAACTGTTGCAGATTTTTTTCCTTCTCCGTTAACTCTGAAAATCTAATTTGATAATCTGCAAAATGGAATGCTCCAGATAATTCAATTGACTTTTGATTCAAACTTTTTAACAACATTAAACTCTAAATGATAAGCTAATTCTCAGTGGTATTTTTATCTGACATTTAAATTCATGGCGAGATTGATCAGAGTAAATGAAAAAAAAAGTTAAACATTTATGTATCTTTATGAATATACATTTTGTCTCTTGCAAACGTTTCTCTTAGTAAATTGAAATTTCAATAAAAAAGAAGTTCATGAAACTCGATTTTAAATCATTGCAAAAATTAAACAAGTTTGACCAATTTCAACGATTCCATTGATTTGCCCTGAATCAACATAAAAGGTGATCTATTTGTGAATCTGCTGTTGCTAGAGTGAAGCTGAATAAAGCTTGTTATCTGATTGATAAATAATTAGCTAAACAAAAGCTACATAAATTAACATAATTAACTTATGTGATTAATTTTGTTATTAAATTACTATTTATAAATGGATACAATTAGAATAACGAATTATCGTTCAAACTTTTGGCTCAATTTGCTCATCACTCTTCATTTCCTTATCTTTCATTATTCAGAATAGTTAAGCAGCTCAGATACATTTAGATAGTGTTTAATGAACACTCAAGTTTCAATCAAATTCAACTTTCAAAGTTGGATAAATTTACATTTCTCGTTTAGGCAATGAGCTGCTCTTGAGGCTGATAAATGTTCTGATTTCAATAAAAGAAAAATTTCAAGTGAAATTGGTTAAATTGAGAAGTTTGTAAATCTTGTGAATCACAATTAGCTCTATTCCAATTTAAATCAATCGATTGGTTAAATTGATCAAAAGAGCAAAATGATTCGTAGAAGGGTAGAAATAGCTGAAACTAAAAAGAGTAAAAAATCAGCTTCATCTCATTAATTTGATCGAAAACTTGTTCAAGCGTTTTCAATTTTCCACAGAAACAGAAAATGATGGAAAGGAAATGTTTAAATGTTCTGATCGGCTCTCTGGGTCTTTTGATATGTAAACTAAATCGTATCAATTATATTCTGAAATGAAGTTACATTCGATTGATCACAGTTGATATGAAATCTCAAAGTAAGGGCTAGAAGAAAAGCTCAATTTCTTACCATTTCATTGTTCCCTAAATATCTCATTAAGAGAAGCTTAACTGCTCATATTGCGATAACCGATGACGGGACAGCAACCAAAAACCAAATGAACATCAGAAAAATCTATTCAGAGCGTGAAACTCGATGAAACCAGAAGTCAAAATTTCAAACGAGATTTAATTTTAACTTAAACACTTGTTCAGAGTTGAATGTCAAACTAATGTTATGACTGAATGAGAGGTTGAAGTACAACCATGATTCAATAATGACTGTAAATTGAGGAAAAGGAAATGATTTATCAACAATCAAAGTTGATTGTAATCTTGATCGAGATTGACTTTGACCAGAGAAATGATTGGTCAAAAATATTGATTATTAGGTTCAAGATGAGGTTTAAATTTTTTGCTCTTACAATAGATTACTTAAAGGTTTGGTTTTGATTGCAACTGTAAATTGACTTTTTGTTATCAACTTGTTGGGAAAGTAAAGTTTGCCTTTGATTAGTTAATCGGTTAAATGAGCAAAGCTGTGATACAAGTTGAAGCTGATAATGAATGATCAAAGTGTGTCCTCGATTGAATTAACTTTCATGATTGGAGGTGATAAAAGGCGAGCGTAAAGAGATGAATGAAAATAAGGCAAAAGACTGTGTGATGAACTTTGCTGGAGAAGCAAAAAATTTCATCTTTACATTGATGGATGAACTCGTCAAGTCAATGATGAAACTCTGGATTCAAGTGGAAAACAATGAAACAGTAGCAAACAAAAATGTGTGAAAGAAAAAACAATGTCAAAGAAAAGAAACTTTTTTTTGCAAATTAAATTCACAAATGAATGAAATGAAAAAGTGAACAGAACTTTTGATTGATTCTTTCACTTTCTTGACCAAAGTCAGTCAGTTGGCCAAGCAAATTTCATCAACTTAAAGTGTTTCCAGTTGACATTGAAAGTTGACTGGGGCAAATGGATGTTCATCTGATGAACATTGCTGTTTCAATAAATGGAGAATTTTTTTTCTTCTCCTTCAATTATTGATCTACTAATCATCAATGACATTCACCAAACTAATCAGTTTAATCTAGTAAATTGTTTTGTGAGACGAAGAGAAACTTATTGATCTTTATCTTTGACTTTCCTTCGGTCAAAACGTTTTGACCCAATTGGACCAATTTAAATGCATTTTTTTTTCTTGTCAAATCAACTTTTGCAAAATGGTTAACTAATGAAATTGAATGTAAGGAAAAGTAACTTTTGATTCCTTGTACGCTCAAGGCAACAATAAATGTTAACTTTCATCTCGACTTGAGTAAATTTCATTCAAAGTTTCATTTTATTAATGGTTTAAAAAAGGTTTTGTTTTCAAGTTTAATAGTGGAAACGATGAAACAATGTTTTACCGCAAGAGTTGACTCAATGAATTGTTCAAAATGTCGATTGGACAAATGAAATGATCAACTTTTAAACCTTGAAATTTGACAACTTTTTTTTTCTCTTCACTTTTTTTCGACCTTCTGTTTATCGATTGTTACTGGTCTAGATTGGCTGATTGGTCGAGTTGATAATTGTTGGTCAGAGATGGAAGGCAAGTTGTTAATCAAGTTGCTAAAGTTACTTGAAATTGTATCATCAGTTTGGAATGGATGAGGATGATTGAAGATGAATAAAAGTTTTTTTTTTCTTGTTGTGTGTAATTTTCAGCCAGAATCGATTGGAAAAGGGAAACAATGGAAGGGAAAAGATGAAAATGGAAAGGAAAGGGAAAAATGAAGATGAGAGTTGATAAAGAAGCCGGCAAATGGTGAGATGGAGTAATCGATAGAGTAAATGGATGAAAGGATGATGAAGGGATGTAAGAAGATGACTTGGTATGTATAATGAAAAGAGGATGAGAAAAGAGAGAAAAGCAGAGAAAATAATGTTCAAGTAATAGATATTATATTTATATGGAGAGAGATGAAGAGCAAGGGATTGGGAACATGATGAAAATGAACAAGGAATTTGGTGGGAAAAGCAGCAAAAAAAGGTTGAGAGATTAAGGAAACACTAATCAGAATTTGAGTCTTTTTCCTTCTTGCTGGCTTACCCTTTCTTATCATTCATGGTATCAGATGAATGATTCTGAATATTTTCTTGTCAACAGAAATGAAATCCTCATTCGACATCAGGTAATTTTCATCATATTTTTCTTCTTTTCTCTTTTCCTTATTCTTTTTATTATCCTTTTTCATACGAATAATAATTCTTCAAGGAAAAACAGAGATGATTCCAGATTATCTGGTGATGTTTGAGAGACAAACATTTTAGCATTTCATCATCCAATTGTTTGTCTAATCGAGAAATTGCTTTGATACAGTTGAGTTTCTCATGAAATTAACATGTTTGATGTACTAAAACAAATCTTTCTCTTCATAACAACAAGTCACGATTCGATCAAATATTTTACAAATGTTTAATTGTTACGTTTGAGAAGAAAATTTAATGTTGATTTGCAAAGAAAATTGCTATTCGAAAATTGCTTCAATCGAAGGTTTCGAGAAAATGAAGTCCAAGTTTTATACTTCGATTGACTTTTGTTCAATTTTGTTGATGCAGCTTTCGATGACCAACCAGAAAATGCAATACTTATGAAATATGAATAATCAGATTTTTTCACGAAATGAAATTGCTCAAAGGTTGACATAAAGATGGAACTTTTTATTGATTTTTTCTTTGCTCGATACGAGCGGTTTGAACCTCAGCCCAACGAATGTAGCGGCTCGCAAATTCTGCAGATCGCTGGCCGAAATATCGCTCGCAGCGAATCTCTATATATTTGATGAAATGAGCTTGATCAGCTCTTGCTGTTCACCTAATTGTTCAGTCAATTCAAAAGCTCAACAGCTAAATAAGCACACCATCAGACGATATTGTCCTAAAGCGGACAACTTTGCCTTGTCTCTAGTAAAAAAAAACTTGTCCCAGACCCGGACTTTCGATAACTACTGACGAGGTTTACTTTCACTTTATGTCGATGTCATCATCTCTCAGAATTTGCTGGATTTATTGGATTCCTCTCTTGAGTCTTAACTTTTCTCAGACAATTGAGTTAATCGAGCAAATGAAACGCTTTTTGTAAAGACTTCAATCTTCGTTTGAATATTGAGCGAAATTAAAATCGATAATCAAATCAAAAGGAAAACATGTCGAGTTGAAGCTCTTATTGAAATATTCAAGAGTTGTCATTGAATTTGACTTGAGTTGAAATGAATGACCGGTAAATGGTAAACCATGATCAATACTGTCATTGAGAATGAAAATTTTCACATGATAAATCATTTTTTAATCAATAATAATCTATGATGACAATGCAATGTGAATCAAAGCGCGACAGCCTGATAACTGAATAAACATGTTTATCTCAAAGAAAATGAATTGAACTCAATGAACCAATTAAAAGCTGATCAACGGAAAAGACTGAGTTTAGTCTTGTTCCAATGAAAGAGGGCAATAAATCTAAATTAACAGCTAAAATGAACCCTTCAATTGAGAACATTTGATAATTTCGATGACAAAATTTCAACCCTAATCGTTGGCTGGAATTTCACCTCGAAACTCGAGTCAGTTTCATTATCAATGCGACGAATTGACGCAACGTTTAAACGGTATGAACTTGACGTTAAATTTGATTCCAATTATTGAAACAATTTACTCTAATTGAAGAGAGATTGTTGAGTTTTTAGCATTTTTCATTGCCAACATGAACAATGAAAAGTTTAAAGAAAAGAAAAATGTTTGTCGGAACTTTTACTCAGCGATTCACTTAATCAATTTTATTCAACTTTTTCACATTCATTTCCTTAGCTGAACTCTCTCATGTTGACAGGAAATATTTAATCAAATGAGAAAAGATTATTTTCACTTTTTAAGTGAGAAAAAAGAAGAAAATGAAAATTTTTTAATGAAGTTTTCATTGAGGTTTAATGAGATAAAAGAGTTTTCCAGTTTTTGTTCTCTCTTATTCATAAGAAAATTCCATTTATTCCAAGCTCTTCTATTTTCTCATTTTAACAGCTTTTTTCCTTCTTATTGATTGATCAATTGGTTCAATGAGATTCAGGAAATGATTCAAGATTATCTTCACTTAAAATTATTCACACATTTCACTGGTTTAATTTGATGTTTAGATTGAGAGACAACTTTATCTCTCTTCACCCACTTTTCCACCTTCAATCAATTTCACTTTTGCCTTAATTTGCTTTTCAACTTTTCTCTATCATGATCAACTTTGAAAGGCCTCATGATTCAGAGAAGTTCATGTTTTCACGTTCTCTTTGATTCATGAAGAAAAATATTTCTAATTTAAACTCATTTATCTTCATCTTATCATCAACACACTTCCTTTCATCAGCTCTACAGATTCATGTTCAAGTTAAGTTGTAACTCAATTTTTGTAGGAAAATATCATTGATAAAATTCCCATTCACAGGCTACAAAAGATTAGCCAGGAAAGCAAGAGATTTTGAAGGAAAATGACGAGTTAAGCCTCGTGAATGAATCACGCTACAAGATGTATTCATTTGGAAATAGAAGTTGAATGAGAGAATCATCATTTCGTCAGGTGACACAATTTGATTGAATGGCTGATATTGTTCAGGGGCAGTATTGATTTGATTGCAGGTTGAAAAGTCACTGAATGGACGAAAGAAGTTGGTCAACTATTATTTGATCCATGCAATCGGGGAAACTAATGGATGACGAAAAATGCCGATGTTTAAAGTTACCGTCTTTGCACAGTTTCTAAGTAGTACACATTCGGAATTCCCTGTGATGATTGAGAAAAGATGCTAAAGATTCTTGGAAATACTGAGCAACCAGGTTGCTACTCTTGAATATTTCTTTTCATCATTTCGTCGTTGGCATTCATGTACGATTTTGTATGAATTATTCAACAATATGCATTTGATATAATTGTATAAAAAGATTCCGAGGATGTTGATAAAGAAACAGATGGATCTGGTAGTCTTGCGAAGATCAAACGTAGGTTCAAGGCTTCGACTACTGATTTTGCAGATTGAACTTGTATTCGGTTAATCCTAGCTGGTAAGACCACTTCATTGGGTCGAGGCACATTTCTTCTTACTGACCTACGACCTAATACTATTAGTAACTAGTAAATAATACTGTTCTCGCTGTTGTACAAAAAAGTTGGTTTATTCAATCGAGAATGCTTGGACTAAGAAATTGAGTGTCTCATGGATGATGCTTAGCATTTTAACGATCAGCTATTTGAGCTTCTTTCTAATGCAGACAAGCTGCAACTCGCAGACAATTTTACCTTCAAATGCCTTCTGAATTCATTCAATTTCAAAATTTACATTCCTCATGAAGCTGTGCAGAGGTGAAGTCTATTATGAAAAGGATGAATAGGGTATGAAGTTGCAACTTTTTGCACAGTTGAAGGAAAATCATTTTAATAACAATCTTATAACCAACTAGAGAAAAGCATTTTTTATTCACTTTTCGCTTTAAATTCAAAACCTGGAACATTGCATGGTAAAGCATATGGAATTGAATGCATTTCAGAATATATAAAAAAAAGAAACTTTACCAGAAAAAAAGTTCTTGTTAAAAGCTCGAGGCGAGGGAAAAAAGAAAATGATGATTTCCATCATTCATGGGTACTTTCCATGTTGCCCTGAAAATGTGTAAAAAATAAGAGAAGAAAAAGAAGAAAAAAAAAGTATTTCCTCAATATTGATGATTATTGTTATTACGATTATTGATCAAATCAACTCCCTTTTCAATTGATGCACTAACCTTGGTCAATTACCGCAATTGGTGAGGAAACTGATGACTCAAAATGTGATATTAATTTAATGGAAAATAATATTTACATTGGAAAAGGAAATTCAGCGAGAAAGTGAGAAAAGGAAGGCAAAGCTCAACAGGAAATCGTCAAATTTAACCTGTTCCATGATTGGACAAGTTTATCTGGACATTTGGAGAAGAAATGGAAATTGATGAAAATTCAATTTTCTGGTTCAACCATTTTTCAAACTTGAACACTGTTTACACATTTTCCCTTTAAATAATCCTTCATCGCTCATTACAAGTTGATCATCATTTTAATCAACTTTACCATTAAACATGATAGAGGAAAAGAAGAAAGAAAAAAAAAGAAAAAAAAGTTTACCGTAAATAATGATATCAACATTAATCATAAGCTCATGTGTTGATTAACCAATTAATTCCCAGTAATTATAAGTTTAGATAATTTCACCTCCAATTATTATAATAGACTAACCAAGTTTGTGAACCTTTTTTGCCTTCTGACGTGTTTGCTTACTTTACCTTCAACGAGATAATTGATGAATGCTGTGAACAACGGCGTAAAGAAAAGAAAAGAAAAAGTTTTACTCGAAAAATGTTCACAGATTGAGCTTAAGGAATCATGCAAACAAATGTTCCATTCCATGTGAACATTTTGTTTCAATTTTTTTTCCGTCATAATACTTTAATCTTTTACCATGAATAACATGATAATTCATTTTGACAGAAACAAAAGGCTGATTACGACCAACGAATGTAAAGTGGTGTAAAAAATTGAACAAAAAAGTAAACGAAAAAATTGGACGAAAATTTTACTGTAAAACGAATCGAAAGGTCAAAAGCAAAATAAACTTGAATCGTCTGCAAATTCCAACTGAATTGTCAGAGAATAGAAAAAAAAAATCTCTTTAAGTTCATTGATAGTCTCTTGATGTGAGAAAAGTTGGTTAAAAAGTGATTCGAAGTTGATCAAGACGATTGAATATTTTCATGTCGAGAATAATTGAATCTAGAAGAAAAGAAGAGAAAATGGACAATTTCGAGACTTATTCTCAGATGATATTATTGAACTTTATCGGTTCAATTTGGGTTCATCTTTTGGCCAAGGTTGAAGAGTGGGAATGAGGATAAAGAACAGAAAAAGAAGGAAAAGTAAAATAAAGTTTAGCGCATTACATTGAGTTAAAGACAGAAGCAGATGATTATTTACTGGATATTGTATTGGTTAAATGAGAATATATTTTTCCGAGAATGTTGTCCATTCTCAACTGAATTGAATAAATTCTTATCAAAGCCAGAAGAATGGAGCAGAGAAGAAGGAAAAAAAATGAAAGAAAAGAAACTGGCAAAACTCATTTCTTGTTTTTTCACCAGTCATTCACTTGCTCCAGAACATCATCATCATCATTTTCATCCCAAAGTTGTAAACTTTTCTTTTGCTCAGTTTCGCCTTCTCCTGCCAAATCATTTTCCCTTTTCATTCTCATTCTCATCATGATGATAACCATGATAAACAACAACATTATCATCATCACCATTTGCCTTTTTGAATAAGCAATTGACAAAAACATTTCTTGCCAACCTCGAACAATCGATCGTCGAAAGAAAAGTAGGGAAAAAAACGAAAACATAACATGATAAAAGTGAATGAAAAGTGATAGAAATTTCAATATTTTTTGTTCAACTAAACAAGTTTCTTCTTTTTCTTCAAGTTTATTGAATCATCTTTCAACTGATTCCCATTTGTAATGAGATGAACAGTAACAATAAAAAAAAAGAGTCGAACTGAGGGAAAATGAAGAAGCATGAAAATGGTCCAAATTGAGAAGTAAAATGTAATAACGATGAATGAATGAGTCAAGTTACTGGGAGTTTTTTTTCCTGCTTCCCTCCTCTCCTTGTATTTGCAATAATATTAATAAATGATGAGGGAAAAGTAAAGAATGAAAAGGGTTTATTGGTAACATGAATAAAGGGAATGTGAATGAATAAGAATCGACGATTTATACATTTGAATATTACTTGTTAACCGCGAGAATACAAAGCATTTCCACCTTCATTCTCCTTCTTGTTCACCAGAAATTCAGATGATATTCCGAGTATGTAACATAATATAAGAACTGGTAAAATGAATAGACTTTTAAAGTTTCTTTTCTTTTCTCTTCCATCTCGAGCTTTTCTAATGCCTTTTGCTCATTTCTTTTTTTCCCTTTTATTCAAATTTAACCAAAATTTTCATCTCTTCCAATGCAAAGAGAAGAAAAGTTTATCCTTTTTTCCTGGTGAATTTTGGTGAAAGATGAGGAAAAGTGATTTTCCTTTTTTTTACATTTTCTTTTTTTAATGCATACAAGTGTTAGTATATTCATCATGGAAACCAGTTTGGAATTTTTCCCTTTTACCTTTCTATGTTTTCTGTTAATGTGCAATGTTCAAATTGAATCATGATGAAGAACTTGGAAAAAAAAATAATTTTGAAATATTTGTTGATTATTCAACAGATCGAATGGATTGGACATTTAAATTGGACTGAAAAGTATCGGTTCATAAATAGCAACTTCTTTGACTTTTGTTACTCTTCTGTTGGAAGAAAGCAAAGGAAAAAGTTGAAGAGATTTTTGGGCTTTAAAAAAGCTTAGTTTAATAGGGAAATGACATCAAATCTAATGATTTGTTTTTGCAGCAGCAGCTTTTTGACCTTTCGAAGCAACATTGAAACTGAATTTTCTTGTACATCTTCATCTATGCCGAAGACATTGAACTGAGAATGAGAATCTCGAGAAACTGGTCCATTACTTATCCCCGTGAGCGTATTCGAGTTTCCATCTTGTTCACTGTTTTTCATGTTCGTTTGTAACTATTTGCAATACCAACTAATTTCACAAATGTTTGATTCCGTGAAATTAAATTACTGTACGAATACTGGAGAAGATATTCAATTGACATGAATTCACCTGAGATTCAGTTTTTGTTTCAACTTACCTAATTTAATAAGCAATGTCAACCTTCAACGAAATTTATGGCTCTTCATTCATCTTCATTGAAACAGTCACTAACATTCACATTAGCCTCGATCTTTAATCAAAAGTCGAGCAAAAAACATAAAAATAACTTTACTCTCATTCACGAGAAACGTTGCCATCGACCTCAATCCACTAACAACATTAAGAATCCGATTCAGTTTCGTTTCTTAACCTTGCAAAAAAGCAACTTTTATCTAAGTTCACAGCTTCAAGATCAAAACCAGTCAGACTCGATTTCCATTCGATGAACATTTTCTGCCCGAAATCGACACAAAATTACAGCATCAAACATTTCGCCGTTTTCTTGATGAGAAACTGGAAGCTTGAACTTAATATTAAGACACTCGGGCGATCAAGTTTTCATCTTCAAAATAGACTTTCAAGAGATGTGAATTATTCCGTGAGAGAAACTTTCTGAACTGAAAATAGTTTTTAGGATAATTCTCATCGAATTTATAACAAATTTCGAAAATCGTTTCAGAGTTATCGAACGATCGTCCCAGTAAAACAGAAATTCCAAGCTGATGACTAAGTGTTAGATTTATCATCAAGTTTCTCTCGATCGATAAATTTCCATGCTCTGATTAATTCATGAAAATTTATTCGCAAAAAGAAAAAATCACTTTCATGTTTCATTCTAAACGAGTTTTTGGTTTATTTCTTACTAATTAACAAATTTTCTTTTCAGATAATTTCATTATTCAATGTTTACCTCATTTTATGTTGATCTTTATTCATTATGAATACATAATAGAGACGCTCAATGAACTGAGTTGAGCAGGAAAAGAAGAATCTTTTCCTTGAAACAATAGAAAAGACGTAAATGGAGAAATAATTAGTAGATGATGAAGAAAATGATGAGTTTTGATGGATTCTGGAGAGTTGCTGAAGAAATGAGCAGAAATAAGACAATTATATCAACTGAATTGAACTGGATTGGAATGAAATTTGGGTGAATAAATGACAATTTTTATTGTGCAAAGTAAAAGAATGGGAAAAAGGATGGAAGAGAGAAAAAAAACTATTTTTTCGATTACAATTCTTTTTGTTATAACATTCAATTCACATAGATATATCATTCTGTCTCATACGATAACATTAATCATATTGATAATGATATCTGAATCATTAAATAAATTGGCTTGAATAGGTGAGTTACTTCCGAATGACATGTTATCAACTTTTTATCCTTTTCTTATTCTTTACAATTTATCTTCATTTTCTGATTCATCCAAACTCGCAATATTATCGAACACCAATTTCGTCTCTTCTCCAACAAAACCAGAACAAAATGTCAGCACAGATTAGATTAAAGAGCCAATTAAAACTCAAACTTTAAATTCCATCTTCAAGTGAATGGCTTATAAACCGAAGGGTAACAGGATGAGAGAATAGGGAATGAATTTTCATTGTAAACCGAAAACTTCATTTTTCCATGAATTTCTCTTACAACCTATTCGAAACAAAAATACATCTTAAACCGCTTTTTTTTGTGCAGTTTAATTGGCTTGGAAATTCTCGGAGAAAAAGCTAAAGTCTAAAGCCAAAGAATTTATTATTTGAGATAAATATTATAACTTGGGAGTTAAACTGGAGACAAATGTTGTTATAAAGATTTACATTTTTCGTTCAACTTTAAACTCTAATTGTGAACGTTTTTCAACATTTTAGTCTTTCGTTTTGTCAATGTTTGCTTACAAATTAATGGAGTTTTGTTTTTCATTGGAAAGGATTAGTCCATTGAATTGAATCGTTTAACCTGAGTTGACTCTTGTTTTGCTTTCAATGTTTGACTTTTGTCGAACTTTTTTTTTCACTTTCTTTCTTGTTGTTGATTGAAAAATAATTTGACGAGAAAACAAGAAAAGACAGAAAAGTAGAGTTTCAAGGGTTGCTGGATCCTCAGGCTAAGATGCCAATCACTTTGAATCAAAGTTTATTCACATTCTCTGAGCAATATTACAAGGTAAAATGGTGCATGATAATTTTGGGTAAAAAGATCTTCATGTTGAATCACTTGTTCAACCCTTTTGTTTTGTCTTTTTTTTCTCACTTTGATTTTTGCTTTTCAACATTTTCCTCTTTTTACTTCGTCTTTTTGTTTACTCGGACTGGAAGAAGCCTTGTCAAGAGCAAGTTACACCAAACAAGATGGTGAAGAAGGAAAGAGAAGAATAAAGAATGAAATGAATGAATAGAGTAAGGTGATGATGATGAGAAGAAGAAAACCTTAAGCTTCTATAGTTCAGTGATTCAGAATGTTTACTTTGCAGGGAAAAGTAAAGTTTCTTCCAAGTGGTTTCATTATAATATCGTAAAGAAAATTTGGTTTCCCAAGAAATGAGCCAATGCTCTTGATTAGAGTCGAGTTAATGGACCTTGTCCTTTAACGATCACAACTAACCTTCAAGCAAAATTAAATATTGAAATTTCCAATAAGCAAAAGACAGATTCCGCAACTCGAGAAAACCTTTCCTCTTAATTTCAGCAAAAATCAGAATATCTTGAATTTCGCAACCAATTCAGAAAATTTCATAACGATTTCATTAAAATCTTGTAAAGCTTTTCAACTTTTGACGAAATAAATGATTAATGAAAATTAGATGAAACTTTTGCTACAATGCTTCGGTTTTTAAGAAAGTTTTTTCTCCGTTTTTGATTCCGAGTTTAATCACAATTTTTTAGTAAACTTATTGCTCATGAAAAATCGCATCTTTTCAAATTAGAAATGAGTGCAATTCAAAAGTTGGCACCAAAAACTTGTTAATTCATATCAACTTGTCATTCGTTTGCAACTGAACGTTCACGGGTTCTTAAGCTAAAGCAGTGTTGTATCTTGTGAATAGAACATGGTGGAAAAATGAGATTTCGTAACTAGCTCTATTCACTGACAGACCTATTTAATCGCGTCTTATTCACATTATGATATTGAACTGTGTGCAATCGACATCGTCAAAGATTGTGCAATTACAGAACTTTTAATAAGACTCGAAATTTAATGCTCCTCTTTTGCAGAATTGAGTTTATTTTCAATTTAACAGGAAGCGATCGCTCGCGACACGCCCCCATTTTGGTCGTTTTGGTCACAGTTTTTCCATCGGCATTGAATTTTTCGGTATCAAGAACTTTTTGACTTTCGAAATGTGAAGCTGCGAAATTTTCTTACAATGCCAATACCTAGTCAAAGTTGATTGATGATAAACTTTGACTCTGAAAACCATTCGAGTTGAAATGATTTAAAAAATGAAACCTCAACATTGAGTTTACAGTCACTTGTCAATTATTAAATTGATTCAAACCCAATGTTCACTTAACTGGATTAAACTTGAATCTCTTAACCCAACCGTTGAAAGCACAGCAACCAAGCTCATCGTGCGTTTGACACATTAAATGAACCATTGCTCAACAGAATCAGTTATAAACCCTTCAACACGTTGACCGACAAGAAACAAAATTCAGAAACAGTGAACAATGAACAATCGACTAAATCGAAAACTTGACGTTAAACAAATTCTAAAATTCAATCGAACCATTGAAACACAAAACTAGTGATTGAACTTTGACAACTTCATTTGAATATCATCTTGAAATAAAAACTGTAATCATTCTCTTGATTGTTTGCATCGAAAAAAATTAACATTTATTCTTGTCTTTTTCCCTTTTTCCCCTCCTTCTCATGGTAACATCAAATCATCAACTTGGTGTAACGAATTAACCAAAACTTAACATGCAACACCAACTAACACCATGATCCACATTAAATCCCTTATTTAACACGGAACAATTGATGAACAATTGAACAACAACCGTTTCAAAACTCATTTGTTGCTCACTTTACTTTGGACAAACAAACGAAAAAAGGTTCAAAATCTTTTACAATTATTTGCCATTCCACAAATAGGTTATTCAGCAACGAGCAAAGATTTAAGTTTAAAAAGTCATTACATGTACTTTCTCCGAGTGGTTCCATCGGACGAACTCCAAGCCAAAGTCATGGTTGACCTAATTTTGAAAAATAATTGGACTTACATTTCAGCAATTTACACTGATGGTTAGTAAATGATTAATTACAGTTTAAATTAAAAGGCTGAAAAATTGTTGGACAAAAGATTTCGACTGGCAAAAAAATGGAAAACAAAATGTCAAAAGAAAAGAATGAAAAAATTGAACAAAAATCCAAACTTTGCCTCCCAGTGATAACGATGATAATAAAGATGAGTTGAAAGTTCAAGAAAGTGGAAATGAATCTTCTTGATCCAGGATTGGTCAAAATTTAAACTTAACTTTGGAATAACTTTTATTTCTTTTCAGTGTTTCTCTACTTTTTTCCTCTTCGTCTTGCTTACTGTATTTATTTGTTGCTCTTGTAAGATAACAGTGAACAGGTAAACATGATAAAAGGTAAAAAATGATGGCATTTACCTTGACTTGGCATTTTCGTTTCTTTCAGTGAACAAAAGATTTTCTACAAATTTTTTCCTTCTCTTTCCCTCCATACAATTCAATTCCATTCCCTTCACTTTATTTTATTTATCTTATCCATCATGTTTGAGTTGGTCAAGAGAAGAGCAAATTGCACCGTTTTCTAGCTATTTAAAGGTCAAATAAAGCATCATTCAGTAGGATAGTTTCATGAAATGATTCACATGAAAAGTTTACTCAAGCTCTGTTTGCTTCAAATCGAAACAGGTGAAAGATTAAGACTAGTTTGATTGGATCAATGAATTTTTCTAGTAAAATATGGAGTGAAAATTTTCTCCTCATAACTATGAAAATTAAAAAGAAAATGGAAAATTAAATTAGTTCGAAGCTTTTGTGCAATCAAAGGTAAATTGAAGTTTACAAGTTTAGCTTTTGAAGGAAAGTCTTTTTATTGAGAATATTGTTCATCTTAAAATTTGTTGGTTGAGCTCATGATATATTTACCTTGAACGATTGAAAAAAGATGACTGTCCAAGCTTACTTTTTCTCGAGTTAGCAAGTCTTGGTTTCTGCTCATTAACGATTATCATGTAAGGATAAGTCTAGCTTCTCTTTTATGCTTGAATAAGTCGAGTTCACTATTCATCATTAGAAGTGAAAACAAAAATGATTTTTGATCCATAATTTGAATGTTCTAGTAAAACGAAAACCAACGAGCTTTGAGAATTTGCTTTTGCAAACGCTCATCTCGCTAAAATCGAAAGAGATTATCAGAATATTTTTCATTTTTATTTTGTTCCAATCTAAAAAGATTATTTTGTCTTGAGGATTTACCTTTTCTTTTCGTCCTTTTTTTGCATTTCGAAATTAAATACTTGACTTCGCATTTGCACAGTCAAGGATTGAAGTTGCGAACTTAAGTCATTTTTCGATATGTATATTTGCTCTTTATACAAGCTATATAAATCCAAAACCCACAGTCAATTCGAATCGCAAATTAAAACTATCATTGTAGTTAGTGGTGTTTCATATGCTTCTAAATCATGCTCCCCCCATTTTGATATCAGTACTACCTTTTTTTCATGCTGGCACTAACTCAGTGAGTTTTTTTCAATCTAGAAAATTAAAATTCAGTGAAAAAATTAGAATAATTTGCACTAATTCAAAATAAAAAAAATTTAAAAAACTAAGATTTGCACCTCACCAGTAAGGGTTTTAAACTTAAAATGATTAATTTAGCATAAACTTGATCCGGGCGGGGTCGGACAAGATCTCGCGAGACCATTGAAATCAATGATTACGCGTGTTTAACGTTATCATTGAGCTCACGTTATTAATGATCTCTTTGATCTCGCGAGTTCAATGTCTTGCGATAAAAATTGGTCAATTAAGTACTGATATGACCTTTCCATAGCTTTGCTAGTAGAAAAAATTTCATGGTTCTTTTCCACTAAATGTCCAATTTTATCTTATCTTTGATGCATTCGACTATAAAATAAGAGGGGAAAGCGGATTGGATCCATTCTCAAACTTCTTTTTGGTCCTCAAACAACAACTCTTTTATTTCCCTTATTTTTTTCCTAAAATGGTTCGACCAGCCTAACTCAACGATAACAGCAATATGGCTAGAGCTGATGAATCAGATTCAGATGCAACAATAATTGATGGCGAAAACTCAGGTACTATGGTCACTGGTGACCATCCTGTTGAAAAATTCATCCGTCAGGGTTCTTTGATATCGCTGGAGAAAAACAGCATTTTTTTTTGACAAAGTGGACAAACTGTGACCAATTTCTATCAGTACTTAAGTGACCAATTTTTATCGCAAGACATTGAACTCGCGAGATCAAAGAGATCATTAATAACGTGAGCTCAATGATAACGTTAAACACGCGTAATCATTGATTTCAATGGTCTCGCGAGATCTTGTCCGACCCCGCCCGGATCAAGTTTATGCTAAATTAATCATTTTAAGTTTAAAACCCTTACTGGTGAGGTGCAAATCTTAGTTTTTTAAATTTTTTTTATTTTGAATTAGTGCAAATTATGCTAATTTTTTCACTGAATTTTAATTTTCTAGATTGAAAAAACTCACTGAGTTAGTGCCAGCATGAAAAAAAGGTAGTACTGATATCGAAATAGGGGGAGCATGATTTAGAAGCGTATTAAACGCTAATGAATGAAGTTGCAAAGTAAATTTGAATAATTGTTGATCCTTTGTAATTTAATCGCATTGAAACTTCAAACTTTGTGATTTGGGTTAATGTACCAAAACTTGCAGATTAAAATGATAATAAGCTGAATAATAGTCGTAAAAATGAAAAACTGAAAAGTGAGAAAAAAGAATGAGAAAATCTCGTAAAAAAAGGAATGAAAAATATTTTCTGTAAATAAAAGAAAAGATGAAACTTGCTTTACCCTGAAGAGTAACCATAACAACCAATATTTCATTGATTCACTACCAGCATGAGTTTTATCATTATTTGTCATCCAACTCATAATGTTTATTATAATTTTGCGGAACTTTTTTTATGTATTCACATCATAATTTTAATGTCACTTGCAACGAGTTTTTATCCTCTTCTCATCTCTTTCCTTCTTTTCATTATCATCATTATTTTATTCATCGGCTTATTAACCTTCACTCTTGTTCATCAGGCATTTTCATCTTCGGCTCATCAAATGTTCACCTCTTTTGTGTCTAAACCTATTATCTGGTTTATTAAACACTATCAAAGTCAATCCAAAATTGAAATATTATTTACAATTCAATCTCTTTTCACACAAACTCCAAGCAAAAAAGAGACTCTTTTTTTCGAACATTCAACTGCGCTTTTCAAGTCGACTTTTGACTGTTCATTTCACTGCTCAGCTTGAGTAAGACATTTGACTTTGTCGAACACTTTTAGTCCATCATTTTTGCCATGGAAAAGGTGAAAAAAATGAATTTCTGTTTGGTAAAGAGTTTGCATTTTTCGTTCTCTTCTTTTCAATGTCAACTTTGTTCATGAAATAAACTTTGAATAAAGCTTTTTTCGCCACATTTTTTGCATTCCTTTTCGGTGGAAAATTTTGCTTCAAGTGAAGGATGTTGAATCTTGAATTTACTTCATTTTAATAACTATTTTATTTATTCTTGATTGACAGGCAACTATGGAAGTAGTTTGATGGAGGTTTTTAAAAATTTAGCTCAAGACGTTGGCATTTGCCTGGCAAATACTGAAGTTGTCACCAATAATGCTGAGGATTGGAAGTTTGATGAAATTGTGATATCCATTCTGCAAACAAAGTCTGTCAAAGTTGTCGCCTGTTTTTGTGAAGGAATGACAGTTCGAGGTATACTTAAAGCAATACGTCGATTGAATGCAACCGGAGAGTTTCTCCTTGTTGGAAGGTAAGTCATCTTTGACTCTCTTTACCTGTAAAGTCACAGATTATACAATGCATAATAAATTTGTTTCAACCTGGAACAGAAGAAAGCAATTGAATTTCTTTTTGCACCTTTTCAAGCTCTTCTGGTGAAATCTGTGCAAAATAATTGAGAATACTCAAGATGAATGATTAATGCGAGAGAAGGTTATAAATGAAAATAGTCTCAGTTGAGATAATTTAATGCGTTTTCTTGTTCTGTCCAAAATCATGCAATCTTGTTGATCGTAAAAAATTAATTCCAAACTTGTGTTGTAAGAGGATGGAACTTGATTGAAACCATTTTCCTTACTTGTTCTTGCAAAATCTGTGCTTCATCAAGCCGATAAATAGGTGATGAGCCCATTTAAGCCTGAACAGGCAAGGGTCCCCAGGTTATACGAAAATTTCAATTTCCATTTTTTGTTTAGGTTAAGCCTATTGGAAGCCATGAGGATCTATTGAGGAGTGATAAAAAAAGTGACTTTACCATTTTATGATGGATCCACATTACTCACATTAAACACATTAACCCGTGAAAACGAGTTCAAAATGCTGTAACTTTGCAATCAAAACATTTGCAAAGGCTTAACAAAAGTTCATATCTGACCCATTCAAGTATTTCTAGCACAAAGAAGTTTGAAATTTTAGTATCACTTGGGGACACTTCTTTGTGTGTTACTTCTTTATATGAAACTTTCTCCTCATGGATTCTTCCCATTACATTGCATAAGCTAATAAAGCTAGTAAGCAGAACTTTAGCTTGAAGAATGAATCAAAAATTCCAAATAGTGAAATCGCCAGATTGTAAGAACAAATAAATTCAATTTTCATGAATTTCACCAAATTCGCTTTGAGATTTGTCCTTTTTAAGCTGGATCAAACTCAAAGCATATAAAGCTAGAGCGAAGGTTTTGAGGCTCGTAGAGCTCGTGCAGACTGAATGTCAAGGGTTGTATTTCAACCTAGACGCTAATACTTCACTAGTTGATTTGCAATGGAAAAGAATGATTTTTCAAATCTTTTGCATTGCTGAGCATTCTATTGAGTTTTCAATTTTCTTTCACTTATTGCAATCTTTCCAATCGAATTCAAATTCAATCGCAAATTGATTTGATTTTCTGGATTCTAATAGAAATTTTGCTCATCAAAAGACAGTCAACATAAATGTTTAATTTATACAAAAATCAGAAAGGGTCCTTGCATAAATTTTTAACGACTGCTGAGCAGAAAATGATGAAAAATTAATCAAAAGACTGAAACAAGACTGTACTGATTTATCATGCCAATGTTTACTCGAGCCATATTCCAATGAATTTTGAAGGAGATTCTCAAGAATCTCTTTACTGCTGCTGATAAATTTATAACTTGTAAAATAACAACTCAACAACTGCCTATCAAAATTTAACCTCATGCATAGAGGCCAGAAAATTTTGTATCAAACCAAATTGATTTCTTAGAAAAAGAGATTTTCGATTGTCAGATATTTCAGAATTCCTTGGAATTTAGTAAATGCATTTCGATTAAATTTTGAAGTCCACACAGACATTTAAATTCTGCAATTGAAAAGCATCAGTTCGAAATGAATCTTCAGAATTATGAAAACTTGAGGAATGAATAAACTTGTAAAATTTACATTTAAAGTCGCTAAAGCATCAACTAGGAAACGAAACTGGTGAAGAACCAAAGAAGATTTAGTCTTAAAGAGAATAATGGAGTCAGAATTTAACCTTTCAGGTCAACTTGGAATGCAATAATTCCATTCCAGCGAATATCCAATTACTACAAGAAATCTTCGAATCCATAATGAGGGCAGTTGCAAGTCGAAATTGGAAAAGTTTCTCTTTTCACATTTGATTTGCAAAATTTTGTACAAAAATTCAATAAATTTGCTCATCAAGAATGAAAATTTGCATAATAAGCTGCAATAGGAAAATGTAATGATATTAATGAAGAGCAAAAGGAAATTTAGGGAAAGTTTCGTTGAAAATTAAGAGAACTATTGAAAATTGAAAGAGCAAGAAAGAAGCGCTACTTTATAATGGTAATATAATGATAAGGGTAAAACAATAATTGGGATAATTAGATTTTCCAGTTTTGTATAATTCTCATAACTTTTTCTTTACTCTTTTGTTCCTAGTTAATTATCGCTCAAGAAAAAAGAGTGAAAAGATATAAATTTCATTTGTTCAGTTGCAATTAATGTTATAATGTACATTCAGTTGGTTAACAACTCATCGAATGTGCAAATCGATGGAAATAGAAAAAACTCCAAACTCGAGAAACTCGACTATAAAACTGCGATTATTTTGATGGACACAATTTTGCAAACTTTTTCGATCTTTTTTCCCCTTCTTCAAATTGCACTTGAAAGTTTTAAGAAATTTTAAGCAAAACTCGAAAAATGTTTAACTTGTTCTTTTATTCTTATTTTTCTTTAGCGACGGTTGGTCTGATCGTTACGATGTTGTTGAAGGGTATGAGGTTGAAGCTTCTGGTGGAATATCTGTTCGAATCCATTCACCCTATGTTAATGAATTTGATCCATATTACTTTAACCTTCATCCTGATAACAACACTCGAAATCCTTGGTTCAAAGAATTTTGGGAATTCAAGTTCAACTGTTCGTTGACACCGAAAGCAGTGAAAGATCAACCACAGACCAAAACCCCGTTACTACCGAATCAGGCTCCTTTTCCGGGAAGTCGATTATTTAATAGATCATGTTCAGGTAATTACCAAACTAAAAAGCAACTTTCAGTTGTTGGATGAATAACAATTGTAAGCGAGTCAATCGAAAGTACAAAAACTTTAATGACGATTAAATCAAACGGAATAATCCGAGTCAAGACTAACAGAAAAGGTCAACAGTGAATAATTGGATAAAGTTGATCGAAAGCACATTAATGAGGAGAAAAGGTAAAGGACAATGAAAATAACTTTTCCTTCTTTGCGTTTCTCTCCACTTAGGTACTGAGAATTTACGTGAACGTTACAAGCAAGACACTAAATTGGCTTTTGTTATTAAAGCCATTTGGACAATGGCTTATGGACTTCACAATATGCAAAAGAAAATGTGTCCACACACTTCAAGCTCATGTCCAGCCATGTTGCCCGTCAATGGATCAATTTTTTTACACCATTTACTTAACGTATCCTTTACATGGTCCAATGAGACTGTTTCATTCAATGAATTTGGCGATCCCCCGGGTCGCTATGATATAATGAATTTTCAAAAACTTTCCGACAATACTTATGATTATCTTCATGTTGGCTCATGGGATTCCAATTCAAATGAGCTAGTTACATGGAGACCCTTTCAGTGGCCTTTAAAGACTCTTATGAGTGATGAAGATGTACCTAAATCTGTTTGTAGTAAACCCTGTGAAAAAGGATATGCAAAAGTGAGTAACAAAGAAACAAACTCTTTCGCTTATTCGGAATACATGAATGTCAGGGACTTTACCTTCCAACCACATTGAGTATGGAGTGCAAGGGATGAGAGGATAGCTCAGGTTAAGAGCCGATACAAGCTTGAAAGGTCACAGTCAATTATTCATTAAATTGCAACTTTTTAAAGATAAGTTTAAAATCAAGATCAAATATCCAAATCATCTCGACTGACCTCGTGTCTTTAGTTACTTTATTTATTGCAATTCTTAGTCTCTAACAATGATAAACGTTCTTGAGGTTCGATGAGTGTGGGAGTTGGCAGCAATGTGATGTTGATAACTTTTCAAAAGAAGTAGCAATATTTGAAAACCTTTTTCTTTCCACTAAAAAAAGGCTAAATATTGATGGGTCAATGAAACAAAGACAAGAGTAAATTCATTTCTCTACAGCAATTTTGATGGAACAAGAAAGCTTCAATTTTACCATTCTCATGATAATAAATTGTGATTGCAAGTTTAGACAATTGTTGGTGTAAGTTGTTCAATGAAACTAATAAAAATTTATCCAGAAATAAGAAGAAAATATAAAAGGAAAGAAATGCTATTACATTTATCCAATGTTAATCTATAATATTTATTATTACAATTCAGTTTCTTCTGTATTATTCATCATTCACCATCATTATTATCATTCCTTCATTGTACTTTATTGTATTCAAAGATGCTTCGTCCAAATCCATTCATCCAACAAAGTTTAACTGAAGCAACGTTTAACCCGAAAACATGTTCATCAGCGAAATTGGATTCCAAATTTGCGTTCATCTCTTAGAACAAGCCATTTTCCCAAACTCTAGAAGCGCATATTGACAGAAAACTCTTGATGGAAATTCATAATCTTGAAATGAAAATGTTTTTCATCAAAACTGATTAACCTGTCAAAAGAAGAAAATTTTCATAATGAAAGATTAAATTTTTTCGTCTTTTTTTCAGAATCAAAATGAACTCTGAAAACTTTAAAACTTCATCTAGCATTTCATTAAGCAAATCAAATATCAAAGAATTTTTTCGAAAAAAAATCGTTGCGACAGTTTCTTTCCTTTCAGTTGATTAAGCCACTAATGATATTTACATTTATATCAGTTACAATGTTTGAATGATGAACAATGAGAAGTTGCATCGAATAGAAAAAAAATATTGAAATATTAATAAATGTCGACAGGCAATGAACATTATTAGCATCATCATGATGAGCCTCATGTATTAATATCAGTGATAATAGTCTGAAGCGAATCAATCCGAATCTCAATTTATCTCCATTTTCCTCTTGTAATGCAATCTGATTCAATGGATAAATAATATCAATCAAAATGTGCTTTAATCTGTTTTTACTCAAAGTGAAACTTTTCATTCTCCTTTTCATCGTCATTCTTGGTTTATATTTTTCATTACTTTTACCATTTTGTTAGAGAAGAAGATATTTGAGAAGAAATGTTTTCTCATCAATCAAACTCGAGTTTATCTTGTTTCAATGAATTAATATTTCCATTTCATTCGATAATCATTTTCATTAACTTGATAATGAGAATTTCGAAGTTACATTTTTAAAAGTTCATTCGAACTCGAAAAAAAGAATAACATACAAAAGAATGGAAAGAAAATCGTTTTCAATACATTTTGCATCAATTCTATTCTTTTATTTCTTCATTTAAAAAGTTTCTAATATTTATTCTGCTTTTCAATTCCTTTTCAGAATATCCAAAGTGATAGTGTTAAATGTTGTTGGGTTTGTGTTCCATGTCAGAAGAATCAGTTCTTAAGAGATGAATATCACTGTGAAAATTGTCCACTTGGATGGTGGCCTGATGATAATCAAACAGGTAAATTTACTTTTATTCCAATCTTTTTATGTTCGGTCTTTAAAAAATGTTCTAGTAAAAGAACCTTAAACTGGATAACTTTGGAAAAGAATGGAAGTCGATTCAATTTCAAGTTTCACCAACATTGACTACAATCAATAGCGATCGAAAATTGAGCAAACTTGATTGTTAATTGACGCACTCCAAAAGAAAGTAATAAATATCAAACCAAATTCATGTCAATGTCCGCACTGAAACTATCGAAATCAGTCATAAAAATATGCTCAAAATTACAAAATCGTAATAAGAAAATCAGATAAAGTGTCTTCATTACAACGAAAAAAAGAAGGAAACTCGAGTTGAAGATCTAAGAAAATGATTTGATTTGATTGTAGATCAAATACGATTTCAACAGCAACTCCAGTTTCAACTGCCTACATTGCATTTGCTATAGATTCGTACCTATCGAAACTATCTGCTAATTAAAGCGTAGTTTTCGTCTTTTGTGTCTTTAGATGCTCAAAGACGTAAATTTCATGCCAAGTCCAATGTTTTTTGATACCAAACTTGACTAGAAAAAGTTGCAAATCGAGAGTTGAAATGAAAGACAGTTTTTTGCCCTCGCTGTTTCATGATGATTCAATGATGATGGTTCAATAAAACATCTAGTAGCAATTGAGCAACAAAGATATCAAAATATGTAACAACTGAGATGGAAATCTTAGCAAACTCTCTTGATGAAACAGCGCGAGAAGGCAAAAAACGAAAGACTCGAGTTTATCAGCTGAAACAGGGATTTTTGTAGAGTGAGTTGGGTAAAGTGGACAACTTTTGGTTCATGTTTTGGTTTGTTGGAAAGAGAAGTTGGGAAAAAAAAGTTGGAACCAAGTATTGACATAATTTGCTTTCTTCTCTCTTTTTCCTCCCTTTCCATTCCTCTTTCACCTTTTCACATCTTGATTCTCATAAAATGCACGGTTCGTTTCATCTTGCTCATTATCCTCATCATCATGAGCATCATCTTGTTTCATTCAATTCCATTTTCTCATGACCAACTTTTCCTTTATTTTATACTCGAACATCTCTTGACCTGTTCTCACAGTAACATTATATCCAAACAACAATACAAGACAAACAATAGACCTAGTTTCATTGGTATTTATTACCATGATAGCCATTAAGATGAAGACAAAAAGAGCAGCAAAAAGAATGAAAATGAAGGAGAAACATGTTCATTCTTCCAATCTTGTTCATCTTCCTTACCTTTACGAGTATTTAACGTCTCTCTTCCCTTGAGACCAACAAAAAAGGTATAAATGTACTCTTTGTATCTTTACACATTTCCTTCCCAGTGTTGATAACCAACGATAACTTTCATCTTTATGACATTTCACCAAAAAAAAAAAAACTTTTCTTTCTTTCCATTCATTCAACCATTTTCTTCTCATTACCTATTCTCTATTAATGTTCAACTTTTAGTCTCTCTTTAAACATTGAAAGAGAAAAAAAGTTTCAATATCAACATTTAACTCGACCCTGATTATTCAGTGTAAACTTGAAGTTGAAAAAATTATTTATGAGCAGCAATTTTCTTCGCCTCTTTTCTTTCCTTTGTACCGTACAAACAAACTCGACATTAAATTAAACACGAATTTTACGGTGAAAAAACGTTTTCCATCAGTTCAACAATTTTACATTTTCCTCTTGTTCTCCTTGTATCATGAATAAATGAAGTTTCCATTTGTCAACGATAACGATATCAACAGTTGCCATTACTTTTGATTGATGTTTGATTTGTTTAACAGGTTCGTTTGCTTTACTGAGGCAAGGCAAACGGAAAAAGAGTCGACTTTGGGCAACATTTTTTTGGTTATTCAGTTTTTCTCGTTTGGCACACAGTTTATGGATGAATTGACCTGTATTGATCTACTTCTGTTACATGGTTTACACTTGAATAGACTTTTTTCCTTGTTCACTAAATAAGGATTCTGATTTGAAAGGCAAATACTGAAAGCTTATTGATTCAATTGTCGAACAAGTTGAACATTATCTTGAGGGAAAATGAAAGTAGGTACAAATACACACTGTTAATGATGATGAGCTAATTAACTTTTATTTCTTCTGTTTTCCTTCTCATTCTATTTTTGACTAATCTATCAAAGTCATTAACGGCCAAGTCAAGGTTGATGTTTCTTCATCTTGTAAACCATTCACATTGAACAAGATGAAAGTTTATTGGGAAAGTAAAGCAAATTTCAAGTCAATGAATGGTTATTATCGTAATTAATGAGCAAATGTTCGACTTTTCATCTCATCAAATTGATCTGCTCTTAAATATAAATAGAATCGATATCCCTCTTTAACTAGTTATATTGATAGAATTTGCATTTACCAACATTTTCAAAAAACTCATTTTTCTGTATTTTATTCTCAGAATTTGACTTTGTATCGTTCAATGAAACCTTTTCTTTCAAGCTAAACTCTTTTTCCAAAACGCAAACTTTAATATTGAAATCTTTATTTGTCATTCAAGTTTTGAATATGTGAGATTGGTCTTAGGACATTGCTTGCTTACAATCGTAACTTCAGATCAAATGGTCAGCTTCGGCAAATTGGGGAAAAAACTGAAATATTCGAAGTTTATTTAATTGGAAATGAAAGAAGTAAAATAACAATGTTGCAGTGCTAAATGGCTTTGAGTTTTCAAGATCAAGAGCCCGAGTACTTAGCGAAGTGAACTCAAGTCTTGCGAGTTACTCGGCATGCAAAAGTTAGTTGACTATCCATAATGCAGTATCGTGTGCTAAGATCAACCTAGTAAGGCATCAAATAAGTTATCCTAGTTATGGCGAGTGATCGAAAACGGTTAAAGTAAAAGGATTAAAAGTATAAATTCATCACTCATTCAAGTGCATCGAATAAGTCAAAATTGATTCCACTGAAATGCTTATAGCTGCAGCAAACACCGAAAAGTTTTCTGGAACAATTTTATTTTGCATTCTTAAACAAATGATTTAACATTAAATTCTCAATTCATCTTCTTATAACATAAACTACTTTAAATTGAAGCGGAAATTAATTGCAATCGTTTTGCTCTTTAAAACACTTTCGGTAACTTTTCAAAATCACCTTTTCACTCGGTTTGTCTCAACTGTAAATGACGATCATAAGTCGATGATTAATCAACCAGCTTTTCAAAAAGCAAAGGAAAAAGTAACACAAGAAGGGGGAAAAAAGTCTTCTATTAATATGCTCATTTCGCGAAAGGAAAGAAATGGCTTGAATAAACCTTCTTAATAGGATATAATAAAAGCTAATAGTTTCAAGATATTCTGTTAGTGATGTCCATTTAAAGTTGCAAGTCACAAAATGTGAGCTGAAAAACGAGGGAACAAGAAGAAAAAAGTAAAATGAGAAAAGTAAAGTTGAACGGAAAATGTCTTAAAGCCAGGATTTTGCTTTTTCCTCTTTTACTATTAGCTTTTGGTTACTTCTTCTTGCCTCAGAATTGTCTAAGCTCAATGTTATTCTTACGCTTTATTGGATAGAAACTTGTTTCGTTTCATTTCTTTTTCTCCTTCTTGTTGCCTTCATTCCTCCTACGAAAGCAAACTTCCAACAAGTTAATTGAAAATCGATAGTAAACTATTGAAATAAACATTCTTCTCCCAGCAACTTCACCCTTTACCTAACAAAGTATATACATTTCACCAAATATCCAAATGATTCCAATTTGGGTCAACTTTAACTTTCATCTTTTATCAAATTAAATGCAACGATATTGTTTCAATTGTAACCAAACACTATTATCCTTCATTCCCAAGCGAAGAAGAAGAAAAAATATGAACAAAGTAATTCAAAGGAAAACTGAACAATTTAACGAATCTAAAGTTTCCTGGAAAAGGAGAAAATCCATTTTTACCTTTTATTCATCAATTAGCTAATCAACTCTACTCGATGCAATGAAAGGCATAACCAAGGCAAAGAACGCAAGAAAAGTGAAGAAAAAGGAAAATTTTCCCTTTAATCTTGAAGATGAAATTTCGTCTGAAGCAATCGTTAATGCAAGTTGAATTATTACTTTTTGCTTAAACAACATTCAAAAGATGAGAGACTGTGTTTTATGGTAAAGTTTAAACAATTTCATCTGATAATGAGAATAAGATGAACAAGAATAAAAATGGATCGCTCAATGATTGCAATGATAATGCATTGGAAACTAATGATACATCTGATCCCTTTAGAATAAGAATTTGCGAAAAAAAAAGAAATTTAAACAGCAAAAATTGGTGAAACTGACGCCAGTGATTCTTGAATGATAATGGATTCCATTTTGTGAACTATTCATTTTCTTGCTTACATGTAAGAAAGGTTGGAAAATGAATCTTTATTTTCTCATCAATTGCTCGACTAGGCAAAACTCATTCAATTTGATTCATTCTGATTTATGCAATGATAACATCAATTTTCATGGGAATTTCATTGTTAGTATCGCAACATTTTCGTTCACCATTCCACTGATGCCTTTATCAACAGCATCATCATTAACATGATAATCTTTCGAGCCATTTCAACTTCTAACTTCAGAATTTTACTTCAATTTAATAACAATTTATTCCATATTACGAAAACTTGCAAAGAAATTTTTTTTTTCTTTTCTTAATTTCAACATTCTTCGACTTTTACAATCAATTTGGACATTTTTTCCCTTCTACATTCAAGTTATTGAATAATTTGCTTTCATTTCAAATTCAACTCCCAGTTGGTTGTCTAATTAAACAGTCTTTTGTTCATCAGTCGAAAGCCAATTGAACTTAGTTGAAAAGAAATGTTAGATGAAAGGAAAATTGGATTCATCCAGGGAATGAAACTCTGTTTTGTGGAAATGGCTGCAAGTTGAGGCTCGAATTTTGTCGACGAAATGAAACTTATTAATACTTGATGAGTTTTCGTTTGACATTTGTTGACGTTTCTTAAACTTTGAGATTTTTTTTTCTCTTCTCTTTTTCGCTACTTGTACACTTCACGTCAACGGTTTAAACATTTACTTGCAATTGTTGGTTGATTAATTAATATGGGAATGGTTTTTACCTCTTTTTCTGGTTCATTTTACTAATTGTGATTGAGTAAATATTATTTCTCCTTTTCATTGCATTACAGTTGTAAACTGGATCCTATTCAGTCTCATTTTATCCATTAATATATCGTTATGTTCAAATGAAGACAAAATATCAACTCACCATCAAAAGTGTAAAGGTTAAATATAATGATAATAACAATGTTTGTCTCGAAACATTTTCCTTCGCTTTTCCCTTCTATTTACAATGTCTTCCTTCATTGATCAAACAATATTGTTATTTATTTGAGCATTATTTATCCATGTTTGTCAGTCTTAATTAGCTGTAATCTACTAATTCAATAAGAACACTTTTCTCTCTGTTAACCTCTCTCTTTTTGCTTCCGTAAGTTTGGGCTAATGTTTCGCCATCCTTATGAGTCTCAAGATTGTTAACATCAATTTGGTAATTAATATGTTGTCATTTATTGATTTGTTGTCCATCGATTAAAGGCAATTGAAGAAGACGAAATGGCAATAAATAATTGATTACACTGGTCTTGCTGGTGCTTACTGGGCATCCTTTTCACTCATCGATTATGTAACATTTGTGAGACAATTTTGCATTCGATGCTTATTAACATCTAAATGGACAATGATGGATAGTCTCAGGTATCAACAGCACATTGCTGCACCAGCACATCAGCAAAAATCTAAACTGGGAACATTGGAGAACATTTCATTTCTAGAAAGACGAAAGGTCAAAAGTTACATTAACTATCGACAACTTGTACGAGCTGATTGAATTTCGTGCCAGTTTTGTTTAGATTTGAAAACTTATCAATTTTGATTTTACATTAGTGGTTATAATTTGATCCGAGTCTTGTTTCAATTTTGAATCATTGTGTTTTCATGAGATACATGCATCCATTCAATACGACATTCGGCGACTCGATAATTGAATTTCAAATTAAATCAAAACTCTATTCTTTCTGTCTTCATGAGTTTTCGTACGATTAAAATGTTTTCTTTTTGCAAATTCAAAATTCTTTTTTTAGGCGAGTTATATTAAAGTTCATCAGTATGCACAAAGTGAATCAAATTGAGCAAGTTTTTTGTTTGAACATAACAATGGTAATGATAAATGGGTTTGAAATTGGATTGGTAAATAGGGTAAAAGAGAGCTGCAAGGTTCACCTTTGGTGTCTGAAGATTGTAAAAAAACTGGTTACAGGCAATAAACTGGGAGTTAAACAAGGGAGTGAAAAGAAATTAGTTTACAACTGAATAAATTGAATCAATCAGAGTAACTGAAAATGAATCATTTAATATCAAGATAAGGGAAAATGAATTTTACTTTTGTTTTCATCAAGCGTTTACAAAAAAAGAGTTAAAAAATGCGAAACACAACGTTAGCAATGTTCACTGTCACAAAAGCGCAAGTTCAATCGATTAAATTTTAATAAATCATCACTAATATACATTGTAATTATCGCTGAAAAAGAATTTAAAGGCAAAAAAATCATGAAATTTAGAAACTCATTGTTAAAGGATAAGTATGAATTATGATAATTGCTATTGCATGCCCAAGTCTGAAACCGTCTTGAAAGATTTTTTGCTTTTCTTTTCAACTTTGATCTGTTTTTTTTTATCAAAAATTGAATGGAAAAGCATTTTTCAAAGTTTCCAAAAAATAGGTTAGCCAAAGTACGACTGGATTTTGAATGAATTTAACAATGGATCGATAAGACTTTATTTTACTGACACAGAATGTGATTTAAAATCAAGTAGTCTTGATGAACATGAACATTGTTCAGTATTCCTGCAACATTGTAATACTTTTTTTTATTAACCAACAAAATAACCATTAGTCCAATGATGATAAACAATTAGTTGATAAATTAATAGTAAAAACAGAGAAAAGTGTTGCAAGCAATATCATGGAGCAATAATTCAAAGAGAATCCTGGTGTGAAAAGATGAACAGGATGGAAAGGAAAGAAAAAACTGTGTGGTCAATATAAATTCTTTTGGATCATCAAGATAAAAAAGAAAATAAAAGTTGAACTGAATTGTAATTTAGTTCATGTTCCATGTTCCATCAACATTCCAGCAAGTAATAAACAAGTATAAAAACAAGTTGAATCAACAAGAGGAAGAAAATGAAAAACAAAAGCATGTAATAACAAGAGACATTATCGCCATTGAGTTAAGACAATTATGATACTTTGTCTGGTTTTGTTGCCTTTGTTGTTGCTGCTGCCGTTGATGGGTGGTAAAGCTTGATAGGATGATAATCATGATAATGAGGTTACATAAAATGATAAAACAGTGATAATTAAAAGTTGACTCGGGACACAAAGGAGAATGTTATGAGTTTCGAATTTCTTTTTTTAATAAATTTTCAAAGTGAAATATTTTCATCTGAGTTACCGTACAGCAATAATGATTACAAAATGTAAGGAAAAGGGTGTAAAATTGCGAGATTAATCGTTTTTCCATCTATTGAAATCATGCATTGAATAAGAAGTACAATGAAAGTCATGTGCCACACATGCTGATTGCTGAATGCTGATTTCAAGTAAATTGGTAAAAACTAGTTAAACACCAGAGAAATAGTGAGATCACAGTGAATAGTGGATTCAAGTTTGTTTCTTTATTTGACCTCTAACTGACATTTGGAGGTGATTTTTTGAGATGAAAAAAATTTTTGGATTGGTTTATGTTGGTGACCTGTTCATAACTTATGCTGGCCAAAAGATACCAGGTCATACGATCGCTCGCCAAAATCGGAACGTTAGCGAGTCTTGTTGATTTCATCAAATAATCTTTCTCCATTTAAGAGATGTTACATTGTAGTTTCGAGTAATAACTACACTACTTAATGTCTCACCATGATGATTTTGATCAATATTGTTGAAAATGCATCGCAAAACAGTAGAAGATCTTAAAATGACCTTCAAAAATCAAAGGTCGAAACCCTCAAGAATGACCTCCGATGACCTTGAGAAGTTGATCGTCTCACCGTCTCAATATTTTTAAACTTGTAATGCAAAATCAATTTTTAGTAAAGTTCCGTTCGTGAGTTATCTTGGTAACAGTAACACAAAAAGTGGATTTTGAATAAGGTATATCTGAGTTAAAATCTTCGCTACGCTTTGCTACGCCCCGATAATTAGTGTTTAAATATCGTTCGATTAGTCAATCGGTTTGCGAAAGATTCGTTATATTTTGAACAGTGTAAGATTTTAACTTGTAACACACATCAAACAATCTGATAATTACACTCTAAGAAAATAACTCCAAATGTCAATTAGAGGTCGAATAACATAAAGATCTTGCATGACATTGAGTGTTCGATTTACACTCTGTTGCAAAAATATAGATTCACGGGTTTTTTATATTATTTAATAAATGTTTAGATATTGAAGATTTTACTGAAACAGATTGATAAGGATTAAGATAAGAAGCAAAATGATGTGTAAAAATCATGATAAAAGAATTTAAAAATCGCGCAATTTTACATTAGTTGAAAATCGAGGGTTGCAGAATTATAAATAAACTTGATGCCATTCTCTTTAATAATGAATTTGGGCTTCGATCAGAGTTGCTACCTTAAATAGCCGATTAATTATGCTTTCAATTCGTTTTTGCAATAATCTTGTCAAGACAATACCATGCATTTTCGATGGAAGTTCATAGTCCATCATCTGAAAAAATCACAGATAGCCATTCACTGTTCCATGTAATGTGCTTTTTTGCACATTCTAATCTTTTTTTGCTCATGCGATTCCGTCAATCGACAGTTCACATTCATAGAACAAAATTCATAAACTGAACTTCAATGCAAATTATTTCATGAAATAAATAAAGTACAAAATTTTCAACTGCAAAAATTGTTTACACTAACCAGCGCTCAAATAGATGTTAAACTTTACACCAATTTTCTTGCTTCCCTCTTGTATTTAGATAACCTCAAAATTGTTGAATTTATTGCACGCAAAACAATCCATTTTGACAATGTTAATTGCAAATCAGATAAAATTTTCCTTGATTATCAGCCAGTTTGATCCACTTTTTTCATTAATGCTTTTTACGCCCGTTTGATAGCGATGAACGACGCCCAGATCTCACCATGATTATCCTTCAATTTTAGATAATGTTACACAACGGTGTGACTCCGACCGATTTTAGAATCAATTTGTCCCTTTTCATAAGCATTTGATTCAGTTCCACGAGACAAAATCAAACTTCAATAGAAACACTAATTAAAAACTCGAATTTCGCTATTCTCTTCTTTAAAATTGAAAAATTAGCAATGTTTATATTCTTAAAGTACGCCAAAAACTGACCGAAAAACTCTGTTTCCTTTTCTTAAATGCATTTAATTTCTATAATTAGTCAATTGGGAACATCTGTATTTATATATATTTATTTATATTTTTGCTCCAAAGGAAAAGCCGCATTTAATCCAGTTGCAACAATTAGAATCATTTTAACTTTTAAATCTAGCCGGATACTCAAGTTTAACCGTTTCTCACAAAGATTAACTTGATCCCATTGAAAAAAGAACTAAAAATTTGCCGCAATTATTTTATTAAAATTTGAGTGTATTCATATTTTCGCACAAGAGTTTAGTTTTATAATATGTGGAAGCGCGTGGTTTCAATCCGTGCTCTATAGCAGAAATCGTTCGATGGTTATCTAAATACAAGAGGGAAGCAAGAAAATTGGTGTAAAGTTTAACATCGATTTGAGCGTTGATTAGTGGTAACAATTTTTGCAGTTGAAAATTGTGCACTTCATTTATTTCATGAAATAATTTGCATTGAAGTTCACTTCAGGATTATTTCAGTCAGATCCAAAGCTACATCATCTCGCAACCAGATTTAACCTAGTATTCAGTAACCAAAGTCTGAAAATCCACACTTGAGTAATTTCACAAATCTTTTGTTCAAATAACATTTAAAACAAATCAGCAAATCAGCCTTAAGTCTTTGAGCAAAACATGAAAAATTCGTGTTAAGATAAGCACGATGTTGCGTGATTTATCTAAAATTTCGAAGATTCACCATGAAAATACTGAAAACTGTAAAAAGGAAAAAATTGTGAAAAATTTAAAAACTAAACTGCATTTCGATTTATTGCTATCCAATTTATTGATAATCTTACACTTTGTTACGTTGAAAACATTATTTTACTTTGAGTTATTCCTCGCTTTAAAATGTTTCAAACATAATTTGTCGGCTTAAATTTAGTTTGGTTTTAATGACTTTCCAAAGATTTAATTTTGCTCCAGTAATGTGAATCATCTTTCCGAACTCGAACCAGATTTTGTTCAACAAAATTACAACTGAACCTTTTGACAAGAGCAAGACTTTTCCGCTCAATAAGCAAGAAACAAAACCTCAAAAAGTAAACCCAAAACTAAAAGTATTCACTATTTAAATGAGCAAAAAGTCGATGAAATTCAAAGATTTCAATGTAAAGAGTTGATCGAAGAGGCATTTTCAGGTGAAAAATAAAGAGACTAAAAGTAATTGTTCATTTAATCAACTAATTACCATTCAATCAAACTAATTGAAAAGCCTTTACAGTCCAATTGATTTGCAGTCAAATATCACCAAGGGAAAGCAAGCAACCCATTGAAGCAGCAAGTGATTTGACAAAAAAGATCAAACAAATTGAAGAGATTGGAGGGGAAAAAAAGTTGAAACGAGCTTTAGAATAATTGAATTTAATGAAAAAAAAGAAACAAAGTGATTTGAATAATGACGGTAAAACATGCGACAATGAGTTTGATTATAAACTCGTCAAAATATCATTTTTACATTTCATGGTAAAACAGTTTAAAATGATTAATGTTGACTGATTGTTAACATTTTCACTAGAAAATTACTCTGCACTTGATGTTTCCAATTTCATGTTTCCTTTGAATCATGTTCAAGATTTTCGTTTTTTTTCTCTCCTTCCATTACTTTTACATTTTATTTCTTCTGTTGAACATTTTTCCTCTTCTTTTCAACTCTTTACTCTAGTTAATCATCCAATGAATTTACTATTGAACTTCTAAACTTAACACTGTTTACTTTTCCTTTTCTCTTCTGAACATTTTCTCATTTTCTCGTCATATTAGTTACCAGAAAGTTTCTCTCTCAGTCGTTGGTACAAATGTCAAAAACAAGTGTCAAAGAATGACTTTGATTGTATAATGTTTTGGTGAATTTCAACGACAATAGCAATCATTCCTCTTTAACCATCAACATTGGAAAATGAAAATTTTTTACTCTGGTTCTTCTTAATAACATGCCTTGTCAAACTTGAAAATACAGTTTTCATTTACTTCGATTTTTTCAACCTTTTCCTCTATACTTCAATTAGTTGTGATTGATTCAAAGAGAAAATAATAATTGTGAATATTTCGATTCGCTGAACTTTTTGTGCTTCGATAAACTTTGAATTATTTTCAACAGTTTTCTCATGTAAGGAATTACTTGGAAAGGAGAAAATGTTTATCAATATGATGACCACGATTCATTATAATTGACTTATTCTGTTGTTGATTGGGTCAGAATTTTTACTCTTGCCTTTTCCTTCTTCTTCTTTAGACAAAGGAATTGATTTGCTTTCAACACCTTCATGATGATAATGATGATGATAAATTGGATGAACAACATGTAGCAGGAATGCTGAGAAAGGCACAGAAAGCTTAAAATTAAGGTATCTGGAACGAGAGTAAAATCGAAAGACGAAAATCTGTTTCACTGTAAAAGTCAATTCAATTGTTGGAAGATGATGAAAGAGATTTTTGATGATGGAGAAGATGGAAACATGTTGCCTTTTACTTTACAAATCATTGGATTAAATCAAATTGACTTTCTATGGAACAATATTGCTTTAAATTTGGACATTTCTTTTTTTTTCGCTTCTTCTTTTCTTTTTCCTCCATCTTCATTATCGTTACTTTATCTTTGCTTGCTTTTAGTTCTGTTTAACCTTTCTACAATCACATCAGGATCCATTAAATCAGCAAATGTATTAAGAAATGGAAACCAAAGTTAATCAAAGAGCAGAAACAAATTGACTCACCATCAATGGTGTTCAATGGGGAAACTAGATTCCACCAACTCTTAAACTTTTCTCACCTCGAATAAATCTTGTCAATCTTTGTCATTCAGTTATATTAACCTGATTTGTTCTTCGACGCAGAAAAGCTCATCTTGATCGAATTACAATTGACCCATTAGAATAGACTGCGGCTAGAATGATTCTATATTTACACTTGACATGCATATCTTTTATAACTGTTATAACTACTATTTCAGCTGAGAGATTAAAGAACTTTTATAGAAATTTTAGAAATTTCGTACGCATATATCATTCATTTTTTCATCATGCAAAGTGCGACTTTCAAAGAGATGTGCAAAAACTTTTTCAGTGAACAACGAAAAGCTGAAAAGTCAGAAATCGTGGCCACATTTACGAATTTTGGACTTGCTAGATTAACAAATGAGCAACGGCATGTTGATTTAACAAATGATGTTTAAAATTTTTTGGAAAAATCTATTAGTCGACCATCAATAAATGTTACGCCATCGATTCGTAGAAAAGTGCTTTCGATGACTGCGAATAAAGTTTTCCTGGTTATCCCGGCATACGCAAGCTTCGAAAATAACAAAAACTCAAAATAGAGTGATTTTGGAACGATTTCCTTCACTTTGCACTGCGATGGATTGCATAGTGTTGATCATGGATAATGAAATATATGTCGATCTCAATGTTCATGATTTTCATGGTGGTACGCATTCTTCCTATCAGAATATTGATGACGTGTCTGAAATATAAAATTTCGTCAGAAAAAAAGATTCGGGAAAATTAATGATTCGGGCTGCGATCAGTATAATTGGAATTTCAAAAATTTATTTCCATGAATCATCAGAGGCAAGAGAGACAGGCAATCTTTCTTTCTAAACCAATTTTTCGACAATTTTTCCCGAAATTGAATGGACTTTTGTGCAGTTCATGCACCTGCATAAAGGCACAGATAAAAAGTATGCAAACTACTCAAGAAAATGAAAATCCCGATCACAATAGTTAATAAAAATTTCTCTCCTTGTTTGCTATCTCATGATTAAGAAACTCGATCTTTGGCATCGTATTTTAATCATGGATACTCAGATGCTCTGGTAAAACCTTTATCAATACCTATTTCCTGATTGTCTAGACAGACTAAGATGTATATCAAGTTCATCCAGAGGAAAAACAAATTCTCAAAATATTTCATTTATTAACCTGCACTTGCAAACCTCTGACCCTTACCTTTGGTATTAACTTTTTTCATGAAACTCTATCAGATCCTTTCTTGGGAAAATGAAGTTTCATATCAAATATTTCATTTGCTTCCGCAAAAGTGTTGTTTTTATTTCTCTTCATTTTCAATTCCTTTTGGAATCGCAATCTTTTTTTTGAATTTTTCTTTTTTCAGGTTGTTTGTTTTGGTCATCTTGCTTTTCTTGTCCTTTAGTTGACAAAAAAAGAGAATCTTTTTGTTGAAATTAGATTTTGGAAAACCTGATTGGCACTCAATAAGAGGTTGAATAAAAAGAAAAAGAGGAAACTAAAGAGTAAAAATATATCGAAAAAAAGTTCTGACAGGAAAATTCTGTAAATACAATTCAATGCACCCTTGCAATTGAATCACGTTTCAATGTTTCTTGTTTTTACTCTCTCTTTACCTGAATAGTTTCACCGACTGTTTCCATTTCTCTTCCTAATCTTCATTCCCATCGGTTCCAACTTCATCATCTTTCATCATGACAATCTTTACCTAAACTTTTTTTCACTTCAACCTTTTCTCTTTCACATAATGTCCAGAATTTTTGAAACAAAATTCTCTTTCTTTTATTCTGATTCACGATTGTTACCCTTTATCTACTCTATAAAGCCAACAATGAGAATAAAAAAAATGAAACAAACCATTAACAATCAGATAATGAGTTGAATTTTTTTTTCTCGTTTAAATAATTATTTCAATTTTACTTTTGAAATGAAACTTTTTCTTATCAATTTTAATTGTGAAATTTGAAAACGCTTTTGGCAGATGAAAGTTGCAAATGAAGTTTCCTTGAAACAGTTTCAACTTGAGAGAATTTCATTTTTCAATTTTTTCTCTCTCTTCATTTTCATAATGAAACTGTTTTCTGTTCAGAACAACTTTCGATTACAGTTGAGTAAATAATGAAATTCATCAAACTTGATCAACTCAATGGTCAACTCGAATCAGCGATTACTTTCATTTTTTCAAGTTTGATAAATGATGGACAAACTTGAACCAATTTTGTTGATCGTTTATCAAATTGTGTGGAAAGTAAATGATGAAAAATTGAAAATTAAAGACAAAAAATGTTGATCAAAAGGGAATGTGAAAAGTTGTTTGGTTAAGTGAAGACATTTTTTTGCATCAAACGTCTAATGAGATAACTTTTCTTTGCTTTAATCGAAAGGCTTTAGATGAAAGGTTACTGCATTAACCTTTCACTTTAATCATTGGAATGAGCAAAAGCCATTTCAAACTCTCATTACTATTTCAACTATAACTGAATGCGCAAGTTAAATTGGTGAGTAAACACTTCGTTGACCATTTAATTTGAACAGATTTTTGGTCTTTCTTTCTGTTCATTTCCATAAAATGTCCATTTAACTGTTGTTTATATCAAACTCATGAGCCAGAATAAAACAGTAAAAAGTAATGATCCGAGTAAAGCAATGGAATCATTTTTATACTAACAATTGAATTTAACGTGAAAAAAGTTGCAGCTTGAATGAAAATCGAGTTTACTTTGAGACAATTCAATGTCATGATGAAATGATACACAACAAAAAGAAAGCTCAGTTAATGTCAAACAGTTTTGTGAAAAGTTCTGGTTCTGCTTACAATTTTAAATGTTACTTTTTCATTGGACTTTATCACTGCTTCCAACGAGATAAGTCTGCTCTATCTGACATTACAATCAACATTATTTTCAATCCATGTGCATGTTAAGGTTAATTCCTTTTTCAAATCGAGAGAATATCTTATTAAGCAAATTATTCATCAATTTATTTTGCTTTTAAATTGCTCTCACAGGTAAAGAGATGAGAGAAGTTCAACTAAAACAACTTTCGGAATTGGAAAAAAAGTGACAAAAGCTCAAGTTAGCAAAAGTCAGACCTTTTGACTCGACATTTTGTCAATTCAAATGATTTATCGAAATTTTAGTTTCTATGTATTTCAAAGCGTTTTTTCAATAAAAAAGTTATGATGTTAAAAACTGAGATTATTCAAGATCATTATGTAATCATTGCCCAATTCATTCGGAGACAGTCAATGTATTGTTTCCCCCATTTGTATTGTCTTGCATTATATTGATTGACTAGTGACAATGCGTGTATCCGTAGTTACGTTGCAACATAGTCACTTACTTGTATATAAGACATTACTGAGTTATACTAACTAACCACTCGTAGTAAGACCGATAACCTATCATCATTACTATTGTACATACTTATTAATAAATCTCTTAACGTGTAAACCGAGTCACTGCGTTCACTAAAGTCACTTCGTTCTCTTGTTTTACTTGTTCTACTCTGGTGCTTTGCACGCCTCTACGCGAGCAACCTCTACTCCTCCCTCACAAAAACAAATCATTGTTCTGAATATTTCCCGAGTTTGGCTTTTTGTGCATTCATTTCCATTTCGAAACTTGAAATCAAGAGTTTGTAATGTTTACCATTTCTCACTCCTTTTGAGATTCCAACGTTAAAATGTTCGAAAACTGTAAAAGTAGCGTGTCGTGCAAGATTTTGAAATCTTCTGTTTTGCTAGACTCGCAAGTTCGAGAAACAGAATTTTGAGTTAATGTTTGTTGTAACCTTTAAAGCTGAAAAGAAGCAAAAAATAGCGCCCCCTACGTCTCACCATTCAAGTTTAATTGAAATCAAATCCTCCAATTGATTAATGACGATTCAATTGATTAGTCTCAATGATTAGTGACAGGAGAACAAATGAAACTCTGAAATTTTTCCTTTTCTTCTCTCAACCTCATTTCTACAAAAACTTGAAACTTTCCCTACACCTTTCATGATTCTGTTCAATCTCAATTGAAAATGATTGCATTCACATCCTGTTCATAAACATGAAAAACAACATCAAATGAAAGTAAAGAAGAAGAGAAAAGCATTTATGTTTTGTCTTTTCACAAACTCATATATTTATAAATAAATGGTTATAAGTCAATTCACTGTATACGTCTGGATGTGATATGGTTTATAAACAAGATGCATTCATATCTCTGACTCTTTTCAGTTTACTTTTCCTTTCCTTTTCAAGTGCAATTTTTTCTTGTTGCCGTTGCCTTTTTTCATCATTAAATGAACCATTGGACAATGATAATGATAAATAAGCTCTTCATTTTTTTTATACTTTGATATTTATTTGTCCGTCTCTTTACTATTACATCATCAAAGTCAAGTATTTATCCACAGCTTTGGTTGTTTGCCAAAGAAGAGCGAATACACAGAAAAGGTACTTTTTTTTCGTTGCCTCTTCGTTCGCCTTTTCACCTTGAAAATCAATTATTCTACTTATCTGCACGTTATTGGAACGTGAACAGATTAAAAATTATCTTTTCTCCTTTTCCTGTTCCTTTATCGATATCATTAAGCCTGTCAACTCTAAATCAACCATCAATTTTGTTTCCTCATTTTTCATCATTTTACTTATTTGTGGAAAAAAAAGAGTTTCCCATTTGAAAAACTTTTTCACTTTTGATTAAAGTACAATTTTCGTGATTCACAAACTTTTGTGTTTTTACTCCATTGTAAGAATCGACTCTTTTGTCGAAAATTTTTCAATCTGCTTTTTTGTTCGATCTTTTCAGCCTTTGCTTCAGAATCTATCTTCCATTAGCAGGCAAGAGAAAGAGTTTTCTCCGTTATTTGCATTTATATTGGATAGATATGAAATCCATAAGGTATTATCAAAATTCCAACTCCCTGTTATCCAATAAATTTTCACTCCCTTCATTGATCCAGGAAAACATTCATGTTTGAATATGGAAAATGTACATAAAACTTGATTCTTTGCACAGAAAAAAAGTGTTTTTTCCCTGAAAGAAGAAACCTTCCCATATGACAGGGTGCAAAAGTGTTTCTTTATGAGCATTCATTTTGTAAATAATGTTGAACATGTGCCAGAACTTTATTCATGGATATTTATTAAACTTGTTGTTTTATCTCCTTTTGGTGCATTAAGAGTGTGTTTACCCAAAGTACACCTGATGTTCAATGTTTGTGTGAAAAGAAGTTCAAAAGAAACCCATTTTACTTGAAATACCGAGCTAGTAATCTTTGAGCTTGACATTGAGACAAGCATTTTGTCACCAAAAAAGAGAAATTTGTAAATAATTGTGAAATATTTTTCGATTAAAAAATTTTTTTTCCAACTTGGCTTTTACAATTTTTATCTTTCGAAATGTTCAGTAGCAATTTAAACAGATTAATGGTTTTGAAGCTTGAAATCGTTCAGTGAACTTGCAGCATGTGATATGAGTTCACGGTTTCACTTGATTGAGTTTTTAATTGGCACTGAGATCGATTGAATTGGATTCAACTTTCAAAGCAAAACCATGGAAGAATCACAGATGACCTAATCTTTTATAATAAGCCGACAACTTGAACAGTTGCTTTTTGTTAGTTTTTTTTCGTTACCTTAGACACTTGCTGAGATTAATCTTGATTCAAAGAAAATCAGCTTTTACTCTTTTCATCTTCTTTTAAAGGTTAATCAAGTTTCCATAGATTCAATGTAAAGTTTCAAAAGATTCCATGTTAAGGCTAAAGAGTGAAAACAAAAATCTGGATTTTGATCACTTAATATTTGTTCAACGTCAAGTTAAACTTTTTTTACCTCCAACCTGATTCTTACAAGAAATGAAAAGATTCAACAATTTTTCACGTTATCTTCAGAATAAAATGAACACACGGATAAAACAGAGAAGCAAATGTGTGCATTTACATGATGTAAAGCTGCAATTAGATTGATGAGCTTACGAAGCGTTCCATTTAAACTCAATTGAACAACATGAAACTGTCTCTCTGTTAAAAGTTAATCTCATGTAACTGATGAAAACTAATAAGCTTACAAGATTGTTAAAAGGCAATATTATCCTCAGAATTGCCCAAGGAAATGATAACAGTATTGAATCAAATGAAAAGAGAAAATTCTTTTCATGAAAACAAGAGAATGCAGAAACGTCAAATTTCGAACTAATAGATGAACTTGAAAAAGTAGATAAAAAATATCGAATTCGAGCATCGAGTTGGTAAAGGTACAAATGAACTGAATAAACACACGATACAAGATGAATACCAATAATTTTTCCCGTCAAAATGTTATTCAGACATTTAGCTAATTCTTGCAGGGAAACAAATTTAAAGCAGAAAATATTGATTTTGCTAATGACAATGGAAATTCAGAAGAGAAGAAAATCTTTTAACCCAAATATTGAAATGTGTATTGCATGTTCCTTCATTGGTTTGTGTCCAATTTTTGTGATTTCATTTCTTTTGTTGTTTCTACTCTTTCGACTCCAATTTCACTGTCAACCTCATTTCAGTATAATTGAAACTGAAGGAATCTGTTTCAGGTAACCAATCCAGTTGAACTCTAAAAATGAGAGATAAAAAGATTTTCCAGAGAAACTTCTTTTTCTCCACTTTTCTTCCCTTTCCAACCAATCCAGTCAATTTTCATCTCATTTTTATACGCTGTTGATGGACATTATGAAATGTAAATGGCAAGTCAAACAGAAACAAATGGTTCAACATTTGCTCAACTTTTTACTTCCATTTTTCATCTTTGCTGGAATCCAATTTTTCCTTTTTTTCCTCCATTACTTTTTCCTTGCCTTTAAACTTCCTTTGAATGTTGTTCAATTTTCTTGGGAAATACATCTCACTATGAGTTGGCACCCAATCCTCAGCAAGATCCTTTTCTTTGGCTTATTATGTTAATATCGAGATATGAAATGGTTAATGTTCAACTGCTTTTCTCTCTTTTATTGATCAATCTTGTTTGACCGCGATTCTGGGTTAAATATGTCTTTAATGGTTAATGTTAAAGTATTGCTTTGGACAATATAAATGCACTTCTAATTAAATACATAGTCACTTGTGCATAATGGCTGACTGGCCACTAACCTTTTGCTCGAAATAAAAGTTTCATTTTATTGATCACTTTCCTCTTCTTTTGTTCATTTTGTTTATTAATTTTTGTTTTTCTTGTTCAACACAACAAGCTAAATATTATTACGAGCTCATTAACTAAGAGGATACAAAAAAGGGTAAAATCAACAAAACATTCAATGTAATCATCGCTACTAATGATGTTTACTCTAATAATCTGTGTTCGTTTGTGCATACAAATATTGATTACAGTAATAAAGGGAAATGGTTCAGTGTAAAGGAACAACATTCAAAGTATTAAAATACATTTTGACGAGTAAAAGTGAAATAAAATTTGAAAGAATTGCGAAAAAAGTAAAATTGCAATTGTCAGTTGGTTCGTTAGTTTCATTGTACTCTCTTTAAATGCGCTTCTGCATACCTGAGATGCTTCAAAAATGATCAGCAAATGTCTCAATTGCATCTGGTTGATTGATTGAAATCAACAATCATTGCATGCTTCGTAACTTCCAAAAGCCATTGAATTCCAAATTTCACACCTGAATCTCGCACAAAAGTAGCATTATAAAACTCTGTCAAACTGTCAAATCGAGTTAATCAAAAGTTAGTCTAAAGAGGTTTTTAACCATTTACAGTTTATCAATGAAAAATTTTCGTCGTTAATTCAACATGAATCAGAGAAAAATCGAAAGAATCACAAGTAAAATTAACACATCCGAATATGCAAATGGACTTTTGCTCACTGAAATTCATAACGAAACCGTTCCGCTTTTGATCTTGATGAACTATCGTTTACATATCAATGCTGAAATCCAAAAGAATCCTTCAGATGAAACCCCTTCCAAAAGGTTCAATATTGTTTAAAGACTAATACAAAATTTCATATAATTCTTTATCGATAATTCAATATTGGTAAATGTTTCTGACCGAAGTTATTCGACATCCAAATGCATTCGTAAGTCAAAATTTATTGAACCATCAACTTGCGAAGAGACTTTATCACTTATTAAATTCAAGGCAAAAGTTTAACATCTGTTTGGTGGTAAAATGGAATGTTCTTGTTCAACATTTCGCGGAAAAGCAAAAGACTGAAACTTCTCACTCTCTTTTCCTTTTACTTTTCATTATTATATTTGACTGACTTTTATTTGGGGCATTTTTGTAAATTTTGAAAACACTGAAATCGAAAATAATTGACAGGAAAAAGAGAAAAGTTTTTTCAATTGATTTCTCTTGCATTTCATGTATTTTACTGACTTTTGATTGAATTTTATCCAAAACTTTACCTCGCTATTGTTTGCCACATTTCTTTGTCAACCAATAATGAGCAGTAAAGTATTTCATGATGAAACCATCTTGTTTTGGTTATTTCATTTCAAACTGCATTAGCAAAAGTGAATGGATAAAGTTGTTTCTTGTTCATTTATTTAATAACAAATCACGAGTTTCAACTTTTTTTGTCTTCGATTTTCATTTTTTGCTTCTCTTCATTTCTATTCAATTCTACTTTTTTGCTGAAAATTCAATCAAAAGTGGTTCCTTTTGTGTCATTATTATAACTGGAATAATGAGAGAAACCAAAATTGCCATCAATGAAGAGAAAAAAAGGTTTTTCTTCTTTCACTTTTTTTTTACTTTGTTCTGATTCGAATTCAGATAATCAGCGGCAATAATGAATCGAGAATTTGCTTTTTCTTTTCATTTCCTTAAAAATGAAACTCGAATCAAAACAAATGTTTACTTTGACAAAAGTTTTCTTTTCTTTCTTTATTCAGTTTTCATGCTCTTTCCCATCAACATGATGAATGGCTGAGTTTTCCTCATTAAAGGCAACAATTGCAAGTGAAAATTGCAACTTTAATTGTTGAAACTTTCTCAAATTTTCCATGAAGAAGAGTAAAACTCGAGCTAAATATCAAATAAAAGTTGAAAAATGATTGAAGTTTAAACTTTAATTGCTGCAAGTTGTTCAAATTTTCAACGGAACTTTGCAACTGTTCTGAACACGATAAAAGTAGGGATAATTGGGATGAGAACAGTTGAACGTGTTTGGTTGAAATGTTAACATTTTTGATTCTTGAAGCATTCTGCAAGAATAAATGTGATAATAGTTGGAGCATTAAAAACAAAATAAAGAGTCAAAGTATTAATAATATATAGAATATAATAGATATGGAAGAGGAGATAAAATTAATAAAAATTCACTCCCAGTGTTGGAGTTGAATAATAAAAGTTGCATTAAAAAAGTAACAACAATCTAAGTTGTGGAATTGGGAAAAGGTTAAAAACTTGTGTAAAACCTTTCATCATCAACTGTAATTTCCGAAGCTCATCAGTTTACAGATCAAACTTGGTTCATCAATCAGCTTATAATTTAACTCTCGAAATGAGGAGTCGTTAAGAACAGCATTTCAACATTTATTAACAAATTTAGCAACTTTATTTCACTAATGGTGATGACACTGATTGCTGTTATTGATTTAATGTTCATTTCCAATTCGTTTCATGTGAACCTCAATTAACTTTGAACATACATTCGAGTATTTTGTCGCGTCATAATTAGTTTCTGTTAGAAAACTCGAAAATAGATCAGAATGTTCTGAGATCAACTTCTTTTCTTCGAAACTTCACTAATTTGAATATTTTCCATTCTTTGCATTTACTTGGAAAAATCGAATATTTTGATTTCCGAAATCCAAAGTTATCCATTATAGTCATTAGAAAGGAAAATGCGTTCAAAATGTTTACTCGATCGAATTGTAGAATTAACAAATATCTATGATTTTAAAATCGCACGATAAAACGAACCGCATGGCTAAAATGACTAGAAATTGGAGTCAACTTTCTATATGAGCCTTTCAGATTTTGTCATTTGATCGATTTAAACTGTTCGTTGACAAAAACGATCAATTGAGAAACCTCGAAGTAGAATCAAGAAGATTTTGAAAAATTTCGAGCTTCGAGCCAGAAATGATTTGAATGATTGAAGTAAAAATTTTTATTCTTTTCTTTTTTCTGTATTTTCTTCTCATATCCAGGCTGCTTCCAAATCGAAATTGAATATATTCAGTGGACTGAGACACCATCGCTAGTCGCCATAGCTATCGCTCTATTTGGTATTATGTTAACATTTTTCACCATGGTTGTGTTTATCAAGCATAACAACACGCCAGTTGTTAAAGCTTCGACCCGTGAGCTTTCTTACATGATTTTATTGGGAATGTATCTTTGTTATATAACAACCTTTGCCCTTATCGCAATGCCAACCCAGGAAACTTGTTTTGTAACCCGAGTATTACCTGGCTTTAGTTTTGCCGTTATCTACGCTTCCCTGGTAACCAAGACTAATAGAATTGCTCGCATTTTAGCGGGCTCAAAGAAACGCATAATAACCAAGAAACCTCGTTTCATGTCCTCTTCCGCTCAAGTTGTTATATCTATTATTTTGATACTCATCGAGACGGGCATAATTGGTTTCATGCTCTTCAAAGAACCAGCCGATTCCAAGTTGGACTATCCCGCATTGGATAAAGTTATTTTAGTGTGCAATACAACCTCAGCTGGAATCATTGCCCCATTAGGTTTTGACTTTTTTCTCATTGCAATGTGTACCGTTTATGCGATCAAAACCCGCAATGTTCCAGAAAACTTCAACGAAGCCAAATTCATCGGGTTCACCATGTACACAACCCTTGTCATATGGATTGCCTTTGTTCCCATCTACTTTGGATCCGACCTAAAGGTACTCACAATGTGTCTCTGCATCTCCTTCAGCGCACTGGTTGCTTTGGTTCTCCTCTTTTTCCCAAAACTTTACATAATCCTCTTCAAACCAGAGAAAAATAATCGCTCCTTTTTTACGACTGCCAAGAATGTACGTTGTCACATTGGCTATGTACCAACACTCGGCATCTCTCGCCATTCCTCACATTCAACCTCAGAATTTTCAGTCGATTCTCCAAGGTAAGTAACTTTTCCTTCCACTGCAAACGCTTCCAAATTACTCGTCAAGTTCAACTAGCTCACCATAAGTTGCACAAAATTTGAAAATCAATCAAAATCTAAATAAAAGTTGCAACATTTTTCATCGAGAAAATAATCTCGGAAAATCTAGAAAATCGAAAATAGTATTCCATCTGGTTTCACAGTCATTTATTTCAATTCATTTGAGCATCTCAAGTGCTTGGCAAACAGATGCCGTTTCAACTGAAAATTACTCGAAACTCTAGAGATTAAGTATTTGATCCTCTAACATAATGCAAAGTCAATTTTTCACAATTCATGGTTACTATAAAAGAAAAGGAAAGAAGTGGAAAAATCCAAATGATATCTTCATGACTGTCAAAAACAGTGTAACATGTTTGTGAAATGTTGAACACAAATGAATACATTTGAGCATCACATTTGAGTAGTTAGATTAAGTTGAATGTTCATTATCATGTCAGGGATGAAACGAATTTGTCTTTACCCAGAAAAAGTTGCAAAAATAATTTCATTTCGTTTCTTCTGATTGATTCGAGTTTTCTTTTTACTTCTGTTTCAAAACATTATTTGGTTAGTTGATGAAGTGAAATGAAATAATCAAGTAACGTTGAATGATACGAATAATTTGTTTTTTTCCAAGTTTTTTTTCATCTTTCAAAGAGTAAAGAGAGAAAATGGAAAAAAAGGAAAAAATTGTTCCATTCCATGTTCAATATATTGAGCTGAAACATGGATGCTGAAACTCGAAATAAAGTTAAACTCTCATGAAATGTCATCATGTTGTGGGAGGCAAATTAAACCTCTACTAGGTACAGATATAATGATAGTAGTGATTGAGATGAAAATACTCATCTTCTTGCATTTCTTTATTGCTTTTATTTGAACGTTGATAAATTGTCAGATAACTTGATATGATAACTTGAAACAACAACAGAAGTTATAATAATAATGGAACAAAAGAATGACCCAATTTTATCGTTGATCATATTTTCTTCGTTTCTATTGATGGAACATCCAATGGACAAAAGGTTTAAAAGAAAAGAGCAAGAGGTTGAAACATTTTCTTTGCCAAAATTTATTCAATCAGATGAAATTTCAGTCTTGAAACTTTTATACTTTTCTTTAATCCAAATCTAATTGAAATTTCAAGCGATTCAATTTTCATCTTCAATATTCGAGAGTAATTTGAAAGGTTTTTTTGGAAAGGAAATTTTCTAGCAAATAGTTTCTAGAGTTGATCAGTCTAAAGGTTTTCCGTGGAATAACGTAAAGGAAATAGAACTCGAAAAAAAAGTTTCCGAAATTTTGACCACGGAGAAACTGTTCGACGGACGGAAAATTTTGTGCGAAAGCAAGAAGTGAATGCTTTGTGAAATTGCAAGAGGACATTGGAAATCAAATTGTTAAATTGTTTGAAAGATTTTCATCATTTATTCCTTTTGAAATGTCTGTTTAATTTTGATTTTCTGTATTTTCTTACATTCTGACGCTTAATTATTCCATATTAGCTTCGACTTAATCAACGTTCATAAGTTTATCCAATGAATTTCGCCATTTCTTTCTTCTTTTTTCGAATCAATTTTGTGTGAAGAATAATTCTGTTTGCTCATTAGAGAAACACTGATTTGGAACATGTTTATTCCGTTTTCGTAAAGCAACAGAGAAATAAGTTCATTTTATTCTTTCATGAAGAGTATTTGTATTCGTCTTGAGCAAAGTCGTTTAGTAATCGATTCATTTCGCATACAAAATGAACTATCAAACCCTTACCATCTCAGTTGAGAGTTAAAATTGGAAAGCCATTGACAAATTGTAAGATTGAAAACCTTCCTTTGGCCTTTTACCCAACCTTTTATTGCTTGCCTCAGCGCAACTTGTCCTTTTGCTGTGTTGATATGATTTTTGCTTTCATTATTCTCATCATGATAGATATGAAATGTAGCTCTAACTAGTGAACCTCCGAGTCATCAATCAAGGTTGTCGAGTAAAAGGATGATGTTGATGATAATGATGCAGAATAGACGTTGTATGTGAAAAATGATAGATAAATTGTGATCTGCAATAAAAATTGAAGGCAAGAGTGATTTAAGAATGAATTTCCGTTGATTGTTAAACATCAAGAAGCTTGGAGTTTGACAAAGGGATGAAATAACATGATAATAATGATAACAAGAAGGCGTTGAATTGAGTATTAGTTTCTTTTCCCCTTTTTCAATGTTAATGTTTACCAAATAGTGTTGCCGAGGAAATGAAATAAATTAGATTAGAAAATGAATTGGCAGAATATGAATCAGCGGAAAATGAAGAGATGAGAAAAGATATCAACAAATAACTGGGAGTTGAACTTATCACAATCATCATCATTCACATTTTCGCCCTTTTAGCGTCTTGTTCATTAGCCATTTCATTTGATTACCTAACCTACATTTGATTCAAAGGTTGCAAATGAGAAATGAGTGAATGCTGTGAGACTGTAATGAGCGATGGAGAAAAAAAAATTATCTCCGAATTTGGGATTCTTTTCTTGGAGTCTAAGCGATATTGAACACAAGTGATTGGCTGGTGAAAGTGAATGTGAAACATGGATGATAATGATCAATAAAAAACTGGATAATCACAGGAAGTCTTGTCTTGTCCTTTTTATGTTTGCCTATTATTGTCATTATCGTTATACTTACTGGGAATCATTTTTACTCCCTTTACTTTATACTTTTCATCTTCACAAAGGAAGTGTTTTATTGGAAGCCAAAACATTGATTAGTTACCACTTTACTGTTTGCCTCATGAAACTCTCATGAATGGCGTTAAATCATCAAATACAATCTTTCCAATTGTTTCCATCATCCGTCTCAATCACTTTTGTTAGACTTTTTGTAAGTCCAACAAAATAATGTCATTTCGGAATTTCATCAGAAAACCAAGACTGATTCACCAAACTCACGCTAACTTCAAGTTTAACCTGTTCATTAAGACTGGGAGTGACTATGCTACTGGGAGTGACTGGGATGTCATTAGGATTTACTCGATATTAACAAATATTATTAGATAAATCAATGAACTTTAAATCGAGTTTTCAAAATCTTTTTGTTCCATGATTATTGAAGCTTCTTTTTGCAAAGAAAATTTGTTTTTCTGAAATTTCAAATTGCACATTGTAAGATTATTCTGCAGAGAATTTGCTTGTTTTTGTTCAAGATTGAACTTGAAAAGTGAATTTCGATAAGTCAACATTTGATAATTAGATGTGCATCGAGTTTCAGGAAAATTGGAAATTGAAAATTCTCAGGTCATCATGAAATTTGCTGGTTTTGACTGAAGTTGGATTTAGCTTGAAACTTGAATTTCGATTAATGGCAATTGAAATATTGTCGATTGGTTAATTATTTGTTCGTTTATCCATTAGCATGAAAGAATTTATCAGAAAGGAAAAAAAAAGTGTTGAATAAAGAAAGGAATTGAATGGAAATGAATTTGATTCAAACGAAATCCTGTGTTTACTTGATTGCATTCAGTAAAGTTTGGAAGAATGAATTTTGCGTGAAATGAAAGAATATTTTGCATCACAACGAACAAAATGAAATGAAATTGAATGCTAAACTAAATTCGAGTAAATTTTTTTCTCTCTTTTCATTCAACTATTCTCTTACTTCTCAAATGATTGGAATAGAAATAAATCGATAATTGATTTTCATTTTGATTGATTGAGAATTGGAATGTTTGTGGATAAAAATTTTCATCACATTCAAATAATGTGTAGATATGTGAAAAAACAATAAATATTGCGTTTCTACTAGTTTCACCAGATTCTCAGTTGAATGGTGAAGTAAACATTTCTGGCCTTGCTTTATTCACAGGGAATGATATAACTGCTTGATTCGCTTTCCACCAACTTTTCCATGATGGATAACATCAATTACTTTTCATCAACATTCTCATTATGATTACCAACGCTGCAATTGAAAGAGTCACATTTGCAACGTAAATCGATTTTTTGGCTCACTTTCTTTGCATTTTACTTCTCATTGAATCAATCAAATTTCATCAAAAAGCCATGAATCATGTTCTTCCCATCGTTTTTTCTCTTTTTCATTCACCAATGAATTTCAAAGTCAACATTTGCACATTCATAATTTCACTTTTATTCAATTAACCGATGAAAATGAATAAAAGAATCTGACAATCAATCAATTATCCGTAAAACCAAATGCTTCAATCACTGACCATGAAATGGTCAGTTTATGAGCATTAGAAAAAAAAGAACAGGAAAAAAATGAAATTCTCTATGAATTATTTCCATGTCTACATTGGTTTACAAAAGTGAATCGAAATTCAACAAACTCATTTTCGATGAGAAAACAAAGAAAATAAAAACTCTTCTACTGTTGATGAGAGCTAAAAAATAACATTCTTCTTGACAGAAAACTGAATTATCGATAAGATTTTAGAAATATGTTCATGGCTGTAAATCAAAGAAAAAAGTTCAACGAATTTCGAAAAAGAATTTCTCAGAAATTTTATTTTGTTCAACTTTAAGATAATGAGTTCGGGCGGAAAAGCATTTCAGAAAAAAAGACTTGAAACTTTGCCAAAATTTGGAAGCTTTCGGATAGTTTTTGCAATAATTTAATTTGATCTCTTTTTTTCAACAGAAATCATTCCCTGGAAGTGAAACATCATTATAATCAACATTTAAAAAAGGAAAGTTCATCTTCTGAACCATCAAAAAGTCATCAGCAGCCTGGAACCCTATTAACAGATAAATCAACCTCATCATTACTCAATATTAAGCCCGACAAGAGGCGTTCGAGTTTCAATATTTTTGAAAGATTTCGTATAAGCAAGCAAGATAAGATAGCAGCCAATGTACAGCAAAAGATTCGTGCTGTAAGAGCAGCTGAAGCGTTGGATCGTCAAACCAATAGACGAGGTAAACAAACCAAAACCTGGAACAATTTATTTAATTTCTCTCAACATTTTTCCTGAAAAACCTGAACCAAAATTTTTTCTCATTTAATGCATTTTTCGAGTAAAAAATAATTATGAAAAAATCAATTTCCATAGGCAATAATAAGCTTGGAATTTTCTTTCTATCCATTTTCATAAAAATTTACAAATAGCTTTCAATTTCCAGTTGATTGATAATTTTCACAAGAATATGTTTATCAATTTATTGCCAGTGTTATCACAAACCATTCAACTTTTATTGCTTCGTTCAATTTTCTTATTGACAAAATTATGAATGGAAATTCATAAAATGAACTTTTGGCAAAATTGAAAAGCATTTGCCAATCCAAGTTTTGCGTTAATCTTGTAAGGCAACTCTAGATTGAAATTCATCACATTCAACAGTTGATCAATTTTTTTTGGCAATAATTTTCTTCTGAGATTGAATTCTCAACTGCATTACCTTGATTGTTTTGAAATAATTTGGATCATTTGACAAATGGAGAAATGAGTTTTTTTCTTCTCTTTTCCTATTCTTTTCATTTTCTTCTCAGGTTCTACACTTATGCCCAAATGAACATTAATAATATCAAAGTCTGATTAATCTGTTAATACTCTGACTCTGTTTAACATTCTGTTAGCAACTTTTACTCCAAACAACTCTTTTATCAACCAATTTTTCTTTTTTTCTTCCATCTTCATCTTTTCCTTTCTTTACCCAATTCTCAAGAGCAGCACAACTAACTAGATAATAATACACAATATTCTCAGTCTATTTTATCATTTCCTATTCATTCCTCTAATTATAATACTTTTATTATTAATAACGATTCATGTTGATTTTCAGTGCATTTCACCTTTTCCTTACCTTTTTTTGTCTTCCTTTTCATTTTACTTTTCATGATGAATTTGTTTTTTTCCCACTTATCCATGCATAGTTATGTTGCTATTAACAGTCATTAAAAAAATCTCAACTATTTACTTCAATTATGGAATCATTTTTTTTTCTCTCTCTGTCATTTTATTCTGCAAACAGTTCCAGGTCGACCTCCACCTCGGCAAAGTTCCTCAAGTGGAATGGATATACCAGAAGAGGGTGAAAATTCGGGTAAAATGAGATTGGTTCAGATGCTGAAACATGCGTATGGTGATGATGTCAATAAAATTCCAGGTTTCACCGAGTTTGTAGAATCGGCTAAACGAGAATCTCGTCGAGTTTTAGTGGAAAATTCTGCTCAAACATCGTACGATTTACTCGAGACTTGGTTTCCAGCCTTGCGCCATAGGATACCACGTAACGGTGCCAATGGTACAAGTAGCAATACAAGCACAGGGACAAGTGGAGGACCAAGTGGTGTAAGGTCGACGACGACCAATGGAGAGATTGTGTTAATGACCAGCCTTGATGAGTGTGAGGAAAGTAGATCAGCCAATGGGTTCCATCGGTTGATGAAGCAAACCAGTTCAGTGGCACCTCTAGGTTACCGAAGTGATCAACCTCAGCCTGTGCATCAACCACAGCAGACTCTTTGGTCGACTGAAAAAGATTCCAGTCTTAATGGAGTCAACAGTTTAGGTGCAAGTTCAATCTATCATCCACATCACCTTTACCAACAACAGCAACAGAATCAAAGCCAACAATGGTCAACTAATTATGCTGTCCTCTCAAATCAATTGTCCAATGTACTTCAAGATGGTCGTCAACAGTTGACCACACTTAGATTAAATAGCAAAGGTAAATATTGAATATTGATTAAGATTGACTAACAACATGAAAGCAAAGCACAAAGTAACCAAATGCAAACACAAGTATCATTAACATTATCATGGATTCCTCATGTTTCACCCTTAACCATCTTGATGATTCTCTCCATTCCTCATACTCATCTCATCAACTCAATCATTATTAACAATCTCAATCATTATTTCTCTTCAATTTTGTTCCCTTTGATTAGACCTGATTTTCATTAGGTTATAGTTAATAATGTAAACCTGGACTTGAGTCTTATTCACTTCTTCACAACTTTCTGTTTCTGTCAAAACATATAATACATTTGCTCTTTCTTTTCCATCCCCATCATCATGATGTGATGTAAACGGAACAAGTACAAAAATAAGTACATCCTTTTCATCATTTGTCTTAATCATTTTCACTCTTTTCTCTTTTCTCTTCCTCATTTTTATTATTACATCTTCTATTAACTTGAACTTTTCTTATTATTCCTTCATCTTCTTTCCTCCTCCTCATCATAACCATCATCATCATTGTTGTGTCACTTTTTGTTTCATCCAAGATGAGATCATAATTAACCAAGTGAAAGTTAATATTTAACTTAACCTCTCAATTAGACTAAAAATACTTTCCTCAGTTATCATCATTGTTATAATTAATGTTTATTGTAAGTCTGTTCGTTAATGTTTAACATGTAAATTGATGGAAACCTTTCAACATTGGATCGAAAAAAAGAAAAGTTGAAAACGAAAAACCAAATTTTCGACCTTTTCTGTTCAAATCTTTTTACAGATTTAATCATTCATTGCACGACATGAGGAAAACAATGAAGTTGAAAAAGTTTCAAATCGAAATGAAATTTGAAAATTCGATTAGCAGCCAACATCGAAAGTTGAAACATTTCATCTTTCATCATTCAGAGTTGATTCGAGACAGTTTTCAAAGTTTTCATTTTTCGTTTCAACCTTGGATCAATATGATAAACTTCATTAAACGAAACTCAAGAGTGTCAAGTTGAAACACAAAATTCAACTTTTTTGCACTTTTTCAATAACATTCAATTAACTTTTGCTTCAACTTCATTATTTTGAGAATAAAAATTCATTGAAAGATTTTTTGTTTTAACAAAATTTCGCATTGAAATTCATCATTTTTCTGAATATCTTTGAAACATTTAAGCAAATGAAAATTAATTGACTTGAATCTCATCTTTTTACATATGAACAAGTCAAAGTGTTCAATATTTGAAGATGAAAAATTACTTTTCAGGGAAAATAAAGAAAATGGTTGTCAATGTTTAACCATTTCTCCTTTTTTCCTTCTTTTTCCGATAACATGATTCGAATGAAATGAAGGGTGAAAAATGATGAAGATGAAATACAAATAATAGATAACAATGTGATTTGGAAAGTCAATTGAAAATTCATTGTATTCAGATCATCTTATTGAATAAATGTTTCTCTTTTTTTACTCGCTTCTTCGTTCCTTGTTGTCCTTGGTGAAACAGTTTAACATCAACTTATGATAGCATCATGGCTGATTGAAACTATGATGAAAAGAAGATTTGGGTTGAGAAGAAGATCAGAATTTACTTGAGGATGATTTGAGAGGATTACATGAATAACAAGTAGATTGAGATGCAAGTGAGTCAAAGCGTTTTGAGAATCATCTTTTGTCTTCTTTTCCTTGTTCCATTTGTTTTGATAAATTCATAAATTGAAAGTTTTCTTGTTTACTCATTCAAAATATGTAAACTTGCAGTTAATATGGGTTTAGGAGAGGAAAGAGTTTTATCCTTTTGAATGGAGCAAACAATCATGAAACGGTAAATAGCCGATGGGATACTTTGAAATCTGTGCATGGAAAAGCTGGTGATGGAGAAAAGGGGAAAAAGTAAAAGTGCAAACATTTTTTATTCTCTTTTCATGATAGGGATTAGTTTTCAAGAGGTGTTTCCGGTTGAATCAGAGGCTTCCATTTCAAACTTTACCTTTTCTTTTCTTCTTTTTCATCCTTTGCAGAGTTGAATTGCTTGGAGCAACAGTGATGATGACTTTGACTTTGTAAAGCTTTCAAACTTCTTTTTTTTATCATTTTCATGTTTCACCTATTTGTTGTTTTTGATCAAATGTTTAGACTCAAATTTATCATCAAGATGAAAAAAATGAGAATCGAGAGCAACATGAGAATGGAATTTTAGGAAACTTTTGTTTGCTGAGAGGAAATGTATTTGAGTGGGAAAATCTTTTTTTTTTCTGTTCCACTTTTACTTCTTCCATTTCAATTCTCTTCAGATTCTGATGAAATTTGATATCCAATCAATCTAACAATTATCCATCCTTGAAAAGTATCAAGAGAAGTGTTTATCTCTGACTGTTTCAGCCAACATTTAGATTGAAATTTACAGAACTTTTAATTGATAATGTCAATGATTACAGAGAACAGTCAAGCAAAAGTATTTGTTGAGCGTCGCTTGAAGCGAAATTTTGTTGATTTTTCTATTTTCTATCCAACCCTGAAAATTCTGGTTCTATTCAAATTTCAAAAAGTTGAACCTTAAATAACAAAAATTTCATGTTGAAATCAAACGAAAAAATTCGCTCAAAGAGATAGACATGTTCAAAACTGAAGTTTTTTCTCAAAAAGTATTTGCTTTCGAAATTCAAAGCTCTAATATTTAATATTATTGACACAACTTTTCTAACTTGAATTTTCTTTTTTTATCTTTCAGGTTCAAACTTATCAAGTCCCAGTAATCTACGAAAACGTCCCAGCTCAGTTTCATCTTCAAGTGCCAAAGTACGAGCTAGTGAAGAAAGTCTACTCAGTGGAACCAATTCATGTGTAATTGAAGAGTCAGCAAGCTCAGGCGGTGAATCAAGTCCAAGCTCTGGAGTTGTATACAAAAATATCATTATCAATTTAGGTGGAACTTCCGGTTCTCAGGGTGAAAACATCAACGAAATGGGTAGATCTGAATCTTTACGACTACGTCAAAAGCATCAGCAACATCAACAATAAACGAAAGGATAAAAAATAAACAGTAAACAATAAACAGCAAAAAACTCCCAGAAAATGCAAAAGAAATGAAAAAAAGGCAAATAAAGAAAGAAGGATTCTCTGTTTTTTGAATAAAAATATCATTATTATCAAATCCATCATGAACCTCTTTCTTGCCAGCTTCAAACCTTCATCTAGACCATCATCAACACAACATTATCTTCATCTCTTCAACTATTGAGCTTTATTCAATTCCAAAAATCTCTTTACTCTCCTTTTATACTTCACACTTCTACATGCATATAAATACCAAAAATGAATTCATGAAACATGGAAAAAATGTGAACCCGAAAAAAAACATGAAGCAGAAAAAAATGTGATTGAAGCAACTTTGACAAGTCAGTTACCATTATTGGCAATTGATGGTGAAAAGTGAAGAAAAAAGTTGAAACGAAAAAAAAATTTTCTAAACTTTTTTGTTTCGCTTATTGATGATATTGCGATTATTGCTCATCCCGATAATGATTATAATGATAATGATAACGATTATAGTTAATCATCATTTGTTTCTCGCAAGCAACTTGTAATATTAGGTTGGAAGCAATTTTGATTCATTTGGAGGGAAAAAAAGTTCTGAACAGATTTTCTTTTTCTCTTTTTCTCAATGAAAATGTGCCAAAAATAAAAATTGAACGAAAATTTAATTTCCCTTTTAGTTTAAACTTTTTCTTTCTTCTTCCAATCTGAATCATCTCTGGATAATTGCATCAATAGTTTTAAAAGTAGATTAAAATTGATGACTTTGAATCAAACTTTTTCTTGAAAAAGAGAAAAATGTTTTTCATTTTTCGTTTTTGCTTTTACAGAAAATTGAAAATCTGTTCCATACTTAACACTTTATCACTGTTATCATTATTATTGTTATCATCGTTATTTATCCAATTATCAATTTGTCATTTTTAATTCAACCAAATGTTTAAAATTGTTATTTTGTTTTGTTTTTAAAGACAATTTACCTTTTCTTTTGCTGTTGAATCTCAACTTTAATCAGGAAAAAAGCTTTTTCTTGGATAACCTGTTGGAACCAAAAATCATTGCACTTTTAATATCGAACAAAGTGGAATCAAAATTTAACCTTCAATCCCTTTCTATTCATTCAATCATTATTTGGAAATTAGTTTTGATAATAACTCTACTTCAACCAAGGACCTGACCAAAGAGTATCGCTGTTACTCTTTGAAACTGATCCACGTGTAATATAGACATAAATTGATCAAAATTTAAATTATTGTGCTGCCTCACAATGAAAACTGCACATGATTTAAGTGACAACAAAGATGTCGATGGTTCTCTGATGAAATGACCAAAAATGTCGACAAATCAAATTTGAACAAAAATAATTGTTAAAAAATGTTTTCAATAAATTGAGTAAAACAAATTTGTGAAGCCGCAGATTAACATTCCAATTATTTTTCGTGCAACCAAATATTCCACCAAACCAAATTCGTTATATTATGGCAAATTACAACGGAATCACAGAGTTTTCCAGTTATATTTATTTGTTTAGAGTACTAGGCCTTACATAAAGACCGAAATTTTCCGATTGGGCGACATCGAGACAGATTTGGAGGGTTCGTTTTTTTGTCTACGAAATTGATCTTTTTTGACTCAAGAACGTGATTACGTCTTTTTGATAATGTGATATAGCCAAATCAGACCAAACAAAACAGAATCAATGTTATGTTTTTTAGTAAAAGGCAAAAGGTGACTATGCAAAATTTGCAAATATTAATAAATACTTGCAAATTATATCTTTTATAATAGTATCTTGTCTGATAGTTTCGTTTGTTATATTAGGGGGCACAATAAATGCCGGGCTGGGGTCTGACCATAAAGTTTTTTTGAGAACTATCTAATTAAATCTCTTCGAACATTCATGCAGGCTGCTATTTCAAAAGTTCATTGATCTAGACCATTCAGGTACAAAACAGGGGATTTCGAAGCAAAAACAGCGCAGAAACGTCCATTTTGCTCTTTAAGACCGTTTCCTCTCTTTTCCATTGCAATCATTTCAAATGTAAGAAGAGGAAAATTTTGCTAGAATGTAGATCTTGAGAATAGGGTTGGCGGAGAGCAATAATCTAGCATAAATGCTTTGTTAGAGCGAAGGTTTCATTAGTTTCATCGAAGTCGATATAGGAGTGTAGTTGACTTAGGTGAAACCTCCGTTGTCGAGAGTTATACAAGGCAAGGCGGTCTTTTAATATATGTAGCTTTCATGGCATCATTAGAAAGATTAAACATTTTAGTTAAGGATTGCATTGAAATTTTTCGATTAGACTTGATAACCTTGCGAAAAGGCTGGAAAATTCGCGTACAGCCGAGTGGCCTGCAAACGGCTCTCAAAAACATTTTTGCACAGAAAGAGAACTTTTTTATGAATCTACAACCCTCTCTTTACAAAGTATTTTTCCACTAGTCTGTATTTCGGTCGTTATCTTTCCCGTATAAAAAATTGAACTTAATTTTCCTAACTTAAAAAACCGATTTTAAGTACCTATGATCCTTCAGCTATGCATAGACAATAGCGAGACCTGTGTGTGAGCTCCATGGAACACGACGTCCGAGATTTGATGTGACCACTAATATAAGGCTCACAAAACATTCCCGAAGCTATTGAACTAAGTATTAACTAAGTATTAGCTTATTGACTTACTTATTACTCATTACTTACAAGGGAACTATTTGACTTCACGTTAACACTTTTTAATGAAACATACCTCAATCGATAGGGTCAAACTTGCTGGTAAACACTCTGGTGTCCTTTTTTCTGGAGATTTCGTGGTTCCTTTGATTTTTGGGGTTAAAGTTGAAGGGGTATGTTTATAATGAAACTAAGGTTACGTAATTTTAAGCAATTGCGATGACGCAGTTGGTAAGAGAGTTGTCAGTAAGGTGAAGGGTTATGGTTCGAAGCCTGCTTTAGGCTTTTTTGGTTAAACATTTTTGAATTGTTTTTTGGTGTTTTGGACAATTTTTTATGTTTTTTGGAATTTTTTGGGTTTTAGGGATAATTTGGTTCACAAGTAAAACAAAGAGTAGAAAGTGAAAAGCCAGAAAATATTGTTGTTACATGCACTAGTAGCGGTAAAATGACAAAAGGCACATTAGAATATTGGATTGAACAATGTTTAATTCCTCTTGTTCAGAGTGAAACATTGCTTATTCAAGATTCATGAACAGATCAGAAAGATAGAAGTTCTTTCCGGAATAAACTTGATAATTTCGACCAACTCAATATTCAAACTATTCCACCTGGAGCTACGAAATACTGCCAGCCATTAGATGTCTACTTTTTCAGACAATATAAGTTTTTGTGAGGAGATTTCAAGATGCAATCAGATCAGTAGAGGGTGAGGAAGCAATCATTCGCATAAACAATCGTGTTTTCATAAGTAAATGCATTCCTTCGTTAATGATCAACTATGTAGTCCAGTTTATAATGACATGCTTTATTATGCATGGGAAGCATCAAGTTATGATGTAGGAAAAGAGTTGATAGGTTTCTCATCAGTGCTAGGAGTTAATTTCGATGTTAACTGTTTAGCAAAAATGCTCATTTGAAGGATGTTCAGATGTTGTTTTTGCGAAATTTTCTAATTCAGATTGCTCAAAAATATTCTGTCCTCTTCATTGGATTAATCCTACAGTTCATCTCCATGTATCCGAATAGATAAAATTTCTATAATAATTATTATGTATATACCATTCATTTATATTCATTATATCCTTCAATATTGTTCATTTGAAGTTATCCCTAAAACCCAAAAAATCCCAAAAAAACTCAAAAAATTATCAAGTTTATTCCGGAAAGAACTTCTATCTTTCTGATCTGTTCATGAATCTTGAATAAGCAATGTTTCACTCTGAACAAGAGGAATTAAACATTGTTCAATCCAATATTCTAATGTGCCTTTTGTCATTTTACCGCTACTAGTGCATGTAACAACAATATTTTCTGGCTTTTCACTTTCTACTCTTTGTTTTACTTGTGAACCAAATTATCCCTAAAACCCAAAAAATTCCAAAAAACATCAAAAAATCAAAAAAATCATCAAAAATAACCAAAAAATTGTCAAAAAACAATTCAAAAATGTTTAGCCAAAAAAGCCTAAAGCAGGCTTCGAACCCATAACCCTTCACCTTACTGGAACTCTCTTACCAATTGCGTCATCGCAATTGCTTAAAATTACGTAACCTTAGTTTCATCATAAACATACCCCTTCAACTTTAACCCCAAAAATCAAAGGAACCACAAAATCTCCAGAAAAAAGGACACCAGAGTGTTTACCAGCAAGTTTGACCCTACCGATTGAGGTATGTTTCATGAAAAAGTGTTAACGTGAAGTCAAATAGTTCCCTTGTTAGTATTAAGTATTAGTATACCAAACTAAGTATTTTCTTGTATCTTTTTCTTCACCTATTAATCTTACCTCAACTGAGTTTGAATTTTTTGTCTTTGTAGAATATTTTTTGTCTGGTATTAGGTCACTAGATAAAGCTTTAGCCTAATGGTGATAGCGAATTGCTATCTCCTTTTTATTCAAAATATTTGCCCTTGACAGCAATACAGCGTTGGTAGCGAGAGATTAGCTGCTGCATCCCCTCTGCATACCAGGTGGGGGCTGAGATGCAAAATAAGCTTTAACTTCAGACTTTAGCTCGTTCGAGCTTGCAAATCTCCGCCCCTTACATATTTCTTCAAGTTTCTGAAGAGAAAAAAGTCAGAGGGAGCTGGTTCGGGAGAATAGGGTGGGTGAGCTAGCAATTTCCAGCCTAATTCCTCAATACGCTCTATTGTAGCAGCCGCTTTATGTGGTCTCGCGTTATCTTGAAGATGAAGAGGCTGTGTCTGTCCTTTTCCCACCTTTCTATTACGGATCAAAGAATTAACTTCTTGCAAATACTGGGTGAGTCAAAAGTCAGTTCAAACTTTAACGGGCGATTACAACGCCATCTTGCATTTTTTTCAATCGTAAACAAGTTTATATGCATTTCCACTTCCGCTGATTTATTATTCACGTGTTTTTAGAGAAAAAAAATTTGAAAAAATAATGTCTTGAACCCTTGAAGAAAGGTTTTTTTAATAAAAGCTTATTTTACCGGCAAAGAAAGTCCAAGTGTGGCTCAGAGAAGGTTAAATAAATAAATAAAAAAATAAGTCAAAATAAATCAACCAAAATAATGAAAGTAAAAATTTATATTTTTATTGTTTATTAATTACAATAGATGAATATTATTTAATTCAATATCAAAGAATGAAGAATTTTATGAAAAGTGTTAAATTACAGTCGACTCAGCTTTTTTTGATGAAATTAAATATAATAAACAAAATTGAAAATTATTCATTTTCTGAACACTCATCTGCTGATTCGCTGTTTTTGGCTCTTAAGCCTAGTTCCCAATGCTCACATAGAATGTCACTTCTATTGGTCTCAAATTTTACGATCGGGCTTCTAAGAGTTTTTCTCGAAATGGCAATCACTAATTCACCGTCCCACCTATAGTTCCATGGATCTCGGTTCCTTCGAGAACGTCGTAGGGAAGACATTAGCTCAATCTCTACATGATTAGCTTTCTGAGCTCTTCCTTGCAATGTCATGTTGAGCTGTTTCTTGGAAAGTGGCGATACAATGATGGTCATCTAAATAGTGTTTGCTAATAAAATTAAGAAACTCATCGAATAACACTTGTTTGTTTAGGTTTAAACACGAAAGTAAAAACTTGGACATTATTTTAGCAAACTTGATTTTTATTAAAAAACCGCATGATTCATGGATTCTACATTGCAATTCGAATTTGAAATGAAATGACGCGCGGTATTCAAAAGTAATGTTCACAAGGTGGCTTTCCGTATTTCAAAGATGCCTTGACAATTGCTCGAATATAAAACTTCTCCCGTTTAACCAGTACATCTTTCCGGTGCCAATATTTCTCGTAAAAAGCATTAGCCAGTTCAATAGCCTATGAGATGGTAGAAAAAATTGAAAGAAATTCAATTTCAATTAATGGTTTCTAAAAAATTTACATTTGTTTGATCAGTTTGTTAGTAATTATCCATAGATGGAGACTGAGAAGAAAAGGTTGCGTTAACCGGGTCCTCTACTGTAATGGACAACAATTATTCTTAATACAAATCATTGTAACTCACCTCTGTATATGGTTGATACAAATTTGGCAAGTCTCATTGTAATAATGTGAGGTTGGAGGAGCTTCGATTATAGCCATGATAGATGAAAACTGGATACAGAAATACAAATACAATTGTTGCTTAAAACAGATTAATTTATTTACAAGTTCAAAGTGTTATATCCTTCAAAAAAAATAGAGTATCGTATCGCCATCTATTTGCGTATGGTGGTAAGTAAAATATTGCGCTGCATTCAAATTTGCACGTGAGGCAATTTTATGATCGATGTGTATTTAGTGATTTTTCTTAGAAACCAAAGGCTTTACTTCGTGGTTTTTCGTGGTTATAATCAAAAATGACTTCACAAAAGTCAATTAGCCACTGACAACCATTGTATTTCATTGTGGCTGCTAACCACGAAGAAATACAGTGGTTAATGATAAGTATCATCTTCACTTTGATTTAGCTTAAATAAGGTTAATAATCAATAGAATAATCTTTCAATGTTACATTAATTTGTAACACTGAAAGATCATTTTATAAAACTTTATTAACATGAATAATTAATGTTCCTTTATTTAGGAACACTAATATTAGGTCACTAGATAATGTTTTGACCTAGACATGAAGACTTAGGTCTAGAAACGCTTTATTGAAAATATTCGCTATTGGCAGCAATTCAACGTTGATAACGGGGTATTAGTTGCTTCATCCCTTGTTAGTACCAAGAGGGGGCTGAGAAGCAAATAGGGTTCAACTTCATCCTTCAACTCATTATCGGTTGAAAATCTCTTCCCTTTACGGTATCTTTTTAGATTTCTAAACAAGAAAAAGTCGGAAGTGAAATACTCTGAAAAATGTTTACAGTTTCGTTGTAAAGGACAATAGCCGAATCGGCCCATAAGCCCGAATATATTATTTATAAATATATATTATATATATAATATATTTATATATTACATATATATATTATTAATAATATTATTTTTGCCATCCACATTTGTATTTTTCGTATACAATCTTGAATACGAAAGATTGAATACGGTCAGAAAGAAACGCCACGGCTCTGAAGATATTTTCTTATAGACAAAAATACAAATGTGGATGGCAAAAAAATATCGCAGGTTTAGGAATATTTTTTCTCACTTTCATGATAGTTTAAAGGGTGCTGAACAATATGTACTAGGTTTAATTTGATCCTCAGGGGGTCAGAAAGAAACGCCACGGCTCTGAAAATATTTTCCCATAGAGCAACAGCTTCAAAGTGTGTTATCTCAAAAAATCGCAGGTTTAAAGTGTGAAGAGCTGGAAGAGTTGAGCGGGTGAAGGCTTTCCCAAAAGGGTAAAGCTTTAAACTTCGGAGTAAGTTGAGGCTTTGATGATCAGAGATGAACATATTTAATTTAGTAATTTCAATGCATTTTATACAATTTGTTTGTGTAGAGTGAGTCACAAAATGACTCACTCTCTTTATCAAAATCTGGTTTCATTTGTTGGTTGTAAATTGTATGTGGGGGGAGAGGTTTTGGAAAGATGGAGAAAAAGGATGAGGAAATGATGCGAGGATGAGGAAACCTTACTTCATTTCGTCACATTCGCCCGTGGTTGAGATCTTTGTTGGTCTCTCAACAAAGTGCTTGAGTTGGGACGCATGTGCTCGAAATGTAGGACCTGAGAGTGTTTCTGAAATATCAAAAGTATTATCGGAGATTTTGGATACAATGTAAAAAGGACCAGAGTACTTTGGACTAGTTTTGATTACAGAAGGAAGATTGTGTGGTTGGATACGGACAACAAGTTGACCTATTTCGAAATCGGATGGAGGGTGTTTTGCGTCGTGTCTTTCTTTACGTTTGGTTTGGAATTTGGAAGTTCGTTCCTGTGCTATTTTGCGTGCGGTTTCTAATTTCATTTCATCTTGGATTAAAGCGGGGTTATCGGATAATGTGGAGTGAAACCCGTTATATCGTGTGGAGTTTTATTATAATCATTGAAAGAATCTGAGTCCAGAATTGCTGCTGAAGCGTTTATTGCACGTCAAGGGAGGGTTAACAATTATGGGATATTAAGGTTACAAATAATAGTTATACTAGTTACAATAAAGGTTTACAAGGGTTACATGAGGATTACAGGAGGAAGGTAGGTAAAGGAACCACCGGAGTCAGTCTTTGACTCAACAAGGTGGCTGGAAACTGGTAAAGTGAGGAGACTAAAGGGTATATTTTATTTGCTGCTGAAACTCTTCCTTTTATACTAAAAACGAATAGCTCCCTATTTAATATTTAAAATCAATTTATTGATTTTGTTTATTACATATGCCGGCCGCTATTTGGAATAGTCCCTGTTCCCTCAACCAATCCTCTATATTTTTCTTATTGAAATCAAAAAGTCTTACTGTTTCGCCTGATGGCAATTTCGAATATTGTTCTAATAACTAGTAATATTTTCTATAGAGGCGTATAATATATTTCGCAGCTATATCAGGGTTCGGTTGCGTTACTTCATTCTCATTTTCCTTCTGTAGACCTTTAGTCAATGGTACGTAGAATCTGAGTCGTCGTTCTAGAGGACCGTATTCAAACAGCGACTTGGCATGTACATGGTCAATAGTATTAATTAACAAATCGTTTGGTGTGATTTGAAGGCTGTTCAAAGTTTCGTTTTTACCATCAAAAGTGAGCAATCACATGTCTTTACAAATATGCAGGACTTCTTTCTTTATCTCTTCTAACGGTTTGGATCTCTCTATCTTCAAGTTATGCTGATTTGGTTTGACATTTACAAAATAAATCCCTGCAGCTCCTGCTTTTCTAATTTGATAATGACCTGCAATTGCCACACTCTTGGGTGTACAGGACGGATAGTTACAAATCACATATAAGGCTACAGTTTTCCTTCTATCGATTCCAGGACCAAGTCGTAACAAATCAGTGAGGCTGGAGTAACAGTATTCACCCGGACTTTTATTTGGATCAGCTGACTTAGCGATTTGTTGCGGGAATTGCTGTCTCTCTTTAGCTTGCCTCCTTCTTCTATTACCTTTTGATTGCTTGGATGGATCATCGGACGGAGTTGGTTTGTTGTTGAGGAAGGGACAATCCCGAATCTGGTGACCTATGGATGTGCATGCTAAGCAATTTGTGCATTTTGATTTGCGGTGCGATTCACTGAAGCATATGTTGCAGTGTTTTTTCCTGATTTGCTTGTAACGTACATTACCTAATTCTAATTTAAACTTGTCAATGGCTAATTGCAACCTTTGATGATTATATGAGGAAATAGGCATACGTGCATATTTACGGTCGTTTAATTGTGTAGATTTGATACTGAAATAGGTTCCTTTGAGCTCTGATTTCTTAGGAAACCCATTGTTGGAAAATAGTGCTTTCAAACTTTGAGTAAGTAAAACAAAGTGCGTCACTCGTCGCAGGATTAACCAAGCTGGAGGTCGATCTGGTGCGAGATTATAAAGATATGGTTGATCAAGAAGAGCTTCGTTGGGTTTATAGGTAGGCTTTTTTCTAAAATGAAATAGAAGTGATTTAATTATGAGTGAACAGTTTCGCAAGGATCAATATTTTCGCAATCCCAAAACTCTGAAAACATGCGGGAAGGGAATAAAGGTAAATTGTCATCGTTATGGTGCGCCATGAAATCTATTAAATATTCATATAAACTTCTAGTTTGTTCTAGGTATCTTTTTTCTAAGGATTTATTTCCTCTTGATTTGGCTCTAAAAGCTAATTCTCGGGTCTTGCAAAGTTTTATTATAGTTTTGCAATACTGGAGTGTTATTCGAACTTGAGCATGGCGTTCAGGAGTGTTAATGCCACCTCGCACCCATAGAGACATAATATGTTCATTTGCATATCTTGCAACAAATCTATAAAGTGCTCGACTATCCATGCTATTTTAGTGCAATAAAAGAAAAGGATAATAAGGTAATAATAGTATTAATATAAAGAGGTTAAAGGAATTTGCCGATATTGGTGCGCTGGCACAGAATATCTGGGGAATGGATCGTGGGGAAGATTAGAGTCTTCTTTATTTATCGTTAAAGCTACCACTGGTCTTCTTATCAGGTAGTAGCTACACTCGATTAGTTTGAAGAATATAAGGATGACAACGCATATTGCAATGGTTGCAATTCCAATATTGATTAGGTCTTCTATTATCAACTGATACCAGGGTTTAGTGGAACTGCCCTTTTCACTTTCTTTTACCATTTCATCCAATAGTTCAATTGGTGCAGGGTCTAATTCTACTGTTTCTGGGCCATAAGGCATAACTTTCCAATTAATTAGATTGGACCAAGTGGTTATTGGTTTGGTTTCTGATTCAACCATTTTTGAGACCGTATAAGGGGTACTGTCAATTTCAAATGGTAAGGATCTAGAAATTTTCAAGATCCTATTAGAACATGGTTTAGTTAAATTAAACATTGTCAGATTATGTCCCATGCAATAGATGTAAAAGTCATCGTTAACTATTTTGATTTGGGGTACTTTAACGATATATTTGTTAGTTTCCAAACAGTACGACAATTTCCATCTGCCGAATTTAAACGGTTTCATACAGACTCTACCCGCGAGTAGTAATTTTGATTGACTCAATTCCTCCTTAGAAATTTCACAGAGTTCCATCGATATTTTATTGATCAGGATGTGGTTCGGGGCCGTCGTATGTCTTTAAACAAATTTCTGTACCATTCCTTATTTCAATGAGCATGAATGGATCGGCTTTTTGCACAGATATTTCTTCTGCTATTATATCTACATCGAACAGAAATGTTAACAAGTTTTGGTCATGCGTAGTTTGTGCTTGACAACTGGCCTTTGCCATTGATTCGATTGGGCATCTACGTCCGCAAGGTAACTGTATTTTGAAGAAATTCATGGCTGAGTGTGGTATTTTACCAGTGTGTAGAGCACTTGTGGCTGTTTCTTGCATTACTTCTTGCATCCGATGCATATGGTAAGTAACAATACCTGCAATAAATGCTGTCATGGGCAGAATGGTTTTAAGTTCCCTGGTGCTCATTTCTAACTGCTTTATTTGCTGAGCTAGATGTTCCAAGTTATTCTGATGTATAGATGCAACCTTAGTCGTCACGTTCATAAAATCATTAATTATATCAGGACTCGCTCGTGGTTTTGAACTGCTGTAGACTGAACTTGCCACAGTTCCCACACCAAACATGAAAATTGAATAGAAGAAGAACCTTCCAGCAGCTGCTATAACGCGCTTGGAACGTTTTGATACCCTGGTACATTCTTGTACCACCTTGAGCCATTCTTGGTTTATATATAATTGACAGGAACCTTGTATCGCATCTAATATTTCTGCTCTTGTAGTGTATTTTACACATTCTGACTTACGATCTTTACAAACATTAATTCTCATGCATCCATCTGCCGTCTCTGTGGTTCCAACGCCTGATTCTACTTCCATTCTAACTCCATTTCCATGTACAATTTTGCTCATTAATCCAAGAGGCAACAGCTAATTCTTCATAGTTGTGCCCGACTGGCTGTTTTGCAACACATGGATTGATTAACATCACAGTGTAATTTACTTGTTTTCTGCCTTCTAAGAATTTATGTTCAGTTGTTCTCCCCACTAATGGTGTGCCGTATTCGTTACCAAATACGAAGGAAATCAAATATAGTAAGGTGAGAGTTATTAATGACACTCTGTTTCTCCTTGTGCGGTTGTGTTGAAATGGTTTACTTTCTTTTTTGTCCACTTTTCTTTCAGTTGATTCTTCTTCCTGAATATAAGGCTTGATTTGTGTACCATGGTTCTAAATTATCCTTTTTGATATAGTATGTAGTTTCACCAATTTTTTCAGTAATTTTGTAAGGTCCTTCATATTTAGATTCCAATTTGTTTGACCTAATATTCTTTTCACGAAGGACTAAATCTCCTATATTAAAAGTTCTGATCTTCTTTTTGGTGTCGTTTAGTTGTTTTTGTTGTTGCTTTGCTTCTTCTGAGCAAATAGCTACTTGATCCCTCACCAATGCCCATTCTCGTTCAATGAATTGACAATCTTCCGGTAGACATGTTTCTTTTTCTTTTGATTCTAATTGGACGTCAATCGGCAGATTAGGTTGACGCCCGCACAATAAGTAAAATGGTGACAATTTTGTGCTTGCATTCGGACTCGCATTGTAAGCCAAATTGATTAACGGTAAGACTTCCGCCCATTTTGCCCGATTTTCATCCTGGCAATAGTGCATTAACATCTGGCAGATAGTCATATTTACTCTCTCAGTCAAGCCATTAGTTTGAGGATGATATGAGGTTGAAAATTGCCATTTCGAAATCATGAAGCGACTTAGTTGTTGGACTGTTTCGGAGATAAAATTACGTCATTGGTCGCTCAATATAGTCTTTGGACAACCGTGTCTGCTCAGTATCTGTTCTGTCAGAAATTTTGCAGTGGAATTGGCGTTCTTTTTCCCGAGGGCTCTAAGCTCTACCCACCGAGTAAAGTAATCAGTGGCCACAATGATGTATTCTTTTCCAGACGATTTAGGAAGAGGACCTAGAATGTCAATTCCAAGTTTTTCAAATGGGGCTTCAACTCTTATCGGTTGTAAAGGTGGATTTGTTTTACCCAAACCTTGTTTATTAATTTGACAACTGTTACAGTTTTTGACGAATGTGATTATATCTTTTTTCATTTTGGGCCAGTAATATTTCGGTTGAATTTTCTTATAAGTTTGTAGAAGTCCAGGATGGCCAGAAACCGGATCATTATGATAAGACTCCAAAATTTTTCTTATCAAATTTTCAGGCAAGACTGGAACCCAAGTTTCTCCAAATTTAGTTATTACCTTTCTTTCTAAAATACCGTCTCGCATTCGATGGGAGTTCTTTTGATTCCCTTTACCTTGTGATTTACCTTCCATTTCTTGTATTTTCAGTTGAACAAATGAACACTTCGTTGTTCAGTCAGTAATTCTCCTTGCTCTTCTTCTTCTTTCGAAATTAACAACGTGAATATATCATCTCCTTGCTCAACGTCGTCTTCATTGATACCATTATACTCAGGGTCCATAGTAGGATATCTACTTAAACAATCAGCATCTGCATGTATTTTCCCAGACTTATAAGTGATTGAAAAATTGAAAGATTGTAATGTTAATGCATAACGCATCAATCTGGGTGGTAGTTTCGCCTTCTTATTTAGAAAACACAGGGCACAGTGGTCGGTTACTATTTCAAAATGAATACCTTCCAAATAGTGTCTGAATTTTTCTATCGCATAGATGATCGCCAAACACTCTTTATCTGAAATCGGATAATTTATTTCAGCTCCTCTTATCTGTCTGCTAGCAAAAGCTACTGGTTTCCATTTATCTTCATGCTTTTGTAGTAAGATTGCTCCCAATCCAACGTCTGAAGCATCAGTCCGGAGTTGAGTTTCAAGTTGATCGTTGAAATGCGCTAAAACTGGAGCAGTACATAATAGTTCTTTTAACTGTTCGAAAGTCGCATTTTGTTCCTCAGTCCACACAAAAGAAACATCTTGTTTCGTGAGATGTGTCAATGGTTGGGCGATCATAGCGAAATCTTTTATAAATTTGCGATAGTAAGAACACAAAGCAACAAAAGATCTCACATCTCGTAAAGTTGTCGGAACGGGGAACTGTTTGACTGCTCTGATCTTCTCTGGGTCAGGCTCTTGTCCTTTTTCACTGATAATGTGACCAAGATACAAAATTTTTGTTTGAAAGAAGGTGCATTTACTGGGCTTAAGTGTCAGGCCAGCAGTCCTTAACCTTTTGAAAACTGCTTCAAGTCGTTCAAAATGTTCTTTGATTGTTCGACTGAAAATAATGATATCATCAATGTAGACAAGGCATGTATTATACTTTAGACCAGCCAAGCAAACGTCCATCAATCTTTGAAACGTTGCAGGTGCGTTGCAGAGCCCAAAAGGCATGACTTTGTACTCATACATTCCAAGCTGCGTGACAAAAGCTGATTTTGGTTGATCAATCGGATCAAGTTCCACTTGATGATACCCACTCCGTAAATCTAATAGGCTGAAGTAGCGTGAACCTTGTAAAGCGTCCAAGGAAACATTTATATTTGGAATTGGATAAGAGTCTTTTACCGTTACTGCATTCAACTTGCGGTAATCCACGCAGAGTCTCCATTCTCCAGTCTTTTTGCTCACGAGTACGACCGGGGAACACCAAGGTGAAAAGGATGGAACAATAATCCCATCTTCAAGCAACTCATTTACTTGTTTTTTTGTGATTTCATGTTTAATTTGACTTTACTATTAGGTGATTGGGAAATAGGAGGGTGGTTTTCTGTTCGTATCTGGTGCATGAATAAATTAGTTCTTCCTAACTCACTCGAAGTTACGGCAAATATGTCTCGATAGGTAGTTGCTAAAAGATTCAATTGTTCAACTACCTGGGCCACCGTTCCTGACTATACTTGTAGCTCTAACGGTGTTTCTATCGCTGTATTATTAAACTCAGTATCATCATGTTCAAAATCACTTACTTCAGAATCATTTTCAGTTGTGGTTATCAAATCCTTATCACTGTCACTGAAGGGGAAACTGTCACTATCTGGTGCGGACTCTGAATTATCTTGTTCTGACTCTGAGCTATCTTGTTCTGACTCTGAGGTTAAAATGGTGATTTGTTTAGTCGAGTCTTTAATATTGATTGAGCCATTAGAGCAGTCAATTCTAATTCCTGCTTTTTTAAGTAAATCTTGTCCGATCAGGACGTCAAACTTCTTAGGTAATTGTTTCACTACTTGAAGCGGAGTACTAATAATTGCCTTTCTTTTTCCGTCAGTAATGACGCCTGCAGTATCTACCTCGCTGAGTATGGGCAGTGGTTTACCATTTGCAGCATAAGGTATTATTCCCTGATAGGGTCTAGTTCCTAATTGGAGTCTGTGTACAGCTTTTTCACTGATAAGTGACATTTCTGAACCAGTATCAAGCATCGCATCGCATTCTGACTTATTTATCTTTATTTTTTGATGAATTAAGTTTTTCGAAATTAAATTTATACTGCTAGTAACATCACCACTTTGGACTATTTCATTGTCTGAATCATCGTCAGTCTGATCATCAAATAGAGAAAAATTTTCATCGCAGGAGTCGTCAGAGTCCGTGAACTGGTCACTATCGAGATCCTCGTCCTCTGATAATTCTTCATCTGTTTCTTCAAATTCTGAATCTGAGTACAGATTCACTGTGTAATCAACTACCTGACTATCAGATATCTTAGGTAAAGGTGGTGGAGTTTTCTTAATAACAGTGTTCACCTCAAAGTCACTATCGCTTTCTGAATCTGAGTTAGCAATGACTTTAACGTACGTTTTACCTTTCCCTTTTGGTTTAGGGCTTGGAGGTCTTCCTCTCCTTCTAAGTGTAGTAGTTTCTTTTGTATTTTCATTTTTAGTATCTGTCTTCTTGTTTTCATCTTCTGTTTTCTTCCAGCCACTTGTACTGGGTTTTGGTTCTGACTCTTGTTTTGGAGTCGGTTTCGGAAAATTTTGTTTAAATGTGGTTTCGATTTGATTAAATTGTTGTGGGGGTATGGCCGGATGATGATACTGAGGAACTGTTATCACTGCATGAGGCGAGCTAATTGGATACTGATTAGCATAGAAAGGTCTAATGTTTTGGTTCCTTGCTTTTCTTCTACATTCATCTTCGACATGACCTGCTCTATCGCAAAAACTACAATGTCTATGAGGAGTACTTTGTCTGGATAACCGCTCAACTTTATTGGCTAATTGATTGACTACTCCTTGTAAATGAGTCATTGTTTCGTTTAGGTTCTCTTCTGTCTGATGAAGTTTAGAAGTTTCTTCGAAAGGACCGTTACAACTACACATTGCCCTCTCTGCTAACCTGGCTGACTGGATCAAGTTATTTAAATTTTGTGGGTTCTTCAAGGTGACTCCATACTTGATTTGAGGCAGCAATTTCTCTTTAGCCATACTCACTATGAATACCTCAGGTGTGTTTTCATCAATCCTAAGACATAACTCTTGAATCTCGTATATAAAATTAATAGAAGGCTGACCTGGCATTTGTCTAGCTTGCTGAAGCTGTTGACTTAGGTAAGATCTATAGTCAGCAGGACAAAGATCAGCGATCATAGCTGCTTTCAGTTCAGTGTATGTATTAGGTTTAACTTGATTAGAACTAAAAGTTGAGGTGTACCATCTTCGTGCTGTACCATCTAGGTAGGCAGGAAGAGCTTTGAACATATCGTCCTGGCTCCATCCTAGAGCCTCAGCGGTGTATTCAAAGTTGGTAAACCAATCTATAATATTAACATTTTCCTCATCTCCTGTAAAAAGGGATATAGTCACAGGCATGGTTGGGTAAGATACAGTACTACTAGTTTTGTTCATGTCTGGCGCACCAATATTGGGAGTAGCCCTAGCATAGGGATTAAAGAAACTTAGCATGCTTAACAAAAATGCAGCTTACCTTGTTTCCTGGCGTAGAGCAAAACAGGACTGTAGAGGACGGAGAAAGGAACTATTGACAGGCAACTCTAAATGCAGGAGACAAACACCTATCTGGTTGGCAGGAAGAGTAACAACAGCTAACTGGCAGGCAGAGTATCAACACCTAACTGGCAGACGAACTACAGCAGGGGATGATTTTACCACGATCTCGGTGGAACCTCCAATTTGCAAGAATTTGAGTCCAGAATTGCTGCTGAAGCGTTTATTGCACGTCAAGGGAGGGTTAACAATTATGGGATATTAAGGTTACAAATAATAGTTATACTAGTTACAATAAAGGTTTACAAGGGTTACATGAGGATTACAGGAGGAAGGTAGGTAAAGGAACCACCGGAGTCAGTCTTTGACTCAACACGGTGGCTGGAAACTGGTAAAGTGAGGAGACTAAAGGGTATATTTTATTTGCTGCTGAAGCTCTTCCTTTTATGCTAAAAACGAATAGCTCCCTCCGTCTCTCTTTATTGATTTCTTCATGCTGACCATAGATAATTACTTTGATTATTATCTATGGTCAGCCAGGTGTGAAAAATATTCATTATAAATATTTAATATTTAAAATCAATTTATTGATTTTGTTTGTTACACGACACAAATGAGGTAAATAGTGCAAAATAATTTTATTTGTCAAAAATGTAAAACGTAAAATATTACAAGTTATTTTTCGGTAGACTATCAAGATGTTTTGCTACTGTTTGAAAGACTTTTTTGTCTGCATTAATTTCATGTAGTACATGTTCCGTAAATTGTGTCCAAGTTTCATCCGATCTTTCATTTGCAAATTCGTTGGGTTCAAGATCCTCATTTAGCATGTAAACTGCGCCATAGGCTTGGTGGTCCGATTGTTTAGTTGGGTCTGTGTGTTTTTTATTTTAATTTCGTATTTATATTTGAAATTTTTGGTCGTACAGAGGTAGTCTAGTGTTAAGTGTTTTTAATAATTACTCCAACATTTTTGTTCATCAATAGGGTGATAGTCGATTGCGTATTGTTAGGTTGCTATTTTTAAATTTTTCTATTGTTATTGGAAAGTGAATTTAATTGTTTATTAAAATATTGTTTTTCATTCGACAACTGCTTGTCATCGAGATGGCTCCTAAAGTAGAAGGCTCCTACATCGCCTATTATAGAACGGCTGGTGGACCAAATGCTCCAAAAAATACTCAAAGAGGATGGGTATGTCATATAAAAGATGTCACATCCGTGGACTCTCCAAGTATTGTACGGTATTCTCGGTGCCGTGTAACTAAGGATGATTGGCCAGTAGATGAAGATAACCGTATTCGTCCACATTATATTCTCGCGCGAGGTAAGTATCTACGCTTTCATTTGATTATACAACCTTCTAATATATTGTGTTATTTGCATCAGATTCGAGAAATTTTCTCAAAAAACACAACCCGAAATTGCCACTGGAAATAGAACGATTAATGTTCACTGGGGAGAATATTCTGGATCATCAAGTCGTCCAGGAATACAATGAAAAAAATCCATTAACCGTTGAAACTCTTTCGCAGAGCTCCTCAAAATCTGCTGGTTCACAAAAAAATTCATCGAGGGCTTCGTCCGTATCCTATATCAGCATTTCTGATCAAACAACTTTACTCACTGAAGAAGGTTTGGCTGCTCAATCTGCACTACAAGGAAAAACTATTGTGACACGTTCGTCCTCACCAAAAGGCTCACATCAATCAAAATCAAAAAGTTCAGTTTCTGGTCTATCGTCCATACCCGATATCAGTATTTCTGATCAAACAACTTTACTCACTGAAGAAGGTTTGGCTGCTCAATTTGCTTCCTCACCAAATGTCCAACAACATCCAACAACATCGAACAATCCACGTCCACGACAATCGCCAAACGAATTTTCATGGTTGCAAGAACCAGAAAATTTCTTACAAAACGCAAACATCTGGCAATTATTATGGATTTATGCTCTCGCTCATCTGAATGCTCATAGAGCAAAAAGAGCCAGTTCATTTCGAGAAACGAAGAATTATTATGACTATATGTAAGTTCACCAAACCCCAGCCATTTTGATTTGTCTATTAATCTCGCATTTCTTTTTTTCAATAGTGATGACATTGCGGAAAACCTTTCATTGGAATCGCACAATAATGTTTCTGACAATTACCAAATCATTCTGCCAAATGGCACAATAAAGGTTCAAAAATATCTAAGAAAAGAAATGGCTTCGCATTGGAAAAGATTTGACAAAAAGAATGGACTTTGCATCTCTCCATTGTGCAGCGCCTGCGAAAATAAAGAGAAGCCGAAATCGAATGCTAGCATAATTCGTCATCTTTACAAAATCTTCAACGCAAGACATTATTGTGTTAGCTGCGGTCTAGTGTTTTCAAGTAAAGATACGTTGGCTGTGCACTCCGAAAGCTGTGTATACAAGACAAGAGTGGCCATGGAAGACCCGGCATGTACTGGCTATGAAGAAAAAAAATCAAAAAAAGCAAACCCGAAAAAACCAAAGTTAGATGGTGTGACCATAAGTGTAATAGACGATGACCTTGAGAAAGGATTTATTGATTTTCTTAAAAATCTGATTGAAAAACTAAAAAAAGATAAATTAATCGACAGTAGTAAAAGTACTAGTACTTTGATTGATGAAATAAAAAACACTTTCGTCTACGCTTTCTTACGTTTTTACAAGCAAGAAATTCAGATTGTCGATCCTGAAGAGCGCATTTTCAAAGTAATTAAGTAAGTATACTTCACATCATCGATATCATGACTTCAGCTAATATCAATATTATTTCTTTTTTCTAGTGATGACGAATTTTATGGAATTTACCTCTGTAACAGCAAGCAAAGTGTATGTACTGATCCAGATAAATCGATTCGCTTTAGAATTTTGGAAAGAGAAATTGCTAAAATCGTATCAATCCACAAACTAATTGCGCTACGAACCGAAATTATTGCAGAAGATGTCCTCGATTGCAATTATGATAATTGTAAAGCCAAAGACAGGTAAGACCACGGCAGGACTGCGCCAAATGTGAAGAGCTGGAAGAGTTGAGCGGGTGAAGGCTTTCCCAAAAGGGTAAAGCTTTAAACTTCGGAGTAAGTTGAGGCTTTGATGATCAGAGATGAACATATTTAATTTAGTAATTTCAATGCATTTTATACAATTTGTTTGTGTAGAGTGAGTCACAAAATGACTCACTCTCTTTATCAAAATCTGGTTTCATTTGTTGGTTGTAAATTGTATGTGGGGGGAGAGGTTTTGGAAAGATGGAGAAAAAGGATGAGGAAATGATGCGAGGATGAGGAAACCTTACTTCATTTCGTCACAAAAGTATTGTGCATAGCATCATTGAATTCAGCATAAAAAGTTCTATCTGAAAAATTGGGTCTGATATGGTCCTCATGGGGTCCCAAGGGACTTCATGAATAGCTCCCCAGGGGATTCGAATTTCGACCTGATTTTTAGGGAGGTATACTCTACTCGTTATAAGCTTTCGATTGATATATGGTTTATTTTATTCTGTATATGAGGCAGAAAATTCAACATTCTGGCTATCCTCCTTTAACTGTAATGTTTTGTTTGATTAAATATTTTCATCTTTTAATTGTTAAATGTAATTGTAATTGTTTGTTTACCGTTGGTGTATATGTCTTGTTGATTTTATTTATGTCTACCCTTTACAAGAAGACAAATTAGTTAAACCCAAGCCAGAGGACCTCAAATCAAAATTAGAATATGCGAAAGCTGTGTTAAAAGCATGGTGATGATGCTTCAAGTTATCACGTAACTAGATATTGGTATAATGAGTTTCGATGTGGACGGCAAATAGCCGCAGGTATACCAAGTCTTGGACGACCCATGGAGATGCAGTAAATAATGTTTTATGGACAGCAAGGTCTGAGAGACCCAAACGAAAACCATGCTTTCTCCAAGACAATGCTCGTCCACATAAGTCTAAGGAAACCATGGCTAAAATTCGTGAAATGAATTGGCATATTGTCGAACACCCACCCTAACCGCCAGATCTGACTCCCAGTGACTACTTTTTGTTCAGTAACCTGAAGAGACACATTCGAGGGAAAAGATTTGAGCGATGGGACACCTGCATTAGCCTAGGGGGTGGATACATAGTTCAAATATTTTCTGAAACTCATTCTTTTTAGCGAGTTAAAAACATTAATGAAACCTCTAATATAATGTTTGATTCCATCAACCTTTTTTTTGAACGGATGTTTGTTTCGATGTTCCAGCAGTACCATTGTTTCTCTGCTTCGAAAATTTCACTTATATTGCATGCTATGTTACTGATTTAGGAGGTATTAGCAAGAAACAACGGAACTGCTGACAGTTTAACTGTATTTCAAAAATTTATTGGGCACTGCAGTAGTGTTCAAAAAAACTAACACTCTTTCATTCAATTTGGCATTGCCGATCAGATAATGGATCGCACTCCACGATGAAAAACTGCTCGGGAATATGGGGACAGATATTCCCGAGTTTCGGTGCTCACTTTTCACAAAAAATTCTCTTCATGGTCAGATCGAAAAAATAAAGTCAAAACGATCAAGGTCCAGTCAGCAAGCCCACAAACTTCGCAAATTTTCGCGCATGCGCAGAGCCGAAAAAAGATGAAAATATACAAGTGGAAAAGCCTATGATCATCACTGTATTTCATAAATCAATCAAAAGAAGTTGGAATGGTTTAACAGTAATCATTTTTATGCATTTCAAAGTTACACGCAATGCAACATCTGGTTTTTAATGGTCAACAACAGATACTTTGTTCTAACTAATCAGTTATACGTTAATTAGCTGCAAGTACAATTGCTATGCTGTTTTTTACCAGCCAAACCAGATTCGCCATTTCTGTCTTTTGATTTCTATTGACCAATCGTTGTGAAGCAAAGGCATAGAATAGCATAAAATTTAATCTAGAATGAATTTTAAGTATATTCATATGGTAAACAGAGGGCTGCATTGATATGCAGATCAATTTAACGAAATCTTGTTTTTACAATTTTCAATCGATCTCATCACTATATTATTCAACATGCTTAATTACTAGTATATTGCTTATGATAATATTTGGATGGCTTATACGGTATCTTCATTGTGTTGAAACGAACACAGTTAACTTAATACTCGTTAATATTTTAATCTGATTTTTTTACAATTTTGACCTTTTTTCTCCAGGAATCGAACCATAACCATATTATTCACTTAGGCGGCATCCTTATTATGTACAGTGCGTGACAAAAGTATAAGACCATATGTTTTTTTGAATAATTATTGAATGCATAGAGATAGAAATACCAAAATAACCAAAAATAATGAAACTCTTCTATTCTTTTCATTAAACAAAAAATAGAATTAAAAAAAGCGTTAGAAAAAAAATTATATAAGAATCAAAAAATAATGCAGTGACCAAAGTATGAGACCAAATTTGAATGCTCATTGATTCAACGAGGGGTTGGAAATATTCAGGTTCAATAGAATACGAGAATAACGTTATCCTGCTGAGAAATCCAATCCCTACCTGCGTTGAGCTCAGAATTTGGGAGCAAATTTTTTCAAGAACTTTAATGTGATTATTAGAATTCATCGAAGTTGAGATTTTAACAATTGGCAATACTCCGTTGTAGCTGAATGCACCCCAAGCAATTAGAGATCCACCTCCGAAATTGCGTTTCGAAAAAACTTTTTATCCTTGCGTAAGTCATATCAATAACATTTCAAACCATCTGGGCTAACCAAATCAAACTTTTGTAAACTTTCATTCATTTTAACTGATTTGTTTATTTGCCTTTGGTCGAAATGAATTGAACTTTGCTTTTCTTTTCGCTGTCTTCGATATTTATCATTTTGTGTGAACTCCGTTGATTGTAAATTTCATGTTAAAATATTTACTGATTGAACAAAACTTGAAATTCTCTCAGGATTGAATACAAATCATCTGGTTTAATGATGCACACGATAACACTCATCAGAAACGTTAGACATCGTTACAAAATGATATTGACTTTCAAGTCTAAACGATGTAACGTCGTTAATCTTGACCTAATAATGATTAAATTGAAACGATAAAGTAAGGAAAAGGTTGAAATGATCAACTTCCTTACTGAATATTGAATCTCTTCCTTCTCCTTGATTCCAAAATCTCCTCCTAAATATTATTCTCTTATTATCATAACTATCACCAATTATCATCATCATCATGATAATCATCATTATTATATGGCTAAGAGGCTGATTTCCAACTCATTTGAAATTTAATTTTTTCTCATTCTTTCTCATACAATTTCAACTTATGAAAACTTTTCAAAACACTTTTACCACTTAACTCGATATAACAATATAAAAATATCTCTCAAATGCTATTAATAAATTTGTAACACCCAACTATTGGAATGCTAACACATACGTTATCCACCCTTTAACGTGCACATGAACACACATATAAATAAATGTCCCAATGGCTTTCATTGATCCCATGTGTGCTAACAATAGATGAAAGCTTTTCAATCACCTCCTTACGATGAACCCACAAAGTTGAGTGACAAAAATTGATTTCCCATTGCAATCACCATCAATGTTAAAACTGAAATAAAACTTTTCACTTATCCATCAGTCAATCACTGTTTTTTACTCTCCATTCAATAAGTTTACATTTTCATTTTGTTCAAGTGCACTTTTTTTTCTGCCACACAATTCAACGTTTACGGTTTTTCCTCGTTTCATTTATTTTCTCAATGGTTTATCAACAATTTATAACACGATTAATTTGCTTCAACTCACACTTATGACTTTATTTATTTAACTTTAGTTTTTAATCCTTCATCATCATTATCATCATCAGTGTCAAATTGAAAGGCTCTTAATTTTTTGTTGTTTTTTTTCACTTGAACCGTTACTTTAAAGTCTCTTGCTAATCGTGATTGATTTGATTGCAACCTTTTCAAACTAATTTCAGTTTCTCTTCTCGTCTTTGCCACCATCATTACTATCATCGACAAAGAGTTAGAGAAGCAACCAATTTTATCATCCAAAACTAGGAAACAACGAAAGAAAAGAAGAAAAAGAAATGAGAAAATTCTGCAACTCAATTGCTGCATTTTCGAGTTGAATCTTTTCTATCCAATCTCATTATCTTTAAATATCACCATTATTGCTGGTCAACTGCAACAATTGTTGGGTCATTCCAAGTTTTTCATTGTTACAATCGTTTATCTCATCACTTGTTTCATCGTCTCTGATATAATCGGCAGAATAAAAACCAATGGCTGAAATCAAGGGAATCCTCGCAGTCATTGGAACTGCTATCATTTACTTTTCAATCGGACTTTACTTCAGCTCAGGCAACACAGCCATCTATTTAACTTCCTACCTTCGTGCCAAGTCAACCTCAACCGCAACCCTCTCCGACTCGGTTTGGTTTCTCTATGCAGTCGGCCTGTCAGCCTTGCTACTACCCTTTGGTGGCTGGTTAGACTCCAAGATTGGGTCAAGAGCAGTTTGCATTATCGGTGGTTTACTGCAAAGGTAAGCTTCTTCTGCCATCAACAACTGAAACATTGAAACCAAATTAGGCCAACTGCATGCAAATAGCAGAGTTTAAATTAACCTTCACTTTTTTTGTCTTCTCACATAACTTAAGGTCAACCAAGTAGAATTGAATGAAAAAAAAATTGCTGACTGAATTAGCCGCCGGTAATCATTTATTCAACCATTAGTATTCATTTAAATCAAACTTGACCAACTCATAAACATTATCATTTCTACTCTTTCCTATCAAAACCATCTTCATCATTTCCCTCATTCCCATCATTATCAGACTCATATCTACTAGCTTCTTCTCTTGACCAGTAAAACTCAATTTATAGCCTTAATATTTACCATTTTTGTATTCATATAATTGACTAGATAAGTCAGTTTACCTTAACATCATCAATCAGTTTTATTTATTTATTTTCACTCTTCTCTTAGTTAGGATAAAAATGAATCCAATCGATATACAGTACTGTCTAATAATAAATAAAAAGGCCACAAATCGAGGCATTGATCTACAGGTTAATAGGAGCTAATAACATTACCTTCTAATATTACAACAATTTACTTGATTTACAAGGTTTCAACTAAGGTTAAATAAAGTTAATTTAAGCTAATGAAAGTGAAAGATTTTTTTTTCTTCTTCAAACTTTTTTTTCTATTGACCATCGACTTGACCATTGAAATCATTTTTCAATCAATATTTTTAAACACAAGTTGCAATCAAATAAAATCAAAAGTAAAGTCAAACAATTTCAAAACGGATTCAGGATTCGATCGATACTTAATTAAGGTTCATCTTCATCTTTAATCAGTTCAACATCAATAATCAACAAATATCAGGGTCTAAAACAAATTACCGATTGATTAATGATAATGAGTTTCGTTTTAAAAGGCTTTAGATTATTGGAAAAGAAAATGAAATTTTGTTCGCTGAAGCCGATGATCAGCTAATTAAAGTAAATTGGAACCATCTGTTAATTGCTTGTTTACATTTTATTTCGAGTTTTGATGTTTTTTTTCGAAAAGCAAATGATTAATCATAATTGCTTTGTGGGCTTTACATTTGATTCGTGTTTAGCTTTGAACTTTTTTGTTCAACCTTTTAGCTCGACTTTTTTTTGTCTCCATTTTTTGATTGATAAAACATTTTCAAATTGAATAATCAATTGAATTACATGAAAGTGATTGAATCACAGCCTCATGGTTGTCAATCTTGATTATAAGTTGTAAGCTAATTTCATTTCCTATTTAATGGACAATTGAAAAGTAAAAAGATAAACTTTTAGGTTCCAAGGTTAACCTCGATACTTACCATAACTTGACCTTGATTAATCTAAATATGCCAAAATTGTATCGAAAATTAAAGGTCAAACCATCGAAAGCAGCAAAACTGTTGGACAAAAGTGTGAAGTAAAACCTTTTTTCTCCTTACATTTAGTGACATCTACTGTCTCAATAGACATTCAATTTGACCAGATTTTTCGGTAAAAGTTATAGACGAAATTGAATGTCTGTTTTTTATCGATAATCGTTTTTTTTCTTATTCATTTCAGTGGTGGAATTTTCGCGACTTATTTTGCTTTGAATCACAGTTTTATTCTGGTGTTAATATGTTATGGTGGAAGTTTCCTGTTGAGTTGTGGAGTCGCTTATACAGCTCCTTTGGTTGAGATTAACAAGGTAACGTTGAGATGAAAAAAGATTGAGAAGCGATATTAACTTTCTTTTCACTTTACATTTAAAGTGGTTTCCCGAAAAGAAGGGTCTTGTAACCGGAATCGCTTGTGCATCGATGGCTTTTGCGCCAACAGCTTGGACGCCTTTAATCACGGCTTATGTAAACCCGTTAAATATACCGGCAGATATGAAGGGGTAAGTAAAGTTTTCAGTCAACTTTAAACAGTAAAACTTACGATTGTTTGCAATCGCTTCAATGTTTGCATTTGAATCGATGAGAAAAATAGAAACAGAAAGTAAATTTTTTGGCAATCCTTTCAAATTTCGACGATTTTCTTGAAAACCATCAAACTATTTTGCTCGCTTATTTCACACTTACCTTACAAGCTTTCACAATTTTAAGTGACAAGAATTTTGGTAAAAGTTGTGAAAATTGCAAATCGACATCTTCTGTATTTGTCAGAAGCAAACATTGATTACTCCAAAAAATTAAATCAATTTGCATCATATAAGGTTTTGATATTTTCGTCTTCACCAAATTTGTGTAAAAAAAATTTTTCGAGGCCAACTATTCCATATTGATTAGCATTATAACTATCATTCATTTATAACCTTCTGCAGGTACTTTACCGATACGCTTGTTTTAGAGCGAACCAAAGATTCTCTAATTTTTCAAGGTTTGGTTACGTTGTTTTTATTTTCAATTGGCACAGCCTTACTTTTCCCTGCTCCATCAGCTGAAGATTTGGATTCAGTTAAGGTAAAGTTTTGCTTAATAATTCATAATGATCGCATTACATGAAGGCAAAGTAATGGCAAAAATGCTTTCTTTACTTGTTATAAAATCAGAAACAACAGAAAGCCTCTGGCAATGGTGAGACTGGAAAAGTGGTTAAATTGAGATTCGCAGATGGCCTTACTCCGTCCCAAGCGATCAAGACTTTTGAATTTATAATTTTATCCATCAAAATTATGCTCACTGAACTCGTATTTTTTTACCTCCTCTTTGTTTACAAGGTAAGACTCATTAGCCGACTTTTGTTCAACCCTTTCATTTGACACTCAATCGTACAACGAAGGAATCTATTTTTATCAATCCATAGCATTCCATTTACAGCAATTGAAAGCAACACTTTTGCAACGTGCGAACAAAACTCGTTGAAATTTCCTTCTCAAAGTCCAATTACAATAGTTAGTAATTTGCTAAAAATAAACTTCTTCAGATTAATATTCCAATAGATAATTATCCAATTGTGAAGCGATAATCACATTGCTTTAGTCCAAGGTAACCCTTAACAATTAAAGTTTATAAATAGTTGAACAATTTCTCAAGGTTTCCACTAAAGAATTGAAATTTCCAATAATGGTTGGACTCGAAAAAAAAGAATCAAAAGACGAACATTTTGTTACATTTATTTTTCTGGGCATTTAATTTCCCTCTCGACTCGATTAAAACTTTTCAATGTAAACTTGTCCATTGAATGAAGGTCAACTTTAACGGCATTTTGTTTTCCTTTTTTTTTGTTTAATTTGATTAGCCTTTTGGCCAGACTTTTATCAAAAATGACCTTATGCTATCAGCCATTGGAGCTTGTGCTGGTCTATCAAACTGCTTTTGCCGTCTATTGATGGGCTACATTAAAGATATACTCAGCTACAAGGTAAAGAGTCATTTTACAATAAATCAACTTTTTCTTCTTCTTTTCAACCATTTGGTCAAACATGTTAATGTAACTTTTTCATCTGAATTGATTGATAAAACAGGCTTGCTGTATACCATTAAGTGCAATGTCGACTGTTTTAATTGCCAGTTTACCGTTCAGTTCGATGGCTCATCCAATTGTCTACTCAATCACCGTAGTTGCTGCTGTTGGTATCATTGGCTCTCAATATGCTCTTATGCCATCGGCCGTTACCGATACTTTTGGGGAGAAATATGCAAGCATGAATATTGGACTCGTTTACATGTCAACTGTAAGTTCACCGAAAACTGATGACTTGAAAAGCATGAAAAGTCTTTTGAGGGAAGAGATGCAACATATTTCCATCAGCAAGTATCTGCATCTCGCAATGAAACAGTCGGGCCATTGATTGGAATGAAAATGATTGATTGAAAATTTTCGCACTAAATGATCAAAATTAGATAAAAAAATCTCGATGCATTCGGCACTTTGGACCAGCTTTATTTCAAACAAAATTTCTAAATTCATGTGCAAACTCTGTCTGTTGTAGTTACATGCAAAATTATCATGGCCAATTCGTAATCAAAATATTGATTAAGACTAGTTTTGGTTCAAGCACAGTAGCGCAATCTTTATTTCAACTGAGCAGTTGATATGATAGAGTCAAGTTTCCTCTCAAACTTCATTAAGCGTTCAAATCTTATTTCATTTCGCATTTCATTGAAGCTACAGTAAACTGTGCTGGTTGATTGTTGATATTTTGTTTATTGATCGTGAATTTTCATTAAACACTCAAAATGAATCACCTGCAATGAAAGTGAAGCAAATTTTTACAACTTTCTCACTGATTCACAATCATTGAATAGATTAAATCAGTGTGAATATCTTTCCAAGTAAACAGTCAATTTAATACTTTGTTTTTCAACCAAAACTTACAGGTCATTGCTGATGTTGGTGGAGCCTTGGGATCGCAATATTTAACCGAATCTCTTGGTTGGACTGGAATGATTTATGCCATTAGCTTTTGTTCATTCTTAGGTAACTACAAACGAAAAATATAATTCAAATATCAGTTGAAGTTGAACAATTTGTCTACAATTGCTCAGAGGCTTGACTGGAAATGATGAAAATTACCAATTGGACTTGTTAGTTTCATTGATTGGCTTTAGACTTTTCATTACTTTCATTTCATTTCCTTTTTTATTGGTTCATCAATTGATTGTGATTATATTTTAATACTTTCAAAGACGTCATTCATTTCATGAGATGAACACATGAAATGTTTACTCTATCTGATCAAGAAATTATTTTTCCTCATAATTCATTAGTCAAGTCAATCTTGTTTTTGAACATTAGGAAATGTTTGCAAATTAATTTTCTTTTCTTCCTTTCCTACAGATTTCATAGCAACTTTTGCCCTTCCATCTGATCCTGGTCAACGGCTTAAGGATAAACTCAATGCTGATAAAATTGTTACTGAAATTTTACCTGCATATCAAATGAATAGGAATAAAGGCGTTAAAGGATCCATTCCAATTGTACTTCCAGAAGCTTATTTAATGAGAAAAGAAAGCAATCCAACAAAGACTTCATTAATTGGCAAACAATTGAATTGTTGATTTAAAATTTTTGTATTCATTTTCATCTTCATGATTATCACAATTGTCGAGCAACAATCAAAATCAAAGGCTGATTCAATTTTACCGCATTATTGGTATATCACTGTTATATCGGTAGATGGCAAAAGGAGCATCATTCAGCTGATTCAAACTGCTTACCAAAAACAATTTATTTTCAATTGTATCAATCAACTTAATTTATATTTTTCATCAATGTTTAAATGATTTAATTGAATTAAATTTATGATTGTCTAATCTTACTTATTGTTGCGTTTATTATTAATTAACTGTGTAGTCAATTTGGGTTGTTTTGTTTGAAATGGTTGCTTTTACTGTATTTACTCTGCACAAAATGGTTTGTATTATTTCAATTCTAACTATTATTAGTGATTAAGCAACAGTAAATATCCTTGAATCTTAATTATTTTTAGATTTTAAATGCTCATGCTATTCTAGATCAGACTTTTTGAACCTTTGGATGTTTGGGAATTTAATGGCTTCATTACAGGAAATTTACTCTATCGGATAATTTAAGGTAAGATAAGTTTTGAACCAGTTCTGTTTTTTTCGGACTTGACATCAATTTTAATTTTCCTTATTCATCTTTTTTTTTCAGAAAGGCCAAAATCAAAGTACGTCATTTGGTTTTGCATTAAATTTAAGGAGAGTAGAAGTCAATTTTGCGTTAAAATCACAATGGAAACTCACCGAAGACTTAAATCTACTGAATTTATCATTTGTTTATCCAGCTTTTCATCTTTCATTATTGATTCAGGCTAATCAACATGCTACCTTGAAGATATAAAGGTACTCATTGATCAATAGATGATATCAATCGTAAAATATGCCGAAAATAATTTCAATGGGGCATTTGAAAATTAAAATACACAAATCAATTCGCTTCAACATGGGTTGATTAAAATGTCTAAACATTGACTAATCCAAATTCATCTTCAACCGAGAGGGCTCAATTAGGCAGCTCAACTTCCATATCCAAGTTACCAGATGCAAAGCAAACGAAAGAAAGGATTATTTCATCCAGATTATAGCTGCTTGGGCTTCAACCATAAAATCAAGAAAAATTTCTCAGTTGAAACATGGAAATTTTGAGATGAATTAGCGTCTTATGAACAGCCCAGAAAAACAGCCAAAGCTGAGGAGATGTCATTTTTTTTTGAATTGGTCATTGAATTACCAGAAAACAAGTTGTGCCGTGACAATTTGATAATGACGAGCTCAAATTATTAGCAAATAATTGGTTTCATTGCTGCTCAATTGAGGTTTGTTCAACTTGTTAACCAAAAAAAGGATGAGCCAAAAAAAGTTATATTTGTTTAGTTGATATGTACATATGTTTAAATATAAGTATTAGTATTTTTATTATGTGTGCATGTTTAGGTTAATAAATTTTATAAACAAAAACTTGTGTTAGGTCAATTGGGAAATTGTCCAAGAAAAATGTTCCTCAAATTAATCTATTAATAACTGTAACCAGGGTTAAAATAGTGAGCGAGAGTAAGTAATTTGTGAATAGGAATAAATGATGAGAAAAAAAGAAGCAAGAAAAGAAGAGAAAATGTGAAAATCTTTATTGGTATAGATAATTTGTTTATTGATTATCATAGCAATTAGCAGACAGTTAATCAATTGAGAGAAATCTATTGTTACATGTTGTTCATTTGTTTTGTTTTAAGTCTTTTTTTACTTCATCATAAAAATTTTGACTAATGTTTTGTTTTTTTTCTCATTTTTCTTCAATAGATACTTATTGATCCGTTTTTAGTGATGATAACTAATCAAACCTAATAGGACAAAACCATTGGTAATTTAATTTGAACAATTCAATGGAAAAGACAAAATTAAAGGCTAATCACCAGATAAATTGACCTAATCTGGTGGAAAATTGTATTCGCACGTCAACTTTTGGTTACTTTCTCCTAGTCGACACTCGATGGCCTCTCTTTGTGTCTCCTCTATCTCCACTCTTTCCACGGTCTATCAGCTTCTCCTGTCTTCCAACTTCTCTTTCTTTTCCTCTTTCGCCTCTGCCTCAGAGCTTCTACTTCTGTATCAACTTACTGTGTCTTTCCTGTCATCTTTCCCCTCTTCTCCCTCTTTTTTTCTCTGTTTCTCACTTTGTACCTCTTTCCACTCCCAGTCAATTCTCTGTCTTTTCTGTTTCGCACTTTAGTCAAAACAAACGCCTCTTTGGTAAAAACAACTACAGGGTGAACCCAAAACCAAGTTCCTGTGTAAATATATGTGCTGTATATTAGCTTAAATCAACTAACCCAAGGAAGCAACAATTTACAGTGAATCAAACCAAAAAGTAGGGTCAAAGCCATAATTATTACAAGCCTGAAAAGCCAAGAGATGAAACAAGTAAAGGACAACTTGAAAAGCAACACCGAAGCGCAAAAGCCCGAAAATAGCAGTTTGAAAATTATGACACAAAATTGTGACCATTAACTAAATCCTATCCTTCCAACTTGACCTTGGTTTTTAATAGGTTTTCAATGTTGTTGTTATATTTAACAAACAGTAACATCAACAAAATGATCATTAACATGACCGACAACAGCAACAGTAACAAAGGTCAATTCCGAGTGTCTTCTGGTAAAAATTAAATCTTGAGAAGCGCAAGCTTGTTGGACTAAAACACTATTATCATTATTATGTATTTCTAATGATACTTCCGTGAATATGAAGATGAAGAAAATTTTTTTTTGCTTCTCAACAAAAAAGGAAGCCAAAAGTTGAAAAAGAGAGGGAAAAAAAGAGATCAGAATTGATGTTGAGATGATCTTAACTTTTTTTTCGTTCCTCTTTTACTTCAACATCATTTTAACTTGTTGATAATAAGACAATAAATAGGAAACATGATTTACCTTGAGAAAGCTTTATAATAATGAACATAATCAGTCTCCATCTTTTTTTTATCATAATAACGGTTGATTGTGATTAGCTTAATCTGAAGCACACAAAAAAAACAACTCAAACCGGTTTAACTTAATCAAAGTTTGGTCCACTAACTTATGGTTTGTTATACTTGATTACAGTAAACTGATTCAACTTGCTCAACATTTCAATAATGTTAACGCAATAACAATTAATATTTCAATTAATGTTCACCCAATCGTCAACTGGACAGTTGAAGATGTAATTAACCTTTTTTTTCTTATTACATCAGTTCAACAATGAAATGCAATTGTTGAAAATAAATTATCGAACAAAATTGAAAAGTTGAGAAATTTGAGCTTTTAATTTTAGCCTTTTCATTGAATCAATATTGTTAATTAATGAATTGACTTTTGATTAAACTCGTGTTAACCGATTGTTGCTCATGAATTGAAAATTTGTCAACACCAATTAGGGTTTGTTGGTTAGTTAAAGGCCTTTGAAAGTAAATTTTCAAACATTAACAACTCAACGGAATCAAATGTTGCGTTTAAAGTAAAATGTATAATAACTGACAAAGATGGTAAAAGATGATGGTTAAAGATGATGGCGATGATAAAAGGGGAGAAAAAGTTGGTCGCTTGAGGATTGAAGGATGAAAAGAGTGACAGAGATGAGTTTGTATATTAACAAGGGAAGGTCGCTTTTATAATGATCATCTAGTTTATGTTTTATTGGGAAATGAAGTTGACAAAAATATGATAACAATGGAAAAGAGCGAAAACTTATTTTCAATCATTATGTGGTCTACACGCGCTAAGAGAAGCCTCGTGCCTCGAGTGAGTAACAGCCAGGGCGAGGGATTAAGATGAGGGTAGATGAGAGACCATTGTAGGCGTTACGAGGTGGACTGATGAAGAGTAAAATAGCGAAGAGAAGAAGACGAAAAGTGAGCAAGAAAAGGCATAATGGACAGATAGACATGCAAGGAATAGCGAGAGAGAGAGAGATGAGAGCAAATGGGACTGAGGGAAGAATAGGACTTTTCAGCTTTCATCTAGGATCATTCCTAGAACTGGATGAAGATGGCGAAGGAGAGAAAAGCAGAAATGCGAAACAAAAAGTGATAGCTTATTGTTTGGCGTGAAATGAAAGGGAAGAAAAAAGATGAAGATGAAAGCTTTTTTTTTATGAGAAACAATATTTTGTCATTGCCTTCGACTGTATGCAATTGCCAATATCTTCATCTTTTAGGCTAATGAAGGTGAAGGAGAAGGAGGAAGATAAAGAGGTTCGAACTTTTTTTTTCTTCTCATTCTCTTTTCTCTCTCATATTTAGTCATCAGGCCCAATTAGACAGTCAAATATTATTATTAGCTGAGTTACTTGATATTGGGTTAGAGTTTCCATGTTTCACTCGAACCGTTAATAGGCTTTACCAGCCTTGATTGCCATGGTATTCAGGGTGAACCATCTTCAACAAGTTATTCATTAAACAAAAGATTGGAAATTGGAAAAGGAAAAATATTTTAGTGAAAATTAAAATGATAATGAAAAGGGAAAGCAAAGAGAAACTGAAAAGTCCAAAAGGGCAGACAATCTTTTCCGTTACGGAATGTTTGACCTTAACCAGGTTCAGCCCAAAATTGTTTGAATCTTCCTTAGGTTCTTCGGTTGGTCGATCACAGTCATAAGAAAAGGAATACAAAAAACTCTCATAATCATCAATTTTACCAACTAATTTTTTCTCTTCTCTTTTTTTTCTTCTCTGGTCATCCTAGTTTCACCCATTACGCCTTATCAATTGCTGTTTACAATTATAATTGCATTACACTATAATTATGATCATTGAAACTTGTCAACCTCAACTTTATCAATTAAACAGGTTTTGTTTGTTCAAAGAGAAAAGGTAAAAAAAAAGAACGAAAAATGAAAAGTTTTATGAAAATCTTTTGGAGAAACAAGAAAAAAAAACAGAAACTTCTGTATTTACCTGTTGATGCATTTTAAACCATTTTTTAATCATAAATCAGATTCGAATCAACCTTTTTGTTTCTCGTTAAACTTGCGCTTTCATTTCGCCATCATTTGAATGTTGAAAATTGTCTCTTCAATGTTTCTCGTTTCCGCCGTCAACGTTTACAATTGCAATTTATCAAGTTTGTTAATTGATATAAATAACAATGACAATCTAATCCATCAACAATTAAACAAGGCAACTGATGAAACGAGGCGAAAAGGCTGGAAAGCCAATAATATGGTTAATTATGATTGTTTAAACAAGTTGAACAATTTATTAACTGTAACAAGTAAACTGTCAATTGTATTATTTAAAGCTCATGAAAAGTTTTTATCCTTTAACCCAATTGAAAGTTGCTAATTTTGAAGTTGTCAAACTTTTGTTTTGTGTCTTCCATGATGATGAAGGATGCAAATATTTGCTTCTTGAGTTCAATGTTAACTGTTTTTTTTACTCAATTTTGCATTATTGTTTGAGGGAAAAATTTGCTAGATTTTGGAAAATTGAAATTTCCATTTTTAAGTGATGAAAATTAGCTTTCATTATTGAACTGAATGATGATCGTTTAAGGTTAATTCAGGTGACCCGTCGTGATGACCTCAACCTGAACCGGGGTGTGAAGGGTGAGTTGATAAAATAAGGAGTCAAAACTCTTTTTTCTTCTCCTTCTTCTTCTTCTCCTCCTTTTCATCTTCTTGTTGTGCTTTCTAGTTTCGTGCTGTTTACTTTGAAAAAGTGTCTCAAAAAGGTGACCTCAACGGTTCACTTACCTCTATCATCATCCTCTGTCTACACACAAATGCTCTTTCAACATGATCTGTCTACAAACCACCAGTTTCTCCCCTCCATTTATCTTCTTCTCCTTCTTATCATCAAAACTCTCTCTCTCTCTCTTTCTTTCTATTCTCTATCTTGTAAAAGTTAATGATTGTGTGTGATGTTGATGCGTTTCAAAGTTGTACTCGTTTCACTGTTATTGGCCTGATCTGGGTTTAGCTTTGTTTCAGGCTTGTTTGTCCGATTTATGTTTTGACCGAAAAACAAGCGAATCAACAAAAGGTGATTATGAGGATGATAATGATGAAGATGAAAAGATGAGTTGATGGTAAAGGGAAGACGAAAAGACTTAGTTCATTGATTGGTCTAAAAAATTGAAGTTTATGGTTCACTCTTTTTTGCTCTTTCTCTCTTTTCTTTCTTTTCTACTCCTACTTAAACTCTTTAACATCTTCACCTTGATTTTAATTATCATCATCACTATCATCTTTGGTTTAGGTTTACAAGTAATCTGAGGATTGAAGACAACAAGAAAAAGAAGCTACCAAGTTAAGCGACCTTTTTGTACAAGAAGAAGCATATTTGTGTAACTATGAATATAATATTGAGTTGATTCTGAGAAGTTGAAGGAGAAGCAAAAATCGATAAGCTTAGATGATGATGAAGAAGAAGAAGACAAGTAAAAGCTAGTTATTGGCTGTGTTGATGATGATGATAATGATGATCATGTTTTCTGCTTGCTGTTGATCCTTGTTGTAATAGTGTTGAGTAAAAGAAGCAAAAGAGAGGGAAAAAAGAAGAAGAAGAAGAAGAAAAATGTTGGAAGATGGGAAAAGGAACTCACAGACAATTTTCAAACTTTTCTTCAACATCATTCTCATCTTGTACCCAGACAAGATTGAATATTGAATGGTGAGTCTGAGTCTATATGGAAGAGAGGAAAGATGATAAAAACGATGTTAAGAGTAGACAGAGTGAGAAAGATGAGTAAAAAGCGAAAGGAAAAAACACGTTATAATAAAGTAATAATGTTGATAGAGAGAAGAAGAAGAAAAAAAAATTGTTTCTATGTTAAGCTAATTTTAGTTATTCAAAACGATAATTAGGCAAGCTTGGTGAAAGATATTGCAAAGATGATAATGATGATAATCATCTCTTTCTTTGTTTCTCTTCTTCTCTTTACGATAGTTTACAAGTTTGTCCTCAAAATAGTCGCAATTAATTGTCAAAATATTTTTTCCCCCTGAAAAATGTTCGTTCAAAGGTTCAACAGTGAAACAAAAATTAACAAAATCAACTTTACCTAAACAAGATTGTCTTACAAAAATAAGATACAACTTTCTTCATCACCATCATCATCATTTCCTTTGAATCTTTTGACATTAGCTTATATCTATTAGGCTTTCAATGGAGATTCTGGTTGAGTAAGCTAAAAGCGTGAAGAAAAATGATGAGAACTTTGAAAAGGCAATGTTCTTTTCTTTTTTTTTCGGGGCTTCTTTTTTTCTCTCATCTTATCTACCATTCATTAAACTCTTCTAGTCCAGTTTTTGGTCAGTTTTTGACCTTTTTTTTGCGCTCCTTTCTTCAGCTTTACTCGATTCGAAGAGAGATTTTGGCGCAATTTTTTGCGCCTCTAAACTAGTTTCCAGTTTTAAGCGTAAAAATGGTAAAATTGATTCTTTAATAGTTGCTTGTTATTGTGATGATTAAGGAATAATTATTTTTAAAACATTTCCGTTGATATATTTTGTGAAATGATTTGAAATAGTGTTGAGGTTCAACTATTCTTGAGCTGAGTAAACTTGTTGACAAGTTTATTTAACCAGACACTTAATCCTAGTTTTTGTGTCTTTTCCTTAATCTGCCAACTTGTCACAGTAATTATTATCATTAATTAGATGCAACTATTTTAATAGTTGATTCACTTCTAAACTTGTTCAAACAATTACTGAGTGACTTCATTCAATTTTGTAAAAAAAAATCATTAATAAATTGAACATTTTTCTTCTTCCAATCAATTAAATAATCATTTTATTCAAATGATAATAAATTTGTTTTTCAACTTTTCAAAGTTTTTTCCTCCTAACTTGAACAACAACATTAGAGTTTTTCGTTGCTCATAGAGGGCAGTACTAGCGTAACGTCAACTACGAAGGTAAATATTTTTCTTGTTTTGTTTTCTTGTTTTGTTTTGTGTGTTGGAAACAACTAAAAGCAAAACAAGAAAACAATGCAAAGACATTGGGAAAATGTTAATTAAATGTTGAGTTTATTGTTGAACCTAAATTGAAGGACCAATTGTCAGAGGAAAGATTGATATTCATTGATAATTGACTTTAATTAGTGTTTTAAATGTTAATTGTGATGGAAGCTAAAAAGGACAAAGTTGATTGAAAATTTTCGATGAAGAAGTTCGTTTAAAAGGTTCCAAATTTCAAATTTTCTGTGTAAATTTATTTCCAAAATGAAAGATCACATTCAGTGTTAACCATGCAAAGCTGATGAAGAGGTGAAAATGTTTCAAAGTTAATCAAGTCAGTTCATGAGCCGAAACTCAGCTTTTCTTTCTTTTTCTCTCTTCTCTCTCTCTCTCTCTCTCTCTTTGTTAACAAATTTGAGGTCGAAGCCACTTTTAGGTCAGTAAAAATACATTCAACGATACCATCATGATCAATTGTTTATCACCTGAAAATGGTTTCCGATCAACAAGGAAAATCGAAATGTAAATGAATAAAGTAATCGACTTGAAATAATTTGCGATAAAATGAGATGAAGAGAACGAAAGAATGAAAAAGTTTCACAAAGTAGACAGTTGAAGACAATTTGATGATAAAAGGAAGAGAAATATTTAGGAGTATATTACGGTGAATGAGAAGAAGAAGAAGAAGAAGAAAAATGGAAAGAAAGAGAAGAAAAATGATGATAAAAGGCGAAAAAATGAGAAGAAGATTAGATAAAGCAAACTGTCGACAGATAAGCAGAAGATGCTACTAAGAAGAAGAAAGAAAAGTTGAAGTCAATACCCTCTTTGATTGAGAAGATGAAGAAGAAAAGAAAGGAACGAAAGAAGAAAAATAAGACATTCTCTACTTCTCTCTCTCTCTCCCTCAATCTACATCTTTCATCATCATCATTATCATCTTCTTCTTCTTCTTCTTTCCTGACTATTATTTGGTCGTCGCAAGCGGAAGGCGATTTTCATAACTTTTATGTTATGGAAATGTAACTCTATTCAAGAGAAATCATCTCTTCTCTTCATTCCATCTTCACCTTCTTCTTGATCTCCTTTGTCCATCCAATTCCTATTTCTATATCGTTCTCATTATTATCTTATTATCATCAGAAGAAGAAAAGGTAACCTCACCTTTGCTTCCCGTTGAGACCAAATTAGCCGATATCCAAATGCTGATAAACTCTTAAAACGATAAACTAAAGAAATAGGTTTCACCCTCTTTAACATCAATTTTTCTACCTTTGATTCTGTCTCTTTTCTGTCTATCCTTTTCCATCATCATCTTTGACTCCATTTTTGGGTGGCTTATTGTACTCGATATTAGAGCGGAAATGCTATTGCTAGGCATTCATTTCCGTCTTTGTTTATCTCTTCCTGACTAACATTTTTTTTTTGTTCATTTCATTTGTTTACTCACACTTATGCACACACACACCTAATTTATTATTAATTATTGTTCATTGAACAGGTAAGAAACGAACATGAAAAAAATGAACTTTTTCATTCAATTTTTTTTTTCGCTTTAATCTTTTGGAAGAAAATTTGAAGAAAAAAAAAGAAAAGTTGACCAAATTTGTTGCAACGAAAAACCCAATTGTCGTTTACACAATATTTACATTTTTGATTCTAAAGGTTTTCTTCTTCTTCTTCATTTATCTTCACTTCTCTACTTTTCCCTCTCTTCTCACCATTATCATCATTCTCTTCATTACCCTGCCTTTGACCATCAACCCCTTAAACAACATGAGAAACTTTATTTCGATGGGAAAAAAAATACTGAGCAACTTGTTCTTTTCTTGTTACAACCAAACAGGTTATAACAAAGTTAGTCAAAGTTATATTGTCCAGTTTCTGGTGGATTAAACAGAAACTGAAACAAGTGCAAATCTTCATTATCATTATCAACAGAATATCAAAATTCATTTCATAATCAACCAACAATATCATCAGTTTTCCTCCTACGTTTTTCTTCTTCTTCTTTCATCTTCATTGGAATTAAAGAGAAGAAAAATAAAACAACAAAATTATCAAAACTTGGACCTCGTCCAGTTTCTGTCTTCCTACTTACTTTTTTAATCATCATTCTCATCATTTTCATCTTCATTTTTCTTCTTCTTTCTTTTTCTCAATTTTTGTCCTCATTTTTCATCTCTCTCTCTTCCAACTCATGTTAACCTGTATTATGATGATGATAAAGAGAAAAAGGGTTTTTCTTATTAAAATATATATACTGAACTGGTTCATACAGTCGTTGAACAGCTTTTGTTGTTTACCATTTGATATCAACGAACCAGTCAATTCCTATATTTAGATCATTTTTCTTGGCTGAAAACGAGCTAATTAGGATGGTACCGATGGTAGGCCAAAGTGAGGTCGATAGAAGAGAGAAATAAAGAAGATCAAGTGAGTCAAATGATGATCCTAATGATGATAAGGGGAAAGAGTAGGAAAGGTAAAGATATGATTCGGCGAAACCGGCTTCTCTCATTTTGCGCCGTTTCTTCAATGAAATTGTAAGACTCAACTAAGTCAAGATTGTCTCTCACCGCCCATTAATACTTGATTTTCATAAACTTTTTTTTCTTCTTCTTTCCTTTCCAATGAAGGTTACGGTGAACATTATCAGTTTAGTTTTAGTTTTTTTCTTCTTCTTCTTCTTCTTCTTCACTCATTTTTACCATCAAATTTAATCATTCATGTTTCATGTTGAAAGACTCAAACTTGATGTTCAAAGTTCCTGATCAATTATTTTATTTACCTTTATAAAGCTTACAAATTTCTCAGCTAATTGAATCGAAAGAAGAGAAAATTTTTCCATTTCCATTTTTCAAGGTAAACATTGTAATGTTCAAAAAAAGGTTCAGTGGAAAATGTTGAAAATAAACAAAAATAGATGAAAACACTTGCAATTGATTGTTGATTCAATTGTCTTTGGGAAAATGTTGCTCTTCTGACGAACTGAATCTGTAAATGAAACTTTATATTCAATATTGGCGATTATACATGATCATGATTCTCATTGGAACATATTGCTTTGGAAAAAAAAGTTTTGTTTAAGTTGACGAACTTTTCATTTCTGTTTACATTGTTGAAGGTTCATCTGAATGGAAATGTTTTATTAGGTTTTCGAATTGAAAGGATCGTTGAACCAATCGTTTTGTTGAAATAAAAATGCCTCGAATTGCTTCAAGTGTTTTCTTCGATTGAAATTTTCGAGCGATTCCCAGTTCTTTGCAAGTTTTGGTTTTCCGCTTTTACTTTAAATGCACATTGAGAATGACTTTGCATTTTGATTTCTTTTTTTTTGAAAATTTTAATCAATATTTGATCAGTTTTACAAGTCATTTTATCTTTCCTTGAGTTGTTAGTAAACGTCTCAAACTGTCAACAGTTATCAGGGGAAGCAATTGCTCGTCTGAAGATGAAACTTTTCCGATTTGTTATCAAACTAATCAAGTGAAAAGTTTATTAGAATCGGTCTTTAGTCATCAAAGTTAACCGACATTCTCATTGATACAAAATTAATCAGCTTCTTGTCACACTGATAATGCAAAAGTATTCAATGAACAATATTAAATTTTAAATGTTGCAAACTTTCAAGACAATTCAATCGAATGACTAGACGCAAGTTCAATGTTCAAAAACTTATTTTTAACACTTGATAATTCGCTTCCTATTCCGTTCAACATCAAACAATGTAACCAAACATTTTCAAGCAAACCAAACGTTTTATTCAAATAATATAATCAAATCAGCTTCATTGAACTATTAGGTTATGAGTCTTTAAAGTTTAGTCAATTGACTCGCCAATAATATTGAGTTTTGTAATTTGAGTCGAAAGTGGTTTTACTAGAAATTCTTGATTGAAAAAATCTATTTGAGATTGATTTCGTTTCTTTTTTGAAAGATGTTCTAAACTAACATTTTTTATTTGGATTAGCATCTTTTAGTCGATATTATGGCTTTAGAATTTTGAACACTTTCGATTGCACGAGGAAAAACTTTTACTCTCATCTATCCACAGAGCCTGAGCTAATACACAGAATTTTTTGCAAATTTTCTCAACACTACTTGAAGTCATAAAGCTCAGAATGAATTGCAAGTAACTTCGTTAAACTACGTCATTCTAATTACGGTATTAAGCAACTTTGAGTCAATAAAAAACGGTAAACTTGTCTAGATGCTTCATCCGCCATCTCAGCCATTTAATCTGAAGTACAATTTTAAAGATCAATTTTTTCTCTTTACTGGAATTTGTATTCTAATGATGACAAAAGATTGAATAAGAGAGCAGTTTAATCATAAATGGAGCATTAGAGCGTTAGATAAAGTAAGGTTTAGTATGAATTGAGCTCAATCGGCTCGACTCTTGCAACTTTTACAGTAAAACTGAGTTGAACATATGCGACTTTGCTTCAATGTTTATCCATATTTCGTGAAATGCCAACTCTTGTGACTGGATCTAAATGGTTTAAACAGTACGTCTGTAAAAGACAATGATCAAGCAATAGAAGACCAAAGGCAAAGTGTGATTATTCATCGACCTTCATGATGAAAATAGTGAAGAGAAAAAAATCCTTGAAAGTAAAGGAAGATTCAGACAGAAGACTAACACAGAGAGATGAGAGACAAGGAAGTTAATTAATAAATTATTGGAAAGGAAAAAAAAGGATGAAATTAAAAATGAAAATGAACAAATCTAAAGATGGCAAGTAACAGACAGAGAGAAACATATGATTCTCAGAGAATCATGTGATTCAAGTTAATCTTGTGAGTTTGCCTGGACGTGTAATGATCATGTTGATGATCAACTGATTGATTTTCTTGTTTCACCAGTTAAATCATATTGGAACCAGAAAAATGGTAAAAGAAAAGAAGTAAAAGAAGCAAAAAGAGCAGCAAAAAAATGCCAAAATTCGAAGCAAAAGGAAGCAAAAGAACAACAACGAAAAAAAAGTAAACGCTATTTTTGAATTTAAACTTTTTTTAGGTTTGCACAACTAATACATATAATAGCAGTGTGTTGGTGTTGGAAAATGTGAACAATCTGATCACCAACTGAACACGGAAATGTAGATCATTCTTCCGGTTGCAAGTGCTTCTGATTTGCGTTTGTAAACATGAGTATCGCAGGCGATGAAATGAGCGTGTTATTCAAGTGCAAAAAATGAATCAAAAATACAAACAGCAAAATTCATTGAAAAAAAAAGTCATTTTTCTTTCCTGAATCAACTTTTCTCTTTCAAATGAGCCTTTAGTTATTTTTGTTTTATCTGCTAAAGATGATGACCATTGTTGCTGTTTATTGTTGTTGTGTTGTTACAGGTAAATGACCAGTTGAACTTATTTCGGTATCAAGATAATTATCATTATTTGCATTCATTTTTGCTTTTTTTCTTTCTTTCTCCTTCTCTTTCGCATTTTCCTTTCTATTTACAATGTAGATCAACAATGAAACCAGAATGGAAAAGAATTGAACTCTTTTGGGTTTGTTACAGTTTTTCACTCTCAAAGTCTAATTAATCAATGTTAAAGTGTTATGAGTTTTGGTAACCAAGATACAATTGAAACTGAACGTTTTGTGTGTTTCCAGTGAAGTCTTTTAAATTGACGTTTCCAGTCTCATTATTAGCTAAATTACATTATTAGTACTTTATTGGGATAATTGACAATTAATCAACCAACTTGAATTAGGTGTGAATAAACCATTGAAGAGGTTTATTGATTTGTAAAAATATGTTTGGTTTTCAGTTTTCACTTTTGTCCTTTGACTTTTGTTTGGCTGTTTGTTGTTGATTGATGATTTAATACAAATTTATGAATATGATTCAAGTGTAATGATCAAGTAATTACAGCGTGATATGAGTAGACTGAGAATGGCAACAAAACACTGTAATAATAAAGAGAGAGAGAGAGAGAGAGAGAGAGAAATCAAGGAAATCTTTGGTGATAAGTAGTCAATGTGATGATGAGAGTGATGAGGAATGGAAAGGAGGAAAAGTAAAAAAAGACAGAAAATCAATAATCAAGAGATCATGTGAGGGAAAGAAATAATAGCAAGATTGGAAAAGAACGAAAAGAATTGGGAAAAATGGTTAACAGAAAGGGACAGAACTGTTGGACAGATTTAAGTTTCATCTTGTTTCGTCTTCATGATCATCTTCTTGCTACTTTTACTTCATGAGATTCTTATTACTGAATGAATTGCAATGATCTTTACAAGTTAAAAAGACAATAAATTGGAACGAGAAAAAAAAGAAGGCAAAAAGAGACAAAAAAAAACATTCAACAACAAGGAGAATCTTTTGTCAGATTAGAGTTGAATCAAAGAGGATGACGATGATGATGAAGATGATGATAGAGAGATATTTTGCTTCTTTTGCTGATCTTGATTCATATCAAATGCTTTTTTATCGTTTTAATGGTTAAGGTGGAAACTTCGGTGTCTAGGTTGACCTAAATCTGGTAAAGGGAAAAAGAAAACTGAAACTGGCGAAAAAAAAGGGAAAATTCATTTGTTCACAAATAGCGATTTGGTGCAACAAGAAACTGTCCAAAAGTTAAACTGAGACTGATCAGCCTTTTAATCTTCCATCTTCCACCTCCATGAAAATTTTCATCATCACTATCATTATTATTATTAACATTATCATCAACCAGCCACACCAATTTTGGTTCAATGAGGTAAAATGAAGCTACAAAGTGTGATGATGTTGAACAAAAATAAGTTTTTTAAAGGATAGGTTAACATCGTTCAGATCACTTGCATGATACTGAGAGAGAGAAGAAGAAATAATAAGATGATTTTGAGTGAGCAAAAGAAAAGAATGAAAAAGAAAGAAAAGAAAGAGTAAAAATGAGTTTTGACGGGAGGCAACGAAACAGGAATTCCGAGCTCATCTATTCTGATTGTGATGCATGGTTATCCTCTTTATCTTCATTCGGCCGAGTCTCTCTTTCTCTCTCTCTTCAGGGATGTCTTCAACTAACCATTCTTCATCTTGTTCATCATCATGTTGCCCCTTGTTTGAGCCCCTCTTCTCATTTACCTTCAGTTTACTTGTTTCTTCACTACTTTTCTTATTTATCCCCTGTTTGACTGTTTAATGCACAATCAGTCAATCATCATTATCATCATCAATGCTATGTGGTTTCATCTTCTTGTCCCTCTTTCATCATCATTTCCTTACGCAACTAAACTTGTTCTCATAATTTACTAATAACAATGAATCTTGTTTTGCTTTCATTTAGCCACTGCATTTAACCATAATTGCTCAAGTTGTAAATCGCGCTACTAGATGGACTTTTAAAGGGCAAATTTAGACTTACTTGCGTTTAAATGTTTAAACAGCTTTTTAGGATCAATCATTTTTTTTAGCTGTTGGTTGAAAGTTGTCTTCAATAAAATTTAAATTGTCTTTTGTCATTTTAAATTTCATTTTAACGCGATTAATTGAATAAATTGGAGATTTTTGTGTTTTTTTTGTTTGCATTTTTTCGTTTTATGGTCATTGATCTTTTGTTGTTTGTAGTTTTTTGTTTTCTTATTTGCTACACTTTTATAATGATTTTAAATACAATTCAATTATTTACAAAGATTTAGGCTCTTTTCTTGGGTAAGAAAGAGTTAATTTTAAGGGGGTTTTTTAAAGTCGCCTTGTTATGTATTAATTTGTGAAGGTTGTTGTTGGTCTCGTTGCTGTGTATATACTGTATGTATATGTATACATCTTTTGGAGTTCATTTTGTTTACTTGTCCCGATTATTACAATTATGTTGCTGATGTGATGATGATATCTCTCTGTCTTTCTTTTTGTTGTCTCTCTTCTCCTCGTTTCTCAGTAAAGTTTCAAAAGTAGAGAAAAAAAGGGAAGAAATGAGAGGAAAAAGACACGATTGGCTGAATAATAGGAAAGGAGGAACAGGAAAGAAAGAGAAAAGGAGAAAGAGAAGACAGTAGAAACTGACTTTTATCCGTTCGATTAACAATTGAGTAAGACTAAGAGAAGCATCAATAGAGAGAGAGAGAAAGAGAGAGAAAGAGAGAAAAGTAGACAGATAATGGAAGCAGGAGAAACAGATCGATGAAGAGAGGCAAAGGAAGAGAAAGAAAGGGAATAGGAAGAAAAGAGGGAGAAAAGGGAGAGAGACTAGGAGAAAAGAGAAGAGAAAGAGAAGAACAGAATGTATTTTGCTTTCCTTGAACTTCTCTGTCTTCCCTCTGAATCTCTCTCTGCGCCTTTCATTTTACAATATTTGTCTCTCTCTTTCTTTACTTTCTATGTATGTTTACATGCCTTTTCTGATGTATAAGAAAAGTTCGTAGTAACCCAAAAACCAGGAAGAGGAGGGAAGAAAAGAGATGGCAATGAAGAGAGAAAGAGAGAGAGAGAGAGACCTTTGTGTCCGTATGTTTTGCTCGAGTTTGCTTGCAGGTAGCAAATGATAATATAAAGTTCATCTCTTTTTGTCTTCTTTTTCTTCTTGTACAGTTGTTGTTGCTGCTGCTTCTCCTTGCTTTTCGAGATGATAATCCTCATCATTTTCCTCCTTTGGTAAGATTCGTTAGAGGCTTGGAGGAAGAAAATGTTATTTGGAAGATGCGTTATTATTATTATCATTATTATTATTACAGTTGAACAGTTTATTTCGCTTTTTATCAGGCAACAAGAAGAAAAAAAAAGAAACAAGACTCAGTTTCCTCTTTTTACTCTTTTCTCTTTCTTTTCCTCTTGGTGTCCCTTCTTGGGTTTTGATTTACTTTTTGCACATCCATGTAATATTTGCTTCACTTTATTTGAAGAATATATTTTTCGCCTCTTTCATCAACTTTACCAATCCGATTGCGAATAAAAGTGAACACATTGGAAAAAAAAGAAAGCATCGACATTTGTCCTTTGCCTGTTGTATGGTATCAGTTTTAAGTTGAGATCAAGGATGAAAAAAATGAATACTTTGCATATATTGTTTTCATGTTTGCACCAAATATATACATCGAGTCAGCTGCATTGTTGTAATGATAGAACCAGAAAAAAATGAAGATAACTTGTTATCCACCAAAAAATCCAGATCACCACTTGATGAACCTTCATTACTTTACGTTTATTCATCTTTCATCTTCAAATTTTTGCTCCTTTTTTTGCGCTATTGCTCCGGTCTTTCATATACAACGTATATATAAATAAGTGTGTGTATATATATCGTCTTCCTTCCGTCTTGCGACTTTCTTAAGAACCATTTGTGCCGGTGACCTCAACTCTCTTCCTGCCTCCCTCCATTTATTGTATCATCAAGACGCGCGAGCGCAATGACGCGCGACTCTACCAAAACACGTTTGGCTTTTAAGATAATGATAAGAGTAACAAGATGAAAAAAAACACCCGGCGTAATGGTTGATACTTTTGCTCCCTTAAATTCATCTCTTTCCATGAGTCTTTCTCTTCTTTCTTGTTCGCCTTCTTTTTGCTTCTTTGATTGCCTTCTGTTACTCCTTCTTTGTCCTTACTTTTTGCTTTAGCTGCTTCTTTTTGCTCCTTAATTCTTCTTAAACTCTGCTTATCCTTTTGACACTCTCCTTAATACAGACACACAAATATATATACCTCTTTATATTTGTATATATATACATGCATAGCTATATATAGATACAGATGTATATAAATATATACACACATCTTTTGTCAAGCTTTTTACTTTAGACGAATCACCATCTTGCTCCTCTCTACACCAAATTTTCAGAACACTTTTTTGTTGTTATTGGGATTGCATGTGCGTGTTGGTTTGTAAGCGATATTGTTGATTCTATCAATGATGAGACTTTAAGGAATGGAGATGTTTGAAGATTGTTGGTGATCATCGAGAAAGTGAAAAGAAAAAAAAACAATCTTATCCTCTTTACAATAATTCGTCCATCGTTAGGTAAAGTAAGAGAGGAAAAATATATATATCTATATAAATATATTTATATTTATATCAGCTGAAGAATAACTCGAAATATTGTTGACATTAACGGAGCAATGAGAGAGAGAGAGAGAGAGAGAAAGTGAGGGAGGGAGGGAAAGATTGGGAAAGAGTTAGATGTACACATATATATATATTTACATCAGCAAAATGATAAACCATCAATGGCCTTCATGCTTTTTTTATTTTCAATAACAAAATTAACAGCGACAACAGCAGCGGCAGGGGGAATGATTATGACGATTGTGATAAAGATGATATCTTTTCATGATAATGTTCATGAGGATGATGATAGTGAAGATGGTGATCATGATGTTCAGGATTGTGGTAATGAAGATAATAATGACAATGTTGTTCACCATTATTTACTTAGTTGTTTCAACTTGAGAGAGTCGTTAGTGTTTAAATGCTTTCATTTTTTAGTTTCTTTCTTTTTGTTAAAAGCACAGTTGCGACGATTTTTTGTTTTTGATAATAAGTTATCGATGAAAGGTTCAGATTTCGATGGTTGCCAATTTTGTAATTTTATTTACTTTGCAGAAGTTTAATTGTCTTTTCAATGTGTGTTTGGACTCTGTTCTGGACCAAAAAAAACAACATTGAACATGCATCTCACTGTCAAAGTGGAAACTTTAGCATTCCATTCTTAATATTATTTATACATTTACAAGGAAAAATTTGTTTTTGCAAGTTCTTCGATAAAATCTCTTGCTGTTCAATAACTCCAGATTAAAGGGCATGCAGCTTGAGTGTCTTTCCGATGCATCTTTGTTTGGGTTTGCTTTCAACGATTCTTTATAATTTATAATTTGTACAGTGGAAAATACTGGCCAAGGTTTGCCTTTCATCCATTCGAAGTTCATGTTTCGAAGAAGGTGGAAAGTATATCATCACTTTCAGATAAGCTTGTTGATGGTAATGAACTTGAATTAAGTAAATTACTACTAGATGATGAACTTGTCGATGATGTCATAGCTAGGGAAGCTGTTGTTTCTGGGGTATCCAGGTATGATAAAATCTCCATTGGATCAACAACGTTTTCAGGCAAAAGCTATTGATAAGAGGAGAGAGAGAGAGAGAGAAAAAAAGAGTTGAACAAGAGTAGAAAAAAGATGTTTGCACTTAAAATGTTTCACAAATAATGAAGTGTGAAAGATACATGAAAACAACTAATTAAACAAAACGATGAAAATTGATATTTACATTAAGTCCTTCTTGTCCTTGTCCTTCGCCATCGATGACGGCAGCAGGATCAAAATTGAGATCACCAAGATCGGTATTAATTGAATTGTTGTTGTTACCACTATGGCTACTTGAATTGCTTGCATTGCTTCCCGGATTATTGTTGACTGGATCACCATTTGAGTTGGGAGTTACATTTGCACTGCTCACTGACGGTGGACCCATGTTACTTGGTGTATGTGGGGTATGAGGAGTGTGAGGTGTATGCGGAGTGTGCGGGCCATTAGGTATTGATGATAATGAACCGTTGGAACCATTGTTGGAGCTATTGGAGCTCAAGGAGGAACAATTTTGAGAGATAGAAACAGAATCAGATGACTGAGATTGATTCTGAGATTGATTGGGTTGTCCGACAGACTGTTGCGATTGATTTGTTTGCTGAGATGTTGGTGCACTCGACGTATGCTGTTGATGAGAATGAGATTGATGAGAAGATTGCTGATGAGGTGGGTGCTGATGTGATTGCGGATGAAGATTTTGTTGCTGTGATTGTTGTTGCTGTTGCTGTTGTTGTTGTTGTTGTTGTTGTTGTTGTTGTTGTTGATGAGGGTGAGGATGAGGATGAGAATGTTGTTGGCTTGATTGGTGGTGGTTTAAATGATTATGGTGGTTTTGCGGTGATTTATGATTATGATTAATACTATTTATATTTGAAAAATTTTCACTATGAGAAGCAAAGTCATGTTGTGATAATGTTTTCTCCATAGCCGCCAATGGATCAAGAGGATTGTCAGATGTTGATGAAATGGAGTTGGGCAGATGAGGGATTGTACCATATTCATTACCTGTAGGTTGAAAATCAAATGGTGAACCATTTTGCATCTCGGAAATACCGGTTAATGACGGTGGGTAACCTGGCCCAGTGGCGGTTAAACCTGCGCCAGATGATCCTATTACTCCTCTCGGTAAAGTTGCTGTTACTCCTGTAGGAACAACGTTTGTAGCTGCTAGTCCTTGTCCCATTTCCCAAGAATTAGAGGTTGGTGGCATTGATGAACTAGTTGGTGACATTGCCTTCAAACGTTTATTATTCTTTTTAGTAACCGCACTAGTATTGGTATTGCTGTTGTTGATACTGTTGTTGTTGGTGGCAGCAATGGCCATGGAAGTCGATGTGATGCAATGAGATCCAGTAGAATCAGGTTCCTCTTTGAAACGTTGATTATGATTCAATACTGCCATACTTGTTGAACTTTCTTTAGACATGACAAATTTCCAAGTGCCTCCAGCTTCAATTGCTATCTCTTCAGCACCAGGACTGTGTTTAGGCATGTTTGATAAAATACCCCAAATAAATTGATCAATCTCAATGTTGTCAAAATTAACGTAATTATCACATATTGGACATTTCCATCTGGATCGTTCAGCATTCATGATTAAGTAACTTTCCAGGTCAAAACATTGAATGTGTTTACATTCAGAGCCGCGCGCAGGAAAAGATATTATTTTACGACTTATGGGACATTTTAGTGATACTTTAATGGTTGTCGGTTCGATTCCGGAACAATCATCAACCGGAGTAATCGGAGGTGTCCTAATACTTTTCATGATAAGAATAGATTGAAAAAGAGAAGAAAAAGAAAATCAGTTAATTTGTTTGAAATGCAATAAGAAAATATGATTTCTACACAATCAAGACCTTGGAAAAATCTTGAGGAAGATCGTAAAGGACACAGAAAACATTGATTATGGCTGTTTGTAAATGAATGGATGTTCATACAAATATATGTATATAAATAAAAAAAATGTGTTGTCTCTCAAATGTTCAGTGTTGTAAGTTAACTTTATTTGTTAATTGCTGTTAACTAGTTTTTTTCAGAGGAAATTCAAGTAAATTAACATCACCACTTAGCTAAATAAATCTGTCTTCTGTTTCTCGCTCACTAGTTTACTTTCTTTATCTCTTTTCTTGCTCTCTTATGTTTTCTTAGAGTCACAATTCTAGTTATGAGTAACAAGCCACCCAACTCCCCCTTTTCCTCTTCTATCGTTTTCGCTTCTTCATATTCTTCTGCGAGTTGAAGAAAATTTTAATCGAGGTTAAAAGAAGGAGGAGGCCGTTGAAATAGTAAGAAGAAAAAGAAAGTGAAGAGAGACGAAAAGAAAGCTGTTATAAACACGCGAAAAGATACGGTTTGTACCATGTTTAACCAGAAATGTACCGCTTACAATAATTCAAGGGCTTAAGGGTTTGGCAATTAATTGTTAATATTGAGTGTGTGCGTGTATTGATCATGGTTCGAGGTTTACAAGAAGCTGATGAAGTTTCTCATGTTAAAACAATATTTTTCACGACGGAATAGAGAAAGAGAGAGAGAGAAAAAGAAAGATAGTGGGGGAGAAGTGAGCAAAAGTTGGTGAATGAGATTTAAGTAGAGAATGTGTGATATCATAAAGAGATACAGAAAAGGCGTGAAAGACTTGAGTTGTTTGTTCTTGTCTCTCTTTTAAATATTGCTCTCAGTGTGAACATAAGATTGATATCACAAGTAAAACAGCTTATTGTACACAAAATTCACAAGTGAAATATTGATAGTTAAAAATAGGGTTATTCTGTTATGAATTAATTAACTTACCAAGAGTAGGTTGAATTGTTGATAAATCGGTTATTTGAAAAGTTACGTTTAATCTTTTCAATAGCAATATCTGGATTAATGAGTTTTTTTGACACAATACTTTGAATGGCGCTGTTTAATGTTGGTCTATGGACGATTTGTAAGGTAAATAAATGTGAACAGCAGCAACTAGACACAGTAATTGTAATTGTATTACGACCAGGCCGGCAAACAGATCTTAAATTGAGTGGTCTTTGAACTTCACTAGCATGAATAATTAATGGATGATTATTAACAGATATTTGCACAGTCTGATTTGGCGGCCAGTTTGGCTGCATTAATGCATCTTGATGTTGAAAACACTTTAACTGTACTTCAAAATCGGGACGTGTTGTAAGAGAATTATAAAGATCATTTTTAAGTTCAAATTCAACATTGCTAACACAGTCATTGTGAGGAAGACGAAAAGGTTGTAATAAAGTTCCATCTCGAAGAGGTAAGGTTAAACGAATTTCGTCATCTTTGGAAGGAATAGGAAGAGTAGGTTTGATATCCATACTCATACCACCAACCATTGTCGTTGGACATGGACCAGGAGTTACTGGACCACCTACACCATTCATTAAACCAGGACCAGCGTTGCCGTTGGCAGTGAAGTTAGGCTTGATATCGGCAGGATAGGGTTGCTGCATTCCAGAAGCTGGTGTCAGTGGCGGTGTTGGATTACCGGGAATAGGTAAATGCTGATTGTATTGAATGTTGGTTCCACCTTGTCCAGAATTTCGATTATTATACTGATTAATCACAGGTCCGGTAATATAAGGTTGTTGTTGCTGTGGTTGTTGAGGTTGTTGTGCCTGATGATGGCGGTGGAGATGCATCGATGATGGTTGTTGATGGGATTGAGGTTGATGCATGTGGGGATGTTGGTGTTGTTGGAGAGGTTGTTGGTGTTGTTGGGGATGAGGTTGTTGGAGAGGTGGTTGATGAGGTTGTTGGTGAGGTTGAGGGTGAGATTGTTGGTGAATTTGTGAGTGAATTACAGGATGAGATTGTTGATGTGGTTGTTGGTAAGGTTGTTGTTGAAGCGGTTGTTGAAGCGGTTGTTGATGGGTTTGTTGTTGAAGAGTTGGTTTTTGATATTGAGATGCATTCATTGGCATATAACCTCTGGAATCAACAGTCATTGATCCATTATAACTGTTGATTGGTGTACCCGAATTAGGATTAGCATTGTATTGAATGTTTGTTCCGCCTTGTCCATTCCGACTATTGTACTGATTAATCACAGGTCCTGCAATGTAAGGTTGTTGTTGTTGTGGTTGTTGTGCCTGATGATGGCGGTGGAGATGCATCGATGATGGTTGTTGATGTGGTTGAGGTTGATGATGCATGTGTTGATGTTGATGTTGATGAGGTTGCTGGTGAGATTGTGGATGAATTTGTTGGTGAAGTTGTTGGTGAGGTTGTTGATGAAGTTGCTGATGAATTACAGGATGAGATTGTTGATGTGGTTGTTGATGTGATTGTTGATGAGGTTGTTGGTATTGTTGTTGTGGATGAGGTTGCTGAAGGGCTTGCTGTTGAAGCGTTGGTTTTTGATCTTGCGATGAATTAATTGGCATATAACCTCTAGAGTTTACATTCATTGATCCATTGTAACTGTTGATTGGTGTACCGGAGCCATTGGCATTGTACTGAATGTTTGTTCCACCTGGTCCAGGATTACGATTATTGTACTGATTAATCACAGGTCCTGTAACATAAGGTTGTTGTTGTTGTTGAGATTGTTGTGATTGTTGTGGCGCCTGATGATGGCGGTGGAGATGCATCGTTGATGGTTGTTGTTGATGTGGTTGAGGCTGATGGTGTATATGTTGATGAGGCTGTTGATGCACAGGAAGGTGTCCCTGATGATGTCCAGGGTGATGACCTGGTCCCCCCGCAGGTCGGACTGTTTGTGGTCCATGATGTCCAAACTGAGTATACATAGAATTATATATAATATAATATGTTTTTCTGTATATAAGTTGTTATTTAGACTTGTAATGTAGACTGAGCTTTCTTCGGATACCGAGTTAACAACTTTGGTTATTCAAAAGAATCAAAACCAGTAAGAATAAGGGAGCTAAAAAAGAGGGAGACTTGATAGGGAGACATCAACGGGAGACAGAAAGAGAGAAAAGGAAGAGATAGAGAAAGATAGAGAGGGAAAGATAGAAAGAGAGCAAGAGAAATGAAGAGAGATGTAGAGAGAGGTTAAGGAGCATGTTAAAAAGAGAAAGAAGAAGAAGAAGAGAAGAAGAAAAAAAAGATTTGAATGTGGCGACTTCTCAAGTTCTCATCATGAACTAACCGGTGATGCTTACTCTTTCCTCTCCTCTCTCTCCCTTATTAAACATAGCTGTAGGTAAAGAAGAAAGAAAGAGAAAAAGAAAGACTTGAAATATAAACTTACAATAAACTGAAACGTTTCTTAACTTCACCTTCTAGTAAAGTCCGGTAAAGATTTACCTTGTTCTACCACAGGATATATATATTTTAACCCCTAACATCTTTCTCTTCTCTCTCTCTTCTCTCATCTTGTTCTTCTTGTTCTTCTTGTTCCTCTCATTCTTCTTCACCCTCTTTCTCTCTCTTTCTCTTCATTCTCTTCATTTGGTGTAGTACCAACAAAATTCAGGTAAGCTAAAGTTTACTTACCTTTTATTTCAAGTGTCCTAAATAGACCACTCCTTTTTTACCAAAAAAAACTGATGATGATATGAGAAAGAGAAAGAAAGAGAGAGAAAAATGTGAAAGGCAAAAATGGTTTAAACATAAAACTATGGACTTTTCAAGTTGTTGTGAAAGAGTCAAATAACCGATCCAGAAAAGTGACCTGAAAATATTTCTCTTTCTCTCTCTTTTTACTCTTCCTCTATTCGAACTCATAATCATCATACTTATCTTCCAATTTGCCGATACATTATTCTTAACCTAGTAGCCTTTATAAACCAATGGCTAAAACAGAGATTTTGTTTTCTTCTTCTCTTTCAAACTTCTTTTTCTTCTTCTTCTTGTACTTGTTACCTCAACGGACTAATACAAATCTTCTCTTTCTTTTCTCTTTTCCCTCTTTCTTCAGTGTGGTCAAAGCGCTATCCTGAAAGTCATTTTTCTGTTAAAGAAAACAAACATTCTTTTCCTTGAAAAATTCCATCTTCGTTTTATTGGTCAAACGCTTTCTTTTCAGCTTTACTTTCTTCATCTTGACCTTTTTCACCTTGACCATCACAACAAGTCTTAACGAGTTGCAATAGGTCACTTTGGGTCCAAAACCCAAAGAAAAAGGAAAAGCTAAAATTTCTTAAAACTGTTAATTGTCAATAATTTAGATTAGTTTAAATGGCCGCTAATTAGTAATCTTTTTTTTTCACCCAAACAACATCAACTTTTCACAGTCAATCAATGATTAAACAGTAAACCCGATTAGCCAAATTATGTTAATCTAATCCTTAAACCCATTTAACAGTCAATTTAAATCTCTCAATGAATATTGAACAACATTGATCAAAATTAGTTAACATTTGATTAAACCATAAAATGAGTAAAACGATGACCTTAATTTAATCCACTTGAAAGGTGAGTTACAATAAAAGTAAATTTAATAGACATTTTGTTTATCGGAAGTTCCCATAACAAACAGTCAACCTTTGCCCTTCCTCTTGAGGTTACCTGTACATTGAGGTTATGTACTATCTCATAGGAAAATAAAGTAAAGGTAAGATAAAAATAATGTAAAGAGAGAGAAGAAAAAAATTTATCGTTATTATCATTATTAGTAAAAGGTAAAAGACGGAAATCGTTGAGAAGCGCAACTTGAAAAGAGCCTAACCTTGTTCGCGACCTTAAGCACCTTCGTTCTCCCTTTACATCACCCAAAGATGATGATCAGAGGATGAGGATGAGGACAGGAAGAAAAGTGCAAATTCTGTGAACTATTGATCTTTTTTTTTCTTCTTCTTCTGGTCACAGTTTCCTTTACCAAAACCTAGGTTGATCTACATTCCGTTGGAACGTTTCGTCGTAAACATTTCCTTTCTCTTTTCCTTTCTCTTGTTGCTTTCATTCCGAAATAAGAAGAAGAAAAAAATGATCTTTTTTCTTCATCTTCTTCTTCCTCTGTCTCTTCCTCTGCTTCCTTTTTCTCGTCTTTTTTTGTACTTTGCTTGACCCTCAATACAAGACCTTAAAGGTTGACCAGTGATGAACTTTGTTGTGGCCTTAAACTCGAGGTTAGCCTTTGGCTTTTATCTTTTCCTCTTCTTTATCATCCAAAAACTATTTTACTTTTCTTCTTCTTCTTCTTCTTCTTCTTTTTCGTTTAAAGGCTCTTTCAATGTTTTCTTGTGAGTTGTTGTTTTGCCCGTTTTTTGTTATGTTTTTGTAAGCCAAGGTCGAATATTTGTTAACGTTTTTACCATTAAAAGTATATATTGAGTCCAGGTCAAGCTCAAAGGGCCAAAAATAAGACTAGAAAAGGCAGGTTAAGTCGCACTAGTTCACTTCTTAAGAAGGCTTTAAAGGAAGATAAAGTCTACGAAAATTTACTAACCTCCGGTTGGACAAAAGGTTGTCACATTATTCACCTTTTCCTTTCTTTGTCATACTTCTCATCGTCTTCATCTTCTCCCTTTCCTCTCTGCCCTTTTCAATGGTCGACACAAGACACTAAATAAAGTACAGAAGCGTTCAAGATAAAGATGAAGAAGAAGAAAAAAAAAATCTTTTCTCCCATTTCCTTGAAAATGTACTTTTCTTCACAACAAAATACTTGAAGACGATCAAGAAAAGATGACAATAAGATGGAAATACGTAAGTTAACTGTTGTCAACTTTTAGCCTTACATCAAGTCACTAAGTTACCGTCAACAGCAAACGTGTTCAATTGAAATCAGTTATGAATCGGGATAAATGACTTTCAATTTGATAATTTCAAAGTAGACTTTAATGTTCATCAAAAGAAACCAAAAAAATGGTTTAATTTCAAAGGTAAATGGACGATTCAAATTGAAGTGAAAGGGAAAAGATGAAAACTTTGAAAATTTTCATGTTTCCGTTTAAACTTGTTATTGGTATTCTGATTATGTGTTAATGTGCCAATGAGCTGGGCATTTGTTTTTATTATGATTAATTGTGATAAATTAATTAACAAGAAATGTCACTTTTTGTTCGCTTCCAAATAACTGAAAAAAAAGATGAAACTTGTAATAAACAAACAGCCAATAATTTTGACATTTTTTTCAATGTTAATATATTTAAAGGTTAATACATTACGTTATTAACGTTTCACCTCAAGGTTTGATCTTGTTTTACTTTTTTTATGTATTTTGCACTTGATGTTGCTCTTGATGGTGATGATGATGATGAAGTTTGAGGTTGCCAAATTAGATCGCTTACAGGCAGGCTTAAATGGCCGTAAGCAGGTTGAATATTTGGCTTTTAATAACTTGCACCGATCCTGATGATAATGATGATCACTTTCAATTTCAAAGGTAAACATTTAAACAATACTGTTGAACAAAAATGCTTTTAATCTGCAAGCGAACACCAAACATTACATTTTCAACGAACACCGATCAATATCAGAATCAACATTTAAATTGTTCTGTACATTCAATTTATTCTTTTTTCTTTATCATAAAATCGCTTACAAAAAGATCGAAAGAAGTTAAAAACGAAAAATGCAAAAACCAAAGCAACACGTCAACAACATCGAACCTGTTTTGGTTCGATCTTTGGTTTGCTCGATGTTGCTCAACTTGTTCAACCATCGAGAACTGTTAACAAAAAATAAAAGTCAATTTCAATCTAAAAACGAACTGCATTTTCCACCAATAAATTGAAGAAATATTGCAACTTGTCAGAACTTATAAGTTTCGAACTTGCAGATTTTCGAAAGTTTTTTTTTTCGATAAAATCTAGTTTCTAGAAACGCGCAAGTTTCCTGAGTTTTCCATATTTCATCAATTCTCATTGAAAGTATAGAATCTAATTTTTCGCATTTTCTTCAGCTTTGAATCTAGGTCAACGATGGACTTTAAATATCGACGCGTCTTTAGACTTGCCAATGTTCATTCAATGGTCAAAGTTGAGGATTGATTGTCAGTTTAAGATTGTTTGTTGCTGATGAAAACAATTGTCCAAAGTTGAACGAAAAAGGTAAGTTTACCTTTTCTATTTGGCGCACATTTTACCTGTTTGACCTTGTTGGTGTTTCCATTTTACTTGTTCAATACAATTGCACATATTAATGCAACAGTTAACGGTCAATCTTAAGATGATCGGTCAACATTTTTTGTTTTCCTTTCTTACTGTTGTTTCCATTTTGGCATTAAACAATGTTGTTAACAATTGAATGTTGGCTAACAATTATCATTACATCATTACACTGTATCAGGGTATTATCATGTAAACTATACTTTACATGATAATTGGAAGAAGAAGAAAAAAAAACAAAATTTCGATTCATTTCTTTGCTTTGGTCAACATTTTTACTTTCATTCATTCACTTTCTTTGGCCACATTTTACTCAACTGTTTAACTGCTCAAAGTTTAATCGAAAAGACAAGGTTGTTTAATGAAAAAAACTCCAATCACTGAATAGAATAAAAATAAGCATGAAAACTCTGAATAATCGGAGAAATCACATTCTCTCATCTTTCAACTCCCTTAACTCCAACATCCTTGTCCTCTTTCCTCATTTCACTCTCATCTTCATCTTCATGTTGAAATGTTTCAAGGTATTTCATGAAAGAACGGATTAAAAATGTTTCCATCATTTAAATGTTTTTCTTCATGCAAATGGTGAAACATTTTGAAAAAGGCGCTTTTGGAATAAAAAAAAACATTTTTCGATTAAATTGAAAAAAAGTAAATCATTAAAGATCATTAATCAATCTTTATTCACTTTTCGTTGTTTCGTTTACGTTGAATTAACGTTACTTTTAACGGGAAGAAAAAGATTGAAGCTGAAAACCTGTTTGGGTGAAGAGACGATTGGTTGTTTCGATTCACTTGAAAGGTCATGGTTAGGTTATTAGACTTGTTGATAATAATGTTATCTGTTTGTGATTCATTTTGATGAAATACACCAATAAATGATGAACAACAGCATGGTGAGAATGAAAATCATTTGAGTGAAAAGTTTATTGAGCCTTATTTGGTTACATAAATATAAATTTATACCAGAGAAGAAGAAGAAGAATGAATAAAAAAAGGAAACTTTTTCACTCTTTTCTCCTCTTTCTCTTCTCTCTGAGTGAGTTCATCATTCCTGAATATTCAGTGTAGGAGGTTAACTTGAACCATTCAATGAATGAACAGATTTGAAGTGAAAGTAAAGAGCTGAAAGACGGGAAAAAGTGGAAACTGAAGGGACGCCAGAATAAGGCAAAAGAAAAGTTTACCAACTTTCCATTTCAACAGTTGTGATAATTTACTAATTAGTCGATTGGATTGATGACTATCAAAGGGTTACACTTGTTATTATTGTATTTCACCATTTTCATAGGAAGCCACCTATTCTGTTAACCATCAGTTTTATCATCTTTATCTTCCTATCTGTCTGAGTTTTTCACCCAAAAAATTGTTTCCACTGTAACTCATTAGCTTCCGGACTTGCGTTAACATTATTTCATTGTGTTTTCAACCATCATTTAGTGTTAATCAATCGTGATGAAAGGTAAAAGGTTGAAAGTTTGAAACAAATGTTGGCGCCAAAAGAAGATGATTTTTTTTCAGGTTTTTTAGTCATTTCGCTTTTTAAATGTGAAGAGACTTTTTTTACTTGGATTAGTGTGCAGAAACTTTGATGATGATTGTGATGAGGATGAAGGTGGTGGTGATAAATTTTGGCAAATTTTGTGATTGAGAGGGAAAAAGATGAATAATAAAGTTGATTCATCAATTGTTGGGGGTTTTTTATGCGTCTTTAGCGGATAAGGAGAAGCTGAATTGGCGCAACAATTTGTGTTCACACTTGTATTTACTGTTGTGAGAGTGAGATGGGTGAAGAGGGAGAAGATGAAGGGAAGAAGAGAGTGAAGAAGAAGAGAGAAGATGATAATGAAAGTGAGCTATTTCTTTACATTTGGAGACTTTATTCACATGGGAAAAACTGTAGGACCAGTTATACGTTGAAAGGTTTTGCTCTCCCTTCCTCCCTCTTTTCATCCTCATCATTATCATCTCACTCTCAGTCTAATCATTCACAAATTTCCGTTTATCTTTCTTCTCCCTCCTCTCTTGCTATCATCATCCGGCCAAGGAAGGGGAACATGAAGATAAAATGGAAGAGAGAAACATGAAGAAGAAGAAGAAGTAGAAGAAAGAAGAAGGTATATAAAGTTGATGTTGAGTTTTGTTGAGCAAAGAAAAGTAACTTTTTAAATGATCAACTGATGAAGAAGAGAAGAGATTGTGTAGGAGAATGATGATCAAAATGATGATGATGAGTGAGTTGGGCACTCGTCACCATGGGAAATTATTTTGGGTTCACAATAATAATCATGTTGATAAAGTTTGCCTTGTGAAGGCGAAGCGCCCTCAAGTTTTTAGGTGAAAAGTTATGGGCAAAGTGTTGGTTTATTGCAAGGGAAGGACTGAGGGTTTGTGGGGTTGATGTGGGTTGGTTGGAGGAGGTCTGACGAGGTACAACAAGTCTAATGGTCTTCATTGAAACAATGAAAAGGTTCAGGTGATTATTGTTACATGCAACTTATGATCACTTGGAGACTAAGCAATGGTATGCATAACTAAATTTAGGACAAATGTTATTGATCATCATCATTGTAACCTCTCTTTCTCCCTCTTTTATCTTCTATCTTTCCCCTTTTCTCTCTCAATAATCGTTTATATAATCATATCCAAAGAGTAATATCTGTTTACTGAAAGAGTCAAGGTTTTGTGTTAATATTAAAGTTAAGAGTAATCAGCGCACGCTATTAGCTTATTATTCAATTGTTGAAATTAGCTTTTCCTTTTCACTCATTTGTTTATGTGTTAAATTTACCTTTATCATCCTTTTATCTTCTTTTCGGTGAAGATCGAACACTGAATTGAAAATGAAAGAGAAAAAAATCGATATTTAAAAGCTTCGATTCGAAATCGATCTTTTACATTTTAGATTTGAAAGAGTTTTGATTTTTTAAAAAATCGATTACTCGAGTTGAGATCGACTAAAATATAGCATAAGGATAGAAGTGATTAAAATGAATGTAAAGTGATTAATGTTGCTATGAGTTTATCTAAAGTTCATTGAAAGTTTAGTCTGTAATCAACCTCTAGATCAATTGACTCATTTTTTTATCTAAATCGAGCTGAAAGATGGTCAATTCCTGTAACCCAAAAGAGCCAAAAATTTCCAAAAAATGGTTAGACAATTGAGACGCAATTTACAAGTCCATTCAGAACTTACAAGGTTGATTGAATAAAACTTGATCAGGTGAAAATGTAACAATTTAATTGAGTTATTTAGTGATACATAATTATTGTATTTGAACGCTTTGAATAATCGTTTTGGATGCAATGAAAAAGCACAAATTGACAATAGTCAATCAAAATTGAACATATTAATCAAATGATTAAACGTCAGTTAAAGAGATCAGAGGTTTAAATTGAATATTTAATCAACTTGCGAAGACAGGAGTAGAAAGACAGAAACCACAAAGAGATTGACAAGCAAACGTAAAAAGATCATTCCATTGATTTGTTGGTGAAACCTTTTGATCAACGCGACTGGGGCGCTTCCTCGTCAAAAGAGTTAAGCCTGAAATGGAAAAAGAGAAACGCATTTAAAGTTGCGAATCAACAGACAAGTTAATCACAAATTGTTAGATGAAGAATGAGATCGACCATTATAATCACTTTTCTAGTGAATAATCGTCTTGGACTTATTGTCCATTAAACTGTTCATTCACTCATCGACTGTCAATATTGTTAACACTTGCAGTTAGCAATTCAATTGTTGTTCAGTAAAGACGTTTGATACTCACCCACAGCATTGACTTTTGGCGAAACAGCAAACAACATTACGTCCAGAGTAAGTACTGTAATCGTCACAAGTATCACAGGCTGTCGTGTTACCAACGAGAACGAAGAAGGCTTCACTCGATGGAGTTGACATGATGATTAGGAAGGAAATAGTGACTACAAGTAAACTGTAAAAGATTAATTTATTCATGATCGGAGGATGAACAGACGATCGCGAAGATTTCAAGTGAAGCAAAAAATGAAACAAACAAAAGTTTAATCAGATCAATGAACAAATCAGTTGTTAAAGAGGGCTTTGATAGTTTACGAAAACAATAACGAAATGCGAAAAAAAAGGTAATTCAAATGTTTCTCCCTGATTCTCAGTTTGGACACAAATTGCATTAATGTTGACTAAAAAAAGTTGCTGATGAATCTAAAGGGGAGTCAAGAAAAAAAAAGATGTTATTTATGTGTTGGTTATTAGCGTTGTAAAGGAAAGAAATCGTCAAAAATAATTTAAAAATAGAGTCAAACTTTTCTTACCTGAAGCTTTCAGATCAAAAATAAAAGTCGAAACATGTTTCCTCTTCTCCGCCCTCAATCCTCCTTATTTTCCCCTTTACTAACCGATTACAGAACAATCGTTATCAAAATATTTTCATCATTATTCGAAATCTATTTACTTAATTTACTTCTCAACGATTATCAGTCAGACATGAAGCTATCAGTTTCATCGACTTGGTCCACATTTAGGTAACTCACCTAAACCCGAAAACATTAGCGAGACATTCAAAGTCGACAGTTTTTTCGATGTTAAGGTTTTAGCGCAGGTTTTAGTCGATCTTTTGGACAAACTCTTGATCCTGTTTTCATTTTAATTGTTCACTTTTCGATTAATGTATCTTTGCTGTTTAATTGTTACCTCAATCAGGTCAACTTGAATCAACTTGAGAAATGATCTCCTTTTTTGTTGCCTTGTTTTGTTGACCAGTTGTTTACTTGTTGACCTCAACTACATTTTTGTTTTTACCTCATTCTATTGGTTTTACAATTAATTTGTTGATTGTAATTTAAACAAATTTTACTTTGATTCACCAATCAAACACACAAAAGACGAAATGTCATGTTTAACAAAAAAAAAGTAAATGATTAGTAAACGGATTCAAAGAATGAACTGAATGATAAAAAAAACATTGAACAAATATTGATATGAATAATAAAACTCATAAACATATCACTAGCTGATAATAATAGAAGCTAAATAATATTTAAATTACAATTATGTTGAAATGTTATTTTAATTTGCAATCAAAATCTCAGTCTATAAATAGACATTAAAAATGTTAATATTGAATGAAGTAAAAATAGTAAAATGACAATTAAACTGAGCTTTCATTTTGATAAAAACATTGATATTTACCAGATTAACCCAAACACCTAAATTGTCGTCATTCCAAGCATCTTCTTGCTGATCATCATAACCATCATTAACCTTTTCTGGTTAAAATAAAAGGTCAAGAAAGAGTAAACTGTAAGAGGAAAACAAAAAAGGTAGGCCAAGAAAACCCAAAAAAAATGGTTTTCAATTATTTGGTTAATTCTGGTTAATTTGTCAGCGCCCTCTGGTGACTTTTTTCCCATCTAAAATGCTTTTACCTTTTTGGTTAGAGTTGATTAAAAAGCATAAAGTGAATCAAGTTGTCTATTATATCCTTATCTTGATATTATTATTATTATCATTTATTAAAATGGGTAAACACGCAGAATCATCATGGATGATATTTTTAATGTTTTTTCTTGTAGAAGATGATAATGATGATAATCATCATTAGTATAAGTTTTATGACATTGATAGTAAATTTGTTAAACTATTTACCATAAGAAGGTTGAGCTTTTGTTCATTTTCCAGTGGAAAAAGTTGAATAAGGAAAAAAAAGAAGGGAAGACAAAATACGGTAAAGATGATGATTGTATCAATAAATAAAACAACAATCGATCAAGAGAAAGGTTGGGTGAGAATGGAAGATGAAATTAGATAATGAATATCATAATTCTCGTTCTGGAGACAGACTCAGACTTCGCTTGTTCATCGTATAATCAGCTGATTAAAGTTGATTACGTCAAGAAGCTAAGCTTGGTGAAGATAACTGATGACGATTCCATAAGAGTCTTGCGTCATGACTTTTCCCTTTTATCCTCTTTCACCTTTAAGTTAACTCTTTACATTTATTTTTTTTTCTCCACTTTTTTCTCTTCTATTTCTCCATGATCATCTTCATGAATCTAATGGAGCAAAGACATGAATAGTAAGGTGAAAAGAGAGGCAAAAAAAGTAGGATCAAGATGAACAAATAACTCTTACCTTGTCATCATCATCTTTCGCATTTGTTGTTGTTAACCAGTCAATATGAGCTCCGGATGTGTTGTTACATCAGCCTCGGGCAAGTTTATGTTCAACTCTTTTTTTTCCTTCTTCTTCTCATGATGATAATACGAACTTCTTTTTTATCTCTTTTCTCAGATTCATTGCTTTCGGCCATTTTGCTCTTTCGAGACAATATCGACAATCCAAAAATTTAATATTTTACAAAAACAACTTTACTCTTGAATTTCTTTTCCTTTCTCTTTTCATTATCTCCATCACCTTGATCACCTTAACACTTGAATATCCGACTTTTCACTTTCTCTGTCTTCTCTATCCCATCATCTTTCATCTTCCCAACAGGAAGATGAGACTTTGAACAGATTGTTTCTTCTTCTTCTTCTTCTTCTTCTTCTTCTCTTTTCAACCCTTTCTTGCTCATTTCATCATTTCCTTAGCTTCTGTTAACCTAAAACTCTTCATTTCTTGTTGATAGTCTTTGTGAATCTCCCAAATGAGTTGCCATGTTGACAGGGAAAAGTGTGTTCATGTTAACCAGAAAAAGATTATAAATGATCAATGATAAATCAAGTGAATGTTTATCTGGAAACACTAGTTCTGTCCCTTGACTTTTTTTTCTCACTTTGACTTTTGGGTTAACTTCAATCAAACAGTGTTGATTAAATGCAAATTAAGAAATGATTTGTCAATTGGTGAACGTGATTGTTGCATGATAATCATGGGTGTGATGAGGCAAAAATCAAGTAAGCAAGCTAAAAGGCAACAAAAGGGAAAAAAACAAATGAAAAGGCATTAAAAGCTCGCCGAGAGAATGAAAGAGAAGAGAGAAAATTTTTGTTGGTCTCAAAAAATAATATATGAGCAGCTATTTGACGATATTAAATACATGATGATGAAGGACGCAAATGAGAATCAAGCTTGACGACTTGTTAAATTGTGTGCAATTTTAATAAGCAAAATGATAAAAGTTTAGTGAAAAGATGAAGAAACCGAGTCTTTCTTTTTTCTCTCTTTCATTTTCCTTCTGTTCAGTTTCATGTTAACTTCATTACGGGTGACCTTAAATAGCATTGTTTATGCTTAAATTGAAGGACAAAATGAAAAGCAATGGAAACGCTCTTAGACTTTACCTCTTACTTTGGACTTGAAAATTTGGACGATTTTACCTTTTTTTTGCGTTGGATGATCATTTATCTGATGTAATGATGATTATGCTTGTCCTAATGATGATAAGGATGAGAATGTCAAATGAACATATGTTAAGTGAATGGCGATGAAACCAGAAAAAAGGAGAAAAGTGAAGATTCCATGGAGACAGAGAGGAAAGAGAAGATTGATTAAATAGACAGAGGAATGATGATGATGAGTGAGAGTGGTAACAAGATGAGGTTGCCTGGGACAAGAGTGAGATGATAACCTTGACTGGATCATAGGAAAGTCTCCTTTTCACGGGTTTCCCAATAAATCAGTTTCAATGTTGAAACAAACATGTTGAACTTTTTTTGTTTAAAGTTAAACATTTTGTCCAAAATTTTGTTTTATTGCCTTTCCACTCTCATGTTTTCAACTTAAATTGTTGATTTGAGTTTAAATTTTTCATTTTCAAGTCCAATAGTTTTACATTTTTCATTGGAAAGGCTTCAGTCTATTCATTATTATTGGACAGTAAGTGAATCTATTGCAATGGTTTATGGTCAATATTTGCCGCTAATTGACCAATATTTAGTTTAAACTATTTATAACTCTTGGACTTATTCAAATGAACAGATATTTGATCCAATTGCGTGTCTAAATATAAATTATTGTTTTTATTGTGTTTACTTTTAACATCTAAATAGTGATCAAGGTTAATCGTAAATACACTTCATTGATTAAGGTAGACAACTTTTGCTGTTAACACACAATTCAATGGTTTAATGAAAAAGTATGATTAGTCTTTGAATAATGTGAAGGTTGAGGTGGAAAAATGTTGACTCATTCATTGTCCAGTTATGGTGACAATTGAGCTTTCAATGAATTTGTCAAGAATCAAATTTCGAACCTAAAATTTGGTAAAAAATTTTGGATAAAATTATTGAAATGAAGGGAAGAAAAATGTTTGACTTCTGAAGATTTTGTTTTCATTTTCGCAAATTTGTTGACTTAATGTTGCGACGCAAGATGCTTGCCTTGGAGTTAGACAGAGAAGATGGAATGAAGAGAAAGAAAAATTTGGTTAACCTTTCTTTTTGTTGTTTAGCTGTTTATAAACAGTTGATCAAGATGATTGAGGATGATCAGGGATGATAAGGAGAGAAGAAGAAAAAAAAAGAGTTTCTTTTTCTAATAGATTGAGATGATCTTTTACTCTTGTACCATTTAATGGGCTTATTGGCCAGAAATGTGAAGACACACAAAAAGGTTTACCTGTCAATTGGATGATAATGATGAGAATGAGGATGAGGAAAAGAAAGAGAAGATAAAAGGAAGAAAGAGAAAGAAAGGGTCAATGATCCTGGTGGCTCCACCTGTTATAACTGATTATTTCATTTATAATACTTCCGAGATGATGATGATAAGTGTGATGATAATTGTTGTTTCCTTTCCATCTTCTGACCTCAGGTCATTCCTTTCTTTCCTTTTTTCTTTCTCTTTTGTTTTCTTCCAACAATTTAAATCTTATTCACTTTCAATTCAGTTCATTTGTTTCATTTTGTGTTACCTTTTTTTACGTGTTTTGTTTGAACATTTTTTTTGTTACTTTTTTATCATTTCAATTGCAATATATTGAATATTAACTTTTTTTCATATTCATTTTAGGTCAATATGATTTGAATCTTTTTATGCCTTTTTTATTTGTATTCAAAGTGTTTTGACAAAAAAAAGGAACAAAAATGAAACAATTAAATCAAGATAAAAGTTGAACAACAAAAATGTAATTATTGAAAAGTGGGAAAACAAATTGAGTTGAAAAGTTTTTAAATAAAGTTGACAACAGCGCCATCTCATTCCGAATCATGCGAGTTGGTAAAGTTGAGAAGATTGTTTTTCAGCAACCTTTTGGGTTATCTTTGAAACAAGAATGTCAAGATGAAAATGAAGATGATAATGATTATGGTTATGATTGAAAATTAATTGTAACCTGCATTGAAAATGAGTTTTTTTATCCTACAAAAAGAAGCTCATTGGATGACATGTTTAATGGGACGAGTGTGGTTGTTTTGGGTTGAAAAAATCATCTCATCTGGCCTATTAAACTCAGACTGATAACGAAAAAAAGTTAAAACTGAAATGATAATGACGAAGATGAAGATAAAGATGTCTAATCTTGATTAAAATCTTTCAGTAAAAGTCGAAATTTTTACGTAAAAAGACCCTCATTGAGGGCTGTGTTCAATCGGGTGAGAGCAGACTTCTTAGGTTAACTATTTATACTTATTCGGGCTACACTAAAGAGCCATATTCAACCTGAAATGGGGTGAAGTGAATAACGAAAATGTTCATGTTGATTAAGATGAACATGGTTATAAAGATATTGATCAAGACAATGATTGTGAAATGTTGTGTTGAAATGAAAATGATGACGAAGATATTTAGTTATGATATGTGATAAGTTAGATTTTTAACGTAAAAAGACCCTCATTGAGTGTCGTGTTTAATCCGAAGAGTGCAGCCTTGTTAGGTTGGAAATTTGTGCTTGTTCAACCTGATTCGTAAAGTCATATTCAACTTAAAATGAGATTAAAAGAATGATAAAAATGATGATATTGATCAAGACATTGGCTATGAAATGTGTTGAAATTAGTCCCAAAAACACGTTCCAAGTTTTGTCTAGAGCGCCATCTCAATCCTTAACGTTGACGAAGGTGAGAAATAAAATATTTATAAGTTGTTTTGTTTTACTTTTTTTTTAGTTTACTTGAAGATAAGAAACAACAAGATTTAAAAAGATGGTGATGAAAATGGAGATGGTAAAGATGATGATGATGATGATGAGAGGTGAAAAAGCAAGTTTGATCATCTAAAGATTTTTAAACAAGAAAAAAAATAGTTTAACTTGTAAGGGGTATTTGATGGGCAAAAGATGATGATGAGGGAAAGAAGAGCATCCACCTTTAAACAAAGATTTTTAGAGTAACTTTTCAGCTTTCAACCTATCATTTAGTGGACAGTGACACCACTTTTACAGGTAAAAATACAGGCAAACAAGGTTGAAATGAGGAAAGGAAGGTGAAGAGAGAAATATTTTCTTACCTTATCCTTATCCCTCCATGAGATTCTTACACCCACCAAGACCACTGAATTACTCTTGTGTTGGCTCCTCTTTAATCATCATCATCATCAAACTTTTATTCATTCTCTTTCCTTCTCTCTCAAGATTGTCAAAATTTTCATAACTTTATTAAGTAAAAACTTTTTGTCTCTTTAAATATCATTCACCAATTAACCAGTTATTATTTTGTGATAATAATTTTCCAACTTATCCAATAACTTCACCTTTTTTTATTGAATCTAAAAATATCCTTATCAAAGATATTCAATCTTTTCTCTTTATCTTCCCTATCATCTTACCATTTCAACCGCCCACCAACATATTTATCCTGAAAAGATTATGTTAAAACGTCTCAACTTTATTCTCATCGGAAAAACTTTAGTCTCAGGTAAAGGTGAACCTCATCATCAACAGAAAAAAAAATAATTTTCATCTTCATTCTTTCCTGTCTTTAAATGTTGAAAAATTGATGTTGCCAATGAAATTGAAACGCTAAGTAAACTAACAACATTATGGAACATGAACAACGAAGTAAAAAAAAAAGAATCAGAAAAGTCTAATGTTTATTCATTTGACAAACTGGCCCTTTCATCTCGTTACCATTTTTGATTGTGGAATCAATGAAACTCATGCAACAATCCAATCATTTTTATCCACCAAACGAATAGCCAATATCATGATATTTATATCGTTTCCAGTGATCATTTGAAGGAAAGAGAAGAAGGAGAAGAAAAAAGATGAAAATTATTATGAACAGAAGAATAATATACACAGAAACAATAAAGATGAAAATGAGACCAAAGTTGAGACCAAAAAAGAAAAGAGAAAAAAAAAGAATCGATTGAAAATCGATAAAAGATTTAAAATAAGGTTCTATTTGTACCGTTTGGAGGTCAATAGATACATGTTCATCTTCATCTTTCCCTGTCTTCACTTTACCCTCTGTCTTCTCCTTTCTACCAGATTCACTCTGTTAATGTTCCTGCAAAGACTGGTTACATGTTGTTGTTGATGTTGTTGTTATAGGAATGACGATCGATTTCAACAAAATCAGAGAACAAGCAAAAATCGATAAAAAAAAAGGTCCGAACCTGTTTACCTCTTTTTTTCCACTCTCGATACACTTTTTTTTGTTCATCTTGCTTCTTTTCTGTAAACCTCATTATCTTCATTTTCATCATAATCTTTCAATGAAAATTCTTGCCAAACTTGAGTTTCTCTGCTCTTTTCTGCCTTTTTTGTTGCACCAATTTTCATAGGAAAATTTTTATTCCAATAAAATTCTGTTAAAGAATTTTATTGCAAAGGCGATCATTTTTCACCTTTTGCTTTACAAGTTTACCATTTCGCTCGCCTTGCTAGTCGACAAATTGACTTGTGACAAACCATAAATTCAATGATTAGATTATCGATTGTTGCATGATAACCTTCACCAAAGGCTGGAATAAGTTGAATCATTATCTGTTTGATTTGCTTTTTATCATTCCATTCGCATATTGATTGAATAAAACATGGAGACAATGTTTGTAGCAAAGGGTTAGAAATTGTTAAACCAAGAAAAATCATTTTTAATCAAATTGATTTATCTTTAAAAATGCACTTCAAGAGTTAATAGTTAAACTTGAACACTTCGAAATTTCAATATTTGCAACCTTTTCGTGCGAAAATTCAATTTCCCTTTAATCACCTGAAAAGTCGAGTGAAATTTTAGCAAAACAGATTTCTATGTTTACCTGTTGAAAAGTTTTCTTTTTACAATCTTACAAATTGTAAATTGTTGAATCAAATTGAAATCGAATCAAATTAAAATGGTCAATTTATTCGTTTTAAATTTTGCGAAAACAACTTTTGCCAAATAGAAAATCAAAGTTAAAGAATTTTTTGAAACTGAAACTTTGCAAAATGCATTTCCATTCATTGTTACCTTTTCTCGAATCGCTTTTTGCTCTTCTCTTTGTTGGTCCAATAGTGAGACAAAAATTTGTTTATTTGTTTACCCAAAATATTTTGGTCAAAGGTGAACAAAAAGAAGATGATGAAAGAAAGAAGAATCTGGTTCAAAAGGAAAGTGAATTTCTTCTACCCTGGACAGTTTACCTTCAGGCAAAGACCTTTTTTTCTTGCACAGGACCTTTTAATGGTAAGCAACACAAAGCAAGGAACCAGGCAAAGGTCAGTCAAGGGCCTTTTACCTTTCACCAACAACAAGCCAACAAAAAAACAGACTCAATGTTTTGCACATTTAAATGTACAGAGAGTAAAGGTCAAGGAATTTTCATCTTCATAATCGCTCCATTATTTAACATTAAAATTGTGTAAAAAGATGAACAGAGTTTGCTTTTTGAAAGAGAGAAACATTTTAGAGAAGAAGAAGAAAAAACAAAAAAATTTGGAAAAAACAGAATTCATTTTCAATCGTTTATTTACTCAGTTTCATCAACAATTAACTAATCAACTTTACCTGATTGGCTATAATTTTTTTTTATTAAATTGTAACTTCCGTTGGCAATTGATGATTATTAATGTTTAATCTTTCAAATGAACAGCGCTTTTGTAAACTTCCGTTGATGATGAATGTTAACGCCAAGGTGATTAGTTTTATTAGCAGTTAACATCAAGTCAAGTGATATTGCATTTCAATAGTTAAAACAAGGTAACCGGAAACTTGACGATAAACTGGATTACAATTGTTGATGGAATTTTATGATTTGTTTCAATTAGCAAAGAGAAATTAATTTTTTCGATTCGCCAATTGATCCAATTTTAGGTTTGTCTTTTTTTTTCTCTCAACCATTTGCGAATTTTATTTTCCCTTTTAATCGATCAATTTGATGATCAAATGATGAAAATGATTAGCTTTGTTTACCTTGTTTGTGATTCAGCTTTACCGTGATTCATTGTCACCCGTTGTGAGGAGTTAAGAGGAAGAAGGAGAAAACTCATTTTCAGAATTGAAGGATTTGTCAAGGAATGACATTTTATTTGTTTCTACTTTTACTCTCTAAACTTCAACCTTTAACCCACTTTTATACCTCCCACTCATCCCACACTCAATGTTGAACTATTTGTGTACATTTATCTTCCCTTGCATCTCCTCTTGTTTGATCATCATCAGCATCATTATCATCATTTTTTTTCTGTCAGATGATGAGCAAGATGAGGATGAGGCATAAATTTCAGGCCATTTACATTGTATGAGAGAAAAAAAAGAGATGAGGAGAAGAAAAAAGCGGGAGAAGAATATGATGATGAAAATGGTGAGGATGAAGATGATAATGATGATACTTTTAGGTTGATAAAGTGAGGGTGAACAGAGTGAGAGGAAAAATAGTTGACATTAAATAAAGTGAATCAAGTGACGATCATTTTTATCAATAAATATCTAACCATTATAAAGTCTCGTGTTAAGGCAATGGTTAAACTGTTGAACCAAACTCGAATCAGCTTTTTCCTTCCACTCTCTGTGTTGGAAATGAAGAAGTGAAAGTTTAAGTGAATCAGTTTATCGAGTCCACAAAGTCCGTATTGGGAGTTTTGTTGCCCTTTAGAGGAGAAGAAGAAGAAGCCTAAAGGAGAAATGATTTATTCTTAAGTAAACCATATCTTTCCTTTATTATTACATTTAAAATCGATATAAAGGCCTGAGACAAGGTCATGGGTGAGAATGAAGATGCAAGATGAAATGGGATCAGATTTACTCTACAAGTTTTGCAAATGAAAAATTTTTTTTTCCTCATTTTCTTTTCGCTTTTTTTCTCTCTCTCTTCTTCTTCTATTCATTGATACATTACATTGTTACACTTTTAGCCAATGGGTTTACTTCATGTTTAATGACAATAATTACTGAAATGTCTTTTCTTGCTTCAACATGAAATGAACAAAATGGAAGAAATGATGAACAACAAATCATGTAATATTAATATTGGAATGGAATCATGAAAAGACTTCATTTTGTGATGTCCATCTTTGTACATGAAAACAGTGTTTTCGTTCACTCTTATTGCTGTTCATCATCAGGAGAAAATGAAAAAGAAAAGAAAACTCATTTTCATCTACTTTTTTCCTCTTCTCTCTCTCTTTCTCTCTGTTTTTCTCCATCTTCTGTTCATGGGTTTTCATGGTTTTCCCTTTACCTCGGCGTTATTGTTGTTGTTTTTGAAAAGTTATCGTTGGGAGTGAGAAGAGAGAAAAAACTGAGAACTTTGATTCCATGCTCAAGAGTAAAGAATCGCAACAAGAAAAATGATGTAACCATAGAGACTAAAGGGAGTTACCAGTAACTACGTCGATATCATCATGAAGAGAGAAGAGAAAAAAAGAAGCATTTAAACGTAACGTTACGAAGGAAAGTCAATGTTATCAGAAAGCCATGTGAGATGAGCCAATGTACAGCAAGGTAGACGGAAGATGAGGAGGAGAGGGAGAAAAAAAAGAAGAGAGAAAAAGTGAAAAGGAAAAGGCAATAAAATAAAGAGAAGAGATGATAATGTAATGGTAAAGCATCTCTCATCATCTTTCTGCTTCTTCATCTTCATCACTTTTTGTTTCCTCACTCACGCGATTCTGCTCTCTATTGACCTTTTCCTTAACCATTTACATCAATTTAATCTCTCGTCTCTTCTCACTCTTATCATCTTTACTCTCTTTTTCCATCTTCTCCATCCTTTTTCCTTTAACCTTCCACAATGGCCTAACACAATTCACTTTCACTTTCCTCTTCTCTCTTTGACCCTCTCTCCATCATTTTGCATCATTTTTTCTCCTTCCTTTCACCTTCTCATCTTTTTTCATCATAAACATTTTTTCTTCTTCTTTCCATTCTTAACATCTTTTTTGGAGCAACAAAAAAAAACTTATTACAGCTCAGTTTGGGAAAAGATGCGTCTCAATCGTTTTTATTCACTTTTCATCTCTTCTCTTCCTTAAACCACAATTTGCCAAGCTAGACCATAATAGGGTTAAACATTGATAACATTTCATTTTCAGAATTGAAGTTTTCTTATTTACAATTCATATTCAGTTGCGCTCAAGTTGACAGGTCATCACTTGAACCTTTTCTCACTTAACAATTAACAAATTGTACAACTTCAATTTTTGTCATTTTTCTTCTTCTTTTTGTCAACTTTTGTTTGCTTTTTTCTTTCTTACACAATTGTCTCGCTTTTCAATCATTGTTGCAATTTGATTTGAATATAACTTTTGAAGACTCAATATCAATGTTTACTCGTAATGATGCATAATTGTGATTAAGTGCAATTAATTACACTTTGCAAGTTTCCAATTGTTGAGTAAATAATCATTGGGCTTCATTGATACAGTGAAAGGGTTAACACGAATTGCGAGTTATTTTTTTTTGGTAAATGAATTGCATTTGTACAGTTTACTGTTAATATTTTGGTTCCTTAAATTGGCTTGGATGACAAGTGTTGGAAGATGAGGAAGATGCAAAGAGGCGAAAAAAATGAAGCTTCGAGATTGGCTCAACTTGAGAAGGAAAATAAATTTTGGAAAAGATGGAAAAGACAGAGAAATGGAAAGAGAGAAAATAATAAAAAAAACTCTTTTTCTCTTTTTCTTTTCGCATCTTCATCATCAGTTAATCATGAAAGAGAGAAATGATAATGATGATGAAAATAGGCGAAGATGAAGAAAGGGAAGAAATAGTAATGTAGAAAGAAAAGTGAAGCCTTTGAATGATGATGAGAATAAGAGAAAGAGAAAGATTCATTGGTGAGAAAATGTGAAAGATGGAAAAAGATGATGAAAATGATGAGAATGATGAGAATGAGGTAAAGAGAGTTGAGAGTGAAAGTGAGTTACGAGAAGCAAAAATGGGTATAAAAGATGATGAGGAAAGCAGATGATAGTGAGTCTATGAGTTGTTTGCCTTTATCGTAAAATTGATTCTAGGAAAGTAGAGAGAAGATCGATTGACAAAGAGAGAGAAAGAAAGAGAAGCGAAGGATGAAAAGAACAAAAAATGATGCGAAATGATGAGATGACTCTTTTAGCTTTACTTTTCACTCCCAGTTTCTCAATAGTTTTTTTTCCACTCTTCCTGATCATTTGACTTTAACCTGAAAATATTGCCCTCAGCTTAATAAACATTATCATCAACTTTATCATTCTTACTCATATTCCTCTTGGAAGCATCTTCATCTTCCTCATAATCTTTATCATTAACAAGAAACTCATTTCTCTGAGAGAAAACCAGAAAATGAAATTCTCTCATTGTTGATTCTGTCCTGCGAAAGAGCAAAAAAAAGTTATAAAAATGTTTACAATAAACAGATGAAACAGTAAATTGTGATTCTAGGAAATGTTTAAAGTCAATGAGCATGTTTCAAAGTTTCAAAATAACTTTAAAAATAACTTTGCATTTACAATGATTTTGCAAAACTTTGTTTCTCTTCATCAGAATTTCAAGATTAAAGAAATCTTTTTTTTTCAATGAAAATTGGTTTTGATAAACTTTTTGCCTTTCTTTTCTTATAACAAATTTAGAAACATTGAAAATGATTTTGAAACAAATTTTGAACCTTTTCAGGGAAAAGAAAGGTTTCTCTTGAAAATTACTATTAGCATTGTTAGTGTTATTTGGGAAACTCAAATTGATATGAAAATATTATTATTAGTCGATGATACAAAACCAACTCCCAATTGATAAAGCAGTCTCACTCCCAGTCTTTTGACTCTTTCCTTAACCCAATGGAATCACTTGAATCCCGTTTATATCTAATTTTATCGATAATCGATTTCTTGTATCTTTGTTACTCTCACCTTAACCTCTCATGCGCTTATCATCATCTCTTCATCTTTCATTTTTTCTCTTCTGCCTTTTCCATTTCTCGCTTTCCTCGAGATTCACTATTAACCTCAGCTCATTCATTCACCCAATCTTCTCTCTCTTTCGTCTTCTTCTCCTCCACACTTTTATCTGTCTCTTGGGCTTTTTTTCATTTCTATTTTCTTCCCTTTTCTCTTTCTTCAACGCCTTCTCTTCCTCTCTCTCTCTCTCTCTCTTCATTTATTATCTTCTCATTTCAACTTGCACTTTCTTTCCTGAACTGTTCACCAGAAGCTCAATGAATCCCATTTGAAACTTTTGCTCGTTTATCACCATGGATTCCGAGAAGAAGAAGAAGCAGAAGAAATGAGTTCTTACTGTTCTTCCACTGTAATCTCATGAAAGATGAAAATGAAAACCATGATGATTGAGTTTAACCTGTTAGACTGAATGTTCAAAGTGAAAGATGATTCTCATAATAATAATGAGAAGAAGATGAAAAGCAATAATTTGCTTTTTTTCCATCTCTTTTTATTTCACTTTATTCAGTGAAGCGACCAAATTTTGTCGAACAGATAAAACAAAAAGTTAAAACAAAAAAAGTTTTAAAAAACAATTTTTTTACATTTCAATCATTCAATTTGATTAATACAACCAATTATGGACACAATTTATGTTAAATCGATATCAACAATTGAACAAATGAAACGTTAATTTCTCAAAGAGCAAATTGGTTTGAAGAAAATTAATTTTCTTTTGAAAAGATTCAATCCTAAACTTGTTCAATGATTGAACCTGAAATCTTGCAATTCAGTCAACTGGTCAAAGTTGAAATTAATTTGCATTTGGAAAAGTTGATGAAAATAAAAAGTTGAAGGCAAAAGAAAAGCTTAAAAATGTAATAATTTGAGGTTGAAAAGGGCACAAAAATAGAGACTAAAGATTGTATGAAATGGTGATAAGTTGAGGTTATCTTTGTTGTTTCAACGAGACTGATCTGAAATGATGAAGGAAAGGCAGACAGAAAGGAAAGGAAAATTAGACAGAACAAGGTTAAATATTTTGATTCATCATCAGCTTGTTGTTAAAATAAGTTAAAATGATAAAGTAAACGATTTTAAAAGAGCAACAAGAAACTTACTTTATATTTATATTGATAAAAGCCTTCCAACAAGGAACCAGAATATCGTTGCCTATTCAAGGTCGCTCAATATTTTGTTCAACCTCAATAACATTAATGTCAACTGAACAGTTTCAACTTAGCCCATGTTCCTCAACAGGAAATCCAAGTATATTTTTAGATTTCCTTTTCTTCATCATCTCACCATTTCCATGAAAACGCATTGAAACGCATTGAATCATTTTACAATCAAATTGTGTCCATTTGCTTCTAAGGTAAAAAGGAAAACTTTTTTCCCCATTTTTAATTTCAGCGTCACAGCATTCATTATTAAAGATTCATTGAAATGATCAATTTCTCTTGGAATCTCAGGAGAAATCATTTCGACAATTTGATCGATGATATCAATAATTATGCTCGACATTATCTTGATAAACTTCAACTTGGTTATCATCGTTAGAAACTGAACAAGTTTCAGAGTTTTCGCGTTTCTCAATTGTTGATCGAAATGCAAAATTTATTAATAGATGAAAAGCAATAAACTGAACATGAAACAATCTGATTGCCATCGTTTTGAGTAAAACCTGTAAAACTATCAATTTGGTAACTTCAATGAACATTTCATTGATGGAAGGCAATGAGTTTTGAAGAAGAAAAAAATGTTTCAATTGATCCTTATTTGGATTTACCTTTTCTTTCAATTTTCAGGTAAACATTGAAATCCATTGACTCATGATCGCCTCTGAGATCATCATTTGTTAACCAATGATTGTTGTGAAGTAATTGTGATTTACAAGTTGTTGCGCTTTACTTAACAATCTTTACCTTAACTGGACAAAAGCCATTCTAAAGCATGAAACTTTATCTCTCTCAGTGTGAATAATGATTAACTATGATGATCGTGTTTGTTGTCAATCAAGACATTCCTTGTAATCGATTTAATCAGTGTGTAATTAACAGACTTTCAGGGCAATCAGGTTTGCTTGTTTGTCGCCAACTTGTTGGTTACATTTTGCTTTAACAAATCAATTACTTAAATGCTACTGAATCATCACCTTAACCAACAAGGCCACAAGTTAATCATTAAACAAGTGTCGATAAATTGTCAACAGTTAACTAATCGTTGATTAATGGAGACAAGTTTGTTTAACCAGTAAAAGGCATTTCTTTTTCTTCTTCTTTCCACCAGCCCCAGAATGGTGGCTGAGTGTATTTTATTATTCACTATTGCCTGATAAGGCTCAAAAAAGATAATGCTTTCAGCATCTCTCTATATTAAAAAAAAAGACATTTGAAGATAACAATTAGTTTATCGCAATTGTTCACTTAAATATTTGGTTAATATGTGGAAATAGCAATTAGTAATTACTTTTGGAAAACCGAAAAATTGTATAGCTGCTTACAATTGTATGTAAGTAATTGCTTAAGTCAATAAAACCATAAATTAGCATTTTTGAATAATGCGCTCGATATGTGTTGGCTTTTGTTTCCATAGAAACATATTTTGGCATATTCTTCTAAATTAGCGTTTCAGTTTTTCCTTGAAATTGGTTATAATTAAAATTTATAATTGCTTCAATATCTTCGTTATTTTTGCTATTAACACCATGTCAATTTTAAAATGTGAGTTCTGCCTAAATGACAAAGAAGATAATTACAAAATACATTCCTGTTTTACCATTATTTGTCATCATTGTTCATCACTTTCGAGTCAATGTAAAAAGTGCAATTTTGAATTGAATAATTGTTTGGAAATTAGTGTTAAAAAATGTGCCTATGTACATATCTGTGGTCAGCTTGCCGTTGTGCATTGTAGCTGCAAAAATCGCGATTTGTGCAATTCTGATTACCATTTAACTCATCAAGGCAATGGTGAATGTATCAAAAAGTTGATTACCACATATGAGCCAGAAAAATGTCAAAAGTGTCAAGCGTTCTTCGTTAATTATATTGGCCAATTCAAGCTTTGTAATGGTTGTTGGATGGATGCCAATGATCAAGAGGGATATGTTAATGTCACTGATCAAGCGATAAAGGAAATTGATGTTAACATTTCAAAGAACTTATTGATGACTATTGATTCTTTTCAAAACAAAAGCCGCATTGTTCAACACTATAATAATAGTCAATTCGAAAATATTATAAAGCGGATAAAACAATTTCGGATTGATTTGGCTAACAAGTGCGATGAAAAGGTCAAAGAAGCAATGCGAAGTAAAAATGCAGTTCTTGCTTTTTCTAACAATTCAATGGCGATTGAATTTCTAAAAAATGCTGTCGCAAATAAGCAAATTCCATTGAAAACTGTATTAGAAAAGATTACAGAATGGAAAAGGCCTAATACGGTTGATGTCAGCATACCGATAATATCTTTCACCGAAAGTATTGATGCAAATGCCTTTGCTACGTTTGAAATCAAGGTAAAAATGGCAGATCCTAATGACATGTATTTTGATGATTTAACAAGAACCAACATAATGTCATCAGCGATTCCATCACCAACAACAAGCGTTAACATGTCGTTATCGTCAGCTTGTAGCAGTGTAAGCTCTCCTGTTCATTCTCCATGTCAACGCAATGACACAAACCAATTCGTACCCAATGAAGATCGCATTTGGATTGCTACGAAAATAACATATTTTCGCGATCCATTTTGGATTTATGTTATTAATCCTGAACTTGAAAAATCTCGAAATAAGATATTTGAAATTTTAGCCAAAAGACCGATGTTAACGAAAGCGCGGGAAGTATTGCCACAGGAATATTACATTGTTGAAGATAGTTTCAAAGGTGAAAAAACTTTGAAAAGAGTAATATGCATTGGAAAAAAGGGAAGAGCCAAAACAAAAAAGAATACAATGATCCAATTTATCGATTATGGTAACAAATGTTGGGTCAGTGATCAAGAATGCTATGATTATCCAGATAGCATAATCGAAAATCTTTTTACAATTCAATTGGTAAAGATATCTGGAATCGCCCCAATTTCAAATTTTTGTTTTTTAGAGGCAGAGCAAATGCACATGAAAGAATTCATGGAGCAAAAAATGATGTTAAACAGCATTGTGAAAATCAAACCAATTCTTGTAACAAGCGATGGCGGAACATTTTGTGAATTCAAATCACAAATTGATGGCGAAGAAAAGGATTGGGCAAATTATCTAATTGCCAATGGGTATGGCAAGAAAGTTTCTGATCCAACAAATTGTTTCATGCCAAATTCAAATTATTGTTATACCTATCATTATTCCACTTCTAAAAATCTAATGTGTCATTGCCCAAAAGACCACAATTGTCCTTATTGTGGCGTTCCACATTCAGCTTCAAGTTGTCAAGTTTTGAAAGATAAATTGAACAGATTTTATTAGCTTCATTCAACATTGATGTTCATATTGAAAAATTACAAATTATCTTTGTATTCTTTTATTGTTATCAATCATAAATTTTCGAATTTCATTACGACAAAATAGAAATAAACATTGCTTATTTAGTATCTGTTTTGCGCTTTTCAAATAAACTTGATTTATATTATCATATGCCAAGTAATGCAACATTACTCAAATATTGCATATTAACATTATTTTTGTAAATGTTTGCATAAAAGGCATTGTAATAATGTGAAATCTAGCATTAAAGATGGTATTTTTTAATGTGGATCGACAGATTGCACATTAGAGAAAAAGTCTTGGTCGGTTTGCAGTACAAGCAAACCACACTGTAAAAGAGAGGAAAGACATGGTCATGTATGATACTATGTCTTTTGTTGCTTATTCTGTCACATGCATGGTCTGCATTGCACATGTAAAAGCACTCAGGGTATTCCGGATTTTTGAAACATAAAATGTGGCGTTCAACTTTCCGATTGCTTTTTGCTTTAGTTACTTTTTGTTTGGTTTGTTTATTAACAATGTAGTAATAAAAACGTTTTCTTTTAACCTGCAAAGATTGCAAAAATTTGTCTTTGTCGATGGCATTGGAAAGTGAATATCCATTTGTCCTAATTATCCGATTCAAATTGAGATGAGATTGAAATTTGTTAATCAACGAATCCAATCGAAATTTCTCGAAATATGTATTGTCTTTTATCAATTTCGCCTTAATGAAGCGTAATAATTTAAGAATCCATGAAGCATTGAAGCGGCCAATTGATAAATCCTTGAAGTCATCCATTTCATATCGCTTTAAAAATTTAATGGCTGAAACAAGGAATGTCTTTGGCTTTGGTTTCGATGTTAATCCAAGCAAAGTTAGCAACTCGATCTGAAATCACACAATTTAATTTAGAAAAACCAATGAGAATAGCACTTATACTTACAGCGTAATTATTTATCAATTTTTGTGACCATGTTTTACGATCCATCTTTCGATAACACTTTTGTAAAATATAACTAGAAGTTAAGGAGCAAACGTTTAAATGAAATGAAAAGCTATTTCCATTAGCTTTTATTTTGTATCAATGATATGCATTAGTCAAGATATGTTTATGTTATCAATATATCGCTATATGCATATTAGTTCTATCTTACTAATTGTCATAAGCTATTCTGTCAATATTCAAATTTTGCGCATGATAGTGTTACTATGGAAACATAATGGTGTTTGTTTTAAAGTTAAAGCATCTATTATCACTATTTAATGAAGATTCGAAATGTTTTGCTTAAATTGTAATTGTAAAATTGATCAAATATTTAATATTCATTGTTGCTTACAGTTTATTTGTGTTCCGTGTTCTATAACATTAGATCAATGCTCTTTTTGTTATGAGTCATTGCAAAAAGAGAATCTAATTACAATTTCTTATATTGTTAAGTGTCATTTTTTTACGCATTGTTATAGTGGTGCTCGTTTGAATTGTTCATGTTTGAATTACGATTTATGTGAATCACATTATATCAAAATACATGAAAATTCTAATGGCCATTGTTCAAAGAAAAAATTGCAGGAAAATTCTCTCATTTGTTTCAATTGTGGTAACAACAGTGCAGATTTCATTGGAAGTAATATGGAGTATCTGTGTATCATGTGCATTCATAAAAGTCCGAAAACTGGTGATTTCATGCGTATAACGAATTACATTGAACGAAAATCGCAGTTATTAATGGAAGCAAGAATATCGCTCACTAAACAATCGACATCAATACAACACGCTCATTTTCAAATCATTAATGCGGTTGAAAATCAATATATTGATGTACAATCATTGGGGATAAAGTTAGATTCATGGATGTCTAAAACAAACAATGGTTTAGCAAATTGGATGAATCTAAAAAATCGCTGGCGTGATGTCGAAATTCATGAACTGGATAACCTGTGCACAAAGATGTGTACCTTTCAAGTACGATAGTGATATCATTATATCATGTAAAATGAACAATTTAAGCAATAGTGTAATAGCTCGATTGATTTTATTATTCAATGCAAATAAATGTAAAAATGTTTAAAAAGTATCGAGATCCATTATAAGATTGTTTATTTCATGAATCAATTGAGCACAAGGCGTTGTCCGTTTGCTCATTCTAACAACTGAATAATCAGGTTCCAATAATCCATCACGTGTTATCATTTTGACCTTTATGTTAAACGAATAGGCAGCCAATAGTAGATTGTTATTTAGTTTAGCATTGAAATCTTCTTCATTTTCCATTTCCAATCGAAATAGCTCTTCAGCCTTACAATTCAATAATTTCTCAATTACTTCATTATAAATTGTAAGATAAATAGCAGACGTGAAATCTGCAATTTTCACTTTTAGAATGAGTTTCTGATTTCCTTCCATCATTGTTTTTTTGCAAGTATAGCAATAAAGGAAACCGCTCAAATCCTCATTCAGTTTTTTGTTGCAACCTTCTGGGCATGATGCATAAAAGTTACATGCTACTATTTGTACTAATGTGGCATCGCAATTTACATTCATTGATGTTTTTATTTTTTTAATGGCTTGCAAATCCAATTTTTTAGGTTCAATAGTCAAATGACATTTAGCAACAGCATTGCCATTATTGAAGAACCAGTTTTTGAGTATAGCGACTTCTGGTATGTCAGGATCAATGATGATATCAGAAACGTCAATCGCAAGCAAATTTTTCCCCGCATAGCTAGATACTTTTAATCGCTTAGCAACAATAACTGATCCTTCTTTGCAATCTAATTTGCACGCTTTTTCGTTCCACAATGTTAATTCAATTTCACATTCACTATCGTCTATCAATCCTAGAGTACGTTTGTAATTGATCTTGTCAGTTCCATACTCATGTAATTCGTCGATACGTTTAACTATACATTTAATGTTGATGAGTTCATTAACTGGAGTCTGCAACAGTTCTGCGATCTTACTGAATCGGTATTCAGGCTCTTGCACGGAGACATTCTCTGCTAATGTAACTTGCGCATTGGATGTAAGATGAATTTCATAGGCATTGTTAAGTTCCATATATTGTTTATTTGCATTCTTGACTGTGCCCTTGATATGATAAATCTCGTTCAATGTGATTAATGGAAAAAATCTTTCACATTGTTGATTGAATGCGATGACTTTTATTGTACCAGTGTTATCAGCCATTACGAAATTGAAGAAACATCCTTTATTAGTTTCCTTTCCCCAATGTTTCACTTCACTTTTTGCAACAACTCTGCCACAGATTTTCCAATGGTTGTTGCGAATAGTATTCAGTGCCGCAATGGGAATGGTTGACATTGGATTTCACAATGTTATCACACTTGGAACAATTACAATCAAAAAAGACAAGATAAGATGACCTTTTCACAATACAAGAAAGCAACTTCTGTACTTGAAATCAAACGTAAATTTTGCAAATAAAATGATTGCGGCGTAAACGTTCCCATAGTGATTATCAAATCACAAGCCGCAGCATTTGAATCTGTTGCCATTTGCTAATTGTATAATCATCAGTGATATGCAATTACATTTATACATTGCATTTCCACTTCATTAAAATTAAGTTTAACTTACATTGAGTGCGATTCATTTAAAATTGTGTAATTTCTTTTTGTGTTTAATTTCGTTACCAAAGCTTTCAACGTTAAACATTTACATTCACGTCGGTAATTCTCATGGCAGGCAATTCACTCAATGAATCAGGATATTTCAGCGATCAAGATAGATCAGGCTCTAAACGCAGTCATGAAAAGCATGATAATGCAGGTAAGGGAATCGTTTTTCAATGTGATTCTTCGATGATTGTTCTTCTCTTTGTCGATTTTCTTTAACATGATTTGATGATAATTTCATTTTAATCTAATCCAGATCTGTAAATTAATATGCAATTGTATGTGTTTACACTATTGCATTTTAATGACAATATTTGTGATGCATATTATATAAAATAGTAAAGACAATAGCAATTTCAGTAAAATATATTTGTTGCTTTTTTTCAGTATGCGAAACAAATATATCTAACATAATGCAATCGTATGATGACAACGCAGGTAAGCATTATGAATGTTTGCTTATTGACAACCTTATTTCTTTGACATTCTTTCTTTTCTTCGGTCTTAGCATTTACAAGAACGCAACGAAAATTAATTGATGTTTTTATGTTCAATTACAAAAATTCAATGACATATAACTTTTGCAAAATTTGTCAAAAAACATTATTCAAGTGTAAAACCGTTTTGCATCAAGTTGATTCGAAATTTGAAATCATGATCAATACCTATCTTAGTTATTACCCATTCGATCGCCAAAAATCTGAAATAGCTCAATATGTGAATAAATATCTGCTCAATGGTTCTATAATAGAGTGTTGTTATACTTGTAAAGAGTCTATCAAGAATTTGAGAATGCCTCAAAGCGCCATTTTCAATGGCCTTTTTGTAGATCAATCATTTCCTTTGCCAATTTCCAACTTGACTTATTTTGAACTACAAACTATTAAACGAGTAAGCCCATTTTGCCATGTAGTTTCAGGAAAGCCACATTTACATCAGACTCATTGGAGAGGTAACATTTTGCTTTTCCCTCAAGATATCTATGAAATAAAAAACGTTGTGCCTCATGCTATCGAAACAACATTTCTCATTGAAAAAAGATTTTACAAGCCAGGGAAAGTCGATAAGAAATATTTTCTTAGCATAAAGTCAATCAATTTAGCTCTCGAATGGTTGCATGAAAATAATCTCAATTACAAAGACGATGAAGTGAAGATTGACCCAGAAGTAACTGAGGAGAAGTTAACTGCGAATTACAAGGTGATTGAAATCGAACAATACCGTGATATTGGAAATCGTTTCGGTGTTAAATCAGTACAATTATTAATGTCTAATATATTGTGTGATCGTTTCGACATTTTAGCTGCACAGGCAAATAGAAATTTAATTGCATATTTTCCAGCACTAATTGTTAGTCAAAATAAATCAATCGATCAATGGTCTTGCGATGATCTTGATGAACATTTGTTAATAACAAATGATTGTCACAATCGGAATACCATTAAACTAAATGAAAATTCTAATGTTCAACATTTAACATTGAATTTAGCTAAAAGTTCATATACTTTTGAGATGAAGAAAAACAAATTTTTGATTTTAACAAAGAGTGATGTCTTCACATTTTTCAATGAGGAAATGGAGCCTCAGGAAAATCTATGCTATTTTGCGTTTAATGATAATAGCTTTATATTCCTTAAGAAAGAAACTCATTGTTTCTTTTTGTCAATTGATAGTCATTTGCAAGGAGGTCAGCGTTCACGTATCAACAGTAAGAATGGCAGAACAGTTATATTTAGAATAGGAATCGACGAAGCATTCGCCTTTATACAAAATCGCTGTAAGCCGACAAAAAAAACTAAATGCATTTTCATTATGTATGAATTAATTGCATCATCTAAATCGTTCGATGACAATTTAGTGTCACAGCAGTTAGCCTTGAAAATGGACACAACTCTTTTTTTAGGTGAGAATCCTCAACAACCCTCCATTGAAGAGGTTTATGAAAAAGCTAATAACGCAAAAGCATTAGTTATTGATCGTCAAAAACATTTTCCACTTTCATGTACCGATGCATTGAAAGTTGAAGCATTAGCATTTCCAGAACTATTTCCCTATGGAGATGGTAATTATACTAGCATAGTCAACAGTGAAAACATGAAAAATAATCCAATACGATCTAAAAATAACAGATCGAAAAAATCATTAGAAGCAAAAGCTTATTTCAAAGCGAGGATTCATAATAACTCATCTCCACATTCACGAAATAAAGATTATATTTATTATGCTCTTGTAACTTATGAGCAACTTCAAGCATTGTCAAATACGTCGGTAATGTCAAAGCTTGAAAATGATGCAGGAACGAATATATTGAGGAAGAAGCTTTATGCATCATTGCGATCGCTAAGAGGTTATGCTAGTTATTGGCGAAAAGCTTATACTGATTTATTTGCGATGGTTAATCTTTTAGGTCCTCCCACATTTTTTCTCACATTCACTGTGAATGAGCTTGGATGGGATGATCTGATTGCGTTTCTTTATCATCGTAAAACAGGGGCTGAAATGAGTGAGAATGAGTTTGGAACATTTTCGCTTGATACACGTTTTCAATTAGTAAATGATGATCCTGTCGGGACAACAATATTTGTTAATTCGCGATTTGATTATTTCTTTCAAAATTTTTTTAAAAAAAATAGCGTTGAAATATTTGGAGCAAATTTAGTTGATTACTTTGTTCGCATAGAATTTCAAATGCGTGGATCACCACATTATCATTTAGTCATTTGGATTGAAAATTGGCCAGCATACGGTTCACAAGAAGCGTTAGTTAGATTAGATAATGTTATTTGTACATCTGCAAATCATAAATATGCCAAACATCAAAGACACATTTGTAGAAAATCTTGTTTAAGGAAAAATGGGAAATGTCGTTACGGCTTTCCAAGGCCTCTTTCAGTTAAGTCATGCATAACTCGCGATGAAACAAGAAAATGTGACAAATTTTTATACAAAGTGAAAGATAGATCAGATCAGTACATCAATAATTATAATCCGATTCTGTTAGAAGTTTGGAGAGCCAATATGGATATTCAATGTGTTGCTGGGCTTAACGATGTTACTGCGTATATAACAAAATATATCACGAAAAATGAGTCATCCGAAAGTGCTAAACAAATCGCAATTCTTTTAAAACAAGCATTTGATGATCCTAACGGCCATAAAGATCTCATCGAAAAAGTTCAAAGATTGCTAATGAACAATAGAGAAGTGAGCTCTCAAGAAGCAATTTTTCGCATTGCTGGACTAAACTTGAGAAATGCATCGCGTGAAGTTGTATTCATTGATACTGATTTTCCTGATCTGCGTGCGAAGCGTAAATATGCAGTGTCTACTTCAGGAGAATTATTGCCTAATCAAGGCAAAACTATTATTGAAAAGTACATTGAACGTCCTGCATGTTATGAAAATTATTCATTGTATGAACTCGTTTCAGCGATCAAGATTACATACGACGAAAACGATTTGATTGACGATGTTATTCTACCTCGATTAATGAACTATGATAAACGAGCAAAAAAAGCAGCAATCAAAATACGTTCGTTGAAACAGAAACCGGCAGATAATTATTACTATACGTTTCTTCTTCTTTTTGTACCGTTTCGGGATGAGAATTTTCATTTCGATAAGCGTGAAAATTTATTCGATTGGTACAATTTTTGCAAAAACAATGGGTTGCATCAATGCAGAAATGAAAATTTGTTCAATGAAATTTGCAAAGCAAATGATGATCGTGATTTTGATTATGCATTTGTGTATGATAGTCATCCGGCTTTTCAAAATGACGCTAAACAGTATGATCAATTAGGAACCATTTCTACACAAGATATCAATGATGGTTTTGCAAAGATTATTAATGTTGAAGCAATGTCTGAAGACCAACTTGCAATTTTATTGGATTTCAAAAATTCGCTTATTTCTAATATTAATGGTCATGATTCCATAAAATATTTTATAACTGGTGAAGGCGGCACAGGTAAAAGTTTTATTCTGAAACAAATGACAGCATTGTTAGATACAATCTACCATGATAGAATGAGCTATGTTGTCGGAGCACCAACTGGCATAGCAGCTAGAAATGTCAAAGGTACAACTTTACATTCGATTTTTATGCTTCCGATCAATGAACTAGGTTCTGCCATACCGAATCTTGATCCATCCAAATTAGAAACATTGAAAGGTTATTTCAGAACAATGTTGTATCTTTTTATTGACGAAATCAGCATGCTGACAGCTAAAAATTTCAATATTATCAATGATAGATGCAAAAAGTTCATGGGAAACAATAAAGATTTCGGTGGTTTGAATGTGATCGTTTTTGGAGATTTTTATCAATTGCCGCCTGTGTTGGGTGCTTTCGTTTTTGATAATGAACGTACAATGGTGTTGTGGAGACAATTCAAATTGCGGGAATTAACTACTAATCATCGTCAGAAAGATAACATTTTGCTTGAAATATGCAATAGCTTAAGACTTGGTCAGCTTACCAATGCACAAGTTCTTACATTAGCTGAACGACAAATAAGTAAATTAACATTAACCGATGCACAATTTGCTCAAATCGATTCATTATTACATATTTATCCATTATGTAAGCAAGTGAAATCGCATAATGATAAAAAAATTGCACAATTACGCAAATCTGGAGTGCAATTAGTCAATTTGATAGCTAGAGATGCTTATGTGGATAAAAATATGCCTCTTACGAAAAATCATAAGTGTAAACTTAAAAATTACGATATTTCTAAAACCGGCGGCATTCCTTCAAGCTTATTAGTTGGTGTTAATGTGCGAGTCATGCTCGTGAGAAATGTGAACGTTATGCAAGGGTTAGTCAATGGAGCTATGGGAACGATATTTTCAATAGCCTATTCTATTCCCAATTACAATTTACAGAATGAATTTCCACAATCAATTAATATCAAGTTCGATGACATAGATACATTAGTTGCGATTCATCCTGTTGATACAGATTTTGAGATCGCATGTGGAGTTTCAGTGCGACGAAAAATGTTTCCATTGATACATTGTTTTGCTGCGACTACACATAAAGTTCAAGGAATGACGTTAGCTGCAGCAGTGATAGATTTAGGTGAATCTAATGTATGTGGTCCTACACTTTATGTCGCATTGAGCAGAGTTATTGACATTAATGGATTATTCGTTGAAGACTTCTCTTTTCAGAAATTGTTATCTTATAGTCCAGCCATAAAAGTAGTCAATGAAATTGAACGTATGCGAGGAAAAACGAATATAATAATTCCAATTAAACACAATCGGAAACGTAAAAAACAAAAAGTACAGAATGATCATTCCGATCAAATGAATGCTGATCTACAGAATTTAGATTTCAATCTGAATTTCAATGTTAGAAACGCGTTGATCGGGACTCATGATATTGTTAATTTTCGATGTCTTATTAACCCGGATGATATTGATTACAATAGTTTAGTTGCAGCGCAAGACATAGAACTGGCAACATTACCATGGTTGAATGATCGGATTTTAGATGCTTCTATTTATGGCTTGATTCTACAAATTCAAAGGCCTGAAGCCATCAGTTTTTTGTCTTGCCATTTCTTTGCAACCATGTTTCAAGGCAATGACGCGCAACATTTATCTCAGCATATATTCGAAAACGATACATATCCAGATTTAATATTTTTACCAGTTTGTAATTCAAATCATTGGATTTTGGTTATATTTAAGAAAATTGAATTCAATTATCTTTGTCATTATTATGACCCATTGACTAAAATAGGTGATTTCAGCAATTACATTTGCCAAACGCATCAAATTTTAATGAACAATTTACAATGGATACAACATGATTATAGAATCATGGCAGGTGCAATTCAAAATAATACCGTAGATTGTGGCGTTTATGTGATCCTCTTCGCATTAACTACCCTTTTGTCCATCCCGAACGCTATTCATCCTTCTATAACTCGAGAGATTCGCTCAAAATTGTGTTATTGCTTACAGTCTAATAACTTTAATGATATAATTTTATATGTGTATAATCATGTGTTGCTTATGAATAATATGCATCCATGAGAAATCAAATCGTACAAAGTAATGTAAATATGCAATTGCATTGATTATATTAATTTAATGAGCAATGGAGAAATACAATATTAATTGTCAATCTGTTAACCACATCAGCAAAACGTAAAAAGACCGATGCACACCAAGTAAATGAATGGCTCTCTGCAACGCAAAGATTTTTTCTAAGAAGTGATCATGCACCACTAGATCCTGACTTTCCACAAAACCTCGGTTCAAGCATTTGTGTCTTTGGGCGATGTAAATTATGCACTGTTTTTGGAGCCGATGGATTCAAATATTCGTACTTTACAATAAAACCATTCAATTGCGGTAAAAGCATTGATTTATATTTTCCAGTCGTTAATGATTCATTCAGCATTAAGGTAAATATAGTAAAGTTGAATCTTTTGCATATTATTGATTTATTTTTTTGCAGGCAAATGACATCGACAGAGTTTGTATTTATATGATTTGTGGTACAATACACAAGCAAGGAATAAATGTTGATCTTATATCTAAAATTCCGGCTCTACTATCTAAAGCTAAATGGGATAAAGTTTTTTTCGATGAATACATGTTTAGATGGCGATTGAGGATTGCCACTGAAATGTATAATTTTCATCACCAATTATATTTTTCAAGTTTCAATTCTGAAGTCAGCAAAAGGCTTATTTATGATAATGCATTGGTAAATCCTCATCTTAAAGGGAAAGAAGCAATCTTCAAGGAAAAATGGTTGAAATGGCCGACGATGTTATTGGATGAGAAATCAATACAAGTCATTGATTATACAACACATTGTGAAAAAATTCCAAAACTGACGCAAAGTGTGCAAATTTACAATGATTATACACAATATTTTCATTATAATGGTTTATTAATCGACCCAAAGATAGACGAAGTTATTCCAAAATGATTGTATATTAGAATTCGCTCTAAAATTATTGCTAACATTGTTTATTTATATTGAATTTAAAACAACGAAAGCTTATTATAAATTAATTAAAATTCAGAATAATGTATTATTATTGGTATATAGATAAAAAACATTGTGCATATTTATATATTCAAAAAAAAATTATTGCATTTTCATAATGTATCGAAATCGAATGTAGAAATATGCATTTTGAATGTTGTGAATTCATTTACAAGCCAATGGCTTTGTTTTTTGATGATATTCATTGCAGTTTTTAAAATTTGCTAGTGATGTATAATTGCAAACTAAAGCATTCATCTAATTGTTTTAGATTTTGCGATAGTCAGCAACTCACCACGACGCGATTAAATTTTAATATGCATCGTTAATATAGATTTTAAATTAATTCAAATTTATTAACATAGAAATGAAATATGCAATGTTACATTGCGTTACAAATCAATAGATAAATAATGTCTATTGCTAATTGTTTCAAATATCAATTGATCTGATATTAGATCTTGTATGATACCTTCAAAATAATCATCAGTCCAACCCTCAAATTTATGCTTCAATTCTTCAGACGAAATGCCTTTGTTATCTTCGCATTCAATTATTGCATCTTGCATTGCTTCATGATCCAAAGTCCTCGCAATTTTAGGCGATTGCTCTTGTTTTACGGCATTTTTACTTCGCCTTTTCCCAGTAACTTGAATTTTCCGTTTCTCAAGAAATAGATTTGTTTTTATAACTAACAATGTATGATACATCATTTCTTGGAAGCTAATTGATTCCAGTTGTACCGCGTTGAAGTGTAAAACATTGTCAACTTTTTTAATTGTTCCATATAATCTAAGCAGAGCACCATCCGAAATGCCAAATTGTGAATCGTCCATCCATTTAATTACGTTTATTTCATCTGTATCATCTGCAACGGTTATTTCGATTTTATTTGTTGCCATTGTATGACCTTTCACGATCCCTGCGATCACCAAGAAATGGAACTTGAATCGATGAAGAAAAATCGCATCGCCAAAATGCAGTTTCTTTATGATATCAATATTAGTATGTAAAACTTTATCAACCATCATTAATTACTATAAATTTTGATCGTCACAAGATAAATAATTGTCTACAATGTGCGATATCAGCTGTATTTGAATCGCTGATTCAATATATTGATCGATAAATCGATATATTGGAAATGATTGCCCATGTGTTAAATTTATAATTCTATTACTTGATTTGTTTACTAATTTACTGTGCTATAATTGTATAATGGTCATTCCACGTGTTGTTTCATCTTTGATGCCAAAATTTGTTAATGGAATTGTTAAATTGCTAGCGCAATTTTTGGAAATTGATGAAACTAATTCAATCGCAAAGGTTCGAGATTGTTCTAATGTAGTGATCATTGTTTATAATTTTAAATGTGTTGGGTTTGCAACTAATTATGAAGAGTGGATGGAGATCACTGGCATTTCCAAAGGTAAAACACATCTATATGCGACGAAAATCGAAACACTGCCTTCCGCAAATTACATTAACTTTGATAAAGATATTTATACTGAAACGATAAAATTGCTTCAAACAGATGCTTTGGCCAATAACTTCATCATATGCAATATTGAAGAGCATTGGGGTGCAGAAGACCATGCTGAATTGGTAGAAGTTGAAAAGCAAAGTGAAAAAGAGGTAGAAATCACTATAGATGATGCAAATACTTGTGTCTTCGCTCTTTGAATTAGTCAATTTGATCGTGCTTAAATTTTCTCAATAAATTGAATATTGTTTCCATCACATTTAATTTCATGTTAATTGCATTTTATTTCGAAAATAAATTCAAAGTGGATTAATGCAATTTATAATATTAATAGAGATAAAGCATTCATAAAATCTGAAAAACAACAGCAACACTAATTCAAGCACAGCACTGAATTCGTTTGCATGACTTCTTATTACTTGCGCTATTGAAGAGATTCAGTCTGCAATGGATCTCAAGATGCATGCGCAAATCCCCCAAAAAGGGGCTGGTTTATTTTGCGTTAGCTAAATTTACCTTCTCTAGTCTTCTTTCTGTTCATTGTCTTTTAATAGCATCTTAACTTTGAAAGTGAAATGATGAGATATTGAGATACTTTGAAAGGCCAGAATTGGTTTAATGAAGCAACCCAAAGTGACCTGAAAAGAAACGGGAAAAATGTAAAATAACAATTATTATTGGATAACCTGATAATCTGAATCATGTTAACCTGTTCAACCCAACAAATCATCTTAAATAAGGTCAACACCTTGAATTGTTTACGTATTTTTACGTACATTCAATATTAACTGTCATTACTAGGATTAGCTTTGGTTAAAAGAGGATATTTCATTGAACATCAGAATTGCAATTGAAATTTCAGTCAAACTCACGTTCATTTGATTGTTGTATGATTGACCTGAATGACACTTTTTGTCGAACCATTTCTCCAATCAACAGTTTAAATCGATATTTTATCCATTTCCATTGAGATTACACGAGATTCGAAAAGAATTTTTCTTTTCTTTTCTTAAAGCTCATATTCACAGGTTTAGTTTATTGTCAATTGTTGTTTAATTTACAATCAACTTTTACTGTTTTGTTAATTTATTTCACTCTTTTCTTGCCTTGCTTTCTTTTAAAGGTTTATCTTAATTGTTGCTCAATTGTCAATTTGAATTGAAATTAATGAGAAAAGTCGAAACTTGTTTAATTTCACTTGGAGAGTACATTTGCTATTCAGTGTTTTCTCAACCAAACCACCTGATAAAAAAAACCTGTGAAGAGACTTTATCTCATTACAATTGATTAGATTATCAAATGTTATCATGTTAATATGGTTGATTATAAGTTGATTAAGATTTGCTGTTAGTTAATTAGGGTTAACCAAAAAGGTTGATTTATCATAAACCTGATTTATCAAAATTAACATCGGCAACATGTTTCTTGCTCAATGTTTTCATCTAATTGTAAACATGTTGACACGAATGATAAAGAGGTTAAACTTTTGCTGTCTCAACAATCATTATGATTAATAAGTTGATAAATTTGCTGATAATTAGTCAAGTTAAACAATTAGATTTGATGATATTGACAGTGACAAGTTATCAAACGAGTAAAATGGTTTATATTTTTCGTCTTTTCCGACTTGAGTATTAAACTTTACTGGTTTAAAAAAGACAATTCAGAGTTAATATGACATTGAATTTAAAGACTTGCTGGTTAAATGTCTATTTCGGTTGATCAGATCATAGCCACCAACGGGTCAGAAAGTACTCACCTTGACTGACGGTAATCATTTGGCTAATTTTTTTATTCATCTAACCATTGTTTTACTTGAAATCACCAGGACAGTAATTATAGCCAAAATAGTTGGTGTCCAAATGGCTATGCTAATCATGACCAAATGAGGAAACATTGAGCATCTGATATTCTTACAATTGGTCTAAGTGTTTGGAGGGTTTAAGCAAATAAGATAAGTGATATAAGCTAATAAATTGGTTCATTGGATCATTGATTGTTAAACAATCAATAGTTGGTCATTTAATAATGTTGAAGAAATAAAAGAAACAGAAGTAAAAGAAATAATTGAAACCATGAAAAGGTTTTAAATTGTTGAAATGGATTAAAAGCAAATTGAATGGAGCAGTTACGGATCTGGAACCAGACTTGTTTTTCATGATGAAGATGATTTTGATGGTTATGAGGCCAAAGCTAAATATTTCATGATATTAATTAACATTAGTAAAATGAAAAGAAAAGGAATTGCGGGAAATTTGAAAGGTTTACCCGTTTGAACCAAATTGGGAAACTTGTTTTGTAATATAATAAAGATGATGATAATGAGAAGAAGAGTAAAGATGAGAATGATGAGGTTGAAGGAATGATAATCAGACAAGGTGATAAACATGAACAGGATGAAAAAGAATGTAACAAGAATTGTAATCGAAATGACAAGGATGATGAAAAAGAGCAAAAAGAAAGAAGAAAGAAGAAGATGAAGATGAAGAGGGACAATGTGAGTTATATCCTTTTCCATGCAATTTGTGAATAGTTTGGGTAAAAAGAAGGAAAGAAAAAGAAAGAGAAGAAAAGTTATTTAATTCTTGTTGAAGGAATCAAAACTGATTCTCAGGTAACCAAACGCCTCTATCAATGTCTTGCTCATCATTATCATCATCTTTTATCTTTCCATTCCTGGTCTTCTTTTTTTCTTACCCTGACCCCTGTTGAGAAAATCAATTTGAACAAAAATTTCTCAAGATGATCCGATGATTACCCTATTCTCATCATCATTTTCATCTTTATTTTCATGGCGCGCTTTTTCAACTCACCATCATCTTCATTTGCCTCTAACTTTTCATCATCATAATCATCTTGATTCTTGTTACCTTCGCCATTCCAACCAGTGTCTCACTAGCTGAGGATCCTGTTTAAGCAAAGGGGCACCTCATCCGATCTCTTTCTTTCTTTTTTTCTTGTCTTTAGCGTCTTCTCTTCTCTTTCCTTTTCTCTCTCTTTTCATCATTTTCACAACCAAATCGATTACAACGCCTTCTTTGCTTTCACCTTGACGGAAATACCTTTGGCCTCCAAAAGCAGAAAACCTTAACACGATTTGTGCAATGCTTATGATACCAACAAAGTCTCCCTCATCATCTTCTTTATCTTCTTCTTCTTCTTCTTCTTCTTCTTCTTCTTTAAGAAGTTTACTTCTTGCCTTGAGGCTTCCACACCTTTTTTTTATGGCACACAGTCTCACTCTTTTCTTCATCTTCTTCTCATCATCCTCATCTTAATACGTAACAAGCAGACAACTAGACCACCACACAGGCTAACCAACCTAAGACCACGACCAGATCGTTGTAACCAGCAATTAATAGTCTTTACTTTTATCGGACGTTTCTTACTTTAAATCTTTTCTCTTTCTCTTCTTCTTCTTTCTTCTTCTTTTCTTTCCTTTTTATCACTTCTTATCCCTTACTCTGTTCACCATCGAGACCTCCGACCAGGCCAACAATTTACGAGATTCGTTGAGTTGGCAACAGCAAAATACCTGACATTTCAATTTCCATCTTTTCCCTAACCTTTAACAAAGCAAAACAAATGTTAACCAAAGTACCAACTAAACATTTCTGTTAATACTTTTTATCATTTATTTATATCATTTTATACTTTATATTTCAACTAGCGCCATCTAAGGGAAATCGTGGAAAACTTGAAATTCTCAATCGATAATTGCATGATAAGTTTTTCCTGTTATTAAATGTAATTTACAAATGTTTCAACAGCACAAAACAAGTGAATCAAATGAGCATAGAGCAAAAAGAGCGAACACTAAAAATTAGTGTTTTTTTTATTCAACCCTGATTATCTAATAGTCGAAACTTGCGATTCAAGATTAGCTAAAAAATCAGAATAAATCTTTTACAATTTGATGGTTGCAACTGAAAAAGCAAATGAAATTATAAAACAAATTAAAGGTTGAGAGTGGAATATGGTTTGATGATTGAATGCCAAATGGTTTCATAACATGTTTCATTGGATAACAATTTAACCTGATCATTATGCTGTTATTGTTATCAAATATGGTTTGGTCAATGAAAATAACATTTTTCAACTTTTCAAATTGCCAAGCAAAATAAAGCCTTCCTTTGCTGTATAAATAAATGTCTAAAGATAAAATCAAATGAAATGACGCATATTATTATTATATAAATATGATAACCATGATTTCACTATTAGGAACTGGAACACTGTTCAAGTTACGAAGACGAAAAGGAAGAAAAGAAGAGAAAAACATTTTCCTTATAACTTTTTTTTTCCCTCTCATCTTCATTATCTTCAAGAGTCTCTTTGGTAACCTTTTTTTTTCCCTTCTCAATCTTCCTTCTTTTTCCTCGATTTATGGTAACAATGAACAAGATGAATTTCTTGTGATGATTTGGATGACAAGGAAGAAGAAACTTTTTATAAACAAAAAGTAAATGAGAAAAATAGATGTTCGAATACCCTTTAACCTCTTTCTTTGAGAAGAGGAATCGAGTCTATTACATGCTCATGCTCATGTTTATAAACACGAATCAGATGATAAGGATGAGAAGCGCCTCATATCTTTAAAGATATCGACCAATCTCTCGAGTTTTGTTAGTCGAAAGTAAAGTAGACACAATTTTTTCCCCTCTCTTAGGCAAAGTGCAGGCGAATAAGATGATTGTACAACCTGATGTTCATGGCGAACAATGATCTTTCTCATCTTCCTTTTTTTTTACTCTTCTGTTGTTGTTGAAACTCCAAAGACCAAAACCAGAGACACAAACAATGGCTATGAAAGATGATGATAAGCAAGAAGATAGACTTTGTATTATACGCTGGGAGTGAGTTCACTTATATTGTTATTATTGTATATCATTCCCTGATTCGTTTCTTTCCTTCTTCGCCTTCCTTTCCTGATGGATCAATAATCTAGATTCAGTGTCTTCCCTCTCTTTTCCATTCCATGAAAACGATATTTATATACATTCTTCTTCACTGTTTATAACTTGCCTTTTCCCATTATTGTTGTTATTAAATATAATTGTCCATTTTTTTCTTCTTCTTTCATCATGTATTATTAGTTTTATTCAGGGTAAAATGTATTAATAGAGGAATCATGAGATAATGTCTTTTTATTAGCTTTTTCATTATCAGTTTTGTCCATTTACTGTTGGTTTCGTTGTTCACTTTTTCATGTTTGGAAATATTTTTTTTTTCGTTTTTTAATATTTTGTTTTTTTTGTTCGTTGTTTCAGTTTTGGGTTAATTTTGCATTTGAAAAATTCATGTGTTGAGCCTGGGAAGGACTGGGAGTGAAAAATGGATAAACTTGGGTAACTTGCATTTGGTGATAAATAATGGTTCAGGGTAAATGTTTAACTAAGGAATGAGGAAAGTTAATAAGAAATGATAATAATGATAATGGTTAAGTATTGTAAGGAGAAGAATATAATTGAAGGAAAGAAAAGGAACCGAGAATGAGGTTTGAATAATAATTTTGGTCAAATTGTAAGTGTGATGAAGATGAAAGTGATTTGTGAATTACTTGAGATGTGTGTTTGTGTATACAGAAAAGGAATCAGGAAAAAGTCGAATGATAATGATGATTACGATGATGATGGAAGAAAAGTTAGTTTCCGTAAGAAAAAAAAAGTATCAAGATGATGGTGATGATGAAAATGATGATGAAAAGGGGAAGGAAAAGGTTGGCTGAAAAGAGAGTAGGATGAGAGTTGGTCTGGACAAGCTTTATACCAACTTGTTGTTGGACTACTTGAAGAGAGATGATGAAAGGGATGAAAAGGAGGGAAAGAGGAAAGAGTAAGGGATCGTGGATAGTCATTGTTGCGGCTGAGCGATGATATTGATTAAAGTAGTTCTTAACGACATTGAGGTCATTGATTCAATTTTGTTTCTCCTTATGAACACAACGGAGAGAGGAAAAGGTTTCACTTGGAAGATTTTTATCTTCTCTTTCTTTTCTTCTCTCTCCTCTTCATTTCAACTCTAACTTATGCTCACCCATTTACTACTCACTCATCATGATATATCTAGGATTACTAAGTGTGACTTTTATTCACATATTTGTAATTCGTTTGCGAACTTGCTTTTTACAAGTAAAAAGAGAAATTTTTTTTCTCTTTCCTTTCTCTTTTTACTCTTTCTCCTTTTTTTCATCTTTTAACTTCAAGATTTATCTGGAGATTCATCAGATTTATCATCTTAGCTTCTTATTTTTCTGGTCTAAATCCTTTTTGGTCTATCTCTTTAGTATTACAATTGAATGGAGGTGAAGCTTTTTCAGTTTGTTTGATTTGTTTTATTTTCATTTTTATCTTTCTTTTTATGATTCCTTCTTATGAAAGGTCACAGAGGAGTAAAAAAATGAAAGTTAAAAAATGATCAGAAAATAAAAGATGGAAAGAGCAAGTCTCTTCTCTATGGGTTTTCTGATGTTCATTGATTCATTTCAATAAGGAATTCAGTGACCTTTTTTGATTACATTTACCAAACTCAAAACCAATTCAATCTAATCACGTTTTCAGTCTCATTCTGGTTATTTCATGATAACCTTTACGATCAAATTGTAGTTTCCAATTGTTGTTGGTTAACCGTCTATCGTTTTCATTAGAAACCATTTTTAAACTTGAATTCCAATTAACATGATTAACTTTGCTTTAAACCATTTTCATATTGATCGTAGTCTTGTCTCGGTCAGTTAATGGTTGATTCCAGTCTTCATGTTTGCTTTTAAAGTTACTAGTTGTGATGAATTGCTAAATTGATAAAAATAAAAAAGAAATTAATGTTAATTAGTAAAAATTACTTTTCTTACTTTCACAATTAACTTGGCTTAACATTGAAACAAAATGAAAACAAGTTACATATTCAAGGATATCAGGTAACTTGTTATGACGACAATAATTACCAATTCATTTAGGTAGTTAGTTAATAATCAAAGTTAATCTTTGTCTATCAACTGATTGTGTACATATTAATAGCTTTGGTAATTGTGTTTTGTTTTGATTTTGTTTCAATCTTTACAAATCAAAAATTATCTTCTTTTGTGGTTCCTTCTTTCTCATTCCTCACTGTAAATATGGCCAATGTTGTATGATAAACAATACATGATTTGGCAAAAGTTTGAATTCATTTTCAAGGTTGAATTTTAGTTATTGTTGTTGTTACTATTAGAGTGAGAAGGAGAGATGATGAAGATGAAGATGATAAAAGACTTCAAGTCAGGATGAGAATGCGCTCTTAATGAACAATCCAAAGTTGACTTGATGATAACGTTCAAACGTCATGAAGTTTTTGTTACTTTCTCCAGTCTTTAGTTGAAATAAACGTTTAATATGTTGATGATGTTGCTGCTGTTGTAGTTGATGATGATGATGATGATGACTTGATGCTTCTTCTCACCTGTCGACAGTCAAGATAAGACGCTGAAAAAGAAAAGAGAAAAGGACAGATGAAAATGTTGCTGGTTAAACAAAAATGGTTAACTTTGTAAACAAACAATTAGATTTGTAATAGTGAATAAATTACAACCAATTTGTTAATAATTTACTGTTTAGTAATTTGTTTTTGTTTGGTTAAATTGAGAGTTAAATTGTTGATAAATTTATTGGTTAAACTGTTGGTTAGATTGATTAACTGTAACCAGTAACAGCACTTTTTGGGGTTTTTTACTTGACTTGGTTTTATAATACTTATCAAAATACCATTTAAAAAAGCCTGCAACACAATTTAACAGTTGATACGAATCATTTAAGTATTTACATTCTAGTTGTATTGTAAGTGTTTTTGATTGGCTAAAACCAATCAATTAATTTTTTAAATTAATAATACAATAAATATGCAAGTATTAAATGTGTCTGACTTGTTTGACTCTAATATTAATGTATGTTGGTATGGTAATGCATTTTTGTTTTTCAATATTTGCGTTGGTTGTGTGAGAGTCAAAAATGGAAAAGGTAAAAATAATCAAGGTTAATATAAGTAAATATCTAAATGGAAATGATATTAGACTTTAAATATTGATTATATACTTGTTGTTGTTTTTTTATGAATCTTTGTATGCAAGTACAAAGATTGTGTTGAGTCTAACAATGTTTGTCTGTGTGTGTGTAGTGTGAGTATCCAAGTTAACGTTGTACCAAGCATTAAAAAAACAATGTCACAGTAACAATCAACAAATGATATGAAAATCAATTGTGATAATAAAAAATTCTAGTTTTACGCAATTTAAACTCAATAACTATCATTACCATTTAAATTATAACTTATCATTACTATTGATATCATTTAACCTCATGTTTCTACTTACTTAAAATTACCAGGAAAGAAAAGAGCCAAAACCATGTTGAAGGGAAGCAGTTCTTCATGCTGTAGTTTATAGTAGTAGCTTTACTTTGCTGTTGTTATATCATTCTATCTCCTTCTTACGCTGTTGTAACGCTCATCGCCCCTTGGTTAAGAGGTAAAAGAGGACAAAGACTGGAAAAAGAAAAGGCAGAAAGAAAGGAAAATATGATGATCGGTTATCTTGTCTCTTCATCATCATTGTAGAAGCTCCCATTTTCCGTGTCCAATACCTGAAAGAAAGATTTGGCTTTAGTCTTTTTTTTCTGCTTGTATCCAAAAAAACGAGTTTGGTAAGATATAATACACAAGGAGGGTGGTGGTTGTAGTGGTGGTAAGAAGGGTGGGAGAGAGGAAAGAATGAGATGATGAAAAAAAGAAAGAGAAGATAAATGTGGCTGTAAAAATTGCATTCCGATCTTTCTTGTTTCCCTTTCTTTCAACCTTTCTTTCTCTTGTTGCTCTCACTTGAATCCAGAGAAATAAGTTCAATAACCATTCGCGCTCTTTTTTATCTCTTACTTTTTTCCTCTTTCTACCAGCTTCTCTTCATTCATTTTCATCATCATCATCATCTACTTACTTTAAACATTCTGCCTTTCTCTATTCATAATGATGAACCTACAATCACAAAAGCAACTTAAACATCTGGTTAGGGAAACCAGAAAAATTAGATAAACTAGTGACATCTATTAAAGCACTTGAACACTTTGAGCGCTCTTTTCAATTTAATAATCAAAGTAACTAAACATTGAGTAACCAGAAAAAGTAACCAGTTACTATATTCAGTTACTCCATTCTTTCCCCTCTTAACCAAGTAACCAGAGAGTTTCTTATTTTTATGCTTCCCCCTTGATTTGTAAATTTAATGAACAATTAAAAGTAAACTGTTTTTTGTCATTCAAATTTTATTTATTCAGTCACATTCTGCTTATCCTTCTCTCTGTTTCCCCTTTTTCCTTCTTTCTTTCCTCTAAAATCACCTTTCTTACATCATGTTGATCCCAAGAGATCAACAACAAATCCTAAACCAGAAGACGATGAAAGTAAATTTGTTTCCCCTTTTCGCTCTCTCACTCTCTTTCTTTGCTCCCTGATTTAAAATATAAAGAATAAGACTGAATAAGCCAATGTGTTCTATTCCTCTCTAATTTCTCGTTACCTAATTTCATCTTTTCTTTACCGGTTTCCCATTTTTTTATTTATAAGTACCTTTGCCTTGGTCTTTTGTACCACCAATTTGGATTATAGTTTGCTCGACAATCAACATTCGGACATACATTGTTTAAGGACCTGGTTTAACCATGAACCAAGATAGTACTTCGGACACTGTTGTCAACAGGTAATTAACCATCATTTCTACATTAAATGACCTTTACTTTCATTTTATTGCCACCTCTCTACTTAGGTAATAGATGTGTGTGCATCTTTTCAGCTATCTATTTTCATCATGATTTCTGGTAAACCTCGTCTATACTGTTCATTCAATTCTAATTCATCTTCGTTCCGTGGATTATTTTTTCTTTCTGATTATCGTAATTTTTAGAGTAGAGGCATTTTGAAGCTAATAAGTTATTGCTTTTCAATATGATTGGAGGCTTTAAAAGCTTAATGTCTTTAAGATTATTCCAACTTACACATTGATTTAAGCTTGAATTATCTTGCATTTTTCATGCCATTAATATACTTCATTTTTTCCCACAATTTCATATCGATAGTCTTTCTTCCGAATTGGAAGCCCTGAAGGAAATTTATCTTAAGGAATTCCAAACTGAAAACGAAGAAAATCGAACCATTGTCTCTGTTAATTTATCTCCATCAACTGCAGATCTTAAAGATAAACAATACGTTTGTTTGACGCTCCAACTCACTGTTTCTAATGATAAGGTAAATAAGCCACCTTCCAATATCAGCTTTTGCACTACCTCAGTCGATTATTATCAAATTTTTTTGGTTCCTGTTTTGTAGTATCCCCAAGAGTCTCCACTGATCCACATTCGCAATCCTCGAGGTCTTAGTGAGGAAACTGTTACAAGGTAGAGTATTAATTTTCGCTAATTTTGAACTTTACATCAACGTGTTGTAACATTTTTTCATTTGTATCTTTTATCATCTAGGATTATCGCTGATCTTAACAAAATTGCTGAAGACAGGAAAGGCACAAATATGCTTTATCATTTAATTGATTTTGTTAAAGAATCTTTAACCTCCAATAATTTCCCAAGTGATAAATGTATGATATGTCTTTATGAATTCACCAAGGAAGATGTGTTCGTGGTTACCAAATGTTTTCATCATTTTCACTGTTATTGTTTAGCTCACTACATACAGAAAACAGAGGAAGAATCAACAGAAGCGAATGGACGACCTGCTAATGGAGAAAAGTCTAGTGATAATGATTCTCAACCATGTCCCGTTTGCCGTGAAGATCAAGATTTTACTAGCTTAGTAAAACAAGTTGATTATCCACCTCCTTCCTTGTCGAGTAAGCCTATTCCAGGAGAAAATGTCATTCTGGAGGAAGCCAGACAGAAGCAAGAATCGTTCGCACCAATATTCGAGAAGCAGCAGCAGCAAGGTGGTATTATCAACGAAGAGGAAGAAAAGAACAAGTTTTTACTTCGAACATCAGACTCAAATGCAAGCAATCCCAGTTCATCAACTAGTGAATCTACTTCTAAGCAGAATTCACCTTCAAAATCTTCAGAAACTTTGAAAGCTAGTGTGATATCAGCTGATACCAACTCAGTTCCACAAGAGAAAGTTAATGATGCTAAGTCAGGATCAGTTGAATCTTCTACTTCTAATGAACACCTCACAAATGAGAACAAAGTTGACGAAAAGGAAGATGATGGTGATGACAAAAATGAAGAATGGTCTGATGCTAAACCAGAAATATCTCCGGATATTGTTGAAGTCAAAGACGAATCTAAGGATGAATCCAAAACATCTACTGAATCGAAGACAGATGATCCGTCCAAATCTGAATCTGGTTCAAACAAGGAAGAAACGGAGATTACCAATGGCAAAACAGAAAGTGAGACTGAAGCTAAAGATAGTGCAACAGAAAAAGATGTTAGCAAAGATAAATCAAAGCGCAACAAATCTAGTCGTCGAAATTCACGACGAAATCGAACAAGATCTTCGGGACGAAGAGCAAGTGCCGGAGACGGAACCGCTAAGACTACTAATGGTGATGATTCTCAAAATAATGGTCGACGTAATCGTTCTCGACGACGAAACCGAACCAATAGTTATGATCCAAATACATATGGAGGTGACCCAAGATCTCAAAATTACCGACCAAATAATCGTGGACAACCTCGAATGCGAGGACGTGGTCGAAATAATGTTGGCTACTCAAGTAATGGAGGTCTTCCATCGCCCCCGTACAAGCGCAATTTCGGTACTGCATCTTATGCTGAAGAAAATGGCAACTATCGATCTGATGCTTACTCTCAAGATACCTATCGTGACCGTGATAGACCTGGTTTCTATGCTGCTCGTGTCATTAGGCCAAGTGTGGGAAACAATGCAAATACTAAAGTTCGAAATGGAACGAGAGGAAGTGAAGATTCTTCCAAAGCAAGCATCTCTCCTCAAGCAGATTCTAGCGAAGTAACACAAAGTACAAGTGAACAAGAGCAGCAAACTCGAACCCGCAGTCGAAGTAAGAACAAGCGAAGGAATCGACGAAATCGCACTGCAAGTCGAAGCCAAAATGGACGTCATAGTGAAAGTGATTATCAAAATTCCAATCAACAAGGGAATGACTACTCAAATTCTAACTCTAACAAGATGAATAACCGTCAAGGTTATAATTATAACTACAATAACTACAGATCTCAAGGTTAGTTTATTTTCAGTTTCTTTCGTTTGCAAAGTCCTAGACTATTGGTCATCTAAGTTTGTTTAACTTTTACTCACTTTCAATTTATTTTCGCTTCCCGTCTTTAATTAGGTTCATATGGGCGTAGTTCATATGGAGGAGGCTATTATAATGGTAATTATCCAAACTTTAGCTATGGGTATAGTGCTAACTACAATGGATACGGAAATGGGTATAATAATTATAATAACAATTACTATGGTCGTTACAATGGAAATTATGGAAACTATTATCGTCAAAGGCCTAACTACAATCGAGTTCAACAGCGTAATAATAATTATCGACCAAACTACAAGCCCAGAAAAAGGACTGATACTGGACAAAGTCAGTCGTCTGTAAAATCAAACAGCAATAATAAGACGACAGAAACTGTGCCAGTTCAGACTGAAAATGGAACTGTGGTTGAAATTGTTGCTTAAATTTTGAAATTTACATTTAAAATATTTGTATCTCTTTTGTCACTACCCTTTGCCGTAATACTTAATCTCTAGATTCAATTCGGCAATTATAATCTGTAATCAGATTAAGAAAAAAGTATGAAAAGTTATGAAAGGAAAAATCAGTTACATTGGGATTTGATTTTTCTCTAACTAAAAAAAATATTTGGAATTATGGTGAAGTTTTGAAAAACAAACTTTGCTAAGAGCCTAAACTGATCTTTTGAAATTTGTAAGAAAATAAATATTTTGGCTCTAATGCTCGAAGTGTCTCAATTATTTCAATCAAATTTATCTCGACAAACAAAGAAGCCAAGTAAAACTTGAATGCTAATCATTTCACTAGAGTTGAAAATTGAAGATTGTCTTCAATCTTCTCTGGTGAAATAAATAGACAACAATCAAATTAATGATTTATCAATACATTTTACAGCAACACTGAACAATAAAAATATTAAATATTTGTTAAGGCTGATTACTTGATACTTAAGAATCAGCTTTTGCTATTTCAACTTTTATCCGCTGAATAATACGCGACTTTAACAGGTTCACGAACTAAAGATTGAATCCAATGTTGCCACTGCCACCGAAATAAATTGTGGAAAAATATCCGCTAGTTATCTTGACACTTGAACAGCATGTCCTTAAAATTAAATCAAAGCTATCAAAATGCTTACTCATATTTGGAGTCTAAATAACAAAATTATCCAGATACATTCATTGATTTCGGTAAAATGTCAAAAAGTTGATACTTTGATAATGATAATAAACTTTAACTCAATCTATTTGTTGCAAAGATTTTCTAATTATCACTTAATCGGTTAAATTTCGTTACTTGATTGGAAGAAGTAGCAAAGGCCCTCAGAAGATGGCGTTTGCTCCAACGTTTTCAGTTTGTCAGAATGGTTTTAAATTCAAACTTTGAATTTTTAATCAGTTTGTATCATTTTTCAGTTAAACATTTGATTTGTTTACTTGTACATCTCATAATAAACTAACTTCTGAAAACAACAATAGTAAGTATTGGAAGTATTATTTGCTCGCCTCCATAATTTTACAAGCTTTATTTCTATTTTTTTCCAGGTACATTGTAATTGACATCTGACTAACTGACTCTGTTAGTCCTGCTTTTTGAAAAGATTAACCGTTAACTTGTAGCTGGATTCTAATCTGCTTAGCATCTGGATAAATTAGCTAAATTGCCTTTTGAATGATCTGCTTTTAATTGTTGTTTCTATCAACCAGATTAGATTTCTTGGTTAGTTACTGTTTTTAAATCATTAACTGGTAACAAATGGAGTATAAATTGAACAAGAATGGATATCAAGCTTTGTGTTTCAACCTCAACCCTGGAGTAACCCAAGAAGCGAGATTAATCTAAAAACAAGGTTCAATAAAAATGTAAATTAACCAGAAAACAGTCCTGATTAGACAACAACTGGCCGTAATCATCCACTTTATTGATAGACTTTAAAGAATCGAAAGCCAATCTCTGCCAATTAATTAAAAATGGGCATTTCAAATGTTCCCTTTGCTTTCATTGTTGTTGGATATGTCTGGTGAAAATGATTTATAACTCATTCATCTTTAATCAAAATGATCAATTTGTTTACAGCATCTGCAACTTTCATGCATTAACAGCATAGAAGGTTACAAAAAAAGCTTGGTTTGTATGCAATCAGCAAGTCAAACTCATTATTTGAAACATTCAATTTAAAAAGAGTAAAGAGAGTTGAGTTATGTTTAAATAATAATGTGCTGGTAACCCTAATAAAATATAACAATCTACATTGTCCAAAATTTGAAAATGAATAATCAATGCGAAGAAAAGAGGATCAACTCGAGTAAAATTGTTCTTTTAGTTAACTTTACCAGGAGGAAAAAAAAGGTGAACAGAGTCTCGAAGGTAAAAGTCAAGATTTGAAAGAAGCAAGTCTCACAAGAGTATTCATGTTATTAAATATTATAAATTTACTTTCATCATGGATCGTTTCATTTTCAAACATTTACTTCATTATATTTCATCAATAAATATCTAAATAAATATGCACAGAAAGAGTTGAACAGCCATTTTAGGCAATTCATTAGGTTAAATGTACATTTTACCGGTTTATCCTGATAAAAGTGTTAAAGTCTCGAAGGATTTTTTTGTTGATTTAAAGATGAAGGATTCATGATTTTCAATATGCTTAATTGTCCGTTCCTTGACTCAACAATTGAACCTCTTTAAACACACTTTTGCAACTCAGTTAACTTGAAGCAAATTGCCAAAAAAACCTAAACAAGAAAAAAAAAATTCAAACTTGAATTCAATGTAAAACATGAGTTACAATAAACTCAATCATTTCACCAAAACCTTGACTGAAATTTTCCAATAAACTGGTTATTCCTTGACTAACCTGAGCACTCCATGAGCTTTAACCTTTTTCATCTCATCAAGAATAAGAAAATTTTGATTTCCACAAAATTTCCAATTGAAAGAACCAAAAGATTGAGAAAAATATCTTAAACCATTCAGACTAAAATGTTTCTAATTACTTTTGTTTTTACCAAAAAAAAATCAAGATTCAATTGAAAGTGAAAAGTCAAAATGAGTTAACTGGACAAACCTTTTTTTTGGAGGAAAAATACTTGAAACTGTAAACCTGAAAGGCTTTTCGTTTGAAGAAAAGTTTAAAAAAAAGAAGAAAAAAAATAATAAAAAACTAGGAAGAAGAGGAAATGAGGAGAAGATGAAGAAAATGAAATGAGCTAAAGAAATTGGAACAATGCGAATAAGAATGAGAATTATAATAATACAGAAGAAATAAAATTCTGGTGAAAAGAAAGGAAAAGGTAAAAGCATAAAGAATACAAGATATATTAATACAATGAAATAACAGAATAGAAGAAGTAGAAACGAAATTGTACGAATATGTCTTGAATCTGAAGCATTTTATCACAAAATTTATCACTGAACGTGATGTGAAAATATGACAACTTGTATTATTGTTATCAGGCTTTTCCTTGCAGGGGACATTTTTTTTTCTTCCTTTGAGTAACTTACTTGAAATGTACTTTGAAAGATTAAGAAATGTAATCAGGTAACTGGGAGGGAAAAGTGTGATAAACAAAAGTCGATAAGTGATATTTACTAATAATGTTAATCTCATGTTAGATTTTGGTTTTTCAGTTTAAACTTGATTTTTCTCCAAGCTTGTGTGCTGTTTAAAGGATCGTTTAATGGCCTTATTCAATAGACTCTTGTCTCGATGTTTTTCACTCCCAGTTATCCCTTTCATCGTTTTGAAATCTTTTATCCTCCTCATTGTCCTCATCATTATCATCATCATCTGTATTGTAACTCTGAATAGGAAAGAAGAAAATAAAAGATGTTCTATTGTGCTCTTAATAACCTTTCAATAAGATTTTTTTTATTATACTTTTACTTTCCATCTTGTTCATCTTATTCTTCATTGAATCAATCATTATATTCATTCCTTGTTCTTTGATAACAATTTTTATGTTCAATTCAACATTTTCAATATTATAATCTTGGCTGCTTCTCAGGGCTGTGCTTTAACCTTTCCCTCTTCATCTTCTATTCTTAACCCACATAAGTGCTTCTCTCAGTTGATGGAGTAAAATTATGAATAAATATCTCTTTCAATAACTCGACTTAACCCAAATTTGACCCATCAGGAAATTCAAGCATTAATTTTGGATTATTTTCTAATTCTCTTTACAATCCATTCCATGCATATTTCATGGCTAATCTATTCATTATTCACTTCTTTCTAGTTTATTGGTGAGTCTTTGTTCAGCAGTTCAGTTTACGTTGGGAAAGAAAACACACGAATCGAACGTAAATTTAGAATTGTAACAAAAATATCTTTTTTCATTGAGATAAATAATAATTAAATGACAAGTGCATTCTTTTGTCTGACAGAATGCTTGACATTGGATTGCTTATGCAATTCATATGCATGAAAAGAGTGCCGTTAGCATTTTGCATGCTGCACTTGCTATTCACTCGAGGAAAAACAGTTAACCAGTTTTTAAAATTGTTTCGACTTTTTTTCACCAACTTCAGAATTTGAATGAGAACAATCAACCTGGTCTACTCCATGGTTTAAGTTAAAGGTACTAAAGTGTTGATCAGAAATTGTGCTTTTCCTTCTTGCAATAGTGAATGAGCAACGGATATAAGTTTAGTTCGATATTGTGTCCCTAATGCAGCGATTCTCTGAAAAACGAAAAATGTTTTCCCATAGATTTCAACTAATATCGAAGGTAAAACACTCAGAAGTCACAGTTTTTGCAAAATGCATAAATCTTTCTTTAATGTTTACAAGCAGATATTTCAATTGCTACCATTTTCAGCTTGATCAGCTTATTTCATTTCCCGCAATTAGAATGCTTTTGACATCCATCTTGACCAACACTTTGAAAAACTAATTTCTGGTATTTTAAACAATGTTTAACCTTTTCTTGTCTTTTGCAAGATTTCCTTGTAAATCATTCTGTCCGGTTGATTAGACGATTAAAGCCGTGAAAAACCTTTGCCATCTTTTCATCAAATCTAAATGATTGATGTTAATTTAAATTGTTGTGAATATTGTAAAATTAAAGTACAGAATCTATGAAATCGAAAAATGTTTAAAATTAGTTCTTAAACATAATATCATTAAACTAAGCTCTGCTATTGTTTACACTTGGATTGTTTCCATCTTTTCAACTCTAGAAATATTAATTTATTAAATCTCTCAACGCCATTTCGAATGTAAATTTGCACAAAAATGATAGTTTAACTGGTTGAGTTAAATTGAGAAAATAAATCACGATTGTAATGAGATTATTGTTGATCACACACACACACAACACTCGATTCAATCATTTATTTGATTCCATTTTTTGTTCTAACTGATTCTGATTCTCTTGGATTCACAAGTCAACTATTTATCATTCAATGAAGAACACTTTTTCTTTATCTCAAAGCAATATATTATTAGTTATATTAATAACATCTACAGTTAGTTGTGTTCTGTGAACACGATGAGTTCACAAGCAATTAGATTTTGAACGGTTCAACTGACAGACTTTTTGTTCACTTTGATAACCCAAAGAAGAAACAAATCAAAACCCGATTAACCCAGAAAACGAAGGAAACAGTCAACAGTTTGAAAAAAAAAGGTTTTCAAATGACATTTACAATTGCAAATTTAAAAGTCCCTTTCATCAGATTGAAAAGGATCAGACAGAAGATCAAGAATTTTGTTCAATAACAAAAACTGTTTTTTTTACTCGTCATTTGATCTCCTGAAAACTAGAGTAAAATGTTATTTAAAAGTTAAGCTTTCAATTGAAAATCGAAAGTTCAATTTGATAGAACCATTTGATGATCATGGAAAGGGCAAGAAAACGACATTTTCCTTCGATTACCGAATATTTGATTAATTGGTTGCATAAACAGTTTCATTTCGATTTAAGGATAAAAAGTAAATCTACGATTTTACTGTTTCAATGACTTCTCAATTGGATATTGGATTGTTGTCCAATGGTCAGTCCAATGTTTCCTTTTTTTTTTGTTTCTTCGCCTTCTTTTTGCGCAATACACAAGCAAAGGTAATATCGTCATTTTTATATTAACCAGTCAACTGAATAAGTATATTTCAATGGTTGAGGTGAGTTTCGAATTGAATGTTGCCTGGGTTAAGATGATAATAGATACAGGAAGATGAAGATAACAATAAATATCATAATAGAGGAAAGAGACTTATAATGGTTCATCTAAATCCAAGTCCGGTTCTGGCTTAAAATTGATTCACTTTCAGATAATTTAAACATCATCCTCTTCTTCTTGGTCTTCTTTTGAAATAAAATGTTTTCTTTCTCTCTTTTGTACCACTTTTTTAACCTCACATTGAACCGCAAATATCATTTGATGAAAAATTGAATCCAAAAGGATTTAGATGTGGGGCTAGAAATGATGAAAAAAAACCTTGAAATTGCTGTTGATGTCTTTCACTTTACAGTTTAATATTGCTTTTTTTGGCCAACAAAATTGTCATCCAAATGGATTACAATCAAAACTGATTTAGGCATTAAATTGCAAAAGTGAAACTCACACTGAAAATGGAACAGTGGTTGAAATTGTTGCTCAAATCTGGAAATTTACATTTAACCGAATCTCTTTTGTCAACGCACTTTGCCGTAATACACTCAATGTACTTAGTCAGATTCAATTCGGCAATTATAATCTGTAATCAGATTAAGAAGAAAAAAGTATGAAAAGTTATGAAAGGAAAAAATTGGGATTTGATTTTTCTCTAACTGAAAAACAACCTTTGCTAAGAGCCTAAACTGATCTTTTGAAATTTAAAAGTAAATAAATATTTTGGTTCTTATGATAAAAGCGTCTCAATTATTTAACTTAAATTTACTAATCAATTTTATCTCGACAAATTGCCAGTGCAACTCCAATTGAAATCTACTAGAGTTGGATAATTGGAGTCTAAGTAACCAAATTGTTTTCGGTTCATTTAGTGATTTTGTTAGCATGACAAAAATTGATACTTTTAATGAGCTTTAACTCGATCCATTTGTTTTAAAAAGTGTTCTAATTGTCGTTTAATCGGTTAAAAATTCGTAACTTTATTGGAAAAAGTAGCAAAGGTCCACAGAAGATGGCGTTTGCTCCAAGAGCATAACAAAAGGTAGGACGCAATGTTAACTATCCTAACTTGGCAGATACATTTGGCAGATTCCTTTGAATTCATTTTAGTCTAGATTCCCTGTTGAATCATGATTGCCTCTCAATTATGGGAAAGCTGCCAAATGTATTACCTTTTCATGTGTTTATTATTGATACAATTGAATTTAAATGTTTGTGATTTAATATCAACATCTAAAAATGTTAACCCGTTAACAAGGTTAACCAATCCAATTGGAAATCCGATTAATCTAAATAACAATATTAATAGTAATAACGTTAATCACCTTAATATGAACAACATGAATAGTTTACATAATCTTAATAGTTACAATAGTGTTAATAATGTTAGGTTAAACAAGTGCAATCGTGATTTACCTGGAACATCGCCTAAAAAAATTCCTGGTGATAATGGATTTAAGATTAAAATTACCGGTGATAAAGAAAAGTTCAAACCTGGTGAACTTTATACAAGTAAGTGTTCATTATTAATCTGTAAATAACAGGGAATGAAAGGTGATCAGTTATCAAATGCTACAATTTAACAAGAAACTGACACAGAAGAAGATTATTTTTAACGTAAATACAAATTTGAATGTTAATGATGAAAAAGTGACAGAAGTCAGAAGAAAGCATCAAAATAAAAGAGTCAACTAAAAGTTTATACAATGTAAAGGGTGAAATATGTCATTTTAGAAAAGGAAAAGAATGGAGAAGAAGAAGAAGAAAAAAAAAAGTTCGAAATAGAAACCAATTGCATCTAAAATTGATAGTGACAAGAGTGAGGTTGGAAGATGAAGAGTGAGAAAGAGTATGAATATTGTACAACATTTTGCCTGTCAAGTTCACAGTTGCAAACGTCGACTTGCATTCAAAATGGGTTGTTGTACACTCGAGTCACATTGAACCAGGTTATGAGTTACACCAATAAACAACTTTTTTCTTTGTCTTCCTTTCCCTTCAACAATCCAGTTGAGTCTTTTTTTGCCTCCTTCTTCTGTTACACCAATCCAGCAAAAAAAAATGATGATATTAACATGATATTAACGTTTCATGTGTGCCTCATTCACTCTATTGATATTATTTGGGATTTTTGTTCTGACGACATCAAACGATATTAACACATATTAAAATATGACTTCTGTAGAGGTGTAAAGAAATGAGAAAAGTTGCTGCACAAAAGAAAAAAACGATGAACAAGTTTAATCAATTGTGTCTGTCATGGAATCATATCGATATTTGATCAACTTTTACAAATCATTCTGTCAATAATGCAAATCCAAAGAGGCAAAGTTGTTAAACTTTTCCTTCAAGTTTAACCTTTTCATTGGCTTTTGTAAAATGATTGCATTTCACCTTGTTGTCAGCAAAGAGATATTCAGTCAATTCTCGAAAAAATAAATCCATTTTTCGATCAGACAAAGATTGTTTGAACCTATGCAAATCGAATTAATCAATTAGAAATGTTTTTTTTTGTTTTTTTTTTGAGTTCGATGTTGATTATGATGATAATTTTGAGACCTTCAATTGAAGCTTTTCAACCTTTTTCAATAACTTGATGAGAAGTTGAATCTAGTTTGAAAAGTTGATGAAGTTTTTCTTCCTTTTGTGTGGAGAGAGTTGGTGACTTGATAACTGGAGAGTGAAAGATGAACTGAAAAATTAGATGAAAATAAAGATTAAAAATGAAGATGATAAATATGATCATCAGGTCAGCATAACTTTGCACTTTCATTTTTCAATGAACCAGTTGACAGTATATTAACAATATTTTGACAGGTAATTTGTTCTCAACGGTTTTGCTTCCTCTTTTTCATTCACTTTTCAGCCAGGTTACATCGTCGTTGAATCAATCAACCAACCAGTCAGTTGTAAGTTTTGTTTTGTCCTTCATTTTTTTTCGCTCTTTCGCTCACCTACCAATTCATCCTTACCAGTTGAGTGGAATGATAAATTGAAAGACTTTGTTTAAGACTGTGTTTCAATTTACTGGTGAATCCATTGATTAAACGTGATTAACTTTGATTTTTAATTTGCTTCCAGTTTTCGCGAGTTTGCAGTTTTGGAGAAAAGCTTTTCACTGTTTACCTGGGAATGGTCTAAGCAATCGATAAATGCATTAAGAAATTGAAATGAATGAAGTTGTGAACAATAATTAACCTCAATAATGGAGGATAATTAATATTGGTTGAAACTAATTATTAAAGGTGCAAGTTTTACAAAGAGTAAGCAAGTTCTGAAAGGATTTTGTGAAAGGTTTGGATAATTGCTCTTGCTAAATGGAGTAACAATTTAGTGAGGAAATAAACTTAATTTTAACACAAGCAAGTGTTTTTAAACTCGATGAAATGAACATCAGACGAAACTAAATTTATCAATTAAAGGCTTTTTCATTGGAAATGTAGTGTTTAGACGGAATGGAAGGTAAGATGAAAGGACTGTTATTAGACTGTCTGGTTTGTGTTTTTGTTTCTCGACTTTTTTTCATCTTTCATTTGTTACACAGAATGCATTCAACATCAACTTCAATAATTTCAGTTAACTTTGAAACTTGATTTTGGAATAGCAGCTGAATGTAAAATGTTTAAAATTAAGATGCATTCTGCTTCAGCAATTTCAAAAGGTTGGACAAAAAGTCTACTAGCGATGAATTTAACAGAAATTTTCATTTCTTTGCAGAATATTTATCAGATAGAATTTTCGGAGAAACGATTTTAAAAACTGTACAATAAGTCGATCAATCCGTGAGTTCGAAGTGAGTCAAACATCTTGCAAGTAAATGTTTCTATTTCGTCCAAAAGTGTGAATAGCAAGTAGTCACATTTCCTTGTTAGTGCATCAAGATGCTTAGTTGACTCGATGCAAGTTGACTGATTTGGCTGCGAACTTTGCAGTTTTCGGAAAGCTTGGTTAACCAAATTTTAATATTTGATTCTTTGGATCATTTTAGCGATACTCATGCACTTATCACAAGCATTTTAAAATAGTCCAGAAATTCGACTGATTTCAGACGAATCTACATGTTGCAAGTGGAAAGGCTTTACTACTCATTTGGTTCATGTTTTTGTATCCAACCCAGGTTAAACTGGAAGTGAATGAAAACAAATAAGATATTTTTTCTTGAAAACATTAGCCTTTCAAATCGTTCACTAAAATCTGGTTTATTCAAAAAGCTCTGAAGTCTGCGTTAATTAAACTTAAAATTAAAATGTTTCTTTCGATTAGACTTGATTTTGATTTGTTCATTTGCAAATTACTTACTTTAAATAAACAGATGATTTATTTGTAAAGCAACAAGTTATTAGTCAATAAATTGTGAGAATTGATCTTTCATTGTTATTGTCATAATAGAGAAATTTTTTTGTTCAAAGGTTAAATTGTCTAATGAAACAATCGCGCTTATAAATGTTATGAAAAACCAAGGGAGTTTTCACAATGCACTGGGATTGAATTTGATATAAATGAACTTCCCTTTTATCAACTAATCATATTATCAGGAGAAGCAAGAAGAAAGATGAGATTGAAATGAGCTTTCAATGAAACGAGTTTTAATATTTAATAAAGTAACCTGATTATGATACAATTAAACTGAGATGAAAAGGAAAATTAAAATGTACAAAAGGTTTGCTTTAAAAAGTAATGAGCAATGGATTCGTTTTAATCATTATTTAAATGCGTTAATTAACAATCTGTTGGTTAAAAGTTTATCAGTTACAATGTTCATTAAAAGAGTGAATAATTTAATAGCAATCAGTTTAATCTCCAATGAAATGTAAATAATTTTTAGTTCAATTTTGTTTTTCTTTTTTTACAAAACTCGATTTGTAAGCGTTTTGCTTTTATTTATAAAAACAAAAGTAATCAGCTAAACAGGATTGAAAGTTTGCATAAATATTGTTCTGGAATAATGAAAGTTCAATTTAACTAATCTCTTTTCACTTTCAATTGAACAATCAAACAATTTAGTTGTACTTTTGGGACATAAAACGACTTATCAAGTTCAAAAATTTATTGGATTCATGTTGGTTGTGGAACCTCGTGAATGGCCTGATAACAGCAGTCTTTCAGCACCTGGAGTTATGCAGAGTCCTTCGCAATCTCCAGAAATCGGATCATTTCAGGTAATATAAATGATTATCTCAACAATTACATGAGCAATCAAATGAAACATCGAATTAACCAGATGAATTGTTTGACTATCATCTTGATCTGCATTCATTTTTCAAACTATTTTTGTATTCTTGCTTTGACGGCAGCTCTTTGGTGACGCTCTCATCAAGATTTCTGAAGATTGTCCGAATGCAATTCTCCACACATCAGATATTCCTAAATCAGAGGTTCAAGCTATGTGGCAGGCTCCATCCAACCCAACAGGATGTGTTGTCTTCAAGTAAGTAATAACTTAAGTTCCACTAAAGATTGAGTTTGATTGAGAGAAAGGTATTAATGAATACATTTTGTTAACTAGATGCATAAGTTTATGCATAAGCGCAATATTTTTTTTGTTAACTTGATGTCAATGTTTCCAAAACTGAATCTATTAACTTTAATCAATGAAGAGCAAACGGAATCAAATTATTCAAGCGAGTTATATCGTGAGTAGAAATGCAACTCTAACAACAAAATCCTAATAAATATGAATAACAATCAATGAAACAGTTTTAAAAACAAAAATGGCCGATTTTGGAAGTAAGTTTCGTTTTTGTTCCATCAATTTTGTTTATTATGAGAAGAACATCTTTTAGTCGGCTAAAGGCAAACTTTTTCAATAAGAAATTCGTTCTCTTTTTTCTCTTTGAATTAAATCGAAACGCAACTTGCCTGTAACCAGAAAACCCTTTGATTCATTCGAAATCTAGAGTTGAGTTTAAGATTAAACTTATGTCAATGCAAACTTGGTTTAAAAGCGAATTGGTTTCACAAAATTACTTGAATACAGTTGTGAAAAGGAAAAAGTAATCGATTATAATTGAAATTGATTGATGAATTGTGCTGAGCAAACTGGAATTCCATCTTTAATTTGAACAATAGCAAACCATTTGACCATTGACAATCCAATGGAAGGTAAAATTTAAAAGCGAAATCATTAAACAATTCAAGTTGAAATTACAATTAATCAAAAAGCAAAGTTATGATCTATTCCTTTTTCGCATTCCATGTTCGCTGTATTAACCAAGAAACTATGATAACAATAATTAATAGGCAATATCAAGGGATTGCAGGAGAAACTGTTGTCTGGTTAAGTTGAACTTTCAATTTGAGAAAAAGTTAACAATGAAAAGATGATTAATGCAAAAAGGTTTACAATTATGTCCATGTTTATGATTAAAGACTGGCTATTAATTGTGACCAGAAAATAAAAGATGCAAGAAGAGGATAAAGGGAAGGAATCAGGTTTACCCTCAACACTTTTACGCTTTCATTTTGTTTCATCAACTTTATCAATTGCTATTCATTATACAACAAGTACAAGTGTTTACAGTAAAACAACTGATTAATGACTGTGAGTAAACAACAATTAACAAACATTAAACTAAGCTTTCGCCAAAAACAGCAGCAACAACAAAATAGCCCAACAATCCCATTGTATTAACCCAAACAGTATGGCAACTTGATAATGGCTGATAATTGTTTGTGTTTGGGTTTAATAATTCATCACAACTATTCAATGTCACCATGAAAAAGAAGGTTCTTATTGAGAAATTGCAGGTTTAGTAAATGGATTTAAGCTTCTGGTTCATCTGTTGGTTTAGCTGTTAATTTAGACAATCAGTGGTAATCAGAGTAATTAGCGTTTGGTTTTCCATTTTTTCTCTTTTCTCGCTTTTTGTGTTTGCACTTTTTCTTGCTTACGTTTCATGTTTGCATGCTGATTGATGTTCTATCATCAAGATCATTATGATCTCTATGACTATCTCATTCAAGATGATTCTTCATTTCCTGACGAATCCAACAATCAAACCCTAAACCAGGAAATGCAATTTACAGCATCAACTGTGTACAATCATTCTTGCAAGCTGATCATCTTGATCAACTGTTAATTTGGCCTTACCATTGGTTTGGTTAGAGAAAGTGAAACTTTCTGATTGAAACATGTTTACTATTCTCATTTTGGGTAATTGAAATGATTCCTTTTGGTTTCCTTGTTAAAATACTTTACCAATCATTTGCAATATTCAACTTTTTTCTGGCTTTATTATTGAAAATAATTTAATATGTATGATTGTATTGTGAACAAATAGCAAGATTAACATTACAATATTGTTGTCGGTTGCATTCAGTTTGGTTGGAGTTTTGTAACATAATTGAAAAGAACCATGAAAAGTCTCTATTGCTTATGATAATTAACTTGTTAAAGTTGATTTCATTTAATAAATTCTCTTTTTCTATTGAATTTTATACCTTTTCACCTTCGTTTAGCTCGTTGGCTTTGATCAGCCAACTGCGAAATTCAGAGCAATCAAGTCTTTTTACATTCAAATAGTTCTCCAGGTGGTAACTACAATTGCAAAGACGAAAACAATAGCGCTTAAAACAATGCAAAATATGCAAAATATCAATAAATTTATTGCTTTGCGCAATAAACATTGATAAACTAATTTATTCTAACTCTATTTACGCACAAAATCTTATACAAATACTTATGTCTCTTCGGAATAATTAGTCCGATCACATAAGTGGCTTTAGGATAATAGTCATTTGTAAAGTGACGAACTCAATGATTCTCAAAATAACCAGAAGTATGACTCAAAACAAGTAAATTAACTTAATTGCAATGAGTGTTGACTTGTATTTTCTAGGATTGGAGTTATCCTTTGACTTATGGCTGCAGAAAATTCTGTGACTTTAAGCGTTCTAATCGAATTGAAGTTGTATTAATATTTTGCAGATGAATCGAATTCTTTGCCATTTGAAATGTGATTTATACAATTTAATGTTATTCCTGATAATTTTCATCTTGATTGCAGTTTCTGTTGAAAAAGTTGAAGCAAAATTGTTGCAAAAGGACAGTTTATCCATCGATTGATGTTAGTTTATTGTATCAGAATTAGTATCAATAGCCAAGTGATGAGATTTGTTGAATATTGAATATCGAGAAGATGATAAAACCGAAAGAAGATAAAAGGTTGAAATAAATTGCAATTTAATGGTCTCAAAGGTGATGAGAATAACAGTTGAACATAAATGTAGTTAGTGGCTATTGGAATGGTAAAGTGATTTTAGTTTAGTTTCTTTCCATCTACCTTTTTCTCAGCAAATAAAACAATTTCTTGTCTCATTGAAATCGTAAACATTTTCCTTGAACACTTGTAATGTTAAAAGGTAACCCTTATTAATTGAAATAAATACATGAAAGATAAAAATTAACTCCCAGTATAACATTATTGGTAACAAATCAAAAGGCAAAGTGACTCTGACAAAATGAGTAAAGTAATGTTCTGACATGAAGAATCTATTGAGAGAGGAAAGTTGAGTTTCGTTGAAGATAACCTTTGGTGTGTATGAAGATGATGAATCTGAAAGAGAATGAAATTTAATGGCAAAAGAAGAGTTTCCATCAGAATCAAGGAATCTGTTCGTTTTGCCTGTGATAAAGCAAGCCAAGAATGATGATCATTTTCATCATTAAAAAGAAAGGCTCATAAATGGTTATAAGGTAAGGTTGGAAAACACTTTGCAAGTAAACTCAAATTTTGGTTGCTTCAATGAATTTTCATTGTTAAATTGATCATTTAAGTTATTGTTTATTTCATTGTAAGGTTAACAATTGTTCAGCTTGTTTAGTTTTCCATCAATTTTACCGTCAAAAGTTGAACATTTTTCTTCTTTTCCACATTTTCGTTGAGTAAGTTGATGGAAACAAAAAAGCCAGTGAAAAGGGTTCAGTTCAAGTTGACACTTAAACATTGGAAAGCTTCTTGTTCACTTTACCATCTTTATTATCATTACAATGCTCAGTCAACTTGCTTTTCAAACATGAGTCTAGTTAATTAAATTAATTTAGCAACATTTTTCAAGCTCAAGTATTAGCTCAGCTCATATTAATCATCGTCATTCTCATGTTTGCTCTTGCCTTCTTTTACCTTGTTAACATTGACATAGTGCTAAATGGTAAATGCCTTAATCGGATAAACCTCTTTCTCCTGTCTTTCTGTCAATCAAAAATATCATTTTGATCTGCTTCACCATTGAGCTATTAAATTGAATCATGTTTCTTTGGCATCGAATTAATAGAACTAAGAAAGCATTTGGAGGAATCTAAATTAAAATGCTTTAAATTGGTTCAGTAAACTCCATGCAAACTTCGTTTTAGTTTGATTTTTGTACAAATTTTCAAATCTTTCAAATCTATGATAGCTTTCTCAGTTCGTAAAAGCTATGAAAAACTGTAAGGTTTGATGTTATGCAGTAGCGCCTCAATTTTGATTGTCCATGTTTTACATTTGATACAAGTTAATGAGATTATGAGTTATGGGTCCCAAGTAATGCTGCTGATAATAATGCAGAGTCCTTTTTTGGTATTCTTTTATTGCTTTTGTGCGAATGATGAGTTTAAAGCAATTCTGAGTTTTAAGATGTCAGGAAACACGCTAATTACGCGATTGAAATTATAGTTAAAATATGTTAACTTTCCAGATTATTACAATTGCAATACCAGTGGATAAACGAAAGTGGAATCTTAAACGAATCAAAAGCCCAGTTACTAAGCTTGTCATTTCAGAAGCATTTATTATATGCAACCATTCAACATTATTCTAATAAATATATCAATTAGCAAACAATTATTTTAATAGTTAACTCGATTTAAACTTTAGATCTAAAACTTCAGTTACTTTAGAGTCTCTCGGTTTGTAAAAGTTAAAACAAATAGTGTTATTTGATGTTATTTAGTAGCGCTCCAGTTTCCATTGCTCACATTTAGTGTTGATTAATGGATTCTAATAAGTTAAATGCTCAAATTTACACCGTTTAATGTCGATTCAATGCTTCAAAATTGACATTTACGGTTTGCAAACCCTTTCATTGCTTTTGTGCTAAGCCAATCCTCCTTCCAACCATTTTCTCATCAGTAGTTGCATCAGAAAATATAAGAGACGTTGAACGTTAAAAGAACGCATAAAATACACAATTCAGCTATTAGTTAGACTCAGTTAGCAGTTGCATTATTAGTTGATAAATGAAGGAAAATCTTAAGTCAAGCTGCTGAGCAGTCATTTCAGAAGCAATTTTACGAATTACTCTAGCAAACAAACCAACAAGCGAACAATTATTTTAACAGTTAACTCGATGTTTAGTCAACTTCAGCTTACTGTATGAGACTTTGCGTTAGATCTCAACCCTCATTGCTTCTTTAAAGTGTTCAAAGATTACTAATGTATTGGATTATGAACTATGGTCTAAGTGTTAATTTCAAAGTTGATTTGTTCTAATAATGCGAAATTGGATGAAGTAAAGGAGAGTAAATTTTGTTCATGAATAACTTTGCCCAATGTGTCAAGAGTATAATAGTTATTCAGGTCTGCTTTAAGGACTAACCATTAAAGGTTTGCTCGAGTTGAAGAGTATAATAGTTTCAATGTTTCACTAAGAAACGATAATATAATGTGTTCATTGAGCGCAAAGTTTAACTGAATCAATAGTCATCCTTAACACACCTGAAGTAAGTAATAAGAGTATGAAAAATCTCATTAATTGAATAATCTTGAATTGTTATCTTGACATGAAACGGTTGATAAATGTTGGTCACAACAGAAGCCCGGAAATGAGAGTTGTTTACTTTGAGCGGCAAGAAAGTGATTAAAGTGAAGGGAAAATGCTAAAAATGAGAAAATGTAATCAAATTTAATGAATCTCAAGAATAAATGGTGATGATAATGATTAACTATGAGAAGTAAAAAAGGAACCAAAAAATCAACTATTTCACCTCAAGGTGTGTTCCCTGTGTTAATTAAAGGTAATTCAATAAAGACTGAAAGAGAGTAACAAAAAAAAACGTAAAAGTATAATTCCAAGTAAAGCTTGAATGAACTCATCAAACTCAATCATCTTCATTCAATTTGATTAGTTGTTCAAATGTTGAAAGTAAAAATGTAATCTTAAAAAAACGCAATTTTCTTTGGCCAACATTATCATTTTTAATTAGAGCCACTGTGGTTGAATCGAGTGATACTTGGTTCATGGATGACGGAGCCTTGACTAAACACTTTTGCCCCGAGGAATCTGAATCTCTGGATGAACAAACGGAAATTCTTGAAGAATGCTGTGCCTGTGATGAGGCCAAATATGAGGTTATCTTTCAAGGACTTTGGTCACGATTCACTCATCCAAAAGACTTCCCAATAAACAGCCAATTGGCCCACTTCTCTGAGATTATTGGAGCTTCGCACACAGCTGACTTTCGCATGTGGGAGTATGGAGGTTATGCATCGGAAGGATTAAGACAACTGGCCGAGTCTGGAACAACAAAGAAGCTCGAAGCAGAGCTCAAAGCAGAATCAAATAAGATTAGGTAAGCAGCAATAATCGAACCTCAAATAATCCATTTTATTGAAAAAAAATACTAAAGTTACCTAAGTCAGTTCAGATTGAAAGCAATCCAAACTAACCCGAGTCACATTGCAAGAAATCCCTGTCAACGGAAAAAACGCTGAATTACACATCATGTTAATTAAAAAATTGTCGATCAATTATTTCAAATGATCTTCCATAATAGACTCAGTCTTTCAATGTTGGCAGTCAATCAATGAACAACTATTTTAAGTATCCAAGACTAACATGTAAAAATGAAATCGACTGGAAATCAGAAGAAAAGATTCTCCTTTTGAAATGCATTTTTTCAATGTTACTTGGATTATTTCAATTTATATTCAGATCTTTTCAATCTGGATTGACTGTGATATGCAATTAAAAGTCTCATTTAATGGAGGAAAACTCTTTCGATCTTCTAATGCATGACTGTAATAGAATAGAATCATTTTTGAGTCTTCGATTTTCATTCTTTTCGTTTGAAAATAAGTCCTTTGCATAGATTTGAAATTTTGCAGTTTGTTATTAAATGTTACAAATTGAATTAGAGCAATTAGAGAATAGTTGAATTGGTTCACAATTTTGTTCCAGATTTCAACTGTAGAGTGAAAATTGACTTTCAAAGTGCAGTTTTTTTCTCTGAAACTTGTCGATGTTTTCGTTTGGTTGACAAGCAGTGCTGATGGAATTAAAGTTGACTTGTGAATCTTCAGGTTGAAATTAAATTAAATCTTTACAGGTAAACAAGCATTCAGTTTGAGCTGTCACCACTTTTCTCCATGAAAATGAAAGTAATGAAAGTTTTCTGCATTTCTTCAAATTATTCCCCATTTCATATTTTTTATTAATTTAATCACTTTTCAAGTCAGTCAACTTGATGATTGTTTTGACATAATTGATTCACTTTTGTTCTGAGTCAAGAAACACATTTCCCCATCAAAATGGACCTTTTTTCTTGCCTGACAAATGAAGACTCGCAAAAGAAACAAGTTGCTTCAACTATTGATACAAAGTCAACCTTTGCCTTTAATCTGTAAAATCAGAAACAAAATTCACAATCATTCATCTTGTGAACCTTTTTGGATGAAAAGAATGAGATAAAAAAGTGAATGAAAATTCAACCGATAACACCAATGAACCAAAAGTATCTGACAAAAGTCATCTTTCAGTTTTTGCTCAACTATCAGAGCATCATGAAACAGGAAATTGAAGTTTTTGCTCGTTTCTTCATCAATCTGTCAATCGAAGGTCAGAATGCAAATGCAAGAGCAAAAATGGGTCAAATGTTGGACAGAACAAAAAAACAAGTTTGATGGAAACAGTTCGTTAGGAATTACAGGTTCATTAGCAGCAATCAATAAACTCATTAAGATGTTGATCTGAGAGTCAAAGTGAAGTTTCGTTTTTCAAGGTTTTCACTTGAGTTTCGATTGGCGCTACTTTTCAAAATATTGAATGCAAAGTATTGACTTAATGGGATGGAGTCACGTTAAGGGTGAAAAGGGTGAACCATGATTAATGATGAAGTTTGAATGAAATTTTCACAAAATTACATTCCTTTCCAATTGTAACCCAGTTTCTCTTGAACCTCTCATCAAAAGTTGATTGCATGTTTTCCTCATGATAATGGTGTTAACTTTTACTTGCTGAACATTGAATGATAAGAATGAGCGTTATAACGATGAACAATTTAGAAAAGGGTGAAGAGAGAGAGAGAAAAAAAACATTGAACATTACCATGCAACCAGTTGAATAAGAGTTTTTATCATTTTGGCTTTGCTTTCAACTTTTACTCTGTTAACAGGATAACGTTAAAATACAAATATTTAGCAATCAGATTATAATAATGGGATAACCATGAATGAGGCGAGAAAAAATCATATTCAAATTGAAAGTTTTGTTCCATTTTTTTTCTATTCTTCACCTTCCCTTCTGCTTGTGTTTAAATGTTAAGAACTTTTTCTTTTCCTCCCTTCAACATTTTGTATTTTCCATTGTTCAGTTTGTTGATTTTGCTTGTTTACTCTTTATTGGTAAGATTAATGGTGAGTAAATTGCTTCAAGATTACTTATTGTTTGTGTGAACCTCGACTTGGGAGTGAAATGCAACTGGGAGTGAAACTTGATAAATATTATGAGAGTGCAACCAAAGTAAATAAAATGTAATTTTATGTTTCAACATATTCATATGGCTGCTGTTGTTTGCCTTTTACCTTTTCTTTTATGTTCTTTTAACTTAATTGATTGTTTGATATCCAGATAATGTTTTATCATGTTAACAATAATTGGATAAAGTTGCATTTAAAAAGGACAAACGTTTTAAGTTCACAATTGTCAGGGATTTATAAGTTAATCTGATAAGTTAACCAGGATTGACATAACCTGTTGTTACACTTGCACTGGATACAAGTTGAATGCAGAGCAAATTGCTAATTTAATTTGTCAAGTTTACCTTTTCAGACTAAATCAGCATGAAAACTCTGAAAAATGTTCTGATTAGTTAAATTAGAACAGGGAAAAGAACCTTTTAGAACTAAACAGTCTAGTTTTAATCAAAAATCATTCATTCATTTCAATTCATGTGCTTTTTAAATCATTAACGATTGATATTAAATTAATTTTCTTTACACAATTTGCAGATAAAAATTTCGTCTTTTTGCAACTTTTATTTTCTCCAACATTTTATAACAATTTATCAATATTTCATTCTGTTTGGTTAATAATCAATTCCAGATTATTCATTCAAGAAAGAAAGAAAGATTTGAAGAGATCGGCATTCGTTGAAATCAGTTGTTTCAGCTGAAACAGAAGTTCTGGAAGAAATAAAATGGCAAACGAGTTGACATCAAAAGAAAACAATTTATTGTCTTAATTTTATTCTATTAATTAACAAATCTATTATTCAATTAAAGGAAGAAGGAAAAGTACAAATTGGTTTGTTTAAACAGAATCGTTGAAACTCCAAGTTAAGCCAAACAGTTAACTTAATAATAATAAAATGAATGATTATCAATTCGTTTATCATTGAATCGTAATTTTGCCTTCAATGTGTGTCATCCGACTTTACTTCTGGTTCAACATTTACAATATTAAACTTTGCTTTTCCGTTAAAATATCTTTTCATTTCATTGGTAATCAGTGTTTTCATTTTCAACAAAACTTCCTTCCCTGATGATCACATTTTTTTTGTGTTACTTGATTTGATTTTGTACCAACAAATGAAGGTAAAATAATAGATGTAAACTAAACCAAGAAAACATTAACCCAATCAAATCAATGTAACCATAAAAGCGAAGGATAAAAGCGCCTCGAGACAATATTTTTTCTCGTTCACTTTTATTGAACATTATTTTTGTTCCTTCCACAACAAAAGACTATCCAGTTTTCATGATGATTCTCATGGTGATGGGGATAATGACTGTTCATCTTTACTCTCTTTTTTTTCTTCTTCTCCACTCTAAATATTTTGTGATTTCTTTACACTTTTTGGATCAATATTATTGAACCTCATATCTTTCAGCTTAATACACTAATCTGATTGAGAAGTTACATGTGAAAATCAATTAGTTTCATTATAAGTTGAAACACGGTCAAGTTATTCAGTGAAATTAACCAATTGACTGAGAAACAATAGCAATTGCTGTTGAATTTCAGGCTCAACTGTTTATCTTGTACTTAACAGTTGTTTACAAGCTTGTGATCGTTCATCCAGTCAAATGATTTATACAATCTGATAAGATTATCATTCAAGTCTGAACAACAATGATCAGTTGAATGAAACTGTTCAATATGGTTTAGATGAAGAGTAAATGTTTAACCGATTGGAAAAAGAATTGAAGAGAAAAGGTTTGAAGAAAATTTTGAAACAAGAGTTGAAGTGTTGATAAAATATGGTTTGAAGAAGGATAAATGGTTATGAATGGTTATCATGATTAAGATGATTGTTGATGAGAATGGAATTTTTGGTAAAATAGTTTTTTCTTTTTTTCTTTGAGAAAATTTTTCAATTGAAATTTCACCTCGAGATGGTGAAAGGAAAGGTTAAAAGATGATGACAAAAGACAGATACAAAAGATTCGGATGAAGATGTAATAACGTTGTATGCAAAGTGGCTTCCAATTGAATCAAACTTTTCATTTGTCATGGAAAAGGAGATGACATGATGATGGTATTGGATGAAACTGTTGGCCTTTTTATATTCTGATCAAGTGACTGACACACAGACACAATTGGTATCATTTTTGAGAGAAGAACAAAAAACAATGATTTTTTTGTTCGCATAATCAGGGAATGATAATGATGACGATTGGTTATAGGTTAAGGAAAGGTTCCATCATGGGAATGTTCAAATTGAAGATGACGGAAGAGAAATGAGGAGAAAATCAAATTGGTTAAGAGGTTAAATCATGGATGATAAAAGTTTCAATTCAATTTAATGATACTCTTTAAAGGTTTTCGAGGAAAAAACGCAAATTGTTCACTTGACGAACCTTTTGTTACTTCTTGTATTTCAAGTTATCAATGTTCATCAGTTTCAACTTTTAATCAATGGGAAGGAAATTTTTGCTTTCTTTCAATGGAATCCATCGAAAATCATAAATTAATAAAAATCGCGAAATCACTTTTATCCATCAGCCAATCTCACACTTTTCATTATTATTCACTTTCCAATATTTCTTTTGATTTTGCTAGCCACTTGAGATCAAATCATTTCAACTCTTGGATCGGTTCGAATTGTTGCAAACTTCGTTCTTCCTAGTATTTTCATTTCTTTAAAATTATTGTACAGAGTCTAGTCATTATGATTGCCTAAAGATAGATTTGGGACTTTTGTCTGTTTATTATCATAACACTGCAGCTTTTACGATCTCTTTTTTTAAGTGACGTCGGTTGGAAATTTACTTTTATTTTAGACTTTTAATGATCCCTTTAAGTCTAATTTTGCTTTTTACATTTAAGTTGCTAGATGAAAATTTTCAAGTTAGTAAAAGTTCGACTTGAAAACTAAAGTTACTAGAGGCTGATTGATTGATCGCAAATTGAAAATCTTTTCATTGAGTGTGTTACAACTAATCCAGTCTGAAAAGATCCGAATTGTTAATGGAAAACCAATCTTCAGAATAAGGAATCCAAAAGTTGAAATATTTAGCTTTTGTCCCTTTGACAATATTCATTTTGGAATGAAAAAGACTCTCTTAAAGCACAGGGGAAAATTTTTCGTTCGAGTTAAGAGTTGTGCTTTGTTGGTTTTAGCCCCATAAAATTGATTCCATTTGTTCAATTAAAAAAGTTTCTCTGATGGAAAAGCTTTGATGAAATTGGGTTCAAAGTTGAAACTTCGATATCCTTTTGTACAGTTGAAGTACCAGATGTTTTTACCAAACTCTTTACTCGACAGACAGTTTTCCATAACTCCTAATCAAGCCATAAACAAGAATAACCAAAAAAGTTTCTCCTCAAATGCTTCAAATACAAATTACTTTGAAGTGGAAGCTAATTTTTTGTGTGTTTCTCTTGTTTCCTATTCAGAACAATTATTAAATCTAGAGGCTTGTGGCATCCCAATTTGAACGGTAAAACGTTTGCCGTTTTCCGAGTTGACAAGAAGCATCATTTAATGTCACTTGTTTCCATGCTCGGACCCAGTCCAGATTGGATTGTCGGTGTCTCGGCTCTTGAATTGTGTCTTAAAAATTGCTCATGGGTTGGTGAGAAGCAAATGAATCTTTACCTTTGGGATGCTGGAACAGATTCAGGAATCTCTTATTTATCACAAAACACTCCAACAATTCCACAAGAAAGGATTCGACGGATAACACCATCCAATCCCAATTCAAGAGATTCACCTTTTTACGATCCAAATGGAAGCAAAATGAAACCCTTTGCTCGTCTAACAGTAACCCGACAACGAATGTACGAAAAGGCTTGCGATGAAACTGAACCTTTGGATCTGTCACCATCACCTATCACAATGACAGCTCCAGGTGAGTAAAACATTAATTTCACTTGATTCTCATGTCAAGAGAAAAGGCAATTCAAAGTTTCATTAAACTCTCAACTTGTCATCCACAAAATGAAGAAACTAATTGTTCCAATTGATATCATTAATTGTCACAATTTGATCATAAAAAAAAGAAGCTCAAAAATGGTTAAAAAAACAATTTCAATGTTAATCATGATTAGGAAAAGGAAGATGAAAAAAGGTAAAAAATAATCTTTACTATTATTTTCATTTTTGAGCAACGTTATTAATGATTGTGTTTAATCAAGATGAACAATTGTTTTGAACATTTTGTTCAGGCAAAAACATGAGCAAGTTGATGACAATGAAAGATGATTACCATGATAATTATGCGGAGGTGAAGGAATGAAAATGTTGAATATTTTAATTGGTTGAAGTAAGATGAAGATGAAAATTGTGTTACCATTTTAATTTCACTTTTTGTTCACTTTGCTATTGAAGGTTATTGAATGCAAGAGCAACATTGAAGTTATTATAACTTGATGAACTTGATATTAATAAAGGAAAGGCTGAAATCTTAATTATCATGAAACAAGTGAACGATAAGGATGACTGGAAATGAAATTAATCGAAAGCAAAGAATTTTTGCATTCTATTCTCAACTGTTTTCTTGGAAGATGTTGCCTCTTCACTGGGATTGAATAACCAAACAGGTTGATGATTATTTGATTTTAACAAATGAAAGATTGCTAATCAATGAGAAAAACTTCAATTATGCTTAACCATCAACCTTAATTGTTAATTGACTGTTCACTAGATTGGCAACATTTCATCTTCACTTTGGACCATTTCAAGTGGTTTTCAGTTTCTTTTCACTGTTCTTCTGTTTCATGATAAAGGGATGAATAAAGGATTGGATATAATATTTGTTGGAGAATAATTGAGAATCTTGTTATCAATTCTCTTATGGAACTTTTCCATTCTTTAACCTTTATCTCTACTTATCATGATGAGGTGAATATAAAAAAAAGTGGAACAATTTTTACTTCTTTTGTCACAATTTTGTTGATACTGTTGATGCTCTTGCAGTTAGTCAAGGATTGTTGACGAGGCTCAATAATGAAGGGTTAGGTGAAGAGCAAGAATTGGGTTAATCAATTGTAAACCTGGAATTATTTCTCATCTTTCCTAATCAATTACAATTAACAATTTTGTACCATTTTTTAGTTACCTTCAAATTGAGTTACTTCAATAAAAACAAAACAAAAACAACTTTGCTTCAGGGAAATCAAAGGCTTAACAACATGAAAATGTTCACCTTTTTTTTGCTATTTTTGTTTCGCTTTTTGTTTTTGTTTTTCATTTCATTGCTTCATTAGACTTACAGCTTTGATTATCAATTGTTGATTTTATTGAATAATTGAATAAAATTAAGGTCAATTTGTTGGATGAAATAGGGTCACTCTCATCGAATGTACAATTTAAAGATATTTTGTAAACTTGATTAGTGTTGAGTAGAAATGATCAGAATTTGAGATTAGTGACTCTGGTGAAGGGCTGATGAAAGTTGATCATTTTGATGGTGGAACATGAAAAATCACAATTTAAATTAAAAATTAAAATGGAAATTTGAATAGAATTTAAAATTCTTGCATTTTGAAGGAATTTTAAGTTTCGTCAAATGTTGATGTCAGTCGAATGTTAAGTTTGTTATTGATTTAAGTTTGTTTTTCCTGTTTTCAGATGATTGCACAGTAACTGATTGGACTGAGTTTAAACCGTGCAGTGTTACTTGTGGCAAAGGTTTTCGCATAAGAACTCGTAATTTTGCTTACGAGTCGCGTGCTCGTTTGGCCGACTGTCGGACTCCATTGATTGAGAAGGAACCTTGTGAGGTTGACTGTATTGGTGATGTTAGCTGTGCCACTACAAGTTGGTCTGAATGGTCTGATTGTTCTGTTACTTGTGGTAAGGGCAGTCGAACTCGAAGTCGCAAATTTATGAATCGATTGGCGAAGAAAGTTTGTACTCAGGTTGAGTTGGTGCAAACGGAATCGTGTTCAGGTCCGATTCCAGTTTGTCCAGAAGAGGAGGAACACGATCCTAAGTGTTCAGTTACTCAATGGTCGGAATGGTCACCTTGTACAGTCTCTTGTGGTCGTGGGATGAAAATCCGCACTCGACTTTATCTAAGTCCAGTTCAAAGTTCTCTTAACAATTGTAATGTTGAATTGATTCAAAAGTCTCCCTGTACAGCTGATAAAGCCGACTGTTCAATCGACTACAGTGATGCAAAAGGTTAGTCCATCAATCTAAACTTGAATTCAATCTTTTAACTTACCCTTAACCATTCACAGAAGTTTGTATGACTCCAAAAGATGTTGGCCCGTGTCGAGGCTACTATCCTCGTTGGTACTATGATGGGGACAAAGCGATGTGTTTACAGTTTATTTATGGTGGATGCAGAGGAAATCGCAACAATTTTGAACGTTACACTGATTGTAGTAAAATGTGCGAAGTATTATTACGAGGTAAGACTGCGATTTTGTCAGTAAATAATTATTTTCCTTAAAATCCTTTCTTTTCATTTTCAATACAATTAGCTTAGAGATGAAACATTTATTTTTGTTTCAATGAACAATTGATTGATCAAAATGAATAAAATAAAAAATTAAAATTTCTTCAAACTCAAGTTATTAAATAAATCTCAGATTTTATTTGTCATTTACAATTGAAGTTTAAAATGTATCTTTAAGGCCTTAGAAAACTTGGAAATTAAAAATGTTACACTAAACTATTTCTAGATTTAATGTCTTTGTATTTATCTGTAAATCTGTTAATCCAAATTTTGTCGTCAATTAATCGCTATTATCGCACTTAACCACGCTTATCCTTACATATTATTTCCTATTTTTGCCTGATCCTAACAGACTTCGTGAAAGCTTCTCTGCCTCCATCTACTATTGCCTATGCCTATGCTATGAAAGATGCCACCATCCATCTTGAAAAAGGACTTGTCTGTGGTAGTATTGATTAAACCAAAACTGTTACCCTTTTCACCTTTAACCCAATAATAACCGAACTTGTTTTATCGTTTAACAAGATTGTTCACTTTTATTTTGTTATGAACTTAAAAGTCTTTTTTCGCTTAAAAGTTCTGTGTCACTCAATCTCTATTTCAACTAGAATCAAAATTTGTGAGAAAGTATAGAGACATTTGATTTTCAATTATTAATGTTGATTTTATAACGCTAATGACAATTGAGGAAATTAAATTTGCCTCGCTTTTGCAAGTTTGGCGCCCTCTCTTGGTCAATTATTTGTTCCTCTAACACAGCAGTTGTAAGTTATGAGAGATTGAATTAGATTGTTGAATTTTTTAGCCTGAAAATCAAGTGTCATGTGCTTTTTCAATGGAAATTACACGCACATTATGTTAAACCTCAACCTTTTTCACTTTATTTGTTAGTTTATTTACCCTGAGACCTTCAAAACTTTCAACACGTTTGCCCCCTTTTGTATTTTTTATCAAATCTTCTGAATGTATCAGATGGCTAATTCAATTTTTTCTGTTTTTTTTATTTTACTTACTTATAGCGCCAATCAGTGCCTTGACCACACTGGCTTCCAACCCCAATTCACATCATCAATATACAAGTAGTTTGTATCATCCAGTTGCTTCACCTGGCTCACAAATTTCATCATTGGCCAGTCATCATTCATCTTCATCATCTTCATTAATTGTACCATCATCATCGCCAATATCAACAAGCTCAGGTAGCTCAGATCAACCCAAAATTGATTGTGTTACCAGTGAATGGAGTGAATGGAGTCCCTGTTCAAAATCCTGTGGAACCAAAGGACGTCGAACCAGACGCAAAATGATCAAAGTTAACCCTCAAAATGGAGGTAAACCTTGTCCAAGAAAACTTGTTCAGCGAAGAAAATGCAAAAATCTTCCTCCTTGTCAAGAAGATGAAGAAGATTAATGGACATTATCAGAATGATCAAAGATGCAAATCTCCTCGCGAGGAAAAATACTTGAAATATCCAATCTTTACTTTTGTCTTTTTAATTCACTATTTAATTTTCACTCATAATTCAATTTCATTACTTTATTTGACCTTTTCCCCATATTCAATGCTTTTCAAAGATGCTAAAACATCAGATCATCATATCTTTACTTTTCATCACATTTGCCATTTCCCATCTTCATCTTTCATAAAAAATCATGGAATAACAAAAGGTCTTAGGTATTCGTACATACAAAAAAGACACTGGAATCTGTGAATCTCATTAACAAGGCTTGTCGATTTTTTGATCAAGTCTTATATGCATATCTTATCAGTATTGTAAAAGTTTGATAGAACTTTTAAATGGAATGTCTGGTTGAACATGAAAAAATGTCTTTAAATGTTGGTTAATCTCGTTATATTTGTGTTAAAAATTAATCGCCATGATCGAAATTACACTTCAATGGAGGCAGATTTAAACTAAGTTGAAAGTCAATGGGGCTTAGTTTCTCAGGAATTTATCGAAAAAATGGTTGGAGTCATCAAATTTTTCATGAAACTAAGATCAATTTTGAAATGGCTTGAAAGTATCACCAATAATTAAGCAAAAAAATCTTTCCAGACAGGAGTTTGTTTTCTTCTCGCTACAGTATCCAGATAACCCATTCTCATTTATTAATCGCAACCGAATATCATTTCTAGAAACAGCACAGATGGAGAGCAAAAGTCTTTGGTGCATTTCATTTTCATGAAATTGTATGAAAATGAAACGAAGTAAAATTATGTTAGTTAACTAGGGAGAACAAAAGAAGTTAGTTATAAGCGAAGATGCATATGAGATTATGAAGGAAGTCATCAATATTAACAGCTAGTGATTTGGCTCTGGCTCGGTATCAATAAAACAAAAGTTTACAGCATAAATCTAATTTTTAATTCAATCACTGAAAAGCTTTTCCTAAATCCATAAAGATCAAAAGACGAAATTTCATTTGAAAACTAAAATGCTGTGCATTTGCACAAACTGATGTAACTTGTCCGAAAACTGAAAAGACTTATTTTGTTGGGCCAGCAACTTTAATCAGTAAAAAATGTACTCGACAGCATTGAAATCGAACTAAATTACCAAATGTACGCATCTGTTTCATCTTTTTTAATTTTCTCAATAGACTCAGACAGTAGATCACGTCTAATTAGCAATTTAAATTTGAACAGTTCGATTAATTTTAATCACATATTGAACCAGATTAACTAACAGTGTTTGTTAATTTTTGTATTACCAATATATTAACCCTAAATATTATACATAAATGAGGTTAAATGGAAACAAAAATAAGCTATTCTAGCTTCATGCATATCTTAATCGTTAATCATCTTGATCAAATGTTAAAATTAATTGTTGATTTTAATCAATTTTGCTCTCTTTTCCTCTCTTTTTTGTTACTCATTCAAATATCATAACAATTGTTATTAAAAATGAAAAACTAACAAAGCTATTTACTCGTTGAAAAATATACATACAAATTAAGTTGTGTTTTTTGCAAATCACAATCAAAGCAATTGTAAACTGATTTTTGTAAATCCATTAACATTAATGAAGGAAACAAAGAAACATATTATACAATTATAATCAAAGAGTTAAATGTAAAAGTTGTCAAATGAGCAAAGTAAATTAACACACATTTAACATTAATTATCTCTACACGAATTTTCGCTACACCCTGTATATGTCGTGGTTTTATTTGGTTTCAATATTCACTTTGATTTATTTTGATGATAAAATATTTAACGCGATAATGTTTATTATTATTCCTAGTTACAGGAAATGGGATACCGCTCTCCCTTACGGACGCTCTCGGTAAGTGGAAAGCGACCTACGTTTGCATTGGAATGCAACGCTGAATGGCATGTACGGCCATCTCATTTAGGGAAAATAGGATTACATGGCTTAAATACAATAAACAGGTTACAGAAAAATAGATACACTGGTTTACAGAATTGTGTGGTGGATTACAGTCGATATCAATACATAATAGTGGCGAAAAAACACTCCGGACGGAGGCAATGAAAGGTAAAAAGGAAAAATGAAAAAAATGAAAAAAAATTGTATACATATTCCCAACCCCAACCCCAAAAAAAATTCCATACGGCTTAAATAACAAATAGGGTGCTTAAAGCAAAACGCAAAAGAAACACGCGAAAGAAAAAATATTCTTGAAATAGATGAGATTCATATGATCATGGAGGGATCAGCTTTCATTTCCTGCAGTAGGGACAGGTCACTCAACAATTGAATTAAATTTTTAGTCAACACACGACGTTGACTTAGTGATTTCGTTTCCATATCCACATCCGTGAGATCGTAGTGATTAGTAATCTGGTTCATGGGTTCGCAGTAGACCTGAGAAGATCGCTGTTTTTTAGGATCGAGCTTTAATCGATCCCAAACGATCCTTTTTCAAAACTTTGGTTGGTTGAAATTTAATAAAAAAATTTACATTTAAGAGTTTGTTACTTTTATGCTAACAACCAGGTTTACAAAAAAATTCATGGTCCGAGATAACCTTTTTGTGTTTATTTCTGTGTTCAAGTTGAGTACTTTACTTTAATACTCAGCTTAGTGTGCAATTAGAGGCGGGAAAATTTGAATTAAAATTGATCCGAATTTTACTTTTGATTACAATTTGCCTGTGAATATAACAGTAGAGCAAATAAGTTTAAAATCCATGCTGAATAATGGAGAAAATTCTGAAATAATCTTATTTTCATCATTTTCGACCAAGAAAATCATGCTAAATATACAGTGATCACTCAGAAAATGCACCACTCAGAAACTGCACATAAATTTTTCAACGGTCCCTCTGTTGCTTTTGTTTACATGTTTGTTACCATGTTGTATGGTTTAGTTAGTCGATATGCCTCGCCGTAATTTAAGTATTAAAGAAAGAATTGATCTTATTGAAGATCGAGAAAATAATAATTTACAAAATGTTGAATTGTGTGAAAAATATAAAGTGTCTCGATGGACTATACAGAGAGTTTTGTCTAAGAAAGAGCCTCTGAAAAAGTCTAATTGTTAATTGTTGTACTGTTGATGAGTTTATGGACCAAAACAACTTTGATTTCATTAACCATTTTGAATAAAAGCTAAAAACCCTACACTTGCTCTTTTAATAGTGAGAATAAGCTATTTCCACAGTGGTGCATTTTCTGAGTGATCACTGTAAAATAAAAAAGGATCGATCCGTTAATTGATTAATCGTTCCGTAAAAAGGGTAAGGGTAAACGAGAACCCGTCAGCTCACTCTTTGCTCTTTCAGCTCTTCTTGTTATCGGCTTGGCAGCTAAGCTAAAACAAATGTCCAATTGGATTAACTGGCGGCAAATACAATTCAACAATTCAAGTTAATTAATAATAAGTAAATAATGGATGGATTTTGAAAAAATTTAATAATCAGAAATCAAGGAAAGAAGAAAAAGGGTCATTTTGTAAATGTTCCAATGTTGTCTGGAAATTAAGAGAAGGTTGATTTTTTGAATGATACATTGATTTATACAAAAAATCCATTAAATGATCATGTTATTTTCCCCGTTTGAAGATGAAGGTATATGTTGTTTTAGAGACCTCCATTTCCTCTCAATCATTTGAGTGTTCACATCTTTATCTTCAGGCTTCAGAAAATTTGTCGAATGATTAACGAAATCATGAAAATAACCATGATTTTCCAAATTTTTGTAACTTGACTGTAACTATGTTTTATTTATTTACTTATTATTAATTAACTTGAATTGTTGAATTGTATTTGCCGCCAGTTAATCCAATTGGACATTTGTTTTAGCTTAGCTGCCAAGCCGATAACAAGAAGAGCTGAAAGAGCAAAGAGTGAGCTGACGGGTTCTCGTTTACCCTTACCGTAAAAAGATCGGATCAAGCTCGGATCGGTACATGAAGGGTCGGGCCGGATCGATCTTTAATCGGGTCGTTCTCAGATCTAGGTCGCAGTCATCATAAAATAAGCTATGCCAAGTATAGATACCGAAGCTAGTGAAAGCAAGCCAGTTAGCCAGCCACATATACGCATGAGTGACTACAGCCAATAGGCAAGTTGGCTAAAGTAGCTTAGAGAAATTCCAGGAAAGAAAAGCTCGGTCTGGCGTTTTTTTGCCAAGTGTTCCTGAAAGATAAATTGATTGACACGAATAATTACTATTGTGTAGTCTGTTTTAAAGCGAAGATTGCCTCTGATGAAACTTTGGATTCAGTACGACGATACAGAATTTCAACTGCATCATCTAACCTCATTCATCACTTGACCACAGAGCATAATATAGTTATAACAAGTGGAACATCAATAGATAAATACTTAACATTTGGTGCTAAACGTCCTGGATTAGGATACAAAGCGACGAAGAAAAGCTCACAGATAATCTGGCCAAATAGTTCTGTTGCGATCTCCTACCTACCTCTCCTACCGATGTTGCTGAAGAGGTGATAATAGAGGAAGAAAGAGTACTAGTCAACGATTCTAACGAAACAACTAATGATCCTTAAGCTTCACGACTCAACCAACAACTCTGAAATCATATTGTACAACACAGTGGCATGCGCTTTTGCTCATGGCACGCTCCATGATTCACAATAGTACTGCAATCAATGGACTTCTCAGTGCAGGAGAAAAATATGAACTTATTTTCACTGAAACTGATATATTTATTATGCAAAAATTAGTTGACATTTTGGAGTCTTTCAAGCGTAAGCAATAGATTGGAAATGACTATTTAATTCTCTGATGACCCTATCCACAGCAAGTATGAAGATAATCGGTCCACTTGACGAACCTTGTGGTAAAACTGAGTCTTCCTGTTTAAAGAAGTCACATGAATCCTAATTTAATTTAATTGTACGATTTTTACAGAAGCTAGAGATCAACTGTGAAATATCCGGTGCTGTCTCCTTAAGTTTCTCGATCAGGGGGTTTATGTCAATTTCATCAAAAGCATTGGATATATTATAATGAGTATACATAAGTGTCACTCTACGAGGACTCTTTCACTCTCGTCTCATTGTTAGTGGCCTTAACACTGGATTACCCTTTATAAGGCCTTGTTAAGAGGTTTAAGAGGATCCTTTTTTGCTTAAAAAACCGCCCCTTTAAGTTTAAGAAATAAAGCTCCTCCTTAAAACCTTTTAAGTGCATCACATTTTGGTGACCACGGCAGGATTTCTGTCTCAACTACAGTAATAACCTGTTTCTTCCATGAAGTTGTTTATTAACGTTTATTTTTTGATTTGTGTATTTGATGAAGTGTTCATCTTAGTTTAAGCGACTTAAATTTAAGAGTCAAAGTTGTGCTGTTAAAACAACATTCTTGTCGATAACCAACCTAAGTTTCGAAAACTTTTGTGATTTACGGTTTTTGGACTTACTCTTGCAATAGCAAAGGATCCTTGCGACTATCTATACCCCACACCTGTAATCCATTCTTCAAATCAACCTTTCAATCAATAATTTTATCATCATCAATTAACTTTGTGGTTATCTTTTGGTTAGAAACTATTGCTATTGGAATAATCAACACCTTGCAACCTTGACGTACTCCCAATCAGCCAACGTTTCATTTTAAGTTAGTCCTTTCTTTCAAAGTAAGACCGTTTTGAATTTTTATCATTTCCTTGAATTGATCAAACTTGAATTTAAATAATAATGTCCAGAAATTAACAACCCAATTGATAATGAAGATGTTTTAGATGCTCAACAATCACGCCAATTGGGCATGTAAATTTCAAGTAATTTAGCAAATACAAATTTTCTCTCAGTCCCGGTTTTCCGCGGCGAAGACAATAAGGATTGCAATGTTTGGTTGAAAAGATTTGAATCTGTTGCAGAGCATGATGAGTTGGATGCTAATCAAAAGAAGATTAGATTTAAAAATTATTTAGCTGGTCCAGCAGCTAATTGGTACAGTTTGCGTTTCGATTCAGAAGTTGATTTGAACTTTGAAGCAATTAAAGCTAAATTTATTTAAGATTTTTCTTCTGAGGATAGTTTCGAAAAAATGAAAAAAAGAAAATTAATGCGTTATGAAAAAAAACAATCTTATGTCTACGAGAAAGTTAGCTTTTGTAGAGATGTGAATTCTAATATGGCAATGAATGAGGTTCTGAATTATATTCAAGAAGAAAGGCCAAAAAAGCTGAGAGATGCAATTTGCGTAGCAGGTCCAAAGGATTGTTATGAATTAATCAATATTGGAAAGCGTCTAGAAAATGTTTTCAAGGGTAATGATGAGGAAAATGATAGACAAGAAAGAAACAAAGAAAATGGTCAAATTAAAAAAATGTTTGAAATTTTAATAGCAGAAATGAAAGAATTGAAAATGACAAACAATCGTCCTAGAAATCAGCCCGATAATTATCGCAATAATTATCGAAGTAATCAAAATCAAGTTATATTTCCAAGAAGACCTGACGGGAGAGTTGTTTGTTATACTTGTGGGAAACCAGGGCATGTTACTCGTTTCTGTTATTTGAACGGAGGGAAACCTTCAATCGCAATTATCAAATGCCGCCTCCAAGAAATCATCATCAACCAATAGAGAATGGGAGAATTCTAATTATGCCTGCTAATAATCAGTCACAACAAAATTCTAATAACTCTCCCATTGTGTTTGCAAATAAAGAAAAATGAATAATGGCTAAAATTCTAATAACACCAAAAGAATTCGATATTATTATTGATGCCGGTGTACCTAGTTCGTTCGTCACTCTTGAATGTGCTTTGAATATAAGGTGTGAGATAAAACTGTGGACTGACGGTACCATTAGTGGCATAAACGGAGCTATGACAGTTCCTGTTGGAGCTATTGATATCCCAGCCATTATCAAGCAAGTTGAAAGAGAGAAAGAAATCAAATTTTCTGCTAACTAATAACTATCATAACCTATATTAAAAATTATCTTATCATCTTTGTTGAGATTGTTAAATTTACGTAAATCTGAGTTTAGCTATCTACACTAGTCATCTTGAGGATTTTATATAGCTGTATCATAGGATCACGTTGGGTTGGTGAGTATAAGGTGAAATTACCTAATAGATCTTTCAGTTCTTCTTTGAACTTCTCCTCTTGAATGGTGTCTGTAAATTTTACGATAATTTTGTCACCTTTAGTTTTAAGACTGGTTATTTCTGCGGAGATTTTTAACTGAATTCTATTCAATTCTATTCTAGCTTTCATCGCTTTCGCAGCTTCTCCGTCAGTAGCGTCTATGAAGATAATAGGTTCTCTAAGCGTTGAATTGAGGCGAATCCAAGTGTCAGGAATAGCTTTATCACTCGGTGACGCAAAAGTCTTCTGGGTTTTCGCACAGGGGTTGAAAGAGCTCTCCTGATCTGTATCCTGTTGACCAAGCATCTTCCTTTTCTCTGGTTTTTCTGCATTTCGTTGGGATAAAACTGTCTCAAAAGTCTCTCGGAAAGTGTTGAAGTCAGGATCTGTATCTGACACATTATCTAGAATTGCTTTAATGGCATGACAGATTTTCTTCTGTTTTCTAGTATCAGCCAATTTTCTAATATGCTGTTTATTTTACTTATGAGCTATTTTGTTCGATGCTTTAGCAGTTTACTCGTTGATTGTTACTGAAAAACTAAATTAAACACTATTTTATCTAATTAAATTATACAAAAAAAACCAGGAGATCTCACGTGAAAATGTTGTTTATCAAACAACTAGAGCCATCTGCAGTTACTTTTTAACAGTAGGTTCTCACTGCTCGGTTTTACTAATCAGTTTGATTTTTTCACTGTTAGTGTTAGATTGTCAGTTTTTTGTCCTTTATTTTCAGGATGATCTGTGATTTTCACTTTTTTGTTGGTAGATGTTAACTTTTAAGAATACATTTTCTATGTGTGTTTAGTTTTCTACTTTTTTTGCTACCATCAACATTATCATCACCATCGATATCATCTTACTTTGCTGTTTCTTGGTGCTTTTTTTCTTTACGTTTTTTTCTCTCGGTGAAATTATATTGCCTTTCTTTTTCCTGTCATTTTTGGCTCTCTACATTTTAATGTCAGTGTCTCGAACAATTCCTAAACTAAGATCACTCGGTTATGATGAGTATTCGAAGAGTTTACAGAGTTCATTTGACGTGGCAGAGCTTGTTTACACCGAGGGAAGTAGCACCGAGCTCAGCAGCGATGAAGGTGATCATGAATCTCAGGTAAGATTTGCTTAAGTAAACAAAACTCGCCAAGAAAAATGTTTTATTCAGTGAAAAATTGAAATAGTCGAAAAAATATTCATTCAAGTCGATCCATATATTTATTGCAAACACACGAGATTAAGATAAATGATATATCAGACAAGTCAAGTCTTGAGTCAAACTACACTTTGGATACGCTATCTATCACAGCAGCAGTAACGTTTGGATTTTTTTTGTTTTCAATGTTTCTCAAATTCCAGTTAATCAACTAATAGAAATCAAGTTCATTGGTATAACTTAAACAATCTCTCCAAACTTGTGAAATGCGCCAATTCACGAACCGAATGGATAATCTTTTATCTACCGACAAAGAGTTGAAAAATGTAATCAAACTAACCGATTCGTGAATCAAAAAGCAAAATGAACAAAACTAATGTCTCAAAACTAAGTTTTACATCTAAAATAACTTCCAATATTAGATGATTCTTAGTTTTGCTGCGAGAACAAGAATTATTGCAGCAATAATTAAAGAATTTGTTTTTCTCGATTTCTGTTCATACATCTTATCTGCGCTTATAAAATTGTAAATCAATTTAGATCGCCTAATAATAAACCTTTTAACACTCTTCGAAACTTTTCCTAATAGTCATTTAATCACTGGCGGATATTGAGGAATGCACTTCGCTGGTCACCATTCGTACAAACTTACAAAAAACGTAAATATCCTTGGGTCCAATTAGCTGGTCATCAAGGTAAGACCAATTTAATGATTTTTGTACTAAATTCAAAAGATGTAATCTTCAGTCTTTTCTGATTTCTTCTCTATTTCCCTCTATTTTAACCATTTTGCTGTTTTTTGCCATTTTGTGAAAATTGCTCTATTTTGACTGATTAGTTAGCTACAATTGCTGTCTATACGTTATCAGTTACGAATGGCTGTAAAAATTTTCCCACACAGACAGTTTTCTACAAAACAATGTTTCAACTCTTGAGCTGTCAACTATTAATATGCATCATGATTCATTTGTTGTCATTTTTAAGCTTTTCTTTTTTATATTATAACCTGATCAACTAACCTTCTTGCTGTCTTCCATTACTCTTAATTAGGTAATTTTAAATCAGGAACCGTTGGAACCATATTAAAGAAAAGCTGTGGTGAAGAAGAAAAATGTTTTCAAAAGTTAATAAATGATCCTCTAAGTGAATTCGTGCCCAAATTTCGAGGCAAATCAATTACAAATGGAGAAGGTGATATTTTTATTTCTTTCAACATTCAATGTCAGTTTAAAATTCTCATATTTATTACGGATTTTTCCTCTGTATTTCCTTCGAACAGAATTTTTAGAATTAGAAGATTTACTCGCCAAGTTTGATTGTCCTAGTGTAATGGATATGAAAATTGGACTGCGAACATATCTGGAAGATGAACTTATTAAGGCTCGAGAGAAACCTAAATTAAGAAAAGATATGTTTGAAAAGATGATTGCTGTTGATCCCGCTGAACCAAACGAAGAGGAGAGACGATTAAAAGCTGTAACTAAACCGCGTTACATGGTTTGGAGGGAAACAATTAGTTCAACAGCTACTTTAGGATTTCGCATAGATGGAATAAAATTTTGTGATGGAACCACAAGTCGAGACTTTAAAACAACAAAAAGCGATACAGATATAATCAAGGCCATTCAAAAATTTACTGAAAACAGGCACAGTATCATTGTAAGTTGATTAATTACTAGTTCGTTATCATGCTTGTTGATTTACAATACACATTGACAAGTGAATAGATGGTGATAGTGTTCAGTGTAGATGATTATAAAGAAAACCATTCAATGTTGATATCATAATCGCAAGAGCAAATAAACCCAATGGAAAGAGAGAAAAAAGAAACTATGGCTATTTAGAAGGAACTGGTGATTGCTACAGAATGACCCAAATTATATTAATTATGTTCTATTAGACCATTTTTTCTTTGAAATTGAGCCTTATTACAATTCAAGGTCATTGAGACGCTAATCTCTGTCAAATTATGACGTGGATCAAAAGAGAGAGAACGAAGGAGAAAATAAATTATCGGATTGCTTCTGGTCACAGTTTAATTTATTATGGAGGATTTTATCAATCTAAATGTATATGGTGGAAACAACATACAGCTCCTCTTTAGTCCTTCAAACACTTTTTACTCTTGTCGTATTTTTTACCAGATGATTTGATATCCCTTTCTTTCTTTCACTTTCTCTCTCTCTCTCTCTCTCTCTCTTTCTCCCACTCACTCAGTCCTATCGCCCTGAGGCCAACATGCGACTCTGGGAATGAAAGAGAGAATGAATGTGAGAGAAAAATCATGATGATAGTGATATAAAGACAAGCTATTTTTTTCTGCTCCTGAACTTCTATGCCAGTTTAATGGGGAAAGATTGTAAACTTGATAATGTCTGTCTTAATATTAACTTATATTATCATTATTATGACTTGTTTCTTTTGTTGAGAGACTAGAAAGATATTTTTCATGTAGTTATGCTATTTATCTCTTCTCTACGCTTATTCCTCAATTGGCTATCAGGGTTATTTTTGATTCTTTATCCAACTGAACTTGATTCATATTTTGTCTTCTACATTCTGTGAAATAAAACTAATCGTCCAAACCTTACCCATTAATACCTGTAGATTGTCACTGTATAACCGCAGTTTCAACTTTTCACATCAACATTGATTCCATTGTTTAAAATTGAGTTATTTCTACTTCTAATTAACAGATTGACTTAGCTAACCATTGATTTTGACTAATAATGAAAGAGCAAAAAAATCTCTAATCATGATAAATATATTTATTACATTGTAAATTTTTTTGTTATATTTAGATGCATGTATATCGAAGATGGACTCAAGTTACCATTCATTGACTTCATGAGAAAACATGTTGAGGTGTTCTTTGGCGGTAAAACCTTGGAAAACCTGTAGATGGGGTGGGAAATGATGATTAGCTATTCTCTTTCATTCTCTCGTTCATTTTCTTGTCTCTTCCAAGCCTCCCTCTTATTAACCCTTTGACATTTAAGAATGAAATCGTATGATGAGAAGATGTAGCTTTCACTTTTTTTTCACTCATAATTAATTCTGACAAAAGACATTCAAGGAACAATTGAAGCTTTCTTTTGTTCACCGTTTACAATCAACTGTGATACTTTATTATACAGCAAAACGCACTTTTTCCTCAACCATTTAACTTTAGTTAACATATTCGTGTCTATTTATCTTACTAATCTAAACAAGTTTTACTTTGTAACCCTTTCTCTCCCCATGCCAGCGCCCCTTTCCATGCCCATAGTCAGACCACCAACTTGTTGTCTGATTGTGATTACAGATTCAATTGTCCGAGAATCAAGTCAAGAAACGAGTAAGAAAGTACATTGGTTGCATAACTTTAATGGCAAATGATTAACATATCCAAGTGAAGCTATTCTGGACATCTTGGTCACTTGCGATAAACGTGTTTATCCATTGCTATCAAATCATACAATCAATTTCACTGACTTTCTCCATTTTCTCAATTTCAATTTGTTTTAATGAAACATTTCTGCTGTGCATCTTATTAGCTCAACAATCGCTGTCATCAGTGTTATTATGTTGATCGTAATATTTATCAAGGCTACTCTTGAAACATTTATACTTACATTGCCCGAGCTAAATGAAATTACCTCAAAGTGCTCAGTGTAATACCGATTTATATTGATTCAAAGGCTTGATTTATTTTGGGCTTCATTTTTTGATGGTTTCAAAAATAAATCACTATAAATTTCATAATCAATACAATCAGTTGTAAGGCTATTATCATAACCATGAGAATCTTACCTTTCGATTCTTGCCTGTTGTTTATCCTATTTGATTGATGTTGATATTTTTCAATAAGCTTTCCAATCTATTCTGTTACTATCCAATCAGTCGCTAATATATTTTTTTTCATGATTATAATTTAATATCTTCCTCTGTTAACCGTTTTCATTTTATCTTCACACAAATTGCTAGTTGAATAAAAGGATTGCCCCAATGAGAGGAGGTTTAATGTATTTTTAATGTTGGATATATTTAAACATTTTATTTTTAAAATTAACTGTTGATATGTTGGTTATAAATAATTCATGGTTTAGTATACTGTTAATGTCACTTTTCTTGTTTTATATTTCTAGTCTTTTTTTTATCCTGGATTAAGGATTGAATGTGTCATTTTAACACATTGACATCAATGGACAATGAAATTGGAGAGCTTTAAAAGCTAGATTGTCTAGACCATCAACTATCAATTTAGATTAATTTAATCTAATTCAAGGCATTTCAATCGTCACACTGAAAGACGTAAAAAGCTTGCTGATCAATATAATCAAAGAATGATGATAAATAATGATGGAAACAGTTTGTTTACCAAATTTACCAGATTTACCAGATTTACTGTAAAGTAATTTTCAAAATCTCTGGTTGCCGTCTTCACCATAATCATCAATAAATTTTGCACTAAGAAGGTCAAAAAGATGGTTTTTAATATCAATTTGTTTTATGATGATTGAATAAATGGTGAAGATGACTATGAAAATTACCATTGAAATGAGGAGATGATGATAAAAATTGATCAACTCAAATAGTTAATTGAAGGTCTTGATCAACTTGTCAACCAATTAAAGTCAAAACCTTATGGCTGTATTATTTGAAAATCATCATCAAAACGTTAATCGTGATTTAGACAGAACAAGGATAACAAGAAAATGGGAATTTAATAAAATCTATTTTTAAATTTTACCTTTCTTTAGTTATAGTTAACAATAACATGATCAATTGACCACATTTTCATTCGCATAAAAATGAAATAATGTTTTAATAATAAGATTTAATGAACTATCTAAATGTAATACCAGAATAATGAGCAATTTACTTTATCTAATCATGGTTAACTCTTATCAATTCTGCCTCTTAAAATATTCACAGAGACTCTCATTTGACTCCAAGTAGCTCACTTTGCTGATACAATTAATGGAAACATTAAGAGATTAATCATTTTAAAATGATTAAATGTTTTCAAACTAATGTATCTTAATTGCTGCCTATTCAATGTTTAATTTACGAAACTTAGGATGTTTTTGCAATGGATTGCAACTGTTATTTCAAATTTTCTGGTTGCTTTACACAAAAGGTTTAATTTTGCACCTTTAATTAAAGTAAATTAACGACAAGTTGATGATATTTTAGTACATTAATTATCTTTAGGGATATCCGGTTGACTTTTACGTCAATAAACTTCCGTCTCGATGATAATAATTTGAAAAATATTGATAAATCAATTGTTCCTCTTTCGTTGTTGTTTTTTGTTATTGTACTCAACTGTTCAAATCTATATTTAATCATATGTCTAATATTTATTTTTCATCTTTTTTTTCTCTTCTTTTCAGGTAAAATATTTGGAAAGGCTGAAAAATTTAAGGCAAACCCTTGTAAATTCACCATTTTTCCTAACTCATGAGGTAAATTTAATACTATTTTTTACGTCTATTTGCTAGTTACTGGCAATCAAACAAATAGTATCCAATGATATTTATTTTTTACTTTTATTTTTCCTTTTCTCTCGTTTTTTCTCTTCACTCTTCACCAATGTCATAAAATGGAATCAATTGAAACTCGTGGAACTGATGATGCGTTAACTGTGACTGACACATTTTTAAAGATCATTGGAAGTTCACTTTTGTTTGTTCATGACTTGCACAAAGCTGATGTCTGGATGATTGATTTTGCCAAGACTCATCCGATTCCCAAAAATTTGACCATTACTCATTCAAAAGACTGGATGATTGGCAATCATGAAGATGGATATCTCATTGGTGTGGACAATATAATCAGAATATTCACTGTTCTCGATGGTTTATCCAAGCTTTAATATTAACACATCTCATTGTACAACTGGACACATAACATATCATCTTACATGTAACTTTCATCGTCACCACCGCCATCATCACCATCCTCATGACCAATATCATCACCATTAACATCGCAACCTTTCTCGTCACCATTAGAGAGCGATTATAAATATTCATGACTATGCAACTCACATTTAAATTTATTATTTATAGCATAAATATCATGTTCATTTCCTTCTTTTCATTTTATTTTCTCGTCTTTCACTTGCCTTATCCTGCTGATTGTAAACAACAATCTGTTGCTTTCACCAGTTCAAAAATACTAATTAGTTTGGTTCAAGAAAACAAAACCAAACAAAAGTAAAACCCAAAATCCAAAAGAAAAGCTTGGCTAGATTTAATGTGATTTAATATTTTATAATACTGTGTATTTCACCAATTATATTTCCTTTGTAAATCATTCCTAACAGCATTGTAATTTAAGCTTTTGATTGAAATTTCCTCAATTTAGATGTCAACCAAATTGTCATTATCATCTTCATTCAATGAGAAAGACATCTTACTTTTTTACTTCTTTTCGCACAATCATGATAAAATTTTGCTTCTACTATCTTTCAATGTTTTCATCGACTCACAAATGTGTCAGAAAAATATCCAGTGTTAAAATATTCTATCAAACTTTCCAGAATAATGATTTAAGCCAAGATTTGTTCTTATTTTTAGTTCTTTTTTAAAAATATTCATTACTCAATCTTTTAACAGCCTAATAATCGTTCCAATGCTTGGTGAGGTTGAAAACCACTCGAAGATACTACTATTGATGGATCATTGAATTGAAGATAGTTCTTTGACCAATTCAAATATTCCGGAAAGCAAAGACTTGAATCAAAACTGAAAGATGATTCTGATAACTTTGACTTGAAAACTGAGGTAATTTTTTATTAGTAATTAAATACAAAAAACCGACAATTCACCTCATAAGCATCATATTTTTTTATTTTCAAATTTGTTATTTATATTTGGTCTTAGAAGTTTAACAAAATTTCATTGAATCCTAAAACTCATTGCTGCTCATTCTCATTAATCAACAAAAATCCATTATCCGACACATTTCGATCATGTTGACGAATTCGCTCCCAGATGGGATGATTTATTTTGCGCTCCAGATCTCTATCATCATGTTTAATGTGATCATTTTTTACTGAAATTTTATATAGAAACAGCCAAAAACACCAACATAGAATAATTTTGACCAGATTTACAAAGCATTTAAATGCTAAAAATTACGTTTTACTCAAGTTGAGATTAAAAATTTGCTCTTTTCTTGATCCTTTTTTTGAAAATTTTTGAATTTTGCAAAAAAAATCAAGCTGACGTTCATAGTTAAACAATGATTGCCGTCGATTTTCTGTTTCTATTGGATAGGCCATAGATTTCTCGAGTTGATACCATCCATAGCCACTCAGATAAAGAAGATTGAGATGAACCAGCGATTCGAGCTGTTGGTCTATTCATTTTACAGCTACATTGCTTTTATTCCTCGATGAATTGTGTGCTTTTCACGAGCAACTGTTTATAAGTTATTCTGTTAATGGAAAGAATCGGTATCTTAATTGATGTACAGGGAATTTCAGCTATTATTTCAGCTAATACTTTTACCAATGTCGTCTACTACTCGGCCTGTGAGGCTATACAAATTATTAATAAAAATTTCTCGAAGCCGGGCGTTTTTTTCTTTTTACGCATGTTTGCAGTCATAACTCATGAACGTTTGATGTAACAGAACTCAGATTTGAACTATGAATTTCAGCATTCCAGATTTAACAGCCATAAGTTGGAAGGTCATTAAAAGTTGCTCCGTCGCTCCACCTTTAACTGACATTTAGAGGTCATTTTTTGAGAGTGCAAATATTTCAAATGGGTTGATGTAACAAGCTAAAAACTAAAAGCTATAAACTCATAAATGTGTCAGAAAATGTCTAATGTCAGAATATTCTATCAAAGTTTCCATAATAATCATTCAAGTCGAGATTTGCTCTTATTTTTAAACATTGCTGGTAGAAATCGAAGAAATAGTCATAATTCAATCTTTTATTGATAACAGCCTTGAAATCGTGAAGACTGAGCAGATAAATCAATAAACCTGTCGTCTCTTTGAACGCTACGAAAGCTTAAATTGTGGAGCAAAAATGAAGACGAAAATTATGTCGAGAAAGAATTTAAATGATTGATCTCTCAATTCGAGTATTGTCAAGATTAAGGAGTGAAATGGACTACTTTACCAAAGTCCACAATCTGGGATCAATTATTCTATTCATTGTTGATAGGAGACTGTTATTGAATGACTGAGCATTTATTGAATTATCGTCAAGAAAGGAGCAATCATATTCAAATTGCTCAATCGGATCCAACCTACACCTTTTGTTAGACTCTTATTCATATTTTTTACTGTCAATTTATCAGTTCTTGCTCGTTCAAATGAAATTTATCAATCAAAGGCTTAACAAGCAACAATGTGAAGCTGGTGAAATTGAAATTTTCATTGAATATGTGACCAATATTTGCCAACCAGTTTGGATTAACACTTTTCAATCAACATCTCACAGTAATCTTAACATTTTTTGCCGTTCCCGTTTGGAGTACATCATGTCAGTGTTTGTTGATTTCGGCTTGTCACACCGGCTAAATGTCACAACGTTTGATGTACAATTTAATAACTTCATTGATAACAGTCAGTCTTACAGTCAAACTGAAATGTATAGCAATACATTTTATTAGACAGACAACAAGCTTTACGACTTATCAAGAGGATACCAATCATCGTGTAAAAAGGTATTATAACAAAAAATGACGAATCAAGATGAAAAAACAAACTAACCTATTATTATTGAACATAAACGTGATCTTTGAGCCGATTGCGGTTGAGAAGGACAAGAATAAGGAATAAAGAAAATTGGGAATAAGAAATTTCAGATCAAAATCTCATGCAAAATAAAGAACCAACAAATTAATATAATCAGCATCCATTAAACATCAGGTCCAACATTTGATTTGATCCTCAAGTCAAAAATAATCTTAATATAGTGATTGCTATTAATTCAGAAAAGAATCGCTGTGTTTCATTAAAAAAACTCAAAGTTTATTACATAACTTGACTTAAATTGCATTTTAAGTTCAAATCAATGATTTTTTACAATTTTTGTATTTGCTATTTAAATTTAACGCCATCTCTTGATTACAAAATTATTTCTTTTCTGTTTGATTAATTTAATAATTTAAAGTGTCAATGGTTTTGTAATCGACAGATGGCGCTTAAAACGCAACACGAAAGTTTGTTGAAATCTGGTTCTGGTGTTTATCCACATGTGAATTGCTGACTGATTGGTCCGATATGTAATTGTCTAACTTGTGTCAGTGAATTTTGTCCAGAGTGAAACAAAAGACTCCAAAGTACTAAGAAAAAATGTTTAACAAAAGGATGGTGACAAAGGACAAAACAATTGAGATGAAAAACCAAAACTGAGGTAAATTAACCTTCATTTTATATAGATTTTGAAACAAACCATTTCTAATTATCTTTGTTTTGCTTTTTTGTCTAAATTTCTTTTAAATTTTGTATTGGCTCAGTGCCATCATCAAGGAAACCAGAAAGACGATGAAATAAAAAACATTGTAATTTCTTTATGTTGAGCAATCAAACAAAGTAAATGGGATTATTTCGTTCTCTGGTTATTTCTAAACGTATCAATCACAATCAAGGAAAGGAAAACAACTGCAACCAGCAATATCATCAACTGACTCTAAAAGAGATGAAATAAAGATAATTTGGCCTCAGATATGAAGAAAGGTTGAAAGGCGCGTAGACGCATTCACCATTCGACTATAGTTACATGTAACTCTGATGGCAGTCTCTGATCATTGGGCTTAAATAATGATCAGATCATGATGATTAACATCATATTTCCATCATAGCTGATTGTTATTACGATATTATTGTTTATAATTCCAACAATGGTAGTAACAGTAATTATATGCTTAGTTATCTTTCACACTTCCTTGCATGATTAGTATAACTTATAGTATAACTACTATTTGTGATACAAATATGTATAACTTTGTGTGTGTTCAATCACCGTGCAAATGTGTATAATCTGTATTGTCTTATTCAGAATTTCAAGTATCCAAACACTCGCAGCATAAACAAGAAACAATAATTTGAGGTTTCACTATTCATTCCTGTTATTGTAATCATAATGATTATTATTATAATCATTATCAGAATTTTCAATTTATAATGGAATCTTTTCCTCTGCTATGCTCTAAACTGCATTGATATTTTTACTGTCACTCTGTGAGAGTTTAAACATGAAATCAACTCAACCCAAAGTTTCATTATTATCATCATCATTTTTCACATAATATTGTTACGTTGTCATGATTATTATCATTATTTAAAATTGAAAGTGAGGAAACAATGATATATGTAAACTTGTTGATATCATTAGCCAAAAAATCATCATTTTAATCTCACAATAAAAGGTAAAATTTTTCACTCTCAGACAACTTAATCAGGTAACAAACACACCAGAGTATATGTATTTCAATTTGACTGAACAAAACCCAAAAATGAGTCTTTTCATTAACATTGGTCAACACTATATTGAAACAAAAAGCTGGAACAAAAGTTACGTATTGAATTAAAATATTTGATGAGTTAAATATGAAATACAACAAATATTTGAAAGTGAGTGAATAGTAATTACTATTTAGTATCATTTAATAATCATTATGATGATGATTAAAAAATAAATAAAAAAAATGGGAAAAGCAAATGTTAAATGTTAATGGTGTTAACAATACTAACGCATTGATGTCAACAACAGCCAAATGTAATGAGTGTATTGGAATAAAAGATGATTTTGATTATAATGAATAATATTTGCTTAAACAAATGATTTCCGGGATTTATGTCAATTAACTGACTAACAATGAATTATTAATAAAATAATCAACACTTAGCAGCCCAAAATTGAACCAAAAGCACCAGAGTTAACCAAAGTTACAAGATTTCTTCAAGTTAACCAGGTTTTTTGTTGAAACCTACAAGAGTTGCCATTTGGGTTAACAGTGTTGCGAATTGACTCAAAGGTTTGTTGTCAAGTGAGAAGATGATGCCAAAGGTTAAAGAAATGATGAGGATGAAGAAGACGATGAAGACAATGATGGTGGCGAACATGATGATGATGACGATTGAATGAGAGATGAAAAAACAGTGAGAAAGAGAGAGCTGAAGTTGTGTGTGAAAACTTGTTTTTATTTTGGTTGAGTAGCTTTTGCCTCTATTACACACTTTTGTATCCCCACGTCATACAACGTTAGGTCAGGCTTTCCCTCCCTCCCCACTCCCCACTCTCCTCTCTCTCTCTTTATTTCATTTTTCATCATCATCTTGTTACTCTTATCTTGCATGCTTTTTCTCATAAGTTGTTGTTGGCCCAAGTAGAAATGAAAATTATGTCCCAACCAAAGAGTAAAGGTAGAACCTGAGAATAAATCTTCTTTTTCCTTTTCTTCTTCATCGTTTTCTCTTGTTTCTTCTTCTTCTTCTTTTCTCTTTGTCTAACCTAACCCAACTCCTTCATCAACCATCTCACCATCATCAACAATATCAACATCATCATCACCATTCTTACCGTGTTACCATCTGAAAATGGTCAAATCTCTTTGACCAAACCTACTTTGAAAATTAGAAACCAGGGAAAAAACCAAAACAACTAAAAATAAGGTGAAAGGTATTAACCTTTGATTAACCCTCGCAACAGTGATAAGTTACAAGTTTAATCGGATCATTTCTCATCGATCATCACAGCTTTATTTGTTTGCTTATTGTTTATCATTTAGAACAACAATCAACCCTCACATTACCTCTTACATATCACTTGTTTTGTTGTTGTTTATTGTTGTTTGTTGTTTTATTGACAGTCTTTTTCAACCTTATAGTTTTGTGTTTTCATGTAAATACAATATCACTTCAATTGTCTTGTAATCTAACCTGTCATAAATTGTTTCTGTTAATATGTTTTCATTATAACTGTGATTTGATATATACATAAAATATAATATAAATATTTCTAAATATTATAAATTTTTAATTTCCAATCATTTTTGTGTTCAAATGTTGTAAACTGAATGGCTTACATTTGATTGTGTATCTGGTAACAACTTTTGGCCTGACTACTCATCTTTACCAGCTTTTTTCATATTAACTGTTGCACTTGCTTTTATGTTTTGCCGTTTTTTGCTTGCTCTTCTTTGATTGTTTTCTGTTGTAACAATTGATTTGCTGATCCAAGAAAACACCAACCAACCAAGCTAATCAATAAGGTGACAATTTAGTCTGATATGATGATCCTGTTGATCACCATTCAATGATTCCTTCAAATACAAGGAGAAGGTTTATCAAGAAATATAAGTGAATAAGCTGAAAACATGTGGCACAAGTTTTAGTTTATTGTGTTTCCATTTTTTTACCTTGTTCCACGACTGTGTTTTCACCTTTGTTGATTCAATTGTGACCCTAACCTAACATTAATCAAATGTTATAAGTGTATTATTACTGGCCATAATTGGTACCTAAAGTTGAAAACCCAAAGATACCGAGAGAAACCAATAAACCAAAAAGATACCAGCACAAGTTAATAAAACAGGAATACCAATTTGGATGATTCAACGTTCAACCATTTTTTAACCTAATCTTTTTTTGTGTCTGTTGACTGTGTCTTTCAACCCATTTGACCTGACCATGGCAACAACTATTAGTTTAAACAACGGTGGACGTAAAATGGGTAACAGTATGTATGAAAATCACTGTCTCCGTTGTAACCACGTCGTGTACCAAGTGGACAAAATTGGACCATTGAAAGACTTCACCTTTTTCCATCAAGGTTGCTTCAAATGCGCCAATTGTGGAACCAAGTTAACCTTAAAAACCTATTACAACAACCAACAAGACAATGATGATAAAGAGGTAAATAATATCATCTACCATCTTCCTATCCCTTTTCATTTTCCTCTATTCAAGTAAACATAAAACACAAACACACACACACCTTAGTACAGTAATACCTGGAACCAGTTAGACGTATCCGGAGAGTAATCATTCAATGTACAGTGGACTTGTGTATAAATGTCCAGCATATACTCTTGTCAACCTTTATTTTATGCAACTACATTATCCATCTTTCCTTTACCTGTAACAATCGTCTCTAACCGGTTGAAAGACATTATTATCATAATTACTGGCATTAAAATTTAATAGACTAAAGACTGAATAAAAAAAGATTTACTTAGATTAACTAGAGAAAGTAAGATCGACTTCACTGTGAAAATGATGAAGAATGATTATCGAAATTCAAAATACATTGAATAAACTTGTGAATCGTGAATTCCTGAAATCTGTGATAGCCAGTCTGATCAAATAAATAGCCTATGAACATTGCAAAAGAAAAATTATGATATTAGATTTACCTTGATAAATATTTGACTACTTATTGTATTTACAATAACAAATTGGTCTGAATGAGGAAACTAAACTCGTCCATTAACTTGGTGAGGTTGGCGATAAAAATGAATATGTTGCAATGTTGATGAGCATGACAGTAATCAATAGGTAATTTTGATTTTAAAATTTGAAGAAATAAACTTAAAATAAGCCGTTCAAAACGGTACATTGACAAACTGAACAAAAGCTCGGAAAATTGGAACAAAAATGTTCAAGGTTCTTCATTAATTGTTGTTGGGTTTCACCTGATATAAAAAATCGCTCTTATAGTTGTTAATATTTTGATTGTAAAATAATAATCAAAACAAGAATAGCTGGTGAAACTGTTATAATCACAACGTATAAGCCAAGCATAAATTGTCTAAAGCCTTCACCAACTCTAGATGCTGGACTAGGAGATGATGTTGAGGCGGCCGCATATGATTTGAGCTCATTTATTCATGAGCTTCTTCGATCACTCTTTTTTTAGATGAAATAATCGCAGAGTAACATTGCATGATTAGATGAATAGCGACATAAGAGACCTATGCAAGCGAATTAAAGTTGGAGTTGTGTCAGTTATGACCATGCCAGCACTTTGTAAGCTAACCGGATTAGGAAATGAAGATCTTTCATCGTGATATGTAATAGATCCATCATCATTGAGGTCCATTCGTTAGTAAAATATGATGCGATTATCTAAAATACTGAAGCTTCGAGAATGCACAAAAGCGCTAACCTTTTGAATCTACTGACAACCAAGATAACCCTCTGCTAGTGTAGGATCACCAGAGGTAAACGTTAAATCACGAGCAATAGTTAATAGTTCCTATCAACCTTTATTTTCATTCAACTTCATTATCTAACTTTCCTTGACCTGTAACTCCATCATCTCTAACCGGTTGAAAGACATCATCATTATAAACTAACTCTTTCTTTTACCTTTTTTTCCATTAAACAATTCCATTCCTTGAGAAATGAGATATTTTTATCTCTAAACCTTCACTTCTGGTCAACTCTGTTGATTATTTTTCTTCTGGTTCTTCTGCTTTTCCAATTGTCACTACATTAATTTTCAGTCTCCATCTTTGTTTTGCATGCAATCCTTTAATTACATTCACATTGTTATTGAGCTACCAAACATAAAAAAAAAATTCAAACTCACCAGGTAAAATGATAAGTCCGAGTCTAATGTTTATCACCAAACACACAACGCACATCATTATTATTATTTATGGGCAACTTTTTTTAGGACCACCAAATGTTACAAACAATATACTAATCAGGTTGACACTTGTCCTTGCCTAATCTTGAAAAGAGAGGGGAAATTTGATATTACCCAAATTGTTATATCAATTGAGTTGGCATATTAAATTTCTGGCCACAATGTAAGGATCAAATTAAAGCTCTTGAACCTTAAATATCTGTTATCATGTTAAATTGTCATTAATCTAAATTTTTGGTTGCTCATAAATTGTATTAAAGGTAAAAACCAGAAATAGCATTAATATTGTTAACCTTGTTAACCTGTTGATTTAAGATGAATAACTACAATCAGCTTACCGTGTGAGATTAAATTTCACTGCTCAATGATCAAAAAATATATATTTGATTTGCTTGATTAACAACCTTTTAAGTGAATACATTAGCACAATCATTAGCAATCAATTTGTAACTTTACCTTAAACCAGTATCCACCCAAACTCAATCACAGCTGACAATAATTCACAAATTACAAGCAACAAACAATGAAATGGTTTTCTTAAAAAAAAAGTAAATCACTTTACATTGAATCTAATTGTAAACTTGGATTTGGCTGTTCGATTAATGTTTTATTTAATTTGATTGATTTTGTCTTTTCTAGATCAACCTTCATTAACTTAAATTACAGATTCATTTGCAATTAAATGCTCTTAAATGAAAGTCTAACCAAAGAACCTGCTAACATTTATTAATTTATAACAATCGACTAATGATAACCTTGATTCGAGGCTAAGTAAATCACTAATCAAAGGCAATCTAAAAGCTCTAATTAATTTGCTAATAATCTAATGGTTAAGTTAACCTTCACTTGGAAAAACATATTTAACTAAACAACTCAATTGACCACAATGTAACTTTTAAATTGCAATTTGTTTCACTTGATAAGCAAACATCCGTAAATCTGATCAGTCATACCAATCAGTATAACAATGAATGCTGATTAAAACATTATTTATATCTTAATCATATCTCATGCATAACTCAATCTTAATCCAAATCCTTTTAAATATCATAATTATTAAGTTGTTATTATCCTTTTATTAATATCCATTATAAGAGTCAAATGTTTTACAAATTGATCTGAACCGGTTAAAGTAAAGAAAACCTTTTCATATCCAATTGAACAATATATCAACTTAAATCCGTTTTCATTGGGATCTCATTTGAAACACAATTTCATCAATTGATATAAAACAAGTAAAGACAATAACATTAACAGATTATTACCCGTTATCATCATCAGACTGAAGACAGTTATTTTGAAAAAAGCTGCTAAAAAATATCCGTATTGTGATTCAAATAAACAGATCAAATCAACACCTGATGATCCTTTGTTCATCTTTTTTTCACCTAAATTCTTAACTGAGTCTCTTTTTTTTCTGATTCCAATTATCATTTTGGTTAAGGAATCGAAAGACATTCATCACAATAAATACTAATAACAATAATGATAAATGTACTTAAATGGTGATGTTAATGGTGAAATCACATCAGTCTCTTTTTCAGTCTAATTCACTTGATCCTTAAATACATTTGCTTGATTTACACAAGATGCTTTTTGATGAAAAGATGAGCAAAAAATGATGATCCTAATCAGTCTCTTGACGTTGTCACACTGTTGTTCATTTACGCACTTTAATAATTTTAAGTGAACAGTCAACAAGGCAGACAATATTAAATGTTGATTCAACTAACCAGATTGGGTCATCGGCTTGTCCAATCTCTTCCTTCTCATCCTCTCATTATTAACCATTTTCATGATAATCTTCACCATTAACATAATCTCACCATGAGTGTGAATCCTGATGAATAATTTGATTATAAAGTAAATCTGTTAAAAGTAGGAAATAGCCTTAACTGAATATCATTTCTGTCTAAACTCAATACCTTTCAATTCAGTTTAACAATCAATTAATCTGAAAGGTTAAACCGTATTATAATACAATTAACCAAATTATTAAGTTAATCCCAGTTTATTTGTATTTACCAAGAGAAAAGCTCAGACAAGGCAAATAGTAATGAAAATGATTTTCAAATTGTCACATAACTGGTTAATGCTATTGAATCAACTATTTAACCCAACCTTAAAGTGGTTAAAATTTCCGTTGCTTCAATAACCACACCTAGAAACTGTTGACCATAAACCTCAATTAATCACAATTTAAATTGAATTTACTGTTTTCACAATTTTCCTCTTTCATCCAATTTCAACTTTCACTTTAGAGCCACATTCAACTCTAATTTCAATTTGAGACAAACACTGATTCGGGTAAATTTACAAGCAAAAATAACGAGCAATGTTAATTGTTGTTGCCATTGAAAGTCAAACCCGAAAAAGTCAACAACCCAAATAATCATTCGCGATACAAAAAAAGACATCAATAAAAAATATAAACAAATATTAACCATATTATTGTCAAACATAATCAGTCAATAGTTGACTACAATAAACAACAATAATCTTATTGTCAACCTTTTTTTACGGAAGCAAACCTTGATCTATCTTTACGATGATAACCTTTAACTATCTTGAACGTGCCTCACTTTAAGGCCAATTGAACACAAAATTGTCTTCTCAATTTTACTGTAAAAATATCTTTTCTTCTTCTACTCATCCTGATCATAATCATCATGTAGACTTATTGATAGACCCGTTGAACCACTAGTTACATGGTTCTAATAATAATGTATATTTGATTGTATTATTGGGAAGGTGAAGGAGGAAGATAATAACAAATGGTAAAGGGTAAAGACAAGGAAGCAATGAATGATAAACTTTCTTGAATAATAATCAATCTGATGATATAATTATCTGACAGGACCGTGAAACACGAAATTTTCAAATGCACTTTTACATGATAAAATGATCCTAATGAAAGACTAACTCTTTTTGCCATTTTTATCCTTTTTTTCAACTTATATCATTAGCTGATAATAACATTAAATATTTTTGTCTTTCAACTTTTTACAACAACAATTAACAATACAATTAATTGTTCTAGATTGTTTTGATGTTGATTCATCTTTATTTCAACAATTGATTTTCATTTGTTTTCCAACAATCAACACTTTTTGTCTTTTAACCAGAAAATGAAATGTTGCTCAGTAAATCAAAAGAGATGTGCTTAAAGGCTAATTAATGAAATGTTTTCATTGCATTTTCAATTATTTGCTGATTAATTAACAATTGAGCTCATTAATTATCTTCTTTGATCATTTTTTTTTCAATGTATCAACGAGAATTGCATTTATGTGTTAAAAACAAACCTTTTTAAAGCAACAATTATAACACTATTATTAGTGATTGTAATTAGTTTAATCCACATCAGATTGATTAATAAGTTTACTGTAACAGTTGATAATACATTCACACGACAAATCAGTTGAGTATTAATAGTAACAGGGCAACAACATCTTGATCAAAGTTAACTAAATTCTAATCACAATTAAATACAAAAATGTCTCAATCGAGGTTAAACCAAAAACCTAATGAAACCAACCTACAAGATAACTTCCTAAATGGGAAACTTGGCTTTTTATTATTTACCATTTGATTTTACCATCGCCAACAATTTAATATTAAACAATCAAACCTTCACATGATTCTGCATTTGTGTGTGAGTGTTTGTGTCTAAATGTGGCCCTGAATTTTTAAAATGCTCATTCAATTGACTAAAAGCATCATTTGAATGAAAGTCATTTTAAGATTTAAAATCTCTAACCATTATTACTAGCAACTGAAATCCTTTTTCTCTTCATTTATTCTGTTACCCAAATTTTGATTATTGTTATTGTGTTATTATATTACAGGTTTATTGTCAAAGTCACGTACCTAAAACAGGTCCAGGTAAATTGGACGGACTATCAGTTGGGATTAAACAAGCGCTTAACATACCCAAACCCAATCATCTAGTTAATGATCAAATCCGTGGAAGTGGTAAAGGTACGTTTGACGTGGAAGCTCTTGGCATTAAAACAGCTCTATCAACACCTAAACCCTACGAACCTGAGCAACATCGGAACCGTGAAAATATGGCCGGACGATTCGATGCTTCAGCACTTCACATTCAACACGGTATCAACGCAACCAAATTACAGCGCAACTACAAAAATGCTGCCGATGAAGCCAAAATCGAAGAGTTTCTGGTAAATTATTTTCATTCATTTATAATTCAACCCAAAAAATCTAAATTCACTTAAATTGACCGATAAGAATCAATTCGATTTTGTGTTAGTTTCTCAGATCACTCTTTACATGATCTTCTCTGAATATTTCAGCAAATTCAATTCCATATCAATTTCCATCTAAAATTTTCTTCTCGCATCTAGTTTTCATTGTAATTTAAAAATCAAAATTCTTTTATTTTGATTCTCCTTTTTAAATTTTAAAGACTAAAATGAATCAGTTAATTTGAAAAAATCATGTTTTAGTTTAATTTTCTTATTCGATTCTTTACTTTTAACGGAAAATTTTCTGCGATCACAATTTATTTCGATTACTTTAAATTACTTTCAATCTTTTCTGGTTTTTCACTTAAATTAGGTGATTGAGAAGAGTAACTTTCCTCTATCTTCACCATCATCCATGAGTCTTTTATTTTTACCTCTTTTCTGATTGAGAATCAAGTGATTACCTGACGAAGATGAAATATTAGTGATCAACTTGGACTCTTTTTCATCCTCTCTTTACTTTATATATCATCTTTAACCTGTTCATCATTATCTTCATTATCATGATTATCATCTTGAGCTTCATCTTGAACGCCTTTAACCAGAAGAGAAGAAAAAAAAATAAATAAAAAGCTCGATTTAGTGTTAATCTTGCGCTTGAATTGCGCTTTCAAATGTAGGTTGAGATAAATGAGAAAGTTAAATGATTGCCATTGCAATCAATGTGATTACAATTTATTTTCAATTCATTTAATCATTTTACTTTTGCCTCATTTCACCAATATTTTTGTCCCTTTTTTTCCCTTTATTTTTACTCTTCAAAAAAACCTTTGTGTTTAAACCATTCCAGTATAACCTGCTTTTGTATTTGGATTGTTGAGAATGAAATTTTATTACAATTTCTCATCATTGATCATGATCACAATTAAAAGCCTCACCTATCAACACTGATTATTGTGGTTTAATATCTTCCATCTTTATCAATATCAATAGCAATATCATGATTAGTCTGAAGGAACCAAATAACAAGATTCATCTTTTTTTCCCCGATTCAAAATGTTCACTTGATTTGAGTTTCTCAATTAACTCACTCTGTTGTATCCATAAATACATTAACATCATAATGCTTGATTCATTGATTGCCCTAAATTTATCCTTTATTTGTGTTTCGCATTCAATCAATTTGTTTAAAATGTTCAAATCTCAGTCAATAGTCATGTCGATGCTGTCAATTGATAATTCATTTGGTGATACAAAAAAGATCAAGTCTGATAATTTGATAATTGTTACAAGAGTTAACAAGTTGAAGATACTTTTTGTGTTCAAATTGACTTTTTTTTTCATTTTAGATTCATTTCATATTCAAATGTTGAATCCTTTGAAAAATTCACCAAATTGAGAAACTCCATGTTTTCAAGATCAACTAACCATGTTAAGGAGAAAAAGTTCAGACCTCATCTAATTCTCATCATTACAATTGATAGTTAACTCAGTAGTTTATCTGTTAAACAATCAACAATTTCTCATGGTGTGTTTCAACCCTCAATTGAATCAACTCACAGAGTCCAATTAACCATGTTCATCATCTGAGAAAGGACTATCCTTAACAACGAGGGTCAACCGGAAACATTTGATTAGCCAAAAAAAACAAATTATCATATTAATTTGTTACTCTTGTTTGACCTCTTGTTTCCAGGCCTTTATGTTGACCTCTTTTTTTTATTGTTGATTATCAATTTGGAAAAGCTGCAAAAACAGAGTTGAACAATTAACACTAATTATAATTGTATTAATAATTTTCTCACATTTTCCCTGCTTATATTCACAGTGAATTATAATTACACCAATTCACGTTTGATCAGCTGTTTTGCCAGATTAAAATTCACTCTAAATGAAATCAATTTAAATCTAAATCACAGTTTATTAAATTAAGGTTTTTACAGAGTCAACATTTATCTTTAAATTTAGTGACTGAATTGAATAATTAATATCAAGTATATTACGTTGAGGTTTAATCGATTGACTTTTAGGTTAACCCAATTTTTGTCATTGATTTTGGCCTTTTCTGGTTAGGTTTTGCTTTAAGTTTTGGTTCTCCTCTTTGGTTCTGGTTTATCTAAACAGTTTGTCACAAATCCTGTTACAATCAAATGTATCCAATTTACTTGATGATTTTCGATTCAAACTTCGACCAAACCTGGCATGATTAAGATTCAGTGATAAGATTGAGATTGAATAATAATCAATGTTTCTGAGATGAAAGTGTTCAATCGTTTAACTTACCTTGGTCTTCCTACAATTGCCAAATATTTTTCCAACTCTGAAAGGACTCCGATGATATTTTCACTTGGAGCTTGAACAACTGTTTGGTTTAAATCGCTGTTCAATATTGATTCAATTTCCGAGAAACGTCTTTTACTCAGGGCAACACCAAATATCACAATAAAGATAACAATTTTAATTTTGTTGATAAACATTTTTACAGTAAATCCAAGTATCAGCTGACAAAACTGGTTAACTTGAAAGGTTGAATAAAATCGCAAAATTTTGGGTTAACTGGTTGGGTTAAGTTATACTTAACTAGACTTGACTAAAAGGTTTAGACTTTTGTTTGTCAATACAATTTCAATGGGGAAATGATTTTTATATAAAATCATTTTAAAGGCGAGTTTGCGTTCAATTTTTCATCAACAATTTGATTGATTACTTTGAACAGCTTTGCTTTTCATGAACCAATTGAGCCAATTGAACCAATTTTAATTTCAATCTGATGACATTTTAAAAACTGACCATAATAATCTGACCGTCACGTGTGTGTCTCTATGCTTGAAAGTAATTCAACAAAACCTATTATCATCATATTTAACGATTAATAGTGCAATTAATCGGAAATAATTTATTGTTGAAATGGTCAGTTGATGGAGACTCATCACGTGTAAATTGTTGACTATTGGTCGCTTTTGAAGCAGCAATTATTGATTGAAGTGATTGAGTTAATAATAGCAGTAATTGTTAATCAATTTTTATCATTTACTTTCTTGTATTAAACCAACTGTTGCTACCATTTTGGGTTTCAAAAAATAGTCAAAAGTCATTTGAAAAGTCAATCTTTTGGGTTAAAGGTAAAATGAAATTGTAAGAAATCAAATAATTGTATAGAATTAAAAGTCAAATTTATCCTTTGACAATCAACTTTTACTTGATTTTATCAAATTTAATTTCATCTTTTTTAATTTTACTCGAGACTATCAAATGTTTAACATTTTTTCATTTGAAATACTGATTGATGGGATAAAAATGAAAGCATAAGATTTTATCGTGTTTCAATTTTCATCATTAAACTATTATAATGATTATTATGATGATGATTGTTATTATCATGAACTTCCTTCCCAAGTTATCCAAATAATCAAAAATGTTATAAAATAATAATAAAAGCTGACCAAGCCTTGCTTTTGGGATAATATTTGGCAAACCAGATAATCAGATAATTGAATTAAAATGCTCTTTGAAAGGCAAGTTATTCAATTTAACTTTCAATTATTCAACAATCATAAAATGATCATCACGTATGTTGATTATAATTCATTTGTTCATAATAATGAACCAATCATCTGAAAATCAATTTTATCTTCATGTTTTATTAGTTTAACAGTTAACATTGTTAACATGGTTTGACTTGGATTAATGATTGAAATCAATTTTCTGAAAATGTTTACCAAGATAATTATTGATATCACTAGGTCGATTAACAGTTACCAGTCATTGATTTTAACCAGAAACCCAGTAAACCTTAACATATTGAAGAAAGGTGTTTGATGATCATTTTTGATGACAATTAAAGGGAAAAGTTTAATGATCCGAAAATGTTTGGTGAATCCCACCTTAAATGATTAGGACAACAGTTTAGTTATTTTGTTGGGGTAAAACGGCAAATTTTATTAACCACTCATTTGAGGTTAATTTTGGGTAATTTAATCCTCATTGATCCAAATGTATTTTGTTTTCTTCCAATTTTTCAATTTTTTTTAGATTAAAATTACTCTCGGAATGCTTCAGGCTAATTTGAAGCTCAGAATTTCAATTACTGTTTAAATATTAACAAATTTGTGTTTATGATGATTATGATACACACTCCTACACTCATAATGGTGATCTTAATTTATTACTAAGGATTGATTGTTTTGCTGTTTAAACATCAAACTAATTTTTACAAATACAGACTATTTTAGACTGAAACACAGCACTTAGATAAACACTAAATTAAGATCAGTAATCATAATTAATCAGTTTGTAATGGGCAATCAAGGTAGAGTTTTTAATTTTTAAGTAAACCTTACCTTGTTTGATCGGACCTAATGTTACTGTTTAAATCTGTCCTTTACCGTTGTTAACTACTTATGGGAACAACTCAAATGATTAGTTTTATTTTTGAGCTACCATGATTTATCTGATGTTTTATTATAAATATGAATCGATGATTAAAAATTTATAAATAAATCAGATTCACTTGAATTCAGCAATTGAATGAGATGTTATTTTAGTCAAGATTAGATCCAAGAGATGGCGAGTTTTTATTTGTTTTTGTTTATCATTAGTTAATTGGAGGTTGAATTTTTAAGCGGTTTTTTATTTGGTTATTGTCTCATGGAATGTTATTGTTTTATTATTATTTGTATTAATTTTTGTTTTGTTTTATTTGTTTTCAGGATGAAGAGACTCAGAGGAAGCTTGAGATGCGACACCGAGCTGAAGAGGATGCTTTATATCGTCAATTTGCAAAGAAAAGAGCTGAAGAAGAGGTCACCATTAGTCAACAGATTCAAGAGGAATGGGAAAAAGAATTGGAAAGGTTAACATCAAGATTTCAACATGAGATTTCGATGAAAAAGAGTCGAAAGTTTTCTTCAGATGAAGAGAAAGCAATGACTCTCAGATTACAACGAGAGAAACAAGATCTTGAAAAAAATATGACCATTAAATTGGACCGGAAGAAAGAATCGTTGACCCGAAAGCTTCTTGAGCAAGAAAGACAAGCAACTGCTGAATTGGTTGACAAACAAAGCAAAGAGATGATGAGCTTGATTAGCGAGAAACTTGTTGAATATCATCAGGTAGAAAAACTAAACCATTATTTACTATTTTAAATTTTTTTTGGTAGTTTTAGATAATAATGAAACAATCAATTTCTCCAAACATTTTCAACAGAATCTTGAACCAATTGATGATAGAAGGTTGATCAATGAAGAAATTAACACTACAATTTATCCGAGTCAAGCTCCACCGCCATGTCCTCCTTCAATTTCAAAAGCAGAGATTTACACTGATCCTAAAGTGTTTACTCATATTGACGAGGTGGCTATAAATGTAAGTTTGTTTTGTTTCAAATATTTGAAGCATCGACATCTATCTCCGTAATTTTTTTTTTGATTCAAATGTTTAATTTTGTTTCTTATTTAATAACAGGTTGCTCGAGAAGATCAGCATACTTTCACCGATTTAGTAAGACTGCTTATTAGTCCATGTAATAATGATATAGAGAAAGCTCGCGCCATATTTCGTTGGATCACCGTTAAGAATCTTAATACCATGCAATTTGACGATAATGTTAATGCTGATACTCCGATGGGTATTTTGCGAGGAATTAAACATGGAACTGAAAGTTATCATGTGTTATTCAAAAGGCTATGCAGGTAACCTTCGAATCTTATTCAGGGACAATTTTGAAAACTGTTTCTCAAAGTCATCGATGAATGAGTTTTCAAAAAACGCTTTTATACTCAACATCGATTGTTAATCAATCAATTATAGTAGCAGATGCAGCATTGAATTTTCCCACTTTTAATATTTGTGTCTTATTTTTTCACAGTTATGCTGGTCTTCATTGTGTAGTCATCAAAGGATACTCTAAATCAGCTGGTTATCAACCAGGTATACGATTTGAAGATAATCGATTCCGTAATTCATGGAACGCTGTTTATGTTGCCGGTGGTTGGCGTTTTGTTCAATGCAACTGGGGAGCACGACATTTAGTCAATGCCAAAGAAGTACCTCGACCCGGATCTGTATCAAAAGGTGGCAAATCAGATTCCCTTAGGTACGAATATGATGATCATTACTTCCTCACGGATCCAAGGGAATTTATCTATGAGTTTTATCCATTGCAACATGAATGGCAATTGTTGAAACATCCATTAACTCTTATTGAATTTGAAGAGCTGCCTTTTGTTAGGTCACTATTTTTCCGTTATCAACTATATTTTCCCGATGACAAAGACACCAAAGCAGTTCTGCATACAGATTCTTCGGGTGCTGGTAATGTTCGTATAGGAATGCCTACCCGGATGAGTCCATCTCTCATTTTCCACTATAACCTTAAATTTTGCGGTGAATCAGGCAGTGAAGCTGCTGGCTCAGACACTTTCGAAGGTTGCTCACTCAAACGATACGTTATGCAATCAGTGTCTAACAATATCGTCTCCTTCAGAATTCATGCACCAACCTATGGTCAATTTATCATGGATATATTTGCCAATGCTACAACCCCTCGTGAATATCTAACTGGCGAACCAATGAAATTTAAATCTGTTTGTAAATTTAAGATTCTTTGTTCACGTTTGGACACTGTTATGGTTCCCTTACCGGATTGTGCATCTGGTGAATGGGGACCCATGAAAGCAACGCGTCTTTTTGGTCTTATTGCTTTGACTCATCAGGAAGCTCTTATTTTTGCATCTGGATCTACTGTTGAAATTCAATTTAGAATGTCAAGACCCTTAACTGATTTCATGGCATCTCTTCATAAAAACGGCGTCGAAGAAAAGAAACTGTTGAAATATGTGTCAACCTTTGTTCAAGATGATATTGTTACATTTTTTTGTAAATTTCCTGATGATGGTCAATATGGATTGGATATTTATACAAGAGAAGTTGCTTTAGGAGAAAGGGAAAGAAGTTCAAATGGATCCAATGGTCACCACCATGAAAAACAATTTCTCACTCATTGTTGCAAATATTTGATCAATGTTAACACCAAGCGAATTTAAATTAGTTTTGCAAGCTTTTTGAGAATAATGGCATTTACAAAGACAATTGAGTCTATTGGATAGACATTTAAATTTAGTCATAATCAATTTGGACATTATTTTTTTGCATAATATTTTTGATAATTGAAATTCTTTAAACTCAAGTGAATTGAATATAACAAAAATCCATATCCAATCTGGAGAATCTGTAAAAACTATTTTCAACTCTGAATGCAATACAAAAGATTTTTGTTTTGTTTTTTGTATCTACAAAAAAATTGTTAGATTTAAGCATTTCTACAATTATTTCATCCTTGTTTCTTCCATCTACTTCAATCAACACAAGTTAATCTGTTTTTTTTTGTAAATTAATCAATACAAGTAGAGATGAAACCATTTATCAGCCGATGTAAAACAAAAACTTTTAATCGATTAAAAACAATAAAATGATCGAGGAACAAACTATTTCAAGCCAACACAAATAAATGATAATATAACAAAATACTTTGACAGTACATCTTGTCAATTAAACATTGATTTTACGGTGATCATTTCAATGAATATAAAGGCACCGGACACAGCTGTCATCGAGCGTCTATTGACTCGCTGAAAAGCAAAGATAAACTTGCAAATTAGCATATTAAGATAGTCATTACCTTAAAGTCTCTAAAAATAACATTGTCTAATGAACTCGTATTATTCTGGAAATTTTTCGATAATAAAAAAATCATTAGTAATTATCATAGATAAGGTAAAGATAGATTAAGTTAAGGATAAACATTTTCTTTTCTATTGAAACTCTAAGATAATTCATACTTAACCACACGATCAGAGTATCTTGACTGGTGTAAGATCGTGAATCTATGATGATAACGATTGCTTTAACTGCAAAGCAATTGCCATTTTGAGAACAAAGTGAAAAGTCAGTTGATTTCAACTATTCATTAAATTGTAATAAGATATTGAAAAATTACATCTAATTACTCAATTAAGTCCTCTCAACAATCTTGAATAGCTCAAACTGAAGAGACAATTTTCTTAAAAAAAGATCATATTTCAATGGTTCACATTAGTATTCGTAATATAATAAATACATGTAATACATAATATATACATATCTATATGCTGGAAACAATGAAACATAGTCGGCTTAACATAATTTTTAATGAAATAGATAAGACAAGGTCAAAAGGATCAGGATTTCAAAAATTCTTGGAAAATTACATCGCCTAATAGAGCAAGAATAGAAATTAATTTCATCCCCTTTTGTAAATAAAGGGTAACTTGATTGGCATATTTCTTGAGAACAGTAAATGTAAGATTATCACTTGAAAATGTATCATTGATTAGATTCAATTTTCTAATCAAATTGAGTTTACTCCGAATCTCCAAAGATCATTATTGACAATTTGGGAATCTCTTCACTAACCTCTTCAATGTTATGTCAAAATTCACAATAAAGCTTACTTTGAATTGTCTCTTCAATGTCAAAGTTAAATAAGCAATGACCCGTATTCATCGACCGAGATCAAGCTTGATTCTGGGATCAGATTAACTGATTCTGATTCTTTCTGTTCATTTGGTGGATAAGCGCTTTTATCATCTATCAAAGGTTTGATCCACATACATTTATTAATACATTGTATTTGTAAAAATCAAAATGATGAGGAAAACTTTGCTGATTTTTATGTGAAACTGTTGAAATAATTAAAAGGTTATATTGCCAGATCAAACCTTGACTGGATTAAACCTGATGTAAATACTGATGATTAGGTTTATCCATAATACAGGTCCAGAATATGCGAATAGCTGAGAATTATCAAACATCCAAATTAAGCGCAGATTTCGGTTCCTGCGATGAGACGCAAACAAAAAATGAAATCCTTGATCAATTTTGTTTGATGAGAGATTAAAGTAAACTTAGATTTATGCACTACAAATAATCAAGTCTTGACAATTAAATGAAAACACTTTTGTAGAGAGTGAGATGAAAAAAAAGATGAAGCGACAAACAAATAGAGAGACAAGGAAAATAGATAACAAGAGAAATTGGTTGATCAAGAAAATGTAAGAACTTCTGATAACAAAGAATGGAATATGCGGTAAAAGAAAAAGGAAAAAGAAAAAAAAATAGAATAACTAACGGCTTTCGGCTTTTGTTTATTATCCAGTAAAATACCGCGAAATAATGCTTCATAGTGCTTCATCTTATGTCTTGTTAATCAATTTTTCCACACACATTAATTGGTAATAGATTTTGTTGTTGTCTCTTGTTACCATCACCAATAGATGCTAACTTACGGTTAAGAGTTGAAAGTTAAGACGATCCTGGTAATGGTTTTAAATCTTGGTTAAAGCTTATTAATTTACCTCATGGCTAACCATTTGATTGTTAATTAATGGTGTTTGCTGGTTAATCCAATATTTAAGATAAGATAAAGCTTAAAGTCTGGGATATTCTCTGTCTACTCAAACTTGTGTATTATTTGTGAAAAGTCCGTTCACTGTTTACTCTGGTTTGCCATTGTGTGTTTTAACTTACTGGTCTCATCATCTACATGCTGTGCATTTACAATTCAACTTATATTTGTATCATTTGAAACTGTAATCAATTCGGATATTTGCAACTTTCAACTCGGGTTTCGATCTAACCCTTAATTTAACTCTAAAAGTTCACTCTACACTTTATTACCAACACTCACTGGAGTTACTTCAACGTTATTTCATTGTTGTACTTAACTGTTTTAACTCAATTTATCTAACCATTTTGTTTATAAGGACTAATTATGTTTTGATTTTACTTTAATCGATTTATAGTGTCAATTATCTCATTCTTCCCGGTAATCTTCTTGATTCAATAAAGATGTTGACTATTTATTTTAATTATGAACTGAATGAACATCTATCGACAAAATTGAATCAAGATAATATAAACATCATCTGAGTGATTGGTTCACTTTATCGTAATTATCGTTACTTCTTAATCATACCAACACAGCTAATAGTGTTACTTTTTTCCTTCCCATTTTCATCTTTAACCATAATCATCATTCACAAGATCTCAATTTCAATCACATCATGAATATACCTCTTTTAATACTTTTAACATTTATCATATTTATACATTCAATTGTAAATGTCCTCGGTTATAGTAAAGGTAAGTCCACTTTGTTTCTGTGTGTAACCAGTTTAACCAAAAAATATTGAATGACCATTTTCTTATGCAAATTATTTCTAATCATTTCAAATAATTTTCTTGTTTATTTGATAAATCTAGCTCCACCGAGATTAGCATTACCTAAAACCAAAACCAATCCAGTAATTTATTTGGTTGGATCTAAAGTTCAACTTCAATGTCCTGTTTATGCTGACCCAAAGAGACTATTTGTTGAATGGATGAGAAACGATATGCCTGTCGAGCATATCCACAGGTACTTTGTTACCCTCAATGGCTATCTGAGAATAGAATATGCTCAATTGGAAGATTCTGGTGTTTACACTTGTAAAGCAGCTAACGGATTTGGTGCTGTGTATGCCAATATTACCCTCAGTATTTTACGGCAAGAAGATCTCGGTGAATCGGGTGGATTTAAATTTGACAATATTAACCGACTTCTTCTGTCCAATGACTACCCAGAAGATTTGGGTTCATCTTCGCTGTCTCAATACAATTATGTTGAAGATACCTTACTGGGTCCATACTTTGTGGATCCAGTTGTTCCAAAAACCAAAGTAATCAAACTAAATTCTGGCAAGGCATTGAGATTACGCTGCAATGTTGCCGGTAAACCCAGACCAGAAATAATCTGGTATAAAAACGGATCACCCATTAGTCCAACCCGATTACCTCCCGGAACTACCAGATTCAATGGTATTTTCAACATTCCAGAAAGCCGTATTGAAGATTCTGGATATTACATGTGTGTTGCCTCCAATGTTAAAGGTCAAATAAATACAACGTTCAGTGTTACCATTTCAGGTTAGTTAATACAAGTCCACATTGTTTATAAATATCTTTAAAATTAAATAGTTTCAGTTATCGTAACTCGTATTTGATTTAGAAGTTTAAGTTTAGACTATTTTAATGGCAATTTTTGATTACCAGTCAATATTGTTAAGCTTGTTATGCTACTGAATAATCTTTGAAAGAGATTAGAATAGGTTTTAGCATTTCGTTCGGTAATCTAGGAAAGGGATTTAATTTGACATTTCAATAAGAAGAATATATCAGGTACAAATTGTGTTAGACTTAAACTAGATTTTTTGTCATATTTTCTTGTTGTATTTTATTGATGAAAATAACTTACCTGACAAGACGGTATTGACATATTGAGCATTATTTTGCAGCTTTTAATCTCCCAATTAGACAGTTTTGTTGATTTGAATTATCTTTATTTTTCCTCCTTTCTGACTTGAGATCTATTAGTTAAATTTTCATAGTCAAATGCTATCTTGCCATCAATCTTAGACACTTATGAAGAAATCACCAATTCCAATCAAGTTACCTCAAAACTCATTATAGATACTCTTCATTCCGATCTTTGATGTAAAGTCGGCCCACTTGACGAATTGAGTTGAATTGCTCTAGAATAATGATAACGATTAAATTGATAACTTACCAACTTTTATTTTCCTTGCAATTCATTTTTGTTTCAACCTTTTCAACTTTTCATAGCAGCTGATTAAGTAATCAATTGCAGCAGACACATTTCAAATGATTAATCCAATCTTTTTTTCTCATTCTAAATTATACAGATAAAGTGAATCGACCAGAAATTATCGGAATCAATCCTGAAAATAGTACAGTTCTATTAGGTCAACACACTTTCTTAGATTGCCAGTTCAAGAGTAAACTAGAACCATTAGTTAGGGTAAGAATTTTGAACCCAATATTGGTCTCAATTGTGTTTGCCAGATAATCATTTCTAATTTTGTTTATTTATCTATTTCAGTGGTTAAAAGAGCTTTCGCCAGAAGAATTAGAAGACGAATCAGATGAAGATCGCGGTATTCTGATTGAAATTGATGGCGAATATTTCAGATCTTTGAAATCATCGCCAATATTACACAAACGAGATGGAATCTATTATAATAGGTTGATAATTGATTCAGTTGATCGAAGTGATTCTGGTAAATACTTGTGTTCCGTGGTTAACTATAAAGGATATGCTTACCGTGCAAGCTATTTGACTGTGGTAACATCGACTGAAATGAATCAACTACGAGACTTAGGATTACCTGGGATCAATTACTGTACTCTATTAATAATCGTTATAGCCATCATTGGCTGTATAGTCCTGGTAATATTTTTCACCTTTTTCTTGTACGAAAACAGGGGAAGAAGAAGAGAAGGAATCTTGGGTTTAAGAATTGGAATTGGCAGGAGAGGATCGGAAAGGGCTAGGATTGGAGGCGGAGGAACCAAAAATGCCTCCAGAATCGATGTTCCTGGTTTAAATGATGGGTTTGATGGTAAAAGTCATTTATTTCCAACTGATACTTTATCTAAAACTGATCATTCGCTTAAATTCCCGGTCCCAGGACATCTTTATCAACCTTCTGTCTATCATCATCATGTTAAACATCTTCAACCACCAACACCGAAATTTCAATCCAAAGTTAGACCTTTAAGACTTTCATCGTCATCTTCATCATCAGCCATTTCTCCTGCTCATCAACAAAACCATTATTCCAATGCTAATGAATGTGGATCATATAGTCGATGTCAATATGAAAAGCCTAACCATAGGCATAAATATCAATATCATCAGAATCCCAATTATTCTAATCAACGTTCGGTTAAAGATTATGCATCTTATCAAAAGTTGACAAACGCTGTTATTGAAATAACTCCAACAGCATCATCTAATCGAAGTCTTGGTGTTATTTAAGACAACAAATCAGGAATTACTTCATGAATTGTACATTTGAAAAGAGATATTTTATCAGTGGGATTATGAAAGTATCTAACAAGCATTTCACCAATCGTTTATTTAATCATCTTCACCTGCATGACCATCACCAAGCTCATTATCAAGCATCATTTTTGGTGTCCTTTTCTTTCGACCTCTATTTCATTGTATTTTTTGTTTTCTAATAATCTCAAATGGCATTTATTGTCGAAGACTCAGCAGTCTTATTGCATACGAGTGAATTAGAGTATTTTGTTTTAGTTTAAATTGTACAAAGTGTCTTCAAAAGTTGCTCCAAACACAAAAATTGCATTCATTTTCATCGCATGATCATAAAATTATTGAAAATTGTTACAAGTATTTTTTACTCTAGTAAATAAATTATATCACTAAAGTAAACCATTATTCAATTTTATTGTCAAATTTGCTCTACTTTAGGTGTTACATTTTGTCTTCTTTGTGATTAACAAACGGCGCCTAAAATCACAGATGAATGAATTAGATTCAACATAAACAATATAATTGGGTCGTCGAAGAAGTGTTTCGAAGGTTGTCTCAGAAAGAGTTGTCAATTTATTTGAATTGACGTAGATTGTTACCGGTCTAGTCAGATAATTATCAAATGATCCTGGTTCAATGTTTTCTGATGTTAAACGATTGCCACTCAAACTTATCTCAAGTGGTGCATCATTATATTGGTGAGATGATAAGGTAAATGAGTTGCCAAAAATCAATGTTTGCCCCGAAAACAATCTACTATAACATTGGATTTGATATCAGATTGTTACAAAACATAAAAATTAAATCAACCAAAAGTAAAAAAATCAAGATAAGAATAGACCAAGCCACTGCCGCGAGAAGTTAAGAGATTTAAATACCAGGTCGAAGCCTGAATGTAGCTTCGAGATATCTGAGTTTAACTGATTCAAACCAAGGTCTAACTTAATCTAAATGCTTTTTTTAGTTTTCAAATCACCTTCAAATCTATTTCTCTGCACTTTCATTAGCCTTTGCTATTTTAATTTTAGGTTTTTTTGTCACATTTATTTCCATATTGGTCTAATCACTGTCTTATTGTGCTTATTTAAAAAAGAGTACTCTTACCTTCTTTGCTATTCAGATACTAGTCTTGGTTAACTGTTGATCAATTTTAAAAATGTCTATTTTTACAGAATCGTTTGATTAAATGATTATTTTCAACGTAGTTTTTAAATGACATAAGCTGCATTGTTTTTTACTCTGTGTAAAGATCAACGCCATTCAGTGGAGAAACAAGCTTTCAGTTTACATTCTCTGTTTCTAACCATTTGAGAGTTGATCTCATATAGTTTGGATTGCTAACTTGTTTTTGTTTATTAATTGCCAAATTTATAGTTTATTATTATTACTTAATGTTTTTAATTGATCTTTTGTAATCATGGCACTAAATGATGTAAAGTATTTTCCATTCAGCTCACTGATTGAAACATCATTTTGGCACACTCTATCACAAAATAAATTGAATGTTTACAAATTGGATGAAAGTGAAATTCCATTACAAGCTTTTTACAGGAATGGTAAGTTTTCTTATTCTTCTTTTACCGATGTCTCAGATAATTGATTTTGATTGTCATTTAATTAGATTCATCAGCTGGTCTTCCACCAATTGTATCTCTGGATTATGAATCTTTTGAAATCAAGTAAGTATTCATTTGTGAAAAATAGATGTAATTTTAGAGTGCATCTAATGTTATGCCTTTGTTTATTTAGAGACTCATGGGATGACAGTAAAAAATTTCCTATTTATGGTACCATGATAATTGCGAATACAATAGAGGATTTTAAAGCTTTAGATAAAACAGTATTAACCGAAAAAATTGGAAATCAGGTGAGACATTTTGAGACATCCAAGGCAGCAAAACATATGATTATTGATGTGTCACTTTATTTTCAAATGCAACAATGAAAACCTTGCAGTTTTCTCAGCTGTTCATGTGCTAAGCCCTATTGGACGTGTAAATTCCGATTCTAGGCATATTTTTGGTGTTCAAAAAATATGTGTATTATAATGGTGATGTATTTTGCATAGAAAAATACATGTGACATTTATTTTGAAGATGTGAAGACGATAGAAAATATGTAGCTGCATCTCAAGTAAAATCATTGTATTGTCATTTTATTTGCCTACAGATTTGGAATGGTGTTAGAAGCTCGGAACTAGTGGACAACCTTCCATCTCTCCTGTCTCGTTTCATACTTGTTGTTTATGCGGTAAGCGGTTGGAACTTTAGTGAATAAGTCATGAATAGAGAATGCTGATTCTGATACATTATTTCTGTTCTTTAGGATCTGAAAAAATATCAATATTATTATTGGTTCTGTTTCCCAGCCCTGTGTTATCCCAAAGAAGCTATTAAATGCTCACAAGGAAAAATTTTATCTGGTCTCTATCCAGAATCAGTGGTAATGTTTTTTATTTGGATTATGGGAATTTGAAGGAAGCAAGGCTATTACTTTCTGAAGATACCCCATCACTTGAAATTTCATTGATTTAATTTGTCTTTATATGTTACAGTCAGTTCAAATTGAGAAGATTTGATTTCATTCAACTTAAAAAGATCATGTCATGGAGAAAAAACCAGCTAAAAACAGTGAAGATTGGTCGAAGGTTAATCTTAAACTTTTTTCTTTCGCCATAGACACGTGTGATTCCATTACCATCGCATTGCTTCAATTTCTTCTTCCATATTTCTCTGTCTCGCAATCTTATTTAGTCATCAGGTTGGTCATTTGAACAAATCCAACAGATATTTAACATAGTCTTCTCAACTGTTCCTGGTATTTCATGTACCTCGGGAATTACAGTTGGGATACAAAGAACTTAGTTATATTCGCGAATACGCTGCTGAAATACAAATTGAAAATGAAATTCTGGTCAAATATTCACCTCAATTCCACTATATAAGCGTTATTTTTCATCATGACATGGTCTTCATTTTGAAATTGACAATATTGACTTTTCAATGTAAGCTGACTGTAAATCTACCGTTTCCTAGTATTAATTTCAAGGTTTTGTTGCACAGATTTCCTCTCTGGTGTCTCAACATAAAGAATTATCAATATCTGATCGTAGTTATTTTCTGACAACTATATCTGACGACAATCGTGTAAATGTTTATCCTCTAGAAGAATACTCTAATTTAAGAAAATCGTCTGAAAAGGTTAGTACCTACACCTTTATGGCTTATAAAATATGTACTTAAACGTATCACTTACATTTTTGTTTCAGTTATTCGTTTCATTCGCGGATCCTAGCTCAGATGATGAATATCCTGGATGGCCTCTTCGTGGTCTACTTGCTTATATGATACAACGTCACGAAATCAAAACTCTTGATATTTTATGTTATCGTATACGCAATAATTCTGCTGGTTCTAGTCTAATTTTACATCTAGAATTGGGTAATACAGATCGAAGCATAGCAGAGTATCCAGGAGCTGTGGGCTGGGAGAAAAATGAAAAACAAAAACTGCTACCAAGAAAAGCTGATTTAAGTGCAACTTTGGATCCAAAAATATTAGCAGCTAACTCAGTGGATCTGAATTTAAGATTAATGAGATGGCGTCTTATCCCCGATCTTGATTTAGATAAAATTTCATCGACTAAATGTTTACTTCTTGGGGCCGGTACTTTGGGTAGTAATGTTGCTCGCTGTTTACTGGTAAGCAATATTTAAGGTAAATTAATGTTATTCTCTTCATAAATTTTCTATTGGGATCTTAATAATTAACAGGCCTGGGGTGTCCATCAAATCGATTTTGTTGATTCAGGAAAAGTATCATATTCCAATCCAGTTCGACAATCATTATTTGGATTTAGTGACTGTCTCAACTCAGGTCGACCTAAAGCCGAAGCTGCTGCTGACAATTTAGCCAAAATTTATCCAAACGTTATCAGTAAAGGCTATTCTTTAACCATTCCAATGCCAGGTCATGCCTCATTTGCAGCAGGTACTTCGTTTAACTACTTTCTCCTAAATCACTTATATTAATTTGGATATTTTAAAATATTTTCATTTTAGATGCTGAGGAGACTCAACAGACAGTCAAATTGCTGGAAGATTTAATTAAAGAGCATGATTGTGTATTTTTATTGATGGACTCACGTGAAAGTCGCTGGTTGCCAACTGTACTCGGTCAAATTCATCGAAAAGTAATAGGATTATTGTCGCTATTGCTTAAATAATTTACTGATTTCTGTATCTTTATATTTCTTGATCCAGCTTGTTATCAATGCTGCTCTTGGGTTTGATACATATTTAGTCCAAAGGCACGGTGTACCATTCCCAGATGACGATTTAACTTCTGGTTCAACTGGGGAAATAAGTCGTAAATTGGGTTGTTATTTTTGCAATGATGTCGTCGCGCCAGGAGATGTAAGTTAGAATGAATGCTGCTGCAGCATAAACAAAATTATCAATCCAGATTATTAATTCCACTTTTCTTACATTAGTCTTCTAGAAATCGAACTTTGGATCAACAATGTACGGTTACCCGACCTGGTGTATCAATGATAGCAGGCTCGCTAGCAGTTGAATTAATGATCTCCGTTCTCCAACATCCTTTAGGGTAAGTCCTTATTATCTCAAAATGGCCCAGAGCTTCTAGAAATGCTAAACTTGCGTGCATAAAGGTTGAGGTAATATTATCAATAATTATTTTATTAGCGATTTTCGACGCTTAGTCAAATCCGATTTTATGAAATTAACATTCTTTTGAATGCTTTAACATGGGTTAATTAATTAGCTAGAACCTAATTATGCAACCGATTATCCATGTCTATCAAATTGGATGGTTTTATAACTTTTCCAATCAATCTGTCCGTCAATTCGATGAATACCTAAAATCATAAGTTCATCAATTTTCTACCTTCATGATCAATATAAATCATCATTTATCACGAAATAATGAGCGTGTGATTTGGTGCAGTTGATCAATACAAAAAACAAGCATTGATTAGATTTGATCAATGAGATTAAATGTTATAACACAATCGCTTTCTTTTCCAAAGATACAGTAACCTACCAGATAATGGGACTAAAGGTGACTTCCATCAACCATTTATTGAAATTAAAAATCTCAATAAGTCTTTATCTATGACGTGGTGTGACATCACACCTTCTTATCTTCTTTCCATCATTCTTTCGATTTAAAAAATTAATCTCGACTCGATGAATTGAATCACCTTAAATTTTTTAACAATTCCTAATTAAGGAGGAGTTAATTTAAATTTTGCCGAATTTCATTTTGATTTCTTTAATTAGCTCATCTAGATTTTCTTTCACAAAATATTAATAAAAAAACTCAAAATCATCTTCAAATAATACAGCATCGAAAATAAAGTTA